>CM060367.1:62250640-64913244 GCA_030545235.1 Helianthus tuberosus
AAAGGATGTGGTAATTAAGCTCGGCGAGTTCTACTACTCGGTCAACTTTACGGTGGTCGATTATGCACCCGCGCCAACTTACACACAGCCGCAGGTAATTTTGGGTCGCCCGTTTCTGTATACAGCAAATGCACAAATCGACTGCAGGAACGGGATGGTAATTCTAAGTTACAAGAATCGTAAGCTGTATTTCAATGTATTTTTAAAATCTATTGCTTGTGATCTTCTGAATGATGTGAGTCCCACAGGTGCTACTAATGAGATTGGTTCGCGTGGAGGTAATTTTTGCAGGTCTGAGTTAAAAAATGGTAGAAATCAGGCGAATAAGGCAAGTGTTGTCACACCCCGATTTCCACGTGTCACCGGTGGGCCCGGTGGGGGAGTATCGTGACGTGGTTGGCAACGTAATAGTCAAACAACACAATATAATAATGCACAGCGGAAGCAATTGAAATAAGATACATCCGAATTTATTTATTGTAAACAAAGTCACAATATCCGGTGTTTATCCACAGAATGGATCGAAACAAAATAACATTTAATTGTTCAACAGACTTCGGGCATCCTAAGCTTGCGAGACTTTTATTGATGCTTAGGAGACAATCCAGCCAAATTACGTTTAGTACCTGCATTCAGTCTTTTTGGGAAAATACGTCAGTTTACACTGGTAAATACATTCAACTGACTCATTTTGGAAAATGATTGAAAATTTGTTTGGATGCACGTGGCATAAATCATTTTATTTAACTTGGGAGAATTATTTAATATTATAATCTTGTGAACGAATTACATGTTACTTATGCGTTCAGTAGCCCGGAACGTATCCGGGTTAAAGATCAATAGACACACCACTTTAAGTGAGTTATACACGGGAGTACGCCTACACCCCGTGCTCAGGTCGTGGCCATCTCGTAAGATGATGCCAGGGATATCCGGGACATGGTCATTAACCCCCCAAAGGCTGTAAAGTAAACACATCTGTTTAAAACGAGCCGATCAAATTATTCAACTACCCACTAAGCGTGGAGATTTGATGCCCGATCAAGCGGTACGCTATGTACCGTAACCCAAGCCCGTATAGGGAAAATAAGTTAAAAGTATTTACCTGATGCAAGTATAATTCACAATAAGTAGAATGCACGTAGCTTTTACTGTCTCTCCTAATCTGGAACGAAGGTTTAATATAACCTATTAGAATTCTAACGGGTCTTTTATTAAGCTTAAGCTTAGACCGGCTAGTTTCAAGATACGGTTCGTACGCACAATTAAGCGAAGACCGGATAGAATGTGATTCAGACCCAAAAAGTTTGAAGACTTGTTTAATATGGGTTTATTATTCACATTCTAGATTTTGAGATAAAACCGTTAAGGTTTGACCCGTTTCGGCTAATTTATGTGAACTTGTTACATAAACCGAACCGTACGCGTAATAAGCGTGACGGGTAGTCATGAGAGCTATATACAGGTTTCCTAAGTTAATTATGTCTCAAATATGTTGTGACATCAGTAAGGTGTCTTTCGTTATGCCCGAAACTAATTTAAACACAACTATGCCCCGTAGGGGTAGTTTGGTCATTTTAAAGTTTGTAAAAGAGTTTAAATGTCTAACTGAGTTACAGGTCTGATGTAAACAGCAAACATACTCAATTTGATGAGTTTTAACAGTAGGCTAAAGCATGTATGTGAAACTTATCATTTTCAACCAAACTAGGCCCCGTAGGGGTATTTTGGTAATTTCACATAAGCCGACAAGCTCAAAACTGAAGTCTGAGTTTATTAACTTTTGCTTACTGTTAAAATATGATAATTTGCTTCTTATATCAGTAGGTATCAACCCGGGTATGTCCAATATGATTTTAAAACATACTATGCGCTAATAACGCTAAATAAGGCGATTAAAGGCCATTACCGGGTTCGATACTTAAGTCTGATATTTTTATATTTCCAGAAGGCTTAAAATAATCCATTTATCATAACTAATCAGTGGCAAAAGGTTTGGAGTCGTTTAGATGTGTAAAACTCATTTTATGGCCCGTAAGGGCAAAACCGACAATTACCGGGTTAAGCCTACGACTATGAGTTATGCTCACCCTAAAATTAATTAAAAATCTTTAAAAATCCCAAAATAATATATAACATCAGTGGGTAAAAGATTTGATATCAAAAAGTATGTTTAACTAGGCTATACGCTAATTACGCCATTTTATTAACATAAAGCTTTAATTTAGCGACAATGAGCATAACTCTTAATCTACAAGTCAAACTGATGTCAAACTTTGCATACAAGTTTATATATCAGTAACTAAGGTTTCTACACTTTTACATTTTCATAAATCATGATTTAAGGTAATAAGGGCATAACGGCCAACATATGAACAATTAACGGAAACTTGCATATTAATTGGATAACTAATGAACCGAGGTGCACAATCACAGAGGGTTGTTCTAACATGTAACCTAGTCCAATTTAAGCTCTGTGGCATTTCTAAAATATGCCTAAACGGGTCAGAACTGAAAGTCAAAGTGAAAGTCAAACTATGTGACTTTCGGTTCCGAACCGGGTCTAAACAGGAAATAGTCGGGTTGAACAGGTTTGGACATGTTCTTACACTAATTACTAAGTTATAACAATAATCAAACAGGTTATACATGGTCTAGATAGCTAATTATGCATAAATGACCTTTTAAGAATTCTGTTGACTTTTTAAGTATATGTTTGACCCAACTTTTGAACTAGTTAAAGTGGTGATCAGGGGGAAACCCTTTTGGGGTTTTATTACCCACATAAATACCAACTTATAACTACTTTTAATTCGAGATTTGACTGAGCCATTATTGACTAATCTCGAAGTCAAACCGTAATTACGACGGTTTGACTTTTAGCTAATTAACTAAGCTAAACATAACTAAACAAGAACTAGTAGACTTACAAGAGTCCAATGCACGAATTAAGATCAGAAGGGAGAGTTCCTATGCTCCAGGATGCTCCAAAGATCAAATGCAAGTGTGAAGAATGATGGTTGCACAATGTGGCTTTATATAGCACTTGGATCCACCACAACTAAGTGACAACTAACTCTAGGATCAACCACAACCATCCAACACATGTCCCTAGTGTTTTAGCACAGTTAGGGGTCACCCATCATGTGAGAAATGCGTTTAAAAGTCGAGTTTTCGCGAATACAGGGGTCTGTCCCCGTTTTCTGTATCTGGGGCTGGGACGCGGCCCGCGTCCGAGTTAACCAAAACCAAAGCGGGCCGCCTGGGCCGGCTTAATCAGAATTTTGATTTTCTTGTTTTTCCAACTTGACCTTTGGTAATTTTGAAGGGGTAATTAGGTTTTAACTTGCAATTTGACCCCTTGTAATATACCCACAAGGACTTTAGGACTTATACCCTCTTTGCCAAGTCCCTGAACACTCCCGGTTAACCCGAAAAGCCTTAACTTTCAACGTTAACACTTTAACCCTTCGCACACGAATTTGGTCATAACTTTCTCATACGATAACGAAACGTTATGAAATTTTAATCGTATAATCTTGTGAGCATCATTAGCATTTACAAAGCTTCGGGTTTGTCCAAAGGTCACTCAGAGGTATATCTTTAAACATGTTGACACATTTAACCCCTGTAGTTTGTAATTACTCACTTTTCGCTTCGTATGATCCCTGATTTATTCGTTTGAAGGTATGAGCATCTTGTAGGGTTAATATTCAATGTAATTATTCACAGTTGACACTTAGAATGCGTATATTTACATACTTTCCACGTTTGTCAACTTTAGTCCTTCTATAGTATTTCTTTCACACGTTTAAACTTTATGACACGTGTCAACCTATTATAGGACGTGAATTTCCGAGGTGTTACAAGTGTGAGAAAGGAAGCTGAGAAGAGGGAACCACCAGATGGTGGGTTTAGATGGGGTGACCAAGTTGCGCGAAACCCCAACCGAAGTGAGGCTATGATTCTCCCGAAGGACTGGATAGAGATGTATGGAAACAATTGGGGAGGTAAGCGTGCATCTGAACCACCTTGAACATCAGGTACTGTTGGGATTGAACCCTATCAGAGGAACAGATAATGTAAAGCCAAAACTGGATCAAAGCAGTGGATCCAGAATAAGCAGACGTTTACAGTTGTTTCATGCAAATCTCTCCCCTTGAAAGTGGTTTCATATCTGCTGACCTCCTATCTGCTGATCATACTAAGTGCTGATCTACAACTGCTGCTTTATATCTACTGATCAAAGTCAAAGACTGGTGGAAGACCAAAGCTCTGTTGACTCTATCTACTGCCTTGGGTCAAGTACTGCTGATCCGGACAAGCACTGCTGGGTTCACAGCAGTGGAAGGATGCAGCAGCAGTTTAAGTGTCTTTTATGTAATGTATTGTAATATCAGTAGTTTAGTACATCAGTGTTTATAGATCAGTAGTTAGAGTTTGTTAGGAGGTTAGATGTCACTTTCATGGTGACGTCAGCTAAGATGCTCAGTGGTTTGCAAGTGCTTATAAATAGTTCAGTACTTTGTACTGTTCTATTAGCTCTTTTGATCAATCGTCTTCTTTGCACGAACAAACTACTGAGCTCTGGCTGAGGGGGAGTTTGCATTCTTACATCAATCATTGTAATCGTTGTTGAAACAAATTCAATCATTCGGTTCTTTGTGAAAAGATGTTTGATAAAAGTATTACTCTCGTTTGATTGTATGCAAAGTTTGCTTTCATCTTATTTCCGCTGCACAACTCTTTCATTTTCATCTTAATTACAAACGTAAAATACAATAAAAAAGAAACTCAGATCCAACAATTGGTATCAGAGCTTGGACAGTCAAATTTGATTTAACAATCATTTTGACGTAAATAGTTCAGCTCATAATAGTTGATACTGATCGTTTGTTCGTCCGTTGAAAAACAGAGCAAGGATAAATCACCATTAAAGTTGATTTCTCAGTGTCTGTAAAACAACAAGAATGACGTCACAATCTCAGGATGATAAAAACAACATCGGCTCACTGTTTAAACCACCTATGCTAAAAAGAAATGAGTACAACATCTGGCAGAGGAGGATGGGTCACATCCTCGCTCAACAAAGCACAGGTTGTTGGAGGTCTGTCACCTTTGGTCCTCATGTTCCTTCAGTGCCTAGCGCTGAAGATGCTAAAAAGTTCGTTCCAAAACCAGTTGAAAATTACACCGAAACTGATTTTCAAAAGATCGAACTAGATGCTAAAGCGTTTAGCATCATAGCATCAGCGCTGCCCAATGAAATATATGCTGGACTGTTACACTGTAACAGTGCCAAAGAATTGTGGGACGCACTTAAGGAACAGTTTGGAGGTACTGAAGAAGTCATAGAAAACAATAGGGAAATCCTGAACCAACAGTACGAAACGTTTTGTCATGTTAGAGGTGAATCACTGACTCAACAATTTGAGCGGTTTAGTTGTCTCATCAGTGAACTGAGGCTTGTTAATACCACTTTTACAAACTCAACTCAAAACAGCAGGTTCCTCAGGTCACTGCCCGAAAAATGGGACACTATAGCCTTTGTCACCAGAAATTCACCTGAGTTCAAGGATCTGACCTTGACCCAACTCCATGGTCGACTTCTGACCTACGAAAGGGAGTTGAACCAGAAAAGGAAGTTACAAGAGTCAGGAAAAGCCGTTGATGATTATACATTCGGTAACACTGCTCTTTTGGGTCAAGAAGAATCTGGGAGCAGTGGTAAGGACCAGGGTTATGACCATTTCATTGACATAACTGCTGGAGCTAACTTTAACAACCCTGATCCTCACTCTGCAAGTTATGCATTCACTGCAAACGAAAACCAGATGTCAGATAATTTAAGCTTTGAACTAAATGATTTGCAACATTTTGACCCCACTGATTTAGAGGAAATGGACATCCTGCACCAACTGGCTTTGCTAAGTGTTAGAACTAGCAAGTTCTACAAAAGAACAGGGAGAAAATTCCCAGGTTTGCATGGGAATCTAAGGGTTGGGTTGGATAAATCGAAAATCAAGTGCTACAAGTGTAATAGGTTGGGACATTTTGCTAGGGAATGTAGGAGTCAAAATACTGGTCCCATAATTACTCATCCTAGCTCAAATCCTAGACCTCAGAACCAAAACACTGTGCATTATGCCCAATATGCCCCAGCAGCACAAGTGAACACTGCTCACTATGCTGCTGCCCCTGTGCCAGTACATTATGTCCAAACTACTGTTCCACAAATCCAATATGTTCAAACCCCTGTTCCACAGGTACAAGTGCAACCTGTTGCACCTCAAACCACTGCTCCAGCAGCAACACAACCAGATCAACAAAGTTTTTTCACTCAAGGATTTGTTGACTGGAGCAGTATGCCTGATGATCTTTGTGATGAAAATTTTGCACTCTATGCTTCTAATGATTCTTCACATGATGAGTTTTGTTTGATGGCACTAGAGTCAATACAGGAGGGGGTTGAAGCTGAGGAGGAACAGCAGTACTCTGAAACAGTGGAAGAGGTGATTGAAGCAGTGATTACTGCTGTGGCTGATGAAGTACTGTTGGAAGAAAGTTCAGGTACTCTGATTGAACCAATGATAGATCCATGGTCCATAGAGGACAAAGAAGAAGAGAAAGAAGAAAAGGCTGGTGAAACGAAGGTAAGAGCTGATGATGATAAAGATCATCAATGTGATTGTGCAATGATGGCAGCTGCCAAGGGAGCTTCTGCATGCTTTGATAGTCTTTGGTATGTAGATAGTGGAGGCTCCAGGCACATGACAGGATGTAAAGCCCTCCTCAAAGACTTTAAAATCCATGGTGGGGGTGATATATCCTTTGGGAATAATAGTAAAGGGAAGGTTCTGGGGTCTGGTACAGTGCAATCTGGAAATGTAAAGTTTGAAAATGTCAATCTAATAGACAATCTAAAATTCAACCTTCTGAGTGTGTCCCAAATGAGTGACAAGGGATTTGGGTCATTCTTCACAAAAGACTGTTGTAGGATTGTTGGACCAGAAATGGTCAAAAAGATTGAAGCAATAATTAAATCTGGTCATACTAAACTTGTTGCTCAAAGAAGTGGCAATGTTTATGTTGTTGACATGTCAAAAGAGTGTCCCAGAGCTGATGCCTGTCTGTTCTCAGCTGCCTCTAACAAAGAGACAGAACTTTGGCACAGAAGACTGGGACACACAAATCTTAAGACAATCACAGAAATTTCAAAAAATGGTTTGGTGAGAGGCCTACCACAAAAATTGTTTTCATGTCCTGAACATTGCATTTCCTGTTTAAAAGGAAAACTGCATAAAAGTTCCTATAAGTCCATTGAAGAGTCCAAAACAACCCAGTGTCTGCAAATGCTACACATGGATTTGTTTGGCCCAGTTCAAGTCATGAGCCTTAAAAAGAAAAGATATTGTTTGGTTATTGTTGATGACTTTTCTAGGTTCACATGGACTTTCTTCTTGCACTCAAAAGATGAAACTGCAGGCATTTTGCAAGACTTTGTAATACAGGTTGAAAAGCAATTTGACCTTCCAGTAAAAAGCTTCAGGAGTGACAATGGCACAGAATTCAAAAATAGGGAGTTGGATGCCTTCTGTGTGAAGAAAGGGATTGTAAGGCAGTACAGCATCCCAAGAACACCAGAGCAGAATGGGGTAGTGGAAAGGAAGAACAGAACTCTGATTGAGGCTGCCAGAACCATGCTTGCAGATTCAGGTTTGCCTTTAACTTTCTGGGCAGAGGCAGTAAACACTGCTTGCTATGTTCAGAACAGAGTTTTAATAAACCCCAGGCACAAAAAGACTGCCTATGAAATTCTGTATAAAATTAAACCACTGATCTCATATTTCAAAGTGTTTGGCTGCCCATGCTTTATTTTGAATTTAAAAGATTCCATTTCAAAATTTGCAGCCAAAGTTGATTGTGGTTATCATCTGGGATACTCAACCACTGCCAAGGCCTACAAAGTGTTTAATACACGGACCAAGGCAGTGGAAGAGACTTTGAATGTTAAGTTCAATGAACTTTCATCAATGAAAATCCCAGCAAATCCTGCAGATCTGTTTGATCTTGAAAAATTTACTTTTGAAAATACTGCTGTCAAGACTAACAGTGCAGGTCCATCAGAGGATACAACACCAGACTATGGGTATGAAATCATCATCCCTCAAAAGTCTGCCACAAAGGGAAAAGCATCAGCTGTTCAAAACAGTTGTCAAAGCTCTACCACTGCTACCTCAACAATTGTTGACCAAAGTAGCCCATCAACCACTGCTTCCACATCCTCAAACACTGCTGACAAAAGTCCTCAAACAGTGGATAAAAGCCAGCAGTTGTCCACCTCATTACCTCCTATTCCACCACCTTTTGAAACCACTGCTGGATCATCAAAGTCCCCAGCAGTGGTTAGCTCAGATGATACACATTTGCAGCCTTCACCAACCAATGCCATCATACCATACCAAGGAGATTTAATCTTCTTGAGATCTCATCCACCTGATCAAATCATTGGCAACATAAATGAAGGGGTGCTCACAAGAAGCCAAACCCAAAACATTTGTCTTTTTGCTGGTTTTCTATCACTCCATCAGTCAGTCAAGTACCAAGAGGCACTGAAAGACAACAGCTGGGTAGAAGCTATGCAAGAGGAGCTCCAACAGTTTAAAAGACAACAAGTATGGGAGCTTGTACCACTGCCAGAAGAGGTTAGTCCCATTGGCACAAAGTGGGTCTTCAAGAACAAAACTGATGAAAGGGGTATTGTTGTCAAGAATAAAGCCAGGCTTGTGGTTCAAGGTTACAGACAGGAAGAGGGGATTGATTATGATGAAACATTTGCCCCTGTTGCAAGATTAGAAGCAATTAGACTGTTCCTGGCCTTTGCTGTCAACCACAATATGAAGGTGTTTCAAATGGATATCAAAAGTGCTTTCCTCTATGGTACAATTCAAGAAGAGGTGTATGTTTGTCAACCTCCAGGTTTTGAGGATCCATTTTATCCAGATCATGTCTACAGGCTAAACAAAGCTTTGTATGGCTTGAAACAAGCACCAAGAGCCTGGTATGAAACTCTTTCCAACCTCCTACTCTCAAATGGTTTCAAAAGAGGTACCATTGATAAAACACTGTTTTTAAAATGGAGAGGGAAGGATTTAATGATTGTCCAGATTTATGTGGATGACATTATTTTTGGAAGCACATGTAACTCAATGTGTGAAGAGTTTAGAGAACTCATGACAGCTGAGTTTGAAATGAGTGCAATGGGTGAGCTGCAATGCTTTCTTGGTCTCCAAGTACAGCAATTGCAAAATGGAACTTTCATTCATCAAAGCAAATATGCTAAAGAACTTTTAACCAAATTTGATATGAATGATTGTAAACCATGCAGCACACCCATGGCAACAAATAAGCTGGTCATGTCTGATGAAAAAGATGAGCTGATTGACCAAACACTTTATAGAAGCATGATTGGGTCCTTATTGTACCTAACTGCATCTAGACCAGACATCATGTTTGCAACATGTGTCTGTGCAAGAAGTCAATCAGCTCCCAGAAAATCAAATCTCATTGCTGTAAAAAGGATCTTCAGATACATAAAAGGTGCTCCCACACTTGGTATCTGGTATCCAGCTAATGGGAACATCAAGCTTTCAGGTTTCTCAGACAGTGACTTTGCTGGATGTCACACCACAAGGAAGTCCACATCAGGAGGGTGCCAGTTTCTAGGTGACTGCTTAGTTTCTTGGCAAAGCAAAAAGCAAGCAGCTGTTTCGACATCCACTGCTGAAGCTGAATACATTGCTGCTGCAAGCTGTACAGCCCAACTCCTGTGGCTTCAAAATCAATTGCTGGATTTTGGTATCACTGCCTTAAAGACACCACTCATGTTAGACAGTCAGGCAGCAGAAAATATCATCAAAAATCCAGTTTCCCACTCAACCACCAAACATATCGACATCAGACATCACTTTGTGAGGGACTGCTATGAAAAAGGTTTGATTTCTCTGCATCATGTCCCAACTAAAGACCAGCTGGCTGATGTGCTCACAAAAGCACTTGATACAGCCACTTTTGAAAGTCTGGTCTCTAGGATTGGGATGCTGAACATGGAATAACAAGCAACATCTTGTTTTTCTATGAATAAAAGCAACAAAATGTTTTCAGAAAATCAAAACTCCATCCTTAAAAATAGTTAAAAATGAAGTTTTTTTCATTATGTCCTTAAAAGTCTGCCACTAACCACTGATTGTTCAAAAGTCTGCTATACTTCAAAAGTCTGTCCACTGCTGAAAGTCAACCCCTGCTCTCTCATTATTTTGATAAACTCTGTTGTTCAAAAGCAGTGTCTTATCTACTGATATGCTATCCACTGATAGTAAAAATCATCCACTACTTTCATACCACTGCCTTCATCAGTCACTTTCAACAAAAGTACTGTCCTTCACTTTCAACAGGGGTTGTCACGTGGACAGTACATATTGGTCAGACCTTTTGTAACGGCTGCCACCTCAGCATTCACTTTCTTTCCTATAAAATCCCCCACTCACCATCAAAACAGGGTTTTACTGTCGAATTGAATTCTTAAAAATTCTCTTCTCAAAGCAGTTTTTCTTCACATTTCTTCACAAATTTCTTCGATCATTCATCCTCAAAATGACAAAATCAAAGAAATCTTCAAAACCCTCATCCAAATCTTCATCGCAAACAGCCTCTCAAAAGGCAATCTCCACTGAAATTCCACACAAACCATCTCACAATCTCCTGGGTATTCTCACAAAACCAGGAACCACAAGAGATTTCGATTCCATCATTGATCTCATGGCAAAATCAAAGTACAAAACATTGATTACTGCCGATGCACCAATCTATTTGGCGACCCAAAGGGAGTTCTGGAAAAATGCAACCCTTGAAAAACTAGGCGACACTGCAACCACCATAAACTCTTTTATAAAGGGTAAAGCTGTCCAAATCACGCCACAATCCATTTCAGAGGTCTTTCAACTCGGTGATCAGGAAGGTAAAATTTCTTTCACTAAACACGAGTTAAAAATTGACTTCATTGAGCGAGGGTATGAAGCCACAATGATGAAGAAAATAACCTTAGAAAAAGGTTATTTTCCTTCTGCAACCAGATTTTTATTTCATACCCTCCTACTATGTGTTTCAAATAAAACCACTTCTTTTAATGAAATCCCTTTAAAGATTCAAAATCTGGGATATGCTATTCTTCAAGGAGAAAATCTTAACTATTCTCGGGAAATTTTTAAAGATTTGGTTAATAATGTTGAAACAAAATCATTCTTACTGTTTCCAAGGTTTTTAAGTTACTATTTTTCAAAGAAATTCAGTAAGGATGATTTAACTATAATAAATCAGGGTGCTCCTATTCAAATAAACAGTTTAACTACTGAAACTTTTTCAAGGATGTTAGCACCCTGCAAAACACAAGCAGAGGTACCTGAGCAGATTTTAGTAGTTACAACTGCTCCTCAGGTATCTGCTGCTGAGCCCACTGCTCAAGGTGATCAGAGCAGCAGCACAACTGCTTTGAAACCCACACCTACAACCACCAAAAAGCCAACAAACAGAAAAACACAAAAACCCCCCAAAACCCTCAAAAAGGCATCTCTGGAGGATGAGATACCAGAGCTTCTGCCAGTGACAACACAAAAGTCACAAGAAACCACTGCTGCTTCTTCCTCACAGCAGTTGGTACAAATATCTCCACCCATAACCAAAACTCCTCCTGTTTCTTCACAAAAAGAACAGGTTGTACAAACAGGGTCTCCACATCATGATGCTCTGGAAACACTCGTTTCTATCATCCACAGTCCAATGCCCGGGACACATCCTACTTCTACACCAACCATCACATCCACATTTCCCTCACCAATAAAACCACTGTTGGATGCAATTGATTTGAACCAGGCATTATCCAGTCCTTCTCAATCACCTATTAATGAGAATATACCTCAACAACTGACTGGGTCTGATGTATCATTCTTTGCTAACCCACCAACACAACCTGAGGAGGTTACACCCCTTGAGTTACAAGTAACTCTTGGTGGTAATCCAAGTGAAGCAGCCACTACAACTGTTACACCCACTGGGTTACATTTGGACAGTGGTTACATTCATAAGACTTCCTTGGAGGCAATTCCTTTTATAACACCTCTGTCAACCACCAGTGGATTTATTTATCCTACTGGCAACATCAAAAGGTTGTCAAGTGTTGAAGGAAGAAGACCCCAGTACCAAGAAAAAGGGGCATCAGTGGTTAATGTTTGGAGTATATTTCCTACATCTACCACTGATAAAACCACTGCTAGTGGGAAATCAGATGATCCCATTAATTTGGGTGATGGTTTAAAGTACCAGAAATTGACGGATCGTATTGCAAAGCTTGATAACTCTGTTGCAGAACTCAAAGATATGCTACAACAGGTGTTACAAGTTCAGAAGGTACAAACAACTGCTGTTCCACCTCAAGCACATGCTCCACAAAGGACACCTGCTACAAATGAGCTCTGGAATCTATTTCAATCTTTTCTCCACCAACAAGCACAATTAGCAGATCAGCAACATGAAAAACATGTCCAACAGCTGAGAAATGCAATGGAGTCAAGATTCAAGAACACTCAGGCTGAGTTAAAGGCTCTCAAAACTCAGATCTTGCACACCACTGGCACTGCTCCTCCAAACATACGTTTCATTTATGACCTCCCAGAAGATAATGCCAAAAAGGGGGAGAAAATTAAGGAGTGGAAAAGGAAGGGTATAGAAGATGGTCTTTATCTTGAACCAGAGAATTCAAACATGACCAAAAAGATCCCTTTGCCAGATGGTAGCAAGAAGATTGATGTGACAACAAATGCACTAGCAGAAGCAATTGCAAGTGTAAAGAAAGATAGAGAGGCCAAAAGGAAAGCCAGGGTGGACAGAATGGATCATCCAGATCAGGGTACTTCTGGGTCAAGGGATCATGAAAATCCTGTTGAGGAAAAGAAGAGGCCTACTAGAAAAGTAAGCCAACCCAAATCCATTCCAACCAGACGTTCAAAGTCTGCTAAAAAACCACCGTACAAAACAGCTGATGCAGCAGGAGTTACAAAAACCACTGCTTGCCAAACAGTTGTTCCATCAACACACACCACTTCAACACACACAACATCTACTGCTCTACCATCACCACCACCAAAAACAACACCTGCTGACATACAGCAGAAGACAGCAGATGTTACAACATCTGTTGTAATGACAACAGTGGTTGAAACACCAGTTGTTTCAACAGCTGTTAGTCAATCACAATCCACTGCCTATACATCTACCACCACTGTTCCATCCAAAGCATCATCAGTCCCTCCTACAAAAAGGAGAAGACTAGTTCTCAAAGATGATGACAATTCACCATCACCAACATCTTCAAAATCTTTAGCTCTTGTCACAATACCAAAACCTGTTCCTCTCTCTTCAGTTCCAATGTACAAGCCCTTACCTCCTGCAGGTGTTCAATTTCCTCTTGAACTAGCAGCTGTTAGAGATGAAATAAAATCCTTCTACTATGAGGATGACCCTGCCAAAAGGAGGTTGCCATCAATAAAAGGATATCCTTAGCCTAAAAATGTTGATGAATACTTGGAAATCAAAGCCAAGCAAGCAGAGGATATTTCAAAAAGAAACACACAAGGGAAGTCTGACAAAGAAATCTCAAGAAATTATCAATATTTGCTCACACAAGTCAGATCCCTGGAGCAATTTGCAAAAAATGTTAGTCAACAAATTTCTGAAAGAGCAGCTGAATCTCTGAAGAAAGACTACATTGAAAGCATCATGGCTCACAAAAAGTACAAAGGTGAGAGATATATGTACAAAGAGTGGACTGTTCCTGAGCTTGAAGATGAAGCTGCAAGAATTCAAGACATGATAAAAAGGAAGGTCACTCACACTCCTCCTAACTGGGCAAAATTTAGAAAGAATGTACCTGACAAACAGGAAGAGCTGAAGAGGATGAAAGAGGAATTGGTAGCAGCTGATTATGGTAACAAAAGACAAGTTGCTAGATGGAAAGAAGATATGGTCAGGGCTACTTACAAAAGGTTGGAACAATTAAGAAAGAAAGATCCCACAGTTCCTCAAAAGCCTGACTATCCTGAAGCAGCTGGTTCAAAAAGAATTTCAAAGCTGCAAATCAGGAGATCCACAGCTCCAGTTGGTGCTTCCATCTACAAAAGAAGGCCACACAAACAACTGATTGCTGAAACCATCAAAGAGTTAATGGAAGGTGAAGACCTTGGAAAAGAGGGTATAAAGAAAATGATCATGGAAACTCTTGGTTTGGATCAAACTGCAAGTACTGCTCAGCCAGTCATGAATAGGCCAGCCTCTCCAAATACTTCTGCAAATAAACATCTCCCAAGAAACCCACCAGGCTCAAAAATACAAAAGTGGGAAACTGACAAACAGACCTGCGTATTGACCTTGCTCAGGTCTGGTGGAGGAGTGGAGAAAATATCAAGGGAACAAGCTCTTGGCCTGAGTCTTGAAGATTTGCAGGATCTCCTTGATCTTCCACTCAGCAGGGATGATGAAGATACAGATGCCCTTGACTTTGAACTACAATTCAAAGGTCAGATAAGGGAGCTGTTGTTGAGGCAATAAAGATTTCCACAAATAATGAAGAGTTTTGGCATTATCTGTTCCAGGGGGAGATTGTTGGGATTGAACCCTATCAGAGGAACAGATAATGTAAAGCCAAAACTGGATCAAAGCAGTGGATCCAGAATAAGCAGACGTTTACAGTTGTTTCATGCAAATCTCTCCCCTTGAAAGTGGTTTCATATCTGCTGACCTCCTATCTGCTGATCATACTAAGTGCTGATCTACAACTGCTGCTTTATATCTACTGATCAAAGTCAAAGACTGATGGAAGACCAAAGCTCTGTTGACTCTATCTACTGCCTTGGGTCAAGTACTGCTGATCCGGACAAGCACTGCTGGGTTCACAGCAGTGGAAGGATGCAGCAGCAGTTTAAGTGTCTTTTATGTAATGTATTGTAATATCAGTAGTTTAGTACATCAGTGTTTATAGATCAGTAGTTAGAGTTTGTTAGGAGGTTAGATGTCACTTTCATGGTGACGTCAGCTAAGATGCTCAGTGGTTTGCAAGTGCTTATAAATAGTTCAGTACTTTGTACTGTTCTATTAGCTCTTTTGATCAATCGTCTTCTTTGCACGAACAAACTACTGAGCTCTGGCTGAGGGGGAGTTTGCATTCTTACATCAATCATTGTAATCGTTGTTGAAACAAATTCAATCATTCGGTTCTTTGTGAAAAGATGTTTGATAAAAGTATTACTCTCGTTTGATTGTATGCAAAGTTTGCTTTCATCTTATTTCCGCTGCACAACTCTTTCATTTTCATCTTAATTACAAACGTAAAATACAATAAAAAAGAAACTCAGATCCAACAGGTACGGTCTGGCTGAAGACCTAAAACTTAGCGCTCTCGGGAGGTAGCCCGAGGATGTAGAGTAGTGTACTTTGGTTTGGTTCGTTTTGGTGTGGTTGTGTTTTGACAGGTTCTTGATTCAATCATCACGTATGCAACAATTCAAGTGTGGGGATGTTTTGCAACATCCCCGGTGAGATATCAAAGAATCTATGGAATGCGTCTATTCCGGTTAAAGCACAACAACAACATCACTACAGACACATGATCAGGTACATGTGTTTATCTATCTTACTTTGTTTTGGTGTGTTTTGTTGTTTTTGGTGGTGTGAACCTTTGTTTTGTTTAGGGGATGTGTTTTGGTTGTTTTGTGATGAGTTAGCCGCTCATTTAGGATAGTTGGTTTGTTTTCCCGGGCTTATATTTTAAAAGCACCATACATTGGGGACAATGTATCCCAAGTGTGGGGATGTGGGAGCCTGGGAAGGGATTGTGGATAAAGCTTGAAGAGATTGAAAAAATGATTGAAATCGATGAGAATTGAGAAAAATTGAAAATTTTGAAAAATTTTTCATCGCCTTAAACAAGCTAATTGGATACGAAAGCCTGAAGTTTCAATCACTAATAGGCTTCTTACCGGTAGTAAACTAGATTAGTCCCTTGTCATGGTTATCCCTTTAAGTTTCATGAGAGTAGGTTTGACAAGCGTTTTATAGGAAATGAGTTGAAAAGAGATGTCTATCTAGGGGTAACATGTTTTAATTGCATATGCTACATGTCGTCAACCTTTTTACCTTTTCTTGGTGAGATCTTGAGCCTGTAGATGGATAGGATACATTATATGATGAATTCATTTGTTGAGTGCAGGCTACGTGTTATTCTGTGTTAGAACTTGTATGATTCGATGCATGCTGAGACTGTGGGTTTGATATGTGCACATATGTGATAAAGGCATTAGGATTCCCTGTTATACCCTTTTGTGTTTGTGTTTCTTTCATGTTATTCACCAAATTTCCATTAGTAGCCCTGTTGAGCCTAACTACCTTTCGTTTGTTCGCCCGTTATCTACTGTGAAAAACCGACCGTGATGATATTGTTATGAAAAAAAAAGAAGAAAAAATGAAAAAAAAAATAGAAAAATATGTGAAGGAAAATGAAAAAGAAAAGAACAAAAAATATAAGTATTGTGAGTATCGTTTATGTTCTTGGGTAGAAACCAACCCAATAGTATAAGATGTGTTTGAATAAAGTATCACGGTTTGGTTATTGTTTGTAAGCCAACAAGAAAAGAAAAAGAACCTAAAAATATTTTCCTACCTTTACCCTAAGCCCAAAACCCGAAAGTCCTTTTGATATGTGCCAAGTTAGATGATACAGTGGAGGTGTGATTGTCATACAAGCTTATGATTGCAGGATTTCATGTTTGCTTATTGAGTGTTTATATACTAGCACATTACACGCTAGTTCAGATATTAACCCGAGAGGAGAGTACATTGTGTGGGGTGTGTAGCATGTGTCTAATTGTAAACATGTTAGTTTTAGATAGACAAGTCTTAAGTTTTTTTTAGTGCATCAATTACTTGTCAGACTGTCAATCTCGATTGTGTCAGTCTATGGGATGGGTATGACTTGGGACTGAACAGGTTGAATCGATTAAGAGGTTTAGAGGTGTTGTTGCTATGGTGACTAGTTCTAGTTGGTTTGCTTGAGGACAATCAAAGGTAAATGTGGGGATGTGATGGAGAGTGTGAAACCCGAGTGTTAACGTGCATATTTTGTGTGAATTATTGTCATTTAAATGATTATGTGCTTGAAATATGTTCACTACGTGTGTTTGTGGTGTTACAGGTAAAACGCGTAATACGGCGAAGTTAGTGAGCGTTGTGATGAAACGGAACAAGCATGAATGATTTTTAAAGAGATATCATATCATTCGGGACTGGTTCGCGGCCGAAATATAGCTTGAACATACAAGAAACGTGAAACATTGAAGTCTAGGGGCTAATTGGTCATTATGTGAAAGTTATAAAGTGGTTTTATGTGAGTTTGAAAGAATGGACGTAGGTTACGGAATTTTAACGGTGGCCTACGGTTGTAAAAACCCAGCAATCATCAAAAGAAACAGAAGCTACGAATCGTAGCTTACGTTTCACTTTCGTAGACTACGGTTGATAAGAAAAAGGTAGCGCATAGAATGTTTGGAGGGAATAATAATATAAAAAAATGTTTTCTTAAAAACCTCAAAGTGGGCCGGACATCTGATCATAGTCACGTGAAGTGAAGGAGGATTTGGTCAAAGATATACAAGACTTCATAAAAAAACATCATCACTTTTTTTTTGGGGATCACGAAGTCAAAGGCCATCATCATTCACGTTTTTGGAGGCTTGGGGATTTCGAAGAAATCATCACGTGGACATTGGTTGTTGTTAGACACATCTTGGGACTTGGGTATTAATCTTTATTATAATTATCATCCAAAGCACAAGAAAAGATGGTTTCAACAGCGTATCAAGCCTATGAAGATCGATCAAGCAACATGAGCGGCTAGTCCTTTTATGGTTTCCTTCGGATAGAGGGTTTGTGTAATTAGGTACTTTTATGTGTTTCTAATTATTGTAACTTGGTGATCTAAGCATCCGATGCTTTTCACCATGGATTTAATTAACTGATTGTAACTGATTGCATTTATTTAAACCTTGATTTCTAAGCATTCAGTTTCCGAGAGTTCTAGTAATTGGGATATATTTGACATGGGATTAGGGTTTGTAATTGTAATTGATAATCATTCGATAACCTCCCGTTATGTATTGACCGGAGTACTTAGTCGTTGGTTATCACAATTGGTTAATTAGGTTAAACATTTATGTCTATGTGAATGTTTTGATTAAACACATAACTGAACTTGTTTGCAAACCTGAAATTCGGAGGAACCATATTTCTTTCTACTGATTCAAATCACACTTTTTACTCGTTAATTTAGTTCTTTCACATAATCAAACAAACCGATTTCTCAATTTAGTAACCGTTAATCAATACTTAGCATAAAAACGCTTTCCACAGTCCTCCCTTGGTTTGATACCCTGCTTATTCTATACTAATAGTTTAAATAGGTTTTTGTATGTCCATAACGACAGACATCACTCTTACACATGTCTAAGAGTTACATAATGATAATACTAGTATCTAAACGACCTCTAAGGGTCGTTTGCCCGATTTACCTGTCAAGGGCATTTTCGTCAACTTATTTCCTCCTTTTACGACATAGGTCCCTTTGCTAAGGTATTTGACCAACATTGCATTTTTAACTATAAATCTATATATATGCGTACCTGGCTCGAGTCAACATATAGACCCGTTTTATACCTCGCGTTAATTAACCAATATTCTATGGCGTCGCAATTATCCAATTTGCTATTCGCTCCTGATAACATACGACTTGACAACCTCATTAGTCGATATTGTCAAATGGTGTTATCATCACCATTTGACCCGTTTGGACTATAAGACCAAACATTTACATAAATTAGAATAAAAGCATGGTTTTAAATTTCCAAATTAACCCATTTGCCCCATTTACCATAAACCATGGTTTTTATCATTTATACGCGTTTCGACTTGTATCAATCGTGTCGGAACCCTTATTTCGGATATTACATCATTCGCATTTATAGTTTATAAAACAAACACGTGTCCTACAAAAAGGGTGTAAGTTTTACTTACCTCGTATCCGAGCTACGCTTTTCTTTTCCTTCTTGATTTGTTTGACCCGTTTCTTCCCAAGCTTCCACCTTGCTCGTTAAGTGTCAAACTATCGTCATCATTCAAAGGTGTTTAGATTAGTCATTATTAATCACGACTATTCCACCTTACGTATTTTCTATGTCGAAACTACCGTTCGACCTCATTATTTATTAATTTAACTTATCAAAAGTTAACTACTTTTGATCACATGATTTACACAATTAACTCTAATTCAACATGATCTTTAGAACCCTTATCACTTCACATTTCACATAATTTGCCATATTATTCAAATGCGCATTTTATTCGAAATTTCAACATTTAGCTTTCTGTTAGGCATTATATCAAACACCTAGTGAGCATTCTTTTATAAAATTTAATAATCACACTTATGGCTACCTATCTTGCCAATTTCAACATCTTTTACTGAATAATCATCAAATTCATGGTTAAATGTCAAGATTAACTTCATAGAGTTCAAATAACACTAGTTTGACAATCATGATTCTAGTGTTCATCATGTTTCTACATCTAGAACTTATATCATAACATCATTATTTATGAATTTAACACCCTAATCCAAGTGTTCATCACAATGACATAAAAACCCACTTAGCACATAAATGAGTAATAATCTATTTCACAATTTTTCATCATTAATTCATCAAATCCTTACTAGGGTTTGTTCCTAGACATGGATTTATCCTAATTTCACTCTTACATCAAACATGCAAGCAATAATTTCGTTTATCATAAATTCATCAAGAATCTCAACTTCACTAAACATAAAAATTTAACATACATTGTGATCCCCTAAGCTTAGTGATCACGAATTTGTGTTAATCCATACGATTTGGCTCTAAATTGCCTTTCAATTTGTTGAATCTTTATGAACTAGGGTTACACCCTTTTTCTTCTTGCTCCTGGGCGATTACACGCACACACACACACACTCTCAGTGTGTGTGTTGTGTGCTATTATTTGTTTTAATGAATATTAGTTTCCCACTTGACAACATTAGTCCCTCATGTTTTTATTTTGATCAATTGAATCTATAATTCACTATTTATAACTTAGTCACATATTACTAACTAGGTCAATTATTCCTAGTTAAATTTAATGGGTTCGGGAAGTCATAACCCGTTTTATTCTAAGTCCCGTTAACTCGGGCCTTTCATATACTTTGTTTTCCTCAAAGGGTTTGTTCATCTTTTCTTTAATATTAGGTTCATTTATTTAGATCCTAATATTTACCGGGTAAATTTTTACTACTAACGGTACTTTACCCGTCTTTTAGTATTAACGGGGTTTGATTACCAAACCCGTTTTCGGGGTGTTACACTTGAAGCGCACATTGATTTCAGTGACATGGCTTTTTCGGTTAGTTTTGCAATGCATTACTTCATCTTTTTTAATATTTTTTCTATGTGTTTTAAATAATAAAATTGTCCTGAAGAATTGTATTTGATTACAGATCCTTCACGATTCAGGCTTACCCATGAGACGTCTTTTGTGAGAGCACATTCCAGTTTTTGGACTCAAATCCCGTTCTTCCTTTACATTGTAAGTTGTCAATTGTTGAGTGATCAATGACAAGAAATGGAATAAAATTGTATATGTTTCATGTATATTTACACTATACAAGGTGATGTATATATTGAACCTCATGCAAGCTTCTTTCATGTAGGTATGCGATTTTCTAAGTTTTTCTATTCCCAAGAAAGAAATCAGTAAATGGTGTGTGGAAGAACATGGTTAAGGTATGCGATTTTCTAAGATATGGGTTGACAAAAAATATGTTTAGAAATTGGTGATTTACACAAAGTGAGTGTTTGTACATGTATAAGGACCTTTATGTGGTTTACGATTTTTGCGGACCAGATTTAATAAACAAAGAATATTTGTGTTAGTGAACTGCATATTGGTTTGGAACAGTGTTGGTTTGGAATATATTGGTTTGGAACTAAATGATGTATTAGATAATATATTTTTAATTACTGCGTTTTTTGTGTTAGTGAAATTAAATCATTTAGTGAAATTAAACATGTTTTGTGGGTTCGTTATGCTTCTCTTGTGTCTAAACTTAATCAGTCGACAAGTTTAATGTATTTTTAAGTATAATGCGAACGTGAATTCATTAAATAATTTCACATCATATTTTACATATAAACGTAAACTTACATTCAATGTTTACGATGTACCCGTGTCCATCGGACGGGTGTCAACCTATAATAAGTTATTAGACAACATAAAATTAGTTCATGCCTTCATTTTAGATAACATATTACCAACTACAACAACAACAACAACAACCATACCCAGTAAAATCCCACAAATAGCAAAGCTACTTATAGGGTCTAGGGAGGGTGGGATGTAGACAGACCTTGCCTCTATCCCTAGGGATAGAGAGGCTGCTTCCAGAGAGACCCTCGGCTCCAAAACGAACAACATACCAATACACCACGTCAAAGAATAGAAAAAAGAAATCACCAAAACCAAGAAGATGAACAGTGTGACACAATATAATGTAGATCATGTATAATAGCATGTAACATCATTTGGGCATGAACACAAGAAGGCAATTACCGGTAAAGTCACTTAAAGGATAGGAAAACCTACGTCCCTAAAACACACCCAAGACCTTACTGTAAAATCCTCTAGAAGTCCTTAACCCTAATCCTACGCCTCCACGAAGTCCTATCTTGGACCACGAAGTCCTTAACCCTAATCCTACGCCTCCACGAAGTCCTATCTTGGACCAAGTCCTATCTTGGACCATGTCCTCATAAACATATTACCAACTACTTAGTTTATTTCTATATCAAACATGTACACTAACACATACTGTCATTAACATTGTTTTATAAAGATATGTAACTAAATGCAAAGAATTTAAATGTTATATTATAATCTGTTTTTTAGTATTTGTCTTCGATCGTTATTAAACATACCCGTGTGTTCACACGGGTCTTACAACTAGTAATAATAATAATAATCTTCCAATCAATGTTTTTAGAACCGGACCGGAGGTCGACCCGGTTGCCTTACGGGGTCAAAGGTCGGACCGGTCCGACTGGTTCGACCGGATTTAAGACCCGGATTACGTTATAAATTATATAAAAAATATATATATAATAAGTATATAAGTAAAACCTATCAAAAAAGGTAAAGTAGATTTAAAAAAAACATATAAGCATAAAAATTGCTTTACACCTTTGAAAAAAAAAAGATTTTTAAAAATTAAAATCAATCTAAAGAGGGTTACTACATGTATACTTCAAAATTGAAGTGCTAAATATAAACTTTCTTATAATAAAACAAAAACTCTCTCAGTCTCTCTCTACTTTTACACTGCCGTGTTCAGTCCTCTTCTCCAAATAAAAATTGCTTTACACCTTTCAAAATAAAAAAAAAAGATTTTTAAAAATTAAAATCAATCTAAAGAGGGTTACTACATGTATACTTTAAAATTGAAGGGCTAAATATAAACTTTCTTATAATAAAACAAAAACTCTCTCAGTCTCTCTCTACTTTTACACTGCCGTGTTCAGTCCTCTTCTCCAAAATGCATTTCTCCATTAAAGCTTTTATAATAAGCTTTATCATGAACCTTTATCATGAACCAAGATAAACCAAGCCTTTACTTTGGGCGCTTAACTTTCAGATGTCGTCGTCGGAGGTCTCAGATGCCGCCAAAGGAGGTTGCAGATGTCGCCGGAGGAGGTTGCAGATATCGTCGGCCCGACCCTACGCGAAGACCTGCCGGCTCGACCGCCCGGCTCCCGTCCCAACCGCCGGGCTAATGTTGAAACAGATTTATGTGCTGAACCAGCCCGGTATGTGCTCCGGATCCCGACCGGACTGGTCCGACCGGCCGGCCAGATCCGGTTTTGAAAACTCTGCTTCTAATAAACACAATTCTTGGAGCTGGGCCTCAGGCCTTTGATCGGAATATAAAAAGTTCCAGATTATGCGATTAGGGTTTCTTTGTTAAACTAGGGTTTTGAATGAATCTGTGTGTTGTTACTGTTAGGGTTTATTTGTAAAACTTGAAGTTGTGTGATTATCTAATCACAATACAAAACATGGATCAAGATGATACACCTGCTACAAAGAAGCTCAAAGTTTCTCACGATCAAGAACCAATTTTTCAGCCTCTTTTTGCATCTTACAATGACAAGATCCGTCCAATGCTTGACGCACACCGTCTCAACTTCAAAGAAGGCATTCCTCTTCCCACTATCGTCGTCATTGGAGACAAGTCTTCGGGTAAGTCTAGTGTTGTGGAGTCCCTTGCGGGAATAAGTTTGACTGGACAAGGTATATGCACAAGGGTACCACTTATAATCAAGCTTCAACATCATCCGGATCATGTGCCAGAGTTCAGTCTGGAGTTTCAGAAGAAAACTGTTATGATCATAGAGGAAAGCCAGATACCTGAAGCCATCAATTCGGCTACGGTGGAGATTGCTGGAAATTCTAAAGGTATATCCAATGTTCCGATAACTTTGGTGGTAAAAAAGAATGGTGTTCCGGATCTCACAATGATTGATTTACCTGGAATCACTCGGATTCCTGTTGGTGATCAACCCAAAAACACTTATGACCAAAGTACAGGTACCATTACAGCTCATTAAAACATATATAGATGCTTGTTATAATATTTTGACGATATTGTACTCATTGTGTTATGTTTTAGTTAAGATTATTAAAGATTAGGGGCTAAAGTTGTTTGTCGTGTATGCAAGTGTGACTAAATGAAATAGTTTTTATCGTGTATGATATTTGCGACATTATCGATATTATTTTGTGATCTTACATCTATCTTTCTTTAATATTTCAGAAATCATAATGGAGCACATAACGCCTGAAGAAAATATCATTCTAAATGTTCTTTCTGCCGAAGTTGCTTTTACAACACGTGAATCGATTATATTGTCACGGCGTGTGGACCGCACTGGACAGAGAACACTCGCTGCTGTTACTAAATCTGACCGATATGCGGATTACCTGCTTGAGAAGGTTACCACAAATGCAGTTAACATTAGTTATGTCTGTGTTAGAAATCGGATCGGTAATGAAACACATGATGAGGCTCGAATCCAAGAAGCAAACCTTTTCAAAAGTCATCCTTCATTGTCCATGATTGACAAGTCCAGGGTGGGCATTCCTGTATTGGCACAAAAGCTTGTTCAAACCCATGATGTGATCATGTCCAAATGCTTGCCGAATATTGTTAATGAGAAGCTCGATGAGGCGGCTTTGGAGCTCAACAAACTACCCAAGAAACTTAGTATGCCTAATGCACTTATTGCTTTTAATCGGATGAGTGGTTCCTTGAAGGAAACTCTCAAGAAACTTTTGATACGTGGTGAGGTTGTTGGCTTGCCGGATAAACATAAGAGCTGCGATGCTCAGTTGGCCAAGATGGTAGACGAGTTCAAAATAGAGCTACACGCAGAGGGTGAGAGTTTTGAAAATTTTCTGGTTGATGAGATGCGGGTTTTGAAGGAATATGGTGGAATCCGATTGTCTCAATTTGTTCCAGAATATGCGTTTTCATACTTGCTACGACAAAAAGTGAGCAAAATCTCTGACTTGCTTATTAGCTTTGTAAACAAAGTGTGGAGATATGTTGAGAGTGTTTCTTTTGAAGTATTGAAAGACCGTTGTGAGAGTTTTCCTCAGTTATATTCTCCCATGAAGAAAGCAAGTCATAATGCGTTGGAAAAAATAAAAAAAAACAAGTTTTTACAGAGGGCTATGGATATGATAGAGATGGAGAAGAACACAAATTACACATGTGACCCTAATTTCCTTGCTTCTTGGAAGGAGCTGAAGTCTGCCAATTATGATAGGTTATCAGATGCAGTTGTACGTCGTCGTTCAAAATGGATTGCTATTAAAGTGTATGGTGATGTTAAGGTTGACCATTTGTTCTATGTTCCTGCAAACATAAGGGAACAAGCATTTGATCTGAAAATGAAGATGGTTGCTTATTGGGCAGTTGTTCTGCGAAGAATGGTGGACCGGTCGGCCTTAAATCTTCGTTATTGGATTCAGAAGTTTGTCACGGAAATGGGGATATATGTTTTTACTGATATGATGTTGCCTGCTTGTGGTATAGAGAAGATGATGGAAGAACCCCGGTCTGTGGCTGAAAAAAGGGATACTTTCATTAACGGAAGTCACCGAACCTAAAAATTCTATATAAGTAAATTCTTTTTTATAAAACGGGGGGGGGGGGGGGGTCGAAAACGTATATACCTAAAAAATTCTACACGAAACGTACATACATAACACTACTGAGCGAAAAGTTCGGGGGGTCGGACACCCCTCCCGGCCCCTTGAAAGCTACACGCTTGCTATGTCATAAACTTAAAATATGGACCTGTGCCTGTAGGAAAGGATTTTAAACTATTTGTTATTAGACCCAAACCATCACCAGTCAAATACAAAGCACCCAAGGCCCAGTGGACCAAAAGCATACTCATGAAAATATGTTTGAATTCCAAAACCGGGACCACTTTGTGCTTTAAGAGTTGGTGAGAATTTCATTTTCTAAATATCAACACCACAAGAAATAACCACAAACCACTCATATAACCTACTTTTCAAATAAAGCTTTTATCTTTTATGCATGTACATCAATTTCATATTTTTTTAAACCTAGTATCTATAAGTTAAAAACTCAATTAACGTGTTTTTATATAAATGTAATGAAAAACTTCCATGCCTCGGTTAAATTCCACGGGTCAAGGGTCTGATGATCCCACGCCCAACAAAATTACCAGATCTCTTTTTATATAAAACCTAACTTTTTTCAACGAGAAAACATATGTTAAACTCGTTTATTGTACCACTCTCATTATGGTCCACCATACAAGAAATTGGTTAATCTAAAAAATTTTGCTTGTTTGATGGATATAGTAACTTAGTTGGGTCTACCCAAATATACAATGGGATTGAAGTTCGCCACTTCTTATGACACAACGAGTCCAAATGGTCCCGCATCACCCACAGCCACTTTCAAGTACCACCATCTACAAGTCACCTCCAACACCACCAATGTTACGACTTACGACTACAGCCCCCACCTCCATTTGTTGTTGCCACTAGCTTTCATAAAAACTAAACAAATACGAAGAATGAACTTTTTTTTTATTTTTTCCAAAAATGACTCGTTAAATTTTCAACCCCAACCCAGTTTGGTCGGGACCTATTTGACCTAACCAGTTCAATTATTTTTTTTAAACAATATATGATTTGACCGGAACCAAAACGATTTTTCATATCGATATGATTTGAGCCCAATCCAACATGTTTTGACCGTCCATCCTGTAATGCTAGCTAGGTATATGTAACATAACATGTAGTTTATATGTTTATGAGAATAAGGCCACTCGTGGCGCTACGTGGTGGTATACCCATCACACGTTGTTTACCATGGAACACCGCCGTCACCCTTGTCCATCACGCGTGAACCTCATCACTCGTTGTAGCCATAACGCGTTGAGGAGGGAAATTGTTACCGTTGAGGAGAGAAATTGTTGGGTGTGATTGGGTGTGGTGAGTGATGGGCACCCCCACTAAAATCCATCACTAGTGAGGGAACCAAGTTCGATAACGTGGAGGAACATGATTGGGTGTGGTGAGTGATGGAAAGTGGAGCACCCCCACCCCCTAAGCGGGGTCGGGGCGCCCCGTGAACACCGAACCTCCACGCGTTTTACAACGTCAAACACCGCCACCGCCCCTAATTTCCACGCGTGGATTCCACAACGCGTCATCGACATCACGCGTTGAAAATTGAACTTGATGACCGTTGATGATGATCACATTACATTGTAGCCTCCGCCGATCCTTCTACAACTCCGATCCGATCCATTCATGGCGGCGTTCACTGGAGCATCCTCCACCACCCTGATCTCTCCTCCACATCTTTCACGCCAATGTCTGGTATATATACGCAGGGGCGGTTCTTAGAAGGCCTATGGCAGGGCCACGGCCCGGGCAAGCTTTCCGGCCGCAGTGCTAATTTTCCGCATTTCGATCGAAATTTTTTATATATACTATGTTTGGCACGGGCTTGCCCGGAATTTTTTTAGTGTCCGTGTCTTTTGGCCCTGACACGTTCAACGGGCAAGATCCGCCACTGTATATACGTATACATATATCTATGTTTTAGGCTTTGTATTTTGTGATCTATAGGAACACTTTGATTGTTTGTGGGTTTGACTATTAATTGAAGGTGGAGGTTGTTTTTTTGTTGCTGTTGGTTTAAGGAGTTTTGATTGAAGTTTCTAGATCTTGAAGTATTGCAATTGATTGGAGTTTTATTGTTAATTTATATTTTTAAAATAAAAAAACCATCACTAGTGATGGGCAGTCTTAGTAAAATCCATCACTAGTGATGGAATGAATCTCGATGACGTGATGTAACTTGATTGGATGTTGTGAGTGATGGAAAACCATCACTAGTGGAGTGTCCCTACCCTTGAAACTATAGCCACAATGTCATACCAAAATTCTAATATTTGGTGGGGACAAATCTAATTGCGAGAGTATAATAAATGAGTAGTGCACTTGAGAGTTTATGTATGTCTATTTTTTTGGGGTGAAACACTCTACTTTTGTTAATATTAATTTAGTTGGTGTACAAACGCCACCACAACTTCTTCTCTCAATCAGATTGCAACACTAAGTCACTAAGCATCTGTCTTAAGTAAGATGGTAAAATGGGTGGATTGGGCATGTTTAGGTAATGGGTTAGGATGGATATGAGTTTGGGTTACGATGGGTTTATTAAGAAATGAGTTAGGTCAAGATGTGTTTTTATCAAGATAAATTTGGGCATGATAGGCTAAAAATATAAATAAATTAAAAAATAAAAAAGTAAAAATTAAAAAAATCAAAAAAATAAAATAAAAAAAAATAAAAAAAGATTTAAAAAGAATCAAAAAAATTAAAAAAATTTAAAACAATAAAAAATAAAAAATTTCAAAAAAAAATGATAAAAATTAAAAATTGTAAAAAAAAAAATCTAAACGAAAACAAGTCTGCCAGTTTCAGATTCAAACGGACCAGTTACTCGAGTACCAGAGTTCGGAACACTTCATAAGTCCTTCTAGGTATGATTTCATTGTTGCAACTACTTATTCACTTCATCCAAATGCTCCATTCACTAACCATGAATGTGTGCCACCCCTAGAACACTCATTTTCCAACATGAAAAAAGGCTTACCCAAACTACTTGGAAACTGACCCGGCTGACCGAATCCGGGATCAGGAATACTATCAGCTCACTCTGTCCAACCATGTTTGTCTTGATTACATTGGTCACGGGCTCTTCTCTTATTCCACCAACTAAACGGTCAACAGATCAGGAACCTAATCCCCAATCAACGTGGTGTTCAACTGTATTTTGGGTTCCAAATGAGTCCCTTGTGACCCACTTCTTTTATTATCTTGACCCATCCTGACCCATTGGGTTTTTCTTTCATTTTTAAATTTACCCATCCTAACCCCTTTAACTATAAAGTCTTACCCAACTTAACCAGTTACTTTAGTTTTTTTGCACCCAAATCAACCCAAACTTTCTTAGTTGAGTCCATTTTGTCACCTCTATTTATAATTCACAAATACACCTCAGCATGTATATACATCCCATATACATTATACTTGCTTAATATATATACAAACACATACACTTATTAAAAATGTTTGATTGATTCTGGTCAACTATCTTAAAGTCTAAGGCTTTCATAACAAGCCAATATCAACAGCTTCCATAGCAATCTTTCACCATGACAACCCATTTTATATACAAATGTTCTTCATGACACCAAAAATGGTTAACAAATTAAGAGTCACACATGAGTCTGGAGCTATAGTTGGTTCCAACGATGATCTTTTAACCGAAATCCTTCGCAGGCTCCCCTTTACCTCCGTCTTTCGGTTCAAATCCGTATCCAAACACTGGCATTCGTTGTTGAGTCACCGAAGCTTCACCCTCTTGTATGACAATGTTCCGGTTTCTCCTGGTCTTTTTCTTCATGATTTGTATATTCCATTTGATCTCAAAAATCCATCCCCTCCTCCTTTTCGTACTCGTGATTTCTACCCTAATCGTGATTTCAGAATCATGCAATCTTTTAACGGGTTACTGCTTTGTTGTAGCAGACGAAAATACTACGTGGTTAATCCCACCACCAAGAAATTTGCGATCATCCCATCGGTCATCCGTGGTTCAGATGCACGTAGGACAATCGGTTTTGAAGGTTATATGGGCCTGGCATATCATCGAGCAGACTTGCATTACAAAGTTGTTTGTCTTCGTGATGTAAGTCGTTATGGGAGGCTGTTTCAGATCCAAATCTACTCGTCTAATACCGGGAAATGGAGAATTTCAAAACAATCTATTCGTGCGTCTGATTATCCTGGTGATTCTACGTTATTCTGTTTTGTAGTTTATTGGAATGGAGCAATGCACTGGATTCCCGGATCGTTTGATCTAGTATACTTTAAGCTCGATGAAGAAAAGTTGAAAACGATGTCGTTGCCAGAGAGGGATCTCTCTTCGCCTCGCGATGAGGCTCCACTTTACTTTGGGGAATCTGGAGGCCATCTGCATTTGGTGGAATCTATTAGTCGCGAACACCGTTTACGCTTGAATGTGTATGAAATGTTGAGTGATTATTCAGGGTGGTTTATCAAATACCAAGTGGAGCTTGATGAGCTTCGGCCCCTCTATAATAGCCGAGGGGCGGCAGATTATCGTCTGTTTGAAGTCTTTGATGTGGTTAGGGGTGAAGATGAAGAATCTGCATTCATGGTAGTGAAAATTCAAGATAAGATCATAAGGTACAACTTTGTTAACAAGAGTTATCAACACATATTTGATTTGCCCAGCCATCTCTGCAACCAAGGGATCGATTACAATAATGTTCATCGTTTTATCCCAATGTTATCTTCTTTCTAACATTAAAATTTGTTGGACGTTATTCACATGAGAAACGGGTTGGTGTACTGCTTGACGAGCGAGGAGTTGTTGGGATGACCGAATTGAGCCTGGTGATATGAAAGGATGTTTAGTCTTGTATTTAGTTAAGTTGGTTAAGTTTGTATATGAAGTTTTATTTAAGGAGTCCTATAATAATACAAAACAGTCGCGGGGAGTTTCCACAAAACCATATCTCTTGTTTATGTATCTAACTAGTTGATGTCCCGCCTGCATTGCGGGGCGATGGTCGAATAGTTATCAATCAATTAAAAAAACACTACTATAATTTTGCTAGGAAAAAAACTAAAACGATGATAAAACCGTAATTTTGGGCTCATGGAAAACTGTAATTTTTCAGGACTAATGAGCGAGTGTTAGGCAGCTCCTTTAGACGAAAAAAATTAAATCGAGTCAACCAATTAAAACAAAAAACGTTTATAGTTTTGCTAGAAAAATTAAAACGATTGGGAAAACGTAACTTTAAACTGAGGGGGAAATCATAATTTTGTTTCAGGGATAAAATCGTAAATTAAATGGACCAATGGGGTTGAGGGCAAAATCGTAACTTGGCTGTGTGAGGAAAAAAAAAACTAATGGCAAAACTGTAAATTTAAACGGGGCAAAATCGTAATTTTGAACCCAGGGCAAAATTGAAATTTTTAGCTGGGAGCAAAAGCGTAAATTTATTTTTAAATGGGGGTAAAAACATAATTTTGAACAGATGGCAAAATCGTTATTATAAGGAAAAAACCTAATGACAAAACTGTAAATTTAAACGGGGCAAAATCGTAATGTTGAACCACGTGCAAAATTGAAAATTTTTAGCTGGAAGAAAAAGCGTTAATTTATTTTTAAGTGAGGGTAAAAGCGTAATTTTGAACTGATGGTAAAATCGTAATTTTAAAACGGGATAAAATCGTAAATTTGTTGGGCCAGTAGGGGAGTGCCATGCATGAGTAGAAATATAAACAGGGTAAAATCGTAATTTGTAAAAAAAAATAAAAAAAAAATTGTGGGTGGCATGTGGCCACCCAACTCAATCAATGCAATCAAGGTCCTATTGCCGGCCATGGTTTTTGTTATTGTAGATAATTCCTAAAAATAACAAGTTAGCTGATTTTTTTCCGGTATATCTTTTGATGTGAAGAGAAATCCTAAGGCTGCGGGGAGTAGGGGCGTTTATGGGGCGAGGGAAGCCAGGCGACGATGACTAATCCACTCCGTGCCTACAATTTTTTACAAAACTTCTTCAACCAATCTCACCCCCAACAACAATTTTTTTTCAACCAAACAACGAAACCAAAAATGGTGCACTGGACGGAGGAGGAGGATATCGCGCTTGTCACTTCGATCATCGATGCATAACGTACGTTACAACGCGGTCAAACCGCGTATTGGGGATCGGACAAGCGTTCCAACAATACCAACAACACGTTGATAACACTCGCCACTATTTAAACGCCTGCCAACACAAGTGGCGTGAACTAAAACCGAAGCTGGATCGGTTTAAATTTTGTTTCGATCGCGTCCCCGCGGGGGACCTGAGCCACGACGATCGAATGGAGATCGCGAAAATCGAGTGGAGGCACGACGAGAATCCGGAATTTAAGTGGGTTCCCCACTTTAACATTTACCGAACTCTGTAATTTTCTTTAGGAATTATTAACAATTTTTTTTTTTAATTTTTTAGAATTTAATAAGTAGTTTTTTTTTTTAATTTTTAGGATGTTTTGTAACCTTTTTTTAAAAAATAATATAAGTTTGTATTTTATTTTATAAATCTCAAGTATATAAAAAAATAAAGCTATCCAGCATGGCACCCAACGCCGCTTCCATACCCCACTTTCTTTGGGGTGGTCTGGTGGAGCCCACAATCGCCACGTGTCGAGCAAAGCCCCCAACCAAAGCCCCCCACACCCCGCGGCCTAAATTAACCTCTAACAGATAAAGTTTTGACTTTTCAGCAGCCCATTCAACTCTGTTTGACCTATGTGAACCTCTTGTCCATGTTACAATGTTTACCTTTTTAACCCGTTTGAAATAAACATAATATGTTTGACCTGTAAGTGTTCGACTTTAAACGTAATATGTTTGACCTGTAAGTTTATTTTATATTTAGATTAAGTAGTTAGTGCGAGCACCGGAAGCGACAAGATATAAGATTTTAACCTACTACTAAAGGAATCGACATCTCCCTGGAGATGCAACGTTTCATAAAGGGCGCCAAACATCAGGAGCAATACAGGACATGACGATTGAAGAAGGGTCACTATGATTCTTCAAGTGACGCGATGGTTCAGACGCACCTTTTCAGTATGTATAAATAGATTAGGGGTTTCTGTTTGTTTTTGTACCTTGTATATTCATCATATTCAATTGTTCAGTTTAAATACAAATGCCTATTAGGGTTAATCCCTTTCTTTTTGTTCTTGTTCGATTATTGTTATTTTGTTCTTGATTGTGGGTTGAATTCAAGGTCTCCCGGGATCTATGGTGGTATCAGAGCCAAGGCTCAAAGAATCAAGATCATGGATTCAATTCTTCAATCAAGGCAATGGTTTCACGACCCGGAAGAATCATCTGAGGGAAGATAAGGAGTCCTCCGATTTTTCCAAAAAAAAAATTGCATTTTTTATATTTTTTTGCTTAGGGAAAATGTGTGGTCCAGAATGTTTCTCAAGTCTCTCAAATAGGACGGACTTCTCTTAGGATCCCTACCCTATATATTCCATAGTCTTGTTTGGTTACCATGGAGGAAAGGAATAAATCATTAAATTGTGTTGTTTGGTAGGTAAGAAAAGAGGAATGAATTAAATCGGCAATGGGCGGTGGCGGCTAGTGGCGGTGGCAGCGATGGGTGGCGGTGGTCGATGTTAGCAGTAATGGGTGGCGGCGGTCGGAGGGTGACGGTTGTTAGCGGTGGCGGCGGCGATGGTAGGGGTTGGCGGTGGTCTGCGGTGTTACACCCCAACCGATGACAGAAACATCGGGGCATGGCACTGAGCGAAATAGATTGTCCAAGAGAAATTCCATAACAACTACTTTTCCGAATAGTTAATATTATGTCCCATACCATAACCGATTAAGCAAGTAAATTATTACAGACAGCGATATCTCAAAGACGAATAACATGTTCCGACAACTCAGATTTAAGTAAAATAATTTGTCTTTGTTTCTAGACTCCATCCTACTCGATTCCACAAAAGCAGGTAAAGCACAGCATCCTAAGCATTCAAACACCTGTCACATACATTAAAATAAAGTCAATACACATAGTGTAAAGATGAGTATACAAGTTTGATATAGCATTATAGAGTTCGAAATAGTTTACGCATAACCAACATGAAACATGTACAAAGTGAAGGCAAGTAGGTTATCGACAGAGAAATATGCACAGACGTGACTGCGAGTTGTAGAACGCGCAACACATATCCCCACTGGGACACGTGAAGTAAAGCCCTTAACAACCCCTGTCCACGACAGGTGCTGAGTCCAAACTATAGTACTATCGTTGCTAAGGTGTCAGGCAACAATCACTGTGTTAACATAAAATACAAGCATTCATCGAATATCACATAGCATGCAATAACCGTCGTGTGTAGATTGTGATTTAGAACAAGTAACGTATGTAACACCCAAAAGTGCGTAAAGCAAAAAGGGATCGAGTATACTCACAGATTGTGCTTAACAAGTAAACACTCTCTTGGATTGAAGGGAGCGCTGAGAGACTAGCCTGAACATTTAACGATAGCATAAGCGAAGAGCGGTGCGTAAAACGGTGAAAAGTGATAAGTGTCGGATGGCGATCCGATCGGATGGCCATTCGATTAGATTGACATTCGTTTGGTAAGGATGTGTTTGTGTATGATGGCTTTAAAGTTTTCGTAGTAGCATTTTAAAAGCAGAGAAGTATCTCTACCCTTCAGGTCGTCGATAGAACGGTCGTTCGATCGGATAGCGATCCGATTGGCAGGACACTTAGTGAGAACAAGTTCACAGCAGGATTGTCACTCGATCGGATAGCAATCCGATCGGATGGCAATCCGTTAGTTACTGATGGTCTTTGAAAATTGAAAATGATTAAGTGTCGAAGTTCCAAAAGTCACATGATCGGATCCATTCGACGTTCAGAACCTTGAAAGTTTGAATGAAAAGTTTAAGTGTGAAACCAAGTGCAATCCAATCGGATTGTGGTTCGATTGGATGGCAATCCAATCGGACGGCGATCCGTCCCGTGATCTGATCCTTTGCAAACTTGGAAGTTGTTAAGTTTTGAAGGTTTTTGCGGTTTTGATCGAGACGGTATGAGAACGTGCTAAACAACAGTAACCCCATCATGACCTAAGTGATCCGATCGAACATGAACCACCCTAGTCTGATCAGTTCACTGTTCGAGACGATTGTTCATGTTTAACCCGAAATCAGTTGTCTCTTTGATAGAATTCCGATCTTGAACTAACACATCACTAAGGAAGAGTAGAAGATCAGAATGAGTTCCGATTCTATCGGTTTTGAGTGCATTGAGTGTAAAAGAATGAGAAAACTTGGGTATATTTCTTTCAACTCTTTATTCTTTTGAAAATGTTTAGATCTATGCGAAATCGTTGTGAAATCATGTGGAAATCCTTCAGATCTGAGTTGTTCTTGGTGGAATGAAGTCAAATCTTGAAGTTCATAAGAACTCCATGATGACTTCACCCTAGAACACCTCAAATCCGATGATTTCACGGTTAAAAGTTAAGATTCAAAGGTGAAAAAGATAAAGGAGTGCGTGTAGATCATAGAAGTACAAGATTTGAGTTGAAAACTTACAAGAATCACGAGAAATCGAGAGAAAAGAGAGCTTGAGTGTGGCTAGTCGAATGAGGAGCTATCACATCCCAAATGATGTAACAGGAGGGTATTTATAGGGTTTCCAAAAGAGGAAAGTGCATAAGTGTCGGATTGGTCACCGATCGGATGGCAGCCCGATCAGATGCAGTCCGATCGGATGGCCACTCGATCGGTTGGCCACTCGATCCAATTGTTTGCCGCGTTGAGTTTTATTGTTTCGATTTACGTGTTGAGCGTTGTGATGCGATTCGAGTGAGCGATTCGATAGTATTAACCATTAGTTACACAAATAACCTAACTACCATATCTAGCATACAATCACTATAAATAATCTGCGTTTAGCGTTTGCGATGCGATAGAATTGCGATTGCGATTGCGATTAAGCACCTCAACATAAACATAACATGCACAAGTAACACATAATTGCACACACACGTAAAACAATATCCAGAACACATAATTCGAGTTGCGAATGCGATGGCGATAAGTCGATTAGCGTTTAGACATGCGGTTAAACCTCGATTATTCACAGATACTCCACATAATACAACTAAAGCAAATAAATAAAGAATTGATTACAAGTCGAAGAGGTCAAAACAGTAGTTGAGCAAGGACTGACAGATCGCAATTAGCAATCTTTTCTTCCTTTGACTTCAATCTTGACTTTGACTTTACTTTCAAAACACGGGGTGTTACAGCCTCCCCTACTTAATGGAATTTCATCTCGAAATTAGGCTTTAGCCATAACAAACAACTGCGGGTACTTCGCCTTCATGTCACTTTCGAGTTCCCAGGTAAACCCGGCACCGCGTTTGCCTTCCCAACGAACCTTCACAATGGGAATGCGTGAGCGTCTGAGCACCTTGGTTTCTCGTCCCATGATCTCGACAGGCTTTTCCACGAAGTGTAATGTTTCGTCCACTTGTAAATTTTCGAGAGGGACATGTAATTCCTGGTCGGCCAAGCACTTTCTGAGGTTTGAAACGTGGAAAGTCGGGTGGATATTACTGAGTTCCTCCCGTAGTTCGAGTCTGTAGGCCACTTTCCCAATCCTTTCCAGAATCTTAAAGGGTCTAACATATCGAGGCGCAAGCTTTCCTTTCTTGCCGAATCAGATCACCCCCTTCCAAGGTGCAACCTTTAGGAGTACGTGATCGCCAACGTCAAATTCAAGGGGCCTGCGGCGTCTATCGGAGTAACTTTTCTTTCGGCTCCGGGTTTTCAACAAATTGTCTCGAATTTGGAGGATTTTGTCAGTCGTTTCTTGCAACAGCTCAGGACCGGTAATTTGCGCGTCTCCGATCTCGTGCCATACAATAAGCGATCGACATTTCCTTCCGTATAATGCCTCAAATGGTGCCATTTGGATGCTAGAATGATAAATGTTATTGTACGAGAATTCGACTAAAGGTAAGTGCGCGACCCAATTACCACTGAAATCTATGACACACGATCGGAGCATGTCTTCAAGGGTGCGAATCGTTATTTCAGTCTGACCGTCTGTTTGGGGATGGAAAGCGATACTTAGATTAAGCGTAGTATTGAGAGCAGATTGAAATGTTTCCCAAAGACGTGAGGTAAACCGACCATCGCGATCAGAGATGATGTCACGAGGCGTCCCGTGTCAACAAATGATCTCATCGGTGTAGATTCGGGCTAATTTTTCTACCTTAAAGTCTTCTCGTATCAGCAGGAAATGAGCTGATTTAGTCAAACGGTCGACTACAACCCAAATGCTGTCATGACCTGATGTCGTGCGCGGAAGTTTCGTTATAAAGTCCATAGCTATACTCTCCCATTTCCACATCGGGATCTCGGGTTGTACGAGTAAGCCAGAGGGTCTTTCCTGCTGAGCCTTGACTTTGGAACAACTCAGGCATTTCGAAACATAGATAGCGATATCCTTCTTCATGCCCGGCCACCAGTACTTGTAGCGCATGTCCTGGTACATCTTGTCAGCACCGGGATGAATAGAATACCAAGATTTGTGGGCTTCATCCATCAGAAGTTGTTTCAAATTAATATGCTTGGGAATCCAAATTCGTTCCAAATAATGAAAGATACCATTCGATTTATTCTCGAGTTGGGCGCCATCGTTTAGAATCCTTTCCTTCTTCAAAGTTCGTTCGGTAAAACAAGCATGTTGCGCGTCGCGGATAAGAGCTTCGAGATTAAACTGGGCTTGGGAATTACAAACGCTATGCAAATAGCTTCGTCGACTGAGAGCATCGGCAATGACGTTTGCTTTGCCAGGATGGTAACGAATCTCACAGTCGTAATCGTTGAGTAGTTCTACCCATCGGCGTTGATGCATATTCTGTTCCTTCTGGTCAAAGATATGTTGTAGGCTCCTATGATCGGTGAAGATCGTACACTTGGTACCGTAAAGGTAGTGTCACCAAATATTTAACGCAAAAACAACTGCGCCAAGCTCAAGGTAGTGTGTGGTGTTGTTCTTCTCGTGGATCTTGAGCTGTCGAGAAGCGTACGCGATAACCTTGTCTCATTGCATAAGAACACAACCAAGACCAAGGTTCGAGGCATCGCAGTAAACTACGAAATCGTCGTTTCCGTCGGGCAGTGAGAGCATGGGAGCATTGCAAAGCATAGCTTTGAGAGTTTGAAAGGCTTCCTCCTGTTTAGTTCCCCAAACAAAAGGTTTACCCTTATGCGTAAGAGAAGTAAGAGACACGGCGATCTTAGAAAAACCTTCGATAAATCGGCGATAATAGCCTGCTAGTCCGAGGAAAGAACGGACTTCAGACGGATTTTTGGGTGTAACCCAACTCTTAACAGCTTCGATCTTCACGAGATCGATGTGGATACCTTGACTATTGACAATGTTACCTAAGAATTGGACCTCCTCCAGCCAAAATTCACACTTGGAGAACTTGGCATAGAGACGGTTTCCCTGGGGTAACTCAAGAACCAAACGTAGATGCTGCGAGTGTTCGCCTTTTGACTTGGAATAGATCAAGATATCATCAATGAACACGATTACGAAGCGATCAATAAAGGGTTTGCACACTCGATTCATTAAATCCATGAAAACTGCGGGGGCGTTGGTCAAACCAAAAGGCATAACAACAAACTTATAAGGACCATAGCGGGTTCGAAAAGCGGTTTTGGGTATATCATCCTCTTGAATGCGTAACTGGTGATAGCCTGAGCATAGATCTATCTTCGAGAAACACGTAGCACCTTGTAACTGATCAAACAAATCATCGATTCGAGGCAAGGGATATCGATTCTTGATTGTCAGCTTATTCAACTCCCTATAGTCGATGCACATCCGGAACGATCCATCCTTCTTTTTGACGAAAAGGACAGGCACGCCCCAAGGAGAGGTGCTAGGGAGAATAAAGCCTTTATCAAGTAGTTCCTGGAGCTGAGTTGAGAGTTCACGCATTTCAGAAGGAGCGAGACGATAAGGCGCTTTAGCAACAGGATTTGCTACAGGAATGAGGTCGATTCGGAAGTCGATATCACGAGCGGGAGGTAATCCGGGTAAATCGTCGGGGAAAACGTTGGGAAATTCACAAACAACGGGAATGTCTTTCACTCCTGAGTTTCCTTTCTTTTCCTTCTCCGCTACTACAATGTTAGCCAAGAAAGCTCTGTAATCCTTGCGGAGATACTTGCTAGCTTGGACACAAGACATGAATTTAAGTCATTTCGAAGGAGTTTCGCCATACACACAAAGTAGGTCACCATTAGCGAGCGAGAAACAAATCATCTTTTCGAAGCAAACAACTTCAGCACGATTTTCGCGAACAAAATCCATGCCTACTCTGATGTCAAAACTACCGAGCTGCATTGGAATAAGGTCGATAGGGAAGACATGATTGTTGAGTTCAAGCGTACAATCACGTAGAACCAAATTGAGGGCGACGGTTCTTCCGGTGGCAACTTCAACATCGAACGTCGAGGGTAGATGGCGATGTGCACAAAATGCAACATATAAATTACATCAATTGTGGCATAAAACTAACCCTTTTTTAGTACTAATGTTGGAAAAACTGTGTTTTTGTCTTCCTTTTGTATTTTCAGGATTAAATGAGCTCAAATGAACAAAAGAAGCAAAAAGGCAGCTAAATCTAACATAAATACAAGAAAAGGAACAAAGGTGGCATGCCCGACCTCCCCGACAACATCTTCCCAAGCAAAACAAGAGAATAGAAGGCTGAACACGCCCCGTGCTCAATGAGCACGGGGGCGTGCCCAAGTGTCAGCAGAAAAGCCAAAGTTGTAGAAGCTTCTATCACCCACCACTGGGCCGTGGTCAACTATAAGAATCGCAGAATCCAGGCAAATCTTGATAGTACAGATACGCTTCTGCACACGCGGTCGTGCCCAACGGACACCGGGGCGTGGTCAACTAATGCAGACAAACTGCAATTAATGAAGACAGAGAAGGAGGATGGACACGGGGCCGTGCCCAATGGACACGGGGCCATGCCCAATGGACACGGGGCCGTGCCCGGGCTGCTGTTCAGGCTATAAATAGGGGTGCTTGGCTCATTTGCAAACCATCCCTTGGCACGCCACCTCTCTCACACTTCACCCACCACCCACCACCATCACAACACCATCATCCACCACCATCATCCATTGTCCATCGTAGAGTGTGTGAGTTGGCTACCTGGTCGAGGGTTAAGGGAACGGTTTGGTAAGAGTCTTGCCTTGTTCAGTGTATAGATCCTGCAAGGACCTGGGTCAAATTTAGTAGGACCTCCTTCAATACCCACCGGTATTGGATGGCGGGGGTCCAAACTCTTTGATCCCCTCATATGTAAGCTACTATTAATACTTTAATCCGGCTATTTAGGACTGTATCTCTGCTGACTAAGACTACTTAGCCGAGGGTAACGTTACCTCCAAAAGAGGGGCCTACCATAATATGCATTAATAACTTAATTAATTATCTTTCAATAATCCGACCCTTTAGGATTGTATCCTTGCTAACTCAAACTACTGGGTTGAGGGTAACGTCACCTTCAAAAGAGGGGCCTACTACAATAACTAAGATAATCTCTTAAAAAGTGAAAAAGTGCAAAAATAATCAAAGGTTACACTAAACACGAGTCGGAGCCAAGTGATTCATCTTGTCTATCTGTTTTTATTTTATTTTATTTTTCAGCATTTTAGTTAGTTTTATTTTTCTAGTTTAAAACCTTTTTTCTAACTTTTTGATTTGATTAGACGTTGAGGATAAACCGGTACTAAAAGCACTTGTGTCCTTGGATGACCTCGGTATCTTGCCAACACTATACTACGCTCACGATGGGTGCACTTGCCCATATGTGTGTTTGGTGTTAGTAAAATATCGTGTTTTATAAATTTAAAACTTGACTAACGTGTAAAAAGGGCTTAAAATATACTTAAATTTATATACACACCACACACGCATCAAGTGTTTGGCGCCGTTGCCGGGGACACAAGGATTTTAAGAAAGCTTAAATCGACGGCCTAATCAGTTTTTCAAAACTTTTTCAAAACGCACGCACATTTTTCTGCATTTTAGTTTAGATTTGCATTTACAGTAGGTTGAACACGGGCCGTGCTCACTGAACACGGGGCCGTGCTGCATATTTTTCATAAAAACACCCAGATACAGAGCCTGAACACGGGGTCGTGCTCACTGAACACGCCCCGTGCTCAACGAAACCATTAACTTAAATTCAGACGCCCAGATACAGATCCTGAACACAGGGCCGTGTTCAGCCTCTGTTTCCGCTTTTATTTCTGCTTTCTGGTCTCGAGACTCTATTGTGGTCTGCTGAGTGATTCTTATGGATCAATACTTAGGAGGCTACAACTACACCTATGAAGAGGATGATTATAGGAAATATTATTGCACCAATTGCGGTAACACTCACTCGGTACAATATTGTGACTTATATCAACCATCCACTCCATACACCTATTATGAGGAGCCTAGGCACGAGCCATCAACTTCATACACATCCTATGAAGACCAAATGTATGAACCTTCTCCCTCATACTCATATCTTGATGAACCAAGGTATGAGCCTTCTTACTCATACTTTGAGGAGCCAAGTTATGAGCCTTCACCTTCATATACTTACTATGAGGAACCATGGCGTGAACAACCCACCTCATATGAGTATTATGAAGAACCAGGTTACGATCCTTATCCATCATATACTTACAATGAGGAACAATGGTATGAACCATCTACCTCACATGAGTACTATGAGGAACCAAGGATCGAACTTCCGAATTCAAGCTTTGATGATACTTATTCAACTCACTTTGACGAACCACCAACTATCTCACCCGTAGCCGAAAAGATAATAGAACACCTTAAAACTATCGAGCGCTATATAAAAGAAGCCCGCGCAAGGGAAGAGGAATCCGACGCAAGGGAAGAATTAACTTGTAATAAAGAAGAGATAGTTGAAGAGGTAAAAATGGAAGAACAAGTAAGTGAAAAACCGACACATGAGTTAAACAACGAAAAAGGTGAGTCCGACAACGTTAAAATTCAAGAAGAGTCTAATTTTGAAGAAATTAATCTCTTGTCACCTTCTTTTGAAAATCATTGTTTGGTTCCCACTCATGCTAAGTTTTTAAAAGAGTTAAACACTAACGCTAAAATTGACGAAACGGTAAGCATTAAGTTAACAAATGATCAAACCTCGCTAATAAAAGAAGATCCATTTGAAATTAACATTACACCGGTTCCATATTTCTTTCAAAATTCCTTTATTAGTAATATTACAATTGATAAAGATCTTTGTGTTAATATAATGCCAAACTACATTTTCGAAAAATTAAGTATTGGTGATTTTTCTCCACTTCAAATACCCATTTTTTTATCTAATCGGAAAGTAATAAAATCAATAAGGGTAGTTGAGGATGTCTTGGTTCAAACAAATCAAATGGTAATCCCAACCGACTTTGTCATCCTTGATGACGCTCCTCTAGTGTTGGGATGACCTTTTGTGAAAACACACAAAGCTTTGATTAATCGGAAAAAAACAACTTACCCATTCAATTAGGGGCCTTCAAAAGGTGTGTCGATCTTGAACGATCAATGAAATATCCAATCGGCAATGACGACCCCCTAATTGAAGATGAGCCGGAACCACCCGATAAGGAGGGTCTAGCCAAGGACCCTTATAAACGTGGCGCACCACGGAGGCATTCTGCGGAACTATCCTTAGTTTTAGATTAGTTTAACTTTTATGTCTTCTAGTTTAGTTTTAATTTTCAGGAATAAAGCACACTCAAAATGGTGGAGGATACTAAGGGAAACTTGAACCCACACCCCATGCACAAAAACAGAGCCTCCCGACAAATTTTCTTCATTACAGCAAGTTCAGCACGGGGCCGTGCTCACCCCAACACGCCCCGTGCCCGAGGTTCTGCAGAAAATGCCCAGTTCAGGTAACTGGACACGGGGCCGTGCTCACTGAACACGCCCCCGTGCCCAGCCTTCTGTTTAAATTTGATACTGGCAGTCTGACCACGGGGTCGTGCTCAGCCAACACACCCCGTGTTCAGCTATCCAGAAACATAAAATCTTGTTTTTAACCCACTTTTACACATTTTAATCAACCGAAAAAGTTATTTTTGGGACACATTGAGGACAATGTGTAATTTAAGTGTGGGGGGGGGGGGGGATGCTAAAAGCTTGAATCTTGCAAGTCCTAAATACAAGCCTTACACAAAACTCTATTGGAACCGCTAATCACCCCAATTTTTTTTTTCAAAAAATTTTCATTTTTTACTTGTCTAGGTTTAATTTGGGAAATTCAAGTTCTAAAAAGGTTATATTTTTACAAATTTACAACCGATAGCTTCGTGATAAAAAGAACCAACATAAGAAAATTATGAAACAGCATGACAAGCTTAATTAAAATTTGATTATATATACTTGATCACATAAAACCCATTCCCACAAAAAATGAGTTTTGAGCTTTTATTGAGCATACAAATATATATCTTTAAACTAAATGCTCATTTTTCGTTTCTTGTGTGAATAGCCGCTTGGTTCTTACAACTCTAGAATTTGCCATGACGATACATTCCCGGTCCTTACCAACTTAAGCCCGAGTAAGTAAATGACGGAGGCATTAGGACTAACCCTTTTTATTTCTACACCATTATTTTTATTTTTTTTACCACCTACCCAAAATCCCCCTAGTTAACCCCTTTGAGCCTAAACCTTTTCATTTCTTAACCCAAAACAAAAACCCTTTTACCCACCAAAACCTTTTTTATTTTTAACCCCTTTGTTTTAGTAACAAGCTCGGTTTCTCCAATGACTTCCAAAATAATATATATATTTTGATGATGAAGCACAAAAGAAATAAACAAACAAGTTTATCAAAAATAACTTTGTTTGAATAATGGATTCATCAAAATAAAATTTTCAAAAATAAAAAGTCTTACGAAAACCGACGCTTCTTACGCCTTTCTCCCCTTTACTAACCACTAACCCAACCACCTACCTTTAACCCAAGCCTAACCCTTCACCCCAAAAGTCCTCTTGATATTTACAAAGGTGTATAGTTAAAAAGGAGGAGGATTGATTGCTTGGCAAGCTTATGGTAGGAGTAAGTTCCATGCCGCTCTCGAGTGATCCACTAAAATACATCTTCGGCCGAGTGTTGAGTGATCCCCCGTGAGGTATGTGAACTTGTATATAAGTGGAATTTTAAAAAAGGCATGTTATGCCCTAATAAGTAATTTATCTTATGAAATGTTTTAAATAAATCATGACTAATAGGATTGTAAATAAATAAAAATAAAAACTTGATAAAGAATCTTGGAAATCCCGACACTCTACGACAAGCCCAAAAACCTTCTCTTCTACTCGTTCTATTTAGGAGTGTAAAGCCACATTATAAAGAGTTTTGCTTGAGGACAAGCAAAGATTCAAGTGTGGGGGTATTTGATGTGCACAAAATGCAACATATAAATTACATCAATTGTGGCATAAAACTAACCCTTTTTTAGTACTAATGTTGGAAAAAGTGTGTTTTTGTCTTCCTTTTGTATTTTCAGGATTAAATGAGCTCAAATGAACAAAAGAAGCAAAAAGGCAGCTAAATCTAACATAAATACAAGAAAAGGAACAAAGGTGGCATGCCCGACCTTCCCGTCAACATCTTCCCAAGAAAAACAAGAGAACAGAAGGCTGAACATGCCCCGTGCTCAATGAGCACGGGGGCGTGCCCAAGTGTCAGCAGAAAAGACAAAGCTGTAGAAGCTAGCGGACACGGGGCCGTTGTCAACTATAAGATTCGCTGAATCCATGCAAATCTTGATAGTAAAGATACGCTTCTGCACACGGGGTCGTGCCTAGCGGACACCGGGGAGTGGTTAACTAATGCAGAAAAACTGTAATTAATGAAGACAGAGAAGGAGGATGGACACGGGGCCGTGCCCGGGCTGCTGTTCAGGCAATAAATAGGGGTGCTTGGCTCATTTGCAAACCATCCCTTGGCACACCACCTCTCTCACACTTCACCCACCACCCACCACCATCACAACACCATCATCCACCACCATCATCCATTGTCCATCGTAGAGTGTGTGAGTCATCTCGGGATCCAAGATTGATCGTAAGAGTTCTTGACAATCAAAGGCCATGTTTGCCTAAGTCTCTTACATCACTTGGTGAAGACAAGTGTCTAGTGTAATACTTTTTATTTTTAATCTTTTCGCACTTTTTACTTGGTTATGTATTAATGACTTTAATAACTAGTTTCTTATGTTGAAGGTGATTCTTCCTTATCGTGTTAGGAAACTTTATTTGTAAGTATTGAAGAAAATCACAATCAGCTAGATCTATGAAGAGATCACAGTCCTGAAGATCATGAACTAGAAAAAGAAGATCAGATGGGACAACTGGAATGCATAGCATCTACTTCAAAGAATCACAAGTTGATCAAGAGCAGAATTGGATTATCAGAAAAGGTCACTTCTGATGGATCTGATGATATTTCTGATGAAATATCATCCGTTTCTGACGATTCTGATCATCAGGATTTTTCTGATGATTTGTTCATCAGAATTTCTGATAAAGTGGTTTATCAGAATTCTGATGAAATACCCCACTTGTCTGAAATTGGCTCTGTCCTGCCACACTTACCGAAGCAAGTTGACATTAATTGATATCATGATGAAAAAGACAACTTGAACGTTGGATTCAATGAATATGTCAATTGGGCACTTTTTGCAGGACTTATTGCATGAATAAACTATTGTTTATTCATGCACCCAGCCTTCTATAAATAGAAGGCTCAACCAAGAGAAGCAAAGTGAGTTTCAAGCTTATCATTCATACATACATCAAAACTCCATTGCCCTCTCACCCACAGAATTCAAGATTCGTTTGTACTAGATAATAATCTTACAATCACCATGTAAACCTTTTTGTTTCAAAGTGATATAAACTTGATAATTCTGTAGGTCTTGTTTCTTGAAAGTCTGATTTCCATTTCCGCACATCTTTTTCACATCTACTGAAATCACTTGCCATATTACGTGAAAAGAAGTTGTTTTAAGGCCAAACTGGGTCCAACAATTGGTATAAGAGGAGATTGAATAAACTATTTTCAAACGATCAATCGCTCATCTTCTTTTCTCTAAATATGGCCAGCTTTCAATCCTGGAATAATGCTTTTAACATTGGTTCTATGTCCATACCTCCGACTCTGGTCAGAGAGGAATACCCCCAATGGAAAATCAGGATGGTCAATTTCCTTAATGGTCATGACCGAGCTCTGTTTCAATCCATTGAAAGGGGTCCACATACACCAATGACTGATATACCTGCTATTCCAGCAACTGACCAATCACCAGCTATCCCTGCCTCCCACGCTCCCAAAAGTGAAATAAACTGGAGTGCGGAAGACAAGGACCTGGTGGTTGGGGATGAAAGTGCAAAGTCACTTTTAATAATGGCCATCCCCAATGACATATTTTCACAAGTTGATGCATGTGCATCAGCTAAGGAAATATGGGATCAGTTGGAAAACCTTTGTGAACGAGGAGAAAGGATGAGAAGAAACAAGAGAACAAACAATGTCTCATCTTATGAAAGGTTTAAAAGTTTGCCAAATGAAAGGTTAAATGATACATATCAAAGATTTACAAAACTTTTAATCGAGCTAAAGAAATTTGGTATAACAAAATCAAACGATGAAAGAAACATAAAATTTCTTGATGCCCTTCCTAGAGAATGGAGAAGTCTAACCATGACTTTATCATCAACCTTAGAACTAGGAAACATGAGTCTTCATGACTTATACAGCATCTTGATCCCCAGAGAGGAAAAAATATTTGAAGAAACTATTCAAAGAGGGGGATCTTTAGCTCTTATCTCAAACTCACAAAGATCAACAACAACCAATGATCCACAACCATCAAACAACCAAAATCTTGAAACTTCTGATGCATCATCAGACTTTTCAGCTTTTGCTGAAGCAATAGTACTGCTCACCAAAACATTTGAGCAGAGGTTGAGGGGAGGTAGCCAGAGATACCAGAGGAGTGACAAAGGAAGGATGGATGGAAGATTTAAAGAAGAGGTTAGATCTAAGGATAAAGGGAAGGCTGAAGTTGTGTGTTACAAGTGCAAGCAAAGAGAGGTCATTATGCATCAGAATGCAAGACCAAAAAGCTGAAGGATGTTGCCTATTATGAGAAAAAGCTTGAAGAAGCAAAGAAGCAGCAACAAGTAAGCTTAATTGCTAGAACAGATACATGGTTATCTGATGATTCTTCTGATGATGAAGAAGAAGAATTGGCAAATTTTTGCCTCATGGCACTTTCTGAAGGACTACCAGAAACTTCAGAACAAAAGGTAAATTTAGACAATCTTGATCTTGAACACAAGCTAAATAAGCTCATGTCAGATTTTCTAAATCTGCAAGAAAAACATCAATCAGATATTAGAAAATCTGATGAGTTGCAAAGGACTTTGAATAAAATCATTCTTGAAAACCAACTTCTTATAGAGGATAGTTTAGATCAAAGAGCTAAAATTGAGTTTTATGAAAATGAAAGAAAAGATCTTTATAAGAAAATCAATGACAAAGAAATCAATGTAAGAGGTTTTCAACAGGCCAAAGAGTTCATAAATTTTATTGAGTCCACACCAAAGAACAAAGGAGAGGGTTTAGGTTATACACGTTCTACAAGATCAAATAGAAATAAACCCACTATCTTTGTAAAAGCAACTCATCAGAAGTCTGATAAATTTACATTAGAATCAGAATCTAAATCTTGCAAAACAACCTGTTCTGAATACTCTTTTGAAAAACCAAACTTCAAAACAAACAATAGTGAATGCAGTAAAAAATCTGTAAAAACTCCAGAAGCAGTTCACTCATCTTTTCAAAATTATCCACTCATTCCATCACAAGAGGAAATATCAGAAAATTCTGATAACTCTTGTATGTGTGTTGACATACTGAAGCTTGTTCAACACCATCTTCAAAAGAAAACTGTAAAATCTGTTAGTGGCTCAGCATATAACAGAGTTTCTGATGTAAAAACAAGAAGAAGAAAAAATAAAGTGATTAATATTCCATCAGAAATAGTACCCAAGCATGCCTGGGTACCAAAAACCCTCTAATCATTTCATTTCAGGACCATCATGTGCAGCAGATCTGGTACTGCGACTCAGGTAGCTCCAAGAACATGATTGGGGACAGGAGCTTACTCAGCAACTTTGTTTCAAGGCTTGGTAGAATGGTAAATTTTGGAAATGGAGTGAAAGGAAGGATCATGGGATATGCATGCATAAGGTATGGATGTCTGACCATAGAAAAAGTAGCCTATGTTGAAGGCTTAAAGTATAACTTGCTAAGTTGTGGTCAATTCTGTGACAAAGGTTTTCAGGTAACCTTTTTACCAGAAAAATGCTTGTTAATAGGTATAGATGATAATAAAATCTATTTAAGTGGGAAAAGAATAAGAAAATCAATTTACTATTTTGACTTCAAAGAAGAAAGTGAACATCCAAAACTATGTTTATTTTCAAAACTCAATAAATGTAGTAGTTGGTTATGGCACAAAAGGCTTGCCCACTTAAATTTCAAAAACCTAAGCAAACTAGCAAGCAAAGGTCTGGTAAAAGGATTACCTTTGATATCCTCAAAGAAGGATAAAATTTGTGAAGCATGTGAGATGGGAAAATCCAAGAGAAGCTCACATAAATCAATTTCTGAGTCTTCTATTTCACAAAATTTGGAATTTTTACACATGGATTTGTGTGGACCCATAAGTACAGAAAGTTTTTCTGGAAAGAAATACATATTAGTAATAGTAGATGACTTTTCCAGGTACACATGGGTAGAATTTTTGAGAAAGAAAAGTGAAACTCCTGATCTGATCATTAACTTTATTAAGAAAATTGAAAATCTGTTAAAACTAACAGTAAGAAGGATCAGATCAGACAACGGGACAGAGTTTAAAAATGCAAAAATTGAGAATTTTCTTGTAAGTAAAGGAATTTCTCATGATTTTTCTGCTCCTAGAACACCCCAACAGAATGGGGTGGTTGAAAGAAGGAATAGGACCTTGGTAGAAGCTGCCAGAACCATGCTTGCTTATGCTAAATTGCCCACTCACTTTTGGGCAGAAGCTATAGCAAATGCATGTTTTACACAAAACAGATCCATAATCAACAAAAGGCACAACAAAACACCTTACAACATTATAAATGGAAGAATACCAAGTATAAAATTTTTGCATACATTTGGTTGTAGATGTTTTGTTTTTAATAATTTTGAAAGCCTTGAAAAATTTGACAGAAAAGCAGAAAAAGGTATTTTTCTTGGTTACTCTTTGTCATCAAAAGCATATAGAATTTTTATTCTCAATACAAGGACAATCAGAGAAAGTCTGTATGTTTCATTTGATGACTCACCAGAAACATAGGTTTCTGATGAATACTTGAAAGAAATAATTTTTTCTGACAAACAAGAAAAGTATGAACATCTCTTTGAAATGTTAAATGAAGATTTCCTAGAACATGATAATTCTTTCAAAAACAAATCAAAAGATCCATCATGTACTAACTCTGCAGAACAAAGGTGTAGTACATCAGAACCTCAGAATTCTGATATCTTACACACAATTGAAGCACCTGTTCAGGGGGAAACTTCAAATCCATCAGAACCAACAACTTTTCACAACAAGTTAAGATGGATCAAATGACATGTTCATTCTGACATCATAGGCAATCCTGCAGATGGTGTCAGAACAAGATCTGCCACTGCACATGAGTGTGCATTTTCTGGGTTCTTAAGCAAGATAGAACCCAAATCTGTCAAAGAAGCTCTAAGTGACCCAGACTGGATCCAGGCTATGCAAGAAGAGCTTGATCAGTTTGAAAGGAGCAAAGTATGGGATCTGGTACCCAAGCCAAAAGACAAATCTGTCATTGGTTCAAAATGGGTATTCAGGAATAAATCTGATGAAAATGGCATAATCACAAGGAACAAAGCAAGGTTAGTGGTCAAGGGTTACTGTCAACAAGAAGGTATTGATTATGATGAAACTTTTGCACCAGTAGCTAGATTAGAAGCTGTAAGAATTTTTCTTGCTTATGCTGCATCTAAGGATTTAAAAGTTTATCAAATGGATGTAAAATCAGCTTTTCTGAATGGTAAAATTGAGGAAGAAGTTTATGTGCATCAACCAGAAGGCTTTGTTGATCCAAAATTTCAAAATCATGTTTATAGATTAAACAAAGCCTTGTATGGGTTGAAGCAAGCTCCTAGAGCCTGGTATGAAACTTTATCAAACTTCTTACTCAAATCTGGGTTTACCAAAGGAACTATTGACACTACTCTTTTTTCTCAAAACACACAAAGGTCATACTTTGCTGGTCCAGATATATGTTGATGACATTATATTTGGATCAACAAATGAAAAATTTTGTGACAAATTTCAAAAATTGATGACCAGCCACTTTGAAATGAGTATGATGGGTGAGTTAACCTTTTTCTTAGGGTTACAAGTAAAACAAAGAATTGATGGAATATTTTTGAGTCAATCAAAATATGTGAAAACAATTCTACAAAAATACTCACTTGAAAACTGCTATGTTTCAAAAACTCCCATGGCAACAAGGAACAAGTTAGATTCTGAGAAGGATGGTATAAGTGTTGATATTAAAACCTATAGAGGGATGATAGGATCACTGCTATATTTAACTGCAAGCAGACCAGATATCATGTTTGCAACATGCTTTCTGGCCAGATATCAATGTGATCCCAAAGAATTCCATCTAAAAGCTGTAAAAAAGGTTTTTAAATATCTCAAAGTCACATCAGAAATTGGTCTTTGGTATCCTAAGGATACAAACCTTGAATTAATTGCATACACAGATGCAGATTATGTAGGGTGCAAAATTGATAGGAAAAGTACATCTGGTGCCTGTCAACTCTTGGGAGAAAAATTGGTATGTTGGGCAAGCAAGAAACAAAACTGTGTTGCCACATCAACAACAGAATCAGAATATGTAGCAGTAGCAAGTTGTTGTTCACAAGTGTTGTGGATGCAAACTCAACTGAAAGATTATGGAGTAACTCTGACAAGAATTACAATTCTATGTGACTCAAAGAGTGCTATTGCAATAACAGAAAATCCAGTTCATCACTCAAGAACCAAACACATAGATGTCAGGTACCACTTCATAAAAGATCATGTGGAGAAAGGTAACATTGAAATGTATTTTGTTCCAACTAAAAATCAAATTGCTGATATCTTTACAAAGCCTCTTGATGAAAAGAGACACAATTTTTTGATCAGCAAACTAGGCATGGTTAATCTAAATGATGAAGATTTTTCAGAAAACACAAAGACACAAATAGAAAACCAACTTGTTGAACATTAAAATTCTGATATTCATAGAACAAATCAACTAGCTTCTGATGAAACAATCCATCAATCTGATGGAACATCAGAAAATCTGATGAATCATCAATAAATGATAATTTATCAGATAATCTAAAGAAATATCAGAATATCTGGTGTAAACACCAGAAGTTCTGATATAAAATCAGAAACTATGTTGAAACATCAGAATAGTTTGTAATAATTTTTCCATCCTCATGCACATTCCACATATTGTAATTACTTATTTTCGTGTATATTTTGTTTTTGTATTTTTTTTTGTTTTGTTATTAATTAAAAAAAACAAAAATGGGGAAAAGTAACATGCATACTGATGAAGTTCCATACAGCTGTGATAATCAACCGTCTCAAATTTTTTTTTCAGTTTATTGAATTTCATTTTTCTTCTACAAATGCATGTAACGTCATTTTTTCATAAGGAACTTAAGTGACACGTAGGCACTAGAATCATTAGGAGCTATGAAAGTAACCGCCTAGTCATTAAATGCTTACTCACACATGGGGCTTAGTAGACTGTCACATTCACTGCAACAAATATCGTCTTAATTGAAGAGAAAAAGGTTGGCTGTTAATATCACTTTCATCTATAAATATTAACAACCTGAAAAGAACTTTCTTCACAAAAATCATCTCTTCAAAAGCCCTTCGACAGAATTTTTCTTATCTAAAAATGGGTCGCCCAAAATTGATGAAAGCCACTCAATTCCCTCTTCCGTTTCATAGACTTCATAATCTTAGATTAAGATCCAACTTGGAAGGACCTGCATGGGAGGACTACAGGTTTGTGTACAATATGATCATGCAAAGTCCTTTGGGCTTTGCTGTATTATCACATGTCACCATTTATCCAGAACTTCTCCAAGAGTTCTGGTGGAACTCTCAAATCATTTTTAGTGGTACTTCTGTGTGGATTGAAAGTGAGGTCATGGGGGTAAAGATCACCCTAAAAGAGGAAACAATAAGAAATGCCCTCAAACTGGGTGATGATCATGAAATCAAATTTCTGGAGAAGGTAAATGTGCAACAGACCTTGATTGAAATGGGCTATCATACACTCAACTCGTCAAAGGCTGTTAGCAAATCTGGTTTTATACCACCTTTCCAGTTTTTGGTAACACAGCTAAGTGTCTGCTTCTCCAAGAAGATTGGACACTTCAACGAGCTGTCTCATAAGATGATGGAAGTGGTTCATGCTATAATACAGGAGAAACCTTACAATTATGCCAAGTTTCTCATGAGAGATCTAGAAGCAAACATCCACGACCGTCAACCCTTTCTGATCTACCCACGATTCGTAACCAAGGTGATCACAAGTTAGCTGGACTTCAGAGGAGTGAGAAGCTGCTATCCAAGGGCCGAGCTGGTACTTCAAGAAAACATTAGTGAAGCCACCCTGACGCCATCAACGAATCACACCGGTCGAATAACCAGTCTTAGGTTTTATGTGAAGTGCATGTACAACATATTAGAGGAGGAGGATGAGTAGTTTTTTTTTTTGTTTTATGTTTTGTTTGTTTTGTAGGTCCGGCTAGGGGAGGATCTAGTCGCCTAATCCTTGTGTACAAACCAACCCGGTTGTGCGGAATCCAACCGGGAAAGCAAACCGAGATAGAACACGCAATAATAATATGGACACGAGATTCAACGATTAACACCTCTGTATTAATACTATGAAAAGGTTCAGTTACAAAGCAATGTTTACAGATGTATTCTATAAACTCTCTCAAACTCTCGTGTGTGTGTGTGCTCTCTACAATGTGTTCTCTGTTCTTGTGTCTAACATTTTCAGACTTGAGACTGTCTATTTATAGCACCAGTACCACGAAACAGATCTTTGGCGAATCATGTGACACCCCAAGAAAACCAGTAATCTTCGCAAACCTGCTCGAGGAGCCGCGATACGACACAGGTAAACAACGTCACACTACTAGCTTCCTCAGTAACTGCATGCTAAATTTTGGGACGAAATTTCTTTCAAGTTGGGGATAATGTGACAACTCGAATTTCCGACGTTCTTTATTTGCATTTAATGCACGTTGACTTTGACTATATAGTGGTGTTATGACAAAACCTAGTGTGTTGCATGGTTATGTGTGATTGTATAACTTGCGTACCGTTTGTAAAACTTAAACTGCTTGGAACCCGACGAAACACAAGGCTGTTTCGCCATACCCCACTCCGACGAAACAGGCTGTTTCGCCATGAATACTCCGACGAAACAGAAGTCTGTTTCGCCGGCCCAGTAGCCCAGCTAGGCCCAGAACGTTATTCCGCGTATTTTTACGTAAAACATCATCATATTACACTTTCTATCAACATAACCGAAACCCTAGAGCTCTCTCACTGTAACGGCGAACTAGAACCCACCGGAAACCCTTGTGCGATCAAACCATCATCTCGGTTAGTAGATTTATGTATCTTGATTGATCGTTCATCCGTGTACGTGTTTATGTGTCATGTGATTCTGCTTGATGATGTATATCTGAAACTGATACATGTTAAACATTAGGGTTCTTGTATGATGACGATGATATAGATTTCGTTATGCATGATGTGGTCGGATATGATAAAGCTATGCGAAACTTATTACAACCGAATGCTAGGTTCTGGATATTTTATTATGGTCTGATTTCCGAATACACATTAGTATCTTGATAGGGATCGATAATATGATGTTGTATGTTAATCGATATGTTGAACACATTGACCTAGGGTTCATGCTAGACGTTAAGAACTGTGATGCTTATGTTATAATGATGTTATGATGAATTCTGTGAACAAATGATTACTGTGTAATTGATGATTTGCTGATGACGGCTGCTAGCATGATTAGGGTTTCTGTGTATTTTCGTAACTGCTGTAACTGTGTCTACGAATCAGACATTCGACGAAACAGGAATCTCGGCGAAACAGAATGTGTTTCGCCAAGAGTCGCCGACGAAACAGAATCCTGTTTCGCCGAACAAGGCCACGACGAAACTGAAGGTGTTTCGTCAATAAATGTGTTTCGCCAACAACTGTGTTTCGCCAATACTGTGTTTCGCCAAACGTGTGTTTCGCCAACTAGCTGATCTGTGCAGTAACTTGGATTAATTCTGTTAAGTGTTAACTGGAATATTCAACTGCTGTTATATGTTAAACATGACTTGTATGATTGTGATTATGTGTTACATGCTTATACATGAACAACTGAAACATAAACTGATTATGTATACGTGCAAACCTTAGGACGTGATTGATTATTTGCGAGCACTTACATACCTAGCATACCGAGCAAACCAAGGTGAGTTCACACAAGCCAAGGCATGGGGTTCCCAGGGGGGAATGGGGATTTGATGATTACTGTTCGTACATAGATAACAGAACCTACTGCTAGACTAGTAACACTTATTGAACGATCTTCGCACACCTGCCAAGGACATTGGCCGCGATATTATGACTGTCTTCGCACACCTGCCAAGGATATTGACCGCGAACTAAACGTACAACATCATCGCACACCTGCCAAGGACATTGGCCGCGATACGAACAAACCTAGTCTAGAAAACTTGGGGAAAGACCTTCCCCAACATCTTCGCACACCTGCCAAGGACATTGGCCGCGATGGAAACTAATACGATACATTGTAACGAACGAACATACTACTACTCACGCTATACTATTACTGAACTGTTAACTGTGAACTCGCTCAACTAGTTGTTGACTCTCTCTTGCATGCCTTGCAGGACCTTAGGTACATATGGAGCTTGCACAGGGAGGAGCAGGTCGTTGTGGGATACGGATCGTAGACGTTATTTGAACTTATAACTTACTTTGGGTTTTCATTATTATGCTTCCGCTACTTAAACAATGTTTGGTTATGAACATCAGTCATGTCAAGATGAATTACATTTTCCTACTTTTACACTTATATACTATGTTTGATATGATTGATGGCTTGGTCCTGGTCAGTCACGCCTCCAAGCGGTGATACCCCGCGTGTGGATTTTTGGGGGTGTGACAAATCAGACCTTGGCGAATCACAACATCATTGGCGAAACTAAGGTGATGTTGACGAAACATGCTTGTTTCGTCAACTGTACATTTGTTTCGTCGCCAATGGGCTTTGGCCCATAGTTGTTGAAGCCCATGCTGAGTTCTGATTGGCCCAAGCTTAAATACCATGCATGCACACGGTTCCGATTAACTTTTTTCATATTTGTGAAGTTTAGTCAAAGATGACATCATCATGACATCATCATGATGATGTCATGATGATGTGTCAAGCGGGAAACATTCTCGGCTCTCCGTGCTTCGCGTGTCGAACTCTGGGGCGCACGACGGAGGAATGTCGTGACGTCGGGCTTGAGCCGAACCTAACCGGGTCGAACCGGACCAAGTCGCGTCGAGTCGAGTCGCGTCCACATACATGTATCAACAAACTCCCCCTTGGACGCTACTCGCGAGATTCGCCTTTCATGTCTTCTATGTCGGAGGATCTTCAAAGTCTTCACGTCTTGTAAGAAGAAAGTGTATCAACAAACTCCCCGTTTCATGTAGGAAGTGTGACAAACTCCCCCTTAACATAAGCTCTCCTTTGAGGTATGCTCGTGAATCTTTTGATCTTCAATACTTGAGATCCTTATGGTGTTGATGATGGCCAGCGGCAACTCGATCATCTTCATCATTTGAGTGCCTTCACGTTGTGTCTTCATTCCGAGGCTTGTCATCGACCATGTTCTCCTTGCCTTTAGAATCTGCACATGCAAGAAATCTAAACGCGTAATGAGAACAACTGCTTGGAATATAGTAAACATAAACAAACGACACACGTGTGACCATTGTTTAATCAAACACCGTCCGATAGTTTGAAAGTTTAATGTATTTTATCAATTTCAATTTTAACTTTCAACACTTTGCAAATTTCGACCGTTTATGAAGATTTAGTCATTTCGGTTTTCGTTCAGGTTTCAGGTAACGAAGACTCGAGATCCAACATCGTACAATCGAAAATAAGATAAAAATAAAATCTTTTTGGCTTTTAGAAAGTTTATATTAAAACACACCTAAAATCTTTTTGGACTTTTTGAATATTTCAAATGTAAAGACAGAAAGCAGTAAATAAATATATACAGAGATGCAGAAACTGAAAGCATTAAATAAATATTTACAGACATTCTTTTTGCGAGTTTCGAGGGTAAGAGAATCATATCAGTGTACGGTCATGCCAAAATGCTCTTGTTGTTCAATTAGTTAACATTTAGATAAGCATCCTATAACAATTATCGGTATTGTTGTCCACTTAAGCTCAACTTATCAGATGTAATCATGGCGAGGGGATACGTTAAGGTATGATTTATACTTACCGACCGGTGTTCATCCACATCACGACACATTCCCGTATCAAGGTATGCACGAGGGTTCATCTTACCTGTGAGTATACCGATTATCATCTGTTTGACCGTATATGATGTGAGATTCTCACTTATTTGATTGAAAACAAGTCCTATGTGATAGAATCACTTATTGATGAGGAACTTGATTTTCATATGCATGAGGGCACAGGAGCAAGTCCGTGAACAGGTCAGTACTTTCGTACAGCAGAGAGACGAACTTGACTCCCGGATAAATGTGATATATTATCACTTATTTTGAGGGACATGTGATTGTTGATCACTTATTGAGGTCGAATGCAATATGTACACGTATGTATGGTATCATGGAAGATCTAGGAAAAATACAACCATGATACCCAGATGATAAGCAGCATAAAGACCGAATATCTCAGAACCTCGGCAATCTCTCAAACGAAATTTCGGTACTAAGACCATATGCCAATGAATGGTTCCCACCTGGTCTTCAGTCGATTAAGATTTATATCACCCTGCACACTTTAAAATGATTGTGAGCCTACCGATACATCTTATATAGAGCTGCTTATCGTTTTTCATTTAAGGTTTAAAGAGGTTTAGACAGACCACTGATGTTCTATCACTTTCTCTTTTGCTCGCCAGGAAACTCATTTTTGTTTTTTTATTGTTTTTGTGTTTTTGAAATTTTTCGATGTTTTTGGATTTTCAAATTTTGGATTTACTCCCCCTAAAATCAATAAACTAAGACAAATTTAAAACACAAAGGTATTTACAAAAATGATTTTCCGATGTTGGTTTTACTCTTGCTTGACCTTAATGCCGTTTACCAGTAATAAATAGTCAAATCTTGATTTGTCAAATGCTTTGGTAAAAAGGTCGGCACGTTGGTCATCGGTGTGGACGTAAGCAACATCGATTAGCCTTTTCTCAAAGCAATCACGTATGAAGTGATACTTAATTTCGATGTGCTTAGTCTTTAAATGCTGCACAGGATTTTTAGTGATCTGTAAGGCAGCAGAATTATCAACGTAAATAGGAGTAGTTAGGAATTCAAAACCGTAATCACGCATTTGTTGTTGGATCCATAGGACTTGGGAGCAACAACTTGAGGCAGCAATGTATTCAGCTTCGCATGTTGATGTAGCGACGCACGTCTGCTTCTTGCACTGCCATGTGACTAGGCGATTTCCCAAAAACTGACATCCAGCCGTTGTGGATTTGCCGTCGATTTTGCATCCGCCAAAATCAGAATCACTGAATGCGATCAAGTCAAAGTTATTATCCCTAGGGTACCATAGACCGGTGTCAGGGTAACCCTTCAAATAACGAAAAATCCTTTTTACAGCTGCAAGATGTGAGGCCTTCGGGTTGACTTGATATCTGGCAAGCAGGCACGTTGGGTACATTATATCTGGTCTTGATGCTGTGAGGTACATAAGAGATCCTATCATCGCGCGGTAGTATGAGGGGCTAGTAGCTTCACCCTTCAAGTCTGGAGTAATTCCGTGATTTTGCGGCAATGGGGTACCGATGGGCGTTGCATCAGACATCTGGAACCGGCTCAAGATGTCACCAACATATTTAGTCTGATGGATGAATATCCCAGACTCAGTTTGTTATACTTGTAGGCCCAAAAAGAAAGTCATTTCCCCCATAGCACTCATCTCGAATTTATCCTGCATAATGCGCTCGAAATTCCTACACAAAACATCATTAGTAGAACCAAAAATAATATCATCAACGTATACCTGTACCAGTAGAAGATCTCCATCTTGTTCTTTGATGAAAAGAGTACAATCGATAAGACCTCTGCGAAATCCATTCTCCAGCAGATAATTAGATAAGGTTGCGTACCAAGCTCGCGGTGCTTGATGTAGACCATAAAGAGCTTTGTTGAGCAACCAAACCCGATCGGGATGGATAGGATCTTCAAAACCTGGAGGCTGTTCGACGTACACCTCTTCTTCCACCACACCATGTAAGAATGCACTTTTCACGTCCATCTGGTATACCTTGAAACCTTTGAATGAGGCATAAGCCAGAAAAATCCGAATTGCTTCTAGACGTGCAACAGGTGCATACACTTCGTTGTAGTCGATCCCTTCAATCTGACGAAAACCTTGAACGACTAATCTTGCTTTGTTTCGAATAACGACTCCACGGTCATCCTTTTTGCATTTAAACACCCAACGGGTACCAATCTTCTTGTAACCAGCAGGTTTCTCTACGAGTTTCCAGACACCAAGCTTCTGGAATTGTTGCAGTTCTTCCTGCATTGCTTCAACCCATGAGTTATCTTTCAAAGCTTCTTTCCAAGTTCTTGGCTCTTCCTGTGAGACATAACACGCGAAAGACCAATCATTTTGTTGACCAGATTCTCGGATAGTTGCATACAAGCCTGCATTGTTGTTGTTTCGCAACATGTTTCTTGTTTGAACGCCACTCTGTACATTTCCGATGATGTTTTGTTGAGGATGGGTATTGTGAATCCTTGTTTCTGGATTATCTTGAACTGGAATATTTGTACCCAGATTGTTGAGATTGAGATCAACAATCAATTCAAGTCCCGGAATTGACGAAGAGGATGATGCAGTAGCTTCAGCTGTTCTAGGGACATCCACTGGAGGTGTACCCTCTGAAGTACCATGTACTGCTGTCGTTGGAGCTTCTTGATCTGCATCGAGAAATTCATCATCCTCTGAAGATTCGTTCAATTCGGTAGCATCGTGAAAATCCTCATTGTCGAGAGCATTATTGTTCACCGAAGATGGTTCTTGATTGACAATAATTGGACGAACCAACGATGAATCTGTTGCATTGTCACTCTCGAAAAACATCCTTGCCGCAGCATTTTCTTCAACGGCTTCAACATTGATCGAATTGAAAAAGTCATCGTACTCAAACATCCAAGGCTGACCAGGACATTTGACTGGTAAAGTGTGCCTTTGTACTCTGACTTCAGACCATTCCTCAACCCTTTTAGTCTCTAGATTCCAGACTCTTAAGTTCGGGGTGGAATACCCAAGAAAGTATCCATCAATTGCTCTTGCCCCAAACTTTCCATTAGGATCGATTATTGTGCACGGAGCTCCAAACGGTTCAAGATATGACAAATCTGGTTTCCGTTTGTTAATAAGCTCAAAACAGGTCTTGTTGTGCCTTTTGACTGTGAGGACTCGGTTCAACGTGTAACATGCAGATGCCACAGCTTCAGTCCAGAAGGGAATCGGCAATTGTGACTCTACTAACATTGTCCTAGCAGTCTCGATCAATGTGCGGTTCTTACGTTCAGCGACGCCATTCTGTTGAGGAGTATAAGCTGCACTAAATTCGTGAAGAATACCTTTTGAAGTGCAAAACTCCGCCATGGCATGATTTTTGAATTCAGTACCATTGTCGCTACGTATCCGCCTAACCTTCAACTTATATAGATTTTCAATCTGAATGATCAAGTTTTTGATAATACCGAAGGTTTCACTCTTATGTGCCATGAACGCCACCCAAGAAAATCTTGAATAATCATCCGTTATCACGAGGCAATATTGATCATTCCTAATGCTTTTGTGCTTGACAGGACCGAACAAATCCATGTGCAAACGTTCAAGAGGAACAACCACCGTGTTGATCTTCTTTGTAGGGTGTCGCTTCTTCGTTTGTTTTCCTTTCTGGCACGAGACACAGATGTCTTGAAGATGAAAGTTTTTAAGAGGAACACCATTCACCAATTCATTTGACACCAAATGATTCATTTTGCGTAAGTGAATGTGACCCATTCGTCTGTGCCAAGAGATTGTGTCTTTTTCTGTGGCTTTGGAAACGAAACAAGTTGCTTGTGCAGACGTTGTGATAGCTTGGCTCATATCAAGGACATACAAATCATTTATCCTTGGAGCCGACAAGAGAATCCATTCTTTTGGAATTTTGAAGCCGGGTTTCAGCACATAACATCCATTTGCATCAAAGTGTACTGAGAACTGCTTATCACAAATTTGAGAAACACTAAGAAGATTGTGATCAAGTTGTTGTACAAAGTTGATCTTATCAAAACTAACAACCCCGTTGGAAATCATTCCTTCACCCGTAATATATCCGCCTTTATCTCCAGCAAAAGCAACATAACCTCCTCTAATAGATTTGACGTCGTAGAGAAGCTTCATGTCGCCTGTCATGTGCCTGGATGCCCCACTATCAACAATCCAATGACTACTGATAGTTCCTCCTGGAACACCCTGCACATGAACTCACATAATTAGTTGGAGATGGGGACCCAAGCCATTGTGGTCTTGGGTCTTCCATTTTCATCAACAACAATAACTTCTATTCTTTGATGATTCGAAAATTGTGATGGTCCCCCTGAATTTGTGGTTATTTTAGGTTTCCATTTCTGTTGAGATTTACCAGTTTGATTGTTTGAAAATTTAACTTCGTGATTGTTTGAAGTTTTTGAAAATCTTGAGTTTTCTGGCTTAACTGAAACAGATTGTTTTTGAATCACATCAGTTTTAAGTGCCTTTTCAATCACCTTGACTTGTTGACGTTTCTATTTCTTTTCCCTTTCTCTTACAAGTCGGGGATCTTGTTTTACAGAAACAGATCGCTTTTGGTGATTGTGTTCACGGGGATCATCTTCTTTGGCTTTTAATTTATGAAAATACGGACAATTTCGAATTATGTGTCCAATTGTGCCACATTCAAAACATGATCTTCGTTCAACAAACCCCGAAGTATCATGTGATCGTCTTGCCGATGATGAACTTTGTGATCCCGAGGTACTAGGTTTTGAACTATTTGGTTCATTCCTTTTCATCACTGTTGCTTTCTTGACAAAATCTAAGTTAGATTGATTTTCAAACGTTGCAATTTTGTCCGTTCCCTTAGATTTCACAAAGTTCACATTCTTGTTCTTCTTCTTATTCGGCTTCCTTTGACTTTCAGTCGGTGTTTTACCTCTTGGTTTGGCATGATTTTGCTGCGTGTTCACTGTTGGTAATTTTTGATTGCCAAATTGTTTTCTAACTTCAGCCTTTGGGATAGGAGGGCACTGTGTTACCACAACGTGTGATCCTTTCTTACCCAGAAATTTACTTGTTGAATTTTCAAAAACTTTACTGATTAAAGATTGATTTACATTCTTAATCGGAAAATCTTTGTCAGAATAAATTTTATTATCACCAACAAGAGTATACAACAAATCCACACTCTCCGACTCTTGTGCAGACAGGGACTCGATTGCAACAGTCTTAGCGGGTTTTGCAGGAGGATCACACAGAATATGATTCTCAAGAGGTATGTCCTCTTCTTTTATCACCGCATCAGACTTTGCTGAATCAGTATCATCAGACTCATCATCAGAAGAATCAGCATCCTCAACAACAACTGGAGGATCCTGATTCTGTTCAGCAGAAGACACACATGTATCTGCTGACACATCTGAATCTGATGAAACTTCTTTCTTGTATCCAAGCCCTGTTGCAAATTCCTCAACGTCCAAAGGAACAGATGGTTCAAAGTGAGTTCTATACTCCTCATCAGGCATGGCATCATAATTGTTTCTCACGGGTGGTGGACATTTCTTGTAACCTATGCATGTGACATCCCGTTTCTCTTTCTGAACGTCAATGATGTGATCCAACACATAGCTAGAGCTCAAATAACTGTCTAACTTGAGTCGGATCGCCTCACTTTCAGTTTTAACACAAGCCATTTCCTTTTGCATTACCTCAAGACGAGTTATATACAAATTAATGTCAGTTTGTTTTCTGGAAACCATTTTTGTCAGCTCTGTTTTATCTTTCTTTAATGTTTCAATCATCGATTTAAATTCCTTTTCATGGTTTTCATAAAACATGTTGGCTTCAGTGCACTTCGAGAGATCCACGGTTAACTTCTGATTGTGGATGAATGTCACATCATATTTCTCTTGCAAAGCCTCGTGTTTGCTTTGCAACTCACACCACTTATCATTCAATGAAGCATGTTTGTCTTGCAAGTCAAACAAACTAGCTTGTAAAGCATCATGTTTGCCTTGCAACTCAGACATGCTTGTCTCTAAATCAGCACATTTAACATTTAAACTATCACAATTTTCATAGCTAACTACAGTGGGTTCATCGACACATACCTGACTTGATGAACTGTCGACATTAGCCATAAAGGCTGAATGGAGAGAAGACGAAGAGTAAGCAGCTTGATCCACCAAAATAGATCTTCTTTGAATTCCTGCTGCAGCTTCTTCCAATAGCTCATCAATATCTGCATTAACTGACGCACTTGATGTGTCATCTTCCTGATCATTCCCTGAACTCGAGGACTCTTCATCTGAACTTCCACTGTAACCGGAGTTGTCTTCATCTTCAGAAGATTCATCACCATTGGTGGAAGATTCTCCACCACTGGCTTGTTTAAGATCCTTGACAACTTCAGCAAAGCAAGCTGTTCCATCTGGAGCATCATTTCCCAACTGGATTGACCAATCACAACCTTCATCTACTTGAACCACAAGTGCCTGGTTGGCATTAGATGGTCCTGCTTGACTCTGGTTGTTGACAGGCACCAATGTGCGCTCATTGTTCCTTACTTGGTTCTGATTTGCCCTGTTGCCTTGACCTCTGAAAGGATTTTGGTTTCCATGTTGAGATGGCCTCGTACATTCACGTTTGAAATGACCACGTTCACCACAGTTGAAACACTTAACAGCCTGCTTATCAAACCCATACTTGGTGTCTTTCTTGCTTTCCAAGCTGGTTCTGCCAGTTCTTTCCATGAAATCCTTTGCTCGCCTAACAGCACTGGCAAAGGCCCACTTGATGTCCATCATCTCCATCTCCTCTTTATCGATTTGCTGATAGTCTTCTTGTGTCAGATTAATGTTACCAATCTGACCTTCCACTAATCCACAGTATGCGCTCACCAAAGTGTTTAGCAACTCCATGTGTTCCTTTGCTACTTCCACACTGACTTTAGAAAAGCTTGAGGTGTCGAGCCGTACTGTATTTGGCTTTGATTGTTGACCAGCAGATGATGTGCTTCCATAACACGCTTGCTGTTGAGGAGGAAGTGGATTCCCATACATGTCTGTTGGTCCGGTAGATTGAGGAGGAAGTGGATTCCCATACATGTCTGTTGGTCCGGTAGATTGAACAGGTAATGGATTTCCGAACATATCAGTTGCTCTGATAGGTCGTTGGCTTTGCTGTTGTGGTACTGGTTGAGGAACTGGTTCAAGCGGATTTCCATACATGTCTGTTGGAGGAGGCTTGACCGGAACTTGGATAGTATTGCCATACATGTCAGTGCTAGACACAAACGCTGTTTGAATTGGAGCGTGTGAAGAAGGTTTTGTAGAAGTGCTAGAAGTTCCATAATACATTTCAGGATTTTGTGGCACGGGAACTCTTTTTTCCTTGAGAGTTTCTTCCTGATTCTTGTTTTCCAGGAGTTGAACAAAGTCATTGAAGTTTGTTGTAGCTAAAGTGCCATTGTACTTCATGATTTCCAAGAAAGTATTCCATTGAGGTGGCAACGCATCTGCAAACTTTTTCACAATCTCTGCTGAAGTTGTAACAACCTCAAAATTTGCTAATTCAGTCAGCAAATGATTAAATCGACTTGTCAAATCTCCTAAAGATTCATTCTCCATACAAGTAAAACCATCAAACTCTTTCTTTAGCAATTAACGTCTCAATTGACGTGTCGCTTCATTTCCTACGCCCCTTGTCTTCAATGCGTCCCACAACCTCTTCGTTGTCTTGTAACTGACAAATTGATGATAAATATCTTTACTTAACACCTGAGTAAGAATGGCATATGCCTTCTTTTCCAAATCATAGACCTTTTTCTGATCTTCCGTAAGATCTGCAAACGTAGCAGCAGATGATGCGGCAACCTCAATTGTTTGATCGAAATCTGTGATGAACCGCAACCACAATTCTGTATTTTGTCCAAGGACGTATGTATGAAATCTGTCAATCCATCCTGGATATTCGTATAAGTGCATCAACTTTGGAGGCCGATTCAAACTTCCGGTTTCGCTCTCGCTTAAGAGAATGCTTTGAATACTTGGAGTTTGATTTGATACGAATGCCCATTGACCGGTAGTAATTGCATTAGCTTGAGAAGATACCGGTGCGGGAGACGGAGTACCAAAATACATCTCTGTATTTACCGGAGTACCCCATCTTGGATTCATTTTTGATGAAGAAAAGTGAATACCTGAAAATCACACCTCAAACAAACAGTTAAAACACACTTGCAATCCTTCTGTTAAAAATAATTGTTTTGACGAAACAGGTTTCCACGAAACAGATTTTAATTGTTTTTGGGCTCCTGGACGACGAAACAGGCCCACTTATGATTGACGAAAAGGATTTTTGTGTTGTGCTTTAAAATTGACGAAACAGAGTTTTATCTCTTTGGGCTTTCACTTGCGACGAAAAGGCCCAGAAACAAATTAAGCCCAAAAAGTCGACGAGACCAAATTCTGTTTCGTTTTATGTTGACGAAACAGGTTGTTTAATTAAAATAATGGCGCCGAACTTTTTGACTGGTGAAACCTTGATGTTGACTGAATGATTTTAATAAAACTTTGCTGATGACGAACACACAATCCACGAAACCCAAACTTTAGTCAAAATAAGATAAGATAGTGGTTGGTGAGATATTTCAAAGGACCTTTATCTACTTCTGACAAAAGACACTAATTTTCAAACTTCAGTATGTTGAACTCACCAAACAGCATGGGGATGAATATTTTATCCTTTTCTTTTTTTTTAAATTCTAAATACACAAACAACTAAACACTTACTATGTCAAGATCAAAAAGTTGAAAAACATGAAGAATACTTTTAATATTTGTTGAAGATATGAAGAACAACCCAGAAAATTTGAATTTTCCGGTAAACCGACAACTTTCCGAAACCCGATTTTGCAAGAAACTTCACTAAAAACCAACTTTTAACATGTGAAAATGAAGAATGAAATGGTTTTTATAAGAACTTTCAGCAAAAACACCAGAATTTTCGAAGTTTAAGGCTAATTTTTCAGAAAAATATGAACTTCAAAAATCTGAAACACACCCGAAAACAACTCGGTTTTAACAAGGAGAAGAGCCAAGGCTCTGATACCACTTGTAGGTCCGGCTAGGGGAGGATCTAGTCGCCTAATCCTTGTGTACAAACCAACCCGGTTGTGCGGAATCCAACCGGGAAAGCAAACCGAGATAGAACACGCAATAATAATATGGACACGAGATTCAACGATTAACACCTCTGTATTAATACTATGAAAAGGTTCAGTTACAAAGCAATGTTTACAGATGTATTCTATAAACTCTCTCAAACTCTCGTGTGTGTGTGTGCTCTCTACAATGTGTTCTCTGTTCTTGTGTCTAACATTTTCAGACTTGAGACTGTGTATTTATAGCACCAGTACCACGAAACAGATCTTTGGCGAATCAGACCTTGGTGAATCACAACATCATTGGCGAAACTGAGGTGATGTTGACGAAACATGCTTGTTTCGTCAACTGTACATTTGTTTCGTCGCCAATGGGCTTTGGCCCATAGTTGTTGAAGCCCATGCTGAGTTCTGATTGGCCCAAGCTTAAATAACATGCATGCACACGGTTCCGATTAACTTGTTTTCATATTTGTGAAGTTTAGTCAAAGATGACATCATCATGACATCATCATGATGATGTCATGATGATGTGTCAAGCGGGAAACATTCTCGGCTCTCCGTGCTTCGCGTGTCGAACTCTGGGGCGCACGACGGAGGAATGTCGTGACGTCGGGCTTGAGCCGAACCTAACCGGGTTGAACCGGACCAAGTCGCGTCGAGTCGAGTCGCGTCCACATACATGTATCAACATGTTTTATGTATAACAGGTTTGTTTTAATTTTTTTTTCATTTCTTAATGGTATTAGATCTAGGGGGAACTAACACAACATGTCTGATAAAAACAAAGAAAATCTGGTGGATCACACATGAGAACTGACAGGAGTTAGTAGAACTCAGAAAATCTGATGATCAATCAGAAAATCTGGTATTTATTCTGAAAACTCATTAAACAACACGAATCTGATCATTCACCAGAAAACTGTGAAAATTCTGACAATAAATCAGAAAATCAAATTTTGTTTTGGAAAGCCAGGAAGTTTAACATATCATCAGGAAAACAATACTTTTAACCAGATTTAAAGAAACTTATGAAAATCTAAAATCTTAGGAATAAGTTTCTTTCTAATTTTTTTTCTGAGGACTGGAACAAGCTGTATGAAAAATACCTCCTGTATATCAGAACAAAGGTGTGGAGTTCAGAACTGCAAGACTACAATGTAAGTAAAATCTCAGAACTCTACTTATTCCCTCTCATCTAAAAAAAAAAATCTTATGATTTATCCACTGAAAATGAATCAGATGAATTCTGATGATATATGCAGAAAATACAACTCTTAAAAGTTTTGTTCAAAATTTTCTGATATATATATATATATATCATCATGAGAAATACCTGGGAAGACACACAAAAGGTTTCTATTGGACCTTTTAGAAACAAAAGGGGTTCCACAAGAAGAAAATGTGCAAGTTGGAAATTAATATTTATCTGAAAAATTATTGGAATCTCTAAAATTCTTTTAAAGGATTTACATTAAATTAGAGATAAACCAAAGGTTTTTCAAAAACGATTGTTTCCTTAAAAGGATTAAAACATCATTAAGGTGTCATTAAACACCTTGATCACAAATAACCTACGATAAAAAAAACTCAAAAATCTCTGTCCGTGTACACTATAAATACCTCATTCAAAACAGGGACTTCCATCATCAACTTTCAAATTCAAAACCCTAAAACCCTTTTTCGAAAACAAAACCCAAATTCTCAATGGTTGCTATCAACATCAACATACCACCAATTGAACACTCAGTTCCCTTCATCACTGAAGCTGAATTTCTTCCATTAAAGAACAACAATGAAGCAATGAATGATAACATCGTAGAGTATGATATGAAGTGTCAAATTCTCATTGAATTTCTAACCAGATGCCCGATAGCTCAAGCTCTTACAAAGACCAGAGAGGTACCGCAAGAACTCATACAACAAGTTGTAAAAACTCTCAAAATCTCAAGTCAAACTGAGCTAACAGCACATGTATGGGGAAATATCTTTATTAAAATTTCACCAGAAAAGATAAGGGGATGTTTGGAACTACCCCCTTACATCAGAGCTTTGAAGAAGCACCAGAAAAAGAAGATATGTTCTCACAACTTGATACTGTAATGGGTTACAAAACAAAGATTTCAAGAATCAATGAATTCAAGAGAAAAAAGCTACCTGCCTTCTAGCAAGTTTTAATGGAAATTCTGAACAAGTGTCTATCGTCAAAGATTGGAGGTACAGATCAGATAAATATGAACATTCTAACAATCATGTTCAGTCTCATTAATGGATTGAACATTGATTTTGGAGCAGAAATAGTTATTCTGATCAGAAGATCAATTCTGACAAATGTTGGAAGAATAGATTCACATCTACCCTTTTCAAGATTTCTATCAATCATAATTTCTGATGCTTTTTTGAAAAGAAACATAGAAATTCCAGCATCAGAAAATATGTGGAAGACAGAAATTATGAGACCTTGGACTGCTGTAGGGTCTTGGAAGTCAGATAATGATGTACCTGTTCTGTCAGAAAAAATGATGAATCTGATACCAGAAGAATCACCATACAGAGCAGAATACCTGAAAATGTTGAACAAAAAGTCAGAGAACAAAGGAGTTTTTGAACATGTGTCCCCTATGGAGCATGATGCACAGGAGTCAAGCACATCAAGAATGGAACAACAGGGTGAATCTAATCCTCATTCAGCTGATGAAGATGTAAATATGAGTCCTGTGGCTGAAGAACATCATGCTGAAGACTCACTCATAGGAGAAACAGGTGCACAACAGTCTAAAATAAACATATTTTATGATTCTGAGAATGATTCTGATGAATCAATTCAAGGAAAACATGAAATCTTACTTAAAGATACTATTTCTTCAAAACAAGATGTGAGTAAAACCAAAGACCCATTTTCTGAATCAGATTCTGAGGAGGAAAATGCGGTGGCAACAGGTGGAGATCAGCCTGCTGATCAAGGAAACCTGGATGAGAAAACTAAGAGTTTCTCAACAACTCATGGAGAACCTGAAAAGGTTCAAGATATGAGGAAATCCAGAACTTGAATATGTTTCAATTTTCTGGTAAGGATATAGAGAATTTGGAATCTTCAAATCCTCTTAACCTTAGAACATCAGAAAATGTGATTTCTGCTGGTGTTATAAGGGAAACATCAGTTGTTTCTCCTATCTCCCAAGGACATCAATCTATGTCCCCTAAACAACTTCACAAAGAACTTGAAGACACAACTACTACTGTGAAAACAGCAACAGAAGAAAAACTTGATCTGATACTAGAAGAAATCAGAAATCAAAAGTCAGATATCAAGGTTTTGTCAGAAACTGTCAAAGCTGTGCAGAAGCAAACAGAAGACAATGCTGCAGCCCTCAACAAATTGCAAAAGTTATCATAAAACAAAGAAACCTCATCAGAAATTGAGAAAGCTCTCAAGGAACTGCATGATATCAAGAAAAAGATGGCTGAGGTTGCAACTGCAGGAGAAAGCTCAAGTTCAGGGAAGCTTCTTGAAGAAATACAGTTCCTCAGAGCCAACAACAGCAACATGGCTGAGGCTTTTGAGAAACTGTTGATGGAATTAGCTGCACAAAGAAATCAAGCTCTTAATAATGTTTATCTGTTAGTAAAGAGATTGCAGTATAATGTTGCCAGACTAGCAAATGTTGATCTTCATGAACTGAAAGCCCCAATTCCACAAGAAAGACAAGCAAGAAAATCAGAAACTCCTCAACAACAACCAGAAACCATTCAACAAGGTCAAACCAAACAAACAGAAACTTCAACAGCTCAAAAACAGAAGCAACCCATGGGTCCACCTTCAGATAAACTGTAACACCTCGAAAATTCACGTCCTATAATGTGTTGACACGTGTCATAAAGTCTGAACGTGTGAAAGAATGTTATAAAAGGACTAAAGTTGACAAACATGGAAAGTATGTGAAATACGTATTCTAAGTGTCAACTGTGAATAAATATAATGTACATTAACCCTACACGATGCTCATACCTTCAAACGAATAAATCATGGATCACACGAAGCTAAAAGTGAGAGATTACAAACTACAAGGGTTAAAAGTGTCAACATGTTTAATTTATACCTCTGAGTGACCTTTTGACAAACCCGAAGCTTTGTAACGGTTAATTATGCTCACTAGAATACACGATTAAAATTTCATAAAGTTTCGTCAACGTATGAGAAAGTTGTGACCAAATTCGTGTGCAAGGGGTTAAAGCGTCAACGTTGGAAGTTAGGCCTTTTCGGGTAACAATAAAGTTACCCGGGGATTTAACGAAGTGGGTATATACTTTAAAGCCCTTATAGATCAAGGTTGAAGGATCATAATGCAAGAAACAGAAGTCTTTTCGACGTTTGAAGAGCCAAGGACTGAAAATGCAAATATCAGAAAGTTGTATGGCTGACCCCATAGGGGCTCGCGTAGCGCGAGCCTGAAGGCTCTAGCAGTGGCGCTACGCCACTGCCATATCTGGGCAGAAAACGAATTTTTGTGAATAGGGGCCTGCTAGGTGAGTTTGTGAGCAACTTTAAACCGAATTTCCTCATCCCTTGACCCCTAAAACAACCCCTAGAACACTAGGACACATGTTGGGATGTTGTGGTAAGTGCTAGACTTTGTTGTCAACACCTTATGGTGATTGAATTCACTATAAATAGAGTCTTAAGTTGCAACACATTCTTCACACTTCACTTGTGCAATTGAGGAGCCTTTTTGGAACTTCAAAGCAGGCACAAGACCTTCCTAATCAAGCTTAGGACTTCAGTAAGTTTTCTAATCTTTCCTTAGTTTAAGTTTTATCTTAGTTTAGCTTAAAAGTCAACCGTCGTAATTAAAGGTTGACTTAACGATTAATCACTAATGGTCCAGTGATTAGTCGAATCAAAGGAAGTTATAAGTTGGTAATTATGTGGGCTTTAAACCCTTAAAAGGGCATCCACTGATTCCCATCCTAACTAGGCTATTTGTCGAGTCAAAGATGATTAGAAAAAGTCAACAGAAATGTAATCTTTCGTTTAACGCATAATTAACAAGGTAAAAGGCGTGTAACCTATTTTATCATTCACATAACTTGATAATAAGCATAAGGACTTGTCTAAGCTTGTTTGATTCGACAACTTTCCATTGTGAACCGATTCGGAACCGAAAGTCGCAAAGCTTTGACTTTTGCTTTGACTTCAGTTCTGACCCGCTTTAGTATGATTTGGAAATGCCTTAGAGTTTCCTTAGGACCAGGCTACATGTTAGCATAACCCTCTGTGGTTGGTTCATTGATTGACCCATTCGTTTACGCGTTTCCGTTAATTGCTCATATGTTGACCATTATGCCCTTATTACCTTAAAACGTGATTTATGAAAATGTAAAAGTGTAGAAACCTTAATTACTGATATATAAACTTGTATGCAAAGTTTGACATCAGTTTGACTTGTAGATTAAGAGTTATGCTCATTATCGCAAAACTAATGCTTTATGTTAATAAAATGGCGTAATTAGCGTATAGCCTAGTTAAACATACTTTTTGGTATCAAATCTTTTACCCACTGATGTAATATATTATTTTGGGATTTTTAAAGATTTTTAATTAATTTTAGGCTGAGCATAACTCATAGTCGTAGGCTTAATTCGGTAAATGTCGGTTTTGCCCTTACGGGGCCGTAAAGTGAGTTTTACATATCTAAACGACTCCAAACCTTTTGCTACTGATCACATATGTTAAATAAATTATTTTAAGCCTTCTAGAAATATAAAAATATCAGATTTAAGTATCGAACCCGGAAATGGCCTTTAATCGCCTTATTTAGCGTTTTTAACGCATAGTATGTTTTAAAATCATATTGAACATACCCGGGTTGATACCTACTGATATATAAGGCAAATTATGATATTTTAACAGTAAGAAAAGGTTGATTAACTCAGACTTCGTTTTTGAGCTTTTCGGCTTATGTGAAATTACCAAAATACCCCTACGGGGCATAGTTTGGTTAAAAATGATAAATTTCACATATATGCTTTAGCCTACTGTTATAACTCATCAAATTGAGTATGTTTATTGTTTACATCAGACCTGTAACTCAGTTAAACATCTAAACGCTTTTACAAACTTTAAAATGACCAAACTACCCCTACGGGGCATAGTTTGTGTTTAAATTAGTTCGGGGCATAATGAAAGACATCCTAATGATGTCCCAACATATTTGAAGCATATTAACTTAGGAAACCTGTATATGGCTCTTACGGATACCCGTTATGCTTATTACGCGTTCGGTTTGGTTTATGTAACAAGTTTACATAAATTAGCCGAAACGGGTCAAACCTTATCGGTTTTATCTCGAAATCCAGAATGTGTTTAGTTTACCCATATTATACAAGTCTCCAGACTTGTTGGGTCTAAATCACATCCTATTCCGGTCTTCGCTTAATCATGCGTTTTGAACCGTAAACCTTTCCTTAAAACTAACCGGCCTAAGTTACGACTTAAATAAGACCCGTTAGGAATTTAATAGGTTAATAAAACCTTCGTTCCAGATTAAGAGCCCCAGTAGAAGTACTTGTGCTTGCTGATTAAGATATACGGCTGAGTGTAAGTTGCATTGCTAGCTCAGGTAAATACTTTTAACTTATTTTCCCTTATACGAGCTTGGGATACGGTATTATAAAAATACCGCTTGGTCGGGTGTAGAAACCTTTTAATCGGAGATGATTAAATTGCATAATCCCGTTTTAATCTGTATTGATTGATAACAAATAACATTGGGGGTTAATGACCGTGTCCTGGATATCCTTGGCTCATTTTAAAAAGTGAATGGCCACGACGTAAGCACAAGGTGTAGACATAACACCTCCTGTTGCATATGTATAACGTATACTCACTCGTAAGGGTATCTTCTTGTGAGATTATATTTGTGGTGTGTCGATTAATCTTGTCCGGCTTGTATTGTATAATCACCGGCCCTAAATGTTGGACAACCATGTAAATCGGATACAAGATTTTTATTAATAAAATTGTCCCAAGTATAAAAGATTAATTTTGCCTCTGTGCATTTTAATCAATGTGTCAAGATATTTTGTGCCGTTTGCACTCGAATCACTTTTCAAACTCTTTTTCCAAAATGAGTCAGTTAATTGTATTTACCAGTGTAAACTGACGTATTTTCCAAAAAAAGGTTAAGTGACAGGTACTATGCGTAATTGGCTGGGAGCTCAGGGCGTCACTAGGGAATCTTGCAAGTTCTAGATGCCTAAAGTCTGTTGAACAGTTTTCTTTTATTGATCCGCCTGTGGATCCTTTACCTTCCGTTGTAATACTTTGACATTACTTATATTCGGAATGTAATATATTTATCTTTTGCTTCCGCTGTGCATTATTATATTGTGTTGTTTGACCATGATGTTGCCAACCACGTCACGATACTCCCCCACCGGGCCCACCGGTGACACGTGGAAAATCGGGGTATGACAGGTTGGTATCAGAGCCAACTCTGAGTGAATTAAACACTAGCCTTCTATGTTTAATCTCAGTTACACAATTGCACAATCTAAACTTCTGAGTCTAGACTTAACATAGGAATATTCTCTATCCTAATCTGGGAATCTTTTCTTCCAAAAATTTTTATATATATTGGATACGTCGCCAAGCGAAGAAGCCGTAATAGGAGTTCTCCACACCCGGAGCCTTGAGATGCTGAGCTTCGTACCGCGGCCAGGATGAAACGTGCAACCAAGGAGAAAGCATACAGACATAAAATGAAGAAGAAACTCCTTTTGCTACAGATCGTTTCTTTGATAGTCCTTATAAGGACATATTTATCTTTCAGTCCCTTCAAGGACACATTATCCCTTCAAAGACCCGCTTAGGGCAACTTTGTACTTTTATTTTCATATAATGGATTGATTAAATTAAGTTTTCATTCTAAACATGAAATATGAAATGAATGGAAAATAACATCCCTTAGAAGGGAAGTGCCTACGGGCTATGATTAACGTCCTCTGAGACTAAAGACGGTGGTAGCCTACAGCTCCCTGTCAAGAAAAGGTAATGAACTTTGATTCACACCTAAATGCCTCGATCCCAGACGATCATGGCTTATAAATTAAACTTGTCCACGTGACTAAGCCTTTTGTGCTATTTCTAGATGCCTCGATCCCAGACGATCATGGCTTATAAATTAAACTTGTCCACGTGACTAAGCCTTTTGTGCTATTACTAAATGCCTCGATCCCAGACGATCATGGCTTATAAATTAAACTTGTCCACGTGACTAAGCCTTTTGTGCTATTACTAAATGCCTCGATCCTAGACGATCATGGCTTATAAATTAAACTTGTCCACGTGACTAAGCCTTTTGTGCTATTACTAAATGCCTTGATCCCAGACGATCATGGCTTATAAATTAAACATGTCCACGTGACTAAGCCTTTTGTGCTATTACTAAATGCCTCGATCTCAGACGATCATGGCTTATAAATTAAACTTGTCCACGTGACTAGGCCTTTCGTGCCATTACTAATTCATAAATTGCCCTGATTCTCTGAAATCTTGGCTTATAAATTAAACTTGTCTACGCGACTAGGCCATTTGTGCTATTATTAAATTATAAATTATAAATTAGGATTTATGATAAAAATCCTGAATAAAATAAATATCCTTACTTTCCTGCCAGTATGCATTTTAAAAAGAATCTTAAAGGTGAAACCTAGCCTACGCGGCCAAGATGGTGAAACCTACCCAAGAGATTCAAATCCTTGTTAACACCTAAGAACATGTTAGCACTCTTGACAAATGTGACTCGAGAAAATCACAACAGTCATCCTTATATTAGATTCTTCCAATTTTCTTATCTAGCCTAGTGATTTAGAAATCATGGCTTGTGTCATCCTATAAGATGATCACATTATAAACATCCGATAGCGATGAAGTGCCTACGGGCTAAACTTGTTGTCCGAAAAGGCAACGACAGTGGTGGTCTTTGACCTCCTGTCCAAAAATGTTGGACCAGGTCCAAGCATAATAGTCGGTAGGATCCATACGATCTCGACTAATAGCATCTGAGAAGATGATCATAATATAACCATCCCTCAGAAGGGAAATGCCCATGGGCTGTATCTATTGTCCTAAAAGACAAAAGACAGTTGAAGTCTACAACTCCCTGTCAAGAGAAGGTAATGAACGTGATTCAAACCTTAATGCCTAGATTCTCTGAAATCATGGCTTATAAAATTTAAAACTGTCCTTGTGACTGGGCCTTATGCGCCACTTTAATATCCTTAATGTTTTATAACTAGGATAAATTATAATGGAAAATACTAATTAAACATAACTAACAAGTTAACCAATATGGCTTATATTACCATGGTTGATAAATCGTCCAAGATGATGATTCCATAATAATCTCTGAATAAATCATTGTTAATATTTATGTAGCAATCAAGCTACATGGCTGGATTAGATGAAGTTAACAGTCACTTGAAGGAGAGCAATGATACTACCAGAATTAATGTAACTGGAGCAGAACTACAGGCAATAATAGATTATGCTGTTACTCGAGCACTTGATCGGCAGTATGATGAGTCAAAAGATACCCACTCTAAGACTCTATCTGTGGCTCGTTGTAAGCCCCCTTCTAACACACATGAGTTGAGGGAGGACGATGTTCATGACTTGTCAAATCAAAGGAGTATTCCGCCTAGACAGGTTGTGTTTCATCAAGAGGCACCAGTTAAGACCTGTTCATATAAATATTTCGTCTCCTGCAAGCCCAGAGACTTTACAGGAGAAAAAGGGGCCATCGATTGCATGACATGGCTCGATGAAACGGACGCTGTTGTCGACATCAGCGGTTGTGCGGACCAAGATGTTGTGAAATTTGTTTCACAATCATTCAAGGGGGAAGCGTTGGCATGGTGGAGATCATTGCTCCAAGCCACGGGAAAGGTTCTACTCTACAACTTATCTTGGGGTCAATTTGTTGCATTAGTCAAGGAAAACTATTGCCCTCAGCATGAAGTAGAAAAGATAGAATCGGACTTCTTGACTTTGGTCATGGAAAATTTGAATTGTCAGGCATATGTGACAAGTTTCAACACTATGTCCCGCCTGGTCCCTTACCTAGTCACCCCTGAACCTAAACGCATAGCGCGTTTCATTGGAGGCCTAGCACCAGAGATAAAAGGAAATGTTAAAGCATCTAGGCCAACCACATATAGGTCCGCGGTGGACTTATCCTTATCTCTCACCTTAGATGCAATTAGAATTAAGTCTATTAAGGCTTCTAACGAGGGAAGAAGAGAAAGAGAGGAGGAAAACTCTCAACGATATAACAAGAAGAAGAAGGGAAACTCTGAGCGCGGGAAGAATTCCGAGTTTAGGAAGAACTCGAGTCAGTCTGATAACAGACCCAAATGCAATAACTGCAAAAAGCAGCATTTTGGAAAATGTACAATAGACCCACGCGCTAAATTGTGTGGAATTTGCAAAACCAAGGGTCACAAAACCTTAGGTTGCAAGGGGATAAAGAACGCCACATGCTACAATTGTAACGAAGAAGGGCACATCAAAACCAACTGCCCAAAGCTTATAAAGAAGCCTAGAGAGGCCAGGAAAACAAACGCATGAGTCTTCCGGATGAACGCCAGGAAGGATAACTATATAGCAGGTACTTTTCCTTATCAAGCAGTTTATGCAGAAATTTATTTGATGCTGACACATGTGATTCAATAATGAACGATCACTGTTGAGAACTGTTGTCTTCGTCTTAGTAGGACTTCGGTCATTTTATACGAAGTAGAAATTGGCCGATGATACTTTAGAAAATGCTCCAACAAACCTTAGATGGATATTTTATAGGAATCATTCTTTTCTGATATTCCTATGGCAAGCTTTCAAGCTACCTAAATTCCTTAATATAATAAAGACAGATGTGACGTTTTGATCCTCTGTCAGAAAAAGTGATGGACTAGGTCCAAATCTTTAATGCCACTGATGGTCTTTTACGACCTAGGCTAAGTAATATTAATATATTTTAAATAACGTTCATTAAGAATGTTAGTGCTATAATAGCCTGTATAGGTTATTGACACCATGGTTAGTATATATTAAGGCCATCAGAATAAAAATAGTAGTTGTTGGATTTCAACTAAGAAATTGTTTTATTGGTATTAGGAACCAATATCGAGTATGGCAAACTCGGATAAGACAACAGTCAATCGCGCCATTGATGACGCGACGCAGACTAATGATGCTGAAATTGTAAACCTTAGAATTTCCAAAGATGTTCTTCAAACTATGATAGACGCAGCCGTTGGAAAAGCTGTGAAGAGAGCTGTGAAAAAGTTAAAGGAGCCCCATGCTGCTCGGTCCAAATTTTATCTAGGGCCACATTTCCTCACTCGTAAGAAGGATCTCGTTCATGCCTCTGATGCAAAGGATGAACTAAAAAGGAAAAGGGAGGTAGATAACTCCCAGAGTTCTAAGAAAAAGAACAAACAAAAGTCCGACCAGAAACCAGTATGTGAGACCTGCAAGAAGCGCCATTATGGGAAATGCAGGTTCGAACCAAAATCCAAATCGCAGCCCAGGGCTTGTGGGATCTGCAAGTCTAAGGGACATAAAACATTGGACTGTAAGGACATGAAGAATGCAGTATGTTTCGGCTGTAAGGAGAAAGGCCACATCAAGACTACGTGCCCTAAATATGCCAAAGGAAATGCGGCGAAGGAAGTAAAACCTAAAATTGAAAGCGCCTAAAATGCCTAAGCTAGCCCATAAATAATGACATCAGGTACATTCCTTGGCATTCTATCAGTAGTTTAAATGCTAAGAGTTTTATTTTGGTTCGGATACCAGTAAATCCTTCATAAACTATAAGTGTAACAAGTTTTTAAAAACTCTTCATAAGGACTATATATATCTTAAGTGTAAGGTAAAAACTTACAAGTAGAAAATTTACCAGAACTATTTTCTGTTCCTGTAAGAAATCGATAAGTCACAAAAATGGTGGAATTGGCCGTCCCCGGAATCGAACCTGGGTCTGGGCCGCACCCTTTCGCGTGCCTAGCCAACTGAGCTAGGTGCCTAGTTTGTGAAAAATTTCCATTCTAATTAAATATAAGCACTTGTACAATAAACTTCCTTATCATTTATCAATGATAATTTCTGCTAAGTGTCCTGTTTTTAATACAGGCAATAATAAATCTTCATGAACCATAAACTTAGCAAAATTTTATTATCATCCACAAGGTATAACTTACCAAGGAAACCATAGTAACCGATTCTTCTAGTATCGGCAAGGAATCCTTCCGAAAAATCTAAAGAGCACTCTTTCTTTGCATAGAGTACGACAACATATGTTATTTTAATTATTTTTCTCATTGTTTTCTATCGCCTGCGAATGCCAAACTATGTTTGATAAAAGTGTCATATGAGGATTGGCGTATCCTAGTGTGTCCCATAGATTATTTCCATGTCTGATCAGCATGGAGGTTTAATACATGGAACCCCTGAGATATCACAATGATCATATTGTACTAAAGTCGACTAGTAGTATTCAAGGAAGATATCCAAAAATGGAATTTTTTTTTCTTTTCTTTTTCCAAGTAAATGTTCCCGATTAAGGAATTCGAGGACTTATAACATAAAGGTGTCACTCATTTGACACGGACAATGATGGATGAACTGGAGCCAGAGATATGGAAAATCTCTGTAGCCTCCTTGTATCTTAATTATCTTCTCAAAGGTTGTCCCTGCTTACCTCCTGGAAGGCAGGTAGAATTAAGATTTGTAGCCCGCCGTGGGCTGGAGTATTGTGAAAACTCCATATTGATTATGGAATAAACGAAACCTTGATTAAGTAGGTTTTAAGACATAGGCTAATATCGCCAGACTCAATATTCCGAGAGTTTGATATTGTTAGATAAGAAAGACGGTTCATTTTGCTTATGCATACATTACCGCAATCCTTATTAGGCAACGATTAAGAATTTGCCATTAGCTACCCAGGATCGTCGAATTATTCGACTAACGACAAGGATTAGCTATTCCTTAATATTAGTTAAGTAATGGTTGGAATAACCATCTCACCTTAAGATAAGCTTCTCCATAATACTTGATATATAAGTATCAAGGCTACTCCCTTGAAGACCTTGTATAGATGGAATATTAAACGTCCATTGATAGGACAATAGTTTGGTAAGTCCAAACATTAAGATCTGAAAGTTGCATTATAGACAATCAATAAGATCACGCAAATTCATAATCATCAGTAAGATGCCAGTAGTCGGCAAAAAAAAAATTAAGGATTATGAAAATAGCAAACCTCCTAAATTCTTGTTAAGGAATAAGGTTCAACAATAGATATCCCCCTGGAAAGAAGTGATGCGATGTGGTAAGAAAGGCAAGCTAAGCCCGAGATACATAGGACCTTTCGAGGTTATCGAACGTGTCGGGTCAGTTGCCTATAAGTTGAACTTACCGGAAGAGCTCAGTGGAATTCACAATGCGTTCCACATCTGCAATCTAAAGAAGTGTCTCGCTGACGAATCACTGGTTATACCACATACAGATATGCATATAGACGCGAGCTTAAAATTTGTTGAAAAACCTTTGTCGATTGAAGAGCGACAGGTAAGGAAGCTTCGAAGGAAGCATATACCTTTTGTAAAGGTCAAATGGGATGCCCGTAGAGGTCCCGAATACACGTGGGGGGATGAATCCACGATGAAAGAAAAGTACCCTTACTTATTTCAGTAAATCTCGGGTCGAGATTTATTTTAAGGGGGTGAGGATGTAACACCTCGAAAATTCACGTCCTATAATGTGTTGACACGTGTCATAAAGTCTGAACGTGTGAAAGAATGTTATAAAAGGACTAAAGTTGACAAACATGGAAAGTATGTGAAATACGTATTCTAAGTGTCAACTGTGAATAAATATAATGTACATTAACCCTACACGATGCTCATACCTTCAAACGAATAAATCATGGATCATACGAAGCTAAAAGTGAGAGATTACAAACTACAAGGGTTAAAAGTGTCAACATGTTTAATTTATACCTCTGAGTGACCTTTTGACAAACCCGAAGCTTTGTAACGGTTAATTATGCTCACTAGAATACACGATTAAAATTTCATAAAGTTTCGTCAACGTATGAGAAAGTTGTGACCAAATTCGTGTGCAAGGGGTTAAAGCGTCAATGTTGGAAGTTAGGCCTTTTCGGGTAACAATAAAGTTACCCGGGGATTTAACGAAGTGGGTATATACTTTAAAGCCCTTATAGATCAAGGTTGAAGGATCATAATGCAAGAAAATGCAAGAAACAAAAGTCTTTTCGACGTTTGAAGAGCCAAGGACTGAAAATGCAAATATCAGAAAGTTGTATGGCTGACCCCATAGGGGCTCGCGTAGCGCGAGCCTGAAGGCTCTAGCAGTGGCGCTACGCCACTGCCATATCTGGGCAGAAAACGAATTTTTGCGAATAGGGGCCTGCTAGGTGAGTTTGTGAGCAACTTTAAACCGAATTTCCTCATCCCTTGACCCCTAAAACAACCCCTAGAACACTAGGACACATGTTGGGATGTTGTGGTAAGTGCTAGACTTTGTTGTCAACACCTTATGGTGATTGAATTCACTATAAATAGAGTCTTAAGTTGCAACACATTCTTCACACTTCACTTGTGCAATTGAGGAGCCTTTCTGGAACTTCAAAGCAGGCACAAGACCTTCCTAATCAAGCTTAGGACTTCAGTAAGTTTTCTAATCTTTCCTTAGTTTAAGTTTTATCTTAGTTTAGCTTAAAAGTCAATCGTCGTAATTAAAGGTTGACTTAACGATTAATCACTAATGGTCCAGTGATTAGTCGAATCAAAGGAAGTTATAAGTTGGTAATTATGTGGGCTTTAAACCCTTAAAAGGGCATCCACTGATTCCCATCCTAACTAGGCCATTTGTCGAGTAAAAGATGATTAGAAAAAGTCAACAGAAATGTAATCTTTCGTTTAACGCATAATTAACAAGGTAAAAGGCGTGTAACCTATTTTATCATTCACATAACTTGATAATAAGCATAAGGACTTGTCTAAGCTTGTTTGATTCGACAACTTTCCATTGTGAACCGATTCGGAACCGAAAGTCGCAAAGCTTTGACTTTTGCTTTGACTTCAGTTCTGACCCGCTTTAGTATGATTTGGAAATGCCTTAGAGTTTCCTTAGAACCAGGCTACATGTTAGCATAACCCTCTGTGGTTGGTTCATTGATTGACCCATTCGTTTACGCGTTTCCGTTAATTGCTCATATGTTGACCATTATGCCCTTATTACCTTAAAACGTGATTTATGAAAATGTAAAAGTGTAGAAACCTTAATTACTGATATATAGACTTGTATGCAATGTTTGACATCAGTTTGACTTGTAGATTAAGAGTTATGCTCATTATCGCAAAACTAATGCTTTATGTTAATAAAATGGCGTAATTAGCGTATAGCCTAGTTAAACATACTTTTTGGTATCAAATCTTTTACCCACTGATGTAATATATTATTTTGGGATTTTTAAAGATTTTTAATTAATTTTAGGCTGAGCATAACTCATAGTCGTAGGCTTAATTCGGTAAATGTCGGTTTTGCCCTTACGGGCCGTAAAATGAGTTTTACATATCTAAACGACTCCAAACCTTTTGCTACTGATCACATATGTTAAATAAATTATTTTAAGCCTTCTAGAAATATAAAAATATCAGATTTAAGTATCGAACCCGGAAATGGCCTTTAATCGCCTTATTTAGCGTTTTTAACGCATAGTATGTTTTAAAATCATATTGAACATACCCGGGTTGATACCTACTGATATATAAGGCAAATTATGATATTTTAACAGTAAGAAAAGGTTGATTAACTCAGACTTCGTTATTGAGCTTTTCGGCTTATGTGAAATTACCAAAATACCCCTACGGGGCATAGTTTGGTTAAAAATGATAAATTTCACATATATGCTTTAGCCTACTGTTATAACTCATCAAATTGAGTATGTTTATTGTTTACATCAGACCTGTAACTCAGTTAAACATCTAAACGCTTTTACAAACTTTAAAATGACCAAACTACCCCTACGGGGCATAGTTTGTGTTTAAATTAGTTCGGGGCATAATGAAAGACATCCTAATGATGTCCCAACATATTTGAAGCATATTAACTTAGGAAACCTGTATATGGCTCTTACGGATACCCGTTATGCTTATTACGCGTTCGGTTCGGTTTATGTAACAAGTTTACATAAATTAGCCGAAACGGGTCAAACCTTATCGGTTTTATCTCAAAATCCAGAATGTGTTTAGTTTACCCATATTATACAAGTCTCCAGACTTTTCGGGTCTAAATCACATCCTATTCCGGTCTTCGCTTAATCATGCGTTTTGAACCGTAAACCTTTCCTTAAAACTAACCGGCCTAAGTTACGACTTAAATAAGACCCGTTAGGAATTTAATAGGTTAATAAAACCTTCGTTCCAGATTAAGAGCCCCAGTAGAAGTACTTGTGCTTGCTGATTAAGATATACGGCTGAGTGTAAGTTGCATTGCTAGCTCAGGTAAATACTTTTAACTTATTTTCCCTTATACGAGCTTGGGATACGGTATTATAAAAATACCGCTTGGTCGGGTGTAGAAACCTTTTAATCGGAGATGATTAAATTGCATAATCCCGTTTTAATCTGTATTGATTGATAACAAATAACATTGGGGGTTAATGACCGTGTCCTGGATATCCTTGGCTCATTTTAAAAAGTGAATGGCCACGACGTAAGCACAAGGTGTAGACATAACACCTCCTGTTGCATATGTATAACGTATACTCACTCGTAAGGGTATCTTCTTGTGAGATTATATTTGTGGTGTGTCGATTAATCTTGTCCGGCTTGTATTGTATAATCACCGGCCCTAAATGTTGGACAACCATGTAAATCGGATACAAGATTTTTATTAATAAAATTGTCCCAAGTATAAAAGATTAATTTTGCCTCTGTGCATTTTAATCAATGTGTCAAGATATTTTGTGCCGTTTGCACTCGAATCACTTTTCAAACTCTTTTTCCAAAATGAGTCAGTTAATTGTATTTACCAGTGTAAACTGACGTATTTTCCAAAAAAAAGGTTAAGTGATAGGTACTATGCGTAATTGGCTGGGAGCTCAGGGCGTCACTAGGGAATCTTGCAAGTTCTAGATGCCTAAAGTCTGTTGAACAGTTTTCTTTTATTGATCCGCCTGTGGATCCTTTACCTTCCGTTGTAATACTTTGACATTACTTATATTCGGAATGTAATATATTTATCTTTTGCTTCCGCTGTGCATTATTATATTGTGTTGTTTGACCATGATGTTGCCAACCACGTCACGATACTCCCCCACCGGGCCCACCGGTGACACGTGGAAAATCGGGGTGTGACATAAACAAAAGCTACTCATGGGTCCTCCACCAAATGTCCCAAAGCCAGACACATCAAGGGTACAACAGAAAGACCATGTTCTAATACAACCATCTTCTACAACCATCACAGGAGAAACAGAGTTAAGCATAATGATGGATACAAAAGAAAAGAGAAGAATGGAACATGAAGTGACTTCCTCAAAAAGGCCAAGAAAAGAAATGATAGAAGATTCAGAAGGGAACATCAAAGAAATGGATGTGGTAAAAGGTGATTTACACACTATTATGTACCCTGAAGAACATCTAAAGAATTACTATTGGAAAGGTCCAGAAGACAACCCAAAGAGACCACTCTCTCCAATGAGCAAATGTATTGTTGAAAACAGAAACAATGGAGGTTGGGTAATTCTACACAAGCACATGACCAATCCAATAGTATCAATTGAAAGAATTGATACAATGACCATTGGAGGAGGCATCTTAGGTTATGAAGCACAAAACAAGTATACCCTGATTAGAAAAGATAACAGTGAACAAAAGGTTACTGATGCAAATCTGGCTGATGATATTCACCCGATGGGAATAGTTAAAATAAAGAATATCATTGATGAAATGAAAGGTAATTCAGTTGTGATCAGAAGAGCACTTGAAAGTCTCAAAAGTGCAGGAGCAAAGCTATACAAAAGGGCTGCACTGGCAGACTTTGATCTATGTATCAATTTTGAGTACAACAACAAGGTGCTAATACCTCCTCCCAACATCAGTATTCCAGCTGAGATCCCTTCGAAGCTAGTGAGAACTGGAGCAATCTTTGACCAACGAGAAATGGGAGTAGTCTTCAAAGATACTAATGAAGAAAAAGCTCTGTTCAGAATCAGTGATATATGCAGGTATTCAAATCAAACTCTAAAAAATATAAGGAACTGCATGAATGAGAAACAAGAGCAGCTTAAGAAGAAGGGAAAGAACAATGAACAACTGAGAAAAACAATTGAAGAATGCATTGATAACTGGATGGAAGCAAGAGGATGGTACAAAGAAATGTACAAACAAACTCAAAAGGCAATTGATCACAAGAAAAGACTGAAACCAGGAGACAAATACAAAAGTGGAGTGAAGATCAACTAATGAATTGATAAGATTAAATTCCTGTTTTTGAAGAAAGTTTTAAATTTGTCTGATTTATGGTTGGTTTAACTATGTTCTATGTTTCTGAACTTTGTTGTTTTTAAATTTATCTTTCAAAGAAAGTTGTTTATGTTAGATATAGAGGTAGTTCATTTTCTTACAATACTTAGGGGGAAACTGTTAGGAAACTTTATTTGTAAGTATTGAAGAAAATCACAATCAACTGGATCTATGAAGAGATCACAGTCCTGAAGATCACGAACTAGAAAAAGAAGATCAGATGGGACAACTTGAATGCATAGCATCTACTTCAAAGAATCACAAGTTGATCAAGAGCAGAATTGGATTATCAGAAAAGGCCACTTATGATGGATCTGATAATATTTCTGATGAAATATCATCAGTTTCTGACGATTCTGATCATCAGGATTTTTCTGATGATTTGTTCATCAGAATTTCTGATGAAGTGGTTTATCAGAATTCTGATGAAATACCCCACTTGTCTGAAATTGGCTCTGTCCTGCCACACTTATCGAAGCAAGTTGACATTAATTGATATCATGATGAAAAAGACAACTTGAACGTTGGATTCAATGAATATGTCAATTGGGCACCTTTTGCAGGACTTATTGCATGAATAAACTATTGTTTATTCCTGCACCCAGCCTTCTATAAATAGAAGGCTCAACCAGGAGAAGCAAAGTGAGTTTGAAGCTTATCATTCATACATACATCAAAACTCCATTGCCCTCTCACCCACATAATTCAAGATTCGTTTGTACTAGATAATAATCTTATAATCACCTTGTAAAACTTTTTGTTTCAAAGTGATATAAACTTGATAATTCTGTAGGTCTTGTTTCTTGAAAGTCTGATTTCCATTTCCGCACATCTTTTTCACATCTACTGAAATCAGTTGCCATATTACGTGAAAAGAAGTTGTTTTAAGGCCAAACTGGGTCCAACATATCGTTTGTTCGTGGTGTCTTGGCATTATTTTACTGTCTATATAAAATAAAAGATTTTCACCATTCATATCTCCACGGTCTATATGGAGGTATGTTGGCTACCTGTTCGGGGGTTAAGGGAACGGTTTGGTAAGAGTCTTGCCTTGTTCAGTGTATAGATCCTGCAAGGACCTGGGTCAAATTTAGTAGGACCTCCTTCAATACCCACCGGTATTGGATGGCGGGGGTCCAAACTCTTTGATCCCCTCATATGTAAGCTACTATTAATACCTTAATCCGGCTATTTAGGACTGTATCCCTGCTAACTCAGACTACTTAGCCGAGGGTAACGTCACCTCCAAAAGAGGGGCTTACCATAATATGCATTAATAACTTAATTAATTATCTTTCAATAATCCGAACCTTTAGGATTGTATCCTTGCTGACTCAAACTACTGGGTTGAGGGTAACGTCACCTTCAAAAGAGGGGCCTACTACAATAACTAAGATAATCTCTTAAAAAGTGCAAAAGTGCAGAAATAATCAAAGGTTACACTAAACACGAGTCGGAGCCAAGTGATTCATCTTGTCTATCTGTTTTTATTTTATTTTATTTTTCAGCATTTTAGTTAGTTTTATTTTTCTAGTTTAAAACCTTTTTTCTAACTTTTTGATTTGATTAGACGTTGAGGATAAACTGGTACTAAAAGATCTTGTGTCCGTGGACGACCTCGGTATCTTGCCAACACTATACTACGCTCACGATGGGTGCAATTGCCCATATGTCTGTTTGGTGTTAGTAAAATATCGTGTTTTATAAATTTAAAACTTGACTAACGTGTAAAAAGGGCTTAAAATATACTTAAATTTATATACACACCACACACGCATCAATGGGCGCGCTTACGATTAAGGAGCTTTTCGAATTCAAACGATAAAAAACAGTTATCGGCTCCAATATCAAATAAACACGAAGCATATATACCATTCACAAGGAACGTACCATTAACCACATTGTTGTCTGCTTGAGCCTGGCGAGCGTTAATGTTGAAGGCACGTCCGCGGGCTGCTGGTTGTTGCTGCTGTTGCTGAGGCTGCTGCTGGGGCTGCTGCTATTGTGGCTCTTGCTTAACCACTCGATTAGGGCACATGTTTGCGAAGTGGTTGGGATCACCACACGCAAAGCAAGCTCTAGCATGAGCCGTTGGTGCAGGAGCTGCTTGATGGCCTTGAGGAGCAGTAAGTAGAGCTTGTTGAGTAGGAGCTTGACCTTGAACTGTAGCTGGGGCTTGACGTGGACCTGTACGGCAGTTGGCGGTGAAGTGGTGGTACATGTTGCAATCCACACAGTATCTGCAAGTGATTCCCACAAGGTGGTGATAGGTACAAGTAGGGTAAGCCGGGTGAGGACTAGTATACGCACGCTTTGCCGACGGTGCGTTGGTGACCGGTGCCGCTACTTGGCGGTGTTGAGGCTGCGTTTGAGCAGGAACTGATTGGAGCGGGGCAGCAGTGGTTACAGCGCAATTCTTGCTACTGTTGTTGTTGTTGTTCTTCCTCTTGCGACGAGAGGACTTTGAAGACTGCGGAGTGGCGGCGGTTTCAGCGGTTGGAGCAGTGGTGGCTTGATGCAGATTTCTGGAAGCTTTATCCCAGTAACCAGACTTGACTCGTTTGTCGTTGATCTCAACAGCGAGTAAAAAGGTTTCCTCAATTGTTTTCGTCTTTACAGCTTGAACGAAACCAGCCACATAATCCGGAAGAACACGGATATACTTCTTGATGGTGATTTCAAGCGTGGTAACTTGGCTAGGACAGATTATGCTTAGCTGCTTGAAGCGAGCAGTCAAACCAGCGTTGTCTCCATTTTTCTGCTTGATATGCCAGAACTCGTCTTCCAGCTATTGGCGCTCGTGGGGAGGGTAGAACTCTTGCATCATGACGTCCTTCAACTCATCCCATGTCAGCCCGTAAGCTGCATCATTTCCGCGTTTGTTTCTCTCGGCCGTCCACCAATCCAGAGCTCAGGATTGGAAGACGCCAGTGGCGTTAAGAGTACGGAGATTATCAGTACAGTCACTCTGGCGCAGGGTGACTTCGATAGAATCAAACCATTGGAACATGGCCGTAGGCCCATCTTCACCGGTAAACTATTTCGGGCCGCAGGCTTTGAACTGCATGAAGCTAAAAGCAGCTTTAGGAGCATCAGTCCTAGACTCTTCAGAAGACTTGCTAGCGCTTTCATTCAGATCACTAACAATCTGGCGGATAACTTTCGGCATTTTCTTAGCGAAGAGGGCGGCGATGCGTTTGTCATCATGATTGCGGCGAGCGGAACGGGAGTGAAATGATCCAAATGACGACATTGTCTGCAATAGACAGCGCCATAGGATTCAAAACGCTATTTAATCGAATCTCACCACACTCACGCCTAGTACTACTAAAGCGTAGGAACACATCAACCATACAAACACATAGGCACGTAGGCATATAAACCACATAATCACATAAGCACATAGGGCACAGAAGCTCATAAGGCAGTCAGAACACAGAAACCATACTATATTTTGCACGTATTCACCTATCATTCAAAGTTTGCGCGTTCGAGAATAGCGAAATGTGATTTAGCGAGTACACAACGAGTAGCATATCATAAGGGAGTATCATAGCATGCGATCATCCATAGACAGTAACGATTTGTTAGCGGTTTGAGATAGATGTGCAGTGCGAATTGTGTGCGTCGATCAAAGCGAGAAGTGAAAAGCGCATAAATCACCAAAAATCAAACCACACAAATAGGTAAAATCACGTAAAAACACATAAAATTTACATAAAATGACAAATATCAGAGTCAGCAGTTGCAGGCTCATAATCGAAACACATAAAAGTCGAGAATAGATTGTCTGCGGCTGATAGACGTCGACTACCCAAAGTGATTCGAGTATTCACAAGGACTTTTGGTACACGCTTTTGGCTTTCAGGACTGTGCTCTCGCCTCGATTCGGGCAAACGGCACGCATCCTTCCAGTTGTAGTGTGACTTCAAGTCGTTGGAGTCCGTCGAGACTTTGGTGAGATCTTTGTAAAACCAAAATAAGAACGGAACTAGTTGTCAAGGTTCGGGTTCCACCCCTGTCTTAACGACTTCGTCCCCGTTTTGATGAAATAGAGGAGAAAATCTGCGTTAAAGTACGGATTTCACTCCTGATTCAACGCAAATTCTCCTGTTTATTGATAAAAATGCGGGTCGAACAAGTGATTTAGTCGAGAGTTTGCAGTTTTCACACCTAACAACTACTTTACCGAATAGTTAATATTATGTCCCATACCATAACCTATTAAGCAAGTAAATTATTACAGACAACGATATCTCAAAGACGAATAACATGTTCCGACAACACATATTTAAGTAAAATAATTTGTCTTTGTTTCTAGACTCCATCCTACTCGATTCCACAAAAGCAGGTAAAGCACAACATCCTAAGCATTCAAACACCTGTCACATACGTTAAAATAAAGTCAATACACATAGTGTAAAGGTGAGTACACAAGTTTGATATAGCATTATAGAGTTCGAAATAGTTTACGCATAACCAGCATGAAACATGTACAAAGTGAAGGCAAGTAGGTTATCGACAGAGAAATATGCACAGACGTGACTGCGAGTTGTAGAATACACAACACATATCCCCACTGGGACACGTGAAGTAAAACCCTTAACAACCCCTGTCCACGACAGGTGCTGAGTCCAAACTATAGTACTATCGTTGCTAAGGTGTCAGGCAACAATCACTGTGTTAACATAACATACAAGCATTCATCGAATAACACGTAGCATGCAATAACGGTCAGCGTATAAATAGTGTTTGCGTCGTGTGTAGATTGTGATTTAGAATAAGTAACGTATGTAACACCCAAAAGTGCGTAAAGCAAAAAGGGATCAAGTATACTCACAGATCGTGCTTAACAAGTAAACACTATCTTGGATTGAAGGGAGCGCTGAGAGACTAGCCTGAACAGTTAACGATAGCATAAGCATATACGAAGAGCGGTCCGTAAAACGATGAAAAGTGATAAGTGTCGGATGGCAATCAGATCGGATGGTCAGTCGATCGGATGTCAATCCGTTTGGATGGTCATCCGATCGGATGGCCATTTGATTGGATTGACATTCGTTTGGTAAGGATGTGATTGTGTATGATGGCTTTGAAGTTTTCGTTGTAGCATTTTAAAAACAGAGAAGTATCTCTACCCTTCAGGTAATCGATCGAACGGTCGTTCGATCGGATAGCGATCCGATTGGCAGGACACTTAGTGAGAACAAGTTCACAGCAGGATTGTCACTCAACCGGATAGCAATTCGATTGGATGGCAATCCGTTAGTTACTGATGGTCTTTGAGAATTGAAAATGATTAAGTGTCGAAGTTCCAAAAGTCACATGATCGGATGGTCGTTCGATAGGATGGCTATCCGATCGGACGGTAATCCATTCGATGTTCAGAACCTTGAAAGTTTGAATGAAAAGTTTAAGTGTGAAACCAAGTGCAATCCAATCGGATTGTGGTTCGATCGGATGGCAATCCGATCGGATGGCGATCCGTCCCACGATCTGATCCTTTGCAAACTTGGAAGTTGTTAAGTTTTGAAGGTTTTTGCAGTTTTGATCGAGACGGTATGACAACGTTCTAAACAACAGTAACCCCATCATGACCCAAGTGATCCAATCAAACAGGAACCACCCTAGTCCGATCAGTTAACTGTTTGAGACGGTTGTTCATGTTTAACCCGAAATCAGTTGTCTCTTGGATAGAATTCAGATCTTGAACTAACACATCACTAAGTAAGAGTAGAAGATCAGAACGAGCTCCGATTCTATCGGTTTTGACTGCATTGAGTGTAAAAGAATGAAAAAACTTGGGTATATTTCTTTCAACTCTTTATTCTTTTGAAAATGTTTAGATCTATGCGAAATCGTTGTGAAATCAGGTGGAAATCCTTCACATCTGAGTTGTTCTTGGTGGAATGAAGTCAAATCTTGAAGTTCATAAGAACTTCATGATGACTTCACCCTAGAACACCTCAAATCTGGTGATTTCATGGTTAAAAGTTAAGATTCAAAGGTGAAAAAGATAAAGGAGTGCGTATAGATCAAAGAAGTACAAGATTTGAGTTGAAAACTTACAAGAATCGCGAGTAATCGAGAAAAAAAAGAGCTTGAGTGCGGCTGGTCGAATGAGGAGCTGTCACATCACAAATGATGTGACATGAGGGTATTTATAGGGTTTCCAAATGAGGAAAGTGCATAAGTGTCGGATTGGTCACCGATCGGATGGCAGTCCGATCGGATGGCCACTCGATCGGTTGGCCACTCGATCCAGGTGTCCGGCACGTTGAGTTTTATTGTTTCGATTCGCGTGTTGAGCGTTGCGTTGCGAAGCGATTCGAGTGAGCGATGCGATAGTATTAACCATTAGTTACACAAATAACCTAACTACCATATCTAACATAAAATCACTATAAATAACCTTCGTTTAGCGTTTGCGATTTAGATTGCGATGCGATAGAATTGCGATTGCGATTAAGTACCTCAACATAAACATAACATGCACAAGTAACACATAGTTGCACACACACGTAAAACAAAATCCAGAACACATAATTCGAGTTGCGAATGCGATAGTGATAAGTCGATTAGCGTTTAGACATGCGATGTAAGGACTCTAAAAAATGTCCCAAATTGACCCGTAAATACAAACCCGGACCCCTGAAACCCTAATCCATATCAAAAATCAAGATTCTTGGTCTTCAGGCGGGCCACATAAAGGATAGGCAGACCCTTACGCGGGCCGCGTCAAACCTAAGTTGACCAGATACGCATGCTGGGCCACGCGTCACACACGTGGCTACCCTAGGTGTGACACGCTAGCCCTAATCTACGAATAGATGCCCCTTGCGGGCCGCATAAAGATTGAACATGGGCTGACGCGGGCCGCGTAAGACCCATTTTTCAGCTATAAATGGAACGGATCATGAGCTTTCATTCTGTCTCGAAAACAATTCGTAAAAACGAATTCTCACTGCTCAAAAGTCAAATTTCAAATTCAATTAACGAGGCGCTGCTACGATACATGGTATTAACTCGATCGCTGCTACGATTCAATGTCCGATCGATTGAAAACTATCCAATGGATGTTTAAGTGTTGCCCACATTAGGGCCATACTTTGTCATTAGTCGTGAATTCGACGGATGTTTAAGTATAGCACTTTGTCATTCGTTGTGAGGGTTTTAATCTCGTGAGTTATCGTAAATGCTGTATTAGTTACTGACCTAGTTCGTGTGCATTGTTATTTAAATTAGGTTACAAGGCTAATCAGTAGGCTAAACTCTGCCCGTATAAATCTGCAATGTGAGTCATTCTCTTTTATCAAAAGTATTTTACAATACTCGATTTTCAAATGTTATAATTACAGGGATTAAGTCATGGTTATCTTGAATCACTGGCTAGTGGGGTATTATGCACATTACTAATTTCTCACAGTTAGGCTAATAAATCCTAACAGTGATAATCATCACTACTTGGGGAAAGACCCAATAGTGGTATGACCATCGTCACCAGGTGACACGGCGCCAGATAAAAATAAGATAGAAGCCATTGTAATCGCTCTTATGCTGTAATTTATAACTATGTGTCATTTTATCAAATTGAGTGACTCGCCAGTATTTCCTCGCTGATAAAATATTTTTTAGAGTTAACTGCCATTTTCGTCCCTGTGGTTTGGTCACTTTGGCCATTTCAGTCCATTTTTCAAAAATGCGCCATTTTCCTCCCCGACGTTCTGGAAAGGTGCCATTTCAGTCCAAAAATCATAACCCAGTTAAGTCGGTTTGTAAATAAGGACTGATTGTGTAAATTTGTAACATAAAGGACCATTTAAGTAAAATGTATAAATATTAATATAATTATAAAATATATAATATACATATATATATATAATGTATACACACCGCCGCCGGAACCGGAGCTCCTGTGGTCACCACCGCCGCCGCCGGAACCACCACCATCAACGTCATCATCGTCATCATCTGTTATCATCATCATCGATTCAGTTCACACACACACACTCTCTCTACTATCTCTCTCTCTATGCTCTGCAATCACCACCACCATCACCTTTACCTCTCTACTCCGGTGACCGGAGTAAATCCGGCCATCTTTCCGACACCCCACACGCCCACGAACCAAACTAACCACACACCCCTCCACATCTCACAGATCAGACGAGAGAGGGAGAAAGTCAGAGAGAGAGAGATAACGACGAGAGAGAGAGAGAGAGAGAGAGAGAAAATGAGGCGGGAGAGAGAACCAGCGACGGTGGGGGTGCCGTTTTTCCAGTGAGTTGCAGGCGGCGGCAGTGGTGATGAAGGTCTGATGATGATGATGAAGATCGTGATGATGATGATGAAGGTCGATGATGGCCGGATTTACTCCGGTCACCGGAGTAGAGAGGTAAAGGTGATGGTGGTGGTGATTGCAGAGCATAGAGAGAGAGAGAGAGAGAGAGAGTAGAGAGAGAGTGTGTGCGTGAACTGAATTGATGATGATGATAACAGATGATGGCGATGATGACGTTGATGGTGGTGGTTCCGGCGGCGGCGGTGGTGACCACCGGAGCTCCGGTTCCGGCGGCGCTGTGTATACATTATATATATATATATATATATTATATATTTTATAATTATATTAGTATTTATACATTTTACTTAAATGGTCCTTTATGTTACAAATTTACACAATCAGTCCTTATTTACAAACCGACTTAACTGGGTTATGATTTTTGGATTGAAATGACACCTTTCAAGAACGTCGGGGAGGAAAATGGCGCATTTTTGAAAAATGGACTGAAATGGCCAAAGTGACCAAACCACAGGGTCGAAAATGGCAGTTAACTCTATTTTTTAAAACATGTTTCAGGCGACCTGCTGTAAATCAAGGAAAACGTACTACGAAGCACTAACAAGCTTGAAGAGGTGGCTCAGTTAAAATGAATAAACATGTTTTATAAATCAGGGAATTTCCTAGTAAAATTCCTCTATTGTAAATTAGGGGGTTTATCCCGAATTATGAAATAAAATAATCGGGCATTTTCAAGTTTTAAAAGATCCTGTTAAATCTTCCGCTGACGCATCAATTAATAAATACCACGGGTTCTTGTCCCGCGGCTCCTGGCTGGGTCAAACCGGGGCTGGGGCCGTGACAGGAAAAGGTGGTATCAGAGCCACTGATTTAAGCCAATTAAGTATTTCAAAATACTTAATTTTCTGATTGTCATCTTATGATTATGTGTTTCTATCTTGACTATCTGTTAAATACAGTATGGGTAAGCAAAGAATTTCAGATATCTATCTTAAATTAGATAGTTCACCGAAAGATAAGGGAACTACATCCCAATCAAATTCCTCAAGATACTCAGTAGATACTGAGGAGGGAATATTTGTTCATAAGGCACAATATGAGAAACCACTTACCCTTAATAAAAGAAGTTTGATTATTAGAAAAAGTCAAGAGAAAATGAGGAAGTCACAAACAAAAGAAGTGATAATTAAAGAGACTCAGGGAACAGGTGATAACCCACCTTGGGAAGATGGGTTAGATGAACAATGGGCAAATCTCTACATGTTAGCTACTGTAGCAGTAAATGTTAACCTTTAAACTGCCAACACCCCGACCCAGTATTAACACCCATATTATCCATAAGCCAGAAACTTTAATATTTTAGTTGTACTATAAATAAATATTTTGTTTCAATAAAATGATTTATTAGATATTTGTAATTAATAGTAAATTTTCTGATTTCCATTATTGTGCTTATATGAAAAATTTAAGTTACAAATTTTTAACCTAGAATTTTATATATTTCCTCATATTTGCTAAACAGCATGAATGAGTTATCTGAAGCCCTTCAGAATCTCAATCTCTATCCTGTTAATGTGGAAGTTTCCAGAGACTTTACTGGTTACTTGGCCGATGTGGAGGAACCTATGGAATTCCAAGCTCCACCTCCGGAGAAATAAAAGCCAAAGAAAAGAAGAAGATTTGTGGGTTGGAGGCGTGTGCACAGAAGGAAACCAGCAACTAGGAGAGTTCCCAAGATAGAAAATCCCATGGATAAAGGAAAAGGGATCGAGATTGGGGAAAGTTTTAGGCAAGAAGGAATAGAAATTGGGGAAATTTTCTAAGCAAGCAGGAATAGAAATTGGGGAAAGTTCTAAGCAAGCCGAGGAATTGCCACTGCAGGAGAAACTAGATCGCATACTGGCAAATTGTGATATCCTTAGGCCTATCAATAAAAATCTCTTCCCTTATCCTGCTGAAACCCAACTTCCAGTAAACTTGGAACCGGCCATCCCAGACCCTCTGATCCACACTCAACCTCTAGGAGAAATGGACGAATGGTGGACCAACGACTGGCAGTTTCAAAATCTCCTAAATAATCCTTATACCTTTTTCCCTCAGTTAGACCCAGAACCTGCACCAAACCCACCAATGAGTAATGAAAACTTAGCTGAATTCCGCGATTTTGGCGAGGAGCTGATAGATGCAGGGAATAGGATCCGGGAGGTGGGAGAACAAATCTCCTGGAAGTATGACGAAAGGGAACGTCGCTTCTGAGGTGCCAGCTGACGGGAGATAGTGTGGTTGTGAAGCTGTGGTCGTATAATAATAATAGTAATAAAAATACAACTCTGTAAAATAACCTAAAAATAAAACTTTTGTAAGATAACGGTGTGTATGGATGCATAATATAATATATAAAATATCAAAAGTCGAAAGATCGACAATTTTGGCTATATTTGTTTACGTGATTATGTTCAATTATTTTGTTATGTTTGGTTATTAATTATTTTATACTAATTACTTATATAAATTAATTACCAGATGGCACACGCTGGTAATGAACCCGATAATGAAGTTAATCAATCTGAGCATAACAATGAAGATCAATTTCTGAATAGGCAAGATATCGAGAATATCGTTGCTCGGGGAATTGCCAATGCTATTCTAGCAATACTTGCTGCTGCTCGAAATCCCGTTGAACCTCAACAAATTATTCCTAGCAAACGCACACACGGTGACAATTTCAGTAATAGTGTAAATGGAGGTGGTAACCATACTAATAACAACAACGATGGACTGCAGGCCCCAATTCTCAAAAGAATGAAAGTTGCAACGCCTGGTTGCACTTACAAAGAATTTCTGGCTTGAAAACCAGCTGAATTTGTAGGCAATGAAGGGGCGACTGCGGCACTGCGTTGGTTGGAGAAAACCGAAGCAGTAATTATGATAAGTAAATGTGTCGAGGAAGACAAAGTCATGTACGCGTCGCATCTTTTTAAAGAAGGGGCGCTAGAATGGTGAAATACGGTACTTCAAGCCAAAGGAAGAAATATGGCCTATGCCATGAATTGGGAAGAATTTAAGCAGCTAGTGGAAAGAAAATTATGTCCCGAGTATGAAAAAGAACAAATGACAAACAAGTTCCTGAACCATCGGATGGTGGATGTAGACTGTCGAGGGTATACTTCGACATTCTTCGAGTATGCAAGAGTAGTACCAACCCTGGCTTCGCCAGAACCGGTACTTATTTCCCGTTATATTTGGGGATTGATTGGCGAAATTTGAGATATCGTCAAAGCTGCGAGACCACGCACAATTGACGATGCTGTGGAATTAGCTAACACCTTAACTGACGGACTGGTACGTACAAGAGAAGAAACCTGGAAAAAGGAAGTGGCCCAAAAGATTACCCAAGGATTCCGTGTGGGTAATCGTAACAATTTCAAGAGAAAGGGAACCGGGCAATCTTCCACTGTTCCATTTTGCAATGCCTGTAAAAGGAAGCATTTTGGAAGGTGTAAAGGGTATTACAATTTCTGCAAAATTCCGGGGCATCAAGAAGAAGATTGCAGGAAGAAGAAAGCAACAGTCTGCTATAACTGTGGAGAAGCTGGACACTTTAGGCCAGACTGCCCGAAATTGGTCAAACCAGCTGACAACAAAACCAAACCTACAGAAGGAGCTACCAAAAGAAACGCTAGAGCCTTCCAGTTGACTACTCAGGAAGCAGAACTAATTCCTGACGTAATAGCTGGTACGTTCCTAGTTCACAACGTTTATGCAAAAGTATTATTTGACTCTGGTGCAAACCAAAGTTTTATAAATACTTCATTCTGCCAAGCTCTTAACCTACCTTTAACCAAACTTAGACAAAGTTTCACAGTAGAAACGACAGATGGAAATTCTGTTAACATTGATAAGATTTTGCGAGAAGAAAATATAGAACTCTTAGTCCACAAATTCTCTGCAAACCTGTTACCTATGAAGTTAGCCGAATTCGATGTGGTATTAGGAATGGATTGGTTAGTAGCCAACCATGCTCGAATTCTTTGTGATAAGAATTCTATAGAAATTCATACACCTACAGGAGAATTAGTGGTGATTACAGGAGATAAGCCACGTAAGCCAATAAAGTTCATTTCAGTAATGAAAGTTGCTAGTTATGAACGAAAGCAAGGAATAGTGTATAAGATTTCAGTAATCATTAACACTAAGAGTAAGGAACTCAAGGAAATTCCAGTAGTAGCAGAATACCCAGAAGCATTCCCAGAAGAACTACCTGGATTACCACCTGATAGGGAAGTAGAATTTAGAATTCATCTAATTCCTGGAACTACACCGATAGCCAAGGCACCTTATCGGTTAGCACCCACCGAAATGTTAGAATTGAAAAAGCAGTTAGATGAATTACTAAGCAAAGGATTCATACAACCTAGTTCATCCCCGTGGGGAGCTCCAGTGTTGTTTGTAAAGAAGAAAGATGGTTCGATGAGAATGTGTATCGATTATAGGGAATTGAATAAGGTTACAATTAAGAATCGATATCCATTACCTAGGATTGATGATCTTTTTTATCAACTCCAGGGAGCTAGATATTTTTCTAAGATAGATTTACGCTCCGGATATCATCAATTGAAGGTACAAGAAGAAGACATACCTAAAACTGCTTTCAGAACTAGGCATGGTCATTACGAGTTTACAGTCATGCCCTTCGGACTAACAAATGCTCCTGCAGCATTTATGGACATGATGAATAGAATCTGTAAACCATACTTGGATAAATTCGTAATTGTCTTAATTGACGATATACTTATTTATTCCAAAAGTCAGAATGAGCATTGTGAGCACTTGCATGTACTCTTAACTTTGTTAAGAAAGGAAAAACTTTACGTCAAATTCTCGAAGTGTGAATTCTGGCTGCAAGAAGTGCAATTTTTAGGTCACATGGTAAATCACGAAGGCATTCATGTAGATCCTGCTAAGATAGAAGCGATCACCAAATGGAAGGTTCCGCAATCAGCTATGGAAATTAGAAGTTTTATAGGGTTAGCCGGATATTATAGACGGTTTATTAAGGATATTTCCAAGATAGCAGTACCATTAACTAAGCTAACCTGTAAAGCAGTTAAGTTTGAATGGGGACCTAAACAAGAAGAGGCTTTTAAGATCTTAAAGCAGAAATTAACAAATGCTCCAATTTTAGCTTTACCGGAAGGAACAGAAGATTTTGAAGTATACTGTGATGCTTCAAAACTATGATTAGGATGTGTGCTAATGCAACCCAAGAAGGTAATTGCGTATGCTTCACGACAATTGAAAAAGCACGAGGAAAATTATACGACTCATGACTTAGAGTTAGGAGCCATAATTTTTGCCCTTAAGATTTGGAGACACTATTTGTATGGAAGTAAGTTTACTGTCTATACAGACCATAAGAGCTTAAGATATATATTTGGGCAAAAATAATTAAACATGAGGCAAAGGAGATGGATGGAAATCCTAAGTGACTATGACTGTGATATTCAATATCACGAAGGAAAAGCAAACGTAGTTGCTGATACTTTAAGTCGTAAGTATCATGAGAAACAATGACGAGTTTGTGCTCTTAGATTAAGTTTACAATTAGACCTAATGGAACAACTAAAAAGCATTCAAGAAACAACAATCAAGGATGATGCTGAAGGAATGAAAGGACAAATAAAGGAATTGGAACAGGGAAGTGATGGAATTTGGAGATTCCACAAAAGAAGGATTTGGGTACCTAAGCAAGGAGAGTTAAGAAATAAAATCTTAGAGGAAGCCCATAAATCTAGGTATACCATGCATCCTGGTAACAATAAAATGTACCAAGATTTAAGAAATAATTTCTGGTGGATAGGAATGAAAAAGGACATAGCTAGATATGTTTCTAAATGTCTTACTTGTTCACAAGTTAAGGCAGAACACCAGAAACCTTCAAGATTACTCCAACAATTAGAAATGCCTGTATGGAAATGGGAACTTATAACCATGGATTTTGTTACTAAGTTGCCCAAAACCAGAAAAGGTAATGATGCGATTTGGGTAATTGTGGATCGATTAACCAAATCAGCACATTTTCTACCCATGAAAGAAACCTTTAGCATGGAAAGGTTGGCAAAGTTGTATGTAGATGAAGTAGTATCCTTACATGGAGTTCCACTCTCCATTGTATCGGATAGGGATAGTCGTTTCACTTCCCACTTCTGGACAAGTTTCCAAGAAGCAATGGGAACTCGACTAAATCTAAGTACTGCATATCATCCTTAGACGGATGGACAAAGTGAAAGGACGATCCAAACACTGGAGGACATGCTTAGTGTAACATCCCGAAAATGCGAGTTCTTAAATTTGCAATACGGTTGCGAATAAAATAGTGAAATAAACCGACTAAGAGTGGCACTAACCAAGTTAGTTGGTCACTTATAAGTATTTAGGAGCTAAAACAAATAAAGTATGAAAAGTGAGGGACTAAAAGTGTCTAAATGAGAACTATTTTTAATAAAATAACTAAATTAAAACACAAACACATTTGTCTGTGTTGTGGAGATCGACCAGGAGTCAGGGGCGACCCCAAGCTCCATCAAAACCCTAGTTCATCACAAATTGAGGGTCCAAATCTGATCAAAAACAAAAATCGAGCATAGATTATTGATCCTCATCACAAGAGGATTACAAGGTATGTAAAATTTGATGAAAACTCTCAACTTGAAATTCTCATGAAATTGGGAAAATCTGAAATTTATGGTTGCATGTTTGTTTTATGATGAATTAGGAACAATATAGTGTCTAGGGACAAACCCTAGACAAATACAAGTTGAAATCATGTGAAATTTTAGTAAAATCCATGAACATCATTGTAGGTGATTAGTGGGTTATGTAGAACTTGATAAACACTAGGAAATTGGGTGTTGTTCTAGTGTAATTTGACAATTGTGAAGTGACTTCAGAATTTTAGAAGCTAACAATTGTGTAAAATGGGTTGATTTATGTGAAATTCGGGCTAGATGATAAGCTAGGGATTTACTAAATAATCATGTAAAATTCTGCCTTTAAAGTGTTTGTTGAAATGCCTCAAAGAAGGCTCGAAACTAGAATTTTGAAGTTAAAACACCTAATTGTGATGTTTTGGCTATTATGCGATATGTGATTAAAAAGAGTTCTAAACATGATGTAAATGAACTCTATAGGAAGGGATACCGGAACGTCGAGTGGACAAGCCGGTGGTGAATTGCGGTTGAAGGGCGTGCACTAAAGGTATGTAACTTGACCCGTTACATTAAACAAATTGTTGTTAAGTTTTGCGAAGTCTCATTGTAGGATAAATATGGTGTCGATTGTAGCGACCATGATCGTTACTTGGATTAATAGTCTAAGAGTGACAAGGAATCGTTTGGTAGTCATCATAATTGGAGAATTCCATAAGATGAGCCAAACGGGTCGATTAGTTGTGTAAATTATTGTTCTAGTGTTTTTTTTAGAAAGTTAAAATGGCGATGACAATCACAAGAGCATTAAGCCATGAGATTGGTAAAGAAATGCGATTGATGATAAGCCCTGGATGTTGGGTAGAAAGTGTCATAAGTTTACTAGCTAAATGGTAGTAAATTGTGATAAGCCCAGAATTAGTCGGTAGTTGACTAATGTTAGTATGTAAAAACTTTACTTTTGGAATTTATATTTAAATGGGTCATATTTTATATAAATCCCGTTTTTACATTAAATTCTTATAAATTCAAGACGGGTGTTACACTTAGGGCATGTGTGATAGATTTTGGTGGAAACTGGGATGACCACCTACCCTTAATTGAATTCTCCTATAACAATAGTTATCATTCAAGCATTGAAGCTGCCCCATTTGAAGCACTGTATAGACGTAAGTGTAGAACTTCAGTTTGCTGGGCAGAAATAGGAGAAAGTCAATTATCAGGTCCTGAAATAGTGCAAGAAACTACCGAAAAAATCACTCAAATCAAGGAAAGATTAAAGACGGCTCGAGATCGCCAGAAAAGTTATGCAGATAATAGGCGTAAGCCATTGGAATTTCAAGTTGGAGACAAGGTACTATTAAAGGTATCTCCTTGGAAAGGAGTAGTTCGGTTCAGTAAGAAAGGAAAACTAAGTCCAAGATACGTAGGACCATTCCCAATAATACAACGAATAGAACCAGTTGCTTATCGCTTACAACTACCAGAGGAGCTATCTGGAGTACATGACGTATTTCATGTATCCAATCTCAAGAAATGTCTATCCGACGAATCCTTGGTAGTACCTCTTCAAGATGTAGAGGTAAATGAAAAGTTAAAATTTGTTGAGAAACCATTGCAAGTAGAAGACAGGAAGATTAAGTTTCTCAAGCACAAGCGACTAGTGCTAGTCAAAGTCAAGTGGGATTCAAAAAGAGGACCCGAATACACTTGGGAGCTGGAATCGGAAATGAAGCGAAAGTATTCTCACTTATTTCAATAAATCTCGAGGACGAGATTTTAATAAGGTGGGGAGGATGTAAGGACTCTCAAAACTGTCCCAAATTGACCCGTAAATATAAACCCGGACCCCTGAAACCCTAATCCATATCAAAAATCAAGAAATCAAGATTCTTGGTCTTCAGGCGGGCCGTGTAAAGGATAGGCAGACCCTTACGCGGGCCGCGTCAAACCTAAGTTGACCAGATAGACATGCCGGGCCACGCGTCACACACGTGGCAGCCCTAGGTGTGACACGCTAGCCCTAATCTACGAATAGGTGCCCCTCGCGGGCCGCGTAAAGATTGAACATGGGCTTACGCGGGCCGCGTAAGACCCATTTTTCAGCTATAAATAGAACGGATCATGAGCTTTCATTCTGTGTCGAAAACAATTCGTAAAAACAAATTCTCACTGCTCAAAAGTCGAATTTCAAATTCAATTAACGAGGCGCTGCTACGATACAGGGTATTAACTCGATCGCTGCTACGATTCAATGTCCGATCGATTGAAAACTATCCAATGGATGTTTAAGTGCTGCCCACATTAGGGCCATACTTTGTCATTAGTCGTGAATTCGACGGATGTTTAAGTATAGCACTTTGTCATTCGTTGTGAGGGTTTTAATCTCGTGAGTTATCGTAAATGATGTATTAGTTACTGACCTAGTTCGTGTGCATTGTTATTTAAATTAGGTTACAAGGCTAATCAGTAGGCTAAACTCTGCCCGTATAAATCTGCAATGTGAGTCATTCTCTTTTATCAAAAGTATTTTATAATACTCCATTTTCAAATGTTATAATTACAGGGATTAAGTCATGGTTATCTTCAATCACTAGCTAGTGGGGTATTGTGCACATTACTAATTTCTCACAGTTAGGCTAATAAATCCTAACAGTGATAATCATCACTACTTGGGGAAAAATCCAATAGTGGTATGACCATCGTCACCAGGTGACACGGCGCCAAATAAAAATAAGATAGAAGCCATTGTAATCGCTCTTATGCTGTAATTTATAACTATGTGTCATTTTATCAAATTGAGTGACTCGCCATTTCCCCGCTGATAAAATATTTTTTAAAACATGTTTCAGGCGACCTGCTGTAAATCAAGGAAAACGTGCTACGGAACACTAACAAGCTTGAAGAGGTGGCTTAGTTAAAATGAATAAACATGTTTTATAAATCAAGGAATTTCCTAGTAAAATTCCTTTATTGTAAATTACGGGGTTTATCCCAAATTATGCAATAAAATAATCAGGCATTTTCAAGTTTTAAAAGATCCTGTTAAATCTTCCGCTGACGCATCAATTAATAAATACCACGGGTTCCTGTCCCGCGGCTCCTGACCGGGTCAAACCGGGTCTGGGGCCGTGACATGCGATTAAACCTCGATTATTCACAGATACTCCACATAATACAACTAAAGCAAATAAATAAAGATTATATTACAAGTCGAAGAGGTCAAAACAGTAGTTAAGCAAGGAGTGACAGATCGCAATTAGCAATCTTTTCTTCCTTTGACTTCAATATTGACTTTGATTTTAACTTTCGAAACACGGGGTGTTACATGCGGTGGCAGGTGGTGGCGATGGTGGTGGCGGGTGGCGGCGATGGTGGTCGGTGGTGGTGGCGGCGACGACGATGGATGGTGGTAGTCGACGGTAGCGGGTGGTGGCAGCGGAGGATGGTGGTGGTGGTCGGCGGAGGGTGGCGGTAGTGGTCGGGGTGGCGGTGGTTTGCGATGGCAGGTGGCAGCGATGGTAGTCGATGGCGGTGGCGACGGCGGGCGGCGGTGATGGCGGAGGACGGTAGTGGTGGTCGGCGGAGGTTGGTGGCAGGTGGTGACGACATCAGGTGGTAGATGGTGGAGGTGATTGGCGGTGTTTGTGACGTGAATGCAATGGAAAAAGAAACACAAGGAGTGGATGTAATGAATTTGGGGGAATAGAATGACTTGTTTAATGAGTGATTCCATTACGTTGACCACCAAAACACACTTTTTTTCATTCCCTTGCAATAGTTCTTTCCATTTTACTTTTTAATTCTGCATACCAAACACTACCTTAGGACTTGTTTGTGTTTCCCGACCAATCTATTTCATACTATCTTTATCATAAAATATGGACCGTAAAAGAGATGTACGAAAAGATTTTAAACTATTTGTTTTTGAGCCCAAACCAACACCACTCTAAAACAGAGCATCAGAGGCCCAGTGGACCCAAACCATACATCTTCATTTTTATCATGAAAATATGTTTGAATTCCAAAATCGGTGGTACCACTTTTTTTTATATCCCGTGCTTTAAGGTGAGATTTTCAGTTTTCTAAATATCTAACCCCACACGAAAAGTAACCACTTATATTACCTATTTATAAACAAAACTTTTAATCTTTTTATGAATTTACATTAGATTCATATTCTTATAATCTATCGACAATTAAGTTTATAATCTAATTGAGGATGTATACATATAAATTTCTTGAATTTTTATGGCTCGGGGCTCAAAGGACTATTGACCCCCATGCCCACCAGAGCTATCAAATTGTTTAAAAATTTTAACTTTTATTAAGAAAGATATGAGTTGAACCCTCGATTAGGAAATTAGTTCTATCACGGCACCAATCAATTTAGGAAATTAATTGATTTAGAACTCTATTCCTACGGGGTAGAGGTAAGGCTGTCTACATCTCACCCTCCTCAGACCCTACCTTAGCTTTGCTATTGGTGGGATATACTGAGTATGATGATGATGATGATGAATTGATTTAGAACTTTTTGCTTGCGTGATGGGTTCAGAAGTTCGGTTGGGTCTACTCAGTTTATACTATGGGTTTGAAGTTGACCACTTAATTTATACGGAACTTGATAACCCATAAACAAAGTTCAAATGGTCCAAAACCACTCGTTGGCACTGTCATCCACCATAGTCACCTCCGAAATCACCAATGTCATCATTGCATCCGCCATCCGTCACCATGGCCAACATCATTGATATTGCCTTTGTCGTCACCACCCATTGCCATAAAAACAAATTTCATGGATAAACTCACTTTGATATGAATCTTTTTCTTCCTAATTTTTTTCTTTTCTTTTCAACCGTGACCTTTTTTATCAGTATGGTATGAACCTTTTTCGACCCAAACCAAATTGAATTTTTTAAACCGCCCAATTGACTTCAACATGCATTAACCCGTCCCGCTTATAACTTAGGTTTAGGTAACATAACGTCACATAACATGTAGTTTATATCTAGCCAAAATATGTTTTTTAAAGTAGTGCACATGTATTTTATATGTTTATTAAAGTAGAAATCTATAACCACAATATGATACCAAGATTCCAATATTTTGTGGGGCCAAATCTAATTGGAGAGAGTATGATAAATGAGTAGTACAGTTGAGAGTTGTATGTGTGTATTTATGTATGTTTTTGTGGGGTGAAGCACCTCCACTTTTGTTTATATTAATTTAGTTGGTGTACAAACACAACCAACTTCTGTCTATCTGATAGCAACACTAAGCATCTGTCTTTTTAAAGAATTAATCATGGAAAAAGCCCTTAGTATTTGTACCTTCTCATCATATAACTGCAGTAACAACACTCACATGCCAATATTTTATAAATATACAAATCCCAGATCTGTCCCCAACACCCTGTGTTTGCATGCATGCATATGCTGCCTCTGATACACATATATATACATACATACATGATACATATATACATGAATATATGAAACCTTTAGTTGTAAACACAACATGTACCATTCTTTATGAAGCAGTACTTTTTCTGTCTTTATATCATTTGGGTTCTGTACCTACCGCTCTACACTCACTAACCCCTTTATTTCTACTTTCTCTCTCTATCCCTTTATATATATATTGTATGTATCTATACTGGAAGTAGGGAAACATGAACACAAGGATGCATAAAGCTATAAAGAACAGTTACTACCAGGAAATAAATCCTCACTCCGCCTGCCTGGATCATTTCTTTAAATTATATATTATCATATTATATGACTATCTACACATAAATACATAACAGTTGTATATATACATATAATATGCACACATGTATGTATGTATGTATGATCTAGAAAATCTTCATATACAATGTAACAAAATTGAAAAAACGTCAAATTTTTCCAAAACTTAGGGCTGTTTGTTTACCTCTTAATGGTTCAGACCTCTTACTGGTCCGTTATATAAAGGATAACCCTGAGCCTAAAAAAAAAATTAGGATACCCCTAACCTTTTGGGCTACTTCCGCCACTGAATGTCTGAATGGTTCAGACATTTGCCTCTGAATGGTTAAGATTTATACAGAGACTGAATAGCAGTGGCGTCTCTGAGAATTCATGTACCCTGTTCGAGGTAAAAAAAAAATGTGCCCTTATATCTTAACGATAAACAAGACATTTACGAAAATGACAAAATCGTATTATTCGATAAACAATGTGTAACATCCGTAAAAAACGGATCTCCGATACCCATCCGTTTTGAAAACCGGATCCTAAACGAACTTTTTTTTATTTATATTAGATGTCGCCTATTTAGAAACTACTATAACTAGTTTTTTCGGGTTTATGTAGGTCCCGAAATCTGAGGATCGATAACGAACCGAATCACTTGTTTATAGCAAACACGGTCACGTGTGCGGAATCCACGTAACTATGCCAAATCAAACATATAAAGCAATAATAACAACGGATTAATCAATGAAACACACTCGATTGATTAACGGGATGAGAACCGATTACAAACTGATACAAACACAGTTCAGACAGAATTTCGGCAGAGTTTTGTTACTGGTTATTATCTCATCTCTTCGATACACAGCAGGCATCATCTTCTTCGATACATCTGAAATACCCACATCCAATCAGGGGCGGATCTACCATGGGCCAAGGGGTGGCATCCGCTACCGCTTGGCCGGAAAAATTTTGACGTTTTTAGTGTAAATTTTGGAAAAATTTGACGTTTTTTCGATTTCGTTACCGCTTATTTGATAAAACGTTACCGCTTGGTCGGAATCCTAGATCCGCCACTGCATCCAATTTCGTCGTCGATCAATAAACAACCTGTTTCGTCGACCAGTGGTTTCAAACCTGTTTCGTCGACCAGTCACACAAGACCTGTTTCGTCGTCAAACTATACAAAAACATTGCAAAAGTTCAAAATCCAAAAAGATGTCTTTACTTTCTGTCGTTTCGTTTGAAAAACTCAAAAATTCAAAAACAATAGAAAAACCAAAAATGAATTTCTTGGATAAAGGAAAATGATGAAGTTCACTGGTGTGGTCGGTCAATGTGCTGTAAATGTAAAATAAAAAGAAAAATGATAAGTATCTATACTAACGATGTATCGGTAGGCTCACAATCAGACTAAAATGTGCAGGATGATACAAACCTAACAGACTTCAAGTCAGGTGGGAACCATTCATTGGCATATGGTCTTAGTACCGAAATCTCGTTTGAGAGATTGCCGAGATCTGAAATATTCGGTCTTTATGCTGCTTATCATCTGGGTATCATGGTTGTATCAAACCGTAAAAATAACGGAGACGAAGTCTAGATCTTCCATGATATCATACATACGTGTACATACTGCATTCGACCTCAATAAGTGATCAACAATCACATGTCCAAACAAAATAAGTGATAATATATCACAGATTCTTTGCGGGAGCCAAGTTCGTCTCTCTGCTGTACGAAAGTACTGACCTGTTCACGGACTTGCTCCTGTGCCCTCATGCATCTGAAAATCAAGTTCCTCATCAATAAGTGATTTTATCACATAGGGCTTGTTTTCAATCAAAATAAGTGAGTTTCTCACATTTTTATACGGTCAAACAGATGATAATCGGTATACTCACCGGTAAGATGAATTCTCGTGCATACCTTGATACGGGAATGTGTCGTGAGTGGATTTACATCGACTTGTAAGTATAATCCTTACCGTTAATCGTATCTCTTAAATTATGATTACGTCTGATTAGTTTGAGCTTATGTGGACCACAATACCGATAATCGAGGTAGTATACTTATCCAGAGCTTTAAACAGAAATCAAAATCATGTTGACTAAGACCGTAAGCTGGTATGATTCCTTGTCCTTGAAATTCGCAAAAAGATTGCATTTGTACAGTTGTTATCTGTTTTTCTCAGTTTTCCGCATTTTCGTTTAGTTTACCGTGCTTTAAATTTGCTTTTAGTATATTTGTGTAAAGCTCGTTTTTGTTTAAGCCGAAGTTGTTGCTTGGTGTTTTCTACCGGAAGCCTAAAACCTTCTTCATAAAAACGTTCTTGCATTTGAAAATTCAAACAGAATGGAAATGTGTTCATAATCTGTTTTGACTGCAAAATCTTACCATTGTTTTGACTGCAAAATCTTACCAGCCTCTGTGTTTTTGAAAAACCTGTTGGTGAAACAGAATGGTCGACGAATCAGAAGAGTCGACGAATCAAACCATTGTCGGCGAATCAAATCTGTTTCGTCAAAAACGTTGACAAGGCTTGAGCTTATCAATCGGTCAAAATACGATGGCGCTACTTTATTTGAGCGTCTGGTTAAAGTAAACAAGAAGACAGGTTGGAAGGATGAATCATACAAGCCACAATTTCCTGTCTATCAACTGATCAAGTTTACTCTTGATCCGGACACCAACACTTGCAGATACAAACTTGTGTACCAGCCTCCGAGGGTAGTAGATAAAATCCCATTGATGCCTATGCAGCAGGATTTTCTTGAAGACATGGCATTATGGTGCTACGACTCGGATACTCATGAAGCTGTAATTGTGTTTAGAGATATTCGTGCAAATTACCGGATGTTGGATCCGATGTGGATAGTCAACATGTCCGAGGCTGATATTAGTAGATTATATCGTCATGATATTTTCTATGAAGATCAGGATGCACGTCAAGCTTTAAAGTTTCAGCGCGTAGCGTGTTTTTGTTATTACCGGGGCATACATTCGGGCAGTTCGTGGTCCGAACAACACTGATGGAAGATTAGAAGACCGAAGACGAGTAACAGACAAGGGGGAGTTTGTTGATGCATTTTTTAGTGTCTGTGACTAGTCTTGTTTAACGATGTATTTTGTATGGTCTTTTATTAATTATCGAGTCTGTATGTTATGTTGACCAAGTCAGATATCCTCCTATCTACTTGTGTACAACTTGTTTGTCTCTTTTGATATGTAATGTATTATGAACAATGCATGTTGCATTAAAGGGTAGTTTGGTCATTACTATGTTTATATGTTGCTGTTGTTGCTGTCTGTTAACAGAAACAACCACAACAGTTGCAGTCCTCGATGAAACAGGTCTGTTTCGTCAGAACACATCATGACGAAACAGACCAATGTCCTTTACTTCTGTTTCGTTGAAGGTCATGACGAATCACACTTTGATTCGTCGTGTAATGGGCTGTTTCAAGCCCAATGACTGGCCCATGTTCAGTTTCGTCGAACACTTTGTGTTTCGTCGATGTCTTGGCCCAGGGGCTATATAAACAACATCCTGTTTCATTTGAACACAGAGATGAGATAATAACCAGTAACAAAACTCTGCCGAAATTCTGTCTTAACTGTGTTTGTATCAGTTTGTAATCGGTTCTCATCCCGTTAATCAATCGAGTGTGTTTCATTGATTAATCCGTTGTTATTATTGCTTTATATGTTTGATTTGGCATAGTTACGTGGATTCCGCACACGTGACCGTTTTTGCTATAAACAAGTGATTCGGTTCGTTATCGATCCTCAGATTTCGAGACCTACAAGTGGTATCAGAGCATTGGCTCTTATCCTTGTTTAAAATCAAACTTGTTCGGTTTTTATCAAGTATTTTGTGTGTGTTTTTCTAAAAATTTGTTCGTGAAAAATTATATATTCTGGAAAAATATTCATAAAATCTGTTGTTTTATTGTTGTTTGCTAAAGATTTTTATCAAAAACCTAAGTTAGATTGTTTGTTCATTCTTTAAACCGGGTTTTTAGTGAAAATCTAGTGTATTTTCGTGTTTCGGAAAATTATCGGTGATCGGAAAACTCATCGGAAAAATCATGTTCTTGAGTGTGTTCTTCATATCTTCATAATTGTTCTTGTAACAAACTGAGAATTTGATCTGTTAAATTGTAAAAAAAAAACAAGTGTTATAACTTATAAAACTATAACTTGACTTTTGTGTAAAAGTGTGATAATTGGTTTCAGTGATAAAGTCTGATACGTTGAAAATTTGTGTTTCATACATACCTTGTGTCAGTAATAAATATCTTATTGTCTGAGACTTATCCTTTGACTGATCAGTAAGATATTTTAAATATCTAAACCAGCTGTCTCATACTCTGTTTCGACGAAACACGTAGTCGACGAAACAAATTTCTGTTTCGCCACAACATCTTTGACGAAACAAATTTCTGTTTCGCCACAAAATCACAATTATCACAAGTCTGTTTCGTCATCATTCATTTAGACGAAACAAACCTGTTTCGTGAAATCTGTTTCGTCGAGAACAGATCTGTTTTACACAGAGGACTTGTAAAAGCTTGCTTACTGTGTGTTTTAAAGAATTTGTGCAGGTACTATCATACATACATCAAATATGAGTTGTACTAGTCCATGGGATTGGAGTATGGACTCGAGACCACGTGAAGATCCGACCTTCGCAGCAGCGTGGGTGAAGAATGTTTTTGGTCAACCTACTATAAGTGCCGGACAATGGGCTTTGGCATCCAATCAGAATCAAAACATTCAAAATCTTTTACTTAGCGAGAGCGAAACGGGCAGCAACAATCGCCCGCCAAAGTTGAATCATATGAACGAGTTTCCATCATGGAAAGGTCGTTTCCATACATATGTTCAAGGTCAAAGCACTGATCTTTGGAGGTGTTTCATTACTCCACGCAATAATGCTCTCGAAGTAGCAGCTTCAACGGCCGAAGGTTTTTCTAACATGCAGGAAAATGACAAGAAAGCCTATGAATTTGAGAAAAAGTCGTTTGCTGTTCTTACTCAAGCGCTTCACAAAGATATCTATCATCAATTTTCTTATTGTAAGGACACGAAATCATTATGGGATTGTTTGGTAACAAGAGGAGAAGGAAATGCAGCTTCCAGAAAGACACGGCATGATCTATTGAAGAAAGAGTTTGAATCGTTTCAGTTCTTGGAAAATGAAACTCTAAATGATATGACTACACGTTTTTATCATTTGATTAGTGAAATGTTTGCTTATGCTGTTGTTGCAAGTGAAAAGGAAGTTTGTGCACGGTTTGCTGATTCTCTACCACCAAAGTGGAGTCCATACATTGAGCTTCTAAAGCATACAGGTATTCTAGATGCTGACACTATAACTATCTATGAATTCGTACAGAAGTTGGAACATAAGAATGATGAAGAAATTCGGAAAGCAAAACGCATTGCTGCTCCTCAAAATATCGAAATGTATTGTGGAGGAGGTTTTAACCCGTCAGCTAGTCTGCAGCAACCAAAGTTACAAACGGCGTTTGTATCAAATACAAACTCTTCTCCGTTTCCTCAACAAACTCAGGCTTATTCTGGAGGAGGTTTTATTCCTTATACACCTCCAGTTTCTACTACTCAACCTCAGGCATATTCTGGAGGAGGTTTTATTCCAGCCCTACCACAACCACAAGTCCAACCACAACAACAGCAAGCTCATTATACCAACAATCCTCCAACCCCAAATCCTAACACAGTCAAAGTTGATACATCAAACCTCTCAAATGTTAGCATTGAAGTAGCAAAGGAACATATGGAACTTATTAATACAATGGTCAGTGCTTACTGCGGTTTGGTCGCAGGTCAAATTGGAAACATCAATTTGACCAACGAAGACTATCTACAAATCAACCGTGATGAAATGGAGTTGATGGATATAAAGTGGGCGTTCGCAAGTGCTGTTAGAAGGGCGAAGGACTTTATGGTTCGAACAGGGAGAAGTTCTTTGGAAAGCAAACAGGATACAAAGTACGGTTTTGATAAAGAAGCAGTTACATGCTTCAATTGTGGCAAAAAGGGGCACTTCAAACGTGAGTGCACTCGACCAAGCAAACAAGGCAATCAGAACCCATTCCGTAATCAGACGAGTACTTCAAATGCCAATCAAGACAATCGTGGAAAAGGGATAGTGGCTGTAAACAACACCATTAACCAGAATCAGTCTGGACCATCAAACGAAAATCGTGCATTAACCGTACAAGCTGATGAAGGGTTTAATTGGTCTTTACAACTTGGGGAAAGTGATCAAGATAAAGGAGGAACAGCGTGTTATGCAAAGATCATCAATCACATCAAGCACGTTCATAAGGAAGAATTTTCTGAAAGTGACGACAGTTCTGGTAATACCGGGAGTTCTGATGAAGAAAGTTCTACTTCGGGTTCTGAATCTGATGTGAGCAAAGAAGCAAGTTCTAATCTTGATGACTTATTGAATGAAGCAGAAGAGTTGAAATGTCAGAAATCAGTTCTGATCAAGAAGGCTGAGGTAGCATCTAAAGAAATGGAGAAGTTCTTTTCTGAAGACGGATCTTTTTCTTATCAGACTGCCTTTATGGCAAATGTCTCAGCTTCTACAAGTCAGGTAAAATCTGAAATTCTTATCAACTGTAGAGATTGTGAGTATATGAAAAATGAATTTGATAGAATAAAACTTGAATGTGATACTATTCATATACACAATCAGAGTTTAGTTGTTGAAATGGCTAAATGCAAAGAAGCGAATATGGCTCTAGTTAGACATGAAAAAGAATTTAAATCTATGATTGAAACTCTAAAGAAAAATGTTTCCGAAGTGACAAAAACTGTTTATCATAAACAAGTTAGTATAAATGATTACATTAACATTGTTGAGGAAACTAAAAGGGAATTAGCCATTGTAAAATGCGAGCATGATGCAATCAAGCAAAAATTGGAAAGTTATTCTAACTCCCGATTTGTGCTCGATCACATTATTGATGTTCAACAACTAAAGGGAAACAAGAAAGGTGTTGGGTATAAGAAGTGTCCGCCCCCTTTGAGACATAATTATGCTTATATGCCTGATGAAGAAGAAATGCCACGTTTTGAACCCAGTGTGCCTCTTAATTATGAAGAAGTTACTACTGGCCTAGGGTTCAAATCGGACAATTCTCCAAGTACAACTTCTGAGCAAAAAGATTCAACATCTACGAAACAAGGTCCTCCAACCATTGAGGACTATGAGTCGTCGGATGATGAACCAGAATCAGATGTGAGTAAACAGGATAAATCACTTGACAAACTTAAAGGAGTAGAAGTTCCAATTGAGAATCATATTCTGTGTGATCCTCCTACCCCTGCTGTTCAACCTGTTGTTCAACAAGTGATAGATCTTGTGTCTACCGTTAAAAGTAATATTGTGTTGTACACTTTGGTTGGTGATTCTAAAATCTATTCAGATAATGATTTTCCAATTAAAAATGTCAATCCATCATCGATTGATAATGTTTTTGAAAATAACACAAGTAAGTTTTTGGGAAAGTCGATTCCGGGAGTTATTGTGACTCAATGTAATCCAATTCCTAAGGCTGAAATCAAAAAGAAATTTGGAAATCAGAAATCACCTTCAAAGCAACAACCTATTGCTTCTAAGGGTAAACAATCAGATCAACGAGCTAAATTGCCAAATGTTTCTAAATCAAAATTTGAAACAAAAGGGGCTCATTATCAGAAGAAAAACAGCAATGTCAAATTTGTGGAATCGAGGGGTACAGATAAAATTGAGACTTTTGCCAACAAGTCAAACACTGATTTTGTACAAGTCAAAATTTTAAAACGTGATAGTCAAAACAATTACACTCAACATTCAAATGGGTGTGATGAAAAAGCAAGTACCTCGGGTTATACAAGTTCGACATCTGATCGTCGATCCAGTTCTCCTAAGTTTGTTGAAAGGAGAACATGTTTTAAATGTGGAGAGTTTGGGCACATCATCAAAGATTGTGCAAACACTCCGAAAGAGAAATTTGTTGAGAGAGCATCACCTGAATCGATTCACCCTACATGTCGTCTTGTTTCACCTAAACATGATAAAAGAACTATTAAAGAACAAAAATCGAAACAACGACATCAAAATGTAAAGAAAATAGAAAAGGCTTTAAAATCTAAGGTCAATTCTGTTCCAAGGGAACCAAGTTCACCTGTAAAACCAGCAGTTTCAAAATTTGTTTACAAAACTCAATATGGTAAACAAAAACAAACTTGGAAACCTAGGAAGGGTGAAAGTTCAGGGGGAGCTGTTCGTTTGGAAAACCATCAACAAATCGAGATCACTATTTGTGATGCTCAGGGACGACCCAAGACCACTTTGGCTTGGGTCCCCATCCTTAACTAATCATTGGATGATATGTGCAGGATGTTCCAGGAGGAACTATTAATAGTCATTGGATTGTTGATAGTGGGGCATCCAGGCACATGACGGGCGACTTACGGCTTCTATATGATGTGAGAAACATTAAAGGAGGCTATGTCGCTTTCGCTGGAGACAAAGGCGGATACATCACTGGAGAGGGAATGATCTCTAATGGTGTTGTATGTTTCGATAAGATCAATTATGTTCGTCAAATTGATCATAATCTTCTCAGTGTGTCGCAAATTTGCGATAAAAAGTTCACCGTGCATTTCGATGATGCCGGTTGTTATGTGCTTAAACCTGGTTTCAAAATTCCTGATGAGTGGATTCTCTTATCGGCTCCAAGAATCAATGATCTTTATGTTCTTGATATGAGTCAAGCGATTACGACTTCTGCACAAGTCACATGTTTTGTCTCGAAAGCCACGGAGAAGGAGTCTATATCTTGGCACAGAAGAATGGGACACATTCACTTGAGAAAAATGAACCATTTGGTGAAAAACAATCTTGTGAATGGCGTGCCCGTGAGAAGTTTTCATCTACAAGATATTTGTGTTTCGTGCCAGAAAGGGAAACAAACAAAGAAGTCTCACCCTTTGAAGAAAATCAACACTGTTGGCATGCCTCTCGAACGTCTTCATATGGACCTTTTTGGACCTATGAGACACAAGACAACGTTCGGAGATGTGTATTGTTTAGTAGTTACTGATGACTACTCTAGATTTTCTTGGGTAGCTTTTATGGCACACAAGAGTGATACTCCTGGCATCCTCAAGGATCTTCTTACAATGTTGGAAAATCTCTACTCGTTAAAAGTTAAGAGGATCAGAAGCGACAATGGAACTGAATTCAAAAACCGTGTTATGGATGAGTTCTGTACTTCTAAAGGCATTCTTCATGAATACAGTTCTCCTTACACTCCACAACAAAATGGTGTCGCGGAGAGGAAGAATCGGACAATAATTGAAACTGCAAGAACAATGTTGGTAGAGTCGGCGTTTCCTGTTCAGTTCTGGGCAGAGGCTGTGTTGACTGCTTGCTACACATTAAACCGAGTTCTTACGGTTAAGAGACATGGCAAGACTTGTTTCGAACTTCTACAGAAAAGGAAACCTGATCTCTCAATTCTAGAACCTTTTGGTGGTCCATGCACTATGATTGATCCGGATGGAAAGTTTAGCGCAAAAGCTATCGAGGGTTTCTTCCTTAGATATGCTACACCAAATTTTCGTGTTTGGAATCTGACTTCCAAAAAGATTGAGCTATGGAGTGAAGTAAGGGTTCAGAGATATACAAGTCCTGTTAAAGCTCCAGGTGATCCTTGGATGTTCGATTACGATGGGCTATTCAACTCCTTTGATCTGCCAACCTTTGATGAAGATTCCGCAGCTGCTAGAATGATATTTGATAGTGACAATGCTGCTGAGTCATCATTAGTTAGACCTGTTGTTGTTAACTCACAAAGTTCTAATTCGTCTAACAACACGGTTCAAAATGAGGTAGTTGAAAATGCTACTGAATACAATGAGTCATCAGAAGAAGATGAAGAAAATCTAGATGCGACTGAAGGCACTACATCTCCAGTTGTTCCAGTTCAGGGTACTTCTGTTGATACTCCTCATGTGCAAGTCGATGATACTGCTGAAGGAAATGCATCCACTTCTACGCATATTCCAGGCGTGGAGTTGGTTGTTGATCTTAATATTAACAATTTGGGTGTTAATGCTCGTGTTCCTGAAAATTCTGAAATGAGGATACACGATACCCATCCACAGCAGAATATCATAGGAGATGTCCAACAAGGTGTGCAGACACGTAATCAGCTGAGAAACAACCAGAGTGCTGGTTTGTATTCAGCTATTAGAGAATCTGGTCTCCAAAATGATTGGTCTTTCGCGTGTTACGTTTCACAAGAGGAACCGAAATCTTGGAAGGAAGCTTTAAAAGATAATTCGTGGGTTGAAGCCATGCAGGACGAACTGCAGCAATTTCAAAAGCTTGGTGTTTGGAAGCTTGTTGAAAAACCGGAGAATTACAAGAAAATTGGAACACGATGGGTTTATAAATGCAAGAAAGATGACCGTGGAGTTGTTATTCGCAACAAAGCGAGACTGGTTGTTCAGGGTTTTCGTCAGATTGAAGGCATTGACTACAATGAAGTTTATGCACCTGTTGCACGTCTGGAAGCTATTCGGATCTTCTTAGCTTATGCTTCTTTCAAAGGATTCAAAGTTTACCAGATGGACGTCAAAAGTGCTTTTCTTCATGGTATTGTTCAAGAAGAGGTGCATGTCGAACAACCTCCAGGTTTTGAAGATCCTATTCACCCCGATCGGGTTTGGTTGCTCAACAAAGCTCTTTATGGTCTACATCAAGCACCTAGGGCTTGGTACGCAACCTTATCAAACTATCTTCTAGAGAATGGATTTAGACGAGGTCTTATTGATTGCACACTCTTTATCAAAGAACAAGATGAAGATCTTCTGCTGGTGCAGGTATATGTTGATGATATAATATTTGGGTCTACTAATGACTCTTTGTGCAGGCAATTCGAAAGTGTTATGCAAGAAAAGTTCGAAATGAGTGCTATGGGAGAGATGAATTTCTTTTTGGGCCTTCAAGTTCAACAAACAGAGTCTGGGATATTCATCCATCAGACTAAATATGTTGGTGACATTTTGAGCCGATTCCAAATGTCAGATGCAACGCCCATTGGTACCCCACTTCCGCAGAATCACGGGATTACTCCGGATTTGAAAGGTGAAAGCATCAACTCCTCGTACTATCGTGCCATAATCGGATCTCTCATGTATCTCACCGCTTCGAGGCCTGATATCATGTACCCAACGTGCTTGCTAGCAAGATATCAAGCAAACCCGAAGGCCTCTCATCTGTCAGCTGTCAAAAGGATTTTACGCTATTTGAAGGGAAGCCCAGACCTCGGTCTTTGGTACCCTAGGGATGATAGTTTTGAATTAATTGCCTATAGTGATTCTGATTTCGGTGGTTGCAAAATCGATGGCAAATCGACAACAGCAGGATGTCAGTTCCTAGGAAATCGCCTGGTCACGTGGCAGTGCAAGAAGCAAACGTGTGTTGCTACATCAACATGTGAAGCAGAATACATTGCTGCCTCGAGTTGTTGCTCCCAAGTTCTTTGGATACAACAACAAATGCGCGACTACGGTTTAGAATTCCTATCTACCCATATTTTTGTTGATAATAATGCTGCCTTACAGATCACTAGAAATCCTGTGCAACATTCTAAAACTAAACACATCGACATTAAATATCACTTCATACGTGATTGTTTTGATAAGAGGTTAATCGATGTCGTTCATGTCCCCACTGATCACCAACGTGCCGACCTGTTCACAAAAGCTTTTGATAAATCACGTTTTGATTATCTACTTTTGGTCAATGGCATTAAGGTGATACCCGAGTAAACTTCTTTGGCTGATCGTTTTTGTAAATATTTTCTTTATAAACTTTGAAAATTCAAAAAGATTTTAGTTTTCGTAAACTTTGCGAATTTTAGGGGGAGATATTTCAAGAAAATACAAAAACATTGCAAAAGTTCAAAATCCAAAAAGATGTCTTTACTTTCTGTCGTTTCGTTTGAAAAACTCAAAAATTCAAAAAAAATAGAAAAACCAAAAATGAATTTCTTGGATAAAGGAAAATGATGAAGTTCACTGGTGTGGTCGGTCAATGTGCTGTAAATGTAAAATAAAAAGAAAAATGATAAGTATCTCTACTAACGATGTATCGGTAGGCTCACAATCAGACTAAAATGTGCAGGATGATACAAACCTAACAGACTTCAAGTCAGGTGGGAACCATTCATTGGCATATGGTCTTAGTACCGAAATCTCGTTTGAGAGATTACCGAGATCTGAAATATTCGGTCTTTATGCTGCTTATCATCTGGGTATCATGGTTGTATCAAACCGTAAAAATAACGGAGACGAAGTCTAGATCTTCCATGATATCATACATACGTGTACATACTGCATTCGACCTCAATAAGTGATCAACAATCACATGTCCAAACAAAATAAGTGATAATATATCACAGATTCTTTGCGGGAGTCAAGTTCGTCTCTCTGCTGTACGAAAGTACTGACCTGTTCACGGACTTGCTCCTGTGCCCTCATGCATCTGAAAATCAAGTTCCTCATCAATAAGTGATTTTATCACATAGGGCTTGTTTTCAATCAAAATAAGTGAGTTTCTCACATTTTTATACGGTCAAACAGATGATAATCGGTATACTCACCGGTAAGATGAATTCTCGTGCATACCTTGATACGGGAATGTGTCGTGAGTGGATTTACATCGACTTGTAAGTATAATCCTTACCGTTAATCGTATCTCTTAAATTAGGATTACGTCTGATTAGTTTGAGCTTATGTGGACCACAATACCGATAATCGAGGTAGTATACTTATCCAGAGCTTTAAACAGAAATCAAAATCATGTTGACTAAGACCGTAAGCTGGTATGATTCCTTGTCCTTGAAATTCGCAAAAAGATTGCATTTGTACAGTTGTTATCTGTTTTTCTCAGTTTTCCGCATTTTCGTTTAGTTTACCGTGCTTTAAATTTGCTTTTAGTATATTTGTGTAAAGCTCGTTTTTGTTTAAGCCGAAGTTGTTGCTTGGTGTTTTCTACCGGAAGCCTAAAACCTTCTTCATAAAAACATTCTTGCATTTGAAAATTCAAACAGAATGGAAATGTGTTCATAATCTGTTTTGACTGCAAAATCTTACCATTGTTTTGACGGCAAAATCTTACCAGCCTCTGTGTTTTTGAAAAACCTGTTGGTGAAACAGAATGGTCGACGAATCAGAAGAGTCGACGAATCAAACCATTGTCGGCGAATCAAATCTGTTTCGTCAAAAACGTTGACAAGGCTTGAGCTTATCAATCGGTCAAAATACGATGGCGCTACTTTATTTGAGCGTCTGGTTAAAGTAAACAAGAAGACAGGTTGGAAGGATGAATCATACAAGCCACAATTTCCTGTCTATCAACCGATCAAGTTTACTCTTGATCCGGACACCAACACTTGCAGATACAAACTTGTGTACCAGCCTCCGAGGGTAGTAGATAAAATCCCATTGATGCCTATGCAGCAGGATTTTCTTGAAGACATGGCATTATGGTGCTACGACTCGGATACTCATGAAGCTGTAATTGTGTTTAGAGATATTCGTGCAAATTACCGGATGTTGGATCCGATGTGGATAGTCAACATGTCCGAGGCTGATATTAGCAGATTATATCGTCATGATATTTTCTATGAAGATCAGGATGCACGTCAAGCTTTAAAGTTTCAGCGCGTAGCGTGTTTTTGTTATTACCGGGGCATACATTCGGGCAATTCGTGGTCCGAACAACACTGATGGAAGATTAGAAGACCTAAGACGAGTAACAGACAAGGGGGAGTTTGTTGATGCATTTTTTAGTGTCTGTGACTAGTCTTGTTTAACGATGTATTTTGTATGGTCTTTTATTAATTATCGAGTCTGTATGTTATGTTGACCAAGTCAGATATCCTCCTATCTACTTGTGTACAACTTGTTTGTCTCTTTTGATATGTAATGTATTATGAACAATGCATGTTGCATTAAAGGGTAGTTTGGTCATTACTATGTTTATATGTTGCTGTTGTTGCTGTCTGTTAACAGAAACAACCACAACAGTTGCAGTCCTCGACGAAACAGGTCTGTTTCGTCAGAACACATCATGACGAAACAGACCAATGTCCTTTACTTCTGTTTCGTTGAAGGTCATGACGAATCACACTTTGATTCGTCGTGTAATGGGCTGTTTCAAGCCCAATGACTGGCCCATGTTCAGTTTCGTCGAACACTTTGTGTTTCGTCGATGTCTTGGCCCAGGGGCTATATAAACAACATCCTGTTTCATTTGAACACAGAGATGAGATAATAACCAGTAACAAAACTCTGCCGAAATTCTGTCTGAACTGTGTTTGTATCAGTTTGTAATCGGTTCTCATCCCGTTAATCAATCGAGTGTGTTTCATTGATTAATCCGTTGTTATTATTGCTTTATATGTTTGATTTGGCATAGTTACGTGGATTCCGCACACGTGACCGTGTTTGCTATAAACAAGTGATTCGGTTCGTTATCGATCCTCAGATTTCGGGACCTACAGTTTAAAATATTAATTTTATGAATGAAACTTGTTAGTCCCGTTAATAATTACAAAAGAAATAACTAACCTAGTTATAAATTTTAGATTAAACTAATTTCCTAGCTGAAGGGACTGATTTGGTAATCCTTTAGAACTTTTAAGTGCAGGGACCAGTTGTGCAATTATTGGAAACTGTTAAATGAAACTCAATAAAAAAGAAGTGAACCAAGGGACTCGAACCAGGGTCTCACTGGACACAAAGAACTAACCAAAACACGCGCGCCACTGCACCAAAGATCATTTTATGTATATTGTTTGATTCGATTTCTATTTATTAACATAAATATATCAGTTTAAAAAAAACACGTGCCCCTCAAAATCACGGGCCCTGTGCGGAAGTCCTCCCGCACACCCTCATAGCCGCCCCTGCTGAATAGTTAAGACCACTGATCTGAACTGGTTAGATATTTGCCTCTGAACGGTTAATCATTATACAGGCTCTTAATGGTTCAGACATCTTACTGGTTCAGCACTTAATGGTTCAGACCTCTTACTGGTTCAGCACTTAACCATTCAGATGGTGCCAAACAGCCCCTTACACTACCGCCGGAACGCCAAGGGAATGCTACCCCTTATCATAAGGTAGGTCACCCCTGGTATTGGTATGTATGTATGATGTAAACGAGTGTTTTGTATATGCATAAAAGATTAAAAGTTACAGTTGTTATAAATGGACATTAAAGTATCTCAAAATGATGGTTATTTGCAATTTACCACTCATGTGTGCTAGTTTTAGTGTCATTAAAATTTTATAAATAAGGCGATATATTTATTTAAGGAGTGTGAGTATATATTACTATCTCAATTTAGTTTTTAGATCAGAGAATTAATATGACATTCAATTTAAATATATCGTTTTTACAAGATTTAAATTCGTGACTTGTAAAGTTGGTAGGACTGAATTGATCCATATGCCATCAACAACCAATATATATAATCTTTTTTGCTTATTGCGTTACATTCAATACATAATATAAAATGCCGTTAAATCAACTAACTAGATTTAAATTTTATTATATTTAATGTTTTATATGTTTAAAGGGACGTAATTGTCTCTATTTTTTACCATACTGCTCATAAATATGTGTTCAATTATTTAGTGCAAATCATTTGATGTGTACACCAAACATTTATTTCGCTTGTGTGTAAAACATAACATGTTCATGAATATGTTAATATCAAATTCACTTCATCTCTAATGTACACAAACTAGGTAGTTTAGATGGGCTGGCACCCACGGGCCATGGGTGGTGTGTACGTGTGAGTAGCTAAAGTGGTATAATGTTTCATCATAAAAATGGAATCGTTTCGAATATTTATAAATGTATGGTATGAACCGAGCTTGCAAGCTAATGGCCAGAAATTAGGAGAGATGCTAGATAGAACTGAGATAAAGATTCGACTAAATTCTTCTTACTTTTCATTCAATTCAAAGATGCTTAAATATAAGATGCAAAAAGGAAATAACTGTCAACATGGAATAATGGAAACGTGCAGCGTAATTGATTGCTAATTAACCTACTGAACATGTAAACGTGGGCAAATGGGAAACGTGAAGATGCATGCTGATAAGTTAATGTGGGTGGTTACGTGGCACGTATCAATGTAATATTATGGTAATAGGTGTGAAAAAAATGTTGTTTAAGAAAGAGACTAATAACCCATGGCATTATAGCCTAGTGGTATTTTGGGGGTGGGATAAGGCTTATGACCATTAGGTCATGGGTTCGATTCCCATAAAGGGGGTTTTCCCATATTTATTTGGGTTTCCTCCTGAATTGGTGTACATGCATTATTGCCTAATGGAGATGGATATGATCGGGTGGTTTTGCTGGTGGCACGATGATACTTCAGTGATCCGTCAGTGATCCAAATTTGTCGTTCAAAAAAAATAAGAAAGAGACTAATATATATTTCACAAATTAATGCATAACATCAAATTTAATGCAGCGAATATTTTACTAAGAGTATTCGTAGTGGGCGTGAACAAGGAGGATTTGTGAGATGGCGCCCCATAGCGCTAGTCACACCATAACAGGCGGTGCTATGGGGGTGTTTTTTGATGAAAGCGTGATCTGCATAGCGGCGTGAGAGGAATATGATTTAAAAAATATGACCGTTGAATGGTCAGAAAGTAAAAAAAATAATTCATTTTTAATATCTATAAATACTCCCCATATCTCCTATTTTTTAAAAAATTCATCACACTCTCATTCCCTCTTCTCTATCTTTCTTTTATAAAAATCTAGAAATTACTCTTACTTTCTTCTAAAAAAATAATGGGTTCCCCATCGGAAGATTCGTTCACTGATATTTACCGAATATTTTTTTCACCCGAAGAAATCGTGGATGAGGAAGAAGCGGTTACGAGTGCATGTACTCTCGCGATACAAGCAATGGAACACGTTCGGCGTTCTCCTCCACGCCCCATTTCGAGGCGCACCTTTATCTTGCGAGATCGTGAAGCCGCTAACGAGCGTTTGATGAAAGACTATTTTGATCCCACACCGGTTCACGGACCCAATGTTTTTATACGGCGGTTTCGGATGAGCCAAATGTTATTTTTGCGCATTAATAATGATTTGGAAGCTAAGTATGACTTCTTTAAGCAAAGAATGGACGCGAGAGGATATTTAGGGTTCACCTCAATTTAAAATGTAACTTCCGTTTTACGCATACTAGCCTACGGAAACACGTACGACATCAACGACGAGTACTTGAAGATGAGGGAGAAAACAACACGAGATAGCGTGGAACAATTTTGCTATGGTATTCTTTTACTCACTTTTATATATTTATTTTTATTTTTAAGTACATCACTAGTAAAACTTTTATATTTTTAATTATATTTTAGGTATATGCCAGTTATATGGAAAACATTATTTGAGAAATCCCACTTGGAACGACCTTCAACAAATATACGAGGTGCATCTAGAAAAGCATGGAATACCCGGCATGATTGGTAGCTTGGATTGTCGTCAATGGCGTTGGTATAATTGTCCAACCGCATGGCGAGGTCAACATACACGTGGTGACCAGAAAGGGCCAACTTTGGTTTTACAAACGGTTGCGTCATACGACCTTTGGGTTTGGTCGGCTTTCTTTGGTGACCTTCGAGTGTTCACCATTGTTAGAGAGCTACATTTCTCGAACGATACCAAAGGTCGGTTTTCATGCAAAAGGGAATGACTACGAGCATGGCTACTATCTAGGGGATGGTATATACCCGGAGTATTCGAATATTGTTAAAATGTTTTCTGAAACATTCGATGCAAAACACTACTAAAAAACTGTCCATTTCCGACCAAGGTTTTTGTCGGAAAACGGCGTTTCCGACCAGTTTCCGATAAAAATAGGTTTGTAGGAAAAAGCCTTGTAGGAAAAGATTTCCGACAAGTATCCGACTAAATTGGCGACAAATTTCCGACAAAAAAAAGAAGTTACTATTTCCGACAAAGTTCCGACCAGAAATTTCCTACAACTTTACAACCACCGTTTTCCTAAAACCATTTTGCTACTATTTTCCGACCAAAAGGTTCCTACAACTTTCCGACAACAATTTTCCTACTATTTCCCGACCAAAAGGTTCCTACAGCTTTCTGACCACCGTTTTCCTACTATTTTCCGACAACCATTTTCCTACTATTTTCCGACCAAAAGGTTCCTACAACTTTCCGACCGTCGTTTTCCTACTATTTTCCGACCAAAAGGTTCCTACAGCTTTCCAACCACTGTGTACCTACTGTTTTCCGACCACAATTTTCCTACAGCTTTCCGACCGCAGTTTTCCGACCAATTTCCGACTAAAAAACTTAAAAAAAATATATAAAAAAACTAAAAAATCCAGATTTTTCTACTAAAAATGCAGGAAAAAAAATCCAATAAAAATCCTAAATACGACACGATTATAGAACTAAAAGTTCATCCACAAAATACAAATCGATTGTCAAATTGTAGGTTCAACAACAAAATATGCCACGGTTGTTAAATTACAAGTTCAACCGCAAAAGACAACAAACAAAACTAAACTATGGTGGAGGATTGCTAGGATTACCAAACTGCTTCATCAACTCGGTTATTTGTTGTTGCATATCTCTCTCTTTTAAAAGACAGGATTTTAAAAAACTACAAGAGTCTTCGCGAAAGGACATCGAGATGTGTTTTGGGGTTCTTCAACAACGATGACATTTTATCAGAAATCCTTGTCGTATGTGGCATAAGGATAGAATACGGATGGACAAGCACGATTGCATCATTATGCATAATATGATCATTGAGGATGATGGAAATGCGATATGCCAAAACTATTTTCCGGAAGATGTAGTTGAAGGAACCCAAGCAACAATGAAAGATTGACTCCTAAATGCTCAACTATTGCAATCTAAGGATATACATAACGCGTTAAAGACGGATTTGGTCTAGCATGCTCGGGTGATTCGCCCAATTCGACACGATGGTGACAACGAAGAAGATTCCGAGGAAGACGAAGTTATGGAATTCGAAGCCGGCAACTTTGAAAACATAGGTTTGGATGCTGGAGAAAACGAAGAGGAAGAAGGAGAGAACGACGATGAAGACGAAAAATAAATGTATTGTTATTTTTTTAGTTTAATGTTTTTTTATTTTATTTTAATGTTTTTATTTTATTTTATTGTAATGTTTTTTTTTATTTAATCAAATGGTTTTTAATTCTATAAAGTTAGAAATTAATTAAAAAAATTGAAAATTAATTAATTGAGTAATGATGAGGTAGGGGCTTTATGAATACGGGCTCTAGTGATATAACGCCCCATAAAACCCTTGTATGACGTGGCGCGACAGATGTCCTAAATAACAAAAAAAGTTTTTATCAAAATATTAAACAAATAGTTCATACTAAAAAATTTCAAATTGATTAAAAACATGAAAAAAATAGACTAATCTAGTAAAAGAATTTTGGAATATACAAGTAAATAGTTTGATTTATTGTTCTTGACACGATTTTTCCTTGATTGATTCTTATGTGATGCTGTGATTTAAGATTTAGGGTTTAAGTTTGTTCGCTAAGATTATTGATTATATATATATATATATAGAGGCCGGTTAACGTACAAATGCGCTTATCGTACATTACGTACGCTACAATCTCAGCCGTCAGATCATCTCCCCGCATTGAAAATCGCATGTGAAATTGAATTACCACATGCGAAATTGTTACCAACATTATCACATGCGAAATTGAATTACCACATGCGAAATTGTTACAAAAAAAACAACCTGCTATTTCATCAAAATTATCACATGCGAAATTGAATTACCACATGCGAAATTGTTACAAAAAAACAACCTTCTATTTCATCAAAATTATCACATGCGAAATTGAATTACCACATGCGAAATTGTTACAAAAAAACACCTGCTATTTCATCAAAATTATCACATGCGAAATTATTACAAAAAAAAAACAACATGCGATTTTCATTGCGGGAAGATGATCTGACGGCTGAGATTGGCGCGTACGTAATATACGATAAGGACATTTGTACAGTACTCTTTACCTATATATATATATATATATATATAGGGTAGGGATCCTAAGAGAAGTCCACCTTATTTGAGAAACTTGAGAAGCAATCTGGACCACACATTTTCTCTAAGCAAAAAATGCAAAAAAAAAAAGGTGAAAAAAATGTAAATTTTTTTTTTTTGAAAAATCGCAGTTTTTTCTTTAAGGATTAAATTTTTTTTTTTAATTTTTTTTTTTTGGATTTATACACACGTGTATATTGTTAATCTTTTAACTATACATATATGTATATTGTCAATTATAAATATATGTATATACATGTTTAAAATTGAAAAAATGTGTATGTTGTTAATCTTAAACCATAAACACTAAAGCTAAACTCTAAACCCTAAACCCTAAAGCTAAACCCTAATGCTAAACCCTAAAGCTAAACCCTAATTCTAAACCCTAAAGCTAAAACTAAACACTAAAGCTAAACCCTTAATGCTAAACCCTAATACAAACCCTAAAGATAAAGCTAAACCCAAAAGTTAAAGCTAAACCCAAAAGCTAAACCCTAACACTAAACCCAAAAGCTAAACCCTAATGCTAAACCCTAAATACTATTGCTAAACCCTAATGCTTCCCTAATGTTAAACCCTAAAGCTAAACCCTAAACCATAAAGCTAAACCCTAAACCCTAATGCTAAACCCTAAATACTAATGCTAAACCCTAAATAACACTTATTTTTCAATTTTAAACATGTATATACATATATGTATAATTGACAATATACATATATGTATAGTTAAAAGATTAACAATATACACATGTGTATAAATCAAAAAAAAATTAATTCTTAAAGAAAAAACTGCGATTTTTCCAAAAAAAAAAAAAAAAAAAAAAATTGGATTTTTTCACATTTTTTTGCTTAGGGAAAATGTGTGGTCCAGAATGCTTCTCAAGTTTCTCATTTAGCCTACTACTTCTCACATGATCCTTATCCTATATATATATATATATTCTTGTATTCTTATTCGTGTAACAACTAACTGTTTCGTACCACTCGACGATTTTTGTGTGCAAATCGGGCTCCATTCCAAAGTTCTTTTGCATTCGTATTTTCACTTTCCATTTGACATGCACATTACTATGATAAGCTTATAGTTATATAATGAATACTAGTTTATAGACCCGCGTATTACACGGATTGTATATATATATATATATATATATATATATATTTAAATACATTAAAGGACTGAAATTACATTTTTACATATGATAGTGGAAACGATCAATTAGAGACGTATTTTGTCGGAAATATTCAACTAAATAACATGTTTCATTTAAAAAAAAGTGAAATGATCAAATGTGTCAAAAGTATTTGAATGCTTAAAATGTTCTTAATCGTTTTATTAAAAAGAAATCTTATATCATACTTTTAATAATATGTTTTCGGTACTCATAAACAATACATCAAACATTACAAAATGTATATAAGAAATAGAATGCACAAAAGGTGTTGAAACGTTGGCCTAACATAACTCAAATCTTTTTGACCCATAAAAAACATGTTTGAAATGAACCCCTTATAACCTATTACAAATATGTGATTGACCTGAGTAGTTCATAATATTCACCTTAAGCATAAATTATTGTGAAATACAAGAATAAATTGGAAACCACAACTAATATGTGACATATGAAAATTATAGATGATATGAAAAAACTTAAGCATAATTATTCATTTAAAAATATTAAAATCATAAGTTTTAAAATTATAGATAATCACCTTTAAAATAAAGTTGAAGTATTGTTTTAATAAAATCTTTAAGTATTTTTTTAATCATTAATTAATCTTGAATTTTAATCAATATTAATAGCATAATATTATTAATAATCATCAATTAGAATTAGTTATTAATTAAATAATATTATTATTGATTTAAAGAAGAAAATGCCATGTGGCATTAGTTGGAATTTTGAATAAGAAAATGGCATGTGGCATTAATTAGAGTTTTTTATTAGAATTAGATATATAGCGCATAATCAATTTACAAACTAAGTGGCTTTTCTCAAATAAAGTTGGTTATGTAAAACCAAAATTGATTAAGAGAGTATAACTAATAGAGTGAAAAAAATATTACTTATATTAATTGCATTCTAGGTCTTGATCACATTATGTGTCAAAATATTTAAAAAAAAACGAATAAAGTGAAGAATGGAAGACCACATATTCAGAGTAAAACATGAAGTTTCTTGGTCTGAGTGGGGTAGCATTTCTTTCCCGCATGTCCAAGGAGTTTTGAAAAATCCAAACATCTCAGAGATAGATAAAGAGATAGGAATAAAAAAAATGAAAGTATTGCATTTGCTTATGGTATCTATGAATATTTTGTTAAATGGTATTATCGTTTATGAGGGAACTTAAGAGGTATTCAGGGGACTTCTAGATTTTCTTATTAAACTAATTACTTAACCAGTTAACCTAAACATGTTATAGTTCACGAGAATTATATAGTTTAACAGACTGCACCTACATATTAGATATATTTTAGTAGATTTTTTACTATTATTATTTTTATATTTTACAACCAGAACCATAAAAAAATGTTATATGGGCATTTCTGCTTGGACGTGAACACGTCTCCATGCATGGCCACATCATGGAGAGTTCTGGCCACTAATTAAGCTACCGTTAATCAAATATTGTTGGAAATAATCAAAGTACATGTAATATCCACATATAATTTTTATAAAAGGGTGAGGATGGGTCGGCCCTATCTATATGCATATATATTATAGATTAAAGAGCCATCGAATATATTGTATAGGAATAGGACTATAGGATATTAGTGTGTAAAAACTTATATAAACAAACAAGTGAATGAGTTATGAACATCATTCTAATTACTATTGCATCAGACATTTTAAAAAAATAATATATTTCTTTTGAGTTACTAATACTTTAATCAAATTATATAGCATAAAGTTATGAATTCAATTATAGAATCTAATTTTTCTACAAAAATAACCTATTTGAAGTTAGAAAACTAATAACTACTTTTTCTTATGGTTACCCAAAACTCAAACTTGTAACTATTTTTTTTAAACTTTAATAGATAGTGGTAAGTGGTGTATTCCCTAACCAACTAGTTGGGAGTCTAAATCACGCACTGGGCTAGTGTGGTGATCAGTAGTTAATAAAGTAGGGGTGCAAACGAGCCGAGCGGCTAGCAAGCCTCGAGAAAAAGCTCGAAATGACCCGAGCTTTATCGAGCCCGAGCCAAGCTTGAGCCTAAAATTAAGCTCATTTACTTATCAAACCCGAACTCGAGCCTGACAAGTGAAGCTCGTTAGGCTCGTCGAGCCTTATCAAGCCTTGGTGTAATATTAGTTTTTGTTAATATTTAATAACATTTAGTCATTTAGCACTTATTTTAAGTTGTATACTAAATGAGCCGAGCGGAGCTCATTTAAATTTGTTTACGAGCCGAGTCCGAACCTAAAATAAGCATGTTTAGTATTCGAGCTTGAGCCCGAGTTTCACTTATTGAGCTTACGGGCCTAAACAAGTCTACTATTTATATTATTTTTATTTAATATATTAATTAATAGATAACAAACGAGCTCAGCTCTCATAAGTTAATTGAGCTCGAGCTTGGTTGAGCTCAACTCAGCTTGTTTGCACCCCTAAATAAAAGTATTAACTTCACGTTTTATTTTTTAAAATAACTAACTCACTCACCCTCCAACCTAACTCTTAAATCTACATCAATATTTATTACAAAACTAGAACCCTCAATCATTTGAGAAGAAACACTTTCGCACTTCTTGCTATCGTTAAGTTACAATCCCTTTGGTTTAACTTCATATTATACATAATTTAAACCACTAATCAATGAAAAAAACACCTCTTTATGTTTTTAAAAAGACTTTTTACATGTTTAACTTCATATTATACATAATTTAAACCACTAATCAATGAACAAAAAACACCTCTTTATGTTTTTTAAAAAGACTTTTTCCATGATAGTACATAAGGGCATACGGAGTGGGCGGCAAACCATGAGCGGCAAATGGGTTTGCCGAGCGGGAACACCACCGCCGACCCATTTTGCCACTTGGTGAAGATGGAGAAGCGGTGTTTGGTTACCGATCGGGGAGAGGGAGAGGGTGTGTGTGGTGGGGTCCATGCCATCTCAACCAATCACACATTTTCCTTTTTTTTAATATTTTACCAATTCATGAAGTGTCTAGCCATTACCAACATTTTTTAGTATAGTTTAAACACTTTTCATTGAATGACATGACACACTCTCATTAGTTGATTTTGAAGTTTACCACTTTCAAATGTGTAACCACTCCATACACCCCAATATCATATATATGTCTCATACATTATTGGTGTAGATGTGAGGAGAGTAGTATTGTTGTGGGGTTAGTTCTACACAAATCCCAACCATTCCATGCAGAGTGCAATCTTCACCCAGTAACTAATGAATCCACTGTTGTCTGCCCCTTTCTAACATCTGGGCCCACTTACCGTACTTCCAACCATCCACTGACACGTGGCATACCACCTTTACCAACGGCAACGGCCAATATGATCCACCACCGTCCCTCCTCGTACGAACGTTTGGGCATCTATCGTCTGCCATAGCACCACATGGTAGACTGTGGACCCTCAACCGATCTTCACACAAAGATTCTGTGATATTTTCGATCGGATTCCGATGTTCTGTAGATTTACGGATAAGATTAACGGAGAGCCGATTTGGGTAAAAGGTAGGGGACCCACGGGATGACGTGGCGAAGGGTGATTGGTGAGTGCATACCTCACAGTTTTCTTAAGGTGAGGTCGGCGGGAGGTCAGGATAGTAACGTTGGTGGGTCACGCCGTTTGGATTATTTGATATGCCTGACTTGTGAGGACCACAAATTTTGTGTGTTTTTGCAGTAAAAGTATCCACTTTTGTTTCTCTTATTTCTTTTCAGATTATATAATATTTTATACATATCATTTTGTGTTAGAACTTGTAAATTTCTCAGCGTGTTGCGACGACGTCTAAACATATTACGAAAGGATATTAGATTTGACTCGATTTCGATATGTTTTTGAACAAAGTTTACATTAAAACGTAAACAACTGAAAACGTGTATGAAAATAAGCAAAAAAACGTATTATTATATTTGACCTAACTTATGTTTTGGAAGAAACTTACGTTGAAATGTAAACCAACTTTAATTTATAGTTTATACTGACGTACATAAAAAAGCACATAAGAATATAATTTTATTAAGTTAAAGAACGGTATGGCATGATGCGGCGAAGTTGAAACGCAAAGTAACTTGAATGTATACCGTCTATTGAAAATGTATTATATTTGACCTGACTCGGTTTAGTTTATAATGTATTATGTTAAAGAATGGTACGGCACGAAAACGTATTATATTTGACCCGACTGGTTTCCTTAAAAAATTATGTTGAAACGTAAATCAACTTGAAGTTATACCGAGTACCGACACGCATATAAAAACTCGTACGTAAAACTCGTTTACAAAGTATTTAAAAAGTTGACGGGTTATAAACATCATTGCTGAGAGTTGAAGGGTAATTTAGATGTACACAAAACGACAAAAGTCATAAAAAAACAACTGCTTGCTATTGTAAATCAAGCTTGTTATTGTAGTATTAGCCCTAATGACCATATTGCACAAGTTTTTTAAGGTTAAAAGTTGACACTAATGAATTTACCTTTGTAGTGTCGAAACAAGCGTTCGCATCCTTTGATCAAAATATGATCGCATGAAGCTAAAAATATTCCTAAAGAAATTGATCCTAAAAGTTTTAAAAATATTCCTAAAGAAATTGATCCTAAAAGTTTAATAATTTTTTGTATGTATGTATGTTTGGTGAGTTAAAATAATTTTACATGTAAACACGTTGTAATTCACATATGAACACTTCCAATCTCTATATAAATTTTCACACAACTTTTTTTTTTGTATTATAAGCTTTTTAGTAATTTTAATAAATTTTTTATTCTTATTCTCTCACACGTATATGTATGCATATGTCTTATTTAACTTTTTGATCCAAAAATGAATAATTGCATTTTTTACCTTTTATATCTTGAAGATGTAACTAAATTATGAACCAAACTTCCATTATTAGCTTTTAGCAACTAAAAATAACTAGAAATATCAATAATTGCACCTTCCGTTTCAATAGTTTCTATAAAAGAAAGAAAGGATTGGGGTCATGTTCGTGTAGATTTTTGCCACTGCCGGAAGTTGTGCAAAACATTTGAGAAATGTCTGATTTACAAAAGATTTGATAGTGAATCACCTTCTACAAGAAAAAAGGGGAATATCACTATTACAAATACTTTTTATCTTATTTTAATTATTATAGTCGTGGTTGATAAAAAAATTATTTTACAACACTACAATATTTCTTGTCAAATATAATTCGGGTTCAAAAGAAAAGGAGATCTAGTGTTTAATTTTCCTAATAACACATGGTTTACAAAACTTTACAACCAACTCATTTTCGTAGTAAGCTTAATAAAATATGAGTTCTACATAATAACTCAGCTTTTCGCAATATAATTATATGATGATCAGACTTCAGCGGATCTACTCGTCTTTGGTTGGGTTAGGGAGAAATATGCTTGTGTGGACCCAGGGCCGGCTCCATAGGCTTGTCAACCTAGGCACAGGCCTAGGGCCACCAAAAAAATAAAGGCCTCCAAGTTTCTAGAAAGATTTTATATATAGTATATCTATACCGGGCCCAAATAAATATGTTTATTTCAAAACTAAACTATTTTTTTATTGAATGAGCCCAAAGTAAATATTGTTTAGCCAAAAAAGGCTTAGTTTCAAGGCTCATTTCGCATTAATTTCCAACTATTACAACACAACCACCATCGACCTAATCATCATTATTCAGCGGTCTAAAGCCCCTAAAATATAATCGCAATCATCGTTCCCACTTCCCATCGCAACTTGCTTTCAATTTCTAAGCTGTCGAATATCACTAGACGAAAAAAGCAACCGTAACCACCCATGACAACGGGTCCATCGGGATTGGATGAGAGTTTATGGGTGAAATTAGGGCCCCCCAAATTAGGGGCCCCACTTCGTAGTTCGCTTAGGGTCTCCAAAAACGTTGGAACGGCCCTGTGTGGACCTCACGGGGGTTTTCCATCTGGTTAGTTTAAGAGAAAACGGGTTTGTAGCTGGACAAGTAGCAAGAAAGTCAAAATCGAAGAAAGTTGATAAGCACGCTAAAGCCTGTGTAGAGAACCAATATGTTTTTGTCCCTTTTTCCTTTAACACATTTGGCTCCCTAGCGGCAGGAGCTATCCAATTCCTGACCAGGGTCCAACGGGTCATCCACAACAATTGCTCAGTCTCAGGGGGATGGGGTTTTGTCTTTGGTAGATTAGGGTTTGCATTCAGAAAGGGGTGGCGACGCAGCTTGTTGCTCGTCTACCTTCTGTTTTGATGTAACTTGACAAGTATGAATGAAATAAACTATCTTTAAAAAATATATATTCAACCCTTAAAACAACGAGACATTTAATTGGGTTTGATACTTGAGTCAAACGGGTTTTACTGGTAATTTTACCGTCATGCGTACGGGCGGGTGGATTACCGGGTTTTCCCCGGAATTGGTGGTGGACTCGGGTTACTCTTGGAGTACTCCATTTGATCCAGTTGATGCTTCGAGAGTGCTCGAGATTGATTCTGTTGGCCGTCAGAGAAAAAAAAACTATAACAAGTGATATAAATGATTTTTTTTCAGTTATAACATCTTTTTTTTTTATAAAAAATTGTATAAATTTGATGAAAATTAAGATTGATCAGTTGGATATAAGGTTAAAAATAAGAAAGATGTGTGTTGGTAAAACTGTAAAAGTAACAAACAGGTAGTTGTTGAAGACAGAGGCATGCAAATTGTTCCTGGCATGCAAATGTTGTTAGTCATTATCGTAATCCACATTAAAAAGCGCCCCCCCTCCTTAACCTAATCATTTCATACTTATTTTAGCCAATGCTAACCCTGCCCACTAAAATGCACCTCTCACACTTGTAGCCTGGGGGCCACCTCCTTTTTCCAAAATCCCCATGTTCATTAGGTTGTTGCTTCACGCGCCTTCTGTTCTCGTTTCATGCTCCATAATAGAATAAAACGAGTTTCATACCATATCCCTTGTTTTATAATTAAACTTTAACTCGATCAAGTGTTAATATTCGAAAAAACTAATTGGTTTTTTATTAATCTTTTAAATTGCTATCATCAAGTTGTGTTGTTTTAATGCTCTACAAGATTTGTCTTTGTAGTCTAGGAAAAGGCTGAATGCCTAAGAAATTCGCACAAATTAATAGATTGATGTTTTAATTAAAGTTTTTCTATGACCAAGTTGTATTGTTAGATTATCTTATGTCCAGGGCCGGCTCTATAGGCTTGCCAACCTAGGTACCGACCTAGGGCATCAAAAAATAAGGGTCTCTAAGTTTTTAAAAAGTTCTTATATGTATTAGGCCCAAATAATTATGTTGATTTCAAAACTAAACTAGTTTTTCATTGAAGGAGCCCAAAGTATATATTGTTTAGCAAAAAAAGGCCTAGTTTCAAAGCCCATTTCGCATTAATTTCCAACTATTACGACACAACAACCATTGACCTAATTATCATTATTGAGCGGCCTAAAGCTCCTAAAATACATCCACAGTCATCGTTCCCACTTCCCATCACAACCTACTTTAAATTTATAGGCTACCGGCTACCACTAAACGAAAAAAAAGTAATTTTAATCACCCTTGGCGACGGGTTCATCGGGATTGGAGGAGAGTTTATAGGTGAAATTAGGGCCTCCACTACGTAGTTCCCTTAGGGTCTCAAAAACGTTAGAACGACCCTGCTTATGTCTATAAATAATTGTCTTGAACTATCGTTAAAGCAAACCAAACCATGTACGTTTAATTATTTTTAAAAAATCTATTCAAAAATACATGTTATTTCTCCCTTCTTAGCCTTTATAAATTAATAGGTGTTTGTATTAGGCTACACGGTATGGGCGTTATAGCCCATCCACCTCAACCATTAACCATCAGTAACGCCCCCTCTCCCTATTGCCTAGGCGCTATTGAAGGGGTGCCATTGAACCCTCACCACCACAATAACAAGTTATAATGGAGACAGTGTGGTGGGCCCCATGTGCTTGACCAATCAAGGTTTTTTTTAATTTTTCTTTTTGTTTTTTTAATAAGATGGTTTATTCCATTGCATGGGTTTTATTGAGAGTAATCAACAAAGCCCCATGCTAACGTAGCGATGAGGTGGCACAATAAAGCCCTTAAGAACTTGATTCCATACTCTTCGGCCTTGGAGATTGAATACTTTACAATGAGGATTACATCATATATACACCTTTACAATTGCTATAATAAATGAATAATAATAATGAGATGGAATGTGAAGCATCATCTAATATCCTTTTCAATCGAGACGGTGGTGGACCAATATGAAGTAACTGGAGAAAATATGAGAACTGAGGGTTGAAAGACTTTTGTGAATATGTCCGCCATTTGAAGCATGGTTGAAACATACTCCGGGTACAGCTTTCCAGATGAGACCAGCTCACGTATGAAATGGTTGTCAAGCTCCTTGTGCGCGACCCGTTTATCAGAGACGGGATTTTGAGTGAGAAATAAGGCATTGCGATTGTCGCATATGATTGTTGGTCGGTCAGGAGGTAGGGCATGGAGTTCCTGTAGTAAGTGAGTTGTCCAGATAATTTCTGCAGCAGTATTTGTAATGCCCCAGTACGTAGATTCACTACTTGAGCACGTAACTGTGGGTTATTTTTTCACACCATGAGATTAGATTACCACCCAAGAAGATATAATAACCATAAGTGGACCGCCTAGTTTCAAGACGTTGAGCCCAATTAGCATCAGAATACCCAAAGAGAGCTATATGAGTGGGGCGGCTATAGCGAAAACGAAAAGCTACTATGCCTTTGAGGTAACGAAGAATGTGTTTGGTGTCCTTTTAGTGAGCAACAGTTGGAGCATGCAAGAACTGTCTAACTTGATTAAGAACATATGAAATGTCAGGCCGAGTAATTGTCAGGTACTAGTGAACTCCCACAATGGACATGTAGTGAGTGCCATCTGCTTACAAGTCTGCTGTAGAAACGAAAGAAATATTTGTGCTTAAAGGTGTTGGTGCTGGTTTGGCAACCAACATTTTTTCACAAATTAAAATATCAGTAACATACTTGGATTGATTAAAAATTAAATTGTTTGAGGTATAAGTAACCTTAAACCCAAGAACGTAGTTGATTTCCCCCAAACCCTTAATGGAAAATTATTGGTAAAGGCAGGTGATTAATGCAGTGAGAGTATTTGGTTGGTTGCCGGTTAAGACTAGATCATCCACATATAAAAGAAGACAGATTATACAAGTTTCTCTTTTAGAAATAAAGAGAGACGAGTCAGCACAACTACAAATAAACCCTTCATTACTAAGGAATGTGCTAAGCCGGTAAAACCAGGCCCTGGGGGTTTGTTTGAGTCCATAGAGGGCTTTGTTTAGTTTGCATACATGGTTTGGGAACTAGGGGTTGATAGACCTTGAAGATTGTTTCATAAAGACACATTCGCTTAGGTGGCCATGAATGAAAGCATTGTTAACATTAACTTGGTGAAGTTTCCATTGATTAATGATAGTTAATGCTAAGATAGTACGAACAACGGTTGTCTTTACAACTGGACTAAACGTATGAGAAAAATCAAGTCCCTACATATGGCTAAATCCTTGAGTGACAAACCATCCTTTGTGATGCTTAATAATGTCGTTTGAGTGAAATTTGATGTGATAAAGCCATTTAGAGCCCACAATATTGCAATTTGGTGGTCGTGGGACTAATGTCCAAGTGTTATTTCGGTGAAGGGCATTAATTTCGATTTTCATAGCAGGAACCCATTTAGCATATTTAGCCACATTTCTATAAGTTTAGGATCGATGTTAGCAAAAAGGGCTTGATGAAGTGGAATAGTGGTATGAGATAGGTCGGTTTGATGACATGGTTTAAATATTCCAAATTTTTCACGTGTGTCATAGGTTGGGTTGGGAGGGTGGGGCAGATTGGGTATAGGGCTAGCGGAAGTAGGAATGGTGGGGATAAGGGTTACGGGTGACATTGGGGCGTAGTTGGTGTGATCGGTGGTCATGGGTGAGTTTATTGTAGGTGGTGGGGAGTTGGGTGTGGCAGGTAGGGCGATGTTTAGAGGGTACAGTTTAATGTGTAACGAGGTTGGGCTGGGTTGAAAAATGGGTAGATCACCCATGCATATATTGCATGGGGAGGTTACATGGATAGACGATGGCTTCTGAGGTGGTAATGGATTTGGTTGAAGGTTAAAGTTGTCAAATGAGGTATCAAGGAAGGTGGATAACTCAAGGTCACTAATGGGTTTTTGTAGCTGTGGATTTATCAAAAAGAAAACAAATTTTATCAAACGTGGCATGATGAGTTACATAAATACGAGTTGTGCACAAGTCCAAACACCGACAACCTTTAAACTTGGGGCTATATCCAAGGAAGATACAAGGTAAGCTTCGTGGGGCAAGTTTATTTTGGGCATAATCCCGTAAGAACACGAATACCCGATAACCGAAGGTGCGTAAGAAGGAATAATTGGGTGTGTGATTATATAACAATTGATAGGGAGATTTGTCATTTAAAATGATAGTGGGTAATCGGTTAATAATGTAAACCGCTGATGAAAAAAACATCAACCAATATGTAGTAGGTAATTTGGAATTAAATAGCATATCTAACCCGATTTCGATAGTGTGTCGATGTTACGTTCGGTTCTACATTTTCGTTGTTGAGTATGTGGGCACGACATACTGTGTAATGTGTCGTTTTTCTTGAAAACTCAGTTCTACCTTATTATTTGTAAACCCGGTTCCCCATCACTTTGAAAAACTTTTTCATTTCTTGAAACTTGTGTTTGAACAAAAGGGACAAACACATATAAAGCAATAAAAAATCATGCTTGGCGAGTAATAGGAAAAGCCAAGTGAAGTGGGAAAATCCTCAACCAATGCCGCATAATAAGCAAAATTTCGAATTGATTTCACGGGTGACGGTCCCCATAAATCATAATGTATTAGTTCTAAAGGTGCGTTGGCATGTTTATTGTTATTATTAAGGGTTAGGCATTTACACTTGGCTAGTTCACATGAGGAACATAGGTCCGACTTAGGTAAAATAGAGGTAAAAGATAATTGTCCACAAATTTGAACATAGAAATAGCATCAAAAGAGACATGCCTTAGGTGGGAATACCACACTTCAAAAGAGGCTTAGGGCAAGAGAACGATGCGGATAAAGCTTCATGCTTATTATGAAGAACATAAAGGCTGTGAAAACGACAACCCCGAGCTAGGATTAGCTTGGTTTGGCGACCCAGATTATAAAAGTAGGAATGTAAGAGCACAACATCTTACCGATAGGAGGTTTTTGGTGAGATGATGCACAACTAATACATTCTTTAAATCAAGGGAGTTTAAAAGTATAGTATTACCAATTAAAGTTATTGGTAGAGATTCACCATTGCCAAAAAAAAAATTGCATTTTACCTGAAGCGGGTGATGAGTTAGACATGTTATTAGGGAAGGGGTCATATGTTTGAGTCATCCGAGTCAGTACACCAATCTAGGATAGGCGAGTTGACATCTGGGCTAATTGGTCATCCAAAGGGGTTACAGAACTAGCAAAGGAGGCTAGTATGGGACATTGGGTGGCATAGTGCCCAAGGGTTTGACATGGTTGACAGAACCGTCCTCGAAAACTCTAAAAAAATTTAGGCCTCGGGCGACGAAAAAAATTGGGCCCAAAATTATGGTTAAGGGTAAATAAATTACAAAAATAAAAACTTATTGATGGAGCAAAACTCGAACTTGAGACCTTTACATTATTTTGAGATGGTTTTTGTCACTACACCACCAATACTTTTTTTGTATAATAAACAGATCAATATACTAAATATATAATTTAATAAATATATACAAACTTATAAAAACTTTTCGGGCCCTTTGAAATTTTGGGCCTCGGGCGTCGGCACGGGTTTGCCGGGCCCAGAGCCGGCCCTGATGGTTGACTGTTGAGAGTCCGACGGTTACGACTAAAAGCAGTCATGCCACCTTGGGAGCCACGAGAGAGTCACAAGTTATGTGGGTGGGGTCCACGACTACGGAATAAACTGTGGGTATTTGGGGTACGGTTAGAGGAGGGTCAGGTCGGGTGGGTGGTCGTGGTGTACGCTGGGCGGTAAATATTGTAATAGAAGGATTTTGGTTTCCATGAAGTGCTTTGATAAAAATTTTGTGGCTCTCCACATGGGTTAATAGATCCGAAAAGGAAGGGAGTGAACAAGAGAAGCAAACCCCGTTAGAAAAATCTTTCAAATGAGAGTCTCATACCACACAGAAACCAATGTAATTGGTCCATAGGGTCAACGAGATGACCAATGACACAAAGTTGATCACAAATGACTTTGAAGGCACGTCCAATTCTGGAACAATCCGGTCACCTTGTTTTGGTTAATCTTAGATGGAGTAACATAACAAGAAGTGCAAAGATGGAGCGCAATTTTATTCAACGCATTACAAAGGGGCACATAAACGGACCAATAATTAAAGTTTCTATAAGATAAATGAAAGGACAGCGCATACTTAACTAAACTTTCTTTTTTAACAGGTATAAATATACTTTTTTTATAGCATACTAATAAGAATTAGGATCCCAATATCAAGCAATGCCTGCGGAAGGTCAGGGATGGGCATTTCACGGCGGCGGTCAAAGTTTTATGTTCCAGTGGGGTTGCCCCTTTTGGAGAATCAACCATGAAAGCTCTTATTGATAAACATCCGGTGGTGCCACCCCCAGCACTGCCTTCCAACCCTATTGCCCAACCCACTATTATTGCAGCAGAGGATTGCGTGCTTAAATGTATCCAATCCTTCCCTAGAGGGACATCTTGTGGCAGAGATGGGATGCGGGCCCAACACTTGTTGGACGCTTTTGGTTGTGAGGGTTCAGTAAGTTTCTCGGGTCTGCTCACAGCTATTACTGGAGTCGTCAACCTATGGCTTGAGGGGCTTTGCCCTAAGGTGTTGGCAGAGTTTGTGGCCTCAGCCCCCCTCACCCCCTTATTTGTAACACCTCGGAAATTCACGTCCTATAATAGGTTGACACGTGTCATAAAGTTTAAACGTGTGAAAGAAATATTATGGAAGGACTAAAGTTGACAAACATTGAAAGTATGTGAATATACGTATTCTAAGTGTCAACTGTGAATAAATACAATGTATATTAACCCTACACGATGCTCATACCTTCAAACGAATAAATCATGGATCATACGAAGCTAAATGTGAGTGATTTCAAACTACAGGGACCAAATGTGTCAACATGTTTAATTTATACCTCTGAGTGACCTTTTGACAAACCCGAAGCTTTGTAAAAATTAATTGTGCTCATGAGAATGCACCATAAAAATTTCATAAAGTTTCGTTAACATATGAGAAAGATATGATCAAATTCGTGTGCGAAGCGTTAAAGCGTAAACGTCGAAAGTTAGGACTTTTCGGGTGAAAATAAAGTTACCCGGGGACTTGGCAAAGTGGGTATATGTTTTAAGGCCTTAGTAGATCAATTATAAGGGTTTAACATACAATAAATCAGTGCCTATCCGAGTTTTGAAGAGCCAAGGACTGATTAGCAAACAAAATCAAAATCTGATCTGCAGGAGGGGCTCGCGTCACGCGAGGGGATCCTCGCGCTACGCGAGGGTGGCCCAGTTCCGCGAAAAATGGCTGTTTGTCTCCTAAAGCTTATATGCGCGACCTCTACCCGTTTTTCCACTTCTCCTGGCCCCTAAAACATCCCCTAAGCCCCTAGGACACATGTCAATCGATTGTGGGCACTCATAGACTCAGTTGTCAAAGATTTATGGTGTGTGGAACCATTATAAATAGCCCTTCAAAGTCACAAACATTCTCACACCTTCATCTGATCATTTGGAGCCTTTCTGGAGCTAAGGAACTCTCCCAACTGATCATAAGTCGTGCATAGGACCCTTGTAAGTGTTCTAATCCTTTCTTGTTTGAGTTTAGCTTAGTTAATTAGCTAAACGTCAAACCGTCGTAATTACGGTTTGACTTCGAGATTAGTCAATAATGGCTCAGTCAAATCTCGAATTAAAAGTAGTTATAAGTTGGTATTTATGTGGGTAATAAAACCCCAAAAGGGTTTCCCCTGATCACCACTTTAACTAGTTCAAAAGTCGGGTCAAACATATAGTTAAAAAGTCAACAGAATTCTTAAAAGGTCATTTATGCATAATTAGCTATCTAGACCATGTATAACCTGTTTGATTATTGTTATAACTTAGTAATTAGTGTAAGAACATGTCCAAACCTGTTCAACCCGACTACTTCCTGTTTAGACCCGGTTCGGAACCGAAAGTCACATAGTTTGACTTTCACTTTGACTTTCAGTTCTGACCCGTTTAGGCATATTTTAGAAATGCCACAGAGCTTAAATTGGACTAGGTTACATGTTAGAACAACCCTCTGTGATTATGCACCTCGGTTCATTAGTTATCCAATTAATATGCAAGTTTCCGTTAATTGTTCATATGTTGACCGTTATGCCCTTATTACCTTAAAACATGATTTATGAAAATGTAAAAGTGTAGAAACTTTGAATATTGATATATAAACTTGTATGCAAAATTTGACGTCAGTTTGACTTGTAGATTAAGAGTTATGCTCATTAGCGTAATTACGGTGCTTTATGTTAATAAAATGGCGTAATTAGCGTATAGCCTAATTAAACATACTTTTTGGTATCAAAAGAATTACCCACTGATGTAATATATTATTTTGGGAATTTTAAAGATTTTTAATTAATTTTAGGCTGAGCATAACTCATAGTCATAGGCTTAATTCGGTAATCGTCGGTTTTGCCCTTACGGGCCATAAAATGAGTTTTACACATCTAAACGACTCCAAACCTTTTGCCACTGATTAGTTATGATAAATGAATTATTTTAAGCCTTCTGGAAATATAAAAATATCAGACTTAAGTATCGAACCCGGTAATGGCCTTTAATCGCCTTATTTAGCGTTATTAGCGCATAGTATGTTTTAAAATCATATTGGACATACCCGGGTTGATACCTACTGATATAAGAAGCAAATTATCATATTTTAACAGTAAGAAAAAGTTGATAAACTCAGACTTCAGTTTTGAGCTTGTCGGCTTATGTGAAATTACCAAAATACCCCTACGGGGCCTAGTTTGGTTAAAAATGATAAGTTTCACATACATGCTTTAGCCTACTGTTAAAATTCATCAAATTGAGTATGTTTGCTGTTTACATCAGACCTGTAACTCAGTTAGACATTTAAACTCTTTTACAAACTTTAAAATGACCAAACTACCCCTACGGGGCATAGTTTGTGTTTAAATTAGTTTCGGGCATAACGAAAGACACCTTACTGATGTCACAACATATTTGAGACATAATTAACTTAGGAAATCTGTATATAGCTCTCATGACTACCCGTCACGCTTATTACGCGTACGGTTCGGTTTATGTAACAAGTTTACATAAATTAGCCGAAACGGGTCAAACCTTAACGGTTTTACCTCAAAATCCAGAATGTGAATAATAAACCCATATTAAACAAGTCTTCAAACTTGTCGGGTCTGAATCACATTCTATCCGGTCTTCGCTTAATTGTGCGTACGAACCGTATCTTGAAACTAGCCGGTCTAAGCTAAAGCTTAATAAAAGACCCGTTAGAATTCTAATAGGTTATATTAAACCTTCGTTCCAGATTAGGAGAGACAGTAAAAGCTACGTGCATTCTACTTATTGTGAATTATACTTGCATCAGGTAAATACTTTTAACTTATTTTCCCTATACGGGCTTGGGTTACGGTACATAGTGTATCGCTTGATCGGGCATCAAATCTCCACGCTTAGTGCGTAGTTGAATAATTTGATCGGCTCGTTTTAAACAGATGTGTTTACTTTACAGCCTTTGGGGGGTTAATGACCATGTCCCGGATATCCCTGGCATCATCTTACGAGATGGCCACGACCTGAGCACGGGGTGTAGGCGTACTCCCGTGTATAACTCACTTAAAGTGGTGTGTCTATTGATCTTTAACCCGGATACGTCCCGGGCTACTGAACGCATAAGTAACATGTAATTCGTTCCCAAGATTATTATATTATTAAAATAATTCTCCCAAGTTAAATAAAATGATTTATGCCACGTGCATCCAAACAAATTTTCAATCATTTTCCAAAATGAGTCAGTTGAATGTATTTACCAGTGTAAACTGACGTATTTTCCCAAAAAGACTGAATGCAGGTACTAAACGTAATTGGCTGGATTGTCTCCTAAGCATCAATAAAAGTCTCGCAAGCTTAGGATACCAGAAGTCTGTTGAACAATTAAATGTTATTTTGTTTCGATCCGTTCTGTGGATAAACACCGGATATTGTGACTTTGTTTACAATAAATAAATTCGGATGTATTATATTTTCAATTGCTTCCGCTGTGCATTATTATATTGTGTTGTTTGACTATTACGTTGCCAACCACGTCACGATACTCCCCCACCGGGCCCACCGGTGACACGTGGAAATCGGGGTGTGACAGGTTGGTATCAGAGCCAACACTGAGTGAATTAAACACTAGCCTTTTGTGTTTAATCTCAGTTACACAATTGCACATATCTAAACTTTTGAGTCTAGACTTATAACTTAGGACAAATTCCACCTCTTCGGTATTTGTTTTGTCCTTTAAATTTTATATTTTTGTTATTGTTATCTCACTCTTTATTGACAGGAATAACAAAGATGCCTCCGAGATTCTTCCGAACACGAGGACGAGGAAAGGGGCCAGTTACCGCCCCCAACGATCATGAAGCTGGATCTTCACGAAGACGAGCTCCATCAAACACCGAGAGTGACGACCCTCGGGAGAATAGAAGAAACCAGTTCGAGCCGGCCAGGCGGTCGGTTTCGCATAGTTCGACCCCGCCCGCTCTTAACCCTTACGAACCGAACAATCCACAGCCCTCATACGTACCGCTGCAGAGATCACTATCTCATCATTCATATGGAGACCCTACACCTATCTTTCGGGGACAGTTTAACCCGGTAGGATTCATACCGGAACCCGTGGGTTTTAACCCACTGGGTCCCGATGACCACTTTTCCGGAGATCACGCGGATGATATGGACGAGGATACGGACCCCGTCATGCCAGCGAGTGGTACTCCGAACCACCCCATCGAAATTTCTGATGGATCGTCCTTCCACGGATCACCCTACGGTGGTCCAGATAGTTTTCAAGCCCTGTTCGATCAACACCAGTGGTATTATACACCATCACACCACTCGTCATCACATGGGCAGCACCAGCAGCAGCCGTCTCATCAGCAACAGGAGCCACAACCACAGTCGCATCATCAAGATTAATCAGAGGATCATCGGTTTGTGGCAGTTACGCCACCAGCTCCACCGCCACCAGTGCAACCGGCACCTCCTCAACCGCCAAGGCGTAGAAGAACCGGTGCACGCATGTCGGTGCGACCGGGGGGCTTCACTTTCGATTCCCCACGTCAGTCTAATGCTAGTCACTACCCACCGCACTATGAGGACCCACAAATGGGTGGGCCTTCGCAGCCAGTTTTTCAACAGCCACCGCCCATGGGTTTTGAAACCCAATACCAGCGTACACGGGTCCAAGTAATTACAACCCGTTTGAACCACCAGCTTACCACAACTACGGATACGCTGAGGCAGATCCTTATATGGAAGCAGCAAATTATAACGCCCTCAATGCCCAAGGACCCTACGGAGATCCATGGGGGGTAAGCTACCCGAATCAGGGGTACCCAATACCTCCCAGGCCTATCATTAGAACGCAGTCGAAGCCACCACAATTGTCTCCCCCAGAACGGGAGGAAATTCTACATAGATTGAATCAGGTTGAGCGGGAAGCTCGCCGGGACCGCCAAGAGAAGCAGACCTTCTTCCAGGGATTAATAGGACTGCTCAAGGGAAAGAACAAGAAGGATTATTAAATCCTCCCAGCTGTTGTTGAGCCCCTGCGTGGGCATATTTGGTTGTTAAGCCCCTACGTGGGTGTGTATGTTTGTTTGTGTGTATTGACCCCTGCGTGGGTCTATCTTTCCATAAACCCCTACGAGGGTATGTTGTATGTTTAGTCCCTGCGTGGACTTATGTTTGTTTAAGTCCCTACGTGGACAATTGTTGGGTGTTAGTCCCTATAAGGACTTGTGTCTTTCTGTAATACCCCTACGTGGGCATGTCTTCTGTAAGACCCCTGCGTGGGCATGTTGGTATGTTTTAGCTCCTGCGTGGGCAAATTTCATGTGTAAAAGACCCGTTTAGGGCGATATGTAATATAGTGATAAATTAATGGAGTGTTATTTTTATAAATTTCATGTTTGCCATTTGTGCATAAATAAATTATAAATGAAATAAATAAATTAAAATCATTCCTTTTAACCTGCCTAAGTAATTATTTAATTAAGAATCTTTAAGTGTGAAACCTAGCCTCGTGTCAAATATAAGACCGGGCCAAAATGGTAAGACCGGTTTAAAAGATTCAAATCCCTGTTAACATCTTAAAACATGTTAACACTCCTGGCAGAAGTGATTCGTTAAAAATCACATGTCATTCTTAAATGAATAAGGATTCTTTAGAAGATTCCTAATCCAGTTTAATGATCTCTGAATCCTGGATTTACATCATCAATTAAGATGATCATATTTAACCATACGTGGTAATATAGTGCCTACGGGCCTTGCTCATTTCTACATGAGCCAAAAGACAGTGGTAGCTATGACTCCCTGACTAATAAAGGTAATGAACTAGGTTCAAACCTTAAAAGTCTTGATTCTCTGAAATCATGGTTTATGAAATAGTCCATGAGACCAAGCCTTATGTGCTAATATATATTGTTATTGTTTTATGTTTAGGATAAATTTTAATTGAAATCCTAAATTAATACGATTAATAAGTTAACCAAATATGGTCTCTGTTTACCATGGTTAACGAATTACCCTAAGGGGTAATTCCATAATAAAATCCCAAATAAAATATTGACCTTGTTTTCTGCAACAGTTCAATACAAATGGCTGACTCCAATGAAGGCAATAGCCATCCTGTGGAGCCGAATGAGAACGCCCAGATTACATTAACGGGTGCTGAACTAAAAGCAATCATAGACGGCGCTATCACACAAGCTTTGGATAGACAATATGAGGAATACAGTGGTACTCGGAGTAGGACCCACTCTGCGTCACATTCAAAGCCAAGGACACATTCTGAGGCTCATAACAAGCCTCCTCCCAAGAAGAATGGACCCAAGAAAGACGGTGATGACCGTCAGTCCACCAACAATCAAAGTGACCCATCTCAGCATATAGTACTGCATCAAGGACCTCGTAACAAGGGTTGCACTTACAAGTACTTCGTGTCTTGTAAACCCAGGGATTTTACTGGGGAAAAAGGGGTCGTCGACTGTATGACATGGCTGGATGAAATGGACACGGTGGTGGATATCAGCGGGTGCGCTGAAGGGGATATAGTTAAGTATGTGTCACAGTCCTTCAAGGGGGAAGCATTGGCATGGTGGAGATCTCTGATGGAGGCCTCCGGAAAGATCCCGTTGTATAGTATGACGTGGGATCAATTCATTGCCCTGATCAAAGATAATTTCTGCCCTCAACATGAGGTGGAAAAGATAGAATATGACTTTCTATCCCTGGTGATGAAGAACCTCGATTGTCAAGCTTATCTGACAAGCTTCAATACACTGTCTCGGCTGGTTCCCTACCTGGTAACTCTGGAGCCAAAAAGAATTGCTCGCTTTATTGGTGGTTTAGAACCCGAGATCAAGGCCAGTGTAAAAGCTTCTCGGCCGGTTACCTTCAGGTCTGTAACTGACCTTTCCTTATCCCTCACTCTGGATGCGGTTCGGCAGAGATCGCAGAGGAATAAGGCGGCCGAGAAGAGGAAGCATGAAGATGATGGTTCGCGTAGATCGAACAAGAAGCACCGTGGGAGCGGTGATCACAAGAAGAGATCGGATTCGAAGAAAGAGGGGCATCGTTCTGGAGAGAAGCCCACATGCAAAACTTGCAAGAAACAGCACTTTGGAAAGTGCAGACTCGAATCAAACTCAAATAACGAGTCAAGGTCTTTTGCTTGTGGTTTGTGCAAGTCCAAGGAACACAAAACCTTGGATTGCAAAAAGATGAAAGATGCAACGTGCTACCGTTGCAATGAAAAGGGCCACATAAAGACTAACTGCCCTAAGTATAACAAGAAGCCTGAGGAGGCTAAGAAGACTAATGCCAGAGTCTTCAGGATGGATGCGAAGGAGGCTGTGCAAGATGATAACGTCATAACAGGTACTTTCCTTGTAAATGATGTTTTTGCAAGAGTACTTTTTGATTCAGGCGCTTCATTGAAAATTTTTCAAGGATTGCTGCACCCCTAACTTCCCTGACCAAGAAGAAAGTAAAGTTCGTTTGGGGTCCTAAGCAGCAAGAGTCCTTCGATGTTTTGAGACAAAAGTTGAGCAACGCTCCTGTGCTTACCTTACCTGAAGGCGCTGAAGAATTTGTAGTTTATTGTGATGCATCACACACTGGCATGGGGTGTGTGCTTATGCAGAAAGGCAAGGTGATTGCCTATGCATCACGACAGTTAAAGGTGCACGAAAAGAATTACACCACCCATGACTTGGAATTGGGTGCCGTTGTGTTCGCACTAAAACTGTGGAGGCATTATCTTTATGGAATCAAATTTGTGATCTTTTCTGATCACAAGAGCTTCCAGCATCTGTTTAACCAGAAACAATTAAACATGAGGCAACGCCGTTGGATGGAAACTTTAAATGATTATGATTGTGAAATCAAATACCATCCCGGCAAAGCGAATGTAGTCGCTGATGCCTTGAGCAGAAAGGAAAGGGTTAAACCCATTCGAATTAACGCCAAGCGTATGGAGATAAAGAACAGTTTGATAGAAAGGGTGTTAGCTGCACAGAAGGAAGCTGTGTTGGAAGCTAACTATCCTAATGAAAAGTTAGGAGTAACTGAGGAGCAGTTAACTCTTAGCAAGGACGGAATTTTACGGTTAAACGGACGAATATGGGTTCCAATTTTTGGAGGACTCCGTGATGTCATCCTCCAAGAAGCCCATAGTTCCAAATACTCCGTTCATCCTGGAGCTGATAAGATGTACCAGGATTTAAAGGCAAATTATTGGTGGATAGGCTTGAAAAAGTCTGTAGCCGCCCATGTAGCAAAATGCTTGACATGTGCGCAAGTCAAAGCCGAGCATCAGAAACCGTCAGGTTTGCTACAACAGCCTGAACTTCCTACGTGGAAGTGGGAGATGGTAACTATGGATTTTATTACCAAGTTACCCAAGACAAGGAAAGGAAATGATACGATATGGGTTATAGTTGACCGGCTGACTAAGTTAGCTCATTTCTTACCCATCAAGGAGACTTATAGCTCCGATATGTTAGCCCAGTTATACGTTGATAAGATTGTAGCCTTACACGGCATACCTGTAGCTATTATCTCTGATAGAGATACTAGGTACACGTCACATTTCTGGAAGAGCTTCCAGCAATCTTTGGGCACACGTTTGAACTTTAGTACGGCTTACCATCCTCAGACAGACGGTCAGAGTGAGCGTACTATTCAAACGTTGGAAGATATGCTACGCGCATGTGCGATCGATTTGGGAGGTAGCTGGGATAAGAACTTACCATTGATCGAATTCTCCTACAACAATAGCTACCATACCAGCATAAAGGATGCGCCTTTTGAGGCATTATACGGTAGAAAGTGTAGATCGCCAGTTTGTTGGGCGGAAGTTGGAGAAGTCCAGTTATCAGGACCAGAGATCGTGTTCGAAACGACGGACAAAATTGTCCAAATTCGTAACAATCTCCAAGCTGCCCGGAATAGGCAGAAGAGTTACGCTGATCCAAGTCGTAAGGATTTTCACTTCGAAGTAGGTGACAAAGTCCTACTTAAAGTGTCACCATGGAAAGGGGTGATGCGATTTGGTAAGAAAGGCAAACTAAGCCCGAGATACATAGGACCTTTCGAGGTTATCGAACGTGTCGGTTCGGTTGCCTACAAGTTGAACTTACCAGAAGAGCTCAGTGGAATTCACAATGTGTTCCACATCTGCAATCTAAAGAAGTGTTCCGCTGACGATTCACATGTCATGCCACATACAGATGTGCAAATAGATAAGAGCTTAACGTTTGTAGAAAAACCTTTGTCGATTGAAGATCGACAGGTAAGGAAGCTTCGAAGAAAGCATATACCTTTTGTTAAGGTCAAATGGGATGCCCGTAGGGGTGCCGATTACACGTGGGAGGTTGAATCCACGATGAAAGAAAAGTACCCTTACTTATTTCAGTAAATCTCGGGTCGAGATTTATTTTAAGGGGGTGAGGATGTAACACCTCGGAAATTCACGTCCTATAATAGGTTGACACGTGTCATAAAGTTTAAACGTGTGAAAGAAATATTATGGAAGGACTAAAGTTGACAAACGTTGAAAGTATGTGAATATACGTATTCTAAGTGTCAACTGTGAATAAATACAATGTATATTAACCCTACACGATGCTCATACCTTCAAACGAATAAATCATGGATCATACGAAGCTAAATGTGAGTGATTTCAAACTACAGGGACCAAATGTGTCAACATGTTTAATTTATACCTCTGAGTGACCTTTTGACAAACCCGAAGCTTTGTAAAAATTAATTGTGCTCATGAGAATGCACCATAAAAATTTCATAAAGTTTCGTTAACATATGAGAAAGATATGATCAAATTCGTGTGCGAAGCGTTAAAGCGTAAACGTCGAAAGTTAGGACTTTTCGGGTGAAAATAAAGTTACCCGGGGACTTGGCAAAGTGGGTATATGTTTTAAGGCCTTAGTAGATCAATTATAAGGGTTTAACATACAAGAAATCAGTGCCTATCCGAGTTTTGAAGAGCCAAGGACTGATTAGCAAATAAAATCAAAATCTGATCTGCAGGAGGGGCTCGCGTCACGCGAGGGGACCCTCGCGCTACGCGAGGGTGGCCCAGTTCCGCGAAAAATGGCTGTTTGTCTCCTGAAGCTTATATGCGCGACCTCTACCCGTTTTTCCACTTCTCCTGGCCCCTAAAACATCCCCTAAGCCCCTAGGACACATGTCAATCGATTGTGGGCACTCATAGACTCAGTTGTCAAAGATTTATGGTGTGTGGAACCATTATAAATAGCCCTTCAAAGTCACAAACATTCTCACACCTTCATCTGATCATTTGGAGCCTTTCTGGAGCTAAGGAACTCTCCCAACTGATCATAAGTCGTGCATATGACCCTTGTAAGTGTTCTAATCCTTTCTTGTTTGAGTTTAGCTTAGTTAATTAGCTAAACGTCAAACCGTCGTAATTACGGTTTGACTTCGAGATTAGTCAATAATGGCTCAGTCAAATCTCGAATTAAAAGTAGTTATAAGTTGGTATTTATGTGGGTAATAAAACCCCAAAAGGGTTTCCCCTGATCACCACTTTAACTAGTTCAAAAGTCGGGTCAAACATATACTTAAAAAGTCAACAGAATTCTTAAAAGGTCATTTATGCATAATTAGCTATCTAGACCATGTATAACCTGTTTGATTATTGTTATAACTTAGTAATTAGTGTAAGAACATGTCCAAACCAGTTCAACCCGACTACTTCCTGTTTAGACCCAGTTCGGAACCGAAAGTCACATAGTTTGACTTTCACTTTGACTTTCAGTTCTGACCCGTTTAGGCATATTTTAGAAATGCCACAGAGCTTAAATTGGACTAGGTTACATGTTAGAACAACCCTCTGTGATTATGCACCTCGGTTCATTAGTTATCCAATTAATATGCAAGTTTCCGTTAATTGTTCATATGTTGACCGTTTTGCCCTTATTACCTAAAAACATGATTTATGAAAATGTAAAAGTGTAGAAACTTTGAATATTGATATATAAACTTGTATGCAAAATTTGACATCAGTTTGACTTGTAGATTAAGAGTTATGCTCATTAGCGTAATTACGGTGCTTTATGTTAATAAAATGGCGTAATTAGCGTATAGCCTAATTAAACATACTTTTTGGTATCAAACGAATTACCCACTGATGTAATATATTATTTTGGGAATTTTAAAGATTTTTAATTAATTTTAGGCTGAGCATAACTCATAGTCATAGGCTTAATTCGGTAATTGTCGGTTTTGCCCTTACGGGCCATAAAATGAGTTTTACACATCTAAACGACTCCAAACCTTTTGCCACTGATTAGTTATGATAAATGAATTATTTTAAGCCTTCTGGAAATATAAAAATATCAGACTTAAGTATCGAACCCGGTAATGGCCTTTAATCGCCTTATTTAGCGTTATTAGCGCATAGTATCTTTTAAAATCATATTGGACATACCCGGGTTGATACCTACTGATATAAGAAGCAAATTATCATATTTTAACAGTAAGAAAAAGTTGATAAACTCAGACTTCAGTTTTGAGCTTGTCGGCTTATGTGAAATTACCAAAATACCCCTACGGGGCCTAGTTTGGTTAAAAATGATAAGTTTCACATACATGCTTTAGCCTACTGTTAAAATTCATCAAATTGAGTATGTTTGCTGTTTACATCAGACTTGTAACTCAGTTAGACATTTAAACTCTTTTACAAACTTTAAAATGACCAAACTACCCCTACGGGGCATAGTTTGTGTTTAAATTAGTTTCGGGCATAACGAAAGACACCTTACTGATGTCACAACATATTTGAGACATAATTAACTTAGGAAATCTGTATATAGCTCTCATGACTACCCGTCACGCTTATTACGCGTACGGTTCGGTTTATGTAACAAGTTTACATAAATTAGCCGAAACGGGTCAAACCTTAACGGTTTTACCTCAAAATCCAGAATGTGAATAATAAACCCATATTAAACAAGTCTTCAAACTTGTCGGGTCTGAATCACATTCTATCCGGTCTTCGCTTAATTGTGCGTACGAACCGTATCTTGAAACTAGCCGGTCTAAGCTAAAGCTTAATAAAAGACCCGTTAGAATTCTAATAGGTTATATTAAACCTTCGTTCCAGATTAGGAGAGACAGTAAAAGCTACGTGCATTCTACTTATTGTGAATTATACTTGCATCAGGTAAATACTTTTAACTTATTTTCCCTATACGGGCTTGGGTTACGGTACATAGCGTATCGCTTGATCGGGCATCAAATCTCCACGCTTAGTGGGTAGTTGAATAATTTGATCGGCTCGTTTTAAACAGATGTGTTTACTTTACAGCCTTTGGGGGGTTAATGACCATGTCCCGGATATCCCTGGCATCATCTTACGAGATGGCCACGACCTGAGCACGGGGTGTAGGCGTACTCCCGTGTATAACTCACTTAAAGTGGTGTGTCTATTGATCTTTAACCCGGATACGTCCCGGGCTACTGAACGCATAAGTAACATGTAATTCGTTCCCAAGATTATTATATTATTAAAATAATTCTCCCAAGTTAAATAAAATGATTTATGCCACGTGCATCCAAACAAATTTTCAATCATTTTCCAAAATGAGTCAGTTGAATGTATTTACCAGTGTAAACTGACGTATTTTCCCAAAAAGACTGAATGCAGGTACTAAACGTAATTGGCTGGATTGTCTCCTAAGCATCAATAAAAGTCTCGCAAGCTTAGGATGCCAGAAGTCTGTTGAACAATTAAATGTTATTTTGTTTCGATCCGTTCTGTGGATAAACACCGGATATTGTGACTTTGTTTACAATAAATAAATTCGGATGTATTATATTTTCAATTGCTTCCGCTGTGCATTATTATATTGTGTTGTTTGACTATTACGTTGCCAACCACGTCACGATACTCCCCCACCGGGCCCACCGGTGACACGTGGAAATCGGGGTGTGACAGGTTGGTATCAGAGCCAACACTGAGTGAATTAAACACTAGCCTTTTGTGTTTAATCTCAGTTACACAATTGCACATATCTAAACTTTTGAGTCTAGACTTATAACTTAGGACAAATTCCACCTCTTCGGTATTTGTTTTGTCCTTTAAATTTTATATTTTTGTTATTGTTATCTCACTCTTTATTGACAGGAATAACAAAGATGCCTCCGAGATTCTTCCGAACACGAGGACGAGGAAAGGGGCCAGTTACCGCCCCCAACGATCATGAAGCTGGATCTTCACGAAGACGAGCTCCATCAAACACCGAGAGTGACGACCCTCGGGAGAATAGAAGAAACCAGTTCGAGCCGGCCAGGCGGTCGGTTTCGCATAGTTCGACCCCGCCCGCTCTTAACCCTTACGAACCGAACAATCCACAGCCCTCATACGTACCGCTGCAGAGATCACTATCTCATCATTCATATGGAGACCCTACACCTATCTTTCGGGGACAGTTTAACCCGGTAGGATTCATACCGGAACCCGTGGGTTTTAACCCACTGGGTCCCGATGACCACTTTTCCGGAGATCACGCGGATGATATGGACGAGGATACGGACCCCGTCATGCCAGCGAGTGGTACTCCGAACCACCCCATCGAAATTTCTGATGGATCGTCCTTCCACGGATCACCCTACGGTGGTCCAGATAGTTTTCAAGCCCTGTTCGATCAACACCAGTGGTATTATACACCATCACACCACTCGTCATCACATGGGCAGCACCAGCAGCAGCCGTCTCATCAGCAACAGGAGCCACAACCACAGCCGCATCATCAAGATTAATCAGAGGATCATCGGTTTGTGGCAGTTACGCCACCACCTCCACCGCCACCAGTGCAACCGGCACCTCCTCAACCGCCAAGGCGTAGAAGAACCGGTGCACGCATGTCGGTGCGACCGGGGGGCTTCACTTTCGATTCCCCACGTCAGTCTAGTGCTAGTCACTACCCACCGCACTATGAGGACCCACAAATGGGTGGGCCTTCGCAGCCAGTTTTTCAACAGCCACCGCCCATGGGTTTTGAAAACCCAATACCAGCGTACACGGGTCCAAGTAATTACAACCCGTTTGAACCACCAGCTTACCACAACTACGGATACGCTGAGGCAGATCCTTATATGGAAGCAGCAAATTATAACGCCCTCAATGCCCAAGGACCCTACGGAGATCCATGGGGGGTAAGCTACCCGAATCAGGGGTACCCAATACCTCCCAGGCCTATCATTAGAACGCAGTCGCAGCCGCCACGATTGTCTCCCCCAGAACGGGAGGAAATTCTACATAGATTGAATCAGGTTGAGCGGGAAGCTCGCCGGGACCGCCAAGAGAAGCAGACCTTCTTCCAGGGATTAATAGGACTGCTCAAGGGAAAGAACAAGAAGGATTATTAAATCCTCCCAGCTGTTGTTGAGCCCCTGCGTGGGCATATTTCGTTGTTAAGCCCCTACGTGGGTGTGTATGTTTGTTTGTGTGTATTGACCCCTACGTGGGTCTATCTTTCCATAAACCCCTACGAGGGTATGTTGTATGTTTAGTCCCTGCGTGGACTTATGTTTGTTTAAGTCCCTACGTGGACAATTGTTGGGTGTTAGTCCCTACGAGGACTTGTGTCTTTCTGTAATACCCCTACGTGGGCATGTCTTCTGTAAGACCCCTGCGTGGGCATGTTGGTATGTTTTAGCTCCTGCGTGGGCAAATTTCATGTGTAAAAGACCCGTTTAGGGCGATATGTAATATAGTGATAAATTAATGGAGTGTTATTTTTATAAATTTCATGTTTGCCATTTGTGCATAAATAAATTATAAATGAAATAAATAAATTAAAATCATTCCTTTTAACCTGCCTAAGTAATTATTTAATTAAGAATCTTTAAGTGTGAAACCTAGCCTCGTGTCAAATATAAGACCGGGCCAAAATGGTAAGACCGGTTTAAAAGATTCAAATCCCTGTTAACATCTTAAAACATGTTAACACTCCTGGCAGAAGTGATTCGTTAAAAATCACATGTCATTCTTAAATGAATAAGGATTCTTTAGAAGATTCCTAATCCAGTTTAATGATCTCTGAATCCTGGATTTACATCATCAATTAAGATGATCATATTTAACCATACGTGGTAATATAGTGCCTACGGGCCTTGCTCATTTCTACATGAGCCAAAAGACAGTGGTAGCTATGACTCCCTGACTAATAAAGGTAATGAACTAGGTTCAAACCTTAAAAGTCTTGATTCTCTGAAATCATGGTTTATGAAATAGTCCATGAGACCAAGCCTTATGTGCTAATATATATTGTTATTGTTTTATGTTTAGGATAAATTTTAATTGAAATCCTAAATTAATACGATTAATAAGTTAACCAAATATGGTCTCTGTTTACCATGGTTAACGAATTACCCTAAGGGGTAATTCCATAATAAAATCCCAAATAAAATATTGACCTTGTTTTCTGCAACAGTTCAATACAAATGGCTGACTCCAATGAAGGCAATAGCCATCCTGTGGAGCCGAATGAGAACGCCCAGATTACATTAACGGGTGCTGAACTAAAAGCAATCATAGACGGCGCTATCACACAAGCTTTGGATAGACAATATGAGGAATACAGTGGTACTCGGAGTAGGACCCACTCTGCGTCACATTCAAAGCCAAGGACACATTCTGAGGCTCATAACAAGCCTCCTCCCAAGAAGAATGGACCCAAGAAAGACGGTGATGACCGTCAGTCAACCAACAATCAAAGTGACCCATCTCAGCATATAGTACTGCATCAAGGACCTCGTAACAAGGGTTGCACTTACAAGTACTTCGTGTCTTGTAAACCCAGGGATTTTACTGGGGAAAAAAGGGCCGTCGACTGTATGACATGGCTGGATGAAATGGACACGGTGGTGGATATCAGCGGGTGCGCTGAAGGGGATATAGTTAAGTATGTGTCACAGTCCTTCAAGGGGGAAGCATTGGCATGGTGGAGATCTCTGATGGAGGCCTCCGGAAAGATCCCGTTGTATAGTATGACGTGGGATCAATTCATTGCCCTGATCAAAGATAATTTCTGCCCTCAACATGAGGTGGAAAAGATAGAATATGACTTTCTATCCCTGGTGATGAAGAACCTCGATTGTCAAGCTTATCTGACAAGCTTCAATACACTGTCTCGGCTGGTTCCCTACCTGGTAACTCTGGAGCCAAAAAGAATTGCTCGCTTTATTGGTGGTTTAGAACCCGAGATCAAGGCCAGTGTAAAAGCTTCTCGGCCGGTTCGGCAGAGATCGCAGAGGAATAAGGCGGCCGAGAAGAGGAAGCATGAAGATGATGGTTCGCGTAGATCGAACAAGAAGCACCATGGGAGCGGTGATCACAAGAAGAGATTGGATTCGAAGAAAGAGGGGCATCGTTCTGGAGAGAAGCCCACATGCAAAACTTGCAAGAAACAGCACTTTGGAAAGTGCAGACTCGAATCAAACTCAAATAACGAGTCAAGGTCTTTTGCTTGTGGTTTGTGCAAGTCCAAGGAACACAAAACCTTGGATTGCAAAAAGATGAAAGATGCAACGTGCTACCGTTGCAATGAAAAGGGCCACATAAAGACTAACTGCCCTAAGTATAACAAGAAGCCTGAGGAGGCTAAGAAGACTAATGCCAGAGTCTTCAGGATGGATGCGAAGGAGGCTGTGCAGGATGATAACGTCATAACAGGTACTTTCCTTGTAAATGATGTTTTTGCAAGAGTACTTTTTGATTCAGGCGCTTCATTGAAAATTTTTCAAGGATTGCTGCACCCCTAACTTCCCTGACCAAGAAGAAAGTAAAGTTCGTTTGGGGTCCTAAGCAGCAAGAGTCCTTCGATGTTTTGAGACAAAAGTTGAGCAACGCTCCTGTGCTTACCTTACCTGAAGGCGCTGAAGAATTTGTAGTTTATTGTGATGCATCACACACTGGCATGGGGTGTGTGCTTATGCAGAAAGGCAAGGTGATTGCCTATGCATCACAACAGTTAAAGGTGCACGAAAAGAATTACACCACCCATGACTTGGAATTGGGTGCCGTTGTGTTCGCACTAAAACTGTGGAGGCATTATCTTTATGGAATCAAATTTGTGATCTTTTCTGATCACAAGAGCCTCCAGCATCTGTTTAACCAGAAAGAATTAAACATGAGGCAACGCCGTTGGATGGAAACTTTAAATGATTATGATTGTGAAATCAAATACCATCCCGGCAAAGCGAATGTAGTCGCTGATGCCTTGAGCAGAAAGGAAAGGGTTAAACCCATTCGAATTAACGCCAAGCGTATGGAGATAAAGAACAGTTTGATAGAAAGGGTGTTAGCTGCACAGAAGGAAGCTGTGTTGGAAGCTAACTATCCTAATGAAAAGTTAGGAGTAACTGAGGAGCAGTTAACTCTTAGCAAGGACGGAATTTTACGGTTAAACGGACGAATATGGGTTCCAATTTTTGGAGGACTCCGTGATGTCATCCTCCAAGAAGCCCATAGTTCCAAATACTCCGTTCATCCTGGAGCTGATAAGATGTACCAGGATTTAAAGGCAAATTATTGGTGGATAGGCTTGAAAAAGTCTGTAGCCGCCCATGTAGCAAAATGCTTGACATGTGCGCAAGTCAAAGCCGAGCATCAGAAACCGTCAGGTTTGCTACAACAGCCTGAACTTCCTACGTGGAAGTGGGAGATGGTAACTATGGATTTTATTACCAAGTTACCCAAGACAAGGAAAGGAAATGATACGATATGGGTTATAGTTGACCGGCTGACTAAGTCAGCTCATTTCTTACCCATCAAGGAGACTTATAGCTCCGATATGTTAGCCCAGTTATACGTTGATAAGATTGTAGCCTTACACGGCATACCTGTAGCTATTATCTCTGATAGAGATACTAGGTACACGTCACATTTCTGGAAGAGCTTCCAGCAATCTTTGGGCACACGTTTGAACTTTAGTACGGCTTACCATCCTCAGACAGACAGTCAGAGTGAGCGTACTATTCAAACGTTGGAAGACATGCTACGCGCATGTGCGATCGATTTGGGAGGTAGCTGGGATAAGAACTTACCATTGATCGAATTCTCCTACAACAATAGCTACCATACCAGCATAAAGGCTGCGCCTTTTGAGGCATTATACGGTAGAAAGTGTAGATCGCCAGTTTGTTGGGCGGAAGTTGGAGAAGTCCAGTTATCAGGACCAGAGATCGTGTTCGAAACGACGGACAAAATTGTCCAAATTCGTAACAATCTCCAAGCTGCCCGGAATAGGCAGAAGAGTTACGCTGATCCAAGTCGTAAGGATTTTCACTTCGAAGTAGGTGACAAAGTCCTACTTAAAGTGTCACTATGGAAAGGGGTGATGCGATTTGGTAAGAAAGGCAAACTAAGCCCGAGATACATAGGACCACGTCACGATACTCCCCCACCGGGCCCACCGGTGACACATGGAAATCGGGGTGTGACATTATTGAAACCTGATAATGGTATTAGGCCTATCGCCGTGGGGGGCATCTGGCGTAGGTTGGTCTCTAAGGTGGCTATGAAGAAGGTTGGGAAGGACATGACCCAGTATTTGGGGGATTTTCAATTCGGGGTTGGTACACCAAATGGGGCGGAGGCGGTGCTTCATAGTGCGAACAGGTTCCTGAACTCTTTTCATGAAGATGGGTCCATGGCCTTGCTTACGGTAGACTTCACCAATGCTTTCAACATGGTTGACCGCTCAGCGTTCCTCCAACAGGTCCACCAACGTTGTCCATCGGTGGGTCAAGTTCCTGTACGCCCAACCCGCTAGGTTGTATGTTGGCAGCGAGTGTATTGGGCCACCACTGGAGTGCAACAGGGAGATCCATTGGGGCCCATTCTCTTTGCCCTAGCCTTACACCCCCTTATTCTCCGTGTCCAGGAGCACTGTAACCTCCCATTTAATGCTTGGTATTTGGATGATGGCACGATTATAGGTAATGCAATAGAAGTTGCTAAAGCCTTGGACATCATCAACACGGAGGGACCATCCCTAGGGCTCCATCTCAATATTAAGAAAACGGAAGTGTACAGGCCATCGTGTGACGGTCTCAAGGATCAGGACGACCTTTTCCCGAGAGGGATAGGTAGACCTGAGAGGGGGGTTAAGCTCCTTGGGGGGGGGGGGGTTAGCCGAGATTATGCTTTTATCGGGGAATTAGCTGGGCGGCGGGCTTCCGCAGCGGTTGACCTTATGAAACTCCTGCCCTGCCTCCAGGACCCCCCAGTGCGAGCTTCTTCTTTTAAGGTCTTGCATGGGGGTAGCTAAGTTACTATTTGGGTTGCGGACCTGCCAACCCCACTTGATGGCAAATGCAGTATCCTGTTTTCACGATGGTCTCCGAGAGGCTATCGAAGACATTGTTGTTTGCGGGGGGTCCTACTTTGGTGACCTTCAATGGCGTTTGGCATCTTTGCCGATGCGTTTGGGTGGTTTGGGCCTCCTCTCAGCTCGGGGGGTTGGAGTTTATTCTTTTGTGGCGTCTAGAGCTCAGTCGTATGTATTGCAAGACCATATCCTTCGGAACAGTGGGGTTGTTAAGCTTGATGTAGACTACCAACAGGCCCTTGAGTACTTAAGTGTCTCTCTTCCAGACTTTGATATTGGCGGTTTCTCTAATATGGACACCGCCCCCCCAAAGCCACAAAAAACTTTGGCGAATGCTCTATTTGACAAAATCGCTCAGAGTCTGGGGGAAACATTTGATCTGTCTCCCCGCCAGAAGGCGGTGATTGAGTGCTTGAAAGGCCCCCATGCGCAAGACTTTTTGACTGTTATCCCGATCGAGGGGCTTGGGCAATGCATGTCGGCTGTTGAGTATAGGGCTATTCTCAAATACCGGCTGATGATCCCTATGTATCCAGAAGACGAAACCTGCCCAATCTGCCGTAAAGCCTGCATGGATAAATACGGGGAGCATGCTGTTCATTGTAAGGAGCTCACTGGTTTTGTTGATACATATTTTGTGGACGCGACTCGGCTCGGTTCGACTTGGTTCGGTTCGACTCGGTTAGGTTCGGCTCAAGCCCGACGTCACGACATTCCTCCGTCGTGCGCCCCAGAGTTCGACACGCGAAGCACAAAGAGCCGTGAGCATTCCCGAGGTGCCACATCACCATGACATCATCATGATGATGTCATGATGATGTCACATGTTTGAACAAATACAAATTCACGTTGAAATCTGCTCTATGTTCATGCATGCACTGTATTTGGGCTTTGACTTCACACTGGGCCAAAACACTACAACTGGGCCAAAGCCTCCTTGCTGTTTCAATACATGTCGACGAAACAGAAGTGTTTCGTCGACTTGATATGTGTTTCGCCGGCAACAACTGATTCGTCGAGTCCTACTTGTGTTTCGTCAATGCTGGTGCTATATATAGACTGAAGACAGAACAGAAATGCAGTAGAACACAGGAGACACAAGTGAGAGCACACACACACACGAGAGCTTTGAGAGAGTTTGCAGAATATATTTGTAAACATTGCTTTGTAACCGAACCTTTCATACGTATTAATACAGAGGTGTTAATCGGTGAATATTGCGTGTCGTGTATTTGCGTGTTCGATCTCGGTTTGCTTTCCCGGTTGGATTTCGCACAACCGGGTTGGTTTGTATACAAGGATTAGGCGACTAGATCCTCCCCTAGCCGGACCTACAAGTGGTATCAGAGCCTTGGCTCTTCTCCTTGTTAAAACCGAGGTGTTTTCGGATTGTTTTTCGGGTTTTTAAAGTTCATATTTTCTGGAAAAAACGCCTTAAATCTGGTCTAATCTTGTTGTTTTTTTGCTTGGTGTTTTGTTAAAAACCTTGTTGTTTATCATGTTCTCATGTTAGTTGTTGGTTTTTATTAAACATTTTAGCAAAATCGCGTGTTCGGAATTTATCGGTCACCGGAATCATCATATTTTTCACCGGAATATTCAAGTGTTCTTCAAATCTTCATCATATATTCAAAATGTTCTTGAAGTTTTACACTTTTTGATCTTTGGAAACCATTTGTAAAACTTGTTTGTGCATTGAAAAGGTAAACAGATTAAAATATTTGGAACCTTACTTGTTTGGTGAAAAGCATCATGTCTTGAGCCGAAAGCAGTTCCTGTTGTGTCAGTAAAGGATAAAAGTCAAAATTTGCATTGGGCCTGTTGAGTGGATAACCCAAAATTTGCATTTTTGTTTCGTCAAGTTCAAATCAAAATGTGCATTTTTGTTTCGTTGAGTTGGGCCCATATATAAAATTTTGTTTCGCCATTGGTAAAGCCCAAAAGAATATTTGTTTCATCAAATTAAAAAGGCTAAGTATATAAAATCCATTTCATCGACCATAGTGGGCTACACATTGGGCTTTAATTCCTTTCGTCAAGTCAGTAAGCCCAAATTTGTTTTTCTATTTCGTCGACTTAGGGAGGACCATTCTGTTTCGACAAGCCCATTTTCACAAAATCAGTTTCGTCGATTTGCAAGCCCAAAGGCAGTTTCGTCGTCTTAGTTGGGCTTTTGATTCGTCAAACCCAATACACCAAATCTGTTTCACCGATTACGTGGGCCATTCATCTAGTGGATAAGGGTTGGGCTTGTGTTTCGTCATCCAATCATCACACAACCTGTTTCGTCAAGTTTAAGATTTAAAATCTGTTTCGTAAAAGATAACAAAACAGTTTCAGTTTCGTGGAATCGTGTTTCGTCAAAGACATTTTTTTTAAACAGAAGGCTTGCCAAAGTAGTTTAACTATTTGTTTGAGGTGTGATTTTTAGGTATTCATTTTTCTTGATCAAAAATGAATCCGATTTGGGGTACTCCGGTAAATACAGATATGTATTATGGAACTCCTAGCGCTCCTGCAATACAAGTGCGACATGATCCTGAGATGTATTATGGAACTCCTAGTACTCCTGCAAGACCTTCTTCACACGCTCCAATTTAAACAGCGTTTGTGTCTAGCACAGATCTACATGGCAATCCTATCCAATTTCCTGTTAAGCCAGCTCCAACAATAGACTTGTACGGAAATCCGCTTCAACCAGTTTCTCAACCAGCTCCACAACAGCAAGTCTATGGGCCATCTACTGTAACCGCTTGTTTTGCTGAGGTTGTCAAGGATCTAAATCACGCCAGTGGTGGAGAATCTTCCGCCAATTGTGGTGAATCTTCTGAAGATGAAGACAGTTCTGGTTACAGTGGAAGCTCAGATGAAGAATCCTCAACTTCAGGCAATGATCATTTGGATGACACGTCAAGTGTGTCAGTTGAAGCAGAGGTTGATGAGGTATTGGGAGACACTGCAGCAGAAAATCATAGGAGATCTATATTGGTGGATCAAGCTGCTTATTCTTCTTCTTCTCTCCATTCAGCCGTTATGGTTAATGTCGACAGTTCATCAAGTCAGGTATGTGTCGATGAACCCACTGCTGTTATTTGTGATAATTGTGATAGATTGCATGTTAAATGTGCTGATTTAGATGCAAACATGTCTGAGTTGCAAGGCAAACATGATGCTTTACAAGCTAGTTTGTTTGATTTGCAAGACAAACATGTTTCATTGAATGATAAGTGGTGTGAGTTGCAAAGCAAACACGAGGCTTTGCAAGAGAAATATTATGTGACATTCATCCACAATCAGAAATTGACCGTGGATCTTTCAAAGTGCACTGAAGCCAACATGTTTTATGAAAACCATGAAAAGGAGTTTAAATCGATAATTGAGAAATTAAAGAAAGATAAAACCGAGTTAACGAAAATGGTTTCCAGAAAACAAACTGACATTAATTTGTATATAACTCGACTTGAGATAATGCAAAAAAGGGATGGCTTGTGTGAAAACTGAAAGTGAGGCGATCCAGCTTAAGCTAGACAGTTATTTGAGCTCTAGCTATGTGTTGGATCACATCATTGACGTTCAGAAAGAGAAACGGGATGTCACATGCATAGGCTACAAGAAATGTCCACCACCTGTGAGACACAATTATGATGCCATGCCTGACGAGGAGGATAGAACTTTTTTTTGAACCATCTGTTCCTTTAGACGTTGAGGAATTTGCAACAGGGCTCGGATACAAGAAGGAAGTATCATCAGATTCGGATGTGTCAGCAGATACATTTGTAACTGCTGAACAGAATCAAGATCCTCCGGTTGTGATTGAGGATGCTGATTCTTCTGATGATGAATCTGATGATACTGATTCAGCAAAGTCTGATGCGGTGATCAAAGAAGAGGACATACCTCTTGAGAATCATATTCTATGTGATCCTCCCGCAAAGCCCGCTAAGACTGTTGCAATCGAGTCCTCGTCTGCAAAAGAGTCTGAGAGTGTGGATTTGCTGTACACTCTTGTTGGTGATGATAAAATCTATTCTGACAAAGATTTTCCTATTAAGAATGTTAATCAATCCTTAATTAGTAAAGTCTTTGAAAATTCGACAAGTAAGTTTTTGGGAAAGACAGGATCACATGTTACAGTAACACAGTGTCCACCTATCCCAAAGGCCGAAGTTCGAAAACAATATGGCAATCGAAAATTACCAACAGTGAAAAGACAGCAAAATCATAACAAACCAAAAGAAAAGACACCGACTCAAAGTCAAAGGAAGCCAAATCAGAAGAAGAACAAGAATGTGAACTTTGTGAAATCAAAGGGAACGGACAAAATTGAAACGTTTGAAAACAAATCTAACTTAGATTTTGTTAAACAAGCAACAGTGTTGAAAAGAAATGAACCAAACTGTTCGAAACCTAGTACCTCGAGGTCACAAAGTTCATCTTCATCGGCAAGACGATCACATGATACTTCGGGGTTTGTTGAACGAAGATCATGTTTTGAATGTGGTGAGTATGGGCACATTGTTAGAAATTGTCCATATCTCACGAAAGGAAAGGCAAAAGTTGATGCCCCCCATGGTAACAATTACCATAAAAGATTTGTTTCACCAAAACAGGACCCTCGTCTTGTTAAACAACAAGAAAAGAAACAGAAAAGCCAACAGGTCAAGAAAGTTGAAAAGGCGTTAAAACCGGAGGTTATCCAAACACAGTCTGTTAAGTTAGAAGTTAAAAATGAAAAACAAAAACAGATTTGGAAACCAAAACCAGTAACTGTTTCAAGGGGAGCTACAACAATTCCGAATCATCGGGAAATGGATGTTACAATTCTCGATGATGACGGACGACCCAAGTCTGTGAAGGCTTGGGTCCCCCTCTCCAACTAATCTCTGAATGAGTGTGTAGGATGTTCCAGGAGGAACTATTGATAGTCTTAGGATTGTTGATAGTGGAGCGTCCATGCACAAGATCGGCGACATGCGGCTCCGAAATATTGTTACATTTAGGAGAATGTTGTTGCCTTTTGATGGAGAGAGGAGAAAAGAAGACAAAAATGTCTGATGAAGGAAAAAGGAATGAAGTTGAAAAATTCGACCAGTTGAAATATGTGCCAAAATTTGGTTGTTATGGTTTTTGATCGGGTTCTCAGGATAGATTCCAACAAAATGTACGCACATGCAGCACATCTGAAGTTCAAAATTAACAAGATGAACGTGCAGTGTACTTTTCTCCGCGGTGTGATTGAAGAAAATGTGTTCGTTGAACAAACCAACCGGGTGTGCGGATGCCTTGGCGTGGATTGATCAACCGCACACTACTTCTAAAAGAGAAAGACAAAGACCTTCGCTGGTGCAATGTGGAAGACCAGCCGGACCCAAAGGTTTCTGATCTTGTTGCTGTCAAGAGATTTCTCAGTAGCTACAAAAATCGACTTTGAAATCCACACCAGGTGGATATCCAGTTTGGGAGAGCGCTCAGATTCCTGGCAATGCACGAAGCAGTTGCAGGATACGGTTTTAAATTTCTAATCTCTCCTATTCTTGTCGATATTTAAGCTGCTTTATGAATTATTATCATCTCGTACAGCACTCTTTGGCCAAACAATGTTGTTAAGGTCCACACCGATGACCAACGTGCCGACCTTTTTACCAAAGCATTTGACAAATCAAGATTCGACTTTTTATTATTGGTAAACGGCATTAAGGTCAAGCAAGACTAAAACCAACATCGGAAAATCATTTTTGTAAATACCTTTGTGTTTTAAATTTATCTTAGTTTGTTGCTTTTAGGGGGAGTAAACCAAAATTTGAAAATCCAAAAACATCGAAAAACTTCAAAAACACAAAAACAATAGAAAAACAAAAATGAGTTTCCTGGCGAGCAAAAGAGAAAATGATAGTACATCAGTGGTCTGTCCAAACCTCTTTAAACCTTAAATGAAAAACGATAAGCAGCTCTATATAAGATGTATCGGTAGGCTCACAATCATTTTAAAGTGTGCAGGGTGATATAAATCTTAAATCGACTAAAGACCAGGTGGGAACCATTCATTGGCATATGGTCTTAGTACCGAAATTTCGTTTGAGAGATTGCCGAGGTTCTGAGATATTCGGTCTTTATGCTGCTTATCATCTGGGTATCATGGTTGTATCTTTTACCGAAAAATAACGGGGACGCAAGTCTAGATCTTCCATGATACCAAACATACGTGTACATACTGCATTCGACCTCAATAAGTGATTAACAATCACATGTCCTCAAAATAAGTGATAATATATCACATTTTTTCGGGAGTCAAGTTCGTCTCTCTGCTGTACGAAAGTACTGACCTGTTCACGGACTTGCTCCTGTGCCCTCATGCATATGAAAATCAAGTTCCTCATCAATAAGTGATTCTATCACATAGGGCTTGTTTTCAATCAAAATAAGTGAGAATCTCACATCATATACGGTCAAACAGATGATAATCGGTATACTCACCGGTAAGATGAACCCTCGTGTATACCTTGATACGGGAATGTGTCGTGATGTGGATGAACACCGGTCGGTAAGTATAAATCATACCTTAACGTATCCCCTCGCCATGATTACATCTGATAAGTTGAGCTTATGTGGACAACAATACCGATAATTGTTATAGGATGCTTATCTTAATGTTAACTAAAAGAACAACAAGAGCGTTTTGGCATGACCGTACACTGATATGATTCTCTTACCCTCGAAACTCACAAAAAGAATGTCTGTAAATATTTATTTAATGCTTTCATTTTCTGCATCTTGGTATATATTTATTTACTGTTTTCCGTCTTTACGTTTCGAAATATTCAAAATACCAAAAAGATTTTAGGTGTGTTTTAATGTAAACCTTCTAAAAAGCCAAAACGATTTTATTTATATTTCATTTTCGATCGTACGATGTTGGATCTCGAGTCTTCGTTGCCTGAAACCTGAACGAAAACCGAATTGACTAAATCTTCATAAACGGTCAAAATTTGCAAGTTTTGAAAGTTAAAAACTGAAATTGATAAATTTGTTAAACTTTCAAACTGTCAGACGGTAGTTGATTGAGAAATGGTCATATGTGTGTCATTTGTTTATACTAACTATATTCCAAGCAGTTGTTCTCATTACGCGTTTAGATTTCTTGTGTGTGCAGATTCTAAAGGCAAGGAGAACATGTTCGATGACAAGCGTTGGAATAAAGACACAATGTGAAGGCGCTCAAATGATGAAGATGATCGAGTTGCCGCTGGCCATCATCAACACCATCAGGATCTCAAGTATTGAAGATCAAAAGATTCACGAGCATACCTCAAAGGAGAGCTTATGTTAAGGGGGAGTTTGTCAACACACTTCCTACATGATACGGGTAGTTTGTTGATACACTTTCTGCTTTCAAGACGTGAATACTTTCAAGATCCTCCGACATAGAAGACATGAAAGGCGAACCTCACGAGTAGCGTCCAAGGGGGAGTTTGTTGATACATATTTTGTGGACGCGACTCGGCTCGGTTCGACTTGGTTCGGTTCGACTCGGTTAGGTTCGGCTCAAGCCCGACGTCACGACATTCCTCCGTCGTGCGCCCCAGAGTTCGACACGCGAAGCACAAAGAGCCGTGAGCATTCCCGAGGTGCCACATCACCATGACATCATCATGATGATGTCATGATGATGTCACATGTTTGAACAAATACAAATTCACGTTGAAATCTGCTCTATGTTCATGCATGCACTGTATTTGGGCTTTGACTTCACACTGGGCCAAAACACTACAACTGGGCCAAAGCCTCCTTGCTGTTTCAATACATGTCGACGAAACAGAAGTGTTTCGTCGACTTGATATGTGTTTCGCCGGCAACAACTGATTCGTCGAGTCCTACTTGTGTTTCGTCAATGCTGGTGCTATATATAGACTGAAGACAGAACAGAAATGCAGTAGAACACAGGAGACACAAGTGAGAGCGCACACACACACGAGAGCTTTGAGAGAGTTTGCAGAATATATTTGTAAACATTGCTTTGTAACCGAACCTTTCATACGTATTAATACAGAGGTGTTAATCGGTGAATATTGCGTGTCGTGTATTTGCGTGTTCGATCTCGGTTTGCTTTCCCGGTTGGATTCCGCACAACTGGGTTGGTTTGTATACAAGGATTAGGCGACTAGATCCTCCCCTAGCCGGACCTACAGGTTTCAAATATCGGCATGTCTGGGTGAGAGATGTTTTGGGGGACATCTTGAGGAGAGCGGGGATTTCTGCGAAGAAGGGGGCCCCTGTGAATTTCCTTACAGACCCCATGGAAGGGAGATCTACATTGAGACCAGCGGATCTGCTCGTCTTTGGCTGGGCAGGAGGGAAACATGCTTGTGTGGATCTCACCTAAATCCATAACACACGCACAAAGCATATCTTCGAGTGTTTGGATTGTCCGTTTGCTCTGGCCGTCGGTTTGTGGATGAAAGGCCGTACTTCGATTCAAATGAGATCCAAAGGCCTGTTGAAATGATTTCCAAATTCTAGAAATAAAACGACTGTCTTGGTCAGAAATGATTGAAATAGGCACTCCAGGATGAGCCCCTATTTCTTTGAGATAGAGTTCCGCTAGTTTCTCAGTATTATCCTTCTCCCAAATCGGTGAGATGTGTGCGGACTTTGTTAGTCTTTCGATGATTACACATATCATGTAATGACCTCTTGAGGTCCTGAGTAACTTCGTAATGAAGTACATCGATATTTGTTCTCATTACCAAACGGGAATCTCGGGTTGTTGTAACAAGTCCGAGGGATTTTGTTACTCGACTTTTACTTTCGCGCAAGTCAAGCATTCTCCGACATAAGTCGCGATATTACTTTTGAGGTTAGGCCACCAATAGTATTCTTTCAATACTTAGGCCTATGTGCTTCCTCCAAATATCATCTCGAAGGCCGCCAAAGAATGGAACCTAATTTCAACCCATAAGGTATAAAGTTCCATCTTCTTTCGGCAGTAATTGTTCCTTCATGCCTCGAAGTGTTTCTGCTTGAATATGCTCTTCCTTGAGCGCTTGTGAATCATCTTTTCTAATGCTTGAACTCTCAGGGTTCTAACTCGCTCCTTGCGGCTCAAGGCATCTGCTACCACATTTGCCTTGCCCGGATGGTACTTTATTTCACAATCATAGTCGTTCAACAATTCAACAAACATCGTTGACGTATATTTAATTCTTTTTGGTTGAATATGTATTGAAGACTTTTATGATCAGTGAAAATAATGCATTGAGTACCATATAAATAATGTCGCCATAATTTTTTTTTTTAAAGCGAATACCACCACGCCTAACTCAAGGTCGAGAGTGGTATAGTTCTTCTCCCCCTTAGCTGGTTTAAGGGAAAGCGGGTTTGTAGCAGGACAAGCTATAAGGAAAGCAGAATCAAAAAAGGTGGATAAACATGCTAAAGCATGTGCTGATAACCAACATGCATTTGTCCCCTTCGCCTTCGACACCTTTGGCTCCCTAGCTCCAGACGCTATCCGTTTGTTGACTAGGGTCCAAAAGGTTGTCCATAATAGTTGCTCATCAACAGGGGGCAGGGGTTTGTCTTTAATAGGATAGGGTTTGCTATTCAGAAAGGGGTAGCGGCGCAGCTTGTTGCTCGCTTACCTGCGATATTGATGTAAAGTGCACTTATAAGAATTATGTAATATAAACATTCATGTATATATAATATGCATACATAAGCATAACATATAATAAAAAACGACACTAATTAAAAGAACTTAAAAAGATAACTTTCAAACGAAAGAAAGTTCATGGCAAAAAAAAAGTGCATAAAGGAATCGCGTATGTTCATTCACAAACTTTGTACGCAAGTTTGTCTAAATTCTTAAACCAATAGTTATTAATAGTTTAAAATCGAATATCTAAATGGTAAGTAAATGTACCAATGATATGAAACTGTTGCATCAAAATGCATCCTTTTAGTTTAATAACATTAATGTATCACTCCTATAACATATCGTTGTATATAAGTTTAACGTACAAGACTGATGCATATAGTAAACGCTTATTTTTTACTATTCCCATACAAGTGCAAGTAAAGACAAAAGCATGATCCTCCTGGAAAAAGTAAATATAGCCTTGCAATAACAAAACTGTAATTCCTATATATTGTTGCTCATGTTTTTTACTGCACAAACACAACCCTTCTCTCTCTCTCTAAAAACCCTAACACTTTCTCTCTCTACAAACTCATCATCTCCCACATGACAACTTCTTCAACAGTAACGGACATGAGCCTGGGCCATAACGGCGTTAACAACGGCGGTAGAGGATCAGGAAGAAGAAAAACAAAGGGGTCGACGACCGAGTTGACTCAGAAGAAAAACAAACAACCTCAAAGAGGATTAGGCGTTGCAAAGCTTGAAGAACTTCGGTTACAAACAAACAACGTTGAACAGCTGGAACAACTTGAACGACTTCGGTTACAAGAAAGGTGGAAGAAAATGACTGAACTACCCTTCGTCGTCCCAACGCCTGTCCAAAACGTCGCCGTTCAGTTCCGTCATCCAGCTCATGTTTCTACTACTCCTGCACAGATGGTGGTTCAAGGCATTAATATGTATCCGATGGATCCGTCTGTCATCGGATCCAATATTAATAATGCTTGTTACCGATTCGATAACCCGAATGAGTTGTATTCGGTTTCTAGCTACATGAAATGTGCTTCTGATGGATGTGCTGTTTGTCACAAGGTAATAAACTAATAATAATAATCAGTTGATTTTTTGTGCTTGCTTTTCTAGTTCATCTTTCATTTCTTTTAACAAGTTTGTATTTTGATAATAATAATAAAATAATAATAATAATAATAATAATCAGTTGATTTTTTTGTGCTTGCTTTGTCTAGTTCATCTTTCATTTCTTTTAACAATTTTGTGTTTTGATAATAATAATAATAATAATAATCAGTTATAGTTTGTTACTGTTTCTTATTTTATGTGTTAGTTTTGTCTAGTTGATATTTCATTTCTTTTAACAATTTCTCGCCAGAAAAAGCGGATCGCGGGTGGAGCGAGCCACTGCTCGGTGAATCCGTTTCGTAACTTCTGCGGGAGTATGGAAATGACGGATGCTGGGAAAACTTGCCGCGGTTCAGGACAGGTAAATTAATTAATTTAAAAAAATTATAGTAAAAAATTTTTAATATATTTTTCGATGGATTTTATAGATAAATGGATGTTAATAATTTGTTTAAATTACACAGGTGACGGAATATGAGTTTTTCCCGGGGAAATGTGGCGGGGCTGAGGAGAACAAAGAGTTATTGAGTATGGGATCGACAGCGGCATGGTGTGGTAGCGGTGGTTCGGTTGCAGGAACGATCGGGTTACGCGGTGGTGAGGGGTCATGTGTGACAGCTATAACTGGTGGAGAAGAAGGAAGTGTATCTTCACTTGATTTGTCTTTAAAACTTTCTTATTGATTGATTAGTTTGTTAGTAGTAAGTAAGCAGGATGTTGTGTTTCACCTTTTGTGTGTATATCAATCAAACTTAACCGCCAGTCCACAACTGCTTTTGCTTAATTAATTAGTTTATTATAATATTAATATTAATGTTAATGTTAACAAGATCTTGTTGTTATTTAACATATGAGTTGTGAAATTTGATGATTAGTCTATAGGTACTTCATACAAGAAGCATGTGACATTGTGGCATGATTCATGTCATCAATATTATATGATATATTTTTTAAAGGATTAATGGGAAATTAAAGGATGGAAATGGGGTGGACAAGATGAAGCTTTATGCTGCAAACCTAGAAAAGGGTAGGATATATACATACAAAATACATGTAATTTATGTGTGTGAAGAAGAAAGTGAGGATGAAGAAGAAGCTTTCTGTTAATGGAAGAGACTTTAAGCTTTAAGAGTGCTTGTTCAATGTAAAAGAGGGTGCTAGAGAAACAGAGATCTGGAGATGAGCAGCAGTGGCTGCTATTTGCAGATTGTGCAGCAGCTGCTGCAGTGAGATCTCACACTCATTACAATATATATATAATATATGTATATGTGTGTAGCATTCATGTATGTATGTATTTGGGTCTACCTTGTGAAATACTAGGTTTTACAAAGATAAACATTTGTTTGAAGTGGAAGAATGTTTTTTAATAGTTTTAATCAAATTTTACAATATTAGATTTTAGTTAATATAACATTTCGAGTGTCTTTTAGTTAATATTACATTTCGAGTTTTATACAAACATCTTAGGGTTGATATTAACAAAGCTAATCTATTTTTTATATACTATATGAAGACCTGTTATATTGGTTTGGTATATAAATTTTCGGAACTTTTTAAAATACCTGTATTTTTAAAATTTACAATTAACGTTGTGAGGTTTTTTTTTTTTTTTTTGGACGTAGAACATTATCACAGTAACTTATATTACCACATTATATATAGTAATACCATTTTATGTCATAAAACATATGTGCCAATATTTTTGCTACTACCTTATCAATTTAAAGGGTAACAAGTTATTTCAAAATACATGCATCACTACTACAAAAAGAAGTACCAGTGACAAGATTAGAAACATCACAATAAATGAGTATATTCGTAAATATATATTATTTATCTGTTAATTATCACTACAGATTCTTCAAAGTGTTACGATTTATTAAAAAGTTTTTGGACCATATAGAAGAGTTGATATGAATATGATATTAATAAAAAAGAAAGAATTTTACAAATTTCGGATGTCACAACATAAACAACCTCAATTACCTAATAGGATATCCACTTCTCACCTCGTAGATGTGTTTGGCACACAAAAAAAGCTTGTTTTAAACCGGAATCCGGACTTAAACCGAAACCGAAAACAAAACTAGTTTGGAACCGCTACAACCCGTCAACAATTCTCAAAAATGGTCAAAAGTCTGGTAAAAAAAACTATTAAAACCCGGACCAATTCAAAACACAAGCTGGCGTTGATTTTCATTGACCAATTACCAAAACCGGTTTAGAGTTTGAACACGGTTTGATGTGCACCACCTTTGGCAACCTACAAGAAAGTTGGTATGTTGCGACAAAAGTTTTGGCGGCGACATGTGTTGTCGTTGGGATAGCTTAACCAACGGCGACAACATGATTTTGCCCCAAGGTTCTTGAGTTTTTATGGTTAGTAGGGGTGTTCAAAAAACTCACAGCTCGCTTGAAACTCGCTCGAAAAAAGTTCGAAAAAAGCTTGGCTCGAAATTGGCTCGATAGTAAACGAGCCAGCTCGGCTCGGCTCAGTTTTTAAACGAGCCAAGCTCGAGCTTGGCCTGGCTCGGCTCGCGTGAGCCGGCTCAATAAGGTTTACATCTTTCATTTTTTTTCACATCGCTCAGAAGATAAAAACTAAAGGAATATCTACCCTATAAAAGAAGGTAAAGACAATGTACAAAGTGAGCTAACTATTTATAATTGCATATTTATCCATTTGGTTAAATTAAATTGCAATTATGGCCCTTAGTCTATGAAAAAATTCATTTTTAGGGTTTTTTAAGTAGTAAATTTTGTGCTTCTTTGTTAGTTCGAACTAGATCGACCCGAGCCGAGCTAGCTCGAATTTTAACCGAGTCGAGCTCGAGCTGGGTCAAGCTCGGCTCGACTCGGCTCGTTTACAGCGCTAATGGTTAGGTCACCTTGTGGCGACGACTTATCGTCACCCCAGCTTAGACGGAAAATGCTAAAAAGTACAGCGTCTTTTAAAATACTATGGCGACGACATGTCATCGCTAAAAACATGTCTATCTTTAGTGACCCATCACCGTCGATGCAGATCCCACCCTAAGCTTACAGAATTGAGTCATAAGATTGAATCCAAAAAAAAAACTTAAGTCGGTTACCCAAACACTTTAGACACGATATGAAAGCCTTAACACGTGTTAAAACCCTTGAATTAATCAAACCATCAATTTACAAAAATATCCCAAAATAATAAAAAAAAAACAATCAAATCCGAGACTCCAAGCATTCAAACCCTAGCCAAATCAACCAAAAAACCCATAAAAGCCCAAGATAAACCAAAGCCCTTGAATTTGTATATATTCGAGTTTAATTAAATGAAAACCCACAAAGACATTTTTTAACTGCCGCCAAAGGCTCTTTAGTACCATTAAGATACTTAAAGTGGTAACCACTTATGGTTTCAAACGTATTTTGATAATTAGTATTCTTAGAACAGATTAATGGTACCCAACTTCTAAATAACACATTATGACCCAAGTGTCCTAAAGGCCTTCATGGTATATGATATTAGACATTTCTTACAACTCAACTTCTCTTATGTCCAGAATCGGTGCACTTTACCAAAAGGTGTCACATAATTGATAATCTATATTACATTGTACTTTAATTATTCAAGCGTTATTATTTATTTATATAACAAAGAAAAACACATAAATGAGATTAAGTAGTGGCATTCCTTTTGTACGGTTGCTATCTTCCAACATACATTATCACTTGCAAAAATTAGTATTTTAATGAGCGTTATGATTGAACTCGTGGTTTATTACTAAAGTCACCTTGAATAAAACCTTGATACATATTTGAAGAAACACTGAACTAATTAGGGGATTAATTATTTTGGTTTATGTTCCTTTCATAATGGTTAATCTTCTTAAGACTTTTCTGAGCTCCGATTTAGCCTGATGATCCTGCAAAACAGAACACCGTTAGCTCGTTAAGAGGGAAATATGGGGGTTTCTCTCTTAACCAGACTTCGGCGTGAGAATAAGTATCTGCTTTGAGGAGATAATTGAGTATTAAGAGTGAGAGTAGAGAGAATAGAATGTTTAACCTGTGTACTGAGGTCCCTATTTATAGCCGGAGAGGTGTAAGAGGAGATGGGCTGATGGGCCTTGGGCCGTAAGGCGACAACATAGAGGATATGCTCTTTGTCTCACTAGTGTCGACCGTTAGTGTCTTGTAGAAGATCTTCGGTGCTGGCGCACCTTGATTGGAGCCACGTGTCTTAGTTGTCGGCCTTGTTGTCCCTCTGCCATCAGCAGGTAAGTGGAGATCATGGGGCAGGTGTCGCCGCCCCCTGATTGGTGCCACATAAGCGTCCTTGTGTACTTTATGTCTCCTGTACGTCAGACGATTGTGAAGCACGATAGAGCACAGCCTGGAGGACGCTGATTGGCTTGCCCTTCTGCCACTTGTACCCTTAGTACCTTTTGAAGTGGCCTTGCGCTTTGACTCCTGCGCGACCCTTGCTGAGCACGTTAGCAGCCCGCGCGGCGTTGCAGGAGGCGAAGGCTCTTATTCAAAATGCTAAGTATAGAAATTGTTGTTATCTCTTGTTTGGACCTCGCGCGACACCATGCTTTGCTTGATCATCCCGCGCGGGGTCTAATAACTGATCACCGAACTGATTAAGGAGTATGGTCCAAAGCGCGACCTCAATGGTCTGCGCGGCATTTTTGGGACCATACCCCTTCAAGTCCCCCAGTCCAGTGCTGCATCACGCGCGTAGTTTGTGGTTGGAGCTCTGGACTTAGAAAAAAGGAAGTGCTGGGCTAGAAAAATGCCTGCTAGATCTTGGTGAGTCGCGCGCGTGTGAATGTTTGTCAGCCACTACAGCGCGACTACCAGATTTGTCTGTAGGAAATTCTATGCTTTTGGCTGTAAGCGCGCAGGTGCACTTGATGCATGTGAATGATGCGTGGATTAGGTAACTTCTGCATGAAGTTTGTAGTATATTTGAGCGGGAAAACCCTCGATTTTTGAACCCTGACAGGTTGGTGAGAAACGTCATTGATGGCGACGTTTGAGTTGACTGCTAACACGGCTGTCATCAAGTTGTCCCTGACGTTTCGGCTTTCCGTCAGTCGAGTGAGGCCCACGCGCGTGTGGCAACCGTCACTCCGGGAATTGCGACATACGTGGCAGTTGCTGATTAGATACATGCGCGGTGATTCCGGCCTGTCTACTCATCGCATTAAATGCGATGAGTATATATAGTCGATGAAATGGGAGAGAATATCACAATTTCTTCCTCTGTTGCTATCTTTTCTCTATATTTCTTTGAATCTTCAAATCTTCAAAGAAGCAGTAGCAGATCTTCGAGTGCAGATCTTCAAATCTTCAAACATTCAAGTTTTTTCCAGAAGATTTATCAAAATTTCTTTTAATCCATGGCTGAAGAAGAGCCTCATCATGAAGAAGGTCCACTCCCCGTCCTCAAATGAGACCTTAGTTTATTTGAACAAATTACGAGAGGGTCCCGGTTTCCACCGGAGTGGGATGCACGATACCCCGGCCAGAACCAGACGGCCGCCGATGCACCGCCGGGGTATATCACACTCTTTGAAGATTTCTTTCTGCAAGGCAACTTCCGGTTGCCGGCGACGGAGTTCTTGGCCCATATCCTTCATTATTATGGGTTTCATGTATCTCAGATGAGTCCACCCGGTATGGTAAGGGTGCGACATTTCGAGTTTTTATGCCGAGCCCACGACATAGAGCCTACAGTTGAGAGATTTAAGGTATTCTATCAGTTAATCAGGAACATGGGGTTCTACTCCTTTGGTAACCGGGGGTCTGCCAAGAAGATCCTTCTGAACCCACCGAAGAGTTTCCATGACTGGAAACAGAATTTTTTCTTCATTCGGGAGGAGGTTATCCCAATTGCTATAATCTTCCGTGCGCCGGATGTGATTGAGAAGGAGGAGCTGACGATTCCTAAGAAAGAAGATTGGTACGTGAAGCTTACTGCCACCCCGAATCGAGTATTTGGTGAAAATGTTCTGGTCGCGGCACAAATGAGTGACCAATGGCCGCAAGATAGCGAGGAGGTGCCAGTTTTGAAGTTTCAAGATAAAGGTGTGTTACTTCTTGGATTACTTCCTGCTTTTATGGTCTGGACGTGCTTAATTGTGGATTTTGAATGCAGAATCGCGTCTTTATCAAGCCGTTTTCCCCACCTTTGGTGGATCAATGGGCGTGCGCCTGCTGAGGTCAAGGGAGCAGTACTGGTATGAGAAGATCAAGGCACGTTTTCTGTACCCCGTTGCTGGAGCTTTCGCCAATCCGCCTACCGCGACTGAAGGTGCACATATACCTAACCCCAGGCCCTTGCGAGCTATGACTTCCGCTGGGAAAGAGATTCTTTATCTTTCAAGTAAGTAGTCTGTAGGGTCCTCAAATGGGGAGCTAAGTTCGTGGTTTAACATCTTTACAGGTGTGTTGCGCGACCTAGGGATTGACCCAGAAGAGAAGAAGAAAAAACCAAACAAGAGGAAGAAGGTGATTACCCTCAACGCTGAAGTGACCAGCAAGAAAGGCGGGAGTAGCCGCGCGACTGCCGGTGCTTCTGATAAAGGTACTCTACGATTACGTCAGAGTAACTTAGAGGATTATATTATCCTCAGTGACTCACTTGAAGATTTGTCACGTATAGGCGAAAAGAAGACTAGCGCCGCTGGTTCAAAGAGATCAGGTAGCGCGGGTTCCCGGAACCCAGATGCTGGTGCTACTCCCTCTTCAATAGCGGTTGATGACGAAGAGGAAGAAGAAGAAGAAGAAGAGCCTGCTGAGAAGTTAATAAGCAGGAAGAGAAGTAGAGAGGAGACTACGGCTGGTGATTCTGTGGCGCAGAAGACTGGGGAAGCCCTAGTAATCGGAAAACAGAGCAGTCTGCGCTCTTTTTATAAATTCTCTCCAGGTTAGTCTCTTGACTACCCTCTTGTTTTCTTTGTTGCCACCTCTTTTTAACACTTGGTTTCTGCAGAGGCCAAGAAGAAGACCCCTGAAAAGAAGGGTGTTGTGTTTAAAGATCCCCAAGAGCCGGCGCAGAAAAGAACCAAGGTTACAATCAAGCCTTTCAAGACTGCTGGGTTAGATGCTGAGAAGGAGAAAAAGAAGGCTGCTGAGAAGCCTGTTGACAAGGCTGTTGAGAAAGTGAAGGAGAGAGAGAAAAAGAAGGATTCTGTAAAGCATGTTGGTGATAATCCGAAGGAGACCGGGGCCGCTGCTACTACTGCACATGAGAAAACGCAGGGTCCGGAGGTCGTCCATATCACGGGGCTTGACCAACCCCTTCATGAGAAAAAGAAAGAAACTATTCAAGGTAAGGGACCCGAGGTTGTTAAACCCACCGAGCTGGCGCAGGTTGATGCCCCCACCCAAACTGCTCAAGTTACTTCTGCTGCTGGGGGGTCAGCTGCTACTGCGCATAAGGAGGCTACGACCGCTGCAGGTGGCGCGAGTGCGGCTGGTGGTGCAGGAGGGTCCATGCCACAGACTATCGGTCTGAAGGATACCGTGGGCGACATTTATTACAAGACCTATACCGAGGTGGCGCGTGGTAATGCTCCTCACCAAGCTCCATGGGGTTTAAAATAGAATGACACCTTCTTGGAGTTTGGTGCGTGTCGCGACTGGTTCCTGAATTCGTTCCCTCCCGGTGAGTTTAACCGCCAAAGGGCGCGGACTCACGATGGGCTATACCAAGCTTATGTCGTTGGGGAGGCCAATACTCGCGCCGATAACCACCAGATCGTGCGTGAGTGCCGTACGATGGTTAAAGAGCGGGCTGAATAGGAAAAGTACCGTGAGAGCCTGGTGAGGCAGGTTAAGGAATTTTAGAAAGCTAAGGCTGCGTTTGCCGAAGAAAAAGCTAAGTTCGAGTCTGATAGGAAATCGGAGGAGTGGGGCCATGAAGGCCTTAGGGGCAAGCTTCGTGCTGCTGAAGATCTCTTGGCGAAGGAGCGCGTGGGGTGGAAAAAGATATGTGAAAAAGATAATCAATGTATGTATGTCGCGCGCTCTAAAATCACGGACCTTGAGGCTCAAGTTGCTGAACTGAAAGGAAAGGTTGAGGATGGGCAAACCGATAGAGAACGTGTTGAGGTTCGATCAGTGTTAACCCTTTTTCCCTTTGTGCTTTTTGCTTGTCAAATTATCTAAGTCTGTCTTATCCTCTGTAGGCTGAGTTGAAAGAGCAGGTATCCAGTAAGGATAAGGACCTAGCGGCTAAGGACGTTGAAATTGCATAGCTGAAACGTCGTTTGCAAGAGCAATCCGACAAAAGTGAGTCCTTAGAAATTGACCTTGAGGCCGAGCGAGTGAAAGCTGCTACTGCTGAGGAGGCCAAACAGAAGGCTGAGGAGGAGCGAGACATGAGAACATCTGCCCTCAACGTAGCGCAAAACAATTACTCCGAGGCCCAAGGCATCGTTGACACGCTGGTCTTTGAGGCTGAATGGATGTGCGGTAGAGGAGTAGTCTTGGTATGGTTCTCCTCTTTTTAACTTAAACTTTATTTGTTAAAACTTATTTCTTATCAATTGCCTTTGCTGTAGATGGCCAACTCTATCCTGAATGCTTCTGAGTTGGATGGAGTTATGGCTGCTCTCATAGATGCCTCACGTGCGGTTGGTCATCGTGGAGGTTATCTGGAGTGTGCGCAGCATATTGAAGAGGCACTAGGACAGGAGTTTGATGTTAGTCATTGCTTAGTGACCGATCAGGCTGATGCTGCAATGGCCCGCGCAGAAAAGGTCTATGACCATTTATCACTGCCTGTTATGGATTTGGTCGCAGAGGCGCTAAAGCATGATGACTGGTGCCAGTGGCTAAAGGCTATTCTCGACCCCCAGAGACTGTGGAGTTATCCAATGAAGAAGAAGAACCAGTCGGGGGTGATGGTGATGGCGATTGCGATGTGAATAATGACGATGATGGTAGTGATGGTTATGAGTAGTTAGTGTTGATAGGCTTCGTGCCTTGTAATTTTCTTTTTATATGCTGAATGTAACTTGATGCGCGGTCGCGCTATTTGAAATGAAACAATGATGTTTTGTTATTTCGTATGTGCTCATTGCGCGGTGCGCTTTTTAGAATATAGCATTATGTTTGCCATTAATTTGTTGAGTTACAATTATTTCATTGTTATTAGAAACTTTGGTTAAGTTAGCGCGAATAAATGTAAGTGTGGCTCGTGTATGAGTAATCGCCCGGTCTCGCGCTATGTTCGCGGAGGACCTTGGAGGCCTAACTCGAGAGCTCGTAATTTACTGGAGTGTTTTCGTGCTAATCTAAAGTTTAACATGCATTTGTAAAGAAGAAGTCATGATGCTAAAAACAAAAGGCATAAGTCAATGCTTTCATTAAGTAGCTTTCAAACATGCGCTAGGCCAATCATACATCATCGAAATAAAGGGGCGTATAGCCAACATAAGCAGTAACAAAGGCGCGTGGCCAACATAAGCTGATAAAGGCGCAAGGCCGAGAATAGTCACACGTAACATTTGCGCAATTGTTGCGCGTTCCACGTGCGCGGGATGATATATCCATCCAGAGTGCGCAACTTGTATGCCCCTTTCCCTAGCACCTCATGTATTAAGTATGGGCCTTCCCATTTGGGTGCTAGCTTTCCAGGGCGCTCAGCGTTTGAATCTTCATTGTCTCTGAAGACATATTCTCCTGGAGTGAAGGTACAAATGCGTACTCTTGCATTGTAGTACCTCTCCAATTGTGTCTTGTACTTGGCTTCTTTGATTCGTGCTATTTCGCATCTCTCTTCTAGCAGGTCCAAGTCTAGATGACGCTCCGCCTCGTTATCGATTTTATTGACCGCTGTCAAGCGCGGCGAGGGGGGCCAACTTCAGCCGGGATAACCGCCTCTAAGCCGTAAACTAGGCTAAAGGGGGTTTTGCCAGTGCTCGTTTTCAGCATGGTTCGATGAGCCCAAAGGATGCTCGGGAGCTCATCTACCCAACCTCTTCTCTTGGTGCACAGTCGGGCCTTTATCCCTTCGACAATACTTTTGTTGACACTTTCTACTTGGCCCTTGCCCTGAGGGTGCGCAACTGAAGAGAAAGTGTGTCACACCCCAACCGATGGCGGAATCATCGGGGCGTGGCACTGAGCGAACCAGATTGTCCAGAAGTTTCCATAACAACTACAATTACCAATTATTTTAAGCAACATGTCCCATACCATGTCATAAAAGATATCATAATTATTACAGACAAGATCTAGTCAAATTGTTCTATTCCGACAACTCAGATTTCAAATACAGACAATTGTTTATTTGTTTCTAGACCTTTCCTAGCCTCGATTTCACAGTAAGCTAACCATATAAGCATCCTAAGCACTTGTCACTTACGTTAAAGTAAAAGTCAATACACATAGTGTAAAGGTGAGCATACAAGTTTAATAGATATAATAGAGTTTGAAATCGTTACGCATAACCAGCACGTACACAGTGTAAAATGAGGCATGTTAGTTATCGACATGAACCTATCGATACCAATGATTGCGGGTTGAGTGCCGAAGGCAATTCGTAATACACACTCACCACTGTGAGCCATGTAACAAATTGTCCTTAACAACCCCTGAGTAAACAGGTGCTGAGTCCAAACAAATAGTACTATCGTTGCTAAGGCAGGTAGACATCATTCCATGTGTAAACATAACAAACAAGCATTCATTAAGTCACGTATAACATGCGGTAACGGTTAGCGTTAGAGTGTTATGTAGTGTGTTCGATGTGATTTAATATAGGTAACGTATGTAACACCCAAAAGTGCGTAAAGTAAAAAGGGATCGAGTATACTCACAGCGATTGGTGGATTGAAGGGAGCCCTTAGAGCGGAAGTTAGCCTGATCAGAACGATAGCATAACGATAAGCGGCGCGTCAAACGGAATAAAGTGTCAGTGGGTCGAACAGGAATCCGATCGGATGGCAATCCGATCGGGTAGCCGGTCGATCGGGTGACAATCCGCTCGGATGGTCAACCGATCGGGTGACCTTTTGATGTGTGTAAAATGCAACATATAAATTACATCAAATGAGGCATAAAACTAACCCTTTTTAAGTACTAATATTGAAAAAAGAGTGTTTTTGTCTTCCTTTTGTATTTTCAGGATTAAATGAGCTCAAAAACACAAAAGAAGCAAAAAGATAGCTAATTCCAACATAAATACAAGGAAAGGAACATTAGTGGACTGTCCGACCCCTCAACGGCATCTTCCCAAGCAAAATAAAGAAGGCAGAAGGCTGAACACAGGCCGTGCTCAGCCAGCACGGGGCCGTGCCCAAGAAGCAGCAGAAAAGACAAACCTATAGAAGCTTCTATTGCCCACCACGGGCCGTGCCCAGCGGACACGGGGGCGTGTCGAAAGTACAGCAGGCGCATTTATTGTAATTGCGAATTACAATTAATGAGGAGAGAGAGTGTCAGACAGGCACGGGGCCGTGCCCAGCAGACACGGGGCCGTGCCCAGCTCTCTGTTAAGCCTATAAATAGGAGTGCTTGGATTCATTTCAACTCATCCCTTGGCACACCACCTCTCTCACACTTCATCCACCACCCACCACCATCACAACACCATCATCCACCACCATCATCCATCCATTGTCCATCGTAGAGTGTGTGAGTCGTCTCGGGATCCAAGATTGATCGTAAGAGTTCTTGACAATCAAGGCCATGTTTGCCTAAGTCTCTTACATCACTTGGTGAAGACAAAGTGTCTAGTATAATACTTTTTATTTCTAATCTTTTGCACTTTTTATTTGGTTTTGTATTAATGACTTTAATAACTAGTTACTTATGTTGAAGGTATCTTTCCTTATCGTTTGTCCGTGGTGTCTTGGCATTATTTTACTGTCTATATAAAATAAAGGATTTTCACCATTCATATCTCCACGGTCTATATGGAGGTATGTTGGCTACCTGGTCGGGGGTTAAGGGAACGGTTTGGTAAAGGTCTTGCCATTGTTCAGCGTTTAGAGGTCCTGCAATGGACCTGGGTCAAATTTAGTAGGACCTCCTTCAATACTTCACGGTATTGGATGGCGGGGGTCCAAACTCTTTGACCCCCTCATAAGTTAACTACTATTAATACTATAACCCGGCTATTTAGGACTGTATCCCTGCTGACTCAGACTACTTAGCCGAGGGTAACGTCATCGCCAAAAGCGGGGCCTACCACAATACTGCATTAATAACTTAATTCATTATCTTCCAATAATCCACCCTTTTAGGATTGTATCCTTGCTGACTCAAACTACTGGGGTGAGGGTAACGTCACCTTCAAAAGAGGGGCCTACTACAATAACTAAGATAATCTCTTAATTATGTGCAAAAGTGCGGAAATAATCAAAGGTTATACTAGATACGAGTCGGAACCAAGTGATTCATCTTGTCTATCTGTTTTTCTTTTATTTTTATTTTTCAGCATTTTAGTTAGTTTTTATTTTTCTTAGCTTAAAACATTTTTCTAAACTTTTTATTTTGGTTAAATGTTGAGGATAAACCGGTATTAAAAGCTCTTGTGTCCTTGGACGACCTCGGTATCTTACCAACACTATACTACGCTCAACGATGGGTGCACTTGCCCATATGTGTGTTTAGTGTTAGTAAAATATTGTGTTTTATAAATTTAAAACTTGGCTAAAATAAGTGTTAAAAAGGGCTTAAAATATACACCTAATATATATAACACTTCACACGCATCAAGTTTTTGGCGCCGTTGCCGGGGACACAAGGATTTTAAGAAAGTTAGGAATCAACGGCCTAATCATCTTTTATTTTTTCTTTTTTTTTTAGGATTTTCTTAGTTTTTCAGCTTCTGCAGAGCTCAGCACGGGCCGTGCCCGGTCAGACACGGGCCGTGCCCAGCCTCATCACTGGCAGTTTTTATTTTCTGAGTTACAGAGAGCTGAACACGGGGCCGTGTCGGTGCAACACGGGGTCGTGTCCAACTCCCAGTAACTGGGAATCCAGAAAACAATTACTGTATCTTTGACCACGGGCCGTGTTCACTGAGCACGGGGCCGTGGTGAACTTTCTGACCAACGTTCTTTTCTGTTTTTATTGCAGGACTTGGAACCCAGGTGCCACATTTGACCCTCCTACGTAGTGCATGAGCTCCAGTTCTAGTAGAGACATAAAAGAACCCCTAGAAGAACCCGAACGCTTTCTCAGAAAAAGACTTAAAGCTAAAAATCAAGAGAAAGCTTCGGGGGACCCACTTCCAATGGCGGACCAACGTACCCTCATGGATTACCTACGGCCTACCGTAGGCAATCTCGGCGCCGCTATCAATGCACCAAATGTCGAGGCCAACAACTTCGAACTTCGGCCGCATTTGATACAAATGCTCCAAAACTCCGCAACCTTCCACGGGCTTGCGGACGAGGATCCCAATCTACATATTATTAACTTCTTAGAAATATGTGATACCTTTCGGATCAATGGAGCATCAAATGACGCCATCCGCCTTCGAATGTTTCCATTTTCACTAAAAGACCGAGCTAAGGCTTGGCTTAACACCCTCCCAGTTGGATCGGTAAACACCTGGGATGAACTTGCCCAAAAGTTTTTATATAAGTATTTCCCTCCTGCTAAAACGGCTAAATTAATGACTGAAATTAATACATACTCACAAGAGGATGGGGAATCCTTATCTGAAACTTGGGAAAGGTTCAAGGAGCTTCTAAGAAAGTGTCCTCACCACGGTCTAGCGGTATGGCAACAAGTATCCACTTTCTACAATGGGTTGTTGCCACACACAAGACAAACACTTGATTCAAGCTCCGGGGGACTTTTAGGTAATCGTCGCCCAAATGAAATATATAATCAAATTGAGGAAATTGCTCAAACCAATTTTCAGTGGCACACTCCCCGAGGTAATAAATCTATTGCCCCGGGCGCCCATAAGGTTGATGAAAGCACCTCTTTACAAGCCCAAATCGAGGCCCTCTCTTCAAAAATCAAAAGGCTAGAAATGACAAAGACGGCCTCGGTTATGGCTTGTGAAGGGTGTGGTGGGTCACATGAAAATTGGAGTTGTATGAAAGAATTAGATGAACAAACAGAAACGGTAAACTACATGGATAATAGACCTAGGCCGTCGGGTCCTCCAACGGGTACCTACAACCAAGGATGGCGTAACCACCCAAATCTTGGTTGGAGAGATCCCGGCAATAGTAGTAACCAACAAAACCAACGAACTAATTTTCAACAACCACAAAATTTATCTCAACAACAAAGTGGAAGAGAAAGGCTTGAAGATACTATATCTCGCCTCATCTCTGACACTGAAAAGAAAAACTCGGATCGATTTCAACAATTGGAATCGAATTTTAGAAATCAACAAGCTAGCATTCAAAACGTTGAAAAACAATTAAATCAACTAGCTCAAAATTTCTCTGAGAGACCACAAGGCGCGTTACCTAGTAATACCGAAACCAACCCTAAGGCACAAGTACATCTCATCACGTTAAGAAATCGAACCGTGGGTCCCGAGGATGCTCCATCGCCGCCAAATGAAAGAAGCCATTCTAGCCAGCCTGTGACTCCTCATGTGCCAGAAAAGGCTTCTCTACCAACTCAAGAGCCCACCAAGACTCCTCCAATTCCGTACCCCGGTAGGTTAAATCGTCAAAAGACCGATGAGCAATTCGCTAAATTTGAAAATTTACTAAAACAATTGCATGTTAATATTCCTTTTATCGAGGTCCTAACCCAAATGCCTAAATACACAAAATTTATGAGGGATTTCCTCACAAACAAAAGGAAAATTGAATCATTGCAATTAGCTAACTTAGGCGAAGAATGCTCCGCCTTAGTGCTCAACAAACTTCCACAAAAGAAAATCGATCCCGGAAGCTTCACAATTCCTTGCTCGATTGGGGAATCTCCCATTCGTAATGCATTAGCCGATCTTGGGGCTAGCATTAACCTCATGCCCACATCATTGTTCAAACGACTCGGCCTAGGAACAACAAGCCCTACAAAGATGAGCATACAACTCGCCGACAGATCCGTCAAATTTCCACAAGGTGTCGCTGAGAATTTGTTGGTAAAAGTTGACAACTTCGTTTTCCTAACCGACTTTGTCATCCTAGACATGGAAGAAGACACCGATGTCCCTCTCATCCTCGGGAGGCCATTTCTAGCCACCGCCCAAGCGGTGGTAGACATGAATGACGGAACGTTAACATTGAAGTTTGGGGATGAGGAGGTGAAGTTTGAATGTGGAAAAAGAATTGAGGACGAAGACCCGGTCAACTACATGCAGGTCATAGACTCAAGCTTGGATGATGCTCTCCGACGGTGTAACATGGGATGCAATACATCCCACTTGGGTGACATATGACCGGCTTTGGGTCTAGCCAAGGACCCTTATAAACGTGGCGCACCACGGAGGCATTCCGCGGAACTATCCTTAGTTTAATTTAGATTAATATTTATGTTTTCTAGTTAGTTTTAATTTTCAGGAATAAAACACACTCATGGTGGTAAAGGGTGAAAAGGGGAACGAGAAAAATGAACTCATGCACAAGAACAAGGCAACCCGACAATTCTCTCTATTTCAGAAGGTTCAACACGGGCCGTGCCCAACCAACACGGCCCCGTGCTGAACCACCTGCAGAAAAACGCCCAGTTCAGGTAACTGGACACGGGCCGTGTTCACCCAACACGCCCCTGTGTCCAGACTTCTGTTTCTCTTGTTTTAATTTTGTTACTGGCACTTGAACACGGGGCCGTGCCCGGATAACACGGGGCCGTGTTCAGCGCCCAGTATCACAAAATTTTTGCTTTTTAACATTATTTTACACATCTAATCAACCTAAAAAATTTATTTTTGGGACACATTGAGGACAATGTGTAATTTAAGTATGGGGGGGATGCTAAAACCTTGAATTTTGCAAGTCCTAAATACAAGCCTTACACAAAACTCTATTGGAACCGCTAATCACCCCAAATTTTTTCAAAAATTTCATTTTTTTACTTGTCTAGGTTTAACTTGGGAGATTCAAGTTCTCAAAAAGGTTATATTTTTACGAAGTTACAACCGATAGCGTAGTGATAAAAAGAACCAACATAAGAAAATTATGAAAAGGCATGGCAAACTTAGTTAAAATTTGATTATATATACTTGATCACATAAAAACTCATTCCCACAAAATTTTGAGCCTTTATTGAGCACAATTACATATCATTAAAACTAAATGCTCATTTTTCGTTTCTTGTGTGAATAGCCGCTTGGTTCTTACGACTCTAGAACTTGCCTTGACGATACATTCCCGGTCCTTATCAACTTAAACCCGAGTAAGTAAATGATGGAGGCATTAGGACTAACCCCTTTTTATTTCTACACCATTATTTTTCTTTTTCTTTTACCACCTACCCAAAAATCCCCCTAGTTAACCCCTTTGAGCCTAAACCTTTTCATTTCATCACCCAAACCAAAAACCCTTTTACCCACCAAAACCTTTTTATTTTTAACCCTTTATTTTAGTAACAAGTTCGGTTTTTCGTGAAAAAAAAAATGTGTTGATGATGAAGCAAAAAGAAAACAAACAAGTTCATCAAAAATAACTTTGTTTGAATAATAGCTTCATCAAAATAAGAGTTACAAAAAATAGAAAGTCCTACGAAAACCGACACTTGTTACGCTTTTTCGCCCTTTTACCACTAACCACTAACCCAACCACCTACCTTTAACCCAAGCCTAACCCTTAACCCACAAAGTCCTCTTGATATTTACAAAGGTATAAAAGTTAAAAAGGAGGAGGATTGATTGCTTGGCAAGCTTATGGTAGGAATAAGTTCCATGCCGCTCTCGAGTGATTCACTAAAAATACACCTTCGGCCGAGTGTGAGTGATTTCTCCCGTGAGGTATGTGAACTTGTATATAAATGGAATTTTAAAAAGGCATGTTATGCCCAAATAAGTAATTTCTCCTCTGAAAAGTTCTAAATAAATCTTTACGAATAGGATTGTAAATAAATAAAGATAAAACCCAAAAAGACCTTGGATTCCCGACACTCTACGACAAGCCCAAAACCTTCTCTTCTACCTATTCCATTTGGGAGTGTAAGCCACATATTAAAGAGTTTTGCTTGAGGACAAGCAAAAGTTCAAGTGTGGGGGTATTTGATATGTGTAAAATGCAACATATAAATTACATCAAATGAGGCATAAAACTAACCCTTTTTAAGTATTAATATTGGAAAAAGAGTGTTTTTGTCTTCCTTTTGTATTTTCAGGATTAAATGAGCTCAAAAACACAAAAGAAGCAAAAAGATAGCTAATTCCAACATAAATACAAGGAAAGGAACATTAGTGGACTGCCCGACCCCTCAACGGCATCTTCCCAAGCAAAATAGAGAAGGCAGAAGGCTGAACACGGGCCGTGCTCAGCCAGCACGGGGCCGTGCCCAAGAAGCAGCAGAAAAGACAAACCTATAGAAGCTTCTATTGCCCACCACGGGCCGTGCCCAGCGGACACGGGGGCGTGTCGAAAGTACAGCAGGCGCATTTATTGTAATTGCGAATTACAATTAATGAGGAGAGAGAGTGTCAGACAGGCACGGGGCCGTGCCCAGCTCTCTGTTCAGCCTATAAATAGGAGTGCTTGGATTCATTTCAACTCATCCCTTGGCACACCACCTCTCTCACACTTCATCCACCACCCACCACCATCACAACACCATCATCCACCACCATCATCCATTGTCCATCGTAGAGTGTGTGAGTCGTCTCGGGATCCAAGATTGATCGTAAGAGTTCTTGACAATCAAGGCCATGTTTGCCTAAGTCTCTTACATCACTTGGTGAAGACAAAGTGTCTAGAATAATACTTTTTATTTCTAATCTTTTGCACTTTTTATTTGGTTTTGTATTAATGACTTTAATAACTAGTAACTTATGTTGAAGGTGATCTTTCCTTATCGTTTGTCCATGGTGTCTTGGCATTATTTTACTGTCTATATAAAATAAAGGATTTTCACCATTCATATCTCCACGGTCTATATGGAGGTATGTTGGCTACCTGGTCGGGGGTTAAGGGAACGGTTTGGTAAAGGTCTTGCCATTGTTCAGCGTTTAGAGGTCCTGCAATGGACCGGGGTTAAATTTAGTAGGACCTCCTTCAATACTTCACGTTATTGGATGGCGGGGGTCCAAACTCTTTGACCCCCTCATAAGTTAACTACTATTAATACTATAACCCGGCTATTTAGGACTGTATCCCTGCTGACTCAGACTACTTAGCCGAGGGTAACGTCACCGCCAAAAGCGGGGCCTACCACAATACTGCATTAATAACTTAATTCATTATCTTCCAATAATCCACCCTTTTAGGATTGTATCCTTGCTGACTCAAACTACTGGGGTGAGGGTAACGTCACCTTCAAAAGAGGGGCCTACTACAATAACTAAGATAATCTCTTAATTATGTGCAAAAGTGCGGAAATAATCAAAGGTTATACTAGATACGAGTCGGAACCAAGTGATTCATCTTGTCTATCTGTTTTTCTTTTATTTTTATTTTTCAGCATTTTAGTTAGTTTTTATTTTTCTTAGCTTAAAACATTTTTCTAAACTTTTTATTTTGGTTAGACGTTGAGGATAAACCGGTATTAAAAGCTCTTGTGTCCTTGGACGACCTCGGTATCTTACCAACGCTATACTACGCTCAACGATGGGTACACTTGCCCATATGTGTGTTTAGTGTTAGTAAAATATCGTGTTTTATAAATTTAAAACTTGGCTAAAATAAGTGTTAAAAAGGGCTTAAAATATACACCTAATATATATAACACTTCACACGCATCACCTTTCGAGTGGATTGTTTCTTCGTTTGGGGAGGATGTGTTGGTGTATGTGATACGTGGTTGAAAACCGGTGCTCGTTATAGTATAACTTGATGTTTTTACGTAAGTTTTAATTTCAGATAGCCTACTTTTAATCAAAAATGTGTTTTGCAGGTTTGATGAAGTTTAAGGAGCTTTTCGGGAGCTTTACGAGTCACCGGGTCGAAAACCGGAGCATCGGGACGCGTTACAGATCAACCGGGAGTGCGAGAATTGAAAAATGGGAAGTTGATACTGTGGAGGCCGTCGCCGACGGGCTAGAGACCGTCCCGGACGGGCTCTAGAAACACCCGTCGGCCAAAGATACCCGTAACCAGTCAAATAGAGCATCGGACAAAAATCCCATTAGGAGAACCCGTCGGCGACGGGGTCAGACTCGTCGGCAACAGGAAACGGTTTCTCAGAACGCGAGTTTTGGATTCTCTTGGGTTAAACTCGATGATAATTGGTCGGGAAGCAATCAATACGGGAGTTACACTATCCTTGAAGTTTGAATGTCAATTGTGGAGCCAAGAATCACCTACCATTCATCTCCAATCCATCCATCATCAAGAACATCATCCGAATCAAGAAACATCATCACCAACATCATTCACAATCACTTCATCCTAAACCCTAGTTCTCCATCATCATCCTTCACCCAACCTTCATCATTCACAATTCCTTCATCCTTCAAGCTTCAAGATGATCTTCATCAAGCTCCAATCATTCGGTGATCAAGCTTCTTCAACTATGAGAGGCTAATCATCTCGGTTTCACCCCGGTGTAGGTAGTTGTTAACTTTAGGGTTTCGAATTTTGCTTGTTTCAACTTTGTGACAATTTGTGTTTGATTTTTTAAACCATTGACAATAGTTTACATTTGTTTCATATTTGTAAATTGTCGAACGATGTTAAAAGTTATGACTTTACGAAATGGTTATGTGTAGTTATACATTGTCGTGGTTAGGTTTTACTTGTGTTGATTACAAAGTGTATTCTTGTCCGTTCTTCGGAACGTTGATAGTTATTAGCATCTAAGTCACGGTACACTAAATCCGCTAATCATACGCAATTGAGTTGAATCTAAAAACTTGTAGAAACCCTAGGTTGGCAATTACTGAAACCGGGTGTGATTCCTTTCTCTTATTATTGTTTATTAATCAATCTTTCTTGCAATCGTTACTCATTAGTTGTTAATCAATTCAATCTATTTCATTAGTTTAAATTCACATCTTCCAACAAAACAAAAAGAAAATAAATATTACAGCAAGCTTCATAATCGTGACACTTTTCTATAATTCAATCGAATCCACACACAAACCACATACTCTTCGTGGTTCGACCCCTTGCTACCACTAACTATTTGTTAAGGGTAATTTGGGCTTATAAATATTATCTTTGACCGGAGCGCGACATTCCGATCAAATTTTGGCGCCGTTGCCGGGGAGTGCGTGCACTTTGTGTTTGGATTATTGTTTGAATTTACGTGATTATCTGTTTAAGTTGCATAGTTTCTTTTCTTGCACTTTGTCTTTTTCCTTGTTACACGGTTGTGTTACTTGTGCAGGTTACAGGTAGTGTATGCATACGCGGAACTCCCAGAGGACTTCACCTTTAGTCTACGAACCGGAAATCGAAAGAGTAGCAAGAAGAAATCTAGCAAGCCGGTTGGAAGCAACACTTGCTTCTAACCAAGCCTCTCAAACACCACAACTTACACTGTCCATTGAAACCGATTCAATGGCAAACCAAAACTCCAACCAAAACCAAAATCCACACCAGTTTCAATACCGAAGCAATTTCAATCCCGCTCCAAATATGCAACCTATACCTCAAGAGCAACCGGGTGGTAATAACAACAATACCGGACCACCCACACCAGTTTTCCAAAACCAATATCCCAACAACAGCCAAAGAACACCCCAACAACAAAACCTTCATCGACAAGCTTCCTTACCCCTCAACCTTGATGACTGGAATGTCAATTCCGACTGTCGAGGCAACCGAGATCGTGGCAATCCCACGAACGAAGACCCATTTTTCAACATAGATGATTTGAGAAACGCCATTCCCGATGACGAACCTTATAGTGTTCCCGGTTATCAATCGCCGGAGCATGTGAGTGTTCATACGGAATATTCGGATGACAGGGGCTACTATGATGGTCGGGTCAATGATGACGAAGATTGGGGGTATGTGAATCAGGGTAATATCTACAATGCAAGAGGCTTTGAAGATGAGGAGTTTGGCTATCAAAATGCCAACTATATGGGGGATGATGACTACGGTTATGGGAATAGAAGAAATGATGGTTACGAAAATAACCGCCAACCACGAAACAATTACCAACGGAACCGGGATGATGGGTTCAACAACAACAACAATGCTAACCCTAACCGGATTCCTCGTTTCGTAGGAGGGGGTAACCAAAGGGGTAACCAAGGTGGGAATCGAAGAGATGAAAGAAGAGGTGATAGGGGGGTGATCGAAGGGACAACCGAAGACCAGTGGATCAAGAAGTTAACGGTCCGCATCGTCGTCAACAACCTCCATGGGGAGTGAATGACCGTTTTCGACCGGTAGTTACCGACAATGACTCTCCTATAGTGTGCGAAAGGAGAATGTTCGATTGCAAACCCCATTACATCAATATACTTCCCCACTTCAATGGGAGGTCTAATGATGAGCCGTATACGCACTTGGCGGAGTTTTCTTCCATTTGCAACACTATCGGGGGGCATGACTTTGCACTAGAGGAGGTCAAACTTCGCTTGTTCCAATTTTCGTTGAAAGACAAGGCAAAGCAATGGTTTCTCACACTTTCGGCGAATAGCATTCGGACATGGGGTGAGATGCAACAAGTCTTTTTAGATGAATACTATTCAATGGCGAAGACCGACGACGCTAGGGATGAAATAAGGTCGTTTCGGCAACTATCGAGTGAACCGTTACATGAAGCGTTCACTCGATTCAAAGAATTGATGCGGAGATGCCCACATCACCAAATAGAAAAGTGGGAATTGGTGAAGTGTTTTGTGCGGGGTCTAGATGACAATACATGGAACCGCCTCGAATCAACGAGCAACGGGACTCTTTTGAGCAATCATGAGGATGACGATTGGGAATTTCTTGAGCGGATGAGCAAACGGTCAAAAGAGAAGGAATCGGCCGATAGAGCTAAGAAACATCCAGTTTCCCAGTCACTTCCCGATCTTGATTCTAAGGATCGAATCTCCACCTTAGAACGGGAAATGGCTCGTATGAAGAAGAAGGAGGTGAGCGCGGTACAATTTGCGGTATGTGAAGAGTGTGGAGATATTGGGCATAAAACCGAGCAATGTCCAACGGGGTCGAGTGACTACACCGAGGAGGTAAACCAAGTGTATGGGGATCGAAAGCAATATGACAAGAACTCCAACACTTACCATCCGGGTTTGAGAAATCACCCAAACTTCCGGTATGGTAATGCCTCGAATCAAATGAACCTGAATTTTCAGTCGGGTAATCAAGGTGGTTATTCTTACAACAACCATCAAGGTGGTAACCAAGGGGGCTACCAAAGGAATTACAATCAAGGGGGTAACCAAGGCTATCAAAACCGTGAAGGTAATTATCAACGTGGTTACAACCAAAGTGGGAATGGGGGTGGTGCTTCAGACTCTCAAGGTGATGACTCGATAAATTCGAAATTTGACGCTATTATGAATGCTATCAATCATTCAAATCAAGAGATGAAGAAAGAGTTTGAGGTACGAGATAAATCCCATAAGGCATTGGAGAAGTAAGTGGGCCAACTCGCGGAGGAGATGGCTCAAATGAGAGGAAGCACAGGAAAGCTTCCAAGTGACACCACGGTGAACCCTAAGTATCAAGGGTCAAGCTCAAGGAACACACGTGAGGTACCAATTAATAAACTTACTTTACGTAGTGGTCGAGTTGTTGATAATGCTGTCAAAACACCACCACCTCAGTTTGTTGAAGGGGTGGTGGAGGATGCTAGTGAGGATGAGAATGAGGATGGTCAAACGGGTCAAAATAAAAATGACTTGAAAAAGAATAATAACACCCCCGTTGTGACAATCCCTGTCCCTAAGGCTAAGGAAAAGGGTGTGGAGGCTAATACCGCCCCTTATCCCGAAGCATTGAAGGGACCTATTAAGAAAGTTGTAAACAAAAGAGGTCCACAACAAGAAGAGTTGTTGGAGATTTTCAAACAAGTAAAAATAAACTTACCTCTTTTGGATGCAATCAAACAAGTATCGTCTTATGCTAAGTACTTGAAAGAATTGTGTACCCAGAAACGAACTCATAAATTTCCTAAAAATTGGATTTAACCAAAAATGTGAGTTCGATTCTTTCGGGTGCACTTCCACCTAAGCTCCAAGATCCGGGTGCGCCTATCATTTCAATTCAAGTGGGCGACTTTAAAATTAATCGGGCACTTCTAGATCTTAGTGCTAGCGTGAGCATTCTACCAGGTAGTTTGTATGACCAATACGAGTTTGGTCCACTTCATTCGTCAAACACCACCGTGGTGTTAGCCGATTTGACACCCAAATTACCCCGTGGAATTGTTTCGGATGTGATAGTAAAAATCGAGGATTTTTACTATCCGGTGGACTTTTTAGTACTTGATTATGTGGCTAAGGACCCAACCAAACAACCTACGGTGATTTTGGGTCGACCGTTTTTAGCAACCGCAAATTCTCAAATTGATTGCAAAACGGGAACAGTTGACATGACATTTGGAAACCGAAGGTTGAGGTTGCATGTTTTTTCCGGACTTATGAACCCTCCAGTTGATGATGAATGCTATATGACGGACATTGTTGACATGTGTATACCTCATTGTGACACAGTCGTGGATGGGGAAAACACAATGGAGGATTGTTATATGTTTGACAGGTCACAGGTGGAAACGGATAAGAGCATAGACGAGGAGGTGAAAAGTTTGGAGGTGCTTGCGGTTAGAGAGGGAAAACCGACATGGACATACCAAGTTGAGAGTTTACCGGAGAGCATTGATACCAAGTTGAAGCCGTCGTTAGTAGAGCCTCCGGAGGTTGAGTTGAAAGCATTGCCGAAGCATCTCAAGTATGCTTATGTTGGTGAAGGCAATACACTCCCGGTTATCATTGCATCAAACTTAACCGAGGAGCAAGAGGATAAATTGATGGGTGTTTTGGTTACCAATCGGGCGGCGATTGGATGGACCATTGCTGATTTGAAGGGTATTAGTCCCTCGGTGGTGATGCACAAAATCATCACGGAAGAGAATGTAACCCCCGTTCGAGATGCACAACGGAGATTGAATCCGAATATGCGGGAGGTGGTGAAAAAGGAAGTGCTGAAATGGCTTGATGCGGGTATCATTTACCTGACCTCGGATAGCCAATGGGTGAGCCCAACACAGGCGGTTCCCAAGAAAGCGGGTATAAAAGTCGTCAAAAATGACGCAGGTGAAGAGGTAGCCACTCGGCCGGTAACTGGGTGGCGAATTTGTATTGATTACAGGAAGTTGAATACCGCAACTTCCAAGGATCATTTTCCTTTACCGTTCATTGATCAAATAGTTGAGAAATTGTCGGGGCAACAATTTTATTGCTTCTTAGATGGTTATTCTGGTTATAACCAAATTGCCATCCATCTAGAAGATCAATCAAAGACCACGTTTACTTGTCCCTACGGCACCTTCGCATTTAGGCGAATGCCGTTTGGATTATGTAACGCCCCCGCCACCTTCCAAAGGTGTATGATGAGTATTTTTTCAGATATGGTGGGGAAGTCTTTGGAAATCTTCATGGATGATTTCTCAATTTTTGGGTCATCATTTGAGGCTTGTTTGGACCAACTAGACAAAGTACTAAAAAGATGTGTCGAAACTAGTTTGGTCCTAAGTTGGGAAAAGAGCCATTTTATGGTTCAAGAGGGAATCGTGTTGGGACATGTAGTGTCGAGTCGTGGGATAGAGGTTGATCGTGCAAAGGTACAAGTTATATCTACTTTGCCATATCCCACGAGTGTTAAAGGTGTTAGGTCATTTCTAGGTCATGCGGGTTTTTATCGACGGTTTATTAAGGGTTTTAGTGATATAACCAAGCCTTTGTGTAACTTGTTGCTAAAAGACCAACCATTTGATTTTAATGAAAATTGTCAAAACACTTTTAACAAATTAAAAGAAAAGTTAGTCGCAATCGCTAAATTGGTCTTTACCCTTTGAAATTATGTGCGATGCAAGTGATTATGCAGTGGGGGCCGTGTTGGGACAACGGATTGACAAGAAACCCGTTGCCATATACTACGCGAGTAAGACTCTTTCGGATGCACAACTGAATTACACCACTACCGAAAAAGAGCTACTCGCAGTGGTATATGCATTGGATAAATTTCTATATGGGGTAGTAAAGTGATTATTTATTCTGATCACACTGCAGTTAGGTACCTCATGGAGAAGAAAGATGCAAAACCAAGGTTGATCCGATGGGTGTTGTTGCTCCAAGAGTTCGATTTGGAGATACGGGACAAAAAGGGTACCAAGAATGTGGTAGCGGACCACTTGTCCCGGTTGATGGTTGATGAGGATCCTAAATCGTTAGAGATCAATGAGTCGTTTCCCGATGAGCATATTATGAAATTAGATAAGTTACCATGGTATGTTAACATTGTGAATTATCTTGTTACAGGTGACTTACCGGTACATTGGGATAGACGGAAGAGGCAATACTTCATGTCTCAAATCAAGTATTACCGGTTGGAGGAACCGCACTTGTGGAAAGAGTGTGCGGATTAAGTGATTAGAAGATGCATAGATGACGAGGAAATTCCAAGCGTGTTGCATCATCTACATTCGTTTGCGTGTGGTGGTCATTTTAGTGGCCACAAAACGGGTCATAAAGTGTTGAATAGTGGTCTTTATTGGCCAACTATTTTTAAAGATGCAAATGAGTTTTCCAAGAATTGTATAGGGTGTCAAAAACTAGGGGGTATTTCAAAAAGGGATGAGATGCCCATGCAACCAATCCTTGTAGTTGACATTTTCGATGTGTGGGGAATTGATTTCATGGGCCCGTTCCCTAACTCTTATGGCAATTTGTATATCTTGGTGGCCGTTGACTATGTGTCAAAGTGGGTCGAAGCAATAGCCACCAAGACGAACGACCATTCCGTAGTTTGTAATTTTGTTCAAACCAACATTTTTTCAAGGTTTGGGATTCCTCGTGTCATCATAAGTGATGGAGGATCTCATTTTAAAAACTTTCGGTTTGGGAAACTCTTAAAACGGTTTGGTGTTGACCATAGAATTGCTACCCCCTATCACCCGCAAACAAGCGGGCAAGTTGAAGTGTCAAATAGGCAAATCAAAGAGATTTTGCAAGAGACCGTGCGGGCAGACCGTAAGGATTGGTCAATTAAATTGAACGATGCTTTATGGGCCTACCGTACGGCACATAAGACACCCATAGGCACTACACCTTACCGGTTGGTTTACGGTAAAAATTGTCATTTACCGGTTGAACTTGTGCACAAATCGTTATGGGCTATTAAAGAGGTTAATGTTCAATATGATGATGCAGGTAAGGAAAGGAAACTCAAGCTATGCGAGTTGGAGGAGTTACGGGAAATGGCATATGAATGCGCGTCCAAGTACAAGGATGAGATGAAGAAGGCGCATGATGCCAAGTTGAGAAAGAAAGAGTTCGAGATTGGGAAAAAGGTGTGGCTCTACAATTCGAAGCTCAAATTCTTTCCCGGAAAGCTCCGAAGCAAATGGATAGGACCCTATGTGATCACCCGGGTCGGACAATTGGGTGATGTTACAATCGAGGACCCAAAGGATGGGTCGCGGCAAACGGTAAATGGTCATCGGCTAAAACCGTTTCTCGATGGTAACGAAAAGTTGGATGAAAACAAGGAATCGGTGAGCTTTGTGGTAAGCATCCCGGTTTATGAGGTCGAATAAAAAGGACCGGTAACGTTTTGTGTAAAGTTATGTATAATTATTTAATTGTTTGTGTGTTTTGGATATAATCGTTTCCGTTTCATACTAACCCCGTTTGATTGTGTGAATTCCGGATATCCCGAACGAGTTTTGAAGACGTAAGGTATGCTTTTAGACTTCGTTATGTGCATTGAGGACAATACACGATTTTTTTGGGGGGTGGTAGGGCCGTTAACGGTTTTCGCGTTTTGAAAAATTTAATTTATAAAAATTTACAAAAACAATTTTAATAATTTTTAGGAATTTTGTTTGTATATAGTCCCTTTATAAAAAATTCATAATTTTCCTCCTATATAAAAAAAAATTGAAAAAAATTAGTGCCCGTCGGCGACGGGATGATGGTCGTCGGCTATGGGGTCTCTAAAGACCCGTCGGCATACATGTTCCGTATCCAGCAATATAAGCCGTCGGCCGAACATCCACTATTCCTTACCCGTCGGCGACGGGCTACCAATTTCTCTCGGGTAAAACTCGAAATCAAAGCACATTAATGCATCCCAAACTCACTTTAAAGCCTTTTGGGTCACATACAAGACCGAGAGTCTAGACATATTGGCCATAACTTCTTTGCACTTCCACAATCAGGTCAGAACTCTCTTTACCTATCACATCTCACTTCATCTTCTCCACATTACCCTCAAGAACCCTAGATCTTCTAGCTCTCATAACTCTCTCAAATCTCCACCAAATCACCTGATTTTTGGGTCCATCTTGCGTGATTTTTCGAGAGGAACAAAACCCCCATCACAGTTTCCAACAATTCTTGCTCGTTTGCAAAATTTCTGGGCGTGAAGCTTAGGGTTTTTGAAAAAGTGTTCATCAATTTACTTGCTTTACATCTTTTTCTTAGTTCTTCTTGTCTACAACATCAAAGGTATGGATTTCCCTTAAAATTTATGCTTGATTATCATATGTTTATTGTTTTTCTTCCGAAATTTTAAACTTGTTAGTTTAAGAGTAGGTTGTTTAGACAATGTATGTTGTTTTAACATGATTTTGAGTTAGATTAGTTGTTTTGGATGGAATTTGAGCATGTTATAACCATAGTGAAGTGATTACACTCGTTATTTGCATGATTGAACATGAAGTTGATATTGAATCTTGTTGGATTTATAAGAAATTGCAAGTTAACAAGTAAATATTGATAAGTATATGATAAAATGAGCGACTTTGGAAGTTTAAAAAGGCGATTTTACATTCACTTGTTGATTAAAACTTCAACATCACATATCAAGTTCAAATTTGGAGACTTTAGTAAAGGTTGGGGTTTATATTGATGCTTTGTTTGTTTTGTGTTTGTAGTTATGGCGGGAGGTAGAAAGAAGCAAAAGACTACAGAGCAAGGCTCATCAGCTGGAGTTGGATCTTCTTCCGGTTTAATACCGAAGAAGTGGGAGCAATTGAGCTCCGTCTAAGAGGGTGATGTGAGACTGTATAGACAGGATTGGGCGTGGGAAAAGTTCCGGGATAGTAAAAGCGCCAAAATATGGGATGAGGAGAAGAACAAACCCTTATCAACTTATCAAGATAGGAAGTTAGAGGCCAAACTTTGGAAATGGAAGATGGTCAACAAAGTTAATACTTCAGTACCGGAAAGGGTGTTGTGCGAAAGGGTTGTGAATGTGGAAGAGTTTAGGCAGATCGGGATTGTGCAAATGTTTGAGCGTCTAGGATGGGAGAGAGTGCTTGATTGGTGTGAAGATAACACCTCGCGGGTGTATTTGGCGGAAGTGTGCGAATGGTTGTCGACGTTGAGGTTCTTGAATAAGGATAGTCCTCCAGCTCAGTGGAAGTTGGTTGGTAAGACAAGCCGAGGGCCAATGACGATGTCCTTTGAAACCATTAATTGCATCGCCCGCTTTGATTCTTTGGGGGTGCAAGCATATGACTATCCAACCATGCAACAATTTTTGGATAATAATATGAATGACGGTGATCCGGAGCAGATGACAGCGGTTATTTTACCATACAGTGATGGGGGAGAGGCTAAAAGAACTCAAATGACGATCAAGGGGAAAATTCTTCAAGGAATTTCCCTAGAGAATGTGATGGTGAGATTCGGTGATCGAGGGGGAGTGAGAGCGAGCGATTGTAGGGTTGTCCATTCTTTGTTGTACGGGACCCCTACCTTGTCTTGGAGACACATCGTCATGATGAATACATGGATCACTCGGGAGGCGTCTCAAAGGCGTTTTATTCCATATGCGCGCCTCATCAGTGCTGTGATTGTCCAACAGAATTGTTTGCCTCCGGAATCACTTTGGGTGTCCAAACCTCTAGAAGAATTCAACATAGCCTCAATGAGAAAAAAATTGGAGAATAGATGTGGAGCTGACTGGAAACAAATACGTGGTGACCGACCAATTGGGTCACAGGTATGACTTTGCTAATCCAGATGCACAACAAGGAGCTGGGGGAGATGAGGAAATGATTGAGGAAGAAGAAGAAGTTGAGCCTTCTGGTCCCCGGGGACCACAACAGAGGTACATGAGGCGACACAGGGAGATTAATGCAGAAGTGGCAGGTTTTGTGAAACAAAGACAGGTACCGATGTATAGAAACTTTCCCCATGGGCAACAAGCAACTTATGATAATGTCTCGGCATGTATAGGCGAGGGCCGAGAATATAAAAGGAGGAGAGAGAATTGGGAAGGGATGCACGGGACCTTCTCGCAAGAACAATGGGCCTCTCAAGCGGCTTATCGCGAGAGAATGGAGAAATACATGGAAGAGCAACAACTGCAACAAGCGCTTCAAATATCACACATGGAACGCTTGATACAGTTGCAGGAAGAAGATATGGCCCACAGACGGGCATGAGAAGATAGGGAGGAAAAAGAGCGGCACGAGCGAAACACGTTGGAGGACAATCGTTTTAGTGCCTTATTTGTCTCACAGGAAACGGCTATTAATAATGCCAAAATCCTCCAAGATCAGGAGAGACATCGAAGAGACTATGAGGCCGGTCTTCCTTACGTCGAGCACTCGGGGTGGACCGACTACTCCAATCTCTTCGTTCCACGAGGCCCATCCGACCATCTCCTCACTGGCCCGAGGCCGTAGGTTCCAGCTTCATCCCGATACCCTATCAGCCACCACCTCACGGAGAGTCGAGCCCACTTGATAACTATAGGGAGATGTTTGAAGCCCTCACTAGTTATCCATACCAGCCAAACCCGCCAGTTGATCCCAATGAGAGATATCAGCGGTGAAGGCAAGGTATATGTTGTGTTGTTGTTGTTGTATACTTTAGTTTCTTTATTTCTTTTTCGTTATTTATTTATTCTCGCCTAGTTAAATGAACGTTGTGGGTGTGTTCTCTATATAACCCTCATGAGACCTCTCGTCCTCCCAAGCTATTGGGGGTTTAAAAGGGCTTGTTGCATAAGCTAAATGCAACCGTGATTCCTACGAAAGTGAGTTAGGTTTGTTGTTGTTGTAAATTATTTCCCACATAAATCAAAGTGAAATAACGCATAGCTTGGTAATATTTCCATAAAATTGGTAGAACTAAGTAACTAACAAATTTTGATGGTTGTGAGAAGCATGCTTCTACACAAGGGTTAGAATTTGTAGGAACAACATGTTCGCGGGACAACCGTTTTTATAAAGAGAAGAAGAAGATGAGCATCAAGCGATAAAAATCAGGTACATGCGTTTCCTTTTTACCTTGATTCTTAGTTTAGTAATAAGTGGATTGTATTTTGTATTTTTTTTTTCCGGGGTGAAATTTTGGGAAGGTTAGCAGTGTCACATCCCTTGTGCAATTTTAAAACTCTAGTTCTTACACATTGAGGACAATGTTTACCTCAAGTGTGGGGATGTGGGAGTAGTAAAAGTTTTTGATTTTGACCTGTTCATTTAAATACTACACATTGAGGACAATGTTTACCTCAAGTGTGGGGATGTGGGGGAGGGGGGAATTTCAAAAAAATTTCAAAAAGTTCTTGTTTCAAAAGCGATCTTAAAAGCACAAGTAACTAAGTCAGCAAGGGATGGCACAACCCATTTGGTCTTTTGTCATGGTCAAGTTCAAAGTAATAGCATGACGGGTATTTAGCGGGTGGTTATTTGGGAATAATTCGCCTAAGAAACTAGCATGTTATGCATATCACATATCATACCCCTATACGTGAGGTTTTGAGCCACTTTTATATCATAGATTTACATTTACATGTTTCTTTGTTTGAGTGGACCATTAGTCGCGTATTGTAGAACTTGCAACTTTTGATACGCTCGAGACCATAGACCGAATACAAACACGAGAATGATTAAGGCATTAGATGAACCTTTTCCTTTTACACCATTTTTATATCCTTACCCAAAAATTATCCCTTAGTAGCCACTTTTGAGCCTAATCCTTTCGTTTGACCACCCTTTCACCAATAACCTTAAAACCTTTTTCTTTTAAACCCGTGTGATGGAAATTCGATTATAGTAGTCGAGTTTGTATAGTTGTTAGTTATATATAAAAAAAATGCAGAAAATGTCATGAAAAAGATGAGAAAATCATTGAGAAAAGAACAAAAATATATGTTCTTAGTTTGAGAAATAAAAGGCTAAAGTTGTTGCCTTGTAGTTGATGTTTATAGTTTAGTTTTGTTAGAATAGTCGTTTGTAATAAAAAAAATCGAATTTTCATCACCTTAGCCACTTTAAAATATCCTATTTCCTACCCTTAGCCTAGCCCCGTTACAACCCTTACAAAGACCTTATGACTTGTGCTTAGTATTTGTGATCGGTGGTGGAGAATGATTGAGTTGCAAACCTATGCGGGTACGTGTTCTAATCGGTGTTGAGCGATTAATTGTTGAAGTGCTAATACATTATACACATTAGCCAATTTTTAAGCCGAGTGGAGAGAACATTGTGAGGGATATGTATGACTTGTTAGTTTTACGGGCGGGTTAATCTTGGATAACCATTATTATATGTGATTATTCACTTGACCGGTAAATATGTGAAAATTGTAAAAGGTTTGAACTTTTGTATGACAATAGACCTTAACCTTTGTCTCGGGAATGGGAAGTGTATTCGTTGTTCGACCCACGTGAAAGTGAAAAACAGATTTTCTTGAGGGCAAGCAAAAGACAAGTGTGGGGATGTGATACGTGGTTGAAAACCGGTGCTCGTTATAGTATAACTTGATGTTTTTACGTAAGTTTTAATTTCGGATAGCCTACTTTTAATCAAAAATGTGTTTTGCAGGTTTGATGAAGTTTAAGGAGCTTTTCGGGAGCTTTACGAGTCACCGGGTCGAAAACCGGAGCATCGGGACGCGTTACAGATCAACCGGGAGTGCAAGAATTGAAAAATGGGAAGTTGATACTGTGGAGGCCGTCGCCGACGGGCTAGAGACCGTCCCGGACGGGCTCTAGAAACACCCGTCGGCCAAAGATACCCGTAACCAGTCAAATAGAGCATCGGACAAAAATCCCATCAGGAGAACCCGTCGGCGATGGGGTCAGACCCGTCGGCGACGGGCGACGGTTTCTCAGAACGCGAATTTTGGTTTCTTTTGGGTTAAACTCGATGATAATTGGTCGGGAAGCAATCAATATGGGAGTTACACTATCCTTGAAGTTTGAATCTCAATTGTGGAGCCAAGAATCACCTACCATTCATCTCCAATCCATCCATCGTCAAGAACATCATCCGAATCAAGAAACATCATCACCAACATCATTCACAATCCCTTCATCCTAAACCCTAGTTCTCCATCATCATCCTTCACCCAACCTTCATCATTCACTATTCCTTCATCCTTCAAGCTTCAAGATGATCTTCATCAAGCTCCAATCATTCGGTGAACAAGCTTCTTCAACTATGAGCGGTTAATCATCTCGGTTTCACCCCGGTGTAGGTAGTTGTTAACTTTAGGGTTTCGAATTGTGCTTGTTTCAACTTTGTGACAATTTGTGTTTGATTTTTGAAACCATTGACAATAGTTTACATTTGTTTCGTATTCGTAAATTGTCGAACGATGTTAAAAGTTATGACTTTACGAAATGCTTATGTGTAGTTATACATTGTCGTGGTTAGGTTTTACTTGTGTTGACTACAAAGTGTATTCTTGTCCGTTCTTCGGAACGTTGATAGTTATTAGCACCTAAGTCACGGTACACTAAATCCGCTAATCATACGCAATTGAGTTGAATCTAAAAACTTGTAGAAACCCTAGGTTGGCAATTACTGAAACCGGGTGTGATTCCTTTCTCTTATTATTGTTTATTAATCAATCTTTCTTGCAATCGTTACTCATTAGTTGTTAATCAATTCAATCTATTTCATTAGTTTAAATTCACATCTTCCAACAAAACAAAAAGAAAATAAATATTACAGCAAGCTTCATAATTGTGACACTTTTCTATAATTCAATCGAATCCACACACAAACCACATACTCTTCGTGGTTCGACCCCTTGCTACCACTAACTATTTGTTAAGGGTAATTTGGACTTATAAATATTATCTTTGACCGGAGCGCTACATTCCGATCAGTATAATGGCTTGTCTTTTGAAGTTTTCGTTGTAGCATTTTGAAAACTTAGAAGTATCTCTACCTTTTAGGTCGGTCGATAGGACGGACGTTCGATCGGACGAAAATCCGGTTGATTGGATACCTTAGTGAGAACGAATTCACAGCAGTTTGTCACTCGTTCGGATTGTAGTCCGATCGGGTGGCAATCCGCTGGTATTGCACATGTTTGAAAATTGTTTAAGGGTTGAGTTCAAAACATCACAGGGTCAGATGGTCGGTCGATCGGGTGGTAACCCGATCGGACTGCAATCCGTTCGGTGTTCAAACTCTTGAAGTTTGTAATAAAAATCAAGTGTGGGGCCAAGGTGCAAGCCGATCGGGTGGCAATCCGGTCGGGTGACAATCCGATCGGACAGCAGTCTGATCGGGTGGCACTCCGTCCTGGTCGGCCTGATCGTCTTACACTTGGTTATTTTTGATGGTTTGTAGTTTTATCGAGACGGTGTGACAACGTGCTAATAAACAGAACCCCATCTTGACACAAGTGACCCGATTGAACAGGAATCACCCAAGTTCAACCAGTTAACCGGTTCAAGACTGTTGTTCTTGCTTAACCCGAAATCGGTTGTCTCGTTGGTAGAACTCAGATCTTGAACCAACACATCACCAAGAAGGAGTAGACGGCTAGAACAAGGTTTGATCCTATCGGTTTGAGTGCATTGAGTGTAAAAGAGTTGAAAGAAAGTTAGAAACCATCTTTCAATCCTTTTTCACCATGAATATGTTCAGATCAATGCAAAATCTTTGTTTATTTGTGTGGAAATCGTTCAGATCTAAGTTATTCTTGGTGGATTGAAGCCAAAACATGAAGTTCATAAGAACACCATGATGACATCATCCTAGAACACCTCAAATCTAGTGATTTCATGGTTAAAAGTTAAGATTCAAAAGACAGAAAGGTGTAAGAGTGCGTGTAGATCAAGAAAGTACAAGATTTAGGTTGAATACTTACAAGAATCGCGAGAAATATGAAGAAAAGTGGGTAAGAAGCGCTGGTCGGACGAGAGGTGCAGAAAAGGTAAGTTTGTGATGTTGACAGGGGTATTTATAGGCTTTTCATAAAAGGAAAGGGTGATAGGTGGCTGGTCGATCGGGTGGTAACCCGATCGGGTGACTGCTCGATCGAGTGGCACCTCGATTGGTGTGCAAGGCGCGACGAGTTTTGTTGTTTCGATTGCGATTGCGAGCGTTGCGATGCGATAGAGTTTCCTAGTCAAATTACTTTTAATCCCAACTACTGTATCAACATACAATCATCCTTATTTCATATTCGTTTAGCGTTTACGATTCGATTGCGATTGAGTTTCGATTGCGTTTCGATTAATCACCACACAAACATAATTAAACATGCACAAGTAACACATAAGGCACACACACACATAGAACAATATCCAGAATGCGTAATTCGAGTTGCGAGTGCGATTGCGATAGCGATAAAACATGCGATAAATATCGAATAAACCTCGATTATTAATAAGTACTCCACATAATACAACTAACGTAAAGCATAAAATAGACTTACTACGAGTCAAAGAAGTCAAAATAGGAATTGAGCAAGGAGTGACAGATCGCAATTAGCAATCTTGTCTCCCTTTGACTTCAATCTTGACTTTGACCTTGACTTTCGAAACACGGGATGTTACAACCTCCCCTAGTTGAGGGAATTTCGTCCCGAAATTAAGCCGAAGCCGTAACAAACAACTATGGGTACTTCGCCTTCATGTCTCTTTCGAGTTCCCAAGTGAACTAAGCGCCTCGTTTGCTTTCCCATCGGACTTTCACAATAGGAATGCGCGAGCGTCTGAGCTTCTTGGTCTGGCGATCCATGATTTCGACAGGCTTCTCCACGAAGTGTAGTGTTTCGTTTATTTGGAGATTATCAAGAGGTACAATTAAATCATGCTCAGCCAGGCACTTTCGGTGGTTCGAAACATGGAAAGTCGGGTGGACGTTATTAAGTTCCTCCGGCAGTTCGAGTCTGTATGCGACTTTTTCGATCCTTTCCAGAATCTTGAAATGTCCAACTTATCGAGGCGCTAGTTTTCCTTTCTTGTCGAATCTGACCACACCCTTCCAAGGTGATACCTTTAGGAGTACATAGTCGCCAACGTCAAATTCAGGGGCTTGCGTCGTCTATCGGCGTAACTTTTCTGTCGACTCCGAGCTTTCAGCAGATTGTCTCGAATTTGGAGGACTTTGTCAGTCGTTTCTTGCAGTAGCTCGGGACCGGTTAATTGCGAGTGCCCGATCTCGTGCCATACATTAGGCGATCGACATTTTCTTCCGTATAAAGCCTCAAACGGTGCCATTTGAATGCTGGAATGATAACTGTTATTATACGAGAATTCGACTAACGGCAGGTAAGCGTCCCAATTACCACCGAAATCTATGACACACGAACGGAGCATGTCTTCAAGAGTACGGATCGTTCTTTCAGTCTGACCGTTGGTTTGAGGGTGGAATGCGGTACTTAGATTAAGCGTAGTACCGAGAGCCGCTTGAAATGTTTCCCACAGACGCGAGGGAAACCGAGCATCACGGTCAGAGATGATGTCGTGAGGCGTCCCATGTCGACAAATGATCTCATCGGTGTAGATTCGGGCTAATCTTTCTACCTTGTAGTCTTCCCGTATTGGCAAAAAGTGAGCAGATTTGGTCAAACGGTCAACGACAACCCAGATGCTGTCGTGACTTGATGGCGTGCATGGAAGTTTCATTATGAAGTCCATAGCTATACTCTCCCACTTCCACATAGGGATCGGGGGTTGTTCGAGTAAGCCAGAAGGTCTTTGGTGTTCGGCCTTGACTTTTGAGTAAGTCAGGCACTTCCCAACGTAGAGAGCGATATCCCTCTTCATGCCCGGCCACCAGTACTTGTAGCGAAGGTCCTGGTACATTTTGTCGGCACTGGGATGAATAGAGTACCGAGATTTGTGGGCTTCGTCCACCAATATCTGTCGTAAATTGGTCCGCTTGGGGATCCAAATTCGGTCCAGAAAGTGGAATATCCCATTCGACTTATTAACAAGCTGGGCTCCATCGTGGTAGATTCGTTCCTTCTTCAGAGTGCACTCATTAAAACAGGCATGTTGGGCTTCACGGATGAGGGTTTCGAGATCGTATTGGGCTTGGTTATCACGAATGCTGAGCAGATAGCTCCGTCTGCTGAGGGCGTCGGCAACGACATTTGCTTTGCCTGGGTGATAACGGATCTCACAGTCGTAATCGTTGAGAAGTTCTACCCATCGGCGTTGACACATATTAAGTTCCTTCTGGTCAAAGATATGTTGTAGGCTCCTATGATCGGTGAAGATCGTACACTTGGTACCATACATGTAGTGTCGCCAAATCTTTAACGCAAAAACAACTGCGCCTAGCTCGAGATCATGGGTTGTATAGTTCTTCTCGTGGATTTTAAGCTGACGAGATGCGTAAGCAATGACCTTGTCCCGTTGCATGAGGACACAACCATGACCGAGGTTCGAGGCATCACAATAGACAATAAAGTCGCCGTTTCCGTCGGGTAGAGTGAGAACAGGAGCGTTGCAAAGCATGTGCTTGAGGGTTTGGAAAGCAGACTCTTGTTCAGTTCCCAAACAAAAGGCTTGTCTTTATGTGTGAGAGCGGTAAGCGGCACAGCGATTTTTGAGAATCCTTCGATAAATCGTCGATAATAGCCCGCTAATCCGAGAAAAGAACGGACTTCAGACCGGTTCTTAGGTGTAATCCAACTCTTAACTGTTTCAATCTTCGCCGGATCGATGTGAATACCTTGACTATTGACAATGTGACCGAGGAATTGAACCTCCTCCAGCCAAAATTCGCACTTGGAGAACTTGGCATAGAGTCGATTTCCTTGGAGTAGCTCGAGAACCAAATGTAGATGTTGCGCGTATTCGGCTTTCGACTTGGAATAGATCAAGACATCATCAATGAACACGATGATGAAGCGGTCGAGATAAGGTTTACACACGCGATTCATCGGATCCATGAAAACCGCGGGTGCGTTGGTTAAACCAAAAGGCATAACAACGAACTCATAGTCGCAGTATCGGGTGCGAAAAGCGATTTTGGGTATATCTTCCTCTTGAATGCGTAACTGGTGATAACCTGAGTGTAGATCGATCTTGGAGAAACTTGTAGCACCTTGTAGCTGATCAAACAAATCGTCGATGCGAGGCAGGGGATAGCGATTCTTGATTGTCAACTTATTCAATTCTCGATAGTTGATGCACATCCAAAACGTCCCATCCTTCTTTTTGACGAAAAGGACTGGTGCGCCCCATGGAGAGGTGTTCGGGCGAATGAAGCCTTTATCAAGCAGTTCCTGGAGCTGACTCGAGAGTTCACGCATTTCGGATGGGGCGAGTCGATAAGGAGCTCTAGCAATAGGGTTTGCTCCAGGAATGAGGTCGATACGAAAGTCGATATCACGACTTGGCGGCAAGCCAGGAAGGTGGTCAGGAAATACATTAGGAAATTCACGAACCACAGGGACATCTTTCACTTCTGTCTTTCCTTTCTTTTCCTTCTCCGCTACTACAATGTTAGCCAAGAAAGCTCTGTATTCCTTGCGGAGATACTTGCTAGCTTGGACACACGACATGAGCTTGAGACCTTTCGAAGCAGTTTCACCGTAAACATACAATACATCACCATTAGCGAGCGCGAATCGAATCATCTTATCAAAGTACACAACTTCAGCATGGTTTTCACGATGAAAGCCCATGCCTACTGTGATGTCAAAACTTCCGAGCTGCATCGGGATGAGATCAATTGGGAAGATGTGATTGTTGAGCTCAAGAGTACAATCACGGAGAACAGAATTGACGGCGATGGTTCTTCTGGTGGCGACTTCGACATAGAACGTCGAGGGGAGATGGGAGCGCTTACGATTAAGGAGCTTCTCGAATTCGAACGACACAAAACAGTTATCGGCTCCAGTATCAAACAAACACGAAGCATAAATACCATTCACAAGGAACGTACCATTAACCACATTGTTGTCAGCCTGGGCTTGGCGCGCATTGATGTTGAAGGTTCTGGCGCGGGCGGCTTGTTGCTGTTGAGGTTGTTGTTGCTGAGGCTGCTGCTGCTGAGGCTGCTGCTGCTGGGGCTCTTGTTTCACAACCCTGCTCGTGCACATGTTCGCGAAGTGGTTGGGATCACCACACGCGAAACAGACTCTGGCATTGATCGCGGGTGCCTGAGCTACCTGCTGGCCTTGAGGAGCTGGAAGTAGAGCTTGATGAGCAGTGGCTTGAGCTGGTGCTTGTCGGGGACCAGGACGAAAATTAGTAGTGAAGTGGCCGTACATATTGCAGTACATGCAAAATCGGCAGGCGATACCCACCGGATGATGGTAAGTAGATGTTGGGCAGGCAGGGTGGGGACCAGTGTATGCACGCTTTGTAGGTGGTGCATAGATAACTGGAGCTGATCGATGCTGAGATTGCTGCTGAGCCGGTACGGCTTGAAGTGGAGCAACAGTGGTAGTGACAGCACAGTTCTTGTTGCTGGAGCTGCTGTTCTTCTTCTTCTTGCAGCGTGCGGACTTTGATGATTGAGCGGCGGCGGTTTCAGTGGATGGTGTGGCGGTAGCTTGATGTAAGTTCTTGGTAGCTTTATCCCAGAAGCCAGCCTTGACTCGCTTGTCGTTGATTTCAGCGTCAAGCAAGTAACTCTCTTCGATTGTTATTGGCTTTGCGGCATGCACAAAATCTGCAACACAGTCTGGCAGAGCTCGAATGTACTTCTTGATTGTCATGTCAGTAGTCTTGACTTAATCGGGGCAGATGATACCGAGCTGCTTGAAGCGAGCAGTCAGGGCAGCGTTGTCACCATCTTTCTGCTTCAGATGCCAGAATTCATCCTCCAGCTTTTGGCGCTCATGGGGAGGGCATAACTCTTCAAGCATAACGTTCTTCAACTCGTCCCATGACAGACCATAAGTTGCGTCATTTCCGCATTTGTTCCTCTCGGCCGTCCACCAGTCTAGTGCGCGGGACTGGAAGACGCCGGTAGCATTTAGAGTGCGGAGATTGTCAAGACATCCACTCTGACGCTGGGTGACTTTGATCGAGTCGAACCATTGAAACAAAGCCGTAGGGCCATCTTCGCCAGTGAACTCTTTCGGTCCGCATGCCTTGAACTGTTTGAAGCTGAAAGCAGCTTTGGGTGTAGCTTTGGGAGCTTCGGTTCTGGACTCTTCAGACGATTTGCTCACATTCTCGTATATTTCACTCACAATCTGGGGAACAACCTTTGCCACTTGCTTAGCGACGATAGCAGCAAGGCGTTTGTCTCTCTATTCCTGACGATAAATTCGTGGGTGACGGGTTCCAGATGATGACATTGTCTACATCAGACATCGCCATATGGCTCAATCACAACATAATCGAATCTCACCTCACACATCTAATACTACTAAAGCTCAGGAATACGATCATGTAAACACGTATGCACATAACCACAGATTCACATAAGCACAGAAGCACATAAGCATGTAAGGCACAGAAATATAAAAGCACAGAAGCACAAAGGCACAGAAGCACATAAAGCACTCAGAGTACAGAAACCTATCGTTCAATGTCCGTGAGCGTTCAAGAATAGCGATCGCGTATGACATTGCGAGTAGTATAGTATAAGCGAATATCTTAGCAATCAATATAGCGTACGATGGTTCCTCATGTAGTGGCGATTTGTCAGCGGTTGTGCGGTGTGTTGTGTGTTTAGCGGAAGCAAAAAGGCGTGAGATCAAAACCAGTAGTGTCACACCCCAACCGATGGCGGAAACATCGGGGCGTGGCACTGAGCGAAACAAATTGTCCAGAAGTTTCCATAACAACTATAATTACCAATTATTTTTAAGGAACATGTCCCATACCATGTCATAAAAGATAACATAATTATTACAGGCAAGATCTGTTGGATCGTCGTGCGACCTATACAAGTCGTTCAGAAGAGTTTACAATCCATATCAAAGGCGGAATCAATGATACGAACTTGATTAAAGCTTGATTCTCCCTAATTATCTTGTTTTTATTGATTTCAAAGCTTTACAGATCAGTTGACAATTTGGCAGCACCTCGGCTCTGAAATCACGAACCGTTACAAATGACAACCAAGCTCAGCTATATATAGAGTTCCCATTTCATACGAAATGACCAAGACTCATTTCGTGCGAAATGGCTTTGTTCCATTTCGTACGAAATGACTCTAGTTCATTTCGTGCGAAATGACCCTTTAACATGAAAAACCTATTTTCTAGCCTATTGAGCACTGGTTTATCCTATCTAGACATAAGACTTGATAAAGACGAAGTTAACAGACATTAGTACACCAACAGACTCCCCCTTGGATGTTGACGAAGTCTTCGGCGTCGAGTGTTCAGTCTTGATCAGTCTTTTCTCTTTTTTCCAAACTGTTTTGACACTGAAAGCATCCTTCAATCTCATAATCAGCATCAGCAACTAGCACTCGAACTAGACTTTGACACTCTTCACACTCCCCCTTGCATGTTGATTCAAAAATTGTTAGACTCCCGCTTTCAACAAGCTGGGATCTTGCTTTGCTGCTTTCACATGTTCAAAACTATTACCTGTCTTTCACCTGCACAAAATCTACCTAAACATAAGATTTTGATTTATAACAATTTCAATCTATGTTTATCACTTTGAAAATCAATACCAAAACAACACTTGTTAGAATATGACATTTTTCAATTATTATCTCAAACACACTATCCCAATCCTGTTGTCTTTATCAGTTTGATGATCCACTTAAGTATCCAGATCCAAGTTAATGACCCTGTGTACTTAATTTCGTCTACCAAGTCCAATTTAATGACCTTGGTTGACTCGAGACAAAACAAAACTGACTTTTTGTTGAACATTTTTCTAAAAATTATAAGTCTCAAATTAATGATCTTGTTTTGACTTTACAATATCATGGATTTAACATGATAAGCTCCCAACTCATCTGTCCAGCTCAGAAACTTCATGCATCTTCTTCAAATTGTGAATCAGAAGATCAGCTTTCCACTTTGGTTTGTCGAAAAAAATAAAACAGAAATATAAAATCTTTTTAGATTTTGAATAAAGTTTCTAAACTAGAAAGCTAAACAAGAATGAAATGCAGTAAATGTAAACTATTTACAAACATATTTTTGGTGAGCGTGTTAGGGAATCATATCAGCTGTCGACAAGTCACAAATACCGTTAAGCTTTGATTTCATACTCAGAATTAAACAATTCGCTTAGATTGTCGATATACTGATCCACTTAAATTCTCACACAAATTTCAATCTCTTCAGGATACGAATTTAGTGTTTTAGAAACTTAGCTTATACGCGTGTACCACCTCAAAATATACTCCCGTATCCAGACCACTATATTCAGTCTTACAGGTGAGTGCACACTAGTAATATCTGTAAGGGGTTAAGTGTTGAAGCCATGAGAGCTCAGGCTATTGCTTCCGCAAAATCAGAGAGATGATGACTCAACTTTTAGGCGGGTCCCCTTTGGGGATCTTCTTTTACAACAGCACATGATTAGCATTTTTCAATGTTTCATCATTTTTTTATGATGAGGGGGGGCTTTATGATTAAAGCTGTAGAAAGTCCAATATTTAAACAAAATAAGAAATAAAAACAAGTTGAATGTGTTTAGATCTTAACCACCAGTTCGATATTCACATATACGCAGAGGTGATCCAAGATTTAAACGAAACACCAAGAAAAATAAAGCAAAACGTTTAGGCACTAACATCCAGTTCGATACTCGCGTATACACAGAGGATGTCCAATGCTTAAACAAAATAAAGAAATCAAACAAACAAGTTTAAATTTTTGCAAAATGAAATGCACGATCACAATGACTTTTTCAGTAAGTTGTGAAAGTTCACAAATAGACCAGTTTTATGTTCTTTTAGTATTCAGCGATTACTGAGTAGGTACACAATCACGAAGGATAAAACTAAGTACTATGCTTTCAACCGCGTTTCCCACTAGAACTAGGCTTTTTCATTTAAGTTTGTATCGTTAACGCAAATCTACTAGTCTAGCTGAGCCTATCGTCACATCTTTAGTGAGACCGTTTATCACATTTTAACTTTCCATTTCTTTAGCGTACTGTGACAGTCTAACTGATGTACTATCATTTCCTCTTTTTCACAACAAAACTCATTTTGAATTTTTCAATGTTTTTGGATTTTTGATTTTATCATGTTTTTGGATTTTTCAAATTTTACAAAATTTCTAAATTTTATTCTCCCCCTAAAATCAAAATATGTCTCAATTTTGATTTTCTGGGAAAATTTGAAAACAAACTATACAAGAAAAGTGACAACTGATTTTCAAGCTTCAGTTCTCCATCCATTTGGCATAAACAATCAGAACTCTCCCTGACAACAAACTATTTTCCCATTATGATTTCAAAACACTTAAGTTTGTTTTAATCAAAATGGTTTTTCTGGAAAATTAGTTTTGTGTGTCATTTCACAAGTTCGGGGTTTCATCACCTTGTTTTCTCCATCCACTTTGAAAAAAAATTAACACTTGTAGGATCTACCAACAACACAACTTGTAAGATAGTTAACTCAAGTATAATTAAATGTCCTTGATTAACCACTTGTAAGTCGAAATATCACAAATGTGAATTTCTCAAGAAAGATGCCGATTCCTACTCCCCAATTACCAACCTGGGAGTTCCGGCAAGTCAGGTTTTTCATTTAAAAAGATCCACCCAAGCCTGACAATTCTTGGGTTTGCCAGTTTCTTGTTTTAAATTCTCATTTGACAATGATTTAAAATTTGTATCATTCATTGTCGAAATAGAATCAACACTTTTTACCTCAATTTGTGACTTTTCTGACTTTGACAAGTCAGATTCATTGCCCGATCCTGGCTCATCTGACTTTGATGAGTCAGATTCATCTCCAAAGCATGGCTCCTTTGCTTTTGAAGAAACAAATTCATTGCCAGAAAGTGGAACCCAATCCTTTCTGGATTTAGGTTTTCCAAACTCATCAACCTGTGATGTGAACAACCTTTCACAATTTCTTTTATACTCAAAAACTTTGATAAAGATTTTATCTGAAAAATTAACTTTCTTTGATTTTTCATCGGTTTGATTAGTTAATTTTTCTTTCTTTATCTTCCCTTTTGTCCTCGGATTTGCATCTGATGAATTCGTTTTACTTGACTTATCCTGTTTTGTCGTGTGAAGCGATTCATCAGAACTTTTATCTGAATCCCTAGTTGTACCCGAGGACAAAATCCTTTCCAGATATTCTCTTGCTTTCTTTCTTTTCTTCCTCAGTCTATCTTTCTGCCCTTATGAAAGCTTCACTTTCTGTTCTTTCGCTTTCTGTTCTTTCATTTTATGTTCTTTGGGCTTTTCAGCACTTTTGACTGAGTTCTTTATCTTTGCATTTTGATCTCATTGGGCAATCTCTGGCAATGTGACCTTTGATTTGACATTCAAAGCATCTTCTTGTCTCAAAACTCCGATTCTGGCAGTTAACAGCAATGTGTCCTTCAAAACCACATTTGTAACACACCCTGTTATCGTACCATTTTCCTATTTCAAACCACACACTTAGATCATAACATTGATTTGCTTTGTGGTAATCATGACTTCTCCTTTTTCTATCATCATAATGATTTATCTCTGAAAAATCTTCATTCCCTCTTCTTCCATAAACTTGATTTGACTTTTGAGCACTGTGGTCAAACCTGCACCACTTATTACCAACTTTTTGTGAGTTTTGTTTTTCAAATTTTTGTGATTTTTTTATTATGATTGGAAGACTGAACTGATGAGCTTTTATTGTTATTTTGAAAATTTTTAGATTTTTTAACACTTTGTTTTTGTTCTACATTCTTCTTAAAAGGTTTTTGCGTTGAGCATTCACCTTTTTCAGTAGAATGTAAAACATTATCTTTAAATTTTTCTTTTAATTCCAAAAATATTTTTCTTTTCTCATTTTCATCATCAGTTTAATCATCACAATCTTCAATTATGACATCGTCATAATTTGTGACATTGTCACTTATTGGAATTTCTTTGATCGGTTTTGGATATATATAATCCAGTGTTGATGACGAAGTCACAAAACCTTTCAATTTATTTTCTAGCTCTTCAATTTTATTTTTAGCACATTCAACTTCTTTTTCAAGTCGAATGATATTCTCAAGATGAGAATTTATTGAAATTTGCTTTTCAATATTATTTTTACCAAAAATAGATTTTTCATTTTCTAAAATTTTTATTTGATTTTGAAATTCTTTTTCATTTTCTTTTAATTTTTTGTTTTCCAATGTCAAACTCTCCACATCTTTCAAGAATTTGACATTGCATGCTTCAGATTTTTCACATTTTGAGCACACAAGTTTAGATCTTGCAGTTTCATCTTTCTTTGATTCTTCATTCTTTGACATTCCCTCTGTCTCCGTCTTGTATGTTCCTGCAAGAAAAATTTTAACAAAATCAAGAGAATTCATATTTTCATCTAAAAAGCAATCTCTCTTGAAATCATATTTCATAACAGATCTTGCGTTAAAACATATTTTGATTCTTTTGATTATTTCAAGAATCACATCCAAACTTATATTATCTAAGTTCTTTTCTATTTCTTTTATCAAATCCTTCTTTTTCTTATCATTCTCATAATTATGTGTCCTAAGCTTTCTGATGAAATCATTTAGACTAAAATTTGAGAACCTAGAATCCTTTTTCAGTTTAATCAAAAATTCATCCCACTCTGAAGGTAATGCATCTGTAAATTTTGATATCATTTCAACATCTGATATCTTTATCCCATACCTTTTCAAATTGTCAAGTAATTCATCATACCGCTTTTCCAAATCATTAAACTTTTCATATTTCCGACACAAAAAATATTCAGATCTTTTAACCCAAACATCCTTTTTCTCATCTTCTTTCCTGTGATCCCAATACATATCAAACCAATCATTTATTCTTCCAAGTTTAACGTTTTCCTTTTCGTCAAACATTTTGACCAAACTTTAAACAATCTGATTTGATGTGAATTGACACTTTCACACGAAATGATGAGTTGATTTCGTGTGAAATGAAGATGACAATTTCGTGCGAAATGATATGCTGATTTCGTACGAAATGAAAATGACGGTTTCGTGCGAAATGAATTCTACCAGGTTGATTTCATGCGAAATGAATTTATCAGGTTGATTTCGTGCGAAATGAAAAATCCAAATGTTGATTTTGTGCGAAATGAGGTTCTTAATTCGTACGAAATGATGATGACATCATCCAATCGGCCATGATTTTGTCAAATTGATCAGTTTTTAGATCGAATTAAGGTCTGATTTTTTTCAAAGATTGATTACAACAGTGTTTTTCTTGTTATTTGTGAAAATCAGTCCATTTTAACCGTAAAAACTTGATTAATTTTGAAAAACATGTCAAAGAATGAGTAAAAATCAGAAATTTAGGTGCAATCGAGCTGAATCGGTATGAACTCTTCCTCCTGAGCTCTGATACCACTTGTTGGATCGTCGTGCGACCTATACGAATCGTTCAGAAGAGTTTACAATCCATATCAAAGGCGGAATCAATGATACGAACTTGATTACAGCTTGATTCTCCTTAATTATCTTGTTTTCATTGATATCAAAGCTTTACAGATCAGTTGACAATTTGGCAGCACCTCGGCTCTGAAATCACGAACCGTTACAAATGACAACCAAGCTCAGCTATATATAGAGTTCCCATTTCGTACGAAATGACTCTTGTTCATTTCGTGGGAAATGACCCTTTAACATGAAAAACCTATTTTCTAGCCTATTGAGCACTGGTTTATCCTATCTAGACATAAGACTTGATAAAGACGAAGTTAACAGACATTAGTACACCAACAAGATCTAGTCAAATTGTTATGTTCCGACAACTCAGATTCTTATTACAGACAATTGTTTATTGTTCTAGGTCTTTCCTAGCCTCGATTTCACAGCAAGCTAAGCAAATAAGCATCCTAAGCACCTGTCACATACGTTAAAGTAAAAGTCAATACACATAGTGTAAAGGTGAGCATACAAGTTTAATAGATATAATAGAGTTCGAAATCATTACGCATAATCAGCACGTACACAGTGTAAAATGAGTCATGTTAGTTATCGACATGAACCTATCGATACCAATGACTGCGGTTGACTGCCCAAGGCAGTTCGTAATACACACTCACCACTGTGAGCCATGTAACAAATTGTCCTTAACAACCCCTGAGTAAACAGGTGCTGAGTCCAAACAAATAGTACTATCGTTGCTAGGGTAGGTAGACAGCATTCCACGTGTAAACATAACAAACAAGCATTCAGAATAAGTAACTGGTGATAGCCTGAGCGTAGATCGATCTTGGAGAAACATGTAGCACCTTGTAGCTGATCAAACAAATCTTCAATGTGAGGCAGGGGATAGCGATTCTTGATAGTCCACTTATTCAACTCCCGATAGTCGATGCACATCCTGAACGACCCATCCTTCTTTTTGACGAAAAGGACTGGTGCGCCCCATGGAGAGGTGATCGGGCGAATGAAGCCTTTATCAAGTAGTTCCTGGAGCTGACTCGAGAGTTCGCGCATTTCGGATGGAGCGAGTCGATAAGGAGCTCTAGCAATAGGGTTTGCTCCAAGAATGAGGTCGATACGAAAGTCGATATCACGACTTGGCGGTAGTCCGGGAAGATCCTCAGGGAAAACGTTAGGAAATTCTCGAACCACTGGAACGTCGTCTACACCTGGTCTTCCTTTCTTTTCCTTCTCCGCTACTACAATGTTAGCCAAGAAAGCTTTGTATTCCTTGCGGAGATACTTGCTAGCTTGGACATACGACATGAGCTTGAGACCTTTCGAAGGAGTTTCACCGTAAACACATAATACATCACCATTCGCGAGCGAGAATCGAATCATCTTATCGAAGCACACAACTTCAGCATGGTTTTCGCGAAGAAAGTCCATGCCTACTATGAGGTCAAAACTTTCGAGTTGCATCGGGATAAGGTCGATTGGGAAGATCTGATTGTTGAGCTCAAGAGTACAATCACGAAGAACAGAATTAACGGCGACAGTTCTTCCGGTGGCGACTTCGGCATCGAACTTCGAGGGGAGTTGGGAGCGCTTACGACTAAGGAGCTTCTCGAATTCAAATGACACAAAGCAGTTATCGGCTCCAGTATCAAACAAACACGAAGCATAAATACCATTCACAAGGAACAAACCATTGACCACGTTGTTGTCAGCCTGGGCTTGGCGCACATTGATGTTGAAAGTTCTGGCACGTGCGGCTGGTTGTTGCTGCTGAGGCTATTGCTGCTGCGGGGGTTGCTGCTGCTGGGGCTCTTGTTTCACAACCCTGTTCGGGCACATGTTCGCGAAGTGGTTGGGATCACCACACGCGAAGCAGACTCTGGCGTTGACTGTCGGTGCCTGAGCCGCTTGTTGGCCTTGTGGGGCTGGAAGTAGAGCTTGATGAGCAGTGGCTTGAGCTGGTGCTTGTCGGGGACAAGTACGACAATTGGCGGTAAAGTGGTCGTACATGTTGCAATGCACGCAAAATCGGCAAGCGATACCCACCGGGTGAAGATAAGTACATGTGGGGCAAGCAGGGTGGGGACCAGTGTATGCACGTTTTGCAGGCGGTGCATAGATAGCTGGTGCTGATCGGTGCTGAGATTGCTGCTGAGCCGGTACGGCTTGAAGTGGAGCAGCAGTGGTAGTGACAGCACAGTTCTTGTTACTGGAGTTGTTGTTGTTGTTCTTCTTCTTGCGGCGTGAGATTTTCGATTACTGAGCGGTGGCGGTTTCAGCGGTTGGTGCGGCGGTGGTAGCTTTGTGCAGGTTCTTCGAAGTTTTATCCCAAAAACCAGCTTTGACACCCTTGTCGTTGATTTCAGCGGCAAGCAGGTAGGTCTCTTCGATTATTGTTGGTTTTGCAGCAGACACAAAATCCTCAACACAGTCTTGCAGGGCTCGAATGTACTTCTTGATTGTCATGTCGGGCGTCTTCACTTGATCGGGACAGATGATACTGAGCTGCTTAAAGCGAGCAGTCAGAGCTGCGTTCTCTCCATCCTTCTGCTTGATATGCCAGAATTCGTCCTCCAGCTTTTGACGTTCATGGGGAGGGCAGAATTCATCCATCATAATGGCCTTCAGCTCTTCCCACGTCAGCTCATAGGCTGCGTCATTTCCGCGTTTGTTTCTCTCGGCCGTCCACCAGTCTAGTGCGCGGGACTGGAAGAAACCGGTAGCATTTAGAGTACAGAGATTTTCAGGACATCCACTCTGGCGCAGAGTGACTTCGACGGAATCAAACCATTGAAACATAGCCGTTGGGCCATCCTCGCCAGTAAATTCCTTTGGACCACAGGCTTTGAATTGCTTGAAGCTGAAAGCAGTCTTGGGAGTAACTTTAGGAGCTTCGGTTCTGGACTCCTCGGATGATTTGCTCACATTCTCGTATATTTCACTCACGATCTGAGGAATGACTTTTGCCACTTGTTTAGCGACAATAGCAACAAGGCGTTTGTCTCTCTGTTCTTGGCGAGTGATTTGTGGGTGACGGGGTCCAGATGATGCTCCAGTTGACATTGTCTGCAACAGACATCGTCATGGGTCTCAGACACAGTACAATCGGATCTCGCCTCAAACGTCTAATACTACTAAAGCTCAGGAATACGACCATGTAAACACGTAGGCACATAAACACAGATTCACATAAGCACATAAGCATGTAAGGCACAGAAACACAAAAGCATAGAAGCACATAAACACAAGAGGCAATCAGAATACAGAAACCTATTATTCAAGGTTCGCGAGCGTTCGAGTATAGCAATCGCGATTAACATATCGAGTAGTATAGTATAAGCGTATAACATAGCATAAGGTCGTCCATAATTTAACGATTTGTCAGCGTTTTGAGGTAGAGGAGCAGTGCGAGTTGTGTGTGTCGATCAAAGCGATAGCGAAAATCGAATAAATCTCCAAAAATTAAAACATATATTAGGTAAATACACACATAACACATAAAATTGACGAGTATCAGAGTCAGCAGTTGCGGGCTCAGAATCGAAACACATAAAAATCGAGGATGGATTGTATGCGGCTGTTTAGACATCGACTACCCAAAGTGGTTCAACTATTCACAAGGGCTTTCTGAGCACACTTTGACCTTCGGGACTGTGCCTTTGCCTTGATTCTAGGCGATCGACACGCACCATTTCAGTCATATCGTGTCTTCAAGTCGTTGGAGTCCGTCGAGACTTTGGTGAGGGTTTTGTAAAACCAAGTAGAGATCGGAACAAGTCGTCAAGGTTCGGGTTTCACCCCTGACTTAACAACTTCGTTCCTGTTTTGATAAAATAAAGGAGAATTATGCGTCGAAGTATGGATTTCACTCCTGATTCGACGCAAATTCTCATGGTTATAGATAAAAATGCGGGTCGAACAAGCAATTTAGTCGAGAGTTTGCAGTTTTCACACCTAATCTCGGCCTAATCGCTTGTTCATTTTTGAAAACTAAAGTGCAGTGATAGTGTAGCGTAGGCGAGAATAGCAAGAAATAGCAGGTAAGCTCGTACATAATCCCTGCAGGACATGCTCAAGTCGGTCTGTTGGTTCCTAACTATAGACTAGGTCGTTTCTAAGACATCGACCCGAACTAGGTCGAGTCTCTCCTAATTCCCTATAGTTATGGCTCTGATACCAATCTATCACACCCCAACCGATAGCGGAAACATCTGGGCGTGGCACTGAGCGAAATAGATTGTCCAGAAGTTCCCATAACAACTATAATTACCAATTATTTTTAAGCAACATGTCCCATACCATGTCATAAAAGATAACATAATTATTACAGGCAAGATCAAGTCAAATTGTTCTGTTCCGACAACTTAGATTCTTATTACAGACAATTGTTTATTGTTCTAGGTCTTTCCTAGCCTCGATTTCACAGCAAGCTAAGCAAATAAGCATCCTAAGCACCTGTCACATACGTTAAAGTAAAAGTCAATACACATAGTGTAAAGGTGAGCATACAAGTTTAATAGATATAATAGAGTTCGAAATCGTTACGCTTAACCAGCACGACACAATGTAAAATGAGGCATGTTAGTTATCGACATGAACCTATCGATACCAATGACTGTGGGTTAACTGCCCAAGGCAGTTCGTAATACACACTCACCACTGTGACCCATGTAACAAATTGTCCTTAACAACCCCTGAGTAAACAGGTGCTGAGTCCAAACAAATAGTACTATCGTTGCTAAGGCAGGTAGACAGCATTAAGTCACGTATAACATGCGGTAATCGGTTAGCGTTTAAAGTATTGTGTAGTGTGTTCGATGTGATTTAGAATAAGTAACATATGTAACACCCAAAAGTGCGTAAAGCAAAAAGGGATTGAGTATACTCACAGTGATTGGATTAGTGGATTGAAGGGAGCGCTTAGAGAGTAGGATTAGCCTGAACAGATTATTAGCATAACGATAAGCGACGCATAAAACGAAGCAAGTGTCAGTAGGTCGAACAGCAGTCCGATCGGATGGCAGCCCGTTCGGTTAGCCGGTTGTTCGGGTGACAATCTGCTCGGATGGTCATCCGATCGGGTGACCTTTCGAGTGGATTGTTTCTTCCTTTGGAAAGGATGTGTTTGTGTATAACGGCTTGACTTTTGAAGTTTTCGTTGTAGTATTTTGAAAACTTAGAAGTATGTCTACCTTTCAGGTCAATCGATCGAACGACAGTCCGATTGGTTGGACACTTTAGCGAGAACAAGTTAACAGCAGGTTGTCACTCGATCAGATGGTAGTCAGATCGGGTGGCAACCCTCGTGCATTGAACATGTTGAAAATCGTTCAAGTATTGAAGTTTCAAAACATCACATGGTCGGATGGTCGGTCGATCAGGTGGCAACCCGATCGGTGTTCAAAACTCCTTGAAGTTTGAATTAAAAGTTAGATGAGGGGCCAAGGTGCAAGCCGATCGGGTGGCAACCCGATCGGGTGACAATCCGATCGGACAGCAGTCCGATCGGGAGACTCTCCAACCTGGTCGACCTGATCGTCTTCTTCCTAGGTGGTTTTGATAGTTTGTCTTTTTATGGAGATGATTTGACAACGTATTAGACAACAGAAACCTCGTCACGACTTAGTAACCTGATCGGACAAGAATCACCCAAATCAGACCAGTTAACTGTTCGAGACGGTGTTCCATGTTTAACCCAAAATAGGTAATCTCATGAATAGAATCCAGATCTTGAACCAACACATCGACAAGTAGTAGTAGAAGGTTAGAATAAGATCCGATCCTATCGGTTTTGAGTGCATTGAGTGTAAAAGAGTTGAAAGAAAGTTAGAAACCATCTTTCAAGCCTTTTTCACCATGAATATGTTTAGACCTACGAAAGATCTTTGTTTATTTGTGTGGAAATCGTTCAGATCTAAGTTGTTCTTGGTGGATTAAAGCCAAAACATGAAGTTCATAAGAACACCATGATGACATCATCCTAGAACACCTCAAATCTAGTGATTTCATGGTTAAAAGTTAAGATTCAAAAGATAGAAAGGTGTAGGAGTGCGTGTAGATCAAGAAAGTACAAGATTTAGATGGAAAACTTACAAGAATCGCGAGAAATCTGAAGAAAAGTGGGTAAGAACGTTGGTCGGACGAGAGGTGCCAAAAATGGTAAGTTTGTGATGTTGACAGGGGTATTTATAGGCTTACCATAAAAGGAAAGGGGAGGAGAGGGGCTGGTCGATCGAGTGGCTACCCTGGTCGGGTGGCAGCCTGATCGAGTGGCACCTCGATCGGATGGCAGCCCGATCGGGTGGCTGGTCGATCGGCTGGCCACTCGATTGGAGGGCACGGCGCGTTGTGTTTTACGATTTCGAATACGATTGCGAGCGTTGTGATGCGATAGAGTTTCCTATTCAAATTACTTTTAATCTCAACTACTATATCAACATACAATCATCCTTATTTCGTATCCGTTTAGCGTTTGCGATTCGATTGCGATTAAATTTCGACTGCGATTTGATTAATCACCACACAAAACATAATTAAACATGCACAAGTAACACATAAGGCACACACACACATAGAACAATATTCAGAACGCGTAATTCGAGTTGCGAGTGCGATTGCGATAAGCGATAAATCGAGTAAACATGCGATAAATAGCGATAAACAGTGATTACTATGCGATTATTAATAGATACTCCACATAATACAACTAAAGCGATAATAAAATTAAACTAATTACAAGTCAAAGAAGTCAAAACAGGAATTGAGCAAGGAGTGACAGATCGCAATAAGCAATCTTTTCTCTCTTTGACTTCAATCTTGACTTTGAATTTGTCCTTCAAAACACGGGGTGTTACAAGTAGTACCTCAAAACGCTAACAAATAAGCATAAACCACATAAAAGACATAAAATTTACATAAAACGACACACATCAGTGTCGGCAGTAGCAAGCTCAGAATCGAAACACATAAAAATCGAGGAATAGATTGTCTCAGGCTCGATAGACATTGACTACCCAAAGTGTTTCGACTATTCACAAGGACCTTCTGTACACACTTTCACCTTCAGGACTGTGCTCTCGCCTCGAATCTGGGAGATCGGCACGCATCCTTCCAGTCATATCGTGTCTTCAAATCATTGGAGTCCGTCGAGACTTTGGTGAGAGTTTTATAAAACCAAGTAGAGGTCGGAACAAGTCATCAAGGTTCAGGTTTCACCCCTGACTTGACAACTTCGTTCCTGTTTTGGATGAAATAAAGGAGAATTATGCGTCAAAGTATGGATTTCACTCCTGATTCAACGCAAATTCTCGTGTTTATGGATAAAATGCGGGTTGAACAAGTAATTTAGTCGAGAGTTTGCGGTTTTCTGATGTGTGTAAAATGCAACATATAAATTACATCAAATGAGGCATAAAACTAACCCTTTTTTAGTGCTAATATTGGAAAAAGAGTGTTTTTGTCTTCCTTTTGTAATTTCAGGATTAAATGAGCTCAAAAACGCAAAAGAAGCAAAAAGACAGCTAAATCCAACATAAATACAAGAAAAGGAACATTAGTGAACTGCCCGAACCCTCAACGGCACCTTCCAAAGCAAAATAGAGAAAACAGAAGACTGAACACGCCCCGTGCTCAGCCAGCACGGGGCCGTGCCCAAGAAGCAGCAGAAAAGACAAATCTATAGAAGCTTCTATTGCCCATCACGGGGCCGTGCTCAGCGGACACGGGGGCGTGTCGAAAGTACAGCAGGCGCATTTATTGTAATTGCGAATTACAATTAATGAGGAGAGAGAGTGTCAGACGGACACGGGGCCGTGTCCAGCTCTCTGTTCAGCCTATAAATAGGAGTGCTTGGATTCATTTCATCTCATCCCTTGGCACACCACCTCTCTCACACTTCATCCACCACCCACCACCATCACAACACCATCATCCACCACCATCATCCATTGTCCATCATAGAGTGTGTGAGTCGTCTCGGGATCCAAGATTGATCGTAAGAGTTCTTGACAATCAAGGCCATGTTTGCCTAAGTCTCTTACATCACTTGGTGAAGACAAAGTGTCTAGTATAATACTTTTTATTTCTAATCTTTTGCACTTTTTATTTGGTTTTGTATTAATGACTTTAATAACTAGTTACTTATGTTGAAGGTGATCTTTCCTTATCGTTTGTCCGTGGTGTCTTGGCATTATTTTACTGTCTATATAAAATAAAGGATTTTCACCATTCATATCTCCACGGTCTATATGGAGATATGTTGGCTACCTGGTAGGGGGTTAAGGGAACGGTTTGGTAAAGGTCTTGCCATTGTTCAGCGTTTAGAGGTCCTGCAATGGACCTGGGTCAAATTTAGTAGGACCTCCTTCAATACTTCACGGTATTGGATGGCGGGGGTCCAAACTCTTTGATCCCCTCATAAGTTAACTACTATTAATACTATAACCCGGCTATTTAGGACTGTATCCCTGCTGACTCAGACTACTTAGCCGAGGGTAACGTCACCGCCAAAAGCGGGGCCTACCACAATATTGCATTAATAACTTAATTCATTATCTTCCAATAATCCACCCTTTTAGGATTGTATCCCTGCTGACTCAAACTACTGGGGTGAGGGTAACGTCGCCTTCAAAAGAGGGGCCTACTACAATAACTAAGATAATCTCTTAATTATGTGCAAAAGTGCGGAAATAATCAAAGGTTATACTAGATACGAGTCGGAACCAAGTGATTCATCTTGTCTATCTGTTTTTATTTTTATTTTTTATTTTCAGCATTTTAGTTAGTTTTATTTTTCTTAGTTTAAAACATTTTTCTAAACTTTTATTTTGGTTAGACGTTGAGGATAAACCGGTACTAAAAGCTCTTGTGTCCTTGGACGACCTCGGTATCTTACCAACGCTATACTACACTCAACGATGGGTGCACTTGCCCATATGTGTGTTTAGTGTTAGTGAAATATCGTGTTTTATAAATTTAAAACTTGGCTAAAATAAGTGTTAAAAAGGGCTTAAAATATACACCTAATATAAGTAACACTTCGCACGCATCAAGTTTTTGGCGCCGCTGCCGGGGACACAAGGATTTTAAGAAAGTTAGGAATCAACGGCCTAATCATCTTTTATTTTTCTTTTTATTTTTTTTTAGATTTTCTTAGTTTTTCAGCTTCTGCAGAGCTCAGCACGGGTCGTGCCCGCTGAACACGCCCCCGTGCTCAATCATTGGAACTGGCAATCTTGTTTTACATCAGACAGTAAGCTGAACACGGGGCCGTGCCCACTCAACACGCCCCCGTGCCCAAGTTTCAGTTACTGAAAACAGAACCGTTAGATCCCGATGGTTGGTAATTTCTGACATAAACATGAGTGATAGTAATTATTTTTACTTTCGGCACTCTTATGGTACGTGGTGTCAATTATGTGGTGGCGAACATGAAGAAGTAAATTGCTACTTCCTAAATTATAGGCCCCACTACATGGACCCACCATCTTCTCACAACCTTAAGAGGGGCGAAAGTAAAAATAAGCACTATTTCTCCCTCGAATGCGCCCAGCCAGATATTCTAGGGGAAATGCTCCTTAGCGAGTTATTTCAACTAGAAGAGCTAATTCTGAAATGGATAGAAGAGCTTGGGAAGGATTTTATTGATCCACCCCAAGACGATACCCATGAAGAAATGTTGGAATCGCATTCCGACAACCTCGTTGCTCCCAAAAATACCTTCGTACCTAGCAAAGACTTGGACGATAGTCGTCCCTGTGTCGATTGTGCCGTGAAGGACTCTCCATCGACTTCGTTCGGTGCATACATAGACCTGAGCGATTCGGCATATACCTTCTTTAACAAGAGCCCGGGAAAGGGTTGGACTTGTCCACCTAGAATGAAAATAGGAATTACCCTCACCGACAACCTCTTGCGTTCTCGCCTTAGTCTAGGACAATTAAGGTATATTAGGCACTTTGGGGTTGTTCCAACCAGTCAGGAGCCACCCGATATTAACAAGTTCCTTAAAAAAACTAGACAACTTCATAAAACAGTCCCTAGACACGGGGCCGTGTCCAGCCAACACGTCCCCGTGTCCATCGAAAGATTCCATTCTGATCAGTACGTCAGAATACGGACAAACTGTGTCAGAACTCCACCTGCACACGGGGCCGTGTCCACTGAACACGGGGCCGTGTCCAGGATGCTGTCGTTTTCTATAAATGCAGCCAAGAATTCTGCACATTTGGACCAACTTGGGGCAGAGATTTGCAAGAATCTTCTCTCAAACTATCCTAGGTAAGTCTAAAAGAAGGTTCCAACAACCCATCTTGTCCTTTCCTCTTTTAGCCATTTCCTTCTTCTTCATCTTTCTCCAAGAGCTACCATTGAAAGTTTGGAATTCCTCCAACTCTATGGTAGGGATAAATGAGTTTTGTTCAAAGAATCTTGGTAAAAACATGTTATGAAACATTGTTTTAAGTTATTAGTAGCCAAAAAGGCCCCACAACGTTCAGAAAATAACTTAAAAATCCAAGTTTCCTTGTTCCAAAACTCTGCAGAAAGATGAACACGGGGCCGTGCTCAGTGAGCACGGGGCCGTGTCCGGTCACTGTTTCATTAAATAAACTATTTTTAGTTTATTTTTCGTAGGATGACGAGTGAAAACAGCGAAACATCTCCTGTGCATTCGCCAAACAGCCGAAGAGGAAGAAGACCCTCCATTGAAGCTACACTTGTACACTATGTGATAGCATTAAAGGGGGCTCTCGACGAAATGACTTCAGTAGAGGAGGTCCTAATCGACCGTATTAACGATCTTACGATGGGACTTGAAAGCAGCTTCCAAGAAATTAACCTCTTGCACCAGAGGTTAAATATTCTTGTAGCACCTCCAATGGAACCAGTCCTTCCTCAACAGGATTGGAACCTGGCACTCGGAATCAACAACCCTACCGGGTGGGGAGACTTTCCGGCGGAACCTCCCATGGAACACCAACAAGAGATCCCGGTGGAAGTTGAAACTCCTCAAACTAATGCCAATGAGCCTTCTTTTCTCCTTCCAATGGAGGTAGAAGAATGGCTCGCCGACATTTGAGGAGAACCGCACTCGGAAGAAGGAGTTCATAAAGGCCTTGTTTAACCAAGATTAATTACTTCTTGGAAATTTTGCTAAATTAAAATAAAGTAAAGGCTAGGACTCCATGGTTTGTTATTTCTTTGTTTTATCTAGTTTAATTTAGGATTATGTAAGTTCTCTCTATGGTGAAATGAAATGATGGTTTTAAGGTTTGGATGGTTTGTAATGAGTACAACACACTCATGGTGGTAAAGGATGAAAAGGGGAACGAGAAAAATGATCCCATGCACAAGAACGAGGCAACCCGACAATTTTCTCCATTTCAGAAGGTTCAACACGGGCCGTGCCCAACCAACACGGCCCCGTGCCGAACCACCTGCAGAAAAACGCCCAGTACAGGTACCTGGACACGGGCCGTGTTCACCCAACACGCCCCCATGTCCAGCCTTCTGTTTGACTTATTTCAATTTTGTTACTGGCACTTGAACACGGGGCCGTGCCCGGATAACACGGGGCCGTGTTCAGCGCCCAGTAACACAATTTTTTTGCTTTTTAAACACTATTTTACACATCTAATAAACCTAAAAATTTATTTTTGGGACACATTGAGGACAATGTGTAATTTAAGTGTGGGGGGGATGCTAAAACCTTGAATTTTGCAAATCCTAAATACAAGCCTTACACAAAACTCTATTGGAACCGCTAATCACCCCAAATTTTTTTCAAAAATTTCATTTTTTTACTTGTCTAGGTTTAACTCGGGAAATTCAAGTTCTCAAAAAAGGTTATATTTTTACAAATTTACAACCGATAGCGTAGTGATAAAAAGAACCAACATAAGAAAATTATGAAAAGGCATGACAAACTTATTTAAAATTTGATTATATATACTTGATCACATAAAAACCCATTCCCACAAAAGTGAGTTTTGAGCCTTTATTAAGCACACAATTACATATCATTTGACTAAATGCTCATTTTTCGTTTCTTGTGTGAATGGCCGCTTGGTTCTTACGACTCTAGAACTTGCCATGACAATACATTCCCGGTCCTTATCAACTTAAACCCGAGTAAGTAAATGATGGAGGCATTAGGACTAACCCTTTTTCATTTCTACATCATTATTTTTCTTTTTCCTTTACCACCTACCCAAAAATCCCCCTAGTTAGCCCCTTTGAGCCTAAACCTTTTCGTTTCATCACCCAAACAAAAACCCTTTCATCCACCAAAACCTTTTTCATTTTTAACCCTTTATTTTAGTAACAAGTTCGGGTCTTTGTGAAAAAAAAAATTGTGATAACGATGAAGCAAAAAGAAAATAAACAAACAAGTTAATCAAAAATAACTTAGTTTGAATAAAAGCTTCATCAAAATAAAAAGTTGCAAAAATACGAAAACCGACACTTGTTACGCTTTTAGCCCTTTTTCTACTAACCACTAACCCAACCACCTACCTTTAACCCTAGCCAACCCTTAACCCACAAAGTCCTCTTGATATCTACAAAGGTATAAAAGTTAAAAAGGAGGAGGATTGATTTCTTGGCAAGCCTATGGTAGGAACAAGTTCCGTGCCGCTCTCGAGTGATTCACTAAAAATACACCTTCGGCCGAGTGTGAGTGATTTCCCCGCGAGGTATGTGAAGTTGTATATAAATAGAATTTTAAAAAGGCATGTTATGCCCAAATAAGTAATTTCTTTTATGAACAGTTCTAAATAAATCATTACGAATAGGAGTGTAAATAAATAAAAATGAAACCCAAAAAGATCTTGGAAATCCCGACACTCTATGACAAGCCCAAAACCTTCTCTTCTACCTATTCCATTTGGGAGTGTAAGCCACATATTAAAGAGTTTTGCTTTAGGACAAGCAAAAGTTCAAGTGTGGGGGTATTTCATGTGTGTAAAATGCAACATATAAATTACATCAAATGAGGCATAAAACTAACCCTTTTTTAGTGCTAATATTGGAAAAAGAGTGTTTTTGTCTTCCTTTTGTATTTTCAGGATTAAATGAGCTCAAAAACGCAAAAGAAGCAAAAAGACAGCTAAATCCAGCATAAATACAAGAAAAGGAACATTAGTGAACTGCCCGAACCCTCAACGGCACCTTCCAAAGCAAAATAGAGAAAACAGAAGACTGAACACACCCCGTGCTCAGCCAGCACGGGGCCGTGCCCAAGAAGCAGCAGAAAAGACAAATCTATAGAAGCTTCTATTGCCCATCACGGGGCCGTGCTCAGCGGACACGGGGGCGTGTCGAAAGTACAGCAGGCGCATTTATTGTAATTGCGAATTACAATTAATGAGGAGAGAGAGTGTCAGACGGACACGGGGCCGTGCCCAGCGGACACGGGGCCGTGTCCAGCTCTCTGTTCAGCCTATAAATAGGAGTGCTTGGATTCATTTCATCTCATCCCTTGGCACACCACCTCTCTCACACTTCATCCACCACCCACCACCATCACAACACCATCATCCACCACCATCATCCATTGTCCATCATAGAGTGTGTGAGTCGTCTCGGGATCCAAGATTGATCGTAAGAGTTCTTGACAATCAAGGCCATGTTTGCCTAAGTCTCTTACATCACTTGGTGAAGACAAAGTGTCTAGTATAATACTTTTTATTTCTAATCTTTTGCACTTTTTATTTGGTTTTGTATTAATGACTTTAATAACTAGTTACTTATGTTGAAGGTGATCTTTCCTTATCGTTTGTCCGTGGTGTCTTGGCATTATTTTACTGTCTATATAAAATAAAGGATTTTCACCATTCATATCTCCACGGTCTATATGGAGATATGTTGGCTACCTGGTAGGGGGTTAAGGGAACGGTTTGGTAAAGGTCTTGCCATTGTTCAGCGTTTAGAGGTCCTGCAATGGACCTGGGTCAAATTTAGTAGGACCTCCTTCAATACTTCACGGTATTGGATGGCGGGGGTCCAAACTCTTTGATCCCCTCATAAGTTAACTACTATTAATACTATAACCCGGCTATTTAGGACTGTATCCCTGCTGACTCAGACTACTTAGCCGAGGGTAACGTCACCGCCAAAAGCGGGGCCTACCACAATATTGCATTAATAACTTAATTCATTATCTTCCAATAATCCACCCTTTTAGGATTGTATCCCTGCTGACTCAAACTACTGGGGTGAGGGTAACGTCGCCTTCAAAAGAGGGGCCTACTACAATAACTAAGATAATCTCTTAATTATGTGCAAAAGTGCGGAAATAATCAAAGGTTATACTAGATACGAGTCGGAACCAAGTGATTCATCTTGTCTATCTGTTTTTATTTTTATTTTTTATTTTCAGCATTTTAGTTAGTTTTATTTTTCTTAGTTTAAAACATTTTTCTAAACTTTTATTTTGGTTAGACGTTGAGGATAAACCGGTACTAAAAGCTTTTGTGTCCTTGGACGACCTCGGTATCTTACCAACGCTATACTACACTCAACGATGGGTGCACTTGCCCATATGTGTGTTTAGTGTTAGTGAAATATCGTGTTTCATAAATTTAAAACTTGGCTAAAATAAGTGTTAAAAAGGGCTTAAAATATACACCTAATATAAGTAACACTTCGCACGCATCATTTTCACACCTAATCTCGGCCTAATCGCTCGTTCATTTTTGAAAACTAAAGTGCAGTGATAGTGTAGCGTAGGCGAGAATTGTGAGAAATAGCGGGTAAGCTCGTGCATAATCCCTACAGGATATGCACAAGTCGGTTTGTTGGTTCCTAACTATAGACTAGGTCGTTTCTAAGACGTCGACCCGGACTAGGTCGAGTCTTGCCTAATTCCCTATAGTTATGGCTCTGATACCAATCTGTCACACCCCAACCGATAGCGGAAACATCTGGGCGTGGCACTGAGCGAAACAGATTGTCCAGAAGTTTCCATAACAACTATAATTACCAATTATTTTTAAGCAACATGTCCCATACCATGTCATAAAAGATAACATAATTATTACAGGCAAGATCTAGTCAAATGGTTATGTTCCGACAACTCAGATTCTTATTACAGACAATTGTTTATTGTTTTAGGTCTTTCCTAGCCTCGATTTCACAACAAGCTAAGCAAATAAGCATCCTAAGCACCTGTCACATACGTTAAAGTAAAAGTCAATATACATAGTGTAAAGGTGAGCATACAAGTTTAATAGATATAATAGAGTTCGAAATCGTTACGCATAACCAGCACGTACACAGTGTAAAATGAGGCATGTTAGTTATCGACATGAACCTATCGATACCAATGACTGCGGGTTGACTGCCCAAGGCAGTTCGTAATACACACTCACCACTGTGAGCCATGTAATAAATTGTCCTTAACAACCCCTGAGTAAACAGGTGCGGAGTCCAAACAAATAGTACTATCGTTGCTAAGGCAGGTAGACAGTGTTCCATGTGTAAACATAACAAACAAGCATTCATTAAGTCACGTATAACATGCGGTAACGGTTAGCGTTAAAGTATTGCATAGTGTGTTCGATGTGATTTAATATAGGTAACGTATGTAACACCCAAAAGTGCGTAAAGCAAAAAGGGATCGAGTATACTCACAGCGATTGGTGGATTTAAGGGAGCGCTTAGAGAGGAAATTAGCCTGATCAGAACGATAGCATAACGATAAGCGGCGCGTAAAACGGAATAAAGTGTCAGTGGGTCGAACAACAATCTGATCGGATGGCAATCCGATCGGGTAGCCGGTCGATCAGGTGACCTTTCGAGTGGATTGTTTCTTCATTTGGGGAGGATGTGTTGGTGTATGATGGCTTTTCTTTTGAAGTTTTGGTTGTAGCATTTTGAAAACTTAGAAGTATCTCTACCTTTTAGGTCGGTCGATCTGACGGACGTTCGATCGGTCGAAAATCCGGTTGGTTGGATACCTTAGTGAGAACAAATTCACAGCAGTTTGTCACTCGTTTGGATTATAGTCCGATCGGGTAGCAATCCGCTGGTATTGCACATGTTTGAAAATTGTTTAAGGGTTGAGTTCAAAACATCACAGGGTCGGATGGTCGGTCGATCGGGTAGTAACCCGATCGGACGGCAATCCGTTCGGTGTTCAAACTCTTGAAGTTTGTAATAAAAATCAAGTGTGGGGCCAAGGTGCAAGCCGATCGGGTGGCAACCCGTTCGGGTGACAATCCAATGGGACAGCAATCCGATCGGGCGGCACTCCGTCCTGGTCGGCCTGATCGTCTTACACTTGGTTATTTTCGATGGTTTGTAGTTTTATCGAGACGGTGTGACAACGTGCTAATCTATAGAACCCCATCTTGACACAAGTGACCCGATTGAACAGGAATCACCCAAGTTCAACCAGTTAACCGGTTCAAGACGGTTGTTCTTGCTTAACCCGAAATCGGTTGTCTCGTTGGTAGAACTCAGATCTTGAACCAACACATCACCAAGAAGGAGTAGACGGCTAGAACAAGGTCTGATCCTATCGGTTTGAGTGCATTTAGTGTAAAAGAGTTGAAAGATCTTTGTTTATTTGTGTGGAAATCGTTCAGATCTAAGTTGTTCCTGGTGGATTGAAGCCAAAACATGAAGTTCATAAGAACACCATGATGACATCATCCTAGAACACCACAAATCTAGTGATTTCATGGTTAAAAGTTAAGATTCAAAAGACAGAAAGGTGTAAGAGTGCATGTAGATCAAGAAAGTACAAGATTTAGGTTGAATACTTACAAGAATCGCGAGAATTCTGAAGAAAAGTGGGCAAGAAGCGCTCGTCGGACGAGAGGTGCAGAAAAGGTAAGTTTGTGATGTTGACAGGGGTATTTATAGGCTTTCCATAAAAGGAAAGGGTGATAGGTGGCTTTCCATTGAGTTTCGATTGCGTTTCGATTAATCACCACACATAAACATAATTAAACATTCACAAGTAACACATAAGGCACACACACACATAGAACAATATCCAGAACGCGTAATTCGAGTTGCGAGTGCGATAGCGATAGCGATAGCGATAAAGTGAAAAAACATGCAATAAATATCGAATAAACCTCGATTATTAATAAGTACTCCACATAATACAACTAACGTAAAGCATAAAATAAACTAACTACGAGTCAAAGAAGTCAAAACAGGAATTGAGCAAGGAGTGACAGATCGCAATTAGCAATCTTGTCTCCCTTTGACTTCTATCTTGACTTTGACCTTGACTTTCAAAACACGGGGTGTTACAAAGTGTGTTCAGTCTTCATTTCTTTCATCCACTTTTGAAGGTCTTCAGAAGCGAAATTGGTGCCATTGTCGGTTACAATTTTGAGTGGGAGGCTGAACCTGCAGATGATATGTTCCCATATAAACTTGCGCACCATCATTGCAGTAGTTGAGGCGAGAGCTTTGGCCTCCACCCACTTGGTGAAATAATCGACGACAACGATTATAAACTTCACAGCACCAGGAGCTTCAGGGAAAGGTCCCACCATATCGATCCCCCAATGTTGGAAAGGCCTAGCAATGGATACCGGGATAAGATCGTTCTTTGGGCACAGGGTTTTCAAGGAGTGCCTTTGACAAGAGTCGCATTTGCGCAATTCCTTTAGAGCGTCGACGTGCATCCCTGGCCAATAGTATTCAGCGTTCATTATCTTCGTGACGACCATGCGGGGGCCCGCATGGATGCCACAAATGCCTTCATGGATCTCCCTGATCAAGTAATTTGCATCTTGGGGGTCCACACAGCGTAGAAGTGGCCCCAAGAAGGAGCTTCGATACAAGATACCACCATTCATCTCATAGCATAAGGCTTTATTATGTATCTTCCTTGCCTCTGCTTTGTTTTCAGGGAGTATTCCTTCTTGCAAATACTGGATGATAGGGGTCATCCAAGATGGTTGCCCTATCTTGATCACATTCACTTGACGCAGCAAAACCGACGGGTTTTTTAGTACTTCAATTCTTACATCTTTGGCAAAATGTTGAAAAGATGTTGAAGCGAGCTTGCTCAAGGCGTCTTTTGGTTTGTTCTCTGAGCGATTGATGTGAACTACCTTGTATGACTTGAATTGTTGAATCAACTCTTTCGCTTGGTCTAAATACAAAGCCATAACGTCACCTTTTGCATCATACAATCCATTAATTTGACTGGCGATCAGGAGTGAGTCAACATGCGCTTGTAGATTTTGAGCTCCCATTTTTATGGCTAGGCGCAAGCCTGCCAAAAATGCTTCATATTCTGCCTCGTTGTTGGTGTTTTTGAAATCCAACTTGATGGCATAGGTGAACTCATGTTTCTCCGGGCTAACAAGGCGCAATCCAGCTCATGCGCCATCTTCGTTTGAGGCCCCGTCAGTGTATAACAACCATAACGCATCTGATGTATCTTTGATGGGAGTATCAACAACTTCGCAATCTTTGATCTTATCTTCTGGAACTTCAGTGATGAAGTCGGCTAGCACTTGACCCTTAATTGCTGGGCACGGCCTGTACAAAATGTTGTGGCCCCCCAGCTCGATCGCCCATTTTGCTAACCGACCTGATGTCTCCGGTTTTTGCAATATTGTATCGATATGGAAGTTAGTGAGTACGGTGATTACGTGCCCTGTGAAGTATCTGCGCAGCCTCCTGGAGGCGTGTAGCAGCGCTAGCACTAACTTTTCCATTGTTGAATATCGAGTTTCTGGATCTGTAAGCACCCTACTAACATAGCAGATTGGAGTCTGAACTCCGTCTCTTTCTACTAATAATACTGACCCAACTGCCTTATCTAAAGAAGACAAGTACAGAATGAGTGGCTCTTTCTCAAATGGTGCGGTTAGTGTAGGGAGCTTGATTAAACACTGTTTCATCTGTTGGAAGGCAGCTTCTGCTTCGAGCGTCCATTTAAACTCTTGTTTTTTCACGCAGTTGCGCAAAGTACTGATGAAAGGGTAGGATTTTGCAGTGTGGTTTGATAGAAATCGATTGAGCGCGGCTAGGCAGCAGGCTAATCTTTGCATTTCTTTGATCGTGCGCGGTGATGGCATCCGCTCTATAGCTTGAAATTTTTCGGGGTTAACCTTGAAACCGCCGTTTGTAACCACGAAGCCTAAAAATTTGCCTTCTTCCATGCCAAAGGAACACTTTGCTGGATTCGGCTTCATGTTCACGCTTCTCAAAGAGTTAAATGTCTTTTCAATGTCCTTTAACATTTGGTCCTCCTCGGGACTTTTAATCACAAGATCATCAATGTAAACCTCGATATGCTATCCGATATCATCAGCAAATATCGTATCCATCAGACGCTGGTAGGTTGCGCCAACGTTTTTAGGCCGAATGGCATCTTTGTGTAGCAGAAGATGCCGATGTCGGTCCAAAAAGTTGTCTTGTCTTCATCTTCAAGCTTCATCTGAACCTGATGATACCCCTTGTAACAGTCCAGAAAACATTTCCATCTGTACGGCGCGAGAGAGTCTATCTTTTTGTCGATCTCAGGCAAAGAATAGCAATCTTTGGGACATGCCTTATTGAGATCGGTATAATCGACAAACATTCTCCATCCTCCATTAGACTTCTCCACCATAACGGGGTTTGCAACCCAACTTTGGTACCGCACCTCTCTCAGTATACCTCCCTTTAGCAATTCACAGACTTGTTCATTCATGGCTTTGGTCTTATCCGCCCCCAGGCAGCGCCTTCTTTGGACCTTTGGCTCGACGGATGGATAAGTGTTCAAACAGTGTTCAGTGACGTCGTGCGGGACACCGGTCATGTCTGCCGGAGTCCAGGCGAAAATGTCCATGTTCCTGAACAAAAGTTGCTTGAGGTGCGTTCTGATGTTTGGTGAGATCGCGTGGCCTATCGTCACCGTTTGCTCTGGGTATTTGCGGTTTAAAACCCACTTTTCTGGTTCGGTCGTTGAAATTTTTTCCGCTTTGGCTGGGCGTACATCCTCTACTGACATCACTTATTTCTTTGCATAGATAATCGCCACCCCCTCTCGGTTGGGAACCCGATGGCTGAGTGGGGTGTGGAGGTTACCATGTTTAGCTCTCCTTGGGTTTCTCTCCCAATTAAAACATCATGCCTTGATTTCATATGCATCACCATGAAGTTGACATTTGTGGTTCTTGAATGCTTTCGGTCAGATAACGTGACGAGGAAGCTGATTTGGCCTAATGGGAAGACCATTTCGTTGCAGAATCCTGACAGAGGATATTCAACCGGCTCGAGTCTCGCTTTATCTTCATCATCAAACTGCTTAAAGCATTGCTCGTAGATGATATCAGCTGTACTTCCCGGATTAATGAATATGTATTATGTTTCATAATGACCGATAATACCGGTAATGACGACGGGGCGCGTGGCGCTTGGACCCCCGCGTACTACCGGAAATATGACATGTTGCTCTTGCCATGCGAGCTCGAATGGGCGCTTGCCTTTATCTCTTGCGATGTATCTAGGTCCGTTGACCATGTGTGTTTCCAAGCGCCTAACTTTCTTCTGGTTTCCATCATCGTTTCGCTGAATCTGGCGCGTCTCCTTGCGCACATTCTGATGGCTTAATTTCCCGCTTTTCAACGCTCGCTCAATTTCTTCCCTTAAACTGATACAGTCATCTGTTAGATGACCTGTATCCTTGTGAAAATCGCAGCACAGGTTCGGGTCTTGCCCCTTCTTGTTTGTCATAGGCCTTGGAGCCTTGAAATCGTGGTTCTCCGTTATGAGTACCTCTTTTGGTGTCTTTATGAGCGGAGTCCAGTGCTTTTCTCGATTATCGTCCCTGACTGCCTTTCGATACCCAATTCTGTCGATTGTTTCCCGCGCGTTCTCTTTGTAGCGCGATCTTTCCTCATAACCACTGGATTTTCCAGCTTTCCAATCATGATTTTTGCTCTTGTTGCGCTTGCCGTAGTCGCGCGAGCTTCTCTTGGAAAAGCGATCTTCGGTGTATGAGCTCTTAGTTCCAGCTAGCGACTCTTCAGTTTGCGCTACTATTTTTGCGGCTTCCATCAACTTATCCCATTCCTTGGGCATACCGTCTTTTCCGGTGATAGTTCTGATGAGACTATCACACCGAATAGCTTTCTTGAAGTGAGCGCGCATGAGCTGTTCGCTTACGCCGCCAATTTCTAGACACTCCTTGTTGAAGCGAGTGATGAAGTCTTCTAAACCTTCATTTTCTCTGTGCCAGATATCTGTTACTTCAGACGTATCTCGTTGATAGCGTCTTTGTTGGCTGAAGTGGTTTACAAACTGTGTTCTGAAATCAACCCATGAACTGATTTTTCCAGGCGGAAGGCTGTCGAACCAGGCGCGAGCATCCCCAGTAAACGTCTAGATAAATAAATGACACCACATCGGCATATTCCATCCTCCCATAACACCAACACTTGTAAACACTCTAACATGATCGTCGGCGTCTGTGAGTCCGTTGAAATTTCCCACTGTTGGGGGTAGCTTTTCTCTTGAGAGCAGTGCCAAAGCAATCTTTGGGATAAACTTCGAGTGCTCAGCAGCTTCAGCTGGCCTGTAGGCGAGGCTGAAATCTCGTTCTGCTTCTTCGCTATATGCTATGCGCTGCCTTGGCTTGTAAGACTCGTGGTTTTTCGGCAACCTGTTGAAAACTGACGAACCTTCGTCATCTTGCCAGGTGGGATCATTCAGATCAGTATCATCCCATTTGTTGTTCATGTTGCGCGGCCCAAGCCGGCTATAAACTGGTCGTTTGTGCTGCACATATGATGGATGATCACTGTACGCATATGTTTCTCCGTATGTGTCGCGCGTATCATGTATGCTTTGCCTTTTCATAGGAGGAGGTCTGTTGATTCTGCCTTAAAAGTTCTGCTGTGGGGGCATCTGGCGCGCCCCCTGAGTTGGACCCGGAGGAGTAACCAATGAGGGTTCTGCTTGTAAAATCGCTTGTTGTGCGCTCAATGACTGATACGCAGTATTGATGGTAGCAATTTGTTTGGCGTACCAGGAAGCTAAGATTTCGCCTTCTGGTAGCCCTAATAGCGCCGAGATGTTTGGATTTGGAGCTGGGTTTGAAGGACCAACGACGTGACTTGCTGGGGTTCCCGTCTGGGTTATGCGAGTGAAGCTCGCGCGGGGTCCCCTGGTGTTGGTTATCTCGATTTCACCTATTTCTTCGGCAGGTTGGACTTGGACATTCTGATTGTCCTCCCCCAATGTTGCATTAGAATTCGTGCCAAAACCAAAATCAGGAATGATTCCTTGACCAGCCATGATCGAAGGAAACAAAAACTTGGAAAAAACTCAGAAACAGAAGATGAGAGTGATTGAAAAAACAAATCGGTGGGCGCCAATGAAGAAACACTGAACTAATTAGGGGATTAATTAGTTTGGTTTATGTTCCTTTCATAATGGTTAATCTTCTTAAGACTTTTCTGAGCTCCGATTTAGCCTGATGATCCTGCAAAACAGAATACCGTTAGCTCATTAAGAGGGGAATATGGGGGTTTCCCTCTTAACCAGACTCCGGCGTGAGAATAAGTATCTGCTTTGAGGAGATAATTGAGTATTAAGAGTGAGAGTAGAGGGAATAGAATGTTTAACCTGTGTACTGAGGTCCCTATTTATAGCCAAAGAGGTGTAAGAGGAGATGGGTTGATGGGCCTTGGGCCGGAAGGCGACAACATAGAGGATATGCTCTTTGTCTCACTAGTGTCGACCGTTAGTGTCTTCCAGAAGATCTTCGGTGCTGGCGCACCTTGATTGGAGCCACGTGTCTTAGTTGTCGGCCTTGTTGTCCCTCTGCCATCAGCAGGTAAGTGGAGATCATGGGGCAGGTGTCGCCGCCCCCTGATTGGTGCCACATAAGCGTCCTTGTGTACTTTATGTCTCATGTACGTCAGAAGATCGTGGAGCACGATAGAGCACAGCCTGGAGGACGCTGATTGGCTTGCCCTTCTGCCAGTTGTACCCTTAGTACCTTTTGAAGTGGTCTCGCGCTTTGACTCCTGCACGACCCTTGCTGAGCACGTTAGCAGCCCGCGCGGCGTTGCAGGAGGTGAAGGCTCTTATTCGAAATGCTAAGTATAGAAATTGTTGCTATCTCTTGCTTGGACCTCGCGCGAGACCATGCTTTGCTTGATCATCCCGCGCGGGATCTAATGACTGATCACCGAACTGATTAAGGAGTATGGTCCAAAGCGCGACCTGAATGATCTGCGCGGCATTTTTGGGACCATACCCCTTCAATATTATATCAAGTGAATAAGTCATCAAGTATAAGCTCAAAATTTGGTTTGCTCAAGGGTATTAAACACACAATAGATACTCATGGTTATTTAAAACAATTAAAACACACACTAGTGAGGGTTTATGTGAAGTGAGATCGTTGGAAATTTAATTGCCTATGTTCCACACATGTGATGGGTCGTGAAGTTTTTTATTAAAAGTTTCAATGTCCATGATCCAACCAACAACGTAACGCCCAAACTTAGGTAATTAAGAGTTATAATGTACGAGTGCAACTAATCATCACGTTGGCATAAATATGGTGCAACTTATTTGCCACATCAAACCATACTATTAAACATGTCATTATGTCCGCAAGTAAACAACCATTAACTCTATCCTCAATTCCATTAAATAACACATTATGTCCTAGCTACAAAGGTACTCACCTCATATATGTTCTTTGAGTCTACCAACTAATAATTAATCAAGTTCAATAATATTTATAAAAGCATTTACTTTCTAGTTGAAGAACAATTAGAATTGAATGTCAACTTTGTCATTACGGGTTGATGTTTATTAAAAAAATTACGAACAACACCCTTAAAATCATTTATACATTTAATTAGTTTAAAAGTCTCACTTGCTAAGTGTAAACTGTTATTAAAAAAAAGTGTTAACTAACATTCTGTCGGTTCTCTTACACTCTATACACACACACTAACTAACTAGAGGGTTGCCCGCGTGATGTGATAGTAAACACAGACACTAGTAATCACGTAGCATGTTAACTTTTTTTTTAAATAAAAAAACTATAACAATACCGTGCTCGAATTAAAGAAAACAAAATGGCCAGTTTTATGTTGTATTTTTTTTTAAGAGCGGGTGCTCCCGTGAAGGGTGTGAAAAAAATTCAAGTCACACGGATGCAAGGTTTGTTTTTGCTTTAGACGACACATAAGGAAAATTGGGCATCTTTTAAGTGTTAAATCCTGAAATTGTTCGGTAATGAAGCAGGGGCGAAGTATTATGTGTGAGTTATTGTTTATGGAAGTATATTTATACATAGAATGGTAATTTGTGTAAGGTAGGGATTTTAAGTTAAGCTAATGCATTTAGAAGTTCAGGATCTTTTGATGAATTGCTTTTGTGTAAAATACATATATGTGACTACCGGTAAAATGAAGTGATCTATGAGTACCATGCGTGTCAAAACATGAGATTGAATGGTGAACCAGGGGCGCAGCTTTGTAGGGGCCAGGGGGCACCATGAACTTTTCGCTCAGTAGTGTACGGTATGTAGTTTTTATATAGAATTTTTTAGGTATATACGTTTTCGCCCCCTGGTTTTATAATTTTATGAGGTATATACGTTTTCGACCCCCGATCGAAAATCTCAAGCTTTGCCACTGTGGTGAACACAAATCGAAAGATGAATGTGTTGTTGTGTAAATATTTGATTCAGACAATCACTTACAGTTTCAGATGTTAATGTTATTAAAAGCCCAATATCTCCAGGAAAAGATAATAATTTATGTGTTATCATTTCACTTTTTTTTCTTGCTAATCATATATTGAATTATTAGTGAATTTAATATTATTACGCTAGTTACACCAACTGGTCTCTTAGCTAAGTTGATTAGAGTGTCATGCCAATTAGGCAAGGGTGTTCGAGACCTGCATGGGCTAATTGTATTCTTTTAAATAAATAGGGTAAATCAGTTTTTGCTAACGATACGAGTTTTAGAAAGTAGAAACATAGATTGCCAAATTAACAATGAGTAACGCTTTAAATGTATAGTGACCATTTTAAATCATCATTATTTTACCTATTTATACAACAACAAAATTAATTAAAATAAATCTAATTCACTGAGTTCAAAATTATTTTTTAATTTGCTAAGCCCAGTAATTCAGTAAATAACAAGACAAGTGATGACTTAATGAGAGAGTATAATGAGCCCATCAACGAATCGACTATAAAATCCCAATTTATCAACTAAATGTCTAAAATTCTAAATATTAGGGGGTGTGCAAAAAACGAATTAACCGAATCATAATCAAATTTACCGACAAAACTGAACCGAAAAAACCGAACCAAATAAAAAATCGGTGGGTCGGTTAATGGTTTTTATGAAAACCGAAAGTAGCAGGTCGATTATCGTTATCATTTTTTCCATACCCACCATAACCGAACTGAACCGACATGTAATAAATCTTTGAAAGATTTAGGACTTTTTAGCATATTTTTAATATTTGATGTTTTTTACTGAAGATTTTTAGTATTTATGGGTTTTTCATATTGTTTTGTGGTTTTGGTTGAATGTTTATTTGAATTTATGGAATGTATCATATCACTTTATTTGAATATTCGATAATAATTGGTATTAATATTATAGATTATATGTATTTTTTTTAATACTATGTAATCTACTAATATATACAAATAGGGTAGGGATAGTGTACATTAATTCAGAAGTGTATTATAACACTATATAACACCATATAAACACCGTATAACACTATGTAACACCATATAACACCATATAACACTATATGACACTATATAACAATATATAACACTATACATCTATCATAGACATTCTATCAGACAAACTATAATGTTATATTTGTTATATAGGGTTATATAGTGTTAGATAGTGTTATATGATGTTATATGGTGTTACATATTGTTATACTGTGACAACCCGTGCCTCCAAGGTTAGCATTGTCCAATCTCGTGTTCTACTATACGTCGTCATTATGTCTACGTTACGTAAACCTGTTAAACTCGTTTAATTACATTGAACTACTATGATTATATGATTGTATGCTTGTGAGTTTGTTACATATTAAATTATAATTGTTTAGATTATAGGTATATATTCAACCATACACTAGTGCTTGGAGTCGTAAAACCCGTTTGACCGCACACGCCAATCCCGTTCTTAGCCCAGTTTCCCTAAGCCCAAACTAAGCCCAACCCTTGTATTTGAAGACATGGACGCATACATGTATGTATACGGCTTTTACTATTTGGCAACACAAAAACACATCAAATCCTAATCTTTGTGAACGGCAACAAGAAGGAGAACCAGTTTAGTCGCAACCTTTCCCCTTGTGTGTTAACTATCTATATCTTCTCGTTTCGTTTGTCTGGTTAGTATAATCATCCCTGTTTCATTTATGCATATATGTGTTGCGTGATATCGGTATGTATAAATGATCAAAGTGTGAATTCCTGGTTCGATGTATGCCTTCATTGCTGTTAGTTGTCTAGGTTGTTGTATATCTTGTTGATGATGATTAATATGTTGTTTGAATTGTTTGAAACTGAACCATGATAAAAATGATGATGATTATGTTGATGCGATGAAACAGTAGGGGCAATTAGGGTTTGCAGGTCACCGTAACCATCTAAGTTATCCATGGCGAAACATAGGTATTTCGCCACCTGTAGTTCTGACGAAACACTGGTATTTCGTCAACTATAGCTCGACGAAGAAGGTAGTCTTTCGTCACACCTGGCCTCGGCGAAACATATGTTTTTCGTCATATAAGGTATTTCGCCGAGAAGCTTTGCATGGACAGTAGGTTTGATGTTATTGTGTTGATAAGAACAGTGGCATATTAAGCAATTGTTGTTTTAACTAGTCTAAGGAGTTGCTGATGATAATGGTGATGATGCATGATAGATTATAAACTATATGGATTAGTAATAAATGGAGTAATGATTTGAGCCTTGCATGTAACCGGACCACTTTAGCAAAACAGATCATACATAAATCTAGATTGAACTGCATAAGTGAAATAATTGGTACACGGATGCAGTTGGGCCGCTTAACGGACTCGGAAACAGCCGCGCAACCCAATGTGGACTGCTGGGCCGTTTGGGCCAGATCTGTGATAGGGCCGCACACTCTCAGTTGGTTGCACATTCCCTTGTGGGCCACTGAGTTGATTTGGGCCGATGATGTTGGGCTTTGAACTAGCATGAGTAATTGTTTACATGATAGATGTTTAGTGTTGTCAACTATGCTTAAGATGAAACCATGTGAACTAACAGTATGGGGGATCCAAGACACTTAGTACATGATATCATGATGTATGCTATGGATTGTTGGGTTGTATGATCAAATGTTATAACTTGTATGATATTATGCGGTGTTACTTGTGTAACATGTGATGTATGGACTTGTGATACGAATGTGTGTGTGACCCCAAAATGTGTACTACGTGTTAAGGAATAATGTTTACCACATGCAACCTACTAGAATGCATAATATCATAGTAGGCAAAAACCAATTATTACAATGATTGTTATGGTCCATATGTAACACGATTCTTTGTTACGATCAACATGACGTTATGTGCAATACTTGTAAGTTACCTGTGCAATATGAATGTAGAATGTGTGATTTATGTGCATAGAACTGATCGTTACTGGTAACCATGTTAGGACGTGTTTGATCAACTAGTAAACAAGTAGATAATCTTACTGAGCAAACCAAAGGTGAGTTCACTTCTCTCAAAACAAGCATGCGTTCGGTGGGGACAATCAAACTGACAAAACTTGTAAACGGATTTTCGTAAACCGATATCCTTGTAAGGGATATGAGGCGGTTTTCAAATACCCACATCCTTGTAGGGGATGTGAGGCGGATTTCACATACGCATATCCTTGCAGGGGATATGCAACGGTTTTCAGTAAACGTTAATGTTGGATAATACACTCACTCTCTATCACTTAAGTCCCATCATACTACCGGGTTAGTTGCTTGCAGGGAAACGGGGTTATTAGTTGATAGCGCTATTAGGTTTGGCACCCTCACCTCGTACCGGAGAGGACGGGGGTGAACTAATCACCCAGTCATGCCCAGTGCTTTGATAGGAGCATTGGGGAACGGGCAAAACATAAATCAGGAGCCGTCTTGTATCCGAGGTATTATCAACATTGTAATCAATGAACGGAATTAAACACTTGGTAACTAACGTTTTTGTAAAACTATGAACTCACCAGCGTTGTCTGATACACTTGTGTGCATGCTCGCAGGTTATAGGTATGTGTGGATGTGGAACTTGCTATCTGGGATGCTGGAGTGGTCATGGGTCGAGATACATGGAATCGCGAGACGAGTTTAATGGTTATCATACATATGGTTTAAGAAAGACTTAATTAATGATTTACACTTCCGCTAAATACGATGATTTGTATTTACTGTTTTGTAACACTTGATGTTAATGAATGAAAGTTTTATTTAAATCGTGTATGAGTTCAATGTGATTGGTGGCTAGATCCTGGTACGTCACACGCCTCGCGGGGGTTTCCGCTTGGGGTATTTTTGGGGGTGTGACATATACGGTGTTTATATGGTGTTATATAGTGTTATATATAGTGTTATAATACACTTCTTACACTTCTCACACTTCTGGATTAATGTACAGGATCCTCTACCTATACAAATATGCAATAACAATTTATTCCATGTTAAAAAATTAAGTTATTTTTAGCTAAGCTAAATACACGGTTAACCACCCATAACCGACTCGCTATAACCATCAAAACCGAATAACCATAACCACTATAACCGATCGGTTATGGTTATGGTTATCCATTAACCGACATTGCGGTTATGGTTATGATTTTAGGTCAAAACCGACCCATGCACACCCCTACTAAGTATACAAGATAAATTGCATCTTTAGAAAGATTACATTTTCAAATGTTCCAACAAAATGCTAATTACATCTATCCAACACAATCCAACTATTCTATATAAGCGTTGTTAAACATATCGTCACAGAAAGTGATCACAACTCGTCTCCAACGATAGCCATGTCCGTATACCGGTATGAGCCAAGATTTGATGATTCGGTTACACGAGTTGTGAAACTAATCCACAATACTACTGACACGAGAACTACAAGGACGATAAATAAACACAAAAGAGATGTCGAGTTGTTTAAGGTACCGGGTTTATTGTCCTTTTCAGGAATTTTTTTCGACGGTAATCGTGAAATGGGCGGAAGAGGTGGCTTCTTGCCCATTGAGTTCACTCGGGAAACTGCTTTTCTCTCGGTCAACATCTGTGAATCATTTCTGACCGACGATGAAGCTACCGGAGATGTTACTTTTCTCTTGGTCAACATCTGTGCACCAGTGTTGTTGACTGACGATGAAGCTACCGGAGATGTTACTTTTCTCTCGGTCAACATCTGTGCACCAGTGTTGTTGACTGACGATGAAGCTACCGGAGATGTTACTTTTCTCTCGGTCAACATATGTGCACGAGTGTTGTTGACTGACGATGAAACCACTGGAGACGTTACTTTTCTCTCGGTCAACATTTGTGCACCAGGGTTGACCGACGATGAAGCCACCGGAGGCTCCTTGGTCTCTGGTGGCAATGAAACTACATTTGAACTACCGTTTAAAGAATCAGCGCGTGTCTCCGAATCCTTCACAACATTGTGATTACTCTTGTCAAGCGAGCCATCGGTTTTCTCATCTGGTACATTCGATGAATTCGTAGACTCAATCGTCGTTTTTGAGGCTTTTTTGCCACGCATCTTCTTCTTCTGTATCATTCAATATAATAAAACATAAATTCAGACTACGATCTGAATACAAATCAAAGAATTCAAATAGACTAAAAAAATTGTTTTGGCGGATACTAATTTGTATTGAATAACTGAAAACCATATCTCTTTCACAATATATGATAATGATAAAGTTAACAACTAAGGTACTAATAATAAAACATCAAATCAGTAATGACCAACAGACGAAATTAACAAATCAAACTATAATGATATTTATAATAGAGGAGAAATCCTCTTTTTTTCTTTATCTTTCTTGGAATCAAAAACCTTAAGAACCATAGGTGATAATAAATATCATAATAATGCATGCAATGAAGAAAACGTTTGAAAGACAATTAGTAACAAATTAATTACCATGGCTGTATCAAACAAAACGGCTTTAAATATGCTAGACATACGACCTCGAGAAGACGATGATCTCGTCCTAGCGTAAGTTGGATGGGCATTAGTGCCTTTGTTGGTGAGATCACAATACACCAAGTTGTCATCGGAGGCCAAAACCTTCCCTTCTTCGTTATCATCGGAGCCTGGTAGGAGTAAACATGTTTTAAAAATTAAGCTTCTCCCTCTCTTTCTCTTCCTCTTCCTCTTGCTTGGATCTTCATCCATATTAATTACTTTTCATAGATTGAGAAAGATGGAGAGGGAGGGAGGGATTGCATTGCATGCATGTATTTAACTTGCAACAATTAAGGGGGAGAGATTTTAGAGAAACTGATGGCCAATGTTTTTTTATATATATAATTGAGGCTAATGGGATGAAGAAATTGAAATAACTTATAGTTTATTTTTTCTATGTTGGTAGTTTGGTACATTAGTTATTCGAAACTTGTTCAAATAACTCATGGCTCACAATCTCTTGCATGGTTGTATAAATTATAAATTAGCTCGTTAAAATTTGAGTTGATACGGCTTCCTATAAATAAAGCCGCGAGTTCGAGTTGAATGTAACTCGTTTGTATCAAAACAAAAGTTGGTTTGGCTTCCTATCAAAACAAAAGTTAGTTTCGATATTTTTTTAGTGTAAAATATTGGATTTTTAAGAGACTGGCCCCCATCGATTTGGATTTTAAGAGTCCACCCCCCGTCGAGTTTTCGTTCGAGCTCCGCCACTGCTTCCTATGCATGTTCTAGCCCAATTCGAGTTGAATCTAGCCACTTATATAAAAACAAGAGATGCAGTAATTGCTCGATGACTTGTCAAGCCACGAGTTAGAGATGATATATAAGTTTAGTTGAGCTGATTTGGCTCGAGTAACTTGCTCGATGACTCACTTATGTTAGCTCGCTTCTTTCTATATTGACAGTTTGGTGATCCATTAATTGAGATTTGTATATGTTGCAATTATTAATATTTTTTTTATTTTTCTGGATGTGGGGGAAGTCCTAAGGGAAGGAGGCAAATGGTTATGTGGGGAGTGCATGGTTATGCATGCTCTTAGTAGGGGGTGCAAGCATGGTGATGAGATGGTGTCTTTTGCTCCAACCTCGGGGGACGTGGACGATTTCATTGTTGGGATTAGGAAGCCATGCCAAGTGGTAGCCGACACTTTTACACTCTCTCCGGAAGGGGTGGTAACCGATGTTGCCCTTCTCGAGCGTGTTTTTTCCCTCCGTTTTCAAACCGTTAAATGCATCCCCCCAGTTGTCGACTTGCGTTCGCTCAGGTTTTAACGGGTGCCCTACGTAAAGTGGTGGCGCCTCCAGGCTCGGTTGAAAATTGGGTTCAGTTGCTTTTGTTGCCGTGTTGTACACTGAGGGTTGTCAGGCCTTCTTCTAGGCAAGAGCGGAGATCAGGAAATAGAAAATCCCTGCAGTGCAGCAGCATCTTGCAGGCGCTTGCATTGTGGAAAGATGGGTCTGGTTTCACAGATCTGGTCTCTTCTCTCTTGAATAGTGGGGGGGGGGGGGACGTTGGGGTGCCTAGGGGGTTTCTGGAAGGGGCGAAGACAATAAAAAGGATCCCAATATCAAGCAATGCCTGCGGAAGGTTAGGGATGGGCATTTCACGGCGGCGGTCAAAGTTTTATGTTCCAGTGGGGTTGCCCCTTTTGGAGAATCGACCATGAAAGCTCTTATTGATAAACATCCGGTGGTGCCACCCCCATCACTGTCTTCCAACCCTATTGCCCAACCCACTATTATTGCAGCAGAGGATTGCGTGCTCAAATGTATCCAATCCTTTCCTAGAGGGACATCTTGTGGCAGAGTTGGGATGCGGACCCAACACTTGTTGGACGCTATTGGTTGTGAGGGTTCGGTAAGTTTCTCGGGTCTGCTCACAGCTATTACTGGAGTCGTCAACCTATGGCTTGAGGGGCTTTGCCCTAAGGTGTTGGCAGAGTTTGTGGCCTCAGCCCCCCTCACCCCCTTATTGAAACCTGATAATGGTATTAGGCCTATCGCCGTGGGGGGCATCTGGTGTAGGTTGGTCTCTAAGGTGGCTATGAAGAAGGTTGGGAAGAACATGGCCCAGTATTTGGGGGATTTTCAATTCGGGGTTGGTACACCAAATGGGGCGGAGGCGGTGCTTCATAGTGCGAACAGGTTCCTGAACTCTTTTCATGAAGATGGGTCCATGGCCTTGCTTACGGTAGACTTCACCAATGCTTTCAACATGGTTGACCACTCAGCGTTCCTCCAACAGGTCCACCAACGTTGTCCATCTATCTATCGGTGGGTCAAGTTCCTGTACGCCCAACCCGCTAGGTTGTATGTTGGCAACGAGTGTATTGGGGCCACCACTGGAATGCAACAGGGAGATCCATTGGGGCCCCTTCTCTTTGCCCTAGCCTTACACCCCCTTATTCTCCGTGTCCAGGAGCATTGTAACCTCCCCTTTAATGCTTGGTATTTGGATGATGGCACGATTATTGGTAATGCAATAGAAGTTGCTAAAGCCTTGGACATCATCAACACGGAGGGACCATCCCTAGGGCTCCATCTCAATATTAAGAAAACGGAAGTGTACTGGCCATCGTGTGACGGTCTCAAGGATCAGGGCGGCCTTTTCCCGAGAGGGATAGGTAGACCTGAGAGGGGGGTTAAGCTCCTTGGGGGGCGGTTAGCCGAGATTCTGCTTTTATCGGGGAATTAGCTGGGCGGCGGGCTTCGGCAGCGGTTGACCTTATGAAACTCCTGCCCTGCCTCCAGGACCCCCAGTGCGATCTTCTTCTTTTAAGGTCTTGCATGGGGGTAGCTAAGTTACTATTTGGCCTGCGGACCTGCCAACCCCACTTGATGGCAAATGCAGTATCCTGTTTTGACGATGGTCTCCGAGAGGCTATCGAAGACATTGTTGTTTGCGGGGGGTCCTACTTTGGTGACCTTCAGTGGCGTTTGGCATCTTTGCCGATGCGTTTGGGTGGTTTGGGCCTCCTCTCAGCTCGGGAGGTTGGAGTTTATGCTTTTGTGGCGTCTAGAGCTCAGTCGTATGTATTGCAAGACCATATCCTTCGGAACAGTGGGGTTGTTAAGCTTGATGTAGACTACCAACAGGCCCTTGAGTACTTAAGTGTCTCTCTTCCAGACTTTGATATTGGCGGTTTCTCTAATATGGACACCCCCCCCCCAAAGCCACAAAAAACTTTGGCGAATGCTCTATTTGACAAAATCGCTCAGAGTTTGGGAGAAACATTTGATCTGTCTCCCCGCCAGAAGGCGGTGATTGAGTGCTTGAAAGGCCCCCATGCGCAAGACTTTTTGACTGTTATCCCGATCGAGGGGCTTGGGCAATGCATGTCGGCTGTTGAGTATAGGGCTATTCTCAAATACCGGCTGATGATCCCTATGTATCCAGAAGACGAAACATGCCCAATCTGCGGTAAACCCTGCATGGATAAATACGGGGAGCATGCTGTTCATTGTAAGGAGCTCCCTGGTTTCAAATATCGGCATGACTGGGTGAGAGATGTTTTGGGGGACATCTTAAGGAGAGCGGGGATTTCTGCGAAGAAGGAGGCCCCTGTGAATTTCCTTACAGACCCCATGGAAGGGAGATCTACACTGAGACCAGCGGATCTGCTCGTCTTTGGCTGGGCAGGAGGGAAACATGCTTGTGTGGATCTCACAGGAGTCTCCCCCTTAGCTGGTTTAAGGGAAAGCGGGTTTGTAGCAGGAAAAGCTATAAGGAAAGCAGAATCAAAAAAGGTGGATAAACACGCTAAAGCATGTGCTGATAACCAATATGCATTTGTCCCCTTCGCCTTCGACACCTTTGGCTCCCTAGCTCCAGAAGCTATCCGTTTGTTGACTAGGGTCCAAAAGGTTGTCCATAATAGTTGCTCATCAACAGGGGGCAGGGGTTTGTCTTTAATAGGATAGGATTTGCTATTCAGAAAGGGGTAGCGGCGTAGCTTGTTGCTCGCTTACCTGCGATATTGATGTAAAGTGCACTTATTATTAATGAAATAGAAATTGATTATTTTTTAAGCTTAAAAACATACAAATCATCAAAACTGAAAAAATAAAAATCAATCTCAACTAACTTGTCAAGCCACGAGTTAGAGATGATATAATATAAGTTCGGTTCTTTGCCCGGTTGAAAATATAACGGGCTCGGCTCTTGGCTGAGTAACTCATTAGCAACCGTAGGTTTGATGTATTTTAAAAGAGTAAACTGTAAAAATGGTTCTTGAGGTTTAGTCACTTTTGCTAATTTAGTCCAAAACTCAAACCTTTTGAATCTAGGTCCTTGTGGTTTCAATTTTGTTGTCATTTTCATTCAAAAGCAAAATCTAGTCAGATTTTTTTCAGGTAATATCCAGGTTTTTTTGTCTTTTTTTCTCTCTTTTAATGAAGGGCAAAATGATTAGATTATTTTTAATTGTTATAATAGAACGTTAAAAGACTATTTTGCCCTTCATTAAAAGAGAGAAAAAAGACATAAAAGCTGGATGTTAACTGAAAAATCTGACCAGATTTTAATTTTGGATGAAAATGACAACAAAATTGAAACCACAGGTACCCAGATTCAAAAGATTTGAGTTTTGAACTAATGTGGCAAAAGTAACTAAACATCAGGTTTACTCATTTTAAAATAACTGTAATGATACGGTTTTATAATATCGTAGAACAAAATCCAATAACTAACTAAAATCTTAAAGGATAAACTGACAAATAACTTGACTTTGATAATAATGTGGTTAAGAATAATCATATAGAGAATAAATGAATAATCAGTAGATGTTTACCTGTGATCAAGTGGTATTGGTTATGGTGTATGATTTTAAGTCAAGATGATATTTTAGGTATTAAAAGTTGAACGTTTAAAAATCTTAAATTTGAATTTATAAATAGATTTGAATTTATTAAATAACATTTGAATTTATAAATCTTGAAAAGAAGACAGCGTACATGATCTATTTTATGTATTTATCTGATTGTTTGTTGGGCCTAGGTGAATCCAATTCACCGGCCCCAACTGCCTTTGTGTAATGTGTACTTAAAACCCATTACGTTTTACTTATTTACAAAATGCAACCTCATTTCACTTAAGACTTATTTATGCCTTCTAGCTGCAATTTGGTTGGAATTAATGCATTTTACAAGATGACTTATGGTGGGTGTGTCTTTAACCTGAGTCATTCAATCAATATCCAATTTATAATATCACCAAAAACTATAACTTACAGAGAAACCAAATGGGAATATTCAAAACCCAAAATATCCAGAATTAATATTATGTATGTGATTGATACAAGAAAAAATCACAGATTCAAGCACAAGTAAGATATTAGGTGTGAGTGTGATATCCGACTTGATTATCCAAAACCTTATTTCTATCCGTTGATTTTGTCTACTAATACTTCATTCTAGAAGATTTATTGTGTCGGATATAAGTTTTTATTTGAAGATATGTATTAAATGATAAAATTTATATTTTGTATACTATAAAATATGAATTTATCTTTTGGAGTTTATATCACAATGAACTCACATACATTAGACTACCTGTTGTGGTGTCGTGAGCGGTGGCCGCCAGCCATCATGGCTCGCGAACACCACAACGATGTCCAGCAACCGAGGGCACGAGCGTGACCAGCCTCGCGGCCGCAGATGATCGTTGTGTGATGCGTGGGATTGCGAGCCAACCGTTTGAACTTAAAAAAAATAAAAATTTCTATAAATAAACATCATCTTCTACCCAAATTTCTTGCGTATTCTTTAAAAAAACAAAAAAAAAAAAACCTCTCCTTACTCCTTCCTCACAAAAAATGGAATGCATTTTCTTCATCCAATTCTTCCAAAGAAGACGATCCGATTATTGAAGCAGGTAGGATAACGGTTAACTACTTGGTTGAGCAGTCTCAAAGGCGATTAGGGCTAACGAGACAACCCCATCTTGATCGTGATTTAGAGCAAGCTAACGAAACATTGATACGTCACTATTTTAGCCTTGATCCCATTTACGACGAGGAACATTTTAGGCGACGTTTTCGAATGAGTAGACAATTATATATGTGTTTAGTGAATGGTATCCTTTTTTCAACAAAGTGAAGATGCTAGGCGTAGACTCGGGTTCACCTCTATACAAAAATGTATTGCCGCTCTATGGCAACTAGCGTATGGGGTTTCGTCAGATGCAATGGATGAATATATATATATATATCTTTACTTCATTTATATTTTTTAAATTTTAAGTTTAAATTTGACAACACATGTTTAACTTATATATCTTTACGTAGGGATCATATCCATTTACACGAAGATATTTGTGTAAACCAACATTGTTTGATATCCAACCCATATCCGAGGTTCACGGTGAAAAACATAGTTTTCTCGTAATGCTTGGTAGCCTTGACTGTACGCATGTTGGATGGGTTAGGTGACCTATGTAGGAAATGTGTCACATTTTTATTAATAAAACTAATAAAAAAATGAAGATACTCCCTTTAAACATTTGGGAAAATGTAGCACATGAACCGTGTACAAATTCAAACGAAAATAATTATGAACTACAACATATTTAATAAAACAATCGATTCAAACCAATATCTTCAAAAGATAAAGTCTTCAACTTGATCTTTAACCGCGTCTATTTGTATGGTTCGTTGTGTTCAGTCCGTTGTGTAGGATTCAACGAGGTCTTGAACCACGTCTTCTTGTACAATAATTTCCTACAAAAAGAACAAACAAATGTTGACGATTATGGCTGAGGCACGTGTTCAACACGCTTCCCTTAAAACAGATTTCGCGCCTCTACTAAAGACGACGCGTCTGTCTCCCAGGGTACAACAGCCGAAGCAGTCTGTACTGCCGGAAATGGCCATGCGCCCGAGGTTCCACCGAATAGAATTATAGTGTTTGAACTTGTGGAAAAATAACGATACGAATGTGATGGAATCGAGTAGAGAAAACTCATCTCTCTATAATTCCCAACATATGGATGTTCAAGTCTTCACCACTTCTCCAAGAATTCTTCATACATATTATCTTTCTCTTGTAGTTTTTTCATCATTCCAATGAGTCACATAGTCTACCATTTTTTTACAAGAGTTGTGGGTAGTGAAGAATTTCTCTTAATTGGTGATTTTATTAGAGACATAAAACTCTAATAAAAGTTTCACTTAATTAGTGATTTAATTAGAGACATAAAACTCTAATAAAAGCTAATCAAGTGACATAAAACTCTACTCAAGAGTTTCACATATGGAGTTTAATTAGTAATTATAATTTCACTCAATTATAAATTAACTAAATATCCATTCACTAATTTTTCCAACAATCCCCCACATGAATGGAGATTGTTCAAAACACTTAAAATTTCCAATGTAACCTCGACAGTTGAGTTTTGCATGCGATAGGTAGGTGTTACCCTTTGAACCTTCGCTCATGAAATGCTCTTAGCCCACTAGCTCTGAGTAGATCTCGATGTCATTGAACTCGTCTGCCATTTGTGTAGACGACAATACACTTCACACAAGACTCTCCTTAGCCGGGTCATCTCCTCATAGTCGTGTCCAATAATGGTCGTGGAACACTTTACTGGTTCTGCGAGAGCTCTAGGAATTGTGCCCTCAATTCCATTCGAAGCGACCCCACTTCTCTCTAACATAGGTGATTCTCCTTAGATCATTAAAAGCATTGTGGTTATCGTGATTTGTCCAAATCATTTACCACATATTATGCTTAGCCTCACTCTTTGTCACTGAATATCATAGGAATAGACTAGGACGTATTTAAACACCCTTTTATACTTTGGGGGTATGTATAACCATATATACTAGCTTATGCATATCATTTATGCCCCCACAGTGACCACCTTTAGGCATATGAGTTAGTTGTCCTATTGAACTTAGATCTTGGGATCTCCAGTCAACTAAGTTAGGTGTCCTTCACATACCCTTTTTCCATGGGTTTCAGTCTCATTCCACAACTTGATCTCTAATAAACCCTCAGGTTGTTGGATCCATAACATTAACAAATAACTTTGCGTATTTGAGATCAGTTGTCATGATGTGTTCTTAACTCGTAAGTTAATTTTGCCTATTGTCAACTTCTAAGACTATAACCTCAGTGGCCATCTAAATCTGGTTATAATATATGTCTTTGTAAGATACGTTTATCATTTAAGGCAAACACATCTCCATTATGCACTACGACCTTTGTGTCCTCTACATAGTCGTCTGTTTGCAATGTTAGATTTGATTACAAAATCCTTATTGCCAAACTTTTATGATACAAATGCAAGACACCCCCACATTTAAGTGTTATAGGATATTGATGTGCGTAGTGCGTGGTAGGTTTTTAATGTATATTTAAAGCCCTTTTACAATTTTTAGCCAAGTTTTAAATTTATAAAACACGATATTTACTAACACTAAACACACATATGGGCAAGTGCACCCATCGTGAGCGTAGTATAGTGTTGGTAAGATACCGAGGTCGTCCAAGGACACAAGAGCTTTTAGTACCGGTTTATCCTCAACGTCTAATCAAATCCAAAGTTAGAAAAAGATTTTTAAACTAGAAAAATAAAACTAACTAAAATGCTGAAAAATAAAATAAAATAAAAACAGATAGACAAGATGAATCACTTGGCTCCGACTCGTGTGTAGTGTAACCTTTGATTATTTCCGCACTTTTTCACTTTTTAAGAGATTATCTTAGTTATTGTAGTAGGCCCCTCTTTTGAAGGTGACGTTACCCTCAACCCAGTAGTTTGAGTCAGCAAGGATACAATCCTAAAGGGTCGGATTATTGAAAGATAATTAATTAAGTTATTAATGCATAATGTGGTACGCCCCTCTTTTGAAGGTGACGTTACCCTCGGCTAAGTAGTCTGAGTCAGCAGGGATACAGTCCTAAGTAGTCGGGTTAAAGTATTAATAGTAGCATACATATGAGGGGATCAAAGCCCCGCCATCCAATACCAGTGGGTATTGAAGGAGGTCCTACTAAATTTGACTCAGGTCCTTGCAGGATCTATACACTGAACAAGGCAAGACTCTTACCAAACCGTTCCCTTAACCCCCGACCAGGTAGCCAACATACCTCCATATAGACCGTGGAGATATGAATGGTGAAAATTTTTTATTTTATATAGACAGTAAAATAATGCCAAGACACCACGGACAAACAATAAGGAAGAATCACCTTCAACATAAGAAACTAGTTATTAAAGTCATTAATACATAACCAAATAAAAAGTGCGAAAAGATTAAAAATAAAAAGTATTACACTAGACACTTGTCTTCACCAAGTGATGTAAGTGTAACACCCCGTGTTTCGAAAGTCAAAGTCAAAGTCAAGATTGAAGTCAAAGGAAGAAAAGATTGCTAATTGCGATCTGTCTCTCATTGCTCAATTCTTGTTTTGACTTCTTTGACTTGTAGTTAGTCTATTTTGTTTTCGCTTTAGTTGTATTATGTGGAGTAATTGTCAATAATCGCAGTAATCGACGTGTGTTATTCGCTATTTAATCAACTTACGACTGTGAACTATAGGAAGTAACAATGCGATAAAGTTAACTAAACGATACTCAAACTATGCTAATCGAATCGACATCGAATGGTAATACGAATCGCAACTCGAAATACGCATTTTGGTTACTGTTATACGTGTGTGTGCCTTATGTGTAACTTGTGCATGTTTATTAACGTTATAATGTGGTAATCAATCAAAACGCAATCGAACTCAATCGCAATCGAAACGGTATGATAATTGGGGAAGAATAGATAGTGCAAGATATGAGTAGTTGGGATTAAAAGTGATTTGACTAGGAAACTCTAACGCATCACAATGCTCGCAATCGAAATCGAAACGGCAAAACTCGTCACGCCAAACACTCGAACCAAGCGACCGATCGACCAGGTGACTGGCCGATCGACCAGCCGTTCGATCGGACTGCTGTCCAATCGGTCAGGCTGTTCGATCGGACTGCCTAGCCGATCGACCAGCCCTCTCCACTACTTTCCACTTTGGGTAACCCTATAAATACCCCTTGTCACTTTCAAACTTTTTACTTTTGGCAACTGACGTCCGACCAGCGCTTTCACCTTGCTTTTTCTCCGATTTCTCGCAATTCCGGTAAGATCTCGTCCTAAATCTTGTACTTTCTTAATCTACACGCACTCCTACACCTTTCTATCTTTTGAATCTTAACTTTTAACCATGAAATCATCAAGATTCGAGGTGTTCTAGGATGACGTCATCATGTGTTCTTCAAGAACTTCATGTTTTGCCCTCAATCCACCAAGAACATCTTAGACCTAACCGATTTCCACATAAACAAACAAAGATCTTTCATAGATCTAAACATATTCGCAATGAAAAGGAATGAAAGATGGTTTTCCAACTTTCTTTCAACTCTTTTACACTCAATGCATTCAAAACCGATAGAATCGGGGCTTGTGCCGGCTGACTACTCAATACTGTTGTTATGTAGGTTTGAGATCCGTATTCTATCCACGAGATTATCGATTTCGAGTTAACCAAGAACAATTGTCTTAAGCCGGTGAACTGACCGAACTTGGGTGGTTCCTGTTCAAACGGGTCACTAGGCTTAGGATGAGGTTCTGTTGGTTAGCACGATATCAACACATCTCGATAAAACGACAAACGATCAAAACAACCAAGTGTAAGACAGACGAAACGACCAAGACGGAATGCTGTCTGATCGGACCACCGTCCGAACGGACTACCAACCGTACGGGTTGTCAACCGCAGGAGTTGCTAACCGAACGACTTGCACAACATTTGAAGTCTGATCGTTGAACGAATTGTTGTCCGATCGGACTACCATCCGATCGAACTGCCATTCGAATCATGAGACATTTGGACTTCAACACTTAAACAATTTTCAACATGTTCAATACACAAGGAATGCCACCCGAACGAATAATTGTCCGAACGGGTGACAACCTGCTACGAACTTGTTCTCGCCGGAAGTGTCCAACCGATCGGTTCGCCGTCCAATCGAACAGCCGTTTGATCGACCGACTTGAAAGGTAGAGACACTCTTATGTTTTCAAAATACTACAACAAAAACTTCAAAAGTCAAGCCATCATACACAAACACATCCTTCCCAAAGGAAGGAACAATCCACTCGAACGGCCATCCGGCCGGACGACCGTCCGAACGGACTCCCACTCGCACGGCTGGCTGTCCGACCCACTTGTACCATGCATCGTTTTGCGCGTCGCTTATCGTTATGCTATCGATCTGTTCAGGCTAACCCTACTCTCTAGCGCTCCCTTCAATCCACCAATCGCTGTGAGTATACTCGAACCCATTTTGTTTTATGCACTTTTGGGTGTTACATACGTTACGAATATTCAAATCACATCAAACACACTACTCAATACTATTTAAACGCTAACCGTTACTGCATGATATACGTGTCTTAATGAATGCTTGTTTGCTATGTTTACACATGGAATGTTGTCTACCTGCCTTAGCAACGATAGTACTATAGTTTGGACTCAGCACCTGTTCGAAGGGGTTGTTAAGGACAATTACTTGCATGGATTACGGTGGTAATCATGTATTGCGAACTGCCTCGGGCAGTCAACCCGCAATCATTGGTATCGATAGATCTATGTCGATAACTAACGTGCTTCATTTCACTATGCGTACGTACTGGTTATGCGTGAACGAATTTCAAACTTTATTATACCTATCAAACTTGTATGCTCACCTTTACACTATGTGTATTGACTTTTACTTTAACGTATGTGACAGGTGCTTAGGATGCTTAATTGCTTTACTTTGCGGTGATGAAATTGAGGCTAGGGAGGGTCTAGAAACAATAAACGATTGTCTATAATAAGAAACTGAGTTGTCGGAACAGAACAATTTGACTAGATCCTTTCTGTAATAATTATGTTATCTTTTAAGACATGGTATGGGACATGTTGTTTAATTAATTAGTAATGATAGTTGTTATGGAAACTTCTGGACAATCTGTTTCGCTCAGTGCCATGCCCCGATGTTTCCGCCATCGGTTGGGGTGTGACACATTGGTATCAGAGCCATAACTATAGGGAATTAGGCAAGACTCGACCTAGTCCAGGCCGATGTATTAGAGACCTGGTCTATAGTTAGGAGCCAACAGACCGACTTGTGAAGATCCGGTAGGGATTATGTACAAGCTCATTATTACATCTCGCCTATGCTACTCTATCACGACGCTCGAATTTTCAAATTATGAATGAGCTATTAAGCCGAGATTAGGTGTGAAAACCGCGAACTCTCGACTAAATCGCTTGCTCGACCCGCATTTTCATCTATAAACACGAGAAATTGCGTTGAAATAGGAGTGAAATCCATACTTTGACGCATAAATCTCTTGTATTTTATCCAAAAACAGGAACAAGGTTGTTAAGTTAGGGGTGAAACCCGAACCTTGACGACTTAATCCGCCTTATTTTGTTTTACAAAACTCTCACCAAGGTCTCGACGGACTCCAACGACCTGACGACATGCCGAAACTGGATGGATACGTGTCATACGCCCAAGAATCGAGGCGAAAGCACAGTCCCGAAGGTCAAAGTGTGCGCAGGAGGTCTTTGTGAATAGTTGAATCACCTTGGTTAGTCAATGTCTATCTAGCCGCAAACAGTCTATTTCTCGATTTTTATGTGTTTCGATTCTGAGCCCGCAACTGCTGACTCTGATGATTCGTCGATTTTATGTTTTATATGTGTGTTTACCTGCTTATGTGTTTTAATTTTGGAGAATTATTCAATTTTCGCTTTCACTTCGATCGACACGCACGACTCGCACTGCATTTCTATCTCAATACGCTAACAAATCGCTACCACTCGTGGAACGACCGTACGCCATTTAGTTGTTATGATTATTCGCTTATATTATACTACTCGCTATGTTATACGCGACCGCTATATTCGAACAATCGCAGACTTTGAATGATAGGTTTCTGTATTCTGACTACCTCTGGTGATTAAATGCGTATGTGCTTATGTGCTCTACGTGCTTATGTGATTATGTGATACAAGTTTTGTTGTGTTCCTGAGCTTTAGTAACATTAGGATTGTGAGGTGAGATTCGATTACGTTATGTTGAGTCCCGTGACGATGTCTGTTGCAGACAATGTCGTTATCTGGATCTCGCGCTACCCGTAATGCTCGCCGAAAGCAAGCAGACAAAAGCCTTGCTGCCATGATCACTAAGCAAATGGAAAAGGTTGTACCCCAAGTCGTCAGCGAACTGTACGAGAAAATGAGCAAATCATCTGAGGAATCCAGGACCAAGACTCCCAAAGCTACTTTCAGCTTCAAATAGTTCAAGGCATGTGGACCGAAAGAGTTCACCGAAGAAGAAGGGCCTACGGATTTGTTTCAATGGTTTGACTCCATTGAGGTCATACTACGACAGAGCGGTTGCCCCAATAATCTACGCACTCTCAATGCGACTGGTGTCTTCCAGTCCCGCGCTTTAGACTGGTGGACGGCTGAGAGGAACAAACGTGGGAATGATGCTGTCACATCCCCAAAATCCACACGCGGAGTATCACCGCTTGGAGGCGTGACTGACCAGGATCAAGCCACCAATCATATTGAACAAGCAAGTAGATAAGTATAAAGGTCCAACCAATACGATTAGTGTCCAAAACAAACATAGTTTAAGTTGCAAGCGGAAGCATAATGTTTAACATGGCACACAGCTGTCCATGTCCCACAACGACTCTCCCTTGTGCAAGCTCCAGCTAAGTACCTATTGACCTGCAAAGCATGTAGTAACGAGTCAACAATAATGTTGAGCGAGTTCACAGTTGGGTGTTGGTTTTAGTTGTTCCAAAAATAGTTCCTTTAACTGGCGTTCCTGCCATGGGGGTTACCTCATAGTTGAAAACGTGATTTGTTTAACCCATTAACTCTGGCAATCCAGCCGTGGGGGCTACCCCATGATAGTTATCTGGCATTTCGGCCGTGGGGGCTACCCCATGTATACACTAGACTCGTTACCAAATCGACTACTGACTGAAGTCATGTTTATGTGCCCTGAAACTGTCAATGTCTATCAGCATTGACGTGCCCCAGATCCATTAGTTCACGCCCGTCCTCTGCGGCACGGTGTGAGGCTTGTCAGACCTAAATAGCGCTATCTAACTAATGACCCGCTCGCCATTGGCCCGGAGATTAAGTCGATATAAAAAGGAGGGACTTCGTGATAGAGTTTTGGTCTAGTAAAAGTTATCTGTCCGTGAGGACGAGGAATTACATTCCTGAACCAGTACTGTCCTACCCAAGAAAGGACGAGGAATCCATATTCCTTAACCCCATTCCCAACCCCTGGGAATCCCATGCTTTGTAGAGTGTGAACTCACCTTGGTTTGCTCGGTATGTTTATTCACGTATTCAAGTTGATCAATCAAATCCTAAAATGGTTACCATGTGACAGTCAGTTTTGTAGCTCTCATTCATACATCCTTTATACATATTATACAATTAACACCACTTATTGCCATACAAGTTGTAACATTCATTCATGCAACCCAACACCTTAACACACATCATAGAATCATAAAATGGGTGTTTGATTCACATCCTGTTCGTTTACGCGACCTATCCAAATACAAGTTGACAATCCTTTATCATGCAAACATGTTTTCACAATAATTCATAGCCTAGTTCAAATGTACAGCAAGTTGTGAGTGAGGCCCAACAGTACCGGCCCAACTAGAGTGTACTATATGAGTGCGGTCCAAGTGAGGTCCATTTATATACATGAGTTCAAATCTACAATTAGGGCCCATATAATATTCTCATTATTAACCGACTAACATGTACCTAGAATCATGCATCAACAGTTCGAATCAATTAATAAAGCATCCTCTAGTTACCCAACGTAGATCAACTAACTCATCAAACTCATCCCTATTTCGTACAACAGTTTCAATAACATTCACAATTTACTATCATAATCAATTATCATAACACTCATTATCCTCATAAATCGAATTGGATCCATATATTATGCCACACACACTACTGTTTCTAGACACCCTCATCATAAAGATTATCAAAACAGTAGACACCAATCAACAATATTATGCCACCCTAATCATCAACTAACAAGAATACTTGGACATTAAAATAAATCGATTAACAACCCTAGTGCTTATTTTCCATCCATACATGATGATAATAACATACATTAGCCCATCTATAAAATCCATATGTATTCTAGTCTTATCAAAAGCACATGCAATCTGACACTTCACATGCATTTATTTATGGCCAACAATTACTTTACATGCAACCTGAATTCACAATTACAATGTCACATGCAAGCATCAGAACAAATACAAGGTGATTCGGCCGTATCTCTTATTTACATTATCTTCTCGAAATAACAATCACATGGGCTGCCAATCATTACTACTTGTTTATCCAACATAATACTTGTTTTAAATTCACATAATACCTATTTTACATCGGATAATACAATGACTCTTTCCGAAATCTATGAATCAGATTATTTATAACAAACATAAAGCTATCACTACCAACTTTGATTAACAACATAATCATCACACAACACAAAACTGTTTAAGAACTTTAACTAATACATTAGCATACTAACCGGCGTAGAGAAAGCACCAATGAGAGGCCTCGACGGTGAAAGGGGGGTTTCTTCCTGCCGTACGCACACTTGGGAGGGTAGGGTTTGTTTTTGATTTGTGCTATTAGTCTAATCTAATCAAGAACATAATACGTAATCATATATTGTGACGGTTTGGGCTGTTAACTCTAGTAGCCGAAGTGGGCTCAAGCCCATCCAATTAATTTTTATAATAATACAAATTAACACTAATCACATTATTATCATACTCGCAAATATAATAAATATAATGCACCCCAAATATACGAAACACCCTTTTCAAATAAGTACAAGGTTAAGTCAAATAGAGACCTTGAAAACTCAGGTTGTCACATTATCCCCAAGTTGAAAGAAATTTCGTCCCGAAATTTGGTACGTACTCACTGAGGAAGCTAGTTAAGTTGCATGGTTTTCCTGGTTTTCCTGGGGTGTCACATCCTCCCCCCGTTGATCTGGAATTTCGTCCCGAAATTCCGTAGCTTCAGCCTCAGTAGTGGTTGTACTGTTTGCGAATAGTTGGGGATACTTTTGTTTCATCTGATCTTCGCGTTCCCAGGTGAACTCTGGGCCGCGACGTGAGTTCCAACGAACTCGAACGAGAGGTATTCTAGTGCGCTTGAGGACCTTAACATCCCGATCCGTGATTTCAACTGGTTCCTCGACGAATCGTAACTGCTCGTCGATAGTGAGCTCCTTCAAAGGAACTATGAGGGTCTCATCTGACAGACACTTCTTCAGATTCGACACGTGGAAAACGTTGTGAACTGCACTGAGTTCTGCTGGTAAGTTCAGTTTGTAGGCCACTTTGCCTATTTTCTCGATGACTTCGAAAGGTCTGACGTATCGTGGGTTATGTTTGCCTCGTTTACCAAAACGAACCACACCCTTCCAGGGTGAAACTTTGAGTAGTACTAGCTCCCCAACCTGGAGCTCTAGTGGTTTTCTGCCCTTATCGGTGTAGACTTTCTGACGGTCACGAGCTGCCGCCATTCGTTGTCGTATTTGAGCAATTCATTCTGTAGTGTCTACCACAAGTTCTGGACCAGTGATCTGACTATCCCCCACCTCTGCCCAACAAGGAGGTGACCGGCATTTACACCCGTACAATGCCTCAAACGGAGCAGCTTTAATGCTGGTGTGGTAGCTATTATTGTACGAAAATTCCACAAGTGGCAGATGCTTTTCCCAGCCGTTGCCAAAGCCTATTACACACGCCCTAAGCATGTCTTCGAGGGTCTAAATGGTGCGTTCTGACTGCCCATCCGTTTGTGGGTGATAAGCTGTGCTCATATCTAAACGTGAGCCAAAGGGCTTGTGCATTGCTTGCCACAGTTCTGAAGTAAAACGTGCATCTCGATCCGAGATAATAGAGGTGGGCACCCCGTGCCTCAAGACAACTTCCTTAAGGTATACGTCTGCTAGTGTGGAGAACTTATCCGTTTCCTTGATAGCCAAGAAGTGAGCAGACTTTGTGAGTCGATCCACGATCACCCAATTAGTATCGTTTCCACGTTGAGATCTAGGCAGGCCAGTAACAAAATCCATGGAAATTTGCTCCCATTTCCATTGTGGTATCTCTGGTTGTTGAAGTGGGCCTGAAGGTTTCTGGTATTCCGCCTTGACTCTCGCACAAGTCAAGTACTTGCTAACGTAAGTTGCTATGTGGGCCTTCATGCTAGGCCACCAATATGTAGTTTTGATATCGTGGTACATTTTATCCGAACCAGGATGTACTGAGTAGCGAGACTTGTGTGCCTCATCCATCACAAGCTCTCGTAGGTTGCCATAAAGCGGGACCCAAATGCGTCCTGTTACGTAGTAAGCACTGTCTTCCTTTCGTTCTAATCGTTGCCTTGAGCCGCGTAGGGCTTCAACCCTGACGTTTTCTGGTTTCAATGCTTCTACCTGAGCATCCCGTATCTGAGAAGGAAGACCAAACTATACAGTGAGTTGTAAAGCTCGTACGCGCTTGAGCGCAGTGTCCTTTCGACTGAGGGCGTCGGCCACAACATTGGCTTTGCCCGGGTGGTATCTGATCGAGCATTCGTAGTCATTCAGTAGCTCGACCCATCGTCGCTGTCGCATATTGAGTTCCTTCTGTTTGAAGATATGCTCGAGGATCCTGTGATCAGTGTAGATAGCGCATTTGGTACCATACAGGTAGTGTCTCCATATCTTAAGTGCAAAAACAACCGCTCCCAGCTCTAGATCGTGTGTAGTATAGTTCTTTTCATGAACTTTGAGTTGGCGTGAAGCATAGGCTATAACCTTATCCCGCTGCATCAATACACAACCAAGACCCTGAATTGATGCGTCGCAGTACACCACGAAGTCCTCTGTGCCCTCTGGCAATGAAAGAATAGGTGCACTGCAGAGCCTATCCTTTAAGTGCTGGAATGCTGATTCCTGTGCGTTTACCCATCTATAAACAACACCTTTCTGCGTTAGCGAGGTGAGAGGCTGTGCGATCTTGGAAAAATCCTTGATAAACCTTCTATAGTAGCCTGCCAAACCCAAAAATTGACGGAGTTCTGTTGGTGTACGTGGTGCAGGCCAGTTCTTGATCGAGTCTACCTTGGATGGATCAACATGTATCCCATCCTTGTTTACCACATGGCCTAGGAAATGGACTTCACGAAGCCAGAAGTCGCATTTCGAAATCTTAGCATAAAGTTGTTATGTTCGAAGGAGTTTCCAAAATAAGTCGTAAATGCTGCTCGTGCTCCTCCTGACTCTTCTAATAGATCAGGATGTCGTCGATGAAAACTATAACAAACTTATCTAGGTAAGGCTTGCACACTCGATTCATCAAGTCCATGAAGACCGCAGGTGCGTTTGTCAGCCCAAAAGGCATGACCAAAAACTCGTAGTGTCCATAACAGGTTCTAAAGGCTGTTTTAAAGACGTCCTCTTCTCGGACTCTCAGCTGGTGATATCCTGATCTCAGATCAATCTTTGAATAGTAGCTCGACTCTTGTAGCTAGTCGAACAAGTCGTCGATGCGTGGAAGAGGATAGCGATTCTTCACAGTCACCTTGTTGAGTTCACGGTAGTCGATGCACATCCTGAAGGTACCTTCTTTCTTCTTTACAAACAAGACTGGAGCTCCCCAGGGCGAAGAGCTAGGATGAATAGACCCTTATCCAAGAGTTCTTGTAATTGCATAGAGAGTTCTTTCAACTCTGATGGAGCTAGGCGATACGGTGCACGAGCTACGGGAGCTGCTCCAGGAGTTAGCTCGATCTGAAATTCGACCTAACGATGAGGCGGAAGGCCAGGTAATTCCTCAGGGAATACCTCAGGAAAGTCACATACGATCGGAAAATCTTCTATTTCCTTCTTTTACTTCGAGGTGTCAGTAACGAGAGCCAAAATAGCAGTGTGTCCCTTTCGTAAGCACTTTTGGGCCTTAAGAAAAGAGATGATGCTCACAACAGCACCACTCTTGTCGCCACGAGTCATAAGTGGTTCATTATCTGAATGAGGAATACAGACAATCTTTTCGTTGCAAAGAATCTCTGCTCGGTGTTGGGATAACCAATCCATACCAATAACGATGTCAAAACCATCATACGTTGGGGTCATACCTAGCATCACCCTGACCAATCACGAACACTCGACCCCTGGCACCATTGCCATCGTTATTACCCACGTTGTTGCCTCCATTATTGTTCCCGTTTCTTTGGTTGTGGTTCTGATTCTGGTTCTGGTTCAACTGTGGACAGTGTCTCTTGAAGTGACCTTCAGCCCTACACTGATGGCGTATCTTGTTACCCTAATGTTGCTACTGATTTTGTGGAGCTTGTGGCTGCTGTTGTTGGTTCTTGTTTGCATGACGTGAGCTTCTACAATCTTTGGCTTCATGACCAAGCTTGTTGCATCTCTGACAACGATCTTTGTTGCACGGCCCGCTGTGGTGCAAATTACATCGATTCCATCCTGCCCTTGACTACCAGAAGGTTGCTGACCAGGACTCTGGTAGTCATCGATCTTTCGCTGTTGTGCCTGGGACTGAACCGTAGTCGAACCCTTGCTGGAGGTTCCATCCCACTTCCGTTTGTTGTCACAGGAAGTAGCAGAAGTAGTGGTAGTAGTAGCACCGATACGTTTAGGCAGCTTGTTCTGTTCCACTGCTTGGTCTGTGAGACGATGAGCAAGACGAGTAACATCCTAGATAGTAGCAAGGTTAGCAGAAGTCACATGACTTAGAATCTCTGGTACTACGCCTTTGAGGTACAGCTCAATGCGCTTGATGGGAGGATCCACCATAGTTGGACATAACACTGCCAGTTCGTTGGATCGTTTCGTGTACGCTTCTATCTCTGACCCCGTCATCTTCAGGTTAAAGAACTCCACTTCCAGCTTGTGGATGTCATCACGACTACAATATTCACGTTTGATCAATTCCTTAAAATCATTCCATGGGGTGGCATTAGCACCCGCCAGCCCCTGCATCTGAACTTGCGCGTTCCACCAAGTTAGCGTAGTGCCTTCGAGAGTACCAGTGGCATATTTCACCCCACGAGCCTAGGGGCATTCACACATTTCGAAGACTGACTCGTGCTTCTCAAACCAATGGAGGAGTCCAACAGCTCCTTTAGTGCCACCGAAAGTACTAGGACGACAGTCCATGAATGTCTTAAATGTGCATACAGGCGGCTGAGCGTTCTGACCTTGTTGCGCGAGGAAGAAACGACAGGGTTAAGCGCGAGAGTTGGGTCATGAGAGTAGGATCTATCATCCTAGGTTAGGTTCGGAATAGCAGGTTATACCTCCTGCCAAAGCGGCTGCGAGTGCTGCCGTAACTTATTCGTTGATAAGAGCCGTCAGCTGGCTTGAGTTAGGTTCACACGTTCCCTCATGATCTCACATCGAAGGAAACACAAATAGGAAAGGTGTCGCGAATGTGTGTAAGTGTGGAGTGACAGTAGGGAGCAAGCATAAATGTGTTTTCAAACTGTAGTTGCTACGTTTATCTAAGCATACCATGAGCAAAGTTCTATGCAATCTAGCAAGTAGGCAATATAAACATAATTCATACCACCTAGAATGTCGAGTCTTGCACGTGGAGTGAAGCGTCGTTGTGGATCGTAGAGCACTGCACAGGTTATAGTCTGGTTTTAACAAAAACATTTTCCCTTATTAAAACCAAGTTCTCTATAACCAATGGCTCTGATACCAATCTGTCACACCCCCAAAATCCACACGCGGAGTATCACCGCTTGGAGGCGTGACTGACCAGGATCAAGCCACCAATCATATTGAACAAGCAAGTAGATAAGTATAAAGGTCCAACCAATACGATTAGTGTCCAAAACAAACATAGTTTAAGTTTCAAGCGGAAGCATAATGTTTAACATGGCACACAGCTGTCCATGTCCCACAACGACTCTCCCTTGTGCAAGCTCCAGCTAAGTACCTATTGACCTGCAAAGCATGTAGTAACGAGTCAACAATAATGTTGAGCGAGTTCACAGTTGGGTGTTGGTTTTAGTTGTTCCAAAAATAGTTCCTTTAACTGGCGTTCCTGCCGTGGGGGTTACCCCATAGTTGAAAACGTGATTTGTTTAACCCATTAACTCTGGCAATCCAGCCGTGGGGGCTACCCCATGATAGTTATCTGGCATTTCGGCCGTGGGGGCTACCCCATGTATACACTAGACTCGTTACCATATCGACTACTGACTGAAGTCATGTTTTTGTGCCCTGAAACTGTCAATGTCTATCAGCATTGACGTGCCCCAGATCCATTAGTTCACGCCCGTCCTCTGCGGCACGGTGTGAGGCTTGTCAGACCTAAATAGCGCTATCTAACTAATGACCCGCTCGCCATTGGCCCGGCGATTAAGTCGATATAAAAAGGAGGGACTTCGTGATAGAGTTTTGGTCTAGTAAAAGTTATATGTCCGTGAGGACGAGGAATTACATTCCTGAACCAGTACTGTCCTACCCAAGAAAGGACGAGGAATCCATATTCCTTAACCCCATTCCCAACCCCTGGGAATCCCATGCTTTGTAGAGTGTGAACTCACCTTGGTTTGCTAGGTATGTTTATTCACGTATTCAAGTTGATCAACCAAATCCTAAAATGGTTACCATGTGACAGTCAGTTTTGTAGCTCTCATTCATACATCCTTTATACATATTATACAATTAACACCACTTATTGCCATACAAGTTGTAACATTCATTCATGCAATCCAACACCTTAACACACATCGTAGAATCATAAAATGGGTGTTTGATTCACATCCTGTTCGTTTACGCGACCTATCCGAATACAAGTTGACAATCCTTTATCATGCAAACATGTTTTCACAATAATTCATAGCCTAGTTCGAATGTACAGCAAGTTGTGAGTGAGGCCCAACAGTACCGGCCCAACTAGAGTGTACTATATGAGTGCGGTCCAAGTGAGGTCCATTTATATACATGAGTTCAAATCTACAATTAGGGCCCATATAATATTCTCATTATTAACCGACTAACATGTACCTAGAATCATGCATCAACAGTTCGAATCAATTAATAAAGCATCCTCTAGTTACCCAACGTAGATCAACTAACTCATCAAACTCATCCCTATTTCGTACAACAGTTTCAATAACATTCACAATTTACTATCATAATCAATTATCATAACACTCATTATCCTCATAAATCGAATTGGATCCATATATTATGCCACACACACTACTGTTTCTAGACACCCTCATCATAAAGATTATCAAAACAGTAGACACCAATCAACAATATTATGCCACCCTAATCATCAACTAACAAGAATACTTGGACATTAAAATAAATCGATTAACATCCCTAGTGCTTATGTTCCATCCATACATGATGATAATAACATACATTAGCCCATCTATAAAATCCATATGTATTCTAGTCTTATCAAAAGCACATGCAATCTGACACTTCACATGCATTTATTTATGGCCAACAATTACTTTACATGCAACCTGAATTCACAATTACAATGTCACATGCAAGCATCAGAACAAATACAAGGTGATTCGGCCGTATCTCTTATTTACATTATCTTCTCGAAATAACAATCACATGGGCTGCCAATCATTACTACTTGTTTATCCAACATAATACTTGTTTTAAATTCACATAATACCTATTTTACATCGGATAATACAATGACTCTTTCCGAAATCTATGAATCAGATTATTTATAACAAACATAAAGCTATCACTACCAACTTTGATTAACAACATAATCATCACACAACACAAAACTGTTTAAGAACTTTAACTAATACATTAGCATACTAACCGGCGTAGAGAAAGCACCAATGAGAGGCCTCGACGGTGAAAGGGGGGTTTCTTCCTGCCGTACGCACACTTGGGAGGGTAGGGTTTGTTTTTGATTTGTGCTATTAGTCTAATCTAATCAAGAACATAATACGTAATCATATATTGTGACGGTTTGGGCTGTTAACTCTAGTAGCCGAAGTGGGCTCAAGCCCATCCAATTAATTTTTATAATAATACAAATTAACACTAATCACATTATTATCATACTCGCAAATATAATAAATATAATGCACCCCAAATATACGAAACACCCTTTTCAAATAAGTACAAGGTTAAGTCAAATAGAGACCTTGAAAACTCAGGTTGTCACATTATCCCCAAGTTGAAAGAAATTTCGTCCCGAAATTTGGTACGTACTCACTGAGGAAGCTAGTTAAGTTGCATGGTTTTCCTGGTTTTCCTGGGGTGTCACATCCTCCCCCCGTTGATCTGGAATTTCGTCCCGAAATTCCGTAGCTTCAGCCTCAGTAGTGGTTGTACTGTTTGCGAATAGTTGGGGATACTTTTGTTTCATCTGATCTTCGCGTTCCCAGGTGAACTCTGGGCCGCGACGTGAGTTCCAACGAACTCGAACGAGAGGTATTCTAGTGCGCTTGAGGACCTTAACATCCCGATCCGTGATTTCAACTGGTTCCTCGACGAATCGTAACTGCTCGTCGATAGTGAGCTCCTTCAAAGGAACTATGAGGGTCTCATCTGACAGACACTTCTTCAGATTCGACACGTGGAAAACGTTGTGAACTGCACTGAGTTCTGCTGGTAAGTTCAGTTTGTAGGCCACTTTGCCTATTTTCTCGATGACTTCGAAAGGTCTGACGTATCGTGGGTTATGTTTGCCTCGTTTACCAAAACGAACCACACCCTTCCAGGGTGAAACTTTGAGTAGTACTAGCTCCCCAACCTGGAGCTCTAGTGGTTTTCTGCCCTTATCGGTGTAGACTTTCTGACGGTCACGAGCTGCCGCCATTCGTTGTCGTATTTGAGCAATTCATTCTGTAGTGTCTACCACAAGTTCTGGACCAGTGATCTGACTATCCCCCACCTCTGCCCAACAAGGAGGTGACCGGCATTTACACCCGTACAATGCCTCAAACGGAGCAGCTTTAATGCTGGTGTGGTAGCTATTATTGTACGAAAATTCCACAAGTGGCAGATGCTTTTCCCAGCCGTTGCCAAAGCCTATTACACACGCCCTAAGCATGTCTTCGAGGGTCTAAATGGTGCGTTCTGACTGCCCATCCGTTTGTGGGTGATAAGCTGTGCTCATATCTAAACGTGAGCCAAAGGGCTTGTGCATTGCTTGCCACAGTTCTGAAGTAAAACGTGCATCTCGATCCGAGATAATAGAGGTGGGCACCCCGTGCCTCAAGACAACTTCCTTAAGGTATACGTCTGCTAGTGTGGAGAACTTATCCGTTTCCTTGATAGCCAAGAAGTGAGCAGACTTTGTGAGTCGATCCACGATCACCCAATTAGTATCGTTTCCACGTTGAGATCTAGGCAGGCCAGTAACAAAATCCATGGAAATTTGCTCCCATTTCCATTGTGGTATCTCTGGTTGTTGAAGTGGGCCTGAAGGTTTCTGGTATTCCGCCTTGACTCTCGCACAAGTCAAGTACTTGCTAACGTAAGTTGCTATGTGGGCCTTCATGCTAGGCCACCAATATGTAGTTTTGATATCGTGGTACATTTTATCCGAACCAGGATGTACTGAGTAGCGAGACTTGTGTGCCTCATCCATCACAAGCTCTCGTAGGTTGCCATAAAGCGGGACCCAAATGCGTCCTGTTACGTAGTAAGCACTGTCTTCCTTTCGTTCTAATCGTTGCCTTGAGCCGCGTAGGGCTTCAACCCTGACGTTTTCTGGTTTCAATGCTTCTACCTGAGCGTCCCGTATCTGAGAAGGAAGACCAAACTATACAGTGAGTTGTAAAGCTCGTACGCGCTTGAGCGCAGTGTCCTTTCGACTGAGGGCGTCGGCCACAACATTGGCTTTGCCCGGGTGGTATCTGATCGAGCATTCGTAGTCATTCAGTAGCTCGACCCATCGTCGCTGTCGCATATTGAGTTCCTTCTGTTTGAAGATATGCTCGAGGATCCTGTGATCAGTGTAGATAGCGCATTTGGTACCATACAGGTAGTGTCTCCATATCTTAAGTGCAAAAACAACCGCTCCCAGCTCTAGATCGTGTGTAGTATAGTTCTTTTCATGAACTTTGAGTTGGCGTGAAGCATAGGCTATAACCTTATCCCGCTGCATCAATACACAACCAAGACCCTGAATTGATGCGTCGCAGTACACCACGAAGTCCTCTGTGCCCTCTGGCAATGAAAGAATAGGTGCACTGCAGAGCCTATCCTTTAAGTGCTGGAATGCTGATTCCTGTGCGTTTACCCATCTATAAACAACACCTTTCTGCGTTAGCGAGGTGAGAGGCTGTGCGATCTTGGAAAAATCCTTGATAAACCTTCTATAGTAGCCTGCCAAACCCAAAAATTGACGGAGTTCTGTTGGTGTACGTGGTGCAGGCCAGTTCTTGATCGAGTCTACCTTGGATGGATCAACATGTATCCCATCCTTGTTTACCACATGGCCTAGGAAATGGACTTCACGAAGCCAGAAGTCGCATTTCGAAATCTTAGCATAAAGTTGTTATGTTCGAAGGAGTTTCCAAAATAAGTCGTAAATGCTGCTCGTGCTCCTCCTGACTCTTCTAATAGATCAGGATGTCGTCGATGAAAACTATAACAAACTTATCTAGGTAAGGCTTGCACACTCGATTCATCAAGTCCATGAAGACCGCAGGTGCGTTTGTCAGCCCAAAAGGCATGACCAAAAACTCGTAGTGTCCATAACAGGTTCTAAAGGCTGTTTTAAAGACGTCCTCTTCTCGGACTCTCAGCTGGTGATATCCTGATCTCAGATCAATCTTTGAATAGTAGCTCGACTCTTGCAGCTAGTCGAACAAGTCGTCGATGCGTGGAAGAGGATAGCGATTCTTCACAGTCACCTTGTTGAGTTCACGGTAGTCGATGCACATCCTGAAGGTACCTTCTTTCTTCTTTACAAACAAGACTGGAGCTCCCCAGGGCGAAGAGCTAGGATGAATAGACCCTTATCCAAGAGTTCTTGTAATTGCATAGAGAGTTCTTTCAACTCTGATGGAGCTAGGCGATACGGTGCACGAGCTACGGGAGCTGCTCCAGGAGTTAGCTCGATCTGAAATTCGACCTAACGATGAGGCGGAAGGCCAGGTAATTCCTCAGGGAATACCTCAGGAAAGTCACATACGATCGGAAAATCTTCTATTTCCTTCTTTTACTTCGAGGTGTCAGTAACGAGAGCCAAAATAGCAGTGTGTCCCTTTCGTAAGCACTTTTGGGCCTTAAGAAAAGAGATGATGCTCACAACAGCACCACTCTTGTCGCCACGAGTCATAAGTGGTTCATTATCTGAATGAGGAATACAGACAATCTTTTCGTTGCAAAGAATCTCTGCTCGGTGTTGGGATAACCAATCCATACCAATAACGATGTCAAAACCATCATACGTTGGGGTCATACCTAGCATCACCCTGACCAATCACGAACACTCGACCCCTGGCACCATTGCCATCGTTATTACCCACGTTGTTGCCTCCATTATTGTTCCCGTTTCTTTGGTTGTGGTTCTGATTCTGGTTCTGGTTCAACTGTGGACAGTGTCTCTTGAAGTGACCTTCAGCCCTACACTGATGGCGTATCTTGTTACCCTAATGTTGCTACTGATTTTGTGGAGCTTGTGGCTGCTGTTGTTGGTTCTTGTTTGCATGACGTGAGCTTCTACAATCTTTGGCTTCATGACCAAGCTTGTTGCATCTCTGACAACGATCTTTGTTGCACGGCCCGCTGTGGTGCAAATTACATCGATTCCATCCTGCCCTTGACTACCAGAAGGTTGCTGACCAGGACTCTGGTAGTCATCGATCTTTCGCTGTTGTGCCTGGGACTGAACCGTAGTCGAACCCTTGCTGGAGGTTCCATCCCACTTCCGTTTGTTGTCACAGGAAGTAGCAGAAGTAGTGGTAGTAGTAGCACCGATACGTTTAGGCAGCTTGTTCTGTTCCACTGCTTGGTCTGTGAGACGATGAGCAAGACGAGTAACATCCTAGATAGTAGCAAGGTTAGCAGAAGTCACATGACTTAGAATCTCTGGTACTACGCCTTTGAGGTACAGCTCAATGCGCTTGATGGGAGGATCCACCATAGTTGGACATAACACTGCCAGTTCGTTGGATCGTTTCGTGTACGCTTCTATCTCTGACCCCGTCATCTTCAGGTTAAAGAACTCCACTTCCAGCTTGTGGATGTCATCACGACTACAATATTCACGTTTGATCAATTCCTTAAAATCATTCCATGGGGTGGCATTAGCACCCGCCAGCCCCTGCATCTGAACTTGCGCGTTCCACCAAGTTAGCGTAGTGCCTTCGAGAGTACCAGTGGCATATTTCACCCCACGAGCCTAGGGGCATTCACACATTTCGAAGACTGACTCGTGCTTCTCAAACCAATGGAGGAGTCCAACAGCTCCTTTAGTGCCACCGAAAGTACTAGGACGACAGTCCATGAATGTCTTAAATGTGCATACAGGCGGCTGAGCGTTCTGACCTTGTTGCGCGAGGAAGAAACGACAGGGTTAAGCGCGAGAGTTGGGTCATGAGAGTAGGATCTATCATCCTAGGTTAGGTTCGGAATAGCAGGTTATACCTCCTGCCAAAGCGGCTGCGAGTGCTGCCGTAACTTATTCGTTGATAAGAGCCGTCAGCTGGCTTGAGTTAGGTTCACACGTTCCCTCATGATCTCACATCGAAGGAAACACAAATAGGAAAGGTGTCGCGAATGTGTGTAAGTGTGGAGTGACAGTAGGGAGCAAGCATAAATGTGTTTTCAAACTGTAGTTGCTACGTTTATCTAAGCATACCATGAGCAAAGTTCTATGCAATCTAGCAAGTAGGCAATATAAACATAATTCATACCACCTAGAATGTCGAGTCTTGCACGTGGAGTGAAGCGTCGTTGTGGATCGTAGAGCACTGCACAGGTTATAGTCTGGTTTTAACAAAAACATTTTCCCTTATTAAAACCAAGTTCTCTATAACCAATGGCTCTGATACCAATCTGTCACACCCCCAAAATCCACACGCGGAGTATCACCGCTTGGAGGCGTGACTGACCAGGATCAAGCCACCAATCATATTGAACAAGCAAGTAGATAAGTATAAAGGTCCAACCAATACGATTAGTGTCCAAAACAAACATAGTTTAAGTTTCAAGCGGAAGCATAATGTTTAACATGGCACACAGCTGTCCATGTCCCACAACGACTCTCCCTTGTGCAAGCTCCAGCTAAGTACCTATTGACCTGCAAAGCATGTAGTAACGAGTCAACAATAATGTTGAGCGAGTTCACAGTTGGGTGTTGGTTTTAGTTGTTCCAAAAATAGTTCCTTTAACTGGCGTTCCTGCCGTGGGGGTTACCCCATAGTTGAAAACGTGATTTGTTTAACCCATTAACTCTGGCAATCCAGCCGTGGGGGCTACCCCATGATAGTTATCTGGCATTTCGGCCGTGGGGGCTACCCCATGTATACACTAGACTCGTTACCATATCGACTACTGACTGAAGTCATGTTTTTGTGCCCTGAAACTGTCAATGTCTATCAGCATTGACGTGCCCCAGATCCATTAGTTCACGCCCGTCCTCTGCGGCACGGTGTGAGGCTTGTCAGACCTAAATAGCGCTATCTAACTAATGACCCGCTCGCCATTGGCCCGGCGATTAAGTCGATATAAAAAGGAGGGACTTCGTGATAGAGTTTTGGTCTAGTAAAAGTTATATGTCCGTGAGGACGAGGAATTACATTCCTGAACCAGTACTGTCCTACCCAAGAAAGGACGAGGAATCCATATTCCTTAACCCCATTCCCAACCCCTGGGAATCCCATGCTTTGTAGAGTGTGAACTCACCTTGGTTTGCTAGGTATGTTTATTCACGTATTCAAGTTGATCAACCAAATCCTAAAATGGTTACCATGTGACAGTCAGTTTTGTAGCTCTCATTCATACATCCTTTATACATATTATACAATTAACACCACTTATTGCCATACAAGTTGTAACATTCATTCATGCAATCCAACACCTTAACACACATCGTAGAATCATAAAATGGGTGTTTGATTCACATCCTGTTCGTTTACGCGACCTATCCGAATACAAGTTGACAATCCTTTATCATGCAAACATGTTTTCACAATAATTCATAGCCTAGTTCGAATGTACAGCAAGTTGTGAGTGAGGCCCAACAGTACCGGCCCAACTAGAGTGTACTATATGAGTGCGGTCCAAGTGAGGTCCATTTATATACATGAGTTCAAATCTACAATTAGGGCCCATATAATATTCTCATTATTAACCGACTAACATGTACCTAGAATCATGCATCAACAGTTCGAATCAATTAATAAAGCATCCTCTAGTTACCCAACGTAGATCAACTAACTCATCAAACTCATCCCTATTTCGTACAACAGTTTCAATAACATTCACAATTTACTATCATAATCAATTATCATAACACTCATTATCCTCATAAATCGAATTGGATCCATATATTATGCCACACACACTACTGTTTCTAGACACCCTCATCATAAAGATTATCAAAACAGTAGACACCAATCAACAATATTATGCCACCCTAATCATCAACTAACAAGAATACTTGGACATTAAAATAAATCGATTAACATCCCTAGTGCTTATGTTCCATCCATACATGATGATAATAACATACATTAGCCCATCTATAAAATCCATATGTATTCTAGTCTTATCAAAAGCACATGCAATCTGACACTTCACATGCATTTATTTATGGCCAACAATTACTTTACATGCAACCTGAATTCACAATTACAATGTCACATGCAAGCATCAGAACAAATACAAGGTGATTCGGCCGTATCTCTTATTTACATTATCTTCTCGAAATAACAATCACATGGGCTGCCAATCATTACTACTTGTTTATCCAACATAATACTTGTTTTAAATTCACATAATACCTATTTTACATCGGATAATACAATGACTCTTTCCGAAATCTATGTATCAGATTATTTATAACAAACATAAAGCTATCACTACCAACTTTGATTAACAACATAATCATCACACAACACAAAACTGTTCAAGAACTTTAACTAATACATTAGCATACTAACCGGCGTAGAGAAAGCACCAATGAGAGGCCTCGACGGTGAAAGGGGGTTTCTTCCTGCTGTACGCACACTTGGGAGGGTAGGGTTTGTTTTTTATTTGTGCTATTAGTCTAATCTAATCAAGAACATAATACGTAATCATATATTGTGAGGGTTTGGGCTGTTAACTCTAGTAGCCGAAGTGGGCTCAAGCCCATCCAATTAATTTTTATAATAATACAAATTAACACTAATCACATTATTATCATACTCGCAAATATAATAAATATAATGCACCCCAAATATACGAAACACCCTTTTCAAATAAGTACAAGGTTAAGTCAAATAGAGACCTTGAAAACTCAGGTTGTCACAGATGCAGCCTACGGTCTGTCGTGGGACGAGCTCAAGGAAGTCATGCTGGAAGAATTATGCCCTCCTCATGACTGCCAAAAGTTAGAAGATGAATTCTGGCACATAAAGCAGAAGGATGGTGAAAACGCTGCTCTCACTGCTCGCTTCAAACAGCTCAGTATTATCTGTCCTGATCAAGTCAAAACTCTGGAGATCGCAATCAAGAAGTATATCCGAGCCCTGCCTGACTGTGTTGCAGATTTCGTGCAAGCGGCCAAGACAACAACGATCGAAGAGACTTACCTACTGGCCATTAAAATCAACGACAAGCGGGTCAAGGCTGGTGTCTGGGATAAAACTTCAAGGAACCTGCATCAAGCTACCACCGCCGCACCAACTGCTGAAACCGCCATCGCGTCAAACAACAAGAGGAAGAACAAGAGAAAGAGCAACTCCAGCAATAAGAACTGTGCGATCACTGCTGCACCAATTCAAGCTGTACCAGCTCAACAGCAACAACGTCAAGTAGTGGCGCCTGTGGCAAATGCACCACTTGCTAAGCGTGCATATACTGGGCCACACCCGCTTTGCCCTACTTACACCTACCACCACCCGACTAGCATCGCTTGCCGATTCTGTGCTCATTGCAATATGTATGGCCATTTGACTACCAACTGCCGTGCTCGACAAGCTCCTGCTCATCAAGCTCTTCTCACCGCTGCTTAGGGTCAACAAACTCCTCCGGCACCCGCGGTCAACGCCAGATCCTGCTTCGCATGTGGCGATCCTAACCATTTCGCTAACATGTGCCCGAATAGGGTTGTGAAACAAGAGCCCAGCAGCAGCAGCCTCAGCAACAACAACAGCAGCAGCAACAAGCAACACATGCTCGAACTTTCAACATCAACGTGCGCCAGGCCCAAGCTGACAACAATGTGGTCAATGGTACGTTCCTCGTGAATGGTATTTATGCTTCATGTCTGTTTGATACTGGTGCCGATAACTGTTTTGTATCGTTTGAGTTCGAAAAGCTCCTTAACCGTAAGCGCGCCCATCTCCCCTCGACGTTCGATGTCGAAGTTGCTACCGGAAGAACCGTCGCTGTGAATTCTGTTCTTCGTGATTGTACCATCTAGCTCAACAATCACATCTTTCCAATCGACCTTATTCCAGTGCAACTCAGAAGTTTCGATGTCATAGTAGGCATGGACTTTCTTTGTGAAAACCATGCTAAAGTTGTGTGCTTTGACAAGATGATCCGATTCTCGCTCGCTAATGGAGACCAGTTGTGTGTTTATGGCGAAACTGCTTCGAAAGGTCTCAAGCTCATGTCGTGTGTCCAAGCTAGCAAGTATCTCCGCAAGGAATGCAGGGCTTTCTTGGCTAACATTGTAGTAGCGGAGAAGGAAAAGAAAGGAAGGACAGAAGTGAAAGACGTTCCAGTGGTTCGTGAATTTCCTAATGTGTTCCCTGACGACCTTCCCGGCCTACCGCCAAGTCGTGATATCGACTTTTGTATCGACCTCATTCCTGGAGCCAACCCTGTTGCCAAAGCCCCTTACCAACTTGCACCGTCCGAAATGCGTGAACTCTCGAATCAGCTCCAGGAATTACTTGAGAAAGGCTTCATTCGCCCGAGCACCTCTCCTTGGGGCGCGCCAGTCCTCTTCGTTAAAAAGAAGGATGGGTCGTTCAGGATGTGCATCGACTATCGAGAACTGAATAAGTTAACTATCAAGAACCGTTATCCCCTGCCTCGCATTGATGATTTGTTTGATCAGCTACAGGGTGCTACATGTTTCTCAAAGATGGATCTACGCTCAGGCTATCATCAACTACGAATACAAGAGGAGGATATACCCAAAACCGGGTTTTGCACTCGTTATGGCCATTATGAATTCGTTGTTATGCCCTTTGGATTAACCAACGCACCCGCGGTTTTCATGGATCTGATGAATCGCGTGCGTAAACCATATCTCGACCGTTTCGTCATCGAGTTCATCGACGACTTCTTGATCTATTCCAAGTCGAAAGCCGAACACGGGCAACATCTACATTTGGTTCTCGAGCTACTCCAGTGGAACCGACTCTATGCCAAGTTCTCCAAGTGTGAATTTTGGCTGGAGGAGGTTCAGTTTCTGGGTGACATCGTAAATAGTCAAGGTATTCACATCGATCCGGCGAAGATTGAAGCAGTTAAGAGTTGGATTACACCTAAGAACCCATCTGAAGTCCATTCTTTTCTCGGACTAGCGGGCTATTATCGACGATTTATCGAAGGGTTCTCAAAGATCGTCGTGCCACTTACCACTCTCACGCACAAAGACAAGCCTTTTGTTTGGGGAACTGAACAAGAGTCTGCTTTCCAAACCCTCAAGCGCATGCTTTGCAATGCTCCTATTCTCACATTGCCCGACGGAAACGACGACTTCATTGTCTATTGTGATGCTTCCAACCTTGGTCTTGGTTGTGTTCTTATGCAGCGGGACAAGGTTATAGCTTACGCATCTTGTCAGCTCAAGATCCACGAGAAGAACTACACAACCCACGATCTCGAGCTAGGTGCAGTTGTTTTTGCGTTAAAGATTTGGCGACACTACCTTTATGGTACCAAGTGTACGATCTTCACAGATCATAGGAGCCTACAACACATCTTTGATCAGAAAGAACTTAATATGCGTCAACGCCAATGGGTAGAACTTCTCAACGATTACGACTGTGAGATTCGTTATCGCCCAGGCAAAGCAAATGTCGTTGCAGACGCTCTCAGCAGACGGAGTTATTTGCTCAGCATTCGTAATACTCAAGCCCAATACGATCTCGAAACCCTCATTCGCGAAGCCCAGCATGCCTATTTTAATGAACGCACTCTGAAGAAGGAAAGAATCTACCACGATGGAGCCCAGCTTGTGAATAAGTCAAATGGGATATTCCACTTTCTGGACCGAATTTGGATCCCTAAACGGACCGATTTGCGACAGATACTGATGGACGAAGCTCACAAATCCCGATATTCTATTCATCCCAGTGCCGATAAAATGTACCAGGATCTTCGCTACAAGTACTGGTGGCCGGGCATGAAGAGGGATATTGCTCTCTACATTGTAAAGTGCCTGACTTGTGCAAGGGTCAAGGCTGAACACCAAAGACCCTCTGGCTTACTCGAGCAACCACCGATCCCTATGTGGAAGTGGGAGGGTATAGTTATGGACTTCATAACAAAGCTTTCACACACGTCATCAGGTCACGACAGCATCTAGGTTGTTGTTGACCGTTTGACCAAATCAGCTCACTTTTTGCCAATACGGGAAGACTACAAGGTAGAACGATTAGCCCGAATCTACACCAACGAGATCATTTGTCGACATGGGACGCTTCGTGACATCATCTCCGACCGTGATGCTCAGTTTACCTCGCGACTGTGGGAAACGTTTCAAGCGGCTCTCGGTACTACGCTTAATCTGAGTACCGCATTCTACCCTCAAACCAACGGTCAGACTGAAAGAACGATTCGTACTCTTGAAGACATGCTCTGTTCGTGTGTCATAGACTTCGGTGGTAATTGGGACGCATACTTACCTTTGGTCGAATTCTCGTACAATAACAGTTATCACGCCAGCATTCAAATGGCACCGTTTGAGGCATTGTATGGAAGAAGATGTCGATCGCCTATTGTATGGCACGAGATCGGGCATTCGCAACTAACCGGTCCTGAGCTATTGCAAGAAACGACAGACAAAATCTTCCAAATTTGAGACAATCTGATGAAAGCTCGGAATCGTTAGAAAAGTTACGCCGATAGACGATGCAAGCCCCTTGAATTTGACGTTGGCGACTACGTACTCCTAAAGGTATCACCTTGGAAGGGTGTGGTCAGATTCGGCAATAAAGGGAAACTAGCGCCTCGATATGTTGGACCTTTTAAGATTCTGGAAAGAATCGGAAAAGTCGCCTACAGACTCGAACTACCGGAGGAACTTAGTAATGTCCACCCGACTTTCCATGTATCAAACCTCCAAAAGTGCCTGGCTGAACATGATTTAATTGTGCCTCTCGATGACCTCCAAGTAAATGAAACACTACACTTCGTGGAGAAGCCTGTCGAAATCATGGATCGCCAAACCAAGCAGCTCAGACGCTCGCGCATTCCTATTGTGAAAGTCCGATGGGAAGGCAAACGAGGCACAAAGTTCACTTAGGAACTCAAAAGCGACATGAAGACGAAGTACCCGCAGTTATTTGTTACTGCTTCGGCCTAATTTCGGGATAAAATTCCCTCAACTAGGGGAGGCTGTAACATCTCGTGTTTCGAAAGTCAAAGTAAAAGTCAAGATTGAAGTCAAAGGAAGAAAAGATTGCTAATTGCGATCTGTCTCTCCTTGCTCAATTCTTGTTTTGACTTCTTTGACTTGTAGTTAGTCTATTTTGTTTTCGCTTTAGTTGTATTATGTGGAGTAATTGTCAATAATCGTAGTAATCGACGTGTGTTATTCGTTATTTAATCGACTTACGACTGTGAACTATAGGAAGTAACAATGCGATAAAGTTAACTAAACGATACTCAAACTATGCTAATCGAATCGACATCGAATGGTAATACGAATCGCAACTCGAAATACGCATTTTGGTTACTGTTATACGTGTGTGTGTGCCTTATGTGTTACTTGTGCATGTTTATTAATGTTATGATGTGGTAATCAATCAAAACGCAATCGAACTCAATCGCAATCGAAACGGTATGATAATTGGGGGAGAAGAGATAGTGCAAGATATGAGTAGTTGGGATTAAAAGTAATTTGACTAGGAAACTCTAATGCATCGCAATGCTCGAAATCGAAATCAAAACGGCAAAACTCGTCACGCCAAACACTCGAACCAAGCGACTGATCGACCAGGTGACTGGCCGATCGGACTGCCTAGCCGATCGACCAGCCCTCTCCACTCCTTTCCACTTTGGGTAACCCTATAAATACCCCTTGTCACTTTCAAACTTTCTACTTTTGGCAACTGACGTCCGACCAGCGCTTTCACCTTGCTTTTTCTCCGATTTCTCGCAATTTCGGTAAGATCTCGTCCTAAATCTTGTACTTTCTTAATCTACACGCACTCCTACACCTTTCTATCTTTTGAATCTTAACTTTTAACCATGAAATCATCAAGATTCGAGGTGTTCTAGGATGACGTCATCGTGTGTTCTTCAAGAACTTCATGTTTTGCCCTCAATCCACCAAGAACATCTTAGACCTAACCGATTTCCACATAAACAAACAAAGATCTTTCATAGATCTAAACATATTCGCAATGAAAAGGAATGAAAGATGGTTTTCCAACTTTCTTTCAACTCTTTTACACTCAATGCATTCAAAACCGATAGAATCGGGGCTTGTGCCGGCTGACTACTCAATACTGTTGTTATGTTGGTTTGAGATCCGTATTCTATCCACGAGATTATCGATTTCGGGTTAACCAAGAACAATCGTCTTAAGCCGGTGAACTGACCGAACTTGGGTGGTTCCTGTTCAAACGGGTCACTAGGCTTAGGATGAGGTTCTGTTGGTTAGCACGATATCAACACATCTCGATAAAACGACAAACGATCAAAACAACCAAGTGTAAGACAGACGGAACGACCAGGACGGAATACTGTCCGATCGGACCACCGTCCGGATGGACTGCCAACCGTACGGGTTGTCAACCGCACGAGTTGCTAACCGAATGACTTGCACAACATTTGAAGTCTGATCGTTGAACGAATTGTTGTCCGATCGGACTACCATCCTATCGAATTGCCATTCGAATCATGAGACATTTGGACTTCAACACTTAAACAATTTTCAACATGTTCAATACACAAGGAATACCACCCGAACGAAAAACTGTCCGAACGGGTGACAACCTGCTATGAACTTGTTCTCGCCGGAAGTATCCAACCGATCGGTTCGCCATCCGATCGAACAGCCGTTTGATCGACCGACTTGAAACGTAGAGACACTCTTATGTTTTCAAAATACTACAACGAAAACTTCAAAAGTCAAGCCATCATACATAAACATATCCTTCCCAAAGGAAGGAACAATCCACTCGAACGACCATCCGACCGGACGACCGTCCGAACGGACTACCACTCGCACGGCTGGTTGTCCGATCGGATTACCATCCGATCGAACCGCTATCCGACCCACTCATACTATGCATCGTTTTACGCGTCGCTTATCGTTATGTTATCGATCTGTTCAGGCTAACCCTACTCTCTAGCGCTCCCTTCAATCCACCAATCGCTGTGAGTATACTCGGACCCATTTTGTTTTATGCACTTTTGGGTGTTACATACGTTACGAATATTCAAATCACATCGAACACACTACTCAATACTATTTAAACGCTAACCGTTACTGCATGATATACGTGTCTTAACGAATTCTTGTTTGTTATGTTTACACATGGAATGCTGTCTACCTGCCTTAGCAACGATAGTACTATAGTTTGGACTCAGCACCTGTTCGAAGGGGTTGTTAAGGACAATTACTTGCATGGATTACGGTGGTAATCTCGTTTTGCGAACTGCCTCGGGCAGTCAACCCACACTCATTGGTATTGATAGATCTATGTCGATAACTAACGTGCTTCATTTCACTATGCGTACGTGTTGGTTATGCGTAAACGAATTTCGAACTTTATTATACCTATCAAACTTGTATGCTCACCTTTACACTATGTGTATTGACTTTTACTTTAACGTATGTGACAGGTGCTTTGGATGCTTAATTGTTTTACTTTGCGGTGATGAAATTGAGGCTATGGAAGGTCTAGAAACAATAAACGATTATCTGTAATAAGAATCTGAGTTGTCGGAACAGAACAATTTGACTAGATCCTTTCTGTAATAATTATGTTATCTTTTAAGACATGGTATGGGACATGTTGTTTAATTAATTGGTAATGATAGTTGTTATGGAAACTTCTGGACAATCTGTTTCGCTCAGTGCCATGCCCCGATGTTTCCGCCATCGGTTGGGGTGTGACAGTAAGAGACTTAGGCAAACATGGCCTTTGATTGTCAAGAACTCTTACGATCAATCTTGGATCCCGAGACGACTCACACACTCTATGATGGATGATGGTGGTGGATGATGGTGTTGTTGTGGTGGTGGAGTATGGGTGAAGTGTGAGAGAGGTGGTGTGCCAAGGGATGGTTTGCAAATGAGCCAAGCACCCCTATTTATAGCCTGAAAATATGCTTGGGCACGACCCCGTGTCCATTCTCCTTCTCTTTCTTCATTAATTGCAGTTTGTCTGCATTAGTTGACCACGCCCCCGTGTCCGCTGGGCACGACCCCGTGTGCAGAAGCGTATCTGTACTATCAATATTTCCTCAGATTCTGCGAATCTTAGAGTTGACCACGGCCCCGTGTTCGCTGGGCACGCCCCCATGGTGGGTGATAGAAGCTTCTACAGCTTTGTCTTTTCTGAGACACTTGGGCACGCCCCCGTGCTCACTAAGCACGGGGCATGTTCAGCCTTCTGTTTTCTTGTTTTGCTTGGGAAGATGTTGTTGGGGGGTCGGGCATGCCACGTTTATCCCTTTTCTTGTATTTTTGTTAGTTTTAGCTGCCTTTTTGCTTCTTTTGTTCATTTGAGCTCATTTAATCCTGAAAATACAAAAGGAAGACAAAAACACACTTTTTCCAACATTAGTACTAAAAAAGGGTTAGTTTTATGCCTCATTTGATGTAATTTATATGTTGCATTTTGCACACATCAATATCATCTAGAAGGGGTAATGAAAACCATTTCTACATACCCTTATAGGGTTGTTTCTAAATGGATCCTCCCCCACATTTCTTGCCATTTGATCAACATTTCCGTAACTTAACTTTTGACGACATTTATACACATATGATTGAACAAGATCAACCTCATTGTATTAGTGAATTCAACTCATATTGCATTAGCTTACATAAGCTTCTGAGCTAACCAAAGCAACACATGCCATTGTCATAAGTTTGTCACCAACTTAGAATAATTCTAATTTAACACCTAGAATAAGCCTAGACAATGAGTTCTCCTCATTAGCTTTTCGAACAAACTCTTCAAAAGTTACATGTCTTTTCCTTATAATGAATGAAAATTCTCACTCAACTTTGTCCATACACAAATTCTTTTTGTGTTCATACACATTTGAATGTTTATAGTTAATTAGTCAACATCAAGACCCATAATTAACCAAGTACTAGTCTAGCATGCTTTAGACTACAATACGTTAGCATGTGAACAGAAGATGCATCATTCTGATTCTTCACAGCCCTAAGGATATCATAATATCACTTTGCAACATTCAGCCCTTGTTAAGACAAAATAATGAGACGTATTCATAATCCTAAAACATCAATATTTAGGAAGGTCTCACAAATTACTGTATATAGCACATAGCTAAATTTCATCATTCATTTAAGGAACATAACTTGTTTACCTTTGATCTCCAACAATCTACCATTGACTCATAAGTACTTAAACATAATTCTTAATCCAAGTCACTTGGTGAACACATTCATCACCAACAAGATGAATGTTTCTCGTCTACAATCACTATTATGTGAGAGATAGAGTCAACTAGATCGACACTTGAAGGGGTAAGGTCCCAAAAACCTCATAATAAGTACTTGGGACCATACCTCGACCTTGCCTTTTAACCTTTTTTAACCTTGCGCGGCCGCGCACTGGTCTTAAAAAGGAAGAAATAGTTAGCAGTCTATAGTCGCGCGCCCAAAGGAAATCATAAATCCTTGCGCCTCTTCCCACTAGCAAAGGATGAAAATCCTAAAATAAACACTTGCGCTTAAATATCCAGACCTGGATATTGTTTACCCAGACTTGGGATTTATTTATTCACCTGTCTCCACACGATAAGGTACCACACCAGATTACAGCAGTAATCTTCTAGAAGAAATACAATCGTGCACCACCAAGACGGTTACAACCGTCTGGACACGTGTCACCATCTCAGGCATCCCTGAATTCACAACGGAAGCATGCAATTGGAGAGTAATCTCCACTTGATCACTTTACACGTGGCAAATCCCCAGCCCTCGATCTAAACCACGATCCGTGTGCTCTCACGTCGGATCAAGAAACTTGACGGAAGGGAATGTAACCGCTTACGGGGTTAGCATCTTCCGTCAATTTTTCATTAACGGGTTTTCCCGCCTAAACGACTCCCGGCTATAAATATGAGAAAGAACCCAGGTATGAATTCAAGTTACACACACTTCTCAAATACTTCTTCTTCTTCATAACCAATACTTATTCTCACACCGGAGTCGGGTCAAGGAGAGAACCCTCTTCTCCCCTTGGCGAGGCTAACGGTGCTCTTTTTTGCAGAGTTATCAGAGAAGTAGATCAATTGTACCTGAATCAATCGAGAGGAAACTAACCCTTTTTATGTGGATTCAAACCCCCTAGATATCTCGGTTCCGACCATTTATCTAGTGTTTCTTCATTGGCGCCCACCGATTCCTCTGTCTCATCAGTTTTCATCTCGTTTCGATTCAGTTCTTTTCATTTTCTGTTTTGCACATGGCAAAAAATTCGTCATCTCATCGACAAACCGGTCTTCGACCGAATGTCGGAAATAACGTTCAAGTGGAAGGAATCCCGGAGGATGCCTCGGATGAGAACGAGGTTCAATCCAACTGAGCAAATGATCCTGTCACTCCAGGAATGTTACCAGCAAACCCTGCTCAGTCAATTTTGCCACCAGGAGAAACTCTGATATCCTGGTACGTTAGGTCTCAAGGGGAACTGAATGCAGTATACACACAGCTGTGTGCTCAGACTGCTCCCTTAACTCAGTCACGGAGACCAGGATCTAGGGCAAATGCTTCCCAACGGGAGGACTCAACTTACGAGAATACAGAAGTTTATGCCAGATCCACATCACAGCGTGAATACACTCAGACAGGAAGTCACCAGAGAGAGAACCATGGTAGACCACACCCACACCGAAGACAATCGGTTCACGATAGGTTGGGTTCCCAGCGGGAAGCCCACACCGATGAATCTGATCCAACGTACCGTTTAAGTGCAAACACCAGTGTGTTCAATCGATTGCAGCCAAAATATAACAAATGCAGGCCTCGAGCGGTTTATAACCATGAGGCCGAACACAACTATGACCTGGTTTACCGTCCTGTAGAAGTAGCGGAAAACTCATAGTTCATACTGGAAATAGCTCTAGCTCCATTGGAGAAGGCTAAATTACCATCCAACATAGGGAAGTTTAATGGGTTAACAGACCCCGATGATCACCTGAGAGTATTTACCAGCGCGGGTTTGGTTGGAGGTTGGACCCTCCCGCTATCGTGTCATCTGTTTGTACAAACATTAACTGGCCCAGCGCGAATCTGGTTTGATAACCTACCAACCGGACAGATCGAATCATGGAAAGATCTGCGTGATAAGTTTTTGACACACTTCAGCTAGTAACGGCGTTCCATTCGGGACACGTCCGACGTCATGAACATCTGGCGCCGCGATGACGAAAATCTGGAGGATTTTATCACCAGATACAATAAAGAAGTGTTGGAGATTGGCGGTGTTCACGAACAACTAATCCGTGCTCAATTCAAATACGCGGTTAGATGTGATGACATGGTTAAAGTCTTATCTGGAACAGAGGGCCTTCCAAAAAGTTGGGAGAAGATAATGGCGGCGGCCAAGGTTTACGCGCAAACTGAGAAAAACCTTACTACAAACAGGCCACCGCCACCACACAATAGGCCCGCGGACTTAAGCTCAACCGGAGAAAGAAGGTTTAAGAAGTCATGGCGTGAGTCTGGATCAGGAAGTCGATCATCTGAAGACGCTCGCACAACAATCAACAAACTCTCCGCGCAGAGGGAGAACAAACAAGAGAATAGGGAGAGGCAGTGGACTCCCCTAACAAAGACCCCGGCGGAGGTTCTGAGTACTGAAGACTATCAATTCAAACCTCCGATCCCAATGAAAAATAAACGTGGACAAGACCCGGCACAATATTGCGAATACCACAAAGACAACGGGCATCCCACTAATAACTGCATCTCTCTACGCACAGAAATAGAGAAAGCCCTCAAGAGTGGCGAACTCACACATTTACTCCAAAATGTGCGCAAAGAGATTAAGCAGATAACACGGGGTGAGGAGGGCCCAAGCAAGCGGGCGAAAACTTAAAGGACAAACTCTATGAATTTCCCGCGGAAAAACATGATCCATTAAGCAAAGCGGAAATGATAGAGAGTAAGTTAAGTTTCACATAATTATATTAGCAAAACTTTGTAAAAAGCCTCTGTGCTCTATCCTTAAATAAAAGTACAAAGTTTCTATGTTTACAAAGTGCATGCAATTTCTTTTAGTAAGCGCAAAAACATTATGGTAGTTCTAGAACAAAGCTTCATGAACGGTCAGTGATCACGTCACAAACGACCATAAGTTCAAACACAAGCTTCATACCAACTTAATTCGCCTTACTCAACACAAAAGTAATCGTACTCATGCAAAATATTGTAAACAAACAGATAGAAACATCATACTATTCTTAGCGTACAGATACGCCCTAAAAACTTTCAAACACGGCAATGTTTAAGTTACTTGCGCAACAGCGCACCAACAAAAATAGGGATTTACATCCCAAATATTACAAAGAAAATTGTTCAAATACATTTTTAGTCTACGATAAATCTTCACCCTCGTCCGGAAAGATTTCTCTTAGTTGCGCCACGTGATCATCCGATTGCAGCGCAACGTTTATCAGATCCATAACCGGAAGTTGCAAGTTGTTAAACTCTGTCTTCAAGGCAGCAAGCGCGGCACCAGTATCCGCGCCGAAGGTTGCAGACTTACTGTTATTCCAGTTAACCTTTAAAGCACTATTCACATGATGGGAACACTCAGCATATCCTTGCGCATACCCATCTCTTCGCGCAGCAACCACTAAACGAGCAACGGTTTTATCTAACTCTTCAGAGTTCAACACAGACTCAGCAACCTGTGAAATCAAGTAAAAATAAATATCAAGAAAGCGCATTAAACTGTTCCACAACAAAAAGGAAGAAAGAAACTTACATAGGCAATACCGCGATCTTTCAACTAGGCCATATCATTCTTCAAAGGTTCAAGCTCGCTTTCCGCTGTAACCCGCGTCGTTTCTGAACTTTCCAACTTCCCTTTGATTTCAGTCAAACGGCGGGAAGTTTCAGTATTCTCGGAATGCGCAAGCTCCAAATCCTTCTTAAGTTTTTCCTGATCAGAAAGCAAAGTAGTAAGTTCTTCCAATTCTCTATCTCTAAGAGCAAGAGTGGCGCAAGCTTGTACCTCTCGCTGCTCACTACGCTCCCTATGAGAACGCGCTTCTTCCAAAGCAGCTTCTGCATCAGCTTTCTCCTTCTTCAACCTTTCTACCTCTGCATCCTGATTCTTAGGTAGTGTTTGGTATAAAGGAATGAGAGGTGGAATGGAATGGATGATTACGAGGGAATGAAGAAAAGGGTGTTTGGTTGGTCAATGGAATGGAATCACCCATTCCAAAAGGCATTCCATTCCTTCAAAATCATTTCTTCCACCCCTCATGTTTTTTTCCATTCCATCCCCTCTTGCACCATTCATCAACAACACCAAAACCCACCACCTTCGCCACAACCCACCACCACCACCACCCACCACCACCCACCATCCACCACCGCCGCCACCCGCCACCACCTCACCCCGACAACCACCGCCGCCGCCGCCACCCACTCGCCACCGTTATCAGCACCGCCGCGACCAATCGCCAACGCCACTCGTTGCCGCCGCCCACCACCATCGTCGAAGCCACCACCACAGCCACCACCACCGCCACCGCCACCGCCACCACCAACCGCCGACGCCGTCCACCGCTACCTCTGCTGCCACCCACCATCAACGGCCACCTTACCGCCGCCACCACTCGTCGTCACTGCCGCACCGCCACTCGCTGCCGCCGCCGCCACCACCACCCATCGCCGCCGCCGACACCCACCACCGCCACCTATAACCACCCACAATCACTACCACCGACCACCACCACTCACCGCTGATTTTATTACTCTGTTTTTCTTGCATACCGAAAAATATACAATAATAATTCATTCCATTCATACATGGTAACCAAACAAGACATGGAATGGTAATGATCCATTGCATTCCCTCGTCCATTCCATTACCTCGTTCATTCCATTCATTCGTCCATTCCATTATCCCATACCAAACATACCCTTAAGTTTTTCAACTTCCGCCTTGAGGTTATTAATTATATTACGAAGGTTTGCCTTCTCCGCATTATCTTTTTCGCAAATTCTTCTCCAGTTTTTGCGTTCCTCGGAAAGGAGAGCAGCTTCAGCTTCCGCTTTCCTTTTCCAACCAGCAACAGACCATTCCTCAGTTTTGCGCTCAGCTTCAAACTTGGCCTGATCAGATTCCAATTTAGCCTTCAGCTGAGCCATGCGTTTCTCATCTTTGGCTAATCTCTTTTGAGACACCATAAAGGTTTCCCGGTCCTTATGCATACTGTACCACTCACGCACTATGCCGTGAGTGGTAGAGACGTGAGAAGCAGTTTCTTCAAAATAAGATTGATAAGTCTGTTCATAAGACCGGCCTTCTTGAAACTTGATCTCCCCAGGTGGAAGAATCCCCTGCAACCAATCTTGGCATACGTGCCAATCTGAGAAAGTGTCACCTTTCTTTAAATTCCAAATGGGGGCGTGAGGTTCAGAGGCATCCTTCTCCACATAAGTCCGGTAGTAATAATCTCCCAAGGTTTCTTCTGGGCGGATTGGAGAATGTTTACCAACACCAGCAGATGAGCCTTGCCCTTCAGCTGTCACCTTCTCAACATGCTCAGGCATAGCATCAGAAGGTTTAGGGGAAGAAGTTGAAGTTTTTTCAGCTGTTTGTTCTTTTCCCAATTCTTGAGCAACAGTTTCAGGGGTTTGTGGTTTACCAGCACCATCCACCACCCCTGGATCAACAACTTTTTCAGCAACATCAACATGCTTCTCAGCCTCAGCAACATTCTCCACACCACCATCAGCAACCTCTGTAGGCTCTAACTGATCACCGACAGAAGCACGCGGAGGGGTGGATGGAAGTTCTTCATTTACCACAGATCGCAGTTCTGTGGGAACAGGGGAAACAGGAACCTCTGGAAAAGCAACAAAAACCTGTAAAGATTTAACGCGCATCAAGAAAACAAGAAAAGGCAACACTTACCAGGAACAGATTCTGAAATAAAAGAGTCAAGATTCCCTCTCCTGGTAATTTTCTTCCTCTGAACTTTCTTAGGAGGCTGACCCTCCGCATCAGTATCAGCTTGTTTCCTTTTACCAGCCTTCCTGTGCACCAAGTGTTTGGGACTAGAATCCAAATCAATAGGATCACTTGGGTTGGATGGGGGAATATCAGCAGAATCCCTCGGTTTAGGTTTTGGTTCTCGTACAGTTACTGCAGGAGTAAGACCCTCCAAAGAATCAGAAACCACCACATAATCACACCTGGAGTCAGAGGAACGGCGCATACCTTTCTTCTCACCAACATTCTTTGCCTTCAAAGGTTGAACTCTAAAAGCCTCGCCCTTCTTCGGTGCAGAGGTAGAAGTTGTTGTGCGTTTTTTCCTTTCAGGGCCTATGCCCAAATTCAACAATTCACCTACAAAGGCGCAAACGAAAATTTACCCACAAGCGCAAGAAGGAAAACAAAAACAAGTATCACTTACCGGCACCAGCAGCTGGTTGGACAGACAGATCCGCATCCCGCGGAAGAACAAAATTTCTTACAATACGATGGTACCAAAGTTCCTCTTCAGGTTTCTTCTTGATAGTACCCATCTTTTCGCCTTCCCTCTTGAAGGCAACAACATACAGTGAAACAACTGCAGGCAAAGGAAAGCAAGTCAAAAAAAAAGAGAGAGAAATGGAAATGAAAAAACCCCCTAATCTTACCATGACCATCCTCGGTATACACCGGTTTGTCATCACGCTCCATCTTCCAATTCAAACTCATGCCGGCTCCAACAAGAGCTTTCTCTGGCAAAGCAATGTTGGGCACATCTTTCAAATCTTGATACCAGTTCTCGTCAACAGGGGTCTGAAGTGTTTCAATCGGAACATCATCTTTCCCCCTTAAAACCATCCTCACCGGAATCACCCCATCCTTGATAAAAAAGAATTTTTGCTTCCAATCGTGAAGGGATTTTAGGGGTTGCTGCAGAATCTTCTTTGCAGACGCCCTCTGAGCAAACGAATAAAATCCTTGGGTACAATGCATCTGATAGAAAACCCTAAATCGGGGAACAATCGGCTCAATATGCATTGTCCGACACACAAATTCGAAATGTCGAACCCTAACCATGCCAATAGGATGAAGTTGGGAGATGTGCAGATTGAAAAAACCAAGGATTTCAAGGAAAAATTTAGTGAAAGGCAGACGAAAGTTACCTTCACTGAAAAAATCCCAAAAAAGGGTAATATATCCAGCCGGAGCATCTGTTGCAGTCTGCCCCTCTTCAGGGTACAAAGCACCCCAGTTTTCCAGAAATTTGAAATTCCGAATCAAACCATCAAAGGTCGCCCTAGGCCACTTCAATGGTGGAAGTTCAGTCGACATCTCTTCAGAAAGATCCTCTTGATGTTCTCCGGTTGACATAAGAGGAAGAATGACGAAATTTTTTCTTAAAAGAAAGGAACGGGGAAAGTTTTTTCAACAAAACAATGATTGCACAAAGGAGGTTACCCAAACGTTATATATACTCATCGCAATAAATAGCATCGGTAACCGTCACAGCAACTTTTTCGGATATCACAGTTCTCCAAGCGGCAGAAAGAGTGAATGTCAGACACACACGCGTTTACACACGCGCGTATAAGACACGGACAGTAAAAACAACTGACAATGACAGGCTGTCACTCAGTTTACGGTACCAGTCTCGTTAAAAGTCAAAGATTTTCAAAAATCTTTACAAAAATCAAAATGAATCTTCGTCCAGAAGTTTTCTTATTTTTCGCGCCCAAAAGCATTTCCCTCTCATAAGTCCAGTGCTCCACTTATTTGCATAAGTACACCACTAGACTGGGGGGACTTGAAGGGGTAAGGTCCCAAAAACCTCATAATAAGTACTTGGGACCATACCTCGACCTTGCCTTTTAACCTTTTTTAACCTTGCGCGGCCGCGCACTGGTCTTAAAAAGGAAGAAATAGTTAGCAGTCTATAGTCGCGCGCCCAAAAGAAATCATAAATCCTTGCGCCTCTTCCCACTAGCAAAGGATGAAAATCCTAAAATAAACACTTGCGCTTAAATATCCAGACCTGGATATTGTTTACCCAGACTTGGGATTTATTTATTCACCTGTCTCCACACGATAAGGTACCACACCAGATTACAGCAGTAATCTTCTAGAAGAAATACAATCGTGCACCACCAAGACGGTTACAACCGTCTGGACACGTGTCACCATCTCAGGCATCCCTGAATTCACAACGGAAGCATGCAATTGGAGAGTAATCTCCACTTGATCACTTTACACGTGGCAAATCCCCAGCCCTCGATCTAAACCACGATCCGTGTGCTCTCACGTCGGATCAAGAAACTTGACGGAAGGGAATGTAACCGCTTACGGGGTTAGCATCTTCCGTCAATTTTTCATTAACGGGTTTTCCCGCCTAAACGACTCCCGGCTATAAATATGAGAAAGAACCCAGGTATGAATTCAAGTTACACACACTTCTCAAATACTTCTTCTTCTTCATAACCAATACTTATTCTCACACCGGAGTCGGGTCAAGGAGAGAACCCTCTTCTCCCCTTGGCGAGGCTAACGGTGCTCTTTTTTGCAGAGTTATCGGAGAAGTAGATCAATTGTACCTGAATCAATCGAGAGGAAACTAACCCTTTTTATGCGGATTCAAACCCCCTAGATATCTCGGTTCCGACCATTTATCTAGTGTTTCTTCAACACTCAACAACATGGCATTCATAATTTTGCCATAAGTGATTTGCACACATCTATTGTTATTCATTAGGAGATATGTATATTTAGGATGTTCTTCCAAATAAAGGTAAAATCTCCATATAGATCTAACAATAATCAAGTGGTAGACGCATCTACCTATAAATCTCGCAAGATTTATTAAAGGTATGCAATAACATATAGTACTTTTACTTTCATATGTTAGAATTCACAATTGTGGATTTTCCAATGACTTCTAATGAAGTATGTCGACATGAATGTCGTTAGTGTATTTCATCTCAATACACTCACTACGTTCTTTCATTACTCACTCATGATGTGGTTATACATTTGATGTTTCGTCTTTGACTTTTAGTCAATGTAAAAACTCTCAAGTCGTTTATGTCCAACTATTTTCATGTACTATCCGTTTAAAACCATATTCTTTTAAACAATGTATAACCGACGTTATAATTATTTTCCACAAAAATAATTTATACGTCACAACCATTAATGATTTATTTCTTTGTAAAAAATTGCATGTGTTATTCGAAGATATTGAACACAAAACAATAAAATACATTGGAAACTAAATCATAAATGCCAATCACTTTTGAAATTTAAACGGAAGCATAGACAATATGTAGACATCAAATAGCAAAGTGCTTTTATATTCAACACTTTATAATCTGACCGAAATCTTCTCAACAATATCGTCCCATGCCATGTCTTGAAGTACTCCCTCAATAAGACTCCATGCACTTGTAAGTACAAGTTCCCCATTTCATCTTGAAACTTTAAACTTGGACAATTATGCTCAAAACAACACCGAGTTGTTACAAATACTACGTTTAAGTAGTAAACTTGAACAATTAAATTTGTTTACAACAACACCAAATTGTTTTTCACCAAATAACATTTTCTAACACGCATGTTAGAAAAAAAAATGTTACAACAAGCACATTATAGAATCGAACGTTTACATAAAACGTTTTCGAAAGATATAGTTTATAAAATAAACCATTTCTCATCATTTTTAATGCACACATAGGCAATTAAATGTTTACATAAAACATTCATGTTCATTATGAACAATCTCTAACCTCGTATTCGTGATACACATTTTCTAACACACGTGCTAGAAAATTTAAGTCATTTTATATAAAACATGACCATTTAGATTTAGAAATAAAAAATTAAAGTCAGTGATAAAATCACACACAACTACACCATCACTTTATGGTGATTTAATTCTTGTATTCTTACTCTTGTATTTTTTTTTCAATCTCATCAAGTTAGGCACATAGGCTACTTTTAATACAAGAGTCATGGGGTGGAGATAACTCTCACTTAATTAAAGATTTTATTAAAGACATAAACTCTAATAAAACTAATAAATTGACATGAAACTCTCCTTAAGAGTTTATCTTCCATATGAAGAGTCTAGTAAATGATTTTAATTTCATTAAATTCATATAAATACCACACAATCACTTTATGGTGATTTAATTCCTTGAAGTCAATCAAACATCAACTTCAATGTATGACATTTTATTTCTGAATCATACAAAGCGTTAAAAACAATGCTACAACAAATTACTTATATAAAATATTTACATAAAACATTTCAAAGTATTTGTATTTTAACCATTTTTAACAATCATGTTAAAATGAAAGAAATTCTAACGCGCGCGTTAGAAATATTAACATTTCCACAAAATGTTAATTCGACTCGCCAAAAACACATATGGTTCAAATAAATAAGTCATTTCTGATACATACATTAGAAACTAAACAATTAAAACAATTGCTTCCAAACTAACGCTTTTCATGAACGTTTCTAACACACATGTTAGAAGACAAATGATTACAAAAATCATTATAAGACTTATTTGTTCATATCAATCCATGGGTGGATGAAGAGTCTACTTTAAATAGAGACTTAATTAGAGACATAAAACTCTAATCAAGTAACATAAAACTCTTATTTAAAGACATAAAAAACTCTACTTAAGAGAATTTAACGTTTACAAAAAACATATGGTTTACACTAATAAACCCGATCTAACACAAAAGTTAGAAAAATTAACGATTCCCAAAATCGTTTCAAAACCAAACGTTGGAACCAAAACTATTCGTTTTTGTACCGGTATAGGATTTAAGATTGTATCTCAATCTCAAAAAATCCAAACACAACAAGTTGTACTACATACATATTTCCCAAAATTAATATTTATAAAATCATAACCTCTAAAAATATTTTTTTATTCTATTATAAATCCTTTCGTAAACCCAAAATCCTTATAAATAAGGTTTTTAAGATTGTACCAACAATCTCACGAAATCTGTTTTAAGTTTGTAGGAAATGGGTCACATTTTTATTAATAAAACTAATAAAAAAATGAAGATACTCCCTTTAAACATTTGGGAAAATGTAGCACATGAACCATGTACAAATTCAAACGAAAATGATTATGAACTACAACATATTTAATAAAACAATCGATTCAAACCAATATCTTCAAAAGATAAAGTCTTCAACTTGATCTTTAATCGCGTCTATTTGTATGGTTCGTTGTGTTAAGTCCGTTGTGTAGGATTCAACGAGGTCTTGAACCACGTCTTCTTGTACAATAATTTCCTACAAAAAGAACAAACAAATGTTGATGATTATGGCTGAGGCACGTGTTCAACACGCTTCCCTTAAAACAGATTTCGCGCCTCTACTAAAGACAACGCGTCTTTCTCCCAGGGTACAACAGCCGAAGCAGTCTGTACTACCGGAAATGGCCATGCGCCCGAGGTTACACCGAATAGAATTATAGTGTTTGAACTTGTGGAAAAATAATGATACGAAGGTGATGGAATCGAGTAGAGAAAACTCATCTCTCTATAATTCCCAACATATGGATGTTCAAGTCTTCACCACTTCTCCAAGAATTCTCCATACATATTATCTTTCTCTTGTAGTTTTCTCATCATTCCAATGAGTCACATAGTCTACCATTTTTTACAAGAGTTGTGGGTAGTGAAGAGTTTCTCTTAATTGGTGATTTTATTAGAGACATAAAACTCTAATAAAAGCTAATTAAGTGACATAAAACTCTACTCAAGAGTTTCACATATGGAGTTTAATTAGTAATTATAATTTCACTCAATTATAAATTAATTAAATATCCATTCACTAATTTTCCCAACATCCTACGCCTTGGCGAGGTCAGTTCCACCAAGGTGATCACTCCGGCCCGAAAATTACACTTGAAGCGGTGGCCTCACATGATCTTTGGTTTTGGCATGCGTTTTGTGGAGTTACTGGGTCAAATAACGACCTAAATGTTATCGATCAATCCGTAATATTCGATGACATTATTAACGAGATTGTGCCCGCACAATCGTTTTATGCAAACGGGGAACATTTTAAGTACGACTACTAGTTGGTTGATGGTATTTACAACGAGTGGTTGACACCTTTTCAAGCTTTTTCGTCTACAATTGATGACCAACAAAAGTACTTTACAAAGAAGCAAGAATCAACAAGAAAATATATTGACAGAGCGTTTGGAGTTCTAAAGAAAAGATTTCATTTGATTGCCAACCTAATTCAGTTTTGGACTCGAGAGAAAATGTTGGATGTCGTATACACTTGTCTAATTTTGCATAACATGATTCCGGATGACCAATGTATGGCTACTTGTCAAAACTACCAAGCTGATGTCACACGCGGTGAATCGACAATCATTGGTTAACAAAAAACTCTAAAACATACAGAATATCAAGAACCTTGAGATACACAAAAACCTTTGCCATGAGTTGGTCGAGCATTTGTGGGTATTAGACTAATATTATTTGTTGGTTGCAGTCTTTTTATTTTAATGTGGTATTTTCTTAGTGGGTATTAGACTTGTATTATTTGTTGGTTGTAGTCTTTTTATTTTAATGTGATATTTTCTTAATATTATGTCACACCCCCAAAATACCACCTAGGGAATACCCCTGCTAGGCGTGTAACGTACCAACAACGAGCCACTAATCATGTTGAACCCATACAAGTTTTCAATAAAAACTTTCATTTAATATGGTAAAGTATTACATTACATAAAGTATAACTCATCGTATTCAGCGGAAGCATAAATCATTACTTAAGTGTTACATAAACCGTGTAACGAAAACCATTAGACTTATCTCGCGATCCCATGCATTACGACCCATGACCACTACAGCATCCCAGACAGCAAGTTCCATGATCCAGATAATCTATAACCTGCGAGTATGCACACATGTGTATCAGACAACGCTGGTGAGTTCATAGTTTTATGAAAACGTTAGTGATGTGCGTTAGGTGTATATGTAGGTTTAAGTATATTTTAAGCCCTTTTTACACTTTCTTTAGCCAAGTTTTAAATTTATAAAACACGATATTTACTAACACTAAACACACATATGGGCAAGTGCACCCATCGTGAGCGTAGTATAGTGTTGGTAAGATACCGAGGTCGTCCAAGGACACAAGAGCTTTTAGTACCGGTTTATCCTCAACGTCTAATCAAATCAAAAGTTTAGAAAAAGTGTTTTAAACTAAGAAAAATAAAAACTAACTAAAAATGCTGAAAATAAAAATAAAAGAAAAAACAGGTAGACAAGATGAATCACTTGGTTCCGACTCGTGTTTAGTGTAACCTTTGATTATTTCCGCACTTTTGCACTTATTTAAGAGATTATCTTAGTTATTGTAGTAGGCCCCTCTTTTGAAGGTGACGTTACCCTCAACCCAGTAGTTTGAGTCAGCAAGGATACAATCCTAAAGGGTCGGATTATTGAATGATAATTAATTAAGTTATTAATGCAAATTATGGTAGGCCCCTCTTTTGAAGGTGACGTTACCCTCGGCTAAGTAGTCTGAGTCAGCAAGGATACAGTCCTAAATAGCAGGGTTATAGTATTAATAGTAGTTTAACTTATGAGGGGATCAAAGAGTTTGGATCCCCGCCATCCAATACCGTTAAGTATTGAAGGAGGTCCTACTAAATTTGACCCAGGTCCCTTGCAGGATCTCTAAACGCTGAACAACGGCAAGACTCTTACCAAACCGTTCCCTTAACCCCCGACCAGGTAGCCAACATACCTCCATATAGACCGTGGAGATATGAATGGTGAAAATCTTTTATTTTATATAGACAGTAAAATAATGCCAAGACACCACAGACAAACAATAAGGAAGAATCACCTTCAACATAAGAAACTAGTTATTAAAGTCATTAATACAAAACCAAGTAAAAAGTGCGAAAAAATAAAAATAAAAAGTATTACACTAGACACTTGTCTTCACCAAGTGATGTAAGAGACTTAGGCAAACATGGCCTTGATTGTCAAGAACTCTTACGATCAATCTTGGATCCCGAGACGACACACACACTCTATGATGGACAATGGATGATGGTGGTGGATGATGGTGTTATGATGGTGGTGGGTGGTGGGTGAAGTGTGAGAGAGGTGGTGTGCCAAGGGATGGTTTGAGCTTAAGCCAAACACTCCTATTTATAGGCTGAACAGAAGCTCGGGCACGGCCCCGTGTCCAGTGGGCACGGCCCCGTGTTCACATCCTTCTCTTTCTTCATTTAATGCAGCTTGTCTTATTAGTTGACCACGCCCCCGTGTCCGCTGAGCACGACCCCGTGTGCAGAAGCATATCTGTACTATGAAGATTTGCTTGGATTATGCGAATCTTATAGTTGACCACGGCCCCGTGCCCGCTGAGCACGGCCCCGTGGTGGGCAATAGAAGCTTCTACCACTTTGTCTTTTCTGCTGACACTTGGGCACCCCCCCGTGCTGGCTGAGCACGGGGCGTGTTCAGTCTTCTGTCTTCTTGTTTTGCTTGGGAAGATGCTGTCGTGGGGTCGGGCATGTCACGTTTGTTCCTTTTCTTGTATTTATGTTAGATTTTGCTGTCTTTTTGCTTCTTTTGTTAATTTGAGCTCATTTAATCCTGAAAATACAAAAGGAAGACAAAAGCACACTTTTTCCAACATTAGTACTAAAAAAGGGTTAGTTTTATGCCACAATTGATGTAATTTATATGTTGCATTTTGCACACATCATTAGTTACCAAGTGTTTAGTTCAGTTCATTGATTACAATGTTGATAATACCTCGGATACAAGACGGCTCCAAATTTATGTTTTGCCCATTCCCCAGTGCTCATATCAAAGCACTGGGCATGACTGGGTCATTAGTTCACACCCGTCCTCTCCGGTACGGGGTGAGGGTGCCAAACCAAAGTAGCGCTACCAACTAATACCCCGTTACCTCCCCGGTAACAAAAAGATGGGACTTAACGGTGATAGGACGAGTGTATTATCCAACATACCAGATTTTACCCATGAGACGTATTCCTCTCAGGAATACCCATGATTTACCCAAAAGCCTATCCCTCTCAGGGATACCCAATGACTGTCCCAACTACTGGGACGCATGCTCAAGAGGAATGAACTCACCTCGGTTTGCTCGGCAAATAGTTTACTTGTTAAAAACACTTTGATCAATCACGTCCTATTATTATTACCACGTCTAATCAGATTCGTTATTCAAATATTCATGTATTCATGTACGTACTTCTAGCAAACAACACACAACATGATGGCATACAAATATTTGCTTCATTAAATGGATCAGTCACATAATTAGTCCATAGTATGCAGTCAAATCATTCAGTGGCCCAATATTGGTGTCATGCAGTCCAGTCGTACAGTTACGTGACATAACAGAAAGTGTGCGATTCTAAGGTGTAATATAACTAACAAGTCAATCTGTAGGATTTGTGCGACTAGTCTTCATGTACATTCCAAATGAGTTGTTAGTCTACACCAAAGGCCACTGTGGCCCAAATAACAATATGTATGCACAAAAAGGGAGTGTGCGAGGTGTTTTTCCAATCATACAGTATCCACTCTTTAAATCATATAATCAAACATATCCCAATTATGTGTGTACGACAAAAAAGTTTCAAATAAAGAGAGTGTAGGGCCGGTTGTTTAGTGTGTGATCGGTAAAACCATTCATTCCTTTCATCTTACATAATCAAACAGAAAAGAAAAGGAGCATATAACACATTCGGCCCAATCACATTGCACAACTCACATTTCACAATCATCATGTCAGTTCATAAATCATGTGCTACATTCAAACTAGGTTGACTATCATTAATTTTTGTCAACAATTTTCTTTGTCATACAACCCTAACTCACTCCAACTTTTTGTCTTATTGCATGAGCATGAATTGTCAACAACAGTTAACATAATCATCGATTATCATCATGGTAGTTTTAGTTCCATGTTCACAGTTACATCCTCACAACAAGTCCATCGAACCTTCCAAGATTCCTACGAACAGTTACTACCATATAACTTCAGTTTTATCATGCAACATTCAATCATACCAACGATCGATCTAAACTGGTTAATCATCATTAATTCACATATCAACGGCCCTAAATCATTCATAACAACAACCGGCGTATTCAAGATCAATCACACAGTTAGTTATGGCCTTGTTTCCATTGAGACTACTACCATATATATTATCCTAATCCATATTCGATTTCATGCAATCAACACAAATCAGTCCTTCAACATGTAACTAAAACGACAAGGAAAACAAATCAAATTGATGACGACATACTAACCGTAAAGAGCGTAGAGTGCGATCTAGAGTAAACGAGGAGAGTTTCGGAATGGGCGACTAAGTGAGGCTCCTTCTTGTTGTCGTCGAGGTTAGAGAGGAGAAGGTTACTAGGGTTTCGCTTATTATGATTTTGCGTAACAATATGCAAACCCAAGTGCATAAAACCGGGTATTCTGGTCTCGCTTGGGCCGAAAGCCCATATGGCAAACAGTTCCAATCTTAGTTGGGTGATGGGTGTGATGAAGTCCCAATCTTCGTCGCCAATCTTCGTCGGATGGTGATGAGGTCTCAATGTTCGTCGGGTGAGTTTTGATGACGAAGTTCTACGCTTCGTCGGGATTGAGAGTTTAACTTTATTATGATAAATATAAACTAGTAATAAGTTGTGAGTTAATTAATGAATAACTATACACACGGATCATACACAAGGATACTTCAATTATTCGCGCAGTAACTGTAAACCAGTAATGTGTAATGGAGAAACCTTGAAATCCCGGGTTGTCACATCATCCCCAACTTGAAAGAAATTTCGTCCCGAAATTTGATAAGTAACCCGAACAGCAAGGTGTTAGATCAGGGTGACTGTGGGTTTTCCTCGGGTACCACATCATCCCCAACTTGAAAGGGAATTTCGTCCCGAAATTTGACAATGACATCAGAAAGTGATTCAACTGTTCGGCCGATAAAAGATACGTGGGCTTCATCAGATCTTTATGTTCCCACCTAAGCTTTAGTCCACGACTTGAGTTCCTACAAACTCCCACGAATTGAAACTCGACTAAGTAAACGAACCTTGATTTCCTGGTCCATGATTTTAGTAGATTACCTTGATTTCCTGGTCCATGATTTTAGTAGATTCCTCGACAACTGCAACGTGTCGTTGACCTTAGGCTCTAGTAATGGTATCCCAAGCGTTTCATCGAGCAAACACTACCTTAGTTTTGAGACGTAAACGGCATTGTGTGCGTTACCCAATTGTCGGGTATTCCGAGTTTGTAGGCCATGTCCCTGATTCTATCCAACATTTTAAATGGCTCAATGTGACGTAAATTTAGCTTGCCACGCTTCCCAAAGCGTACCACACCCTCCCAGGGTGAAAGTTTCAACATGAATCGCTCGCCTGCAGCGAACTCCCGGTGTTTTCTAGACTTATTAGCTTTCCTGGCGGTCACATGTTGCTGCCAAACAATTTCCAATCTAAGCAGTCTTCCAAAGAGTTTCGAGCACAAATCCTGAAGCTGTGATTAAGTTGTCACCCACCTTAACCCATCAAGGAGACTGGCATTATCATCCCTGCAATGCCTCAAACGGAGCTGTGTGATTACAATAACGGTAACTACTGGAGTAGAACTTTACCCAAAAGGTAAGTGTCCTTCCCACTTTTACTAAAGTCAATCACTCACAGAGGTAACAGGAGTTGGCACCTCGTGCCTAAAAACCGCCTCTCTCAGAGGAACGTTCACAAGCTGTGAAGACTCGTCAGTTTCCTCGATTGCAAGAAAGTGTGTGCTGGTTACGTGAGGCGTTCAGCGATCACCCAGGTGATATTGTCTCCGTTTCGAGTTGTAAGTAGGCTAGATGGCAGTCTGTTCTCATTTCCATATGGGTGTTTCTGGTTGCTGACCCACCTAGAAGGTTTCTGATACTCCCCCTTGACTTTCCCACAAGTCAAACATCATTAACATACATGGCTAGGCGGGCCTTCATGCCCGATCACCAGTAAAGATTTATAGATCCTAATGTCTCTCATTAAAATCCAGACGTCTAGAATATCAAGGCCGGAGTGCTTTGCTCAACACAAGTTCCCTATGGTTGCCGTATAGTGGGATCCATATTCGTTCCATGGAATAGCGAATATCGTCCAACTTGCCAAAAGTTGTTCCTCCATGCCCTGCATGGTCTCAATTTGAAAATTCTCTTCCCACAGTGCTTCGGTTCAAACAGGGCGGATCTGATCAGATAGGCTGAAGTCGACGGTGTGCCGCGGGGCTCGTACATGTCTAGGTTTCACAATCAAAACCATTCAAAGGTTCCATCCAGTGATGCTATCACACGTTTAGCTTTTTCGAAACAAGGGTACACGGGAGGCTCTTGTGATCGGTCTGAGTAGTGCATTTGGGTACTGTCCAAGTAATACCTCCGACTTGAATCCAAAGACCATGGCTCCCACTGCAGGTTGTGACTCGTGCATTTCTCCTTGTAAATCCACTACGTAAGCCATCACCTTCTCGCGTTGCATCGGTGTGTAACTGGGACTCTGATTCGAACCATCATGGTATACCACTAGATCACCCGTACCCTCGAGTAAAGACGATGCTCAGTGCATTGTAGAGTTGAGTTTCAAAAGCTGAAAAGATGTCCTTCTGTTTTCTCTCCCACGAATACACAACACCATGATGTGCTGGAGAGATTAAAGCTGCGCGATCTTCGAAAATCCCGCGATGAATCTGTGATAGCCTCTAGCGAGACCAAGAAAATTGTTGTATCCCCGAAGGACTCTTTCCTGTCGGTCACTTTCTAATAAAATGGATCTCATCGAGATCCACGTGTATCTCCACTTCGTTGACTACGTGACCAAGAAAGTGTACTTCTCAAATCCTGAAGTCACACTTAGGTAGACTTTGCATGGAGTTGCTCCTTCCCTAGGAGCTCTAAGATGAAATGCAGGTGCCGTTCATGGTGTTCCTTTCTCCTGGAAGTGATTCATAACGTCATAGATAAACATGGTTGACGGATCTGGCGAGATGAAATTGACACATACTACACAGGTGATCCCAAAGGCTGCTGGTGTGTTGGATAACTTAAACAACAAGAACAGAAAATCGTAGTGGCCGTACTGTGCCTGTAACGCCGTGTTAGGTATCATCCTCCCCTGGGTCTTCCATTAGATGACCGTCCGATCTTAAGTCAGTTCCGAATAAAAGCTTGATCATTGCAGCGGGTCAGGCAGGTCGTCGATGTGAGATAGAGGTGACGGTTCCCAATTGCCACCCTTTGGTAGTATGTACACATATGGAAGGACTCGTCCTTCATTTCCACAATAGAGCTTGGGCTCCCCAAGACGAGGAGCTAGATCGATAAAACTACCATCCAGTAGTTCCTGTAGTTAGTTAGACAATTCTTGCAACCCTCCTGGTGTAAGATGGTAAGGAGTACGAGAAATCAGGGCTGCCTCTGGCGTGATACCGATCTGACATTCTACCTGACGATGTGGAGGTAAACCTGATAGTTCTTCTGGTAGTACACAGGGAACAATCATGAACAATTGGTGGATCCTCGATCCTCTTTTCTTAACCTTAACATCAGTATCGAGTATCGAGTGCTAACATAGCGGGGCAATCCCTCCGTAGGCGCTTCTAGGCTTCCATAGCTGAAATGGCGCTAGCCTCTACAATACTCTGACGCTTTAGAACAGTTAACGATTCTCCACTAGGGAGAAGGACATGCAAAATTTTCTCCTCACTGGGTATATTTGCGCGATATCTGGATAACCAATCCACACTAGCTACTGCATCGAAACCATCAAGGTTAGATGTCGAATACTTGTCCCACAAGGTCGAGTTTGCATCCCAACGAACATGTGAGGTTTTAATTGACTTGCTATCAGCCGATTCCTCAACGGATTTGGCTTCAAGAAGCATCAGGGTTATACAGAACATGAACAAGGCGTTTAGTCACCAAGAACGTGCAGGTCACCGCGTTGCTATAATCCTGGCGTCGCCCATGCCAATCCTAAGTGCTCTTCTACGAACATCATTTCCAGGGTTGTTGTTTTTATTACAAGGATTTCCAGTACTGTCGTCATCCCCTTGGTTGTTGTCGTCTTGAATTATCAACGGTTAATCCATGCCGTAGGCACCTTCATTTCCACATTGTAGGCTACGATTACAAGTACCTTGATGTTGCCATGACCGTTGACTCTAATGTCTTTGCTTGAAACGGAACCCTAAAATCTTTCACCGATAGGGTCCATCTTTTCACATTTCGTGTCACGTCCTAAGACACTACTCATTGTGCTGGCAGCTACACATTCCACACCGTAGTCGATTGTCATTACTTATGTCTCGATTGATTCGTAAGAGTGGACTCCCATGAGCCGCTGACTAGGGTTAAGGATTCGTTTGAAGTCAATTCGCTGGTGTTAGTTGCCGGTAATCAGGGTAATCCAAATACGGAGGTCAGTAAGTACTACGCTCATCCTCTTGTTAATCAACCTAGCAAGTTGATTGAGTAATACACAGTATGTTTCCAGAGTGTTGCAGAAGTGATCACACTTCGGGTTCTAAGACGTCAACACATTGAGTTCCAGCAAACAAAAAGGAGCGAGAAAGGTATAGACTAATCATTGACACTGCAACATCCAACTCAGGGACATTCGTACAAGCGCCTAACATTCTACACAGTTCGCTTAGCGTTCAGATGGGTGTTCAGGTAATACTCGATAGCATCGAGATTCGAAAAGATTCAGAGAGGAGTGAAAAGATTACGTTTGAGTAGGAGACAATCACTGCTATGACTCCTATAGATTTGTTATGTTTCTCACTGATCGAATAATGGAACAGAATCCCTTTTTCACTTGTTAAGCCTCACTGGGACTCACATGCATCCCACATTATTATTATGTGTGCACCCACAATAATATTGTGATTTGCATGCTCATCGCAGTTCCTCCTAACTCATGTCAAATGGTTTCTCAAACTCAAGTGTCAAACGGAGGTTGTCAAGGTAATAAGATCACAGAAATCCAAAGACTATGACATACTATCAACGCACCATGATATTGTCCGATTTGGCAGCCAGCACGCTCTTAGCGCCCACCCCTCACTGTGTTAAAATGCATCATAGTGTAAGCAACATGCAATCATGCTATAGTGACGAGTGTGTGTTCGTATGTTGCGTCATAAGCAAATGTGTACTAGTCATGTAATGTACTAATCAGATTCGTTATTCAAATATTCATGTATTCATGTATGTACTTCTAGCAAACAACACACAACATGATGGCATACAAATACTTGCTTCATTAAATGGATTAGTCACATAATTAGTCCATAGTATGCAGTCCAATCATTCAGTGGCCCAATATTGGAGTCATGCAGTCCAGTCGTACAATTACGTGACATAACAGAAAGTGTGCGATTCTAAGGTGTAATATAACTAACAAGTTAGTCTGTAAGATTTGTGCGACTAGTCTTCATGTACATTCCAAATGAGTTGTTAGTCTACACCAAAGGCCACTGTGGCCCAAATAACAATATGTATGCACAAAAAGGGAGTGTGCGAGGTGTTTTTCCAATCATACAGTATCCACTCTTTAAATCATATAATCAAACATATCCCAATTATGTGTGTACGACAAAAAAGTTTCAAATAAAGAGAGTGTAGGGCCGGTTGTTTAGTGTGTGATCGGTCAAACCATTCATTCCTTTCATCTTACATAATCAAACAGAAAAGAAAAGGAGCATATAACACATTCGGCCCAATCACATTGCACAACTCACATATCACAATCATCATGTCAGTTCATAAATCATGTGCTACATTCAAACTAGGTTGACTATCATTAATTTTTGTCAACAATTTTCTTTGTCATACAACCCTAACTCACTCCAACTTTTTGTCTTATTGCATGAGCATGAATTGTCAACAACAGTTAACATAATCATCGATTATCATCATGGTAGTTTTAGTTCCATGTTCACAGTTACATCCTCACAACAAGTCCATCGAACCTTCCAAGATTCCTACGAACAGTTACTACCATATAACTTCAGTTTTATCATGCAACATTCAATCATACCAACGATCGATCTAAACTGGTTAATCATCATTAATTCACATATCAACGGCCCTAAATCATTCATAACAACAACCGGCGTATTCAAGATCAATCACACAGTTAGTTATGACCTTGTTTCCATTGAGACTACTACCATATATATTATCCTAATCCATATTTGATTTCATGCAATCAACACAAATCAGTCCTTCAACATGTAACTAAAACGACAAGGAAAACAAATCAAATCGATGACGACATAATAACCGTAAAGGGCGTAGAGTGCGATCTAGAGTAAACGAGGAGAGTTTCGGAACGGGCGACTAAGTGAGGCTCCTTCTTGCTGCCGTCGAGGTTAGAGATGAGAAGGTTACTAGGGTTTCGCTTATTATGATTTTACGTAACAATATGCAAACCCAAGTGCATAAAACCGGGTATTCTGGTCTCGCTTGGGCCGAAAGCCCATATGGCAAACAGTTCCAATCTTCGTTGGGTGATGGGTGTGACGAAGTCCCAATCTTCATCGCCAATCTTCGTCGGATGGTGATGAGGTCTCAATGTTCGTCGGGTGAGTTTTGATGACGAAGTTCTAGGCTTCGTCGGGATTGAGAGTTTAACTTTATTATGATAAATATAAACTAGTAATAAGTTATGAGTTAATTAATGAATAACTATACACACGGATCATACACAAGGATACTTCAATTATTCGCGCAGTAACTGTAAACCAATAATGTGTAAAGGAGAAACCTTGAAATCCCGGGTTGTCACATCATCCCCAACTTGAAAGAAATTTCGTCCCGAAATTTGATAAGTAACCCAAACAGCAAGATGTTAGATCAGGATGACCGTGGGTTTTCCTCGGGTACCACATATTAGTTTTCCATTAATATTAGTTTACAAATTTAGAAAGAATAAACATGAAATTAAAATAATTGAAAATTCGCTGAAGCCCCTGCTCACCTGAGCCACAAGAGGGTCAAGTGACTTTAGTAGGGGCTTTATCCAATGCCCAGTTAGCGTCAGGTGGAACAATATTACAAGATGAATCCGGGTGTTATGTTACTAATTTAAGAGATATGTGGATATTGAGTATGACTGAAAGGTATTCATGTAAGTTTTTTTTATTATCATTCTGATTTTTATATTTAAAAAGGTATTCATGTAAGTTTTTTTTTCCTTATCGTTCTGATTGGTGTTTGTTTTTTCAGAAAAACCTCTTCTGACCTCTTATGTCTGCGCCGTGCAGAGCACGCGCAGACGTTTAGCTCTGCAGACCGTTTGTTTTTTAGAAGATATTCCATTAAAAAATGTCTTCAAATCTCTGCGCGTCCTCTTCCCCACGCATACATGGTCCAATGTCTTCCCACCTCTTTCAGCCTCTTTTAACCCTCTCTCCACCCCTATCCTCCTAATCTCAAAACAACTCAAATTCCATTACTTGTTCTATCTTTGTTTATTTTTTATTTTTAAATAAAAAAACCTGCAACTACAATGCAGATTTCACACGATACCAGATCTGAAAACTTCGAAGATTCACAAGATACAACACAAGCTACTTATTTTCATCCTTCAACTCCAGATCTGAACTTTCGAAGCAAAATGCAACGTAGAGCAGATTACACCATACTTTTTCTTTGTGAAATAAGCAAACAAACAATCCAGATATAGTTCTTCATGCGTAGGAACGTGAATCTAGTAGATTATGTGACGAGTTTAAGCTATTATTCAATATTTTTCATATTTTTCTTGTTGTTTTCTTGAATATATCATGTAAATTTTGATTTATGATTGAATATTCGTTATTGTTTTGAATAATACAATGTGTTTGTTAGTCAAATTCCATCTTTTTAAACAATCTGAATCAGAAAGAAAAGTTCAAAGACCCGCAACTTTCGATTCAGACATGTTCAAACATTTTAGATCTGAATTCAAGGTGATGTTTGAATAAACTGTCATACGAACACTTTTCTATTTGTTACGAATGTAAACCGATGAAGAAAAAAATTTGCAGATGTGGGGTAAAGATGTGAGATAATCAAACATTCTTTTTATCACACTCCGCAGACATTTGGTCTACCTCTTCTCATGCAGATGTTTGCAAATGTGATCCGCTGACTACAGACTGCAGACCTTTTGCATCTGAAAAAACAAACACCACCTAAATCTTCCAAAAGAAGCTTATTGCAGAAGTCTTCAAATTACAAGGGCCTAGAGTGAAGAAAACAAAAGCCGATACTTTTATTTTGGCGTGTAGAAATTGAACAAGAAGCCCTGCTTTCCAAGAAAAAACACACACACACACACACAGAGAGGTCGAATTCTCCTTTTGGGCGCAAATTCAAAAACACATTCATACAATCCTTCAATCAATTCATCATTCAAAGCAAATCTGATGGAACTGGAACTTCTCCGATCGAATCTGTCAAAAGTTCGTATTCCAGAACCTACAAATCGCATTTACAAACAGGAATGCTGCATCAGTTTCCACACTCCGGTGAGTTTTCACTTTAGGTTTTCGTTTATTTCGTTTTTTAGGTTTTCTAAACCAGGTTTATGAACTTTTGGATTAAATAGGGTTTTGTGCGGTTTCTGTTTGGGTGAAATTAGGGTTTATAATAATTGTATGCATGTTTCGTAGTGAAATTGTGTAACATGTAGGGTTTATAATAACTGTATGCATGTTTTGTTTACGATTTGTAGTGAAACTGTGTAATATGTAGGGTTTATAACAATTGTATGCATGTTTGTTTATGATTTGTTGTGAAACTGTGTTATTTTATGATTTTCGATGTTAATTGCAACTGTTTTTGGATGCAAAGTGTTATGATGTGTGAAATACTGAAATATGGCTTATGAAAGTAGATAATTAGGAATGTTTGTAGGTTTTAGTTATGTGGAGGTTAATTTTTTGACTAGATTGTAACTAGAGGGTTTGGTGTGATGATATAATTGTTTTGCGTATGTGCATAATGATGTGTTGTGAGTTTAATTTCTGAAGGTACAGATCATACTTATGATGCCGAACATATGTATTTTGTTGTAATTTGGTATGAAGCTTAGTTTGTGCGGTTAGAAATCCGTTCTTGTCTTCTTGAAGAGTAAAAAAAATTCTGTTTAACTCTTAAATAGGAAAGTAATATCCGAGTTTTTTAGATTGGAGTAATATTATATTCTTACTTTGAACCATAATGTCAACAAATCATTGGTTTTAACAGTTTCTTAAATACTAGATTCGTATTTATTTTGTCTTAAACTGGAAAGTAATATTTGAATTCTTATATTTGTGTTTCTCTTTCTTCAGAGTTCAGAAGGTGGATTGTTTGTGGATATGAACACGTTTCTTGCCTTTGGGAAGGACTATGTTGGTTGGAATTTCGAGAAAACGGGCAACCCAGTTTATCTGCACATAGAGCAAACCAAAAAACCGATTCCTGAAGATAGACCTTTGAAGAAACCTACGCTCTTGGCTATAGGTATTGCATGTGTCATTTTATAAGTAACGAGATTTCAAAATTCAACGACGATCCTTTTGGAAATTGAACTTGCATCTGTTGATTTTGATTCTATATATACGGCTTACTTTTGTAGGTATTGATGGAGGATTTGATAACCAAGAACCCGAATACGATGAAACTTACAGCATAGTAATATTACCAGATTACGCAACGTTGCCTTTTCCGTCAGTGGCATTGCCCGAAAAGGTTTTTCTTTAACACTTTTAGTTCATCACTTGAAATGATTTTAATTTCCTTTTGTGTGTTGTCTACAAAAGGTTAATTCATGTTTTCGTAACAGGTAAGGTTGGCAGTTGATGCAATTTTAATTGCGGAGGGTGCTGAACGTAAGGAGCAAATTGCATCATGGACAGCTGATAAAAAGCAAGTTAGTCAACATGCATTGACTTTAAAACAGATAGATAACGGTGTCAGAATTCCTCCATCTGGATGGAAATGTGCCAAGTGTGACAAAACTGAGAATCTATGGTTGAATTTAACTGATGGAATGATTCTTTGTGGGCGGAAACTTTGGGATGGCAGTGGTGGTAATAACCATGCTGTTGAACATTACAATGAAACTCATTATCCGCTTGCTGTTAAGCTTGGAACAATAACTTCTGATCTGGAAGGAGCAGGTAATGTCATCATGCCCATTGGTGATTGTACATCACATATGATTAGTGCAAGCGTTATATGTTTTTTCAAATATAATTTTGAGTTCTATATTATGGCAGCTCAGATGTTTTTTCTTATCCGGAGGATGATAGTGTGACTGATCCTCTTCTGGCTGAGCATCTGGCGTTTTTTGGTATCGATTTTTCCTCCTTGCAGAAGGTAAGTATAATAATTCTTTTTTGCTTTTTGTATCTGTGCAGATTGTATCTTATGAACTGATTTACGTAGATCATATGTTTTTGTTGTTAGAAATTGAGTCTGGTTGTGTATTATAGTCTCTTGAGGAAATCCCCTAACATTTCAAATAATAAGAGGCATTGATTACAATTTATATGCATGGTTATGTTTTCTTGGTATTCCAGTTTTCTAAAAGCTATAATAGCATTTGTATGCTATTTAATACTTTTGTGAATCATTTTGCTTTTAAAGTTTTGACAACTTCTAGTGGCGAATTTGACTGTTTGAGTTTTTGATAGTGGTATCTTGATTAGGGCTGCAAACGAACCGAACAAGACCTTGTTCGTGTTCGTTTGTTAACGAAATATATGTGTTCACGAATTGTTCATGAACACTTACCGAACAAGATTTTATGTTCGTGTTTGTTCATTAAGTAAATGAACATGTTCATGTTCGTTTTATTTTGTTTGTTGTTAAGTAAATGAATATGTTCATGTTCGTTTGTTTTGTTTGTTAATTTTAGGTAACAAACGCAAACAACCGTCCATGAAGACAAACTAATGCTCATAAACACATATGGAAACAAACGAAAACAAACAAGTGTTCATGAACAAAATATATAAAACACTGATACTTACCAAATATTTTATTTGTCAGAATTTTTAAGTATTTAAATAATATATAAAATCTGAAAACACTAATGAACTATCGAACACAAACGAACATAAATGAACGAACGCTTCCTCTGTTCATGTTCGTTCTTTAACTAAAAGAACGAAATTTCTTGTTCGCGTTCGTTCATTTATTTAACGAACGAACACAAACAAACTTCCCGCTGAACGGTTCACGAACTGCTCATTGAACGTTCGGTTCATTTGCAGCCCTAATCTTGATAAACATTGTTTGGATGGTTAAATAAGGACATTGATATCTGACTTCATGTAATTTTCAGACAGAAATGACAACAGCTGAAAAGGAACTTGACCAGAATACGAATTTTGACTGGAATCGGATTCAAGAAAGTGGGCAGGAAGTTGAACCACTTTTTGGACCCGGGTATACAGGACTCACTAATCTTGGTAACAGGTAAAAACTTATTTTTTTAATGAAATATTCTTTAAAAACTGTAGCCATTTTTGCTAATGTCTCATGGTTCCATCTTTTTTTTTTGTTGCTGCAGTTGCTATTTGGCTGCAACTATGCAAGTTATCTTCTCAACTAATTCGTTTTGCTCACGGTCTGTAAACTATTGCATTTTGATGATCCCTCTACTTGTTTATTTTCTTCATGTTTCATGTCATCTTGTCTTCACCTTTGCCAGATACTACAAGAACCAAAGTTTGAAAACGGCTTTTGATATCGCTCCTGCTGATCCAACTGTAGACCTGAATATGCAATTGTAAGCTGTTATCATATTAATCGTTTAATTGACTACCATTTATGAGCAATTTGCATCACTTTCTAAAGTTTTTCTCTTTACTTTGTTTGGCAGAACCAAACTTGCTCATGGTCTTCTTTCTGGTCAATATTCTATTCCAGCTGTGAATGTATGTTGATGATAGTAATTAATAATTTTGGAATTAAATTGCATTTTTTCTTTTATTGCGACTTCACCATCACTTGTTTATTCTCCAGAATGATGACATGGACTCATCTTCAAGTGCTGTAAGTCTGACCCTTATTTATTTTTTCATACTATTCTAATTTTTTTTTGTAAATTTGTAAATTGTATCTATCTACTAACATGGTGTCTTTTCTGTTGCTATGTTAGAAACAAGAAGGCATTCGTCCCAGAATGTTCAAGGCGGTAATTGCAGCTAGTCATCCTGAATTTTCAACCATGCGTCAACAGGTATTACAAAATATTCCGAACATCGTTTTCTTCCTATCATATCTTTTGTTACTATATTTCTAAATTCTAATGTAGATGACTGAAAATGAATTATATATAGGATGCACTCGAGTTTTTTCTACATTTAATTGACCAAGTTGAGCGGGTTAACGCCGGCAATCCCGAAGCAGATCCCGCAAGGAGTTTCAAGTTCGGTATTGAAGAGCGCCTTCAGTGCCCTTCTGGGAAGGTTGCTTACAATAAAAGAAACGACTACACTCTTTCCTTGAATATTCCACTAGAGAAGGCTACCAACAAAAGTGAGTTTTATCTCTTAATATTTAAATTTGAGTAAAATGCCATTTTTGTCCCTGAGGTTTGGCCAGTTTTGCGACTTTCGTCCAAAAGTTTATTTTTCCGCATCTGGATCCAAAAGGGTTGATATTTTGCCATTTTCATCCGGCTCGTTAACTCCATCTATTTTTCTCCGTTAAGTCGGGTATTTCTGTTTTTTTGTTTGTTAACTTAAAGGGCAATTCGGTCTTTTTCACTTTATGTACAAACATTTAAAACACCCTTACTAAATAAAAGCTAAGTCTCCTAACTTTAGGTTAACAAAAAAGACGAAAATACCCGACTTAACGAGAAAAATAAATGGAGTTAACGAACCAGATGAAAATGAGAAGATTTCAAACCTTTTGGATGCAGATGCAGAAAAATGAACCTTTGGACGAAAGTCGCAAAACTGGCCAAACCTCAAGGACGAAAATGACATTTTACTCTAATCTTTTTTGATATTTAAGTTTTTATTCACTAGAAACCATCTTTAATTTATCTTACTGGTTCTATTAATTTCAGAGGAGCTAGAAGAGTTTCACAAACTGAAGGCGCAGAAAGAGGCAGAGGGAAAGGACATGTGAGCCAGATATACCTTCGTTTTTTACTGGCTTTTTATATTTAAAAAAAACACACAATTCATGAAATATGTTCTTTTATCGTAACAGATCTTCCGATGAAATCGTACGCCCGAGGGTGCCGTTAAGTGATTGCTTAGATAGTTTTTCTCACCCAGAGGAGGTGCAAGGTTTCTATAGCACTGCATTAAAAGCTAGAACAACTGCTATCAAGTAATCTTTTCTGTTTTCTGCTACATTTTCAGTATTCATTATCAGTTTTACGGGTTTGACCACTGTACAAATTTAGCTACAAAGGGAATGTGTCATATGCGTTGGAAGTCACCAAAAGTGTATTTCAATCCAAGCTATTTTATTCAACAAGTTTGACTATCAATTAAATAATATTGTTTTTGTAGTCGTATTTTTATAATCTATACACTAATTATTTATAAACAAGTTGAAATTTTTATGTACGTGGGTCAGATATAATACATTTTTGTTGGTCTACACTTTGTTTGGAAACAAATGGGTTTAAATATAAGACCATGAGGTATGGTGGGCCGGGGGTTGGGGGCATGAGTTGACACGTGGAGTTCGAGCCCCCCCCCCCCCCCACCGGTGAGTGACGTGTCCGTGGGGTATGGCGGGGCGTGGGTGAACCGCGTGGCTTGGCAGTTTATTTAAAAAAAAATACAAAAAATTAAAAAAATACACACAACATTAAAAAAAAGCCTAAAATTTTATTAAATTCTTAAAAATTACATAATTCCTAAAAATTACAAAAAAAAAACCTAAAAACGATTACAAAATAAAAAAAAAACCTAGAGCGTTAGGTAAATTTCAAAAAGCGCGAGCTTGTCGAATGGTTTTCGCTCCTTGCCCCGAAACTCAATGTTCGCCACTGCCACCCGGTCCTCGTGGTTTAACTCACCGCTCGGAACGGCTTCGTAGTAAGCTTTGAAACGATCAAGTTTCGGCCGTAGCTCGCGCCATTTATGTTGGCACGCGTTCAAGTTGTGCCGGTCGTTTCCGACGTTATGTCGGTAGCTTGCAAAAGCTTCCGGCCAATATCGCGTTTCGCCGGGTTGTCGGCCATTCATTGCGTCAACGACGCTCGTGACGAGAGCTAGCAAGTTTATTTGGGTAGCGGGTTCGATCAAGTGGGTTGGGGTAGCGGTGGACAGCCAACAAGTTTGTTTGGGTTGGGGTAGCCGGTGGGGTTGGGGTTATATTTATAGTGATGTTGACTGTTGGGTTGGGGTGAACCGCTTGGCTTGGCCAAACGGTTAGATTTTAAATTTTAAATGCCTCGCTATGACATGGCCAACAAGCGAATAGGAGCCGGCCACATAGGATCGCTAGCCCGCCCCACGCCCGGCTTTAAACTCCCGCCCCTTGGGCCACGCCCAAACCCAAGCCCACCCGGGGTGGTGGCTTGGGCGTTTTCAGCCCACCCACGCCCCATACCCCACAATCTAATACGTTTCCACTAGGCGGTATAAATTCAAGCTACTTTATGTTTTGACTCCGCCGCAACGCATGGTACCATATTTTAACGTAAAAAAAACTATTTTCTTACGTGCTTATTTTTAAGTACGTTTCGTTCTAATTCCAAGTTGGTTTACCGTTTACGTTTCGACGTAAATTTTCTCGGTAACGAGTCAGGTCAAATATAATACGTTTTCGTGCTTATTTTCATGTGCGTTTTCAGTTGTTCTACGTTTCGACGTAAATTTTTGTTCGAAATTGAGTCGGGTCAAATATTTGACGGTATAAGTTCGAGTTACTTTAAGTTTCGACGCACGTCGGGTGAAAATACTAGTTTTGAACAATATGTGTTTCATGTCAACCCAAGGACCCAACCCACCTTTGTAGGTGGATATTCTTCATGTGCATGTTTCGTGTTTTAAAATTTTAACTTGTCTTTGACATTTTGACTTATTGTATTTGTTACCGCTTTTGGCCTCCCAATAGAACTGCCGGTTTGACTTCATTTCCCGATTATTTGGTGCTGCATATGAGGAAATTTGTTATGGAGACTGGTTGGGTGCCAAAGAAGCTTGGTACATACATACACGCCTATCTCTATACAGTTTTTTTAGTTATTGTAAAATAATGTTGACATTTTTGGTTACGGTTTTAGATGTCTACATAGACGTCGATGATGTCATAGACATTAGTCACATGCGAAGCAAAGGTCTTCAGCCAGGCGAAGAATTGTTACCTGAAGATGGTGTGTCACGCTACTATATAATATAATATAATATAATTATATAGTGTTAGTTTAATTTAATTAATTTTTAGTGTTCGTGATTTCGTTGTAGCAGGAGGTGAGGAAGAGTCAACAAAGCTTTTGCCTAATGAAGACATTGTTTCTCAACTTGCTTCAATGGGATTCAATCATCTTCATTGTCAAAAAGCTGCAATCAATACTTCAAATGCCGGGGTGGAAGAGGCAATGAACTGGTTGCTTTCCCACATGGATGACCCAGGTTTTTTATTTATTTATTTATTTACGAAATTTGTTTGTTGTACGTATTTATTTAATAAGATTAAACAATATTTTGATGGGAACTTCTTCCACTTGTTTAAACTTTAAACCGTGTAGACATTGATGCTCCTATTCATAAAGAGGCAAAAAACGAGGTTGATCCATCAAAAGTTGCTACACTGGTCTCTTTTGGATTTGATGAAGAAATAGCTCGCAAGGCACTGAAGGCTTCGGTAAAGATTCTTTGTTTTTTCTTTTTATTTTTAAATTATAGTAAAATGCCATTTTCGTCCCTGAGTTTGGTCAGTTTTGCGACTTTCGTCCAAAGGTTTGTTTTTCCGCATCTGGATCCAAAAGGTTTGAAATCTTGCCATTTTCATCCGGCTTGTTAACTCCATCCATATTTCTCCGTTAAGTCGGGTATTTCTGTCCTTTTTACTAACTTAAAGGGCAAGTCGGTCTTTTTCAGTTTATGTAAACTCGCTGGAGAATGGAGATGTGTGAAAAAGACCGAATTGCCCTTTAAGTTAACGAAAAAGACGGAAATATCGCTGACTTACCGGAGAAATATGGATGGAGTTAACTAGCCGGATAAAAATGGCGAGATTTCAAACCTTTTGGATCCAGATGCGGAAAAACAAACCTTTGGATGAAAGTCGCAAAACTGGCCAAACCTCATGGACGAAAATGGCACTTTACTCTAAATTTTTTGAATTCGTATTATATATATATATCTGTTTGTTTACTACAGGGTGGTGACATTGAGAAGGCAACAGATTGGATATTTAACCCGAGTGCTGCGGCGGACGCTGCTACATCAAGTAGTGTGGATGCCACATTATCCGATGGGGATGGAAGTTAGTCTCTCATACTTTTTTTAATACTTTCGGTGTATATGGACAAAGAATCTTAATGTTGTTGTCTTGCAGAATACCGACTGATTGGACTGGTGAGTCACATGGGTACCTCGACTCAGTGCGGGCACTATGTAGCGCATGTGTACAAAGAAGGAAGGTGGGCGATTTTTAACGATAATAAAGTGGGCGTATCTAAAAATCCTCCAAAAGACATGGCATACCTCTACTTTTACGAGAGGATTCAGAGTTGAGTATTTCCTTCCCGTTTGACTTGGGAATTCGGTTTGTATTCAGAAGAGGAGAAAAGGAAAAGAGAGGGTTGGCGCTAAAAACGGTTGATAGTTAAAAGTTGTTACCAAACTGTGTTGGAAATTGATCAAGTGCTAGAAACGTTGTTGGAATACTGAATGTTTTTCTTGTCATGTGGTGAAAAGACGGTAGAAATTTAAAACTCATTTGGTCTTTGATATGCCAATCTTGATATTTCTTCTATAAAAGAATATTGCCTTCTTATTCTGGAAATTTACTAATCTCAAGTGCCGGTTTTAGCCTTTTAAGTGGTGGAAATTTCTAGGATGGCAAACAAATCCAAAGCATTCGGGTATGTGAATGGTTTTAAAATATTCCACAGGTATGGTATTAGGTGATATACTCGTTTTTTTAGTTTTATATTTTCAATTTCCTTGGGTTATAGAAGTATGTAAAAATTTAGTAAAGATGTATACTCAACGGATTTGTGGGTCATGATTCAAGTATGAGGATGTGCTTGAAGAAATCGGTTTAATTAGGGGGGAGATGAAGTATGAAGCGGGGCGGGATGAATGAGGGGCCGGGACTGGGGAGAACATTGGCTCGCATGATGTAATACCGACCAAAAGCCACCCGAGCGGTGAATCACTCTCGAAAGTCACTTCGAACAGTTTATTGATATTATATCGCGCTTCTCATCTTGCATCTTATTAACAAAATGGTTTAGTGACGAGAAAAATGCATTGAAAGGGTCTAGGGATGGGGTCAGGTAAGGAATGGAGAAAATCTAATGTGGTGCTGATGTGAAGTAGATAGGGTATAGGGATGGCTAGGGATCGATTAAGATTGCAAAAGGATGGATGAAGAGGGTTGATGATCAATGATGAGGAACACCTGATATTTTAAAAAGACAAAAGCATTTAAAAAGCAATTAGTACATTTAAAACAGTTGAAAAGAGTAAATTTAATAGTTAACATATCAACTGATAGTTATCTATGATCTAAAAGTCTAGTGGCATGATGTTATTTTAACAAAAAAATCTTTAAACATCTTAATTCCACATTTATCTTGCATTTGTAAGGATTTGAACCAAGGGGATACCATACCATTAGACTACTAGGTCATGGGTTAGCGGTATGATGTCTTTTTTCTACAAAAATAATGAGTTTAAATCCTTACAATTATAGCATTAGCTGTTAAAAAATGTTGCTTAAAACATCAAATGACAATTAAAAGCTTTTATTAGTAAGGAAAAAGCATAATATATGTTTTGATCATGTGTTATATATAATAAACTAGGTTATAACCCCGTGTATTACACGGGTTAAGTAAATAAAATATCAAATAGTTAATAACGAAGATTTAACAATTATAAAACAATATTTTAAGACACTTTTCTGATATCCGAACAAAATTTTGTTTTATGTATGATCAAAATTTGTGATGTTTGTCAAGTTTATAAATATGAAAACATTTGAACCATCGATTAGAAGAGAAATTGTATCATCGACTTTCTCACGACGTGAACCCAAGTTTTATTTAAATAACAATGGTTTTAATTTATTAGTTCTAAAAATATTGTTGAAATGTTTAGATTAGGCATATAGCAATTAGCAAATTAGATAAACTTATAGCTACAAAATAATATTTAAATTAACTCGATAAGTATAAATTATCGGTAATTATTCAGTTATATAACTTTAAAATTTAAATATATGGACTTGAGTTGCATCTTAAAAGGATGGTTGTTTTGTGATAAATTTATTAGTATGATAAATGTAGTTATTATTCTTCTTGTATTTTAAATATATTAAATAAATAAATTATTTGTTAAGCAAGAAAATCGTTCTCTCCATCCTCGTTATGAAAATGCTCGATATTTGTTTCAATTATTAAGATATAATTTCTAACCTAGTAATTAATATAAATAAGAAAATCGTTACCTTCACCCTCGTTATGAAAATGCTCGATATTTGTTTCAATTATTAAGATATAATTTCTAACCTAGTAATTAATATTAATAAATAATAAGATAATTTATGAAACTTTATCCGTAATTTCTTAAATGTTTGAAACAAATAGTAAATTTAATAATTTAAATTAAATAATAATTATCTACAATTAAGTAAGAGTAGATGGTCTAAAATAATAACCTAGTAATTAATAAATAAATAATAAGATAATTTATGGAACTTTATCCGTAATTTCTTAAATATTTGAAACATATATTAAATTTAATAATTTAAATTAAATAATAGAGTTAACTGCCATTTTCATCCCTGTGGTTTGGTCACTTTGGCCATTTCAGTCCATTTTTCAAAAATGCGCCATTTTCGTCCCCCACGTTCTGGAAATGTATCATTTCAGTCCAAAAATCATAACCCAGTTAAGTCAGTTAGTAAATAAGGACTGATTGTGTAAATTTGTAACATAAAGGACCATTTAAGTAAATATTAAACACCACCACCACTAGCCCTGCCACCACCACCACTCCGCTGCCACCACCACCGCCACCACAGCCCTGCCACCACCACCACTCCGCTGCCACCACCACCGCCACCACAGCCCTGCCACCACCACCACTCCGCTGCCACCACCGCCACCGCCACCACAACCCTGCCACCACCACCACAGCCCTGCCACCACAGCCCTTACACATACCATAAAACTTACCTCACAATCTTTACTGTCCTTATAGTTATGGATAGATTAAAAGGACATCATCTGCGGTTATCTGTTAAACTAATTCGGTAAGTCCATATTTGTTGACTTCATCATATCCACCACTTACAAGACAGAACCTAACCTTTTATAGTAGTTAAATTTTACACACCCATAACTAAAATATATAGCTTAAATAACTAAATTAAGCACTTAATAATAAAACCTTAGTTAATCAATTAACACAAGAGGCTTAATTCTCTGTTAAAGAGACTTGGAGGGGTTTGATTGGGAGGGTGCATGAATTTACAATTTGGGCATGAAGGTGAGATCTTGATCATCATCACCAACATATGACACTTCTTACACACTGCTGTCATCATCTCTTGTTGTTGATCTCCTCCTTCCAACGCCAACCATGACGGCACACCACCGTTCGTGTTCGTTGTTTCGCTTGAAGTCTTGTACTTGGAGAAGTTGTCAGCAACATGATGTTTCTTTGTTGTATCAGATGATCCACATGGTAGGTTGAGCTCAAGATCAAGACTCATGTTCTTGGGTGGTTCTGCCTCTGGGCTACTTCTGGGATCCATTGAGGTCTTTTTATGAGTTCTTGTGTTATAATAGTGTATTTGGCCAGACTGCAACCATCAGTGATATTACACAAGGTAAAAAAAGAATTTATAAACTGAAATATATATTTGACAGAATTAAATATGACAAATTAAAAGAATTAAATATGACAAATCACTAGCTGTGGTGGTGGTGGCAGGGCTGTGGTGGCGGTGGTGGTGGTGGCAGCGGAGTGGTGGTGGTGGCAGGGCTGTGGTGGCGGTGGTGGTGGTGGTGGTGGTGGCAGCGGAGTGGTGGTGGTGGCAGGGCTGTGGTGGCGGTGGTGGTGGCAGCGGAGTGGTGGTGGTGGCAGGGCTAGTGGTGTTTAATATTTACTTAAATGGTCCTTTATGTTACAAATTTACACAATCAGTCCTTATTTACTAACTGACTTAACTGGGTTATGATTTTTGGACTGAAATGGCACCTTTCCAGAACGTGGGGGACGAAAATAGCGCATTTTTGAAAAATGGACTGAAATGGCCAAAGTGACCAAACCACAGGGACGAAAATGGCAGTTAACTCTAAATAATAATTATCTACAATTAAGTAATAGTAGATGGTCTAGAATAATGACAAGTGTCATTTTGTTGGTTTCTTTTATTATATAGTACTAGTAGTAAGACCCGTGTGCAAACACGGGTGACTTTTAGAAAACCATTAATAACATATTTTAATAGAAAGTAAAAAATAATTAGTGACTGAATCATATTGGACCATCCGTCGTGGAAAAAGTACGAAGAACCTGCTTTCCTAATTTTGACAGTAAAAATTATTCCATCCATCGTAATGATTCGAACTATACCATCAAGAGCTAATTTGTAATCAGCTACCCAATTGTGGTAACTCCTCGGTAAAATCTGTATACAAAGTAAAAAATTAATACAAACATATAATAAAGAAATAAATTTGATAATAACATCGACATACCCCATAATTCATCTTATTGTTTGATACATAACGTAAAAAACAATTAAGAATCTTCAATGATAATTGAACTTTGAATTGTATGAAGATGGTTTAGGTATTATGTATATTTATAAGACAAAATTATTTATGGTTATAGTAATAGGCTCAATTATGGTGCAAGTAATTTTTTATTATTTACAAAAATATATCATGATTCTATAAAAGAAGACATATTACAAAATTATAAAACATAAAATTTGTAATTAAAAATTTAAATATATAAATACAAGTTTTCACGAAATTATGTATTATATGTAAACTTATAAAAAAAATTTCGGATTGTGTTTTTTTCGTATTGTAAATTAACAAAAAAATAATTTACAAATTTGTTTTTAAATGTATTTAATACTTTCTATAAATTGATTATATTGTGTATTTTGAAAGGGTTTTACTAACTACATAAATATAAATTGACTATCTATTTAATACTTTCCATAACAGTGTTAATAAAAAAACAGTTTCCAAAAATACTCATACAAATTTATAATCAAACATAAATCGTGTTATTTATGAAGAAATAGGCATCCATAATTACAAAAAAAATATCATACAATATAAATGCATAAAAGTCTAAAGAAAAAACTAATCAATATTAGACACAACCATAACACATAACATATCTTAAATAACTTTACAAAACATAACATTAAAACTGTTTAGATACAACTATTACAAAAACCCATATATATAATTGTTTAAAATCACAAACAATAAGGTTAGTACAAAATATTAAAAGAGTTTGTAACAACAACCATAACACAAACTACATGGACACCTTCTTCAGAATCAACTTGCCAACATCAGGTTTGTAAACGAATGTGCATTTCTGCGGTGCCTTGATATCGTTCGGAATGAGGAACTTTTTTCGCCATTGACTTGCAACATATCTGAAGCCTTGACCATGCTTCTCAGGTCGGAAATCAACGACAGTGTCTACTCCATGCAGATTCTGAATGGTCAACTTCAACGACATGTCAATACGCGACATCTCGGCAACTTTTGCGTTAAGGCGCTAAAAATAAAATAAAATTACAATAATCAATATGAAGATATACATGTTTTTAAAATAACTTTAGCAAATCTACTAAACGTGTCTAACAGATGCATAAAATGAATACTACTACTACAAAAAGAGGCATTTGCTATGAAATTTTGCGACGGAAAAAAACGGTGGCAAATTTTGCTACGAGTTAGCTACGGATTAGCTACGGATTAGCTACGAACACATTTTGCTACGAATTAGCTACGAACTTCCGTCGCAAATGAATTTCGTAGCAAAACTAATAGCAAATCTGTAGCAAAATTGATGAAATTAATATAAATCATATCATGTAGCAAAACCTGTAGCAAAATCCGTAGCAAAACCATGAAAATAAGTATTTAGAAATAAACTAAAAAAGGTAAAATAAAATATGTAGCAAAATCGATAGCAAAACTGTGAAAATAAATATAATAAAAAAAACTTGGTAAAATTGGTAGCAAAGTCCATAGCTAAATCATAAAAATAAATATTTAAAAACTAACTAACTGAGGTTTAAAGAAACGGTAGCAAAATCGGTAAGTAAATAGAGTCCGTAGAGAAATTGGTAGCAAAATCTAGAAAAATTCTTAAAAACTAACATAGCAAAATCGGTAGCAAATCCATAGAAAAATTCATTGCAAAATAAAAAAAAGAAAGTATTCAAAAAATAATTTACTAATATCCATTGCAACATCCATAGCAAAATACGTTGCAAAAACAAAAAAAAATTAAAATTAATTAATAATAGTGGTAGCAAAATCCATTGCAAAACTAACAAAATAAATATTCGAGTAAAATGCACGGATAGTCCCTGTGGTTTGGTGAAATTTCACCTTTAGTCCCCAACTTTTCAAAATTACACTCTTAGTCCCTGTGGTTTGACATGTTGTTACACGGATAGTCCCCAAAGCGATGAAGGTTAGTTTTTATGGTTAAGTGGGTGTGAAATGACAAGGACTATCTGAGTAACAACTTGTCAAACCACAGGGACTATCCGGGTAATAACTTGCAAACCACAGGGACTATCCGAGTAACCTTCATCCGCTTTGGGGACTATCCGAGTAACAACATGTCAAACCACAGGGACTAAGAGTGTAATTTTGAAAAGTTGGGGACTAAAGGTGAAATTTCACCAAACCACAGGGACTATCCGTGCATTTTACTCTAAATATTCAAAAAACAATAAAAAAAGACGCGTAAGAAAATTCATAAGCAAAAATGGACAAAAGAAATATTATAAAATAATTAATAATATATATAATAGAAAAATCAAAAGCAAAAATATTAATCACTTAAAAATAGTTAAAAAAGGTCAATTTTACACGGACTGATGTAAACATAAATACATTTAATATTGTTATCTCATACGAATAATACGTACTAAATTAAGCATAGGGATGAGCAAATGGTGCTGGGTACCGGTACCAAATATATTTGGTACCGACTTTTGACGTTTTTGGTACCGGTGCCCATTCTTGGGATTTTCAGTACCAATTGGCACCGAACCCATTGTAACAACCTTCAAAGAAAACCGACACCCTCGAATATTTTCCGACACCCTAATATATTTTAAATTATCTCAATATGTCCCTAAAAACACCCCATACGTGAAAACGGGCCCCAAATACATTAAATAGTATTAAAAATAATTAAAAACAAGAAAATTTAAGTTGAGGCGGGCCGCGTAACCCCACCCCAACCTTCATACGGGCCGCGACAACTTAAAAGTCCAGCGAACCCCTGTGTTGACACGTGTCGTAACGCGTGTTGAACCTATGTGATGACCCGTATCACCTACGCTTTGACCTGGAGTCAACGCGGGCCGCGTAGGCCCTGTCCTTGTTTTACGCGGGCCGCGTAGAACCCAAATTCAGGCCCTATATAAGAAAGCCTCGGGATTTCATTTTCCGTCTCTCAAATCTTTTCATTCTCAACGAATTCTCTGATAATAGGCATAATACTCGGGTATTATACCCCCTAATTAACGAAGTTCTGCTCCGTTGTAAGTATTATAACCCCTGGATACGTATTAGATACGCTGCCTGATTGATCTATGGTTCCGTAACGGCTGTCGTGGTTCTGTCCGACGTAGTCGTTGGAATGCCGTCTCGGGGAGGGTATTACTAATGTTAAAATGGGTTATTATACTAACGCGTGTGCATTTGTGTAAATTATAGATTATCACCAGGAAACCCTTACGGAAAATCTAAGACAACAATGTGAGTTGATCCACTTTTTGTAAACCTTTTTGTAAATTGTTTATACAAAACCTTAAATATTTTTCAATGCGAATGACAATTATTGAGTATTTGTAAGAGTACAATTATCATGAGTATGTTGGGGTTTTGTATACAAAATTTGTTACCACCTGGTCAAGGAGTAACATTTCCACAAGTCGGGTTTAACAGTACCATGGATATTAATTGTTATATCTTGGAAACAAATGTAATTGCGGGATTGCCCTCAATACTGTACACCGTGAAATGGTTTTTATTTAAACTTGATTAAACTGGGATTCACTCACCAGTATTTCCCACTGACAAATGTTTTTAAAACACGTTTCAGGTAACAAAATGTGAAAGCCAAATAGAAGCCAGTTGGACCGCACTGAAGGCTTGGAAAAGTGGCAATAAAGTTACATAAAAAGAAATAGATGTTTTTTTTAAATAAAATAGGATATATTCCTATGAAAATGTGTGTAATTGATGTGCGGTAAAGTGTTACTTATTTTAGGTGTATATTTTAAGCCCTTTTTAACACTTATTTTAGCCAAGTTTTAAATTTATAAAACACGATATTTCACTAACACTAAACACACATATGGGCAAGTGCACCCATCGTTGAGTGTAGTATAGCGTTGGTAAGATACCGAGGTCGTCCAAGGACACAAGAGCTTTTAGTACCGGTTTATCCTCAACGTCTAACCAAAATAAAAGTTTAGAAAAATGTTTTAAACTAAGAAAATTAAAAACTAACTAAAATGCTGAAAAAAAAAACAAAAAAAAAAAAAAAAAAAAAACAGATAGACAAGATGAATCACTTGGTTCCGACTCGTATCTAGTATAACCTTTGATTATTTCCGCACTTTTGCACATAATTAAGAGATTATCTTAGTTATTGTAGTAGGCCCCTCTTTTGAAGGTGACGTTACCCTCACCCCAGTAGTTTGAGTCAGCAGGGATACAATCCTAAAAGGGTGGATTACTGGAAGATAATGAATTAAGTTATTAATGCAGTATTGTGGTAGGCCCCGCTTTTGGCGGTGACGTTACCCTCGGCTAAGTAGTCTGAGTCAGCAGGGATACAGTCCTAAATAGCCGGGTTATAGTATTAATAGTAGTTAACTTATGAGGGGATCAAAGAGTTTGGACCCCCGCCATCCAATACCGTGAAGTATTGAAGGAGGTCCTACTAAATTTGACCCAGGTCCATTGCAGGACCTCTAAACGCTGAACAATGACAAGACCTTTACCAAACCGTTCCCTTAACCCCCGACCAGGTAGCCAACATATCTCCATATAGACCGTGGAGATATGAATGGTGAAAATCCTTTATTTTATATAGACAGTAAAATAATGCCAAGACACCACGGACAAACGATAAGGAAAGATCACCTTCAACATAAGTAACTAGTTATTAAAGTCATTAATACAAAACCAAATAAAAAGTGCAAAAGATTAGAAATAAAAAGTATTATACTAGACACTTTGTCTTCACCAAGTGATGTAAGAGACTTAGGCAAACATGGCCTTGATTGTCAAGAACTCTTACGATCAATCTTGGATCCCGAGACGACTCACACACTCTACGATGGACAATGGATGATGGTGGTGGATGATGGTGTTGTGATGGTGGTGGGTGGTGGATGAAGTGTGAGAGAGGTGGTGTGCCAAGGGATGGTTTGAGCTTGAGCCAAGCACTCCTATTTATAGCCTGTACAGAAGCCTGGACACGGCCCCGTGTCCACCCTTTTCTCTTTCTTCATAAATACAGTTTGTTTTTATTAGCTCCACACGCCCCCGTGTCCGCTGGGCACACCCCCGTGCTTGTCTGACACTCTCTCTCTTCATTAATTGTAATTCGCAATTACAATTAATGCGCCTGCTGTACTTTCGCCACGCCCCCGTGTTCACTGGACACGGCCCCGTGGTGGGCAATAGAAGCTTCTACAGGTTTGTCTTTTGTGCCAGGGCTGACCATTCTGGACACGGCCCCGTGCTGAGCTGGGCACGCCCCGTGTCGGGCTGGGCACTCCCCGTGTCGGGCTGGGCACAGCCCCATGCTCAGCTGGGCACAGCCCCATGCTCAGCTTTCTTCTTGTTTTTGCTTTGGGAGATGCTGTTGAGGGGGGTCGGGCATGCCACGTTTCTTCCTTTTCTTTGTATTTATGTTGGTTTTGGCTGTATTTTTGTTCCTTTTGTTCGTTTAAGCTCATTTGACCCTGTAAATTCAAAAGGAAGACAAAAACACACTTTTTCCAACATTAGTACTAAAAAAGGGTTAGTTTTATGCCTTATTTGATGTAATTTATATGTTGCATTTTACACACATCAAATACCCCCACACTTGAATCTTTGCTTGTCCTCAAGCAAAACTCTTTATAATGTGGTTTTACACTCCCAAATGGAATGGGTAGAAAAGAAGGTTTTTGGGCTTGTCATAGAGTGTCGGGATTTCCAAGATTCTTTATTAAGTTTTATTTTTATTTATTTACAATCCCATTCGTCATGATTTATTTAAAACTTTTCATAAGATAAATTACTTATTAGGGCATAACATGCCTCTTTAAAATTCTATTTATATACGAGTTCACATACCTCACGGGGATCACTCAACACTCGGCCGAAGATGTATTTTAGTGAATCACTCGAGAGCGGCATGGAACTTACTCCTACCATAGGCTTGCCAAGCAATCAATCCTCCTCCTTTTTAACTATATACCTTTGTAAACATCAAGAGGACTTTTTGGGTGAAGGGTTAGGCTTGGGTTAAAGGTAGGTGGTTGGGTTAGTGGTTAGTAGAAAGGGCGAAAAAATGTAACAAGCGTCGGTTTTCGAAAGACTTTTTATTTTTGCAATTTTTTTTAATCTTGATGAAGCCAGTATTCAAACAAAGTTATTTTTGATGAACTTGCTTGTTTATTTATTTTGCTTCATCATCAACACATTTTTTTTTTTGAAAAGTCATACGAAAAACCGAGCTTGTTACTAAAACAAAGGGTGAAAAATAAAAAGGGTTTAGGTGGGTGAAAAGGTGTTTGGTTTGGGTTAAGAAATGAAAAGGTTTAGGCTCAAAGGGGCTAACTAGGGGGATTTTGGGTAGGTGGTAAAAAAGAAAAAGAAAATAATGGTGTAGAAATAAAAAGGAATGCCTCCATCATTTACTTACTCGGGTTTAAGTTGGTAAGGACCGGGAATGTATCGTCATGGCAAGTTCTAGAGTCGTAAGAACCAAGCGGCTATTCACACAAGAAACGAAAAATGAGCATTTAATTTAAAGGTATATATTTGTATGCTCAATAAAGGCTCAAAACTCACTTTTGTGGGAATGGGTTTTTATGTATTCAAGTATATATAATTAAATTTTAACTAAGCTTGTCATGCCTTTTCATAATTTTCTTATGTTGGTTCTTTTTATCACGACGCTATCGGTTGTAAATTTGTAAAAATATAACCTTTTTAGAATTTTGAAATTCCCAAATTAAACCTAGCCAAGTAAAAAAAATTGAAAATTTTTGAAAAAATTTGGGGTGATAAGCGGTTCCAATAGAGTTTTGTGTAAGGCTTGTTATTAGGACTTGCAAGATTCAAGGTTTTAGCATCCCCCCACACTTAAATTACACATTGTCCTCAATGTGTCCCAAAAATAAGTTTTTAGGCTGATTAAATGTGTAAAAATGGGTTAAAAACAAGATTTTATGGTACTGGGTAGCTGAACACGGGGTGGTGTTGGTTGAGCACGGCCTAGTGTCCAGACTGCCAGTACCAAAAGTAAACAGAAGGCTGGGCACGGGGGCGTGTCCAGTGAGCACGGCCCCGTGTCCAGGTACCTGAACTGGGCATTTTCTACAGAACCTTGGGCACGGGGCGTGTTGGGGTGAGCACGGCCCCGTGCTGAACTTGCTGTAATGAAGAAAAATCGTAGGGAGGCCCTGTTTTTGTGTATGGGGTGTTGGTTCAAGCTTCCCTTATCATCCTTCACCATCCCGAGTGTGTTTTATTCCTGAAAAATAAAAGCTAAACTAGAAAACATAAAGGTTAATCTAAACTAAACTACGGATAGTTCTGCGGAATGCCTCCGTGGTGCGCCACGTTTATAAGGGTCCTTGGCTAGACCCACCTTATCGGGTGGTTCTGGCTCATCTTCAATTAGGGGGTCGTCATTGCCGAATGGATATTTCATTGATCGCTCAAGATCGACACTTCTTTTAAATGCCCCTAATTGAAGAGGTAGATTGTTGAACTTCCGGTTTTTCAAAGCTTCGTGAGTTTTTACAAATGGTCATCCCAACACTAGAGGAGCGTCATCGAGGATGACAAAATCGGTCGGGATTACCATTTGATTTGTTTGAACCAAGACATCTTCAACTATACCGATTGATTTTATTACTTTCCGATTGGATAGAAAAATGGGTATTTGAAGTGGAGAAAAATCACTAATACTTAATTTTTCGAAAATGTAGTTTGGCATTATGTTAACACAAAGATCTTTATCGATTGTGACATTACTAATAAACGAATTTTGAAAGAAACATGGAACCGGTGTAATGTTAATTTCAAATGGGTCTTCTTTTATTAGTGACGTTTGATCATTAGTTAACTTAACACTTACCGTTTCGTCAATTTTAGTGTTAGTGTTTAACTCTTTTAAAAACTTAGCATGAGTGGGTACTAAACAATGATTTTCAAAAGAAGGTGACAAGAGATTAATTTCTTCAAAATTAGACTCTTCTTGAATTTTAACGTTGTCGGACTCACCTTTTTCGTTGTTTAACTCATGTGTCGGTTTTTCACTTATTTGTTCTTCCATTTTAACATTTTCAGTTATCTCTTCCCTTTTTAATTCTTTTCTTGCGCGGGACTCCTCTTCCCTTGCACGAGCTTCTTTTATACATCGATCGATAACTCTAATGTGTTCTAATATCCTATCGGTCACTTCGGTTATAGAAAAAGAATCGGTATTTTCTAAGCTTGAATCCGGTTGTTCGATCCTTTGTTCCTCATAATACTCATATGAAGTAGATGGTTCACACCATTGTTCTTCATTGTAAGCATATGATGGATAAGGGTCGTAATTTTGTTCTTCATAATACTCATATGAGGTGGGTTGTTCACGCCATGGTTCCTCATAATAAGCATACGAAGGTGGTGGCTCATATCTTGGTTCCTCAAAGTATGAGTATGAAGGCTCATACCTTGGTTCATCAAAATATGAGTATGAGGGAGGAGGTTCATACCTTTGGTCTTCATAGGATGTGTATGAAGTTGATGGCTCGTACCTGGGCTCCTCATAGTAGGTGTATGAATTGGATGGTTGATATGAGCGATTATTTTGAACCGATCGTGCGTTACGACAATTAGTGCAATAATTACCCCTATAATCATCCTCCTCATAGGTGTAGTTGTAACCTCCTGAGTATTGATCCATAAGAATCACTCAGCAGACCACAACTAAGTCTCGAGATCAGAAAACAAAAATAAAAGCGGAAACAAAGGCTGGACACGGCCCCGTGTTCAGTGAGCACGGCCCCGTGTTCAAGATCTGTATCTGGGCGTTTTAATTAAATTTACTGATTTCGTTGAGCACGGGGCGTGTTCAGTGAGCACGGCCCGTGTTCAACCTACTGTAAATGCAAAACTAAACTAAAATGCAGAAAAATGTGGGCCCGTTTTGAAAAGGTTTTGAAAAACTGATTAGGCCGTCGATTTTAAGCTTTCCTAAAATCCTTGTGTCCCCGGCAACGGCGCCAAAAACTTGATGTGCGGTAAAGTGTTACTTATTTTAGGTGTATATTTTAAGCCCTTTTTAACACTTATTTTAGCCAAGTTTTAAATTTATAAAACACGATATTTCACTAACACTAAACACACATATGGGCAAGTGCACCCATCGTTGAGTGTAGTATAGCGTTGGTAAGATACCGAGGTCATCCAAGGACACAAGAGCTTTTAGTACCGGTTTATCCTCAACGTCTAACCAAAATAAAAGTTTAGAAAAATGTTTTAAACTAAGAAAATTAAAAACTAACTAAAATGCTGAAAAAAAAAAACAGATAGACAAGATGAATCACTTGGTTCCGACTCGTATCTAGTATAACCTTTGATTATTTCCGCACTTTTGCACATAATTAAGAGATTATCTTAGTTATTGTAGTAGGCCCCTCTTTTGAAGGTGACGTTACCCTCACCCCAGTAGTTTGAGTCAGCAGGGATACAATCCTAAAAGGGTGGATTACTGGAAGATAATGAATTAAGTTATTAATGCAGTATTGTGGTAGGCCCCGCTTTTGGCGGTGACGTTACCCTCGGCTAAGTAGTCTGAGTCAGCAGGGATACAGTCCTAAATAGCCGGGTTATAGTATTAATAGTAGTTAACTTATGAGGGGATCAAAGAGTTTGGACCCCCGCCATCCAATACCGTGAAGTATTGAAGGAGGTCCTACTAAATTTGACCCAGGTCCATTGCAGGACCTCTAAACGCTGAACAATGACAAGACCTTTACCAAACCGTTCCCTTAACCCCCGACCAGGTAGCCAACATATCTCCATATAGACCGTGGAGATATGAATGGTGAAAATCCTTTATTTTATATAGACAGTAAAATAATGCCAAGACACCACGGACAAACGATAAGGAAAGATCACCTTCAACATAAGTAACTAGTTATTAAAGTCATTAATACAAAACCAAATAAAAAGTGCAAAAGATTAGAAATAAAAAGTATTATACTAGACACTTTGTCTTCACCAAGTGATGTAAGAGACTTAGGCAAACATGGCCTTGATTGTCAAGAACTCTTACGATCAATCTTGGATCCCGAGACGACTCACACACTCTACGATGGACAATGGATGATGGTGGTGGATGATGGTGTTGTGATGGTGGTGGGTGGTGGATGAAGTGTGAGAGAGGTGGTGTGCCAAGGGATGGTTTGAGCTTGAGCCAAGCACTCCTATTTATAGCCTGTACAGAAGCCTGGACACGGCCCCGTGTCCGCTGGACACGGCCCCGTGTCCACCCTTTTCTCTTTCTTCATAAATACAGTTTGTCTTTATTAGCTCCACACGCCCCCGTGTCCGCTGGGCACGCCCCCGTGCTTGTCTGACACTCTCTTTCTTCATTAATTGTAATTCGCAATTACAATTAATGCGCCTGCTGTACTTTCGCCACGCCCCCGTGTTCACTGGACACGGCCCCGTGGTGGGCAATAGAAGCTTCTACAGGTTTGTCTTTTTAGCCAGGGCTGACCATTCTGGAGACGGCCCCGTGCTGAGCTGGGCACGCCCCGTGTCGGGCTGGGCACAACCCCATGCTCAGCTGGGCACAGCCCCATGCTCAGCTTTCTTCTTGTTTTTGCTTTGCGAGATGCTGTTGAGGGGGTTCGGGCATGCCATGTTTCTTCCTTTTCTTTGTATTTATGTTGGTTTTGGCTGTATTTTTGTTCCTTTTGTTCGTTTAAGCTCATTTGACCCTGTAAATTCAAAAGGAAGACAAAAACACACTTTTTCCAACATTAGTACTAAAAAAGGGTTAGTTTTATGTCTTATTTGATGTAATTTATATGTTGCATTTTACACACATCAGTAATGCAAACTTAGGTTTTATCCCATATGTTTAATACTATGAAAATGTGGTATTTTACTCTGATTAAATATTTCCTAACTACGGTCCTGATGAAAAATTCCGCCGCCAAATTAGACAATACGAGATACCACCGAAACTGGCTCGCGGCCGCCCGTTCCCGGGGATGTGGGATCGGGGGTTGCGACACCCATCCTTAGTTAAACATATTAGATCATTCTGGTAATTGATTTCTATTAAGTTTTCATATTATTAGCACTAATTTATTTTATAAATATACAAATCCATGGAGGGGAATAGCGCCTGCCACTTCTCCATTGACCCAAACAAATTATGATTTTACCCAACTTAGAATTATGATTTGGACCCAGTTAATATACAAAATCCACGGAGGGGAATAGTCTGGCAGCTAGCTGCCTGGCACATCCCTATTAGCCCGAACAAATTACGATTTTACCCCAGCTTAGAATTACGATTTGCCCCCAATTCAAAATTACAGTCTTACCATCGTTCATGATTTTGACAAATTACGATTTTACCCCAGTCAAATTTACGATTTTGCCACAGTTCAAAATTACAATGTTGCCATCGTTGTAGCTTTTGACAAATTATGATTATACCCCAGTTGAACTTACGATTTATCCCCAGTTCCGAATTACAGTCTTTTCATCGGTTTTGTTTTTCTTTTATAGCAACACTTTGATAGTGTTTTGTTTTAATTGGTAGAGAAATATTTGGTCCAACACCCCGCAACACGGGCGGGGCATAAACTAGTACTACAAAGACCATGAGGGGGAACAGTGCCAAGCAGCTGCCCGTCACTCCCACATTGGCCCAGACAAGTTACGATTTTACCAACAGTTTAAAATCACGATTTTCCCCCTTTTCAAAATTAAGATTTTGCCCCTAATTCCAATTTACATTCTTGCCACTGTTTTAGATTTTGACAAATTATGATTTTACCCCAGTTAAAAATTATGATTTTGCCCCTAGTTCGAAATTACGACCTTCCCATCATTTTAGTTTTTTTTAGCAAAACTATGGTTGTGTTTTATTTTAATTGGTTGACTCGATATAATTTATATTTGTGTCAGGCAGCTGCCTTGTACTTGCTCATTGTTTTTACAAATTTCAGTTTTGCCCCCAGCTAAAAATTATAGCCTTGCCATTGTTTTAGTTTTTTTTTTATCTAGCAAAGCTATGATAGTGTTTTGTTTTAATTGATAGAGAAATATTCAGTCTAGTGCCATGCAATACGGGCAGGGCATAAACTAGTTCATTTACATATAACTAGTGTTAACCCCCGCGTTGCGGGGCGTGGGTCGTAATGCCATGATAAGTAGTAAGCAAACAACTACCAAAACCTGGAAAAATCGTAAAAGAAAAACACGAATTTATACTGCCATGTTACATATAACACTAACATAGACAAATGCAAACTTATACAGCGTGAAACTTATTTAAAAGTGAGGAAAAAGATAAAAAAAGCTGGATGTTAAATGAGAAATCTGACCAGATTTTGCTTTTGGATAAAAATGGTAACAAAATTGAAACAATAGGGACACAGATTCAAAAGGTTTGAGTTTTGGACAAAAGTGACAAAAGTGACCAAACCTCAGGGATCATTTTGGCAGTTTACTCTATATATTATTTTATTAGTTTGATCATAATTTGATTTAACGACAATTATTATGGTGTAAATGTATATTTTATTTATTAAATATACTTTTGTAAATGATAGGCTCGTTTAGGCTCACGAACCTACTTGAGATCGACAAGTGAAGCAAGTGCTTAGACTCGTTTATTAAAGAAACTTATTTTTAGGCTTGAGGTCGTTTAAGCACGACCCGATTCGAGCTTGTAGTTAACTCATCTCAAGTAGCTCACGAGCGGGTCGATTCGTTTACATCGTAGTTAAACTTGTTTTTTTTTAACTTTCAGTCTTATTTTTTAGAGTTAAATGCCATTTTAGTCCCGGTGGTTTGGGCCATTTTGCCAGTTTAGTCCAAATATTTCATTTTTCGCCTGTGGGTCCAAAAAGGTTTCACTGTTGCCATTTTAGTCCACTGGGTTAACTTCGTCTATTATTTTTGTTAACGAGAAAGGCAATTCGGTCATTTTATATGGCCGAATTGCCCTTTTAATTAACAGAATTACATATAAAATAACTGAATTGCCCTTCTCATTAACATAAATAATGTATGAAGTTAACTCAGTGGACTAAAATGACAACGGTAAAACCTTTTTGGACCCACATGTGAAAAATGAAACCTTTGGACTGCACTCACAAAATGACCGAAACCACAGGGACTAAAATGACATTTAACTCTTTTATAAGTTATAGTTTTTAAATATTTTTCCAAAACAAAAAAAAAATTCATTTATTAAAATCACCTTTGAAATATAAATTCCCTCCAAAATCAAAATCTAATTTTCAAAATCCCCCAAATACGGTTCACCCACTTTCCCCCTTTACTCCTTTTTCACCAAAACTGATTCACATTCCCTCCTTAATTACCTTGGCTTAAATTAATTATTTAGATAATTAATTGTATAATTATCATGTTTATCTTGAAAATATATATATACAAATTTTGAGTCAAATATATATATATATTTGTTTTAATTATACAAATATTATTTCTATATCCATTATTTGTATAACTTAATTATTTGTATAAAATATATTTTCTTAAATAATCCCTCTAAATTATAACCATACTCCCTTGTCTTCACCAATTAGGATTGTTTAAACCCATAGTTACCGCCCTAGTCAAACCGTACAAACACAATGAACATAGTTTTCTGTTTATACAGTTGCACATTTTACCCATTTGTTGATGCCGTGTTCCATGTTGTCTTGTGCATGTTCAATTAGAGTGACGTGGAAATCTTGTTCCCGCAAAACTCTTACCTTTACTTGTTTGGAAATTATTCGCAAACAAGGTGAGTTCATAGTTCCCATTTTCTTTTTACAATATTTTTGGGATGAAACATATGAAATAATGTGATACAAACTAATTTGCATTTTGTGGCTATCTTGATTGTTTCTTGTAATTGCTTGATACTTGTTGCTTAACACCTACATTCATTAACTCCGTATAAGCCCAGCGGTAATATTATAGCGCTATAGGTGTGACGCCCCATCCTAACTTCCAGATCACTTGTTGTTGTTGTTCACATTTTTGCAAATTCGGAAGTTTGGATGATAGATCCGTGTTTACGTCTACAAGGTTTGAATGTTCCACCAAGCATACTTGTATTCCTCATTTTGCTAGGAGATATCAAATGCCATATTGTTAAACATTTCCTTTCATTATCACATTATTTATTTAATACCAAACTAACCAAAACCTATGAATTCACTCAACCGTTTGTTGACCCAAATCGTTTTTAACATATGTTTCAGGTGAAAATGTTTGAAGTTAGCTTTTGCAAGGATCACATAGGATTGCTCAAGACAAGTGCCTTAGCTTAAATAAAAACAAAGACTTTTGTGAACAATGTGTTGTATTTGTTTTGTACTAGTCTGGATGTGAATGCAATCCTATTAACCAAACCTAATCACATTTCAACTTTAATTTAATCACCGTGTGCTTATATGCATTCTACCAAGTTTCGTGATGCCCTCGACGTTTCCGCCTCCGGTCAGGGTGTCACATAATGGCAGTAAACGACCACCTACTGAACCTGATCACAGCGTAAACAATGGACCAATACTTCAAGTGCCCATTCCCAAAAGAAGAAGAACCATGTATTATGGTTGTTTTTACAAAGAATTCCGGTCCTGTAAACCAATAGAATTCTCGGGCAATGAAAGGGCCATTGCAGCTCTACGCTGGATAGAAAAGACTGAGGCAGTCTTGAAAATAAGCAAATGCGCAGAAGAGGATAAGATAATGTTTGCCTCCAATCTGTTTAAGAACTCAGCTTTAGAATGGTGGAACACTAATGAAAAGGAACAGATAACAAATAAGTTCTTAAACCTTAGAATGATTGGAGTAGATAGTAAGGGTTACACTATTACATTCTTTGAATATGCTAGAATAGTGCCAACTCTTGCATCACCAGAACCAGTATTAATCTCCCGTTACATCTGGGGATTAATCAGTGAGATTAGGCATGTAGTAAAGGCAGCTAGACCACAAACTATAGAGAAAGCCGTAGAACTAGCTAATACCTTGACAGATGAACTGGTGCGTACACAAGAAGAAAACCAGAGGAGGAACCTAGCTCAAAAGCTTACCCAAGAATTTCGTTATGGAAATTCCAATCGTCAGAAAAATGTAGGTTCTACCTCGACACCTTACTATAAGGCCTGTAAGAAGAAGCATTCAGGAAGATGCTCCACCTACTGCAACTTCTGCAAGATACCAGGACACAAGGAAGAAGATTGTAGGAAGAAACCTAGCAATGGAGTGTGCTTCAACTGTGGAGAAAAAGGTCATATCAAGCCAAATTGTCCAAAACTAGCACCAGCCATGAACAACAAGACTACTAAAAATGCTAGAGCATTTGTTTTAACTGCAGAAGAAGCAAAGATGATCCCGGATGTGATCGCCGATACGTTTTTAGTTAATGATGTTTTTGCTAAAGTATTATTTGACTCTGGTGAGAACCAAAGTTTTATTAATACTTCATTTTGCAAACTTCTCAATCAACCATTAACTAAACTCCCACAAGAATGTCTAGTAGAGACAGCAAATGGAGAAACCATTAAGATCACCGAAATCTTGCAGGGAGCAAGAATATAATTTTTAAATCAAAAGTTTATTGCAAACCTTTATCCAATGAATCTAGCAGGATTTGATGTTGTACTAGGAATGTATTGGTTAATAACCAACAAAGCCAGTATTCTATGTGATCAAAAGTCAATACAAGTAAATTCACTAAAGGGTGAAAAGATCACAATTAAAGGAGATAAGCCGTCTAGATCCACAAAATTCATCTTGTGATGAAAACAGTAAGTTGTGCAAGAAAAGGATCACTAGTGTATATGATTTCCATAATCATTAACACTAAAGGAAAAGAACTGAAAGATATTCCCGTAGTATCTCAGTTTCCAGATATGTTTCTAGAAGAATTATCAGGACTACCGCCAGACAGGGAAGTTGAATTCAGAATCCATCTCTTACCAGGAACAACACCAATTGCCAAAGCACCCTACCGTTTGGCACCCGCAGAAATGGAAGAATTAAAGAAACAACTGGACGAACTGTTGGAGAAAGGATTCATACAGCCAAGTTCATCACCATGGGGAGCACCAATATTGTTTGTCAAGAAGAAAGGCGGGTCAATGCGTATGTGCATTGATTACCGTGAATTGAATAAAGTCACGATTAAAAATCGGTACCCATTACCGAGAATCGATGATTTGTTTGATCAGTTGCAAGGAGCTCGATTCTTTTCTAAGATCGATTTACGCTCAGGATATCATCAATTAAAGGTACAGGAAGAGAACATTCCTAAGACCGCCTTTAGAACAAGCTATGGCCATTATGAATTTACTGTCATGCCATTTGGTTTAACCAATGCCCCAGCTGCATTTATGGACATGATGAACTGAATACGTAAGCCATATTTGGATAAATTCATAATTGTCTTCATAGATGATATTCTCATTTACTCTAAGAGTAAAGAGGAACATGCAACGCATCTGCATGCACTCCTAAGTTTATTAAGAAAAGAAAGGCTTTATACCAAGTTTTCAAAATGTGAATTTTGGTTAGAAGAAGTGCAGTTTCTTGGGCATTTAGTCAAACATGAAGGAATTCATATGGATCCCACAAAGATTGAGGCAATTACTAAATGGAAAACCCCTGAGTCACCAACCGAGGTTAGAAGTTTCCTAGGATTGGCCGGTTATTATAGAAGATTTATCCGAGATTTTTCTAGAATAGTCATTCCCTTAACTAAGCTAACATGTAAGTCTGTTAAGTTTGAATGGGGACCAAAACAAGAAGAAGCCTTAAGAATTCTTAAGCAAAGATTAACCAACGCACCCATACTAGCGTTACTAGAAGGAACTGAAGACTTTGTAGTCTATTGTGACGCTTCTAAGTTAGGATATGGATGTGTGTTGATGCAACGTCAAAAGGTTATCGCCTATGCGTCTAGACAACTTAAGAATCATGAAGAGAATTATTCAACACAGGATTTGGAACTAGGAGCTATAATTTTTGCCCTTAAGATTTTGAGACATTAACTTTACGGTAGTAAATTTACCATTTTTACTGACCATAAGAGCAGGTGTAGAAAGCTATTAGGAATGCCTAGGCCGGAGCCCACTTTTTAATTCCTAACACTGTCATGTTGGCGCAGGGGTAGGAGGAAAAGTGTTTATGCTTGCCATGACTCGGGAAAAAGGAATTAAATATGAGACAAAGACGCTGGATGGAGATACTTAGTGATTATGATTGTAATATCAAGTACCATGCAGGAAAGGCTAATGTAGTAGCCGATGCTTTAAGTCGAAAATATCATGAAAAGCCAAAAAGAGTACGTTCTCTTAAATTAAATCTACAAGTAGATTTAAACGAACAGATTAGGAAAGCCCAAGAACCAGTAATCAAGGATGATACTGAAAAATTGAAAGGAATGATTAAGAAACTAGAACAAGGAACAGAAGGAATATGGAGATTCCATAAGGAAAGGATGTGGATACCTAAACTAGGAAATCTACGCCATCGTATATTAGAAGAAGCCCATAAGTCTAAGTATACAATGCATCCTGGAAGTGATAAGATGTATCAAGACTTAAGAAAGATTTTTTGGTGGATAGGAATGAAAAAGGATATAGCAGCTTATGTTTCTAAGTGTCTAACTTGTTCACAAGTTAAAGCTGAACACCAGAAACCCTCAGGTTTATTGCAACAGTTAGAAATGCCAGTATGGAAATGGGAATTGATAACAATGGACCTTGTTACCAAATTACCCAAAACAAGAAAAGGAAATGATAGAATCTGGGTGATTGTAGACAGGCTAACCAAGTCAGCTCATTTCTTGCCAATGAAAAAAACTTTCAGTATGGAATAGTTAGCTAAGTTGTATGTAAATGAAATAGTTTCATTACATGGAATTCCTTTATCAATTGTTTCTGATAGAGATAGCCGTTTACTTCTCATTTTTGGACAAGTTTCCAAAAAGCGATGGGAACCAAGCTAAATCTAAGTACCGCTTACCATCCTCAAACGAATGGACAAAGCGAAAGGACAATTCAGACAATGGAAGATATGCTTAGAGCTTGTGTAATTGATTTCGGAGGAAATTGGGAGGATCACTTACCATTAATAGAATTTCCTAAAATAACAGCTATCATACTAGTATCAATGCTGCACCATTCGAAGCACTTTATGGACGAAGGTGCCGAACTCCAGTCTGTTGGGCAGAAATTGGAGAAAAACAACTATCTAGACCTGAAATAGTACAAGAAACAACGGACAAGATTGTTCAAGTCAAGGAACGACTGAAAGCAGCACGCGATCGACAGAAGAGTTATGCTGATAACAGGCGAAAGCCCTTGGAATTCCAAGTAGGAGACAAAGTGTAATTAAAAGTTTCTCCTTGGAAAGGAGTAGCCAGATTCATCAAGAGGGGAAAGCTAAGCCCCAGGTATGTTGGACCTTTTGAAATTATTAGAAGAATAGGACCTGTAGCTTATCAGCTACATCTGCCAGAGGAAATGACAGGAATACATGATGTATTTCATGTATGTAATCTCAAAAAGTGTTTAGTCGATGAATCATTAGTAGTGCCTCTTAAGGATATAGAGGTAAATGAAAAGCTTAAGTGTAACTCCCCAACCCGAATAGGGCTGACGTGTCACTATTACAGATATCAAAACCAAACATAATCCATTTAACAAGGAAAAATATGGAATCCAAAAGACAACCAAAAGTCTCGAATCAAACCAAGAAATCCTAAAGTCTTAGTTAATTTAAATACTGAAATAAAGAAAAGTCTTTTATTCTTGAATTGCATTAACTCTCATCATCGCTAGATCCCAATATTCCCCTGATTACCTGTCAACAAATAAGACAACACAACAAAGAAAAAACTATGTCTGAGCCAAAGGTTGCTCAGTAACGGAAAAATCAAAAGTAAAAGTAAAGACTGATATACAGAAAGCAGAACTGAACTGATGCAGGCACAACTCACAAACAGATGCTGAACTAAATCAGAAGCATAGATCCGATGCACGATCGGAACATAATCAGATGTAGTACAAAAACATATCAGAGACATATCAAATACATATATCGAATTACACGACCATAATATATCAACAAAACACGTCATGTAATATAGAAGCACCCAGAGCCAGAAACAGAGGGGTGCATAACTAGCTAGCCCATGCACCTATGAGATGGTGTGTGTGGCGTTCACACATTATTCCATCCCCCAGAAGTCAGAAGTCAGAAGTAAAAAATCAGAACTAGGATCAATCCATACGCCTCTAAGGGGCCAAGGTGCTACACAAGCACAAGTTAGAGACGCCGTGATTTTGATTACGCACTATCACGAACAGTGTTCATGTCGCTGACGCCCAAACGACAAGTTAGAAGCGCTCGGGTGACAGAGTACAGAAGTTAAGGCCATGTAACAATAAGCCAACTGAAAGTAATTCTAATGGGAACATGCAATAATGATTACAACTACTAAAGTATATTGCATGCGATGGCGAACTTATCAAATACTAAAATGCGAATTTGAAATAACCAATGAGAACAAACAAAATCCGTTCTACAAAGTAACGGATATTATAAATACATACTATGATGAAAAATGAAACAGAATCCGTACCTTATTAGCACCCAAAGCAAAAACCAATGAATCAAGTTGACCACGAAAAATCAAGAACCTATAATCCCGTTACCACCCGAATTAGTTTAGTGAAAATTATTTGATTCGTTTGTTAAGAAATTCCTGACGACCGAACAAAACTAACAGCTTAAAATTTTATTCAAAATGATCACGACAATCACTATGTCATTTAATTCTTCAAAGTTTTGATGTCCACACTACAACAATATAAAAACAATTTGTTTTACAAACACTAATTGCTAATTAAAGAACCTTACATGTGTTAATATTTAAAAAAAAATATATATAATTATATACACAAAACAACCAATGTAGGAACTGTGAATAGCTTAAAGTTCCTTGAACCTATATGAAACAAAACATTAGTAATAATAAAACTTTAGTTAGTTGCACTCTTTTTCATCAACTAAAAAAATCTTTTTCCTATTTATTTGTTGTTCCATGCGTAGACATGCAGGTGTATGTAACAATGAGTAAGTCAAACCAACTCACTGAAAACTTGTATGATGATAGTTTATAATTTAAGTTGGAGATTTAGTCAACTCCATACAAGTTTTTTTTTGAAAGATAAACTTCATTAAACACAAACGAGGAGCCTCTCCAAGACGGAGAGACCCACACACAATTACATCACATCAATACAACAAGAATTCCAACGTTTCCAATCTACCGTACCCCCTTTATACCGGCTCCTATACCACAAATAACCCAAAGCTTTGACATCTAACACAATCTTCGTTACCTTGACCTCCTTATTATTGAATTGTTTGTCGTTTCTAGATCTCCAAAGACACCAACAAGTCAAAATGACCACTCCATAGATAACTTGCTTCCTGTTAGCCGACCCATCCACCTGTTTAGCCAAATCAAGAATATCGCCAAAAGAAAACAGGAAGGTCTTTGGAATATTGCACCAGGAACAGATGGTATCCCAAACTCCACTCGCAATAGCACAAGCCGTGAACAAGTGTTCTGTGCTCTCGTCTGAATCGCTGCATAAAACACAAGTATTATCACCAAACATGATGTTCCTCTTCGCAAGAGCCACCTTAGTCGGTATTCTATCCAAGTTCGCCCTCCACATAAACAAATTACATTTGTTCGGGATCCACGTACTCCACTTAAACACGTTAACATTGTTCCTCGGAGCCTCCGTTAAAAGCCATTTCTTTGTTTCCTTAACAGAGAATTCCAGCGCCCCTTCTTTATTCCAAACCCACTCATCCCTTTTCTCCGATTTACGAACAGCAGCAATTATCCGATGACATTTCAGCAGCTCTTGAATTTCAATGTCCGATGAGGGATAAGCAGACCAATTCCAAGTCACCGCTCCCACTTCTGAACCCCCTTGAAGCCGATCCTGAACAGAACACCACTTGTCCACTTCAAGACGAAAAATATTTGGAAACATATTACGCAACGGCACATCTTTAACCCATGGATCAATCCAAAACTTAATGTCCGTTCCTTTACCAACAACCCCTCTAATCATACTCACTAACTGATTACCATTAACTTTAAGTCTAAAACCAAGTTTTACCACTTTAGCCCACGTACCATTAATACTAGCATTAACCGGAAAAGCATCCCACTTTCTCCTCATAACATGTATAGCATCAATCGTTTTTCGCCACAAGGCATTGGTCTCTACTTTGTACCTCCACAACCACTTTAAAAGCAAAGCATTGTTCACCACCTCTAACCGACTAATCCCCAAACCGCCATCCTCCTTAGCTTGAGTCACTACATCCCATGCTACCCAATGCGTTTTCCTCACCTCATCACTACCACCCCAAAGGAATCTCTTCATGATACCTTCAAGTTTATTCACCATAGCCAAAGGCGCCTTGTATAGCGAAAAAAAATACGTGGGAAGGCTCTCTAAAACCGATTTAATTAAAATGACCCTACCACCCATCGACAACGTTTTAGCCATTTAGATAACCGATTGTTGAAAACCTTAATGACAGGCTCCCAATTATTGATCCGACCCATGTTCACACCCACGAGAATACCTAAGTACTTAAACGGAGTGGAACCCGGACGGCAACCCAAAGCTTCCGCTTCCTCCTTCACTTCCTCATCACTTCTACCCACCCCAAAAAGGGTAGATTTGTTAATGTTAATACGGAGACCGGAGCACATTTGAAAGATACGAAGCATTCTCCTTAAACCCACGAAATTAAACTTAGACCATTCACCCATGACCATTACGTCGTCTGCATATAGCAAATGCGAAATAATAGGACCCCCTTCCGATAACTTCACACCATTAAACGCTCCTAAGTCACAAGCTTTTCTAAGCATTCCGGAAAAAGCCTCCATGACAATAATAAACAAGAACGGGGAAATAGGATCTCCCTGCCGCAACCCTTTACCACAACCAAACTCGAAAGTCGGGGAACCGTTGACTAGAACAGATGATCTAGCCGAAGAAAGAACACCATAAATCCACCTACACCACAACTCCGGAAAGCGCATTTGACGCATCACCGAGATCAAAAAACCCCAGTTAACGTTATCGTAAGCTTTCTCGAAGTCTATTTTAAACATAAATAATTTTCCCCTTCCGTTTCGCCCAAGACAAAATCTCACTAATCATCATAGGCCCATCCAAAATGTATCTCCCAGTCAAAAATGCCGATTGAGTATCATGAGTAATGTCTCCCATGACCATCCTCAATCTATTCGCTAGCACCTTCGAAATAACCTTGCTCACCACCCCAATTAAATTAATGGGCCTATACTCAGCAAGGGAAACAGGATCCGAAACTTTAGGAATAAGCGTGATAAATGAAGAACCCACACCTCTGTTAATACTAGCCGACTTCGCAAACGAATGAAAAATCTGCACAAAGTCGTCAGATAATAAACTCCAATATTTTTTAATAAATCTAAAATTAAACCCGTCTGGACCTAGAGCCTTATCACCACCACAATTAAAAACAGCCTCTTTGATTTCTGTAACACCTCGGAAATTTACGTCCTATAATGTCTTGACATGTGTCATAACCTTTAAACGTGTGAAAGAATACTTTCGAGGGACTAAAGTTGACAAACAATGAAACTATGTAAATATAAGGGTTCAAAGTGTCGACAATGAATAAATATACTTTACAATAACCCTACATGATGTTTATAACCTTAAACGAATGGATCATGGATCATACGTAGCGAATTGTGAAAGAAAGTGAGAGATTACAAACTACGGGGGGTTAAATATGTCAACATGTTAAGATATACCTCTGAGTGACCTTTTTAGAAAACCCGAAGCCTTGTAACGATTAATTATACTCACTAGAATGCACCATAAAAATTTCACCAAGTTTCGTTACCGTATGAGAAAGTTATGATAAAATTCGTGTGTGAGGGTTAGAATCGTCAACATTGAAAATTAGGGCTTTTCGGGTGATCACAAAGCTACCCGAGGACTTGACAAAGATGGTATAAACCTTAAAGCCCCCATATGTCAATATTGAAGCCTCATAATGCAAGAATTGTAGTGAAAACGACCTTTCGGGGGACCAAGGACCAAAATGCAATAAAAGGAAAGTTTAAAACCTGAACCCAGCCTCCAGGCGGCCCGCGTAAGGATTGCCAATACCTCAGGCGGGCCGCGTCCGACTGCCAAATGCAGAAAAAATAGGAAGGTTCCTGTTAAGCTCTTGTAACCGACTTTAAACTCAGGTTTTCGATTCTATGGGCTTCCTATACTGGTATATAGCCTATAGAAGACACATGTATCAATCTTGGATCATCCTAGACCCATTTGGCATCAATTTAGAAAGATCAAAGTTCATATAAAAGTCTCATGTTGCAACATACAAACACATTTCAACTTCTGGACATTTTGAGGAGCTCAAGAACTGATACAAGACTTCCTAATCATCAATTAGACTTATGTAAGTACCCTTAACTCTTCTTAATCAAGTTTTGTTTAGTATTTAGCTTAGAAGTCAAACCGTCGTAATTAGGGTTTGACTTAGCGTTAGATCACAAATGGTCCAGGGTTTTATCGAAATGAAAGTTGTTATAAGTTGGTAATTATGTGGGCTTTAAAGCCTTAAAAGGGCACCCACTGATTTCCATCATAACTGGGTCGTTTGTCGAGTCAACGGTAATTAGAAAAAGTCAACAGAATCATTAAACGCGTAATTAGCGATATAGAAGGTGTGTAACCTGTTTTATCATTCATATAACTTGGTAATAAGTGTACGGACTTGTCTAAACTTGTTTGATTCGACAACTTTCTGTTTTGAACCGATTCGGAACCGAAAGACGCAAAAGTTTGACTTTTGCTTTGACTTCAGTTCTGACCCGGTTTTGATAGGTTTAGACATGCCTTAATGTTGGTGCATGTTTTGTGACAACAGCTTAATAGTTTGTTTATTTAGTCTTTGGATATTTTGTATTGGGCTTAGCATTATTGGTTAGGGAGTTAATTAGTGTTATGGCTTGGAGAATGGCCTGGCCCAGACCAAAGCCCATGTGCAAACCCTTGTCCTATATAAACAAGGCTTGGCATAAGGGTTTAGGTTACACACTTGAGACATTGGATACATTGAGAGAAATCTATAGAGAGTGGCTAGGAGATTTCTTGTGAAGGTCTTGAATTGATTGTAAACTTCGTGTTGGATAATCAATAGAAGACCGGATTGAAAGTGTATCGTGTTCTTGATTCTTGTTCTACTCGTTTTCTGTGAAATCTGATCTAGAGGATTCCGCACTCTAGGTTGGATAGACGATTCTGTTACTATCCATACGGCTCACGGGAACTACAATTGGTATCAGAGCCTTAGGCTCTTGATTTGCTCGGTTCAGAATCGTTTCTGCAGAAAAATCAGTGTTTTTGGACGTTTTCGGAGGCTGTGTTCGTGTTCTGCTGGTGATTTCGGATCAAATTCAAGCATTTCGGATCATTACTGATCAAAGGGCTTGCATTTCGGACCAAAATTCAGCCATTTCGGATTAATCAGCATCATTTCGGACCAGAAAGCTTGGATTACGGATCAAACAGTTGCATTTCGGACTGGAAACCAATCATTTCGGATCAATTTCGGACCAGAAACAAGCATTACGGATCAGTTAGAGTTGATTCCGGATCAGTTAAAGGGATTACGGATCCATTTCAGATAGGAAAGCTGCATTTCGGACAAGTTAAGCTTGCATTTCGGATCAGACTAATCAATTCGGACGATTACGGATCTTCATACTGCATTTCGGATTCAGAAAGTAGGATTACGGACCATTACGGATTGTAAGGGGTTCATTTCGGATAAAGAGGTCTGATTTCGAATCAGTTTAGACCATTTCAGACCATATCTTTTCATTTCGGACAAGGTGGAAATTTTTGTGGCTTGCGTCAGAAAATTCTCGCTGTTTCGTGTTTAGAACACTATCCGTAACTAATCTAAGGGAACCGTTTGCACCGTTGGAATCCTTGGATTTTTAGGGCAAAAAAAAAAAAAAAAAAAATTTGACATTATATATCATTGGAATCGTAATTTCAAGACGAATCTAACGGTATAATTTGGTAAAACCCGATTTCAGGAAAATTTTTGTACGGTGTTATCAGTTCGCTTACGGTAAAAGCTCGAAAAGGACCAGTATAGGAGTTAGATTTGGATTTTGATTCAGGTTACCAAAGTCCATTTAAACTTTTACGCTGCGTGATGGCTAAGATGGATAATGGAAGTGAGATTGTTAAGAACTGGCCAAAGCTTATAAACGTAAATGAGTATGCTGACTGGAAAAAGAAGGTTGAGGCATATGTTCAAAGTAGGGATGCGAGAATGTGGAGCTGTATGATTGATGGATACGTTGCTCCTACACGTCGTGTTGATGGAAGGGTAAAAGTAATTCCTTATGACAAGATGGATGAATCTGAGAAACAGTTGGTTGATGCTGAGAAGAGAGCTTTAGCAGTGATCAAGAAATCCTTGCCTGAGGGCATTAAGCATACCTTCAAGAACTATGGGAATTCTAGAGATCTGTGGGAAGCTTTAGAAAAACGTTATCAGATTCCTTCAAGATTGAATACATGTGATCAAGCATTGGTAGCTGAGCTTGCAGCGGTGAAGATAGGAGAGGTAGCTGTTGAGATAGAAGAGAAGAAGGTAGCAGATGATGAGAATGCTGAAAAGGTGGAGGCAGAAGTTTCAAAGGGCTTGAAGGATGTGAACGGACTTACAGCAGAGGTGAAGGTATCATCAGAATCTGTAAGTTATACATGTTTTAATTGCACTGAAATACAGGTTAAAGTTGACAGACTATCGGAGCATAACAAAATTCTGTTAGCTGAATTAGAAAAGTTAAAAGAGTCAAATGTTCTTTTGATTAAACGTGAGTCAGATTGTTTTACAAAACTCAAATCAAATGAACAAGAAATTAGCAGTTTAACAAGCAAAGTCAATGAACTGTTACAGGTCATTGATTTGGCTTGTGAAACTGTAAAAGAAAAGACTAACGAGCTTTCAGAAAAGTGCACAGAATTGGCTAATGCACAAGCCAAAATTGTTGAACTTCAGGGGAAGTTAAACAATTTTGGGAATTCTTCGTTAGTCAGGACTCAAATTCAAAAAGGTTTAAAAAGGAGTAATGATAAAACAGGGGTGGGGTTTACTAAAGCTTCATCTTCTGGAAATCAAGACTACTCTTTTCTACCAAAAGAAGAAGAGCTAATTGATTTTGTAACCACTGCACAAGAGGTAGTGGATCCGATAGCTGTGGACTTGCCAAATAGTCCAGTTTCTTTGAAAGAATCTGTTGGGTCTAACAGTACACCTCATAAAGTGGATGAGGATACTGAAGACAAAAAGGCCAAAACATTTAAAAAGGGATCAAACAAAAAGAAAACTTATAAGAAAAGATCCTGTTTTAAATGTCACAACAAAGGGCACGTGGCGAGTTGTTGTCCTTTGAAGAAAGGTAAACAAAAGGTTGATGAGGTTAAGGATGGGAATCAGGTTGGGTCAAGCAATAGTGTAACACCTAGTTGTCAGACAAAGAAACCTGAATCTCAAACAAAACCTTCAACCTCAAAAAGATTTGATAGACCAAGAAGTATTTCTCCACAATTTAGTCATTATAATGGTAAATCAAATCGGTTTCAAAGTCAAAATAGAAATTTTGGATATCAAGCTCGATACCAAACTGCTGGTAGTCGAAATTTTCAACAAAGAAATGGACATAGGGGTTTTACTAACTCGAATGTTCAACAACATCCAAAATTTTTTCAAAATTCATGGTATGATTATGGGAGAAGAAGGTATCAAGATAAAAATTTACCCAAGGATCCACTGAAGTGTGATGGATATTGGATGGAAGTTCCTGTAATGGATGAATTTGGAAAACCCAAGACCATCAGGGCTTGGGTTCTTAAGTCTAACTGAGTTGTTGAGTGAATGCAGGATGACCAAGAAGGACTGTTGATGTGTTCGACAGTGGTTATTCCTGTAAAGCATCTGAGGTGAATAGTAGGTTAACATGGGTAACGAACTATTTACTTCTGTGATCATTTTGATTGTTTTTTAAACTTTAAACGTGAAAAACTGTAGTCAGGTTAAGGTGGGAGTTTGTTTGTGTTTAAATTTGTGTTTTTGAAACTTACTCCAAGAAAACAAAAATTTAGGGGGAGAAATTCCTCTAAGCCAAAAAGAGTTTAGATAGTGCGTGTGTTTAGGGGGAGTAAGTTATAAAATTTTAAAAATCCAAAAACATTGAAAAATTGGAAAAATGAGTTTTCATGGTGTGAAAAAGAAGAAATGATAGTACATCAGCAAGTTAGACTGTCACACTCGAACTGAATTAAAATGCTAAAGTGTGATAGTAGCTTCATCATATGATATACCAGTAGGCAAAAGCATGAAATAATCAACTTACCAAAGTGATATAAACTTAAAAGCACTGAGTATGAGTGGGGAACATATCAGTGGTGTATGGTTTAATGACCTTAAATCTTGCGTTGATAGATTGCCAAAATCTGAAGTTTTGGGTCTTTATACTGTTATTTCATCTGGGGATATCAGGGGTGTTCTTCTGCTGCATCCAGATACATGCTGACCTAGACACACCCAGGATATCTTTAAAAGAGCTAAAATGCCAAAACCCTGAAAATGAAGAAGCTCTCATAGAGAGTCATTCAAAATAAGTGCTAAATGCACAAATCGTACCAAAAATGGTATTTGTCTTAGCCCTCGATAAGATATTTTGGTCTCTCTGCTGTACGGAAGTACTGACCTGTTCACCAATTATCTATCGTTGAAAAATAAAACAGATGAATTCAGTATACTCACCTGCTACGATGAATCTTTGTGCATACCTTGATCGCGGGGGTATATCCTGAAGTGGGACACACTAGTATATCAGAAATAATATTACCTTAACATATCATACGGTAATGGTACTTAAAATGTTCATGCATTTGTTTATGTGGACAAACATACTGGTAATCGTCTTGAACTGCTCTTCACGATAAATTACATAAAGAATTATCTAATAGTGTGAAACAGTTTGATTTTGCTGATATGATCTTCTTGCACATGATACTCACAAAAAGAAATTTTGTAAATATTTTTTAGTTTAGTTTAATTTATTAGTTTAGTCTGTGTTAAAAAATATCAAAAATACCAAAAAAATATTTCTTTTTAAAAGGTCTCCCATTTTGAACTGACAGGTAGTTGTTTTTGCAAACTAAGATAAAATATTGGTTTATCTTTAAATGTGAAAAAGGCTAATGGTTTTTCGAGATACTTTCTTGTGTTGCTAAACAGATTGATGCAGTTATCAAAATGAAGTGCAGAATACAAGTAAAGTGCAAATTGAGAGTGAAGTGAAGAACGTGTGAAGATGCATGGTAGGATCCTTCTACTACATTGCAGAAAGAGAAAGAGATATGGAAGAATTGGAGATACTTGTTTAACCAAAGATTGCTAGTTCGCTGATCTACAACGAATGAAAGTTTTGGAGATTGGAAGCATCAGCTAAGGGGGAGTTTGTTGATGTCAGAAACTGTGTAGCTGACGCTATCCAAAGACCAAAAGACTGCAAGATGTTTGAAGACAAAGTTACACTATGAAGCTATTGTCAAGGGGGAGTTTGTTGGTGCATGTTTTGTGACAACATCTTAATAGTTTGTTTATTTAGTCTTTGGATATTTTGTATTGGGCTTAGCATTATTGGTTAGGGAGTTAATTAGTGTTATGGGCTTGGAGAATGGCCTGGCCCAGACCAAAGCCCATGTGCAAACCCTTGTCCTATATAAACAAGGCTTGGCATAAGGGTTTAGGTTACACACTTGAGACATTGGATACATTGAGAGAAATCTATAGAGAGTGGCTAGGAGATTTCTTGTGAAGGTCTTGAATTGATTGTAAACTTCGTGTTGGATAATCAATAGAAGACCGGATTGAAAGTGTATCGTGTTCTTGATTCTTGTTCTACTCGTTTTCTGTGAAATCTGATCTAGAGGATTCCGCACTCTAGGTTGGATAGACGATTCTGTTACAATCCATACGGCTCAAGGGATCTACACTTAAAGTTCCATTAGGACCTAGTTACATGTGTGTATAACCCTCTGCGTTTATACCACATAAATCCTTAATTGTCCGACATTTCCGTTAATCGCCTAAATATTGACCGTAATGCCCTTATGACCATAAAACGAGAATTTTGGAAATATGAAAGTAAAATAATATTAGTTAATGATTATTAAATATGTCCGTAAATTTTTACATCAGTTGGACATATAGATTAGGAGTTATGCTCAATGACGTAATTAGAACGCTTCTTAGTGATTTAACGGCGTCATTAGCGTAAAGCCTATCTAAACCCCATTTTTGACACCAAACCTTTTACCCACTGATGTAATATAATATTTTGGGATTTTTGAAGATTTTTAATTATTTTTAAACTGATCATAAGCTAGGATTAGCGCCTTAATTCAGTTAATACCGAATATACCCTTTTCGGCCATAAAATGAGTTTTACAAATCCTTTTGACGCCAATCCAATTGCTACTGATTTTAAATAATAAATGAAGTGTTTTGAACCGGTTTCACTGATCAGAAAACTCAGAATCCTATTTTAACCCGTACGTCGCTTAAAACGGCTTTACACGCGTATTATACGCATAGTTTGGGTTTAAAACTATTTTGACATATAAGACTTATAACCAAATGTTATAACCTGTTAAAATAAACTATTTTACTGATGTATTCAGACCCGGTTCACTGAAACTTAATTAATTCCTTTTATAACCTTTAAAATGACCAAAATACCCCTACGGGGCTTAATAAGTGATTTGGGCATAATGGAAGGTATCCTACTGATATCACAACATATTTAAGGCATGTTAACTTAGGAAACCTGTTTAGGACTCTTACGGTTACCCGTTACGCTTTATACGCGTTCGGTTCGGTTTATGTAACTAGTTTACATAAATAAGCCGAAACGGGTCAAACCTTATCGGTTTTATATAAAAATCCAGAATGTGTATAACATACCCATATTAAGCAAGTCTTCAAAGTTTTCGGGTCTAAATCACATTCTATCCGGTCTTCGCTTAATCGTGCGTACGAACCGTATCTTTAAAACTAACCGGTCTAAGCTTAAGCTTAACTAAAGACCCGTTAGGATTCTAATAGGTTATTATAAACCTTCGTTCCAGATTAGGAGAACCGGTAAAAGATACTTGCACTCGCTGATTTTGATTTATACTTGCTTAGGTAAATACTTTTAACTTATTTTCCCTATACGGGCTTGGGGTACGGTATATAAAATACCGCTTGGTCGGGCATTGAATCTTTAATTGTTTTATGGTTAAAGTATTGAGATGTATCGTTTAATTTGTTTTGTTTGCTTAAAGCCTTTGGGGGGTTAATGACCATGTCCCGGATATCCCTGGCATCATTTTACGAAATGGCCACGACCTTAGCACACAGATGTAGGCGTACACCTGTCAGTGTCTCATTTAAATAATGTGGTGTGTCTATTGATCTTTAACCCGGCTCGATCCGGGCTACTGAACGCATAAGTAACATGTAAATCCTTTACAAGCATTATATTCAAATAATTATCCCAAGTTATAAAATATTATTTGTGCCTTGTGCCTTAAATGCATTTTCTTAAACTCTTTTCAAAATGAGTCGGTTGATTGTATTTACCAGTGTAAACTGACGCATTTTCTTAAAAAGGTTAAGTGCAGGTACTACGCGTAATTGGGTGGCTTTTCTCCTAGCATCCCCAATAAGTCTCGCAAGCTTGGATGTCATAAACTGTTGAACATTGTTTCCTTTTATTTTGATCTACCTGTGGATTTATATTCGACTACTTGTGATACTTAATATTACAATATTGTTTGGTTGAATTAAATCTATACTTTGCTTCCGCTGTGCATTTAAATATTGTGTTGTTTGACTAATATGTTACCAACCACGTCACGATACTCCCCTACCGGGACCACCGGTAATACGTGGAAATTTGGGATGTGACAGGTTGGTATCAGAGCCAACATTGAGTGAATTAAACACTAGCCTTTTGTGTTTAATCTCAATGACACAATTGCACATTCCTAAATCTTCGAGTCTAGACAAAGAACTTAGGAATAATCCAAAATGTTTTTATTTTACTTTTAACTTTGTCCTTTATTTTTCCTTGTTGTTACCTTTGTTTATATGGACAGGTTTAACAATGCCGCCAAGATTCAGGCGAGGAAGTCGAGGAAAGGAGCCAATGAGCGCCCCTAACGTCCATGAGGCCGGGCCTTCGCTCCGGCGAACTCCTTCTTCTACAAGGAGTGCAGATCCACAAGAACATTGGAGGATTTACGAGGAGCCTTCCAGACGATCTACGTCGTATAGCTCAACGCCTCCATATCATCACTCCTATGGGCCTCAGTCCGAGAATGAGCCCAACAATCCGCCACCTTCATACATACCTCTACAACGATCCATATCGCAGCGTTCCTTCGACGACCCTACTCCTGTCTTTTGGGGCCAGTTTAACCCGGCAGACTATCTACCAGAACAAGGGGGCTTTAACCCACTAGGACCGGAGGATCATTTTTCAGGTGATCAAGCGATGGACATGGACGAGGATACAGATCCCGTCGAGCCTGCAACCGGAACCCCGAACCATCCTGTGGAGATCTCTGATGGTTCGTCTTTTCACGGAACACCATACCAAGGTCCGGATAGTCACCAGGCATGATTCGAATGGTGTGAGTGGTACTATACACCATCTTACCACTCATCGCCTCACCAGCAGCCGCAACAGCAGCAGCAAGATCCCTCTGGGGATCCACGTTTCGTGGCAGTCACGCCACCGCCACCACCACCGCCAGTTCATCTAGAGCCTCCAGCGCCACCAAGACGTAGGAGGACTGGCGCACGGATGTCAGCACGAGGAGGGGAGTTTCATTTCAGTACCCCTCAACACTCTAGCGGCAGCCACTACCCGCCAATATATGAAGACCCACATATGGGTGGATCTTCAGTTCCAGTTTCAGAGGTGAATTCGGCACCTATTGCACCGCCATCACCGGGTTTTGGTAACCCTATCCCTGCATATACTGCTCCGGCAGCTTACAACCCATACGGACCGCCAGCATACCATAACTATAATTATGCCGAGGCCGACCCATACCAAGTGGCAGCAAACTACCTTGCCCAAAATCCTGAGGGACCATATGGAACCCCTTGGGGAATGGGACATCCAGCTCGTGGGTATCAAGTACCTGCTCAGCCGCCGCCACAGTACCAGCCACCACGGTTTTCTCCACCAGAGCAGGAGGATCTCCGTCAAAGACTGGGCAGGGTTGAGCGAGACCTCCAGAGAGAGCGTAAGAAGAATGAGGGATTCATGAGTAGTTTGGCAAGTTTGCTGAAAGGAAAGAAGAAACGGGATCGTTAAATCCCAATATGTATTATTGTATTTCCTTGTTTAAATCAAGCCCCTACGTGGACATTTATTTATGTGAGTATGTAGTCCCTGCGTGGACATCTATCTTTGTACTTAGTCCCTACGAGGACTTGTCTCTATTAGTCCCTGCGTGGACATTTACTTTTGTAAACCGTCCCTGTGAGGACATGTATTATCTGTATAGCTCCTGCGTGGGCAAGTGTTACTGTATAATTAAACTACTTTTAAGTTTTAATGGAATGTAAGTTTATAAATTTCATCTTTGCTATGTTATGCATAATTAAACTATATATGAAATAAATAAATCGGAATCATTCCTTTTAAAATCTATCTGCCTATGTTATTTTTATTTAGGATCTTAAAGGTATAACCTAGCCTGCATGTCATTTTAAGACCTGGCCAAGATAAGATGGTAAAACCCGTTAAAAAGATTCAAATTCCTGTTAACATCTGAAAACATGTTAACACTCCTGGCAGACATGATTCGTTAAAAACACACGTGTTATTATTATATATGGATCTTTTCAAAGATTCCAAACCCAACTAAATGATCTCTGAATCATGGGTTAAATCATTAATAAATATGATTGGTTCTTGTTACCATCCATTGGTAATAGAATGCCTACGGGCCCTTCTCATTTTCATATGAGACAAAAGACAGTAATAGTCTGTGACACTGTCTAATAAAGGTAATGAACTTTGTTCAAACCTTCATGCTTTGATTCTCTGAAATCATAGCTTATGATTTAAATTGTCCCTGTGGCAAGGCCTTATGTGCTAATAAAACTGTTATTGTTTTATAATTAGGATAAATTATGATTGAAATCCTAAATAAATGTGAGTAATAAATTAACCATATATGGTCTACGTTTACCACGGTTAGTAAATTGCCATAAAAGACAATTCTATAATAAACTCACCAATAAATTGATGTCAATATGTAACAGTTCAAGCTACATGGCAGACTCAAATGAGGTCAACAGTCACCCAGGGAGAGAGCATGATAATGCCCGAGTAAATGTAGCGGGTGCAGAATTACAGGCAATGATAGATAATGCCGTTAATCGAGCTATGGATAGACAACTCCATGAATCCGGTGGTAACCATACAAGGACCCAATCTGCACCACACTCTAGAACACCCTCCAGGACCCACACTGCCCACAACAGTAATTCTCACCACTCATCAAACCAGAGGAGTGCTCCATCCTAAAGAGTCGTACATAATCAAGAACCCCGTAATAAGGGTTGCTCCTATAAATACTTCGTTTCGTGCAAACCCAGGGATTTCACTGGGGAAAAAGGAGCAGTAGATTGCATGACTTGGTTGGACGAGATGGATACTGTTGTGGATATCAGTGGTTGCAATAATAGGGATATTGTGAAATTCGTGTCTCAGTCTTTTAAGGGGGAAGCATTGGCTTGGTGGAGATCTTTGATCCAAGCTACGGGGAAAGTCCCGTTGTACAACATGACCTGGGAACAGTTCATGGCGCTGATCAAGGAAAACTGCTGCCCTCAACATGAGGTGGAGAAAATTGAAGCTGACTTCTTGTCGCTGGTCATGAGAAACCTAGACTGTCAGGCCTACCTTACCAGTTTCAACACTTTGTCAAGATTGGTTCCATATTTGGTAACTCCGGAACCCAAACGTATAGCCCGATTCATTGGGGGTTTGGCCCCGGAGTTCAAGGCAAGTGTAAAGGCCTCCAGACCAACTACTTTTCGGTCTACAGCGGACATATCATTGTCTCTTACCTTGGATGCGGTCAGGCTGAAATCGCAGAGGAACACTGATACCAAAAAGAGGAAGCGTGAGGATGACAACTCACAACGTTCAGACAAGAAGCAGAAGGGAAACAATGACCACAGGAAGGGGTCAGGATTTAGGAAGGATGGTCAGCAGACGGGTGAAAAACCCAGATGTAAAATCTGTAAGAGACAGCACTTTGGGAAGTGCAGGTATGAATCGAATTCGAATTCACAATCGAAATCTTTTGCATGTGGGTTGTGCAAATCCAAGGAACACAAAACCTTGGATTGCAAAAAGATGAAGGATGCGACCTGCTACGGTTGCAATGAAAAGGGGCACATCAAGACCAATTGCCCAAAATATGCCAAGAAGCCTGAAGAGGCTAAGAAACCAATGCTAGGGTCTTCAGGATGGATGCTAAGGAAGCCATCAAGGACGACAATGTGATAACAGGTACCTTTCTCGTAAATGATGTTTATGCGAGAGTGTTATTTGATTCAGGCACTGATAAGTCGTTCGTAGATAATAAGTTTTGTGAATTGTTGAAATTACATGTTAAGACTTTAAGTGTGAAGTATGAGGTGGAACTAGCAGATGGTACTTTAGAAACCGCCTCAACCTTATTAGATGGGTGTTTCATATCCATTAAGAACCCCTCTTTTCCTTTGTCCCTACTTCCTTTAAAACTAGCCGGTTTTGACATAGTTTTGGGTATGGACTGGTTATCTCATAACCAGGCCCATATTATTTGCAATAAGAAGCAAGTGATGATCAAGACTCCGTCTAGTGAATCACTTACTATCCAGGGAGATACCCAGTATGGGCTACCCGAGAAAATGTCTATACTCAAAGACTCTAAGTGTTTGAAGAAGGGTTGTGTCATCTACATGGCACAAGTGATTATTGATGAGCCGAAGCCCAAGATTGGGGATATCCCCGTCGTTTCTAAATACCCTGGTGTTTTTCCTGAAGAACTACCTGGTTTGCCACCAGATAGACAAGTAGAATTCAGAATTGACATTATTCCTGGATCAACACCGGTAGCAAGGGCGCCTTATAGATTGGCACCAACAGAGATGAAGGAATTGAGAACGCAGCTAGATGATTTGCTAGCCAAAGGTTTCATCAAACCTAGTTCGTTTCCTTGGGGGATCGATGCGTCTGTGCATCGACTACCGTGAGCTTAATAAGGTCACCATCAAGAATAGGTATCATTTGCCCAGAATCGACGATCTGTTCGATCAACTTCAAGGGGCAAGTTTCTTCTCGAAGATTGACTTAAGGTCAGGCTACCATCAATTGAAGGTTAGAGATGAAGACGTGCACAAAACAACATTTAGGACTCGTTATGGTCATTACGAGTTCCTAGTGATGCCTTTTGGGCTCACTAATGCACCAGCCGCGTTCATGGATCTCATGAATCGCGTTTGCAAGCCGCACTTAGATAAATTCGTCATCGTTTTCATCAATGATATCCTCATCTACTCGAAGAACCAAGCTGACCATGAGAAGCATCTTCACTGCATTTTGGAACTACTTCATAAAGAAAAGCTCTATGCCAAGTTCTCGAAGTGTGAATTCTGGCTTCGAGCAGTCCAATTTCTTGGACATGTTGTTAGTGAGTGTGGTATCCAAGTAGATCCCGCTAAAGTTGAAGCTGTCATGAATTGGCATGAGCCAAAGACGCCTACAGAAATTCGTAGCTTCCTAGGTTTGGCAGGATATTATAGGCGATTCATTGAAAACTTTTCAAGGATTGCTGCACCCCTGACTTCGCTGACACGTAAGAAGATTAAGTTTGACTGGGGTCCTAAGCAGCAGGAATCCTTCGAGATTCTGAAACAAAAGTTGAGCAATGCTCCAGTACAGACATTTCCTGATGGAATAGAAGAGTTTGTAGTTTATTGTGATGCATCACACACCGGGATGGGGTGTGTGCTTATGCAAAAAGGCAAAGTCATTGCCTATGCTTCACGTCAGTTAAAGGTGCACGAAAAGAATTACACCACCCATGACTTGGAGTTGGGTGCCGTTGTATTCGCACTAAAACTGTGGAGGCATTACTTATATGGAATCAAATGTGTGATCTATTCTGATCACAAGAGCCTTCAACATCTGTTCAATCAGAAGGACTTGAACGTGAGGCAACGCCGTTGGATGGAAACTCTGAATGATTACGATTGTGAAATAAGATACCATCCCGGCAAGGCGAATGTAGTCGCCGATGCCTTGAGTCGGAAGGAGAAGGTGAAACCCATCCGAATCAATGCCAAGCGCATGGAAATAAAGAACAATTTGATTGAAAGGTTGTTAGCTGCACAGAAGGAAGCTGTGTTGGAAGCTAACTATCCTAACGAAAAGCTAGGGGTAACTGAGGAACAGTTAACACTTAGCAAGGACGGAATTCTAAGATTGAATGGAAGAATATGGGTTCCCGTATATGGAGGACTTCGTGATATTATTCTCCAGGAAGCCCATAGTTCTAAATATTCCGTTCATCCTGGAGCTGATAAGATGTACCAGGATCTAAGGGCAAATTATTGGTGGATAGGCTTGAAGAAGTCTGTAGCCACCTATGTAGCTAAATGCTTGACATGTGCGCAAGTCAAAGCCGAGCATCAAAAGCCGTCAGGCTTGCTACAACAGCCTGAACTTCCTACATGGAAGTGGGAGATGGTGACGATGGATTTCATCACCAAGCTGCCAAAGACAAGGAAAGGAAATGATACTATATGGGTGATCGTTGATAGACTGACTAAGTCAGCCCATTTCTTACCCATCAAGGAAACCTACAGCTCCGACATGTTAGCCCAGTTGTACGTGGATAAGATTGTAGCTTTACATGGCATACCAGTGTCTATTATCTCTGACAGAGATACTAGATATACGTCACATTTTTGGAAAAGTTTCCTACAATATTTGGGCACACGTTTAAATTTTAGTACGGCTTACCATCCTCAGACAGACGGTCAGAGTGAGCGTACTATTCAAACGTTGGAAGACATGCTTCGTGCATGTGTGATCGATTTAGGTGGCAGTTGGGATAACCACCTACCGTTAATCGAGTTCTCCTACAACAATAGCTACCATACCAGCATTAAGGCTGCGCCTTTCGTGGCCTTATACGGTAGAAAGTGTAGAACGCCCGTTTGTTGGGCGGAAGTTGGAGATGTCCAATTATCGGGACCAGAGATAGTGTTCGAAACGACGGACAAGATTGTCCAGATATGAGACCGTCTCAAAGCTGCCCGGGATAGGCAGAAGAGCTACGCTGATCCTAAGCGTAAAGCTTTTAACTTCGAGGTAGGTGATAAAGTTCTGCTTAAAGTATCACCCTGGAAAGGAGTGATGCGATTTGGTAAGAAAGGCAAGCTAAGCCCGAGATACATAGGACCTTTCGAGGTTATCGAACGTGTCAGGTCAGTTGCTTATAAGCTAAACTTACCAGAAGAGCTCAGTGGAATTCACAATGTATTTCACATCTGCAATCTGAAAAAGTGTTTCGCTGATGAATCACTGGTCATACCACATTCGGATGTGCATATAGATGAGAGCTTGAAATTTGTGGAAAAACCATTGTCGATCGAGGATCGACAGGTTAAGAAGCTACGAAGGAAGCATGTACCGATTGTGAAAGTCAAATGGGATGCCCGTAGAGGTCCCGAGTATACGTGGGAGGTTGAGTCCACAATGAAAGAAAAGTACCCTTATCTTTTTCAGTAAATCTCGAGGTCGAGATTTCTTTTAAGGGGGTGAGGATGTAACACCTCGGAAATTTACGTCCTATAATGTCTTGACACGTGTCATAACCTTTAAACATGTGAAAGAATACTTTCGAGGGACTAAAGTTGACAAACAATGAAACTATGTAAATATAAGGGTTCAAAGTGTCGACAATGAATAAATATACTTTACAATAACCCTACATGATGTTTATAACCTTAAACGAATGAATCATGGATCATACGTAGCGAATTGTGAAAGAAAGTGAGAGATTACAAACTACGGGGGGTTAAATATGTCAACATGTTAAGATTATAAGATATACCTCTGAGTGACCTTTTTAGCAAACTCGAAGCCTTGTAACGATTAATTATACTCACTAGAATGCACCATAAAAATTTCACCAAGTTTCGTTACCGTATGAGAAAGTTATGATAAAATTCGTGTGTGAGGGTTAGAATCATCAACATTGAAAATTTGGGCTTTTCGGGTGATCACAAAGCTACCCGAGGACTTGACAAAGATGGTATAAACCTTAAAGCCCCCATATGTCAATATTGAAGCCTCATAATGCAAGAATTGTAGTGAAAACAACCTTTCGGGGGACCAAGGACCAAAATGCAATAAAAGGAAAGTTTAAAACCTGAACCCAGCCTCCAGGCGGCCCGCGTAAGGATTACCAATACCTCAGGTGGGCCGCGTCCGACTGCCAGATGCAGAAAAAACAGGCAGGTGCCTGTTAAGCTCTTGTAACCGACTTTAAACTCAGGTTTTCGATTCTATGGGCTTCCTATACTGGTATATAGCCTATAGAAGACACATGTATCAATCTTGGATCATCCTAGACCCATTTGGCATCAATTTAGAAAGATCAAAGTTCATATAAAAGTCTCATGTTGCAACATACAAACACATTTCAACTTCTGGACATTTTGAGGAGATCAAGAACTGATACAAGACTTCCTAATCAACAATTAGACTTATGTAAGTACCCTTAACTCTTCTTAATCAAGTTTTGTTTAGTATTTAGCTTAGAAGTCAAACCGTCGTAATTACGGTTTGACTTAGCGTTAGATCACAAACGTTCCAGGGTTTTGTCGAAATGAAAGTTGTTATAAGTTGGTAATTATGTGGGCTTTAAAGCCTTAAAAGGCCACCCACTGATTTCCATCCTAACTGGGTCGTTTGTCGAGTCAACGGTAATTAGAAAAAGTCAACAGAATCATTAAACGCGTAATTAGTGATATAGAAGGTGTGTAACCTGTTTTATCATTCATATAACTTGGTAATAAGTGTACGGACTTGTCTAAGCTTGTGTGATTCGACAACTTTCTGTTTTGAACCGATTCGGAACCGAAAGACGCAAAAGTTTGACTTTTGCTTTGACTTCAGTTCTGACCCGGTTTTGATAGGTTTAGACATGCCTTAAAGTTCCATTAGGACCTAGTTACATGTGTGTATAACCCTCTACGTTTATACCACATAAATCCTTAATTGTCCGACATTTCCGTTAATCGCCTAAATATTGACCGTAATGCCCTTATGACCATAAAACGAGAATTTTGGAAATATGAAAGTAAAATAATATTAGTTACTGATTATTAAACATGTCCGTAAATTTTTACATCAGTTGGACATATAGATTAGGAGTTATGCTCAATGACGTAATTAGAACGCTTCTTAGTGATTTAACGACGTCATTAGCGTAAAGCCTATCTAAACCCCATTTTTGACACCAAACCTTTTACCCACTGATGTAATATAATATTTTGGGATTTTTGAAGATTTTTAATTATTTTTAAACTGATCATAAGCTAGGATTAGCGCCTTAATTCGGTTAATACCGAATATACCCTTTTCGGCCATAAAATGAGTTTTACAAATCTTTTTGACGCCAATCCAATTGCTATGATTTTAAATAATAAATGAAGTGTTTTGAACCGGTTTAACTGATCAGAAAACTCAGAATCCTATTTTAACCCGTACGTCGCTTAAAACGGCTTTACACGCGTATTATACGCATAGTTTGGGTTTAAAACTATTTTGATATATAAGACTTATAAACAAATGTTATAACCTGTTAAAATAAATTATTTTACTGATGTATTCAGACCCGGTTCACAGAAACTTAATTAATTCCTTTTATAACCTTTAAAATGACCAAAATACCCCTACGGGGCTTAATAAGTGATTTGGGCATAATGGAAGGTATCCTACTGATATCGCAACATATTTAAGGCATGTTAACTTAGGAAACATGTTTAGGACTCTTACGGTTACCCGTTACGCTTTATACGCGTTCGGTTCGGTTTATGTAACTAGTTTACATAAATTAGCCGAAACGGGTCAAACCTTATCGGTTTTATATCAAAATCCAGAATGTGTATAACATACTCATATTAAGCAAGTCTTCAAACTTGTCGGGTCTAAATCACATTCTATCCGGTCTTCGCTTAATCGTGCGTACGAACCGTATCTTTAAAACTAACCGGTCTAAGCTTAAGCTTAACTAAAGACCCGTTAGGATTCTACTAGGTTATTATAAACCTTCGTTCCAGATTAGGAGAACCGGTAAAAGATACTTGCACTCGCTGATTTTGATTTATACTTGCTCAGGTAAATACTTTTAACTTATTTTCCCTATACGGGCTTGGGGTACGGTATATAAAATACCGCTTGGTCGGGCATTGAATCTTTAATTGTTTTATGGTTAAAATATTGAGATGTCTCATTTAATTTGTTTTGTTTGCTTAAAGCCTTTGGGGGGTTAATGAACATGTCCCGGATATCCCTGGCATCATTTTACGAAATGGCCACGACCTTAGCACACAGATGTAGGCGTACACCTGTCAGTGTCTCATTTAAATAATGTGGTGTGTCTATTGATCTTTAACCCGACTCGATCCGGGCTACTGAACGCATAAGTAACATGTAAATCCTTTACAAGCATTATATTCAATTAATTATCCCAAGTTATAAAATATTATTTGTGCCTTGTGCCTTAAATGCATTTTCTTAAACTCTTTTCAAAATGAGTCAGTTGATTGTATTTACCAATGTAAACTGACGTATTTTCTTAAAAAGGTTAAGTGCAGGTACTACGCGTAATTGGCTGGCTTTTCTCCTAGCATCCCCAATAAGTCTCGCAAGCTTGGATGTCATAAACTGTTGAACATTGTTTCCTTTTATTTTGATCTACATGTGGATTTATATTCGACTACTTGTGATACTTAATATTACAATATTGTTTGGTTGAATTAAATCTATACTTTGCTTCCGCTGTGCATTTAAATATTGTGTTGTTTGACTAATATGTTACCAACCACGTCACGATACTCCCCTACCGGGACCACCGGTAATACGTGGAAATTTGGGGTGTGACAGGTTGGTATCAGAGCCAACATTGAGTGAATTAAACACTAGCCTTTTGTGTTTAATCTCAATGACACAATTGCACATTCCTAAATCTTCGAGTCTAGACAAAGAACTTAGGAATAATCCAAAATGTTTTTATTTTACTTTTAACTGTCCTTTATTTTTCCTTGTTGTTACCTTTGTTTATATGGACAGGTTTAACAATGCCGCCAAGATTCAGGCGAGGAAGTCGAGGAAAGGAGCCAATGAGCACCCCTAACGACCATGAGGCTAGGCCTTCGCGCCAGCGAACTCCTTTTTCTACAAGGAGTGCAGATCCACAAGAACCTTGGAGGATTTACGAGGAGCCTTCCAGACGATCTACGTCGTATAGCTCAACGCCTCCATATCATCACTCCTATGGGCCTCAGTCCGAGAATGATCCCAACAATCCGCCACCTTTATACATACCTCTACAGCGATCCATATCGCAGCGTTCCTTCGACGACCCTACTTCTGTCTTTCGGGGCCAGTTTAACCCGGCAGACTATCTACCAGAACAAGGGGGCTTTAACCCACTAGGACCGGAGGATCATTTTTCAGGTGATCAAGTGATGGACATGGACGAGGATACATATCCCGTCGAGCCTGCAACCGGAACCCCGAACCATCCTGTGGAGATCTCTGATGGTTCGTCTTTTCACGGAACACCATACCAAGGTCCGGATAGTCACCAGGCACGATTCGAACGGTGTGAGTGGTACTATACACCATTTTACCACTCATCGCCTCACCAGCAGCCGCAACAGCAGCAGCAAGATCCCTCTGGGGATCCACATTTCGTGGCAGTCACGCCACCGCCACCACCACCGCCAGTTCATCTAGAGCCTCCAGCGCCACCAAGACGTAGGAGGACTGGCGCACGGATGTCAGCACGAGGATGGGAGTTTCATTTCAGTACCCCTCAACACTCTAGCGGCAGCCACTACCCGCCAATATATGAAGACCCACATATGGGTGGATCTTCAGTTCCAGTTTCAGAGGTGAATTCGGCACCTATTGCACCGCCATCACCGGGTTTTGGTAACCCTATCCCTGCATATACTGCTCCGGCATATCTTCTTCAAATTTCTTTTTAAAAAAACTAAACACTTCTTTTTTGACTAGAGAAGGTTTAGTTACCCAACCCCCATTGAAACCAACCCCGGAATCGCATTAGAGACTCTTCGTTTATTAATAACACCGTGAAAAAAGCTCGTATTCTCATCCCCTTCCTTCGTCCCTTTCACCCTCGATTTTTGTCGCAAATCTTTGGCTTTGAACTCTTCCAATTCTTTTAATCTAACTTTGGCTTCCGAGTAGATCCATTGTTCGGCTTCAACCAAGTCTTTCCTCTTTTTTAACCGAATCCTTCCACACCAAAATAGCTTGTCTCAAAAACTTCAGTTTATTCAAAAAATACACATCAGGATCTCCCCTACCACTATAATCCAAACAAGCTTTAGACACCACATCATCGAAGTCTTTCCTATGAAGCCACGAATTGAAAAACTTGAAAGGTTTAGGACCATATTTACGATCTTCCACCTTCAAAATAAGCGGATTGTGATCCGATTTTTCCGTAGCCAAAGCCCGGTACTCGGCATTTGGCCACTCGGACAAGACATCCCACGAAACGAAAATCCGGTCAATGCGACTACATTTGTTCCCCGTCACATACGTAAACTTTCGACCACGTAAACCATATTCATGGAGACCGACCTCTTCCAAAAACTCGTTAAAGTCACTAGCCGAGCCCACATTAAATTTGGAGTTCCTACGCTCGTCTCTATTCCGGACACAATTAAAATCGCCTCCAATAATCACCATCCCTCTATAGTTATCAAGAAAACGCGCCAATTCAACCCATAACACCTTCTTGTCCGCCGGCTTTTCTGGAGCATAAACGTTGATGACACATAATTCTTTGCCACTTTCTTTCACTATCCCACGCAAAGACAAAAAATACCGATTTTTAAGCACCGAAACCGAATTGTACTTCTTATTATCCCATAGCGTAACCAATCCTCCCGATCTACCGGTCGCGTCTACGCATTCCATACCATAATTATCATTACCCCAGAACCTGCTAATGTTAAACCCTTCCAAACTAGCGAATTGAGTCTCCTGTATCAAAACAAAAGCCGCTCCATTTCGAATACGAATATTACGAATCCAGTCACCTTTTTCAACATTCCCTATACCTCTAATATTAATCGAGACCACATTCATTGAGCAACCGGTTGAACTCCTTCTTTATGAATTTCGTTTACCAAAGATTCTTCAAACAACTCCATATTCTCAGCCCCCAGAACTTTAGCTAAAGCAATAGTTTCATGCACTTCCTCTGCTTGATCAAAGACTGGAGAATTAACCATTTCAACATTTGCACGACTCTCAACACCTGTCCCATCTTTATCTAAACCTCCTTCATTCGAGTCCAAACAAGTATTAAGATCCGGAGTCACAAAGTCACCATCTTGATTCCCCGAGGTACTCTCAAAGACAAGATGATTAGGTTCCGGAAAGATGAATCTATCGATATCAAACGGGTCGCTACCATCTCTTTGACGTTTCTTAGGTCTGCCTGGATCGGAATGAGAAGGCGATTTACCTGGAGACTTCTTACGCATACTCTTCCTCCTCTTCTTTTTAGACATCACGGACCTACTACCTTCGGTAAACTGATTTGAAATCACCTCCTGAATGTCCCCATTCTAAATAATAACGTTATCCGAACCACTCTTCCTGGACCCATCCTGAATCTCAATATCCTCCATAGTAATCTCCCCTTCCTCCACTCCCTTGTCACCCTACTCCTCCACTACCGTATTCCCCATCCCCACCGCAGTATCCTCATCCTCCTCTAAATCTACTAAGCAATCCGGTAACCAACCAACGTCCTCCTCCTCAACCAAGACGTCGACTCTAGAAGAATGCCAATTAATAACACATTTTTGATTCACTCGATCCACCTTATCAACCATCACCCCAACCACCGCAGACGATAAATCGTTTCCTTCTTCGTCAAACTGAGCCGAAAGGACCACCCTACCAAAGTTAGATGCTATGACATCCAAGACTTGAGAACAAGATAAAACTAGAGGTACCCCATGCAAACGGACCCATGCAATCCTCTCATACTTCAACACCTGGCCGCTCCACTTATCACATTTATCCAAATAACCTTCCCATCCTTTAGGATTCCCAAGAAAATTCTCCATCTCCTCATTATTCCGAAACACCAGTAACACATTAAAACCACCTATATACCTTATCATAATCGGAACCTCACACACCTCCTTTAGAATATACCTCAAACTATTTAGTTCCGAGTAACCTTTCACCCTAGCCACAATCCCACGATCAAATAATTCACCAAAAGCACCAATATTACCATCGACTCTAATCTCCAGACACCCTTCCCCTACCTCCTTATCAATTAAAGTATCCTTAAAAGAGCGAGAACCACTTACCACGTTAATGTTTTGCTCCACTGATTTACCTTTGTCAACACGCACAACCGTGTCTTCAGAAACTTCCTGAAAATCTTTCCTCACTGGCTGCCACACTTTCTCATCCTTCCTGCTCACCGACTGATCCTTGACGAACTTCGCTGGGGAGATGAATAGTTTATAGCTTCCGATCCACACGTCCTTCAACCTATCATCCAGATCCGATCGATTCCTTTCAACCTTGAGCGTAACGAACCCGAATCTCTTACCAAGCCGATCGTACTTCCTTGCAATATACGATCCTAGGACCTCCGCATACCCGTTCAAAACACTGGCCAGATCCGCAGACGAACAGCGTTCCGGTAGATTTGAAATAAAATACTTGATACCCCCACCCGAAACATTGTTTGCCTTGGATTGCTGATTGTTAACCTTGCCTCTACCCTTCTTAGACGGTGCATCGTACCAAGTGTTAAGCTTGTAGCGTTCCTTTGCCGCCATGCATGCAAACACTAACCCTAATCGCCCCTATTTTTTCGGAGAGAAAATAACCCTTTTTGTTAACTCCATACAAGTTACTAGACTGTAATAATATAAAATTGCATTTCAAATCAATGATCTATTAACAACTAGAGTCCAGTTATGTTGGTTTAGATTTGCATATATAATATAACTCTTGTATATAACTATACAATAGCAATATAACGGACCATATAACTACATCATAAACATACATATCACTTCTAAAAATTTAGAATACAATCGTCGGGAAGCCAAAACAACAAACCAGGATTTAAATGTTTAAATGCAAATCGGACAAGGGATCGATTTGGGTACCTTAAATGTCGAACTGAAACAAATCCTAGAGTGAGACAAGATCTGCGAAACACGAGTAACTCCCGGCGGCTGCTTAGATCACTCGATCCGGTTAACATGATACGAAACAAAAATAATTGTTGATTAGTGGCAGCTCACCGTGAATCAGACTGAGAACGGAATACGAGTGGTGGGGTAGTGTGGTGGCGGCGCGAAGGTTCCGAACCTCGGTTGTGAAGCTGCCCGAATAACTCATCAATACATCAATAGGAGTTTGAAAGAGAGAACACTAGATTATTAGTTATTGGTACCTGATCGCAAATCAAAAGTCGACACTGGTGATGATGAAACTCAGCGCTACGGTCACAACGGAATGCGAAGAATGGTGCGGTGTTGGTCATGGTGGCAAACGGCTCTTGGCGGCAAGGTTGTGCGGCGGCACAAAGCTCTAGCGAACAAAGATTTATGGCGGGCTTACGGCGGTATAGGGTGGTGCGGTGACCGAAAGTTCCGGCGAACAGAGGTTTACGGTGGATTGCTACGGAACAGAGCTTAAGCAAGTTTGAAAGAAATGTTTGAATGGTTTATAGAGAAGGATGTTGACAAGATTCCATTCCAAATTCTTTGTTCAATTTGTTTAGAGGGGATATCAATTAGAATCTGAATGAGATCATTACCGAGAGAAAAATACGGTAATTTGGTTTGATAATTTTATTGAAAGTCAAATATTCAAATTGAGTAAAAACTGCAACAACAAAAACGATGGACCTAAATATAAATTTCCATAACTGATTAATTCTATTAATCTTAGTATTATTATAGTAAAATACATAATCACGTTCCCAATAAAATAACATATACTATTAACTAGGTTAGAACCCCGTGTAATACACGGGTTGAATAAATGTAATTTTTTATACCAAATAATAAAACAATGTATCTTTAAAAATCTTGTTTATTACATGGGAAATAAATGTATTTTTTATATTAAATAATAGAAAAATTATATCTTTAAGAACCTCGTGTATTGTACGGGTTGAGTAAATTTAATTTTCTATATTAAATAATGAAAAAAGTTACATTTTTAAGAACCTCGGGTTGAGCACATATCTATACTATATAATAAAAGAAATCACTTTAGGGACACTTGTCATCATATTAGGCCATCTCTTATAGATAATTATTATTTTAATTTAATTTCTTCTAATTAATTATAGATAACCCTCTTATAGATAACCCTAAGTTTTCTTAATAAATAAGTATTATAATAATTATTATAATAGTATATGCCATGCCATTAAATCCTGAGATGGGCTCGTGATCTTACTCTAGCCCAGAGTCCATCCAAATATGACAAACAAACAAAGATGCCGATAACAAGTTAAATGTGGGCCCAAAATATTGTCACAACTCACAGAGATATTTTAACTGCATGCATAATTTTTTTTTAAATTAGAAAGATTTTTTTTTAAATTTACTATTAAGTTTAATCTCCTTCTCATTTATAATATTATTTAGAGTTAACTTCTATTTTGCTCCTTATAGTTTGGTCGATCGTTTTAATGGTTATGCTCCAATCTTTTAAAAATACAGTTGTGTTTTAGCAGCAAGCAGATTCATACAGTTGTGGTTTAGCATCCAGATTCATATATATGTGTTTTAACAGCAAGCATATTCATACAGTTGTGTTTTAGCATTCAAATTCATACAGATGTGTTTTAACAGCAAACAGATTCATACAGATGTGTTTTAACAGCAAGCAGATTCATACAGATGTGTTTTAACAACAAGCAGATTCATACAGATGTGTTTTAACAGCAAGTAGATTTATACAGATGTGTTTTAACAGAAAGTAGATTCATACAGATTCATACAGATATGTTTTAACAGCAAGCCGATTCATACAGATGTGTTTTAACATCAAGCAGATTCATACATATGTGTTTTAACATCCAGATTCATACAGATGTGTTTTAACAGCAAGCAGATTCATACAGCTGTGTTTTAGCATTCAGATTCATACAGTTGTGTTTTAACAGCAAACAGATTCATACAGTTGTGTTTTAACAGCAAGCAGATTCATACACTTGTGTTTTAGCATTCAGATTCATATAGTTGTGTTTTAACAGCAATCAGATTCATACCCTGTGTTTTACCATCTTTATATTGTGGGATCTATAAAAAAAATTGACTTTATCCCTGTAAACTGTTAAAACACAGCACCAAGAACATGCTGATAAATTGCAGTAATCTTCTGAACAATGGAATATGCGATGTAATGTGACATGGAATTTTAGATAATGAACACATTGACTTCCAGATTTGAATTCTAAAATAATAAAAATTCCGAAAATCATGGAATTTTAGTTAATGAAGATACATTCCAAAAATAAAATTAAAATGTGAAATTACATGATAGCCCTTCTACTTAAAATCCCTCAATGACACATGTCCAATTCTTATTCCTTCCTAGACTTTCTAGGAAAAATAGACTTTCCACCCAACTCCTACTCTATAAAATTATATTTATTAAACCCGTACAATAAATAAGGTTTTAAAGATATATTGTTTTATTATTTAGTATATAAAATTTATTTATTCAACCCCGTGTAATACACGGGGTTATAACCTAGTAATTTTATATAACAATCAATAAAAAATTATATCTCGTTATATCTTTATATACCATGTGTATTATACAGATTGAATAAATCTAATTTTAGATAACACATAATATTTTTTAGAAACCCGGTGTATTTCACGAGTTGTATAAAATGTAATTTTGTATAGTAAATAATAAAAAATATATCTTTAAAATACCTCATTTATTACACGGGTTGAACGAATCTAATAAAAAATTATATCTTTAAAAAAACTAATGGATATACTCGATATATGATGGATTGGGTGATTGCGGTGATGTTTCTTATAAATGTCACGCAAACATAGTGAATACCACATTTGAGTTGAGAGTTGAACACGAAAATAAAAGTATAGAACCAATAAACATTGATTAATGTTTTTGTTTACCCCTTATAAACATTTTTAAAATGGGTTCTACCTTAACTACTTTAGTTTAATAAAATAAATAAATCATTTACACTATATTAGTTTATATTTAGTGTACGTATTTTGTTAATTTCAGGATAAATAATTCTGAAAACTAATAATATTTCAAAATATTATATTATCTCCTATACGAATTGTTTAAATTTATATTAAATTAAATTTTATAATTATCTTTTAATTAATATTAATTATTTATAATTAAGTAGGATAGAGAGGAAAAAAACTAAAAAAAGATGACTTCAATAAATGACATGTGTCCCCTCATTGGTTTCTTTTATTATATAGTCAGTTGCGAATACAGATGTGTTTTAACAACAAGCAGATTCATAGATATGTGTTTTAACATCCAGATTCATACAGATGTGTTTTAACAGCAAGCAGATTCATACAGCTGTGTTTTAGCATTCAGATTCATACAATTGTGTTTTAACAGCAAACAGATTCATACAGTTGTGTTTTAACAGCAAGCAGATTCATACACTTGTGTTTTAGCATTCAGATTCATATAGTTGTGTTTTAACAGCAATCAGATTCATACCCTGTGTTTTACCATCTTTATATTGTGGGATCTATAAAAAAATTGACTTTATCCCTGTAAACTGTTAAAACACAGCACCAAGAACATGCTGATAAATTCCAGTAATCTTCTGAACAATGGAATATGCGATGTAATGTGACATGGAATTTTAGACAATGAACACATTGACTTCCAGATTTGAATTCTAAAATAATAAAAATTCCGAAAATCATGGAATTTTAGTTAATGAAGATACATTCCAAAAATAAAATTAAAATGTGAAATTACATGATAGCCCTTCTACTTAAAATCCCTCAATGACACATGTCCAATTCTTATTCCTTCCTAGACTTTCTAGGAAAAATAGACTTTCCACCCAACTCCTACTCTATAAAATTATATTTATTAAACCCGTACAATAAATAAGGTTTCAAAGATATATTGTTTTATTATTTAGTATATAAAATTTATTTATTCAACCCCGTGTAATACACGGGGTTATAACCTAGTAATTTTATATAACAATCAATAAAAAATTATATCTCGTTATATCTTTATATACCATGTGTATTATACAGATTGAATAAATCTAATTTTAGATAACACATAATATTTTTTAGAAACCCGGTGTATTACACGAGTTGTATAAAATGTAATTTTGTATAGTAAATAATAAAAAATATATCTTTAAAATACCTCATTTATTACACGGGTTGAACGAATCTAATAAAAAATTATATCTTTAAAAAACCTAATGGATATACTCGATATATGATGGATTGGGTGATTGCGGTGATGTTTCTTATAAATGTCACGCAAACATAGTGAATACCACATTTGAGTTGAGAGTTGAACACGAAAATAAAAGTATAGAACCAATAAACATTGATTAATGTTTTTGTTTACCCCTTATAAACATTTTTAAAATGGGTTCTACCTTAACTACTTTAATTTAATAAAATAAATAAATCATTTACACTATATTAGTTTATATTTAGTGTACGTCTTTTGTTAATTTCAGGATAAATAATTCTGAAAACTAATAATATTTCAAAATATTATATTATCTCCTATACGAATTGTTTAAATTTATATTAAATTAAATTTTATAATTATCTTTTAATTAATATTAATTATTTATAATTAAGTAGGATAGAGAGGAAAAAAACTAAAAAAAGATGACTTCAATAAATGACATGTGTCCCCTCATTGGTTTCTTTTATTATATAGTCAGTTGCGAATACAGATGTGTTTTAACAGCAAGCAGATTCATACATATGTGTTTTAACATCCAGATTCATACAGATGTGTTTTAACAGCAAGCAGATTCATACAGCTGTGTTTTAGCATTCAGATTCATACAGTTGTGTTTTAACAGCAAACAGATTCATACAGTTGTGTTTTAACAGCAAGCAGATTCATACACTTGTGTTTTAGCATTCAGATTCATATAGTTGTGTTTTAACAGCAATCAGATTCATACCCTGTGTTTTACCATCTTTATATTGTGGGATCTATAAAAAAAAAATTGACTTTATCCCTGTAAACTGTTAAAACACAGCACCAAGAACATGCTGATAAATTCCAGTAATCTTCTGAACAATGGAATATGCGATGTAATGTGACATGGAATTTTAGACAATGAACACATTGACTTCCAGATTTGAATTCTAAAATAATAAAAATTCCGAAAATCATGGAATTTTAGTTAATGAAGATACATTCCAAAAATAAAATTAAAATGTGAAATTACATGATAGCCCTTCTACTTAAAATCCTTCAATGACACATGTCCAATTCTTATTCCTTCCTAGACTTTCTAGGAAAAATAGACTTTCCACCCAACTCCTACTCTATAAAATTATATTTATTAAACCCGTACAATAAATAAGGTTTTAAAGATATATTGTTTTATTATTTAGTATATAAAATTTATTTATTCAACCCCGTGTAATACACGGGGTTATAACCTAGTAATTTTATATAACAATCTATAAAAAATTATATCTCGTTATATCTTTATATACCATGTGTATTATACAGATTGAATAAATCTAATTTTAGATAACACATAATATTTTTTAGAAACCCGGTGTATTACACGAGTTGTATAAAATGTAATTTTGTATAGTAAATAATAAAAAATATATCTTTAAAATACCTCATTTATTACACGGGTTGAACGAATCTAATAAAAAATTATATCTTTAAAAAAACTAATGGATATACTCGATATATGATGGATTGGGTGATTGCGGTGATGTTTCTTATAAATGTCACGCAAACATAGTGAATACCACATTTGAGTTGAGAGTTGAACACGAAAATAAAAGTATAGAACCAATAAACATTGATTAATGTTTTTGTTTACCCCTTATAAACATTTTTAAAATGGGTTCTACCTTAACTACTTTAGTTTAATAAAATAAATAAATCATTTACATTATATTAGTTTATATTTAGTGTACGTCTTTTGTTAATTTCAGGATAAATAATTTTGAAAACTAATAATATTTCAAAATATTATATTATCTCCTATACTAATTGTTTAAATTTATATTAAATTAAATTTTATAATTATCTTTTAATTAATATTAATTATTTATAATTAAGTAGGATAGAGAGGAAAAAAACTAAAAAATAGATGACTTCAATAAATGACATGTGTCCCCTCATTGGTTTCTTTTATTATATAGTCAGTTGCGAAGTATAGAAGGGGCGGGGTGGGGAGCCCGACCCCCCGAACTTTCGCTCAGTAGTGTTATATATACGGTTTTCGTATAGAATTTTTTTGGTATATATGTTTTCGACCACCCGGTTCTATATATATATATATATAAATATTTTGGTATATACGTCTTCGACCCCCCTGTCATTCGGGTAAAGCTTCGCCACTGTATATAGTATAGGTATAGATGATCTTCTGTACAACAATAAAATTATTTTATATATTATCTTATACAATATAATTTTTTATCATACAAAAATATATATTTAAGCTATAGTACGTATTTATCTATTTATTTATATATTGTTTTTGAACAATCATTAGGGATTATAATACACTCATAATTTAAATGGTTACGGAATGGAAATTTGAAGTAAAAAATAAGTCTTCAACAACCTATTTTATTAATTTTGTAAATAATAAATAATTATTGATCATAATAAGATGTTTAAATTTATATTAAATTTAATTTTATAATTATCTTTTAATTAATATTAATTATTTATAATTAAGTAGGATAGATAGAAAAAAACTAAAAAATAGATGACTTCAATGAATGACATGTGTCCCAAAGTTGGTTTCTTTTATTATATAGTTTAGATTACTTCAATCCCAATTTAATTAGATTTTATTTATTTATCATATTAGTATGTATCCTTTTTTTGGGATATTACATTAAGTTTGTAGATAAGCCTCTACATATTGAAGACATAAATGTCAAGAATTTCAAACACAAGAGATTGGTTCTAGTCAAAGTAAAATGAGACTTCAAAAGAGGACTAGAATACACTTGTGAGCTTGAATCAGAGATGCAGAGGAAATACACACACCTATTCCAGTAGACCTCGAGGACGAGTTCTAAAACAAGGTGGGGAGGATATAACAACCCTCCTAAAATATTGCTGACACCCCTAAAATATTTAGAGTACCCCTATACGCCTTAAAATACACCCGTATACTAAAAGTGGGCCCTAAATACTTTAATTTTATAAAAATAAAATAAAAACTAGAAAATAGGGCGCTCGCGGGCCGCGAAGACCTTGTTTTCGGGCTACGCGGGGAGCGAAAGCTATGGATCAAGGCGACACCCTGAGCTGCCACGTGGCAGGATCGTGTTAAGTCTATATTGTTAGTGCATTTATGTCTATCGCCTCCGTCAATCCAATTCGTAGTTAAAACAGTTTAATTCTAGCCTTATCTTGTAATATGTAGGAAAAGGCAAGGTGGCAATTCTGTAATTAATGAGAACTCTCATTAAAGCCTTGGCCTATAAATAGAAGTGTTAGGGTTAGAGTTTAGAACTTTTGCACATTTGGAGACTTGGAGAGCTTGGATCCTAGAGAGAGAGAGAGTCTAGAGAGAGAAAGTGCAAAAGGTGATTCACGTGATTGTACGATTTCATATCTTTGAATAGAATCACAGATTTAGCACGTTCTCGTGTTCGGTCCACGCACGTGTACGGATTCCGCATGTCACGCGTGTCGATACGCAATCGTTACGGAGTCGAAAACCGATCCTACAAGTGGTATCAGAGCAGGAGCTCGATTGCACGAATCAAACACACAAATTCGCATGGAGAATCATCAGATTCAGATCCAATTTCATCCAGATTTGTAATTCGAGGTGATAAACAAGATAAACAAGGTGCGAAAATCAAAGACGTGATTTAAAAATGTCAATCATGAACAGAAGGGTGTTGGTTACTGAGAGCCGAGAGGAAAAACAGGCACGAGGATATCGGAGTGATGTGTATGATGTTTTCAAAGAAGCGAGGCGTGCAAATAGATGGTGTAAAGAGAGAGAATGTTTTGTTGATCCTCAAGGAAACCCGATAGTTGATCCTGATAAGGTAGATTTTGAAGCACTAGTTGCCGCGATACCAACTGTAGGGGTTTGGTGCATAGGTCTCGAAGAGATTCCGAGATATAGACAAAAGGTAGAGGAAGGAATAAAGAAGGTGATCTATGCGAGTTTAGAAAAGAAGAAGAAAACTGTAGAGGAAATTTTTGATGAAAGCAATAAGTTGGTGAATGAGTTGAAGCAGACGTCAGAAGCAGGTGTGACACCAGAAAAAATTCAAACTGAATCTATTAAGTCATCTAACACCAATAAAATTGATGAAAATGAAAATAAATCTGATAATAAAATTAACGAACAGTGCAAGAAATGCATGGAAACGTGCAGTGCTTGTACTGAAAAAGATGAAAAGTTTAAAATCAGAGACATTGAATTCACTAAAATAGAAAAGATTTTTAAAAATAAAAGTCATGAAATGATTGAAAATGAAAAGATTTTGAAACAAGAAAACGAAAAGCTGAAACAAAAATGTGATGATCTTGAAAAAGAAAACAAAATATTGAAAGAAAAGTGTTCAGCTGTTTACAACGAATGTGTTCCAAAAAATAAAACAATTCAAGAGTTGCAAAAAGAATATGATGGAATGAAATTGTCTTATCATACAGTAAAAGAAGCTTATGAAACTTTGAAAAGTAGAGTCAAAAGTTTAGATGATAGATTGTCTGCATGTCAGAAAACAACTAAATTTCTTGAAGCTAAATATGAAGGTAAACAAATGGTTTTAAATCAATATATTGATGATGTCGCTAAGCTTAAACAAGAACTGGCAGATAAAGAAAAGTTGGTCAATAAACTGCAAAGTTATCATGCTTCTTCATACATTCTGGAACGTATTTTCAACATCACACCTGATGGGAAAGAGTCAGAAAAGAACAAAAAGGGAATTGGGTCTGAATACCATCAGGTTCCACCACCGTTGGAAAATAATTATACATTCTATGATGGCGAGAAGGTGGAAAAAGCAATAAACATGGTTGACCAGTTACCCGACAACATCAATGTGACTTACACCAAATCTGATGACATCAGTGATTCAGAGGAGTCTACCAAAACAGATAAGTCTGAATCACAAGATGAAAATGAGGGAAGTTTTCATGATAGTTATCTTAAACACTCAAAATCAGAAAAAGTTATGAATGATGATTCAAAAGGATTGGTTTATACCATGATTGGATCGGGCAAACTATTTTCGGATAATGAATTCCCAATTCAAAATGTGATTTCAAATAAAATCAACAAAGTTTTCAAACTGGTAGAGATTCAAAAGTCTGAAATTTCAAAGTTTGCTGGAAAAAGTTACAAAACTTTTTATAACAAACCTAGTTACAAAAAGAAAAACATGAAGGCTGGGTTGGGTTATAAAAAGAAACAGAATTGGAAAAGAAATGAAACACCAAATTATCAGGAAAAGATGAACTTTGTTCACAGAACAAGTTCTGAAGAAGAGAAGGAACTCCAATTTAGACGACAATCTAATGAAGAGTTCTATGCTCAGAAAAAGCAACAACAACAGGGTAAAGATGTGTCCAAGAGAACATGCTTTAAGTGTGATCAAATTGGACATCTCAGTCGAAATTGTCCAAATCTTAAACCTGTTGGTGTTGAAACAAAAAATAAGTCTGATGTTGTGAATCAGAAATCAACCAAGTTTGAATCAAAGCAAACTTGGAAGCTGAAAATGTCAAGAGCTGACTCACAACAAACATGGAAATAGGTGACACCCAGACTTAAAACAACACAAAGTTGGAAAACAACGGTAGATGCTACAAAACCAAATCAATCTTGGAAACCAAAAGTTGTTGTTCAAAATCAAAATGTTCAAAATGAATCACATTTTTACAAAAGAAGTGCTTCGAAAGGACAAACTTGGGTTGAAAAGTAACAAACGGTTTCTGTGAGTGATAATCGGAATGAAAATTCATTTGTGAAAAATGACAAAGATTTTCCGAAGTTGAATGAAACGTATTGTGTTGAAATGCCTAAGATCAAACAGACCTGGGCTAATTTGTTCAAGTAATTGAATAGTTTGAATGTGCAGGTGCTCAAGAACTTTGAAAAATACCAAGATGGAGACGAGAGCAGCCTGGCACGAGAGGAAGAGACTGTTGGTCCCTGCGATTGTTAAACAGGGAGTTTGTTTGTTATCTGTACATAAATAAACAATATTTCTAAAACCCTAAAAATTGAAAAATTTAAAAACCAAAAATATGTTTTTATTTTGTCAAAAATTTTGAAAAATAAAAAATATGTTTGTTTTTAAGTTTTGTCAAAAATTTTACAAAAATATGTTGATTGAATATGCCGAAACCCTCACGGCTGAACAAACATGATTAATTTCACAAGATTGAAAAACGGTTTTCAAACTGTCAAATATCAATGTGTTGTAAATCATGGGGGTATATTTTCTGCAAAACAGAGCATGTGAAGCAGAAAATGGATGGCGAGACAAAACTATCTTCATCGGTTATCAAATTTTATTTAAAATGTTTTGAATTTTAGGGGGAGTAAAAATTTCAGAAAATACAAAAACATTTGAAAATTTGAAAAAGCAAAAAACATGATAAAATTCAAAAATGAGTTGTGTGTAAAAAGAGAAAATGATAGTACATCAGTAGACAATCACAGTGCGCTAAAGATATGGAAAGTTAAAATGTGATAAACGGTCTCACTGATGATACGCCAGTAGGTTTTTACACGCTTAGTAGATTGTTTGCGAGATATAAACCTAAATATCAAATACTTACTTATCTCGTCGGGAACATCTCTCGGATATATGGGTAACCCCCGAAATCTTGTTTGAGAGATTGCCTGATTCTGAGATACTAGGTCTTTATACTGTTTGATATCTGGGGTATTATACCTGGTCTTCTGATATTGCGGAAGCAATGGCCAAGACCTCGTATAATACTTTACGCACTTTAAAAATCTTACCCTCTGCATAAAATTGAAAAATATCGAAAGATATGAATCAATTGCAGTTGAAGAAAAGATTCCTTAAAGGGAACACACCTAAAGTCGAGCCTTCATCTCTTTGAGTGAACGGAAGTTCATACCTGAGCTCTCAAGGTCTCGTACTAACCCAGAGAACAGATATCAAATTGGTATACTCACCTATAAGAATGAATATAGGGAATTTTGATACGGGAGTATATTCTGAGGTGGGACACACGAATAAGTTTAAGTTCTTAAAACACTAATTCCGTATCTCGAAACAGTTGAACTTTGTGTGAAAATTTAAGTGGATCAGTATACTGACAATCTAAGTGAATCGTTTAGAACTTAAAGTGTTTAAAGCTCAACGGTGCTAGTGATTTGTCATAAACCGATATGATCCTCTGACACAAACTCAAACAAAAATATTGTCTGTAAATATTTTTTACTGCTTTATGTTTCAGAAAATACAAAAAAGATTTTTTTATTCCGTTTTATTTTCGACAACTGATGTCTGAATGCTGAGTTTCAAAATATAAGTATGCTGATCGTGTTTCTAAAAATAAAACAAGTTCATTAATTTGAAACGTGTAGTTTTAAAATCAAAAATAAAAAACAGTTTGTGATATCACCAAGGTCATTAATTTGGACTTGGATGATTAACTGTGAGGGATTTGGGATCTTAAAGTATTAAAATCTGTTTTAAAGAGCTAGTTTCGATGTTGGATTCTTAATACTGCCAAATCTTTAAAAGTCATTTGATAGGGGGAGAGATTCAAGTAATACTGGATATATTCATACTATTATATTTTAAGTGCCAGGTCACAATTCCTGGACAACCGAAAACGCTTTCACTGTCGAAATATTTTAGCTTATGCTGAGAAAGCCAGGTTTTTAATCCTGAATGTTCAAAACATTTTTACTTATAAATGTTTGAGAATTGCAGATGTTGTACCAGACTACGATCCCGATAGCCGAGTCTAAGGGGGAGTCTGAAGACGAGCTCAACGCAAGGGGGAGCGTGCATTCAAGGAGCCAGGTAACTATCCTGGAGGAGCTTGTATCCGGAAAGCCAGGTGTCGATCCCAAAAGCACGGAAGCTTGACGAAAGGGGGAGCCCGAAGATAGAGTTTAACAGAAAAGGGGAGCAGCTGAAGCTGAAGACAGATCCACGGGGATTCTGTTCAAGAAGGAGGGAGTCTGTGAATGCTAAAGATGATAATGCTTTAAGAAGACTCAGAGAGAGAGAAAGACAAGACGCTACGAGATTGACTGCGGCAATATCCAAGGGGGAGTCTGTTAGTGCATTTATGTCTATCGCCTCCGTCAATCCAGTTCGTAGTTAAAACAGTTTAATTCTAGCCTTATATTGTAATATGTAGGAAAAGGCAAGGTGGCAATTCTGTAATTAATGAGAACTCTCATTAAAGCCTTGGCCTATAAATAGAAGTGTTAGGGTTAGAGTTTAGAACTTTTGCACATTTCGAGACTTGGAGAGCTTGGATCCTAGAGAGAGAGTCTAGAGAGAGAAAGTGCAAAAGGTGATTCACATGATTGTACGATTTCATATCTTTGAATAGAATCACAGATTTAGTACGTTCTCGTGTTCGGTCCACGCACGTGTACGGATTCCACACGTCACACGTGTCGATACGCAATCGTTACGGAGTCGAAAACCGATCCTACATATATCCGGCGAATCAGCGACCCTAGCCCCTACACCCCTACGTCGCAGGCCGCGAAGTCCCCTTAAGGATCTTACGCGGGCCGCGAGAAACTGGTCGATCAGACCTATAAATAGATGGCCTCGGCTGTCAGTTGGAAACCACTCAAATTCGAAATCTTTCTCTAAATTTCTAATAGCAAAAGTAATACCCGAGCATTATACCCACTAAAATAGAGAAGTTCTGCCTCTTTGTAAGTATTTTAACCCCCGGTTACGTATTATATACGCTGCCCGATTGATCTAGCGCTTCGTAACAGCTGTCGAGGCTCTGTCCGACGTAGTCGTTGGAGTTCTGTCTCGGGGAGGGTATAACTAATGTAAATTTTGGGTTAATATACTAATGCGTGTGCATTGTTTAATTATTAGATAATAACCAGGAAATCACGAAGGAAAACCCTAAAGTAGCAATGTGAGTAATCCTCCTTTTTGCAAACTGTTTTTACAAAACCTCAAATGATTTACATTATAGTAAACAGTGATTGAGTATTTGTATTCTACAATTATCGTCGGTATGTTGGGGTTTTGTATACAAAATTTGTTACTACACTGTGAGTAATAACATGACCACAAGTCGGGTTGACAGTACCGTGGGTGGTAATTAAAGTAGAAAAATAAACAAATGTAATTGCGAGATCGCCCTCAATGCTGTAAACGGTTGTACCTGTCTTGATTAAATTGGGATTCACTCACCAGTATTATCCACTGACAAAATGTTTTTAAACGCGTTTCAGGTAACAAAATGTGAAAGCCAAATAGAAGCCAGCTGGACAGCACTGAAGGCTTGGAAAAGTGGCTATAAAGTTACCTAAAATAAAGAAGATGTTTTTATTAAATAAAATAGAGTTTACCCCTATAAAATGTTTGTAATGGAAACTTGGGAATTTCCCATGTGTTTAATATTATAAAAGTGTGGTATTTTACTCTGATAAAATATTTCCTAACTACGGTCCTGATGTAATTTCCGCTGCCAAATTGATAAACACCGATACCACTGACACTGGCCGCGGCCGCCCGTTCCCGGGTAATTAGGGGATGGGGGTTGCGACAACTGTACTGGATGATAATCAGGATCATCTTTAGCATCATCAGAAGAATCACCACTATCTTCATCGTCCTCATCATCAGAAACATCATCCGTATAAACGCCATTGCCAGAAGTACCATCACCTGATTCATGATAATCACTATCCTCGTCCAGTGAATCAGATTCATCATCAAAGGCTGGTTGGTTATCAGGTAACTCAACTACAACGGGAGTAACATTAGATATCTAACCAGCAGGCTTATTAACACCACCAGCCGTGTTTTCCATTGCACATTTAGGTTCACATCGATTTACATCAAAGAGAGTCTAATAAAAGTTGTAGTAAAAAAGGTATCTTATAGCAATGACACATTTTTCATTAAAACCTAGAACACCTACGACCTTTTTCCATCCATCACCAAAGAAATAACACTTGCTAATAGGATCTTTTTCAATAAAAACATCAAACCAATTCCAAGCATTGATATAAACCTTCATCGCTCCCTTCAGCTTAGAAACACCAATAGTGTTCTTCACAAAATCGGTGGGTAGAAGCTACAATAAAAAAATGTTAGCATTAACATTCTTAAAAATAATCTAGTTTATTTAAAAACATGAAGAAATAGATATGACTATAACTTACCAAACGTTCAACTATATTTTCATTAACAAAATGGTAGAAAGACTCAATATACTTTTTATCCACAGAAGATAAAATAGCGCTGAACATAACAAACTTTTGCTAACAATGCGGGTAAGGTGCAACCTTCATAAAAGGTGTCAGCAAAAAAGTATATGGTCCGATTTTCCTAAATACAAGCACCGTTCCTTCGGATAAAGAAAGATCAGCAACAACTTTTTCCCAGCCTTCCATGAAAGCAAAATGACCATTGTGTCCGGCAAAATTAACCAACCAAGTCTTATCATTCACACACCTTATGACAACATTGTTATTATCAACAGCAGATGATAACCATGTCTTGCAAAAGATTTCAGGTATAACCTGTAAAATAAACACATACACAATCAATCAATGATAAGCATTTCAAAATACGTATTAGAAAAACAAATTAAACATGAATTTAAAGCATAAACATTAAAACAGTACAAACAATTCCTTGCTCCCTGTTTTCCTGTTGAATCTGAAAAAAGAAGACATCCATAATGATACAAAGTTCAAAATATTTAAAAGTTACAACGATGAACCCGGAAACAAATAAAATGAAAATAAAAAACAAAAAACAATGACAACACATAATCATTCTAAAAAAAGTAAGAAATCAACGTGGAAAGAAAAGATCATAAATAAAAAGAATAAATCTGAAAGAAACTAAACAAACAAAAAATAAAAAAAATGAAAGTATTACTCAGTAAATCTTAAAAACAAAGAACTATCCCTGAAACAGAGAAAATCTAATGAAACAGAGAATGTCTGTTGAACCAAACAACCTCTGCTGATAAACACAAAGACTGTTGAACCAAAGGTCTTCCAAAGAGAACCTCTGCTGATGAATACAAAACTATGATGAAGCTAACGTCTGCTGTGGATGAACAGATGATGCAGTTCAACAGAGGATGTTTAACAGAAGAGCTTTAACAGATCATGATCAACAGATGATAAGGTCTGTTGAAACAAAGTTTATTCAACAGATCCTAATGTATTAATAAGACAAATTAAACATAAATTTAAAGCATAAACATTAAAACAACACCAAAAACTCCTTGGTGACTGATGAAAAACACTTGTAGAAAGACATTCTCCCTGTTTTCCTGTTGAATCTGAAAAAAAAGTCATCCATAATGATACAAAGTTCAAAATATTTAAAATTTACAATGATGAACCTGGAAACAAATAAAATGAAAATTCAAAACAAAAAACAATGACAACAGAAAATCATTTAAAAATAAAAAGAAATCAACATGGAAAGAAAATATCATAAATAAAAAAAATTAATCTGAAAGAAACTAAACAGACAAAAAATAAAAAAAATGTAAGTATTACTCAGTAAATCTTGAAAACAAAGAACAAAAAATTGGGATTTTATATATCCCTGAAACAGAGAATATTACTCAGACAAAAAGAAAACTTCTAAAACTGCATTGAATAAACCCTAACGATACTATATAACTGAGAATCTGGATTTTATGATAAACACTAACATCCGCTAAGGGTGTAAGGAGTGGTTAAACACCTTAGAGTGGCAAACCAAAAAAAGACCAATCAGAGTGCGCCATGTCAATCAGTCAAAAGTGTTTAAACTTTGCTGAAAAGTGTTGGCAATGGTTTAAACACTTGTTGAAGTGGTAAACTTTTTTTATTATTTTTTTATACACTAGTTTATTTAATATTTAAGTTAATAAATGTAGAATAAATACATTAAATTAAAAAACAATAAACTTTCAAAAATTAAATTAAAAACATCAAAATTACATTAAATTAAAAAACAATAAAATTACATTAACTTGAAATAAATTAAACTAGTCTTCGTCGGAATCGACCAAAAGGTGGGATAAATATTGACTTGCGAGATGATCTATGAGATCGTGTTTTAGTATCCAATGCGTGTTTTCATCCATCAACTCGCCCAACACCGTATCGTCTAGAGCGGGCTCGACCGGAGGATCCCGAATGTGCATCGGTGCTATCGCCTTTCCTTCATATTTCAAAATCATGTTGTGTAAAATAATACACGTGTACACAACACTCCTAATTTTTTTAACGGATCTTGCTCGCATCGGTCGACTCAATACACCCCATTTCGCCTTCAAAACACCAAAAGCCCGTTCGACGTCTTTTCTTGCCGCCTCATGTTGCCTCTTGAATTTCTTTTGCTCTACTTCGTGAGGGTAAGGGTTTGACTTCACAAACACGGACCACGAAGGGTAGATTCCATCCACGAGCAAATAACCACGTTCGTATAAATGGTTGTTAACATAAAATGGACATTTTGGCGCGGTTCCATTTCGTTCCGTTAAAAATAAAGGAGATTGTTGTAGCACATTGATATCGTTTTGAGAACCCAATGGACCGGCAAAAGCATGCCAAAACCATAAGTCTTGAGAAGCAACCGCTTCAAGCATAACAGTCGGGTATCAGTGATCTCCTCGCATAAATTGGCCTCGATACTCTGTCGGACAATATCGCCAAACGAAATGGGTGCAATCAAGGCTACCGAACATACCTGGAAGGTGATGTTTTTCCTCATGAGCTTGGTATAAAAGTGCCATGTTGTAGCATGTCGGTCTACGTAAGAACTCGGGACCGTATATTTTGCAAACCGTGTCGCAAAAATATTCTAGGCACTCGCGGGAAGTTCTTTCGGCCATATGCAAGTACTCGTCGTTCTCGTCTGGAGTGTTACCAGTTGCGAGTTGTTTAATAGCCGATGTCACCTTTTGCAACGGCGTAAACCCCTTCCTACCTCGCGCATCGGGGGCCTCTTCAAACCACGGGTCGTTCTCTTCCTCGTCGGCCACAATTTTTAGAAACAAACGTTTCGACATACGGAACCTATGTCGAAAGATATCTTCGTTGTACTTCGGGTCTTCGACAAAATAATCCGCCATGAGTGTCTCATGCCCCTCCTCACGTTGACGTTCAATATATCTCCTTCGGTTAGATGTGCCCATGTCTTGAAGTTCGGCTTCTTCGATGAGATTTTGAAAAAAAAGAATGCTACTATCGGATGAATCGTCGCTACTCATGGATGGGAACCATAACGGGAGTTCATCCGCCATTTTGTTTTGTAAATGTTTGGGAAGAATTGGTGGTATTTTTTGGTTTGGTTGGATATAAATTTGAAGGTATTTGGTTATGGTTTGGTTTGTTATTTATAGTTTAATTTTTTAAAGATTTTTTTTTATTTTAAACGGTAATAATACCGTTGAACTCGCCCCCCAACGGTCAAAATTGTTCTTCCCCGCGTCGGCATCGTCTCCCCGCACCATTCATGTCACCGCCTCGGCAAAGGGTTGGCGGTAGTGTTTGCCGCACCCTTTGCCGATACCACACCGAACACCCTAATATCTATGCCTGAAACAGAGATTATATACTGAAATTTTTTGTCCAAATAATGATTCTTTAACATGTTCTTCATAAATAATACAACTATTTAACTAAATCCTTTTTCAATTTGTATTCGTAACTGTCTATAATGGTATATCTACAATGATTCGATTCATTTAAGACCGAAAAAAGACAACAAACTTCATCATAAGTTGAATGTACATACCTGTGCTTAGTAAATCAACAATGAAATTGGCCAAATGAAGTCTTTCGTAGAAGAAGACGGCGACGAATGTTGAACCCTAGATGAACACGGTGATAAAGAAGTATCTTGGGTGAAGATTTGAAAGATGATAGTTGTTGATGTGTAATGATGGTCTGTATGCACATAACTGTTCATTCCCCCAAATTTCAACTGATTTAACATATAGTTACAGAAACAGCCCTCATTGATTTATGATATTTACATAATGGTAACATAATGTGTAGTTAATTAACTTAAGTAAGGTATAAGTATTATTGTTATTACAAATTGTATATAACCAACACTTTTGTAACTAAAGGATAAAAAAAGTTTTAAAAATGTAATATTTATACTATATAAATATATTAAAATTAAATATGTTTAAAATAATAAAAAAATAATTATACATAAATAAAGTAAGTATGAAAGTGAAATACACTTATAAGAAAAGAAAATAGCAAATCCAATAAATTTTTTATATAAAAACACTACAAATGTTTGAAGTTCTAAAATAATTGAAAAGGTAAAACTATAAATTCCCAAATATCTTTTTGTAAACAACATTCGTGGTTTGGTTTGCCGACATCCCATTCTTGTCAAATATTAAAAGCTTGACGACATCTTTAGTCTTTACTCTCGACAATGCAACATAAAGCTGGCCATGTGAAAATACAGGGTCTCTCAGGTAAAGACCGACTCTTAAAAGAGATTGTCCTTGACTTTTGTTAATAGTCATCGCAAAGCATACAGTTATTGGAAACGACCTTCGTTGGAACTTGAACGGTATTTTCTTGTCCTACGGTATCATGCTAATATTTACAATGTAAGTTCTTGAACCAACATTACCTCCCAATAATATTTCAGCCTCAATAACACGTTTACCAAGACGATAATTTGAAGATGCATACCATTACATAAACTATTTTACTGATCAATATTTCTCAAAAGCATCACTGGAAGACCTAACTTTAATACCAATCTATGATTTGGTAATCCCGAAACCTTGACACTATTTAAAACCTCAGGATTATATAAATCTTGGTGTAATGGATCATTAATTTTCTCAGTTGGGCATATACTATCGGAGCTAAGATACTCTACTTCTTCACCGGGAAACAATGCAAACAAACGATCATTGATACCATGAACAACTTCATTCTTAGCATAGAGTATGGATCTTTCTGAAAAGTAGTCACGATCTTTAAAACGATCACAAACTGAAGGATATACAAAGTCAATTGTCACGGCCCCCGTCCCGGTGTTACCCGGTCCAGGAGCCGCGGGACAAAAACCCGTGGTATTTATTATTTGAGTTGACAGCGGAAGTTTAACAGGATCTTCTAAAACTTGAAAATACCCGATTATTTTATTTCATAATTTGGGACAAACCCCGTAATTTACAGTAAAGGGAAGTTCACGAGGAAATTCCTTGTTTTACAAAACATGTTTATTTATTTTATTGAGCCACCACTTCAAGCTTGTTAGTGCTCCGTAGCACTTTTTCCTGGATTCACAGTAAGTTACCAGAAACATGTTTAAAAATATTTTATCAGCGGGGAAATTCTGGCTAGTCATTCAGATTAAATAAAACGACACATTAGTTATAAATTACAGCATAAGAGTGATTACAATGGCTACAATCTTATTTTTATCTGGCGCCGTGTCATACCCTGGTGACAATGGTCATACCACTATTGGGTCCTTTCACCCAAATAGTGATGATTATCACTGTTAGGTTTGTTAACCTAACCGTGAGAAATTAGTAATGTGCACAATACCCCACTTGCCAGTGATTCAAGATAACCAAGACTTAATCCCTGTAATTATAACTTTTGAAAACAATTTGAGTATTGTAAAACATTGTTAATAAAAAGAGAATGACTCACATTGCAAGTTTAGACGGGCAGAGTTTAGCCTACTGATTTAGCCGTGTAACCTAGTTAAAATAACAATGCATGCGAAACTAGGTCAGTAACTTAATACAACTCTTTACGATAAACTCACGAAATCAAAACCCTCATGACGAATGACAAAGTATAGCCCGAATACGGGCAACACTTAAACATGCATCGGATCGGTTTCAATCGATCGGACATTGTATCGTAGCAGTGATCGAGTTAATACCCTGTATTCGTAGCAGCGTCTTGACACCGTAAAACTCGTTTTCAGCAGAATATGGACGTTTTGAGACTAAAATTTCGAATGCAGAAGCAAGTCCCATGCACATGCAATTTATAGCAAGTTTTTAGGTTTTACGTGGCCCGCGTAAACCTTAACATTACTTTTACACGGCCCACGAGGGCCCCTAGTCTACGTGTAGGGCTAGCGTGTCATCTGTAGGTCGGCCACGTGTACGACACGTGGTCTGGAACGCTTATCCGGTGATCTTGGGTTTGACGATGCCCGCGTAAGCCTAAGCTTACGTTTTACGCGGTCCGCCTGAAATCCAAATATCTTGTTTTCTTGATTTTTCATAAGCACTAGGGTTCCAGGGGTCCGGGTTTTCACTTACGGGTCGTTTTTAGACAATATTGCAGGTCGTTACATCAATCAAACTTTGAATTAGATCAGTTGAATCAATTATTAAAAGATCGTTTGGTATCTCTATAGTTGACTCGCCATCATTACCATCACCAACATTGCCTTCGCCAATTTCAAGAAGCCATTTAGCAACATCGTTTATCTCCTCGATGTTTGCACTACTGGTTCCAACAGATAAACACATGTTCCTTGTCAATTTTAAAACCTTACAAGTCGATCAAATGTAGGATGAACATAAAGAGGCATGCACGATGTCTTGCATGCTTCCATTTTGTACAACAGGTAGGATTTGTCTAAAGTAACCACTAAAAACAATAGCCTTTCCACCAAATTAAAGTTCAGAATTTCGTGAATCACCGATACTCAAAACATCCTTCAATGTACGGCCAAGAGCCTCAAAAGCATGTTTGTGTACCGTTGGGTGCTTCATCCCAAATAATCAACTTGGCTTCGTTTAGAAGATTAGCGATTTCAGTATTAGGCTTAGTATGGCAAACCGAATCTTCATTAAGATTAATCAGAATATGAAAGGAGAAATAAATTTATGGCCGATGATACATTAGCACATGTTGATGATAGACATTTAAAAGGAGAAATAAATTTATGTTCGATCATCGTCATAATCTCACTTGAACTATAATCTACAACATCTAAATACAAATAACAGTCTTTTGAACATCTGCAACCAAAGGAATACACTCAATGTCTATTTCGCTAAAGTCTGTCAAACCCAAATCTCTGTTGAAGAGAAAATCTGTTGAAGCAAAGTCTGTTGAACCAAACAACCTCTGCTGATAAACACAAAGACTGTTCAACCAAAGGTCTGCCAAAGAGAACCTCTGCTGATGAAGACAAAAGTATTATGCAGCTAAGGTCTGCTTTGGATCAACAGATGATGCAGTTTAAAAGAGGATGTTTAAGAGAAGATCTTGAACAGATGATAAGTTCTGTTGAAGCAAAGTCTGTTGAACCAAACAACCTCTGCTGATAAACACAAAGACTGTTGAACCAAAGGTCTGCCAAAGAGAACCTCTGCTGATGAATACAAAAGTATGATGAAGCTAACGTCTGCTGTAGATGAACAGATGATGCAGTTCAACAGAGGATGTTTAACATAAGAGCTTTAACAGATCATGATCAACAGTTGACAAGGTCTGTTGAAGCAAAGTCTGTTCAACAGATCCTAATATAGGTAAGATCCTAACAGTGCCTAGGGCTCATGAGATGTTAGCAATCTATAACAGTGGTTAGCCTCTAACAGATTGACGTGACCGTGTCGTCCCGATCAGTCAAAAACCCAATTAAACCTAGGTAGCTAGGGTAAGTCGGGTATCGTATCCACGAAGAGCATGTGGTCAGTATCGCACGACCCGTTCGATTAGTTAGACTATTTACAAATAATGTACAAGATGATTATGAAGATTGCTATTTTTATTTATTTGTTTGGTTTTAAAAATAAATCAGAATGAACCGACAAATTGATGTTATCGAAAACAATGATTTATTAACTAAACTTGCAAAACTAAACTACTTAATTGAAAACAAGAATTAGGAATACGGATCACACCCGGTTCGATAATTGTAAGTCCTAGGGTTTCTACAAGTTTTAGATTCAACTCAATTGTATACGATTAGCGGATTTAGTGTACCGTGACTTAGGTTCCAATAACTATCAACGTTTCGAAAAACGGACAAGAATGCACTTTGTAATCAACACAAGTAAAACCTAACCAAGACAATGCATAACTACACATAACCATTTCGCAAGTCATAACTTTTAACATCGTTCGACAATTTACGAATACGAAACAAATGTAAACTATTGTCAATGGTTTCAAAAATCAAACACAATTTGTCACAAAGTTGAAGCAAGAAACAATTCGAAACCCTAAATTAAACAACTACCTATACCGGGGTGAAACCGAGGAGACTAGTCGTTCATAGTCGAAGAAGCACGATCACCGGAGGATGAACACGAACCCCGAACCATAATCTTCAAGTCTTGAGGAGAGGTGGAAGTTAGGGTTTGAATATGAAGGTGGAAGAGGATGATGGTGATGATGGAATGATGGAGATGGTGATTTGATTAGGGTTAGAATGAAGATGGTGTTAGTGGTTGTGTTAGGATTGATTCGGATGAAGGTTGGTGATAATGGTTGATTGAGAGTGAAAGAGATGATAGGTTATGGCTCCAAGAAGTGGTTTCAAACTCAATTCCAAGTGTAACTCCCCCTTTTCCAAAATTGACTTTTTCTCTAAAAAATCTCGTTTTTACCAATCAGCCGGTGTGCAACAGATAATGCGTCAATTTCTGGCCTTTCAAAACCTTATATTTTGATTCGTCTCGTCGAGCTACCCCAAATGCATATATTATAAGCCCCGAAACTCATTTTCTAGCTCAGGATAAGCCAAAATGAAGTTTGGACTGTTTCTGGCGCAGAGTTCAGCTCAGTTTTGCCTCTTTTTGCATTTTCTTCAATTATGTTCTCTTTAGCATCCGCCCAAAGCTTCAGTAAATCTCCAAAATGCACCTTAAACCCGTCAATGCCTGCAAAACACAAACCATATCAAAGTAGTGTATTCTAGAAAGTAACTTCGTGTAATTAACCGAAATTAAAACCATTAAGCTATAGAATTTTACCAACCCATCACATCCCCACACTTGTCTTTTGCTTGCCCTCAAGCAAATCTGTCTTTCACTTTCACGTGGGTCGAACAAAGAATACACTCCCCATTCCCGAGACGAAGGTTAAGGTCAATTGTCATACCCAAGTTTAAACATTTTACAATTTTCAACATATTTAGCAATAATTGAATAATTATGCAAAAGTAGTTATCCAAGATTAACCCGCCCGTGAAACCAACAAATCATGCACATCCCTCACAATGTTCTCTCCACTCGGTGTAAAAATTGGCTAATAGTTGATGCATTAGCGCTTTTGAAATAATCACTCAAACCGATTAGAACACGTACCCGCATAAGCTTGCAACTCAATCATTCTCCACCACCGAACACGAATACTAAGCACAACTCAAAAGGTCTTTGTAAGGGTTGTAACGGGGCTAGGCTAAGGGTAGGAAATAGGATATTTAAAGTGGCTAAGGTGATGAAAACTCGACTTTTATTACAAACCACTAAACTAAACAAAACTAAATATAAATATCAACTATGAGGCAACAACTTTCGCCTTTTATTCAACAACTACTAACACATCTTTTTGTGTTTTTCTCAACGCTTTTTCATTTTTTTTTCATAACATTTTCTAAATTTTTGCTTTTTTTTATTTTTTTATATATGAATAAATCACAACTATACAAACAAATAATCCTACAATCGAATCTTCATCACACGGGTTTAAAAAGAAAAGGCTTATGGTTATGGGCTAAATGGGTCGTCAAACGAAAGGATTAGGCTCAAAGTGGGCGACTGGGGGATTTATTTGGGTAAGGATGGATAAATGGTTTTAAAGGAAAAGGTTCACCTAATGCCTTAATCATCCTCGTGCTTGTATTCGGTCTATGGTCTCAAACGTATCAAAAGTCGCAAGTTCTACAATACATGACTAATGGTCCACTCAAACAAAGAAACATGAATATGTAATCCTATGATGTAAAAGTGGCTCAAAACTTCACATATATAAAGGGTATGGTATGTGATATGCATGATGTGCTAGTTTCTTAGGCGAATTATTCTCAAATAACCACCCGCTAAATACCCGTCATGCTATTAATTTGAACTTGACCATGACAAAAGACCAAATGGGTTGTGTCATCCCTCGTTGACTTAGTTACTTGTGCTTTTAAGATCGCTTTTGAAACAAGATATTTTTGAAAAATTTTTGAAATTTTCCCCCATCCCCACACTTGAGGTAAACATTGTCCTCAATGTGTAGTATTTAAATGAACGGGTCAAAATCGAAAACTTTTACTACTCCCCCATCCCCACACTTGAGGTAAACATTGTCCTCAATGTGTAAGAACTAGAGTTTTAAAACGCACAAGGGATGTGACACGGCTAACCTTCCAAAATTTCACCCCGGAAAAATAAAATACAAAATACAATCCACTTATTACTAAACTAAGAATCAAGGTAAAAAGGAAACGCATGCACCTGATTTTTGTCGCTTGATGCCCATATCTTCTTCTTCTCTTCATAAAAACGGTTGTCTCTCGAACATCATGTACCTACAAATTCTACCCCTTGTGTAGAAGCATGCTTCTCACAACCATTGAAATTTGTTAGGTGGTTAGTTCTACCATTTTTATAAAAGCGTTACCAAATCATGCGTTAAATTATCTTGATTTTTTTTTGTGGAAAAATAAGATACAACAATAACAAGCCTAACTCACTTTCGTAGGAATCACGGTTGCATTTAGCTTATGCAACAAGCCCTTTTAAACCCCCCAATAGCTTGGGAGGACGAGAGGTCTCGTGAGGGTTATATAGGGAACACACCCACAACGTTCATTTAACTAAGAAAAGAAAAAAAAACGAATAATAGTACAAACTCTACAACAATTATACCTGATTTGCCTCTCATGGTGGTCGAAGTGCACATTTTCCTACCGAGTTGCCTACATACGCTCGGTATTTGGCATGCCGGATCCATTCTCTTTTTATTTTGCCCGACATGCATATTGTACAACTTTGCGGTCGCTTCTTACTAAACTGGCCTATGTCTTGCAACGCCACCCTTCGAATCCTTATACCCGAACCCCCATCCCCAACTTTGTTGGTTGGAGTGATAAGTATGGGAGAAGGATGGATATGAACGTGGGCATCTTTCGGATCCGACTCGTCCCGCGGTGTGATGTCTTCCGCTCGGTTCAAACATTCATTTTCTTGCTCGGGAAGATCGATAACCTCTTCCACCACATCACCATCTACTATTGTACCATTGGCCCAAACCTCTTGGTCTCGTTTAAGTTGGGCTAATTCCTCCGCTAATTGACCCACTTGCACCACCAATGCTTCATGGGCTTTATCTCTCACTTCATTCGCTTTCTTCATATCTTTGATATCCTGGTGATATTCTTTCATCATGTCCATGAGAGCATCAAGCTTAGAATGCATCGAATCTTGTGGGTTCTCGTATACCGGTTGAGGGTATTCATTATAATAATCATCATACTCCTCCTCCCGGTAACTTGAGAAATATGGTGATTTGGGTTCATAGTAATAGTCTTGATAATGTGGTGGTGGCTTGTAACCGGACTTTATTTTTCCTTTCCAAAACACTGGATCTTTCCAAAACACTGGACAATCTTCATGTATGTGAACTTTTCCACAACAAGGGCATGACTTTTCTTGCTCCGGTGGTGGAGGTGGTCTAGTGTATGGATAAGGTGAGGATGGACCATTGAAATCTTCATAATCCGCCTTCCTATAATCAAACAATCCGCTGAGGTAGTCTTCCCGTTCCTTGTTGGCTTGAACTTTTTCGTAGAAAACAGAGCAATCCTCTAAATAGTGCTCTCCGCTCCCGCAACACTCACACGGATCATCATCTACCCAATTCATATTGAAAGATGGTACCTGCAAAACATGTACCTGCACAAACAAGCTCGACCACCCAAAGTAAAATCACAAAAATACAAGAAAGAAAAACTAAACTAAAATCGAACAAGCAATGAAATACTAAGCGCACTAGCTCCCCGGCAACGGCGCCATTTTTACGTGACCGTGTCGTCCCGATCAGTCAAAAACCCAATTAAACCTAGGTAGCTAGGGTAAGTCGGGTATCGTATCCACGAAGAGCATGTGGTCAGTATCGCACGACCCGTTCGATTAGTTAGACTATTTACAAATAATGTACAAGATGATTATGAAGATTGCTATTTTTATTTATTTGTTTGGTTTTTAAAATAAATCAGAATGAACCGACAAATTGATGTTATCGAAAACAATGATTTATTAACTAAACTTGCAAAACTAAACTACTTAATTGAAAACAAGAATTAGGAATACGGATCACACCCGGTTCGATAATTGTAAGTCCTAGGGTTTCTACAAGTTTTAGATTCAACTCAATTGTATACGATTAGCGGATTTAGTGTACCGTGACTTAGGTGCCAATAACTATCAACGTTTCGAAAAACGGACAAGAATGCACTTTGTAATCAACACAAGTAAAACCTAACCAAGACAATGCATAACTACACATAACCATTTCGCAAGTCATAACTTTTAACATCGTTCGACAATTTACGAATACGAAACAAATGTAAACTATTGTCAATGGTTTCAAAAATCAAACACAATTTGTCACAAAGTTGAAGCAAGAAACAATTCGAAACCCTAAATTAAACAACTACATATACCGAGGTGAAACCGAGGAGACTAGTCGTTCATAGTCGAAGAAGCACGATCACCGGAGGATGAACACGAACCCCGAACCATAATCTTCAAGTCTTGAGGAGAGGTGGAAGTTAGGGTTTGAATATGAAGGTGGAAGAGGATGATGGTGATGATGGAATGATGGAGATGGTGATTTGATTAGGGTTAGAATGAAGATGGTGTTAGTGGTTGTGTTAGGATTGATTCGGATGAAGGTTGGTGATAATGGTTGATTGAGAGTGAAAGAGATGATAGGTTATGGCTCCAAGAAGTGGTTTCAAACTCAATTCCAAGTGTAACTCCCCCTTTTCCAAAATTGACTTTTTCTCTAAAAAATCCCGTTTTTACCAATCAGCCGGTGTGCAACAGATAATGCGTCAATTTCTGGCCTTTCAAAACCTTATATTTTGATTCGTCTCGTCGAGCTACCCCAAATGCATATATTATATGCCCCGAAACTCATTTTCTAGCTCAGGATAAGCCAAAATGAAGTTTGGACTGTTTCTGGCGCAGAGTTCAGCTCAGTTTTGCCTCTTTTTGCATTTTCTTCAATTATGTTCTCTTTAGCATCCGCCCAAAGCTTCAGTAAATCTCCAAAATGCACCTTAAACCCGTCAATGCCTGCAAAACACAAACCATATCAAAGTAGTGTATTCTAGAAAGTAACTTCGTGTAATTAACCGAAATTAAAACCATTAAGCTATGGAATTTTACCAACCCATCACAGATGTTAATGTATATCAGATCCTAACAGTTTTCCTACTAACCAATTCATTAAATTTGTATTCATTCACTAACAATAATATACAACCCTACTATTTGTGCAATAAATGAATATCAACAATAATATAATAACAATAATATTCAAATTGTAGCAATTACATACCAAAACCATCAGTTTAGATGATTGTAGCCATAACATACCAAACTTTTAAACCCAACATGTTAAAACAAAAGTTAAGAAACATAAATAAAAACCACAAGGAGTCTTCAAAATAAGTTGTTTTTACTTTCCATTCAGACTTAATCCAGAATCCTTTTAGATTTCAACAACTGAAAAGTCTTCCATAACATTACCAACATCCTTGCAACAGATCACAAAACAACTAATTAAAATTTATTCAACCTGTTGTTATAATGCCATAAATAAAGAGTATAGTTATGATTTGCAGAAAGTAACAAAAATTACCTTTCCATTTCCTTACACTTTCTATGCTGTATAACAGTGGTTAGCCTCTAACAGATGTTAATGTATATCAGATCCTAACATTCTTCCTACTAACCAATTCATTAAATTTGTATTCATTCACTAAAAATAATATACAACTGTAACACCTCGTAAACACGTGTCCAATTATGTGAAGACACGTGTCCTAAACCATAAACATGTGAAAGATTGAATTACAAGGACTAAAGTTGTCAAGCAATGAAAATACGTACGCGAAGGGACTAAAAGTGTTAACATGCCAAACTTGTGCCTCTGATTGACCACACACGATGAGTATATTCTTAAACGAGTAAATATTCGGACGTAAGAAGCCGTTTGTGAAAGTAATCGAAAGTTTACAAGACAAAGGGGTTAAGCGTGTCAACATGTTAATTCTTACCTCTGAGTGACCTTTTAACAAACCCGGGGCTTCGTAATGTTCGATTATACTCTCAAGAGTAAGTGATAATAAATTCACAAGGTTTCGTTATCGTTATGTGTTAATTACGCAAACTTTCAAGAAGAAGGGTTAAAAGCGTCAACGAGAAGAAACTAGTGTATTCGGTGATCATTTAACGAAACCAAGCCTAAGGGTGTTTTGTTATACTCCTAAGATCACTCACAAACTAACTATGAGGGTTAAAGGTGCCTAAAATGAAAGTTACATTGCCTTAAAAGGTTCAGGGACCAAACCTGCCAAGTTTAATACTTGGTTTGATGGTTCACAACATGATCGCGCTGCGCAACCCCTTGCTCCATGCGCCCTCGCGTGACGCGACGGCCTTATTTCGACAAACTTCCTTTGCCACCTGCAGGTTCCTTCTCCTTGGCCTCCACACAAACCTCTTACACCTTGAATTCAAATTCTAGGGATGTTTGATGGTTTTTAAAACCACTTGGGACACTTGGAGACATCTGATAACATACTAGAACACCTGTGATGATCTTGTGAGAGTACCATGCACTATAAATAGAGGCATTGCATTGCCTTTCTCCTTGCACATTTTAAACATTTCACCTCTCTCAATTGCTTGAGCTTTCTTGAGCATTCTCTGGGATTCCTGATCAAGAGGGAAGCCCACCATAGTTCAAATTTCGAGCTAGGACTCTTTGTAAGTGTCCTTAGCCACTCTAGTTTGGTTTTTATATGTTTAAAGACCAAAAGTCAAAGTTGTCGTAATAATGCTTTAACTTTCGGTTTAGACCTAAACGGTCCAGCCATTGTTCGAGGCGAATATGGCTACGTGATCGTAATTAGGTAGGTGTTAATCCCTAAAAAGGGCACCTCCTAATTATCACGTTTACTTAGTTAATTGTCGGATCAAAGTAACTAGTCAAAAAGTCAAACTAGTCAGATTTTCAAATAATAACTAAAACTGATAATGTAGAAGTTATGAATCATGTTTTGTCACTTAAATAACTTGGTAAATATTATTAGAACATGTCTAAACATGTTCAACCCGACAATTCTAAGTTTAAGCTCGGTTCGCAACCAAAAGTCGCAAAAGCTTGACTTTTGCTTTGACTTTCAGTTCTGACCTGATTAAGCTTAAATCCTTTATGTTTTAAGCTTCCATTATGACCATATAATGTTGTAGTATAACTCTCTGAGGTTATATTACATGGTCATTTGGAAATTCTGAATTCTATGCATGTTTCCGTTATTATGCTTGATATTGATCATTATGCCCTTATGGTCAAAAAATAAGATTTTTGAACATATGAACATACAAATAAGTTAAGTACTGATATATAAACATGTCTAAATTATTTTGACATTATGTTCTGGTCTCAAACTGATGTTATGCATAATATCGTAAATTTAGCTTTTATAAAGTCTAAATTACCCTTTTATACACGAATCATGTATAAACATAAATTTTGACCCAAAAATCTTAAGCTACTGTTATGATATCATTTTTAGGAATTTTTGTAATATTGGGTCAGATTAGATACTGACCTTAACATTGAGTTCTTGTATAAATCATATAATTGATGATAATACCCTTTTTGCAAATAAAATGTGATTTACATATGATTAACATGCCAAACCTTTTTCTACTGATCTAATATAAAAAATAAGATATTTTAACCATCCAAGGTTGGTCAAAATCTCAGAATCACATAAACTTCGCAAATATCGTCAATAATCGATTTTTACGCTAATTAGTTGCATAGTATGGTTTAAAACCATATTTAGCACCCCAAGACTTGTTACCTACTGAATTTAAAAATATTTTTAATATTTTTACAGTAGGTATAAGTCATGAACTCAGACTTCCAATTATGACCTTAAAAGCATATGTGAAATGACCAAAATGCCCTTTCTGGGCATAGTTTGGCCATAATTGGTAAACCACACATATGTATGATATCTTACCGTTATAACATCATAAAAGAAATATTTTTATAGAATGTTTTAGACCAGAACATCAGTCTACTTTTAAACCTCTTTTATAAATCTTAAAATGACCAAAATATCCTTACGGGACTTAATTCGGTTTTAAATTATTTTTGGGCATATATGTTAACATCTTACCGATGCCTTAACATATTTTAAGCATAATAGTATATGGGACTTGTATATGGTTCATTCGGTTATCCGTTATGCATATATACGTTCGGTTTGGTTTATGTAACTGGTTTGCATAAATTAGCCAAAACGGGTTTAACCTTATCATCTAAACTTCAAAATCCAGAATGTGTTTAGTTTACCCATATTATACAAGTGTCCAAACTTATCGGGTCTAAATCACATTCCATTCCGGTCTCCGCTTAATCTAGCATTTCGAACCGTAAAGTATCTTTAAAACTAACCGGTCTAAGTCTTTGACTTAAATAAGACCCGTTAGTATCCTAATAGGTTAATAAACCTTTCCATACATATTAAGTAGCTTCGGTAGAAGATATTTGCATAAGGTCTTAGGAATTATACGGCTGAGTAGCAACTTTGCACAACTAGCTCAGGTAAATACTTTTAACTTATTTTCCCTATACGGGCTTGGGATACGGTAAATTATTACCGCTTGGTCGGGTATGAGATCATTTAATCGGATTGTGATTTAATAAATCTGCATAACCCATTTTAATCTGTATTGTTTGATAACATAAACATTGGGGATTAACGACCGTGTCCTGGATATCCTCGGCTCATTAAAGTTATTAATGGCCACGACCTATGCACAGGGTGTAGGCATATACTTGACAGATGCAAATGCTAAATATTAACTAACCCACATGTTGGGGATAACTCCTTTGTGGGTTTTATAAGTGGTGAGTCGGTTAATCATGATCGGCTTCCAAACCGGCCCCAATTGTATGACAAACATGTAAATCTATATACAAGATTTTAATGAAGATTGTCCCAAGTAATAAATGATTTTTTGTGCCATGTGCGCCTAAACCAATTTTCATAAACTCTTTTCAAATGAGTCGGTTAATTGTATTTACCAGTGAAAACTGACGTATTTTCCAAAGACTAAGTGACAGGTACCTCTCAAAACTAGGCTGGAGCTACTTGGTGTCAATTAAGAGGATCTTGCAAATCCTTAGACGCCTGAAGTCTGTTAAACTTTGTTTTATTTATTTGTTTTCATGATCCGCCTGTGGATCTCTATTACAATCAGTCTGTATATTCTTTTATTTCGAACTCTTGGACATTATGGATTGTAATAGTAATTAATCTACCAAGCCTTTCGCTGTGCTATAATTGTGTTAATTGTCTATGATGATATCAACTATGTGACAACCCTCAAAATCCCATGTATTCCGTACAAATTATTAATGACAATTAAAGTGCTTGACGACTGTGTGGAATCACTTAACTGCTTTCTGATATCTGTGTCATGCTTACACGTATTTGTTAATATACTAATAGTGTACAGAAAGGTCACTAAATAGTCCGTTATATTTTCCTAAGTGTTAGAAAGTAAAAACGTTACAAAAATATATAAATAGGACGCCTTACGGATTAATTAAGCAGTTTAACGGAACAGTGTCGAACCGAACAACCGAAATCTACCCGGAACATAAAAATATTGACATTAACACTATTTTTCCTTTATTGAGCTAGTTAAGGTCCCCGAATACCCTAACACCCGTTATATTATATAACACCCTAACAATTAATTTAATCAACCAACTAACATAACTAAACCTTAGCTATTTAGTTAAATTTCAACCAAATGCCCCCCCCCCCCCCTCCCAAACGATTGTTCCCCCATGTGAGACACACCCACTTACATTTTAAATATTTTATTTGTTTAGCCTAATATCTACACTACATATTGACTAATGGTTAATAATGGATGATGGATTATTTAATTGCATGCAAGTTCACAACACATCAACACTTTGCAAAAAAAAAAAAAAAAAAAAAAAAAAATTCCCTCTTGCCTTACCTACTGCCGAGAGCATTCACTTCCATCTATCCATTTTTCAATTTCCTTCAAGTAAGTCCAAGTACATACAAGTGTGAGGGATCACGCATAAGGAAGCTCGGTGCACCCGGATTGCCAAGGACCTCACTACGTTGCTATTAACCACTCGTTTTTCGTCTAGTTTCTTCCCTAGCCTCGAGCTAGTAGTAAGTGACTCTAAACCTCTTCTTGATCTTGTCTAGAGTGGTTAATAAAAGTTTCGTCGGTTAAAAATTACGAACATATAAGATCAAAGTCTAAAAGTTTACTAAAGTGATGAACAAGGTGGTTAATGGATGAATATGTGTGTAAATCATGTAGATCTTGTGTGGTTATGATGATTGGGTAATTATCTGATGCTTTACTGAATGATATTAGTATATGATGTTGTTGTGGTCACTAAACTCGTTAACGGAATCGATCGAACATGATTTAGATGGTTAAACACTTTAAATCAGAATCTGTCTAACTTTTACAGCCCACTTCTGTTGGCTGTAAACAGGTCTTAACCTCAACGAAAAATCGATATTTTGAATCTAAAATATGTTATTATGAAATACGGTTCTAATGGCACCGGAATCGTAATTTTTGGACTCCGTTTACTATTTTTAAAGTGTTAATTTGTAACAGCTACTTAAGCTGAATTTTGACAGCAATAAATGGGCGTCGTACTTTCGGTCATAACCTGAGTTTTGTGGTGAATCGGACCATGAAAATTTTACTGTAGATGATAACTGAAGTATTTGTAATTACCCCACTGGAATTCCGCAAATCGGACTTACGATGAATTTGTAATAAATTGTTTCGTGGACTGTGGTCAGAAATACATAAATCTGAGTTCAGTCCCGAATATGAATTTTTATAAAATATTGGTGATAAACCGGACCCCGATATTTTTACACAATAAAATATGGAATGTTTGTGACATTCTATAAAAATTTGGGAATTTTTGGAATAATCTAACTATTTTATTTAAATGTCCGAAAACAGCCGGTTTTGAGTATTAATGCTGAAACGACATAAGTAGTGATTTGCGTGTCTAAATGTCGAGTATGCTATCTGTGAATGATTTGACATGTTATATATGTTATGTGCATTATCGTATGTTTGATTTTGAGTGGGGAATGGACGGGAAACTTAGATGGGCATAAACCGTTACAGTGATGCATGTTGTGTGATAGATACGTGTAGGAACTTTGTGTTCTATTTGAAAGCCACTAAATGACTAACTGGTAAATCATACTAGGACGTGATTGACCGACCTTGACTGTTAGCTATATTGAGAATCTAACCGAGCAAACCGAGGTGAGTTCACACCCTTACTAAGGCATGGGATTCCCGGTGGTTGGGAATGGGATTGAATAACTACTCGTACTATCACTCTATTTATATTACCAACACTACTAGACTACCAACTACTGTCCTCGGATTGAGAAGGGCACGTACGTAAAACCTACGTACACTCACACTTACTACTGTCCTCGGATGAGAAGGGCACGTACGTAAAACCTACGTACACTCACACCTACTACTGTCCTCGGATTGAGAAGGGCACGTACGTAAAACCTACGTACACTCACACTCACTACTGTCCTCGGATGAGAAGGGCACGTACGTAAAACCTACGTACACTCATACTTAACACCGTCCTCGGATTGGGAAGGACTCTTATGGATACGCCTAGTCTAGTAACATACATAATGGGAAGCCCCCACTAAATATCGTAAAGGTTTGGGAATCAAGAATAATGGGTAATACTTGGTTATGAAACGAACTTCCGATTCCTGATACGAACTCATTAACTAAACAACCAAACGTGAACTCACTCAACTTTGTTGTTGACTAGTTGTTACATGCCTTACAGGTCGCTAAATGCTTGGAGCTTGCACGGGGAAGGAGTCGTTGTGGAACATGGGTTGTTATATCCCATACTTAATAATTGAACTTTATAAACCTATGGAACTTATGTTTGAGACTTTAAACTTATGAACTGTGAACTTATGTTTTGAACTCACGTTTACGCTTCCGCTGTTTAAACCAAACAAGGTTAACTAGCTTTGGTCACCAATCGTATTATGTTTGGTTTTATTTACTTAATTGAATTGTTCAATATGATTGGTGGCTCGATCCTGGTCATGTCACGCCTCCAAGCGGTGATACTCCGCATGGTGGATTTTGGGGGTGTGACAGATTGGTATCAGAGCCATTGGTTATAGTGAACTTGGTTTTTAATAAGGGAAAAAGTTTTTATTAAAACCAGACTATAACCTGTACAGTGCTCAACGATCCACAACGACGCTTCGCTCCACGTGCAAGACTCGACACCATAAGTGGTATGATTATGTTATATTGTCGGTTAGATAGTTCTCACTGTGCATTAGATAACGTGATAATTGCTATTTGAACCTTGTGTGCTTACTCTCTAATGTCGTCCCACACACCTACACACTTTCGCGACACTTTCCTCACTTACGTTGCTTCATTATGAAGATCATGAGCGGACGCGAAGGACGTATCAACCTCACTCAAGCCCAGTTGACGGCTTTGATCAACGAACGAGTTGCGGAGGAACTCGCAGCTAACCCTGCAGGAGGTATAACCTGCCATACCAACTCACCTTAGGACATTTAGATCCTACCTTCGCAAACCAACCCTCGTGCTTAATCTTGTCTTTTATTCTCGCGCAACAGGTCAACATGCTCAACCTCCTGTGTGCACGTTCAAGACGTTCATGGACTGTCGACCTACCACTTTCAGTGGCACCTAAGGAGCAGTGGGCCTTCTTCACTGGTTTGAAAAGCTTGAGACAGTTTTCGAGATGTGCGAATGCCCCGAAGACCGTAGGGTGAAATATGCTACCGGAACACTTGAAGGAGCTGCGTTAACCTGGTGGAAGGCACAGGTTCAACTACTAGGACTGGCAGTTGCTAATGCCACGCCCTGGAATGGTTTCAAAGAGCTGATCAAAGAGGAGTACTGTAGTCGGGATGACATCCACAAGCTAGAAGTGGAATTTTACAATCTGAAGATGACAGGATCTGAGATTGAGGCGTATACCAAGAGGTCGAATGAACTGGCCATCCTGTGCCCAACTATGGTGGACCCTCCCATCAAACGTATTGAGCTTTACCTCAAGGGCCTTGCACCAGCGATTCAAAGTCATGTGACTTCAGCCAACTTGGGTACCATCCAGCAAGTCGTCAAATTGGCTCATCGTCTCACCGACCAGGCAGTGGAACAAAACAGACTACCCAAGCGTATTGGTGCTGCTACTTCTGATGCACCTACCGACAACAAACGAAAATGGGATGGGAATTCCGGCAAAGGCTCTGCCTCTGTTCAGTCTCAGTCTCAGCAACGAAGGACTGAGGACCATAGGAGCCCTGGTCAGCACTTTTCTGGTAGTCAAGGGCAGGGTGGATATCGAGGAAACCACCCAAAGTGCAACAAATGCAACAGACACCACAGTGGTCAGTGCAACAAGGGACACTGTCAGAGGTGTCTCAAGATGGGTCATGAAGCCAAGGATTGCAGGAGCCCACGGCCTACGAATCAGAATCGTCAGCAGCAACAGCAAGCACCGCAGAATCAGCAACAGCAACAGGGCAACAAGGGATGCTTTCAGTGTGGTGCTGAAGGTCACTTCAAGAGACACTGCCCGCAGTTAAATCAGAATCAGAATCACAACCAAGGAAACGGGAACAATAATGGGGGCAACAATGGAGGAAACAATGATGGCAACGGTGCCAGGGGTCGTGTGTTCGTGATTGGTCAGGGAGAAGCAAGGAACGATCCCAACGTTGTGATGGGTAAGTTTCTTCTTGACGACTTCTTCGTTACTGTTTTATTCGATTCGGGTGCCGATACTAGTTATGTGTCCGTGAAAGTTAGCCAAATTCTTAAGTGCACCCCAACACTCCTGAACACCAAACACACGGTAGAACTAGCTAACAGTAAAAGTCTTGAAGCCACACACGTAGTTAAAGGTTGTAACCTCGTCTTAGCTGGTCAGACTTTCCCGATCGATCTTGTTCCTATCACACTTGGTAGTTTCGACGTTGTTATTGGGATGGATTGGTTATCTCATCATCAAGCGGAGATTGTTTGCAAGGAGAAAATCATCCGCATTCCTCGTTCTGATAAAGAACCCCTCGTGATTCATGGCGACAAGAGTGGTGCTGTCGAAGGCATCATCTCTTTCCTTAAGGCCCAGAAGTGTTTGCGAAAGGGCCACACTGCCATTTTAGCACTCGTTACTGACACATCCACGGAAGAGAAGAGAATTGAAGACATTCCTATTGTGCGCGAATTTCCCGAGGTATTTCCTGAGGAATTACCTGGTCTTCCTCCTCATCGCCAAGTTGAGTTCCAAATCGAGCTAGCTCCTGGAGCAGCGCCAGTAGCTCGAGCACCATATCGTCTAGCCCCATCAGAACTCGAAGAACTGTCCACACAGCTACAAGAACTCTTGGAAAAGGGTTTTATACGTCCAAGCTCTTCACCCTGGGGAGCTCCAGTCTTGTTCGTGAAGAAGAAAGATGGTACCTTCAGGATGTGTATTGACTATCGCGAACTTAACAAGGTGACTGTGAAGAATCGTTATCCTCTTCCACGTATTGACGACTTGTTTGACCAGTTGCAAGGGTCGAGCTATTACTCCAAGATTGATTTGAGATCGGGATACCATCAGCTGAGAGTCCGAGATGAGGACGTCTCCAAAACAGCATTCAGAACTCGTTACGGCCATTACGAGTTTCTGGTTATGCCATTCGGGCTGACGAATGCACCAGCGGTCTTCATGGATCTCATGAACCGAGTGTGCAAGCCTTACCTGGATAAGTTCGTTATTGTGTTCATTGACGATATCCTGATCTATTCTAAGAGTCAGGAGGAACACGAGCAGCATCTACGACTTATGCTGGAACTTCTTCGAAAAGAACGGTTGTATGCCAAGTTTTCGAAATGTGATTTCTGGCTTCGCGAAGTCCACTTTCTAGGCCACGTGGTAAACAAGGATGGAATTCATATGGATCCATCTAAGGTTGAATCGATCAAGAACTGGCCCGCACCCCGCACACCAACAGAAATCCGCCAATTCTTGGGTTTGGCCGGATATTACAGAAGGTTTATAAAAGATTTCTCCAAGATTGCGCAACCTCTCACTTCACTGACTCAGAAGGGCATCATCTATCGTTGGGGTGATGCACAGGAGTCCGCGTTTCAACATCTAAAGGATAGACTTTGTAGCGCGCCTATCCTCTCATTGCCAGAAGGCACCGATGATTTCGTGGTTTATTGCGACGCTTCCATCCAAGGACTTGGTTGCGTATTGATGCAACGTGACAAGGTCATTGCCTACGCATCGCGCCAACTTAAAGTTCACGAAAGAAATTACACTACTCACGATCTGGAGCTGGGAGCAGTTGTATTCGCGCTTAAGATATGGAGACATTACCTGTACGGTACCAAGTGCACCATCTACACCGACCACAGGAGTCTCGAGCATATCTTCAAGCAAAAAGAGTTAAACATGCGACAACGCCGATGGGTCGAACTCTTGAATGATTACGAATGCGCTATCAAGTATCATCCGGGCAAAGCCAATGTTGTGGCTGACGCCCTCAGTCGAAAGGATACTTTACCTAAGCGTGTACGAGCATTACAGCTTACCATCCAGTCTAACCTTCCTGCTCAGATTCGAGATGCCCAGGTTGAAGCATTGAAAGCAGAGAACATCAGGGCTGAGTCCCTACGAGGATCGAGGCAGCGGCTAGAACAAAAGGGAGACGGTGCCTACTATGTAAACGGACGCATCTGGGTTCCATTTTATGGAAACTTACGCGAGCTTGTGATGGACGAAGCGCACAAGTCTCGTTATTCGGTACATCCTGGTTCGGATAAAATGTACCACGACCTCAAGACTACGTATTGGTGGCCTGGCATGAAAGCCCACATAGCAACCTACGTCAGTAAGTGCTTGACTTGTGCGAGAGTCAAGTCTGAATATCAGAAACCATCAGGCCTACTTCAACAACCGGAGATCCCGAAATGGAAATGGGAGCAAATTTCCATGGATTTCGTTACTGGCCTGCCTAGATCTCAACGCGGAAACGATACCATTTGGGTGATCGTAGATCGACTGACCAAGTCTGCACATTTTCTAGCCATCAAAGAAACGGATAAGTTTTCTACTCTTGCAGACATTTATCTAAAGGAAGTAGTGTCAAGGCACGGGGTGCCAATCTCTATTATATCTGATCGTGACGCGCGTTTTACTCCTGAACTGTGGCAAGCAATGCACAAGTCCTTTGGCTCACGTTTAGATATGAGCACCGCTTATCACCCACAGACGGATGGGCAATCGGAACGCACCATCCAAACCTTGGAAGACATGCTTAGGGCATGCGTAATCGACTTCGGCAATGGCTGGGAGAAGCACCTCCCGCTAGTGGAGTTCTCATATAACAACAGCTACCACACCAGCATCCAAGCCGCTCCGTTTGAGGCATTGTACGGACGCAAATGCCGATCGCCTCTCTGTTGGGCAGAAGTTGGTGACAGCCAAATCACTGGCCCAGAACACGTGGTAGATACCACCGAGAAAATTGCTCAGATACGACAGCGAATGGCGGCAGCTCGTGACCGTCAGAAACGCTATGCTGATGAGGGAAGAAAACCACTCGAGCTCCAGGTTGGGGATCGAGTGCTACTCAAAGTCTCACCTTGGAAAGGTGTAGTCCGCTTTGGCAAACGAGGCAAACTCAATCCGCGTTATGTCGGACCGTTCAAAGTCATTGAGAAAATTGGCCAAGTCGCCTACAGGTTGGATCTACCTGAAGAACTCAGCGGAGTTCACAACGTATTCCACGTATCAAATCTGAAGAAGTGTCTGTCAGATGAGCCCTTCATAGTTCCTCTCAAGGAACTCACAATCGACGACCAGCTGCGATTCGTCGAGGAACCAGTAGAGATTACTGATCGAGATGTTAAGATTCTCAAGCACACAAGAATACCTCTCGTTCGAGTTCGTTGGAATGCTCGTCGTGGCCCAGAGTATACCTGGGAACGAGAAGACCAAATGAAACTCAAGTATCCCCAACTGTTTAAGAAAAACGCAACCACTACTGAGGCTGAAGCTACCGCAGAATTTCGGGACGAAATTCCAAATCAACGGGGGGATGATGTGACACCCCAGGAAAATCTGGAAAACAACGCAACTTAACTAGCTTCCTCAGTAACCACGCGCTAAATTTCGGGACGAAATTCTCTTAACAGGGGGAGAATGTGACAACCCTCAAAATCCCATGTATTCCGTACAAATTATTAATGACAATTAAAGTGCTTGACGACTGTGTGGAATCACTTAACTGCTTTCTGATATCTGTGTCATGCTTACACGTATTTGTTAATATACTAATAGTGTACAGAAAGGTCACTAAATAGTCCGTTATATTTTCCTAAGTGTTAGAAAGTAAAAACGTTACAAAAATATATAAATAGGACGCCTTACGGATTAATTAAGCAGTTTAACGGAACAGTGTCGAACCGAACAACCGAAATCTACCCGGAACATAAAAATATTGACATTAACACTATTTTTCCTTTATTGAGCTAGTTAAGGTCCCCGAATACCCTAACACCCGTTATATTATATAACACCCTAACAATTAATTTAATCAACCAACTAACATAACTAAACCTTAGCTATTTAGTTAAATTTCAACCAAATGCCCCCCCCCCCCCCCCTCCCAAACGATTGTTCCCCCATGTGAGACACACCCACTTACATTTTAAATATTTTATTTGTTTAGCCTAATATCTACACTACATATTGACTAATGGTTAATAATGGATGATGGATTATTTAATTGCATGCAAGTTCACAACACATCAACACTTTGCAAAAAAAAAAAAAAAAAAAAAAAAAAATTCCCTCTTGCCTTACCTACTGCCGAGAGCATTCACTTCCATCTATCCATTTTTCAATTTCCTTCAAGTAAGTCCAAGTACATACAAGTGTGAGGGATCACGCATAAGGAAGCTCGGTGCACCCGGATTGCCAAGGACCTCACTACGTTGCTATTAACCACTCGTTTTTCGTCTAGTTTCTTCCCTAGCCTCGAGCTAGTAGTAAGTGACTCTAAACCTCTTCTTGATCTTGTCTAGAGTGGTTAATAAAAGTTTCGTCGGTTAAAAATTACGAACATATAAGATCAAAGTCTAAAAGTTTACTAAAGTGATGAACAAGGTGGTTAATGGATGAATATGTGTGTAAATCATGTAGATCTTGTGTGGTTATGATGATTGGGTAATTATCTGATGCTTTACTGAATGATATTAGTATATGATGTTGTTGTGGTCACTAAACTCGTTAACGGAATCGATCGAACATGATTTAGATGGTTAAACACTTTAAATCAGAATCTGTCTAACTTTTACAGCCCACTTCTGTTGGCTGTAAACAGGTCTTAACCTCAACGAAAAATCGATATTTTGAATCTAAAATATGTTATTATGAAATACGGTTCTAATGGCACCGGAATCGTAATTTTTGGACTCCGTTTACTATTTTTAAAGTGTTAATTTGTAACAGCTACTTAAGCTGAATTTTGACAGCAATAAATGGGCGTCGTACTTTCGGTCATAACCTGAGTTTTGTGATGAATCGGACCATGAAAATTTTACTGTAGATGATAACTGAAGTATTTGTAATTACCCCACTGGAATTCCGCAAATCGGACTTACGATGAATTTGTAATAAATTGTTTCGTGGACTGTGGTCAGAAATACATAAATCTGAGTTCAGTCCCGAATATGAATTTTTATAAAATATTGGTGATAAACCGGACCCCGATATTTTTACACAATAAAATATGGAATGTTTGTGACATTCTATAAAAATTTGGGAATTTTTGGAATAATCTAACTATTTTATTTAAATGTCCAAAAACAGCCGGTTTTGAGTATTAATGCTGAAACGACATAAGTAGTGATTTGCGTGTCTAAATGTCGAGTATGCTATCTGTGAATGATTTGACATGTTATATATGTTATGTGCATTATCGTATGTTTGATTTTGAGTGGGGAATGGACGGGAAACTTAGATGGGCATAAACCGTTACAGTGATGCATGTTGTGTGATAGATACGTGTAGGAACTTTGTGTTCTATTTGAAAGCCACTAAATGACTAACTGGTAAATCATACTAGGACGTGATTGACCGACCTTGACTGTTAGCTATATTGAGAATCTAACCGAGCAAACCGAGGTGAGTTCACACCCTTACTAAGGCATGGGATTCCCGGTGGTTGGGAATGGGATTGAATAACTACTCGTACTATCACTCTATTTATATTACCAACACTACTAGACTACCAACTACTGTCCTCGGATTGAGAAGGGCACGTACGTAAAACCTACGTACACTCACACTTACTACTGTCCTCGGATGAGAAGGGCACGTACGTAAAACCTACGTACACTCACACCTACTACTGTCCTCGGATTGAGAAGGGCACGTACGTAAAACCTACGTACACTCACACTCACTACTGTCCTCGGATGAGAAGGGCACGTACGTAAAACCTACGTACACTCATACTTAACACCGTCCTCGGATTGGGAAGGACTCTTATGGATACGCCTAGTCTAGTAACATACATAATGGGAAGCCCCCACTAAATATCGTAAAGGTTTGGGAATCAAGAATAATGGGTAATACTTGGTTATGAAACGAACTTCCGATTCCTGATACGAACTCATTAACTAAACAACCAAACGTGAACTCACTCAACTTTGTTGTTGACTAGTTGTTACATGCCTTACAGGTCGCTAAATGCTTGGAGCTTGCACGGGGAAGGAGTCGTTGTGGAACATGGGTTGTTATATCCCATACTTAATAATTGAACTTTATAAACCTATGGAACTTATGTTTGAGACTTTAAACTTATGAACTGTGAACTTATGTTTTGAACTCACGTTTACGCTTCCGCTGTTTAAACCAAACAAGGTTAACTAGCTTTGGTCACCAATCGTATTATGTTTGGTTTTATTTACTTAATTGAATTGTTCAATATGATTGGTGGCTCGATCCTGGTCATGTCACGCCTCCAAGCGGTGATACTCCGCATGGTGGATTTTGGGGGTGTGACAAACTACGTCACGGTACCGGGCCCACCGGGCCCACCGGAAATATGTGGAAATATCGGGGTGTGACAGGTTGGTATCAGAGCCAACATTGAGTGAATTAAACACTAGCCTTTTGTGTTTAATCTCAATGACACAATAGCACATTCCTTAGACTTCCGAGTCTAGGCAAATGACCTAGGAATATTCTTAACTTTCCTTTTGTCGTTTATATGTTGTTTTCTTGTTTTGACAGGTTTTATAAAATGTCGCCACGTGTCAGGGGAAAAGGAAAAGGTCCCATGAGGGGGACCATCCAGTCACCCTAGACCCTCATACAGACGCACGCCTTCAGCGTCATTCAGCAGCTCTGATTCACGTGATGATTGGAGACACTCTTTAGAACCAGCGAGACGCTCAGTTTCGCTAGGTACCTCACCATCATACCATTATTCGTTTGGGCCTGACGAGCCCCAACACTCTCATCACTCGCAGCATTCGCTGCATTCACACTCGTTTCACCACTCTTCTCACCATTCATCACACCATTCTCATTCCCATAATTCTTACTCACAGGGTCACTTTAACCTTGATGATTACATCAATGCACCACCGGGTTATAACCCGTTGGGCCCCGAGGACCACTTTTCACAGGATATGGATATGGATAGTGATCAAGATCCAACAATGCCACCGTCTGGGACGCTTACGCATCCCATAAGTATTTCTAGTGGTTCTTCATTTGCGGGATCTCCCTATCGAGGTCCCGATACTTATAAAGAATGGTTTGGGCAATGGGATTTTGTTAACACCCCTTGTTTTCACAACACTCCACCACAATCTCCATTGGAGGAACCGCACTTCGAGGCAGTAACTCCACCACCATTGCCATTTGAGGAACCACCTCAACCAACTCAACCACCTCCTGAGCCACCAAGACGGAGGAGGAATGCACGAATGTCCGTGCGAGGGGGACCGAGATTCAGTTCCCCACAAGCTTCAAGCAATTACCCTCCGATCCCCGAAGATCCACAAATGGGTGGACCTTCTCACGCAGTGCCGGAAATTGATACCACACCGGTTACCTTTGCACCCCCGCCACCGCCAATGGGTTATGAAAACCCAATACCTACTTACCCAGGTTCGACTGGGTATAACCCATTTGAATATCAAGCTCCTACGAGTTATGAATACCAAGCTCCTGCTCACGACCCATATGTCGAAGCAGCTAACTTTAACGCTCTTTATCCCTCCCTGTTTCCACCAGCATACCCAACTGGGTATCCCGTACAAGGGTATCAATACCCTTCTTATCAGCAGCAACCTCAACCTCCACCTCAACAATCACAAACTCAAGAAATCTTACAAAGGTTAGAAGAGGTTGAACAAAAGGTGGAGGAATGGGAAAGAAAGACCCATAAATTCCTTAAGGGTCTTGCAAACTTCATCAAGGGAAAGAAGAAATAGAAGATTTTATTTTATTTTGTATTGTAGTTTCAATTAAGTCCCTGCGTAGACATTTCTTTTATTTCAGTCCCTGCGAGGACTTGTTTCTTTTCTTTAGTCCCTGTGTGGATAATTTATTTGTTTCAACGACCCTTTTAGGGCAGCTTTTGTAGTCTTTCTAGTACTATTAATGAAGTCTTCTTTTTAAATTTATATATGTATTTTAATACATCATCATTCAAATAATCATTTCAATTTTAATTGATCTGCCAATAAAATTTCAAAAGATGTTCTTAAAGGTATAACCTAGCCACAATATAAATGGCTATGATGGTATAACCCTCTTAAGACAATAATTCCTTGTTAACATCTAAAAACATGTTAACACTCCTGACAGTGTGACTTGAGAAACCACACTAGCCTTCTAAGTATTTGGATTTTTCCAAACCCTTACATAGCCTTAAATGATCAATATGAATCATGGCTATTGAAATCAAATATGATGTATACACCAAAACATCCAATTGAGGTGTTATGCCTACGGGCAAATGTGTAATCCTGACAAAGATAGTTTTATTTTATAACTTCTTGTTAAAAAGGCGATGAACTATGTTCGACCCTTAAAATTTCTGATCCAAGAGATCATTGATTATGTTTTAAATTGTCCTAGTGACATGGCCTTTTGTGCCATCTAAAAGTCCTTTGAGACGAGCCTTTGTGCTATATGAAAATGTCTATACGACATTGGTAGTTGTGACTTATGTCCCCTGTCTGATAAATATAAAGGATTATATCCTACTTGAATGCCAATAATGGTTCATTTGCAACCTAGGCAAATCATAATCAAATAATTTCTGATTTATTATCTTAAATGGTCTATATGTTTATTTATACCATGGCCATCTAATCATCAAATATGATGATTCGTTATGTTATTAAACAAATCAATTTCTTGATTTTAGCATTCATATCATGGTTGGCTCCGATGAAGCTAATAATCACCTAGTTGAGGGAAACAATAATGATATGTCACGGCCCACGACCCGGTTTGACCCGTTTCAGGAGCCGCGGCAGAAAATACTGCGGTATTGATTTAATTGAGTTTAACAGCGGAAACAGGATCGCTTAAAGCTAAAATTTTTCCCCGATTATTTATTTCACAATTCGGGATAAACCCCCGATAATTTACAATATTATATTTTTACTATAAAAGTGTGATATTACAAAATCATTTATTTATTTTATATTGAGCCACTATCTTAAGCTTGAAATGCTCCCCAGCACTTTTCCTGAATTACAACAGATCACCTGAAACATGTTTGAAAAAGGTTTTGTCAGCGGGAAATACTGAGTGAATCATTCTATTTTGCATAATGATGCATAGTTATCAATTACAGCATAAGAGCGATTACAATGGCTTCTATCTTATTTTTATCTGGCATTCTGTCACAATGGTGACATGTCACAATGGTGACGATGGTCATACCACTATTTAGATCAATGAACCTAAATAGTGACGATTATCCCTGTAGGTCAATGAACCTAACAGTGATTATCCCGAGTAGGTCAATGAACCTAACTGTGAGAAAATTAGTAATGTGCACAATACCCCACTACCCAGTAATTCAAGATATCCACGACTTAGTCCCTGTAATTATAACCTTGAAAATAATTTGGAGTATTGTAAAATATTTGATAAAATAACTCACAAACTGTGAGAAAAGAAGAATGACTCACTTTGCAGATTTATACGGGCAGAGCCTAGCCTACTGATTAGCCTTTTATCCTAATTTCAATAACAAGCACACAATTTTGGAATTAGTAATCAATCCAGCATTTACGATAACTCACGAGATCAAATTATCACAATGAATGTCAAAATGCAATACTTTGTCCATCGAGTTAACGATGATCCATTGAATTAACAATGAACGACAAGGTATAATACTTTACCCATCGAATTAACGAGGATCCGTTGAATTAACAACGAACGATAAAGTATAATACTTTACCTATCGAATTAACGACAATCCGTCAAATTAATGACGAACGATAAAGTATAACCCTAATGTGGGCGGCACTTAAACATTCATTGGATATTTGAATCAATCGGACAATGAATCGTAGCAGCGATTGTGCTAATACCCTGATTGCAGCTTCAATTAAAGACCTGTGTGTGTTAATTGAAGTGTACAGCAGAAAACTCGGTGTATAATTGAGAATTCTTTCGTCGTAAATTGTCCAGATTTCGAATGCCAATGTTCTGAATTTATACACGATTTTTGTCAAGCTTACGGACCGTAAGCTTGATGACCTTACGGTCCGTAAGGTACTCAAAATGCTTGTTTTGTTGCCACGTGTGGGACTAGCTCAGATGAGTCGACACATTCTAAAAATTCAACTTGGAGAGCACGTAATTCGGATAATCGTCAAGTAGGGAATACCCCCCTGAGTTTTAGGGCCCTAATCCTGATTCTGAAAATTATGAAAATTTTAGGGTTTGCACAGAATCACTTGGGTGTCTCAATTAGGGTTTCCTATTGGTCAAATTATTTTAATAATTATGACTTTTGATGAGAGTCGTTACATTCTCCCCAACTTAATAAAAATCTCGTCCTCGAGATTTACTGGAATAATTGAGAATACTTTCTCTTTATTTCGATTTCCAGTTCCCAAGTATATTAGGATCCTGTGTTTGAATCCTACTTTACTTAAACTAACACTTTTTTGTTTACCTTTACATCTTAGAAAGGTACTACCAAAGATTCGTCTGATAGACATTTCTTGAGATTGGATATATAAAATATATCATGTGTTTCAACTAACCTTCCTGGTAGTTGTAAGTAACTGATCCAATATGTTGAATTACTGGAATTGATCCTACATACTTTGGTTTTAGCTTTCCTTCCTTACCGAATCTAACAATTCCTTTCCAAGGAGATACTTTTAATAGTATTTTGTCTCCAACTCGAACTCCAACGGCTTTTATCTATTATCTGCATAATTCTTATGACTATCTCTTTGCCGTTTTCAGCTTTTTCTTCGTGATACTGAATATCACAATCGTAGTTACTTAGGATTTTTATTCATCTCTTTTGCTTCAAATTATTTTCGTCTAAATATATATATATCTTAACTTCTTATAATCTGTATAGATAGTATCCTTACTTCCATACAGATAATATCTCCAAATCTTAAGGGAAAAATTATGATTCTAATTCTAACTTATGAGTGGTATAGTTCCTTCGTACCTTTTTCAATTGTCTTGAGGCAAAAATTTATGACTCCTAATTTCTAAGTTATAAGCATCGATTCTTAGTTATAACCTTATTTAATTTCCTATAATCAATATTCATTCTCATTAAAACCTCCTTTTTCTTAACAATCAATATTGTGCTAATCGATAAGGTTCCTTGGCTTATCGGTAAAATTCCTGGAATTTAGATGAATCTTAAATTCTATCTTCATGTAATCCAAGTAAATCTTCTAGAAATACATCTGGGTATTCGGAATTTACAGAAATTTCCTTAAATTCTGTATCTTTAGTATTAATGATTACTGAAATCATATATATACTATTCCTTACTTTCGTTCATAATTAGCAATTTCCATTACTGATATGAACTTCATAGGCTTACATGATTTATCTCCTGTAATCATAATTACTTCTCCGATGGTTGACTGAATTTCTAAGAAATTCTGATCACAGATAATGATCATAACATCGAATTCAACTAATTTCATAGATAATAGGGATGCAGAAAATTTATAACTTATTTCTATGTTCTGCATAACCTTATTAATTTTTATTGAATTCTCATCTGCCGTTTCTAATATAGAAATCTATCTAATGCTGGTAAATGGTAAGTTAAGAGTTTGGCAGAGTAAAGTATTTATAAAACTTTGGTTTGTACCAGAGTCAAATAATACTTTTATGTAAACGTTGTAAGCTAAGAACATACCGGCTATCACATCTGGAATCATCTCGGCTTCATTAGTAGTCAGCTGAAAGGTTCTCGCATTCCTTTTTGCTCCTTCTGCTGGTTTGACTTGATTGTCAAATGGTTTATTCAGTTTTGGACAATCTGGCCTAAGATGTCCAGTTTCTCTACAATTATAGCAAACTGAAAATTTCTTCTTCCTACAATCTTCTTCTTGATGCCCTGGAATCTTGCAAAAATTGCAATATCCTTTGCATCTTCCAAAATGCTTCCTTTTGCAAAAATTGCAAAATGGACTAGTAGAAGATTGCCCATTCCCTCCTTTCTTGAAATGGTTATGGTTACCCGAACTGAATTCTTGGGTAATCTTTTGGGCTACTTCCTTCCTTCTATTTTCTTCTCTTGTCCGTACTAGCTCGTCAGTCATAGTATTGGCTAATTCTACTGCATCATCAATTGTGCGAGGTTTCGCAGCTTTGACGATATTACGGATCTCGGAAATTAATCCCCAAATATAACGAGAAATAAGTACCGGTTCTGGCGAAGCCAGGGTTGGTACCACTCTAGCATATTCGAAGAATGTCGTAGTATACCCTCGACAATCTACATCCACCATCCGATGGGTCAGAAATTTATTTGCCATTTGATCTTTTTCATATTCAGGACAGAATTTTCTTTCTACAAGATTTTTAAATTCTTCCCAGTTCATAGCATACGCCATCCTTCTTCCTTTTGCCTGCAACACTGTGTTCCACCATTCTAGTGCCACTTCTTTGAAAAGGTTTGATACATACATAACCTGATCATTCTGAGCACATTTACTTATGGCAATTACTGCCTCGGTTTTCTCTAACCAACGCAGTGCTGCAGTCGCTCCTTCATTGCCTGCAAACTCAGTGGGTTTACAAGCAAGAAATTCTTTGTAAGTGCAACCAGGCGTTGCAACTTTCCTTTTCTTAGGGAGCGGAGCTTGCCGTGGTTCATTATCATGGTTAACATGATTACCGCCTCCATTTACGCTATTACTGAAATTATCTTCAGAAATGCGTTTACTAGGAACAACTTGTTGCGGTTCGATTGGATTTTTAACAGCAGCAATGATTGCTGGTATAGCATTGGCTATCCCTTGAGCAACTATTCCTGGAATAGTGTTGGCTATCTCTTGAGCAATGATATTTTCTATATCTTGCCTAGTTACATATTGATTCCCCGATTGTTGCTCAGATTGATTACCCTCATTAACTGGTTCATTATTAGCGTTTTCCATCTGATATCTATTTTATAGATATATAATTAGTATAAAGGAAATAATTTAATGTCACAATTTAGTTGCACATAATCACATAAACGAATATATAAACAAAATTGTAACTTTTCTAATATTTCCTTATATCTTGTTTCTATATACACCCGTTTTATTATTTATTTTACACATACTGATTTTACTGTTAATATTACACAACCACAGTTTCATAATCCCCTATCCTTTGTCAGATGATGTTCTAGTAACGGCGTTTCTTCTCATCGTATTTCCAGGAGATTTGTCCCAAAGTTTCTTGGATCCTATTCTCAGCATTCATGTTGTCAAAATGATGAAGTTCAGTCCTATTCTCGTTACTTATTGGTGAATTTGGTAAAGGTTCTGGATTGTACTTAGGAAAAAGCCTATAGGGATGGTTTTGTAATAGTATTTCATTATCTAACCATTCGTCTATATTCCAGTGATTAGAAGAGTTTGGAATAGATGGTTCTAAGTTTATAAAATTATTTTCATTAACAGGCTCAATAGTATCATCTGCTGCCATTATAAAATCTAATTCTTCTTGAGATGGTAATTCCTCCATTTGCCTAGAACTTTCCCCAATTTCCATTTTCTTAGGCTTAGGTTTCTCGAAAGGTAAAGCGTTAAATTCTATAGGTTCTTCTATATCTGGTATATACCTATTGAAATCTCTGGAAACTTCGATTCTTACTGGATAGAGATTTAAATTCTGAAGGGCTTCCGACAGATCACTCATGCTGATTAATAAAATACACATAATCATATAATAGTAATCAGGAAAAATTTAAGTATTTCTAAATACTTAATTAGCTTAACCCAGTGGCTGTAATCAGGAAAAATGTTGAGTATTTCTAAATACTTAATCAGCTTAACCCAGTGGCTCTGATACCACCTTTTTCTGTCACGGCCCACGACCCGGTTTGACCCGTTTCAGGAGCCGCGGCAGAAAATACTGCGGTATTGATTTAATTGAGTTTAACAGCGGAAACAGGATCGCTTAAAGCTAAAAATTTTCCCCGATTATTTATTTCACAATTCGGGATAAACCCCCGATAATTTACAATATTATATTTTTACTATAAAAGTGTGATATTACAAAATCATTTATTTATTTTAGATTGAGCCACTATCTTAAGCTTGAAATGCTCCCCAGCACTTTTCCTGAATTACAACAGATCACCTGAAACATGTTTGAAAAAGGTTTTGTCAGCGGGAAATACTGAGTGAATCATTCTATTTTGCATAATGATGCATAGTTATCAATTACAGCATAAGAGCGATTACAATGGCTTCTATCTTATTTTTATCTGGCATTCTGTCACAATGGTGACATGTCACAATGGTGACGATGGTCATACCACTATTTAGATCAATGAACCTAAATAGTGACGATTATCCCTGTAGGTCAATGAACCTAACAGTGATTATCCCGAGTAGGTCAATGAACCTAACTGTGAGAAAATTAGTAATGTGCACAATACCCCACTACCCAGTAATTCAAGATATCCACGACTTAGTCCCTGTAATTATAACCTTGAAAATAATTTGGAGTATTGTAAAATATTTGATAAAATAACTCACAAACTGTGAGAAAAGAAGAATGACTCACTTTGCAGATTTATACGGGCAGAGCCTAGCCTACTGATTAGCCTTTTATCCTAATTTCAATAACAAGCACACAATTTTGGAATTAGTAATCAATCCAGCATTTACGATAACTCACGAGATCAAATTATCACAATGAATGTCAAAATATAATACTTTGTCCATCGAGTTAACGATGATCCATTGAATTAACAATGAACGACAAGGTATAATACTTTACCCATCGAATTAACGAGGATCCGTTGAATTAACAACGAACGATAAAGTATAATACTTTACCTATCGAATTAACGATAATCCGTCAAATTAATGACGAACGATAAAGTATAACCCTAATGTGGGCGGCACTTAAACATTCATTGGATATTTGAATCAATCGGACAATGAATCGTAGCAGCGATTGTGCTAATACCCTGATTGCAGCTTCAATTAAAGACCTGTGTGTGTTAATTGAAGTGTACAGCAGAAAACTCGGTGTATAATTGAGAATTCTTTCGTCGTAAATTGTCCAGATTTCGAATGCCAATGTTCTGAATTTATACACGATTTTTGTCAAGCTTACGGACCGTAAGCTTGATGACCTTACGGTCCGTAAGGTACTCAAAATGCTTGTTTTGTTGCCACGTGTGGGACTAGCTCAGATGAGTCGACACATTCTAAAAATTCAACTTGGAGAGCACGTAATTCGGATAATCGTCAAGTAGGGAATACCCCCCCTGAGTTTTAGGGCCCTAATCCTGATTCTGAAAATTATGAAAATTTTAGGGTTTGCACAGAATCACTTGGGTGTCTCAATTAGGGTTTCCTATTGGTCAAATTATTTTAATAATTATGACTTTTGATGAGAGTCGTTACATGATACGAGGCTAAATGTCACTGGCGCTAAACTTCAAGCCATGATAAACACAGCAGTTACTCAAGCTGTGAACAATATGTTTAAAGACTCGAGTGAAGCTCGATTAAAAACCCATTCAAAGTCCCTTTCGAAATCGCGTACGTTGAAAAAGGATGAATCTCAACATTCATCCAATCAGACGAGTGAATCTCAAAAGCAGATAGTCTTTGATCAGGCTCCCCGGTACAACAAGGGCTGTACTTACAAATATTTCATCTCTTGTAAACCAAGAGATTTCAATGGAGAAAAGGGAGCTATTGATTGTATGAAGTGGTTGGACGAGATGGAAACTGTTGTAGATATCAGTGGGTGTGCCAAAGAGGACATTGTTAAGTTTGTATCTCAGTCCTTCAAAGGCGACGCCCTGACGTGGTGGAAAGCCTTAGTGCAATCTACAGGGAAAATCCCACTGTATAACCTTTCTTGGGTTAAGTTTGTTGAGCTGGTAAAGGATACCTACTGTCCACAGCATGAAGTGGAAAAGGTGGAAACTGATTTCCTCACTCTGGTTATGAAGGATTTGGATTGTAGATCCCATGTCACCAGTTTTAACTCCATGTCCCGACTTGTCCCATATATGGTCACTCCAGAGCCAAAACGCATTGCACGTTTCATTTGGGGGGTTAGCCCCAGAGATAAAAAGGGAATGTCAAGGCTTCTAAGCCTACCTCTTATAGGTCTGATGTAGATCTATCACTATCACTTACTCTAGATGTGATAAGGAGTAAGTCTAAGAGGACCACAGAGGATGGAAAGAGAAAAAGAGAGGATGATCAGTCCCACCAGTCAAACAAGAAGAAGAAGGGTAGTTCTGGGTTTAAGAAAAGTCAGTTTGGTGACAAACCCAGGTGCAAGGTTTGTGATAAAAGGCATTTTGAGAAGTGCAATATGGATCCACAAGCCAAGCCTTGTGGAATCTGTAAGAAGAAAGGGCACAAAACTTTGGAGTGCCGGAATTTAAAGGATGCAACCTGCTATGGTTGTAATGAAAAGGGGCCCATTAAGACTAATTGCCCTAAGAACACCAAGAAGCCTGATGAGGCGAAAAAGACAAACGCTAGGGTGTTTCAGATGAATGCCAAGGAGGCAGTGAATGATGATAAAGTTATAACAGGTACCTTCCTCATTAATGATATTTATGCTAGAGTTTTATTTGATTCAGGTGCTGATAAGTCATTCGTAGACCATAAGTTTAGTAAATTACTGAATCTGCCCATTAAAACTCTAGACATTAAATATGAGGTAGAACTCGCAGATGGTACCTTAGAAACTGCTTCAACTCTTCTTGATGGATGCTTTATATCCATTAAGAATCATTCAATCCCGCTATCTCTTTTGCCAATGAAATTGGCTGGTTTTAATGTAGTTTTAGGCATGGATTGGTTATCGCATAACCAAGCCCAAATTTCCTGTGGTAAGAAACAAGTAAACATCAAAACCCCATCTAGTGAGTTGGTCACCATTCATGGAGATACACACTATGGTTTACCCGACAATGTGTCTATACTCAAAGCATCCGAGTGTCTGAAGAACGGATGTGTCATCTACATGGCACAAGTGACAGTAGATGACCCAAAACCCAAGATTGAAGACATTCCAATCATCTCTAAATACCTGATGAACTACCTGGATTACCTCCTGAGAGGCAAGTCGAATTTAGGATAGACATTCTACCAGGAGCAGCACCAATTGCACGAGGTCCATACCATTTAGCACCTACAGAAATGAAAGAGCTGAGAACCCAATTGGATGACTTATTGGAAAAGGGTTTTATACAACCCAGCTCATAGCCTTGGGGAGCACCCATACTATTTGTAAAGAAGAAGGATGGTTTAATGCGTCTGTGCATTGATTACCGCGAACTAAACAAAGTGACAATCAAGAACCGTTATCCATTGCCTAGGATCGACGACTTGTTCGATCAACTCCAAGGGGCAAGCTTCTTCTCGAAGATTGATTTAAGATCTGGGTATCATCAACTCAAGGTTAGAACTGAAGATGTACCTAAAACCGCGTTTAGAACAAGATATGGCCACTATGAGTTCCTAGTGATGCCTTTCGGGCTCACTAACGCACCTGCAACATTCATGGATCTCATGAATCGAGTTTGTAAGCCGTACCTAGATAAGTTTATCATTGTCTTTATAGATGACATACTTATCTATTCTCATAATCAAGTCGATCATGAGAAACAACTTTGGTGTATCCTAGGATTGCTACAACAGGAGAAGCTGTATGCTAAGTTCTCCAAATGCGAATTTTGGCTTCGCGAAGTCCAGTTCCTTGGACATGTTGTGAGTGAGCGTGGTATTCAAGTGGATCCTGTTAAAATAGAAGCAATCATGAATTGGGAAGCACCTAAGACACCTACAGAGATTCACAGTTTTCTAGGATTAGCAGGTTATTACAGAAGGTTCATTGAGAACTTCTCAAGGATAGCTGCACCGCTAACTACTTTGACCCGCAAGAGTGTAAAGTTTGATTGGGGTCCTAAACAACAAGAATCTTTTGAAATCCTTAAGCACAAGCTGAGCAATGCTCTAGTGTTGACGTTGCCTGAAGGGATAGAAGAATTTGTTGTATACTGTGATGCTTCGAACACTGGCATGGGCTGTGTGCTTATGCAGAGAGGCAAAGTGATTACCTACGCATCACGACAACTAAAGGTGCATGAGAAGAATTACACCACCCACGATCTGGAATTGGGTGCCGTTGTGTTTTCACTCAAATTGTGGAGACATTACTTATATGGAACTAAATGTGTGATTTACTCAGATCACAAAAGTCTCCAACATTTGTTTAATCAAAAGGATCTCAATATGAGACAACGTCGATGGATGGAAACCATGAATGACTACGATTGTGAAACTCGCTACCATCCTGGTAAAGAGAATGTAGTCGCAGATGCATTAAGCAGAAAGGAAAGGATTAAACCTATACAGATTAATGCCAAGAATATTGAACTTTAGAATAGCTTGAATGAAAGGTTGTTAGCTGCTCAGAAGGAAGCTATATTGGAAGCTAACCTTCCAAGTGAGAAGTTAGGTGTATGTAACGCCCTAACACATTTTAACCCAAGATTCGCAGCGGAAAGTACATACCTAAAATTTCTTTAATGATATTCTTTCTTTCACTTAAATACATTAATCCATTTTTATAATTTAATTAAAAACTAACATATATATATATCGAATTAAGTGACCACATACACACCCACGTACAATCCATGTCTTGCCTCGATCTTCAACCGCGTACACCTCTTGATGAAACATCCATAAACCTGTACAACCTGCAGTCACCACAACCAATTACTTCATTAGAAACCGGTGACATAATACATATACTTTAAATGCCACATAATCAAGCATCAACATCTTTTATTCTCGTTCATATAAGTCCACTCGAACCCTCTCGTCTGACTTCCATACTTAACCTTCATTCTCCATTTGCAGTATACCTGCACTTCCAATTCATTCTTAACAGAAAACAATCAACATCATTAGACTTATCTCATATGTGTAATTTAACTAATTTCCATGTCATGCATAAATACCTTACCAATCATACCCCCTTCATTTACAACTTTCATTTTACCCACATGTATAAATACTTATTTCATCTTTGTGCATAATACTAACATGTATATTCCCTTCCTTATCCATACTTAATAGAAATTACTTTCCTATCCATTTTCGACTCTTTTTCCGTAAACTTACCATATTACTTCCATTGTTTAATACCTTCTCACATGAATCACAATAATCATTATACTACAGTACATTTTACATCTAAAGTGTAAGTCCGAGATTTACTTACCTTACGCGTCCGTATTTGCATTCGCTTACTTGAGTCTTCTTGTCCCGTTAGCCTTCCATGCTCCCATCCATCTTGACATGATTCCTATACTTTCATGTCATTACATTTACATCCTTATTAGCATACATGATTATTCATATGAACGATCATATCAAGTTCATATCTCACATATGTATTTCATTAGCCGATTCAAACAAGCATATAGCTTACTCAACATCATCATAACACAACCTTCACATATTATTGTCATTTAGACATTTCATCAAACACGTGGTGTGCGTACTACTTCCTAGGCACCATGTACAACTAGTTTATGCATAATCTTCCTAGTTCATTCATATTTCATCAAATCTTCTTACTATTCAACAAGTATCATTAACACATAAACATCAAACATATCAACACCATATTTCTTTCGATTCATTTAACAATAGTTCATCATAACACAACATAGTTCATCCAACTAGTGGGTTTACATCCTTAAACATCAAATTAGTCAAAATTATGCATAACACATGTTCCCTATGATGAGGTTAACACATATTCATGCTTAATTTCATACAAACTCGTGGATTGATCATAACCCACTTCATACAAGATCATCAAATCTAAGTTTTAAGACATACCTTATGATCCCCTTGCTTGGGTGTAGGGCTGTAAACGAGCCGAGTCGAGCCGAGCTCGACCCAGCTCGAACTCGGCTCGAACTGAATTCGAGCTGGCTCGGCTCGAGCTCGAAATTCAAATCGAGTTGGGATTTGAGGCTCGAGCTCGACTCGATTAAAATTCGAGCTAGCTCGGCTCGACTCGATCTAGCTCGAACTAACAAAAAACCGCAAAATTTACTAAATTAAAAGCCCTAAAAATGAATATTTTTATATACTAAGGGCCATATATGCAATTTAATTTAACCAAATGGCTAAATATGCAAGTATAAATAGTTAACTCACTTTGTACATTGTCTTTACCTTCTTTTATAGGGGAAATACACCCTTAGTTTTTGTCTTCTGAGCGATGTGGGACAAAAAAATGAAGAATGTAAACCTTATCGAGCCGACTCACGAGCTCACGAGCCGAGCCAGGCCAAGCTCGAGCTCAGCTCGTTTACAAACCGAGCCGAGCCGAGCTGGCTCGTTTACAACTGAGCCAATTTCGAGCCGAGCTTTTTTCGAACTTTTTTCGAGCGAGTTTCGAGCGAGCTGCGAGCCACGAGTTTTTTGAACACCCCTACTTGGGTGATCATTAATTCACGTTCGGTTGTGAATTTAGACTTCATTCCATCCTTTAATTTGAAGATTTATCAAGAACTAGGGTTTGAACCCTTGGTTCTTTCTCCTGGACATCGATCCAGAACACACACGAGTGTGTGTGTTTGTGTGTGTGTTTTCTTTTAATTAAACATCTTTCAAGTTGTCCCACTTTGGCCCCTCATGTTTCGTTTTAATTAAATAAGGCTACAACCCTTCATTTAATATTAACGATATTAACAATCGACTAGGTTAATTAGTCCTAGTTATTATTCACTTACGGGTTCACTTTTATCCCCTAACGGTATTTTACCCGTTCCTTTATATTAACCGGGTTTAAATTACCAAACCCATTTTTGGGGTGTTACAGTGTAACTGCTGATCAGTTGTCACCTGGCAAGGATGAAATCCTTAGATTTAATGGTAGAATCTGGGTTCCTATTCATGGAGGACTTAGAGATATAATCCTTCAGGAAGCTCATAATTCAAGATACTCAGTTCATCCTGGAGGTGACAAGATGTATCAAGATTTAAAAGCCAACTATTGGTGGATGGGTTTGAAGAAGTCCATAGCCACACATGTAGCTAAATGTCTGACATGCGCTCAGATTAAAGCCGAGCATCAAAAGCCGTCAGGTTTGCTACAACAGTTAGAACTCCCCACATGGAAGTGGGAGATGGTAACCATGGATTTCATTACCATGTTACCTAAGACAAGGCATGGAAATGACACAATATGGGTTATAGTTGATAGACTAACTAAGTCAGCTCATTTCTTACCCATCAAGGAGACTTATAGCTCCGATAAACTAGCTTAGTTGTATGTGGATGAAATTGTATCTCTCCACGGAGTGCCAATATCGATTGTATCTGATAGAGATACTAGATACACTTCTCATTTCTGGAAAAGTTTCCAACAATCATTAGGCACTCGTTTGAATTTTAGTACTGCTTACCATCCTCAAACGGATGGACAAAGTGAGCGTACAATTCAAACATTGGAAGACATGGTACGTGCATGTGTTATTGATTTAGGTGGTAGCTGGGATGACCACCTACCTTTAATTGAGTTCTCCTATAATAATAGTTACCATACTAGCATACAGGCTACGCCTTTTGAGGCTTTATATGGGAGAAAGTGCAGAACGCCTGTTTGTTGGGTAGAAGTTGGAGAAACTTAGTTATCAGGACATGAAATAGTCCTTGAAACAACGGACAAGATTGTCCAAATTCGTGAACGCCTAAAAGCTGCCAGAGATAGGCAGAAAAGCTATGCGGATAACATGAGAAAACCTTTAAAGTTTGAGGTAGGAGATAAGGTCTTACTAAAGGTATCACCCTGGAAAGGTGTGATGCGTTTTGGTATGAAGGGCAAGCTAAGCCCAAGGTACATCGGACCATTCGAGATCATCGAATGCGTCGGCAGTGTAGCTTATAAGCTAAACTTGCCTGAGGAGCTTAGTGGAATTCACAATGTGTTCCACATCTGTAACTTAAAAAAATGTCAAGCTGATGAATCGCTAGCAATGTCTCATAAAGACGTACAGATTGATGAAAGCCTGAGGTTTGTTGAAAGACCTATATCGATCGAGGATCGACAGGTTAAAAAGCTCTGAAGGAAGCACGTACCGATAGTGAAAGTGAAATGGGATGCCCGTAGAGGCCCTGAATATACATGGGAGGTTGAGTCCACTATGCGACAAACCTTTTTCTATGTATAAATCATATAATTGACGATAATGCCCTTTTTGCAAATAAAATGTGATTTACATATGATTAACATGTCAAACCTTTTCCTGCTGATCTAATATGAAAAATAAAATATTTTAACCATCCAAGGCTGGTCAAAATCTCAGAATCACATAAACTTCGCAAATATCGTCAATTGTCGATTTTTACGCTAATTAGGTGCATAGTATGGTTTAAAACCATATTTGGCACCCAAGACTTGTTACCTACTGAATTTATAAATACTTTTTAATATTTTTACAGTAGGTATAACTCATGAACTCAGACTTCCAATTATGACCTTAAAAACACATGTGAAATGACCAAAATGCCTCTCGGAGCATAGTTTGGCCATAATTGGTAAACCACACATATGTATGATATCTAACTGTTATAACATCATAAAAGAAATATTTTTTACATAATGTTTTAGACCAGAACATCAGTCTACTTTTAAACCTCTTTTATAAATCTTAAAATGACCAAAATGCCCTTACAGGACTTAATTCGGTTTTAAATTATTTTTGGGCATATAAGTTAAAATCTTACTGATGTCTTAACATATTTTAAGCATAATAGTATACGGGACTTGTATATGGTTCATTCGGTTACTCGTTATGCATATATGCGTTCGGTTCGGTTTATGTAACTGGTTTGCATAAATTAGCCAAAACAAGTTTAACCTTATCATCTAAACTTCAAAATCCAGAATGTGTTTAGTTTGCCCATATTATACAAGTATCCAAACTTGTCGGGTCTAAATCACATTCCATTCCGGTCTCTGCTTAATCTAGCGTTTCGAACCGTAAAGTATCTTTAAAACTAACCGGTCTAAGTCTTTGACTTAAATAAGACCCGTTAGTATCCTAATAGGTTAATAAACCTTTCCATACAAATTAAGTAGCTTCGATAAAAGATATTTGCATAAGGTCGTTGGAATTATACGGCTGAGGAGCATCTTTGCACTACTAGCTCAGGTAAATACTTTTAACTTATTTTCCCTATACGGGCTTGGGATACGGTAAATTATTACCGCTTGGTCGGGTAGGAGATCATTTAATCGGATTGTGATTTAATAAATCTGCATAACCCGTTTTAATTTGTATTGTTTGATAACATAAACATTGGGGGTTAACGACCGTGTCTTGGATATCCTCGGCTCATTAAAGTTATTAATGGCCACGACATATGCACGGGGTGTAGGCATACACCTAACAGATGCAAATGCTAAATATTAAATAACCCACATGTTGGGGATAACTCCTTTGTGGGTTTTATAAGTGGTGAGTCGGTTAATCATGATCGGCTTCCAAACCGGTCCCAATTGTATGACAAACATGTAAATATGTATACAAGATTTTAACACCTTATCCTTATTCCTGTTGACAGTATTCCCATCCAGATTCAGATTCTGAGTGTTGGTGGCCATGCCTAATAGTTTATTTAAGTTGAAAGGATCGTATCAGTCCTAGGCCTTTTCTTAGAATTGGACTGGTCCGAGTCATCCACATTAACACCTTGGGCCTGAGAATTGGGCTTATTCCTCCTTCTGAAACCCTTATTTCTTTTTTTAAAATAATTATTATTGAAGTTTGATGTGTGTAAAATGCAACATATAAATTACATCAAATGAGGCATAAAACTAACCCTTTTTAAGTACTAATGTTGGAAAAATAGTGTTTTTGTCTTCCTTTTGCATTTTCAGGATTAAATGAGCTCAAATTCACAAAAGAAGCAAAAAGACAGCTAAATCTAACATAAATACAAGAAAAGGAACATAAGTGGACTGCTCGACCCCTCAACGGCATCTTCCCAAGCAAAATAGAGAAGGCAGAAGACTGAACACGTCCCGTGCTCAGCCAGCACGGGGCCGTGCCCAAGAAGCAGCAGAAAAGACAAACCTATAGAAGCTTCTATTGCCCACCACGGGGCCGTGTCCAGTGAACACGGGGGCGTGGCGAAAGTACAGCAGGCGCATTAATTGTAATTGCGAATTACAATTAATGAAGAGAGAGAATGTCAGACAAGCACGGGGGCGTGTCCAGCGGACACGGGGCCGTGCTCAGCCTTCTGTTCAGCCTATAAATAGGAGTGCTTGGTTTCATTTCAACTCATCCCTTGGCACACCACCTCTCTCACACTTCATCCACCACCCACCACCATCACAACACCATCATCCACCACCATCATCCATTGTCCATCGTAGAGTGTGTGAGTCGTCTCGGGATCCAAGATTGATCGTAAGAGTTCTTGACAATCAAGGCCATGTTTGCCTAAGTCTCTTACATCACTTGGTGAAGACAAAGTGTCTAGTATAATACTTTTTATTTCTAATCTTTTGCACTTTTTATTTGGTTTTGTATTAATGACTTTAATAACTAGTTACTTATGTTGAAGGTGATCTTTCCTTATCGTTTGTCCGTGGTGTCTTGGCATTATTTTACTGTCTATATAAAATAAAAGATTTTCACCATTCATATCTCCACGGTCTATATGGAGGTATGTTGGCTACCTGGTCGGGGGTTAAGGGAACGGTTTGGTAAAGGTCTTGCCATTGTTCAGCGTTTAGAGGTCCTGCAGTGGACCTGGGTCAAATTTAGTAGGACCTCCTTCAATGCTTCACGGTATTGGATGGCGGGGGTCCAAACTCTTTGATCCCCTCATAAGTTAACTACTATTAATAATATAACCCGACTATTTAGGACTGTATCCCTGCTGACTCAGACTACTTAGCCGAGGGTAACGTCACCGCCAAAAGCGGGGCCTACCATAATTTGCATTAATAACTTAATTAAGTATCTTCCAATAATCCACCCTTTTAGGATTGTATCCTTGCTGACTCAAACTACTAGGGTGAGGGTAACGGCACCTTCAAAAGAGGGGCCTACTACAATAACTAAGATAATCTCTTAATTATGTGCAAAAGTGCGGAAATAATCAAAGGTTACACTAGATACGAGTCGGAACCAAGTGATTCATCTTGTCTATCTGTGTTTTCTTTTATTTTTATTTTCAGCATTTTAGTTAGTTTTTATTTTTCTTAGTTCAAAACATTTTTCTAAACTTTTTATTTTGATTAGACGTTGAGGATAAACCGGTACTAAAAGTTCTTGTGTCCTTGGACGACCTCGGTATCTTACCAACGCTATACTACGCCCACGATGGGTGCACTTGCCCATATGTGTGTTTAGTGTTAGTAAAATATCGTGTTTTATAAATTTAAAACTTGGCTAAAAAGTGTTAAAGGGGCTTAAAATATACACCTAATATATATAACACTTCACACGCATCAAAGTTAATGCATCCGCCAACATCAACTTCCGTGTGGGTCCCCTTTTCTTGAGAGGGAAAAACTTGTTCTTTAGAGGAAATAAATGTCTTGTCTTCTGACGCTCTAGGGGATCCCAATGGTCTCTCCCCTGAGTTACTTTTTGGCCCTGACTTTCGTTATCCTCCACATGTTCAGAATTTTTTGGTGAACATTTCCGGGAGTCGGGAATAAACTCGTCATCCCATTTCGATGATAGTTTGGTTCCCTGTATACTACCATCATCATCATCATCATCCTTGGTGATACAGTCCGGTATCCACTCTCCTGTTTCTTCCACCACCCAAACCTTAAATCTTTTCTTTTCCCAGACAAGAGTCAATTCTTCGTTAATCACCTTACCATCTCCCATAATTATCCCCACATAATCATAGGACGGATTTCTATCATCTTGTTGAAGCTGAGACGCATCAATGACCTTGCCAAACCTTCTCCCAATCAAGTCGAAAACTTCATTGTCAGCTAAATGTAGATGAACACCATGGATATTTAGCCATGTTATTCTCTCATACGGCAGGGATTGCCCATTCCACACATCGAGTTTCGAGAACCAGGTATGTTTCGTCGCCGTCATCTCCTTAAACTCCCGAGCCTCTTCCTCCAAAGAGAATGGCATAAGGACATGAACCCCCCCTCCAAATATTGAATCTCCATCCCCACCACTCCTGCCTTAAATGCCAAGCTATCAAGTTTTCTCAGTGTAACGTGATCTATCGCCCTACCAACCAGAGCTCTCCCATATCGGTCTTTGAATGCCTGAACAAACTCTGACACTACAATAATCTCCTCTTGCTTGTTTTGTCTCTGTCCATTCAATAACGTATCCTTCCATGATATACCCCTATGCTGGTTATACTAAAATTGCTTCCTATCCGTGTTATTTATCCCCGAAAACAGCTAAGGGTTCCGATTATCCACTGGAGGCGGTGGTTGCTCCCCTCCGGTACTTGTAAACTTGGCAACATTCACCTTCAAGCCAAAATGATTTTCAAGAAAGTTTCCAAGTAGTTTCTTCTGTTGATAAATTACAACTCAATACTTTACATTTTTTCCCTTATACATTGGCTCATTTTGAAATTCAAAATCATAAATGTAGTTATTACGCATATTTGAAACTACATAGGATTGTATTATATGTTTCATGGGTTGTACTCTATTTTGATTCTTTTATCTTTAATTTGTTTTAGTTTAACCATAAATGACTTATAAGCATATACAAATTAACATTTGTAGGAATAAGGGGTTGTACTCATATGTTTGGTGGGTTGTACACACTTTTAGTTTTTTTTTCTTTCTTTTTTATCTTTAATTTTTTACTCTTAACCCCATACATTTATATGTTTTACATTTTAACCAATCACTTTTAACCCCATACAGATTTTTTGTATTACGTTTTGGTCAAATTTTGCGAGTTAACATGCTACAACGTGCGTGTATGATTTAATCTTTTGATGCGTAGTTTTCCTGTTTAACACCCCGTCACAGAACAACTTAGTTATTGTATTCTATGTTTTACATTTAGAGTGTGTGGTTCAACATTGTTTCATCGTCTACTTTTCGTTCGATTTTATATTTCGTTTTTTATTTCTTTTTTTACACGAACCTTTCTGGTGTTGATGGTCGCTCACGGTGATATAATATTGGAGCTACTTAGCACGGTTTTACGCCCCCACCACAACATGGGGGTATATAATTTGCAACATATCTATGCATTATGATTTGTCACATAATTCTTAGTGGGTTGTATCCACTAAAGACAAATTTGTGTTTCATTTAAATACTATAAATAATTTTGCGAGTTAACAGGGCGCAACGTGCGTGTGTGGTTAAACAATTTTACGTCGTCTATTTTTTTCCATTTCACAGGTTAATCGTAATGCTCGGGTCCAACATCGACTTAGTTATTTTTTATATGTTTTACGTTTCGATTTAATTTCTTCGTATTAACACGCTGCAACTTTATTGTTGGTGGTCGCTAATAGTAGTGTGGCATTGGTGTTCATCCCCGCCACAACGCGGGGCGGTTAATACTAGTTTCATTTTAATTATAGTCATTCTATTGTGTAATATAGTTTCCTTTAAATAAATAAAATTAATTAGACAATTAGATTATATATTATTACAGAAATATAAGCTACAGACAACCAATTTTTAACCAAAATTATTTACTTGTCATTATCACAATTTTTTATATAAGCACTCATATTTTAATACAAAGTAACTTTTATAAACCAACCATTGTCTATTCGTACGTTTATAACTTTTAAACTCAACTTTAAATTTACCATAACAATATAACTCTATTATAAATAACACATCTAATATGTCATAGTGGAGGGTTCAAATAATAATAATTTTTTTGTAAGAATAAAAAAGAAGAAATTTTAACCAATAAAAACGATTCAATTTATTTTATTTTATTTTTATATTTAATATTAGTGTAAGTGTATATAGGTAAACTTAGATAGATCATTAATTGGTTGTCTTCCTTATTAATAGTAAATTACATTATATTGTAACTTATTTTCAAAAAATATTTTTTTTCAAATAAGAAAAATAATAATTTAAAGTGTATGATAAATTACGATGTGTGTAGCTGTGTATGATAAATTACGATGTGTGTAGCTGTGTATGATAAATTTCAATATGTGTAGGATAAATTTCAAAACGTGTAGGATAAATTTTGATGTGTGCAGAGAAATTTTTTTGTTGGGGGACTATACTCTTTATTACTAATTAATTAGTCAAATATAATAATAAATGAGATGAGAGAATATCATTTAATGTTTTACAGTTATACCATTTGTTCGTTTCTTTTCAATTTTTTTTTTCTTTCAAATGAACCTCCCCCATATGTCATAATGTTTGTATGATTATAATTAAGTTGTTAATAATAAATGACTATAACTAACATTCTTGAGCCCAGGAAACAATACCGGGTGATAACCTAGTTTAATATACACAATAACAAGATGTCAAGACGTGTATACTTTGAATATGTTCGTATAGTTTTCCCGGTATTAAAACAAAAGAAGCAATTCAATATAAATTTTGGTGCATATCATTACATTTAAATTATGGTTATTAAGATAAAATTAATGCTGATCTTTTCAAATGGGAGGTACTTGTGTTGGAAATTTTAGTGAAAATGAGTTTTTCACTAAATATTTTGGACATCAATAATATTTATATATGTGTTGTATAAATAATTAGTGATGGTTTGTGTTCAAACTATGTCCAAATAGAGCTAAGATGAATGAGATATCGAAGCTCGAAGTTGTATGTTTTGGATTGAGATTTGTCATCTTGTCCCACATAGGTGGAATGACAAAGCTTAAAGTGGTATAGAAGGAGGAGTACTCCTTGAAGGCAAACACTAGTGGGAACTAAAGGGTGCGCCGCACCAGCACATATGCGCAGTATGGATGGTGCATGACCAGGTGGCGTCCTGGTATGCACAGTGGCATCTATGTGGCGTGCGACTCCATATCACATATGCGCGCATAACATGGGCTATAGGCCTAGTGTGGTGCAATTTGAACTTCGCACACTGTCTTTGTATTTTTGTACATGAGCGAGTGGTCAGATACATGGCGGGTGGCTGATCTGCCTATGGTGCACCCTTGGGTGGCATAGGCGGATGCCATGGCATGGCGCAAGCTCCTTAGACACGCGGCTAAGACGGAAGTGCATATGGCGCGTGGGCCTGAAAGGCGCATGACCAGTCAGCGTCCTGGTATGCGTAGTGACTTCAAATTAGCGCGTGGCGTAAGAAGGTGTGTCTCTGCGGAAGCGTAGTGCAGGTTCAACTAAGGCACGCTTGCATGCGTGCTCTGCTCAACCGGTCAAACCAGTCTACTTACTAGAGAATTAATGTTAGACGGTTTCCACTAGTGCCATAAGTTAAATGGCAGTTTCTTTTTACTACCACTTAATATCCATTATGTTAGAGTTTAACCCTTTTAATTACAAGATTAATAATCTTGTTTATGACATCATTAAGAGGGTTTAATGAGTATCTCATTATAAAAATGAATATGGTTTATTCATTTGAAGATGGAGAAAAAACATACTCAATAGTGTTCTCTACATTTCATGAAACTTTAGAGAAGAGTATTCTCTAAAGTATTCACAACTTCATTCTTTACACCAACATTTCTAAACACCAAATTATACCCGGTGCTATCTCGGGGTTGAGAGTCATCTCCGGCAGTACACATACTGTTCCGGTTGTTGTACCCTGGGAGACAGACCGTCTGAGAGTAGGTGCGGAATCTGTTTTAAGGGAAGCGTGTCGAACACGTGCCTCAACCAAAAGCGTCAACCATATTTTGCTTGTCTTGCAGCGGAGTTTCGTACAAGAAGGTGCGGTTGCAGTTCTTCTAAAGACATCGACTTGAATCAAGATTGGTACAATTAAATTGTATATTACTTTTATTTACTTAGTCTATGTAACCGGTATTGTACTAGAATAGTTTCCCACAAATAACGAGAGTCTCGTTATTATATATTTTGTAATATATTTTAATAAAACGCGAACCTAGTTCCTACAATCTTAAAACAGACTTTCGTGAAGATTGTTGATACAATCTTAAATCCCTTCTCTATGAGGATTTAGGTTCACGAAAGTTAAAATATTTAATGGATTTTTGTTAAAATCTTGTAAATATTTTTTGGGGAATTATATGTGTAGTACAAACGAGTCGGATTAATTTTATGATTGGTGTATAATCTTTAATCCGAATACCGTGTTACAAAACGACTTTTTGATTCAAGTTTTGGAGTTCTTGGTGTTTTGTTCGTGTTTAGATAAAACCGAACATATACAAAATATTATGTATTTCAATAGGTTTTTGAAATACTAAATAACGGTTATTTTCTTTATAACAAGCTTTTAGTAACCATAATTGATATATTAATGTTGGTTTTAAAAGTCTTGATATATATTTATTTTCTAATTAGCATATTAGAAAATAATTATTTTAGAAAATAACAAGTTCTTAATATTTTCTAACGAGCGTGTGAAACGTTGAGGTTGAAAGAATAACAAGTTTAAAACTTTTTTATATCTCTAACGAGCGTGTTAGAATTTTATAGAATAATAAGTTTTAATATCATCATTTATATCTAATGCGCGTGTTAGATATGATGACTGTGTAAAACTAACTTGTTAAAAAAAACGATTAGATTTTCTAACGAGCGTGCTAGAAAATATACGTTTAGATTTTCTAACGAGTGTGTTAGAAAATATTATTATTTCAAATAATTACCGACGAGCGTGTTGGAGACAATTATTTTGGATAATAAACCTTGTAACGGTTTCGTCTAAACTATTAAATTTCTAACGAGCGAGTTAGAAACGGATTTTATTCCACATACGTTTAAACGAATTTTATTTGTTTATTTCTAATGAGCGTATTAGAAATAGTTTATATTTTTTTTATATAAACTTCGAAACAAATTTTGTAAGTGATTATTTCTAACGAGCGTGTTAGAAACGATTTAAAGAGTTTGATAGTTGTTTATTTTCTAACGAGCGTGTTAGAAACGATTTAACGACTTTATCAATTGTTCATTTCTAACAAGTGGGTTAGAAAACGTTTATTTTATATAAACCAAAAATGGCTTATGGAAATAAATAATCGTTTAATTTTCTAAATGGGCGTATTAGAATTAGTTTATCTTATAACCAACTATTTAACGATTTGCAATCGTTAATTTCTAACGAGCGGGTTAGAATCGGGTTAACTATGATAAACTATTTAATCTGATTTGTAATGGTTTTATATATTTTCTAACGAGCGTGTTAGAAAAGATATGTGTTCATTTCTAACGAGCGTGTTAGAAAACGTTCATTTAAACCAAAAGTGAATAATTGTATTCGTTTTATTTCTAACGAGCGTGTTAGAAGCGGTTTACCTTATAAAAACCGAATATTTCGAATGTTGTTCAACTTTTAAATTCTAATTAGCATATTAGAATTGGTTATCATACAAACCACTCATTTTAACGATTGATAATCGTTATTATCTAACAGCGGTTAGAAATGGTTTAAATATGATAAACCATTTATTAAAACGATGTGTATTCGTTTTATTTTCAAACGAGCGAGTTTGAAATTGTTTTATTTATTAAACTATTATAAGGTTTATTGTCTTGATTTGTAATCAAAACATAAATATATAGTTTAATATTAAAACACTTGCAAAAACGAGAAATGTTTTGAACGAATAAAACATGTCTTTGCAAAATATAACGTCTTGAACCATATAATAGTCTTGGAGAGACTACTTGGTGAAAAACAACTCGATGTTGTCATAAGTATAATAAGTTGCTCAACTACTTGAGAGTAGTTATTGTAAACAACTTTATACTTTGGACAACTTGTGATTATTCAAGTTTAGAGTTCCAAGATGAGGGAGTACCTCAAGACATGACACCGAACGAAATAATTGCGTTTATTTCGGTAAAAAGTGTTGAAGATAATAACACTTTGGCTTTTGATGTTTAGATATCATTGGTGTATCCGTTATTTTGGACTACTAATAAGTTGTCAAAATGATACACATTTGATACAAAGTGTAAAAAGTAATTTACACAAACACAACGAGCGGGTTGTGATCATGACTTATGTAATAAGTCACAATTCAAACATCAAATGCAAAACGGCATTGTGAGAAACGTGGTGCGTGGTTTGAGATGAAATGCACGAAAACGAGATATGTCATCTAATGTTGAGAGGATCAACATGGAAATGCACATGTAAGTTTTCAAAGAATATAACATATGAAAGAAATATATGTTATTATTGTAAATGATTTTAATAAATTTGGCAAATTTATTAACGGAAATTTACAATAGTGATGGACTTGTAGATGCTTCTACCACCATCAATGTTGTTTAAACTATGTGGAGGGTTGGTCCTAAATTTGGGAGAGTATCCCAATACATGGTTTTAATGAAACAACAACATAAATCTATATATCACTATAGGCATACGTGAATGCTTTGTTGTTGAGAGTCAATCTAATTGGCTATATCTCAAGACTCGAGTGATTTTATACAAATATTTTCATCAAAGTGACTTGGATTAAGACTTATGTTTAAGTCTTTAGGAAGTCAATGGTGAAGCCTTGGAGATAAAAAAAGGCGAACGAGTTATGATCCTAATGGATGGAGTTAACTATGGTTTTTGAGACCTTCCTAAAACCGTTGGTTTTGGAATGGTGAAATAAAAATTTCATTATTGTGTCTAAACTAAGAAACGAATGTTCGGAAGAAATAGTGCGTTATCTCTTAAGGCTGTGAAGAATCAGAATGATGCATCTTCTGTTCACATGCTAGAGTATTGTGGTCTAAAGCATGCTAGACTAATACTTGTTAATTTATATGCTATTAACTTTAAACATTCAAAATATGTAATGACACAAGAACGAATTTTGTGCTAAACAAAACTGTAAATATAACTTCATTAAAATGCAAGCAATGTGGGGGGAGGCCATTTAAGAAACAAACCCTTTAGGGTATGTGAACATGGTAGTTGAGAAGTTTTCTCAAACTCGAAATGAAAGGGAGAACCTTTCATCACCCCATTTGGATGTTATCCAATTACACTTAAATGTGGGGGTGACTTGCATTTGAATGTGGAAATGGTAGTTGGGAAGTTTTCTCAAACTAGAAAAGAAAGGGAGAACCTTTCATCGCCCCATTTGGATGTTATCCAATTACACTTAAATGTGGGGGTGACTTGCATATATTGCAAACGCATGACCAAGTGGAGTACACAATGGTTATATGGAGTCAATCGAGTAGATTGGACTCGAATGCCAATTGGTTAGATTCAAAATCTAGTAAGATGTCAGTCATGACAAACCAAAGGCACGGTGAAAACGTGTCCAGCCATGAATTGAGTTTCATGTCATTCTAAGACAAGGTACATAACTGGATCCAGGTTGAGATCACGAGTTATAAGTCTTATGAATTGACTAAAAGGCAAAAGTGACTAGCGAGTCAAGAACACGTTAGAACAACTGATCGCAATTTAAATTATCGTTGGTGACTTAGCGAAGTCAAAGATAATTTTGGATCCAACAACCAGTGGGTTGATAAGAGATCAGGTTGTGGAATGGGACTAAAGCCATGGATAAAGGGACATGAGGGAAACCTAACCTAGTTGACTGGAGATCCCAAGATCTAGGTTCAATAGGCCAACTTAATCATGAACCGAAGGGTAGTCACTGTGGGGGCATAGCTAATATATATGTTTATATATAAGCTAGTGTATATGTTCATATATCCCCCTAAAACTATAAAAGGGTGTTTAAATACGTCCTAGTCCATTCCTATAATATTCAGTGACATTGTTGTGAGGTTAAGCATAATATGTGGTTTTATGATTTGTGTAAATCATAGTAAACCATAATGCTTTTAATGATTTAAAGGGAAATCACCTATGTTGGAGAGAAGTGTGGTCGCTTCGAATGGAATTAGGGCATAATTCCTAGAGCTCCCGCAGAACCAGGAAAGTGCTCCATGACCATTATAGGACACGATAGTGAGGGGATGGCCCGGCTAGGGAAAGTATTGTGTGAATGTATATTGTCGCTTACACAAATGGGGGGTTGTTCAAAGACATCACGTCTACAAAACCCTAGTAGGCTAAGTATGCTTCACAAAGGAAGGTTCAAAGGCAAAACCTACCTATCCTGCAATACTCGACTGTCGAGGTTTCATCGGGGAATTTTGTGTGTTTTAATCGATCTCCATTCATGTGGGGGATTGTTGGAAATTTTAGTGAAAATGAGTTTTTCACTAAATATTTTGGACATCAATAATATTTATATATGTGTTGTATAAATAATTAGTGATGGTTTGTGTTCAAACTATGTCCAAATAGAGCTAAGATGAATGAGATATCGAAGCTCGAAGTTGTATGTTTTGGATTGAGATTTGTCATCTTGTCCCACATAGGTGGAATGACAAAGCTTAAAGTGGTATAGAAGGAGGAGTACTCCTTGAAGGCAAACACTAGTGGGAACCAAAGGGTGCGCCGCACCAGCACATATGCGCAGTATGGATGGTGCATGACCAGGTGGCGTCCTGGTATGCACAGTGGCATCTATGTGGCGCGCGACTCCATATCACATATGCGCGCATAACATGGGCTATAGGCCTAGTGTGGTTCAATTTGAACTTCGCACACTGTCTTTGTATTTTTGTCCATGAGCGAGTGGTCAGATACATGGCGGGTGGCTGATCTGCCTATGGTGCACCCTTGGGTGGCATAGGCGGATGCCATGGCATGGCGCAAGCTCCTTAGACACGCGGCTAAGACGGAAGTGCATATGGCGCGTGGGCCTGAAAGGCGCATGACCAGTCAGCGTCCTGGTATGCGTAGTGACTTCAAATTAGCGCGTGGCGTAAGAAGGTGTGTCTCTGCGGAAGCGTAGTGCAGGTTCAACTAAGGCACGCTTGCATGCGTGCTCTGCTCAACCGGTCAAACCAGTCTACTTACTAGAGAATTAATGTTAGACGGTTTCCACTAGTGCCATAAGTTAAATGGCAGTTTCTTTTTACTACCACTTAATATCCATTATGTTAGAGTTTAACCCTTTTAATTACAAGATTAATAATCTTGTTTATGACATCATTAAGAGGGTTTAATGAGTATCTCATTATAAAAATGAATATGGTTTATTCATTTGAAGATGGAGAAAAAACATACTCAATAGTGTTCTCTACATTTCATGAAACTTTAGAGAAGAGTATTCTCTAAAGTATTCACAACTTCATTCTTTACACCAACATTTCTAAACACCAAATTATACCCGGTGCTATCTCGGGCTTGAGAGTCATCTCCGGCAGTACACATACTGTTCCGGTTGTTGTACCCTGGGAGACAGACCGACTGAGGGGAGGCGCGGAATCTGTTTTAAGGGAAGCGTGTCGAACACGTGCCTCAACCAAAAGCGTCAACCATATTTTGCTTGTCTTGCAGCGGAGTTTCGTACAAGAAGGTGCGGTTGCAGTTCTTCTAAAGACATCGACTTGAATCAAGATTGGTACAATTAAATTGTATATTACTTTTATTTACTTAGTCTATGTAACCGGTATTGTACTAGAATAGTTCCCACAAATAACGAGAGTCTCGTTATTATATATTTTGTAATATATTTTAATAAAACGTGAACCTAGTTGCTACAATCTTAAAACAGACTTTTGTGAAGATTGTTGATACAATCTTAAATCCCTTCTCTATGAGGATTTAGGTTCACGAAAGTTAAAATATTTAATGGATTTTTGTTAAAATCTTGTAAATATTTTTTGGGGAATTATATGTGTAGTACAAACGAGTCGGATTAATTTTATGATTGGTGTATAATCTTTAATCCGAATACCGTGTTACAAAACGACTTTTTGATTCAAGTTTTGGAGTTCTTGGTGTTTTGTTCGTGTTTAGATAAAACCGAACATATACAAAATATTATGTATTTCAATAGGTTTTTGAAATACTAAATAACGGTTATTTTCTTTATAACAAGCTTTTAGTAACCATAATTGATATATTAATGTTGGTTTTAAAAGTCTTGATATATATTTATTTTCTAATTAGCATATTAGAAAATAATTATTTTAGAAAATAACAAGTTCTTAATATTTTCTAACGAGCGTGTTAGAAACGTTGAGGTTGAAAGAATAACAAGTTTAAAACTTTTTTATATCTCTAACGAGCGTGTTAGAATTTTATAGAATAATAAGTTTTAATATCATCCTTTTTATCTAATGAGCGTGTTAGATATGATGACTGTGTAAAACTAACTTGTTAAAAAAAACGATTAGATTTTCTAACGAGTGTGTTAGAAAATATTATTAGATTTTCTAACGAGCGTGCTAGAAAATATTACTATTTATATGTAATATATAAATAGTATGACATAATCTTCGCAAATTGTTTTTCCGCATGTTTTGGATTTTCTTCTTTTACGACATTTAGTGTTTCAATGCAATTTCTTTCTCGAGGTGAATACCAGTATACAATTGTCCTAACACATGCACTGCAATATGCATGTTTCAGCCACTAATTACTATTAATAATTATCAATGGGGTGGTGATCCATTAGCAAATGCAAAACCTTTAAACGCTTGTGTTTGAGAGGAGAAGGTCTTGGATTCATGTCACACCCCGACTTTCCACGTGTCACCGGTGGGCCCGGTGGGGGAGTATCGTGACGTGGTTGGCAACATAATAGTCAAACAACACAATATATAAATGCACAGCGGAAGCAAAAGATAAATATTATTACAATCCGAATATAAAGTAATATCCAGTATTACAACGGAAAGTAAAGGATCCACAGGCGGATCTTAAAACATATCATTTGTTCAACAGACTTTAGACGCCTAGGACTTGCAAGATTCCTTATTAGCGCCCTGAGCTTCCAACCAATTTCGTACAGTACCTGTCACTTAACCTTTTTGGAAAAATACGTCAGTTTTCACTGGTAAATACACTCAACTGACTCATTTGAAAAGAGTTTAAGAAAATTGATTTGGATGCACATGGCACAAAATATCTTTTGTAATTTGATTAAAATGCACAGAGGCAAAATTAACCTTTTATACTTGGGAAAATTATTTGTATATAATCTTGTATACAGTTTTACTTATTTGTCGTCCGTTAGGGCCGGTTTGTAGGGCCGGACTAGATTAACTGACACGCCACAGGTATAATGCCCACGGGCTATCATCCTCTAAGTGGATTACCAGTTCCGGTATAATGCCCACAAGGATGATACCTCGGAGTGGATTACCAGTTTTTACATAATGCAGCTGTCAGGTGTATGCCTACACCCCGTGCTTAGGTCGTGGCCATTTCGTAAAATGATGCCAAGGATATCCGGGACATGGTCATTAACCCCCAAGGGCCATACATCAAATAATACAGAATAAAACGAGTTATGTAATACATTAATCACAATCCGATTTAAATGTCTACATACCCGACCAAGCGGTACTTTTATAGTACCGTATCCCAAGCCCGTATAGGGAAAATAAGTTAAGAGTATTTACCTGAGCTAGGTCCTGTCTTAAATAGCAAGAATCTAATAACTCAGCCGTAGTCACTTAAGTAAGCGTAGGTACAATTTACCGGAAAGCTCTAGTCTGGAATGATGGTACAAATAATTAATTAGAATGCTAACGGGTCTTTAATTAAGCCTAAGCTTAGACCGGTTAGTCTTAAGGGAATATACGGTTCTTACGCACGATTAAGCGAAGACCGGAATAGAATGTGATTTAGACCCGACAAGTTTGGAGACTTGTATAATATGGGTAAACTCAACACATTTTGGATTTTGAGATAAAACCGATAAGGTTTGACCCGTTTCGGCTAATTTATGTAAACTTGTTACATAAACCGAACCGATCGCGTAATAAGCGTAACGGGTAACCGAATGGATCACGAACAGGTTTCCTAAGTTAATATGCCTTAAATATGTTGTGGTATCAGTAGGATACCTTCCATTATGCCCAAAACGAGTTTAATCTCAATTCAAGCCCCGTAGGGGTATTTTGGTCATTTACCTAAGGCATATATACTACCTGTCATACAACTACATAAACGATGTGACCATAAGGTATAACCTCGGAAGGTTATTCCCTACATACTATGGTCACCTAATGTATTTGGTCGGATCCTAATGATCGACTAAACTGGGTCGGGTTCGAAGGTATAGGCGATTTATTAGATCGCCTACCCTACGACCCTAGACAACGTGGTAATCAGTGGGCATAGTCCCAAGGGACTATGACCAACGTGATTACACTCACGTTGCGAAGTTCAAACGAACTTCGCATTGACCATTACTGGTCAACGCTGAAAGTCAAACAAAGTTTGACTTTCTGACTCGAAAAGCAATAAAATAAGGAAAAGAACGAAAGAATACTTACGAAGGGTCCCCGAATGCTAAACTCGATTCAAAAATCTCAGGTATGAAACAAATGTTTCAACTTAGAGTTTCTCAAATCAAGTTTCTAGTGATTTTAGCAATGGGAGGTATGGGGTATTTATAGGAATACCCGAACCGTTAAGATCGTTTCATGGAAAACGTGCCTTAATCCCATCCGTACATGTGTTGCAAAGTTATGGTGTTTAGGTGTTTAAATTCCATCCATACATGTGTTGCAAAGTTATGGTGTTTAGGTGTTTAAATTCCATCCATACATGTGTTGCAAAGTTATGGTGTTTAGGTGTTTAAATTCCATCCATACATGTGTTGCAAAGTTATGGTGTTTAGGTGTTTAAATTCCATCCATACATGTGTTGCAAAGTTATGGTGTTTAGGTGTTTAAATTCCATCCATACATGTGTTGCAAAGTCATGGTGTTTAGGTGTTTAAATTCCATCCTTATCCGCTGACTAAGCAAGTTTAGAATGTGTGGTTGTGAATTAAACAACGGCTAATACATCGAATCTGGTCCCGAATGCGAAAAACGAACCAAATGACGCGATGAATGGATTTTTCTTAAGGCGAACACTAAAATATAATGTAGTCATGCTTACATAAATTTTTGGATGTCCAGATGTATTCAGAACGTAGGTTATGCGCGAAAATGCAAACTTATGCAGTTTTTGACACTTTTAATCCCTGATCCTTCTACACTTGATCTTAACATGCTTTCTTGCACTTCGAGTCCTCTAACTTGACTTTTATGGGCCTTAAGACATAACCATACTTTGTTAAGTCCTTGGGTAACTTTATGGTTACCCGATAAGTCTTAATTTCCAATGTTTACGCTTTAACCCCTCGCACACGAATTTGATCACAACTTTCTCATACGATAACGAAACTTTATGAAATTTTAATCATGCATTCTAGTGAGCATAATTTACATTTACAAAGCTTCGGGTTTGTCAAAAGGTCACTCAGAGGTATATCTTTAACATGTTGACACATTAACCCCTGTAGTTTGTAATCTCTCACTTTTAGCTTCGTATGATCCATGATTCATTCGTTTGAAGGTATGAACATTGTGTAGGGTTAATGTTCATTATATTTATCCACAGTTGACACTTAGAATCCGTATAAACACATACTTTCCATGTTTGTCAACTTTAGTCCTTTTATAACATTCTTTCACACGTTCAAACTTTATGACACGTGTCAACACATTATAGGACGTGAATTTTCGAGGTGTTACATCCTCACCCCCTTAAAATAAATCTCGACCCGAGATTTACTGAAATAAAGGAAGTATTCTCTGCCTAATAATGGCAACTTACAATCGAGTACGGATTTATATGATCTTATTTGTTGTTTCCTGGGCAACGTTCAGATCCTTATAATTGGACTTACCAATCTATTGTCCTAACAATAAACGTTTAACATGCCATTTATACAAGGTCTCCAAGGAGCCACCTTGATACTTATATGGCAGTTATTATAGGAAAGCTTATCTTAAGGTGAGGTGATTATTCCAACCATTTCTCCAAATTAATCTTACGGAATAGCTAATCTTTACAGTTAGTTGAACAATTCGACGATTTTGGGCAGCTGATGGCGATTCTTAATCGTCGCCTAATTAAGGTTGCGGTAAACAATGCCTTAGCAAAATGAACCGTCTTTCAAAATTTCCTATACCGAATTCTCAAGATATTGAGTTAGGCTATGAATCTTCTATCTTAAAATTTACTTGATCAGGTTTTCGGTTATTCCATAATCAACATGGAGTTCTTACAACACTCTAACCCAAAGTGGGATGTTAATCTTAACTCCACCTGTCTCCAGGGGGCAAACAGGGTAAACTTAGAAGAAGATGACCAACATACAGGGAGGTTACAGAGATTTTCCATATCTCAAGCTCCAGTTCATCCATCATTGCTTGTGAAAAATGACATATTTATGTTACTAGTCCACGAATTCCTTAATCGGGAATATTTACTTGGACAATTATATTATGGATATCTTCTTTGAATGCCATTAGTTGACTTTAGTACCATATGATCATTGGGATATCTTTGTGGTTCCATGCATTAAACCTCCATACTGATCAGGCATGGAAGCAATCTATGGAATTTATTAAGATACACCAATCCTCATATAGCGCTTTTGTCATACCATTTGGTATTCGAAATCGATAGAGATTAAAGAGATATCAACTATATGTGCTTATATTTAATTAGAATGGAAATATTCACAAACTAGGCACCTAGCTCGGTTGGCTGGGCGCGCGAAAGGGTGCGGCCGGCCTAGACCCGGGTTCGATTCCGGGGACGGTCAGTTCCACCATTTTTTTTTTTTATGTTTAATTTTAATTAATCGTACGGACACGTGTAATTACGAGGGTTGTCTCATAAGGAGTCTTGATAATTAATTGCTTCTTATCACTCACAATATGGACTTGATTTTTAAGGCAACCACTCGATTTTTATATTGAGTCCTTAAGTATGCAACCAAAAGTTTGCTATGAGGATATTAGAAAAAGTGATTTCTAATAGATATTAATATCAATATAGGATTTGTTGGAGCATTTTCGACGTAACATCGTCACTTTCTACCGGGCATTAAACGACCGGAGTCTTAATCAGGTGGAGACAACAGTTCTCAACCTTTATCATTCATAATATATTTATATGTGCCAAAATCAAATAAGTTTCTGCATAAACTGCTTGATAAGGAAAGGTACATATTATACTATTATTATTCTGCATCATCTCTTGGGCGTTCATCCTGACAACTCGTGCGTTTGTTCCCTCGGCTTACTCGGGCTTCCTCACGTACTTAGGGCAGTTGGTCTTTATGTGCCCTTTCTCGTTGCAGTTGTAGCATGTAGCATCTTTGATCTTCCCGCAATCAACAGCCTTGTGCTCCCTAGACTTGCATATCCCACATGCAGGTGGTCCTGATTTAGAATTGGACTCCATTCTGCATTTTCCAAAGTGGCGTTTTTGGCAAGTCGAGCACCTTGGCTTATCCTCTGTCCGCTGACCATTCTTTCCAGACCCAGACCTCTCAGAGTCAGTGTTTCCCTTGTGTTTCTTCTCAGATCCTCGTGAGTTATCATCCTCACGCTTCTTCTTACTTTCTTCAGATTTCTTTAGCGACCTTAGCCTGACCGCATCTAAAGTAAGGGACAGAGAGAGGTCAGTTACTGACCTAAATGTAGTAGGTCTTGAAGCCTTAACACTGGCTTTGATTTCTGGGGGTAAACCCCCAATGAAGCGTGCAATTCGCTTGGGCTCTGGTGTTACAAGGTAAGGGACCAGTCTGGACAGGGTATTAAAACTGGTGAGGTAAGCTTGACAATCTAAGTTTGTCATCACCAAAGATAAGAAATCTGACTCAATCCCCTCAACCTCGTGTTGAGGGCAGTAATTCTCCTTAATGAGAATAACAAACTGTTCCCATGACATGCTGTAGAGCGGAATCTTCCCAGCAGCTTGAATGAGAGACTTCCACCATGCCAGTGACTCTCCTTTGAACGATTGGGATACGTACTTCACGACATCCCTTTCAGCGCAACCGCTGATATCGACAACTGTGTCCATTTCATCCAACCAAATCATACAATCAACTGCCCCTTTTTCCCCAGTAAAATCTCGGGGCTTGCAGGAAACAAAGTACTTATAGTTACAGGATTTGGTATGCGGTTCATTATCGAACACTATTCTCTTGGATGGAACACTGTGTTCATTAGATGAATGTCGATCGTCATCTTTCTTTGAGGGCGGCTTGTTATCAGGCTCTGGAGGAGTTTTAGGGATGGATTTAGGGTGGGGTACAGATGAGGCTTTACTATATGTCTCACTATACTCCTGGAATTGCTCCTTCACAGCTTTAGATACAGCCGAGTCAATCAATGTACGAAGTTCTCCTCTGGTTATATTAATCCTTTCATCATCGCGATTTTCCAGAGGGTGACTATTCCCTTCTTCCGACCCCGCCATGTAGTTTTAATTGCTACATAAAAATTAAACAAGGACAAGGTTTTTACGGAAGTTTAAACAGTTTTATCTTTTTGAACGATTTATTAACCATGTTTCTAATATACATATTGGTTAATTTGATAAATATATAATTATTCAGGATATTTATTATACTCCTAAATTATAAGTTAATAATAGCACAAAAGGCCTAGTCACTTAGACAAGTTTAATTTGTAGGCCTTGATTTTATAGAATCGAGGCTTCAAGGTTTGAATCAAAGTTCATTACCTTTTTCTTGACAGGGAGTTGTAGGCTACCACTGTCTTTAGTCCCAGAGGACGTTAGTTATAGCCCGTGGGCACTTCATCCATAAGGGATGATTATATAAATAAGGAATTTTAGTATATCCCAAAATGACTTATGTGATTTTATCATATCACATTTTGTCGAGCATGTTAATATGCTTTCATATGTTTAATAAGGATTTGAATCTCTTGAATAGGTTCTACCATCTTGGCCTTGTATGCCGTGACATTTAGGCTAGGTTTTTCCTTTAAGATTCTTTTAATAATTAACGCAGAGCAATCCTAAATTGAATTGTTAACAAGGATCTGAATCTAATTATGGAACTACCATCTTGGCCCTGTCTTAATGTGACACATGGCTAGGTTTTGTCCTTTTTAAATTTTGTCATTTTATTATAATGGTAGATCTTATAATATAGGAATGATACTTTAAATATAATCGTTCCTTTAAAATTTAACAAGTATATGGTTGCCCTAAACGGGACTTCTATAGCAATTGACTTGCCCATGCAAGGGCTAATCAGAAAAATAACAAAGGAACCAAATAAGGTAAAATGAAACAAATTTGGATTTTTTCCTATGTTCTTGTCTAGACTCAAGAATGTGCAATTGTGTAACTGAGATTAAACACAAAAGACTAGTGTTTAATTCACTCAGTGTTGGCTCTGATACCAACCTGTCACACCCCGACTTTCCACGTGTCACCGGTGGGCCCGGTGGGGGAGTATCGTGACGTGGTTGGCAACATAATAGTCAAACAACACAATATATAAATGCACAGCGGAAGCAAAAGATAAATATTATTACAATCCGAATATAAAGTAATATCCAGTATTACAACGGAAAGTAAAGGATCCACAGGCGGATCTTAAAACATATCATTTGTTCAACAGACTTTAGACGCCTAGGACTTGCAAGATTCCTTATTAGCGCCCTGAGCTTCCAACCAATTTCGTACAGTACCTGTCACTTAACCTTTTTGGAAAAATACGTCAGTTTTCAGTGGTAAATACACTCAACTGACTCATTTGAAAAGAGTTTAAGAAAATTGATTTGGATGCACATGGCACAAAATATCTTTTGTAATTTGATTAAAATGCACAGAGGCAAAATTAACCTTTTATACTTGGGAAAATTATTTGTATATAATCTTGTATACAGTTTTACTTATTTGTCGTCCGTTAGGGCCGGTTTGTAGGGCCGGACTAGATTAACTGACACGCCACAGGTATAATGCCCACGGGCTATCATCCTCTAAGTGGATTACCAGTTCCGGTATAATGCCCACAAGGATGATACCTCGGAGTGGATTACCAGTTTTTACATAATGCAGCTGTCAGGTGTATGCCTACACCCCGTGCTTAGGTCGTGGCCATTTCGTAAAATGATGCCAAGGATATCCGGGACATGGTCATTAACCCCCAAGGGCCATACATCAAATAATACAGAATAAAACGAGTTATGTAATACATTAATCACAATCCGATTTAAATGTCTACATACCCGACCAAGCGGTACTTTTATAGTACCGTATCCCAAGCCCGTATAGGGAAAATAAGTTAAGAGTATTTACCTGAGCTAGGTCCTGTCTTAAATAGCAAGAATCTAATAACTCAGCCGTAGTCACTTAAGTAAGCGTAGGTACAATTTACCGGAAAGCTCTAGTCTGGAATGATGGTACAAATAATTAATTAGAATGCTAACGGGTCTTTAATTAAGCCTAAGCTTAGACCGGTTAGTCTTAAGGGAATATACGGTTCTTACGCACGATTAAGCGAAGACCGGAATAGAATGTGATTTAGACCCGACAAGTTTGGAGACTTGTATAATATGGGTAAACTCAACACATTTTGGATTTTGAGATAAAACCGATAAGGTTTGACCCGTTTCGGCTAATTTATGTAAACTTGTTACATAAACCGAACCGATCGCGTAATAAGCGTAACGGGTAACCGAATGGATCACGAACAGGTTTCCTAAGTTAATATGCCTTAAATATGTTGTGGTATCAGTAGGATACCTTCCATTATGCCCAAAACGAGTTTAATCTCAATTCAAGCCCCGTAGGGGTATTTTGGTCATTTACCTAAGGCATATATACTACCTGTCATACAACTACATAAACGATGTGACCATAAGGTATAACCTCGGAAGGTTATTCCCTACATACTATGGTCACCTAATGTATTTGGTCGGATCCTAATGATCGACTAAACTGGGTCGGGTTCGAAGGTATAGGCGATTTATTAGATCGCCTACCCTACGACCCTAGACAACGTGGTAATCAGTGGGCATAGTCCCAAGGGACTATGACCAACGTGATTACACTCACGTTGCGAAGTTCAAACGAACTTCGCATTGACCATTACTGGTCAACGCTGAAAGTCAAACAAAGTTTGACTTTCTGACTCGAAAAGCAATAAAATAAGGAAAAGAACGAAAGAATACTTACGAAGGGTCCCCGAATGCTAAACTCGATTCAAAAATCTCAGGTATGAAACAAATGTTTCAACTTAGAGTTTCTCAAATCAAGTTTCTAGTGATTTTAGCAATGGGAGGTATGGGGTATTTATAGGAATACCCGAACCGTTAAGATCGTTTCATGGAAAACGTGCCTTAATCCCATCCGTACATGTGTTGCAAAGTTATGGTGTTTAGGTGTTTAAATTCCATCCATACATGTGTTGCAAAGTTATGGTGTTTAGGTGTTTAAATTCCATCCATACATGTGTTGCAAAGTTATGGTGTTTAGGTGTTTAAATTCCATCCATACATGTGTTGCAAAGTTATGGTGTTTAGGTGTTTAAATTCCATCCATACATGTGTTGCAAAGTCATGGTGTTTAGGTGTTTAAATTCCATCCTTATCCGCTGACTAAGCAAGTTTAGAATGTGTGGTTGTGAATTAAACAACGGCTAATACATCGAATCTGGTCCCGAATGCGAAAAACGAACCAAATGACGCGATGAATGGATTTTTCTTAAGGCGAACACTAAAATATAATGTAGTCATGCTTACATAAATTTTTGGATGTCCGGATGTATTCAGAACGTAGGTTATGCGCGAAAATGCAAACTTATGCAGTTTTTGACACTTTTAATCCCTGATCCTTCTACACTTGATCTTAACATGCTTTCTTGCACTTCGAGTCCTCTAACTTGACTTTTATGGGCCTTAAGACATAACCATACTTTGTTAAGTCCTTGGGTAACTTTATGGTTACCCGATAAGTCTTAATTTCCAATGTTTACGCTTTAACCCCTCGCACACGAATTTGATCACAACTTTCTCATACGATAACGAAACTTTATGAAATTTTAATCGTGCATTCTAGTGAGCATAATTTACATTTACAAAGCTTCGGGTTTGTCAAAAGGTCACTCAGAGGTATATCTTTAACATGTTGACACATTAACCCCTGTAGTTTGTAATCTCTCACTTTTAGCTTCGTATGATCCATGATTCATTCGTTTGAAGGTATGAACATTGTGTAGGGTTAATGTTCATTATATTTATCCACAGTTGACACTTAGAATCCGTATAAACACATACTTTCCATGTTTGTCAACTTTAGTCCTTTTATAACATTCTTTCACACGTTCAAACTTTATGACACGTGTCAACACATTATAGGACGTGAATTTTCGAGGTGTTACAATTCAAGTCTCACAAACGACAGAGATCAAAAGAAATATATCGTTAAAAAATTACTATTAATAATTAAAAAAAGAAATTATCTTAATACTATAATATACCAACATTATAATACCAACTCAACGGTAATAGAAAAGATATACACTGTATTGAATAATAAATTTGTTATTTTATGTTTATAATAATTATTTATATAATGTATAATATAGATAAAGGGAAGAGCGTGTGAGTGAATTTTTTTTTTTACAAAAATTGTTTTTTTGTTGACACCTTATTGCATAACCACCTAAGGCTGGCAATTTTTACACGATACACGAATACACGACACGAACCTACACGACCTTAACAGGTATCGTGTATGGGCTTATCGTGTATCGTGTACTAAACAGGTAGACACGAAAAAACCTGTTAATTTTCGTGTCGTGTTCGTGTATAGCGTTTCGTGTTTTCGTGTCTTATCGTGTATGTTCGTGTATAGCGTTAATATATGTTAACACTTAACATCGAGTGGGTAAGATACCTGTTTACCTGTTAAATACCCGTTAAGATACCTGTTTACCTGTTAGATACCCGTTAATACATGTTAGATACCCGTTAAGATACCCGTTAATACATGTTAATACCTGTTAGATACCCGTTAATACATGTTAATACCTGTTAGATAGTTAGATACCCGTTAATACATGTATTACCTGTTTACCTGTTAGATGCCCGTTAATACATGATTATTCTAGTGTTCGTTAACAGGTACTAACAGGTAATTTTCGTGTTTTCGTGTCGTGTTCGTGTTCGTGTTCGTGTTTGAAAAAATGGACACGAAATCTTATCGTGTCGTGTTCGTGTATGGCTTATCGTGTATCGTGTCTTATCGTGTCGTGTCTTATCGTGTACGGGTATACACGATTTGACACCCCTATAACCACCACAAGTGGCCTAGTGGTGGAGTGACTTGGGTTCTCCAATGGAGACCCAAGTTCAATTCCCATTAGTGCCACTTTGGTGGCCACCGACACCCGCTTTAAGCCGGACCGAGTACACTTGAGGTCTCGGGTTTGAAACATGTTTCTTACCCCTCTTTGATGGCTATGGGTATTTGCCGCCAGGGATCCTTGTCGGGTGGTGAATTGGGAAGGAAGATCCCTTCCGCGGTCAGGGGTACCGTGCAACTACCCTTTTTTTTTATTGCAAATATCTCATTTACGTTCAATAATTACTAAAATGTACTCTATGTTTACAAACTCATCCAAGTTATGTCATTTGACCCTAACTTAGTTAATTTTCATGGTTAAAACTGATCAAGTGGACCCCACATAAGGTATTTTGTTCATTTTACCCTAAATAATAAAATAAATAAAAATAAATAAATCCCACACACCATTCCTCTCTCTAAAAATAAACATAAATTTCACATATCAAATTTTACCTTCAAATACCGGTACCGTAAAGTACCGAAAGTTTTCGATACTAGCACTGATACCCATATTTGACGATTTTTTATACCGGTATTTTTTTATATCGAAAGGACCGGTATCAAACTCATCCCTACAAATGACATAATTGGGTTGTACTTTTTGAGTTATAACCCTTATATTTCAATAAACTGAACACCATAATTGGTTTTGGTCGATTGCTGAACATAATTGGTTTTAGTCGATTTGTGTTTATAAACTCAACAAAAATACACGAGAATACATGTTTATTATAACACTTGATAAGAAATGTCAAATGAGACAAACATCAATACATCTTTAGCTCTTTTATAAGTAATCATGATATACTAATTCCATCCGTACATAAATCGCCAGTTGTCATCTGCTCCATTCTGGAACGTTTCATTATTTTTAGAGAAATACATACCACTCTGAGTAAGCAACCAATAACATCGATTCATATGAAACAAATTCCGGCCACACATCATGGCTACTTCTTTGTCGAAAACGTTGAGTTCAATCTTCTTTAAAGTAGTTGATTGAAGTTGACTAAACCAACAATGGTATCTATTAGTCTCGAAGAGATTTCTACGAAATTTCCATGTAAACGTGTTTCCCGGTAGGAGTAAACCTGGTGAAGGTATATCACATTGATAGATTACAAATGGAATATCAAAATTAGTAATGTAGACTCTATATGGTTCAAAAAATTTGCTCGAAGGTGGAGTTTTGCTTATCGAAGAAGGGTCAAAACCGTTTACAATGATCGAAAAATGTAACATGAGATAAAGAAAAAAACACCATTTCGATAAGAACTTAATGGTTTTAAAGGATACTCAGATGCTTCTCTGTTTTAAGTTATGCACATATATATAGAGGATTGTGGCTAGCACCCAAATTAATGAGTTTGTGAAGAAAATTACTAATCTTTGTTATAAGAAAATGTTTTGGTGAGAAATATGCATTTAATGTTTGTATGACAATTTTATATTAACATAATTGTTTTTTTTCGAAAACAAAGGGCATTGATGCTTTAATTGTTAATTTATTTTGTGATTCCATTAAAAGCTTTTTTCATTGATTATTTTTATATAACAATCATGTAATTTATTCTAATTAAAGCGTATTTAATGATTATTTTATTTAAAATTTTTGTAATTTTAATGATTTTTTAGTATGTTGGATGTAGTTCGATTATTAACTTCTATTAAATTAGGCATTTTTGAGAAAAAATATAAATCTTAGATGTCGTATCATTTGTAATGAGGAATATGTTAAAAAATAAAGAAAACTAGGGTTAAGACCCGCCCGCGTTGCGGCGCGGGTACATCGTAAACATTGAATGGATTAGTCCAAACGTTATATGATGCATTAACCATATGAAAACATACATTTCGACGTATCCGGTTGAACTCAGTGTAACCTGTACAAGCGTGTGATTGGATCAAATGTAAAGTAAATGGAATTCATATCGAACAATAATAACGTATTATATGTGATCCAACTTATACAAAGAAAACGTAACGGGTATGAAGGAAAATATGCACATGTAATCGAAAGGAATTAATTAGAGCTTTCGAAAAAAGGGGAGAAAAAGAAACCATAATTTGACTCCACTCGATTTGAAACAAACTTTACGAAACGTACATAAAATAAACATGAAAACATATTATATTTGACGTCGAAACGTAGAACAGATTGAATTTATACGAAAACGTACATAGAAATATGCACGTAAAAATGGTTTCTTTAAACGAAAACATATTATATTTGACCTGACTCGTCTATAAAAAAAGTTTACGTCGGAATGTAGAAGAAATCATATTTACACATGCCCGTACATAAAATATGCACGTAAAAAATAGTTTTTAAGTAAAGGAAGTATAGGGGTAAACCGAAACAAAAAATTAGTAAAAAAGTTAATAGGTTAAAAACGTTCATAAAACCGTGCCAAGTAGCACCAATGCCACCACCACATCGACTCTCAACATCGTAAAAATAAAATAGATAAAATGGTAAAAATTACACTGAACGAAAAGCAGTCTAAAATCGTTGAACCACACACACCCGTTACAGTGTCTTAATACGAAGAAATTAACCAGAAACGTAAAACGTAGAAAATAATAACTTAGTCGATCTAGGACCCGCCCGTTGCGGTAAACTTTTCAAAAGAGAAAAAATGGGTGCGTACCACATCGACTCTCAACATCGTAAAAATAAAATAGATAAAATGGTAAAAATTACACTGAACGAAAAACAGTCTAAAATCGTTGAACCACACACACCCGTTACAGTGTCATAATACGAAGAAATAACCAGAAACGTAAAACGTAGAAAATAATAACTTAGTCGATCTACGACCCGCCCGTTGCGGAAAACTTTTCAAAAGGGGAAAAAAATGGACGTGTTGCGACTGGTCTGTCAAATATGAAAAAATAGAGCAAAAACGTTGAACCTCACATGCACGCTACGACATGTTAACTCGCAAAATTTAGAACGAAACGTAAAACGAAAAACTTGCGAAAGATAAAAGTATGGGGTACGAAAGTTGTAAATAATAAAGTGTTGTGTTAAATTATAGAAGATGGAAAATTTTGGGTTAAAAGTAAAAAAAAATGAAAAGGGGTTAAAATGTAAAAAGTGACATGTTTGGGTTAAAAAGTAAAAAATCATGTTTTTTTTTTGAAACACCCCCTAAGCAAAAGGTACAAGTCAAGGATGCACATATAACTTGCTTATTAATATATGGAATAATTATGTGAGTCAAAGGATGGAAGTGATAATATTTACCCTGCATATTAATTTACAAAATAGTTTTGTATCCTGATTGTACATTTAATTTTGTGCAAGTCTGCACAGCTTTATGTACAACTGAGTAAAAGCACATCTCATTTCATTTGTCTCGTTTCATATTTCTTTAGACGTTTCATGTTTATAGTTTTATTCCTCCGCCTTATACACCTTTTATTGCTTTATAAATAGTAAAAAAACAACTTATGTTGTAGGTGGCAATGAACCTTGACATCATAAGTTACAAATGTCAAAAGTGTTAGGAATTATTAATTTATATAATATAAACAATGTTTTAATTATAAATACGCATTCAATTTTTCATAATAAAATTACATTGACAAGCATTGAACATCAAAATAATAAAAAAATATATTTATGCATCTTCTATTGTCTTATAAAAAGATGGAAATATCGCTGACTTACCGGAGAAATACCGATGGAGTTAACTAGCGGGATAAAAATGGCGAGATTTCAAACCTTTTGGATCCAGATGCGGAAAAACAAACCTTTGGATGAAAGTCGCAAAACTAGCCAAACCTCATGGACGAAAATGACAGTTTTCTCTAAATTTTTTGAATTCGTATATATATCTGTTTGTTTACTACAGGGTGGTGACATTGAGAAGGCAACAGATTGGATATTTAACCCGAGTGCTGCGGCGGACGGTGCTACATCAAGTAGTGTGGATGCCACATTATCCGATGGGGATGGAAGTTAGTCTCTCCTACCTTTTTTTTTATACTTTCAGTGTATACGGACAAAGATATCAGTGTTTACTTTCAGTGAATACCGACATGATTGGACCGGTGAGTAGAAAAAACACCTTTCTTGACATGCATTGCGTGTCATAAAAGAGTCTTTATGACACGCAAATGCGAGTCGTTGATTGAGGAGTCATAAAATTAACATGACATGCATTTGTGTGTCATGTTTTTATGACACACATTTAATGACACGCATTCATGACACACATTTAATGACACGCATTCATGACACACATTCATGACACTCATTTTATGACACCTTTTAATGACACACATTCATGACACTCATTTTATGACACTTTTTAATGACACACGTTCATGACAAGCATTTATGACACATACGAATGACATTCATTTACGCGTGTCATGCTTTTAATTGTATAAATTTTTTTTATAAAATTCCTAATTTGCCCTGGATACATGTATAATAACAAAAACAATAAATCTTTTTCATAAAACAAATACAAATATATATATATATATATATATATATATATATAACAAAACAATCCATTACATAATCATTTGTCAAGTATACTACAAATATTTTAACGTTAACAAAAAAAGAATTGTTTGTCAATACATTATCATCACCTAAAATACGATTTATAACTTAAAAAAAGAGTTAACCGCATAAGTCGACCAATCTTCACGAATGCCATCCATATCCGCAGCCGAGTATTCTTCTACTCATTTCCCAACCTGAGACAACAATTAAATAAAATAAATCTTAAAAATCAGAATTTAATCCTAATATATGAATTTAAGCATTTGTTTGGATATATAACAACATGCATAATTTCATGTCCCTAAACTATTTAGTACTCGATAAGCATATCATGTCCCATAAGTTCATATATCAAGTTTTGTGACTCAAACTATTTAAAATTCAATAAGTATGCCATGTCCCTTGGGTCCCAAAACTTGACGTATAACAAGAGTTAGCAAAATAGAACCACATACCTCAATACACAAAAATTGTTTGTTCTTTCTTCCAAAGACAAGATCTTCAGTTAGAAGTTTAGTTGACCCGCTAAGGATCTCCTTCTCATATTTTGTCCAGTATCAAAGTCATGACCCGTATTTTCTGCACATAACGAACCGCTCAATTGCATGTGAATCCGTACTAAAAGCTACCTATTTGGGCAAGGACCCACTTTGACCTGTAACCGAACCGGACTGACATCGTCATATTTCCGCTTCTACTAATGTATATGTATGACATAAAAAAAACAGACAAGTAGAAACTATAGTAAGCATACCATTAGAATGGTTATAAATCATTTAACCATGTTGCAACCAACTTTCAGTTTATGTCCTTTAAAGCTCCAAACCTAAAACAAAACATAATTAGATAGGCAAAAAATTGTAGACAAATCTAGTACTTAAATATATGGTTACAACTTACAACAAATAAATTAAATCATGAAATTCAATAACATATACAACTAGTTCTATACCCGTTTGGTGGACAGGGTATATTAATGAGCTCCAATAGATGGATGAGCACTGCTGTACTAACCTGATGTTTAAGATCCCTAAGCAATTGTTTAGTTTCTGATGTGAATCAACCTTTAAAAAGCTGGACATCAAATAGAACTTAAGCTGACATTTCAATATACGAAAATCCTTTATCATTTACCGTCGTAAGAGATGAAAAAAGTATCCTACATATCATATCATATGTTGACTGACCTGTAGAGCACTGCTGAGTGCCACTAAACCATCACAGAAGCATATTAACTGCCATAATGAGCTCTAGCAGATGGATGAGCAGCTGTACCAAGAACTGTGTCAAGGAGAAGCACATTTCTTTCTGTACAAATAGAAACTAATGCTGACCTGCATATTTAAAGGAAACCGTCTCAACACAATGTAGTCAACCAATTAGAGGCTTGTAATTAAAGAAGGTAATACGAGTTCCTTTGGGATACATCTGCAACAAAACATTAAACGATGGTTACTTTCTTAAACAGTGGCCATTAAATTTTAGGATTTAAGACAAATTAATGTCCAAGATGCACCTGACTTAACAAAGCTATAACAAACGCTCTTTCATGAATTGAGTGAAATACCAAGCTAACCGCCTTCATTGGTAATCCATGACACCTGAGCATATTCAAAGTCCCTGCACCATACGGGTATAAAACTATGATGGTAACCATCTTCACCAAAGTCTTCAAAACAAACATTTAAATTTGGTTTAGTAGACTCACCATCACTATGTTTATGGTTATAAGTTATAAACCTAGAAACGAAAATACGCTAACGGGTTTGAATTTTTGACATGAGAATATCAAAATCCTCAACAGTCCGAGAGCACCTACAAGGTGGTAGTGTGACCATTGAACAAAGAAAAGGAAAAACTGTGCATGTTTATAAAAAAAAGGTTCAAAAACTAACCCAAAATAAGTTGAAATCATTAATGTTAGCCGACAAAAGTAATCTAGATTTGATTTAAGAAACAAACTTGGAACTGTAGTTGCAAAGTTACCAAAATGACTACTGTTTTCCTAAAGGAATCTACGGAACCCAATCCATTTTCATCTACTTCAAGTTAATAACGCCATTTGTACAATTGTACTACGGTAATTTTTTTACTGAAATCAATTAGAGACACTTCCTGACTTGAAGTAGCATGCAAAGACACATAAACTATGATTCTATTGATAATTAATTTGTTTGATAACATAAATCATGGTGTATATTTTATTTTTTTGTTAAAACACTAGTGTAATCTAGCCATAGTTATCAACATAATCTCATGAAAATTAGGAACGCCAAAATTCTTAATCTACTGTACCTAGGGGTGCAAACAAGCCGAGCGGCTCACAAGCTACTCGAGATCGGCTCGAGAAAAAGTTCGAAACGAGCCGAGCCTTATCGAGTCCGAGCCGAGTTTGAGCCTAAAATAAAGCTCGTTTGTTTATCGAGCCCGAGCTCGAGCCTCGCATGTGAAGCTCGTTAGGCTCGTCGAGCCTTAGTGTAAACGAGCCGAGTCGAGCTGAGCTTATTTAAAGTTGTTTACAAGCCGACCTCGAACCTAAAAATAAATTATTTAGTAAACGAGGCCGAACCCGAGCTTCACTTATCGAGCTCACGAGCCTAAAAAGTCTATTATTTGTATTATTTTTATTTAATTTATTAATTAATAGATAATAAACGGGGCGAGCTCGAGCTTTGAAAACAAAGCTCGAATCGAGCCGAGCTCGAACTCTCATAGGTTAATCGAGCTCGAGCCTGGTCGAGCTCGAGCTCGGCTCGGCTCGTTTGCACCCCGTATAAAAAAACAATACATTTCAAAAGTTGTGTATTTTTTTAAGAGCAAAGGATGTTTTGTAATAATAAGCATTCTAATTCTTAATAAAACAAGAAGGTAACGAGTGACTTACCGGTGGAATTACACCGTAACTTTGTCCTTCCCAATAGGGAACATTGGCACCATGATCAATTACAATATGACAAGTCTCTCCAGGTGCTTTGGGGCCTACAAGCCTTTCAACAGAGAGAATGGTTGCAGTGTATGGGTCCTTTGGCTTGTATAAGTTGAGTGGAGGTTCTTTTTCATCTTCAAGATCCAAGGGTGAAACTGCAACTTTAGGGGCCTTAACATTTTGTGGGAGTGACACTATGGCTTGGTATCTTGAGTGTGATTTTAGCTCCCATGAGAAGCCAATCTTGTGGGTCTGCAACAACATAAATTATCTTCAATGGGTGATTTGAGAATCGAAAGACATGTAGGCCTAAAGCAATGCTTCAAGACAAAAAAAAGGACTTGTGCTGCCTGTGGCTGGGGTGAATTTCTATCTACATATTTTATTTATTTGTATAATATTAAAAAACATTCCAATATTCTTATAAAACATCCATCATCCAGCCTATTACAAAAAATAAATCAGCAGTTATGATCTATCTAATAGTAACAAAACCAAAACAGTTTTGTTTTAAAAGAAACCTTGAAAAGTGCTTTCCAAAAAGATGAATCATCATTGAGAGGGGTGGTTACGGAACCCTGAAAATTACAATTACAATTCAATCAGAATCCCAAGCGTCAGTATCAACATTACCAGAATCCCAAATATGAACCCTAGAATCCCAATTTCGCGTATATAGTTGTCATTACCTCCCCTTCAAGCGGTGAGATCCAGAACCGTATCCACAGTGCCAGTAAATCAACAAGGAACTTACGTAATATGTGGCCCAATCATAGTTATCGATAGCGAATAGCGACAACGTACCTATATGCTACGTAGCGATAGCGATGAAATAGCGCCCGCTATTTCGTGTTTAGCGATAAGGTAGTCAAAAATTTAAGAAATAAAATATAGCTATCTACATAACTTTTTTTTATATATAACGTTAGTTTTATACTTTTTATGTATAAATTTATAAGTTTAAGAACCAAATGTAAGCTAATGAAAATAGGGGGGGGGGGGGGTTAAATGTTAAAATACACAAACTAATTTTACACTTTTATGTAAATTTTTACAAGTTTTAATTACTAAATGTAACCTAATGAAATATAGAGGGGTTAAATGTTAAAATCCATAAACTTATTAAACCCTAGAAAGCACAAAAACGCAGCAGCCGCTCTTCTCTTCTTCTTCTTCATAGTTTCCAGCAAGTTTCCCCAGCGACAGAAATTGCAGGTTTCCGGCTGGAGCAACAAAAACAAAAACGCAGCCGCTCTTCTCTTCTTCTTCATAGTTTCCAGCAAGTTTCCGGCAGAAATTGCAGGTTTCCAGCAGAAATTGCAGGTTTCCGGCAGAAATTGCAGGTTTCCGGCCGGAAGTCGTCGTCGGAATCCGCTATTTTCACGCTATTCAGCGCTATACAGCATATAGCGACCATGTCTCGCCTCGCCATGCTATTCGCGATAGCGGTCGCTATGGCCGCTATCGATAACTATGGGCCCAATGACAAACCTCATGCTTCGATTCAAAATTCAGTTTCTTCAGCAATTCATAAAGCAGCTTTTTAATAAAGAAAACTCGAACAAGCATTTTCCAAGCTAAAACCATGGGGTATGGTGGGGCGGGGGTTGGGCATTGGTTGACACGTGGAATGGGGTGGCAGACATGGGTAAACCGACATTGATCACGGTATGGTGGGGCGGGGGTTTGGTGGGCTTGTGGGCTGACCCGCTGGGCAGACCCAATAAACACAAATTTAAGTTTTTAATATTTTTAAATAAAGATCATTACAAGAAAATAAAATTACAAAAAAAAAATTCCTAATTTTTATATTTGTTTTTTATCTCTTCTCTCAACGCCAAGACTATTTCTAACTCGTCACCCTGTAGGTGATCAATCGGCTGTGATAGAATCTTCAAATCATCACGTCTTTGTTTCAGGGCATCTCTAGCAGAATCTCTAGCTTCTTTGCTCCTTCGTATTTCGGTCCTTTGTTGTTGGAAGTAAAATGTGAGTTTTATAGTGAAAAAATGGAATAATTTTTTTTAATATAGTCGTTGGCCAACGGCTCTTTTCTTTTGGCCATTCACAAACCGCCATGTCACCTTGCTCCCCCGCCCCACGCCCGGCTTGAAACCCAAGCCCCAAGGGGCCACGCCTCAACCCACGCCCAAACCCCCGCCCCATACCCCACGGCCTAATAATAACAAGAAATTTGCTTTTATTTATAAACAAGATGCAAAAAAAAACCTTAAAATAGTTCTGTAATTTGGTTGAAGCATTTCAACGAACAGTTGGTGTGCATCTTCAAACCTTCAAGTTTTGAACAACACAACTATTAAACATTACCCCTAAAATAGAAATTATATGAGAAACTCATAATCAATTACCTTCAAGGCTTCGACATAAAATAATTATACATCAAAAGAGAAATATACCATGACTAAATAAGTTACCCAACCGTATCAAAGTGATAGTAGCATGAGGGGAATGTTGAGTAACATGGCGCGCGACAACCGTATGTCGATGGTGTAGACAAGTGGTGTAGGTATCGTTGAACAGAGGAGGTTGCCCGTCTGGTGGCGCGTGTGATTCGTCGCCAAGTGATAGATTAAATGGAGGTGGTCTGAATCGGTAGGTCACACTGATGCATAAGATGGTCGATTTGGTGGAGGGACAACACAACTAGAGAGAGCAGAGTGGTGAAGATGTGGAGAGAACTTCTAATTTGGTGAGGGAAATTCATGGATTTTGGGAGGGAAACGAAATTTACAAGGAAGTTTTAAACTTTTCTCCACTAGAAATTTGGGGGAACCAGTGATCAGTGATCGAAGAGAAAAAAAAATAGGAGAAAAACTAAAAACTAAAAATAAGAATAGAATAAACACTTGTAAAATCTATAATGTTCTCTGTTCTTTTATGAAAATATAAAAGATAGTTAGTTACAAATTTTTACTTTTAACAAATAAAACATATCATATATATAAAATTGCATCACAAAAATTGTGTACAAACCAAGTAATATACATCGAGTAATTTAAAAAAATTATATGAAAATTATATGTATAAAACAATGGTTTATAAGATTAAGTTAAAGGCACAACTTATCTAATCTAGAATTAGGTGTAACAAGTTGTATTGGACTACACATGTCACAACGAGCCTTATTAGAGATTAATATTCATTTTTTATTTTTATTTTTTAACGGTCAATTGAATCAATCCTGAGCACTCTCGGGGCACCCACTAAACCAAACGGAGTACTCCGAGAGTAACGTAGCTTGGCTTAATTACAACATGAGTTGGCTTGGCTTAGATCGTTTCAAATCGGATTTTTTAGCTAGCTTTTTTGAGCGAGTTATGAGCCGGAAGCTTTATGCAAAAAAAAAACCCGAAAATAGGGTATTAGAAAACCATAAAATATGGTATTAAAAACCCAAAAATAGGGTATTTATGTACGTAGTTTTTTAAGAACCATAAGCGAACCCTACCCGGACCCGGGTACATAGGGTATGATTTTTGGGTGAATAATCGTACCCGAAACCAAACCGGTTATAACAATAACCGGTTCCAACCCTTAAATAAAAAAAACGAAATCGGTTCCATACTCGAAATCGGGTATTAAAGATACCCAATTTGTGCACCTCTTAGAGTGAGTCATAGTAGATTAATAGCGGACAATAATAAATTCTATATGTTTTAATAGATTATAGTGGGTCTTAATTATCATGATGGCCTTTATTAGGTCACATTATGTCTCAAAAAGTTCGATTGAGTTGTATTAGACAATGATGGGAAATAATAAATTATATGTTTCTTGATGGACCATATCATGCCTTAATAGTGATGATGACTTTTAGGCTAGTTTTAGTGGACCATTGTAAGCTTTATTAGGTTATATTGTATCTTATATGGTTATATTGGGTTGCAGTGGGTCATATTAGATCATAATGGACAATAATATATCATGCATGTCATAATGGATCGTATTGGGCCTTGATAACTTAATGGCCCTCAATGAACCATGATGTAGTTTAATAGGTCAAATTGGGTTGTTGTTACTCATAATGTACCGAAATGGATAATAGCAAATCATAAATTTCTTAAACCATAAATGTCTTGATGGACCATGATAAGTTTTATTATATCTTCCTAGATATTAACTTGTTATAATGGATTGTTGTGAGTTATATATAACAGACAATAAAAGATTATACAGGTCTTAATACATTATTTTGGGCCTTACATGTCATGATAGCTCTTGACAAGGCATCATGGGATCTATTAGGTCTTAAGGGTTATATCGGGTTATAGTGAGTCATACTAAACCATAATGAGCGTTAAAAAACATAGATATCTTTATGGGCCATGGTGCACTTTATTAAGTCACACTAGGTCGGAAGGGTTCTAACAGATTATAGTGAGTTTAATATTACTTGATTATATCAGGCAATAATAGATGATACATATAACAATGGACTGTATTGGTCGGGTCTTAATTATTACATATATTAATGGACTGCATTGGGCCTTAATATGTTGATTCTCTTTTGGACTGTGGTGGGCTTTAACAGGTCAACTAGGTCTTAAAACTCTATATTGAGTTGTAGTGAATCATACTAAATCATAATAATGTGCAATAATAAATCATACATAAATGTGTTACGTTTAGACCTTAATAGTTATCATGACTTTTTATGGACCCGTTACAAGCTATATTATAACTTGATCAGTTAATGTTCACATATTAATTTATAACACTTTTTGGTACATATTAAATTCATTAGTTTGATATTGACATACACGTAAAATAAAATAAAAGATTAAATTTAAGTTTTTTTATAATAAACTTATGTAATTGATTATTGTAAGATTTTTTTTATTGTCATATAGTTTAATATACTTTAAATAAAAATAAAAATAAACGATATCTCTTAAAACTAACTCCTCTCTCCAAATTTTCCTTCAATTTCTATTTCCCTCCTAAATTGTCAAATTTCCCTCCTACTTCATAAATGAAAATTAGAAATTTATTACCGCCATAAGTTTTAGGAGGAAACTTTATAAGAAAAGTATAAAGTTTAGGTATAATATATATATATATATATAAACTTTTTATAAATGAAAATAAGTTACATGATAAACTTATGAAATGTTTATGAAATATGAAATAAAGTTATGTAATGCTTGAAAACAAAAACTAGATTTATGACCGCAATCTTTCCTTTTTTTTTGTGGGGTGAGCATGCGGCTTTCGCCTCAAGTGTTTCTAACAAAGTTATAAAATAACAATTTTTAAAATAATCTTTTTGGATTTCAAGGCATGCGTTTGTTATTTTTTTCTAAAAAGAATAAAGAGTTGTTTATTTCTTGATAAACGCAAACAATTAATTATTATATTATAAAAGAATAATATTTAAATCTCAAATATCACTAAAACAATTATGGAAGCTAGTTACAATCTATATATCGAAACTTTTTATACAGTTTTGTCGTTTTCACTTAATTACGTAACCTTTTAAAATAAGAGTTAGTATATAAGTTTTAACAATGTAACCTTTTTAACAAAAGTTGTAAATTTCAATAAAATTTGCAACACTTCAAAAAAAAAGGTTGCAACATTTAGTAAAATTTAGAGCCTTTAAATAAAAAGATTACGGTTTCAATAAAAATAAAGCAACTTTTTATGAAAAAGATTGCAGTAGATCTTCTAATGCAACCTTTATGGTGAACTAAGTTGCATTAGATTCAAATGCAACACAATTGAAAAAAGTTGCATCTAAAAGGTTGCATTAGCCTTATTTTCTAGTAGTGCATGACATTTTTTTCTTGACATGCATTTAAATGTCATAAAATAATCGTGTGTCATTATTCGCGTGTCAAGATAGACATTGTTTTTTATGACGCTAAAAGGATGACACAAAAAAAAGTGTGTCATAAATATATTGAATTTTGTAAAACCATGACATTTTTTTTCTTGACAGACACTTTCGAATGTCATAAAATGAGCGTGTGTCATTTCTTTTGTGTCAAGATAAATCTTGTTTTTTTATGACGCTAAAAACATGACACACAAAAAAGAATGTCATAGATTTGTTAAATTTTGTAAAATATGACACTAATTTCTTGACATACGCTTTTGAATGTCATAAAATATGCGCGTGTCATTGTTCGCGTGTCAAGAGTAGTCTATTTTCTAGTAGTGATGGGTACCTTGACTCAGTGCAGGCAATATGTAGCGCACGTGTACAAGGAAGGAAGATGGGTGATTTTTAACGATAATAAAGTGGGCGTATCTAAAAATCCTCCAAAAGACATGGCATACCTCTACTTTTACGAGAGGATTCAGAGTTGAGTATTTCCTTCCCGTTTGACTTGGGAATTCGGTTTGTATACAGAAGAGGGGAAAAGGAAAAGAGAGGGCTGGCGCTCAAAACGGTTAAAAGTTAAAAGTTGTTACCAAACTGTGTTGGAAATTGATCAAGTGCTAAAAACGGTTGATAGTTAAAAGTTGTTACCAAACTGTGTTGGAAAGCGTGTCTTGACAACCAGCACGTGCTTATCTCATTTGCTTTTGATACTTTTGGTTTTCTGGCGCCAGAGGCTGTGGACCTACTTAGTCGAGTTCAAAGGGTCATGCATAGTAATGTTATGACCCCGAGATCTATGGACGTAGTTTTTAAAAGGCTTAGTTTTGCTATTCAAAAAGGGGTAGCGGCGCAGCTTGTTGCCCGTTTACCAACTATCTCGATGTAAATTATTTTGTAATTAACCTTTTAAGTGTTGGAAATTGATCAAGTGCTAAAAACGTTGTTGGATAACTAAATGTTTTTCTAGTCATGTGGTGAAAAGAGGGTAGAATTTTTTTTTTTGAAAAGTAAACTTCATTTACACCAAGCCGACCCAAACCGGGCCGGCCCCAAACAACAAACAAATTACATATTTACAAAAGACATCCAATCTTCCCACCTAGTACCTTTATGTCTAGATCTATTAGAAAACCATAGATATCCTAACGCTTTAACTTCACTCAAAATCTTTTCAATCCTTATCGGAGTACTAGCAAAAATCATCTTGTTCCTCGCGCGCCAAAGACTCCAACATACTAGAAAAACAATTCCGTGAATAGCCTCCTTTTTTTTCCGAAACTGTAAGAGACTTGTGAAGTTCCAGAAGGTCTTTTGTCGAAAAGGCAAATATATGAGGAATTTTGCACCATGTACTAATACCGTTCCAAACCACCGCTGAGACTGAACAAGCTGTGAATAAGTGATCAGCAGACTCGTCAGCCAAGGCGCAGAGCGGGCAGCTCGGGTCATCGTTAAAGACGTTCCTTCTCCTTAAGGCGAGCTTAGTCGGAATTTTTTCTTTTTCCGCTCTCCATAAATGAATGTTGCATTTATCCGGGAGCCAATCACACCATTCCATGACAAAGTTACTGATCGAATTCCTGTCCGAATTAAGCAGAGACTTGACCGAACTAACTGAAAAATTACCGTCATTCTGAGGCGACCAAATCCACTTGTCTGCCCTGTCTATGAAACGGACCTGATCCAGCATCCCACTAAGCTGCAGAAGGCGGTCGGACAGACCCAAACCTGCCGGGTCCTCTTTCCAGTTCCACGAGTAAACAACTTCCGGTCCGATGTTTCTGATGCGGTCTGCAACATAGCTTTCTTTTGCTGCCTCTAGGCGAAAAAGATCAGGGAACAGAACCTTAAGCGGTTGATCAGCGATCCAAGGGTCCAACCAGAAAGAAATATTGTTTCCATCCCCGATAGCTCCCTTAATATAATTTTTAAGAGCTAGACCACCGACTTTGACACAGATTAGAACCTTGACAATATTTTTCCAAACACCATTCAGGGAATTCTTAACCGGATAACCTTCCCACCCCACCCGATTGGCATGCAAAGCATCGATAACTGTTCTCCATAAACTGTTGCTCTCCGTTTTAAAACGCCACCCCCATTTGGCCAGAAGCGATATGTTAATATCCGAAAGCTTATTAAGACCCAAACCTCCCTCTTTTTTAGGACACGAAACCAAGTCCCAATTAACCCAGTGCATCTTTTTTTCTACGATCGATCCTCCCCATAAGAACTTCTTAACCATAGACTCTAAATCTGAAATTACCTTTTTCGGGGCTTTGTACAAAGAAAAGTAATAACACGGCAAGCTTTCCAACACAGATTTAATAATCACAACCCTCCCCCCCAATCGAAAGCAAATGCGACTTCCAACTCGCCAACCGATTACGAAAGATATCGTAAACAGGTTGCCAGTTGGAGATCCGATTCATATTCGCCCCAACCGTTAGACCAAGGTATTTAAAAGGAAAGAAATCCGACTTACAACCCACCACACTAGCCATCTGTATGACATCGTCCGTTCCTACCCCGATTCCATAAAGGTTGGACTTATCGATGTTGATTTTAAGGCCAGAACAAATGTAGAAGCAACGAAGCACTCTAACAATATTAATTACTTCCGACAAGTCCCACTCACCCATAACTATAGAGTCATCCGCGTAGAGAAGATGTGACAAGTTCGGCCCATCGTTAGGAGTGACAACACCTTTAATTAATTCAGCATTTTTAGCACTGTTAATCATACAAGACAAAGCCTCCATAACAACTAGAAAGAGGAATGGCGAGAGCGGGTCTCCCTGTCTCATCCCTTTACCACATCTGAATAAGAACGTAGGAGCCCCATTAACAAGAACTGACGAAGACGCGGAGTTAAGAATCCCCAAAGTCCACTTACACCATCGATCTGGAAATCCCATTTGAGACAGAATACTAATCACAAAGTTCCAATTAACGTTGTCGTAAGTTTTTTCGAAGTCAATCTTTAGAAAATACGCTTTCTTCTTACTCTTTTTAATCCAAGAGATGATCTCATTAATAATAAGAGGACCATCAAGGATGAATCTGCCTTTAAGGAAAGCCGATTGTGATTCCGAGATAACCCCATCCAAAACAAGTCTCATCCTATTCGCCAGAGCTTTAGAGATCACCTTGCTTATCACTCCAATCAGATTGATTGGCCTATAGTTATTTAGCGATACCGGATCCGGGATTTTATGTAACACCTCGAAAATTTCGGATTCAATATAATAACGACACGTGTCACATACGCGTTGTAAACTCGAATTTTATAAAATGTTTTGGTAGGATTTAAAGATGGCGTCATGTAAATGTTACCTCTGAACGATCTCATATAAATCCCAAGACCCAAAAATTTATAAATTTAAAGCATCTGGTATATATTTTAAATCCCCTAAATGCTAGAATATTTGATTCATAATTCATTGGGTGGACTCCTACGAAGATAAAGCAATGGAAAACCTTTATTTTCGGATCTTGTATATGTATTCAAATGAAACGATTTCAATTGGTGGGGTTTGTTACTGTATAAGACACATTTGAAAGGTCCCAAAGTGATAATATAATGCCCCAAAGTCAGAATTAAAGGCTGCCCTTTCAAAACATCAACAAACAAAACAGTTCGGTCCCTGATGCATGCTTACGGACCGTAAGCATACATGCTTATGGTGCGTAAGCACCTTGCCAGCGACCAGCAACCTTTTGTTGCCTGTTGTGCGCATTTTTGACCTGTTCCACCGGTTTTTATCAACTATAAACGACCCGTAGGCACCTCCTATATACTAGACACATGTGTTGAACAATTGTGGAGAGTTGTAGACTTTGTTGTCATCAATTCATGGTGCCATGAACACTATAAAACCCACATAAGTTGCAACTCCATGATCATTCCTTTCACAATTCAAGTCTGATCAAATTGAGGAGCTTTCAAGCTGATTACAAGACATCCCTAATTATCATTAAACACTTTGTAAGTTGCCTAACCTTTTTAAATTAATTATAGCTTAGTATTTTAGCTAAAAGTCAAACCGACGTAACTACGGTTTGACTTCGTAATTAATTAATGATAGCTCAGTCGTATGTCGAATTAAGAGTACCGTTAAGTAGGTAATTATATGAGTATTAAAACCTTATAAAGGCACGTACCGATTCCAGACCTAACCAGGTCGTTTGTCGGGTCAAACGTTGACCGAAAAAGTCAACAGAAATATAAAATATGATTTAATGCACAATTAGCAATACGTAATGCGTGTAAACTGTTTTAGACTTAATATAACCTGGTAATAAGTGTACGGACATGTCTAAACTCGTTCGACTCAACAACTCTCAGTTTTGAACCGGTTCGGAACCGAAAGTCCCGAAACTTTGACTTTCACGTTGACTTCAGTTCTGGCCCGAGTTAGATGGAATTAGAAATGCCTTAATGCTTCATTAGGGTTAGGTTACATGATAGTATAAGCCTCTGTACTTGTTTTGTTGATTATCCAATTAATATGCAAGTTTCCGTTAATCGCTCATATGTTGACCGTTATGCCCTTATTACCTTAAAACATGAATTATGAAAATGTAAAAGTGTAGGAACCTTAAATACTGATATATAAACTTGTATGCAAAATTTGACATCAGTTTGACTTGTAGATTAAGAGTTATGCTCATTAGCGTAATTACGGTGCTTTATGTTAATAAAATGACGTAATTAGCGTATAGCCTAATTAAACATACTTTTTGGTATCAAACGAATTACCCACTGATGTAATATATTATTTTGGGAATTTTAAAGATTTTTAATTAATTTTAGGCTGAGCATAACTCATAGTCGTAGGCTTAATTCGGTTGTTGTCGGTTTTGCCCTTACGGGCCATAAAATGAGTTTTACACATCTAAACGACTCCAAACCTTTTGCTACTGATTAGTTATGATAAATAAATTATTTTAAGCCTTCTGGAAATATAAAAATGTCAGATTTAAGTATCGAACCCGGTAATGGCCTTTAATCGCCTTAATTAGCGTTTTTAACGCATAAAATGTTTTCAAATCATATTGGACATACCCGGGTTGATACCTACTGATATAAGAGGCAAAATTATGATATTTTAACAGTAAGCAAAGGTTGATAAACTCAGACTTCAGTTTTGAGCTTTTCGGCTTATGTGAAATTACCAAAATACCCCTACGGGGCCTAGTTTGGTTAAAAATGATAAGTTTCACATACATGCTTTAGCCTACTGTTAAAACTCATCAAATTGAGTATGTTTGCTGTTTACATCAGACCTTTAACTCAGTTAGACATTTAAACTCTTTTACAAACTTTAAAATGACCAAACTACCCCTACGGGGCATAGTTTGTGTTTAAATTAGTTTCGGGCATAACGAAAGACACCTTACTGATGTCACAACATATTTGAGACATAATTAACTTAGGAAACCTGTATATAGCTCTCATGACTACCTGTCACGCTTATTACGCGTACGGTTCGGTTTATGTAACAAGTTTACATAAACTAGCCGAAACGGGTCAAACCTTAACAGTTTTATCTCAAAATCCAGAATGTGAATAATAAACCCATATTAAACAAGTCTCCAAACTTGTCGGGTCTGAATCACATTCTATCCGGTCTTCTCTTAATCGTGCGTACGAACCGTATCTTGAAACTAGCCGGTCTAAGCTTAAGCTTAATAAAAGACCCGTTAGAATTCTAATAGGTTATATTAAACCTTCGTTCCAGATTAGGAGAAACAGTAAAAGCTACGTGCATTCTGCTTATTGTGATTTATACTTGCATCAGGTAAATACTTTTAACTTATTTTCCCTATACGGGCTTGGGTTACGGTACATAGCGTACCGCTTGATCGAGCATCAAATCTCCACGCTTAGTGGGTAGTTGAATAATTTGATCGGCTCGTTTAAACAGTCTTGTTTACTTTACAGCCTTTGGGGGGTTAATGACCATGTCCCGGATATCCCTGACATCATCTTACGAGATGGCCACGACCTGAGCACGGGGTGTAGGCGTACTCCCGTGTATAACTCACTTAAAGTGGTGTGTCTATTGATCTTTAACCCGGATTTGATTCGGGTTACTGAACGCATAAGTAACATGTAATTCGTTCACAAGATTATAATATTAAATAATTCTCCCAAGTTAAATAAAAATGTTTATGCCATGTGCATCCAAACCAATTTTCAATCATTTTCCAAAATGAGTCAGTTGAATGTATTTACCAGTGTAAACTGACGTATTTTCCCACAAAGACTGAATGCAGGTACTAAACGAAATTTGGCTGGATTGTCTCCTAAGCATCAATAAAAGTCTCGCAAGCTTAGGATGCCAGAAGTCTGTTGAACCATAAATGTTATTTTGTTTCGATCCGTTCTGTGGATAGACACCGGATATTGTGACTTTGATTACAATAAATAAATTCGGTTGTATCTTATTTTTTTTATTTGCTTCCGCTGTGCATTATTATATTGTGTTGTTTGACTATTACGTTGCCAACCACGTCACGATACTCCCCCACCGGGCCCACCGGTGACACGTGGAAATCGGGGTGTGACATTTTAGCAATGAGAGCAATAAAAGACGCGCCGCATCCATCATTAATCACACCGTGATTGTGAAACCATTCGAAAATTCTACAAAAATCCTCTTTGAATATATCCCAGAAATGTTTGATGAATCTAAAGTTAAACCCATCCGGGCCGGGAGCCCGATCATCACCGCAGTCGAACACAGCATTTTTAATTTCGACCTCGGAAAACGGCTCAACTAACATATTGCCTTCCTCTGCCGATATCCTTTTGATGTCATTGCACTGCAACATCGGCCTTTGCAAATTACTTTCTTTGAATTTGTCACGAAAAAACCTAAAGATCTGTTTTTTAACTCTAACCGGTTTGGTACACCACTCCCCTTCGATATTGAGACCGTGAATGTTGTTAGAAGCTTTCCTGTTATTGACCACTGCATGGAAATATTTTGAGTTTTCGTCTCCATCGATGGCCCACCTTAAACGCGATCTTTGTTTGATGTCCGCTCTTTTTCTGTCGTCAATGTCTTGAATAATTTTCCTGTTTTCCGTCAAGACCCATTCTTCGTCTTCCGAAAGTTCTCTCAATTCCATTTCAACTTCTAATTTTTCCATCTCAGAAAGAGCCAAAGATTCGCATTCCCTCTCCTTTTCCAAAAACTCATCTCTCCAAACTTTAAGAGACTCCCTTATTCGGGCCAATTTGGACATAAGGAAAGAGTCGGGGGGATTGAAATATTGAATACCATCAACTGCTGCTCTAACGACCTCCTCAAAGCCTTGCTTCCCAATCCAAGTGTTGTATACTCTAAACGGCCGGGGGTCGTAGTTAAGGCTGACTAGTTCTAGAAAAATGGGGCAGTGGTCTGAAAATCTGTTGGACACCGCTCTAACACATGCAGAAGGCCATTTATTAAAAAAATCTGGACACACCAAGAAACGGTCTAGCTTACTTAGTTTCTTCCCATTATCTCTTATGCAAGTGAATTTCCTGCCTTGCATCGGATACTCGATCAAACCGTTGTCGAAAATAAAATTGTTGAAATTTTCGGCACACACCGGTTTGAATTTCGATCTTTTCCTTTCTTCACTGGATCTGACCGCATTGAAATCCCCAACTATAACCCATTTCCCCAGCAAAAGGTCAATAATGTTCGAAAGCTCTCCCCATAACAAAAGTTTAGCCGCCGTATTTTGGGGAGCATACACATTGATTAAATTAATCGGCTCCCCGCTACCAACCACCGAGCCCTTTAATAAAATAAAATATCTCTGTTGAGAGCTGGACTCTAACTTGAAAACTTTGGGGTCCCATATCCAAATCAGACCTCCAGACAAACCTTCCGAAGCCGAACAAACATATTCAAAGTTATTATTACCCCAGTATCTCGAAATTAAAGATCTGTGCACAGAGTTAACCATCGTTTCTTGGAAAGCAACCGTACTAATTTTATTAGAAACCCGCAAATTCTTAACCCAGAGAGCTTTCGCTTCCCCAGCAATTCCCCTTAGATTGAGAGACATAATATTCATGAGTCCACAACATTCATTCCTTCGTTCCTAATAGTCTCATTAACCAGCTGAATGTGCTTGCTAAAATCAACTCCCACAATTTTTCCCAAATTAATCGTTTCCCTAACTTCATCAGGGAGGTTCGAAACAGGGGTATTACTTACCTCGGGGCTATGAAGTTCCCCCTTTCTTCTGTCCTTGGGGCGTCGGCTTCTGGGGTTTGGGAGAAAAATTTCGTGGTGTCTTGGTCTTCGAGGGCGTTCACAGGCTCCTTGTTCTGAATGTTATTATTCTCGTTCGTATCACACTTCGAGGGTGAGTTCTGCCCACTGGTTCCAGCTACAAGGTTTAAGTCAAAAGAGAATTCCTGATTTTCCCTTGGTCGCTTCCTGGGCCTTGTATCCGAGTTTGGGCTGACATTTGCCCCACCATTGTGTTTTTTGTTCCTGGGCCTAAGCTTTCTATTTTCTTTAGTGGCCCTACCCACCAAAAAGTTACTACCATTGGGCGGTGTACAATTAACCTCCTTGGGAAACCCGTGGTCCCCACCTCGACTGTTCACTTCCCCTCCTTGGAACCAGATACAAAATTATTCTCCCATGCATAGGCACTTTGAATGAGACCTGGACCGCCGCCTTTCATGCATGCTTCCGACTGATAAACTTCCGTCGCCGGCGATTGACCTTCCTGCAACGAATTCCCCATAGCTTCGGAATGAACACCTCTAACATTATCCGGCCTAACTGACACCCCCTCTTCTTCTTCCTCAGAATAATCCCCTCTCTCTTCGCCATCCCCTACATACTGATCTGCCACCTTTACCGGCTCGTGTACCTTCTTCATCCTATCAAGCAAACAATCAGGGATCCAATCTTCAGTTTCTTTCGAAACCCAGATCTTGAATTTCTTTTTCCTCCAAACGATCGACGCCGATCCTGCGATTCTATCACCTTGGTCCACCAACACCCCCACAACGGAATAAGAAAGATCCCAGTCGTCCGGAGATAACTGAGACCCCTTGACGACTTTCCCGAACAGGGCGGTTGTGTCGTTGAAAACTTTGTTTTCAGCCAAATGAAGAGGAACGCCATATATCTTCAGCCAAGCCAATCTCTCATACGCCAAGGTTTGACCAGACCATAAATCAAGACAATCAAACCATTCCTTCCAAAGGTTAACATTAAGAACAAAAACAGACGCATCAATTTCATCCTCCAATGATATCATCATGTTGAGGCCACCAAGATAAAAAAGTTTGAAACCGCTAATACCGGCCGAGCTGAGGTTTTCCTTAAGATTGATCAAACTCTCAACATCCTTGGCTCTTCCCACCACCGCTCTGCCTTGCATGTTGAAGAAAGCACTAGTCTCACTGTGGACTTCCACCACCTTATCCTCGCCCAGCTCAGAGTTGTCTTGATTCGAACTCGTACCAGTATTGTTCATCAAAGCTGCGGAATACGAGCAGCCGTTTCTGAAAAACGCTTCCTTCCTGTGACCTTCCTTGACCGTAGCCTCCTTCCTAGAATCGGTAAGAGGCTTCTTTACAGGTAGCCGAGGCTCCTCCCCCATGTCGTTCTCCTTGGCATATCTAGCAATGTTAATTATGAGTTTACACCCACCCAGGCTAAGGCCCTGTAGGTTCCGCTCCAAGTCTTTCCAGTCCTTCACCCCCTTGAAACTAACAAAACCAAATTTAAGCCCATCTTTAGATCTCTTCCTTGCAATAAAAGAGCCGGCAATCTCGCCATAGTTACCCAGAAAAGTGGCCAAATCCCATGGCCTACATCCCTCGGGGATGTTTGCCACGTAGAACTTAGATATCCTAGCTGCCATAGACCAAGAAGGAGGAAAAGAAGACGATGAAACCGTTGCCGAAACCTAGACGCGAATGGATGTATCCGGAAACCAATCTAGGATGAAAGGTAAAATCCAAGTGCACAAACTCAGTGTGTACCGATAAAACCTCGCATGCTAGGTGATTTACATCAACATCGTCGAGCAATCAAGGAGCCGGCCGGTCAGAGAGAAAAAGATGTTGAACCTGACTTCACTTAATAAAGGCTTGATAAGAGGGTAGAAAATTTAAACTCATTTGGTCTTTGATATGCCAATCTTGATATTTCTTCTATAAAAGAATATTACCTTCTTATTCTGGAAATTTACTAATCTCAAGTGCCGGTTTTAGCCTTTTAAGTGGTAGAAATTTCTAGGATGGCAAACAAATCCAAAGCATTCGGGTATTAGGTGATATACTAGTTTTTTTTAGTTTTATATTTTCAATTTCCTTGGGTTATAAAAGTATGTAAAAATTTAGTAAAGATGTATACTCAACGGATTTGTGGGTTATGATTCAAGTATGAGGATGTGTTTGAAGAAATCGGTTTCATTAGGGGGACATAGTCGATGAAGTATGAAGGATATCAATTTGAAACATATGTAGGCATCAAGGATTGTATTATATGTTTCATGGGTTGTACTCTATTTTGATTCTTTTATCTTTAATTTGTTTTAGTTTAACCATAAATCACTTATAAGAATATACAAATTAATATTTGTAGGAATAAGGGGTTGTACTCATATGTTTGATGAGTTGTACACACTTTTAGTTTTTTTCTTTCTTTTTTATCTTTAATTTTTTACTCTTAACCCCGTACATTTATATGTTTTACATTTTAACTAATCACTTTTAACCCCATACAGATTTTTTGTATTACGTTTTGGTCAAATTTTGCGAGTTAACATGCTACAACGTACGTGTATGATTCAATCTTTTGATGCGTAGTTTTCCTGTTTAACACCCTGTCACAGAACAACTTAGTTATTGTTTTCTATGTTTTACATTTAGAGTGTGTGGTTCAACATTGTTTCATCGTCTACTTTTTGTTCGATTTTATATTTCGTTTTTTTTTCTTTTTTTACACGAACCTTTCTGGTGTTGATGGTCGCTCACGGTGATATAATATTGGAGCTACTTAGCACGGTTTTACGCCCCCACCACAACATGTGGGTAAATAATTTGCAACATATCTATGCATTATGATTTGGCACATAATTCTTAGTGGATTGTATTCACTAAAGACAAATTTGTGTTTCATTTAAATACTATAAATAATTTTGTATTTCATTTAAATACTATAAATAATTTTGCGAGTTAACAGCGCACAACGTGCGTGTGTGGTTAAACGATTTTACGTCGTCTATTTTTTTCCGTTTCACAGGTTAATCGTAATGCTCGGGTCCTAGATCGACTTAGTTATTTTTTATATATTTTACGTTTCGATTTAATTTCTTCGTGTTAACACGCTGCAACTTTATTGTTGGTGGTCGCTGATAGTAGTGTGGCATTGGTGTTCATCCCCGCCGCAACGCGGGGGTGGTTAATACTAGTTTAATTTAATTATAGTCATTCTATTGTGTAATATAGTTTCCTTTAAATAAATAAAATTAATTAGACAATTAGATTATATATTATTACAGAAATATAAGCTATAGACAACCAATTTTTAACCAAAATTATTTACTTGTCATTATCACATTTTTTTAATACAATTTTTTTTATATAAGCACTCATATTTTAATACAAAGTAACTTTTATAAACCAACCATTGTCTATTCGTACATTTATAAATTTTAAACTCGACTTTAAATTTACCATAACAATATAACTCTATTATAGATAACACATCTAATATGTCATAGTGGAGGGTTTAAATAAGAAGAATTTTTTTGTAAGAATAAAAAAAAAAGAAATTTTAACCAATAAAAATGTTTCAATTTATTTTATTTAATTTTTGTATTTAATATTAGTGTAAGTGTATATAGGTACACTTAGATAGATCATTAATTGGTTGTCTTCCTTATTAATAGTAAACTACATTAAATTGTAACTTATTTTCAAAAAAAAAAATTTCAAATAAGAAAAATAATAATTTAAAGTGTAGGATAAATTACGATTTGTGTAGCTGTGTATGATAAATTTCAATATGTGTAGGATAAATTTCAAAACGTTTAGGATAAATTTTGATGTGTGCAGACAAAAATTTTTGTTGGGGGATTATAGTCTTTATTACTAATTAATTAGTCAAATATAAAATAATAAATGAGATGAGAGAAAATCATTTAATGTTTTACATTTATACCATTTGTTCGTTTCTTTTCTTTTCAATTTAATTTTTTTTTTCAAATGAACCTCCCCCATATGTCATAATGTTTGTATGATTATAATTAAGTTGTTAATAAAAATGACTATAACTAACATTCTCGAGCCCGGGAAACAATACCGGGTGATAACCTAGTTTAATATACACAATAACAAGATGTCAAGACGTGTATACTTTGAATATGTTCGTATAGTTTTCCCGATATTAAAACAAAAGAAGCAATTCAATATAAATTTTGGTGCATATCATTACATTTAAATTATGGTTATTAAGATAACATTAATGTTGATCTTTTCAAATGGGAGGTAATTGTTTTAACTATACCTAGCCATATTGGGTTGATGAAAAAACAAAACATAGCTTATAGAATTGGTTAAAATAGACGGACGGGACAAGCCACATTGTATTATATTATTCATGTTTGCAGATTGACGCGAACAAGGTGAATACACAATTTTTTAGGGGTGCACAATACGTCGGTAAAAATGAATCTAACAAAAACAAAAGAGAATTATAAACTTATAACTTAGCAACTTCTTTATGCATAGATGGGTTGTACTTTTAGCTTTGGGAGTGTTTCAAAAATAATTGGAATTTTCCCCTTTTAACCCTATAGTATCAATCTTTGACAATTTTAGTTTAAGGTTTTAATATTTGGTAATTTAAGCCCCTTGATTAATTTGATTTTTCATTTCTACTTCAAAAGTTTCCGTCTTATACAATTTAACCCCTTTGATTAATTTGGACTCTCACTTCTAATTCAAAATTTTCCATCTTTTACGATTTAACGACTTTGATTTTATTTTTACTTTTAACTTAAAGCTTTTCAACTTCTGCAACTTTGACCCCATATACTTTTCATCTATCGCAAGTTTTGTGTTTAACGTTTTGTTCTAGATTTTCCGAGTTAACATGCCACAACGTGCGTCTGGAGTTCAACATTTTTCCATCTACTTTATCCTGTTTGATAGGCCTGTCACAACGCGTCTATTTTTCTCCGTTTGATAGGTCTGTTGCAATGTGTGAGTCATAGATCGGCTCAGTTATTATTTTCTATGTTTTACACACATGCTCGCGGTCATGTAAGAAACATTTGTCTTTCATCTAATCTGATATATAACTAACGCATCCCCGCCGCATTGCGGCGGGTGGTAATTCTAGTTGATCATAAAATAACATAGTTCATTAAGTAACTAAATGTAATATATAAATAGTTTGACATAGTCTTCGCAATATTGTTTTTCCGCATGTTTTGGATTTTCTTCTTTTACGACATTTAGTGTTTCAATGTAATTTCTTTCTCGAGGTGAATACCAGTATACAATTGTCCTAACACATGCACTGCAATATGCATGTTTCAGCCACTAATTACTATTAATAATTATCAATGGGGTGGTGATCCATTAGCAAATGCAAAACCTTTAAACGCTTGTGTTTGAGAGGAGAAGGTCTTTGGTTCAAGTCTAACAGACGACAGGGATCAAAAGAAATATATCGTTAAAAAAATTACAATTAATAATTAAAAAAAGAAATTGTCTTAATACTATAATATACCAACATTATAATACCAACTCAACGGTAATAGAAAAGATATACACTGTATTGAATAATAAATTTGTTATTTTATGTTTATAATAATTATGTATAATGTATAATATAGATATAGGGGAGAGCGTGGGAGTGAATTTTTTTTTTTTACAAAAATCGTCTTTTTGTTGACACCATATTGCAAATATCTCATTTACGTTCAATAATTACAAAAAATGTACTCTATGTTTACAAACTTTTTCAAGTTATCTCCTTTGACCCTAACTTAATTAATTTTCATGGTTAAAACTGATCAAGTAGACCCCACATAAGGTATTTTGTTCATTTTACCCTAAAACCCACCTACCATTCCTCTCTCTAAAAATAAACATAAATTTCACATATCAAATTTTACCTTCAAATACCAGTACCGTAGCATACCGAAAGTTTTTGATACTAGTACTGATACCCATATTTAACGATTTTTTATACCGATGTTTTTTATATCGAAAGGACCGGTATCAAACTCATCCCTACAAATGAAATAATTGGGTTGTACTTTATAAGTTATAACCCTTATATTTCAATAAACTGAACACCATAATTGGTTTTGGTCGATTGCTGAACATAATTGGTTTTAGTCGATTTGTGTTTATAAACTCAACAAAAATCACACGAGAATACATGTTTATTATAACACTTGATAAGAAATGTCAAAGGAGACAAACATCAATACATCTTTAGCTCTTTTATAAGTAATCATGATATACTAATTCCATCCGTACATAAATCGCCAGTTGCCATCTGCTCCATTCTGGAAGGTTTCATTATTTTTAGAGAAATACATACCACTCTGAGTAAGCAACCAATAACATCGATTCATATGAAACAAATTTCGGCCACACATCATGGCTACTTCTTTGTCGAAAACGTTGAGTTCAATCTTCTTTAAAGTAGTTGATTGAAGTTGACTAAACCAACAATGGTATCTATTAGTCTCGAAGAGATTTCTACGAAATTTCCATGTAAACGTGTTTCCCGGTAGGAGTAAACCTGGTGAAGGTATATCACATTGATAGATTACAAATGGAATATCAAAATTAGTAATGTAGACTCTATATGGTTCAAAAAATTTGCTCGAAGGTGGAGTTTTGCTTATCGAAGAAGGGTCAAAACCGTTTACAATGATCGAAAAATGTAACATGAGATAAAGAAAAAAACACCATTTCGATAAGAACTTCATGGTTTTAAAGGATACTCAGATACTTCTCTGTCTCAAGTTATGCACATATATATAGAAGATTGTGGCTAGCACCCAAATTAATGAGTTTGTGACGAAAATTACTAATCTTTGTTATAATAGAAAATGTTTTGGTGAGAAATATGCATTTAATGTTTGTATGAGAAATTTATATTAACATAATTTATTTTTCGAAAACAAAGGGCATTGATGCTTTAATTGTTAATTTATTCTGTGATTCCATTAAAAGCTTTTTTCATTGATTATTTTTATATAACAATTATGTAATTTATTCTAATTAAAGCGTCTTAAAATGATTATTTTATTTAACAATTTTGTAATTTTAATGATATTTTAGTATGTTGGATGTCGTTCGATTATTAACTTCCATTAAATTAGGCATTTTTGAGAAAAATTATAAATATTAGATGTCGTATCATTTGTAATGAGGAATATGTTAAAAAATAAAGAAAATTATGTGAGTCAAAGGATGGTAGTGATAATATTTACCCTACATATTAATTTACAAAATAGTTTTGTATCCTGATTGTACATATAATTTTGTGCAAGTCTGCACAGCTTTATGTACAACTGAGTAAAGCACATCTCATTTCATTTGCCACGTTTCATATTTCTTTAGACGTTTCATGTTTATAGCTTTCTTCCTCCGCCTTATACACCTTTTATTGCTTTATAAATAGTAAAAAAACAACTTATGTTGTAGGTGGCAATGAACCTTGACATCATAAGTTTTTTTTTTTTTGGAAGGTGAGTGTCTTAGCGGTGAAACCAAACGATGCACTACCAATCGACCCGAGTTCGAGCCCCGGAAGCCTCAACGCGGCGGATTACATTGTCCCCCATAGTGCGAGAGGGGTGACTCGAACCCGGAACAACCCCGGGCGGGAACCCCACATAAGTGGGTAAACCCTCCCCCCCTCAGGATCGAACCCATGACCTCTCAGTCAAGTTTCCGAACCCTCATTGGGGTGGCCAATTGAGCTAGCTCTCTTGGTTCCTTGACATCATAAGTTACAAATGTCAAAAGTGTTAGGAATTATTAATTTATATAATATAAACAAGGTTTTAATTATAAATACGCATTCAATTTTCCATAATAAAATTACATTGACAAGCATCGAACATCAAAATAATAAAAAAAGTATATTTATGCATCTTCTATTGCTTTATAAAAAGACGAAAATATCGCTGACTTACCGTAGAAATATGGATGGAGTTAACTAGCCGGATAAAAATGGCGAGATTTCAAACCTTTTTGGATCCAGATGCAGAAATACAAACCTTTGGATGATAGTCGCAAAACTGGCCAAACCTCATGGACGAAAATGGCACTTTACTCTAAATTTTTTGTATTCGTATATATATATCTGTTTACTACAGGGTGGTGACATTGAGAAGGCAACATATTGGATATTTAACCCGAGTGCTGCGACGGACGCTACTACATCAAGTAGTATGGATGCCACATTATTGGATGGCGATGGAAGTTAGTCTCTCATACTTTTTTAATACTTTCAGCGTATATGGACAAGATATTAGTGTTGTTGTCTTGCTGAATACCGACTGATTGGACTGGTGAGTCACATGGGTACCTCGACTCAGTGTGGGCACTATGTAGCGCACGTGTACAAAGAAGGAAGGTGGGTGATTTTTAACGATAATAAAGTGGGCGTATCTCAAAATCCTCCAAAAGACAGGGCATACCTCTACTTTTACGAGAGGATTCAGAGTTGAGTATTTCCTTCCCGTTTGACTTGGGAATTCGGTTTGTATTCAGAAGAGGGGAAAAGGAAAAGAGAGGGTTGATGCTAAAAACGGTTGATAGTTAAAAGTTGTTACCAAACTGTGTTGGAAATTGATCAAGTGCTAAAAACGTTGTTGGAATACTAAATGTTTTTCTTGTCATGTGGTGAAAAGAGGGTAGAAAATTTAAACTCATTTGGTCTTTGATATGCCATTCTTGATATTTCTTCTATAAAAGAATATTACCTTCTTATTATGGAAATTTACTAATCTCAAGTGCCAGTTTTAGCCTTTTAAGTGGTGGAAATTTCTAGGATGGCAAACAAATCCATAGCATTCGGGTATGTGAATGGTTTTAAAATATTCCACCATGGTATTAGGTGATATACTCGTTTTTCTAGTTTTATATTTTCAATTTCCTTGGGTTATAAAAGTATGTAAAAATTTAGTAAAGATGTATACTCAACGGATTTGTGGGTTATGATTCAAGTATGAGGATGTGTTTGAAGAAATCGGTTTCATTAGGGGGACAGAGTCGATGAAGTATGAAGCGGGGCGGGATGAATGAGGTGTGAATGCATATGTCTGTAGCTTATGTCTTGTATCGAGTCTTAGTTTATAGTTGATTATATGTAATTGTATGAAATCCGTTACGAACTGAATGTTATTTTGATGTAATAGTCCATTCGTACGAATGGAGTCCATTCGTATGGATGGACATAGATGTTGGTTCGTACGGATCAGCAAGATCCACACCTCCAGGTTCGTACGGATCTACAGGGTCTATTTATAGAGGTGTTGGGGTCTTCATTTGTACAACTTTGACAATAGAGGCGAAACTCTGTCAAATCTTTTCCAGGGTCTGTAAAGTGTTTCTAATCAATGAAAAGATCATTCAATGGTATCTTTGTGATTATGTCTACCTACTACACGGATTCCGCACATGATACTAGGATCTAGGAAGTCGGTCAGAGCGTACATCGAGACGAAACGGTCCTCTCAAGTGGTATCAGAGCTACGGTATCGATTCAATCGTTCTAACAGTTGACTGAATGACATACGCTCATAAATTTTGGAGTTTTTGGAGGTTTTGACGTTAAACACAAAATAAACATCAAATTGAAGGTCAATTCACGGATGGAATTTGAAATTGAAGACATAATGATGTTCGTGATTGATTTTCTCACAATCCTGTGAAGTTTCATCGTGAAATTCACAGAAATAAAGAATTTGGAACGAAAAATGTGATTGGAAATGTTCTTAAGAAGATCAGCTTCTTTCAAACGGATGCACAGGCCCGCACGAACCAACTGTGTAGGTTCGTACGAATCAGCAGTCTTGATTCGTACGAATGGACATTCGGTATAAAATGTCAACTCGTTCTAGTATCAGCCCATTCGCACAGATGGACCTACTCCATTTGTACGAATGAACAAATACCTAAAAAAAGGCATTTTTTGATCGCAATGACGAGATGAGTCTCCAGAAAAATTTGGTGATTGAAATTTTTTTCGAGTTTTTAACGACCAAGCTGGGTTGTTCGGGGACACCGTCTGGCGCTTCAGAGAACAAATATGATGATGCGATCACAGATTGTGGAAATTAGTGGGGTAGTCATGACACTGGTACAGAATGTTTATTATCTGAGTTATCTAACTACTTATGGGCCGTAAGGTAAAATCCGCAATGATGAAAACCTGACTTCTGGAGACCAAAATGTCATATTTTCGGTATAGTCAAGTTTTTCAGAGATAAGAGAAGACTGGATTGCCTAATTGGGGGGGGGGGGGGATTCAGTGATAAGACGTCAGAATTTGCAAAAATAAGGGGGAATAAAAATTTCATATTGAAATTGCAGAATTTTTGAAATTCGTGATGATGCAACAGTATTCGGGTGGTTCCGACTTCAGAATTGTCTGGGGATGTATAGGATCTGGATTCGTGATTTTGTGATCACAGGAAGTTCAGACTCTACAGATCAGGGTCAGATTGACATCTTACGGTTTGAGTCCCGGGTCTTCGTCAAGCCGGTCAGCAGGATTAGCATCAGGGGATGCATCTGTATTATGGATACTTATAAGATATCACAGACATCTGATAGTCTAAAGTGTCAAAATGGTTAATCTTCGAGCAGATGAATTTTTTTTCGGACTAACCGCCGGGGAATGATGATGTTTGTTGGTTAAGTTGCTGCCGGAACTAGCGGAGAAGATTATATATTTGTCTTCGTGACTGAAGAGGAAGAATGTGAATCTGATCGTGGATGAATGTTTCTGAGATCTGAATGCGTTCCTGTGAGTACATAATGTCTATCACTTTCGTCAATCATGTATCGTAGCTTGAACAGATGATACAAGATTGGTGCTGAACAGATCACAACATAAAATTCATACATGTTGAACTAGCTTCGTACGAAGGGAGTGTTATGTAGCTTTGTACGAACTGATCAGCTTCGTACGAAGGGACAATTAATTGCTTCGTACGAAGGCACAACTACTATATATAGAGGTGTAGGGACTTGTTCATTTGTAACTTTGCAGACTTTGAGGCGAAGCTCTGCCCGTTTGTTTTCACGGTTTTGTACCTGTCAAATCAGTAATAGAAAACAACTTATAATTACTTATTTGTGTTCTCATCCACATGCGTATTTTGGATTCCGCACAAGCTACGTGTTCATAGCATTCAACGGTCAAGGAATCGGTCCTCAGAGCGAATCCACAAGTGGTATCAGAGCGGGTGATTGTTTGCACGGATTGAAGACACAAAGATTCAAGCTTCTTAATCAGATTCAGAGCTGAATTCATCTTTTTCTACACACATCTATTTCTACTCATCTTCTTCAAATTATTTTGAACTTTAAATCTCAGATTCACAAAGATTTCACGGTTAAAGTTGGTTAAATTTTCAATATGATGTGCGAAAATCAGTTTTAACAATCCTACAAAGTTTCAGATCAAAATTTGAACAAAATCATACTCAAATCAGTGAAAAACACGACTTGTTTCTTCCCTGCGTAACTTCGTACGAAGCCACATACCAGCTTTGTACGAACCCACGTCATTGTTGTGAATTTTTAAGTCTAATTTTACGAAGTTACTGTTGTAGCTTCGTAAGAACCCAAAAACAGGTTTCAAGAGATTTAAGTTCCTTTGTACGAAGCCACATCTAGCTTCGTACGGACACACATCTTCCCTGAACAACTTATCTTTGTAGCTTCGTATGAAGGCACTATTCTAGCTTCGTATGAAATGAATGAATTGGTTATTTTCAATTATGTTTTGATCAAGTGTTTGATTGTGTGTTTGCAGGAATCATGGATGAAGAATTCTACAACACGTTTTACAATGCGTTTACATCCGAAACAACAACTGAACCAACACCAGTGACAAAGACTGTCTCGAATGTTATTTATGAGAGTTTAAACCATGATAATGTTTTACGAAAACCATCAAAAGCCACCGAAACTAATAAATATCGAAGATTATCACTGGTGGAGTACAAGATTTGAAAATTGCGAGAAATCTTATGCTTACGATAGTTGGATTATGTTAACTTTTGGTTATGAAAAACCAGCGAACGATCAAAATGTATTACTTACAATTAAATTTTTTTTAGAAACTGATAGAAAAGATTACTCTGACGAACTAAAAAAGGTAACATTATTACAACAATCTGTTAGAGAGAAAATTTTGTTTTTACTTCAACATGGTGAAACCTCCAAGTCGATGTGGGAAGCTTTGAAGCTGAAAGCAGAAGGAGGTAAAGATATCCAGAAAAACAAAATCTCTTTGCTGAAAAAAGAATTTGATTTGTTCGGATGCATGAAGGGTGAAACTGTTAGACAAATGATAGAGAGATTCTGTCACTTGAAGATGGAGCTCGATGGGTTTGGAATCAACAAAGACAGAGAAGAGATTATCGATAAATTGGTTGAAGCGTTGCCACATGTTGATGATTGGAAAACTTTTGTGATTGTTTTGAAAAATGATGCCAAATTTGATGAAATGACTTTGGTTGGTCTAATTGAGAAACTTGAAGGACATGATCTAGAGTTACAAAAACAAAACAAAATGTCTAGTTCTATTCATCAGCATAATGTTGATTTGTACTACTGAAAGAGTATGCTGCGGAACAATCAGACACAAGCACCAAAGATTGGTATGACATTTAGTGCTGAAAATTCTGGTGATTCTTCAAAGAGCAAATCTTTGGGTTATGATTCTGGATATCATTCATCTTCTACATCCAATCCAAGTCAGAACTGGAAAGATTCTCCAAATCTGAATACTAATTTTGCTAGACAACACATGAGTTTCTTAGCTTCTATTCTGAAATCTTACGAAGGTCTGATCGCATGCAAGATAGGCAATCCTTATATGACAAAAGAAGATTATGACCAGGTAGATCCGGAAGAGATGGAGCCGTGGATATTGTAACACCCCGAAAACGGGTTTGGTAATCAAACCTCGTTAATAGTAAAGAACGGGTAAAATACCGTTAGTGGTAAAAATAACCCGGTAAATATTCGGATTTAAATAAATAATCCTAATATTAAATACAAACGAATCAAAGTTTTAAGGAAATAAGTTTATAAAAGGCCCGAGTTAACGGGACTTAAAATAAACCCAGTCATAAATTCCCCGAACCCACTAAATTAACTAGGAATATTTAACCTAGTTAATTTGTGGGAATATTGTTAAAAATAATTAGCTTGTGACCTAATTAATAAATAACCAAACATGAGGGACCAAAATAGGGTAACTTGAAAACGATTTTATAAAACTAAATAAAACAACACAACACACACACAAGAGTGTGTGTGGTGCGTGTTCTGGAATCGACCAGGAAGGGCTCCAAGGAGCCAAAACCCTAACTCAAGCAAATTCAACAAATTGAAGGTCGATTCTAGCCTCAAATCAATGCATGAACCCAAATTAACAATCACCCAAGCTAGGGGATCGTAAGGTATGTCGAATTTTTGATATTGATGAAGTTGTGAAAATTTATTAACATTACAAGGTGCGAATTCGGTATAAATCATAGAAGTTATGGCTGAATTTGAGATGTATGATTGCTTAGGAACAAGCCCTAAGTGAAGATTTAGAATAAATTGCTATGATTTAGGTGTTAGGTTGAATTACCACACCTACCTATGTGGGTTTTGATAATATGATGAAGTTAAGGTTAAATTTGTGTTTAGAATCATCATATTGAATAATGAAATCAAGATACTCGAACAAATTGTAAGTTTGAGTAATTGTTCATACATGGTTGAAATGGGGTTTTAAACATTATGAAGAAATTTGGTAGCTATGTTCATGAAACTAGGTGTATGAGATCATGTTATCTACTAATTGATAGATAGAACTTGATTATATTAGGTGTTCGGGTGAACACTAGTGTTATGAAAAAAAAAAACGGGTTTCACTCGTATATGAGAAACCCTTAGTTCTTGCGAAACGAATGAATAAATTAGTCTTGATAATCGCTTGAACAAGATAAGGTGTTGGAAATGTAATAACTCGGTTAAAAGATTAGCTAAAAACGATGGCTTAAAAGAATGCCTACCAGGTCATTTGAAAATGCCTAAACTAGTTGATGAACTTAAATGTGCAATTCATGTACTAATGGGCATTTGACTTTTAAAAAGTCAAACAGACCTACAATGCGATGACTGATAATTTTGGATATAAAATGCGTGAGGTGGAATAATCGTATTAAGTTATGATTAAACTAACCACCTTGTGAATGATGAATGATAGTTGGCGCTTAACAAGCTAGGTGAATCTTGGGGAGAAAGCGGGTCAAACGGAACTAATACGCGTGAAAAAGCATAATCGGAATTCAAGGTAAGTAAAACTTACACCTTTTGTAGAATACTTAATTATTATATAAGCTATAAACTCGATAATGATAATATTGGAAATATGGATTTCCGACGCGATTGATACGAGTCGGAACATATACAAAACTGATAAAAACCATGATGAATGGTAAACATGGGTAAATGGTAATATAGCCGCGAAATGATGAACATACAATGAATCTTGAGATGTTACCGTATAGGATAACTCATAATAAGGATAGGGATAAAATGGTCAATTAGTCGCGTGTCGACAAACATAAGTTAAAGCTATAAGACACCCTACGGTGTAAGCCGAAATGGGTTAAATAATGAAATGGTAAACATAGATATATACCATTCTAAATACAAACGCAAATTGTTTGGTCGTTTAGACCAAATGGGTCAAAGGGTGACATTTTAGCGCCAAATGACAAAAGTCGACTAATAAGTGCTTGCCAAGTCTTATGCTTACATGATAATAATGGTTTATGGATTAAAAATGCTACGAATTAGCATATTATGGAGGCAAGGTATCGAAACGGGTCAATAGGTTGACCCGAGCCAGGTACGTATAAATATGATTGTGGTTAACGTACATCTTGGTCAAATAAATAACAAAAGTCCTTCATTGTGAAATGAAGATTAAAAATTGACCAAAAAGGGCATTGATGGGCAAACCGGGCAAACGACCCTTAGAGGTGGTTTAGGAACTTATATTATGACTTCGTAACCCTTAAAAGCGTATAAAAGTTCTAGGCAAAAACACTGGTGGGTCGGATGCCTAGAAATATTCATTTGCGAAAAAGGACTAGCCGAAGGGTAAAATTGGGATTTTTGGGTTCCTTATGTTAAATCCACCATAAAAATAGTTGTGGTGGAAGTTAAGTAATTATTAAGCATGGAAAGACGAGGTGCGAAAAGAAAATAGCGAGTGTGATGTTTAGATGCTTAAAAGTCCCCTAAATGGGTCAAAATAAATTAAGAAGTTAAATGTGGATTAAGTGATTAGAAGTATATATATAAACCTGTGATTGTGAAAGCGTATGTGAACCCCGTAATGGGAGTGGAAACGCTAATGCTTGTTAAGCATGGGATGGGTAGGAAATGTTAAAAATGACTCTTGAAAACATTCTTGCAATGTAACTTAAACCAAACGGGTCGAATAATCACCTATAAGAATTATGAGCCAATACTGGATAAATCAGATTTTATGCAGACCAAGGTGATAAACGGGTCCGTAATTTAATTAAGGACGCGTAGGAAAAAGAATCGCGTAAAACAAAGGTCTAGATCAAAAGTTATGCCATGTTAAAGTTTGGTTTTGATTAAAACTTAGCTGGGCGAATATGCAGCACCAACATCATTCTGTCAAAATGGGACCGTGGCGTCGCGCCACGGCCAAAGGACTTTGCCGTCGCGTGCGGCGACGGGGTGAATTCTTGAAAATTTTGTTTATTTTGATTATTTGACCCAATTACCTTGTTGTACTTGTTATTTAACTATCAAAACTGACTTCTAAGTTGGTTTTGATCATAGGTGAATGTCGAGAGTCCCGGATGAAGATCAAGCGACGAGCAAGAACCGAATACACGTTAAATGAAGCTTCCGCGTCAAATCTTGATTTGTTTTGTTATAAGTGAATTATGTAAACATTTAAAAATATGTTTTTGAAATATTGTAAACATATAAGAATGTTGGTATGACAAGTTTTTGTAAAGTCACATTCTAGCATTAAAATGTGTATTTTATTATTAAAATCTTGATTAAATGAGGCGGGCGTTACAAGTTGGTAATCAGAGCTCAAGGTTAAAAGAATAAAGTGTTCGGTTCGAGGCTTGATCGCAAATCCGGTAAGTACATGTATATCAATGGTTTAGTATGATTAAAGTGTTGAGAACAACACATATGGTTATTGTGTAACACACGTTACACCAATAAAAACAATATAGAGTAGATATAGTCAACGAAATTACACGCATTGATGCGTATAGTAGAAAAGCCTTGTATTATAATACGGGCATCCATTAATGTCGAAATTACTAACTGTTGTAATGTTTTAGTTGAAGGACACTCGCATATGAAGATATCGAGAGTTTAACAAATCGTGGATTTGATAGAGGAACGGTCCAAAGAGTATGCTCATCAAGGACCTAAATCGCGTAGCGATCGCGAACAAGGCTAATGGCAAGAGAAGCCCGTTAGGGCAAGCATTACCAGGTGCACATTTTAAATTTAATTGCACAAATAGTAATATGCAACAAATACGTAGAGATTGAAAGTTGCATATGTAGATTAAAAACTTGGAAAAACCCAAATAGAAAATCTATCCGGGATATTGTTTCCAAGAGAAACAAATAGAGGCATTACTTACATGGGGTGTAATGTGAAAATTATAAAAAGGTCATGTATACTAGGTATTGATCGCTTACTCTGGCCAAGTAAGTGGTGAGCACGTGGTACCATGAACTTTTTATGATGTACATGCTTACATCCGATGTAGTAAGGACGGGGTGAGTGGAACAAATTAAAAAGTGCCCAAATGAACCAAATGAGCAAAATAATTTATAATAATATAAACGTACAGCCGGGTGATGGAAGCGTATTACATTAGGATAATGAGCCCGAGTGAAGGGACAATGATTAATGTAAAATGATTAAGATATGCAATGGGAGGGGGTGTACTTACACTCGAACCCAGAAAATGCAAACATGTAAAATGATTAAGATATGCAATGGGAGGGGGTGTACTTACACTCGAACCCAGAAAATGCAAACATGTAAAATGATTAAGATATGCAATAGGGGGGGTGTACTTACACTCGAACCCAGAAAATGCAAACATGTAAAATGATTAAGATATGCAATGGGAGGGGGTGTACTTACACTCGAACCCGGAGAATGCAAACATGTAAAATGATTAAGATATGCATTGGGATGGGGTGTACTTACACTCGGACCCGAAGAATGCAAACATGTAAAATGATTAAGATAGGCATTGGGAGGGGTTGTACCTACACTCGAACCCGGAGAATGCAAATATGTCTCTTAACGAGCCGTTTTTGTAAAACGCCAAACTTGAGGACAAAGTCGGAATATAAAAATGAAACGAAGTCTTAATGCATACCGGAAGGGTTGCAATAATAACGACTTCGGTAAAACGCTCGGTTGATGGGTAAGGAGTTAAACACATGCGTAAACGGAGAAACGGGAACTCGGACGGAGAGTCAAAAGACTTGAATAAAAGATGATCTACGGGATTATCATAACCTACGAGATTATAAATAAGGCTAAGGTCTACGGGACCAAAAAGACCTTCGGGTCGCAAGTAAAAAGAAACGAATTGTTGGGGGTTTCACCTTATTAAGGTAAAAAGGGGAAAATATAAAGAAATAGTCTATGAGGCTAAGCGAAAGAACCTACGGGTCAAATAGTATAGAACAAGGAAACTGGTTGTAACTTCCCGCGTAAAATAATAACGGGAGATAAAGTTCGTATAAAAGCGATGGGTTTCGCTAAGTTAAGTAAATGGATTAAAAGCGAAGAGATTGTGAAAGTTCGGGTTGACAAAAGTGAAGAATTTCACTAAAACATTTAAACGGGCAAAAATGACAAAAGAATTCACAATTATTTAAATTGTGTTACGTCACAAAAGTGGAGGAAGTCATTACCGAAATGACAACGGAAGGGGATAAATCCTTGGACGTAAATTCCTTGGAATTGACATGAGTTAAAGAGAAAAGCGTTAAACTAAAATTCAATATTAGTAAGAAACAACGTTTTAACACATATGAATACTATGAGACGAATTCGGAAATGAATAATATCAAAGAATGTGAGTCTTAACACCGATAGGTGCGAGACGATACATTCGAAAAGAAGAAGCATGATAAAGAAAAGTTGAAATAGACTTAAACGTGACGTGACACGCTCACGGACAAGAAAAGAAATATAGAAAATGATCACGTCGTGACGTGGGTTACAGGGTATGAAGTGACGGCGACTAATTAGTCTAGCCGGTAAAACTACTCAAGTTAAGAAAATACCATGACAAATACAAAGTGCTTGTTAATATAACACAAGCGCGGAATAAACCCGTCAATAAACTGATGAGACTAAGTGGTCAAGTGACAACTCGGTTAATAAGGATAAAGGATATAAGCTGGAAGTAACGGCCCGCAAGGCCTTACACGTGAAAGATGTACACATCAATATAAAGGAAAACGATAAATCGAAAGGAATGAATGAATGCCTAGAAAACAAAACTAAGATTCGCTTGGTTTAAATTAGTGAACTACATAAATAAGGTTTCGGGGATGAAACCTTTTTAAGGGGGGTAGACATGTAACACCCCGAAAACGGGTTTGGTAATCAAACCTCGTTAATAGTAAAGAACGGTAAAATACCGTTAGTGGTAAAAATAACCCGGTAAATATTCGGATTTAAATAAATAATCCTAATATTAAATACAAACGAATCAAAGTTTTAAGGAAATAATTTTATAAGAGGCCCGAGTTAACGGGACTTAAAATAAACCCAGTCATAAATTCCCCGAACCCACTAAATTAACTAGGAATATTTAACCTAGTTAATTAGTGAGAATATTGTTAAAAATAATTAGCTTGTGACCTAATTAATAAATAACCAAATATGAGGGACCAAAATAGGGTAACTTGAAAACGATTTTATAAAACTAAATAAAACAACACAACACACACACAAGAGTGTGTGTGGTGCGTGTTCTGGAATCGACCAGGAAGGGCTCCAAGGAGCCAAAACCCTAACTCAACCAAATTCAACAAATTGAAGGTCGATTCTAGCCTCAAATCAATGCATGAACAAAAATTAACAATCACCCAAGCTAGGGGATCGTAAGGTATGTCAAATTTTTGATATTGATGAAGTTGTGAAAATTTATTAACATCACAAGGTGCGAATTTAGTATAAATCATAGAAGTTATGGCTGAATTTGAGATGTATGATTGCTTAGGAACAAGCCCTAAGTGAAGATTTAGAATAAATTGCTATGATTTAGGTGTTAGGTTGAATTACCACACCTACCTATGTGGGTTTTGATAATATGATGAAGTTAAGGTTAAATTTGTGTTTAGAATCATCATATTGGATAATGAAATCAAGATACTCGAACAAATTGTAAGTTTGAGTAATTGTTCATACATGGTTGAAGTGGGGTTTTAAACATTATGAAGAAATTTGGTAGCTATGTTCATGAAACTAGGTGTATGAGATCATGTTATATACTAATTGATAGATAGAACTTGATTATATTAGGTGTTCGGGTGAACACTAGTGTTATGAAAAAAAACGGGTTTCACTCGTATATGAGAAACCCTTAGTTCTTGCGAAACGAATGAATAAATTAGTCTTGATAATCGCTTGAACAAGATAAGGTGTTGGAAATGTAATAACTCGGTTAAAAGATTAGCTAAAAACGATGGCTTAAAAGAATGCCTACCGGGTCATTTGAAAATGCCTAAACTAGTTGATGAACTTAAATGTGCAATTCATGTACTAATGGGCATTTGACTTTTAAAAAGTCAAACTGACCTGCAATGCGATGACTGATAATTTTGGATATAAAATGCATGAGGTGGAATAATCGTATTAAGTTATGATTAAACTAACCACCTTGTGAATGATGAATGATAGTTGGCGCTTAACAAGCTAGGTGAATCTTGGGGAGAAAGCGGGTCAAACGGAACTAATACGCGTGGAAAAGCATAATCGGAATTCAAGGTAAGTAAAACTTACACCTTTTGTAGAATACTTAGCTGGGCGAATATGAAAAAGAATCGCGTAAAAAGGAGGTCTAGATCAAAAGTTATGCCATGTTAAAGTTTGGTTTTGATTAAAACTTAGTTGGGCGAATATGCAGCACCAACATCAAAACATTCTGTCAAAATGGGACCGTGTCGTCACACCACGGCCAAAGGACTTTGCCGTCGCGCGCGGCGACGGGGTGAATTCTTGAAAATTTTGTTTATTTTGATTATTTGACCCAATTACCTTGTTGTACTTGTTATTTAACTATCAAAACTGACTTCTAAGTTGGTTTTGATCATAGGTGAATGTCGAGAGTCCCCGATGAAGATCAAGCGACGAGCAAGAACCGAACACACGTTAAATGAAGCTTCCACGTCAAATCTTGATTTGTTTTGTTATAAGTGAATTATGTAAACATTTACATATATGTTTTTGAAATATTGTAAACATATGAGAATGTTGGTATGACAAGTTTTTGTAAAGTCACATTTTAGCATTAAAATGTGTATTTTATTATTAAAATCTTGATTAAATGAGACGGGCATTACATATATTCATTGGGGTATGGCTAGAATAATCTGAAGGGCTCAACGGTTCATGGATATCACTGGGAGAAAATGTCTGGAAGGCCTTGAAATTAAGATAAGTTTCAATAAAGCTAAAGTCACTTATTTCAAGTGCAAACAGAAAGGACACTTCAAAAGAGAATGTACCAACAACAAAGTAGATGATAGTGTGAATCCTTTTCAGGAAGACTACTACAAGAAAGCCATCTATCATCGTAAAAACGAGCAACCTTCAATAACAAACCAAAAGCAGATTGAGGAAGGGTCATCAAAAGAGAGGAAACAGGCTGTGGTGACAATTCATGATGATGAAGGGTTTAATTGGGGTAAATATATTAAAGACGAGAGAACAGAAAAATGGGCGTTGGTTGCTGAGTTTAAACAGAGCCGAGAGGAACATCATGCGCGAATGTATTTGAGTGATGTGTATAAAGCTTTCACATAAGCAAAGTGGGCAAATAGATGGAGTCAAGAGAAAGAATGTTTTGTTGATCCTAAAGGAAATCCAATAATTGATCCTGATAAGGTAGATTTTGAGGCACTTGTTGCTGCTATTCCAACTGTGGGAGTTTGGTGTAAAGGGCTCGAAGAAATTCCTAGATACAGAGAAAAGGTAGAGGAAGGAATAAATAAGGTGATCTATGCCAGTCTTGAGAAAACGAAGAAGACAGTGAAGGAAATTGTTGATGAAAGCCAGAAAATGGTGAATGAGGTGAAGAAAGAAAAAGTAGTTGATGAAAAGCTGGAAAAGCCGGTTGATGAAGCTGTTGCTGAAGAACAGCAGGTGAAGGAAGAAAGTCAGAAGCATACGGCAAAAGAAGCCGAGGTGTCAACCACGGAGGTAATAATTCAAACTGAATCTTCTGACGCATAAAAAAATTGATCAAAACACTGATGAGCAGTGCAAGAAATACATGGAAACGTGCAAGGCTTGTACTGAAAAGGATAAAAATTTGAGATCCAGAGATATTGAGTTTACTAAAATAGAAAAAAATTTCAAAGAAACATGTAACAAAATGCTTGAAAATGAAAGGTTTTTGAAAGAAAAAAAACAAGAGCTAACACAGAAATATGAAAATCTTGAAAAAGAAAACAAAATTTTGAAACGAAAGTGTTCAGCTTATTGCAACAAATGTGTTCTAAAAGATAAAACTATTCAAGAGATGCAAAAGGAATATGATGGAATTAAATTGTCATATCACACTGTAAAAGAAGCTTATGAAACTTTGAAAAGTAGAGTCAAAAGTCTGGATGATAGATTGTCAGCATGTCAGAAAACAACTAAATTTCTTGAAGCCGGATATGAAGGAAAACAAATAGTTTTAAATAAGTATATTGATGATGTTGCTAAACTTAAACAAGAACTTGCTGAAAAAGAAAAATTGGTTAACAAACTTCAAAGTTATCATGCTTCTTCATACATTCTGGAACGCATTTTTAACATCACACTAGATGGTAAAGAGTCTGAAAAGAACAAAAAGGGAATTGGGTCAGAATACCATCAGGTTCCACCACCGTTGGAGAATAATTATACATTCTATGATGGAGAAAAGGTGGAAAAAGCGATAAATATGGTTGACCAATTACCTGACAACATCGATGTGACTTACACCAAGATTCTCGTTAAATGGTTTGAATTTTAGGGGGAGTAAGAATTTTGAAAATACAAAAATATTTGAAATTTTGAAAAAGCCAAAAACATGAGAAAATGAAAAGGAGTTTTGTGTAAAAAGAGAAAATGATAGTACATCAGTAGACAATCACAGTACGCTAAAGAAATGAAAAGTAAAATGTGGTGAACGGTCTCACTGATGATATGCCAGTAGGTTTTTACCCATTTAGTAGATTGATTTCGAGATATAAACCTAAAAATCAATAGCTTACTTATCTCATGGGGAACATCTCTTGGATATATGGGTAACCCCCAAAATCTCGTTTGAGAGGTTGCCTGATTCTGAGATACTAGGTCTTTATACTGTTTGATATCTGGGGTATTAGATAGTATAGATTTTTATTACTCACATAGAGTGTTTGTTTTTTTCAATGTTTTTAGGGTATTAGATTTTTTAATCTAATGGCATTAATTCTGTATGAATGTTTGTTCTTCTTTTTCTAATCTAAGTTAGAGAAATCTCACATTACTTCATAAAATATCAATTATTTAATTGTCTATTCGTGTTTCATATACAACACTACAGCCAGGAATTTGTATGGGAGTATGACCAACATTTTATAAGTTATGTTATCTCTTTATTTTATACCTCTTTGATTTACTTTTTTTTAAACTTAAAGTTCATTCACAACAGCAGCCCCTACCAAAAGGTGGGGAAACACTACGACAATCCAAAACAAGACCCGATTACAAATCCATCATATACAAGGGGTATTTACACCAATCGTTCCACGATAACGCTTTGTGTTTAGGCCTATGAATTAAACAAATAAAACCGAAAGACCTAATGTTGCCAAAGATACGGTCCACTGCATAATCTTTCTTATTAAAAACTTTTTCATTCCTGGCTCACCATATATACCAACAAGTCGTTATCATTATCCCGTGAAAGATGTCTCATACAGTGTCAGAATGTCTCTGATCGAGAAAAGGATGAAAGGCGGCAACCTGAACCATTTACCGGTGCTAAGCCGGACCCTGTACGACACCTCACAAGAAGTAAATAAATGCTCCGACGTTTCCGGACCATCATTACACGTCGGGCAAACATCAGACTCCAGCATCACTCTCCGCTTTATAAGAGCCACTTTCTTCGGAATGTGGTCGAATTCAGCCCTCCAAATAAGGATGTTGCACTTAGATGGAACCCACTTACATTGATCAAAATTGCAGACCTTGCCGATTTTAGACTCCCGTTCACCCACTTGCACCAAACCGGAGGGAACCCCATCTGAGCCAACATATCGACGAGAAAAAGCCCAATTAATGTTATCGTAAGCTTTTTAAAAATCAATCTTTAATAGGAACGCTTTCTTCTTCCACTTGTTAAGCCATGACAAAACCTCATTAAGAATAAGAGGTATGTCCAGGATAAATCTATTTTTGATAAATGCTGATTGCGACTCCGAAATAACCTTTCCAATCACCAATTTGATTCTATTAGCCATACACTTCAAGATTACCTTGTTAATAATACCAATCTAATTAATAAGATAATAGTCCTTAAATCCAATCGGGTCCTTTTTCGGTATAAGCGTTAAAAATGACGAACTTCACCCCTTACTAGTCGATCCCATGTTATGAAAGTGATTCATGATGTTACGAAAGTCATCGTGAAAGTGATCCCAAAATTTTTTGATGAATCCGAAATTGACACCGTCCGGCCCCGGAGCTCGGTCCGAACCACAACCAAACACAACCTCTTCAATTTTGTCACAACAAAAATGAAGCACAATAGAATCACCTTCTAACCTTGACAGTTTTTTAACGTTGGGACACACCAGCCTTGGCCTCACCTCCCGGGCTTCTCTGAAGTAATTCCTAAAGAAACATAGAGTTTCTCTCTGAACAATAGTAGGTTTCGTCTCCCACACGTCCCCCACCATGACCCCCGAAATACCATTTTTGGCCTTCCGGTTATTTATGAAGTTGTGGAAGAAGGCGCTATTTTCGTCTCCATGCAACGCACATCTAATTCTAGAACATTGTTTAAGGTCCTTAAATTCTGATAAGTCCTTAAACTGAGTTTCCTGAAGCGCCAAAAACAAAACCCCCAGAGACTCTTTAATACCCCTTAACCAATATGCCTTACCTTTCCTCCCCTTACCCCTGATGTTAACTGAAAGAATATTCATTGCAAACCTATTTGGATCCCTTCTTCCCTGATTGATTCCGCCACCAGGTCCTTAAAATTCCGCAGATCTGCACCCACAACAGTACCCATATGGACAGTAGTGTCCACTTCCTTAGTAGTTTGAGGCTCTAGAAGGGGAGACCCATCTCTCTTCGGCTTATCCAATTCAGCGGCAACATCCACCGGTGACCCTGGCCTTGCATTCTCCGACACTAAGGAACTTGTTGAAGCTGACACGCATCAATGACCTTGACAAACCTTCTCCCAATCGAGTTGAAAACTTCATTGTCAGCTAAATATAGAGGAACACCATGGATATTTAGCCACGCTATTCTCTCATACGCAGGGATTGGCCATTCCACACATCGAGTTTCGAGAACCAGATATGTTTTGCCGCCGCCATCTCTTTAAACACCCGAGCCTCTTCCTCCAAAGAGAATGATAGAAGGACATGAACCTCCCCCCCCCAAAAAAAAAAATTGAATCTCCATCCCCACCACTCCTGCCTTAAATGTCAAGCTATCAAGTTTTCTCAGTGTAACGAGATCTGTCGCCCTACCAACCAGAGCTCTCCCATATCGGTCTTTGAATGCTTGAACAAACTCTGACACTACAATAATCTCCTCTTGCTTGTTTTGTCTCTGTCTATTCAATAACGGATCCTTCCATGACATACCCCCATGCTGGTTATACGAAAATTGCTTCCTATCCGTGTTATTCATCCCTATAAACAGCCGAGGGTTTCGATTATCCACCGGAGGCGGTGGTTGCTCCCCTTCGGTACTTGTAAACTTGGCAACATTCACCTTCAACTTGTTGTCTCCCATCTTTATGTTGTGCATATTCTTCTCAAACTCCTTAATATCCTTCACATTATTGAAGCTGATAAATCTGAACATGTTCCCTCTTGAGTCTCTCCTTGTTGCTATGTAGATCCACACAATCTCCCCCATAACCATGAATATCTCCTCCAGATCTCTTGAACTACAACGCTCCTATAAGTTTTCGACGAAAAACTTGGTCACGTTCTCTCCTCCTTTCCCTTTGACCCATCCTCTCCCTCTGCTCCCCATTCGCCTGTTTCCAATTCTTAACTATGCTTTCTAAACTCCTTACGACTTTGATTTACTTATCAGTATTTTTATTTTATTTCTATTAACTATTTTATATTTGGATTTGGATGTTAATTATTGGTTTTTTAAGTTTGTTTTTAGCGTCTTCACGCTAAAGTTGCGGAGATGTCTTGTGTTGATATGCCCTTGAAGATGACCGTACATAATTTGGATGGAGTTGATATCGCTATTTCTTTTCGACCTGAGAAGCATAGTGGTGGGTTTAGATATATTTCTTATGAATGACAGAAGAAGTTCACTAAGCCAAATGGTATCAACGTACCTCAGAAATGCACCATTGCTTACTGTTTGGATCAAGCCAAAATGATTTTGAAGAAAGTCTCCAAGTAGTTTCTTCTGTTGATAAAGTCCAAACAAATTTTGATGAAGTTGTGTGGTTGTGTATAATAGTAGTTCGTATGTATCTAATGGTCTTTGTTTCAAGACAATAGTATATGTGTGTTTTGCTCATTGTCTTACTAGATCCAACTATTGTGATATCTTTTGTAAATGTTGGTTGTTAAGTTGGGGGTTAGGATCAAATACAAAGGATAAAATAAATAAGAAAGGTAAGAAGGTTTCTAGTCCATTGATCTTAGAATTGGAGGGTTGAGATTAGTTGTAGGGAAAAGAAGATAATAGAAGGGCATAAAGGGAATCCTATATTTATGGATTTTCTCTCTCCACATGCAAGGCACATGCCAATTCCCCCATCGATTTAAAATGTCCATAACTTTTCCATACGACATTTAAAAAAATCACCATAATAACGAGCGTTTTTTTATCTTTAATATGAGTACCATATTATCATATAAAAACAAAATAAAAAATTTCATTTTTACTGAGTTTTTTCGCATTGTGTTAAATGTTCAGTCCATTGTGTCTTTTAACTGAGGTTTTGGTCATTACGTATTAGTAGAGTTTCTATATATTGTGTTATTATCAAAACCTATAACACAATGTTAATTTGCGTTCTATCCATTGCGTTTTTATAAGAACCTATAACACAATATATGACACAATGAAGATGGTGTTATATCTGGGTTTTCTATAAATTGTGTTATTAGTTCAGGTGATTGTGTTTAATATGTTTTCCATTGTGTTTTAATAATTTGTTCAATTTTTTTTATTATCTTGTTCATTGTGTTTTAGTTTGTTGTGTATTGTATTTTTAGTTTGTTTTCTATTGTGTTTTAACTGCTCTCCATTGTGTCTTTTATCTGCTGTCATTAATTGTGTCTTTTATCTGTTATCATCAATTGTGTTTTTATTTAGTATGATATTTATTGTGTTATATGTTATCGCCATTGTTTTATACGTTATGGTCATTGTGTTTTAGTATGTTGTCCAATGTGTCTTTATCTGTTGTCATTAATTATGTTTTTGATATACTTTACATTGTGTTTTACATCATGTCCATTGTGTAATATGTAACTGAGTTTTTGATTTATTTTTTTTTTGAAAAATATAACAACATGGTACTCATATTAAAGATAAATAAAACGCTCGATTTTATGGTATAATTTTTTTTTAAAACAAATTATGTATAAAAAAGTTACTGACGTTTAAAAATTGGGGGGGGGGGGGGGTGGGGGAATAGCATGTGACTTGCATGTGCATATTTTTTTTCCTCTTGTAAACAAAATTACACTTTCCATTTAATTCCTCCAAGGACACTTGTAACTCTCTGGTGGCTTCTTACCCTTCTTATTTTTAAATCATTTGTATTATAACTCAACCCTGGGGTTTTGATTTTTTTTTTTGAAAAATATAACAATATGGTACTCATATTAAAGATAAAAAAACGCTCGATTTTATGGTATAATTTTTTTAAAAACAAATGATGTATAAAAAAAGTTACTGATGTTTAAAAATTGGGGGGGGGGGGGGGGGATATAGTATATGATTTGCATGTGCATATTCTTTTTCCTCTTGTAGGCAAAATTACATTTTCCATTTAATTCCTCCAAGCACACTTGTATCTCTCTAGTGACTTATTACCTTTTTTATTTTTAAATCCTTTGCATTATAACTCAACCCTGTAAACGTTAGATATTAATCATATGACCTTTTGTATTAGTTAATATTACTTTACCTTTGGTTTATATTTGATGTTTTTACTTTTACTATATCCGGTTACCTTTGGTTTATATTTGATGTTTTTACTTTTACCATATCTGGTCATATTTTTTTAATTAAAAATTCAAATTTATTTTTTATTTAAGTTTACTATAATCTTTTAATGATATTTGCTTTTCCATTTTTTTATATCAGTTTTTCCAAATGTGAAAAATACAAAATGAAAAACAATTATTTTATAAATTAATTTATAACCGTATGATTCAATCAAATTATTTAAATTGCTATTAATAATTAATAGGCGATTAAGACACTACTTTCCATGTTTAACGTTTTATACTAATTTAATGTTGTTCTCAATTTGAATCTTGAGTTCTTGACTAATTTGAGTATACATTTTAATTCAATATTCATTTCACCAATTTAATTTAAGTATAGTCATTCTATTGTGTAATATAGTTTCCTTTAAATAAATAAAATTAATTAGATAATTAGATTATATATTATTACAGAAATATAAGCTACAGACAACCAATTTTTAACTAAAATTATCTACTTGCCTTATTACAATTTTTAATACAATTTTTTTTATATAAGCACTCATATTTTAATACAAAGTAACTTTTATAAACCAACCTGTCTATTCTTACGTTTATAACTTTTAAACTCAACTTTAAATTTACCAAAACAATATAACTCTATTATAGATAACACATCTAATATGTCATAGGAGTGTTCAAATAAGAATATTTTTTTTTTAAGAATAAAAAAAAGAAATTTCAACCAATAAAATTTTTTCATTTTACTTTATTTAATTTTTATATTTAATATTAGTGTGTAATGGTATATTGGTAAACTTAGATAGATCATTAATTGGTTGTCTTCCTTATTAATAGTAAATTACATTAAATTTGTAACTTATTTTCAAATAAAAAATTGTTTTCAAATAAGAAAAAAAAAATTTAAAGTGTAGGATTAATTATGATGTGTGTAGGATAAATTTCAAAGGGGTGTGATAAATACACCCAAGATAAAGATTAATATACCCAAAAGTCGAATTTAGTAATGATTTAGTAATGATTAACTACTTTATTATATTATTTTATTATAAAGTTAAAAGTAATAATTATGTTTAAAGTAAAAAATAATAATTATGTTTTTTATGTTATTTTATTTTATAATACTTTTGTTACTTTTTATATTTTGTTATATTAATATCAATATTAATAAATAAATAATCAAGACACTTTATTATAAGCACGAAAGACAGGACTGGCAATAGATATCTGTATAAGAAACGATTAGACCTGTTTACTAAAAAAGTACACAACGTGATTTTTTTACTTTTTAAAAATAAATATAATTAGAGTAAATTACGAAATTGGCCAAGACCAGAGTTGATTTACGAAATTGGCCACCTCATGCGTCCTTGGAGCGACGCATCACGGAAATGCGCGGGATGCGTCTTTCAACCATGGGATGCGTCTTTGGGGCGAAACCCAATAAAAAATAGACACGTGGCCACGGGAAGCGTCTTTGGAGCGAGACATCATAAACGGGATGCATCGAGCAAGTTTCTGAAGCGTCCGTCGAGGTTTTCGGCGAGTTGTAGGTTTCTGGCGACTTTTTCGACGCATCCCGGCACTTCAAGACGCATCCCGGCACTTCAAGACACATCTCGTGCACTTTCAGACGCATCCCGTGCACTTTCAGATGCATCGTCAGTGAATTATTTCCAAAGACGCATCCCGTGGACTTCTAGACGCATCCCACGCATTTGAATCCGTGATGCGCCGCTCCAAGGACGCATGAGGTGGCCAATTTCGTAAATCAACTCTGGTCTTGGCCAATTTCGTAATTTCCTCATATAATTATGAGGTTATAATCTATCATTTCTTCTTCTTGGTACATAAAACGTAAAACTGTGTTATAAACGTGAGATATAAAGTAGTTAAACGAGTTGTATTCATGTTTAATACTTATGGTACACGCGTCGTTAGAAACCTATTAAAGCCGATAAGACACGATTTGCCAGCCTTAACGAAAGTGAAATAGTTCATTATAAAGTTAAAAAAAAAGAAGTTGACTTTGGCGTCTATTTAACACAACCGTTTCATGAAACACTCAAACCCCATTAGTTTTTTTTTTTTTTTTTTTTTGATAGTTGGTCATATTTATAGAATCGAGAATTTCATACAATGATATTTTAAATCTTAAGTTTATAAAATTGGTGTATTATAAATTACAAACATCCAATTCATTTGTTTAATTCTCATAACAAAACAATTTATGAAATTATTAATTTTACTTATATCACCAAACATAGAAAAAAAACACACTATTAAGACTTTTGTTTCGAAACTGTAGAACCATTTCAATTAACCAAATAAGTTACTTAACTAACCTTTCAATACTAATATCTATAAAATTCATATTTCTTTTCCTAAAACATGCATTTCGCATAAACATAACATATATGTTATTGATAAAAATCATGTAACATGTAATGTTTGTGTACAAAAATATGTTTATATGTTTATGGGAACTTGAATTTTAGTACAAAAATATGTTTATAGTAACTTGAAAAGTTGACTTGTAGGAAAAATGTAAAAAAAAAATGATGACTTTTGGGTATATTTAACATAACCCATTTCAAAACGTGTAGGATAGTTTTGATGTGTGTAGACAAAAATTTTTGTGTGGGGGATGATAGTTTTTATGACTAATTAATTATTCAAATATAATAAAAAGTTAGATAAGAGAAAACCATTTAATGTTTTACAATTATGCCCTTTGTTCGTTTCTTCTCAATTTAATTTTCTTCTCAGTGAACCTGCCCCATATGTCATAATGTTTGTATGATTATAATTAAGTTGTTAATAAAAATGACTATAACTAACATTCTCGAGCTCGGGAAGTAATCCCGGGTGATAACCTAGTTTAATATACACAATAACAAAATGTCAAGAGGTGTATACTTTGAATATGTTCGTATAGTTTTCCCGGTATTAAAACAAAAGAAGCAATTCAATATAAATTTTGGTGGATATCATTACACTTAAATTATGGTTATTAAGATAACATTAACGTTGATCTTTTCAAATGGGGTGTACTTGTTTTAACTATACCTAGCAATATTGTGTTGATGAAAAAACAAAACATAGCTTATAGATTGGGTTAAAATAGATGGAAGAGACAACTTTTTTTCTCTTCGTGTCTATGTGGCACCCGCGGAAAATACACAGTCATCCTGATCTAACACCGTGTTGTTTTGGATTGCTTATCAAATTTCGGGACGAAATTTCTTTCAAGTTGAGGATGATGTGACAACCCGAGTTTGCAAGGTCTTTCCTCGACACGTTACTTGTTTCACAACTGTGTTTTCTTAATTCGTTGCGTTGTAACAGGTGCATGTTTGTTTTATGAGTAATGAATGTGATTAATGAATTGTTATATTATTGTGAATGAAAGCTTAAGACTTGTAACTGTTCCCGACGAAGATAGTCCTTCGTCACTTAGTGTTCACGACGAAAGACTGGTTTTTCGTCATCATCAGCCAACCGACGAAAATTGGTATTTCATCGGGAGTGTTATTCGCCGAAATGGGCTTTGGCCCAAATGAAACCCAGTCACGCTGCTCCCACTATTTAAACATAAATCTACTTAACCCTAGACCCATCTTCTCAATTGTAAACGTCGGCAGCGCTATTCATCTTTCTCGAAGCCTTTCTTGCATTCTCGTGACTATCTTGTCGACCGGTTAGCACTTCACCACACTTCGTGATTGTTTAATGATTGTTTTGTGAATGATTGTTTAGGAATGCTTGGAATCTACTGTGACTTTAGGGATTAATAGAAAACCATACTTTCATATTGTGTAAATTAGGGTTTCGATACTTTGTTGTTTAATCTGAAAACGTAGAACATGCTTGATAAGGATCCAATAGCTTATACTCGTTCATGTTCACTGCAAGGTTTAATAAGTTTGTTTGTCGAATCTATGTTATGTCATCTGTTGTATAGGGTCATGGAATAACTGAGATGGTGACATTGAGCACGATGATTGTTAGGGTTACTTGTGATTAATTTGTGAAAATTAAGGATCCTTGTTGCTATAAACTGTGTATGATCATGATTTATAACCGATTGAATAACATGGTTCGATCTATTTCAAAGTATGGGTTGTGTTTACAGGAAAATAGGGGGAACAGTTACCAATCAGACGTGAAACTGTTAGGATTGTGACGAAAGACAGACCCCACGAAAAACATGGCTCGGCGAACAACCTGGTTTTTCGTCGACTGGATGTTGACGTAACACTAGGGTCTTTCGTCATAGGTATCCTCGACGAAGGAAAGTTCTTCGCCGAGAGGGTCTTTCGCCGTAATGATGCACCGTGAAATATGGTTTTTCGTGGGAGATGTTACATGTGAACAAATGGACATAACAGTTTATGCAGTGTATATGTGTATGATGATGAATGTATGAGGATGAGTCTATCCTATGTGTTATGTGATAATCTTTGTGATGAATGCAAGTTGTGAAATTATGTGACTTGAACGATTATGAAACTGACTTCACTTGGTATGTAACACCCCAAAAAACGGGTTTGGTAAATTAGAACCCGGTTAATATAAAGAAGTGAGTTTTAGTCTCTTATATAATTAAAATGAAACTTGAGGGACCAAAACCGTTAAGTGGGGAAACATGATTTTTATAAAATAAACTTAAAACACCACACACACACACATAGTGTGTGTGTGTGTGTCGACATCCAGGAAGAAGAAACAAGGTTCAAACCCTAGTTTCACAAAAATCCTCAAATTGGAAGGGTAAATGAAGTCTAAATCCATAACCGAGTACGGATTAACGATCACCTTCTCAATGGGATCCTAAGGTATGTTTTAAAAGTTAGATTGGTAATCTTTCACGAAGTGGGTTATGATGTAAATTGCGAAATTGTATGAAATTGATAATGGGTATGTGTTAGAATCATCATATATAACATGGATTATGCATGGTTTAGGTTAATTTGATGTTTAATGGTGAAACCCATTTCTAGTAGTAATGTTATGAAGATGATGATGTTGCATGTGTTAAATCAAGTATGGTTCTGATGTATATGAAGTTGAATATGGTGGATTATTGTTAATGACCTTGATTTAGGATGAAAGTTATGTGAGGTTAGTGGGAATTCGATGATCTTGATATGAACTAGTAAGAAGATGCAAAGAATGCTTGTACTTTATGCTTAGGAAGTAGTATGCACACCAAGTGTATGATAAAATGTCTAAGTGAAGTTAAGATGTGAGATTTTAGGAAGTGGCTTGACATATATGAATGATGTATGATAATGATGTAATTAGTGGTATACTAACTTAAAGAGTGTGCTTTAGATGGAACTAGTACAAGAATTCGGGTTGAATGTATGTGTTGTCAAGATTATGCATTAGAGGCTTGTACATTATGCTTGAATGGGCGATGCTCGCCATGTGTTTCTATTAATCACTTAATTGCGATTAAGAAGTGAATGTATATTAAATGTATAACATATGACCATACTAGTAAAGGGTGATGTTATGAATTACGTTAAGTTGTCTAACTTAGCTATGTGATTGTCAAATGTAGAATCATGAAAGCATAAGTATGTGTATATTGTGTATGTGAATAGGCGATCATGTAGTTGTTTGTGTCATACAACATTATGTATGAAATGAATATCATGTCATTAATATGGTCCACTATATCAACATGAATGCGTGTTCATAAGTTGGGAGTTATATGCTAAAAGGTTGACTTTCTGAAAGTCAACCGAGAATTTATAACATGGTTAGGTATTTTGACACAAATATAAGAATCGAGAGATCATGGAATACGTGTTAGACCAATTATGTGTTACGTGTGATCACGGATTTAGATTTCGAAGATATTGAACTATGTGATTGACGAGTCATGTCATATGCGTGTTAGTGAAAGTCAAATAGATAAAAGTTGGAAAATATGTGTTAATATGAATAAGCATGAATACTAACATAATCATGGCATGACGGCATGAAAGAATAGGAACCACACTAGCACGGACCAAGCATGGAAGGCTAACGGGTCAAGATGAGGCAAGGAAGATGTTACGAACGTGGATGCACAAGGTAAGTGATTCCGTAATCACTTTTAGTTGTTTATGTAAAGTTATATGCAACTTAATTAAATATGATAATTGAGGTAAATTAGGAATGAATTGTATGATGTCGATGAGTATTAAACGGATCTTAGCTTTTATCCGAGTAATGTATGTGTGATTAAGAATTTTAGCTAAGTAGAAGGATTCGTTACTTATGTAAAGAATTCCTTTGTTGTTAAGGATAGAACGGAATTGACAAAAACGCCCTTGATAGGTATATCGGGCAAACGACCTTGAATGTCTATTGGAAACAAGTGAACCGATTAGAGTAATGTGTTGGTCATGTGTAAAAGCGAAGAGTATGGTTTTGTTATGTCATAGACCATTTAATGCACAAATACCCATAACGGGTCAAATATGAGCTTTTAAGCGAAAATGGGTTAAGAGGATGCTAGGCATCCGAGAATTTAATCTTTTATGATAGGCGTCAATGAAATTATTAAGTTCATATGAGTTTGAGGTCAAATAAATAGATTATGTTGATAAATGCACGTACGGGTCAAATAACTAGAATATGATAATAAGCCGAATGCATGTAAGTTAAGAATTTCCTTGATCCGGAGGTGGGATTATAAGTTTATATGATAGAATGTGAATTTACAAGCATGTAGGAAGAAACGAGAGGTTAAACGGGTAAACGGTTCGAAAGTTATGCGCGTTTTAGTGCGTACGGACGACGAAACGGATCTGCAGGAAAATGTGTTTTAGGGAGGGCGTCGCCGATGGGTATACCCCCCGTCGCCGACGGGCACTGGTTTGGTCGTTTTCTTCCGACGGGTTAACACACTGGTTACGGGTTAAATGGCCCGACGGGCATATTTACAACCCGTCGCCGACGGCTTGGAGCCCGTCGGCGACGGGCTCTTGTTCGTAAGCTTTTATTTTTCGCGTCTGGTGTTTCCGGTTGACCCGTAACGTGTCCTGGTGCTCCGGTTTTCGACCCGGTGGCATGTAAAGCTCCCGAAAAGCTCCTTAACTTTGTCAAACCTGCATAAACGCAAATCTAATTAAAAGTAGGTCATTCAAGATCTAAGACTCATATAAAAACATAAAGTTATATGATTACGAGCATCGGTTTTTAACCACGCATCAATCCTTAGATATTTATGGGCTATAAATCAAAGTTTAAGTCCCATGTAAATATCGTATGAGTATGTGAGAGGTATGCAAGATGTGTTACGTGTATGTAGATGCGTATTTATGTATATATGAAAATACGTATGATGGCATGTATGTATGTAAAGATGTAGGAAAGGTATGCACCTATGCAAATATGTATGTATGTACGTATGTATGTAAGTATGTATGCAGGATTGTATAAAGCATGTATGAGTGTATGCACGCCTGTAAGTTGTAGGAAAGATATGTACGTATGTAGAGGTGTATGTATGTATGCATGTATGTAAGTATGTATGCATGATTTAGACATGTCGAGGGTTAACGTTATTAATGGTGTACCTTGAGAATGAAAAGTAATGCAGGTACGTTATTGAAGCCTCACCAGGAAATGGATACGCAGATGAGATGCTTAAAGTTTCTTAAAGATCTAAATGTGAAGTGTACGCGAATGATCTTGGTTATATAATGTGTGCTAATGTCTTGAATGTATGTGGTGAGTGCAGGTTGTGCGGATCACGGGCGATTATCACAAGGAATAGAGGTCGAAGATCGAGTCACTAGAGAGATTGTGCGGGGACGTTGAATGTAAAATGTAGAAAACATAAGCTATGTTTTTAATTAGTAAATAAGTTGGGGTATTTATAAAGAAAGAAATTTTATGGCACGAATTTCCGCTGCGACTTTTGTCAAATACGTGTTAGGGTCTAACATGGTAACCACGGTAGGGTTGGTTGATTAACTTGGAATGGGTAAATTAACCGAGCAAACCAAGGTGAGTTCACTGCTCTTTTTCCAAGCATGCGTCCCGGGGAGGGACATCTGGTAAACGTTCCAGGGAGGAATGTCGGGTTATTGGGTTTGACTGGAATGTTAAACTTGGGATGTTGGTTAATACACTCATATCTATCACTTAAGTCCCTTCTACCGAAGATTATGTCAAAGTATTTATATATTACATTTAGTTACTTAATGAACTATGTTATTTTATGATTAATTCTCCTTTTTTTGTTAGATTCATTTTTGACCGATCGGTATTGTGCACCCCTAAAAAATTGTGTATTCGACATTGTTCGCGTCAATCTACAAACAAGAATAATATCTATCGCTTCCGAACTATTACTTTTCATTATACAAGGCCCCGGTCCAAGTTATTAAAGAACTCGAGAGTATTCGGAGATCATTTTTTTGGAGCGGTACAGAGGATAAAAACAAAGGTAATTGGATCGCTTGGGAGAAGGTAATAGCCCCGGTTGAATATGGCGGGGTAGGTTTCGGTTCTCTAAAAGACACTAATCTCGCTATGCTAGCGAAATGGTGGTGGAGGTTCAAGGTGGAGAAAGACGGTTTGTGGAGAAAGGTAATTTGGGCTTTCCATAACAAGTCGAGATCATGGAACTACATTCCAGTCAAGCTATCGTTACCCGGTCCTTGGAAGCAAATTCGGAATATCTCGGCTGACTTAGAAAATTCAAATCTAAGTTTAACAAACCAAATAAAAGGAGTGCTGGGAAATGGAAATGATATATTATTTTGGTTAGATACATGGCTTGGAGAATTACCACTGGCTCACGAGTTTCCAGGTTTGTTTAGCATAGAGTCTGATAAAATGTGCACAGTATCGGCCCGAATTATTAACACTACGTTAGGTGTCTTTTTATCGTGGGTTTGGAATCGTGCACCATCCTCGGTAGAAGAAACAGCGGAATTGCAACAACTTGTACAGAAACTTTCCGGTATTAAGTGTGTTGATAAAAAAGATCGCTGGATATGGGGTCTTGATCCGAATGGGATTTTTTCAGTCGCTACTATCAAACATCATGTTATTTCCGCTAATAGGTCGCCGCCAAGTACAATATTCAAATGGAATAACTGGACGCCAAAAAAGGTCGGTATAGTAGGTTGGCGAGCGATGGTGGAAAGGCTGCCGACAAGAAACGCACTACAGTTAAAAGGTATCCATACGGCTTCGACAACCTGTCCACTATGCAATGAAGTTCCAGAAACAAGCGAGCATCTTTTCGTGTCATGCCAGTTTGCTCAAATGGTATGGACCGTAATTTCGCAATGGTGTAAGATCCCAAATTTTTACATCTTTGGCATAATGGATCTGATTCAAATAAATGAACTGGTGTCTGGATCTCCCAAAAAAAAGAAAGCGATAGATGCCATTACACTTGTGTACCTTTGGAGTATTTGGAGGATGAGAAACAAGGTCGTTTTCGAACAAACCCCTGCCTCAATTCCTGTGGCGGTGGAGGAAATAAAACATATGAGCTTCCAATGGGTCAAATATCGTTCAAAGGATGGCAATCTGAATTGGGATAGATGGAGCAGGTTCGAAGTATTTTGAAAGGTGCTGAAGTTAAATTATGTCACAGCTATAAGCTTGGATTGGTTTTCTCTGTTTAATTGTAGTCCTTTTTTGGTTTTTGTTTGGTGGATGTATTTATGGTGCTAGCACCTTGCTAGATGATGAATAAAAAATATTGTTGGCCGTTCAAAAAAAAAAAACTTCGCAATATTGTTTTTCCTCATGTTTTGGATTTTCTTCTTTTACGACATTTAGTGTTTCAATGTAATTTTTTTCTTGAGGTGAATACCAGTATACAATTGTCCTAACACCTGCACTGAAATATGCATGTTTCAGCCACTAATTACTATTAATAATTATAAATGGGGTGGTGATCCACTAGCAAATGCAAAACATTTAAAACGCATGTGTTTAAAAAGGGAAGGTCTAGGTTTCAAGTCTCACAGACGACAGAGATTAAAAGAAATATACCGTTCAAAATTTTTTTTACTATTAATAATTAAAAAAAGAAATTGTCTTAATACTATAATATACCAATATTATAATACCAAGTTAACGATAACAGAAAAGATATACACTGTATTGAATAATAAATTTGTTATTTTATGTTTATAATAAATATATATAATATATAATATAGATAAAGGGGAGAGCGTGTAAGTGAAAAAAATAAATTACAAAAATCTTTATGTTGATACTATATTGTTATTTTATGTTTATATAAATAGAGGAAGAGTAGAATACAAAACCCCTAATCGTACATTACGTACGCTATCACATCAACCCTACACGTGTCCCTGGATTAGTTTTAATAGATAAGGGTAAAACAGAGATTTCATTCAATCAGCGGATCGCGAAGTCGGATTACACCACGATCCCGGTAATTATGAATCGTATCACAGTTTCAAAATAGCATAAATTTTTAAAATTATAAATTTGCAGTTGTCATTTTATAGAAATGTCAGAACAAGACGACGAATAAAGCCAGTGTAATTTTATTTACATTATTACATGCGATGCCATGCGATTTCCATTAACATGTGATGTTAATGTTTTGCAACAGAAATATTCTTTAACAAAAAAACAGTCACTGAAATATTATAAAATAAAAATAAATTAACAAATAAAACTTAGTGCAGCCATCATAATTGATTAAAAGCACAATCACTTATAGAAATGAAGACTTTTTGCAGGTATATTCACTTTTCCACAATACATGCGATTTTATTTTCTATTACATTCGATTTTATATTCACTTTCCATTATACATGCGATTTTATTTGCTATTACATGCGATTTAGATTAAACAAATCGCATATGATTCGAAAACGAATTCGCACACTTTAAGAAACCACAGACAACTTCACTTTTTAAATCGCATGTGTGTAAAAATAGAATTCGCACACTATAAACATTATTTAACTTTTTTAGAATCGCATGTGTAATAACAAGAATTCGCACACGATAAGAAATCTGCAACATTTTTATAATTTTCATACTGCATCATCTTCTTCGATAGGTGGTCTATCGATTTGTTTCAGGTATAAACTTCCAAAATCATCATATATGAAATCGCAGAAGGAGATTGGTTAATAAGAATCTTACGCTGTTGTATTTGATGTTATGGATCGAATTTTGATTAATGGTTCGATTTTCGATTACGATTTTGAAATTGAGATTCAAATCTCCGTCGGTTACAGAGACTAAGATATCGTAATGATGATTTTAACCTTTTTTTCAATATTTGAATAGATTAATTTGGCTAATTTAAATGAGATGATCTGACGGTTGTGGTGAAAGCGTACGTAATGTACGATTAGACCTATTGTACGATAACCGGCCTCTATATAAATATATATATAATATAATATAGATAAAGGGGAGAGCGTATGAGTGAAAAAAATAAATGACAAAAATCGTCTTTTATGCTGACACTATATTGCAAATATGTCATTTACGTTCAATAATTACTAAAAATGTACTCTATGTTTACAAACCCTTCCAAGTTATGTCCTTTGACCCTAAGAGCACCCGTAGTGGGGCTTTTTTTTAAAAAAATTGCAAAAAAACGCCCGGAAACGCCCCCACCCCCATTACGGCCGGCGTTTTCCGGCGTTATTTTTGAAAATTTTTGTTGCTGGCGTTTTATTTAAAACGCTCAAATTGCTTTGACCATTTTGTCACCCACCAATCACTTTTGAGAGCCTCTGACAACTTTTGATCTTAACCCCACTTTTTCAATAAAAAAGTAATATGCACAGGACCGAAATATGCACAGTGACCCTCACATGCACAGGACCATTTTTTTTTCTAATTGGAAGGGGCGTTATTGGAATAATGCCCCACTACGCCACTTTATGCTATAATGCCCCATGCTGACTGGGATGACACGTGTCGAATAATGCCCCATGGTGGGGGCATTATTTTGATTTACCAATACACATGGTCTAACTAAAATAATTTTCATGGTTAAAAGTGACCAAGTGGACCCCACATGAGTTATTTTGTTCATTTTACCCTAAATAATTAAATAAATAAACATAAATAAAACCCATCTACCATTCCTCTCTCTAAAAATAATCATAAATTTCACGTATCAAATTTTACCTTCAAATACCGGTATTAGCGTGCCGAAAATTTTCGGTACCGGTGTTGATACCCATATTTGACGATTTTTGATACCGGTATTTTTTATATCGAAAGGACTGGCATCAAGCTCATCCCTACAAATGACATAATTGGGTTGTGCTTTATGAGTTATGACACTTATATTTCAATAAACTGAACACCATAATTGGTTTTAGTCGATTGTTGAACATAATTGGTTTTAGTCGATTTGTGTTTATAAACTCAACAAAAATCACATGTGAATACATGTTTATTATAACACTTGATAAGAAATGTCAAAGGAAACAAACATCAATACATCTTTAGCTCTTTTTAAGTAATCATGATATACTAATTCCATCCGTACATAAATCTCCAGTTGTCATCTGCGCCATTCTGAAACGTTTCATTGTGTTTAGAGAAATACATACCACTCTGAGTAAGCAACCAATAACATCGATTCATATGAAACAAATTCCGGCCACACATCATGGCTACTTCTTTGTCGAAAACGTTGAGTTCAATCTTCTTTAAAGTAGTTGATTGAAGTTGACTAAACCAACAATGGTATCTATTAGTCTCGAAGAGATTTCTACGAAATTTCCATGTAAACGTGTTTCCCGGTAGGAGTAAACCTGGTGAAGGTATATCACATTGATAGATTACAAATGGAATATCAAAATTAGTAATGTAGACTCTATATGGTTCAAAAAATTTGCTCGAAGGTGGAGTTTTGCTTATCGAAGAAGGGTCAAAACCGTTTACAATGATAGAAAAATGTAACATGAGATAAAGAAAAAAACACCATTTTGATAAGAACTTCATGGTTTCAAAGGATACTCAGATACTTCTCTATCTCAAGTTATGCACATATATATAAAGGATTGTGGCTTGCACCCAAATTAATGAATTTGCGACGAAAATTACTAATCTTTGTTATAATAAACAATGTTTTGGTGAGAAATATGCATTTAATGTTTGTATGACAATTTTATATTAACTTAATTGTTTTTTTTTTCGAAAACAAAGGGCATTGATGCTTTAATTATTAATTTATTCTGTGATCCCAATAAAAGCCTTTTTCATTGATTATTTTCATATAACAATTATGTAATTTATTCTAATAAAAGCGTTTTTAATGATTATTTTATTTAACAATTATGTAATTTTAATGATTTTTTAGTATGTTGGATGTGGTTTGATTATTAACTTCCATTAAATTAGACATTTTTGAGAAAAACTATAAATCTTAGATGTCGTATCATTTGTAACGAGGAATATGTTAAAAAATAAAACAAATTATGTGAGTATGGAAGTGATGATATTTACCATATATATTAATTTACAAAATAGTTTTGTATCCTGATTGTACATTTAATTTGTGCAAGTATGCACGCCTTTATGTACAATTGAGTAAAGCACATCTCATTTCATTTGCCACGTTTCATATTTCTTTAGATGTGTCATTTTTATAGTTTTCTTCCTCGCCTTATACATCTTTTATTGCTTTATAAAAAGTAAAAAAAAAAATAAAATAACTTATGTTGTAGGTGGCAATGAACCTTGACATCATAAGTTACAAATGTCAAAAGTGTTAGGAATTATTAATGTATGTAATATAAACAATGTTTTAATTATAAATACACATTTAATTTTCCATAATAAAATTACACTGATACGCATCGAACATCAAAATAAAAAGTATGTTTATGCATCTTCCATTGCTCTATAAAAAAAGGGAAAAAAATACTAATATTGTAAGAGGCAATGAAGCTTGACCTTATAAGTTACAAAGGTCAAAAGTGCTAGGAAATTATTAATTTATATAATATTAACAATGTTTAATGATAAACTAGTGAGATTCCCTCGTGCTTTGCGGCAAGAATTCGGTCGGTATCGGTTCGACTCGTTACGACACTGACACTCACTATTCTAATTAAAAGAGAAACCCTTACATTGATCGGCCACAAATAAAAAAACGAATATCGATACCGATACTAGATATTGTTTAGTTGATATCGGTTTAGTTCGTTTGCGTTCTATAAATTGACACCTAACATATAACAACGCTTTCAATACCGACATTTATTTTATTTTTTTCTATTTCGATAAACTGACATTATCACTATGGTTATGAACAACTACACCGATACATTATTATGGTTTTCGGTTTCATTTTTTTTTTCATTTATACAACTCTTCCTGCGACGATAAATGAATATTTGTACAACCATGGTGACTCTAAACCGACTGATACTGTAACATCTGTGCTTGTAATCATTGTGAACAGTTCTATTATCAATAAAACAATGTTATTTGATCCCAATGTTTGTTTGGTTGTGTTTTACATTTTTCATGTTTTGACTTTTGTCCAATTTCAAACTCTATATCACTTTCTGGAGAGTTATACGCAAACTGGTGCGTAAACGTACTTAGTTTAATGCGAAAAATACTCCGGAACATCAACATATACTCAACATACCTTAAATAACCTTTACATAACTTAGAAATAAGTTTTGAAGGCTTTGGTATGGCAAAAACAAGTTAATTCGGCTACAGGGACTAAATTTGACAAACTGCGAAAGTATGCCAATTTGAACTGTAACAGACATTCCGGAACATGACCATAAGTTAAACACTCCTTAAATATCCTTTACATAGCTTATAAATAGGCTTTGAGAGGTTCGGTGTGCTAAAATATACTTTTGGGACATTCAGGGACTAAAAGTGTCAAAAAGTGCACAAGTTTGCACTTTTGCGCATAACTTACGTTCTGAATACATCCGGACATCCAAAAATTTATGTAAGCACTATAATATTTTATTTTAGTGTTTGGCATGAGAAAAATCCATTCGTCGCGCAATTTGGATCGTTTTTCGCGCTTATGCGCATTCCGTCGTAATTAAGCGAACATCGCGATCGTACGGCCAAACGAACCGACATCTGAGATATTTTTGAACATGTTTCATGTCCACAATGTTTAGGCATCATTTTAGGGCCTTAAAGTTGGCTTTACGGGCCTTAGAAGTGTCGGAAATGGCCTTAAACACCAACAGGGACTGAAACTGTCAATATGCAAACTTGTTTCTGATCTGACAAGGCCATGCGGCCCGCGTAAGATATGTGTGTATCCTTACGCGGCCCGCGTCAGTCCCCAGACAACAGAAACATTGCAGAAACATTGGATCTGGTCCATTTCACTTGTGCACATGGTATTGGGCAATACTAGGGGCTCAAATGGTTTTCAAAAACCACTATCTTAAGGTGTATGGCCAAGATCAAAGCACGGTTTCCAAGAAACGATCCTAACGGCTAACCGAAAACTATAAATACCCCCCATGCCATTGCAAAACCCACAAGAATTTTGATTTGAGAAGCTCTAAGTTGGAACCATTGTTTCATACCTGAGCTACTTGAATCGAAATTAGCATTCGGGGACCCTTCGTAAGTATTCCTTCGTTCTTTTATTGCTTTTCGAGTCTTTTCGAGTCTGAAAGTCAAACTTTGTTTGACTTTCTGCGTTGACTAATTTATGGTCAATGCGAAGTTCGTTTGAACTTCGCAACGTGAGTGTAATCACGTTGGTTATAGTCCCTTGGGACTATGCCTACTGATTACCACGTTGTCTAGGGTCGTAGGGTAAGCGATCTAATAAATCGCTTATACCTTCGAACCCGACCCATTTGGTCGATCATTAGGATCCGACCAAATACATTAGGTGACCATAGAATATAGGGAATAACCTTCCGAGGTTATACCTTATGGTCGCTTCGATAAGTAGTTGTATGATAGGTAGTATATATGCCTTAGGTTAATTACCAAAATACCCTTTTCATGTGTAATCGGTAATTAAGCATATGTAACCTAAACTTTTGTCACATAACTGATTATGTAACATGTTTAGGCATATAACACTTGTCATAGGACTAGTTAGACGTTCTGAACGCGTTTCACGCGAACGATGCGTTAAAGTAGCATAAGCTACCTAAACGGGTCGTAATGGGTCGTAAGCACTTATGATTAGGTTTCATTTAGTATGTAGGCTTTGTTAAACCATATTACACGAGTTCCCATACTCGTTTGGTTTACGAACCCTCATACTATCTAAATCCTCCGATTTAGGTCCAGTTTATTAACATAGTTACCTATATTAGGTGCCATTTGATTCCGTGATCTCTATCATTGTTTGGTTGTCACTTCAGGACTACTGAGTAATCTCAAGTGAGTAAATAGACCCCTCTTTTACTGTTTTCCAAACTGTTTTGGGGTGAAACACATGTGCCTACTTGTTACTTTCATGCTTTCCTGTTTTCACATCATATACCTACTATGTTTGTTAGTACATTATAGTACATGATTTACATTACATTTCATGCTATGTATGTCCATTGTGTGCATACTTAGTACATCGTTTTACATTACATTTTATGCTATGTATGTCCATTGTGTGCATACTTAGTACATTGTTTTACATTACATTTCTGCTATGTATGTTGACTGATAGCATGCTAGCACATTGATTTACATGACTTTTCTGCTTTGTATGTTAACTTAGCATACTTAGTACATTGTTTTCACATGACATGTATACAACTGCTATAACATTTGGTTTGCACAAACGAGACTTATATACGTTCATTAACATTAGCTACGCCGCTCGGTAGTAAGTACTGGTACCATAGGACTTGACAAATCCCATTCCTGACATCCCGGGTTTGTTTGGATGTAAGGAATGACTGAATCCGAAAACATTTCTTTTGATAACCTTGACTGAAAGGGTTATCCGACTGTCTCAAGGCTTGAATGTATGCGTTAACTTACCACATAAATGTTTGTATCAATGTAACATGCATTACTTTGCAAAACATAACTTTTTGATATATTCAAAATACTTTGTTTTGTACATTTCTACATTATGATTATGGGACAATACTTTACTTACAATACATAACATTTGATACACATTACTTGACTACTTTTGGACTTATAAACATTTGACATGGCTTATACAAGGACTTTTGACTATTGGTTTAAACATAGACTTTATACATTGGTGGTTTGTTTAAGTGACTTAAGTAACGAGATGTGAGTAATATGATACAAGCATGGTGGATACGTCGCTGGTACTTCCTATATATAAGTGTTTGTATTATATTACATATCATAGCGTTCTTTAAATCATTCAATTTGGACTTATACTTTTTACACAAGTAACACAACTTTCACAAGACTTTGGTTTACAAACAACTTATCTTATATAACTCATTTTACTTGGTTATACATTTGAACCATACATTATTCTCTTATTTATACATATCATCTGATCTTATCGTTTTTCAAATGATTTACAAGACAAAACAAATTACAAGGTTCATGGCTAAACATTTTCTAAACTCCTAAGTCATGAATCCTATTTTCACAAAACCTATGTATCTCACAGGCATTTTTATGCTGACGTACCTATTTTCACATGTGTTTTCAGGAGCTTTTGCGTAGGACGATGATCGTGACACTAGGGCGGACCTGTGCCTTAGAGACATAAAACGAAGATAGACTTAGTTTAATTATGTTCCGAACTCTTTATTTACTGTTTAAGACAATGAAACTTCTATGTTGATAAATAAAATACATCGTTGTATGCCATGGTTATGAAACAATTAATTCTGTTACAACACTCCCCGACGTTTTCCGCCACGTCTTGTATGTTATACGTGGTCGGGGTGTGACAGAAGTGTTGGTATCAGAGCCAATGGTTATAGGGAATTAGGTTATTAGTAATGCTTTGACCTAGACTATAACCTTTCTAGGACCCTAACACAAGTTATCTTGTGTTTAGATCTTAAAACATGTACATCACCTATCCTTAGGTGATTATCAAAACAAAAACCAAAATTTTTCCGAAACGATTTTTGAAAAACAATCTTCTGTTTTTAAATAATTTATTACAAGGTTTTGAACCCTCTATTGTAAGGTTTTGAATCCTCTGTTATATGGTTTTGAACCCTTCCAGTTTGGTTTTTGGCCTTGTGCCTTCAAATTTTCAAAATCTCGTCAAGGTTTTGGGTTTTAAATAATGTGAACACGTGTAAACTGGAAGAGTGAATGCCTGTATTCTGGGTTTTCTGTCTAGGCAAGCACTTCGTATATATCTCATCAGACGCGAGACCAGTTGTGCTTACCTGGGAATTCTTGGGATGAGTGTTCACTTATAGGCGAGCATGTCTTCGCGATACATTATTTTTGACCCATTTACTTTGATTAGCCACTGTGTGTCATTTGTTTGCTTGGTAATGCGGACGAATGACCACCATCTTTGCTTTTGTTGATTTTGTTTCATCTCATTCTCTTCATTCAATCATCTCACTCGTTTCCTTTCATGATTTTCCTCTTTTAGAATGCCTCCTCGACGCGAAAACCAGATAGCGACTGCCGAACTGGCAGAAATTATTGTGCAGCAGATGGCTGCTCAATTCCCAAATCTCTTTGCTCAATGGAACCAAGCCAACAACAACAACAATGGTCCATGCAATTTCAAGACTTTTAACTCGGCTAAACCATTCAAGTTTAGTGGTTCTGAAGCAGCGACTAGGCTTCTTCAATGGTTCGAGAGCATTGAGAATACTTTTCGCCACGTGCAGTGTCCTGACAATCGCAAGGTCGAGTTTTCTATGAGTGTGTTTCAGAAGAGGGCTCTCACATGGTGGAATGGGGTTATGAGAGACCGGGGTGCAGAAGTTGCTCTAGCACAAACTTGGGCTGAACTTAGAGCTCTTATGATGAGGGAATTCTGTCCTCGTCATGAATAGCTAGCTTTGGAGAAAGAGTTTGATAACTTGAAACAAAATAGTGGTGAGCACAGGGCATATACTGATAGGTTTGAGGAGTTGAGCCTGCTTTGCCCGACAATGGTTACCCCACTCGACAAGGCTATCGAAAGGTACATCGACGGCCTACCTGACTCAGTACAAGACATCATTACTGGTAGCAACCCTGCCACACTCCGTCAGGCGATCGAGTTATCAGCGACATTGACTGAGTCGCAGGTTCGAAAGGGAAAGCTGCATAAAAAGGGTGACAAGGGAAAGAAGCAGGCATCTGACAAGGAGGATAGCAAGAAAGGTCAAAACAAGAATGGGAAGAATTCTGGTTCCTCAAAGGGTTCAAGGAAGCGAAAGGCTTCCCAAAACTATGCCGTTACTGCACAGGCCCAAGCTGCACCAAATCATCCTGCGCAACCACCCTCCAAGAAGCCTTATTTTGGCAATGCACCTTTGTGCAACAGGTGTAACGGCCATCACCTACCACACCTCCTGTGTCGTCAGTGCACCAACTGCGGAAGATCTGGTCATCTTGCCGCTACTAGTCGCATTCCTGTTAACCCGAACCAGGCAGTTCAGAACCAAGCCCAACAAGTTGCTCAGCCTCTTGCTCAGCAACAAGGTCAAGCTGCACGACCTCATTTTCCTCCTGGTTCGTGCTACAATTGTGGGGATCTGACCCACTACAGGAACCGGTGCCCAAGGCTAGCCAACCAGAACCAGAACCCAAATCAGAATCAAGCTCCGGCTAGAGGTCGAGTCTTCAATATGAATACCCAAGAGGCGCAGGCAGACGATAATGTGGTGAACGGTACGTTCTTTATTAATAATCAGCCTGCATCTGTTCTCTTTGATTCGGGTGCCGATAAGAGTTTTGTGTCATTGTCTTTTGAGCCAATGCTTCGCGTGTCTAGAACAAAACTAGGAAAACCCTTGACAGTAGAAGTTGCTAGTGGTGAACCCATTATTCTTGATTCTGTTCTTCGCAACTGCCAGTTGAACCTTAACGATCATCTTTTTCCTATTGACCTCACGCCTATGCAACTTGGAAGCTTCGATGTCATTGTGGGTATGGATTGGCTATCCAAGCATCACGCAGAAGTAGTTTGTTTCGAGAAGATCGTTCGTGTGCCACTTTCGACAGGCGAGATCCTACAGGTTCAAGGTGAGAAACCGTCTGGTGGTCTCAAGCTCATGTCTTGTTTTAAAGCTCAGAAATATATGCGGAAGAACTATGTGGCTTTCTTAGCACATGTTACAGCAGATAAAGGCAAGGGTAAGTGTAATAACCATAAATATAAAAATCATTATTCTAGAAATAAAAGAATAATAATAATTTATAATAAACTAAACATTTATCTTATGATCCATCTTTCTGTATATCAACCAAAACTATTATTATTATTTATAAATTAACCTATAGGAAACCCTAATTAAGACACCCAAGTAATTTTATACAAACCCTAAAAATTTCAGAACAATCGGAATCAGGATCAGGGCCCCTAAAACTCAGGGGGGGGGGGGTAAAACCCTAGTCACAATTATCTTAAAATCGTGCTGTCAAAAACGAATTTGGAGAAACTGTCAAGTCATCAGGCCTAGTCCCAACCGTGGCTACTCTATAAAATATAGGTAACCCTTACGGACCGTAAGGGTTAATTGTTACGGTCCGTAAGGGGGGGGGGGGGGGAATTCGGGTATAAATAGAGGACAATGGCACTTGAATCTGGGCGCTGAAACGACGAAAGAATTCGTAATATACTTCGAGTTATCGTCTGTTTACTACAATTAACACACTAAAACACTAATTAGTATAGCGGGGTGCTGCAGAACAGGGTATTAACTCAATCGCTACTACGATTCAATGTCCGATTGATTGAAATCAATCCAATGGATGTTTAAGTGCTGCTCAAATTTGGGTTATGCTTTGTCATTAGTCGTGATTCCGATGGATGTTTAAGTAATTTCACTTTGTCATTAGTTGTGATTCCGATGGATGTTTAAGTGTTTGCACTTTGTCATTCGTTGTGAATCCGATGGATGTTTAAGTGATTTCACTTTGTCATTAGTTGTGAATCCGATGGATGTTTAAGTATCGCACTTTGTCATTCGTTGTGAGGATTTTAATCTCGTGAGTTATCGTAAATGCTGTATTAAGTTACTGACCTAGTTTGTGTGCATGTTATTTAAATTAGGTTAAAAGACTAATCAGTCGTCTAAACTCTGCCCATATAAATCTGAAATATTATCACAAGGTAGCATCACTTTGGAATTATTAAGGTACGGATCCTTACCCCACTTCTTATTGCTTCATATTCAAATTGTTATAAACCCATTAATTTCATATATCTTTTAAAACTCCTCACATCTTTGATTATCGATTCATTTGACAGTCCGTTAGATTCCTATTCTAATCATAACCTTGGATTTAACTTTCATGTTATGCGATAGTATTCTGTTAGTTGTACTCATTATCGCATGTTCCAATATATGTTACGTCTTGTTATGAAAAATATTTTGATAAGTTATGTGAATAAGCCCATTTGTACTCTGATACCCTGAGTATCGCTTCTCGTGGAGTGTCCCACGGGCATGTTGTTGCGGCATCAACATCATGTGCTCCATCCGTGATGGAGAGATCAGTTCACGACGTCCCTAGGTACAAGTGAGGTACAAAGCTACTTGGAGGCGTATGGATCGATCCTAGGATTTAAGTTAAGGAGGTGGATAGCGGGTATGCCAACTCGCCATCTCATGTGATAATTATGCAGGAGTAGCTACCTGTGTATTGTCACGTTTTAAGTTTGGCTCATGGGTACATCCGTATGATATTATTATGAAATTATGTTCTTGCATCGTATCATTTTTGCATAAAGTTCCATCTGGATAACATTTCATATAAAGCGTTATTTGTTATTTGAGCCTATTATTCCGTACTGAGCATTTGGCTCATTTCGTAAACTATTTGTATATACAGGTCCGCATGTTACTTTGGGCGGGGAAAAGAGAGAAGAATAAAGCCTAGGAATAAATCTGAAGATGTTAGTTAATCAAATCGAATATGTCCGCTTATATATATTAAACTTAAGTTTAGTGGTCGTATGATTGTATCCTTGTCAAATAAATAAATGGAATTATGACTTTTGTTTATGATACCACTGAAATTGTGACACGTCAGCCCTTCCGGGTTGGGGTGTTACAGCTATGGTATCAGAGCAAAGGCTCTTTCCTGTAGAAAACTTGAAGATAGTAATAAAAACCTGTGAGGAATGGGTATATATCTATGATAGGATTCAACTTGGTCTCTTATTTAACTCCTATGTCTATTATTATAGATGCCTCCTCGTCGTCCGCTACGTAGGAGTACTCGTACTAACCATGTACGTAACAACACTTCTTCGAATGAGACTCCAGTTGATCCAAACGTAATTAATGCTATCAACCAGGCTGTTGCCGGGTTGCTTCCAAACCTTGTTGCTCAAACAGCTGAGGCTGTTATTCAACAAACTCGTCATCAAGAACGTAATAACACGAATCCAATCTCTGGTGAAGAAACTCGTGAGAATACCACGAACCATACTACCTATAGTATAGACATATGGATCGCTAAATTCCAAAAACAAAAGCCGAAATCGTTTAGTCACGCTACTAATCCAGTCGATGCCAGAAACTGGATAGCTCATGTTGAAAAGATCTTTGGCGTTCTTGGAGTTCCGGAGCAATACAAAGTTAGATTGGCTACCTACAAACTCGAAGATGACGCACAAACTTGGTGGGAAGGATATAAGCAAGTCAAAGGAGGGGATGATTTTGACGCTAATCTTTCATGGGTCGACTTTCGTACCATCTTTTACGACAAGTATTTTTCTACCGTTGATAAAGAAGCTTATATCAGGGAGTATGCAGTGATTCGACAGGGGAGTGATGAACCAGCCTCTGAGTTAATTACTCGATTTTCAAGGTTGGCTAGTATTATAGGAGACGTTGCAGGATCAGCAGAAGCCCAGGCATAGAAATGCAAGTGGGCAGTCAATGATCGAATTCGGAAGTCGATCATGTACATGAAATTTAAGGATATCACCGAAGTTGCCGATGCAATCAAAACTTTTGAGTTCGAGAGGAAAGAATTTTTATCTCGAACTGAGGATAATAAGAAGAGAAACAGGGAAGGACAATTTAAGCAGGCAATCGGCCAATCATCCACTACGCCACAGCATCAAGACCGCAAAGTGCAAGGAAATCAAAACTCTGGAAATCACGCACGTCCATGGCAACCTAGACCGCAAAACCCGAGGCCCGCTCAAAACCAAATTCAGTTGTATGAAGAACCTATTAGAGCACAACCATTTAATCAACCTCTAAACCCGAATCAAACTACATATCCTCTATGCAATACTTGTGGTAAGAGACATCAAGGCGTATGTCACCGAGGTACAGGAGCATGTTTTAGATGTGGCCAAACTGGACACATGATCAAGGAATGTCCTAAGAAAGATACTAAGAAGAATAACCGACCAAATGCTACACCACCCAATGTTGGAGGAAGAGTTTTCGCACTTTCTGCTACTGACGCTGCTAATGCCCCAGGTACTGTATCTGGAACCCTTCAGCTTGGTGAACGTAGTATCTATGTGTTATTCGATACAGGAGCGACCCATTCTTTAGTATCCCATTCATTTACTAAGTATCTTCCGATAAGACCAACTCTCTTAAATCATACTTTAACCATTTCCACTCCCATGGAAAATTCATCCGTAATCACTTACGTATATAAAGATTGTCCGATCCGTATTGAATCTATTGTGTGTAAGGCAGACCTATTTCCAATACATATGTGTGACTTTGATGTTATTCTAGGGATAGATTGGTTGTCTCGACACCGCGTAACTATAGATTGTCATTTCCGCCGTGTTATTTTCGGTGATCTTCATCATCCTGATATTATATATCAGGGAACTCAAGCTCATAAATCTATTAAAATTATCTCTGCTGTCAAAGCTCGAAAATTCATATCAAACGGCTGTGCTAGATTCCTAGCATCGATTAAGGATACTTCTGCTAGTGTTAATAGTATCGATAGCCACTCCGTTGTTCGTGAATATCCTGATGTATTTCCGGATGAACTCCCGGGATTACCACCCGACCGTCAGGTAGAATTCACCATCGACTTGATCCCTGGTGCCTAACCTATTTCTAAAGCTCCGTACCGTATGGCCCCGATGGAACTGAAGGAGTTGAAGGAACAATTGCAAGAATTGTTAGATCTGGGATTTATAAGACCAAGTGTTTCACCTTGGGGTGCTTCGGTCTTATTTGTGAAGAAGAAAGACGGTAGTATGCGTTTATGTATTGACTACCGAGAGCTGAACAAGATTACTATTCGTAATCAGTATCATCTGCCTCGCATTGATGATCTCTTTGATCAACTTCAGGGGGCTCAGTTCTTCTAAAAAATCGACCTGAGGTCCGGGTACCATCAGCTAAAGATCAAGAATGATGATGTTCCCAAGACCGCCTTTCGTACTCGATATGGTCATTACAAATTCTTGGTTATGCCCTTTGGGCTAACTAACGCACCCGCAGTCTTCATGGATTTGATGAATCACGTATTTCAAAAATTCCTAGACAAATTCGTTATTGTCTTTATCGATGACATTCTAGTGTATTCTAAGAGTCACGAAGAGCATGAAGCACATCTACATGCAGTACTTGGAACCTTGCGGCATGAGAAGTTGTACGCTAAGTTTTCCAAATGTGACTTTTGGGTTAACCAAGTGGCATTTCTAGGTCATGTCATATCAGCAGAGGGAATTATGGTAGACCTAACAAAGGTTGAAGCTATTACAAAATGGCCAAGACCCACTTCTGTTACCGAAATACGAAGTTTCTTGGGTCTTGCTGGCTATTACCGAAGATTTGTTGAAAGATTCTCGGTAATTTCTTTACCACTCACAAAACTCCTAAGGAAAGGGGTGAAGTACTCATGGAATGAGGAACAAGAGAAAAGTTTTGAAGAATTGAAGAAACGACTTGTATCCTCTCCGATACTCGCTCTCCCTTCTGGATCAGGAGGTTACCAAGTCTACAGTGATGCCTCAAAGAAAGGATTAGGTTGTGTGCTAATGCAACATGGGAAGGTTATCGCTTATGCCTCCCGTTAGTTGAAGCCTTATGAAGTTAACTACCCTACACATGATTTAGAACTAGCCGCAGTCGTATTTGCACTTAAGATTTGGCGACACTATCTGTATGGTGAGAGTTGTGACATCTTTACCGACCACAAGAGCCTCAAGTACATATTTACGCAGAAGGAGCTAAATATGAGGCAAAGAAGGTGGTTAGAACTTTTAAAAGATTACGACGTTAATATTCAATACCATCCAGGTAAAGCCAATGTTGTAGCTGATGCGTTGAGCCGAAAGAATTCCAGGACTATATCTTGCTTACAAATTCAGCCTCGTATTATGAGGGATCTCGAAAGAATGAACATTTGGTTTCAGGTTAGTAAATCTGATGGATATCTAGCTAGAATGCAGATTGAACCCGACCTCATATCACGGATTAAAGATGCACAGAAGCAAGATGGAGAACTTTGGGCAATTGTGCAAAATATTGAGGTGGGTAAGCAATCTGAATTTCGTATAGACCATCATGGGGTGATTTGGTGCGGCAAAAGACTTTGTGTACCCGATGACTCCACCCTTCGTGAGTCATTGTTAGCCGAAGCTCACAGCTCACCATTTTCAATTCACCCAGGATCTACCAAGATGTATCGAGAGTTAAGACAGAACTTCTGGTGGAATGGCATGAAGGAAGACGTTGCTCGATACGTAAGTAAATGCCTCACTTGCCAACAAGTGAAAATTGAACACAAACGAGCAAGCGGTCTGTTGCAGCCATTGGATATTCCCATATGGAAGTGGGATGAGATCACAATGGATTTTGTTACCGGTTTGCCTAAGACATTCAAGAAGAATGATGTTGTATGGGTTGTTGTCGATAGATTGTCAAAGTCAGCACATTTTCTCCCGATTCAGCAAGGATTTTCGGTTAGTAAGTTATCCGAAATATTTCTTCAAGAGATTATTCGACTCCATGGCACACCGTGTTCCATTGTTTCAGATAGAGACCCACGTTTCACCTCCCGATTTTGGAAAGGTTTTCAGGCAGCTTGGGGTACACGACTGAAGTTTAGTACGGCTTTCCATCCACAAACAGATGGGCAGTCAGAACGCACGATTCAGACCTTGGAAGACATGCTTCGAGCATGTGCACTTGAATGGTCTGGAAACTGGGATGAATATCTATGCCTTGTTGAGTTCGCTTACAACAATAGTTGGCAAGCAAGTATTGGCATGGCACCTTTTGAACTTTATACGGTCGGAAATGTCGCGCACCGATATGCTGGGATGAAGTTGGAGAAAAGATTATTGAAGGGCCAGAACTAGTTCAGAGTACAAATGAAAAAGTCACTATGGCACGAGAAAAACTGAAAGAAGCTCAGAGCAGACAAAAGAGCTATGCAGATCAAGATAGACGACCACTCGAATTTAAAATTGGTGACCACGTATTCTTAAAGGTATCACCTTGGTGTGGCGTTCGTAGATTTGGAATTAAAGGGAAGCTTAGTCCTCGTTTCATAGGTCCGTTTGAAAGAATTGGAGAAGTATCATATCGACTAGCTCTACCGCCTCAACTCTCTCACGTTCATAACGTTTTTCATGTCTCTTCGTTAAGAGGATATAATTATCATCCACTCCATGTCATTAGTTATCCGTTACTTACTATTCACAAAGATTTGTCCTACGAAGAAGAACCAGAAACCATCTTAGATCATCAAGAAAGGGTTATGCGTAGGAAAGTAATTCCGTTTGTTAAAATCCTCTGGAAAAATCACTCTGAACACGAAGCAACATGGGAATCTGAAGAATCAATTCGCTCTCTATACCCTAATCTATTCTAGCACTAGAATTTTAGTCGAGGTAACAGTGAACCTTGCTCTTTGATCTAGGTTCATTTGTTTCTGTTTGTGATCATTCATGCTTTGCCTTATGTGAATATATCTTAGTTATGATTAAGCATGTTTATGTAGGAGATATCAGTACCAATAGTCACTCTTGTTATCTCTAAGTTTTCTGCATGATTAAATATGTTATTAAGATACGTAGAAAAAGAACCATTAGGACATGATGGTAAGGTAATTAACAATTATGGTCATGAACGTAATTATAAATTTCAGATATACATGTATGTTTAGGATATTCTTGTTACATAAGTTAGTAACTCTGCTATGAAAGTTCCGTTTCTGTTATTTATGCGATATGTTATATTCTTAATTGAAAAATTTCGAGGACGAAATTTCTTTTAAGGGGGTAATAGTTGTAATAACCATAAATTTAAAAATCATTATTCTAGAAATAAAAGAATAATAATAATTTATAATAAACTAAACATTTATCTTATGATCCATCTTTCTGTATATCAACCAAAACTATTATTATTATTTATAAATTAACCTATAGGAAACCCTAATTAAGACACCCAAGTAATTTTATACAAACCCTAAAAATTTCAGAACAATCGGAATCAGGATCAGGGCCCCTAAAACTCAGGGGGGGTAAAACCCTAGTCACAATTATCTTAAAATCGTGCTGTCAAAAACGAATTTGGAGAAACTGTCAAGTCATCAGGCCTAGTCCCAACCGTGGCTACTCTATAAAATATAGGTAACCCTTACGGACCGTAAGGGTTAATTGTTACGGTCCGTAAGGGGGGGGGGGCAAAATTCGGGTATAAATAGAGGACATTGGCACTTGAATCTGGGCGCTGAAACGACGAAAGAATTCGTAATATACTTCGAGTTATCGTCTGTTTACTACAATTAACACACGAAAACACTAATTAGTATAGCGGGGTGCTGCAGAACAGGGTATTAACTCAATCGCTACTATGATTCAATGTCCGATTGATTGAAATCAATCCAATGGATGTTTAAGTGCTGCTTAAATTTGGGTTATGCTTTGTCATTAGTCGTGATTCCGATGGATGTTTAAGTAATTTCACTTTGTCATTAGTTGTGATTCCGATGGATGTTTAAGTGTTTGCACTTTGTCATTCGTTGTGAATCCGATGGATGTTTAAGTGATTTCACTTTGTCATTAGTTGTGAATCCGATGGATGTTTAAGTATCGCACTTTGTCATTCGTTGTGAGGATTTTAATCTCGTGAGTTATCGTAAATGCTGTATTAAGTTACTGACCTAGTTTGTGTGCATGTTATTTAAATTAGGTTAAAAGACTAATCAGTAGTCTAAACTCTGCCCGTATAAATCTGAAATATTATCACAAGGTAGCATCACTTTGGAATTATTAAGGTACGGATCCTTACCCCACTTCTTATTGCTTCATATTCAAATTGTTATAAACCCATTAATTTCATATATCTTTTAAAACTCCTCACATCTTTGATTATCGATTCATTTGACAGTCCGTTAGATTCCTATTCTAATCATAACCTTGGATTTAACTTTCATGTCATGCGATAGTATTCTGTTAGTTGTACTCATTATCGCATGTTCCAATATATGTTACGTCTTGTTATGAAAAATATTTTGATAAGTTATGTGAATAAGCCCATTTGTACTCTGATACCCTGAGTATCGCCTCTCGTGGAGTGTCCCACGGGCATGTTGTTGCGGCATCAACATCATGTGCTCCATCCGTGACGGAGAGACCAGTTCACGGCGTCCCTAGGTACAAGTGGGGTACAAAGCTACTAGGAGGCGTATGGATCGATCCTAGGATTTAAGTTAAGGAGGTGGATAGCGGGTATGCCAACTCGCCATCTCATGTGATAATTATGCAGTAGTAGCTACCTGTGTATTGTCACGTTTTAAGTTTGGCTCATGGGTACATCCGTATGATATTATTATGAAATTATGTTATTGCATCGTATCATTTTCGCATAAAGTTCCATCTGGATAACATTTCATATAAAGCGTTATTTGTTATTTGAGCCTATTATTCCGTACTGAGCATTTGGCTCATTCCGTAAACTTTTTGTATATACAGGTCCGCATGTTACTTTGGGCGGGGAAAAGAGAGAAGAATAAAGCCTAGGAATAAATCTGAAGATGTTAGTTAATCAAATCTAATATGTCCGCTTATATATATTAAACTTAAGTTTAGTGGTCGTATGATTGTATCCTTGCCAAATAAATAAATGGAATTATGACTTTTGTTTATGATACCACTGAAATTGTGACACGTCAGCCCTTCCGGGTTGGGGTGTTACAGTAAGTCTATTTCAGATATTCCTGTCGTTCGGGATTATTCTGAAGTATTCCCTGAAGATTTACCTGGTCTACCTCCAGCACGCCAAGTCGAGTTCCGCATTGATCTCATACCTGGTGCAAATCCCATTGCCAGAGCTCCATATCGTCTTGCACCGTCTGAGATGCAAGAGTTATCTAAGCAGCTTCAGGAGCTCTCTGACAAAGGTTTTATCCGTCCTAGCTTTTCACCTTGGGGTGCTCCCGTTCTTTTTGTCAAGAAGAAGGATGGATCTTTTAGGATGTGTATCGATTATCGTGAGCTTAAAAAGCTTACCATCAAGAATCGATATCCCCTATCTCGCATTGATGATCTCTTTGATCAGTTACAGGGCACTTCTTATTTTTCGAAGATTGATCTACGTTCCGGATATCATCAACTTCGGGTGCATGAAGAAGATATTCCCAAGACAGCGTTCCATACTCGTTATGGGCATTACGAGTTCACAGTCATGCCATTCGGTTTGAATAATGCTCCTGCGGTTTTCATGGACTTAATGAATAGGGTCTGCAAGCCTTATTTGGATCAGTTCGTCATTGTTTTTATTGACGACATCTTGATTTATTCTAAGACGCGAGCTGAGCATGAGCAACATCTTCGTCTTACTCTGGAACTCCTAAAGAAAGAGCAACTTTTTGCCAAATTCTCCAAGTGCGAATTTTGGCTTAAAGAAGTTCAATTCTTAGGACATATTATCAACGAACAAGGTATTCATGTAGATCCCTCCAAGATCAGTGCGATTAAGGATTGGGATACGCCTACTACTCCCACTGAGGTTCGTTCTTTTCTTGGTCTAGCGGGTTATTACCGCCGCTTCATTGAGAACTTCTCAAAGATTGCAGTTCCTCTAACTGCTCTAACTCAGAAAAACAAACCCTTTGATTGGGGATTCAAACAAGAGGAAGCTTTTCAACACTTGAAGCAGAAACTTTGTGACGCGCCTGTTCTGACTTTACCTGAGGGCAATGATGATTTCGTCGTTTATTGCGATGCATCTAAATTGGGCCTTGGTTGTGTTCTGATGCAAAGGAACAAAGTCATAGCATATGCATCGAGGCAGTTGAAGATACATGAGAAGAACTACACCACTCATGATCTTGAGTTGGGTGCAGTTGTTTTCGCTCTAAAGATCTGGAGACACTATTTGTATGGTACAAAATGTGTGGTTTTCAAGGACCACAAAAGTCTTCAGCATATCTTCAACCAGAAAGAACTCAACATGAGGCAACGACGTTGGGTTGAGCCACTAAACGACTATGACTGCGAAATTCGCTACCATCCTGGTAAGGCGAATGTCGTAGCCGATGCATTGAGTCATAAGGAACGTACTAAGCTTCATTGTGTACTTGTACAATCTGTTATTCAAGCTCGATCCGATATCCAAGCACGCATTTCTCAGGCTCAACAATCTTGTGTTTCACAAGGTTTAATGGATAAGGAATTTCCCTATCACATAACGCCTGCTCTGGAACTGAAGGACATTGGATCATATTACGTCATGGACCGTTTGTGGGTCCCAAGCCAAGATAACCTTCGCACCTTGCTTATGGATGAAGCCCATAAATCGTGTTATTCTGTTCATCCTGGCTCAGATAAGATGTATAAGGATCTTCGTATTCTCTATTGGTGGCCTGGTATGAAGAAAGACATTGCCTTATACGTATCAAAATGCCTTACTTGTCTTAAGGTTAAGGCTGAACATCAACGTCCTTCGGGTTTATTGGTGCAACCAGAGATCCCAGTTTGGAAATGGGAAAACATTACTATGGATCTTGTTACCAAACTCCCACGCACAAAGAAAGGTCATGATGCCATCTGGGTAGTTGTTGATCGTCTTACTAAGTCAGCGCATTTCTTGCCAATCCGTGAGGATTTTCCTGCTGACAAACTTGCTAAAATCTATGTGGATGAAATTGTAGCTCGACATGGTGTTCCTTTGAACATCATTTCTAACAGAGATGCTCGTTTCACTTCTCATTTTTGGAGAACCATGCAATCTGCTATGGGGACCCAACTTAATCTGAGCACAGCTTATCATCCGCAAACGGATGGTCAATCTGAAAGAACAATCCAGACTCTGGAGGATATGCTTAGAGCTTGTGTGATCGACTTTGGTGGTAGTTGGGATTCACATCTTCAGTTAATTGAATTCTCCTACAACAACAGTTATCACACCATCATCAAAATGGCTCCTTTCGAGGCTCTCTATGGTCGAAAATGTCGTTCACCAGTCTGCTGGAATGAGATCGGCGAGGCTCAACTTACTGGACCTGCCCTCATTTTAGAGACAACAGATAAGGTTAAGAAAGTTCGTGATAACCTTCAGACAGCTAGAAGCCGTCAAAAGAGTTACGCGGACCCAAAACGCAAACCCTTGGAATTTCAAGTCGGTGATCGAGTATTACTTAAGGTCTCACCTTGGAAAGGTGTGATCAGATTTGGAAAGAAAGGAAAACTTGCACCTAGATACGTTGGACCATTCAAGATCGTCGAAAGAATCGAAAAGGTAGGCTACAAACTTGAGTTACCTCCTGAACTTGGAAATGTTCATCCGACTTTTCACGTGTCCAATCTCAAGAGGTGTTTAGCTGATGAGAATCTCCACATACCACTTGACGAAATTCGTGTTGGCAAAACACTGAAATTTGTTGAGAAACCTGTGGAAATCATGGAACGTGAAGTCAAGTGGCTCAAACGCAAGCGCATTCCTTTGGTCAAAGTTCGCTGGGAAGCTAAACGTGGACCCGAGTTTACTTGGGAACGCGAAGATCAAATGAAGGAGAAATATCCGCATCTTTTCCCACGAGTTTCCTCTAAATAAATTTCGGGACGAAATTTCCACAAGTAGGGGAGACTGTAACATCTTTGCTTGTAATCATTGTGAACAGTTCTATTATTAATAAAACAATGTTATTTGATCCCAATGTTTGTTTGGTTGTGTTTTACATTTTTCATGTTTTGACTTTTGTCCAATTTCAAACTCTATATCACTTTCTGGAGAGTTATACGCAAACTGGTGCGTAAACGTACTTAGTTTAATGTGAAAAATATTCCGTAACATCAACATATACTCAACATACCTTAAATAACCTTTACATAACTTAGAAATAAGTTTTGAAGGCTTTGGTATGGCAAAAACAAGTTAATTCGGCTACAGGGACTAAATTTGACAAACTGCGAAAGTATGCCAATTTGAACTGTAACAGACATTCCGGAACATGACCATAAGTTAAACACTCCTTAAATATCCTTTACATAGCTTAGAAATAGGCTTTGAGAGGTTCGGTGTGCTAAAATATACTTTTGGGACATTTAGGGACTAAAAGTGTCAAAAAGTGCACAAGTTTGCACTTTTGCGCTTAACTTACGTTCTGAATACATCCGGACATCCAAAAATTTATGTAAGCACTATAATATTTTATTTTAGTGTTTGGCATGAGAAAAATCCATTCGTCGCGCAATTTGGATCGTTTTTCGCGCTTATGCGCATTCCGTCGTAATTAAGCGAACATCGCGATCGTACGGCCAAACGAACCGACATCTGAGATATTTTTGAACATGTTTCATGTCCACAATGTTTAGGCATCATTTTAGGGCCTTAAAGTTGGCTTTACGGGCCTTAGAAGTGTCGGAAATGGCCTTAAACACCAACAGGGACTGAAACTGTCAATATGCAAACTTGTTTATGATCTGACAAGGCCATGCGGCCCACGTAAGATATGTGTGTATCCTTAAGCGGCCCGCGTCAGTCCCCAGACAGCAGAAACATTGCAGAAACATTGGATCTGGTCCATTTCACTTGTGCACATGGTATTGGGCAATACTAGAGGCTCAAATGGTTTTCAAAAACCACTATCTTAAGGTGTATGGCCAAGATCAAAGCACGGTTTCCAAGAAACGATCCTAACGGCTAACCAAAAACTATTAATACCCCCCCATGCCATTGCAAAACCCACAAGAATTTTGATTTGAGAAGCTCTAAGTTGGAACCATTGTTTCATACCTGAGCTACTTGAATCGAAATTAGCATTCGGGGACCCTTCGTAAGTATTCCTTCGTTCTTTTATTGCTTTTCGAGTCTTTTCAAGTCTGAAAGTCAAACTTTGTTTGACTTTCTGCGTTGACCAGTTTATGGTCAATGCGAAGTTCGTTTGAACTTCGCAACGTGAGTGTAATCACGTTGGTTATAGTCCCTTGGGACTATGCCTACTGATTACCACGTTGTCTAGGGTCGTAGGGTAAGCGATCTAATAAATCGCTTATACCTTCGAACCCGACCCATTTGGTCGATCATTAGGATCTGACCAAATACATTAGGTGACCATAGAATATAGGGAATAACCTTCCGAGGTTATACCTTATGGTCGCTTCGTTAAGTAGTTGTATGATAGGTAGTATATATGCCTTAGGTAAATTACCAAAATACCCTTTTCATGTGTAATCGGTAATTAAGCATATGTAACCTAAACTTTTGTCACATAACTGATTATGTAACATGTTTAGGCATATAACACTTTTCATAGGACTAGTTAGACGTTCTGAACGCGTTTCACGCGAACGATGCGTTAAAGTAGCATAAGCTACCTAAACGGGTCGTAATGGGTCGTAAGCACTTATGATTAGGTTTCATTTAGTATGTAGGCTTTATTAAACCATATTACATGAGTTCCCATACTCGTTTGGTTTACGAACCCTCATACTATCTAAATCCTCCGATTTAGGTCCGATTTATTAACATAGTTACCTATATTAGGTGCCGTTTGATTCCGTGATCTCTATCATTGTTTGGTTGTCACTTCAGGACTACTGAGTAATCTCAAGTGAGTACATAGACCCCTCTTTTACTGTTTTCCAAACTGTTTTGGGGTGAAACACATGTGCCTACTTGTTACTTTCATGCTTTCCTGTTTTCACATCATATACCTACTATGTTTGTTAGTACATTATAGTACATGATTTACATTACATTTCATGCTATGTATGTCCATTGTGTGCATACTTAGTATATCGTTTTACATTACATTTTATGCTATGTATGTCCATTGTGTGCATACTTAGTACATTGTTTTACATTACATTTCTGCTATGTATGTTGACTGATAGCATGCTAGCACATTGATTTACATGACTTTTCTGCTTTGTATGTTAACTTAGCATACTTAGTACATTGTTTTCACATGACATGTATACAACTGCTATAACATTTGGTTTGCACAAACGAGACTTATATACGTTCATTAACATTAGCTACGCCGCTCGGTAGTAAGTACTGGTACCATAGGACTTGACAAATCCCATTCCTGACATCCCGGGTTTGTTTGGATGTAAGGAATGACTGAATCCGAAAACATTTCTTTTGATAACCTTGACTGAAAGGGTTATCCGACTGTCTCAAGGCTTGAATGTATGCGTTAACTTACCACATAAATGTTTGTATCAATGTAACATGCATTACTTTGCAAAACATAACTTTTTGATATATTCAAAATACTTTGTTTTGTACATTTCTACATTATGATTATGGGACAATACTTTACTTACAATACATAACATTTGATACACATTACTTGACTACTTTTGGACTTATAAACATTTGACATGGCTTATACAAGGACTTTTGACTATTGGTTTAAACATAGACTTTATACATTGGTGGTTTGTTTAAGTGACTTAAGTAACGAGATGTGAGTAATATGATACAAGCATGGTGGATACGTCGCTGGTACTTCCTATATATAAGTGTTTGTATTATATTACATATCATAGCGTTATTTAAATCATTCAATTTGGACTTATACTTTTTACACAAGTAACACAACTTTCACAAGACTTTGGTTTACAAACAACTTATCTTATATAACTCATTTTACTTGGTTATACATTTGAACCATACATTATTCTCTTATTTATACATATCATCTGATCTTATCGTTTTTCAAATGATTTACAAGACAAAGCAAATTACAAGGTTCATGGCTAAACATTTTCTAAACTCCTAAGTCATGAATCCTATTTTCACAAAACCTATGTATCTCACATGCATTTTTATGCTGACGTACCTATTTTCACATGTGTTTTCAGGAGCTTTTGCGTAGGACGATGATCGTGACACTAGGGCGGACCTGTGCCTTAGAGACATAAAACGAAGATAGACTTAGTTTAATTATGTTCCGAACTCTTTATTTACTGTTTAAGACAATGAAACTTCTATGTTGATGTTGGTGCACTACATCTGTTGATTCCGTCTAGGTGTCAGGATCAGGTTTTATGTCGTATTGTATAGCATAGGGCACGTTTTACGAGAAAACAGGAGTCTGTATAGGTGTTACATGTCTGGTCCGCTCATAGGGACATAGGGAGTCTGGTCCGCTTATATGGATATGTCTGGTCCGCTTATACGAACAAGTCTGGTCCGCTCGAACGAACAAGTCTGGTCCACTCGAACGAACAAGTCTGGTCCGCTCGAACGAACAAGTCTGGTCCGCTCTAACGAACAAGTCTGGTCCGCTCGAACGAACAAGTCTGGTCCGCTCGAACGAACAAGTCTGGTCCGCTCGAACGAACAAGTCTGGTCCGCTCGAACGAACAAGTCTGGTCCACTCGAACATACATCATCTGGTCCGCTTCAATGAACAACATCTGATTCACTTATTTGTTCAGAGTTGGTTCGCTCGTTTGTTATTTGCCTTGAAATACGTGTTAAGTCAGTATGGATTCCGAGTTCTACAACGCATTTGCTTCATCGACTACTCCAGCTTCAATTGCTCAAAACATGAATGCAGAAAATGAAACCGGAACAATGCAAAAACCCCCGAAGCTTATGGGAATTGAAGATTATCACGGATGGAAGAAACGGTTTGAGAATTGGGTTCAGGCGAATCATCTAAAAGCTTGGGAGAGCATCGAAACTGAATATGAGAGGCCAAAGAATACAATGGGAGCTGATAAAATCATTTCTGAATTTACTGAACAAGAGAGGGAAAGTTATAAAGGAGAGAAAATGATGATCAATTTGTTACAACAAGCGATAAAAGAAGATATATTTGTGTTGCTTCAACATGATGAAAATTCTTATTCTATCTGGGAAGCTCTTCAAAAGAAGTTTGAGGGAAGCACTGAAATGTTACAAAGTAAAGCAGCTTTGTTGAAAAAAGAGTTTGAATTGTTTACGTGCATGCCTGGTGAAACAACAAAGAGTCTTATTGAAAGATATTGTCATCTTGTACGCACCATGTCACAGTTGAAGATTACAAAAACTCCAGCAGAATGGGTTGAAAAGCTTGCTAACGCGTTACCGCAACAGGAATGGGGTACATATCTGATGATATTGAAGAATTTCGGACAGTTTAAAAGGTTATCGATTGCACAGTTTATAGAAAAGTTGGAGGCACAGGATCTGGAGCAGACCTCAACTATCTTTTGAACTTCCACAATCTTCTCAATCACTTTGACTTCTTTCAATTCTTTTGCAGCTTTCCTCTCTTTTAGTTTCTTCAATTTTTCTGCAAAATAAAATTCAAAACTGTCAGAAGATAAATGAGATTTTCCAATGTTTATCTGTTCAACTTCTTCATCATCATCACTGCTATCTGTTGAACTGTTTTAAGAGGAAACAGATTCTTCATCTTTTTCTTCATCATCAGATAACACAGCCATCCATTCTTTCACCAACTCTGGCCTATGCATAATCTGAGCAATAAAAGCTTTAACATTAGGATCAGCTGGAATGTACTTGTCCCAGCTAAAACCATCAGCCATTTTCTCGTCATCTTGATCCATGATGCCATAGTAAGCCTTTTTGTTTGCATCTTCAATCATTCTTCCATGTGCAGTTTGTGGCTCCTTTTGTTGATGCGGTTGATGAGTGATTTGCTGATAAATGGTTTTCCTATAATAATCATCTTTCCCAGACGACTCCTTTGCTCCTCTTGGCTCCTGATTCTTGCACTCTCTTTTAAAGTGACCTTTCTCCCTGCAACGAAAACAGACAACTTTAGATTTATCAAATCCAAGATTAGAAAGATTAGCATCCAAGAAATCATTTCTTCCTGTAATCAATCTAAATTTTTCTGCTATCCTCAAAACACTAGCTAAAGCCCATTTAATATCCATCAGTTCCAGCTCCTCTGCATCGATCTGGTCATAATCTTCCTTTGTGAGCATCGGATTACCAATTCTTCCGGCAATCAACCCTTCATAAGACTCTAACGCAGTGACCAATAATCCCATATGATGCTTTACAATTTCTTCAGAATAATTTTGACCATTTTGAAGATGTAGAGCTACATTGCACTGAATCAAATGCCCATTTCCAGCAGATGCATTTTGAACACTTGGAGGATTTACTGTAGAGAACCCACTAGTGTTGACTGATCCTTGACTGCTAGGTGTAGACTGATTTCCAGCACTAAATGCAGTTTGTATCTTTGGACTGACTTCATCAGTTTGAACATTTCCTTTATAATACAATTTAATATCTTGTTGATGAGTTGAACTATTCATTCTAGCAATTTGAAACAGAAATAACTTCAACTTTCTCATCTTTTACCGGCGTCACTTGTTTCTTAGCACTCCACATTTGACCTTCCGGAGTACCTCTTTTATAAAAATTTGTCTCTTTTTGAACCTTTTGTTTTTGAATAACATTTTTAGGTTTCCAAAACTCTTGAGGTTTTTTCATATCAACAGATATTCTCCAACTCTGTGTTGTTTTGAATCTGGGTGTGTGAGAGTTCCAGGTCTGTCTTGAATCGAACCTGTTCGGGTTTAATTTCCAATTTTGATTTGAAGCAAACTTGTTTGTATTGTACCTCCAAGTTTGTTTCGAATCAAATCTGGTTGACCTTGGTTTCACATCCTTAGATTTATGTTTTTCAACATCAACAGGCTTTGGATTTGGACACTTTCGTGCAACATGTCCAATTTGATCACATTTAAAACACATTTTCTTTGAAACATCCTTGGCCTGTTGTTGTTTCTTTTTCATAGCATCAAACTCTTCATTAGACTGTTGTCCAAATTTGAGTTTTTCCTCTTCTTTCAAGCTTTTCCCTTGAACAAAACTCATCTTTTGTTGCAAAATTGGTTTTTTACTTTGATTCCAATTCCGTTTCTTTTTATAACCCAAACCAGCCTTCATGTTTTTCTTCTTAAAACCTGGTTTGTTATAAAACGATTTATGACCTTTACCAGCAAACTTTGGAATCTCAGACTTCTCAATCTCAACCATTTTAAAAACTTTATCGACCTTCTCTGAAATCACATTCTGAATCGGGAATACAACATCTAAGAATAATTTGTCCGATCCAATCATGGTATAAACCAATCCTTTTGAATCATCATTCAAATTTTTCTCGGATTTTGTGTTTTTCAGATAACCATCATAAAGATTTCCTTCATCTTCATCCTGTGATTCAGACTTACCTTTTGTAGACTCATCTTTCAAAACGCTTTCAACAACCTTACTTACCACCTCTGAATCATTAGCATCATCAGATTTGGAGTAAGTCACATCGATACTTTCAGGTAACTGGTCAGCTATGTTCAAACCCTTTGCCACCTTTTCCTCATCATAAAAAGTATAATTGTTTCTCAATGGTGGTGGTACCTGATGAAATTCTGAACCAATACCCTTTTTGCAATTTTCAGTATCTTTGTCATCTGGTGTGATGTTGAAAATGCGTTCGAGAATGTACGAAGAGTTATGATAACTTTGAAGTTTTGTAACAATCTTTTCTTTTTCAGCCAAGACTTGTTTAAGATTTGCAATTTCATCAACACATTTGTTTAATTCAATTTGCTTTTCTTTAAACTGTCTCTCATACATTTCTTTGGTTGTTAAAGTTTCAGACAATCTTTGATCAAAACTTTTGACTTGGCTCTTCAAAGTATCATAAGCTTCTTGTACTCTCTGACTCGACCACTTTAAAGAATCATACTGTTTTTGTAAATCTTGAAATTTCGATTCTTTTTCAACACAATCGACACATTTTGTAGAACACAGTTGTCTATAAACATCATTATCCTTTTCAAGACCTTGACATTTCTGTGTCAAATTTTCAACTTTTAGTTTCAAAATTTCTTCCTTTTCAATCATTTCTTTACATTTTATTTTGAAAACATTTTCAAGTTTGCTTGTTTCAATATATAAACTATTATACATTGTTTACAATATATAATACATTGTTCTTTTCATCATATATTTGTTGTTAGAAAATACAAAAACATTTGAAAATTTGAAAAAGTAAAAAACATGATAAAATTAAAAAAAATTGAGTTTTGCGTAAAAAAGAGGAAATGATAGTACATCAGTAGACAGTTACAGTATGCTAAAGAATTGGAGAGTTTAAATGTGTTAAACGATCTCACCGTGGATGTGTCGGTAGATTTTTATACATTTAGTAAACTTTTTCGGGATATAAACCTAAATTCAAACTTGCTTATTTTGTGGGGAACACTACTTGGATATATAGGTAACCCCTGAAATCTCGTTTGAAAGGTCTCATAATCTGATATACTAGGTCTTTATACTTAATGATGTCTGGGGTATTATTCCGGGACTTCTGCTGAATGGTGGTTCTGACCTAGTCCCTGGCTAATACTTGCTGCAATGCTTGAAACACAGCATTAAACCCTCAGCATGCTGAAACAATAAAATTGATAAATGCTGCTGTTGTAAGCAACAAGATCCTCTAAAGGGGACACACCGAAAAGTCGAAGCTGATATCTCTCTGTGTATACGGAAGTATCGATCTGAGATCCCTCGGCCCTCGCATACCTAATTTATATACAGATATCATTGTAGTATACTCACCTGTAAGACTGATTATTGGGATTCTGGATACGGGAGTATATTCAAGAGGTGGGACACATGAATGAGTTTAAGTTCCTAAAATACCTAATTCGTATCCTGAATCAGTTGAAATTTGTATGAAAATTTAAGTGGACAAGTATATCGACAATCTAAGTGAATTGTTTAATTCTTAAAGTGAAATTAAGCTCAACGGTACTTGTGATTTGTCATAAACTGATATGATCCTCTGTCGCATACTCAAACAAAAATATTATTTGTAAATATGTTTGTACATATTTCTTTACTGCTTTATATTTTCAGAAAATACAAAAAGATTTTGATTTCTGCTTTATTTTCGACAACCGATGTCTGAGTGCTGAGTTTCAAAATCTAAGTAAGCTGATTGTGTTTCTGAAAATAAAACAAGTTCATTCATTTGAAACTTGAAGTTTTAAAATTAAAAAAAAAAACAGTTTGTGATATCTCCAAGGTCATTAAGTTGGACTTGGATGATTAACTGTGGGGGAGTTGGATGCTTATATTGTTATAAGTGTTAGTTTCCGATACGATTCGATGAAACTGCCAAATTCATGAGAAGTGGTTTAGAAGGTTTGAATTGTCAGATTACGATATCTGGAAGTTTAAAAAGTTGTTACTTATAGTTGTATGAGTGATTGCAGGAAAAGTCCAGACTACGATCCCGGAAGCTGAGTCTAAGGGGGAGTCTGAAGACGAGCTCAAAGCAAGGAGGAGCTTGTACCCGGAAAGCCAGGTGTCGATCCTAAAAGCACGGAAGCTTGACGAAAGGGGGAGCCTGAAGAAAGAGTCTACCGAGAGAGGGAGCAACGGAAGCTTGTAGACAGATCCACGGGGATTCTGTTCAAGATAGAGAAAGACAAGATGCTATGAGATTGACTACGGCAATATCCAAGGGGGAGTCTGTTAGTGCATTAAGTGTCTATCGCCTCCGTCAATCTAGCACGTAGCAGAAACCGAAGAAGTCTAAACTTTTATTGTAATATCTAGTTAAAAGGACAAGGTGGCAAACTTGTAAATAAGGAGAAATCCTTATATTCCTTGTGCCTATAAATAGGGAATTATAGTGTTAGGTTTGAGACTTTTGCCATTTAGAGCATTTGGAGAGCTAGAGATCTAGAGAGAGATTCTAGAGAGAGAAAGCTTGTCCACGTGATTCAGGTTCTTGTACGCTATCAAATCTATCAAAGAATCACAATTTATTTTACTATTCGTGTGTTCGGTCTCACTCGTGCACGGATTCCGCACGTCGTACGAGTTGGTTCGCAATCGAAACGGAGTCAAACCGGTCCTACAAGTCTTGTTTCAAGTTTTTGAAAACCTTGTCTTACATGTTCAGAGTCTTGTAAACAATGTATAGAGAAAGATGAGAGGTTTAGTGAGTTAGAAAAGTTGAAAGAAAAGTTGTTGTTTGATGTAAAAAATTTGAAACAGTCATATGATGTATTGAACAGAACTGTGAATAGTCTGGAAAAGACTAACTCTGAAAGAGAGAAAGCTTTGAAGATGTTGAATGCTACTATGATGACAAAGCAGAAAGAGATTAACATGTACATAGAAGAATGTGCAAAGAGGAAGAAAGAGTTGGAGAATGAAGCAGCTGAGAATGAAAGAATCAGAAGATTGCTGCAAAGTTACAAAGGTTGTGACTACGTAATGGATAGAATTTATCCAACAGTTGAAGGTTTCGAGGCATTTAAAGATGAAGATAAAACCAAAAAGACAAAGGAAAAGGATACTGGTAAGAAACAGGGTGTATGTTATAATAAGTGTCCGCCTCCGATTTGGGAAGGGTACTCATCTAGGAAACCTAACGAGGAAGAACTAAAAAAGGCGGTCAATATTAAGTTAGAATCTGAGATAACCGATGTTTTACCGGACAATATTGATGTCACGTTCACAGCGTCCGACACAGATCATGAGTCAGAATTGATAAAACGAGTGGTCGATCAAGTGTTGGATAAGGATGAGGAGTCAGAGTCAAAGTCCGAATCTCAAAGTTCGTGTCAGTCAGTCAGAAGTTCGAGTTCGTCTGTCAAGAATTCAAAATCGTCGGAAAAACGGGGTTATAGTAAAGAATTTTTATTGTCAAAATCTAATTTGAATGATGAAACATTTGAAGTTGTATATACTTTGAATTATTCTGACAAATTATATTTTGATAAAGAGTTTCCAATAAGAGGTGTCAAAACTGATTTGATAAAAAAGGTTTTCAAACTAACAGAAATTAATATTTGTGAAATAAAAGATGAAAATCTTAATGTAAAACCTAAACTTTACACCTCAAGAGTACAACAACGTTTGAACAAGAAAAAGGGTTACAATTTTGGTTCTGGTTTTCAAAAGAAACCAAACCACAATCGTAGCTACAAAAAGAAAGGACTTGGTTTTATTCCACCTGAAAATTATAAAAATGAGAAATATGTTCGAGATTTTAAATCAAAAATGACATATGTTGCAGGAACTAGCCATGAAGAAGAAGCAAAGAGCTCATTCTAGAAACAGTCAAACCAGGAGTTTCTTGATGAAAAGATGAAGAATGGAGCTTATCAAAGGAAAGAAACAAGAACCTGTTTCCGATGCAATGAATTTGGTCATATTGCATGGAACTGTTCGAAAGCGACAAACATAAAACAGGGAGTTTCTGGAAAACTGAAAGAAGTTGTTGTTGATAAAACCGAACCACCAACTGAAAAATTTAAAGTTTTCAAAAATTCAACATTTGAAGTTGGTGAATGTTCGAAGAGATTTTACAAGCGAAGTGTGAAACTTGACAACCAAAAATGGGTTGTTAAGAAATCAGAAGTAAAATCTGGCGATGAATCTGATTCCACAAAATCAGAGGAGCCACAATTTGATAAGAGTGATGAAAATTCAGTTCTTTCAATGGATGATGAGAACTTTCCACCATTGAGGACTGAAAATTTTAAAAGGAAAACTGGAAAATCTGAAATCTCAAATCAGGGTTATTCTGAGAAGGATAACTTTGATGTTGAGAAAGCGTTTAATGGGAAAGTTAAAAAGATTTTCGGAAAAATGGTCGATGGAAAAGTAAAAGGGGTAAAGGAGTTTTATGCTAAAAAGAAAGCAACTTACACTCCAACTGCTTCTGAACTGAAAACACCCAAGGCTGGTCAGGCTTGGGTGGACATTTTCTTTGCTTAAAACACCTGACTTGCCGGAGATCCCGAGTTTGTAATCGTGGATCAGGAATCGGCATCTTTCATGTTTAATAAAGTTGTTTTGAAAATTCTTAAAATTGTTAAAACTCTACAGGTTGAATGACTACGCCGGAGCTTCCAGGTTGGTAAGTGCGAAGCAGGAATCGGCATCCTGATTGGTAAAATAGTAATGTAGACGTAACATTCCTACAAGTGGTATTTTGTGTTTTTACAAGTGATTTTTTTTACAATTGATTTAGAGGTTGCTTGAATGCAAATGGTAAATCAGGGACATTAATTTGTACTTGATTTACTATATATGACAAGAGACAATATGATGAACCACATCCCCAACTTTACAAGTGGTAAAAAAACAAACTTATTTTCCGGAAATATCATTTTGATTAAAACAAACTTAAGTGTTTTGAAATCTTAATGAGAAAATGGTTTGTTGTGAGGGGGAGTTCTGATTGTTTATGCCAAGTGAATGGCGAATTGAGGTGATTCGATATTAGTTGTCACGTTATTGTACAGTTTGTTTTCAAATTTCCTAAAATGTGTTTGCATTTTAGGGGGAGTAGAAAATTTTTAGAAAATCCAAAAACATTTGAAAATTTGAAAAAGCCAAAAACATGATAAATTCAAAATGAGTTTCGTTGTGATAAGAGGAAATGATAGTACATCAGTAGACTGTCACAACATGCTAAAGAAATGAAATGTTAAAATGTGATAAACAATCTCACTGCGGATATGCCAGTAGATTTTTGCACTTTTAGTAGATTGTGACGAGATATAAATCTAAATTTCAAACTTGCTTATATCGTGGGGAAACATCTCTCGGATATATGGGTAAGCCCCGAAATCTTGTTTGAAAGGTTTCATAATCTGATATACTAGGTCTTTATACTCAATGATGTCTGGGGTATTATTCCGGGACTTCTGTTGAACGGTGGTTCTGACCTAGTCCTTGGATAATACTTTCCGCAATGCTTGAAACATAGCATAAACCCTCAGCATGCTGATGAAACAATAAAATTGATAGTCGCTGCTGTTGTAGCTAAAAGATCCTCTAAAGGGGACATACCGAAAAGTCGAAGCCGATATCTCTCTGCGTATACGGAAGTATCGACCTGAGATCCCTCGGCCCTCGCATTACCTAATTTATATACAGATATCATTTGTGTCATAATTACCTGTAAGACTGATTATTGGGATCTGGATACGGGAGTATATTCTGAGGTGGGACACGCGATTGAGTTTAAGTTTCTAAGACATTAATATCGTATCTCGAAACAGTTGAACTTTGTGTGAAAATTTAAGTGGACCAATATACTGACAATCTAGGTGAATTGTTTAGAACTTAAAATGAAATGAAGCTTAACGGTGTTAGTGATTTGTCTCATAAACTGATATGATCCTCTTACACGAACTCACAAAAATATTGTCTGTAAATATTTTATTTCTATATTTTAGTCTCTCAGAAAATCCAAAAAGATTTTGTGTGTGTTTTAGCATAATTTTTGAAAAAGTCAAAAAGATTTTCGACAACTGATGTTGGAAAACTGATTTTCAAAATTCCGAGTGCTAAACATGATGAGCAGCATTTGAGGGGGAGTGTTTGTGTAAATCTAACTGTTTTCGTTAAATCTAACCTTCTTCAAGTGGTTCATCATAGATATTTGAGAGAGAGCCTGAGATGTTGCAATTATATGTTTGTTTTAGTGATTATAAGAGTCATGTGTTGGTGCACAGGTATTTGATATGTGATAAAATTAGAAAATTTATGTCTGGGTTAAGATTGTGCAGGTAGCCAGGTTTTGATATTCTGAAAATCTCTGTTGGAAGAGAGCCAAGTTTCGATCCTGGAAATCAATTCTGAAAGCCTGTGTAGATCAGACAACGATCCTGAAGATGTTACTGAAGAACAAAAGAATGCCAGTAAATCGAGAAGGGGAGTCTGAAGATTAAAAGAAGAAAAAGCCCAGAGACTGATCTAGATTGAAGATGAGAAGACACGGTTTTGCAGTCAGGGTGTATTGGCGACTCCATCAACATCTGAGGGGGAGTCTGTTGGTGCACTACATCTGTTGATTCCGTCTAGGTGTCTAGGATCAGGTCTTATGTCGTATTGTATAGCATAGGGCACGTTTTACGAGAAAACAGGAGTCTGTATAGGTGTTACATGTCTGGTCCGCTCATAGGGACATAGGGAGTCTGGTCCGCTTATATGGACATGTCTGGTCCGCTTATATGGACATGTCTGGTCCGCTTATATGGACGTGTGTCACATAAGCGAACCAGAAACTCTATATATAGGGGTCATTAGGGCGGATCTCAGAAGATGTATGTGAAATTCCACGCCGAAGCTCTGCCGGTGTGAAGATCAAGCTGTAAAACGTTTCAAATCAATAAAACAAGCAGTTAGGAAGAAGAACAAGCTACTTCTACTTGCATTTCTTATTATGCCGCATCTGAAACGCAAGAGACAACCTCTGAACGACTCGTTCGGGTCAGCAAACGATCCTACAGTTGATAAATAAAATACATCGTTGTATGCCATGGTTATGAAATAATTAATTCTGTTACAACACTCCCCGACGTTTTCCGCCACGTCTTGTATGTTATACGTGGTCGGGGTGTGACAGATACCGTTTGAACAACATCAATGCTGGTACCGGTGTTCGTTTTTATCGTTTCGAGTCGATATAAATCAACGAGTCGTTACATTTCGTCAAGAAGTCGGTCTAAATCATGGACCGAGGGACCAAGCAATTGAGACGCAGTCGAGTTCCCATAGTCAAAATTCGATGGGAAGGAAAACGTGGCACCGAGTTCACTTGGGAACTCTAGAGTGATATGAAGGCCAAATATCCTCACTTGTTCATTGAGTCTTCCTCTTGAATAAATTACGGGAATAAATTTCCTAAGGAAGGGAAGATTGTAACGCTTCGCATTTCTGTACTTTAGAAACTTGTACTCGTAATGTATTCGGATTTCATTTCCAAACTTGTAATCTGAGACTTCGATCATAATGGAAATTCATTTTTATACTAATACTTGTTATACTCATATTTATACGCAAACAATCTTTAGATACATGTTTACATACAACCTAGACTTATCATACGCTTAAAACATCATTTATACATTGCCCGGTACTTGCACGATACTTACAAACACGTTCCATACTCGAAAACATGTTAAAACATAAACTTTGAACATAAAATGATAAAAATGTAGAAGTTCAGGGGCTAAAATGCTAAAAACCAAACTTGGTCAGGAGAAAGAGCCCCTCGTGGGGGGCGGGGGACTAACCCTTTTCCTGTCGCGGGTGGCGAGGGGAGTCAATCCACAAATTGTTGTTTCTTGGTTGCGGGTTGGTTACCTTTTTCCACCTCTTTTCTTCCCCAATCACCTTCTAACTCTATTAAAACTCAAACCCTACTTCACCAGTATATAGTCAAGCCTCCTACACCTCCATTTCACTTTTCCAAACCCTCAAACACTCTCAAACCACTCTCACATCAGCTGAAATCACAAGTTTGGTGTGACAACTGGCACCAAACCGGTAATTTCCGTACAATTTAATTATTATTTAATATCTGCAATTATGTGCTTAAATGTCAACATTGTCTGATTTCATGCTATACATGTGAATTCATGCGCGTTTTATACTTCAAATATGGCCTTATGCATTAATATTAGCGTTGCGTCAGAAAGACTAGTAAACTCACCGGTAAGACACATTGTGTCAGCAATTCTGCAGAAAGCAGTCAGACAGTAGAATTGGGGCCTAGGAGTAGGTTCAACGTCTAAAATACATTGAAAACCAAGAATGTATACAAGGGTTAACATATAGACTTTCCGGAAGCTAAAATACGCACTGAAAAGCACCCGAAACACACTTTAAATGCTGAATTTCATATATTTCAGAAAAATTCAGCATTGTAACAAGTTAGTAACATGTAAAAATATGACTAATTAGTCCTGAATGCTTTCCTAAGTGTCGGGAATTGAAAGTGTCACAAAAGGGTACATAAATGACACTAAACGGTGCAATTTAGCACTTTAACGAACCGGTATCTAACCGAACAACCGGACACTACCCGAAACATCAAAATTACACTAGAAGCATGGTTTTATTATTTCTGAGCTAGTTATGATCACCGAACACCCTAACACACTACATAACATATCATATGCATGGACACTAATTAATACACTTAACTTCCAACTAAATTCTCTAACCTATCCATCAAACTTACACTTTACCACCCCCCCCCCCCCCCGTTTAATGTGGACGGTCATGGGGTGGCCCCCATCAAGATCCTTACTTGATCCTTCTTGATTTCCTATGATCTTATAAGATTTAGTCGAAGATTATGTATGTACTATATGAAACACAATATACATTGGATAAGAGAATTAGATGGATATAAGTTAGAACTTGGAGCTCATTCATCTTCACACCTTCTTCCTCCCTCCCTTGCACCCACTCACGGCCGAGATCACCATCCCACACCACCACCTCCATTCAATCTTGTTCATCAAATCTAAGTTCATCTCAAGGTGTAAGAAGGTGTTTAATGAAGCTTGGTGGCCTTGGAGACTGAAGGACCTCTCCCGATTGCTTTTATCCATCACATTTATCATCTTCAACATCTTGTGTTCTTCCCTAGCCCTTGTGCTAGTAGTAAGCTTCTTCTAACTTGTTTTCACTTCATATTTAGTTGGATAAAAGATGATGAACATTGTTAAATCTTGAAGAACACTAAAGAACATGATCATGAAACTTTAACATAAGCTTAATAACATAAGAATACAAGTTGAATAGTGTTGATTTTCTTCTTGATGATTGATGATTTGTGTTAGTGATGTTGAACATCATAACAAACCTACTAGAATGTGATTAAATACATGATCTAGTAAGTTAAGGTGATGATCTTGTGAAAGACCAAGATGATCACACTTTATATACATGAACTTGAATGATGAAATTTGTTTTCATATGTAAAGATTATTTAAACAAAATACAAATCTTATAAATAGATGATTACAAAACTAATTTTCTCAAGAAACCAAGTTTATTTATAAGATTACAAGGTCATGGTTTCTAAGTAAACTAATCATTTTTTTTGTGATTAATCAAGACTAGGAACATGATTGTAACAAGAAAAATACAAAAGAAATATTTTTAGAAAAATCATCTTACAAGTTGTAAATGACTAAATCTTTCAAGAATGTGATTTGCAAACAAATAACAATGTTTTGAAGGGGAACTAAACCTACTAATTAACATGATAAGTTACTACAAGTTCTTACAAAAACTTCAAGTTCATTATGTAGTATAAATTACATGATCTTGGCTTATGGTAAGTCTTGATTGTATTATTGATGATTGAGGTTGATTTTAAAAGAAAATAAACACATGTTTTGAAAACATGGGAAACCTCCACTTTTAGGGGAAACTATGTCAAAATTTTTATAAAATTTTGACACTTAGAAACATATAAGTTTTGGTGAAACTTATTCCCTAAAAATTTACCTAAAAACATTTACCAAGGTTTCCCTAATTTTTGTGTAAATTTCAAGATTAAGATATGATGATTTCTTCAAGATAAAAGTGATGTTAAGTATGTATATTTTTGAGGAAAATATATATATTTATTGGTCACCAAATTTTGTGCTAAGTATATGAAATATGTATTGTATGTAATAGTGTATTAGGACTTGAAAATACACTAAATACTCCCAAGGAGTAGAAATACAAAAATACACATACAACATGCTTAGACAAATACAAGAACATATATTTATGAAAATATATTTCTTAAAAGATTATGTAACTTGGACAAGTTACAAACTTAAAATGTCTTTTTGGACGAAAATATATAACTCGGGTGAAAAATACAAGATACTTATATTTGTTTTTGAGAAAATAATATAAGTAAGATACATAGTTAAAAATATAAATTATTTTTAACAACAAAGAACATATACATAAAAGATGGTGACTTGTACTTGTGCGATACAAGTCTAGTGACTAACGTTAATAAAACACGTATAGGTCACGACACTATATAAGCAAACTCGGTGAAGTTTACGGCGCAGGAAACGTAAAGTTGTGAGTTCATGTCCCCACTTTTAAACTTTTACTTGTTTTCTAAACTTGGGGAAAATACATGTGTTATGGTATGTTGAATACAAAAACTACGGAATGATACATTAGATCATGTCACGAATAGGGTGCCATAAGCATCATTAATCAGTTACATACCAAGACCGCGGAACAAAAGATTAGATCTAATGGGTTTCAGGCAGCCACACTCTTGGTGATACTAGTACCAAGCAGTGCTTTTGTGTCTCTAGTTGTGAATCGACAGTCGTGGATTCGACAGTTAAAAATGCCTATGGTTTGGATGCTTCCTATGCCGTGTCACATGTTAATGGCCTTGCAAACCATTAGAGATCTCGATTTCCTTACATTTACAGAAATACTTGTTTCATACAAATTACATACCATGTTTTCATTCAAAGTATACAAACGTTCAATACAAAAACTGCATGAATTCACACCAACATTATGTTGACGTTTTTCCAAAAACTCACATGTATTTCAGGTAACTAAAGTGGATGTGCGCGGGGTCTTACTCTTGCTCTTGGATGTTGTTTATGTTGTTAGCTACGTGTGTCAAGACTCCTATGCCGTTTTGCTGGGTTTGGTTGTTATGTCCCACTCCGTGTGGTGTTATAAGGACCAAAACCTTTATGTTGGTCTTTTAAATAAAGTTGTAAACTTTTCAGACAATATGATGTCTTGTGATGTAAACACTTAACCTATGTTTTTAATTACGTAATGTTATTGGCATTTGGAGTTATTTTTACGAGCATGTAGTATGTTTACCATTCGTATGCAATGAGAACCTTTCAAGATCACACCTCGTACTTCCGCCTTAGAAAGGGGTGTGACATTAGGGCAGATTCTACTTAAGTTCAAAAGTGAGCTTCCATCTCACTTTTCTTCATGTTTTTTCATCTTTTCTTCTTCTTGAAAGCTTGGGAAACCTCTAGGAATGTTTTCACAAGTTTACTATGCTAAACTAAGGTGGAACATCACCATTTTGAGGTCCAAACTTTCTGTTTTAAAGTTATACGTTACAAACTTTTCATAAACTTAACTTTCTTGAAAGAATCTTGCACTTATCTTGCTTCTAACCAACCCTAAAGTTATAGGACTTGAACAGGGTTGATTCCCATGAGTTTAGAGGTCCAAGAACCTCCTAAACTTTCTGTTTTAACAAAGTTCCAAGCAACCTACAAGTGTTGAGATCATCCAAACTCACCACCTTCAATGTGGTGAGACTTGTGATTTGATAAATGTGTAAACCATGGAAGCCTTAGCTTTCCAAACTATGTTCCACTACTTCACTTGTATGATTTGTTAGCCTATCTTCATACCACTAAATCTTAAACAATTTCCAACAAAGGGACACGACTACATCACGTCACCAAACACTTTCTATATTTGGGATGCACGCATCTAGCTTGCTCACTTGGTTGTTTTAAGATTTAGTTGTTATTGTATTTTTATTTTAGTTTATATTCGTGACCAACTGAAACCATCAACATAGTTGATGATTTTATGCTTTGGTGAAATATATAATGAGGTTAAATGGATGTTCATCATCCTACCTTCATGCATGACCATACTTGACTAACCTAACATTTGGACTACTAACAAACTATATATATATACACACACATATATGTCTATAGTAGAAAGTTCAAATGAGAAGAATTTTTTTGTAAGAAGAAAAAAGAAGAAGTTTCAACCAATAAGAATGCATCATTTTACTTCATTTAATATTTGCATTTAATTTTAATATAAGGGTATATTGGTAAACTTACATAAATCATTAATTTGTATTCTTCCCCTTTAATAATTAACTAAATTAAATTTGTAACTCCTTTTCAAAATATATCTTTTATCCAAATTAAAAAACAACTTAATTTAAAGTGTAGAATAAATTACTAGTTGTGTAGGCTAAATTACGAGTTGTGTAGGATATATTTCGAGGTGTGTTTTGGTCAAAAATTACCGAAGTAATTAAGTGATCAAATTAGTTAAGTGAGGTAGTGTGCTAGAAATGAGTGTCGAAAATATGTTAATCAAATTAATTGTAAAAAACAGTTTCAGGATACGGCTCAAGATATAGAGCTGTATCTATGATCAAACAATGAGTAAAAGTAAAGTAAACGACACGGGATATACGAGGAAAGCCCTTGATCAATCTAGATCGCCGGCATAAAACCTCGGGAGCTGACAATCGCAGCTGCCTTGTTCTTCTATTGCTTCACAAATCAGGATACAGTGCTGGATGTGGTACGGATCGACTAAGTGTTACAATGAAACTTGAATACAAGTGTGGTGTTTGCAATGAGCTAGAGAGTGAAAGTGTACGAGAGTGTTAGTGAAAAATTGTGTGTTCTAAGCTGATCCGCCCCCATCTATTTATAGTAAAGATAAAATAACAAACTACCCTAAACTTGCGGGATCCACCGAATATTCCTTCTTCGAACGTTGTAGACCTGGTCTTTCGGGCTCAACGTCTCTTCCTCAACAAATTCGTCCGAGTCTTGAGGAGAAGAAGTCCTCTTGACCGTTAGCAAGTCTCAGCCTTTAACCTGCACGTGGTTAATTCAATAAGCCTCAGGATATCGCCCGAGATGTTAGCAATATCCTCTTCCAGCATCCTGGTCACAGATAAACAAACAAAGGCAGGATATTGGTCAGGATACGTATGTTAAGAAAATGACCCCTAACAATTGTCCCCAAATATATCGGTTGGGATACCAATCCAACGGATATATTTCAAAAGTTTCACCTCATGACTTAAGGTAATTAATACGACTAGACCCTTGAAATGACAGCGGTGCAACTTCCAAGACATTATTTACTCTTTACCCCCCTATATTCATCCTATATTAACCGAGGGGCTCCTTGTCTCGGTTATCCTTATCCGCAAGCAAACATCAGGTATCTTCTTTTCTATTCTCCTTTCTTGAATTTCTCTTAATTTTCTTAATACTCTCCATGGCACCACGAACGAAATCCCGATCAGACCGACCAGCCTCCATCCTCACAAGTCAAAACTTCATCACAGATCCAGCAAAGGAGATTTGGTGCTTCAACAATGCTGACATCGCTGCTCTTAAAGATTCCGGCGCCTTTCCCACCGGAACGGTCTTTCGCCCCTTCGACCAGGAAGCCCGATCGGACACGTCATCCGACGAGTGGGTTTGTTTTTCGCTTATCCTTTCTCTCTTGGACTCCGGTACCCATTTCCACCCTTTATTTCCAGCTTTTTCGACCTCACCGGCCTTAGCTATGCCCAAGTTATGCCCATGGTCTGGCGAGTCTTGATGGTGTTGGATCAAATCAAATCTCGTCATTTTCCTAACCTACTTGTTGAGGACCTTCCCGTAGCATACCGGTTGAGATCCCATGGCAATCACCGTTATCTTCTGTTTTCCATCAAGAACCCTTTGGTCCTTAAATCCACCAAGAATGAGGATCGATGGCGACGAAAATTCTTTTTCATAAAAAGAGACTCTATTGATAAGGGTTTCGATCTACCGGTTAAATGGTTAACCAAGGGTAGGATTTAGGGTTTTAGGAGTATCCCCAATTATATCTTCAAACTGTATCCCGGACTTATATTCTGATGTTTTTATGCAGCGAATTTCAGAGATTTAGTGCCTCCTAGTGCAGAATCCGAATCCAAGATCAAGGAAATCTACCGTCTTCCTGCCAGTGAAAGAACTTTTTCCCTGTCTCTTACAGATTCTCATCAAAAATCAAGCTCAGAAATGTCTGGTAAGCACATTCTCATATATTAATTATTTTTCAAAAATATGATGAGTTTTAAGAATATCTTCCCTTATGTAGTACCAGTCGTCAACCTTGAAGATTTCGAACTTGACGAATTGGATTGCTATTCCAGCCTTGAACCCGCCAAACAAGAATCCAAACCAAAGTCGTCTGCTACACCAAAGCCTACCTCCTCGAAAACTGTTTCTGCTCCCAAAGGCCCTCCGGCATCCAGGACCCGGGCATCCAGCTCTCGGAAGAGAAAGGAGACTGACTCCCCAGCTGTTTCTGAAACGTTCTCTCTTGAGAATCATGGGTTCAATGAAGCCACTTCATTCCTCAAACATGTAGAATTTTCTTTTTTGATATCCTGTACAAGTATGTTAGTCTTTATCCTGCTTATTTTTCACATTAATACCTGTGTCTTTATCGATAGGGTCTGGATCGTCTTATGCACTTATACGAAGACGCTTGCGGGCTTAACAAGATGTTGCAGATTCAGCTGGAGAAAGCTCAAGCCACCATAGTTGATCAAGGAACCATTGCAGCTGCCAAATCCCAGCACTATGAAGACAAATACAAGGCAATGACCCAGGAACATCAAGCTGCCCTCCACAAAGCTAATGAGGACGCTCAAGCCAAGCTAGATGCCGCCCTTCTTCAATATCAGCAGAATATGAGCTCATACCGGGATAGCCTTAAAGCATCCGTGGTCGTCTCCCTTCTCCAAGCCAGGATAAAGATGGCTTATGAGGCTATGGATTTGGGTTTTGAATGCCCCTCCTGGAACGTAAAGACTTGGGAGGCGAAACTAAAGGATCTTGGAGGTCATCCCGTTGCTCATTCTGCAAAACATGCTGGTGAAGAGCCTTCGAAGGCTGCAGAGGAGGTGGCCAATGCTGATGATGATGCCGAGAAGAATCCTGAGGCTGATGCTGGGGCGAATGTTGACAAGGAGGTTGCTGATCAAGGAGGTGCCGCGTCTTAGGCGGCGAAATGGGCGATGATGGATATATGTGCCAAGGCCGGAGCCCATTTCTAAATTTCGTGGTTGTGGTTGTTCAAACAATTTACTTTTCCTGTCTTCGAACAATTTTATATTTCCTACATTAGAACAATACGATGACCAAAGGTGGATGGGTCCTAGGTTTTAGGATGAAGCCCTTGGTCATCGATTAGTATAACTTGTTTTGAACGTAGTAACAGTTGTAGGTTGACGGGTCCTGTTTTGAGATAGATCCTGCAACCGTTACACAAGTATGGTAAAACCTAATTGTGCTTTTGGCGGATGGGCCTTAGTTTAAGGTGAAACCAAAAGCACAACTTTTGACTTGTTAATAATATAACTATCTTTTGACTTATTTTCTGTCATCTTGCATTACTTAGTGTGAGTCTTACCTTTGCAAAAATTCTGTATCGTTATCTTATAAAATATCCTGATTAGTATGCTTAGCAACATACTAAAAAAGCCTTTTATTAGATAGAACTTCCAAACGTTCCTTCATCTTTGTCAAAATTTCTTTAGAAAGTGAAAAATAGTCTATCTTTTCAAAACCAAGTTTTGATAAACGATCAAAGTTCCAAACCAATACTAGTTTCAAACAGCCTAAACAAATATCCTTAAAAGGACTTTGAGGATATATATCAGGATACTTATCATAATGTCACTTAAAAACTTAAATGATGTTTACAAAGGAAAGATCATACCAGAAATAGGGTATAAACCTATTACCAAACTTCAATCCCTTTGCATCTCTTCCAACGAAGATGTCCCCTGTGCAAGGTACTTAGTGCATTAGTTGCAGACTTCATCCTTTTAGCTTTACACCACCATCTTGGCAGGGATGTCCCCTGTGTACAATGTCTTCAAGTATCTTAGAAATCTACTTAATGTCAGTTTCCATTGCATAAGCAATTTTTTACGTCCCAAGGGTAAAACCCAAGGATGTACTGGAGATAAATCCCTTGTATCCTGGGGAAAATCCCAACTTTTCATGCGCTGCAGGCGGGAGTGTATAAACTCCAAGACTTAGAAAGGTGAAAACCTTTTAACCTTAGAGAGTATGAAAATACCCTTTCGTGAGAGAGGGTGATCAATCCTCATATACCTTTAGGATTCAGGACATAGCCAACAGTAACGAAATTGTCAGCCACTTTTACATGGACTGGTCCCGCCACCTTGAACTATCCCTGAATAACTTGCGCTCCAGGCGGGGTGTTTAAACCCAATTCGGAAGAAAGGTGAATACCTTTAAACCTGTGAAGGGATCAGTATCCCTTAAACGTGAGAGAGGGGGCCAATCCTCTAATCTTCTGAGTTATCCTGAGTGCATATCCTGGAGCTATATCCTGAAACATATCTTGCAAAACAATTGTAAACTAAGGTGGGTGTTAGCTTGGCTAACACCCCTCCGATGCTTAAGTTAGTATTGAGTTTCAAAGAATAAATTAAACCAAAACATATTAAAAAAGATAGAATTCATACCATTCTGAGTTAGAAATTGAATTCTAAACTCACTTGAAATAGAGCTTAAGGTGTATAGCATTCCAAGATCTCGGTAGCATATCCCCCTCCATATTCTTGAGTCTATATGCTCCTTTCCCTGCTTCTGATTCAACTTCATATGGTCCTTCCCATTTTGGAGCTAACTTACCATCGGCAGGATTGGTAGTATTTTGAAAAGCCTTTCTTAACACCCAATCTCCAACCTTAAATCTTCTGGTTCTAATATTCTTGTTATATGCCCTGGATATTCTCTGTTGATATGCTGCCATCCTTAGCCTTGCCGCATCTCTCTTTTCATCTATGGTGTCTAAATCCTGACTCAAGGCTTCAGGATTCTGCTCAGGATCACTTAAGGTAGATCTTGCAGTAGGTATTGTCATTTCCGTTGGAATCATTGCTTCTGCTCCAAATACCAAGGAAAATGGGGTTTGGCCTGTTGCATTCTTTACCGTTGTCCTATCAGCCCATAAAACAAAGGGTAATTCTTCTGCCCATCTTCCTTTTTTAGCTCCAAGCCTTTTCTTTAAGTTATTGACAATTATCTTGTTTGAGGATTCTGCTTATCCATTTGCTTGAGGATGTACCGGAGTAGATGTGATCATTTTGATTCCCCAACTCTTGCAAAAGTCAGTAGTCCTCTTACTTATGAACTGAGAACCATTGTCACAGATTATCTCAGCTGGTACTCCGAATCTGGTCAGGATATTCCTCTTGATGAAGGATACTACTTCTTGATCTCTAACTTGAACAAATGCTTCTGCTTCAACCCACTTAGAGAAATAATCCGTCATTGCTAGCATAAAGACTTTTCCTCCCGGAGCTTTTGGTAGCTTTCCCACTATGTCCATACCCCACTTCATAAATGGCCAAGGGGAAACAATAGGATATAATGGTTCAGCCGGCTGATGCAGTATATTACTATGTCTTTGATATGCGTCACATCTTCGAACATATTCTGCGGCATCTTTTCTCATCGTTGGCCAATAATATCCTGTCCTTAATACTTTTGAGAATAACGACCTGCCCCCAGCATGGTTACCACAATCCCCTTCATGAATATCCTGAAGTACTTCCTTGGCTTCAGGATCCTCCAAGCACCTCAAATACGGTCCTGCAAGGGATTTCTTGTATAAAATATTATTTATAATGGTGAATCGTGATACCTTCATCCTAAATGCCTTAGGATTTTCGTTTCTAGGGATGTGTCCTTCTTTGAGATATCTTATGATTGGAGCCGTCCAGGATTTAGGATCCTTTTCAGGATGTTCTACTCCAGGATCCTGAATACCAGCTACTTCTTTATCCCGAGGATTCGTTGCAGGATATAGGACATGTAATATTGGTATTTGCGTCCCTTCAGGTATCTTGGTTGATGATCCCAAATTTGCTAAGGCATCCGCTTCAGCATTATCCTCTCTTGGTACCTGTTCAAGTATAAAAACATCGAAATATCCTGCTAATTTTTTGAGAATATCGAGATATTCGATTAGTTTCTCACCCTTAACTGCATAGGATCCATTAAAATGGTTAGTAATTAACAAAGAGTCAACATATACTTGCAAATTTTTGATACTCATGCTCTTAGCCAACTCTAATCCTGCAATTAAAGCCTCATACTCTGCTTCATTATTAGTAGCAGGAAATTCACACCTAATAGCCTGGGGTAATATGTCCCCCTGTGGCGATTTTAGTAGTATTCCTAATCCTACTCCTCTTACATTAGATGCACCATCAGTATATAATGTCCAGGATCCTGAGGATTCTCCTAACTGCTAGACTTCTAGGTCTACCTCGTCCTGAATGTCACTACTAAAGTCAGCCACAAAGTCAGCTAAAGCCTGAGATTTTATGGCATTTCTAGGTTCGTATACTAAGTCATAAGCACTCAACTTTACTGACCACTTGGCCATTCTGCCTGACATCTCTGGTTTCCTAAGCACATTTTTGACAGGATAATTCGTTTTAACATGTATCCTATGTGTCTCGAAATAATGCCTAAGTTTCGTTGATGCCATGACTAATGCTAGTATCAATTTTTCTAAATGAGAATACCTAGTTTCAGCATCTAGCAAACTTTTACTAACATAATAAACAGGATACTGCTGACCTTCATGGTCCTTTATAAGAACGGCACTTACAGGCTTCATCAATAGAGGTGCGGTTGAGAGATATCGTTTCAAATCCTGCAGGGCTGCTTCATGCTTTTCTCCCCATTCGAATCTTTTGTTCTTCTTCAGGATATCATAGAAGTCTTTGCATTTCTCTGAGGATCTTGAGATAAATCTGTTTAAAGCTGCTACTCGGCCTGTTAATCTTTGTACGTCCTTCATGTTTGAGGGTGATTTTATATCCAGGATAGCTTTGATCTGTTCTGGGCTCGCTTCTATCCCCCTCTTTGTCACCATATATCCAAGAAACTTTCCTGCCCCCACTCCGAAATGGCATTTAGCAGGATTCAGCTTCATGTTGTATCGATCCAAGATATCAAATGCTCCCTTGATATCCTGGAGGTGATCCTCAGCCTTTTTAGATTTCACCACCATATCATCAATATATACCTCCATGGTGTCCCCCAGTTTGTCTTTGAACATCATGTTTACTAATCTTTGGTATGTTGCACCTGCATTTTTCAAACCAAAAGGCATAGCTGTATAACAATAAATACCTGTTGGTGTCATGAAGGCGGTATCCTCCTGGTCAGAAGGCTTCATTTGGATCTGTTGAAATCCTGAGGATGCGTCCATGAAGGTCAGCATTTCATGCCCGGCAGTGGCATCTACCATTGCATCAATATGGGGAAGAGGAAATGGGTCTTTAGGACAAGCTTTGTTCAAATCTGTGTAGTCTACACAAACTCTCCATTTCCCATTCTTCTTCTGTACTACAACCACGTTTGCTAGCCACCTCGGGAACTTAACCTCTCTGATCATTCTGGACTTTAATAATCTTTCAACTTCCTCCTGGATAATCGTGTTCCGCTCAGGAGCAAACTTCCTTCTTTTTTGTTGCACAGGCTTGAATGATTTATCAATTCCAAGCTTGTGAGTGAAAATATCTTTGGATATGCCTGTCATATCCTCATGCTTCCATGCAAACGTTGACATCCTGCATTTTAAAAAGTTAATTAATTGCTCTTCAATATCCCGAGGGATATTGGTTCCCACGAGCACCGAAATATCAGGATTATCCTGGTCTAGGATAATTTTCTTTACATCCTGCTCCGGATCCTCCACGATATCCTGGGCCCGCGTCTTTAATTGCTATGCTGCACTAGGTTTGGTAGAGGATTTCATCGAGGATGAGTAGCATTCCTTCACCTCCTGCTGATCACTATCAACTTTGACAACTCCCCAAGGGGTAGGTATCTTGATGCATTGGTGATACGTTGATGGCACGGCCTTCATATCGTGAATCCACGGTCTTCCCAGTATGATGTTATAGCAGGATAGAGAATCCATCACACAAAAACGTTGTATCGAGTTGACTCCTTCAACGTATACTGGCAACTTTATCTCTCCCACTGTGTTTCTAGCCTCTCCACTGAACCCAACAAGAACGGTAGACTTTGAAGTGATATCCATTGGAGATACATTCATTCTCTTCAGAGTTTCTAGTTGGATTATGTTGACGGAGCTGCCATTATCAACCAGTATCCTGCGTACAAAATGGTTAGCCACATATAACGTTATTACCAGAGCATCATGGTGAGGATCTTGGACAGTATCCCTGTCATCAGCATCAAAAGTGATCACTTTGTCAGTTGTGAGGGTAGTCATCCTGACGGGTTTGTCTCCCCTTTCGGCCTTGGCTTCCTTTGCATGTCTCTTTGCGGCCGAATACGAAGTTCCACAAATGGCGGATCCTCCCGAAATGAAGTTGATTATTTTGGCATCCGCGGGAGGTGATGCTGCTCGCTCAGGATCCTTCTCAGTATCCTGACCCTTATTCTTCTTTCTTCCTAAGAGATCTTTCAGATATCCCTTGCTTAGAAGATAGCTTATTTCTTTCCTCAGAGCAATGCAATCCTCACTCACATGTCCGAAATCTTCGTGGTAGGCACACCATTTTGACTTATCTTTCCAGTCAGCCTTTTGTTGATTCTTTCGAGGCCACCTAGCCTTGTCTCCTAGACCCTGCATAGCATACATCAATTCAGGAATATTAACAGAAAAGCAATATTCGGACAACTCAGGATACTCTTCAGGATCCTCATCCTCGACATCATTCACTCTTTTGTTTTCATTTCTACTATACGGCTTAGGCCGATATGACTTGAACGAGGATTCTGACTTCCTATTAGTTGACTCATAAGTGTTGGATGAGTTCATCCTCTCTTGCATCTTCCTGTCATCTTCCAGACGGATATATCTCAAAGCCCTGTTACGAGCTTCGTCGAGATTCCTGCAGGGATTCATCACAAGATCCTGATAAAACTGAGAATCCTTTTGTAATCCCATCTTAAAAGCTTGCACAGCTGTTGCAACATCAAGATGTGGGATATCCAAGGATTCTCGACTGAATTTGTTCACATAATCCCTCAAGGATTCCTGAGGCCCTTGAGTTATCCTGTAAAGATCACTGGTTAGTTTCTCAAAACTCCGACTACAAGAAAACTGACTGTTAAATAAATTAACCAAATGAGAAAATGAAGTAATTGAGTGAGGAGGAACGTTTAACAGCCATTTTAAGGCTGATCCTGTTAGAGTAGAACCAAATCCCTTGCACAAGCACGCTTCCTTGAGCTCCGGAGGGATAGGGTTAATCTCCATTCTTTCCCTATATTGAGCAACATGCTCCTCAGGATCCGTACTCCCATCATAAAGCTTCATGTTGGGAGTTTGGAATCTCTTCGGGATCTCAGCATCACAGATAGGATATGCAAAACGAGATATCTTGTGGCTGTCTTGAGACACTTCCGGGATCGGCTGGACCACCCCAGGTACACTAGATATCATGTCCTTCAACTTCTGAAGTTCCCTGGTAAGTGCTGATGTTACACCTGTATCCTGCAAAGATCCACCATTGTTAGTAGCATGAGTATTATTATTATTCGACACGTTACCCATTGGAGGATTTTGCCCATATCCTGACGCATATCCTGAGCTCCTCATGGTTGACATCCTGACCGATGAGGGTATCTCAGGAGTATGATTCTGAGGAAGACTGGGCACGATATTCCCCCTGTTATCCTCGGTATATACAGCTAAACTAAAGTTCAACGCTCTGGGGTGTAATGGAGTGACATTGTCCTCAGCAGATCTGCTCGAGCCAGACTTCAGGAGTTGTATTTCCCTCAAAAGCATTTGGTTTGTTTCCTGTTGCTGCCTCATTTGTTCCTGCACACTTCCAAATAAGGTTAAAATTTCATCATTAGAAGCTAAAACAGGAGCAGATCCCTGGACACTCCGAGTAGCGATAACATCTTGAGATTGTGTAGAGGCTGGCATCCTTGGAGGAGGTGGTGGAAGCACCGAACCGGTAGTAGCAGAAGTCACAGCAGACACAGTAGAGGAACTCATGTTTGATCTTGAGGCCATTATGGACAATGTGGCAAAAAGTTTTGAAAATAGAAAACCGATTAGCGATTTGACAAAAAATTTTAGTAAGGAGAGCACCACTTGCCCCACGGTGGGCGCCAAATTGTTTTGGTCAAAAATTACCGAAGTAATTAAGTGATCAAATTAGTTAAGTGAGGTAGTGTGCTAGAAATGAGTGTCGAAAATATGTTAATCAAATTAATTGTAAAAAACAGTTTCAGGATACGGCTCAAGATATAGAGCTGTATCTATGATCAAACAATGAGTAAAAGTAAAGTAAACGACACGGGATATACGAGGAAAGCCCTTGATCAATCTAGATCGTCGGCATAAAACCTCGGGAGCTGACAATCGCAGCTGCCTTGTTCTTCTATTGCTTCACAAATCAGGATACAGTGCTTGATGTGGTACGGATCGACTAAGTGTTACAATGAAACTTGAATACAAGTGTGGTGTTTGCAATGAGCTAGAGAGTGAAAGTGTACGAGAGTGTTAGTGAAAAATTGTGTGTTCTAAGCTGATCCGCCCCCATCTATTTATAGTAAAGATAAAATAACAAACTACCCTAAACTTGCGGGATCCACCGAATATTCCTTCTTCGAACGTTGTAGACCTGGTCTTTCGGGCTCAACGTCTCTTCCTCAACAAATTCGTCCGAGTCTTGAGGAGAAGAAGTCCTCTTGACCGTTAGCAAGTCTCAGCCTTTAACCTGCACGTGGTTAATTCAATAAGCCTCAGGATATCGCCCGAGATGTTAGCAATATCCTCTTCCAGCATCCTGGTCACAGATAAACAAACAAAGGCAGGATATTGGTCAGGATACGTATGTTAAGAAAATGACCCCTAACAAGGTGTGTAGGATAAATTTCTACTGTATAGGATAAAATTCTATAATGTGTAGGATATATGTAGGAAAATTTTGATATATGTATGTTTTCTAGATTATATGTAGGATAATTAATGATTAGTTGACTAATTAATTTATGAGAGAAAAATTAATGATATGAGTTATAAATGAAATAGTATTTTACTAATATGCCATTTCTTCTTTTTCTTCTCAAATGAACCTTCCCCTATATCTATATGTATGTATATGTATACTTATCTATAGATTTAACCAAACCTAAGACGCTAACCAATCCATGGTTTTGATTAGGGATGGGCAAATCCCGATCCCGATACCATACCGTCCTGATACCGACAAATCCCGATCCCGAATTTTGTGAAAACTAGGTACCGATACCGAAATACGTCGGTTCGGGACGGTATCAGTACGGTGTCGGTATTTTGAGGGTAAAATTCGGTATTATACCGATACCATACCGTACCGATACCGAAAAAAACCTAAAAGTGGGTACCGAAACCGGTACCGAAACCGCTTCGGTATGGTATTATCGGGATCGGGATCGTGATCGGATCGGGATGGGATCGGTATTTGATACCACTTGCTCATCCCTAGTTTTGATGTCAAGAGGAATATAGTTAAAATAACTTGATGTAAACTCCTTATTTTGGACTTCCAATAAGCCAACTTGAGCCTATAAAGAACACTACACCATGGTGTCCAAATTCGGGTATTTCGTCAAGATAAGTTTTATGTATTTTTGCTACTAATTAATCATCTTGCATTTTGCATTCCAAATCCAAACTCCGTCGAACTCATACGCCTCGTTCATCCTTGTAGGATAACTCGGCGGTCTCACTCAACTCTCAAACGCATTAACTCAAGTTCGTGGACTTACTACACAAACCGTGAGTATACTCGATCACATTTACTGTTTTACACACTTTGGGTGTGACATGTACACAAATATATACAAATCCCATACTCACGATTAAACTTATTTACGCAAATACTCTATCTGTTACAAACATTATTTGTTACATTCTCATTACTACATGTCATGCTTAAACTTGTGTTCTATATGCTCATTAACTTTGCAAGCCTACCTTAACAACCATAGCACTGTAGGATTAACGCACTGCCTATATTCTTGTGGTATTGTTAAGTAAACTATTTTACGGCCTTGTCGTTTCAGTGACAAGGATACGCACGAATGCGGTATACTTTGGTTTGACCTATAGGTAACACATACTAGTATGTTAAGTAACGATATATACAAATTGCCATGTTGGATATGAGACAACTTTCTAGACACTATTATGCTATGTATTCAAACTTGTATACTCGCCAACTTTTGTTGATTTTATTTTAATACATGTTGCAGGAAACTAGTTGATGACGAACGAAGAACATTATTTAGGGTGGACTAGAAACACGCCTAAACTTTAATTTATGTTTTGTTTCATGTTGTTATGTTATTCCCTCTATGTTGTATCTTCCTTTCCAAAACGATGTATGTTTCCCTTTTGGTATGAATGAAATTTGAATTTCTTAATTATCGTGTCACACCCTGACCCGCAGCGGAATGGTACGAGGCATGATGATTGCCCATAGCTCTTGACACTAATCATTGTTATGATATTTAAAGTATGTCCATTTAAATTGTCACATATCATATAATAATCAAAATTGTCCATACATTGTTCAAAAACAAACATATCATAAGATTTCCATTTAATTTCCTAAGGCCCAAACAAGAATACACAATCAATTAACCACACAAAACAACTAAATATAAGACTCATAACAATAGCGTGCACCAGTCTCAAGCCCCAAAGAGTGAGTCTAATATTGTTTGTGATACTAGACTACAACCCATGGCCGTGAGGAACCTAGTCAGCCGTGGAACCACATGACACAATAGCATGCAATAAACCTGACATTAGATAGCATATAGAATAATAGAATACATATAAGACGTTCACATAACAACACTTGATCATAGCATGTTAAGTAAATAAAAAAGTATAATATGATACACCACAAAATTTGAAAAGTTAAAAAGGTGGAAATGAAAGAGATTACTCACGGGTTGCGAAGAAACGATCCACGAGAATTACCGCATGAGTACACAAGGTAAAGCAATTGATCAAATCACGCTAAAATAGATATAACAAATGTTATAAATAAACGAAACGATAAAATCGGTCTAGTGATCCGGGTTCTTGATTTGGGACTTTCTAATGTTGTTTAATTTGGTATTAATTTGGTGTTGGGAATTTATAAGACTAACTCGTCAAGAATTTATATACACTCTACTTGAAAATCGTTAAGCGTTTAGTCATTTCGGAAGGAATGGATAGATTGAATTTTAAATAAATAAACTTTAGGTATTTATCTATCTCACTTAACACAAGACAACAACAGAGAAGAAAATCAAATTGGTGTATGAATATATATAAGGTGAAGAGAAAAATAAATAAATAAAATTGGTAAGTTTTATATATAAAGGAATTGGGTAGTATTTCCCTTGTTTAAGAATCTTGCAAATTAAACATATACTTTAGTTTATGAATGGGTCATATTAATAAACTAAATTTATAGATGTATAGCGATTATTAAATAAACAAAAATGCAAGTTCGCAAGTTCTTGGCTGCAAATTTTCGTTTAACATTTTACCAACATTAGTCATTTTTTTTTCTCTAAAAGAAACAATTTTCATAAAAACTAGATGATAGGAAAGGGTTTATGTATTTCTTTCTTTTGAATACAGAAGGCATGCAGTTACAGCTATAATTTTTATAGAAACTAGATGTTAGAATAGGATTAGTAAACTTCTTTCTTTATGAAAATGCAATTTTCATAGAAACTAGATGTTTAACCGAGAGTTTAAAATATATTTGTAACCAATGCTCAGTTTAATCCCAAATCATATGAGTATTTAGAACCCAAATCGATTCATCAGCAACATCAACGACTAATTCAACTACGATATTATGAAACCACAACACTTAAGATTGTTATGCAGAACTTAAAACAACTGCACAAGAATTACCGACTAGGTGAAACGAATGAACGACAATGAGGCGTTGCCGGAGGTCCAAAGTTTTCTGGTGGGGTTTCGATGGTGCGCAGTGTAATCGGCGTAGAATTTGCAGGAGACGATCAAATTAGACCAGTTAAACGAATGAACGAATGAACGACAACTTGTAGAATCTGCAGGTGGGTAAATGAGAGGAAGGGTTCCAAGGCTCAAATGAGACCCGTTATTAAGAGCTAGTGTCGTTTATTTGCAGGAGACCGATCAAATTCTTGATGTATTTAATGGTGTTTAAATTTTGAAATGAATGAATACATTTAGCGGGCCAGGATATACTAGGAAGTTTATTTGGATAGAAAGGCTAGAAAGTAATCTTGACGATCTATTAAATAATCAATGGCTAAGATTAAATGGGTGAAATGGAACAAAAAAAGAAGAAGCGCATGAGTTAGTTTGAGGATATTCTAGTCCATCCAAGTCAATTCCCCATCGTTTTTAAAACGTTAATAACTCTTTCATACGACAATATTTTTTTATAAAAATTGCAACATAAAAGGAGCGTTTTTATCTTTAAAACGAGCACACTATTGCTATACTTTTGAAAAAAAATCGAAAACCCAGATACGTAAAACGCAATGGATAGAACAATACACTATAACCCAGGTTCTGAAATGCAATCAGGTTTCATATGGTCGTGATTATGTTTTAACATGGTCATGACTCTATTCTAAGATAATCATGTTTATGTTTTAGCATGATTATGTTCTTTGCACTAAAATTCTGAAGAAAACGTACCTAAAATGCAATGGGTTTCACATGGTCATGTTTCTCTTTTAACATGGCCATGCCTTTGTTTTAACATGGTCATGCCTCTTTTCCAACATCAAGATTCTAAAATGCAGTGGGTTTTAACATGGTCATGTTTATGTTTTAACATGGTCATGTCTTTGTTCCAACATGATCATGCTTCCCTTTTAACATGATAATGTTCTTTTACACTCCAGTTCTAAAAACGCAATGAAACCCAAAATCAAGATTTTGCACTACAGATTCTAAAAAGCAATGAAGTTTTAACATGACCATGTTTATATTTTAACATGGTCATGCTTTTGTTCCAATATGATCATGCTTCTATTTTGGCATGATCATGTTTTTTGCACCCAAGGTTGTAAAACACAATGAAACCCAAAATCAATATTTTACACTGTAGGTTCTAAAAAGCAATAGAGTTTTAACATGACCATGTTTATGTTTTAACATGGTCATGCTTTTGTTTCAACATGACCATGCTTCTATTTTAGTATGATCATGTTCTTTGCTTGTAAAACGCAATGAAACCAAAAATCAATATTTTGTACTGTAGGTTCTAAAAAGCAATGGAGTTTTAACATGGCCATGTTTATGTTTTAACATGGTGATGCTTTTGTTCCAACATGACCATGCTTCTATTTTAGCATGATCATGTTCTTTACACTCCAGGTTGTAAGATGCAATGAAACCCAAAATTAATATTTTTCACTGTAGGTTCTAAAAAGTAATGGAGTTTTAACATAGGTTCTAAAAAGCAATGTAGTTTTAACATGGGTATGTCTTAGTTCCAACATGATCATGCCTCTGTCTTAGCAAGATCATGTTCTTTGCACCGCAGGTTCTAAAACGCAATGAGTTTTAACATGGTCATGCCTTTGTTCCAACATGATCATGCTTCTATTTTAGCATGGTCATGCCTCTGCTTTAACATCCAAAAGAACAAAAATGAAAAAAACTCAAACTAATACACAATGAGGTGAAAAACACAATTGAGGTTTGATAACCTAAAACGCAATGAAAATAAAAAAGAGTTAAATGCCATTTTAGTCCCTGTGGTTTGGGCCATTTTGCCAGTTTAGTCCAAAGGTTTCATTTTTAACCTGTGGGTCCAAAAAGGTTTCACAGTTTCCATTTTAGTCCACTGGGTTAACTTCATCCGTTTTTTCTGTTAACGAGAAGGCCAATTTGGTCATTTTATATGGCTGAATTGCCCTTTTAGTTAACAGAATTACATACAAAATGACCAAATTGGCCTTCTCGTTAACATAAAAAATGGATGAAGTTAACCCAGTGGACTAAAATGGCAACTTTGAAACCTTTTTGGACCCACAGGTTAAAAATGAAACCTTTGGACTAAACTGGCAAAATGGCCCAAACCACAGGGACTAAAATGGCATTTAACTCGATAAAAAATAACAAAACTTACAAAAGAACTCTGATTAACGATGGTGGACGGAGAAAGAACTCCGATACACCGTGGGAAAACTGGTGGCGGTGGAGCGGTGGCGGTGGCGGTGGATAGGGCTGTAAACGAACCGAACGTTCAGTGAACAGTTCATGAACCGTTCGGCGGGAAGTTCATCTATGTTCGTTTGTTTAATAAACGAACGAACATGAACAAGAAATTTCGTTTGATTAGTTAAATGAACAAACATGAACAGAGGTCTCGTTCGTTCGATTGTGTTAGTGAACGTTCGGTAGGGTGTCCGTGAATGTGTTCGTTAACATTCGTTGATTTGCGTTCGTTTATGTTTGTATGTTTGTGTTTTAATTGAAAATCTGTGTACTTTCTTATATTTTATTTGTACTTTTTATATTATTAAACTTTTATTTATTTTATTACCCTAACAATTAAACTAGGAAACACACTTTCACCTTGTTTATGCATCATTTCCCTTTCATTTCTCATTATTTACATCGTTGAATACGATTGACCTCCGTTCCACAATGAGGGATTCAAGTTCGAGTGCTACTCGATGGGTCATCTATCTTTATCCTTCATCGCGTTCGCCAAATTTATTTGTGTTCGTTTGTGTTCGTGAACCGTTCGCGAACACACTCATTTCCTTAATGAACGAACATGAACATAAAATCTCGTTCGGTAAGTGTTCATGAACCGTTCGTGAACACATTTATTTCCTTAACGAACGAACACGAACAAGGCCTTGTTCATGTTCGTTCGGTTCGTTTACAGCCCTGGCGGTGGATGGTGGAATGGTGGTGTCAAATCTGAAAAACCCAACAGGTGGTTGAAGGTGGTGGTGGTTTTAGATCTAGTTTTCGGCAAGATGGTGGTGATCGTAGGTGGTGGTGGTGATGGTGGTGGTGGTGGTGGAGGTGGAGGTGGTGGTGGTGGTTGTGATGTGGTAGTTTATGGTTTTGAAAATGGTGGATTTGAGTATACGGGGAAAAGAAATGAATTGTAGATGCTGAGCTTTTTTGAAGATAGTGAGTTTTGACCAAAATGCCCCTCATTATGTTTTTTCATCTTTGCCACTTGTCATCCTTTTATTGCAGATGCTGAGTTTTTTTTGAAGATGGTGTATAGAGTCGCCTAGAAACAAGTGTTGATTGATATATGTTATTAATTAATTTAATAAACAATAATATAAAACAATAAATAATAATAAGATAATAATTATTTGCATTTTTATTTATTATGACTCAAATCTGGTTTATAAACGGGTCAGTGTAAATGCACTTTGTGTGATAAGTGTAGGCTCTCCAAAGTTTAAGGGTCTTTTGTGTAAGTTATAGAATTTTAAGTTTGGTCAGAATAAACTTATTATGGTCCGAATTTATATGTTTTTGATGTAGTAAGGGCTTACGAATTCCATCCTAGTCCAAATTTATGTTTTATAGAGGGCCAGGACTTGTGGTTTGTCACAAGTCAGGGTTTGCTAGTATTGGGCTTTGGGCCCCTTTATATGTCCTGACTTTTGTAGTCAGGACTTCTCCTTGTATATATACTCTTTAGTGATATGTTATATCTGGAGATTTCTTTTGTGGGAAGTTTTTTCTTCAAGTAAACCCTAATCATTACCACTGTGTGTGCATTGACGAATACTGTGTGTGACGTCATTCATCATCTTCATCATTCTCTTTCTATTGTTTCTTGATCCAATACTCTACGGTAGTGATTGCTAGGTGGATTCCGCACACCTGGTGATTGTTCTTTGAGTGTGATCCTTGGGTAGGAGACCTTACAGTCGGGTTTCTAAGTTCCGTTTTTTGCGGATGTTATAAAACCCATCGCCTGAAGGCCCACTATGATAAAACCCCTAACCTACCTGGAATATATTGCATCAAGTGGGAGTCCATGACCTATGCATTTGAAGGCCATGGGTTTCAAAAACAACTTCATCAAGTTTCCCCCAATTCAAAATCCCTAGAGAAGAAAAACAACCTCGTAATAATCACCGATGGAAACTCATTTTTCTTCGACTGTGTTCAATGTCAAATCAGAATCGATTTCTTAGACAAACTGTGTGTTCAATAGAGTCTGATGAGCAGATTACACCTGAGTTTGAGTTTGTGTTGATGTATTTGGCTATTGATGAAGATGGTTGTGTCACCAAGTATAGTGTTTTATCGCTGGCATTAGAGTGTTTCATGACTTTTTACTCTTTTTAGGAAATTTGAACTTTGTATCCGAACCCCACTCTACATATACACACATATATATATATATATATATGGTAGGGTTCTAGAGTGAACACTAGGTTGAGAGTGAACTATGTGAACTAATCTGGGCCATTGGATTACATCATCTAGAGATTTTTAAACAATGGCAAGATTGTAATTATGATGTTGTAACTTCCCTTTAAAATAATTGACAGAAAGGTATTTGCGTCTTTTGTAAATTGCATTTATTAAACAATATAATCAAAATCCCTAAAATCTCGCTAGTTTCCGTATATACAAGATACACAACTGTTAGTGTATACACATGTGTACAGTCTCATTAGTATCAGTTTATTCAATATACACAGATGTTAGTTTATACACATGTGTATAGTCTTGCTAACTATTAGTTTATACAAGATACACAGTTGTTAGTTTATACACATGTGTACAGTCTCAGTAACTATCAGTTTATACAAGATACACGGTTGTTAGTTTATACACATGTGTACAGACTTTTATACATTTGTGTATTATATTCAGAAATGGTTACAGATGTGTAAATTAACAACATATAGTATATTATGCCTGCACATGAGTATATTCATATAAAATTATGATATTAATGAAAACGAAACAAGTCACATGTATGCAAAAATAAATAACTTCATCACATGTTAAAAAAAAATTAATGCCTAAAAATAATTACAATTTCAATCTCAAAGAAATTTTTCAATATTTATTAAAAATTATAAAAAGTGAAAAACAATATATTATGATATTTATATATACAGATAATAAAAGAACAACAATATTCAAGTTATAATTAAAACAAAATTTATGGATAAAGAAATGAGTGCTACGAATATTTGGAAATTAAATAATTTGTAAACAAAATATTTCTAAAAAAAACATTTGACAAAAAAATAATAGTTTTGTCTTTATCATCATCTTCTTAAGTGATAAGAATACCTGCAATATTCATTAATCAACTTCAACATATAAGCTGAAGATGTAGAATGATAATGTCGTAATCCATAATGGTCTACCAAAATTTAAAGCCCTTCAATTTCTTATAACTAAAATAATGGAGAAATTAAAAAATGAGAGAGAGAGAGAGAGAGAGTTATTGTAACACCCCAAAAATGACCGTTAGACATAAAGCTAAATTTATTAAAGGTTTAACAAAGTAAATGTAAATGTTTCAAATACTAGTAGGATAATGAGAAAATCCTAAAGTAAACTCTCTTTCAAAGTGGAGGGTTTAATGTGTAAATAGAGAATTAAAGGGTTTTTATAATAAACAAAAATGGAAAAAACACCCATTTTTGGGTACTGGGGATCGATCAAAGCAGGGAACCAAGGGTGAAACCCTTGTTCACCAAATTCAATCAAATTGGGTAGAAATTTAGAAGATAATCAACTGCATGAACTCGAATCTACACCCATCTAAGCTCGACTTTATAGAGGTAAGTTCAATTTATTGAAATCATGACTTGTAGGAAGTGGGTTATGACCCAATCTCGAATTGATACAAGTAATTGTGTAGATTGGAGTTAGGTCTTTGCTATAGAACAGGAATCATGTGTATTCATGCGTGAATTCGATCATTTGAAAAGCTAATTGCATAACCCATTTGATATGAATTATTAGAGGTGTAGAATGATGGAAAAATTGGTAGTAATCATGTGTAAATTTGATACACGATGATGTAGTAGTACTTGAATCTTAAACAAAAATTAAGTAGGACAAGAGAATATTATGAACTTGATTGTTGTTGATGAATATTGAAATGAACTAGTAGGAATTATGCTTTGAAAGCTTGTACTTAATGTCCCACAAATGCGAAACCCGCCAAGTGTTCGATGAAATGCTTGAAAGAATAAATATGTGTAATTTGCGAGATAATGGAATGAAATATTGGGATACTAAATAAAAGAATGAATGTGTTGTTATAGGCGTAAAGGAAGAAGGACCCAATACGAGGAAATCGGAAGGTTCACAAGATCGAGGTACGTTTGTGTACATCATATTCTAAAATGTTGTCGTATGTATAATAGTCTCAATTGTATTATGTTGTTATGTTAAATTTGTGAGAATTGAAATCTATGGTTCTTCGAAAGTAAAAGTAAGATCCGTCATAAACGGATTGTGAGGAATGAATAAGTTACGAAAGATAATGCATCATATCTGGTTCTTGCATTTGAACCGGGTATGGAAAGTTAAGTATGTAATGAATGAAAGTCTACTCGATCCGTCTTTCTCGAATCGGAGTATAAGAATATAAAGAATATGATTCTTCGTTATGAACGAATCGAATGAAAGTTGTGTAATGATGCTAGTATCCGTTCTTAGCGGGTATGTTAAGAAAAGTATGTTTAGCCTCTACTTTGAGGCAAGCATGTAATGAACCGTTTAACGGTTAGTAAAGTAATTAAATGATGTTAATCCGTGAAAGAAATGAACCGGTTTATTATTTTGTTGTGTTAGTGTCGAAATACTAACTTATTTGTTTATGTCGAATGTAGGCAAGTCCTCAATTTAGGCGACTTGGCAATTTGGAGCGAGCATATGCACACATTATGATCATCAAGCGCTTCCGCTATTTCGTACTAATGTTTTGGGTCAAAATGCTTGTTTTGTATAACCTCGTTAGTAGTTACACTTTTTTTTAACACTTGATGTTATGGTTTTTAGTCGTGTCTAGTCGAACGGGTCGTAGACTTAATTGTTTTGATGATGGTTAAAACAGGGATACACTCGTCTTATCACTTATGGACGGGTCATGCCCAAATTTTGTTAAATTTGTGCATTAATGATATTAGTATCGTTATCTTGATTTGTGAAAAGATTAGGCGAATTTGAAAGTTTAAAATTATAGTGTCTAATCTCGCCATTTTTATTAGACATAAACGTGGATGTAACAGTTATGAGATGAGAAAATTAAGTAATTTAATTAAACATACTTTGCTAATGTCAATTTTACCCTTTTATTCTAAAAAAATGAGCAAGGGCCAAGATTAGTTCAATATGTTCACTCTCAAGAAGTTGTTCACTCTGAACCTATGCCTATATATATATATATATATGTAGGATTAGGATCCTGTAAAAAGGACATTTTTAGTGAGAAGTGTGAGAAGACATAAAAATTCATATGTAGACATCATATTTTGGACTTGGGCACAATATTTTGGGCTGTTTTGAGAAGAAAAACACCAAACATAACAATTTAAGACACAATGCAATGAATTCTATGCTTAAAACTTAAAACACCATGCCAAGAACATTAAGTAGTGTGTTTTAAGTGTTATGTAGTGTGTTTTAAATTTCACACCCATAATACGTTGCATTGTGTTTTAAATTGTTATGTTTGATGTTTTTCTTACCAAAACAACCCAAAACATCATTCATAAGTTCAAAATATGATGCCTACACATGAATTTCTATGCCTTCTCACACTTCTCATGAAAAAGGTCCTTTTTACATGAACCTCACCCTATGTATATATATATAGGGTGGGAGTTGGCTACAAAGTCTATTTTTTCTACAAAGTGTACAAACTCATAAAATACCATAATGTCAACCATAAAACACACTCAAAACCCACAAATAACAAAGTGAAGATTACTAAAACACCATATTTGTGGGTTTTGTGTTGTGTTTTGGATGATAAGCCTTTGATTATCGAATGACTAACATTAGTGTGTTTTATGTTGATTATCATGTTGTGTTTTATATTCATAGTTCTAAAATGGTGTGTTTGAAGTTTTTATGGACTGTTAGGGTTTAGATATTGTATTTGAGTGATCTCCACTCTATTATTTGTGGATTTTGAGTGTGTTTTTATGGCTGTAATTGTGATGTTTTATGACTTTGTACACTTTGTAGAAAAAATAGACTTTGTAGCTGAACCCCACCCTATATATATATACGCCCCTCCGTGGCACTTGGTTCTCGCGGTTCTCATAACTCGTGGTGGTTCTCATTCTAGCGGTCCCCTATATATATATATATACATAGGATTAGGTTCAAGAGTGAACACTAGTGTAGCTTGCGAACTGAGTGAACTAATCCTAGCCATACACGTGTGTAGATCAATGGCCAAGATTTGTTCACTCGGTTCGCAAATACACTAGTGTTCACTCTAGAACCCCACCCTATATACATATATATATATATATAGGAACAGGATCAGGAGAGAACGCCTCAAAGTGTGAGAACGGTGAGAACGCTTCTCAGCCACAAGATCTTAGTGGTTTGTGGTTGAGATTGATGCGGTGGCATTTTTTTAAATAATAGAGGCCTTAGAACTATCAGGAGGGGTAAACTAGAAAGATCCAAAAAAAGGTGCACATGCTAATCATATCATATGCCATTTTCCCCCATCATATTTAAACGACAATAACTTTTTTGTACGTGATTATTTTTCGAAAAAAATTACACCATAAAACTCAGCGCTTTTTTTTGTCTTTCCAACAAGTATACTATTGATATACTTTTCGGAAAAAAAAAATTGGGTTTTATGGAGTTTTTCTAAACTGTGTGTTTTATGGCGTTTTAGACTATGTATTTCCGTGGAGTTTTTCTGAACTAAGTGTTTTTATGGCGTTTTAACTAGGTATTTTCATAGCGTTTTTCTGAACCGAGTCTTTATAGCGTTTTCAACTGAGTTTTTTCATGGCGTTTTTCTGAATTGGGTGGTTTTATGGCGTTTTATTTGAACACCCACCCAGTTCATGTGAGTGGGTTTTTTTGATAATATTACCCCTTATTGTAATTTAGCATCAATGCCACATGTCACCACCAAAATCGTTCTCGCACTTTTCACCGTTCTCTCTAAATGCTGGCCCTATATATATATATTGGGGAAGTTTCAAATTAAAACCACTTTTATTGTGAAAACTTGAAAACTAACTAAAAAAGCCTAAAAAACACACTATTTTTTTACAATTTCTTTATTAAAAATCGCTATTTTTTATATATATAAAAAAATTTCAAAAAAAATTTTGTAGTACACATGTATAGTATTACACATGTGCACTACAAATGTTTTTTTTTAATTTTTATTTCTTTTATATATAAAAAATTACGAAAATTGGTATGCAAAAAAAAATAAATAAATAAAAAATTTTAGTATGTTTTTTTGGCTTTTTTAATTAGTTTTCTAGTTTTCACAATAATTAATTAAAAAGCCAAAAAAACATATCAAAATTTTTTTTTTTTTTTGCATACCAATTTTCGCCACTTTTTATATATAAAAAATTCAAAAAAAATTTTTGTAGTGCAAATTTGTGATACTACACATGTGTATGTGTACTACACATGTGTATTATTACACATGTGTACTACAAAAAAAAATTTAAAATTTTTTTTATATTAAAAACCTGTGATTTTTATAAAAAAAAATTGATTTTTTTTTTATTTTTTGTGTTTTTTAGGCTTTTTATAGATAGTTTTCGAGTTTTCACAATAAAAATGATTTTCATTTGAACCATCCCCTATATATATATATATACACACACGCTAAATTGAAAAGGTTTAGATATCATTTTTTTAATATAAGCTAAATTTAAAAAAAGTTTATATTTAATTATAAAATATTATCTTTTTAATTAATTATAAAACTATAAAATATATTTATTTTAATTATAACTTTTATTTTAGTAAAATCTTGTACTTAAAATTTGAAATTAAATTAAGAGAAAAATGCTCGGATAGTCCCTGTGGTTTGTTCATTTTTCACCTTTAGTCCCTAACTTTCTAAAATTACACCTATAGTCCCCAAGTTTTTGAATTTCGTTCCCGGATAGTCCCTGGCGTGGATGGGGGTTAATTTTTGATGTTTGGTGCGTGTGAAATGACAAAAATACCCTTACAGTTAAATTAATAACTAAAAACTTAAAAGAAATATAATTAATATTTTACAATTTATGTGGGACCCACCACCCACCCTACCAACTTCATCTTCCCAACTCCACACCACCACCACCACCACCACCAGTTAACCACCACACTAGCCTTGATGTTTGACCTTAGAATCTATTCATTAAGTCAATATCATATTCTTCTCATTTCTATAATCAAACCTCTGATTTCAACACTCAGTTAACCAACTAACATTCAAATCAGGTCCACAACTAACATTCAAATCAGGTCCAAAGCACTTCTCGAATTCACTAATTTCAAGTTTTGAACACCACCAATTGCAGTATAACTAAGCTTACGAATGATCGAAACAATGGGATTCAGCAACAATAATTGTAATTGTGGAATCGTGAAATGTGAAAAAGTTACAGTTACTTGATTCGGAAGATGTAGAGCTCGAAATTGGATTAATTGGTGTGTAATTTGAGTGTGAATTGCGAAATCAAGGGTGTTCTTAGGGCTTTGTGGTGGTTCTTGGAAATAAACCCAGGAAGGATGATGATGCAACTCAAGTTTGTTCTTGCTTGCAAGCGTGAATATTCTTAAACACATATCAGTCCACAGATTGGCTATCATTTCAGTTTTATTTGGTCTTCAAGTGGCAATCTTGTCATTGTGTCATCATCAATTCGTATTGTAATGAACCTTTATGGGGCCGGTTTCAGTTCGAAAGCATATGTTTTGAACAGTTGAACGATCAAACTGATCTATGCCTTACCTGCTTCTATTTTGGGGGTGCGTTTTGTTGGGGAATTTCAGTTTACCGGATGATCAGAGAGGCGTGTAATCACTCTCAGATCAAATTATTTCGGTGGTTCACCCGAATAATTCAATCGGATACAACTCTGATTTTGAGAAATCGAACCAGTGTATGTTTGTGTGTGTGAATTTTCGAACCAGGAAGAACAATATGATCAAAACTGTCTACGAAAAGTGTTTTGGGGTAGTAACTGCCATTAGGCAGTTTTCAGACAAAAATTGCCAAAAAACTGTGGTTTTTTTATCATTTCGAAAATGATAAAAATTCCAGAAAATAAAATTTTCTGATAAAGTTTCATTAAGGCAATATAATAAAAATAAATATGATACAGTTCCAGAAATATAGCAGTTCGACCCCAGCCAGGGGCTCTGCCCCTTGGACCCCGCCAGGGGCTGCCGCCCCTTGGACCCTGCTCCCAGGGGCGCTGCCCTCGGATCCCCGCCAAGGGAGCGCTGCTCCCTTGGAACCCCCGTAGGGTACGGGCTCTGCCCGTACACTTCGAATTATAATAACTCAAACAAGCGTGCACTCCCGCACCTCCTAACTTGCTTGATGTGTATTATTATTCGCCTTGATCACCAAGTCAATCCCCGATTACACTAAAAATATCTAACAATCCTCCCCCATTTTAGCGTAATCCTTGATTAAGTTAAACAAATTCACAAACAATCAAACTTATGCATAAATGAAATATCGCGACGATTGAATTTCACATTAGTATATTACACATTCCAAATATTCGAATATAGGGGTGTCGTGTGAAATGACAAAAAACTAACACCAAAAACTATATTTCTTTTAACTTTTTGGTAATTAATTTGACAGTAAGGGTATTTTTGTCATTTCACAAGCACCTAACACCAAAAACTAACCCTCATCCACGCCAGGGACTATCCGAGAACGAAATTCAAAAACTTGGGGACTATAGGTGTAATTTTTGAAAGTTAGGGACTAAAAAATGGGCAAACCACAGGGACTATCCGAGCATTTTTCTCTTAAATGAAAATAGTTTAGTTTGGCGGAAATATGGGACGACGTCGTATATTCTGGGGAAAACCGAAGAAAGCTGATGTGGCGTTGGGGTGCCACACGGAGAAATCTGGGACGACATCCTATGCCTTTAGAGGTGGTAAAATGGGAAGTTTAGGCGGATGGGTAGTGGGTCAACAAATTATATTTTTATGGGTTGGGCTGGGTTTGATACTTGAAATTTCTTAAGTCTTAAACCCCGTTTACCCTTATACAATAACAAGTTTACGTCTTATAGTTGTGCCATTGTTCATGTGTTACCAATGGGTTGTTGTGTAATGTTGTCCAAATGACTGGACCATTCCTTTCCGTTGTTTTATAAATTTATTACAAGATCATATATTTTTTTTTATACTCAATTGTTCTTCGTGAATTAATACATGAGTTGTATTAGTAAATTATTTTAATAAATAAAATACGTGAAACCTACAATGTAACTTGCGGCCAAAAAGCATAAATAGTCTTCAAAAGTTAATGTATAAATTACAAAATGCATAAATAGTGTTCAAATGTTAATGTAAAAATTAAAGAGTTAATGTACATTAAAAATGTTTTATAATTAAGAGAACTTTAAATAGTAAATGTAAAGAGTTAATGTATGAATTAAATAGTATCATGTACTTTAAATAATGTTTTAGAATTAAGAGAACTTTATTAAATAAGGACAAATTATTGCATAGACCGTTTGTATCATATGCTTTAAAAGTTTTAACAAGTGTCTTTAAAAATTTGTGAAATTATATTTATATATATTTAAAAACCTCATTTATTGCACGGGTTGAATAAATATAATTTTATATATTAAATAAATAAAATTGTTTCAATAAGAACCATATTGTACGGGGTGAATAAATGTAATTTTATATACCAAATAATAAAAAAATTACATCTTTAAAAATACGTGCATTACACGATTTGAATAAATGTAATTTTCAACTAAATAATAAAAAAATATTATATCCATAAAAAACCCCGTGTATTGTATGAATTGAATAAATCTAATTTTATATATCAAATAATAAAAAGTTATATCTTAAAAACCCTCATGTATTACATGGGTCGAGTAAATGCAATTTTGTATAGTGAAAATAAAAATATTTAATATATTAATACAAAGTTTGGTTTTCGTGATAAAAATAGATTATTCCGTTGTTGCAAAATTTGTTAACGAAGTCTCAATAAATTTAACCCTTTATTTAAAATTCCGTAAATGTATAAATGATAAATAATATTAGTTAATTTTATTTTAAGTTTCGTAAAATCTATTTGATACCAAACTAAACAAAAGGTCCAAATATAATTAATTCAAATAAATAATATTATAAATGAGAAGGATATTAAACTAAATAATAATTATCCATAAGATATTAAATTAATAATATTTAGTAGGAGACTTATCTATTATTAATTAGAAAATATTAAACTAAAATAATAATTATCTATAATAAATGGTCTAATATGATGACAAGTGTCCTTAAAGTGGTTTCTTTTATTATAGTAGATAGAAGATATATGTCGTTAACTTTTATTATCATTAGTTAGCAAATGTAGCTTTTAAAAAATGAAGTATTAGAAAATAGAAATAACGATATAAATTTCATGCTAGTAAAGGCTAATGATAGATGAACAAACACATTTTTATATCATTTTTAACTAGATTTAACAACGTTATTAACTTTCAAAGTACTTAAAATAATCAACCATCAATTACGTTTATTAAACTTTCTTGTTATTCTACTTGGTTCTTTATAAATATTTATTGCGTAAACTGCAAAAGAAAATACCTAACTCTTAAAGGCGTTGACTTATATTTTAATCAAAATGAAATAACTAACAACGTTGTGAACTTTTTACTAACAAAACACCACACTAATATAATCTATATTTCAGTTTCTTTAGTTCTTCGACCAACATCATTAAATGGGATTCGAATTTGAATTACATTACATTTGAATGAATTATAACGAACAAATTGCACCTTAAGACCTTATGCTTGTCGGATTATCGGGTTTTAGATATCAAATTAGTTTACATCAAAGTTTTATGAGGGAAACACGTCTGTATCTAACCGGTTTAAAGATCGCAAATTTATATTTGCAAAGAAACATTTAACATATGTTTTTGTTGGAAATCAAGATTTTCAATGAAGGTACTTAAATTTGATTTGCAATCTACAACCACCGTAGATGTAACTCATCTCTTTACTTTCAAAAAATAAAAAAAAAATTGATTGATGAACATAATTGGTTTTAGTCGATTTGTGTTTATAAACTCAACCAAAATCACATGAGAATGGTTTTAGTCGATTTGTGTTTATAAACTCAACCAAAATCACACAAGAATACATGTTTATTATAATACTTGATGAGTAATATCAAAGGAAACAAACATCAATACATCTTTAGTTGTTTTATAACTAATCATGATATACTAATTCCATCCATACATAAATCGCCAGTTGTCATCTGCACCATTCTGGAATGTTTCATTGTTTTTAGAGAAATATATACCACTCTGAGTAAGCAACCAATAACATCGATTCATCTGAAACCAATTCTGGCCGCACATCTTGGCTACTTCTTTGTCAAAAACGTTTAATCAAAACTACGTAGTTTTGATGGGTTTGACGCGTAAGGTTATACGTCTAACAGCACCGTATTCACTTTCTCCAATTATAAATCTTAGATGTTGTATAATTTGTAATGAGGAATGTGTTAAAAAATAAAGAAAATTATGCGAGTCAAATAATAGAAGTGTAGATATTTACCTTATATATTAATTTACAAAACGGTTTTGTATCCTGATTTTACAGTTTAATTTTGTGCAAGTTTGCACAACTTTATGTACAACTGAATAAAACATATCTCATTTCATATCCATGTTTCATATTTTTTTTAAAGTTTCATGTTTATAGCTTTCTTTCTCTGCCTTATACATCTTTTATTGCGTTATAAAAAAATAACCAATGTTATAGGAGGCAATGAACCTTGATATCATAAATTACAAAGGTAAAAAATGTTCGAAATTATTAATTTATATGATATAAACAATGTTGTTTTAATGATAAATATATATGCATTCAATTTTCCCTAACAAAATTGCATTGATAGGCATCCAACATCAGTATAATAAAAAGATATATTTATGCATCTTCTATTACTTTATAAAAAACGAAAAGAAATACTAATGTTTTAGGAGACAATGAACCTTGACCTCATAACTTACAAAGGTCTAATGCTGCAGAAGACAATGAACCTTAACTTCATAACTTACAAAGGTCAAAATGTTAGGAAATTATCAATTTATTTAATATAAACAATGTTTTAATGATAAATATGCATTCAATTTTTCATAACAAAATTGTATTAATAGGCATTGAATATCAATATAATAAAAATATATGTATTGTTTTATATTAAGTTACTATGTTAGGTACTCATGTACTACACAGATTGAAATAAACAATGTTTTAATGATAAATATGCATTCAATTTTTCATAACAAAATTGTATTAATAGGCATTGAATATCAATATAATAAAAATATATGTATTGTTTTATATTAAGTAACTATGTTAGGTACTCATGTACTATACAGATTGAAATATTTGAATGATATAATTCATAAATATATAAATAATATTGTGTATTAAAAAAGAACAAAGTTAAATTGCAAACTTAGTTCACAAACTTAAAAATAAATTATAAAGTTCTAAAAAATTATTTGTATTTATCATCTGCATCTAATATTAGTAACTTGATTTCATTTCTATTTTTTTTACTTTTGATAGTGTCACATAGATTTGTCCAATTGTGAAAACCGGTTGTTTTAAATACAAACCAACTCTTAAAAAGTAGAGTAAACCTCAATTTTCATCCATGTGGTTTGCTGATTTTAACACTTTCAGTCCAATAGTTTAAAAATTGCATTTATCATCCATTAGTTTGCTGATTTTAACAGTTTCAGTCCACACTAGTGTTGGATTTTAACATGTTCAGTCCACACCACACCAGTGTTAGTGGTGTGGACTGAACCTGTTAAAATCAGCAAACTAGTGGACTGAAACTGTTAAAATCAGCAAACTAATGGACGATAAATGCAATTTTTAAACTATTGGACTTAGAGTGTTAAAATCAGCAAACCACATGGACGAAAATTGAGGTTTACTAAAAAATGTATTATATTTTAAAATATATATAAATTTATATTAATTAATATTGTAATATGTTTCAAAATGTCAGATAATAGAGTTCTTGTGTTTCACACATCACCCGGTTGGCGTTTACACTTGTTTGGCCCATTCAACCTTTTTGTGATTGAACTTAATTATTCGGAGTTCATTTCAAGGAGTCTCATTCTTTCAACTACGACCCATCACCCGGGTTCATCACTTCATAGTTCGTTTTCCCATTACCCGATTTACACTCACCCTTAGAACTAAACCCATTACCCGAGTTTATGCGAAAATCATTATTCACACTCCCGTTACTCGGTTTGCATTTTACTTTATTTATTCAAGCTCCACTTACCCAGTTTGCATTTTACTTTATTTATTCACGCCCCCGTCACCGGTTTGCGTATTACTTTAATTATGCGCGCTCCCATTACCCGGTTTGTGTTTAACTTTATCTTTGACTTGTTTGGTTTGTTCTTGTGAATTCCATCACTTATGAGCAAACCAGACTCATGTGTATCTTGTTCACAATCGTCATATCAATCCAACCGAAATAACTCAAATAAGAAAACAACGAAGTGTAAAGCCACATACCTTAAAGCTTTCCTTACAAACGTGTGGCTACCCCGGTTTGACCTTCCAAAGCTTCACTCGAGTTGTCTAAATAATGCAACCCAAATCATTAGAACCTAATTGTTCACATCCGTGGAATGTAAATTTGTCAACAATTTAATTTTAGGTTCTTATCAAAGTGTTTCATTCATTATCATTAACTCACATTTCATTCAAGCATTTTTTCGTACACCTTGTGGGCATAAACCTTACACAACTTCTATTAAGTCTAGAATTCAATTCTGCATACCTCTAATACACAAATTCATCAAGCCAATATGATCAATATGCTTAAATTGGAAACTAGAATTCAATTCTGCATACCTCTAATACACAAATTAGCCATCATAATTCACATATTCCATATTTTCACTAAAACCCAATTACACATACATGGCTATTAATTACCCCAATTACTAAATCATAGCATTTCTTTTACAAATTTTCATAAAAGGTTTTTGTCTAAGCATGTAGACACTACCAAATTCGTCATAAAATCTACAATACACTCTTGAAATTGCAAATCATGGGGTTTATCAAGATTCTCTACTTCACAAAAAACCAAATTTTAACATATCGTATATAACAACCCTCCTGAATTTCTCTGACGCCCTAATATATATTAAAATATTCCTATATATCCTAAAATACACCCCGTATGTGAAAACCGAGCCCAAAATATATTATATAATTAAAAATAAAATAAAAACATGTTTTTATTGTCTCTCGCGGGGCGCGTAAGCCACCCCCTTGAGCTACGCGGGCCACGAAGCTCGAGACCAGGGTCGCACCCTGAGGTGCCACGTGGCACAACGCGTGTGGAATCTATGATCCGAATCATCAACCCTAGGGCCTACCCTAGGGCGCCTCGCGGGCCGCGTAGCCCCTTGCTACGTCTTACGCAGGCCGCGTAAAACTCAAAATCAGGCCCTATAAGTAGAGGGCTTCGGCTTTCATTTTCCGTCGCTCACATTTCTTTTCTCACTCGAAATTCTGAATAGTAGACATAATTTTCGGGTATAATACCCCCTAATTAACGAAGTTCTGCCCCGATGTAAGTATCATAACCCCGGTTACGTATTAGATACGCTGCCCGATTGATCCAGGGTTCCATAACGGCTGTCGAGGTTCTGCCCGACGTAGTCGTTGGAATGCCGTCTCGGGGAGGGTATAACTAATGTAAATATAAAGGGTTATTATACTAACGTGTGTGCATTGTGTAAATTATAGATAATCACCAGGAAACCTTAGAAGAAATCTAAGACAACAATGTGAGTAATCTCCTTTTTGTAAATTGTTTTTACAAAACCTTACATATTTTACAATGTGATTAAGCAGTGATTGAGTCTTTGTAGTTCTTCAATTACTGCCGGTATGTTGGGGTTTTCTATACAAAATTGTGGAACACATTACCATTGGACAACGAGTTAGCCAATGTGTAATATGACCCACCAGTCAGGATTGACAATACTGTTAATGGATAAAACTCTTCTTGATTAAACTGGGATTCACTCACCAGTATTTCCCACTGACATAATGTTTTTAAACGCGTTTCAGGTAACAAAATGTGAAAGCCAGCTAGAAGCCAGCTGGCCAGCACTGAAGGCTTGGAAAAGTGGCTATAAAAGTTACCTAAATAAAAGAAGATGTTTTATTCAATAAAATAGGGATTTTCCCTATGAAAATGTTTGTAATGAAAACTTGGGTTTTATCCCAATATGTTTAATATTATCAAAGTGTGGTATTTACTCTGATAAGCATTTCCTAACTACGGTCCTGATGAAATTTCCGCTGCCAAATCGATAAACAAAACGATACCACCAAAACGGGTCTCGCGGCCGCCCGTTCCCGGGACAGATAGGGGGCGGGGGTTGCGACATCTTGGCTTGGCAATATATTATAGACGTTTTATTCAAGTTTTTTCTAGAATAGCCATTCCATTAACCAAACTAAGTTGCAAGTCAGTTAAGTTTGAATGGGGACCAAAACAAGAGGAAGCATTCAAGGTTTTAAAGCAAAGGTTAACGAACGCACCAATACTTGCTTTGCCAGAAGGAACTAAAGACTTTATAGTCTATTGTGATGCATCTAAGTTAGGATTTGGATGTGTGTTGATGCAACGTCAAAAGGTAATTGCTTATGCCTCTAGATAAGTTAAGAAGCATGAAGAAAATTATACAACCCATGATCTAGGATTAGGAGCAATAACTTTTGCCCTTAAAATTTGGAGACACTATCTCTACGGTAGTAAGTTTATTATCTTTAGAGATCATAAGAGTTTAAGATATGTTTTCGGGCAAAAGGAATTAAACATGAGGCAAAGACGTTGGATGGAAATCCTTAGTGATTATGATTGTGATATCCAGTATCATGCATGAAAAGCTAACGTAGTAGCTGATGCTTTAAGTAGAAAGCACCATGAAAAGCCAAAAAGGGTACGTGCTCTCAGATTAAACTTGCAGTTAGATTTAAATAAACAAGTAAAAAGGATACAGGAAACAACAATCAAGGATGATGCTAAAGGTTTAAAAGGAATGATTAAAGAATTAGAAAAAGAGAAGATGGAATTTGGAGATTCCATAAGAAAAGGATTTGGATACCTATTCAAGGAAACCTACGAAATCAAATTCTAGAAGAAGCCCATAAATCTAAGTATACGATGCATCATGGACTCAGTACCAGCACCTGCACCCCCAATGAGTGCAGAAAATGTGCACGAGCTCCAAACTTTCGGAGAAGAGATTTTAGAGAGTAGCGAGAGGATGAGGCAGGTAGGAGAGCGAATCGTCTGGAAGTACGACGAGCGCAATATGGATTACTGGATGAATCCAGATCAGTGAAGGAGATGGTGGAGTTGGTAATAATATATATATATATATATATATATATATATATATATATATGTGTGTGTGTGTGTAATAATAATATATGTTGTAGTATAGACCACTTAGTGGTTAGCGATGCATAGTAGTGTTGTAATTTTAATTCCAGCTTTAGTGTGTATTAGACGCATACTATATAAGAAAGAGTAAAGTCGCAATGATCGACTCTTTTGACTAATATGTGTGTTGTGTGGTTGTTGCCTAAATTATTAATTATTTGGTGATATTAATAATTGGCAAATGATTAAAAATTCAGATGGACGACGAAGTAAACCTGGAAAACCAGAATAATGATAACCAGATTAACAATAACCTGGATAACAATAACCCGAACAACAACAATAATGGAAACCAACTGGATAACAGTGCCATGCAACATATAGTGGCACAAGGGATAATAGATGCGATGCCATATATTATCAAAACGGTTAGGGAAGCGGAAAATAAAAGTAAACATGATAGCAAACGACCTTCTGAACCTGAAAACAGCGTGAATAACGGACCCGTACTTCAAGTGTCCATTCCCAAAAGAAGAAGAACCGTGTCTTACGGTTGTTCTTATAAAGAATTCTGGTCTTGTGTACCAATGGAATTCTCGGGCAATGAAGGGGCCGTTGCATCTCTACGCGGGATAGAAAAGACTGAGGTAGTCTTAAGAATAAGTAAATGTGCAGAAAAGGATAAGATAATGTTTGCTTCCAATTTGTTTAAGAATTCAGCACTAGAATGGTGGAACACTATCCTCCAGTCTAGGGGAAGTGATAGAACTTACAATATGGAATGGGAGGAGTTTAAAAACATGGTAGAAAGGAAATTCTGCAATTCTAATGAAAAGGAATATATAGCAAACAAATTTCTAAACCTTAGGATGATTGGGGTAGATAGTAATGGTTAGACTACATTATTCTTTGAATATGCCCGAATAGTACCAACCCTTGCTTCACCTGAACCAGTATTAATCTCCCGTTACATTTGGGGATTAATTGGAGAGATTAGACATGTAGTCAAGGCAGCTAGACCTCAAACCATAGAAGAAGCTGTAGAACTAGCCAACACTTTGACAGATGAATTAGTCCGTACATGAGAAGAGGATCAAAAGAAGAACCTAACCCAGAAGCTTACCCAAGAATTTCGTTCTGGAAATTCTAACCGAGGGAGAAATGTAGGTTCTACCTCTGCACCCTACTGTAAGTATTGCAAAAGGAAGCATTCAGGAAGATGCTCCATATACTGTAACTTTTGCAAAATATCCGGACATAAGGAGGAAGATTTCAGGAAAAAAGCCTAACAACAGGATATGCTACAACTGCGGAGAACAAGGTCATATCAAGCCTAACTGTCCAAAAATAGCTCCAGCCACGAACACCAAGACTACTAAAAATGCTAGAGTATTTGTTCTGACTGCAGAAGAAGTAAAGATGATCCTGGATGTGATCACTGGTACGTTTTTAGTTAATGATGTTTTTGCTAAAGTATTATTTGACTCGGGTGCGAACCAAAGTTTTATTAATACTTCATTTTGCAAACTTCTTAATCAATCATTAACTAAACTCCCACAAGAATGTCTAGTAGAGACAGCAAATGGAGAAACCATTAAGATTTCTGAAATCTTGCAGGGAGCAAGAATAGAAATTTTAAATCAGAAATTTATTGCAAACCTTTACCCCATGAATCTGGCAGGATTTGATGTTGTGTTAGGAATGGATTGGTTAATAGACAATAAAGCCAGTATTTTATGTGATCAAAAGTCAATTCAAGTAAATTCACCAAGGGGTGAAAAGATCACAATTAAAGGAAATAAAACCTCTAAATCCACAAAATTCATCTCTTTGATGAAAACGGCAAGTTATATAAGGAAAGGATCATTAGTCTATTTCATTTCTATAATCACTAGCACTAAAGGAAAAGAATTAAAGGATATTCCAGTAGTATCCCAGTTTTCAGATGTATTTCTAGAAGAGCTACTAGGGCAACCTCCAGACAGGGAAGTTGAATTCAGAATCCACTTAATACCAAGAACCGCACCAATTTTCAAAGCACCTTACCGTTTGGCACCCACAGAAATGCAAGAGTTAAAGAAACAATTAGATGAATTATTGGAGAAGGGATTCATACAGCCAAGCTCATCGCCATGGGGAGCACCGATTTTATTTGTTAAAAAGAAGGACGGATCAATGCGTATGTGCATTGACTACCGTGAATTGAACAAGGTCACGATTAAGAATCGGTATCCAGTACTAAGAATAGATCATCTATTTGATCAATTGCAAGGAGCACGATTTTTCTCTAAAATCGATTTAAGGTCAGGATATCATCAATTAAGGGTACAGGAAGAGGGCATTCCTAAGACCGCTTTCAGAACAGGGTATGGCCATTATGAATTTACTGTCATGCCATTTGGTTTAACCAATGCCCCAGCTGCATTCATGGACATGATGAACCGAATATGTAAGCCATATTTGGATAAATTCATAATTGTCTTTATAGATGATATTCTTATTTATTCCAAAAGCAAAGAGGAACATGCAGCCCATGTGCATGCACTTCTAAGTTTACTAAGAAAAGAAAAGCTTTATGCTAAGTTTTCGAAGTGTGAGTTTTGGTTAGAACAGGTACAATTTCTTGGACATCTAGTTAATCATGAATGAATTCATGTAGATCCCACCAAGATCGAGGCAGTTACCAAGTGGAAAACCCCTGAGTCACTAACTGAAGTTAAAAGTTTCTTAGGATAGGCCGGTTATTATATAAGATTTATTCGAGATTTTTCTAGAATAGCCATTCCCTTAACTAAGTTAACCTGTAAATCCGTTAAGTTTGAATGGGGACCAAAACAAGAAGAAGCCTTTAGAGTTCTTAAGCAAAGATTAACCCATGCACCCATACTAGCGTTACCAGAAGGAACTGAAGATTTTGTAATCTATTGTGACGCTTCTAAGTTAGGTTATGGATGTGTATTAATGCAACGTCAAAAGGTTATAGCTTACGCTTCTAGTCAACTTAAGAATCATGAAGAGAATTATTCGACCCAATATCTAGAGTTAGGAGCTATAATTTTTGCCCTTAAAATTTGGAGACATTACCTTTACGGCAGTAAGTTTACCATATTCACCGACCATAAGAGTTTAAGGTATGTTTTTGGGCAAAAGGAGTTGAATATGAGACAATGACGCTGGATGGAGATACTTAGTGATTTTGACTGTAATATCCAGTATCATGCAAGAAAGGCAAATGTAGTAGCTGATGCTTTAAGTCGAAAGTATCATGAAAAGCCAAAAAGAGTACGTTCTCTTAAGTTAAATCTGTAGGTAGATTTAAATGAACATATTAGAAAAGCACAAGAATCAGTAATCAAGGATGATACTGAGAAACTGAAAGGAATGATTAAAGAATTAGAACAAGGAACAGATGGAATTTGGAGATTCCATAAGAAAAGAATGTGGATACCTAAATTAGGAAACCTATGCCACCGTATATTAGAAGAAGCCCATAAGTCTAAGTATACGATGCATCCTGGAAGTGATAAGATGTATCAGGAATTTCTGGTGGATAGGAATGAAAAAGGATATAGCAGCATATGTTGCAAAGTGTTTAGCCTGTTCACAAGTAAAAGCTGAACATCAGAAACCCTCAGGTTTGTTGCAACAGTTAGAAATGCCTATATGGAAATTGGAATTTATAACAATGGGTTTTGTTACCAAATTACCCAAAACAAGAAAAAGGTAATGATACAATCTGGGTGATTGTAGACAAACTAACCAAGTCAGCCCATTTCCTACCAATGAAAGAAACTTTCAGTATGGAACTGTTAGCTAAATTATATGTAAATGAAATAGTTTCACTACATGGAATTCCTCTATCAATTGTTTCTGACAGAGATAGTCGTTTTACCTCTCATTTTTGGACAAGTTTCCAAAAAGCAATGGGAACCAAGTTGAATCTAAGCACCGCTTATCATCCTCAAACAGACGGACAAAGCGAAAGGACAATTCAGAAAATGGAAGACATGCTTAGAGCTTGTGTAATTGATTTCGGAGGTAATTGGGACGGTGACTTACCATTGATAGAATTTTCTTATAATAACAGTTATCACACCAGTATCAATGCTGCACCATTCGAAGCACTTTATGGACGAAAGTGCCGAACGCCAATCTGTTGGGTAGAAATGGGAGAAAAGCAACTATCTGGACCTGAGATAGTACAAGAAACAACAGACAAAATCATTCAAGTCAAGGAACAACTGAAAGCAGCACGTGATCGACAAAAGAGTTATGCTGATAACCGACGAAAGCCTTTGGAATTTCAAGTAGGAGATAAAGTGTTATTAAAAGTCTCTCCTTGGAACAGAGTGGTAAGATTCATAAAAAGGGGAAAGCTAAGCCCCAGGTATGTTGGACCTTTTAAGATTATTAGAAGAATAGGACATGTAGCCTATCAGCTACAACTGTCAGAGGAGATGGCATGAATACATGATGTATTTCATGTATCTAATCTCAAGAAATGTTTAGCTGATGAATCATTCGTAGTACCTCTTAAGGATATAGAGGTAAATGAATAGTTAAAGTTTGTATAGAAGCCTCTGCAGATTGAAGACAGGAAAGTTAAGAACCTCAAGCACAAAAGATTAGTTTTGGTCAAAGTGAAATGGGACTCCAAAAGAGGACCAGAATACACATGGGAGCTTGAATCAGAAATTCAAAGGAATTATCTGCACCTATTCCAGTAGATCTCGAGGACGAGCTCTAAAACAAGGTGAGGAGGATATAACAACCCTCCTAAATTTCTCTGACGCCCTAATATATATTAAAATATTCCTATTTGTCCTAAAATACACCCCGTATGTGAAAACCGAACCCAAAATACATTATATAATTAAAAATAAAATAATAACTTGTTTTTATTGTCTCTCGCGGAGCGCGTAAGCCACCCCCTTGAGCTACACGGGCCACGGCAGCTCGAGACCAGGGTCGCACCCTGAGGTGCCACGTGGCACAACGCGTGTGGAATCTATGATCTGAATCAGCAACCCTATGGCCTACCCTAGGGCGCCTCGCGGGCCGCGTAGCCCCTTGTTACGTGTTATACGGGCCGCGTAAAACTCGAAATCAGGCCCTATAAGTAGAGGGCTTCGGCTTTCATTTTCCGTCGCTCACATTTCTTTTCTCACTCGAAATTCTGAATAGTAGGCATAATTTTCGGGTATAATACCCCCTAATTAATGAAGTTCTGCCACGATGTAAGTATCATAACCACGGTTACGTATTAGATACACTGCCCGATTGATCCAGGGTTCCGTAACGGCTGTCGAGGTTCTGCCCGACGTAGTCGTTGGAATGGCGTCTCGGGGAGGGTATAACTAATGTAAATATAAAGGGTTATTATACTAACGCGTGTGCATTGTGTAAATTATAGATAATCACCAGGAAACCTTAGAAGAAATCTAAGACAGCAATGTGAGTAATCTAAGCAGTGATTGAGTCTTTGTAGTTCTTCAATTATTGTCGCTATGTTGGGGTTTTGTATACAAAATATGTAACACGTTACCATTGGACAACGAGTTAGCCAATGTGTAATATGACCCACCAAGCAGGATTGACAATACTGAATGAGTAATTGTGTAGAAATAAACAATGTGATAGCTCTCAAAACTGTTAATGGATAAAACTGTTCTTGATTAAACTGGGATTCACTCACCAGTATTTCCCACTGACAAAATGTTTTTAAATGCGTTTCAGGTAACAAAATGTGAAAGCCAACTAGAAGCCAACTGGACAGCACTGAAGGCTTGGAAAATGTTTGTAATAAAAACTTGGGTTTTATCTCAATATGTTTAATATTATCAGAGTATGGTATTTACTCTGATAAACATTTCCTAACTACGGCCCTGATGAAATTTCCACTGCCAAATCGATAAACAAAATGATACCACCACAACTGGTCTCTCGGCCGCCCGTTCCTGGGACAGATGGGGGGTGTGGGTTGCGACACCTTATGATTCCCCTAGCATAGATTATCAATAATCTTGATTCATGCAAGGGATTCTTTCACTTTTAGCCTTTCAATTTGAAGGATTTGATGATTTAGGTCTAAAATGGGGTTCTCCCTCTGCTCCTGGTCGACACACACAATTATGTATGTGTTGCGTTTTAATTTATGAATTTAAAACACAAGTTTCCTTTTTGCCCATTTTGGTCCGTCAAGTTTAGTTTTCATTACAAAGGCTAAAATTTATTCTTTTGTTATAATTTCACATGTACTTAACTAGGTTTAATGTTCCTAGTCACCAAATTTTTAATCAGTACTAATTATATGTGACAACCAGTAATTTACGGTTATTTATTACACGATTAACAAACATTTAAGGTGATAATAAATAATGTTTAAGGCACGAATTAACTTAATTAGGCTCTTGGTATGCCTATGAACGCCTATCTGACTTTACAGAACGCGGATGTGGATTTGTGAGAAAACTGCTGACCGTCAAAACTAAAACATTATGAAAAATTTAGCTTCATAATCAAATTTTATTATTTGTACTCGAAATCGGATCCAAAAACGGACAAGAAACGACAAACGAACGTTTTAGGCGATTTTAATGCAACCGACGGAGGAACGCGTCAATCATAAATTTCCGACGTAATTTTTAGTTTTTCAACTCTAAAATTTTATTTTACGACATATTACGAAGTTCACAAAAGAAAACGGGCTACAGAAACGTTATCTGTCACACCCCCAAAATCCACACGCGGAGTATCACCGCTTGGAGGCGTGACTGACCAGGATCAAGCCACCAATCATATTGAACATATAAGTAAGTAGTAAAATCATTCATCAATACGAAAGGTGTTTTCAAAAACCAAACGTCAACAAGTATGTAGCGGAAGCATAAGTATGTAAACCCAAAGTAAATAGTAAATTCAAATGTTTAGATAGATAACATGGCGTCATCGATCCATGTCCCACAACGACCTGCTCCTCCCTGTGCAAGCTCCATATGTACCTAAGGTCCTGCAAGGCATGCAAGAGAGAGTCAACAACTAGTTGAGCGAGTTCACAGTTAATAGTTCAGTATTAGTATAGCGTGAGTAGTAGTATGTTCGTTCGTTACAAATTATCGTATTATTTCCCATCGCGGCCCTCCAGGCAGGGGTGCGAAGATGTTGGGGAATGTTATTCCCCAAGTATTCTAGACTAGGTTTATTTGTATCGCGGCCTCTCCAGGCAGGTGTGCGAAGATTTGTAAGTTTAGTTCGCGGCCATCATATGGCAGGTGTGCGAAGACAGTCATAATATCGCGGCCAATCCTTGGCAGGTGTGCGAAGATCGTTCAATAAGTGTTACTAGTCTAGCAGTAGGTTCCATCATTTACGTATGTATAGTAAATCATCAAATCCCCATTCCCCCCTGGGAACCCCATGCCTTGGCTTGTGTGAACTCACCTTGGTTTGCTCGGTATGCTAAGTATGTGCTCAAGGTAAATCAATCACGTCCTAAAGTATGCACGTATATAAAAAATCAGTTTGTGTTCAAGTTGTTCACGTGTAAGCATGTAGCACGTATTCACAATCGTATACAAGATGGTTACACTTAACAGCAGTTAAATATTCCAGTTAACACTTAACAGAATTAACTCAAGTTACTGTGCAGATTAACTGTTCGGCGAAACACACATAATGGCGAAACACATAAGTTGGCGAAACACACATAATGGCGAAACACATAAGTTGGCGAAACACACTTTCGGCGAAACACAAATTGACGAAACACATTCTGTTTCGTCGTGGCCTTGTTTGGCGAAACAGGATTCTAATTCGTCGATGACTCTTGGCGAAACACATTCTGTTTCGCCGGGAGTCCTGTTTCGTCGGATGTCTGTTTCGCAGACATCAGTTACAGCAGATGCGAATAACACATAAACCCTAATCCTTCTAGCAGCCGTCATCAATAACAGAAATCATACGAAGGTCAATGTGCATATCGAATCATCATAAATCAATCATCCCAGAGTCATTGTCTAGCATAAACCCTAGTTTATGTGTATAACATATCAACATACAACATCATATCATTGTACCCTATCAAGATACTAACTTGGATTCATAATCAGAACATAATAACAATATCCAGAACCGAGCACTCGATTGTATTAAATTTCTCATACCATTTTATATAAATCCTACTACATCATACATATCAAAATCAATAACATCATAATCATACTCTTATCACAGCAGTAACGCACATCAATCATATACACAAGCAATAATCGTGATATCACAGAAACATGGAATCGATTTACAAACACACACTAACCGATTCAAGATGAAGAAACAAGGATTCGAGAGCTAGGGATGATGGTGAACAATGGTTGTTGCCGTCGCCCAGAAGAGAGGGAGTTCTAGGGTTTTTCTGATTGCTTAACTTGTGAAACTGAACCCGTTTCACGTAAATATTCGCGAAATAACATTCTGGGCCGTACTGGGCTTTCGGCGAGACTGGGCTCGGCGAAACAGCCTGTTTCGTCGAGAAGGTGTTGACGAAACTGATCTGTTTCGTCGAGATCGATCTTGGCGAATCTCACTTATTTCGTCGAGTTGTTTTATGGTTTACAAGTCTAAGTTTTTCAAACAGTATGCAAGCTATCATATTACACATAACCATGCAAGTACACTACGTTTTATCATATCACAACTAAATAGTCAAAGTCAACGTGCATTAAATGCGAATAGGGAATGTCGGAAATTCGAGTTGTCACATTATCCCCAACTTGAAAGAAATTTCGTCCCGAAATTTAGCATGCAGTTACTGAGGAAGCTAGTAGTGTGACGTTGTTTACCTGTATCGTATCGCGGCTCCCCGAGCAGGTTTGCGAAGATTACTGGTTTTCTTGGGGTGTCACATTATCCCCCCGTTGATTTGGAATTTCGTCCCGAAATTCTGCATTGGTAGCTTCAGCCTCAGTAGGAGTTGCATTGGTTCCGAATAACTGGGAATATTTGAGTTCCATTTGATCTTCACGCTCCCAGGTGAACTCTGGGCCGCGGCGGGAGTTCCAACGAACTCGTACAAGAGGGATTCTCGTGTTCTTGAGGACCTTAACATCCCGGTCCGTGATTTCAACAGGTTCCTCGACGAAGTGCAACCGCTCGTCGATAGTGAGTTCCTTTAAGGGAACTATGTGGGTCTCATCTGACGTACACTTCTTCAGATTCGACACGTGAAAGACGTTGTGAACTGCACTGAGTTCAGGTGGTAAGTTCAATCTGTAAGCCACTTTGCCTATTTTCTCAATAACCTCGAAAGGTCCAACATATCGTGGATTTAGTTTGCCGCGTTTGCCAAAACGAACCACACCCTTCCAGGGTGAAACTTTAAGTAGCGCTCGATCCCCAACCTGGAATTCGAGTAGTTTCCTGTCTTTATCGGCGTATACTTTCTGACGGTCACGAGCTGCCGCCATGCGTTGTCGTATTTGTGCAATCTTTTCAATAGTATCAACTACCATTTCTGGACCTGTGATTTGACTTTCCCCCACCTCCGCCCAACAGAGAGGTGACCGGCACTTACGCCCGTACAATGCCTCGAATGGTGCAGCTTTAATGCTGGTGTGGTAGCTGTTATTGTATGAAAATTCCACCAGTGGCAGATGTTTCTCCCAACCATTGCCAAAATCAATTACGCACGCCCGAAGCATGTCTTCTAGAGTTTGAATAGTGCGCTCAGACTGCCCACCGGTCTGAGGATGATACGCCGTGCTCATGTCTAAACGAGAGCCAAAAGATTTATGCATTGCTTGCCACAATTCTGAAGTAAAACGTGCGTCACGATCAGAGATGATGGAGGTGGGCACCCCGTGCCTCGAGACCACTTCTTTTAAGTAGATGTCTGCTAAGGTAGAGAACTTGTCTGTTTCTTTGATAGCCAAGAAGTGAGCAGACTTTGTGAGTCGATCCACGATCACCCAAATAGTATCATTTCCCCACATATGATAGCCAAGAAGTGAGCAGACTTTGTATTCTACAATTTAAAATGTCTTACAAAAACCTAATCACTGTAAATATAACTGATAAATATTTAGGGTTTTGTAAGACATTTTAAATAATGTCTTGCAAACTGTGAGAAAAAGAGAATGACTCACAAACTGTGAGAAAAGAGAATGACTCACATTGTAAACTTAGGTTTTTCTACAGGCTTCCTGGAGATATTTTTTGATAATTTTTCTTGGGTTCCTATTAAAAAATATACAATGCATGTGCGTTAGTATAATAACCCAATTCAACTTTATCAATACGTCACGAGACAGAACCCCAACTTAGTTTACAAAGCATAGCCTTTATCAGGCAGCGCTTTGGCATCAATTGCTGGGTTCAAGATCGATCAGACATAGTATCGAATCAGTGATCAGGGGTTAAAACACTTACAACGGGGCAGAGCTTCGTGATTTTAGGGGTATATTAGGTATTATTTTCGTTCAATATAGAGAGAAAGATAGAAAATTTTGAGTGACGATGAACTGTGGCCGAAAGGCTCTACTTGTAGTTGTTTCCAGACCTCGTCGCGCCCCGCGACCGCCTAGGGCTTTGCCTGTCACGGGCCACCACCCCCTTTAGCTAGGGTTAGGGTTGCCTGGTCATGAGTATAGGTTCGACACGTTATACGACACGTGTCATCAGAAGTGTTCGGCAAGTTAGAGTCCGTCACGCCCCGCGAAGGGTTCTCCTTCGTCTGTCGCGGGCCACAACAGGCACATAAACTTTATTTTATTTATTTGTTAAACTAAATATCATTACACGTGTCCGGTTTTTCGATTATGGAGTGTTTTAAGGAATTTTTGAGGGTCTACCTTGTTTTAAATCTCGTCCTCGAGATTCACTGGAATAGGTAAGGATGTTTCCTTTTCATTTCAGATTCTAGCTCCCATGTGTATTCGGCTCCTCTCTTCGAATCCCATTTCACTTTGACCAGAACTAATCTCTTGTGCTTGAGATTCTTAATCTTTCTATTTTCAATCTGTATTGGCTTCTCTACAAACTTAATCTTCTCATATATCTCTATATCTTGAAGAGGTATTACCAATGATTCATCAGCTAAACATTTCTTGAGGTTATATACATGAAATACGTCATGTATTCCCGCCATTTCTTCTGGTAATTGTAGCTGATAAGCTACTGGCCCTATTCTTTTAATAATTTCAAAAGGTCCAACATACCTTGGGCTTAGCTTTCCTTTCTTACCAAATCTTACGACTCCTTTCCATGGTGAGACTTTCAAGAGTACCTTGTTTCCAACTTGAAATTCTAGGGGTTTGCGTTTGTTATCTGCATAACTCTTTTGACGGTCTCGTGTTGTTTTCAGTCTTTCCTTGACTTGAATAATTTTGTCAGTTGTTTCTTGTACAATCTCAGGACCTAACAGTTGCTTTTCTCCAATCTCTGCCCAACATATGGTGTTCGGCATTTCCGTCCATATAGTGCTTCAAATGGTGCGGAATTGATGCTTGTATGATAGCTATTGTTGTAAGGAAATTCTATTAAAGGTAAGTGTTCATCCTAATTTCCTCCAAAGTCTATCACACGGGCTCTAAGCATATCTTCCATCGTTTGAATTGTCCTTTCACTTTGTCCATCTTTTGAGGATGATAGGCGGCTGTACTTAAATTTAGTCTGGTTCCCATTGCCTTTTGGAAACATGTCCAGAATGAGAAGTAATACGACTATCTCTGTCAGACACGATAGATAAAGGAATCCAATGTAATGAAACTATTTCATTTACATACAGCTTAGCTAATTATTCCATACTGAAAGTTTCTTTCATTGGTAAGAAATGAGCAGATTTAGTCAATCTGTCTACAATCACCAAGATTGTGTCGTTACATTTTCCTGTTTTGGGTAATTTGGTAACAAAATCCATTGTTATCAATTCCCATTTCCAAATTGGCATTTCCAATTGCTGAAGTAATCCTGAAGGTTTCTGATGTTCAGCTTTAACCTGTGAGCAGGTTAAGCATTTAACAACATAATTTGCTATATCCTTTTTCAATCTTATCCACTTTTTCAATCTTATCCACCAAAAGTTTTTCCTTAAGTCTTGATACATCTTGTCACTTCCAGGATGCATCGTATACTTAGATTTATGGGCTTCTTCTAGAATTTGATTTCGTAGGTTTCCTTGAATAGGTATCTAAATCCTTTTCTTATGGAATCTCCAAATTCCATCTTCTCTTTTTCTAATTCTTTAATCATTCCTTTTAAACCTTTAGCATCATCCTTGATTGCTGTTTCCTGTATCCTTTTTACTTGTTTATTTAAATCTAACTGCAAGTTTAATCTGAGAGCACGTACCCTTTTTGGCTTTTCATGGTTCTTTCTACTTAAAGCATCAGCTACTACGTTAGCTTTTCATGCATGATACTGGATATCACAATCATAATCACTAAGGATTTCCATCCAACGTCTTTGCCTCATGTTTAATTCCTTTTGCCCGAAAACATATCTTAAACTCTTATGATCTCTAAAGATAATAAACTTACTACCGTAGAGATAATGTCTCCAAATTTTAAGGGCAAAAGTTATTGCTCCTAATCCTAGATCATGGGTTGTATAATTTTCTTCATGCTTCTTAACTTGTCTAGAGGCGTAAGCAATTACCTTTTGACGTTGCATCAACACACATCCAAATCCTAACTTAGATGCATCACAATAGACTATAAAGTCTTCAGTTCCTTCTGGCAAAGCAAGTATTGGTGCGTTCGTTAACCTTTGCTTTAAAACCTTGAATGCTTCATCTTGTTTTGGTCCCCATTCAAACTTAACTGACTTGCAACTTAGTTTGGTTAATGGAATGGCTATTCTAGAAAAACCTTGAATAAAACGTCTATAATATATTGCCAAGCCAAGATGTCGCAACCCCCGCCCCCTATCTATCCCGGGAACGGGAAGCCGCGAGACCAGTTTTGGTGGTATTGTTTTGTTTATCGATTTGGCAGCGGAAATTTCATCAGGACCGTAGTTAGGAAATGTTTATCAGAGTAAATACCCCACTTTGATAATATGAAACATATTGGGATAAAACCCAAGTTTTCATTACAAACATTTTCATAGGGAAAATCCCTATTTTATTGAATAAAACATCTTCTTTTATTTAGGTAACTTTTATAGCCACTTTTCCAAGCCTTCATTGCTGTCCAGCTCGCTTCTAGTTGGCTTTCACATTTTGTTACCTGAAACACGTTTAAAAACATTTTGTTAGTGGGAAATACTGGTGAGTGAATCTCAGTTTAATCAAGAAGGGTTTTATCCATTAACAGTATTGAGAGCTATCACATTGTTTATTTCTACACAATTACTCATTCAGTATTGTCAATCCTGACTGGTGGGTCATATTACACATTGGCTAACTCGTTGTCCAATGGTAACGTGTTCCACATTTTGTATAGAAAACCCCAACATACCGGCAGTAATTGAAGAACTACAAAGACTCAATCACTGCTTAATCACATTGTAAAATATGTAAGGTTTTGTAAAAACAATTTACAAAAAGGAGATTACTCACATTGTTGTCTTAGATTTCTTCTAAGGTTTCTTGGTGATTATCTATAATTTACACAATGCACATGCATTAGTATAATAACACTTTGTATTTACATTACTTATACCCTCCCCGAGACGGCATTCCAACGACTACGTCGGGCAGAACCTCGATAGCTGTTACGGAACCCTGGATAAATCGGGCAGCGTATCTAATACGTAACCGGGGTTATGATACTTACATCGGGGCAGAACTTCGTTAATTAGGGGGGTATTATACCCGAAAATTATGCCTACTATTCAGAATTTCGAGTGAGAAAAGAAATGTGAGCGACAGAAAAGGAAAGCCGAAGCCCTCGACTTATAGGGCCTGATTTCGAGTTTTACGCGGCCCGCGTAAGACGTAGCAAGGGTCTATGCGGCCCGCGAGGCGCCCTAGGGCTGCTGATCCGGATCATAGATTCCACACGCGTTGTGCCACGTGGCACCTCAGTGTGCGACCCAGGTCTCGAGCTGTCGCGGCCCGTGTAGCTCAAGGGGGTGGCTTACGCGCCCCGCGAGAGACAATAAAAACATATTTTATTTTTAATTATATAATGTATTTTGGGCTCGGTTTTCACATACGAGGTGTATTTTAGGACATATAGGAATATTTTAATATATATTAGGGCGTCAGAGAAATTCAGGAGGGTTGTTATATCCTCCCCACCTTGTTTTAGAGCTCGTCCTCGAGATCTACTGGAATTGGTGCAGATATTTCCTTTGCATTTCTGATTCAAGCTCCCATATGTATTCTGGTCCTCTTTTGGAGTCCCATTTCACTTTGACTAGAACTAATCTTTTGTGCTTGAGGTTCTTAACTCTCTTGTCTTCGATCTGTAGAGGCTTCTCTACAAACTTTAACTGTTCATTTACCTCTATATCCTTAAGAGGTACTACGAGTGATTCATCAGCTAAACATTTCTTGAGATTAGATACATGAAATACATCATGTATTCCTGCATCTCCTCTGGCAGTTGTAGCTGATAGGCTACAGGTCCTATTCTTCTAATAATCTCAAAAGGTCCAACATACCTGGGGCTTAGCTTTCCCCTTTTGATGAATCTTACCACTCCCTTCCAAGGAGAGACTTTTAATAACACTTTATCTCCTACTTGAAATTCCAAAGGCTTTCGTCAGTTATTAGCATAACTCTTTTGTAGATCACGTGCTGCATTTAGTTGTTCCTTAACTTGAATGATTTTGTCTGTTGTTTCTTGTACTATCTCAGGTCCAGATAGTTGCTTTTCTCCAATTTCTGCCCAACAGATTGGCGTTCGGCACTTTCGTCCATAAAGTGCTTTGAATGGTGCAGCATTGATACTGGTGTGATAACTGTTATTATAAGAAAATTCTATCAACGGTAATTGGTAAGTGATTGTCCCAATTACCTCCGAAATCAATTACACAAGATCTAAGCATGTCTTCCATTGTCTTAATTGTCCTTTCGCTTTGTCCGTCCATTTGAGGATGATAATCGGTGCTTAGATTCAACTTGGTTCCCATTGCTTTTTGGAAACTTGTCCAAAAATGAGAGGTAAAACGACTATCTCTGTCAGAAACAATTGATAGAGGAATTCCATGTAATGAAACTATTTCATTTACATATAATTTAGCTAACTGTTCCATACTGAAAGTTTCTTTCATTGGTAGGAAATGGGCTGACTTGGTCTGTCTACAATCACCCAGATTGTATCATTACCTTTTCTTGTTTTGGGTAATTTGGTAACAAAATCCATTGTTATAAATTTCCATTTCCATATAGCCATTTCTAACTGTTGCAACAAACCTGAGGGCTTCTGATGTTCAGCTTCTACTTGTGAACATGTTAAACACTTTGCAACATATGCTGCTATATCCTTTTTCATTCCCATCCACCAGAAATTCTTCCTTAAGTCCTGATACATCTTATCACTTCCAGGATGCATCGTATACTTAGACTTATGGGCTTCTTCTAATATACGGTGGCGTAGGTTTCCTAATTTAGGTATCCACATTCTTTTCTTATGGAATCTCCAAATTCCATTTGTTCCTTGTTCTAATTCCTTAATCATTCCTTTCAGTTTCTTAGTATCATCCTTGATTACTGATTCTTGTGCTTTTCTAATCTGTTCAATTAAATCTACCTACAGATTTAACTTAAGAGAACGTACTCTTTTTGGCTTTTCATGATACTTTCGACTTAAAGCATCAGCTACTACATTAGCCTTTCCTGCATGATACTAGATATTACAGTCAAAATCACTAAGTATCTCCATCCAGCGTCTTTGTCTCATATTCAACTCCTTTTGCCCAAAAACATACCTTAAACTCTTATGGTCGGTGAATATGGTAAACTTACTACCGTAAAGGTAATGTCTCCAATTTTAAGGGCAAAAATTATAGCTCCTAACTCTAGATCATTGGTTGAATAATTCTCCTCGTGATTCTTAAGTTGTTTAGAAGCGTAAGCTATAACCTTTTGACGTTGCATTAATACACATCCGTAACCTAACTTAGAAGCATCACAATAGAATACAAAATCTTCAGTTCCTTCTGGTAACGCAAGTATGGGTGCATGGTTTAATCTTTGCTTAAGAACTCTAAAGGCTTCTTCTTATTTTGGTCTCCATTCAAACTTAACGGATTTACAGGTTAACTTAGTTAAGGGAATGGCTATTCTAGAAAAATCTCGAATAAATCTTCTATAATAACTGGCCAATCCTAAGAAACTTCTAACTTCAGTTGGTGACTCAGGGGTTTTCCACTTGGTAATTGCATCGATCTTGGTGGGATCTACATGAATTCCTTCATGATTAACTAGATGTCCAAGAAATTATACCTGTTCTAACCAAAACTCACACTTCGAAAACTTAGCATAAAGCTTTTCTTTTCTTAGTAAACTGAGAAGTGCGTGTAGATGGGTTGCATGTTCCTCTTTGCTTTTGGTATAAATAAAAATATCATCTATAAAGACAATTATGAATTTATCCAAATATTGCTTGCATATTTGGTTCATCATGTCCATGAATGCAGCTGGGGCATTGGTTAAACCAAATGGCATGACAGTAAATTCATAATGGCCATACCTTGTTCTGAAAACGGTCTTAGGAATTTCCTCTTCCTGTACCTTTAATTGATGATATCCTGACCTTAAATCAATTTTAGAGAAAAATCATGCTCCTTGCAATTGATCAAATAGATCATCTATTCTTGGTAATGGATACCGATTCTTAATCGTGACCTTGTTCAATTCACGGTAGTCAATGCACATACGCATTGATCTGTCCTTGTTTTTTACAAATAAAATCGGTGCTCCCCATGGCGATGAGCTTGGCGGTATGAATCCCTTCTCCAATAATTCATCGAATTGTTTCTTTAACTCTTGCATTTCTGTGGGTGTCAAACGGTAAGGTGCTTTGGCAATTGGTGCGGTTCCTGGTATTAAGTGGATTCTGAATTCAACTTCCCTGTCTGGAGGTTGCCCTGGTAGCTCTTCTGGAAATACATCTGAAAACTGGGATACTACTGGAATATCCTTTAATTCTTTTCCTTTAGTGTTAGTGATTATAGAAATCAAATACACTAATGATCCTTTCCTTATATAACTTGTTGTTTTCATCACATAGATGAATTTTGTGAATTTAGAGGTTTTATTTCCTTTAATTGTGATCTTTTCACCCCTTGGTGAATTTACTTGAATTGACTTTTGATCACATAAAATACTGGCTTTATTGTCTATTAACCAATCAATTCCTAACACAACATCAAATCCTGCCAGATTCATGGGGTAAAGGTTTGCAATAAATTTCTGATTTAAAATTTCTATTCTTGCTCCCTGCAAGATTTCGGAAATCTTAATGGTTTCTCCATTTGTTGTCTCTACTAGACATTCTTGTGGGAGTTTAGTTAATGATTGATTAAGAATTTTGCAAAATAAAGTATTAATAAAACTTTGGTTCGCACCAGAGTCAAATAATACTTTAGCAAAAACATCATTAACTAAAAACATACCAGTGATCACATCGGGGATCATCTTTGCTTCTTCTGCAGTCAGAACAAATGCTCTAGCATTTTTAGTAGTCTTGGTGTTCGTGGCTGGAGCTATTTTTGGACAGTTAGGCTTGATATGACCTTGTTCTCCGCAGTTGTAGCATATCCTGTTGTTAGGCTTTTTCCTGAAATCTTCCTCCTTATGTCCGGATATTTTGCAAAAGTTACAGTATATGGAGCATCTTCCTGAATGCTTCCTTTTTCAATACTTACAGTAGGGTGCAGAGGTAGAACCTACATTTCAGGTTCAGAAGGTCGTTGGCTATCATGTTTATTTTTATTTTCCGCTTCCCTAACCGTTTTGATAATATATGGCATCGCATCTATTGTCCCTTGTGCCACTATATGTTACATGGCACTGTTATCCACTTGGTTTCCATTATTTTTGTTGTTTGGGTTATTGTTATCCAGGTTATTGTTACTCTGGTTATCATTATTCTGGTTTTCCTGGTTTACTTCGTCGTCCGTCTGAGATTTTAAACATTTTCCAATTATTAATATCACCAAATAATTAATAATTTAGGCAACAACCACACAACAAACATATTAGTCAAAAGCATCGAGCATCGCGACTTTACTCTTTCTTATATAGTATGCGTCTAATACACACTAACGTTGGAATTAAAATTACAACACTACTATGCATCGCTAACCACTAAGTGGTCTATACTACAACATATATTATTATTATTATTACACACACACACACACATAAATATATATATATATATATATATTTTCATACAAACATATTTTATATTATTATATTATTATTATTATTACCAACTCCACCATCACCTTCACTGATCTGGATTCATCCAGTAATCCATGTTGCGCTCTTCGTACTTCCAGACGAGTCGCTCTCCTACCTGACTCATCCTCTCGCTACTCTCTAAAATCTCTTCTCCGAAAGTTCGGAGCTCGTGCACATTTTCTGCACTCATTGGGGGTGCAGGTGCTGGTACTGGGTCTAGGTACTGAGGCATGGGATCCTCCTGAGGGTACGGATTCTTCAAGATCTCCCTAATGTATTCATCGTTATCGTAGTAGTAGGGATCTAGAGGGTCCAGACCTGGATAGGCTGCTAAGTTCGGCATGGGTTCGTCGTTTAGGTGGTAGTGTGGCACATAATCCCTATGATCATCGAACCATGGATCATAATCTGGGTCTAAGGGATTACGGGCTGGTATCCTAGGTATCTCCTCAGGGTTGAAATCATGCATTTGGACTTGGTTTTCGGGGTTGTTTTCTATCTCCATCGACTGAGTAGGGAATAAAGGTAAGGGTTGTGGGGCTACTAGTTGCTCCAGGTTTGGGTCGGCAGCTGTTGTTGCTAGGATATGAAAATTGGCAAAGCTCCTATTAAGCATATCCTATGTATGGGCATCTGACTCTCGCTTAGCGGCTGCTAGGACTCTCTGCTATTGCAAGTTTCGCATTCTTTTCCAACGCTCGAATGCTCCCTTACTGAACCATCCTCTCTTTTTCTGAGGGAATGGCTCTTCAGATTGAGCCTTAAAGACAAACATCCCTTCTTCTTGGTCAGCTGAATACCCAGAGAGGGCAGGCTGGGAAGAGGTAACTTCACTCCTAGGTGAATCGGACAACTGATGATATGCGTCTGAGGGTCCTTGATCACTCATACTGTAAACTAACAAATAGTCAAATAACACACAACAATAAAATGCAATTATGCACGTATTTCCATAATTAATTTCCTAACAATTTGAATAATATTTCGGTGTCAGCAGAACACTTCTGTGGCTGAATCAGTGGCTTAGCTCTGATACCACCTTCTGTCACAACCCCCACCCCTATCTGTCCCAGGAACGGGCGGCCGCGAGACCAGTTGTGGTGGTATCATTTTGTTTATCGATTTGGCAGTGGAAATTTCATCAGGACCGTAGTTAGGAAATGTTTATCAGAGTAAATACCACACTTTGATAATATTAAACATATTGGGATAAAACCCAAGTTTTCATTACAAACATTTTCATAGGGAAAATCCCTATTTTATTAAATAAAACATCTTCTTTTATTTAGGTAACTTTTATAGCCACTTTTCCAAGCCTTCAGTGCTGTCCAGCTGGCTTCTAGTTGGCTTTCACATTTTGTTACCTGGAACGCGTTTAAAAACATTTTGTCAGTGGGAAATACTGGTGAGTGAATCCCAGTTTAATCAAGAAGATTTTTATCCATTAACAGTATTGAGAGCTATCACATTGTTTATTTCTACACAATTACTCATTCAGTATTGTCAATCCTGACTGGTGGGTCATATTACACATTGGCTAACTCGTTGTCCAATGGTAACGTGTTCCACATTTTGTATACAAAACCCCAACATACCGGCAGTAATTGAAGAACTACAAAGACTCAATCACTGCTTAATCACATTGTAAAATATGTAAGGTTTTGTAAAAACAATTTACAAAAAGGAGATTACTCACATTGTTGTCTTAGATTTCTTCTAAGGTTTCCTGGTGATTATCTATAATTTACACAATGCACACGCGTTAGTATAATAACCCTTTATATTAAAATTAGTTATACCCTCCCCGAGATGGCATTCCAACGACTACGTCGGGCAGAACCTTGACAGCCGTTACGGAACCCTGGATCAATCGGGCAGCGTATCTAATACGTAACCGGGGTTATGATAATTACATCAGGGCAGAACTTCGTTAATTAGGGGGGTATTATACCCGAAAATTATGCCTACTATTCAGAATTTCGAGTGAGAAAAGAAATGTGAGCGACGAAAAATGAAAGCCGAAGCCCTCTACTTATAGGGCCTTATTTCGAGTTTTATGTGGCCCGCGTAAGATGTAGCAAGGGGCTACGTGGACTATGAGGCGCCCTAGGGTTGCTGATTCAGATCATGGATTCCACACGCGTTGTGCCACGTGGCACCTCAGGGTGCGACCCTGGTCTCGAGCTGTCGCGGCCCGCGTAGCTTAAGGGGGTCGCTTACGCGCCCCGCGAGAGACAATAAAAACATGCTTTTATTTTATTTTTAATTATATAATGTATTTTGGGCTCGGTTTTCACATTCGGGGTGTATTTTAGGACATATAGGAATATTTTAATATATATTAAGGCGTCAGAGAAATTCAGGAGGGTTGTTATACAAGAAAACTTCTTACTTTTGTTGGTGATTTAGGGACTTTCCATTTGGTAATAGCTTTGATCTTTGTAGGGTCCACATGAATTCCTTCATGATTCACTAAGTGACCAAGAAATTGCACTTCTTGCAACCAGAATTCATATTTTGAGAATTTAGCATAAAGCTTCTCTTTTCTCAACAATGTCAGAAGTATGTGCAAATGTTCCGCATGCTCTTCCTTACTTCTGGAGTAAATATGTATATCATCTATGAATACAATTGTGAATTTATCTAGGTATGGTTTACATATCCTATTCATCATGTCCATAAATGCGGCTGGGTCGTTGGTTAAACCAAATGGCATGACTGTAAATTCATAATGTCCGTACCTTATTCTGAAAGCAGTTTTAGGAATGTCCTTTTCCTGTACTTTCAGTTGATGATATCCTGAGCATAAGTCGATCTTAGAAAAGAATCGGGCTCCTTGAAGCTGATCGAACAGATCATCGATTCTCGGTAGTGGGTACCGATTTTTAATCATAATCTTATTTAATTCTCTATAATCAATGCATTTACGCATCGATCCATCTTTCTTCCTGACAAAGAACACTGGTGCTCCCCATGGGGATGAACTTGATTGTATAAAACCTGTTTTGAGTAATTCGTCTAACTGTTTCTTCAATTCATGTATCTCCGTCGGTGCTAGATGATAGGGTGCTTTGGCAATCAGTGTCCTTCCTGGTAACAAGTTAATTTTAAATTCAACCTCGCGATCTGGCAGTAATCCAGGTAACTCTTCTGGAAAAACATCTGAGAATTTAGATACTACGGGAATATCTTTTAATCCTTTTCCTTTAGTGTTAATGATTACTGAAATCATACACACCATTCCTCCTTTCCGTGCGTGGCTTGCAGCTTTCATCACAGAGATGAATTTCATTGACCTTGTCGGCTTGTCTCCTTTAATTGTGATTTTTTCGCCAGTTGGCGTACTTACTTCTACAAACTTTTGATCACACAAAATTCCCGCATGACTGGTTTCCAACCAATCCATTCCTAATACAACATCAAATCCGGCTAGATTCATTGGTAACAGGTTAGAAGTAAACTTATGACTTAAAATTTCTATCTTTCCTTCCTGAAGGATTTCGCTAATTTTGATAGAATTTCCATTTGTCATATCCACCAGATAGTCTTGGTGAAGTTTAGTTAATGGTTGATTGAGAAGTTTGCAGAAAGAAGTATCTATAAAACTTTGGTTTGTACTAGAGTCAAAAAATACTTTAGCATAAACATCATTAACTAAAAACGTACCGGCAATCACATCAGGGATCATCTTCGCTTCTTCGCCTATCAGTACGAATGCTCTGGCATTCTTCTTGGGTCCTTCCATTGTCTTTGCTTTGTTGTCTACTGCTGGAGCTAGTTTTGGGCAGTTGGGTCGGATATGACCTATCTCCCCGCAATTATGGCATATTCTTGTACTAGTTTTGGTTCTACATTCTTCTTCTTTATGTCCTTGTTTCTTGTAGAAGTTGCAGTACTTTGCCCATTTTCCTGAATGCTTTTTCTTCCAGGACTTGCAGTATGGGGAAGAAGATGAACCTGCTCCTTTCCCATGATAGGAATTTCTATAACATAGTTCCCGAGTAATCCTTTAAGCTATATTCTTTTTCTGGTTTTCCTCTTGTGTGCGTACCAATCCATCTGTCAGAGTGTTAGCAAGTTCCACTGCTTCTTCTATTGTTTGTGGCCTGGCTGCCTTGACTATATCTCTGATTTCACTGATTAATCCACAGATATAACGGGGAGATTAATACTGGTTCTAGCGAGGCTAGTATTGGTACTATCCTAGCATATTCAAAGAATATGGTAGTATATTTCCTACAGTTTACCCCAATCATTCTATGATTTAGGAATTTATTGGCAATCTGTTCCTTTTCATGAGGAGGACAGAACTTCCATTCAACTATATCCTTAAAGTTGTTCCATTCTATGTTGTAAACCCTGTCACTTCCTCTTGACTATAGAATGGAATCCCACTACTCTAATGCTTCATTTTTTAAAAGATTAGAAGCATACATGATTTTATCTTCATCTGCACACTTACTTATTTTTAAGACTGCTTCAGTCTTCTCAATCCAGCGTAAAGCTGAAATGACTCATTCGTTACCTGAGAATTCTATTGGTTTGCAAGATAAGAATTCCTTATAAGAACAACCATGTGAGATGGTTCTATTTCTTTTTGGAATTGGAGCTTTGATGAGAAGTCTGTGGTCTCCATTCACACTGAGACTTGGTTCATCGTGAGTACGTTTAATACCGATTATGGTAATATTATTTTATGCCTTTTTATTAAGAGTGTCGATAATAAATGGCATGGCATCTATGATTTCTTGAGCTACTATGTGTTCTATAGCACTTTTATCCACTTGGTTCCCGTTATCATTATTATTCTGGAATTCTTGATTTACTTCGTTTGACATCTGAATTGTAAACATTATCATGTATTAATATCACAGAATAAATTAAACAACAAATAATCAAGCATATTGAACCAAAATCGTCGAGCATTGCGACGTTTACTCTTTTATATATATATGCATCTAGTACAAACTATAACTGAAATTTAAACATTAGTAATTATGCATCGATGCATATATATATACGTGATATATATATTATATATTTTTAGTGGACATATTATTATTATTTAACAAATTAAGAGAAAATACACCCATATATATAGTATATTAGGCGGTGATTTTCTAATACTGCATCTCTCTCTCGTCGTATTTCCAGACGAGATTCTCTCCTATTCGGCGGATCCTATTTCCTTCCTCAATCAAATCTTCACCATAGTGGCGAAGTTCTGCTACATTCTCGTGGCTCATGGGTGGCATTTGGGCTGGTATGGGCTTGTTGTAAACTGGTTCGGGTTCTCCGTATGGCATGTAGGGATATAGGTCATTCATCAGATCTTGAAATGCCCAGTCATTAGTCCACCATTGTTCTAAGGGATTTGGTGTTGGTAACCTGGGTATTTCGTTTGGGTTGAAAGCTGGGATTGGTAACTGATTTTCTTGGTTTTGTTATGGGTACATAGGCATGGGTGCTATTGGTTGTTCTGGGTAGATAGGTAATAGTTGTGGTTCTAATGTTGCTACACGGTTAAGATCAAGAATATTTTATGAGGTTTGGAACATGTCAAGATTGGCTAGTCTCCAATCCAGTTCCTCCCACAAAGGTAAAGTCACTCAAATTTGGGTAGTTCCCTCAGCTATGGTTGTTGTTGCTTGTTTTTTTTATTTTCCTTATTCTTTTTCTCCTCTCCTTTTTCTCTTTACTAAACCATCCTCTTTTCTTAGGTGGAAAAGCTTCCTCAGATTTGGCTCTAAAAATAAAAGGTTCATCAGAATCAGCTACGTATCCAGATGCTGGATCAGATGGTCCTTCATCCATTGGAGAGGGGGACAGGTGATGATAAGCGTCGGATGTATTCTGATCACTCATACTGTGAACTCAAAAATTGTCAAAATAACATAAAATCATAATATAAATATTAAGATGTATTTACACAGAATAACACAAAAGTTATATAATTTCCTAATATAATGGTTAAAATTTAGGTATTAAAAAGAACACCTAAATGGCTTAAACCAGTGGCTCTGATACCACCTTCTGTCGCAGCCCCCGACCCCACCCCGAGAGCGGGCGCCGCGAGCACGAGCCGATGGTATTGGTGTTTATTAAATTTGCAGCGGAACTAAAACATCAGGATCATAGTTAGAAAATAAATTCAGAGTTTGCAAAACACCAAACTTTTTATATTAAACAAATGGGATAAAAACCCATATTTCATTTATAATATATTTATAGGGATAAACCCTAGTTGCTGAAAACATAAATTTCTTCTTTATTTAGGTAACTTATAGCCACTTTGTTTAAGCCTTCAGTGCTCCATAGCTGGCTTCTAATAGCTTCACATCAAGTTACCTGAAACGCGTTTTAAAAATATTTTATCAGCAAGAAATACTGGTGAGTTCATTCCATTTTATAAAAATATAATGTTATACTTTATAGCATCAAGAGTTTTTACATTTGTTTATATCTACCAATTTCTCAAACAGTCTTGCTACTTGGGCACAATTCCCCCGTGCTTGTGGTCATGCTACCATTGACTAACTCTTTGTCCAATAGTAACGAGTGTCAAGTAATGTATACAAAACCCCACATATCGATAGTAATTGTAGAATACAAAAACTTAATCACTGTAAATATAACTGATAAACATTTAGGGTTTTGTAAAACATTTTAAATAATGTCTCACAAACTGTGAGAAAAAAGAGAATGACTCACAAACAATGAGAAAAAGAGAATGACTCACATTCTAAACTTAGGTTTTTCTACAGGCTTCCTGGTGATATTTTCTGATATTTTTTCTTGGGTTCCTATTAAAAAATATACAATGCATGCGCGTTAGTATAATAACCCAATTCAACTTTACCAATACGTCACGAGACAGAACCCCAACTTAGTTTACAAAGCATATCCTTTCTCATGCAGCGCTTTGGCATCAGTTGTTGGCTTCAAGATCGATCAGATAGAGTATCGAATCAGTGATCAAGGGTTAAAACACTTACAACGGGGCAGAGCTTCGTGATTTTAGGGGTATATTGGGTATTATTTTCGTTCAATATAGAGAGAAAGAAAGAAAATTTTGAGCGACAGTGAACTGTGGCCGAAAAGCTCTACTTATAGTTGTTTCCGGACCCCGTCGCGCCCCGCGAACGGCTAGGGCTTTGCCCCTCGCCGGCCGCCACTCCCTCTAGCTACGGTTAGGGTTGCCTGGTCACGAGTATAGGTTCGACACGTTATACGACATGTGTCATCAGAAGTGTTCGGTAAGTTAGAGGTCGTCGCGCCCCGCGAAGGGTTCTCCTTCGTCTATCGCAGGCCGCGCAGGCACATAAACTTTATTTTATTTATTTTTTAAACTAAATATCATTACGTGTGTTCGGTTTTTCGATTACAGAGTGTTTTAAGGTCTTTTTGAGGGTTGTTATACTACCCCAAAGAAACTCACGGCTGCACACCACACCACACCACACCACACCAGTCCCCTTCCCTTCTCCCTCATCTCGCCGGCAATCCAACGCCCTTCTTCTCCGACAAGCACCCCCAACCCGCACTTTGTCTTACACCCATCACTCAGACATCATTTCCCCGATATCTTCTCACACCTACACGAAATCTGGACAAGAGAGAGAGATAGAGCGAAGAGAGTGAGAGAGAGAGATCGGATGAAGAGGGGGTAAGCACGGCGACGGTGGGATTTCTGTAGCAGGATTCTCTGGTAAGCCCCCTTTTTCTTATCATGTTTCTTTTAGATCTTTTCAGGTCCACCTTTCTCCGGTTAGTGGCGTGTTATTTCAGGTGGAGGTGTAGTACGGCTTTGGTGGGTGGCGTTTGGTGGTTGATTCGAGCGGGAGAGAGAACGGTAGGAGGGAGGAAGGGCCGGCGACCACTCGCAACGGTGGTACCGGTGGCGGCTGTGATCCTAGCGGCAACGTCGGTGGAGGTGGTTCAGTTTTGGGACGGGTTTTGGTTTGAGTTCGAGATTTGGTTCAACTTTGGTTCGGGTTTATAAGAAGCAAGGGTTAGTTACGGGTGATTCGGGGTTCGCGGCACGGTCGGTTCAGGTCAACCCAGTTCGGTGCGGGCGGGTCAACTCAGTTCGGGTTTGGTCAACTCAGTCAAAACAGTCAACTCGGTTCAACTCGGTCAAACATCAAGTTAACACCAGGTCAACTGTCGGTTCAACTAGTCAACGCAACTTGGTAAAGTTTAAACGACGCGAATTTTTACTACGTTGTTATACATTTTATATTCTAGATGAACCAAGCTCGAACCAAATCATTTAGCGATTATTTACGTTTTTTTTTGTACAATTGGCGAAATTTGATATATTGTGATTGAATTGTATTGCGTTTTGAAATTATATCGACACTTTAATTGTCGGGATCGTCCGAAAATAGAGGAAACTCTGTCCGTTTTTCGTAAAACCTGAAATACGAAACGTGTTATATTCAAATAACTACACCTAACGATGTTCAAGTATACTTGTTGGACCGGTTTAGACCCTAAATAGTCAGTAGAGAACGTTCATCTTTGCGTATAAAGGCGAAATCAATGTACACAAAGTAACAACAGCTTTTCCTCTTTAATTCCTTCTCTATTGATGCTTTTTGAATTGATTTTGACAGAGTTTCGTCACCACAAACATGACCTGATTTCGCTCCAAGTTACAAATGAGGTTCACACATATGGTATTTATAGACTTCTGATTTCGCTCCAATGACATGACACATGAGCGAAATCCCCAGCTAACTCTAAGAGCGAAACCCCTAAAGACCCTATAAGCGAAATCATCTCTAACATGTACATATGAGCTAAATAGCTTATATCTGATTTCGCTTTTAATGACACATATGTCATTATGAGCGAAATTACCTTCTAACATCTCAAAACCTGTTTTTCGACTCCGTACAATCTATCTAGACCTAAGACTCAATACAAACGTAGTCAACAGACATTCAGTGCACCAACAGACTCCCCCCTTGGATGTTGACGAAGTGTTCGGCTCCGAGTCTTCAGTCTTGGTCTTTTCTCCAACTCTGCCTTTTCATCATAAACATTCTATCTTCACAGATTCAGAATCTTGTCCTGGCTTCATCTTCAGACTTCCCTTTGACCGTTGATCCAGACTCCCCCTTTCATAGACTCCCCCTCTCAGTATGCTAGAATCTAAGGTCTTGATCTGGTTCAAGCTTTGACATTTAGCTTCCATGGGAATAATGAAGTCCAAAACCTGTGTCTCAAACATCAAACATTACAAACTTTTCTTTTTAACAATATCACACACACTCAATCAGCTTTAGAAATCCACTCAAGTATTCAGGTCCAAGTTAATGACCCTGATCACTCGATTAATCTACCAAGTTCAATTTAATGACCTTGGTTGATCATTTGACGAATCAAACTGATTTTGAAAACATTTTCAAACATTTTTTTTTCTGAAAATAACAAGTATCAAGTTAATGAACTTGTTTTTGACTTTTAATAATTCAAACTCCATCAAAGTAAGCTCTCCTCATTCTTCAGTCCAGAATCTCCTGCATCTGCTTCAATCATCTGAGAATCCAACAATCAACTCTCTACTTTGGTTTGTCGGAAAATAAAGCAGAAATATTTTTTTTTTTGAATTTTATAAAGTGTTCTAAACTAAGAAATGAAATGCAGAAAACTTAAATGGCAAAAAGTAAACAAAGTAAACTATTTACAAACTTAATTTTTGGCAAGCGTGTCAGGGAATCATATCAGCTATCAGACAAATTACAAGTACCGTTAAGCTTCATTTCATACTCAGACTTAAACAATTCACCTCGATTGTCGATATACTGATCCATCTTAAATTCTCACACACATTTCAAATTACTCAGGATACGATTTAGATGTTTTATGAACTTAGCTCATTCATGTGTCCCACCTCTTGAATATACTCCCGTATCCAGAATCCCAATATTCAGTCTTAAAGGTGAGTATACTACAATGATATATGTACATAAATTAGGTAATGCGAGGGCCGAGGGATCTCAGGTCGATACTTCCGTATACGCAGAGAGATATCAGCTTCGACTTTACGGTATGTCCCCTTTAGAGGATCTTTTAGCTACAACAGCAGCGACTATCAATTTTATTGTTTCATCAGCATGCTGAGGGTTTATGCTATGCTTCAAGCATTTGTGGAAAGTATTATCCAAGGACTAGGTCAGAACTTCCATTCAGCAGAAGTCCCGGAATAATACCCCAGACATCATTGAGTATAAAAACCTAGTATATCAGAATACGAGACCTTTCAAACGAGATTTCAGGGGTTACCTATATATCCAAGTAGTGTTCCCCACGAATTTCACAAGTTTGAAATTTTAGGTTTATATCCCGAATAAATCTACTAAATGTGCGAAAACCTATCGACACATCATTAGTGAGACTGTTTAACTCATTTAAACTTTACAAATCTTTAGCATACTGTAATTGTCTAGCCGATGTACTATCATTTTCCCTATATACACAAGCTCTTTTTCAGATTTTATATTGTTTTTGTATTTTTGCATTTTTTACTGTTTTTGTATTTTCTGCAAATATATCTATATACATCTATCTACTCCCCCTAAATACCAAAACAAGTAAAAAATCGACAAACCATTGCAGATTGTTTTTCGTCTTCATCCGCAACAGTACTCTCATCAACGCCGATAATTCCATCTGACACCGAAAGAAGCTTCATACCATTCAGTTTTAACAAATATTTAAACCGATTTTTATCAAAAGCTTTGGTATGTAAATCAGCTTTCTGTTCGTCAGTGTGGATTTTCTCAATTCGTATCAACTTTTTCTCGAAACAATCGCGAATAAAGTGATGAAGAATTTCTATGTGTTTAGTTTTAGCGTGATGTACTGGATTCTTTGTTATATTTATAGCTGCCTCATTATCAACAAAAAGAGGTGTGTTAAGAAACTGCAAACCGTAGTCGCGCATCTGTTGCTGTATCCACAGGATCTGAGAGCAGCAACTGCTAGCAGAAACGTACTCCGCTTCACATGTAGATAGCGCCAAAGACGTTTGTTTCTTACACTGCCAGGTAACCAATCTAGGTCCAAAGAACTGGCATCCTGCAGTTGTTGATTTGGAATTGACATTGCAGCATCCGAAATCTGAATCGGAATACCCTTCGAGCGTAAAATTGCCTTTCCTAGGATACCACAACCCCAATGAAGGAGTTCCTTTCAGGTAGCGCAATATCCTCTTCACAATAATCATGTGCGAAGCTCTCGGGTTAGATTGATATCTTGCTGCGAGGCACGTTAGGTACATGATATCAGGACGTGAAGTTGTTAAGTACATCAAAGAACCTATCATGGATCGGTAAAACGTTTCAGCAGCCCTGTCTCCGGTGAGATCTGGGTGAATCCCTTGATTTATTGCAAGTGGGGTAGCAGCTGGAGTAGAACTTGACATCCCAAATTTCTCTAGAATATCACGAACGTACTTTTTCTGGTGAATGAAAATTCCCTCAGGAAGTTGTTCAACTTGTAGACCCAAAAATAATTTCATCTCCCCCATTAATGACATTTCGAACTTTTGCTTCATCACTGATTCAAAGTCTTTGCACAGACTCTCATTTGTTGACCCAAAAATTATATCGTCCACATAAATCTAAACTATCCGAAGATGACCATCGACCTCTTTAGTGAAGAGAGTGGCATCCACTTTTCCACGAATGAACTTGTTGGCTAGTAGGTGTTGAGACAAAGTCTCGTACCAAGCTCTCGGGGCCTGGTGTAAACCATACAGCGCTTTGTCCAATAAGTAGACCTTGTTTTTGTGGATTGGATCGGTAAAGCCCGGCGGCTGACCGACATAAACCTCCTCTTTGACCTTCCCATAAAGAAACGCCGATTTTACATCTAGCTGATATACTTTGAAGTTCTTCCAAGACGCAAATGCAAGGAAAATTCTGATTGCCTCTAGTCGTGCCACAGGAGCGTAGACTTCTGTAAAATCAATCTCCTCCTGTTGACTAAAGCCCTGAACAACGAGTCGAGCTTTGTTCCTTACAACAACTCCTTTGTCGTCTCTCTTACACTTAAAAACCCATTTTGTATTGATTTTTCTATGACCATCCGGCAAATCAACTAACTTCCACACTCCCAACTTTTCAAACTGACTCAACTCTTCTTGCATCGCAATGACCCAAGAGTCTTCAGTAAGCGCCTCTTTGTAAGTTCGCGGTTCGATCTGCGAAATGAAACAACTTAGTGAAAATTCAGTTTGTAAAGGTGCTACTGTAGAATAAAAACATGTAAGGCCCTGGTCAATTTGACGTCTCGTGCGAACGCCTGTTTGCAATTCTCCTATGATCAACTCCTCTGGATGATATGAAAGAGTTCGCGGCATCACTTCGCTTGGAACATCTACATTGCCCTCCAGATTAGTAACATTCTGATCTGCATCTTGTTCACCAACTTGGTTTGTTTGACTTGAAATCTGAATTTGGTCCCCCTTAGAATCTGAATCACCGTGATCAAAGACTGGCATGTTTTCAGCTTCTTGATTATCATTCTGATCCGACTGATTATCCTGAGCAACTTCATTCTGTTGGACATCATCATGTTCACCAGCATTACTCGGACCTGCTTCATCGTCATTTGAAGTTTCCCATGGTCGACTCGAATACTCAGCTGGGAACCTTTGCTGTGACTCATATTCGCGCAAAATATCCAACTCATCAAAGAAATCTTCATCATCCTCTGATTCTTCTCTCATGTCAAACGAATCCCACAGTTTGTCATAATGATAACGCCATGAATCTCTAGGATTCTGCGGCGGCATAGTATAACCTTGACATTCAACATTTGCAGCTTGAATAATCCGCTTCTCACTTGGAACGAAGACACGTCGCATCGGATTTGCATAACCAACAAATATTCCCTCAATGCACTTCGGACCAAACTTTCCATGAGGCTCTATAACAGTACAGGGTGACCCGAACGGTTCTAGATACTTCAAATTCGGTTTACGGTTATTGATTAACTCAAAGCATGTTTTGTTGAACTTCTTGACAGTGAGAACCCTGTTGAGCGTATAGCATGCGGCGGAAACAGCTTCAGCCCAAAAATTTATCGGTAACTTTGAATGCGAGCATAGTTCTAGCCGTCTCGATTAGTGTCCGGTTTTTGCGTTCTGCGACTCCATTCTGCCGCGGAGTGTACGGAGCACTAAACTCATGCAATATACCTCTTTCATCACAAAATTCTTCCATCTTACTATTCTTGAATTCAGTACCATTGTCACTACGAATTCTTTTGATACGCCTTTGGTACAGATTCTCAATCTTTTTTAACAACGCCATCAAACTGTCAAACGTTTCGTCTTTCGTCTTCAAGAAAGAAACCCACGAAAATCTGGAATAATCATCAGTAACGACCAAACAGTAGTAATCTCCTGTAATACTTTTGACATTCACAGGACCAAACAAATCCATGTGAAGTCTTTCCAGAGGTCTCGAAACTGAATTGACTTGCTTTGTAGGATGTGACTTTTTCTTCTGCTTGTCTTTGACACAGCTAATGCACTCCCCTTCCAGATGAAAACCTTTGACATGAACTCCTGTAACCAAATCATTGTGCACCAAGTGATTCATCTTCCTTAGGTGAATATGCCCCATCTTGCGGTGCCACAATCTCGATTCTTTCTCAGTTGCTCTAGACACAAAACAATGAGCTTGACCCGTGATTGTAGTAGCTACGCTCATGTCCAACAAGTACAGATCATTAACTCTTGGTGCCCTCATGATAATCCATTCCTCAGGTATTACAAATCCCGGTTTCGATCAAACATTCTTTATCAGTGAAGTGAGTAGTATACATCCTATCACAGATCTGGGAGATACTCAGCAGATTGTTCTCCAGCTCAGCAATGTAATTAACTCTTTCAAACGTCACAATCTCGTTGGATAACGTTCCTTCACCTATAATCCTTCCTCCTTGATTACCCGCAAAACCTACGTAACCACCATTGATATTTCTCACATCATACAGCAACGCAGTCTTCCCTGTCATATGTCTTGAAGCTCCACTATCCATGATCCAACTGGATACAAGATTTGGAAGTTCCTGCACATAACAAACTTTGACTTAAACTTTAACAAAGATGCCAATTCATGCTTCGCGATCCAGGAAGCTCCGGCAATTCAAACTGCTTAGTCGAATATGGTGTCCACCCAGGCCTCATCAGCCTTAGGTGTAACCTTGACTCTCGCAATTTGAATTTTGAAGTTTTCAGCCTTAAGAGGTGGAAAATTTGTTGGACCGTGTCGTGACCCTAAACGATCAGTCAAGGCAGTTCATCATCACGTATAAAGGCGGAATCAGTATACGCAACGTAACAACAGCTTTCCTATTCAATTCCTTCACTTTATTAGCTTTCTGAATCAATTTTGACAGAGTTCGGTTACCAAGCTTATGACCAGATCTCGCTCTAATGAACACACACATAAGGTATTTATAGTGAGGCTGATTTCGCTTATATGGCATGACCATATGAGCGAAATCACATGTTAACTGATTTCGCTTTTATGTCATGACCACATAAGCGAAATCACCTTGACACATAAGCGAACCCCCTAAAGTCCTTATAAGCGAAATCATCTCTAACTAGTACATATAAGAGAAATTAACATTAAAACCCTAATCTTGACTTTCTTGACTTTCTTGATTTAAGACTTTATGAAGATGCAGTCAACAGACATTCTGTGCATCAACAGACTCCCCCTTGGATGTTGACGTAGTCTTCAGCTCCTGAGTCTTCAGTCTTAGTCTTTTCTCTAATTCTCTGTCTTTACAAACTTAAGAAACACAACCTGTCTCTAACTTCCATCTTCCCTTTGACTTTTGATCCAGACTCCCCCTTTCACAGACTCTCCCTCTCGATATGCTAGAATCTGAGAAATCTGGTTCAAGCTTTGACAATTAGCTTCCATTGGGAATTATGAAGTCCAAAACCTGTTACTCAACCAATAAACATTACAAATCTTTCTTTCAAACATAACTCATAAACTATTAGTTTTAACAATCCGCTCAAGTATTCAGGTTCAAATTAATGACCCTAATCACTTGATTAATCTACCAAGTCCAATTTAATGACCTTGGTTGATCATTTGACGAATCAAACTGTTTTTAAAACAACAATTTCAAACATTTTCTGAAAATAACAAGTATCAAATTAATGAACTTGTTTTTGACTTTTCAAACAAATTAAACTTCATCAAAGTAAGCTCTCCTCATTCTTCAGTCCAGAATCTCCTGCATCTGCTTCAAACATCTGAGAATCCAACAATCAACTCTCCACTTTGGTTTGTCGGAAAATAAAGCAGTAATAAAATCTTTTTGGATTTTATCAAAGTGTTCTAAACTAAGAAATGAAATACAGAAATCTTAAATTTCAGAAAGTAAACTAAGTAAACTATTTACAAACATATTTTTTGGTGAGCGTGTCAGGGAATCATATCAGCTTTTCAGACAAATCACAAGTACCGTTAAGCTACATTTCATACTCAGACTTAAACAATTCACCTCGATTGTCGATATACTGATCCATCTTAAATTCCCATACAAATTTCAACTTACTCAGGATACGATTTAGATGAATTAAGAACTTAGATCATTCATGTGTCCCACCTCTTGAATATACTCCCGTATCCAGAATCCCAATAATCAGTCTTACAGGTGAGTATACTACAATGATATCTGTATATAATTTAGGTATAAGAGGGCCGAGGGATCTCAGGTCGATACTTCCGTATACGCAGAGAGATATCAGCTTCGACTTTTCGGTATGTCCCCTTTAGAGGATCTTTTTGCTTACAACAGCAGCATTTATCAATTTTATTGTTTCAGCATGCTGAGGGTTTAATGCTGTGTTTCAAGCATTTCAGCAAGTATTATCCAAGGACTAGGTCAGAACTACCGTTCAGCAGAAGTCCCGGAATAATACCCTAGACATCATTGAGTATAAAGACCTAGTATATCAGATTAAGAGACCTTTCAAACGAGATTTCAGGGGTTACCTATATATCCAAGTAGTGTTCCCCACGAATTCACAAGTTTGAATTTTGGGTTTATATCCCGAATAAATCTACTAAATGTGTGAAAACCTATCGACACATCATCAGTGAGATTGTTTAACTCTTTTATACTTTACAAATCTTTAGCATATTGTAATCGTCTAGCTGATGTACTATCATTTTCCCTATATACACAAGCTCTTTTTCATTTTATCATGTTTTTGTATTTTATCATTTTTTACTGTTTTTGTATTTTCTGAAAATAAAACTATGTACAAACATCTACTCCCCCTAAATACCAAAACAAGTAAAAATTCGACAAACCATTGCAGATTGTTTCTCGTCTTCATCTGCAACAGTACTCTCATCAACGCCAAGTATGCCATCCGACACTGAAAGAAGCTTCATACCATTTAGTTTTAACAAATATTTAAACCGATTTATCAAAAGCTTTGGTATGTAAATCAGCTTTCTGTTCGTCAGTGTGGATTTTCTCAATTCGTATCAACTTTTTCTCAAAGCAATCACGAATAAAATGATGACGAATTTCTATGTGTTTAGTTTTAGCGTGATGTACTGGATTCTTAGTTATATTTATTGCGGCCTCATTATCAACAAAAAGAGGTGTGTTAAGAAACTGCAAACCGTAGTCGCGCATCTGTTGCTGTATCCACAAGATCTGAGAGCAGCAACTGCTAGCAGAAACATACTCCGCTTCACATGTAGATAACGCCACAGACGTTTGTTTCTTACACTGCCAGGTAACCAATCTAGGACCAAAGAACTGGCATCCTGCAGTTGTTGATTTTGAATTGACTTTGCAGCATCCGAAATCCGAATCGGAATACCCTTCGAGCGTAAAGTCGCCTTTTCTAGGATACCACAACCCCAATGAAGGAGTTCCTTTCAGGTAGCGCAATATCCTCTTCACAATGATTATATGCGATGCTCTCGGGTTAGACTGAAATCTTGCTGCGAGGCACGTTGGGTACATGATATCAGGACGTGAAGCAGTTAGGTACATTAAAGAACCTATCATGGAACGGTAAAACGTTTCATCAGCCCTGTCTCCGGTGAGATCTGGGTGAATCCCATGATTTGTTGCAAGTGGGGTAGCAGCTGGAGTAGAACTTGACATCCCAAATTTCTCTAGAATATCATGAACGTACTTTGACTGATGAATGAAAATTCCTTCAGGAAGTTGTTCAACTTGTAAACCCAGAAAGAATTTCATCTCCCCCATTGATGACATTTCAAACTTTTGCTTCATCACTGATTCAAAATCTTTGCATAGATTTTCATTTGTCGACCCAAAGATTATATCGTCCACATAAATCTGAACTATCAGAAGATGACCATCGACCTCTTTAGTGAAGAGAGTGGCATCCACTTTTCCACGAATGAACTTGTTGGCTAGTAGGTGTTGAGACAAAGTCTCATACCAAGCTCTCGGGGCCTTGTGTAAACCATACAGCGCTTTGTCCAATAAGTAGACCTTGTTTTTGTGGATTGGATCGGTGAAGCCCGGTGGCTGACCGACATAAACCTCCTCTTTAACCTTCCCATAAAGAAACGCCGATTTAACATCCAACTGATGAACTTTGAAGTTCTTCCAAGACGCAAATGCTAGGAAAATTCTGATTGCCTCTAGTCGTGCTACAGGAGCATAGACTTCGGTAAAATCAATCCCCTCCTGTTGACTAAATCCCTAAACAACAAGTCGAGCTTTGTTCCTTACAACAACTCCTCTATCGTCCCTCTTGCACTTGAATACCCACTTAGTGTTAATTTTCCTCTGACCATCCGGTAAATCAACTAACTTCCACACTCCCAATTTCTCAAATTGACTAAGTTCCTCCTGCATTGCATTGACCCAAGAGTCTTCAGTAAGCGCCTCTTTGTAAGTTCTTGGTTCAATCTGCGAGATAAAACAACTTAATGAAAATTCAGTTTGCAAAGGAGCAACTTTTGTATAAAAACATGTAAGCCCTTTTATCAATCTGATTTCGAGTGCGAACTCCTGCTTGCAATTCTCCTATGATCAACTCCTCTGGATGATATGAAAAAGTTCGCGGCATCACTTCACTTGGAACATCTACATTTCCCTCCAGATTAGTAACATTCTGCTCTGCATCTTGTTCACCAACTTGGTTTGTTTGACATGAAATCTGAATTTGCTCCCCCTCAGAATCTGAGTCTGAATCTGAATCACCATGATAAAAAACTGGCATGTTTTCAGCTTCTAGATTATCATTCTGAGCCGACTGATTATCCTGAGCAACTTCATTCTGTTGGACATCATTATGTTCACCAGCATTACTTGGACCTGCTTCATCGTCATTTGAAGTTTCCCGTGGTCTCCTCGAATACTCAGCTGGGAACCTTAACTTTGACTCATATTCACGCAAAATATCCAACTCATCAAAGAAATCTTCATCATCCTCTGATTCTTCTCACATGTCAAACGAATCCCAAATTTTGTCATAATGATAACGCCATGAATCTCTAGGATTCTGCGGCGGCATAGTATAACCTTGACATTCAACATTAGCAGCTTCAATAATCCGCTTCTCACTTGGAACGAAGACACGTCGCAACGGATTTGCATAACCAACAAATATTCCTTCAATGCACTTCGGACCAAACTTTCCAAAAGGCTCTATAACTGTACAGGGTGACCCGAATGGTTCTAGATACTTCAAATTCGGTTTGCGGTTATTGATTAGCTCAAAACACGTTTTGTTGAACTTCTTGACAGTGAGAACCCTGTTGAGCGTATAGCATGCGGCGGAAACAGCTTCAGCCCAAAAATTAATTGCTAACTTTGAATCTGCGAGCATAGTTCTAGCCGTCTCGATTAGTGTCCGGTTTTTACGTTCTGCGACTCCATTCTGTTGCGGAGTGTACGGAGCACTAAACTCGTGCAAAATACCTCTTTCATCACAAAATTCTTCCATCTTGCTGTTCTTGAATTCAGTATCATTGTCACTTCGAATTCTCTTAATACATCTTTGGTACAAATTCTCAATTTTCCTGAACAGCCTCATCAAACTGTCAAATGTTTCATCTTTCGTCTTCAAGAAAGAAACCCACAAAAATCTGGAATAATCATCAGTAACGACCAGACAATAGTAATCTCCAGTAATACTTTTGACATTCACAGGACCAAACAAATCCATGTGAAGTCTTTCCAGAGGTCTCGAAACTGAATTGACTTGCTTTGTAGGGTGTGACTTTTTCTTCTGCTTGCCTTTGATACAGCTAATGCACTCCCCTTCCAGATGAAAACCTTTGATATTAACTCCCAATACCAAATCATTGTGCACCAAGTGATTCATCTTCCTTAGGTGAATATGCCCCATCTTTCGGTGCCACAATCTTGATTCTTTCTCAGTTGCTCTAGACACAAAACAATGTGCTTGACCAGTAGTTGTAGTTGCTACAGACATATCTAACACATATAAATCATTCACTCTAGGTGCCCTCATGATAATCCATTCTTCAGGGATAACAAAACCAGGTTTCAAAATCAAACATTCTTTATCAGTGAAGTGAGTAGTATACATGTTGTCACAAATCTGCGAGATACTAAGCAGATTATTCTCCAGCTCAGTGATGTAGTTAACTCTCTCAAACGTCACTATCCCATTGGATAACGTTCCTTCACCAACAATTCTACCTCCTTCATGACCAGCAAATCCCACATAACGACCATTAATGTTTCTCACATCATACAGCAACGCGGTTTTTCCTGTCATATGTCGAGATGCACCACTATCCATAATCCATCTGGATACCAGTTGTAGAAGATCCTGCACAAAACAAACTTCAATTTAACCAACTATAATAAAGATGCCGATTCATGCTTCGCGAACAAGGAAGCTCCGGCAATTCAAACTGCTTATTCGAACATGGTGTCCACCCAGGCCTCATCAGCCTTAGGTATAACCTTGACTCTAGCAATTTGAATTTTGAAATTTTCAGCCTTCAAAGGTGGAAAATTTGCATCATAATCAACCGAAACTGATTCTTCAGCCTTTTTCACTTCAGAAGTTGAAATTTTCATTTCAGTTTTTGGTTTCCAAATCTGTTGAGATAATGCAACCCGCTTATAAAATTTGTCATTTTTAGTTACCACTTTCATTACAGGTTCATTTTTCACTTTGATGTTGTCATTTTTCACATTCTTTTTCTCAACAACGATTGGTGCTTTACCCTTCACATCAACTTTCTTTTGTTGAATCTTCACAGTTTCAGTCTTAGGCTTCACATTGGTACACTTTCGTGCAATGTGACCAACTTGATTACATCTAAAACATGTTCTAGTATCCACAACTAGACTTGTACCTTCAGACCGATAATGTGAAGCTCTTTTCTCAAAGAACTCTTTATTTGATTTTGAAAAAATTTCATTTTCCTCATCAGAAAGTGAACTCGAACTATTCACAAACACCTTCTTTTCAGCAAACCTTTTGTTTTGAAAACTCTTTTTCTGATAACTCTTACCATCCCTATAACCACCTGACCAATTGTTTCGATTGTTATTATAAAACCTTGGTGGAAGAACAGGCTTTTTGTAGTAACCTTTATCTTTCTCAAAATTCATTTGCCTTTTTGTTTGTTTCAAACTATTCACTTCTGACAACTCAACTTCAACCAATTTGAAAACATTTGTCAACTTTTTCACATTAACATTCTCAATGGGAAATTCAGAATCCGAATACAACTTATCAGATCCAGCCATCTTGTACATCACAAGACCCGGTTCATCACTTAAGTTGTTTTTGGACTTTGATTTCTGAATGTATTTGTCCAAGAAACACCCATCATCTTCAGTTGAATCAGACATCAAAACACTTTCAGCTGTGCTCTTAACAATCTCTGTCTGAACACTATCATCAGATGATGTAAAAGTAACATCAATGTTCTCCGGAAGTTTAACTTCTTTTTCTTCCTCAATTTCAACTAAACCAAATTGCTTTTTCGTGTAGTTAGCCAGAACAGGTGGTGGAACTTGATGAAAACCCACCCCAGTTCCATCAGAATACACGTCTTCGCCCGCTTTGTCTTTCCCAATGGGTTTGGGAATGATATGTTGCAAAACAAAGCTTGCAGAGCTATAACTGTTAAGCTTCAACTGGATTCGCTCGTTTTCAATTACAGCCTCTTGAACTTTAAGTTTCAATTTAGCGATTTCATCCAGTTGTTGGTTGATTGATTCTTCTTTGACTCTAAGCACTGCTTTCAAATGTTCATTTTCTTTAAAAGTTTTACCATTTTGATCATCACAATCTTTCATTATGCTTTTCAGTTTTTCAAATTTTTCAGAAATCTGACGGTTTTCAAGAATCAACTTTTCATTTTCTTGTTTAATTTTGTCATGATCAATTTTATCAGTTTCAATTTGAGCAGTTAATTCTTTTATCCGTTCAGTTGAATCTTTAACTGTTTTGTCACGACCAAGAATCTGATTCTCAACGCTTCTGACCTTTGCTGTCAGATCTTTAATTTTCTCACCGTTGAGATACGTGACAGTATTACAAAATTTGCATTCTTTGTTGCAATTTTTGCAATCAGCATTTCCTTCGATCTTTTTACCTGACGCATTTGTTGACGAGTTTGGACTGACCTGGCCTTTTAACTCAGACACGGAGTTAGAATCTACCTCAAGTGCTTTGGCAGCCAGCACTTTGTCAGCCATTTTTCCCAGGTTCTCTGCAGTCAACTCCTGCGTTGTATCGATAACTCCAGTATCAATCTTCTTTGATTTTTCGATCTCTTCTTTCTCTTTCATCTCTTTTTCTTCTTTTTCTTCTTTTTCTTTCTTCGCTTCCTCTTTCATTTTCTCAGTTGGAGTACCCCACCATTTGTGTTGCCAATACTCATCATTTTCTTTCATTTCCTTGATTAAGACTTCCAGATCAAGAGTTTTGTGATCAATCGCAATATTTCCATACTCATCAAGATAACACTCCCTGTCTGGATCCCATCTGTTGGCTCTCTTTGCTTCCAAAAAAATACTAGAAAGTCTAGTAATTTTGTTTTCCGAAATCATTTTTCTGTATCTATACTTCTGCTCTTCAGTTCTCTCATCTTTCCATGGAATAGGTTCATTTTTCGCCATGAATGTGTAACCAACCGCATCTTCTTCTGGTAGAACCTCTTGGCTCCAATCATACCCCTCATCATCGTAAATCACTGCAAGAGCTCTAGATTTCTCTTTGTTGTCTTCAACCTGCTTCAATCTAGGCGGCTCGTATTTATTCTGATGATAAATTGCCTTCTTGTAGTAATCATCTCTGAAAGGATTCTCCGATTCATCAGCATAAGCGTTTCGGCATTCTCGTTTGAAATGACCCTTCTTCTTACACTTGAAGCAAGTCACCTTCGATTTATCGAATCCCAGCTTAGTAGAAGCACCACCAATTGTTTTTCTTCCAGTAATTTCCATGAATCTTTGTGCACGACGAACAGCACTTGCCATGGCCCAACGAATATCGATCAGTTCCATTTCCTCCGGATCAATCTGATATTAATCTTCTTTCGTCAGATTTGTGTTGCCTATCTTCCCAGCTACTAATCCTTCATACGATTCCAACACCGATGCTAGAAAGATCATTTGCTGTTTGGCTGACTCCTCATCAAAATTCTGAGCATTCTTCAAGTCTATTGCAATGTTACATTGAAAACGATTCTTTGCATCAGAATGACTTCCAGATGATGAAGATCCACTGTGATAACCACTATGACTTCCACTGCTTTGACCACTTTGACTTTCTTTGCCTGCTGTCGACACATTTTCAGCAACGCAGTTTTTGGAGAAGTTGCTTTTGGCATCATGCTTTTTGGATAGTACAAATCCAAATTCTGCTGGTAAGATGAATGATTAACTTTGTACGTCTTCTTCAACTCCAGTTCATGACTTTCAAGTCTCTCAATCACCAAATCTGGTTTCAACATTTCAGGAGCAATAGTATTCTTCAGCATCAATGCATAATATCTCCAATCCATATCTTCTGGTAATGAATCGAACAGTTTGTCAACAAGTTCTTCATCAGAATATCTGATATCATGTCTTGCTAATTCCAGCTTCAGATGACCGAACCTCTCTATCATTTTACACACTGACTCATTCTTAAGACAACCAAACATATCAAACTCTTTCCTAAGAAGTTTCTTTTTGTTTTTTACTATCTCTGTACTTCCTAAACATTTCTGTTTTAACTTTGCCCAGAGGTCTTTAGCGTTTGAATAGTCTATCAATGAGATAATATCCTCCCGAACAGATTGAAATAACAATGCCACACACTTTTGTTCGGCTACAAATGATTCAATCTCATCAGATGCTGTTAAGACTTCACCATTCTTGTTTCCTTGATCATAACCGTTCTTCAGACTTTTCCAACTTGGAAATGCGAATGCCATCATCCAATCTTCAAACTTTCTGGACCAACGACTGTACTCCTCGATAGCCACTAGCTTTGGGGTTTTATTGAATGTTCCAAAAGCACTTTCCGATTCCCAAGCTTCCTTTTTCTTTTCTTTTGGTGGATTCTCGTTCACATTTCTTGTAGATGAAACATCTCCCGAGTTTCCAGCAAACGCGTACATGTCACTAAACGGGTTCATGAAAAGATTATCCATCGTGAATGTACCTGCAAGATTATCAAACACTTAGACAAATTTTGAATTTTTTGACAAACACTGACACTGAAGCGAAATCAGTCAGATTGACTGATAAACGAAATCACAAGTTTGTGACAAATGAGTGAAATCAAACAAGATGTACTCTCGAGCGAAATCACAATTGTTCACTCGAGCGAAATCAGATATGTTCCTTCGAGCGAAATCTGAAGTTTGACTTAAGAGCGAAATCAAACTTTGTCCCTTGGAGCGAAATTAGATTTTGTCTCTTGGAGCGAAATTAACCTTGTTCGTATGAGCGAAATCAGTTGACAAATTGTGACATAAAAGCGAAATCAGCTGATGTACGTAAAAGCGAAATCAGCTTTTAACCATTTTTGACCAAGTTTTAGTTTGAATTTTATCCTGATACTTTCTAGGGTTATACTATACTTAATTCCGATCACAATGAAATGAAATATGTTCAAATTCTACCACAAATATGTTCCAGATCTGATAATGAAGTTCCGGTTCGAAAACAAATCGAGATTTTGTTAAAATTGATTAAGTTTTACTATGTTTTAAGGTCTGATATAGTTACGGATTGTTTAAAATCTATTTTCGCTCAATATACTTGAACTTCAAACGATTATGTCCGTAGGAACTTGTTTAATCCGAAAAAATAAAAGAGAAATAGAGTAGAAATGAGATAATAGTGTCGAATCAGCTGATGTAGTATGAACTCCTCGTCCTGAAGCTCTGATACCACTTGTTGGACCGTGTCGTGACCCTAAACGATCAGTCAAGGCAGTTAATCATCACGTATAAAGGCGGAATCAGTATACGCAACGTAACAACAGCTTTTCTATTCAATTCCTTCACTTTATTAGCTTTCTGAATCAATTTTGACAGAGTTCGGTTACCAAGCTTATGACCAGATCTCGCTCTAATGAACACACACATAAGGTATTTATAGTGAGGCTGATTTCGCTTATATGGCATGACCATATGAGCGAAATCACATGTTAACTGATTTCGCTTTTATGTCATGACCACATAAGCGAAATCACCTTGACACATAAGCGAACCCCCTAAAGTCCTTATAAGCGAAATCATCTCTAACTAGTACATATAAGCGAAATTAACATTAAAACCCTAATCTTGACTTTCTTGATTTAAGACTTGATGAAGATGCAGTCAACAGACATTCTGTGCATCAACAAAATTTGCATCATAATCAATTTGAATTGAATCCTCAGAAGGTGAAATCTTTTTCTCAGTTTTTGGTTTCCAAACTTGTTGAGATAATGCAACCCGTTTATAAAATTTGTCATTTTTAGTTACCACTTTCTTTACGGGTTCAATTTTCACTTTAATGTTGTCATTTTTCACCGTCTTTTTCTCAACAACGATTGGTGCTTTACCCTTCACCTCAACTTTCTTCTTTTGAATCTTCACAGTTTCATTCTTAGGCTTCACATTGGTACACTTTCGTGCAATATGACCAACTTGATTACATCTAAAGCATGTTCGAGTATCAACCACTCGACTTGTGCCTTCAGACTGAGCCTGTGAAGCTCTCTTCTCAAAGAATTCTTGATTTGATTTTGAAAAAATTTCTTTCTCTTCATCAGCAAGTGAACTCGAACTGTTCACAAACTTTTTCTTTTCAACAAACTTCTTGTTTTGAACATTTCTCTTCTGATAAGACTTACCCCCCTGATAACCACTCGACCAATTGTTTCGATTGTTATTATAAAAACGCGGTGGAACTACAGATTTCTTGTAGTAAGCTTTATCTTTCTCAAAATTCATTTTTCTCTTTGTTTGACTCAAATTGTTCACTTCTGACAACTCAACTTCGACCAACTTGAAAACGTTTGTCAATTTGTTCACATTTACATTCTCAATCGGAAACTCAGAATCCGAAAACAACTTATCTGAACCCAACATATTGTACATGACAAGATTTGATTCTTCATTTAAGTTGTTCTTGGACTTTTGTTTCGGAATGTATTTGTCCAAGAAACATCCATCTTCCGCAGTAGTGTCACTATCCGTTTTTAGCACATTTTCAACAACACCTTTTACAATATCATTCTGGACACTATCGTCATTGGAAGATGTGAACGTGACATCAATTGAATCCGGAAGATTCATTTCACTTTCTTCTTCAATTTCAACCAACCCTGATTGCTTTTTCGTGTAATTATCCAAAATCGGCGTTGGAAGTCTTTGAAAACCCACCCCGGTTCCATCAGAATACACATCTTCGCCAGCTTTGTTTTTCCCAATGGGTTTGGGAACAATGTGTTGCAAAACAAAGCTTGCGGAGCTGTAACTGTTAGGCTTCAACTGGATTCGCTCGTTTTCAATTTCAGCCTCTTGAAATTTAAGTTTCAGTTTAGCGATTTCATCCAGTTGTTGGTTGATTGATTCTTCTTTTACTCTAAGCACTGCTTTTAATTGAACATTTTCTTTATAAGTTTTACCATTTCGATCATCATTATCTTTCATTGTGCTTTTGAGTTTTTCAAACTTCCCAGAAATCTGACGGTTTTCAAGAATTAACTTTTCATTTTCCTTTTTAACTCTTTCATGATCAATTTTATCATTTTCAATTTGTTTAGTTAATTCTTTTATCCGTTCAGTTGAAGCTTTAACTCTTTTGTCACGATCAAGAATTTGATTCTCAACACTTCTAACTTTTGCTGTCAGATCTTCAACTTTCTTACCGTTGAGATACGTGACTGTATTACAAAATTTGCACTCTTTGATGCAATTTTTGCAATCAACATTTCCATCAATTTTCTTACCTGACACATTTGTTGACAAGTTTGAACTGACCTGGCTTTTTGACTCAGACACGGAGTTAGAGTCTACCTCAAGTGCCATAGCATCCAGCACTTTGTCAGCTATTTTTCCGAGGTTTTCAGCAGTTAACTCCTGCGTTGTGTCAATAACCCCAGGGTCAACTTTCTTTGACTTCTCTATATCTTCTTTCTCCTTCTTCTCTTTCTCTTCTTTCTCTCTTTTCTCTTTCTCTTCTTTCTCTTTCTCGTCTCCAGTTCCCCACTATTTATTCTGCCAATAATCATTCTCATCTTTGAACTCCTTGATTATGGCTTCCAGATCAAGAGTTTTGTCATCAACTGCAATATTTCCATATGGATCAAGATAACACTCCCTGTCCGGATCCCATCTTCTCGCTCTCTTCTCTTCCAAATAGATACCAGATATTCTAATTATTCTATTTTCAGCCAGCATTTTTCTGTATCTATACTTCTTCTCTTCAGTCCTGTTGTCTTTCCACAGAATAGGTTCGTTTTTCGCCATGAATGCGTAACCAACCGCATCTTCCTCCGGTAGAACCTCTTGACTCCAATCATAACCCTCATCATCATAAATCACCGCAAGAGCTCTAGATTTCTCTTTGTTGTCTTCAACCTTGTTAGGATCTGTGGCTCTTGTGATTGTGTTTGTTTGTATGATTTGGACAATTAATGAATATGAAACAATGTAAAGTGCAGCGGAAATGAAAACAAACTTTGTAAACACAATCAAAGGAAGAAATAGTTTGATAAAACATTTGCTTCTCATAGAGTCGAATGATTTACAAATCAAAGCAAAAGATTACAGACATGCTTACAGACTAAACTCCCCCTCAGCCTGATACTCCAGAGTTGGTTGCACAAGATAAAAGGATTGGATTGAGGAGAAGAGCTCTCTCAAAACGAATCAAATATAACAGTACAGAGTACTGTCATATTTATAGGCAAACCAAACTACTGATGTACCTCAGCTGACGTCACCATGATAGTGACATCTAACAGCCTAACAAACTATAAACACTGGTCTATACAAACTACTGATGTTTAACAACTGATAAAATATAAAACAAGTCTAACACTGTTCACGTTCCACTGTTGTAGCCTAAGCACTGACTGTATGAAACATCAGTGCTTTCTTCAAAAGGTGATCAGTCTTTGAATGAGCAGTGCTTAGGTCATCAGCAGTACTTAAGAGTCAGCAGAAGATAGAGCTCAGTGTTTGCCTTTTAGCAGTCTTCAACTGTTTCATCAGTGCTTGGTTAGTCAGTTGTTCTTCAGAGCAGTACTTTAGAGTGTATCAGCAGATAGGTAACCACTGTCAAGGGGAGAGCTTAGAGTGAACGTCTGCTTATTGTGAATCCACTGTTGTGACCAGGTTTTGACTTTACATTATCTGTTCCTCTGGTAGGGTTCAATCCCAACAATCTCCCCCTGGAACAGATAATGTCAAAACCTGTCATTATTCTGGATCTTTATTACTCATCAAAAATTCCCTTGCTTGTCTTTTAAATCCTTCTTCAAACTCTTTGGAACTTATATCATCTTCATCCCGGCACAGTGTAAGTTCAAGGAGATCCTGCAAATCTTGAACACTAAGGCCTAGTGCTTCTTTCCTTGATATGTACTTCACATCTCCATTGGATCTGACTATAGTCAACACGTGGGTCTTTTGGTCAGACATCCACTTTAGTACTTTTGAACCCAATGGATTTTTCGGGAGAGGGTTATTTGCTGATGAGTTGAGAGATGTTGGCCTTGTAAAAACTTGCAGACATTCAGACATTCTTTTGAAGGCCATTTCAATGACATCATTTGCTGCAGCTATATCTTCTGCAGTTTCTTTTTCAATCAGCTCCTGCCTTTCAATGTCTGTCATGTCTGTTGAAGTGTTTGGTAATGCAGGTTTGAATGTCACCTTCTTGAGAAGGTTTTGAAGCTTTTCTGAGCTCTCTTCTTTTAGACCCATTTTCTTGATGGCTTCTGTGAAGTACTCAGCTTCCTTTTCTTTCACCTCTTCACTGGTCAACTGTTCCTTTTCTTCTTGGTTTGTCACAAAGGTAGACCGGAACAGTGTTTTGAGGTTTTCTATCTGCTGTTCAAGCTTCATTCTTTGTTCATGCTTCATTGAGGTGCTTGAAACAGTTATCTTTCTTTTCTTTTGCCTTTCATAGGCTTCATCAGTCTGCTGTTTTGACCATTTTGATATGGCTTCAGCAGTATCCATTTTTGCATCCACCAGCTCCTTTTTCTTTCTCTTATACTCAGCAGTTAAGTCAGCAATGAGCTTTTCATATTTTCTCCAGTTAGGAGCATTCCTCTTCTTCGTAGGATCATTCTTAATCTTCTCAATCCTTTCTGCCTCACGCTTAAGAGCAACTACTGGCCATTCTTTGAACTGTTGTTCTTCAGCAGGATAGAACTTCTCTTTCATGATGTAGGCTAGATATTGTTTTCTTAACTCTTTCTTTTGATCAGCCTTTTCTTTGTTTAGGTCTTGTGCAAACTCTTCTATCTGCTTTACTTTTGTGAAGTAGAACTCCAGTCTTTTAGCAATGCTATCTTCGCTTAACCGTTCTTTTTCACTCTCAACTTTAGCTCTTAGTCTTGCTTGCCTTGCCTTGATTTTGAGGTAATCATCCATATCATCTGGTGGCATGTATCCTATGAGTGAGGAGAATCTCCTTTTGGAAGGATCTTCTTCTGTATAGAATTGCCTCATCTCATTTTTGATGGCTTCAAGTTCCAGTGGATATTGTGCAGCATTAGGATCATGTATACCCTCATCGGCAGGGATTGGCTTTCTTTTTTTGTTGAAGAGCTTTGGCTGTGAAGTAGGAGAGATGAGAGCAGTGGTGGATGACTGACTAACAGCTGTTGAAACAACTGGAGCTGTTGAAACAACTGGTGTCTCAACATTTGTTGTCATTACAACTGCTGATATGTCAGCAGATGTCTTCTGCTTTTGAGCAGGGGATGGTGTGGTAGTTTTTGATGATGGTGATGGTGGTAGTGAATCATAAGGAATGGAAACCTTTCTCCTTTTTGGTTGAGGAGGGGCTGTTGGTGAGACAGTGGTTTGAATGATGGACAGTGGCTGACAAACAATTGTTGAAACAATCGGTGCTTCAACCGCTGCTGTCATTACAACAGATGTTGTAACATCTGTTGTCTTCTGCTTTATGACAGGAGACAGTGGTGATGATGAGATTGTGGATGATGGTGGTTGTAGAGCAGTGGTTATTGTGGTGGTGTGTGTTGGAGGTGTGTGTGTTGATGAAATGGCAACTGTTTGGCTACTAACAACAGTTTTTGTAACTACTGTTGTATCAGCTGTTTGTTTTTCTTTTTCAGGTTCAATGAAAACACCATCCTCTATTCCCTTTTTCTTCAACTTGATTTTCTCCCCCTTTTTGACATTATCTGCAAGGGGGTTATCCATGAAAAGAATAGTGGAGGGAACCTTTCCAGGAGTGCTATTGAGATGAGCCTTGATAGCTTTAATGTCAGCTTGGGTATCTTTAAATCTTGATTCCACCATGTTGGTCAGCATTTGTACATGAATAGCATGCTTTTGATCAGCCATCTGTTGCTGTTTTTCAAGCATGGGTTTAAAAATATTCCAAAGCTCATTTTCAGCAACTGCATATTGTGCGGGTGCTTGAGCAGGAACAGCAGTGGCTTGTGCTTTCTGAGCTTTTAAAATCTCTTGCACCATCTCCTTTATTTCAGAAACTGATTCTTCTAGTTTTTCAACTCTGCCCGTCAATTTCAGATATTTTGAATCATCACCTACTTTAGTAGGATCATCTGAATCCCCACCAGTAGTGGTTATATCAATGTTTGACTTAGGAACTGAGTCCCAAAAGTCACCCATTGATGCCCCTTGTTCTTGGTACTGGGGACTTCCTTCTTCAGCACTTGACAACCTTGTTATTTTACCAGTGGTCAAAATTAACTCACTAGTGGTTGGCATTGGTGCTATGGACGAAGTTGCCTTCAAGGGAGTCTTATTAATGAAACAACTGTCCAACTGAAGATCTATTGATCCATCAGTCGTAGTTGTTGCTCCACTTGAACTACCACCAAGAGTTATATGTAACTCAGGGGGTGTAACCTCCTCAATTGTTGCTAGGATAACAGGAGTAGTAGCATCAGACCCAGTCACTTGTGGATGTATACTCTCAGTGATAGGTGGTAGAGAGGAACTGGTTTGTGTCTGAGCTATATCAGCTGCATGCAACAAAGGTAGCATGGTTTGTGGTAATATGATTGGTGAGGGTATGGGAGTTGAAAGAGACATGTCCTTGGGATCAGGACTGAGGAAGATGGATCCGAGTGGATTCAGAGCTTCATATTGTGGTGTCCCTGTGCTTACAACTTGATCCTTTTGTGAGGATGCAGGAGGAGTTTTAGGCAATGGTGGAGATCTTTCTACCAACTGCTGTGAGGAAGTAGCAGCTGTGGTTTGTGGTGACTTTTGTGTTGTCACAGGCAATTCCTCTGGGATCTCATCTTCCAGAGTTGCCTTTGTTTTGGGTTTGGTGGGTTTTCTGGATGTTTTTCTTTTGGTCTTTTTGGTAATGTCAGGTGTGGGTTTCAAGGCAGTGGTAGTGCTGCCATGATCACCTGGAGCAGTGGGCTCAGCAGCTGATACCTGAGGAGCAGTTGTAACCGCTAAAATCTGCTCAGGTACCCCTGCTTTTGTTTTTATTGGTGCCAACATTCTAGTGAATGTTTCAGGTGTCAAGCTTTTTATTTGAAAATAGACACCTTGTTTAAGTAAACTTTCATTTTTCTTATCAATTTTTTGTAAAAAATAATAACTCAAAAATCTTGGAAACAACAAGAATGCTTTACTTTCAACGTTTTTCATCAAGTCATTGAAAATCTCCTGGGAGTAATTGTAGTCCTTATTATTCAAAATAGCATAACCCAGGCATTGAATTTTCAATGGTATTTCGTTGAAAGATGTTGTTTTATTCGACGCACACATCAAAAGTGTGTGAAATAAAAATCTGGGTGCAGATGGAAAATAACCCTTTTGTAGGGTGTCTACCTTTGACTGTTCTGCATAGCCCCTTTTCAGAAAATCAGCTTTTAACTCATTTTTGTTGAAAGAAATTTTACCTTTCTGATCATCGAGTTTGAAGATTTCTGATAATGATTGCGGAGTGATTTGAATCGCAGTACCCTGTATTGAGGAGTTAATGGCTACTACTTTATCATCTTGTTTTCCAAGCGTAGCATTTTTCCAGAACTCTCTCTGGGTTTGCAGATATATGGGGGCATCTACTGTCAACAAAGTTTTGTACTTTGATGTAGATATGGTGTCGAGAATGGAATCGAAAGTATGGTTGTTTGCGGGTTTTGTGAGTAAACCCAAATAGTTGTGAGATTGTTTGTATGGTATTTCGATGGTTTCTTCAGCCGTTTGAGCGGCCTCTGTTGAAGGTGGTGGTGATTTTGATTTTGATTTTGATTTTGACTTTGATTTTGTCATTTTTGCGGAGAAGAACGAAGAAAGATTTTGGAGATTTTGAGAAGAAGGGTTGAAAACTGCTATCAGAAGAGAATTTTGGAATTCAATTCGATAGTGTAAAACCCTGTTTGGGGGTTTAGGGCAGGGTTTTATTTAGGGAAAAAGTGATCGCTGATGTGGCAGCGGTTATTTTGATCTGAAGGCTAAAAACTGACCACGTGTCAAACGTTGATGAAATGAATGAAGGGTGGAAAACAGTTGTTTTAAGAGCCACTGATGAGTCATGTATCAGTGGTTACAACGGTAATAAAGTGGACAGTGGATGATTTTTACTATCATTGGATAGCATATCAGTAGATAAAACTCTGCCTTTGAGCAACAGAGTTTATCAAGGAAATGAACAGAGGATGGCTTCCAATCAGTGGATAAGTCACTGATTTTGACCATCAGTGCTTTCCAAGCAAAATGAAGAGGCAGTGGTTGACTTTCAGCAGTGGACAGTGGTTAGCAAACAGATGTTTGAACAAATCAGTGGTTTGGGGCATGGTACTTGTAATGTTTTGAAGAACAGATAAGTCATCAGCAGTTTTGAGAATTTCCATTCAAGGCTTAGCCACGTGTCAACTTCACATTTTGAAGTTTATACAACTCCATTGACAGTGGTTTAGTACCCCAAATGATGTAAACTTTTTACTAAGGCCACTCATTCTTGTTATAATATTTGAATTAAAACAATGAGTGTCCAAGTATTTTATGTTGAACAATTAATCATTTATTCAGTGTAATTACAAACTTGAGTCTGACATGATCTTGACAAGTGTACCATTACCTTTTGACCCATTTAGAGGATAATATTACCAACAAAAATAAAGATAATATATCCTGACAGGAGATTTAAGTTTTTACTATCAAAAACCAGTAAAAAGTTCAAAATATATATTATTATTATTTTTTTTTAAATGAAAAATAATATATCCTGCCTTATTTAGGAGAATCCAATTACATGAAAAATAAGTAAAGGATTGTCTAATAATAGAAGCAAAAGAGACATGGTAAAACCTTATTGAAGGACATAATCATCTCATACTCAAGTTTATGAGAATGGTCAGTGGTTAACAAAAATGATATGAAAATTTTAAGACCATTCTAACCACTGTTTGGTACCATTCATTAGTTGATTGATTGTCAACAAGGAAATGAGGACACAAGATCACATGAGCTTTCTAAAACCCTGGTGTAGATTTTGTTGCCATGTGATGACTCTAAAAGTTTGTCTAGTCCTTTTGAAAGTTTAATCACTGGAAATACCCATGGTTACCTGAACCAAGGATCTCACACAGTTACTTTGATGACTATTTTTACCCCATCCTTTGAACTCTAAGGTGTTTTATGTTTATACTCTTTTCTTCTGATTTCTAAAGTTTTGAGATAAACACACCTCTGAGTTTTTGTGAATTTTCTTCTTCCCTTTTTACCCTTCCCAATCATAAGTAATCAAGTACTTACTGGGATGCTTTATTGAAGAAATACATTAACCAAAATCATTTTGCAGTAATGTTTTGAGAGACTTGGTCATGTTTGCACAAGTTTTACAGCCAATCTCACACTACATATGATATGGACTATTGAACCCTGTTTTTCTTAATGTATTTGGACAAAGTTGATTTGCTCCTTTTGAGGATCTCAACCTGTTTTCAACACATAAGATCAAATGACTAAAGTTATAATTTCCCTCTTTTTGTGTTAGCAAAACATTAATGTTTTTATGAACATAGGTTTTGTTAATCTGAGGTTCATACTTTAGTATTTATGGAAAACATCACAGATTACACATCAACAATTGAAATTAATTTAGAAAATAAGAAGTAATCTCATAGTTTGACAGATATTGTTTTCAGATCTAGAAACCATGAGTATTTTGTGCATAAATTCACTTGTTGTGTAAAATTTGTGTGTCATATGACATCTTGGTTGATTTACAGAGTTTTTGAATAACCATTTTGATCATGATTTACTCGATACTCTGTTTTTCAACTAAATACAACCAACCTTAGTATCAATGAACTTTGAGCCGAACTGTTATGTCAATTTGACTGTTAAATCGAAATTGACTGTCCTTGCTCTGATACCAATTGTTAGGATCTGTGGCTCTTGTGATTGTGTTTGTTTGTATGATTTGGACAATTAATGAATATGAAACAATGTAAAGTGCAGCGGAAATGAAAACAAACTTTGTAAACACAATCAAAGGAAGAAATAGTTTGATAAAACATTTGCTTCTCATAGAGTCGAATGATTTACAAATCAAATCAAAGCAAAAGATTACAGACATGCTTACAGACTAAACTCCCCCTCAGCCTGATACTCCAGAGTTGGTTGCACAAGATGAAAGGATTGGATTGAGGAGAAGAGCTCTCTCAAAACGAATCAAATATAACAGTACAGAGTACTGTCATATTTATAGGCAAACCAAACTACTGATGTACCTCAGCTGACGTCACCATGATAGTGACATCTAACAGCCTAACAAACTATAAACACTGGTCTATACAAACTACTGATGTCTAACAACTGATAAAATATAAAACAAGTCTAACACTGTTCACGTTCCATTGTTGTAGCCTAAGCACTGACTGTATGAAACATCAGTGCTTTCTTCAAAAGGTGATCAGTCTTTGAATGAGCAGTGCTTAGGTCATCAGCAGTACTTAAGAGTCAGCAGTAGATAGAGCTCAGTGTTTGCCTTTTAGCAGTCTTCAACTGTTTCATCAGTGCTTGGTTAGTCAATTGTTCTTCAGAGCAGTACTTTAGAGTGTATCAGCAGATAGGTAACCACTGTCAAGGGGAGAGCTTAGAGTGAACGTCTGCTTATTGTGAATCCACTGTTGTGACCAGGTTTTGACTTTACATTATCTGTTCCTCTGGTAGGGTTCAATCCCAACAAACCTGCTTCAATCTAGGCGGCTCAGATTTATTCTGGTGATAAATTGCCTTCTTGTAGTAATCTTCTCTGAAAGGGTTCTCCGACTCATCAACATATGCGTTTCTGCATTCTCGTTTGATGTGACCTTTCTGCTTACACTTGAAGCACATCACCTTGGACTTATCAAAACCTAACTTGGTAGATGGACCACCAATTGTCTTCCTGCCGGTTATTTCCATGAAACGCTGTGCTCGACGAACAGCACTGGCCATGCACCAACGAATGTCGATTAATTCCATTTCTTCAGGATCTATTTGATCATAGTCCTATTTCGTTAGGTTGGTGTTGCCTATCTTCCCTGCTACTAACCCTTCATAAGATTCCAACACATATGCTAGGAAAATCATCTGTTGTTTAGCAGACTCCTCGTCAAAATTCTGAGCATTCTTTAAGTCTATTGCGATGTTACATTGAAAATGATTCTTTGCATCAGAATGACTTGCAGATGATGAAGATCCACTGTGATAACTACTGTGATTTCCACTGCTTTGACCACTTTGACTTTCTTTGCTTGCTGTGGACACATTCTCAGCAGAAAAAGCAGTCTTGGGAGAAGTTGCTTTTGGCATCATGCTCTTTGGATAATACAAATCCAAATTCTGTTGATAAGATGAGTGATTGACTTTGAATGTCTTCTTTAGTTCCAGTTCGTGACTCTCGAGTTTCTCAATCAACAAATCTAAAGTCAACTTTTCTGGATCCTTGATGGTATTCTTCAGCATCAACGCATAATATCTCCAATCCATCTCGTCTGGCAACGAATCGAACAATTTGTCGATAAGCTCATCCTCAGGATATCTGATATCATGTCTTGCTAATTCCAGCTTCAGATGACCAAACCTTTCTATCATTTTACAAACTGACTCATTCTTTAAACAACCAAACAGATCAAACTCTTTTCTAAGAAGTTTTCTTTTGTTTTTCACAATTTCTGAACTTCCTAAACATTTTGTTTCTAGCTTCTTCCAGAGATCTTTTGCATTTGAATAATCGATCAATGAGATTATGTCCTCCCGAACGGACTGAAATAACAATGCCACACATTTTTGCTCAGCCACAAATGATTCAATCTCCTCAGCTGATGTTAAAGTTTCACCATTTTTGTTTCCATGTTCATAGCCGTTTTTCAGACTCTTCCAGCTAGGAAATGTAAATGCCATCAACCAGTCTTCAAACTTTCTTGACCACCGACTATATTCCTCGATAGCCATTAGCTTTGGAGGTTTATTGAAGATTCCAAAGGCACTTTCAGATTCCCAAGCTTCCATTAACTTTTTCTTCGTATTCGGCAGATTCTCATTGTTGTTGCTTGTAGATGAATCGTCTCCTGAATTTCCAGAGAATGTGTACATGTCACTAAACGGGTTCAAGAAAATGTCATCCATCTTGAATGTACCTGAAAGATCAGCAAACACTTAGAAAAAATTTCGAAATTTTGAAAAACAGTGACACAAAAGCGAAATCTCCAATTTGTGACTGATAAGCGAAATCAGTAAGATTCACAAAAGCGAAATCAGTAACTGACTGATAAGCGAAATCAGTGTCCTTATCAGCGAAATTACCAACTTGTGTCCCTATGAGCAAAATTAGATGTATCTATAAGCGAAATAGTCAATTACAAGTCCTTGTCAGCGAAATCAAGCCAAATCCTTCGATGTCCGTAAAAGCGAAATTAGGTTTTTAGCTGATTTTTACCATTTTTAAGCCGTATCTTAACCTGATTCTTTCTAGGGTTTGTTAATTGTATGTTTCACACGTTATATTCGAAACTCGGGTCATTTCAACCGTAGGAAACAGTTCAAATCAAAAAAGTATGAGAGAAAATGAGTAGAAGTAAGAGAATCTGGTAGAATCAAGCTGTAGTAGTATGAACTCCTAGTCCTAAGCTCTGATACCACTTGTTGGACCGGTTTAGACCTTAAATAGTCAGTAGAGAATGTTCATCTTTGCGTATAAAGGCGGAATCAATGTACACAAAGTAACAACAGCTTTTCCTCTTTAATTCCTTCTCTATTGATGCTTTTTGAATTGATTTTGACAGAGTTTTGTCACCACAAACATGACCTGATTTCGCTCCAAGTTACAAATGAGGTTCACACATATGGTATTTATAGACTTCTGATTTCGCTCCAATTACATGACACATGAGCGAAATCCCCTGCTAACTCTAAGAGCGAAACCCCTAAAGACCCTATAAGCGAAATCATCTCTAACCTGTACATATGAGCGAAATAGCTTATATCCGATTTCGCTTTTAATGACACATATGTCATTATGAGCGAAATTACCTTCTAACATCTCAAAACCTGTTTTTCGACTCCGTACAATCTATCTAGACTTAAGACTCAATACAAACGTAGTCAACAGACATTCAGTGCACCAACAATACTTTTATAAAATAAATATATACATATATTTATTTCGGTGACATTTTAAAACTCATAAAATGAAATTATAACACTTCGACGAAACACGAGCTACTAGTTAACGAAAACCGATACTTATATAAAGTAAATATAGTTCTTTATATTTATTCCAAAACGTATAAAACTCGGAAACTTTTATGAGATAGATATCATTGATAATCATTTCCAAACAACAAAGATGTGGAAATCTTTTCTAAAATAAATATAATTAGTTATATTTATTTCAAACATCGAGAATCCGAACATTTTTCTAAAATAAATATACTTGTTTATATTTATTTCAAACATTGAGGATCGGAATACTTTTGTAAAATAAACAGAGTTATCTATCTTTATTTCAAACCTCAAGGATTCGAAAATTTTACAAAGTACAATTATTTATAATTGTTACAACCCTCTAACCGAACATGACACGTATCGATCTTAACACGTTATCAACCGACTCGTTTCGACAACACGAAGCTTATATATATATATATATATATATATATAGTGAAAGTGTAAAATACAATATCCTTTAACGTACAATACGTACGATATACTGAAATCGCATGTTATAAAATAGCATGGATGAAATCGCATGTGATAATTTTGATGAAATCGCATGTTGGTTTTTTGTAACAATTTCGCATGTGATAATTTTGATGAAATCGCACGTTGGTTTTTTATAACAATTTCGCATGTGGTAATTTTGATGAAATCGCATGTTAAAAAACCAACATGTGGAATTGTTACAAAAAACCAACATGTGATTTCAATGTGGGATGAAGATCTGACGGCTGAGATGAGCGCGTACGTAATGTACGATAAGGGATATTGTACGTTAACCTAACCCTATATATATATATATATATATATATATAGGGGAAGGTTCAAATGAAAACCACTAGTTATTGTGAAAACTCGAAAACTAATTAAAAAAGCCAAAAAAAAATACCAATTTTTTTTTTGCATATTAATTTTCGCAGGTTTTTTTATATAAAAAAAATTTCAAAAAAAAAATTGTGTAGTGCACATGTGTAATACTACACATGTGTACTACAAAAAAAATTTGTTTTTTTTTTTTTTTGAAAAAAAGTTTTTTTTCATATATAAAAACTAGCGATTTTTATAAAAAAATTGAAAAAAAAATTTGTGTGTTTTTAGACTTTTTTTAGTTAGTTTTCGAGTTTTCACAATTAAAAAAAAAGTTGTTTTCATTTGAACCATCCCCTATTATATATATATATATATATATATATATATATATATATATATATATATATATATATATATATATATATATATATAGTGTGGGGTTCATTGGGGAACACTAAAAAAGTTGGGAACCGGGGAACACCCTTGGATTAAGTTAATCAATGGTTAAGATTAGATTAGATTCGTAAGGTTTAAAAAACACGGAGGGGCATATTTGGAATTTATGAAAAGTTTTAATTAGGTCGTTGGAGAGTATTGCGTAGTTCGCCGGAGAACTCAACCCTCTGCAACACGACACCCACTGATTCTTTGCTTCCGGCTTCCAATTCCGATCTCTTTCCGGCGGTTTCAGAGATGATCGGAGATGTTAATTCTGATTCGATCTCGATCTCCTTCTAGCTGTTTGGAAGATGCTTAGATTTGTTAATTCTGATTCCGACATTGTTCCGGCAGTTTAAGTGATGATCAGATTTGTTACTTTTGATTCCGATTTTGTTCCAGCGGTTTCAAAGATGAACAGATCTGTTAGTTCTTCCATTGTTCGTGCTTAAGATGATCAGGCCTATTAATTCTATTCTTAGTGTGATATTAAATGATTAGGTTCTTTCGTATGTTGATATACAGGTATTCACCGACGATGATCTAGATTTTAATTAGTTTTTTGAAGTGAAATTGGTGTTGTGGCTCATTGATATGAAGTATTCTTGTTAGATCTGAAGTGAATTTTTAACATGTTAATTGATTTTTTTATTCTCAACATAGACTACAGTGGCTTTAAATTACTCAAGAACCTAACAGATCCTTGAAAGTTCAATTTAAGCTGCTTACAAAGCCTCGTACATACAGGTATATTATTTACTCTTATGTGAATTTAGATTTCAACCTTTTAGTTTTACTTTTGTTTAACTTGTTTATTAATTTGTTTTTTCTATAGTATTTGTCATATGAAACAATATTTTAAACACACATACAAATAATTATATTTTAGTTTTACTTTTGTTTAACATTCTATTTTTATCTTAATCGAATATATATATATATTCGATTAAGGTATATTATTTGCTCTTGTGCATCTATTTTAGTTTTACTTTTGTTTAACATGTTAAATAACTATATTTTTAAAGGAGATTGAGACGGTAGGAATATCATTTCGGTATCTACATTCTCTTTTTATCTTAATTGAATATATATATATATATATATATATATATATATATATCTATTAGATATTGAGACACTAGTTTGAGTTTTCAAATAGATGCATGATTGATTATAGGAATATCATTTCGGAAACATTTCTGTGGATAGATACGTACATGTCTGCATACATATTGATCAGTGTTTGTTTAATTTGAAGTTTTGATGGAGATTATACATATCTGCATACATATTGATCAATGTTTGTTTAAAAGGACTAACTAAATTGTTGACAGTTTTACATGTTAAAACCGACCAGTTAAGTGTTTCAATCATTATACATGTTAAATGTTTAAATTCGCATGATTTTTAGATATAAGAACCTCGTTTATAGATTTGTGACGAATTTTATTATCTTTCATTATTTTTACAATTGTTCTTATGATGCACAGAAACCAGAAACATGTGCGGGTGAGCAAAACGCTAATTCGTTGGTTGATTTTTAATCGAAAACAGATGAAGTTGAGGATATGTTGAGAGGTACTTCATTTGCTTTTGTGATTCTGAACACATCATTGATCAATGAGAATGATTCATATATTTTTTAAGCTTTATATTATACTTCCTTGCTTTTCAGGGAGAAGAAGAAGCAAGAAGAAAGATCCGACTGCTTACCAGAAAACTTACTCACTAGAAAGAACTGAGCCTCAAAAGCCACACACAACAACACATCATCGTTGCTGCTGCTCTGTTCCTCACACCATCGCCACCTTCGAATTCCCGTCGTCGTCATCGTCGGCCCTGCTGCTCCGCTCGTTTCACCCATACGACAACAACAGCCGTCGCTGCTGCTGGTTGACCACCACCACCGCCGTAAGATCCTGAACTTATGTTATCTGTTCAATTTCTGTGATTTAAGTATGGCTTTACTTTGTGCTTTTGTGTGCTGCTTTTACACATGAAATTATTATGAACTAATGTAGAGTAGGTTATATATCCTATGATAGGGAATGGTGTTACTGATGTTGTTCTGTATCAAAATTAAGTTCTTAGGAGGTTTATATGCAAAGCAATACATGGGATGTAGGAAAGGTTTATATGTGAAACAGATATATATGCACCTCATGTAGTTTTGTACATAGACGTCTGTCTCGTGCTTTGACTTTTGGGACCAAATGTCTCGGATTAAACCAAGATGATAGGACGAGATCACACCGCATCTTCTTGAATATGAGAATTATTTTGCTAGTATCGTTGAGGGACATTCAAGAAACATGGTCACATAATGTTCTTTCTTATTTCAGTTTTTAATTTATTTATGGACTAATATATTTTTTTATCATTAGCAGAATCTCGTGGTTGAGAATAAGGGGTTTTGTCACATGGTTCCATCATCCATGCTTAGAGCATTAATCAAGTCCATCTAAAGCTGCATTAGAGTTAATATATGAAATGGTGGTTCAGGAATCGGGTCAAAATGTGGATTACACCCAGGACTATCTCAACAATGTAATCCAGTTTCCTTTCTAGTGAGTAGTGACCAAGGGTACAGAGGCAGAGTTAGCCGAGAAAGCACACACGAAATCTTGCAGAAACTTGTAGAGGTTAAGTTTCTGCTCAAACTCAACATGACAGTTACTTTCAAAATTCCCATTTTCAAGAGGAGGTATCTTTCTTGATTGGTTTCTTAGCCATCATTGAGGCACTCTATATTGACATTACGAGGGATGCTCATGTACCAAAGAACAACATAAACCATATGTTGTGGTTTTTGTGGGAGTTAATGGAGTAGGAAAGTCTACTAATCTTGCAAGGGCATGATCACCAGTCACTTTCAATACTTCATGTGTTCATAAAAGATAAACTAATTAGGAATGCAAACATGTACACGCGGTGTAGTGGCTGTAGGAGCATGATGTCAATGTCATGATGGCTGCATGTGACACATTCTGTTCAGAAGCAGTTAAGCAGCTGGGTACTCATGCTCGTAGGCTCCAGGTATGATATTGGCCTCTTGATCATGATATTGTCATGCCTTGTAACTATGATGCTAAATTAAAATTACATTTTGCTTGCATATCCCTATTTTGGAAAAGGGTTATGAGAAAGATCATACAATCGTTGCTAAGGAAGCAATTCAGGAGGCTACACCCGAACGGCTCAGACGTTGTTCTTATTGACACGGCTAGTTAGATGCAGCTTTAAAGGCAACAAAACTATTTATAATATTGTTTTCTTCTTGTAATTATGTGTATTATGTTTTTATTTGTGTATAAACCTTATGTTATTACAATCTGATCTGAATCATGTGAAGTTTGCATATATAATATTCGATTCAGATTAGTTGTGAAAAGTTTCTAGGGTTAATAAAGCAAGAATTGCGATGTTAGATAAATATAGATAAATTTGACATGTTAAATGATAGTTTGCATTGATCAACTAGATTCAATTCAACTTTGCTTACCAAATTATATATCGAATTTCGGATTAGAGTTCAAAATATTAATCTGAAACATTTTTTTTTTAAATAAACCAATAAAATATATTTAACATGTTAAGAAAATATTTTATGATATTAAAAAAATATTTAACATGTTATGAATACGTTTTTTTTTATTAACAAATGTTTAGTCTGTTTAAATTATTTAACGTGTCATAAATATTCGCAATGGTATATTTCATATTAATCAATATAATCCGTTTAGCTTATATGAGATACAACACATAAAGTTGAAAAATCAAATTATATTTCATATTAATCTGAAACATTTATTTTTAAATAAACCAATGAAATATATTTAACATGTTAAGAATTTGTTTTTTTATTTATAAACAAATATTTATTCTTTTTAAATTATTTAACGTATCATAAATATTTGCAATGGTATATTGTCAGGAAAGCTCCTAACCTTCTACGAGGTGATTTATCTCTGATCAAACCCGGATCATTTGTTATCTAAAAAAAACCATGGTGACACAAGATGTACCTTGCGATTAATAAAAATTAAAATAATCAATCTATAATTCGTTGTGCTTATATCAGATACAACACATAAAGTTGAAAAATGAAATTATATTTCATGTTAATATGAAACAATTATTATTTTTAAATAAACCAATAACATATATCTAACATGTTAAGAAAATATTTAACATGTTAAGAATTTATTTTTTTATTTATAACCAAATGTTTAGTCTTTTTATATTATTTAACGTGTCATAAATATTCGCAATGGTATATTGTCGGGAAAGCTCCTAACCTTCTACAAAGTTATTTATCTCCGATCTCACCTGGATAATTTGTGATCTAGGAAACCATGGTGACACATGGCATACCCGGTGATTAATAAAAATTAAAATAATCAATCAATATAATTCGTTGTGCTTATATTAGATACAACACGTAAAGTTGAAAAATCAAATTATATTTCATATTAATCTAAAACAATTATTTTTTAAATAAACAAATAAAATATATTTAACATGTTAAAAAAATATTTTATTATGTTAAAAAATATTTAATATGTTAAGAATTTATTTTTTATTTATAAACAAATATTTAGTCTTTTTATATTATTTAACGTATCATAAATATTCTCAATGGTATATTGTCAGGAAAGCTTCTAACCTTGTACGGGGTGACGTATCTCCGATCTCACTCGGATCACTCGTGATCTTGGAACCATGGTGACACAAAACGTACCTTGCAATTAATAGTAATTAATCAATATAATTCGTTGTGCTTGTATGAGATACAACACATAAAGTTGAAAAATCAAATTATATTTCATATTAATCTGAAACAATTTTTTTAAATAAACAATTAAAATATATTTAACATATTAAGAAAATATATTTTATTATATTACCAAAATATTTAACATGTTAAGAATTTGTTTTTTTATTTATAAACAAATTTTTGGCTTTTTTAAATTATTTAACGTGTTATAAATATTCGTAATGGTATATTATCAGGAAAGCTCCTAACCTTCTACGAGGTGATATATCTCCGATATCACCTGGATCATTTGTGATCTAAAAAAACCACGGTGACACATGACGTACCTTGCGATTAATAAAAATTAAAATAATCAATCCATAATTCGTTGTGCTCATATCAGATACAACACAAAAAGTTGAAAAATCAAATTATATTTCATATTAATATGAAACAATTATTATTTTTAAATAAACCAATAAGATATATTTAACATGTTAAGAATTAATTTTTTTATTTATAAACAAATGTTTAGTCTTTTTACATTATTTAACGTGTCATAAATATTCGCAATGGTATATTGTCGGGAAAGCTCCTAACCTTCTACGAGGTGATGTATCTCCGATCTCACCCAGATCACTCGTGATCTAGGAAACCATGGTGACACAAGACGTGCCTTGCGATTAATAATAATTAAAATAATCAATCAATATAATTCGTTGTGCTTATATTAGATACAACACATAAAGTTGGAAAATAAAATTATATTTCATATTAATCTAAAACAATTATTTTTTAAAAATCAACCAATAAAATATATTTAACATGTTAAGAAAATATTTTATTATGTTAAAAAATATTTAACATGTTCAGAATTTGTTTTTTATTTAACTGAAGTGTAACTTGGAACGATTCCTTTCCCGACAACCCGTTTTTCTAAAAACACTTACGCCATTTTGATATCTTTTTTGTTGATATACGTTGCAAGGATCAAATTCGGGAGCTGTCAATCTCCAATTACGGAAGTGGATTCCCGTTCGGTGTATAGATCTTCAACTTCTTTAAGCTCGTTAAGTTTTACTAATGACGAAATCATACAGTGATATTCTACATCGTTTAGCCCCATTCATGCAGTAATTCTCTACAGTAAGTAGATAAAATCATTCGGAATAGCCCCACTTGAGCCACCCCTTTAGGGGATACACATTCAAAAACATTCTTCAAAAGTAAAAAATGATGAGCCAAGAAACCTACAGAATAGTTAACACATGCAATGCACAGATTGGAAATGATTGTCAAAACATACTTGAAGGGAAACCTGTTTTTCTAGAGTTGTGCAATCTACACCTTCGCGAGTTTTTTCTATTAATATATAAACAAAATCTAATCCTCATCTTTCGAAAAAAAGGTCGGGCCCCGTTCGACAAAATATAAGGTGTTTCAGGGCCATTTAGTAATAATTGCCCATGCGTCTATACTACCTTTAGATTCCAAGATATTGTCATTTAGATTCTTTTCAACAAGATGGAATACTCTCACACATCTTTTAGCCTCTTCAAACCATTCTTGCGTAGCCATGAACTCCACACATCTCTCTCGAAGATCCACTTGAGCAGCCTTCTTAACCAAAACGGTGTTCACTTTCGTTTCCATAAGCAAATTGCACTTCTTGCTGGCCTCCTTCCTTTTGCGGATGATGTTCAAGTGAGCTCGAAGCCATGACACATTAAAGTTGGCTGCCTCTATAGCCAACACCTGTTGCTCTCAACCAGAAGATAAGTATTCTTTCAAACTGATCTCCAAATAATGGGAGATTGTTTATATACAGTTTTACAACGCTTAACATTTCGGGCCAATAAACTAAGCTTGTGTTTGGTTTTCTAGACCAGACATAACTGGAGTTCAAGATTCCATTTGACCCGACTAAATGTCTATTTTGGCTAACAATTTCATTAATATCTCATCTATGAATTCAAGATTCCACCTGATTCTAACAAATGAACTGGAGCACTGCCATCTTCAATAAGAGTCTTGATTTCTGAACAAGTCAACACATTATCCAACAGAATCCATTAAAGATAGCGTTGTCATAAAAAAATTAAGCAATTTAGACCAATAAACCCATATAGGCCTTTCTTTTATAGTCTTATAAGCAAACTAAAAGCTATTTTATGTTGAAAACCTGAAACAGAGGCTAATAGAACAAGAGTATGGACTAATAAATGAATATATAAATGGTAGTGTTGCTCGTGGTAAGAATGCAACAAAACCAGGGCAATGGGCTCAAGAACGATTCATAGACATGCATGCATGTCATTTGTATACAAGAAAAACTACAAACAAAACATATCACAAAACATTCTAAATCACACCATCACAAAATAAAATCAACAATAATTAGCTAATAGCTTGTTTATTTGCTGAAAACATGAAAAGTTTGAAATCGATCTATCTCCTTTTTTTACAGCAAACGAGAACAATTTTATTACACCAAAAGCTTAGCTAGGTGCGAAGCAAAAGTATAACTGAAAATAATAACACATGACCAGCACCAAGAAACATAAAGGACAAAAACCATGTAGCCGAACTCCAGCCCCCCAAATTCGCTCCAATTATCCAAAGAAAAGCCCCACATCTCGGACACCTCCCTTCCTCGACCGTAACCCCCGAGCCACCAAAGAATCTTTCGTAGCAATCCAGTCTGCAGCAGCTCTCCAGACAAAAAATGACTTTTAGCTCTGCCATCGAGCTCCATTTGAACTGATTACCCTTCACCACAGGATACATGTTATCGTTCAGATCCTTCCTCACCTGTTTAACAGAGAAATCGACAACCATTCCACCCGACTTCCACCACCAGACATCGTTCTTCTTTGAATATCCTACAGAGCAAGAACCTCCAACAACTGATTAAATTCCAATTTTTCAGTATTTGTAGACGCCCTTTTCTAGCCCAAATCCCAGATTAAGCCTACCCCACCCTTTTGTAACACTCCATCACCATAACCTTTTTATACCAACTAATACTAAAAAGGCTAGGAAAACGATTTTTAGACAAACACCCTTAATCCAAAGCTTGTTCCAAAATTCCACTGAGTTGCCTTTACCCGATGGTGCACACCAGATAAACAATCAAAGCTTCCGATTGTTGTATATAACCTAAGTAGATAAATATAATATTTAACATCTTAAATGAAATTTAACATGTTAAATTTTAAGTTTACAGTAGAACAAAATCAAAACCTAATAATTTTTTGAAACATGAATGTGGAAACAAGCAAAATTACTAACAACAAAAACTGCTAGTGTTCTATTTGGATCAATAACCACTAAAATTATATCAATGACAATTATATATAAACCTAAGCATAGACAAATACAACATAGATAATCCATAAACAACAAATCTGTAAACATTTTAGGGCTTCAAAGTTAAAACATAACAATACCTCATTATTTTTACAAGCTAGATCAAACGAATCTTGTTTCGACGGCAATCACACACTACAGACTAAACCAACACACAAATTAATCAATATATACGTCAATCACACACTACAGATACAAATACAAACAATTATACATACTTAGTGAGAGAAAGAGAAAGAGTGAGGCATTTTACCGGTGGTTGGTCGGCCAGAGGAACGGAACGAACACAACGAAAAATCGAAAGAGGTTGATCTTCAGTATGCGTGTGTGTATTAGAACCATGTATAACCAGGCGGTAGTTAGGATTGCACAAATCATTCAGAAGCATTTTAATTTTGTTGACTCGGAACCTACTTCAGAGATCCAGATCCGTAAAGCAGCACAATATGAGTTCACTTTCAAACCCTAAGTTATCTTGATTCCACTCTGAAAATGTTCCGTTGGATCGACGGTGGCAGATGGAGAGTGTGACGGTGTTGATTTCTATCGACGGTGGATGAGCTAGGGTTCCGATTTGGGTGGCGGTGGCGGTTATGGTGGTAGTTCAGTGGAGTTAGGGTTTGCAACTGAGGATGGAATTCTGTTTCTAACACCTGCACTTAATGAAATATGGTTTGGACAAAAATGCCCCTGTTCCCCAGTTCCCCACTTTTTTGGTGTTCCCCAATGAACTCTCCCCTATATACATATATAGGGAGGAGATCATGCGAGAACCACCCTTATTGCGAGAACCGCGAGAATCAATGTGAACACAACCTAAAATAGCTAAAAAAAACTAACCCCCACCCCCCCCCCCCCAAAAAAAAAACCTAACCCCCCTCCCCCCCAAACTAAATGCTAAAAACTAAAACCCCCAAAAAACCTAAAAAAAAACCTAACCCCCCCCCCCCAAGCTAAAATGCTAAAAACTAAACCCCCAAAAAACCTAAAAAAATAAAAAAATATATAAATTTTTTTTTTAAATATTTTTTATGCTCAAATCGCTACTTTTAGTGGCTAAAAAAAAATTTTGATTTTTTTTTGCCTTCGAAAATTAGCGATTTTTATATAAAAAATATTAAAAAAAATTGTGTGATTTTTAGCTATTTTTAGGCATTTTTGGTTGTGCTCACATTGGTTCTCACGGTTCTCGCAATAAGAGATAGGGAGAAGATCATGCGAGAACCACCCTTATTGCGAGAACCGTGAGAACCAATGTGAACACAACATAAAATAGCTAAAAAAACCTAACCCCCACCCCCCCCCCCCAAAAAAAAAAACCTAAACCCCCCACCCCCAAGCTAAATGCTAAAAACTAAAACCCCCAAAAAACCTAACCCCCCCCCCCCCAAAAAAAAAACCTAAACCCCCTTCCCCCACCCCCCCAAAAACCTAACCCCCCCCCCCCCCCCCAAGCTAAAATGATAAAAACTAAACCCCCAAAAAATCTAAAAAAAACTAAAAAAATAAAAAAAAAATCTAAATTTTTTTTTAAATATTTTTTATGCTCAAATCGCTACTTTTAGTGGAAAAAAAATTAGTTTTTTTTTTTAAATTTAATTTTTTTTTTTGCTTCGAAAAGTAGCGATTTTTATATAAAAAATATTAAAAAAAAAATTTGTGTGATTTTTAGCTATTTTTAGGCATTTTTGGTTGTGTTCACATTGGTTCTCACAATAAGAGGTGGTTCTCGCATGATCTTCTCCCTATATATATATATATATATATATATATACATATATATATATATATACACACTTCTTACGAAAGGTATCACGATATCATGCCTACTTAACATTTCGGATTCGTAACGGTACACACACACACACATATATATATAGGGTTGTGCTCTATAGGAAACCCCATCTTTTTTTAAAAACCTTGGAAACCCAACCTCATCCATTGATTGTCTTTCATCCAACTTGATCAATGGCTCTCATCATTTTGGTAAGAATTATAATTAAAAGAAATAGTATAATACACATTTGAAAAGTCTGGGAGGGCATTTTTGGTATAACAAAACCCACTTTTTGGCATTGGAAATGACAAAACCCACTTGTGCCATCATCTCTCTCCTCTTGCTTCTAGTCAAATCTTTCAATAAAATATTATCTCTCTTCTCTTTCTTCATCATGTGAAAAGAAGAAAGCTTCATGGTCTTCAATGGTGATCCTTCAATGGTGATCTTCATTTGAAGATAATTTCAGCATCGTGTGGTCTGAAAAAATCACAAAGACACACGCACGAGTGTGTGTGTGAGAAGAGCTATGACAAGATGAATGTTTTTAGAGAGAGAAAGTTGATGTTTTAGATAGAGAAACAACAATCTTTATCACAAAGACACACGCACGAGTGTGTGTGAGAGAAGAAGGTTTGAAGATCTTCTTCGTGTTCATCGGACGGGTATAGATCCGGTAAGTGTTCTTGAAATATCATTTCACACTTGATTTTTTGTTGAAATGGTTGTTAATATGTTTTTGTGTGCTGAAAGTGTTTTAGTAATGGTTAATGGGGTATCCATGGTTAATGTTAATGTATTTTAAATAAATCAAAAACTTTAGGATGAGATTTTGAACGGGTTTTTTTGTTGGTTTGGTTGCTTGTTAGGGGCTTTTGATCTTAACAGTAGCTGTTTTTCTGTTGGTTTGGGTTGCTTGTTTGGGTTTTTGATCTGAACAGTAAGTGTTTTTTTGTTTGGTTGCTTGATTCACAGACTCAGGCCCATAACATGTGTTAAGCCCCCTGTTATAATGTTATATAATGTGTGTTGATTTACAGAAACAAACCCATAAAGATATTCAATTGAGAAGCTGGATGGATGTACGCGAAGTTAATGCGTGTTCTAGTAATGGTTAATGTTCATGTATTTTAAATAAATCCAAAACTTTAGGATGAGATTTTGAACGGGTTTTTTTTGTTGGTTTGGTTGCTTGTTTGGGGTTTTTGATCTTAACAATAATTGTTTTTTTGTTGGGTTGCTTGATTTACAGAGACAGACCCATAACATGTGTTAAGCACCTGTTAGAATGATATATAACGTGTGTTGATTTACAGAAACAGATCCATAAAAGATATTGAATTGACAAGCTGGATGGATGAAGGCGACGTTAATGCGGGGACATTGAATAAGTCACATCCTTTGGGAAAGAAGTCTTCGTTCATTTATAACATGTGTGGCTGGTTCATGCTGTAACAAAACACCATGATGTAACCTGACATGTGTTCATGTATAACATGTGTTAAGCCCCTGTTAGAATGATATATAACGTGTGTTAACCTTTTGTTAATTAAAACGTGTGTGGCTGGTTCATGCTGTAACAGAACACCATGATGTAACCTGACATGTGTTCATGTATAACATGTGTTAAGCCCCTGTTAGAATGATATATAACGTGTGTTAACCTTTTGTTAATTAAAAAAACAAGTAATATCTATTTTATTTTTGTTGATGTTTAAAATATCCGATAATGTGGATACTGAGCGTAAAACTTGTACAAGTAATAAATGTAGAAGTTAGTATGTAACGTGTAATATGAAACGAGCCATTTATGGTAACACATGTACCGGTAATTTTGGAATATATAATATGAAACGGGTCATTTGTTTTGCACATTTTGGAATGTATAACATGTGTTAAGCCACTGTTATAATCTTTTTGTAACCTGACATGTATTCATGTATAAGCTAGTGGTTTACAAAACACCATGATGTGTATATACTGATCTAACATGTGTTACAATTTGTCTGTTCGGAACATGTAATTGCTTAACATGTAATTGCTTAATGACAAAGGGTGAAAACATTGGACGGGGGCGATGAGTTTAATGGTGAGCTTAGTTAATATCGTAATCTTGTTGTAACCCCACTTGTACACATATGATAACATGTAAAGCATCCATTATAACCCGACTTGTATTCATGTATATGAAAGTGGTTTGCAAAACACCATGATGTGCATATACTGATCGTAACACATGTACAAGTTAAGATGGAACATACAAGTTAATGTTGTAACACCGTATAACTGGGATAACATGTGTTAAGCCTCTGTTATAATCTTGGTTTAACCCAACATGGTGTCATGTATAAGCTAGTGGTTTCCAAAACACCATGATTTGTATATACATACTGTAACATGTGTTACGCACCTGACATGTATAACAAGTGTTAAGCCTCTATTATAACGTGTGTTAAGACTTCCAGAATGGATGCATAAACTCCAATAGTAACTTAATAACATAGTATACCTGATATAACGTGTGTTAAGCCTCTTTTATAACGTGTGTTAAGACTTCCAGAATGTGTTAAGTCCATACCATTTTAACATCATGTACTAGACAAAACAAAATAAGATTCTCACATTACATATTACTAGTAAACGAAAATACATAGCACTAAGAAAATGGTGGAGCTTCCTTTGAAAGTCTGCCTTAGCTTTTCAGCGGCTACCTTTGCTGCCTTAGCTTTTCAGCGGCTACCATTGCTTTATTGTTTGGGTCGGTCTTGTAAACATGTAGGTGTGCGTATGCCAGGGAAGTTATAAAAATGTGTTTTCATGTCACACGTTACACGTGTTACGTTTTACATGGGTTTCATGTCACATGTAACACATGCATGTCTGAGTAGTTCAACCTATAACACGTGTTAGTTGTGTTGTGCTGCAACATAAACATGGTCATGATCCTTGAGCATCTGATCCACGTTTGACGAAACCAACTGACCCGAGAATTGGATCTTATTTCCCTTGAATCCATCACCGTCCTAATAAACGAAAAGATAAGATAACCGTTAAGTCGTTAACCAGACATAAATATTAACACATTCATAGCCAGAAAATCTTTTTCCTCAAATAACATCACAAAAACAATTACTATTCGGATCAAAAACCCCAAACAAAACAACCAAACCAAGAAAAAACAGTTATTATTCAGATCAAAAGCCCAAACAAGCAACCAAACCAAACACAACTTTTTAACACAAAAATAAAAACCTGCAAATTAATCTTACACAACTGAAACAACAACTAACAAAGTACACAGAACTAAAAACCTGCAATTAATTCGTGGAACAGGAGTTCAGACTATAACACGTGTTACGTTGGTTGTGCTGTAAGACAAACTTGGCTTTTCGTTTCTAAAAACAGATGTGCCGATTATTAGACGTCTAAAAATAAAAAAATCGGGCATGTGTTAAACACGTCATAACTATAATAATTTAAACTGTTTGGCTATGTCTAATAGGATAAAGTGTAATATGTATTAGGGTATGACGATGTAAAATTAATCAGTAAAACTAATCACATGTTTAATAAAATTAATCAATAACACCTGTTTAATAAAATTAATCTTACACAACTGAAACAACAACTAACAAAGTACACAGAACTAAAAACTCTTTAACATATAATCAATAGCACCTTATAATTTCAGCAATTAATTCAGCAACACCTAATCAGCAAATTAGTAAAATTAATCACATGTTTAGTAAAATTAATCATACACAACATTAACAAAAAAAAAACTCACAGATTTAACAACTCTTAACACCTTACAATTTCAACAAATTATTTCAAACAAATCACATACAAAACAATAACCAAAATCCCGATAATCAAACGAATTAATCATATATGACAACAACAACAACCTGTCGATGAAGATCTGCATCACGAAGCTTAGCTTCAATTTCTTCAACACTTGACAGAGACGTCTTCGTTTCCGTGAGTCTCTGGCGGAGCCTCAGCGGCAAGACAATGAGTATTTAATTCCTCGTCAGTAGGGAAGTCACTGATAATGAACCTGTTGGGGAGCAGATGACCCGGCGCCATTAACTCCTTCGTTGGTGGATTTGTCTCCATGGACATTAATGGAGAAAGGAAGAAATGAAGGAGTATATGGTAAAGGAAGAGATGCAGGTCTTTAATGGAGGACTTTATTGTAAATGAAAAGGATAGAGAAATTGAGAGAGGAAAGATACATTGGGATTATAAGTGTCCAATAAAAGTTGTCAGATCATAGTAGAAAAAAGGTCAAAGATCTTTTTGAATTGGGTATGAATTTACAAATGTGCCCTCAAAAGCAAAAGATAAGATGGAGATGGCTGGGACACGTGGCAAATTGTAGGCCTTGTGATGGGTTTCTAAAGTTTTCTAAATTTAAAGGGTTTTTTTGTGGAGCATTACCCTATATATATATATATATATATATATAGAGTCGGGATTTAGAGAAAACGGTAGAAAGTGTGAGAACGGTGAGAACGCTTATGGGTCGTCCGATCAAAACAATCTATGGACTAGATTGGCGCAGTGGCGTTTTCGTAAATAACATCAATTTTATTACGTGGACGCGCTTCATTAAGGGTAAAAGGGTCTTTTGACTTCTCCACACAAAACGCCATCTCATGAAATAAAACGCCAAAACAAAAATAACACACCATTCTAAGTAAAAACGCCATTAGATATAAAACGCCAAACTTAATTATAATAAAATCCCGCCTAAAAAAACCGCCAAAAAATCCTATATATACAACATCTCAGACCTTCAATTAAAAACACACACAAAAACCCAAACGCCATATTTAATATATCCCATTCGTCTTAGAAACGCCAAAAAACCCAAACATCAAATATATTCTAAATCAAAACGTTTTTTTGAAATTCAGTTTGGTTGTCCGTAAGATTTCGTTCAATGTAATGGACAAAATCCTTAAGTGAGGATATGGTCCATTTCATTGATTAAAATCTTATTGACTTATCCTCAACTTTCATCCAATTTATAGCGCCAAAACATACAAAAACGTTATTGAGGTTTGTTGTCAATAAAGTTTAGCCGTATGGGGTGGACAACATTGTAAGTTATATTTCTTAACCGAGGATTAACAATGTTGTCCATCTCATACAGCAAAACATTATTGATTTTAGCATGATCAAATTTTGAGGTTTAAGGTGCTTTTATTTGGTGGCGTTCTTTTTATCGGTAAAACGCCAAAAAAGTTAAAAACTCAAACATCGTTCATTGAAAAATTCAAGATTGTTGGCTGAAGGGTCTAAACTGAATAACATTTTGCTGCATGAGATGGACAAATCTTCAAGAAAAAGATGCTGATGTTAGACTTTATGCTTCCAAACAGCCACAAAAAACTACTTGAAAAACAAAAAAATAAAATGAATCATACGAAAGTCGAACCAGCCAGTTAAGATAATTCAAAAAAGAAGAAAGAGACTGTTGACAGTGAAGATTTGGAAGATCAATTGTTTATAGATTCTTTTTTTTTAATTTTCCTTTTCAGCTGATTATTATATAATAAAAACACCAAACAGCGAAAATGCTTATTTAAACGCTATCATGCCGTAAAACGCCCCCAAAAACTCCCAAACTATAATAAAATTAGTTTGAAAAAGTATTATAAAAAAACCCAAAAAAAAAAATAGCAAACTTGAAAATGTAACTAGAAACAGTAACTACAAAACAGTAAAAATGAAGAGACGGAAAATTTATTATATTAGAATCTAAAACGCCAAACTTGAAAGACGGGACGTGTTACAGACTTCAGAGAAAAAAGCTTATCAAAAACAATAATTACAAACAACAACTGAAACGACGAATACTTTATTATAATAATGCACCGCCTAATCTACGCCGCCAAAAGAAATCCTATAAAATAATAACTCTCAGCAACTTCCATTTAACCAAACCAAAAAAACAAACGCCAAAATACTACTAAATACCACTTAGTGCAAAACGTCAAAAATTTTAAAAAATCAAAGATGGCTAATATGCTATCTTGGATATTCAGTATTATTCTTCGTGAAGTTTCACTGAATGGATTGTTAGCTGAGAGGAGTAACTCAGAAAGATTTTGCTGCATGAGATGGACAAATCTTCAAGAAAAGGATACTGGTGACGATCGAAGGTCATTTTTTGTTCTTTGTTCTTGAATAAGGATTGGATGAGGAAAAGAGATCAATCATGATTATAAAGATGAAGATGGCGATGAAGAAAAAACGAAAAACCCACCCAAACATCATAGATCTATGTACCCAAACATCCACAAAAAAACCACTTCAACAGACGAGCAGACAAAATAATCAAACCGATGGGTTTGTTAAGTTTTACATAAAACGCCATATATTTGGTGACAGTTCTTGTACTATTAAAGAAGAGAGAGATTGATGACAGTGAAGATTGTGAAAAGAGACCCGATTATGATTTTTAATTTATTTTCTTCGCTTCTATTTTTTCCATGTGGTTGTGATATAATCTTACAATTGTAAAACGCCAAGTTACCACAAACGCCAAAATGTATATAAAAAATAATAAAATAATGGGCCATCTTGTTTAAAATGCCTTGAAAAACGCCATTCAGATAGATTTCCTGACCACCCTGGGGTTCCAATGGCATACGATTTGAAAAAACGCCATAAACGCCAAAATGTTAATACGGTGAAACCATTAAACACCATTAGTTATTGAATTTGGTTAACGCCAAAAATCTTAAACCCCAAAAAATAAAACAATATTGGGAAAAGCGGAACTGGAAAAACAGAAGATAAAAGGACAAAAAAGCCCCTCCGCCCTTCTCTAAGCCGCATGACACGTGTTGGGCCAGGATGCGTTCTCACCGTTCTCACTTTTGAGCGTTTTCTCCTGATCCCGTTTCTATATATATATATATATAGGAAAGTGAATATATACTTTCATCATTCGAAAGTTACGATGAGACTTACTATTTATACATCTACATATTTCTATTTACGATGACTAACACGACTTCGTATATATACCTTTAATTATATACCTAAGTGTATATATATATATATATATATATATATATATATCTTAAAACACTCGAAAACTAAGTCGTTTTCGAGATGTAGTAATTATCCCGATTATAAACGAAATCAAATAACCATAGATTGGTTATTTCAAGACAAAATAATAACACTACCTTGGAATCGTGTGGTTAACGATTCGGTAGAGCTCGGGCACGTAGTTTTAGCTACATCATTTTATTTAGAAACTTATAAGTATTTCTTGGTAGGAATATCTTAGATTGCATGCTAGCAAGTTCACGTTCTTGGAACGACATTACGGAAATCACATTAAGCTAGCTTTGCACAAGGACATCAAGGTGAGTTCAGAACCCCCACTTTTTACGGTTTTACATTTTTATAAATGTTTTCAGTGGTGGAAAGACATGCAAGTTTTGCAAAAGTAAACTATATTTCGATGAACAAAATTCATATTTCTAAACCATTTTGCAATAGAATTTCAACGAACTCAAATGGTTTACGAAAAGTTCATGTTAAGTATACCGGTTTTACAAAACATACGCGTATTTACGAAACGTGCATGATTTTCATGACTAGTGACGGGATTGTCCTAGTTACAACAATGGGACTAGGTTGGTATGCGTACGAACAACGAGACAACCCAGTGAGTTCAAGTCCCCCTTCTCTCTTAAATGTTTTCGGTTTTATAACTCTCGGGGGAAATACAATTTCCATTAATTCATTTTAGTCCTTTTACACTTAAGGGAATATTTATTTAAAGAGTAGATTGCCATTTTAGTCTTTAAGATTTGTCTTAAATTGCCACTTTAGTCCAAATAGTTTTTTTTTTATCATTCGGGTCCTTGAGTGGTCCTTCTTCTTCTTCTTCTTTTTTTTTTGCCATTTTGGGCCAACCAACTAACTTTGTTAAAAAAATGTCAGTTAACTCACACTAACTTGTTTGGTAGTTGCTATTTTCATCCAAAAACCATTTTCCCTTTTATTCACTTATATATATATATATATATAGGTAAAGAGTATGGTACAAATATGGTTATCCTACATTATGTACGCTATATTGTGAGCCGTACACGTGTCCTGATTCAGTTGTGTTTAAGAAGGTTAAATCAGACAATTAACATAACCATCAGAGGGCAAATTCGTCTCTTCATTCATTCAGCGAGAAGTTCGTTACACTGATATCCCGGTAATTATTATTCAAATCAGTTTCAAATTTTCCATAATTCACAATCTGCAGTTTTCGTTCGTACGTGATAGGGTTTCATTCAATTTGTCTATTTTCGATGGATCCACAGAGTAGCACTGGACGAATAGAAGATGATTTTGAAGAAAATCGACCGATCGGTGATCATGCTCAATTATCTGCTTATCAGAGAGTTTCGATTGAGGATGTTTTAAATCCGCGACCTGCAAATCCAATTCCAATTCCAGGTTCAAGTTCAAGTGCTGCAAATGAGATTTCTATTGGTAATTATGTTAATTCAGATATCTAAATTGTTCGTATAATTGTTTTTTGTTTAATCGTAGCATTGTTGTAGCTGTTTTTGTAGTTTGAATGTTTGATTACACTTTTGTATTTTTTTGAGAACAACATGTTTAACTTCGCATGTTATTACTCTTTACAATTCGCATTTGGTTTGTTTTTTTTTTGTAATTTCGCATTTGATTATGTAATAAATCGCACATGTAATTCAATTAATCAATATCATCATTTCGCATGTATTGATCAGATGATTCGCATGTGGTTTGTATGACTTTTTATGTTTTTTTTTATTTTGATTCATGTAGATGAAAGGGTTTACACTCCGGAGGTTCAGGCATCAGCTACACCTGTTGTTGGAATGCAATTTATCTCCATTGAACAAGCATATGCGTTTTATCAATCATATGCTAAGTTAGCTGGTTTTTCTATTCGGAAAGGTGGCGAAGTATACAGCGGTGGTATAATCAAAACTAAGTATTTTGTTTGTTCTAAAGAGGGACATAAGCCTGTGTGTATTGATGATAATTCCAAGTCAAAAAAGCAATTCAAAACAAGGAAAAGGGGGACTATTAGGACCGGATGCAAAGCTCAACTTATGATTTGCACTGTGGACGGTAGATTATATACAGTCAAGAGATTTGTTGATGGTCATAACCATAAGTTTGTTTGTCAAAATGACATTCACATGCTCCCAGCTTACAGACAATTGTCAGATGTCCAGGAGGAGATGGTATGGGAACTAGGCACTTTAAACCTTGGTCCTGTCAAAGCTTTCCATATAATGAGGAAACGTTATGGTGGTTTCGAGAACGTTGGTGCCACGGTTGATGATTGCAAAAATTTTAGGAAGCGAATAAACAGCTATATAGGAGAGTATGACGCTGACATGGTTATAAATAGGATGACTGACAAAAAAGAATATTTAGCTGATTATTCGTTTGAATACTCTGTTGATGATGGCAAAAGTTTAACTGGGTTGTTCTGGGCTGATGGTTTATGCAAGCTTAACTATATGGAATTTGGCGATGTGATATCGTTCGATGCAACCTTCAAGACAAACAGGTAACTGTTTCAAAGACAAACATGTTTTGTTACTGATTTTTCGCATGTTTTGTCTGCTAATGAGTGTTCAATATCGCAAGTGTAGACAACAGAGTGGTGTTGAATATATCGCATGCCTTTTCCCCCTAGTTTCGCATTTGATTTTCATTAATTCGCATATAATAAATGTGATTTCGCATTTGTTGTTCAGGTACAAGATGGTGTTTGTTCCGTTCACAGGCATTGACAACCACTGTCGGAATGTAACACTCTCAGCTGGGTTGTTGGCATCAGAGAGCATTGAATCATATAAATGGCTTCTAAATTCATTTTTAAAGTCATTTGGTCGGCAGCCTAATGTTGTAGTAACGGATCAAGACCCTGCTATGAAACAGGCTATTGAGGAGGTTTTCCCTATTAGCAGACACAGATTGTGTATGTGGCACATAATGAAAAAAGTGGCAGATAAGGTAGAGCATGTAACATTTTTGTGTTTTTGTTGGTGTTATTTTTTATTATTATAGTTTTTTTTGTAATAGACTGATATAAAATGCATTTATTGTTAAAGGTTGGGCACGAGTTGTGCAATAATGATGAGTTTAAAAGGAGGATGTGCGACATTGTTTGGACCGATTCGATTGAGCCCGAAGAATTCGAGAGACAGTGGAAGTTGGTGATGATTGAGTTTGGTCTTACTGAAAACAAATGGATTGATGATATGTTTGGGATGAGATCCATGTGGATTCCGGCTTTTTACCGGCATGAGCCAATGTCAGGTCTTATGAGAACAACTTCAAGATCGGAGAGTGAGAACCATTTTTTTTGTCAGGTTGCTAATTCACAACTCACACTCGTAGAGTTTATGAATCATTTTGATGGGGCAATGGATCTTCAAAGGTTCAATCATAGAAAAAATGATCATATTTCAAGATATACTGAGCCAGCTGATTGGAGTCGAACTACATTGGAAAAAGATGCTGCTAAGATCTACACCAGGTCTATATTTTTTGATCAGCAATCAGAGATTCATGGAACAATTTCTAAATGTTTGCCGATGGACACCAAAGTTGAAGGTCCACGTATCAGAATATTGTTGAAGGACTTTAAAGCACATGGTGATGGTTTATTGGAGGTATTTTTCATGTTTTTTTTAGATATGCGAATTTTTTACATTACATGTGCGATTTTAGTTTATTTACTTTACATTAACTTTTTAGAAATGCGAAATTGTTATGTTCCACATGCGATATTAATTTTACTTACTTACATGATTATTTAAACATGCGAAATTGTTATCTTTATACATGCGATTTTAAATCTTATTATTATTATTATTTTTTTTTTGGTTATTTTTGCTAGGTGTGGTTCAAGAATCTTGAAAATGATGTAACTGCACAGTGTAGCTGTTTGCGTTTTGAGCAGTATGGGCTGCTATGTAAACACATCTATTTCTTTTTCAAGATGTTTGGTGTTAAAGAAATTCCAAACAAATATGTTACAAAGAGATGGACGAAGGATGTGGTGCCCAATGAGTTAAATGTGAAGTATAATCTAAATATTGGTGGTAAGGATGTGCAACACAAGGCTAAACGGATTGCTCGTGAAATAATTCATACAGGGGAGTATTTGGTTAGTAATTTGATTTCCGACCTTGATCAACTTGTTTTAGTGAGGGATCAAATGATGCAGCTTAAAGAGAGAGTTGATCAGAGTCGCATAACCAAGCAACTTGATCCAAAATTTGACCGATTTTCAAAGTTGATTGGTTATCAACAACCAGTAACTAATGCTCCCCCTACTGTTCGTGTGCCGGCTGGTATAAGAAACAAAGGCCGCGGCTCGCATAGAAGGATTTTATCTAAGAAGGAACAAATGATCAGCCGCAAAGGGAAAAGGTCAAGGACATGTAGTGTATGCAATGTAAAAGGTCATGACATTCGAACTTGCGAGGAGCTGAAAGCCAAACAACAAGGTAAACAGCAAAAAAAGAAGAAGAAGGGTGTCCAGATTGAAGATGGTTTGAGAGACAAAGACAATGAGGGTGAAGACGGCGAAGAGGAATATGACTTTGAAGATTACATTAGTGATGATGGATCCGAAGAAGATCAGGGGAAGAGGTGTCTGGAGATGAAGATGACGAGGATGAGTAATGTTTTTTTAAATGTAAATGCGAATTTACACGGAACACATGCGATTTTATATTCATTTATGTATATCATTTTTCACATGCGATTTTAGTATTATAAACATGCGATTTTATATGCATCAGTTTATATTTATTTATATGATTTTTCACATGCGATTTCTCCTTTAATACATGCGATTTTGAGTTATCTTGTTTTTTTTATGTTATTGTGGCAAAGATCCCTAATTCATTCATGCGATTTTAAATTATATTAAAGCATAAGATTTGTTCAAAACATATATCCAAAATAATAGTTATTGTCTAACACAGCCACAACCACAAAAGGATTAAAAATATAAATTAGTTACTTGAAGAAATGATTTTGTCACGTTCAGAAGAGCTGAACTTCATCTTCTCCTTCACAGTCTTCAGAGCATCTGTTAGGAAAGAGAAGGCCAAGTCATCAGATCGAGATTGCTCCTTTAGGTGATCCAAAGCTCTGTCTCTGAATGTTGATGGTGGTTCTTGAAGTAGCTTTTCCCATACTTCTTGATTGTTCTTGATTTGTTCAAGGATTTTGCCCTGCACAGCAAGAATCAGATGAGAAGAGGTGACATCAGGGCTTGAAAATAGCTCTTTGATTGCAATGGTTTTGATTTTTTCTATATCTTCAGATGCCATTTTTGTTGTCTGTGTTTTTGTGTGTGTTTTATTTGGTCTTCTATGTCTTAATATGGTAGGTAGTTATCAAGGTTTTTTATATTAATATAGTAAATTTATTATATAGGTAGGGTGGTAAGTTCAGTAGTATTCATTGTAAAATTCATCATTACATGTCAAATTATAGTCACATCGTTAATAAATTAAGTTTTTGTATATAAAATAAAATCATTTTTAGTTTTTAAGATTAGTAGTTTTTTTTTTGTATTTTTATTACAAAGTATTTTTTTTAAGTTTTTTTTTGCACACTTCCTGATTCAAAATCGCACTTGATTCGAAAGTAATTCGCAAACTGTAAGAAACAAACATTTAAATATCTTTTTCTATGATATCGCATGTGTAATTTATCTGAAATCGCAAACTATGAAGAGATTTTGTAAGGGTTTGAAAAACGCATGTGCATTATCCTGAAATTCGCAAACTATATGAAATCTCAAAGAATTCTTAACTTTTTTACTGATATCGCACATGCATCCCATGAATTCACAAACTATATGAAATGTCAAAGAATTATTTTTTATACTGAATTTGCATTTGTATTGTCGACGTTTTCGCACATGATTTGACAAACTGTATCATATTCTTCTATAGTTAGTGCATACAGAATTTCTAAATTCATCAGAAGTTCATTTTCTCAGAAGAATTTGGTGAATAGGAATCGATCGTTTTGGTGAATAAGAATTGATCGATTTTTTGTTAATTGCTATAATTTCGTTTTTGGTTTTGATTTAGGATCTTTCGTTATGATTTTTGAGGTTTTGTTTGCCGTTATCAGGTGTTTTGATCTTAAATTTGACGTTTTTAACCTTGGCGGTTTCTTTTTATGAATCCTATGTTGATAAATTTAATAGAAACACGCGCTGTTTAAGGAAGATGATCCGACGGTTGTAGACGACGCGTACATAATGTACGATTAGAGTATTTGTATGATAACCGGCCTCTATATATATATATATATAAATATATATATATATATTAATTAAAAAACCCTTAAACTAAAAAAATAAAAATACATATTAATATATTAAAAAACCTTTAATTTTTTAAAAACATAATATATATAATAAAAATCCACGAATCCCGGACTGTTTTATACGTGCGAGGTGGACGGTGATGGGTGGTGGTGGTGTGTGGCGGAGGTTGGTGGTGGTGTGTGGCGGAGGTGGTGGGGGTTATGGACCTGTGGAGACTGGAGAGGGAGGGGGATGGGTGGGTTGGGGATTGGTGGATTATTATTATATATATTAATATTTTTTTTTTAAATAAAAGGTTTTTTTTAATATATATTAACTAATATTATGTTTGTAAAAACTAAAGGGTTTTTTATCAATATTAATATGTATTTTTAGTTTTAGTTTGAGTTTTAGGGTTTTTAATTAAAGTTTATATATATATATATATATATATATATATATATATATATATATATATATATATATATATATATATATATATATATATATAGGGTAGGGATATGGTAAAAAGTGTCTAAAATGTGAGAAGGGTAAGAAGTGTTTTAAACCATTGGATATTTGATCTAATGGTTGAGATCAATAGGGTATAAAACTGTAAATTGTGTTTTAATTAGAAGGATCTTATGTAAAATTGAAGGGCAATAGTGACCTTTCCAACGTTTCAAATATGGTAACCGTTTCAAAACCCCCATCAATCTCCTATAAATCAGCGAATTTATGGTAACTGTTTCAAATCCCCCATCAATCTCCTAAAAATTCAGCGAATTTCTCGTACTGAATAAATTCTTCGATTTTTCTTCACAACAACTTTTATAACACTATAAGAACAGTATATTACATGATAAAACACTATAGGAAGATATAACACTTTCTGTTTACTGTAAGACACTATACATAAATAAAACACTGTTGATGGGGGATAAAACACTATGAAAAGGAATAGTATATTACATGATAAAACACTATAGGAAGATATAACACTATCTGTTTACTGTAAGACACTATACAGAATAAAACACTATTGATGGGGATAAAACACTATGAAAGGAACATTATATTACATGATAAAGCACTATAGAAAGATATAACACTATCTGTTTACTGTAAGACACTATAAAGAATAAAACACTATTGATGGGGATAAAACACTATGAAAAGGAGATTAAAGATGCTTGTACATAATATAACACTATTAACTGGGGAATATAATACTACAACAAGAACTTACCGTAAACAATTAAATGTATAGAACAATTCGAATTCGAATCAAATCCCTGATATATCGCGTGATATATCTCATCGCCAGTTTTTGGCAGTTATATTTGGAAATCAATTAATTGATAATAATGGAAAATTACTAATACACCCTTTTGAATTAATTAAGATAAATGACACTTGTCATTCCCAGATTATTTCTTACACTTCTCACAAAAGTCTCACTTTGTACAGGATCATATATATATATATATATATAAAACTGAATAAAAGAAAAAAATGGGTTTTGGATTAAAATGGCAACTAGCAAACTATTTAATGTGAGTTAACTGTCATTTTTTAACAAAGTTAGTGGGTTGGACCAAAATAGCAAAAAATAAAAAACTTGGAGACCTAGAGGATAAAAAAATTATTTTGACTAAAGTGACAATTTGAAACAAATCTTAGAGACTAAAATGAGAATTTACTCTTATTTAAATTAGTAGAATTGTATCATAATTGGAAAGCTATTTGTTTAATTTACTGAACGAAATAGTCGTCCAATTATAAATCTTTGTAAGTTTATGTTATTATTTTATGAGAAGGGATCCCACACAAGACACTTTTTCCATACGAAGGTTATGTCACAGGGATTTGAATCAGTGTTGTAAAAGTCGGATTACTCGGCCGAGTACTCGGTCCTCGGACTCCCTCCGAGGCGACTTCCTCCTAGGCGGTCTCAATTAGTCGGCCTCGGGATTACTCGGGAGTACTCGGTGCCTAGTCGGTCTAGGCGGTCAACGTGGTTTGTTGACTTTTAATCGGTCAAACTCGGTCAAAATCGGCCTACTCGGCCTTGTACTCGGACTACTCGGCCTTGTACTCAGACTAGTCGGACTTGTATTCAGAATATTTGAACTTTAAACATGTTTCATTTTAAATTATACTCAGTTGACATGAATTATGCGTATTTTAACACATAAATAATATATAACAATTATTTTTCTTTATATTTACTATGTCCGCGTACTCCCCGAGTACTCCAATTACTCCCAACTCCCCAGTCGGCCGACTAGGGACCGCCTAGCGACTTTTACAACACTGATTTGAATACAAGTGATATTGGCTTGAAAGGTAATTTAGTTCTTTTCACTCGAAACAATTTCCTCCATTGATTTTCAAACGGTTATAACTTTTTCATACGTTAATATTTTTAAAAAAATTACGCCGTATTAACGAGCACTCAATCTCTTTAATTCGAGTAGCCTATTGCTATATTTTTCTTTAATAAATTACAGAATTTTGAATACACATTTGTCCATTACGTGATTACGTGATTTTCAATACCCAACACATGACTATGTGATTTTGAATACCATTACGTGATTACACATTCAACATAAACCATTACGTGATTAAACTTTCAATATAAATCCATTACTTGATTACACATTCAAAATCACGTAATCACCTAGTGTGTTTCACATAAAATACTATAATGAAATCATGTAATCGGTATTCGAAATCACGTAGTCATGTGCTGAGTATTCAAAATCACGTAATGAGTATTCAAAATCATGTAATTTTTTTAAGAAAACTATAGCAATGGGCTGCTCGAATTAAAAAGAATGAAATGCTCGTTGGTGTAATTTAAAAAAAAATTAACGTATGAAAAAAGTTATAGGGACTGTTTGTTTACCTCTTAATGAGGCTCTTAATGGTTCAGACCTCTTACTAGTTCAGCACTTAATGGATCAGACTGTTGGTTTCACGAGCAGATGTCTGAATGGTTCAAACATTTGCCTCTGAATGGTTAAGATTTATACAGAGTCTGAATGGTTAAGACCTCTAATTTGAATTGGTCAGACATTTGCCTTTGAACGGTTAAGCATTATACAGACTCTTAATGGTTCAGACCTCTTACTAGTTCAGCACTTAATGGTTCAGACCTCTTACTGGTTCAGCACTTAACCATTCAGATGTTGCCAAACAGCCCCATAGCCGTTTGAAAATCAAGGGGGGAGTTCAAGTGAGAAAGGACCAGAATACCCTTTCTCTATTTGTTTCTTCAAGCGAAAATGTCACTGCCTAATTGTGAGCCATGATTTTGGGAGATCAATGGGTGAGTTTTTCTCCTACAGCTCGTACAAGAATTCTCTCTTATACATTGATTTCTTATCATTATTTTATTTATAATAAAAATGAGATGTGTGATACTTATAATTTGGTATTTATAGTTATAAAATATAACGAGCCATTATTATTTTGAAGAAAATATAATAATAATATCTAAACGTAGAGCAAAAATATATAAATTGAGTAATGAGATAGTAACTACTTTAAACTACCAACCTTAAGCTTACGGTAAGAACGAGTGTTATGTCTATATATAAATGTGGTGTACATGTAATTACCATTCGAATCAACAATTTAACCGCCATATTTAAGCTAAAGAAATGTCATCCCTTCGCGTAGCGTAAAAAAATTTACCAGTTATTTAATTATGGATAGGTGTATATTTATATATTTATAATTACAATTTAAGTTAACTTAATATGCTAAAAATATATGTAAAGGATTAAGTGTGCTTTAATTGAATTAACATTTTTCACTTACCTAAAAAAAAATCAATACCCATTTGAAAAAAAATGTTTTAAAAATAACTTTAACAAAATTTAAATTTGTCACATTAAAGTTTATTTTTTAAAGACATAACTTGTATGTATTAAGAGATTACATAATATTTTATTTAACTCATGTAAAACACTGGTTTATCCAACCCGTGCAAAATTCAAGACATAATTTTCTATTACCAAGTATATAACATTATATTTATTAAACATGTGTAATACAGATAACTCTAACCTAGTTATATATTTATGAAAAATAGTTAAATATAAGGAAAAATAACAAAAATAGCCCTTTAATGGTCAACTTTTTCAAAATAGGCCTTTGAAAATCCTCTCAGCGATGACTAACTAGCTTACCCCACATGTCAAAAATATGGTTGTAGAGGCTTAGAGACGTTTCAGCTTTATTTGAGACCCCTCCATGAGCCTCTTCAACTTTGAGACCCCTTCATGAGCCTCTTCAGACTAATTTTTTTTTCCAACATTTGTATATTTCAAGTATTTTTAATATTTAAAATAAACAGATTGAAAGAACAAATAAGCTGGTTGGTAGGGGTGTTTAAAAAACTCGTGCCTCGCAGCTCGCTCGAAAAAAGCTCGAAGAAAGATCGGCTCAAAATTGGCTCGGTTGTTAACGAGCCAGTTCGGCTCGGCTCGGTTTGTAAACGAACCGAGCTCGAGCTTGGTCTGGCTCGGCTCGTAAGCTCGCGAGCTGGCTCGATAAGGTTTACATCCTTCATTTTTTATCCCACATCGCTTAGAAAATAAAAACTAAGGGAGTATTTCCTCTATAAAAGAAGGTAAAGACAATGTACAAAGGGAATTAACTATTTATACTTGCATATTTAGCTATATCGTTAAATTAAATGGCAATTATGGCCCTTAGTCTATGAAAATAATCATTTTTATGGGCTATTTAAGTAGTAAATTTTGCGGTTTTTTGTTAGTTCGAGCTAAATCGAGCCGAGCTAGCTCGAATTCTAATCGAGTCGAGCTCCAGCCTTAAATCTCAGCTCGATTTGAAATTCGAGCTCGAGCCGAGGCAGCTCGAATTGAGTTCGAGCCGAGCTCAAGCTGAGTTTAGCTCGGCTCGACTCGGCTCGTTTACAGCCCTACTGGTTGGCTTCATATTTTTTTAGTTGGAATGATTTAATTTTAAATCATGTTCTATATTTATAGAAGGTTTTTAGTGGTTAAATTATTGGCTAAATATAAATATATGAGTGGTATAACCTCCTTTAAAAAGTCAAGAAAATCTCAAAACTTATTTTATAGAATATTTTTTTTTAGTTTTTGAAGCTTCTGTCAAACTTTTATTTCATATAATTTTATTTAATTAACAGATTTTTAAATAATTGAGAATTTACTTTTTTATATATTTTTTTTAATATTTATCAGATAAAGTTATGTTTATTTTAAATATTAAAAATATAAAAATGTTCAAAAATATTAAAAAATAAGGCTGAAGAGTGAAGAGGCTTATGGAGGGGTCTCAAATAAGGTTGAAATGGCTCTAAGACTATGGGGTGTGGAGGGGATTGTGTTGGGGACATTGCTCGACACGTGGCGAGAGTGAGATCCACAAGTTAATACTAAAAAATTAGGGGTGTGGTGGGGCGTCCCTTAGCTAGGCGTGGCCAGCCATGTGGAAATGTTTTGGCAACGACTACCCCCAACGGCTACTTTGAACCAGCTAACCAAAGCCAACCATGTCACCCTGCCCCCCGCTAGGCTCAATCTTCACGCCAAGTGGGCAACGCCATGCCCAACGCTTGGCCGGTGTGGTGTAGATAGTGTTAAACCCAATCCACTACCCCAACCCACGCCCCACACCCCATAGTCTAAGCCTCTCCAACGATTTTTTTTACACGTGGCGCAAGCTGATTGGTCATCGCTGAGAAGATTTTCAAAGAGGCTTCAATAGCCTTGGCTTCGATGAGAAGGCACGGGCTGCAAACGAACTGAACGAACACGAACAGGACCTTGTTCGTGTTCGTTTGTTAAGAAATATATGTGTTCACGAACCGTTCAAGAAGACTTATCGAACGAGATTTTATGTTCGTGTTCGTTTGTTAAATTAATGGACTTGTTCGTGTTCGTTTGTGTTTGTTTGTTAATTTTTGGCAACGAATAAAAACAAACGTTGACGAATACAAATGGGCAGAAACTAATGTTCATGAACACAAATTGAAACAAACGAACACAAACAATCGTTCATGAGCAAAATATATAATACACTGACACTTATTAGATATTTAATTTGTCGGAATTTTGAAATATTTAAATACATATAAAAACTAAAAATAGCAAATAACTATTGAACACGTTACCAAACGTTCATGAACATAAACGAATTATGTTCATGTTTGTCCATTTAACTAAACGAACGAAATTTCGTGTTCGTGTTCGTTTGTTTAATAAACGAACGAACACAAACGAACTTCCTGCCGAACGGTTCACGAACTGTTCGCCGAACGTTTGGTTCATTTGCAGCCCTAGGCATATGGTAAGGTTTCAAAGGACTATATTGGAAACGTCGACTATTTCCTCTATTTAAAACACCAACCATAGCCATCACCACTTTATTGGGGTGGTACATGCTTTATGTCTCTTAGAAAAGACCAAGGTTCAAATCTTTTGGTATGAGTTAAATTTAGTATAATTTAGAAGCAGAGATTATATAACATTTTCTATTAAAAAAAAAACACCAACTATCAACTTGAATACTTCTAAACCAAAATCCTAATAGAAAATCAAGAGAAAAATAAAATAAAAAATAGGTGATATCTAGAATATGAATATGTGGTTGTGTAACAACACATCTTCTCCATCCACCATTCATTTTATCCATCCGTCTTCTCTCTTCATATTATTCATTCATTCATTTCACCTCTCTTCTACTCTCTACTCCAATGGCTGCCTTTACTCTCTCTCCTACAACTCCTACTCAGGTAATATTAATATTCCACTTCTTCATATACATATAGCTGCTGCTGATTATGTCTTAATTCATAATCACATATATTTCCATTTATTAACAGTTGCGATCTGGTAACAATGGGCCGTTCTTGCCGGCCCAAGGGCTGATGGCAAAATCAACCCAATTGGCGGGAAGAGAAAGAGGGATGAAGGTGACGTGTCAGGCGGCGAGTATTCCGGCTGATCGGGTTCCGGATATGGAGAAGAGGAAGCTTATGAATTTGTTGCTTCTTGGTGCTATTGGTCTACCTACTACGGGGATGTTGCTTCCTTATACCTATTTCTTTGTTCCACCTGGGTAATAATTTGTTTGATCTCTTTCCCGCCATAAACAACAGAAATAATATAAACTAAGATAGAAATTCGTGTATTACAAGATTGAATAAAGGAAATGTTAAACTGTTTAGGAATTATAAAACGATACTATAATATAATATACGATATATTTAAAAAAAAAGTTAAGAGATAGAATATATGTGGTTCGTTTATGTAACTTTTTTTTATAACCAAGTTTTATATTTAAAAAAAAAATAAAGAGATAGAATATATATGAATTTTTTTATAACCAAGTTTTTATATGTGTTTATTGGTGGGTGGTCTCCTTAAAAAAGTTAGTCTAATTTTAGGCAAGAACTCCAATCGTCCCACTTAAAAGTTTGGTTAATCCTCCGTTGGTCAGAAAATCAATGTTGGGTCCGGCACTAGTTTTACTTGTCGAGATAACCGAACGGAATTGCCATTAAATTCAAACTTTATATTTTTCAAATCATATGTTATATGTGAGATACCACTTTTTTTATAAGTTACATATTATTTGCCCCTAGGTCTTCTTAATAGTATAAAGAAGTATAAAGAGCTTGTTGGTTTTTGTTTGAACAAAATTCTAAAACAGGCTCAAGCTCTGAACCCGCAGTTAACAGAATTAACTGATCCGCATTAGTTAGTAACTACATTGTTTGTAATCAAACCTGTCGATTATGATGATAGGAAAATCGAATCATTGATTATGAATTCAGTTTTGACTCGTAACCAAACTGACTCATGCTTACCACTGTGGTCATGGTTAAGACATTTGTTGATGTACTTAGGTTTGTTTTTGTGTGATGTGTGTTTGTGTATAACAGTTCAGGAGGTGGAGGCGGTGGTACCCCCGCAAAGGACGCGCTTGGTAACGATATTGTAGCAACTGAATGGCTAAAGACCCATGGACCGGGTGACCGAACCCTTTCTCAAGGTCTAAAGGTAATCTTATGACTATTCAATAAGTTACTTTAATTAGCAAGTTATAATAAGTAACCAATAACCCCTTAGTTATCAAGTTATAAGAGTAATCTTTTATGGTATTCAACATAATGATCCATTAATTCGTCTTTTGTTGCAAAATTTATCTTTATAGTGTCTTGTTTTTGTCATGATATTTAATTAGATTCACGTGTTATATCACAAGATTTGATTAAATTTTTATGATTTATTTACAAATGTTAAGTACCATGCTTCACAAAAAAATATTTAATACTTAAAGGTTAATTAGGAATCTAATGTTTTATCTAAAAGGGTATGATGTTTATTTGAAAGGGTACTGCTAAACGTATCACATGATTCACATCCATTATATTTTTTCTTGAATGAAACAACCCCCCCCCCCCCCCCCCCCCCCCCCCCCCTTTATATGTGCGATACATGTGCTACCACACTCCATACACCCACCCTCTGTACTCACATATACATATCAAATCAAATCACATCAATAGGGGGCATAACAAGTATACAGGGATACGTTTAGGCAACGTCATATTTAAAATTATAGTTTAAACTTTTTAGTGAGGTTCACGTAGAGAGTGCAATACGCCAATAAGTGAGACTTTTCTAGTTGGAAGCGGTCTCAGTGGTGGTGTAGGCTACACCGTGTAGCCTTTATCCTCCCGAGTATAATAGACATGAAACGACCAGTTAGAAGGTCCCAAGCTCCTCCAATAGTCAGTAGGAGAAAGGGAGGGAGAATGAGAGGGGAAGGAGAATCCCCTAAGAGCATTCACATCCCATATACTGATAGGAATCATATTCTAGTTCTAGTCTAAATTGTCATTGTCTATTGTTAGAGGGGGTCAAGTGCAATTTACTCTTATATAAATAAGTGTCAATAACTATAGTGAGGTAGGGAGAATATTAGTCAGATCATTTGGCTCCTTGCTAGGGAGAAGGGCATGGCCCTGGGCCACTTCGGTGGTTAGTTATAGAGTCTGTATCATCTTCTTCAATATATTGTGTTTTTCTCAGTTTCATTTGAATCGTTCGTAATCAGAATCAAAACCCTATCATATACCATATTACTTTACGTCTCTAAAATATGAAGAAAAGTATAGTTTTTTCACTTATTTAGCTTTCACATCCCATTCTTCATTTTACTCCCTAAACTATGATAGTAACTAACTCTATACGTATAGAGGGTAACTATTCATCACTCTCTATAAATATGTGAGCGTGTATAAAAGAGAAAAGGGTTGTGTTTTTTAGTTAAATTATTAACAAAATTTAGAGAGTATCGTGTTTTTAGTTAAGTTATATAGATAGAGATATAGAAAGATATGTTATAGGAAACTAGGCCAACCTTAGCGGGTCGGTTAGGGATGGGCAAAGCCTATTGAACCATCCTCGTGTTAAGGGTATATGTCTTGCATTTCAATTTGAGGTCTGAAAGATTTCCCAATCAATATTAACCTTATTACCTTTACCAAACATTTGGTCATGCGAACCTAGATTAATAGGTTATCGAATTAACACAAAGTAAATAAGTAACCTGTTGTTTATTGGAATAGTTACGAATCAACACAAATTGCTAAAATATTTACATCAAGTGATCACAAATTGAATAGATTATGGTTTTATCGACTTTAAAATTGTTTTAATCATGAAAATTTGTAGGGAGACCCGACATACCTAGTGGTCGAGAATGACAGGACCCTAGCGACATATGGAATCAACGCGGTGTGCACCCATTTGGGATGTGTGGTGCCATGGAACAAGGCAGAGAACAAGTTCATGTGCCCATGCCATGGTTCTCAATACAACAACCAAGGCAAAGTTGTTAGGGGTCCTGCTCCTCTGGTAAGAACCTCGTATACTATTTTATCATTTCTAGTCTTACATTAGACAATGTAGAAGTTTGTATGCATTATGCATAATGCACAAGTAGGGATGTAATATTTTTTTGAATTGCTAACAGTCATTGGCATTGGCTCATGCGGATATCGATGATGGGAAAGTGGTGTTTGTTCCATGGGTGGAGACTGATTTCAGAACCGGTGAGGCTCCATGGTGGTCTTAGAATCCTCATCTTGCTTTGTTTGTTCGAGAATCAAGATATGTACAAACCACTTCACGTTTTACTTTTGTATCCAATAAGTTTATAAATACGTTTTATGCACACCAATTAGAAAATTTTATTAATAATGTCATAAATTTAACGCACTGCTCCTAGTTAGCTTGCACGCTCTCATGTCCCGCACAGCGAGGACGAGAGTTGGCACCTTTCTATCTCTCCCCCCTCTCACAGCCATGAGTTCCTTTTGCACAGACCGTCTATGTGCACATATCGTGGGGCTTTTCTCTCCTCACCCTCTTTCATTCACGTTTGCGGTACATAGAGCTCAAAAATCCCAACTGTAGATAAACCTATCGTAGTAGAAAAATTTATCAATGTGTGGGCAAGGGCGGATCTAGCCTTGTTTACCGGGTTCTCAGGAACCCACTAGGTTTGGAATTTTTAGTGAGAATTTTTAGTGAAAACCTATATAGGAACCTACTAGAAAAAATTCATGGATCCGCCACTATGTGCGGGTCAAATGATCCCTCTAGTTCCAGGTATGCTTATATAAATGAGTGATTGATAAAAGTGGCCTTCTCTTGTTTAATTAAAAACAACTGACAAAGTGACAAGCAAGGGTTGTTGACCCATATCGTAAACATCGGTAATCACTGGTAGAAGAATTCAAGAATTCTAGGAAGTGTTACATAACATTGGATACCCGTTTTTGTTTCATTTACGTATCTACATCGATGCACCGACTATGTTCACCAGTAACACGAAAAAATAATCTTGGATCCACCACCGATTATAAGTAACTTTATTAGTTTATTCCAAGCAAGATAACTACCATTCTTCAACTAAATATAACATAACAGATTCACAATATAGAGTTACTACCCTGTGTTCTACTAGCATCGTACTTTGGCATTTTAAGTTGAATTGAAATTCTTATCTAGAAAAGGTTATATAATTATTAAAAAAATTCATTTTTTCTTGGGGAGAACTATACAAATAATTATTTTGTATACAAGTCAACTGACGAGAAGTATACATAATTTGTAGTACAAAAGATAAAGAGTACAATAAGTACGAGGTGGAGGAACAAGTACACCTAGCAAAAACCCATGCAAGTCCACACATGAAGTACAATGCTTGATGCGTACTACACAAATCAACTGGCTCCTCTTACCAGTCACCAACCATTATAAAATAGGCATAAATTCAATAATTTAGGGAAACCATAACTCGGCGGATCCAGATCGGGCCGAACTTTCAGAGAACTTAAAACGTCATTGAGTGCAGCGTTGATGAAACCACATCAAACCTAATGTTTCGTCAACTCTGCACTCAATTATGTTTTTACTTCTTTTCTGATACATTTTCAACCTTTTTCTTACCAACACACAAGGAAAAAACAAAATCGACTCTCGGGATTTAGAACGTTACAAGTTATACAAACAATGATCAAAATGAAAAGAAGAAAAAGGCCCTTTCGTTCTTGAAGGTGCAGGTGTGTGTTTATTGTTTGTTACAAGACAATCAAATCATGTAGTACTAGTCTACTGGAACTCTTTTTTTATTTATTTCTTATTCCTGAAAAAAAACATTGTAAAAATGACATGATATATTTATAAGGGAGGAATGGATGTTGAAGCTTTCCTCATGGAGCCATGAGTCCTTCAATTGTATAGAATAAATCCTCCACCAAATCCGTTTTAAATAGAAGATTTTGCAATGTGTGGATCACATCATACTCCGGATCCAGCTTCCGTTGCCAACCCTGCATCAAAAAGAAGATGACGAATGCAAAACTAAGAAATTTGGTAAAAAGAATAATCAAAATGGTAAGCAGGGGTATTCAATCGTTAAAGATCGACTAAACGGTCCAAACCGGAGAAGATCAGCTAGTTTTGAGCATGGTTGTCAACAGCGGCTATAGCGCACTATGTAGCGAAGCGACCAAGTGTCGCTATTTGGGTCATGGAGACCAATAGCGTGAATAGCGACAGTTTTTTTTTTTTTTTTTTTTTTTTGATGTAAATAGCAATAAGATATAGCTATAAAATAGCTGGATTTATAGGTTTTTGTTAAATATACATGTAAAATAGCATATATACCAAGGTATTTTGATATAAAATACATATAAAAATTTTCAAAATTCTTTTTCTGGTGTATCGCTATATATAAAATAGTGGTCGCCATGTAGCATATAGTTCCTTTGTCGCCATTCGCTATTAACAACTATGGTTTTGAGATTTATACGGTTCAGTTCATGACTCAACTGACAAATTGGAACCGACTGATTAACCTTTCTTATTTGTTTATTATTTTTCTTCTTTTTAGAATATGCAATTACGTATATGTATTATATTCTTAAACTATCTTTGAACATTTTAGAGTTAAGTACACGGATAGTCCCTATGGTTTTTCAAAATTTTGGATTTGGTCCCTTGCCTTTCAAAAGTAGACAAATAGTCTCGGTGGTTTGCACTTTGTAACGCATTTAATCCCCAGCCAACAAATCTAAAGATTTCAGGAGGTCCAAATTTAGGACTAAATGTGTTAAAAAGTGCAAACCTCAGGGACCATCCATGTACTTTTGACAAAAGTTGAGGACTAAATGCGTTACAAAGAGCAAACCATCGGGACCATCCGTGTACTTTTGAAAAGTAAGGGACTAAATCTAAAATTTTAGAAAACCACAGGGACTATCCGTGTACTTTACTCAACATTTTAGAATATTCAACCAAAACTAACGACTTTGAAAACAAAAATCAGTTCTAACTGCTGAAACCAGCCCACCCAACCCGGCCAATTTGGTTTGTCATTTCCCAAAACCGTAGTTAGCAGTTTGCCTTTTGTTAGCGGTTTGGCACAGAGTTTTCGTTGAAACCGGTGAACCAGAATGAACATTCCTGATAATAGAGCATGAACGAAAAAAAGAAAAAAAAGATGCAAGAAGCTACCTCTAAAACCAAAGTGGTTACTATTACAGTGCACACATTGCCGTCAATATTAACTCTATGACGCCTGACTTGTTCAAGCAACTGTTGCATGCAGTCTGCAGGATTTAAAGATTCACCTTCTGCAGACCTCCATAAGTTAAACGATTTCTCAACATCCTGTCACAAATCACTTTCTTTAATGTTGCACACTTCAACAAACTATAAACATCATATAATGTAAAAAAATACGTTCTTATTTTATAATGGAGTAAAATGCCATTTTTCGTCTAATGAGGTTTGGCCAGATTTGTGACTTTCATCCAAAGGTTTGTTTTTCGGCATCTGGATCCAAAAGGTTTGAAATCTTGCCATTTTCATCCGGATCGTTAACTCCATCCATTTTTCTCCATTACGTCAAGGATATTTTCGTCTTTTTTGTTAACTTAAAGGGCAATTCGGACTATTTCACTTTATCTACAAGCATTTAAAATACACCTGACCGTATCTGTTTGACCGAATTGCCCTTTAAGTTAACAAAAAAGACGGAAATACCCCTGGCTTAACGAAGAAAATGGACGGAGTTAACAAGCCGGATGAAAATGGCAAGATTTCAAACCTTTTGGATCCAGATGCAGATAAACAAACCTTTAGAAGAAAGTCGCAAAACTGACCAAACCTCAGTGACGAAAATGGCATACATAAAGAAGTCAGAAGAGTTTTGACTAACCTTGATGAAAGCTGCAGGATTTGGACAGCTTTGATGTTTGGAAAACTTAAGGGTGTGTTCAGCGGCAGCACGGGCATTTTGAAGCGCAATAGCCTTGAAAAACTCGATCAGGTTGACCCGATCTTTTTTGCAAAGTTCAGCAGTCATGCCAACATCAAGGAAGATTACATGAGGTTTCGATTTAAACAGCCCAGTATCTGGAGCTGGACCCTGTGTCATTCTTACAAGAATGTTTCCTGGATGCATATCTGCATGGATGAAATTGTCAACCTGGAAATGAAAATTGAAACAAGTTTAGGGGCAGGACTGTAATTAATATACAAGAAAATGGTGAAGCAACACACACTAAGCACATCTTTGTGGTTTAGAGTCTGGTTCAAGATAAAATGTTTTAATATTGTATGGGTCCTGGTTTTAAAATCGTGCCACTTCCGTCCACATGACTAAGTGACTAACTCCATCAACTTTTTTTAGTTAAGGGCATTTTTGTCTTTTTATGTAATTATCTATTAAAACCTTTATATTTGTTAGAATTGTGATATAAAAAATTATTATTAAGGGTACAAAGACATAAAAACCCCTCATATATAATAATTAAAACATATAAACAAGGATATTTTGGTCTTTTAACAAAAAGTTAACAGAAATTATAGATGGAGTTAACGAGTCAGATTAAAATAGCAATATTTAGAGACCACGAGGCCTCAGATGTGGAAAAACAAACCTTTGGACGAAAGTCTCAAAAGTGGTTAAACCTCGGGGACGAAAATGGCATTTTACTCTAATAATTATTTTGGAAACTAATTGGTTGACTGGAAAAATTTAGCATGGAAAGGTAAATCAGCAAAGTAAATAGAATTATACTATATAAAAATATAAATGTCTAAATTAATACCTACTTTATACATTATATGATGAAGTTATACAAACTTAGAAAAAATTAAACTTAAAAATAAAAACATTACAAATTAAACATAATAACATATGTTTACAACCTCAATGCAAGATCAGTGTTGAATACTAATAGCACCAAAATGTAGCATAACATACTTTCACTTTTTTCAAGTGTACATAATTTACTTAACATTTTACTATTGTATGTCTTATGCTTATATTTTTGTGCAATTATATGTAAAACAATTGCACCACAATACAAAAATGTTACATACAATAGCATGAAAAAGATAAGTATGCTTTACATACAAGGGTAAAAAGAAAAGTAAGTTGCAGACAATGGGGAAAATGTGAGTGTATTGCATTTTGGTGTGAGTACCCTTGAAAAATAATAATATTAAAAAACTTATGTTACAAATATTGCATCATTATATTTGAGTTACATTCCATGAGAGAATATAAAAACATACCAAAAGCATCTTTAGAAGTGCATGAGTCCCAATATGCGCAAGGCCAGATTTAACGCCTACGTGTCCTTCAAGCTCATCCACATAATGCAAAATACTTTCACCATGCTCAAACGTTTCCACTAAAATAGCCGGATGTACAAGCGGATATAACGGCCTAGGGAACGACACGTCTTTCCATCTTCTAAAATTGTAAATAAACCGACTCAAATGAGCCGCCTCTCTCGAAAGATCAACTTGTGACATCATAAATACAGCAAATTGCTGTATGCTTTCATCTAGTCTCAACCATTTCAAAGTAGGAATAAACACCGACACCTTCGCAAATATATTTAGCAATATAAAATCCCTTCTAATCGCTTCACTTACTCCCGGATGTCTAACCTTAACCGCAACAAGAATAGGCTTGATACGTTGACCGGGATGTCGAAACTTTAATGTTGCTCGATGAACTTGAGCTATACTTCCGGAAGCTACCGGTTCTTCCTCGAAATTTTCGAATATTTCGGGTAATGAACGGCTAAATGCTTTTTCGATAGTTTTCTTTGTGTACGCGTAGCTATGTGCCGGTGCGTTTGTTTGAAGTTCTGCAAGCTCTGCGCATAAATCGTTTGGAAAAAGATCGGGCCTTGAAGCAGCCCACTGACCCCATTTGATAAACGCGGGCCCGGCCTTTTCTAAAGTGTAATGGACACACCGTAGCCATTTGTTACGAAACTCGATGCCGAATGAATCGGCAAAAGGAGCCATAGCTATACATGGTGCAAATAAAAATGCTAAATATACCGCTCTAAAGCATAATATCAAAACTTCTACAAGAGAGAAGATAAATGAGGTTAAGTATACACGCCCATCTTGCGCGTGTGAGTAAAGATCGGTTTTATACGAAAACCCATCGGCTTCAGCCCATGTTCTTTGCGTGCATGCGAGTTCGCCTAACACAAACGCTAATATACCGGGAGCGATCAACTGCGATCTACTTAACGCAAAGCTAACCGCACAAGCGATCCGATTCATCGGTTGTGATGGCCAATTGTAGGTACAGATTTGGGAAACCGTTCTCCATGCGATTTGAGCACCGTGTGAAACTTTAGTGCTTGCGGATATGAAATAGAATCTTTGAAAATGTTTGTAACTCCATAGGGTTCCCTTTGCTTGATGGAATGTACACGAATTGAGGTGTTTGCCATGAATATTATACTGTGAAGATAGTTTATAGTAGGAGCGGGAAAACCCGACTACCAATTGGGTTCCGCGATTGTTTAGTTCGGAGAAATAGATGTTACGGGCTGGGAGAATGGAATGTGCTGCCTTTCTAACATTGGCAACAGCCAACAACCTGCATAGTATAATGTACCAAGTTAAATATAATACTGGCATTGTGATCACTGATACGCCTCGCTTACGTTGCCAAGGGCGATCCCACTCTAACAAAGAAGTAACTATGTCTGCTCGATTGCTCCTGATTTTCATTTTCGTTGTTTCAAAACAGTTTACAACATCCTGATTGGGATAACAATCAATCAACTGTTCATTAGGGGCACACATAGTCACTTTTCCATTTGAGAATTGAGATTGCCCTTGACAAGTGACAGCGAAAGTGAAAGTTAGGAGTGTGTGTTATTGGTCACATTTCCGGTAGCCCGGTACGCATTATATGGCTAATGGGTCACGGTTTGGATTATTAAAATCCAATTTGCCATGAAATAATTCCCGCTATTGTTTTCAATTCATCTGGTAAACCGAAATTCCAAATAGAGACTCAAGTCCAAAACTCGTGTCTGTTTTCTAAGTCTAGACCTATAATATTATAATGTGAAATGATCAAGAATTGCCTAGTGAATCCTAATGTTCATGGTTAAAAGGGTGAAACAGCTTACCAAGGAATACCACTACCCTTAATCATGCACCTAGGCCCATTAATTGCGCTTCTAGTTCCTAGGTGCTCGCTTCAGCTCTCCATGCGCACTAAATACCAATTTATTCTTTTTCTTAATTATCTAATGCAAAAAAATTTATCTTCTCCACAATATAAGCTTCCACAATACCGATCAAAGCAACTTTCATCCACTGCAAAAAAAATTATCTTCTCCACAATATAAGCTTCCACAATACCGATCAAAGCAACTTTCATCCACATTGCTGATCTTGTTTAGAACTTTTATAACTTTAGAACTTTCAAGTTTTGGAATTACATTTGAACCTTCACTTTCTTAGAGCTTTTGATACTAATTAAATGATATTAACCGTTATATAATAGTTTTTGTTTATTTTATTTGAAAAACAATATCACTCTAATACATAATTTTTTTTCATTTAAGTGTGTTTTTTTCCTTAGGCCCTCGCTTGTTTTGCGCCTAGGCCCCAGGCGAGGCCCTATGCGCCTAGCGCCTTTGATAACTATGACTCAAGTTTGAATCTTCCTGTTATGAAAAAAGCACACTAATTTTATAGTTGAGGTAATTAACACATAAAACTCAATAAACAAACCAACAACATGTCACACAACTCATAGATACCATACTTAACAAAAGCAAGATGCACATGCTTAAAATCATACATCAACTATAACACAAAACACAATATGTACTCAAACAACTCTCAATACACAACACAATAAACAATTACAACACCAAATAACCAGTCAAATGTCAATCATTCCTATTCATAACTTAGAATTAAACCTAAACCCTAATTTCAAACCACCGTTCTTAAATTATAATAAAAAAATAGCTCCTTAATATCCGCATACCTTGATAAGGCCATGTAAATTAGACGAATATCGGTGAAAAATCTCTAGGTGAAACAGGACACATGCCGGCATTGTTAGTTGTTCCCAGCTTAATCATTGAATCATGTTCGTCGGTTTTGTGATCCTGGCCGTTGACGGCGGAGGAGCATGGCGGTTGCGATGATTTTGGGCGGTGATTGAGTGAACGGAGGACGATTGTGGAGGCAGTTGCGGTGATTTTGTTGTGCTATCACCAAGGGTTACCGAAATGTACCGCTCTGTCCCTGTTATTGTGAGAAAACGTTATTAGGGCTGTTGTATGAAGTTGTACCTTGGTTGTTGAAACTTGTACGATTTGGTTTGGGTATTGGATTATGGATGTGTTTGGGTTAGCTTACAAAGGAGTTATTAACTTAGTACGAGGTTATTTGCCAACATCTGAATGGTTAAGTTTTGAACCAGTAAGAGGTCTGAACCATTAAGTGCTGAACCAATAAGAGGTCTGAACCATTAAAAGTCTGTATAATGCTTAACCGTTCATAGGTAAATATCTGACCAATTCAGATTAGAGGTCTTAACCATTCAGACTCTGTATAAATCTTAACCATTTAGAGGCAAATGTCTGAACCATTTAGGCATCTGCTCGTGAAACAAACAGTCTGAACCATTAAGTGCTGAACCAGTAAGAGGTCTGAGGGGCTGTTTGGCAACATCTGAATGGTTAAGTGCTGAACCAGTAAGAGGTCAGAACCATTAAGTGCTGAACCAGTAAGATGTCTGAACCATTAACAGCCTGTATAATACTTAACCGTTCAGAGGCGAATGTCTGACAAATTCAGATTAGAGGTCTTAACCATTCAGACTCTGTATAAATCTTAACCATTCAGAGGCAAATGTCTGAATCATTCAGACATCTGCTCATGAAACAAACAGTCTGAATCATTAAGTGATGAACCAGTAAGAGGTCTGAACCATTAAGAGGCAAACAAACAGCTCCTGAATCATTAAGAGTCTCATTAAGAGGTAAACAAACAGCCCTTACTTTTTCGTTCATAAAGGAGTTTCTAGATAAATGTTTGGGTTAACTTACAAGTTAATAATCTATCTATATTTTCTATAAAAGGAGAAATTTGAGTGACATAAGAAAAGCTGATGTGGCACCCATAAAGGCTGTCCAACAATGCTTTTCTTATGTCATTATTGCATCATAAAGCTTAATATAAAATCACTTTAAATTTCAAACCATTGCCCTACATTTAAATTTCAAAGGTCTGGCACACATTCAAAGCTCTGCCCACATACAAAAGGGCAAAGCTCTATACACACTTCAAACATCTGCCATTAAAACCTATGCTCATATTTAAAATTCAAAATCATGGCTTCAAATTCAAAATTCAAACCATATACATATATAACATACATGAAATCTGAAATCTGGCTCCACTTTCAAAATTCAATCCATCTCTCATCTCTCTCTCATCCAGATCCTTCACCAGTCCACAAGAAATCCATCTCTCTCACTCTAACGACACTACAAAAACTCCACATATTCAATACTCAACCAAATCTAACCCTAACCTAAATCCAAAACCACAAAAAAGGGAACAAACTACCTGAGCTCTGAGATCGGCATCCATTTTACAAAAACAAAAAAAAAAGGTTAGTAGAGAGAGAGAAAGCGTATCCAAGCTCTGAGGTCAGCATCCATGGCGGCTTCTGCTGAACGCGAAAACTTCATCTACGTCGCCAAGCTCGTCGAGCAGGCTGAATGCTATGACGGTTAGATTATCTCATAGATCCGTTCTTTACATGTTAATATCCCTAGTTTTGGTTCCCTAATCTGTGCTAGATATAGATTTTTTATATTGTTGTGGACTCACTTGAGTTAGAGATGTTATCTGTTACAAATCGATGATTAAATTGTTCAAAAAGATTGTTGTAGTTATCGTAGGTGATACTAAGGCTAGATTTAGGGTTTCGTAGATCCTACGAACCGTACATGATTTGTTTCCAAAATTGAGGTCAAATTGTTATTCTGTGTGTTTAAATAAATTGAAATCGGTATTAGCCTTTTGAAATTGTGTAGAGTAGTATCGACCACTATAATAAATTGTGTAAAAAAGTGCTTAAATTAGGATCTGAGGTTAGTGTACTGAACGTTAACTGCCTTTTGAACTTAGATTTGGACATTTTTGTAGATGAACATGAATCTTTTATACGCACTAATCTAGCTAGATTTTACTTTTTTTTTATTCTGTTTGTTTTAATACATTCAAATTGGTATTTGCTTTTTAAATTGTGTTGAGTAGTATTGTACTATTGATCACTACAATTAACTATGTAAAAGGTATTACAATTAGAATCTGAGCTCAATGTATTGAAAATTGACTGCTTTTTGAACTTAGATTTTAGAATTTTATATAGATGAACTCTTTCATATGGACTAATTTAACTAGATTTAACTATTTATTCTGTTTGTTTCAAGACGTTTAGATTGGTATTAACTTTCTGAAAATGTGTAGAATAGTATCGATCACTACAATAAACTATTTAGATTGGTATTAACTTACGAGCGCTAAAGGGTTCTTCATCACCATGGATTGTAGCCACGTGAAGAAGAAGAGGACGCATATCATGGATAGTAGCAAGAAGAAAAATAATAAGAAGATGAGGTACTTACACACACACACACACACACACACACACACACACACACATATATATATATATATATATGTATTTCATACGCGTCTTTGTCAATTCTTGATTTGCTAATTTGTTTTTTGTTTGTTGATCCATCAGTAAGACAACATCTTCTTCAGCATCTAAGCGGAGATCTGAGCAGCATGTAAGTAAGAATACTTCTTACTGTTTCATGATATGTTCGTTTGTAATTCATAATTTCTCATCTAAATCATCAACATATAATAAGAGGAAAATCTCATTCTTTTGTCTTAATTAGTTAATGTAAGTAATTCATAATTTCTCATCTAAATCATCAACATATGTAAGTAAGAATACATTTTTTTAAATCTGATATTGAAACAAAATGATATGTGAATCATGATTTCAGATCCGGGAGGAGTAGAAGTCGTGTTTTTTGAATGAAACTTAATTCGAAAATTCTTAGATCTGTATTTCAAATTCTTAGATTTGTTTATTGAATGTTTTTTGGTTTATAAAAATAGGAAACCTCTGTTGGTTGATTTGTGATGTGATAAATTGAGCCATAATCGTTATCAAGTTGCTAATATGATTTGTTGTATTTTACTGATTCCGTAGTTGAAGAAAGTGGCGGAGATAGTGCTGGTGTTAGCGGAAATCGGAATTATTTTGGTGAAATCAGTCTGATTTGATCGAATTCTGGTTTGATTCGGTGATTGAGGGTTAAAGGTTTGATAATATCGAATTCTGGTTTGATTCGAAAATTCTTAGATCTGTATTTCGAATTCTTAGATTTGTTTTTTGAATGTTTTTTGGTTTATACTAATAGGAAACATCTGTTGGAAACCTCATTTATGTTACGAAACCTCAGTTTTTAAACCATTGTTTTTAAAACCTCTGCTTGGCTAATTCATCCACTGCTGAAAGGTATCCTCTGTTCTCATAACCTCATTTATTTTGGGAGAGTTGTTATATCCTCCCCCACCTTGTTTTAGATCTCGTCCTCGAGGTCTACTGGAACAAGTGTGGATATTTCCTCTTCATCTCTGCTTCGAGCTCCCATGTGTACTCTGGTCCTCTTTTGGAATCCCATTTCACTTTGACCAGAACTAATCTCTTGTGCTTGAGATTCTTGATCTTTCTATCTTTAATCTGTAGTGGTTTCTCTATAAACTTAAGTTTCTCATTTACCTCTATATTCTTTAGAGGTATCACTAATGTTTTCATCGGCTAAACACTTTTTGAGATTACATACATGAAATACATCATGTATTCCTGCCATTTCCTCTGGCAGTTGTAGCTGGTAAGCTACTGGTCCAATTCTTTTAATAATCTCAAAAGGTACAATATACCTGGGGCTTAGCTTTCCCCTCTTGATAAATCTAACCACTCCTTTCCACGGAGAAACTTTTAATAATACCATGTCTCCTACCTGAAATTCCAACGGCTTTCGCCTGTTATCAGCATAACTCTTCTGACGATCGCGTGCTGTTTTCAGTCTTTCCTTGACTTGAATAATCTTTTCCGTTGTTTCTTGTACTATCTTTGGTCCAGACAATTGTTTTTCTCCAATTTCTGCCCAACAGACTGGAGTTCGGCACTTTCGTCCATAGAGTGCTTCAAATGGTGCAGCATTGATACCGGTATGATAGTTGTTATTCTAGGAAAATTTGATTAATGATAAATGATCGTCCCAATTTCCTCCGAAATCAATTACACAAGCTCTAAGCATATCTTCCATTGTTTGGATTGCCATTTCGCTTTGTCCGTTCGTTTGAGGATGATAAGTTATGCTTAGTTTTAACTTGGTTCCCATTGCTTTTTGGAAACTAGTCCAAAAAAGAGAAGTAAAACGGCCATCTCTATCAGAAACAATAGATAAAGGAATTCCATGTAATGAAACTATTTCATTTACATATAACTTAGCTAATTTTTCCATACTGAAAGTTTCCTTCATAGGTAAGAAATGAGCAGACTTGGTTAATCTGTCAACAATCACCTAGATTGCATCATTACCTTTTCGTGTTTTGGGTAATTTAGTAAAAAAGTCCATTGTTATCAATTCTCATTTTCATATTGGCATTTCCAATTGCTGCAGTAAGCCTGAGGGTTTCTGATGTTTAGCCTTAACCTGTGAACAGGTTAGACACTTAGCAACATAGGCTGCTATATCCTTTTTCATTCCTATCCACCAGAAATTCTTTCTTAAGTCTTGATACATTTTATCACTACCAGGATGTATCGTATACTTAGACTTATGGGCTTCTTCTAAAATTATGTGGCGTAGGTTTCCTTGTTTGGGTATCCAAATTCTTTTCTTATGGAATCTCCAAATTCCATCTGTTCCTTGTTCTAATTCCATAATCATTCCTTTTAATTTTTCAGTATCGTCCTTGATTACTGATTCCTGTACTTCTCTAATTTGCACATTTAAATCTATCTGTAGATTTAATTTAAGAGAGTGTCTCTGTCTCATATTTAACTCTTTTTGCCCAAAAACATATCTTAAACTCTTATGTTCGGTGGAAATAGTAAACTTACTACCATAAAGATAGTGTCTCCAAATTTTAAGGGCAAAAATTATAGCTCCTAACTCTAGATCATGGGTTGTATAATTCTCTTCATGATTCTTAAGTTGTCTAGAAGCATAGGCTATAACCTTTTGACATTGCATCAACACACATTCATAACCTAACTTAGAAGCATCACAATAGACTACTAAGTCTTCAGTTCCTTCTGGTAATGCTAGTATGGGTACGTTGGTTAACTTTTGCTTTAGAATCTTAAAAGCTTCCTCCTGTTTTGGTCCCCATTCAAACTTAATTGATTTACAGATCAATTTTGTTAAGGGAATGGCTATTCTAGAAAAATCTTGAATAAAACGTCTATAATAACCTGCTAGTCCAAGAAAACTTCTCACCTCCGTTGGTGATTCAGGGACTTTCCATTTAGTAATCGCCTCGATTTTGGTGGGATCTACATGAATTCCTTCATGATTAATTAGGTGTCCATGGAATTGCACTTCCTTTAACCAAAATTCGTATTTTAAAAATTTAGCGTAAAACTTTTCTTTTCTCAGCAAATTTAAAAGTATAAACAAATGCTCTGCATGATCCTCTTTACACTTAGAGTAAATAAGAATATCATCTATAAAGACAATTATAAATTTATCCAGATATGGTTTACATATTCTGTTCATCATGTCCATAAATGCGGCTGGGGCATTGGTTAAACCAAATGGCATGACTGTAAATTCATAATGACCATACCTTGTTCTGAAAGCAGTTTTATGAATTTCCTCTTCCTGTACTTGTAGTTGATCGAACAGATCATCGATTCTCAGTAGTGGGTACCGATTTTTAATCGTAACCTTGTTCAATTCGCGGTAATCAATGCACATACGTATCGACCCGTCCTTCTACTTGACAAACAAGATTGGTGCTCCCCATGGCGATGAACTAGGCTGTATGAAACCTTTCTCTAGAAGTTCGTCCAATTGGTTATTCAGTTCCTGCATCTCTGCCGGCGCTAAACGGTAAGGTGCCTTAGCAATCGGTGTTGTCCCTGGTAATAGGTGAATTCTGAATTCAACCTTTCTATCTGGCGGTAATCCAGGTAACTCTTCTAGAAAAATACCTGAGAATTTAAATACTACATGAAAATCTTTTAATTCTGTTCCGTTAGTGTTAATGATTATAGAAATCATATACACTAGTGATCATTTTCTTGCATAACTTGTTGTTTTCATCACAGAGATGAATTTTGTAGATCTAGTTGGCTTATCTCCTTTAATTGTGATCTTTTTACCCTTTGGTGAACTTACTTGTATTGACTTTTGATCACATAGAATACTGGCATGATTGGCTATTAACCAGTCCATTCCTAATACGATATCAAATCCAGCCAGATTCATTGGGTACAAGTTAGCAGTAAAATCATGGTTTAAAATTTCTATTCTTGCTCCCTGCAAGATTTAAGTAATCTTAATGGATTCTCCATTCGCTGTTTCTACCAGACATTCTTGTTGAAGTTTAGTTAATGGTTGGTTGAGAATTTTGCAAAACGAAGTATTGATAAAACTTTGGTTCGCACCAGAGTCAAATAATACTATAGTAAAAATATCATTAACTAAAAACGTACCAGCAATCACATCCGGAATCATCTCGGCTTCTTCAGCTGTTAGGACGAATGCTCTAGCATTTTTGGTAGCTTTGTTGTTTGTTGCTGGAGCTAGTTTTGGACAATTCGGCTTGATGTGCCCCGTCTCTCCACAGTTGAAGCATAGCTTGTTGCTGGGTTTCCTCCTGCAGTCTTCTTCTTTGTGTCCAGACATTTTGCAAAAGTTGTAGTATGTCGAGCATTTTCCTGAATGCTTCTTCTTACAGGACTTACAGTAAGGTGCAGAGGTAGAACCTATACTTTTCCCACGATAGTTATTTCCATAACGAAATTCTTAGGTAAGTTTCTGGGCTAGGTTCTTTCTCTGATTCTCTTCTTGCGTACGTACCAGTTCATCAGTCAAGGTATTGGCTAGTTCTACAACTTCTTCTATGGTTTGTGGTCTAGCTGCCTTGACTACATGTTTGATTTCGCTAATTAATCCCCAGATGTAACGGGAGATTAACACTGGTTCTGGTGAGGCTAAGGTTGGCACTATTCTAGCATATTCGAAGAATATGGTAGTGCAACCCTTGCAGTCTATTCCAGTCATCCTAAGATTTAAGACCTTATTATCAATTTATTCTTTTTCGTTGGGAGGACATAATTTTCTTTCAACCATTTCCTTAAAGTCAATCCATTCCATATTATAAACTCTGTCACTTCCTTTAGACTGGAGAATAATATTCCACCATTCTAAGGCTGCATTCTTAAAAAGATTAGAGGCAAACATAATCTTATCTTCATCAGCACATTTGCATATTTTTAAGACTGCCTCTGTCTTTTCTATCCAACGTAAAGCTGCAATGGCTCCTTCATTGCCAGAGAATTCTATTGGTTTCTAAGACCATAATTCTTTGTAAGAACAACCATAAGACATGGTTCTTTTTCTTTTAGGAATTGGTAATTGGAGTAGTGGTCAATTATTCACGCTGTGACTTGGTTCACTAGGTGTTCGTTTACTTCAACTTTTATTATTTTCTGCTTCTTTAATAGTCTTAATAATGTATGGCATAGCATCTCTAATTCCTTGTGTTACTATGTGTTGGATGGCACTGTTATCTATTTGGTTATCATTATTCTGGTTTTCCTGATTTTCTTCGTTGTCCATCTGGATTTACAAACAATTATAAGGTATTAATATCACAGAATAAAATTTAATGCAAACAATCAAACAAACAGATTGATCAAAATCATCGAGCATTGCGACATTTACTCTTTTCCATATATATGTATATATATTACAACCTATAACTGGAATTAAAACACACTACTAGTTATGCATCAATATATTTTAGGTTACCTATTTTAGTTGATTTGGATTATTTTTCAAACTACACACATTTATATATATATATATAGAGTTAATTACATAGTTAGTCCCTGTGGTTTGCACAAAGTAACATACTTAGGTACTAATAATTTTAAAATAACATTCTAGGGTATTAACTTTTCATTTTGTAACGTTTGGGGGTATTAAGCTTATTTGTAGGCTTAAAATCACATTATGTTAGTACCTAAGTATGTTATTTTGTGCAAACCACAGGGACTACCTATGTTACTACCTTAGAAGTTAATACCTCCAAACGTTACAAAATGAAAAGTTAATACCCTAGAAGGTGATTTTAAACTATTAGTACCTAAGTATGTTATTTTGTGCAAACCACACGGACTAACTATGTAATTAACTCTATATATATATATAGGGAGAAGATCATGCGAGAACCACCTCTTATTGTGAGAACCGCGAGAACCAATGTGAACACAACCAAAAATGCCTAAAAATAGCTAAAAATCACACAATTTTTTTTTTGAATTTTTTAATATTTTTTATAAAAAAATCGCTACTTTTCGAAGCCAAAAAAAAAAAATTTAAAATTTTTTTTTTTTTTGGCTTCGAAAAGTAGCGATTTTTTATAAAAATATTAAAAAATTCAAAAAAAAATTTTTAGATTTTTTTTAGGTTTTTTGGGGGTTTAGTTTTTAGCATTTTATCTTGGGGTGGGGGGGGGGTTAGGTTTTTTTAGGTTTTAGTTTTTAGCATTTAGCTTAGGGGGGGGGGGGGTTAGGTTTTTTTTAGCTATTTTAGGTTGTGTTCACATTGGTTCTCGCGGTTCTCACAATAAAGGTGGTTCTCGCATGAGCTCCTCCCTATATATATATTATTAGCAGTTTTTATGGGTTGAACTGCATCTCCCGCTCGTCGTATTTCCACACGAGCTTTTCTCCTATCTCTTTCATCCTCTTTCCTCCTTCCATCAATTCCTCACCGTACAGGTGGAGTTCTTGCACATTCTCGTCACTCATGGGTGGTCGTGGTGCGGGTACTAGGTCAGGGTACATAGGAAACGGTTCTCTATATGGATACGGATTGTTTAGTATCTCCTGAACATACTGATCATTATCGCAGTATGGATCTAAAGGATTAAGGTTGGTGTATTGTGCTATGGGGTTCTGAATTGGTTCCTCCTGTGGGTAGAGTTCCCTATAATCCCTATGCTCATCATTCCACAGATCATAAGCTAGAGGATTGGGTGTTGGGACTCTAGGTATCTCGTTAGGGTTAATAGCTGGTATGGGAAATTCGTTTCGTGGGTTAGGCTCTATCTCCATTGGTTGAGTTGGAAACAGTGGCAGTGGTTGTGGTGTAATGAGTTGGTCAAGGTTTGGATCGGCTGCACTGGTGGTGTAACAACCCTCAATAAAACCAACACCCTTATAAATATTTCCGACACCCAAAAATATTTTAAAATATCCCAATATGTCTTTAAATTCACCCCGTATGTGGAAACCGAGCCCGAAATACATTAAATAGTATTAAAAATAATAAATAAACTATAAAAAATTAAGTTGAGGCGGGCCGCGTAGACCCCACCCCAACCTTATGCGGGCGGTATCAAGGTTAAAACCTGATTTCTGTGAATTTTAAGTTTAGGCGGGCCACGTAAGCCACCCCCTAAGCTTACACGGGCCGCGAGAGATCAAGAACGCAGCAACACCCTAGGCCGACACGTGTCATCATCGTGGCGGACCTACCTGATGACCCGGACAAGCTAGTCCATTGACTAGCTTTGGCGCATGCCGCGTAGCCCTTAGGCTACTCTTACGCGGGCCGCGAGAGAACCGAGATCAGCACCTATATAAGAAAGCAACGGGTTTTCGTTTTCCGTCGTTCATTTCTTTCTTTCTCAATCTCAATTTCTGATAATAGGCATATTATACGGGTATTATACCCCCCTAATTAGCGAGGTTCTGCTCCGTTGTAAGTATTATAACCCCAGTTTCGTATTAGATACGCTGCCCGATTGATTTAGGGTTCTGTAACAACTGTCGTGGTTCTACCCGACGTAGTTGTTGGAATACCGTCTCGGGGAGGGTATCATTAATATTATCAAAGGGTTATTATACTAACCTATGTACATTTGTGTAAATTATAGATTAAATCCCAGGAAACCCTTACGCGAAGTCTAAGATAGCAATGTGAGTTTATCCAATTTTTGTTAAACTTTTTGTAATATTTTACATTACCTTAATGCTTTACAATGTGATTAAGCGGTGATTGAGTATTTGTAGTTCTTCAATTACTGCCGGTATGTTGGGGGTTTGTATACAAAATGTGGAACACGTTATTATTGGACGACGAGTTAGCCAATGTGTAATATGACCCACCAGTCAGGATTGACAGTACTGAATGAGTAATTGTGTAGAAATAAACAATGTGATCTCTCTCAATACTGTGTTAATTGATAAAATATTTATTGATTAAACTGGGATTCACTCACCAGTATTTCCCACTGACAAATGTTTTTAAAACGCGTTTCAGGTAACACAATGTGACAGCCAATTAGTAAAAAGCCAGCTGGAGAGCACTGAAGGCTTGGGAAAAATGTGGCTATAAAAGTTACCTAAAAGACGATGTTTTAAATTCAATAAAATAGGGTTTATCCCTATAAACATATTGTAATAAGAAACTTGGGTTTTATCCATGTGATTATTATTATCAAATATGGTGGTTTTATTCTGATAAACATTTCCTAACTACGGTCCAGATGTAATTTCCGCTGCCAAATTAACAAACTGATACCACCGAAATTCTGAGTTCGCGTCCTCCCGTTCCCGGGACAGATAAGGGATCGGGGGTTGCGACAGAAGGTGGTATCAGAGCCTAGCCACTGGTATAAGCCAAAGAAGTGTTCTGCTGACACTTAAATTCTAAATTTTGTGTTAGGAAATAATTTACGTGATTATGTGTTTTGTGTTATTTGACTATTTGTTAGTTTACAGTATGAGTGATCAAGGACCCTCAGACATGTGTCGTCAGTTGTCTGATTCACCTAGGAGTGAAGGTACCTCTTCACAGCCTGCCCTTTCTGGGTATTCTGCTGATCAGGAAGAAGGGATGTTTGCCTTTAAAGCTCAGTCGGAGGAGCCATTCCCTCATAAAAAGAGAGGATGGTTCAGTAAGGAAGCATTTGCACGTAGGAAAAGAATGCGAAAGTTGCAACAACAAAGAGTTCTAGCAGCTGTTAAGAGAAAGTCAGATGCCCATACACAGGATATGCTTAATAGAAGCCTAGCCAATTTCCATATCTTAGCTACAACTGCTGCTGACCCAAGTCTGGAACAACTAGTCACCCCACAACCCTTACCTTTGATTCCCACTCAACCAATGGAGGTAGAAATGCATGATTTTAACCCTGAGGAGATACCTAGGATACCAGCCCCTAATCCTCTAGATCCAAATTATGATCCATGGTTTGATGATCTTAGGGATTATGTGCCACGTTATCACTTAAACGAAGAAACCTTGCCGAACATAGCAGCATATCCAGGTTTGGACCCTCTAGATCCCTATTATGACAACGATGAATACATTAGGGAGATTTTGGAGAATCCATACCCTAAGGAGAATCCAGTACCTCAGTACCCAAAGCCAATACCAGTACCTGCACCCCCAATGAGTGCAGAGAATTTGCAAGAACTCCGAAATTTTGGAGATGAAATCAAAGAAAGTAGCGAGAGGATGAGGTATGTAGGAGAGCAACTCGTATGGAAATACGATGAGCGCCAAATGGATTTCAGGGGAAATCCATATCCATGAAGGAGATGATAAAGTTGGTAATAATAATAAATAAAATATGTGTAATACTAATAAATCTATCGTAGTATAGACCACTCTGTGGTTAACGAGGCATATTAGTATTGTAATTTTTAATTTATGTTTTAGTGTGTATTTGACGCATACTATATAGAAAAGAGTAAAGTCGCAATGCACGACATTTTTGACCAATATGTGTATTATGTGATTGTTACTTAAACTATTTAATTATTCTATTAATAATTGGTAAATGTTTAAAATTCAGCTGGCTGACGAAGGAAATCCAGGAAATTTGAATAATGATAACCAAAGTAACATTAACGCGGTTAATGAGAATCCGAGTATCAATAACAATGGAAATCAAGTGGATAACAGTGTTATCCAACACATAGTCGCACAAGGAATAATAGATGCAATGCCATATATTATTCAAACGGTTAGGGAAGCTAATAATAAGAGTAAACATGATAGCAAGCGACCCTTTGAACCTGAAAATAGTGTAAACAATGGACCTGTACTTCAATTGCCCATTCCTAAAAGGAGAAGAACCGTGTCTTACGGTTGTTCTTATAAAGAATTCTGGTCTTGTAAACCAATGGAATTCTCGGGCAATGAAGGGGCCATTGCAACCCTACGCTGGATAGAGAAGACTAAGGCAGTCTTAAGAATAAGCAAGTGTGCTGAAGACGATAAGATAATGTTTGCTTCTAATCTGTTTAAGAATTCAACACTAGAATGGTGGAACACTATCCTCCAATCAAGAGGAAGTGATAGAACTTACAATATGGAATGGGAGGAATTCAAGGATAAGGTAGAAAGGAAATTCTGCCCACCCAATGAAAAGGAACAGATAGCAAACAAATTCCTAAACCTTAAAATGACGGGTGTAGATAGTAAGGGATACACTAAACTATTCTTTGAATATGCTAGAATAGTACCAACCCTTGCATCACCAGAGCCGGTATTAATCTCCCGTTACATCTGGGGATTAATTGGGAAAATAAGACATGTAGTCAAGGCAGCTAGACCTCAAACCATAGAAGAAGCTGTACAACTCGCAAATACCTTGACAGATGAATTAGTCCGTACCCGAGAAGAGGATAAAATGAGGAACCTAACCCAGAAGCTCACACAAGAATTTCGTTCTGGAAATTTCAATCGTGGGAAAAATATAGGTTCTACCTCTACACCTTACTGTAAGAATTGCAAAAGAAAGCATTCAGGAAGATGCTCCATATACTGTAACTTTTGCAAAATATCGGGACACAAGGAAGAAGACTGCAGGAAGAAAGCTAACAACAGGATATGTTACAACTGCGGAGAACAAGGTCATATCAAGCCTAATTGCCCGAAATTAGCTCCAGCTACAAACAACAAGAATACCAAAAATGCTAGAGCATTTGTTTTAACGGCAGAAGAAGAAAAGATGATCCCGAATGTGATCACTGGTACGTTTTTAGTTAATGATATTTTTGCTAAAGTATTATTTGACTCTGGTGCAAACCAAAGTTTTATTAATACTTTATTTTGCAAATTACTTAAGCAATCATTAACTAAACTTCCACAAGAGTGTCAAGTAGAGACAGCTAATGGAGAAACTGTTAGGATTTCTGAAATCTTGCAGGGAGCAAGAATAGAAATTTTAAGTCAGAAATTTATTGCAAATCTTTACCCCATGAATCTGGCAGGATTCAATGTTGTTTTAGGAATGGATTCGTTAATAGCCAATAAAGCCAATATTTTATGTGATCAAAATTCGATACAAGTAAATTCACCAAAAGGTGAAAAGATCACGATTAAAGGAGATAAACCATCTAGATCTACTAAATTCATCTTTGTGATGAAAACGGCAGGTTATATAAGAAAGGATCATTAGTGTATTTGATTTCTATAATCACTAACACTAAAGGAAAGGATTTAAAAGATATTCCAGTAGTATCTCAGTTTTCAGATGGATTTCCAGAAGAATTGCCAGGGCAACCTCCAGATAGGGAAGTTGAATTCAGAATCCATTTAATACCAGGAACAACACCGATTGCCTAAGCACCTTACCGTTTGGCACCTGCAGAAATGCAAGAATTAAAGAAACAATTAGAAGAATTGTTGGAGAAAGGATTCGTACAGCCAAGCTCATCACCATGGGGAGCACCAATCTTATTCGTTAAAAAGAAAGACGGATCAATGCGTATGTGTATTGACTACCGTGAATTAAACAAGGTCACGATTAAGAATCGGTACCCATTACCAAGAATCGATGATCTGTTTGATCAACTACAAGGAGCTCGATTTTTCTCTAAAATCAATTTAAGGTCAGGATATCATCAATTAAAGGTACAAGAAGAGGACATTCCTAAGACCGCTTTCAGAACAAGGTATGGCCATTATGAATTTACTGTCATGCCATTTGGTTTAACCAATGCCCCAGCTGCATTTATGGGCATGATGAATCGAATATGTAAGCCATATTTGGATAAATTCATAATCGTCTTCATAGATGATATTCTTATTTATTCTAAAAATAAGGAAGATCATGCAAAGCATTTGCACGCACTTTTAAGTTTATTAAGAAAGGAAAAGCTTCACGCTAAATTTTCAAAGTGCGAATTTTGGTTAGAACATGTACAATTTATTGGACACCTAGTTAACCATGAAGGAATTCATGTAGATCCAACAAAGATCGAGGCGATTATCAAATGGAAAACCCCTTAATCACCAACCGAGGTTAGAAGTTTCTTAGGATTGGCCGGTTATTATAGAAGATTTATTCAAGATTTTTCTAGAATAGCCATTCCCTTAACTAAGCTAACCTGTAAATCTGTTAAGTTTGAATGGGGACCAAAACAAGAAGAAGCTTTTAGAATTGTTAAGCATAAATTAACCCATACACCCATATTAGCGTTACCAGAAGGAACTGAAGACTTTGTAGTTTATTGTGACGCTTCCAAATTAGGTTATGGATGTGTATTAATGCAAGTCAAAAGGTTATAGCCTATGCATCTAGACAACTTAAGAATCATGAAGAGAATTATTCAACCCATGATTTAGAGTTAGGTGCTATAATTTTTGCTCTTAAGATTTGGAGACATTACCTTTACGGTAGTAAGTTCATCATATTAACTTATCATAATAGTTTAAGGTATGTTTTCAAGCAAAAGGAGTTGAATATGAGACAAAGACGCTGGATGGAGATGCTTAGTGATTATGATTGTGATATCCAGTACCATGAAGGAAAAGCAAATGTAGTGGCAGATGCTTTAAGCCGAAAGTATCATGAAAAACCAAAAAGGGTACGTTCTCTTAAATTAAATCTACAAGTAGATTTAAATGAGCAAATTAGAATAGCACAAGAATCAGTAATCAAGGATGATACTGAAAAATTGAAAGGTATGATTAAGGAATTAGAACAAGGAACAGATGGAATTTGGATATTCCATGAAAAAAAGAACGTGGATACCTAAATTAGGAAACCTGCGTCATCGTATATTAGAAGAAGCCCATAAATCTAAATATATGATGCATCCAGGAAATGATAAGATGTATCAAGATTTAAGAAAGAATTTCTGGTGGATAGGAATGAAAAATGACATAACAGCCTATGTTTCTAAATGTTTAACCTGTTCACAAGTCAAAGCTGAACACCAGAAACCCTCAGGATTTCTACAACAATTAGAAATGCTAGTGTGGAAATAGGAATTTATAACAATGGATTTTGTTACCAAATTACCCAAAACAAAGAAAGGTAATGATACAATCTGGGTGATTGTAGATAGGCTAACCAAGTCAGCTCATTTCCTACCAATGAAGGAAACTTTCAGTATGGAACAACTAGCTAAATTATATGTAAATGAAATTGTTTCTTTACATGGAATACCTTTATCAATTGTATCTGATAGGGATAGCCATTTTACCTCTCATTTTTGGTCAAGTTTCCAAAAATCCATGGGAACCAAGTTAAATCTAAGCACGGCTTATCACCCTCAAATGGATGGACAAAGTGAAAGGACAATTCAGATAATGGAGAACATGCTTAGAGCTTGTGTAACTGATTTTGGAGGTAATTGAGATGATCACTTACCTTTAATAGAATTTTCTTATAATAATAGTTATCACACAAGTATCAATGCTGCACCATTCGAAGCACTTTATGGACGAAAGTGCCGAACCCCAGTCTGTTGGGCAAAAATTGGGGAAAAACAACTATCTGGACCTGAGATAGTGCAAGAAACAACAGACAAGATCATTCAAGTCAAGGAACGACTGAAAGCAGCACGTGATTGATAGAAGAGTTATGCTGATAACCGACGCAAGCCATTAGAATTTCAAGTGGGAGATAAAGTATTGTTAAAAGTCTCTCCTTGGAAAGGAGTAGTAAGATTCATAAAAAGGGGAAAGCTAAGTCCCAGATATATTGGACCTTTTGAAATTATTAGAAAAATAGGACCTGTAGCCTATCAGCTACAACTGCCAGAGGAATGGCAGAAATACATGATGTGTTTCATGTATCTAATCTTAAGAAATGCTTAGCTGATGAATCGTTAATAGTACCTCTTAAGGATATAGAGGTAAATGAACAACTCAAGTTTGTAGAAAGACCTCTATAGATTGAAGACAGGAAAGTCAAGAATCTCAAGCATAAGAGACTAGTTCTGGTCAAAGTGAAGTGGGACTCCAAAAGAGGACCTGAATATATATGGGAGCTTGAATCTGAAATGCAAAGGAAATATCCGCACTTGTTCCAGTAGATCTCGAGGACGAGCTCTAAAACAAGGCGGGGAGGATGTAACAACCCTCAATAAAACCAACACCCTTATAAATATTTCCGACACCCCAAAATATTTTAAAATATCTCAATATGTCTTTAAATACACCCCGTATATGGAAACCGAGCCCGAAATACATTAAATAGTATTAAAAATAATTAATAAACTAAAAAAATTAAGTTGAGGCGGGCCACGTAGACCCCACCCCAACCTTACGCTGGCGGTATCAAGGTTAAAACCTGATTTCTGTGAATTTTAAGTTTAGGCGGGCCGCGTAAGCCACCCCCTAAGCTTACGCGGGCCGCGAGAGATCAAGAACGCAGCAACACCCCAGGCCGACACGTGTCATCATCGTGGCGGACCTACCTGATGACCCGGACAAGCTAGTCCCTTGACTAGCTTTGACACGGGCCGCGTAAACCTTAGGCTACTCTTACGCGGGCCGCGAGAGAACTGAGATCAGCACCTATATAAGAAAGCAACGGGTTTTCGTTTTCCGTCGTTCATTTCTTTCTTTCTCAATCTCAATTTCTGATAATAGGCTTATTATACAGGTATTATACCCCCCTAATTAGCGAGGTTCTACCCCATTGTAAGTATTATAACCCCAGTTTCGTATTAGATACGCTGCCCGATTGATTTAGGGTTCCGTAACAGCTGTCGTGGTTCTGCCCGACGTAGTTGTTGGAATACCATCTCGGGGAGGGTATCATTAATATTATCAAAGGGTTATTATACTAACCTATGTACATTTGTGTAAATTATAGATTAAATCCCAGGAAACCCTTACGCGAAGTCTAAGATAGCAATGTGAGTTTATCCAATTTTTGTTAAACGTTTTGTAATATTTTACAAAACCTTAATGCTTTACAATGTGATTAAGCGGTGATTGAGTCTTTGTAGTTCTTCAATTACTGCCGGTATGTTGGGGTTTTGTATAAAAATGCGGAACACGTTACCATTGGACGACGAGTTAGCCAATGTGTAATATGACCCACCAGTCAGGATTGAAAGTACTGAATGAGTAATTCTGTAGAACTAAACAATGTGATCGCTTTCATTACTGTGTTAATTGATTTTTAATTGATAAAATATTTCTTGATTAAACTAGGATTCACTCACTAGTATTTCCCACTGACAAATGTTTTTAAAACGCGTTTCAGGTAACACAATGTGACAGCCAATTAGTATAAAGCCAGCTGGAGAGCACTGAAGGATTGGAAAAAAGGTGGCTATAAACGTTACCTAAAAGACGATGTTTTAAATTCAATAAAATAGGGTTTATAAACATATTGTAATAAGAAACTTGGGTTTTATCTATGTGATTATTATTATTATCAAATATGGTGGTTTTACTCTGATAAACATTTCCTAACTCCGGTCCTGATGTAATTTCCGCTGCCAAATTAACAAACTGATACCACTGAAATTCTGAGTTCGTGTCCGCCCGTTCCCGGGACAGATAAGGGATCGGGGGTTGCGACAGGTGGCTAATATATGGAAGTTTGCCAAACGTTTATTAACTAAGTCTTGTGTCTGGGCATTGACTTCCCTATTGGCCGCTGCTAAGGCTCTTTGCTGGTGTAACTTTATCATTCGCTTTCTCCTCTCGTGTGCTCCCCTACTAAACCATCCTCTCTTTTTCAAAGGGAATGGTTCCTCGGATTGCGCCTTAAATATGAAAATCCCCTCTTCTGTATCAGCAGAATACCTCGAAGGAGTAGGCTGTGACGAGGTTCCTGCACTTTTGGGAGAACTATCTAGATGACGGTAGGCGTCAGACGTACCTTGCTCACTCATACTGTAAACTAACAAATTATCAAATAACACAAAACAATAATATACATGTATGCACGTAGTCACATATATTATTTCCTAACATAATTGACAAATTTTTGATGTCAGCAGAACACTTCTGTGGCTCAAATCAGTGACTGTAGCTCTGATACCACTCTATGTCGCAACCCCCGACCCCTTGACCCGGGAGCGGTGTCGCGAGATCCAGATTTAGTGGTATCATTGTTTATTTAATTTGGCAGCGGAAATTACATCAGGACCGTAGTTAGGAAATATTTTATCAGAGTAAAACACCTCATTTTATAAATAATAAACAAATGGGTAACACCCAAGTTTCCATTTATAATATGTTTATAGAGATAAACCCTATTTTATTCAAATAAAATGTCTTTCTTTTTTAGGTAACTTTTATAGCCACTTTTCCAAGCCTTCAGTGCTCTCCAATTGGCTTCTATTTGGCTTTCACATTTTGTTACCTGAAACGCGTTTTAAAAAGTTTTGTCAGTGGAAAATACTGGTGAGTGCATCTCAATTTAATCAAAACAATTTATATCTTTACAGCATCGAGGGCATCCACAATTACATTTGTTTATATCTACCAAATTACCACCCACGGTACTGTCAATCCTGACTTGTGGTCATGTTACTATTCTCAGTATTAGTAACAAGTAATGTATACAAAACCATAACATACCGACAGTAATTGTAGAATCACAAATACTCAATCACTGTTAATTATAATTTAAAACATCAAGGTTTTGTAAAAACAGTTTGCAAAAATGAATGTACTCACAAACTATGAGAAAAAGAGAATGAACTCACATTGCTGTTTTAGATAACCCTATAGCTTTCTTGGTAACTTCCTGGTTATAATCTATTAAATTAAACAATGCACACGTGTTAGTAAAATAACCCAATTTTACATTAGCTATACCCCCTCCCGAGACAGAACTCCAACGGCTGAGTCAGGCTGAGCCTCGACATGCGTTACGGAGCATTAGATCAATCGGGCAGAGTAACTAATACGTAACCGGGGGTTATAATACTTACAACGAGGCAGAGCTTCGCTTTTTAGTGGGTATTATGCCCGAGAATTATTTCTACTATATAAGAAATTTGAGAGAGAATTTGTTTTTGAACGATTTCTAACTGAAGCTGAAGGCTCCTATTTATAGGTTCTGATCATGGCTTTCTCGCACCCCGCGAGAACAGAAGGCAGGGCCTTCGCGGCCCGCGAGCGATATAGGGTAGGATCTAGGGTGGATGAATCAACGGTGTAGGTTTGACACGCTATGGACACGTGGCAGACCAGGGGGTCGCCTGGTGTCACTTTGTCGCGGCCCGCGACAACTTACCCTAAGGGGGTCGCGCCCCGTGAGAACATACCAGATTTTGTTTTTCTTGATTTTTGTTAAAATAAAGGTATTTTAGGTCCATTTCTCGCATACGGGGTGTATTTTAGGACGTATAGGACATGTTTTAGGATTTTGGGAGAGTTGTTATAACAGGAGACATGATAAATGGAGTAGAAATGGTTGCATGTCGGCTTGCTACACATTATTCGCTTAGTGCATTCGGTTTTTTGGGCCTTTTTCTACTTGTAACACGTGAATTTTTCTGCATTTCATGAGTGATTGTATGATAATTTCTTTTACAGAATGTTCCGGCAATGGAAGATTGTCTTAAGAACCTAATAACCGATGATCCTTCTGTCATTGAATCGTGTCTTCAAAAGTATAGTGATCTTGACTATCCCAGTAATGCAAGTTTTTTCCGCAGGCATGCATTTGTGTTTTTTTTAATTGGCAGAAAGACATTATAAATTTTCATCGATGGTTTACTTTCAACCTTTTGAGGACCGAGACACTTAACAAATGTTTCAGCCTTGATACTGTTGAGGAAATCATTGATGCCTTGGTAACAACAAAATCGTTTACACCTCAAGTTTTCATTATTTGATATCTTAAGTTATTTTTCTAATATAAAGAAAACTGACAGGAAAGTGAAGCTAGAAAAACTAATGACTAATTCTTTGATTTGGTATAACAGGTCTTGTGGTTAGGAAAGTTCAAGGATAGTCGGATGGCGTACCAAGGAAGTAACTGACCTCCATTGGTGGAGTGTAGATGTGTACAGCGGTGGGAGAACACCGTTCACAAGCCATTTTGCTAGCCCTGAAGATGCTTAGAGCTCTTCACAAAGATAAAAGTATAGATTTTGTTGATTGTTTTCATTTCCTTATAAAAAGTCGAATGTGAATTTCATCGGTTAGATGTGGTACATTGTTTTCAACAATTTTACAAGAACTGTTGTCTTCTTTATTTAATGGTTTTATTTTATGTGTATAGATTACATGGCAAGGGTGGACCTGATCCGAGATTTAAGATTTGAAACATCATGAATTAGAATTAAAGCTACCCCTGATGGCGAATTTCTCATTGCTTTAGGTTAGTGGGAACTTGTGATGTATTTTTTGTGTTCCATTTAGCTCTGGTCATATGATGTGTGGTAAAAGTATAGAACTGTGTTAGCAACTTTTCCAACTTACTATGCATTGTAGGTATTTACCTTCCACAAGTCAAAGTATATGAGTTAAAGGGAGTTATCGTTGAAGTTAAAGACATCTGGAATCATAGATTATCAATTTCCAGGTATTTTTTTAAAGTGTTGAATTTTGCATCTCTTATTTCTTTGTATTTTAAAGTATATTTCTGTTACTAGTGAGGTTTAATTTGAAATTAACTTTAAGACTGAGAACGATTTTGTTTGTTTCATTTTTTGTATGAAAACTTAAATATTAATTTACAAGAGGTAGAGGTACTCTACTGGATTTTGCTCATAAAAAATTTCTACATATGATCAGGCGCCTGAGTGATTGATTATGCAATATATTTGTGTGGCGCGTGGAGATGGATAGGCTCCCTACCATTGAGGCTTTGAAGCGAAGGAATATTTATGTCAGTTCGAATAGGTGCTTTTTATGTGATTCCGACATAGAGACGGCAGATCAATTATTTACGTCGCAAGCCATTGTACTGAATAGTTTAAGGCTTGCGTTAACTTACCTTTTTCAGGGATAGGAAACTTTAACACATATTCAAGATCGTTTTTATGTAGCGTCTTCATACGAGTGACACTTTTTTTGGTATGATTAATTAGTGTCTTTTTCGTTTGTGCAAGTTTTTAGTTATTTTTAAGTATTGATTTGTAGTTCGAGTTGATGAGATGAAGATCAAATAGAATTTTTACTGAAGGAGGTCGAGGGTAAAAGTATCACAGAACTAACTGCTGCTACAAGGGAGAGTCTGGTTTAGTTTGATAAAACGGACAATTTTTTTCAATTGGGTCATATGTGCTATTACTAAACTCCCTGACATGCGAAAATAAGGAATAACATGTGTGCTCGATTGTTATTTATTTGTTATTTAAAAGATGTTCTCTTTTATTTGTTATTTAAAAGACGTTCTCTTTCTTTATAATCTATTTTTAATTAAACCTTAAAAAATGTATAGTCATTCATCAGTTAATAAAATGTGTTATGCATGGTTTTCTAAAAACCACCCGTGTTTGCACACAGGTCTTACTACTAGTCTACTATAATAAAAGAAACCAACTTTTGGACACGTCTCATTCATTGAAGGTATCCTCAAATCTACACTTATCTTATATTAACTAAAATAAATAATAAATTAATATTAAATGATATCATACTTTAATAAAATCTTATCCTCAAATCTAAATTGTTAATTGTTCACAAACATATAACTTTTTATTATTTAATATATAAAATTACATTTACTTAACCCGTGTAATACACGGGGTTCTAACCTAGTTAGTTTTTAAAAAAGTGTTTGGGTTAGCTTATGACTTTTTACAAGTTAATAAGTAGTTTTTAAAAATAGTGTTTTAAAATGATATTATTTCACTTTTATTATAGAGTTAAATGTCATTTTAGTCCATGTGGTTTGGGTCATTTTGCCAGTTTAGTCCAAATGTTTAATTTTTCGTCTATAGATCCAAAAAGGTTTCACACTTGCCATTTTTGTCCACTGGGTTAACTTCATCCATTTTTCTGTTAACGAGAAGAGCAATTCGATTGTTGTATATGGCCGAATTGTCCTTCTAGTTAATAGAATTACATATAAAATGAGCAAATTCCCCTACTCGTTAACAGAAAAAAATGGATGAAACCCAATGGACTAAAATGGCAACGGTAAAACCTTTTTGGACCTATAGGTGAAAAATGAAACATTTGAACTAAACTGACAAAATGGTCCAAACCACAGGGACTAAAATGGCATTTCACTCCTTATTTTATTTATGTTAAGGCTATAAGAGGACGTGCGAATGCCAAGAAACTAAAGAAGGGGAGCATGAGATGTTCAAGATTGCTAAAGCTAGAGAGCGTAGAAGATAAAATCTAGAAGTGGTGAAGTTTATAAAAGGAGAGGATGGACGTGTTTTATTCAAAGAACATGACATTAAGCTAAGGTGGCAAACCTACTTCCATAATCTTTTCAGTGACCAAAGGGCGCATCAATAAGAAAGCGAAAACACCACTACTCAAAGGCGAAAATGAAATAATTGCTATGGTAGGGGTATCACGCATGGAGAGGCGAGGACAACACTTAGGAAGATGGGATGGGCTAAGGTAGTTGGTCATGACAACATACTTATAGAGGCGTGGAAGTTGAGAGGAAAGAGTTCAATGGCTAACTAGTTTGTTCAACCTAATTTTCAAATTTGGGAAAGATGCCATATCAGTGGAGGAGTACTGTCATAGTGCCATTATATAAGAACAAGGGTGACACCCAATGTTGTGGGATTTAAAGAGAGATAAAGTTGTTGGGTCATAATATGAAATTATGGGAGAAGGTAATCGATACTAGAATTAGAAGAGAAACCCAGGTTACGTTAAACTAATCTGGTTTCATGCTAGGGCGGATGTCGCAACCCCCGACCCCTGCCTCGGAAGGCGGGCGGCCGCGGCCTACTCAGAGATGGTGGTATCAGTGTTTATCATTATTTGGCAACAGAATTTTCACCAGGACCGTAGTTATGAAATATTTTATCAGAGTAAAACACCAGATTTTTATAATTATAAACTTATTGGGATAAAACCCAAGTTTTCATTGCAAACATGTTTATAGGATTTAAATCCTATTTTATTGAGTAAAACATCTTCTTTATTTTAGTAACTTTTATAGCCACTTTTCCAAGCCTTCAGTGCTGTCCAGCTGGCTTCTAATTGACTTTCACATTTTGTTACCTGAAATGTGTTTAAAAACATTTTATCAGTGGGAAATACTGGTGAGTGAATCCCAATTTAATCAAGACAGATTTTATCCTTGTACAGTATTGAGGGCAGTACAGCAATTACATTTGTTTACCATTCTACTTTAATTACCACCAATGGTATTGTCGACACGACTTGTGGTCATGTTACTACTCATAGTGTAGTAACAAATTTTGTATACAAAACCCCAACATACCGACGATAATTGTAGAATTTACAAATACTCAATCACTGTTAATAATAATGTAAAACATTTGAGGTTTTGTAAAAACAGTTTGTAAAAAGGTTTGCACAAAAAGGAGATTACTCACAAAAAGGTTTAAAAAAAGAAGGATTACTCACAAAAAGGTTTACACAAAAAGAAGGATTACTCACATTGCTAGTTTAGACTTTTTCCTGTGGTTTACTGGTTATAATCTAATAAATTAAACAATGCACACGCGTTAGTATAATAACCCAATACTTACATTAGTTATACCCTCCCCGAGACAGAACTCCAACGACTACGTCGGGCAGAAGCTCGACAGCCGTTACGGAACACTAGATCAATCGGGCATCGTATCTAATACGTAACCGGGGGTTAAAATACTTACAACGAGGCAGAGCTTCGCTAATTAGGGGGTATAATGCCCGATTATAATTTTAACACTACAGAATTTAGAGAGAAAATTCATTTGTGAGCGATTTGTGAACTGAGGCCGATTGCATCTATTTATAGGGCTGGAAATTGAGTTTGTCGCGCCCCGAGTAAGCTGAAGGCAAAGCCTTCGCAGCCCACGACGTAGGGTGTGTAGTCCCTAGCTTGGTCTGGTCATCAACTAGCTGCGACACGAGTGGGGACACGTGGCAGCCCAGGGGCTCGCCTGATGGACTATCTGTCACGGCCTGCGTAAGCCGAAGACTAGGTCTTCGCGGCCCGCGAGCGATGATGAAATTTTGTTTTTATTTTATTTTTGTAAAATTAAAGGTATTCGGGATCCGTTTTCGTATACGGGGTGTATTTTACAACATTTAGGGACGTTCTAAATATTTTAGGGGTGTCGGAATATTTTAGGAGTGTTGGAAATTTAGGAGGGTTGTTATATCCTCCCCACCTTGTTTTAGAACTCGTCCTCGAGGTCTACTGGAATAGGTGTGGATATTTCCCCTGCATTTCAGATTCAAGCCCCCATGTGTACTCTGGTCCTCTCTTGGAATCCCATTTCACTTTGACCAGAACTAATCTCTTGTGCTTGAGATTCTTAACTTTCATGTCTTCAATTTGTAGAGGCTTTTCCATACACTTTAGCTTTTCATTTACCTCTATATCCTTAAGAGGTACTACTAATGATTCATCGGCTAAACACTTTTTGAGATTACATACATGAAATACTTCATGTATTCCTGCTATTTCTTCTGGTAGTTATAGCTGATAAGCTACTGGTCCTATTCTTCTAATAATCTCAAAGGGTCCAATATACCTGGGGCTTAGCTTTCATCTTTTGATGAATCTTACCACTCCTTTCCGTGGAGAAACTTTTAATAATACCTTGTCTCCTACTTGAAACTCCAATGGCTTTCGCCTGTTATCAGCATAACTCTTTTGTCGATCGCGTGCTTCTTTTAGTCGTTCATTGACTTGTATAATCATGTCTGTTGTTTCTTGCACTATCTCAGTTCCAAATAATTGCTTTTCTCCAATTTCTGCCCAACAGTCTTGAGTTCGGCACTTTCGTCCATAAAGTGCTTCAAATGGTGCAACATTGATACTGGTATGATAGCTGTTATTATAAGAAAATTCTATTAATGGTAAATGATCGTCCCAATTTCCCCCGAAATCAATTACACAAGCTCTAAGCATATCTTCCATTGTCTGAATTGTCCTTTCGCTTTGTCCGTCCGTTTGAGGATGATAAGCGGTGCTTAGATTTAGCTTGGTTCCCATTGCCTTTTGGAAACTAGTCCAAAAATGAGAAGTAAAACAACTATCTCTATCAGAAACAATTGATAAAGGAATTTCATGCAATGAAACTATTTCGTTTACATACAACTTAGCTAACTATTCCATACTGAAAGTTTCCTTCATTGGTAAGAAATGAGCAGATTTAGTTAACCTATCTACAATAACCCAGATTGTATTATTACCTTTTCATGTATTGGGGAACTTGGTAACAAAATTCGTTGTTATCAATTCCCATTTCTATACAGGCATTTCCAATTGCTGCAACAAACCTGAGGGTTTCTGGTGTTTAGCTTTGACCTGTCAACAGGTTAGACACTTGGCAACATAAGCTGCTATATCCTTTTTCATTCCTATCCACCAGAAATTCTTTCTTAAGTCTTGATACATTTTATCACTTCCAGGATGTATCGTGTATTTAGACTTATGGGCTTCTTCTAATATTCGGTGGCGTAGGTTTCCTAGTTTAGGTATCCAAATCCTTTTCTTATGGAATCTCCAAATTCCATCTGTTCCTTATTCTAATTCCTTAATCATTCCTTTTAATTTTTCAGTATCATCCTTGATTACTGATTCTTGTACTTCTCTAATTTGCTCATTTAAATCTATCTGCAGATTTAATTTAAGAGAGCGTACTCTTTTTGGCTTTTCATGATACTTTCGACTTAAAGCATCGGCTACTACTTTAGCCTTTCCTCCATGATACTGGATATTACAATCATAATCACTAAGAATTTCCATCCAGCGTCTTTGTCTCATATTCAATTCTTTTGGCCCAAAAATATATCTTAAACTCTTATGATCGGTGGTAAACTTACTACCGTAAAGATAATGTCTCCAAATTTTCAGGGAAAAAATTATGGCTCCTAATTCTAAATTATAACAACCCTCCAAAATATTTTCTGACGCCCTAATATATTTTCAAATACCCCTATATGTCTCTAAGTACACCCCGTATGTGAAAACCAAGCCCAAAATATGAAATATCATTAAAAATAAAATAAAAACAAAAATTGTGTATCGCTCGCGGGCCGCGTAGCCCTTGGCTACACCTTATGCGGGCCGCGACAACTAAAAGGCCAGATCGCACCCCGGTGTTGACACATGTCACATGCGTGTTGAACCTAGTCATGACCCGGATCACCTACGCCTAGACCCCCCTACTACGCGGGCCGCGTAAGCCTTAAGCTTACCTTACGCGGGCCGTGAGAAACTCGGAAATCAGCCCTATATAAGAGGGCATCGGGATTCAGTCACAAATCGTTCATTTTCTTTCTCTCTCAATGAAATTCTAATAGTTAGTATAAATTTCGGGTATTATATTCGCCTAATTAATGAAGATCTGCACCGTTGTAAGTATTATAACCCCAGTTTCGTATTAGATATGCTGCCCGATTGATCCAGGATTCCGTAACGACTGTCGTGGTTCTACCCGACGTAATTGTTGGAATACCGTCTCGGGGAGGGTATCGTTAATATAAATAAAGGGTTATTATACTAACATATGTACATTTGTGTAAATTATAGATTAACAACAGGAAACCCTTAAACGAAGTCTAAGACAGCAATGTGAGTTTATCCTCTTTTTGTAACTATTTTACAAAACCTTAAATGTTTTACAATGTGATTAAGCAGTGATTGAGTCATTGTAGTTCTTCAATTACTGCCGGTATGTTGGGGTTTTGTATACAAAATGTGAAACACGTTACAATTGGACAACGAGTTAGCCAATGTGTAATATGACCCACCAGTCAGGATTGACAGTACTGAATGAGTAATTGTGTAGAAATAAACATTGTGATTACTCTCAATACTGTGTTAATTGATAAAACTCTTCTTGATTAAACCGGGATTCACTCACCAGTATTTCCCACTAACAAATGTTTTTAAAATGCGTTTTAGGTAACACAATGTGAAAGCCAATTAAGAAAAAGCCAGCTGGAGAGCACTGACGGCTTGGAAAAATGTGGCTATAAGAGTTACCTAAAAGACGATGTTTTAAATTCAATAAAATAGGGTTTATCCCTATAAACATGTTGTAATAAAGAAACTTGGGTTTTACCCATGTGGTTATTCATATAAAATATGGTGGTTTTACTCTGATAAACATTTCCTAACTACGGTCCTAATGAAATTTCCGCTGCTAAAATAATAATCAATAAAATGATACCACCACAACAAATGTTCGCGGCCGCCCGTTCCCGGGACAGATAAGGGGGCGAGAGTTGCGACAGAAGGTGGTATCAGAGCTAAGCCACTGATTCTGCCACAGAAGTGTTCTGCTGACATCAATATATTATCCAAATTGTTAGGAAATAAATTATGAAAATACGCGCATATCTGTATTTTATTGTTATATGTTATTTGACTATTTGTTAGTTTACAGTATGAGTGATCAAGAATCCTCAGATGTGTATCGTCAGTTGTCCGATTCACCTAGTAGTGAAGGTACCTCTTCCCAGCCTACCCTCTCCGGGTATTCCGCTGATCAGGAAGAATGGATGTTTGCTTTTAAAGCTCAGACTGAAGAGCCATTCCCTCAGAAAAAGAGAGGACGGTTCAGTAAGGGAGCTTTTGAGCGTAGAAAAAGAATGCGAAAGTTGCAACAGCAAAGAGTCCTAGCAGGCGCTAAGCGAGAGTCAGATGCCCATACCCAGGATATGCTTAGTAGGAGCTTAGCCAATTTCCATATCCTAGCAACAACTGCTGCCGATCCAAGTTTGGAACAACTAGTAGCCCCACAACCCTTACCTTTAATTATCACTCAGCCGATGGAGATAGAAATGCATGATTTCAACTCTGAGGAAATACCTAGGATACCAGTCCCTAATCCCTTAGACCCAAATTATGATCCATGGTTTGATGATCTTAGGGATTATGTGCCACGCTACCACTTAAACGACGAAACCTTGCCAAACATAGCAGCGTATCCACGTCGGGACCCTCTAGATCCCTATTATGACAACGATGAATACATTAGGGAGATTTTAGAGAATCCGTACCCTCAGGAGAATCCCATGCCACAATATCCCGACCCAGTCCCAGCACCTGCACCCCCAATGAGTGCAGAGAATTTGCAAGAACTCCAAACTTTCGGAGAAGAAATCTTAGAAAGTAGTGAGAGGATGAGGTATGTAGGAGAACAACTCGTCTGGAAATATGAAGAGCGTTAGATGGATTTCGGGAGAAATCCATATCCATGAAAGTGGTGATGGAGTTGGTAATAATAATAATATAAAATACTAATAATATGGGTAAATTACTTTTTGAGTCGCTGTGTTTTATGGATTTTAACTAGTTGAGTCCAAAATCAAAAAGTTTAACGACCTGAGTCCCTATAAGCATTTTCTTTAACTATTTGAGTCCAAATTTCTAACTCCATCCATCAAGTCTGTTAACTACAAGGGCAATTTGGTCATTTACACATAAAGTACAAGTCTTATATGCACAAGAGTATAAGGAACAAGTCTTTAATGCATAAATTTTTAACATATAATATATCTATATAAAAATAAATTATATATATGTAGAAACTCTGCAACCACTCTCACACACACTCTAATCTCTCTCTGCCACCATCGCCGCACCACCCCCACCACCGAACCACCACTACACCACCATCATCTCTACCGCACCATTATCAGCACCACCACACCACCATCATCCTCACCATCGCGCGACCATCCCCACCATCGCACAAACTCAGACCGTCAACCACCGCCTGCATACGAGACCACCACCACTGTCAACCACCGCCTGCATACAAGACCACCATGTCTCCGTCGCCTCTCCCACTCCACCTATCCAACAAAATTTCAAAGAAACCCTAATTTTTGATTTTCCCCAAATTGTTAACTACAAATCAGCAGGCTTAGGGTTTGTAAAGCCCCGATTGATGATGATGATAATATGAACAATCCTCCCAACCCATGCATCCTGTCGTTCAAGGAGTTCAGTTGTGCAAGTTCTTCAGTTCTTCAAGATCTTGAGAATCAGATTCTCTCTCGTTCAAGAGTTTTGGATCTTTTCGGTGCGTCGTTTATGCCATTTGAACTGTTTACATCAAATCCGTGACTGATTTGGTTAAATTTTCTAAAAATTCGTGTCATTTTACATAAGTTTCAGACAAATTTGATGAATTTTGGATAAAGTTTTGATGAATTTCGAACAGTTTTCATTGATTTCAGTTTGTTCTAACTACTGAAACTTGATCAAAACTCATAGATAAGAAAGGCTGAAACTTGATAATGTTCTTCAAAAGTTAACTTTGATCTGAATTTGAAGTTGTAGGTCTGTTCTGTGTTGATTAGATTTATCGAAGTTACAGGTGTTATTGTTGTTGTTGTAACGAAGAAGGAATCTGAGTTTTATTGTTTTTGTTTGTGATTGAATCTGGAACGAGAAACAGGTTTGAGTTGAAACGAATACTTGTGTTTATCGACATTGAAGTTTTTGAATTTGAGGAAAGATGATCGATATTATTAGTTTGCTGTTATTGTTCATTGACAACTGATTGGAAACTTGACAAGTAATAGACGAAAAAGAAGAGTAGAGTTTAAGAAATTTGCAGGTTTAAGAAATTTTTTGGTTATTGTTTTGAGTGGTGGGGATGGTGGCTGTGCGGAAGTGGTGGTTAAGGTGGTGATTGGAGACGGAGGTGGTTGTGGCTGTGGTGGTGACGGTGGTGGTGTTGATTGTGGTCAAGAGAGAGAAATAATACTTAGCCAAATTTCTAACCATTTGAGTCCAAGGGTATTTTGGTCATTTAACAATACTTAACCAAAAAATTCTAACAATGTTAGAAATTTGGACTCAAATGGTTAAAGAAAATGCTTATAGGGACTCAGGTCATTAAACTTTTTGATTTTGGACTCAACTAGTTAAAATCCATAAAACACAGGGACTCAAAAAGTAACTTACCCTTGATTTTATCATGTTTTTGACTGTTTCAAATTTTCTAATGTTTTTGGATTTTCAAAAAATCTTACTCCCCCTAAAATTCAAAACTATTTAAAGGAAATTTGAAAACAAACTGTACACATAAACTGACAAACTTATTCAAATTGCTTCAATTCGCCATCCACTTGGCATAAACAATCAGAACTCCCCCTGACAACAAACTATTTTCCCATTATGATTTCAAAACACTTAAGTTTGTTTTAAACAAATGGTTTTTCCAGAAAATTAGTTTTGTTGATTTTATCACTTGTAAGATCGGGGTTATCATCACTTTGTTTTTCAAAAATACCACTTGTAGGAAGATTACATCAAGTTCAACTTAATGACCTTGATGAATCACTTGTAGGAATAACCAAAACCACTAGTAAATACGAAATATAACAATTTCAAGAAAACTACCACTTGTAGATTTACCAATCAAGCATTTTCAAGAATGATGCCGATTCCTGCTCCACGATTACCAACTTGGGAGCTCCGGCAAGTCAGAATTTTAGTTTGAAAATCCTGTCACCCAAGCCTGACCAGCCTTGGGTGATTTTGACTCACATCTATCCCACCATCTTTTTTATTTGTAAAATTCTTTTGCGTCCTTCACTTTTCCGTCAACCATCTTTTCGAAAATATGTTTAACTTTTCCATTAAACACTTTTTCAGCATCAAGTTCTTTCTTACCAGCAAAGAATTGATCTGAAATCTCAATTTTACCAACTTTCAACTTCAAATTTTCTTTTGACAATGGCAGAAAATTTTCATCATTCATCTCTGGAACGGAATTCTTCTCACTTTTCTCAACAAATGACTCCTCTGATTTTATGGAATCAGATTCATTGTCAGAACTACTTTCTGATATAACAACCCATCTTTGTTTGTTCAAATCAACTTTTCTTTTGTAAAAACGTTTTGAAACATTATCTGTTTCAAAAGTCGAATTTTCAAACACATTAGATTTCTCAGTTGGTTGCTGCTTTTCATCAACATGTTTTTCTTTTACTTTTGGGTTAAAAGAAACTCCCTGTTGTGTGTTGTTGTATTGTTGACAGTTCCAAGCAATATGTCCAATCTTGTGACATTTGAAACATTTTCTTCTGTCAGCTCTTGGTGCATATTTGTTCAAATTCTTCTTTCTTTCAGCAAGAAACTCTTGATTTTATTGTCTCTAGAATGGTTTCTTCGGTTCCTCTTCAGCACTTCATCCTGCAACAAATTTTGTGTCTGGTTTATAAGTTTTCTCATTTTTATAATTTTCTGGTGGATGATGGAGAGGGTGAAACCCGAGCTTTAAAGTGTTTATCTTACGTATGTTATTCAGTTTTAAGTAGTTATATGTGTTGAATAAGTTAACTACGAGTATTGGTAATTTTACAGGATAATCGCTTAATTTGGTGAAGTTACGGAGTTTAAAGAGATGCATACTGGGCCGACAACAAGAGTTGGGTGAATGAATTTTCATAAAAAAAAAAAGAATAAAACTCATCATCATCTAATATCAAGTGGACTACTTAGGAGTTTTGGTGGCACCTTTATTTTTGAAGCACAACAAAAGTCAACAACATTAATTAGGACATCACATGAATTAGAAGAGGTGGGCTTCATCATTATATTGGCAGATCTTGGTGGGTGACAACATTGGAGAAACAAGGGCAGCCGGCAATTGTTTTGGGGGCCCACGATTTAGAAGACACGTATACATTTTGGGGGGCTGCGCATGTTGTTAGAGTATGGGCCGATATATGGGACTTGTGTGGGCTCGCAGACTTGTGGGCTGTCTTGTCAACAAATCATCATCACATTTGGGCCGAGAGATGCACTTGAGGTTTTGATTTTTTTATTAATATCATTGATCATCATCGATCGGAGGAGAGTTACGGTTCGCACAGGGAGTTACGTTTTTGGCTGCTTTGCACGCAGACCGAGAAAGAGAAAAGAGGATTTTTGTGTTGACGACTTTGAACGCGATGAACGGCTAGCCTCTTCGGTTTCACCCCGGTGTAGATTATTGTAAGAATTGTAGGGTTTATGCATTCGTATTTTGATTTGATTTTGTGACAAATTGTTTAGTATTTGAAACCTTCGATAATTGTCTTGCATTTGTTTCGAATTCGTAAATTGTCGAGTGATGATAAAATTTGACTTTGCGAAATGGTTATGTGCACTTATGCCTTATCGTAGGTTAGGATTTACATGTCCGAGGTAACGAAGTGCATTACGATCCGTTGTCTATGACGTCGATAGCAATTGGCACCTAAGCTTCTTGATAGTAATCCGTTAATCACTATATGCAATTGAATCAAGTTAAAACATGTAGGAACCCTAGGTCTTGCAGTAATCGAACCGGGTGTGGAACTTGTCTCTAATTTCTTGTTTTAATCATTTAGTAATTTAGTTGCAATTTTAGTTAATCACAAGTGTTTTAGATAATACCCATTATCGGTTCACTCCGATTTATTTTAAAAACCAAACAAATAAATAAAAATAGCAATCTTCATAATCATCTTGTACATTATTTGTAAATAGTCTAACTAATCGAACGGATCGTGCAATACTGACCACATGCTCTTCGTGGATTCGATACCCGACTTACCCTAGCTACCTAGGTTTAATTGGGTTTTTGACTGATCGGGACGACACGGTCACGTCAAAATGGCGCTGTTGCCGGGGAGCTAGTGCGCTTAGTATTTCATTGCTTGTTCGATTTTAGTTTAATTTTTCCTTCCTGTATATTCGTGATTTTACTTTGGGTGGTCGAGCTTGTTTGTGCAGGTACATGTTTTGCAGGTATCATCTTTCAATATGAATTGGGTAGATGATGATCCGTGTGAGTGTTGCGGAAGCGGAGAGCATTATTTAGAGGATTGCTCTGTCTTCTACGAAAAAGTTCAAGCCAACAAGGATCGGGAAGACTACCTCAGCGGATTGTATGAATATAGGAGGGCGGATTATGAAGATTTCAATGGTCCATCCTCATATTATCCATACGATAATCCACCACCACCACATTATCAAGAGTACTACTATGAACCCGAATTGCCACATTTCTCAAGTTACCGGGAGGTGTATGATGATTATTATAATGAATACCCTCAACCGGCATACGAGGAACCTCAAGACTCAATAAGTTCCAAATTTGATGCTCTCATGAATGCTATGAGTACCCTTACAGCCGAAGTGAGGAAAGAGTTTGAAGTAAGAGATAAAGCTCATGAAGACTTGGCAAAGAAAGTGGGTCATCTCGCCGAAGAATTGGCTCAACTTAGACGAGACCAAGAGGTGTTGGCTAGTGGTGCAGTGGTGGATGGTGATGTGGTGGAAGAGGTTATCGATCTTCCCGAGCAAGAAAATGAATGTTTGAACCGAGCGGAAGACATCACGTCGCGAGACGAGTCGCATCCGAAAGATGCCCACGTTCATATCCATCCTTCTCCCATACTTATCACTCCAACCAACAAAGTTGGAGATGCGGGTTCGGGTATAAGGATTCGAAGGGTGGCGTTGCAAGACATAGGCCAGTTTAGTAAGAAGCGACCCCAAAGTTGTACAATATGCATGCCGAGCAAAATAAAAAGAGAATGGATCCGACATGCCAAATACCGAGCGTATGTAGGCAACTCGGTAGGAAAATGTGCACTTCGACCACCATGAGAGGCAAATCAGGTATAATTGTTGTAGAGTTTGTACTATTATTCGTTTTATTTTATTTTCTTAGTTAAATGAACGTTGTGGGTGTGTTCCCTATATAACCCTCACGAGACCTACTCGTCCTCTCGAGCTATCGGTAGGTTTAAAAGGGCTTGTTGCATAAGCTAAATGCAACCGTGATTCCTACGAAAGTGAGTTAGGTTTGTTGTTATTGTAAATTATTTTTTTCCCACATAAATCAAAGTAATTAATGTATGACTTGGTAATATTTTTATAAAAGTGGTAGAACTAGGTATCTAATAAATTTTAATGGTTGTGAGAAGCATACTTCTACACAAGGGTTTAGATTTGTAGGTACACCATGTTCGCGGGACAACCATTTTTGTGACGAGAAGAAGAAGACAGGAGCATCTAATGACAAATATCAGGTGCATGCGTTTCCTTTTTACCTTGATTCTTAGATTAGTAATAAGTGGAGTGTAATTGTATTTTATTTTATTTTATTTTTTCGGGGTGGAATTTTGGGGGAGATTAGCCGTGTCACATCCCTTGTGCGTTTTAAAACTCTAGTTCTTACACATTGAGGACAATGTTTACCTCAAGTGTGGGGATGGGGGAGTAGTAAAAGTTTTTCGATTTTTGACCCGTTCATTTAAACACTACACATTGAGGACAATGTTTACCTCAAGTGTGGGGATGTGGGGAAAATTTCAAAAAATTTTCAAAAAATGTCTTTGTTTGAAGCGATCTAAAAAAGCACAAATAACTAAGTTAACGAGGGATGACACAACCCATTTGGTCTTTTGTCATGGTCAAGTTCAAATTAATAGCATGACGGGTATTTAGCGGGTGGTTATTTGGGAATAATTCGCCTAAGGAACTAGCAATTTATGCATATCACATACCATATCCTTATACGTGAGGTTTTGAGCCACTTTTATATCATAGAATTACATATACATGTTTTTTTTGTTTGAGTGGACCATTAGTCGCGTATTGTAGAACTTGCAACTTTTGATACGTTCGAGACCATAGACCGAATACAAGCACGAGAATGATTAAGACATTAGGTAAACCTTTTCCTTTAAAACCATTTATCCATCCTTACCCAAATAAATCCCCTAGTCGCCCACTTTGAGCCTAAACCTTTCCTTTGACCAACCCATTTAGCCCACATCCGTTAAACCTTTTATTTTTAAACCCGTGTGATGAAAATTCGATTATAGGTGTATTTGATTGTATAGTTGTGTTTCGTTAAAAAAAAGCAAAAAAAATTCAGAAAATGTTGTGAAAAAATAAATAAATAGAAAATCATTGAGAAAAGTACAAAAATACGAGTTAGTAGTTGTTGAATAAAAGGCTAAAGTTGTTGTCTTGTAGTTGATGTTTATAGTTTAGTTTTGTTTAAAGCAGTCGTTTGTAATAAAAATCGAATTTTTCATCACCTTAGCCACTTAATTTTTTTTTCCTATTCCATACCCTTAGCCTAGCCCCGTTACAACCCTTACAAAGACCTTATGACTTGTGCTTAGTATTTGTGTTCGGTGGTGGAGAACGATTGAGTTGTAAGCCTATGCGGTTACGTGTTCTAATCGGTTTGAGTGATTATTTCAAAAGCGCTAATGCATCAACTATTAGCCAATTTTAAACCGAGTGAAGAGAACATTGTGAGGGATGTGCATGACTTGTTAGTTTTACGGGCGGGTTAATCTTGGATAACCATTTAATATGGGATTATTCACTTTTCCGTTAAATATTTCATAAATTGTAAAAAAGTTTGAACCAGGTATGACACTAGACCTTAACCTTAGTCTCGGGAATGGGGAGTGTGTTTTTCGTTCGACCCACTTGAAGTGAAAGACAGATTTGCTTGAGGGCAAGCAAACGACAAGTGTGGGGATGTGATGGAGATGGTGAAACCTGAGCTTTCAAGTGTTTATCTTATGTATGTTATTCAGTTTTAAGTAGTTATATGTGTTGAATAAGTTAACTACCAGTATTGGTAATTTTACAGGATAATCGCTTAATTTGGTGAAGTTACGGAGTTTAAAGAGATGCATACTGGGCCGACAACAAGAGTTGGATGAATGAATTTTCATTAAAAAAAAGAATAAAACTCATCATCATCTAATATCACGTGGACTACTTAATTAGGAGTTTTGGTGGCACCATTATTTTTGAAGCACAACAAAAGTCAACAACATTAATTAGGACATCACATGAATTAGAAGAGGTGGGCTTCATCATTATATTGGAAGATCTTGGTGGGTGACAACATTGGAGAAACAAGGGCAGCCGGCAATTGTTTTGGGGGCCCACGATTTAGAAGACACGCATACATTTTGGGGGGCTGCGCATGTTGTTGGAGTATGGGCCGATATATGGGACTTGTGTGGGCTCGCAGACTTGTGGGCTGTCTTGTCAACAAATCATCATCACATTTGGGCCGAGAGATGCACTTGAGGTTTTGATTTTTTTATTAATATCATTGATCATCATCGATCGGAGGAGAGTTACGGTTCGCACAGGGAGTTACGTTTTTGGCTGCTTTGCACACAGACCGAGAAAGAGAAAAGAGGATTTTTGTGTTGACGACTTTGAACGCGATGAACGGCTAGCCTCTTCGGTTTCACCCCGGTGTAGATTATTGTAAGAATTCTAGGGTTTATGCATTCGTATTTTGATTTGATTTTGTGACAAATTGTTTAGTATTTGAAACCTTCGATAATTGTCTTGCATTTGTTTCGAATTTGTAAATTGTCGAGTGATGATAAAATTTGACTTTGCGAAATGGTTATGTGCACTTATGCCTTATTGTAGGTTAGGATTTACATGTCCGAGGTAACGAAGGGCATTACGGTCCGTTGTCTATGACGTCGATAGCAATTGGCACCTAAGCTTCGTGATAGTAATCCGTTAATCACTATATGCAATTGAATCAAGTTAAAACATGTAGGAACCCTAGGTCTTGCAGTAATCGAACCGGGTGTGGAACTTATCTCTAATTTCTTGTTTTTATCATTTAGTAATTTAGTTGCAATTTTAGTTAATCACAAGTGTTTTAGATAATACCCATTGTCGGTTCACTCCGATTTATTTTGAAAACCAAACAAATAAATAAAAATAGCAATCTTCATAATCATCTTGTACATTATTTGTAAATAGTCTAACTAATCGAACGGGTCGTGCAATACTGACCACATGCTCTTCGTGGATTCGATACCCGACTTACCCTAGCTACCTAGGTTTAATTGGGGTTTTGACTGATCGGGACGACACGGTCACGTCAGTGGAATAAAACCCAAACCTTTCTTTTTGAAATTACTGTTATGGTTTTGTTTCTTTTGAAAACCATAACCAGAACTGTAACCCTTTTTCTTGTTCAATCTTTGTTGAACTTTTGAAGTGTACTTTTTAAGTTTTTTAGTAAGATTTATATCTTTTATTTCAGAAATATTAATTTATGTTAATTTGAAAACCTGTTTGATCATATCAGTTTTGACACTTCTTATTGGAAATTTCTCATCAGAATATAATTTGTCTGAATCATTCAAAGTATTTGCCACTTTGATTGGTCCGTCATTCAAATTAGATTTTCATCATCATCATCATCATCATCATCATCATCATACTCAGTAAATCCCACCAATAGCAAAGCAAAGGTAGGGTCTGAGGAGGGTAATATGTAGACAACCTTACCTCTACCCCCGTAGGAATAGAGAGGCTGCTTCCAGTGAGACCCCCGACTCGATAGTAGTTTTGCATCAAGCCTTGGACATAAGGCACATAACACTCAGCAATCGGGACAAAGACCGATTAGTGCATGTACCCTTTTGTCTTTCAGCTATCAACGCCACCACATGATGCATGATTAACCGTCCTCAACTTTTAACGTTATTTTCACAAAATTAGTAAAATAACGTTAAAATTAGTGCACTTTCACTTTTGCCCCCCGATGGCCCACACATATATACATTATATGCGCATACCGCAAGCGGGGCGTATTCAAATTAGATTTTGATAACATGAATTCTTTATTGTAAACTCGTTTAACCGGTGAACTCGGACTCTTGTCTGACGAACTCAAACTTTCAGATTTAGACTCCGACTTTGACTCTTCATCCATATCCAACACCTGATCAACCACTTTCTTTAACAACTCAGACTCATGATCAGTGTCAAATGCTGTAAATGTGACATCAATGTTGTCTGGTGACTCATCAATGGTTTCAGACATTAACTTTATGTTAAGTACCTTATTTAATCGTTCCTCATTTGGCTTTCTGGGAGAATAACTTTCATAGATCGGGGGCGGACACTTGTTATATTTGACACTTTGTTTCTTACCAGTATCCTCTTCTGTCTTTTTATCTTGGAAAGCTTCAAGACCTACAACAGTAGGATAAACTCGATCAATCAAATAATCACAAGTTGTATAACTCAATAGCAATCTTTTGATTCTTTCACTTTCAATCTTTTCGAGTTCCAAATCCTGCTTCAGTTTTGCACAATCCTCAATATACTCATTAATGACTTTCTGCTTAGTCATTAGTGTTGAACTCATCATTGTCTGAGCAGCTCCCATTTCTAGATTTGTCTTGTTCAGACTATCAACTGTCTTGTTCAGCACATCATACGACTCTTTCACATACTTCACATCAGACAACAATTTTTCTTTCAGCTCTTCAAGTTCACGAATCTTCTTGTCTTTCTCATCACAATCCTTACAAGATTCCAAACATTTCAGACAAGGTTTCGTGATTTCAACAATCTTTTCTACCTTGACAACTTTCTCAACTTCGACAAATTTTTCAACTTCAACAATTCTCTCAACTTCAACTATTTTCTCAACTTCGATGATTTTTTCTATCACCTTCTCAATCATTGGTTCTTTATCAAATTCTACTTTTATTTCACATTCTTCATTTTCAACCTTCTCTGTTGAACTTTCTTCAACTTCTGCTTTCTCAGCTTCCATTTTTTTCTTTTCTTCAGCAATCCTTTTTGTTTCCAACTCTCTCTTCAGTCTGGCAGCCTTCTTCTCATTCAGCATCTCAACCTTATCTGCAAAGAACAAATTAAAATTATCAGGATCCAGACCTTTTCTAGCTTTATTAATATATTCTTCTTCATCATCGGTATCTGCATCACTTCCTAATTCTGGAAAAATCGGTATTCTTTTCGGACTAGATTTGACTTCTTCTTCTTCCAGAATTCTAGCAACAAGACCTGAACCGGGTGGAATGTATTTGTCCCAGCTAAACCCTCTGCAACCTTTTCATCATCTTGATTAACAAGATAATCTTTTTTCTTTTCAACATCAATGGCACGAGATGAAGATGGTTGTTGATTAATTTGATCAAAATTGATTTTTGATAATAATCATTCTTTTCTTGTTTTCCGGTTGCTTCTTTATTTTTGCATTCCCGTTTAAAATGTCCCCTTTCTTTGCAACGAAAACAAGTAACCTTTGATTTGTCAAACCCTATCGGAGATGCACTCATTTCATGAAAATCATCTCTACCGGTGATTTGTTGGATTTTTTCTGCTTTTCTTACAGCACTAGTTAACACCATTTGATATCCATCAATTCAAGTTCTACAGCATCAATCTGGTCATAATCTTCTTTGGTGAGCATTGGATTTCCAATTCGTCCAGCAACTAAACTTTCATATGACTCTAAGATAGCAACAAGTGATGCCATGTGTTGTTTAGCTATTTCTGGAGAGAGATTTTGACCATTTTGAATATTCAATGTGACATTGCATTGCAGATTTGTTGAATTTTATCGTTGAGGACTTGGTGTTGTGAAACTTGGATCAAAATTTGAATACGAAGATGAATATCCACCACTCTGAGTTACTGTGCTACCATTTGTTCCAGAAGAACTATCAGCATTGAAAGCAGTCTTAATCTTTGGACTTGGAGTAGTCTCAAATTTGTTTCCTCTGTAGTATAAACTGACATCTTGTTGAGCATTTGGATTATTCATGATAGCCGTTTTCTGAATGTCCAATTCATGTTCTTCAATTTTCTGAATAAACTTTGCCAAGTTCATACTTTCAGATTTTCTCATGTGTTTTAAGATCAACAAATATGTTCCCCATTTTTGCTGTGGTAGCGCATCGGCTAGTTTATCAACCCATTCATCGTCGTCTTTCTTTATTTCCAATCTTCCCATTTCTAAAACAAGATGACAATATCTACCAATAGTCGCTTTTGTTGTTTCTCCTTCAAATGCAACAAATAAATCAAATGACTTCTTTAATAAAGGTTGTTTGTTCTTTATCATATCAGCGCTTCCTTTAAACTTGTTAATCAACGCCAACCAGATTGATCTCGTAGTTCCTTGATGTTGGAGTAACACGTAGATATCTTCTTTTACGGATTGTTGGAGAAGACTAATCATCAATTTTTCACTGGTGTATTTCAATTTCTCAACTACTGAAAAGCCACTAAAGGCTTTTTCAATCCCACGTTCATTTTTCGGTTTAGTATAATCTACATCTAATGAACACCATGCATCAAACTTATATGCTTGCACCCAGTTTTCAAACCTATTTTGCCATCCTTTAAAGTCTTCGATGTACATAAGTTTTGGAGGCTTTTGAGATGTTCCTGTTTCATTTTCGATTTCAATTGTTTTAGCAGCAGTAACTGGAGCAGCTGGAGCAGTTGCAAAAGCATTGTAAAATTCCTCTTCCATGTTTCAATACCCTGTATCACAAAGTTAACCAAGTTCACACAAAAAGTAAGTTCAAACGAGATGTGAATACACACGAAATAACACACTGAAACGAAATCAGTTTGGTGCGAAATAAAGATTTTCAAACGAAATCAATCTTTGGTGTGAAATAGTGTTTTCAAACGAGATCAACTTTCACACGAAATACCGGTTTCAAACGAAATAGACCTCTGGTACGAAATAGATGATGATTTCGTACGAAATGAAGTTTACACTGTCTATTTCATGCGAAATAAAACTCAAGAAGGTGATTTCGTGCGAAATAGATTCCACAGAGGTGATTTCATATGAAATGAGGTTTTAAAATTTGATTTCGTGCGAAATGATATGACAAATTCACACGAAATAGCCTATTTTGCGCGGAATGCTGCTGACGTCACCATGATCGATCTGATTTTTGTTAAATTGACCAAGTTTTTGTCCGATTTTAAGTATGATTCTTTCAAGGCTTCATTAAAACACTGTTTCGCTTGTTATATGTGAAATTCAATTCATTTTGACCAAGTTTTCACGGTCAATTTTGAAAAGAAGGTGTAGAAGTCAGATTTTTGAAGAAAACAAGCTGAATTTCGGTAAGAACTCTTCCTCTTGAGCTCTGATATCACTTGTAGGATCGTGAGACGATCTAAACGAGTCTATCAGAAGAGTTCTCGGTCTAATCAGAGGCGGAATTCATTGATTAGACTTAGTAACAGCTTGAATCGCTCTTAATTGTCTTGTTTTATTGATTTGACACGATTACAGATCAAACGACATGTCGGCATCACTTCGGTACCGGAATCACGAACGTTACAAATGACAAGGCACATCACCTATATATAGTAGAGGAGATTTCGCACGGAATAGGCAATTGCTATTTCGTACGAAATAGCTATGTTCATTTCGTACGAAATAGCTTCTGCTATTTCGTGCGAAATGACTTCACACCACCCTTTCTTGTTTTGCGTGCCCTGATCAATCTATCCTATTACAAGACTCGATACAAGACGAAGTCGACAGACATATGGACCAACAATCGGTATCCATTACCAAGAATCGATGATCTGTTTGATCAATTGCAAGGAGCTCGATTTTTCTCCAAAATCGATTTATGGTCAGGATATCATCAATTAAAGGTACAGGAAGAGGATATTCCTAAGACCGCGTTTAGAACAAGGTATGGCCAATATGAATTTACTGTCATTCCATTTGGTTTAACCAATGCCCCAGCTGCATTTATGGACATGATGAACCGAATATGTAAACCATATTTGGATAAATTCATAATTTTCTTTATAGATGATATTCTCATTTACTCTAAGAGTAAAGAGGAACATGCAAAACATTTGCATGCACTTTTAAGTGTATTAAGGAAGGAAAAACTTTATGCTAAGTTCTTAAAGTGCGAGTTTTGGTTAGAACAGGTACAATTTCTTGGACACTTAGTCGATCATGAAGGAATTCATGTGGATCCCACAAAGATCGAGGCGATTACCAAGTGGAAAACCCCTGAATCACCAACCGAGGTTAGAAGTTTCTTAGGATTAGCCGGTTATTATAGAAGATTTATTCAAGATTTTTCTAGAATAGCCATTCCTTTAACTAAGCTAACCTGTAAATCCGTTAAGTTTGAGTGGGGACCAAAACAAGAAGAAGCCTTTAGAATCCTTAAGCAAAGATTAACCCATGCACCCATACTAGCGTTACCAGAAGGAACTGAAGATTTTGTAATCTATTGTGACGCTTCTAAATTAGGTTATGGATGGATGTGTGTTGATGCAACGCCAAAATGTTATAGCTTATGCATCCTGACAACTTAAGAATCATGAAGAGAATTATTCAACTCATGATTTAGAATTAGGAGCTATAATTTTTGCCCTTAAGATTTAGAGACATTACCTCTATGGTAGTAAGTTTACTGTTTTTACCGATCATAAGAGTTTAAGGTATGTCTTCGGGTAAAAGGAATTAAATATGAGACAAAGACGCTGGATGGAAATGCTTAGTGATTATGATTGTGATATTCAGTATCATGCAGGAAAAGAAAATGTAGTTGCTGATGCTTTAAGCCGAAAGTATCATGAACAACCAAAAAGGATACGTTCTCTTAAATTAAATCTACAAGTAGATTTAAATGAATAAATTAGAAAAGCACAAGAATCAGTAATCAAGGATGATACTGAAAAGTTGAAAGGAATGATTAAGGAATTAGAACAAGGAACGGATGGAATTTGGAGATTCCATAAGAAAAGAATGTGGATACCTAAACTAGGAAATCTGCGTCATCGTATATTAGAAGAAGCCCATAAGTCTAAATATACAATACATCCAGGAAGCGATAAAATGTATCAGGACTTAAGAAAGAATTTCTGGTGGATAGGAATGAAAAAGGACATAGCAGCCTATGTTTCTAAATGTTTAACTTGCTCACAAGTTAAAGCTGAACATCAGAAACCCTCAGGTTTGTTACAACAGTTAGAAATGCCTGTTTGGAAATGGGAATTGATAACAATGGATTTTGTTACTAAATTACCCAAAACCAAGAAAGGTAATGATACAATCTGGGTGATTGTAGATAGACTAACCAAGTCAGCTCATTTCCTATCAATGAAGGAAACTTTCAGTATGGAACAATTAGCTAAATTATATGTAAATGAAATAGTTTCTTTACATGGAATTCCTTTATCAATTATTTCTGACCGAGATAGTCATTTTACCTCTCATTTTTGGACAAGTTTCCAAAAAGCAGTGGGAACCAAGTTGAATCTAAGTACAGTTTATCATCCTCAAACGGACGGACAAAGCAAAATGACAATTCAAACAATGGAGGACATGCTTAGAGCTTGTGTAATTGATTTCAGAGGTAATTGGGATGATCACTTACGATTGATAGAATTTTCTTATAATAACAGTTATCACACCAGTATCAATGCTGCACCATTCGAAGCACTTTATGGACGAAAGTGCCGAACTCCAGTCTGTTGGGCAGAAATTGGAGAAAAACAACTATCTGAACCTGAGATAGTACAAGAAACAACAGACAAAATCATTCAAGTCAAGGAACGACTGAAAACAGCACGTGATCGACAAAAGAGTTATGCTGATAACAGACGAAAGCCATTGGAATTTCAGATAGGAGATATAGTATTATTAAAAGTCTCTCCTTGGAAAGGAGTAATTAGATTTATAAAAAGGGGAAAGCTAAGTCCCAGGTATGTTGGACCTTTCAAGATTATTAGAAGAATAGGACCTGTAGCCTACCAGCTACAACTGCCAGAGGAAATGGCAGGAATACATAATGTATTTCATGTATCGAATCTCAAGAAATGCTTTGCCGATGAATCACTGATAGTACCTCTTAAGGATATAGAGGTAAATGAACAACTTAAGTTTGTAGAGAGGCCTCTACAAATCGAAGACAGGAAAGTCAAAAACCTCAAGCACAAGAGATTAGTTCTGGTCAAAGTGAAGTGGGACTCCAAAAGAGGACCAGAATACACATGGGAGCTTGAATCAGAAATGCAAAGGAAATATCCACATTTGTTCTAGTAGACCTCGAGGACGAGTTCTAAAACAAGGTGGGGAGGATATAACAACCCTCCAAAATATTTTATGATGCCCTAATATATTTTAAAATACCCCTATATGTCTCTAAGTACACCCCGTATGTGAAAACCGAGCCCAAAATATGAAATATCATTAAAAATAAAATAAAAACAAAAATTTTGTATCGCTCGCGGGCCGCGTAGCCCTTGGCTACACCTTACGCGGGCCGCGACAGCTAAAAGGCCAGATCGCACCCCGGTGTTGACACGTGTCACATGCGTGTTGAACCTAGTCATGACCCGGATCACCTACGCCTAGACCCCCTACTATGCGGGCCACGTAAGCCTTAAGCTTACCTTACGCGGGCCGCGAGAAACTCGGAAATCAGCCCTATATAAGAGGGCATCGGGCTTCAGTCACAAATCGTTCAATTTCTTTCTCTCTCAACGAAACTCTGATAGTTAGTATAAATTTTGGGTATTATATCCCCCTAATTAATGAAGTTCTGTGATGTGTACAAAATGCAACATATAAATTACATCAATTGTGGCATAAAACTAACCCTTTCTTAGTACTAATGTTGGAAAAAGTGTGTTTTTGTCTTCCTTTCGTATTTTCAGGATTAAATGAGCTCAAATGAACAAAAGAAGCAAAAAGGCAGCTAAATCTAACATAAATACAAGAAAGGGAACAAACGTGGCATGCCCAGCCTCCCCGACAGCATCTTCCCAAGCAAAACAAGAGAACAGAAGGCTGAACACGCCCCGTGCTCAATGAGCAAGGGGGCGTGCCCAAGTGTCAGCAGAAAAGACAAAGCTGTAGAAGCTTCTATCACCCACCACGGGGTCGTGCCCAGCGGACACGGGGCCGTGGTCAACTCTATGGTTCACAGAATCTTAGGAAATCTTTATAGTACAGATACGCTTCTGCACAAGGGGGGCGTGCCCAGCGGACACGGGGGAGTGGTCAACTAATGCAGACAAACTGCAATTAATGAAGACAGAGAAGAAGGATGGACACGGGGCCATGCCCAATGGACACGGGGCCGTGCCCGAGCTGCTGTTCAGGCTATAAATAGGGGTGCTTGGCTCATTTGCAAACCATCCCTTGGCACACCACCTCTCTCATACTTCACCCACCACCCACCACCATCACAACACCATCATCCACCACCATCATCCATTGTCCATCATAGAGTGTGTGAGTCGTCTCGGGATCCAAGATTAATCGTAAGAGTTCTTGACAATCAAAGGCCATGGTTGCCTAAGTCTCTTACATCACTTGGTGAAGACAAGTGTCTAGTGTAATACTTTTTATTTTTAATCTTTTCGCACTTTTTACTTGGTTATGTATTAATGACTTTAATAACTAGTTTCTTATGTTGAAGGTGATTCTTCCTTATCCTTTGTCCGTGGTATCTTGGCATTATTTTACTGTCTATATAAAATAAAAGATTTTCACCATTCATATCTCCACGGTCTATATGGAGATATGTTGGCTACCTGGTCGGGGGTTAAGGGAACGGTTTGGTAAGAGTCTTGCCTTGTTCAGTGTATAGATCCTGCAAGGACCTGGGTCAAATTTAGTAGGATCTCCTTCAATACCCACCGGTATTGGATGGCGGGGGTCCAAACTCTTTGATCCCCTCATATGTAAGCTACTATTAATACTTTAACCCGACTATTTAGGACTGTATCCCTGCTGACTCAGACTACTTAGCCGAGGGTAACGTCACATCCAAAAGAGGGGCCTACCATAATATGTATTAATAACTTAATTAATTATCTTTCAATAATCTGACCCTTTAGGATTGTATCCTTGCTGACTCAAACTACTGGGTTGAGGGTAACATCACCTTCAAAAGAGGGGCCTACTACAATAACTAAGATAATCTCTTAAAAAGTTCAAAAGTGCGGAAATAATCAAAGGTTACACTAAACACGAGTCGGAGCCAAGTGATTCATCTTGTCTATCTGTTTTTATTTTTATTTTATTTTTCATCATTTTTAGTTAGTTTTTATTTTTCTTATTTAAAAACCTTTTTTCTAACTTTTGATTTGATTCGACGTTGAGGATAAACCGGTACTAAAAGCTCTTGTGTCCTTGGACGACCTCGGTATCTTGCCAACACTATACTACGCTCACGATGGGTGCAGTTGCCCATACGTGTGTTTGGTGTTAGTAAAATATCATGTTTTATAAATTTAAAACTTGACTAACGTGTAAAAAGGTCTTAAAATTATATACACACCACACACGCATCATTCTGCTCCGTTGTAAGTATTATAACCCCAGTTTCGTATTAGATACGCTGCCCGATTGATCCAGGATTCCGTAACGATTGTCGTGGTTCTGCCCGACGTAGTTGTTGGAACACTGTCTCAGGGAGGGTATCATTAATATAAATAAAGGGTTATTATACTAACATATGTACATTTGTGTAAATTATAGATTAACACCAGGAAACCCTTAAACGAAGTCTAAGACAGCAATGTGAGTTTATCCTCTTTTTGTTAATCTTTTTGTAACTATTTTACAAAACCTTAAATGTTTTACAATGTGATTAAGCAGTGATTGAGTCTTTGTAGTTCTTCAATTACTGCCGGTATGTTGGGGTTTTGTATACAAAATGTCGAACACCTTACAATTGGACAACGAGTTAGCCAATGTGTAATATGACCCACCAGTCAGGATTGACAGTACTGAATGAGTAATTGTGTAGAAATAAACATTGTGATCGCTCTCAATACTGTGTTAATTGATAAAACTCTTCTTGATTAAACTGGGATTCACTCACCAGTATTTCCCACTGACAAATGTTTTTAAAACGCGTTTCAGGTAACACAATGTGAAAGCAAATTAGGAAAAAGCCAGCTGGAGAGCACTGACGGCTTGGAAAAATGTGGCTATAAGAGTTACCTAAAAGACGATGTTTTAAATTCAATAAAATAGGGTTTATCCCTATAAACATGTTGTAATAAAGAAACTTGGGTTTTACCCATGTGGTTATTCATATAAAATATGGTGGTTTTACTCTGATAAACATTTCCTAACAACGGTCCTGATGAAATTTACGCTGCTAAAATAATAATCAATAAAATGATACCACCACAACAAATGTTCGCAGCCGCCTGTTCCCGGGACAGATAAGGGGGCGGGGGTTGCAACAGAAGGTGGTATCAGAGCTAAGCCACTGATTCAGCCAGAGAAGTGTTTTGCTGACATCAATATATTATCCAAATTATTAGGAAATAAATTATGAAAATACGTGCATATCTGTATTTTATTGTTATATGTTATTTGACTATTTGTTAGTTTACAGTATAAGTGATCAAGAACCCTCAGACGCGTATCGTCAGTTGTCCGATTCACCTTGGAGTGAAGATACCTCTTCCCAGCCTACCCTCTCTGGGTATTCCCTTGATCAGGAAGAAGGGATGTTTGCTTTTAAAGCTCAGTCTGAAGAGCCATTCCCTCAGAAAAAGAGAGGATGGTTCAGTAAGGGAGCATTTGAGCGTAGAAAAAGAATGCGAAAGTTGCAATAGCAAAGAGTCCTAGCAGCCGCTAAGCGAGAGTCAGCTGCCTATACCCAGGATATGCTTAATATGAGCTTAGCCAATTTCCATATCCTAGCAACAACTGCTACCGATCCAAGTCTGGAACAACTAGTAGCCCCACAACCCTTACCTTTAATTCCCACTCAGCCGATGGAGATAGAAATGCATGATTTCAACCCTGAGGAAATACCTAGGATACTAGTCCCTAATCCCTTAGACCCAAATTATGATCCATGGTTTGATGATCTTAGGGATTATGTGCCACACTACCACTTAAACGACGAAACCTTGCCAAACATAGCAGCGTATCCAGGTCTGGACCCTCTAGATCCCTATTATGACAACGATGAATACATTAGGGAGATTTTAGAGAATCCTTACCCTCAAGAGAATCCCATGCCACAATATCCCGACCCAGTCCCAGCACCTGCATCCCCAATGAGTGCAGAGAATTTGCAAGAACTCCGAACTTTCGGAGAAAAAATCTTAGAAAGTAATGAGAGGATGAGGTATGTAGGAGAACAACTCGTTTGGAAATATGACGAGCGTCAGATGGATTTCGGGAGAAATCCATATCCATGAAAGTGGTGATGGAGTTGGTAATAATAATAATATAAAATAATAATATATTGTAGTATAGACCAATTTGTGGTTAGTGATGCATAATAGTATTGTAATTTTAATTCCTATTTTAGTGTATATTTGACGCATACTATATAAAAAGAGTAAAGTCGCAATGCTCGACGCTTTTGACCAATATGTGTGTTGTACGATTGTTGCCTAAATTATTAACTATTCTGTGATATTAATAACTGGTAGCAGATGAATTTTGAATTCAACTTCTCTGTATGGCGGTAGACCTGGTAATTCTTCTGGGAATACATCTGAATATTGAGATACTACGAGGATATCTTTTAATTCTTTTCCTTTAGTGTGAATGATTATGGAAATCATATACACTAGTGACCCTTTTCTTGCACAGCTTGCTGTTTTCATCACAGAGATGAATTTTGTGGGTCTAGTTGGCGTATCTCCTTTAATTGTGATCTTTTCACCTTTTGGTGAATTTACTTGTATTGACTTTTGATCACACAGAATACTGGCTTTATTGGCTACTAACCAATCCATTCCTAATACAATATCAAATCCTGCCAGATTCATTGGATAAAGATTTGCAATGAACTTTTGATTTAAAAATTCTATTCTTGCTCCCTGCAAGATTTCAGTAATCTTAATGGATTCTCCATTTGCTTTTTCTACTAGACATTCTTGTTGAAGTTTAGTTAATGGTTGGTTGAGAAGTTTGCAAAATGAAGTATTAATAAAACTTTGGTTCGCACCAGAGTCAAATAATACTTTAGCAAAAACATCATTAACTAAAAACGTACCGGAAATCACATCTGGAATCATCTTTGCTTCTTCGGCTGTCAAAATAAATGCCCTAGCATTCTTAGTAGTCTTGTTGTTCATGGCTAGAGCTAGTTTCGGACAATTCAGTTTGATATGCCCTTTTTCTCCACAATTGAAGCATACTCCATTACTGGGTTTCTTCCTACAATCTTCTTCTTTATGTCCTGGTATTTTGCAGTAGTTGCAGTAGGTGGAGCATCTTCCTGAATGCTTTTTCTTACAGACTTTACAGTAAGGTGTAGAGGTAGAACCTATATTTTTCCCACGGTTAGAATTACCGTAGCGAAATTCCCGGGTAAGCCTTTGAGCTAGGTTCTTTCTATGGTTTTCTTTTTGTATACGTACTAGTTCATCAATCTAGGTATTTGCTAGTTCTACAGCTTCTTCTATGGTTTGTGGTCTAGCTGCCTTGACTACATGTCTAATTTCATTGATTAATCCCCAGATGTAACGGGAGGTTAACACTGGTTCTGGTGATGCTAGGGTTGGCACTATTCTAGCATATTCAAAGAATGTAGTAGTGTAACCCTTGTTGTCTACTCTAGTCATTCTAAGGTTTAAGAATTTATTAGCTATCTGCTCATTTTCATTAGGAGGACATAATTTCCTTTCAACCATATTCTTAAACTCAATCCATTCCATATTATAGACTCTATCACTTCCTCTAGACTGGAGAATAGTGTTCCACCATTCCAAAGCTGCATTCTTAAATAAATTGGAAGCAAACACGATTTTGTCTTCTTCTGCACATTTACTTATTTTTAAGACTGCCTCAGTCTTTTCTAACCAGCATAGAGCTAGAATGGGTCCTTCATTGCCCGATAATTCTACTGGTTTACAAGACCAGAATTCTTTATAAGAACAACCATAAGACATGGTTCTTTTTCTTTTTGGAAGGCAATTGAAGTAATGGTCCATTGTTCACGCTGTGACTAGGTTCACTAGTGACCGCTTACTTCCATTATTACTGTTATTATTTTCTGCTTCCCTAACATTTTAGATGATAGCTGGCATAGCATTTCTAATTCCTTGGGTTACTATGTGTCGAATGACACTGTTATTTATCTGGTTATCATTATTCTGGTTTTCCCGATTTGCGTCGTTAGCCATCTGAATTTACAAACAATTTCCAATTATTAATATTTCAGAGCAATATTTAACGCCAATAATCACACATAAACACATTGATCAAAATCGTCATACATTGCGACATTTACTTTATTTTATATATTATGCATCTATTACTAACCACAACTGGAAATTAAAATACAATACTAGTATGCATCCGTAGTTATTAGATTATCTATATATATATATATATATATATATATATATATTCAAGTCACACAGACACACACATATATATATTTACTATTACTACTGATAGGGGTTCATCCAATATTGCATGTTGCGCTCGTCATATTTCCAGACGAGTCTCTCCCCTATCTGTCTCATTCTTTCACTTCCTTCTAATATCTCCTCACCAAAGGTGCAGAGCTCTTGCACATTCTCAGTGCTCATGGGTTGTGCGGGTACTGGTATCGGGTCAGGAAACTATGGCATCGGTTCCTCATGTGGGTATGGGTTTTCTAGAATCTCTCTGATATATTGGTCATTATCAAAATATGGGTCTAGAGGGTCCAAGTTGGGATAGGGTGCTATTGGGTTTGGTATGGGCTCCTTTAGTGGGTAGCGTTGTTGGTAATCCCTATGGTCGTCAAACAATTGGTCATAGTCTGGAGGATGGGGTGCTGGGACTCTAGGGATTTCAGCTGGGTCAAAAGCAGGTGCTGGAGGTTGGTCTACTGGGTTTTGTTCAATTTCCAAAGGTTGTGTGGGAAAAAGTGGTAACGACTGGGGTGCTATAAGTTGTTCTGGATTAGGGTCTGCCGCCGTGGTAGCTAATATATAAAAATGAGCTAATCTCCTATTAAGTATATCCTGGGTTTGAACATTCATTTCTCTATTAGCGGCTGCTAAGGCCCACTGCTATTGCAACTTTCTCATTCCTTTTCTACGTTCATGAGCTCCTCTGTTGAACCATCCTCTCTTCTTGGGAGGGAATGGCTCTTCATATTGTGTTTAAATATGAAAATCCCTTCTTCGGTGTTAGCCGAATTGTCGCAACCCCCGCCCCCTATCTGTCCTGGGAACGGGCGGCCGCGACCAGTTTTGGTGGTACCTGTACTAGTCATTATTTGGCAGCGGAAATTTCATCAGGACCGTAGTTAGGAAATATTTTATCAGAGTAAATACCACACTTTTATAATATTAAACATATTGGGATAAAACCCAAGTTTTTATTACAAACATTTTCATAGGGATCTGTTGGACTCTGTATGCCCAAGACACATATTAAATTAATGTGGCTAGTACGTTATGATCCAAGTCGAGTCATACCCAATAACAAGCTAGACAAACACTTACAATATTTATTTATGATGTGATCAAATAAATAAATATCAACACTTAGAATATTTAGAAATTGGTTTTCTAAATAATTGCACTTGACAAACTAATAAATTATATGGATAATTTATTTTGAGAGAATATTTTATTTTTGTTATTTAATTGGTTAAATAACATAATAAAAAATAGCATAAGTCTTATAACATATAATGTTATATTTTATAAAAGTTATAAAATATATATATATATATGTGTAAGACTTATATTTTATAAAAGAAATTGTATTTTTTTTTATAAAAGCTTGGCCGCCACCCCCCCCCCCCATGGGGTCTTCCCAAAGATTCTTGTCCAATGAGATTCCATGCATGTTGTCATAAGTTGCATGCATTTTGATTGGATGGTCTTCTCTAAGTTCTTTGGCCAATCATATTGCATGCAAATGCATGTGTTAGTTGATCTCCTATTGGGCAATGTGGGTGGCAAAATCTCTCATGTCTTTTATATTCATTTAGATGAATTTTGATAAGTAAGAACTTGAAGAAGATAGTAAAAATGGCTGAAAATTTTCGGCCCCAAGATGATCATCCAAGAGTTGATTTTATTTGGAAAAATCAAGTGTAAGACTCTAAATAAATCGGGTCATGTATGGTTGATCAAGTAGGCTTTTTCATGTTCATAAATCAAGTGCAAGAACTCTACAACCTCCTCTCATATTTTCGGCCATATGATGGTTTCAAGAGAGTTTCAATAGTGAGTTCATAAGTGTAGAAATCCTAGCTAAAACTAAGGTGTTTGTTGGAAGGCTTTGGGTATACGAGCTTGAGGTCTTCTACACTTGAAGGCAACCGTTCAAGAAGCATCATCTTCTTCATATCCTCTACTCCTTGGAAGGTAGTATACTAAACACCCTATGGTTGTATTTTGATAGCATGCATATTCGTATATGGATCCGGGATTGGGTTTTACATATAAAATGGGTTTTATATCTTGTAAGTAACATGTTTTAAACATAAATACTCCGCTGCGTTTTTAATTTTATTAGGATAAAATTGCTTTGATAAACATGTACAAAACCCTTCAATGGCATCTAGAGCCGCTTATATGAGTGCATGCTTCAATAGACTTAAAATTTTCGGGTTTGGTGAAAACCCTATGGCCGAAATTTTAAGTATGGTTATCCCTTTGTTTTTCAAGATTATATTCTTACATGCATAAATGAATCTTGAAAAATTATTTCATATGGATGATTTGTTTGTTTGGACAAAACTTATCTTTTCGGTTTTTTAGTTCATAACCGAAGATGGTCATAAAAGGGAACCATTTTTTTATGCTTCTTGAAATTAATATAAATATATATTTGGATATATATTTTGGTGCATATAACCTATCTATGACCTTGTGTTGAAAAATTGTGTTGTGATTTATTTATTAATTATTCAATGGGTTGTAATAATTATTATCTTGTCTTCCATTTGTAAAAATATGTAATTTATTTATTTTCATTTGGTATGTAAGTAAATAGATTAGATGCATTTTATTTTACTAGAAAATGTATTAGGATATATTTTGTAAAAGAAGATGCACACAAAAATGCGGTTTTGGTTTTTGCCAATTTCGGGCATAAAGGACTTCATAGTTCTTAACGGGATTTTAGCCCGAAAACCAAAACACATTTTCGGAGCCCAAAGGAGTTTGGAGCTGAATTAAAGTACATTTTGGAAGCTTAAAGAATGTGAAGAAATCACAACACAAGATGAAGACTTGAAGCATTTGGATGCGGGATCAAGTGGGAGTTCACCGACACATCGCTTGTGTCATTTTTCACCCTTTAGGAAGGACCTTTTGGCACACTTGTTTCGGCTAACAAGTGTGGTCAAAATAGTTGGCTATGGTTATGCACCTATTGTTATGTATGTTGTGCTTGTGTGGTTGTTTATTTATGTTGTTTAGATGATATTTGGATATGCATGCTTAACAAACTAATAATCACAACAAGCTTAAAATTGGTTCTTTAAAAGATCATTAAAATTGGTTAATAAAAGGTTATTAAAAATTAATGATTTTATAATAAAATGGGTTTTATTAAAAAGAACCTTGAAAATTTGTTTTCACAAAAGTACCAAGGATTTGAATGCATGCAAATGTATGGTACATATAGTTTTCTAAACTAGAATTTTGAAAACTCAAAAATCCCTTTTATAAAACAAGTCAAACACCATCCTTTTATACAACACTCGAAACACTTGGGAACTCTTTTGTGGGATAAAGGTCACCTAACTACATTTGAAGGAACTTGTATATTCGAGGTGGGTTTACCATGTTTGTGGGATAAAGGTCACCTAACCACTTATGTGAATAAACTCACACGTGTGTGTAAGTTGGACGACTTGATTTGGAAACCATGAACTTAGGGTCACCGAAGCATGGGGAACAAAGGTGTTGATGGGATTAAACATGCCAACTAAACATAAAGATGTTTAACCGATCCCATATGACTAGAAGTTGCAAAGAGTTGCAATTGTCAAACGTTGACTACCTTGTTAATTTAAATAGAGGGATAAAGGTCACCTAACCAATATTTAAATGTAACGTTGGATTCTAGATTTTAATTATTAATTGTCTATGAGACACAAATGGTATTAATAATTAAAATATAATAATATCGAAAATACTAAAATTGAACCTTGTTAAATTTTGTAGATGGCCGCTAACAATATTACCCAAACCGTCCGTAACCTATCACTAGAAAACGATCCTAATCCCGATGCACATCTTATGGAAGATAAGGATGCCTATAACGATTGGATTAAGTATATCGAGAATACTATGCAAACCTCTTGTCTCATGTTAGGAATTCTGATTCCCGAGATTCAAAAGAATTTTTGAACATCATGAGCATACGACATGATTACCCAATTGTAGGAAATGTTCCTAAGGGTAGAACGCTTCGAAACGGTTCGAGCGCTTCATGCGTGTCGAATGGAGGAAACCCAATCGGACTCATCTTATGTCTTTAAGATGAAAAGCCACAATGATCACCTCGAGAGGCTCAATATGGATAAAAGGGTTTTATCCATTCTAACGATCAATGAGGATGGCAACTGGAAAGGGGCACATCAAAGGGAAAGAAAAAGAAAGACTAAAGCGGAACCACCGAAACCAATAGAAAAGAAGGCAAAGGTTGCCACGAACGATCCATGCTTTAAGTGTGGTGAGATAGGGCATTTAAATAGGAATTGTCCAACCTATCACAAAGAGTTGAAAAACAAGAGGGATGCTAGGCAAACCTCAGGTACAATCTTAATAATACATATTAACCTTAATGTTATTTCTTATAACACATGGGTATTAGATACCGGATGTGGAACTCATGTTTGCGATTCGTTGCAAAAGGTTCAAAAGAAATAAACATTACAAGAAAGGAGACTATGTTTTGAAACTTCCAAATGGTTTGGAAATTATTTTAAAATGTCTTGAATGCTCCTAGTTAGACTAGGAACATTATTTAAGTTTCCCTTTTGAGACAATATGTTTTGATTTAAAGTTTGTAAACAATGACATTTATATTTCGATGAATGACATGTTTTACTTTAAAACTATGCCTTCAAATGGTATTTATGAATCGGTTCATAATAATACATCATTTGATAGTTTAATGTACCAATCAATCACCAAGAAACTCAAAATGGATTTGAGTAAGACCTATCCTTGGCATTATTTCCTTGGTCATATAAACAGATGTCGCATGTAAACACTTCGAAAGAATTGTCTTTTGGAAACAAATGAAATTGGTTCATTTGATATGTGCGAATCTTGTTTATGAAGTAATATGACTAAGAGAAACCCTTCAGTGGGAAAGGGCAAAAGATTTCTCAGGTATCATACATTCGAATGTATGTGATCCTTTTAAGCCAATAACTAGGTATGGTGAAAGATACTTCATTAAGTTTACCAGCAATTATAGTAGTTGTGGTTATGTGTACTTGACACAAAGAGGAAGTTTTGAAACGTTCAGAATCTTCAAAAGTTGAAGTACAAAATCAACTCTTTAAAGTTCTTTGTTTCGATAGAGGAGGAATCGGACTCTATTAGATATGGTTCGATCTTTGATGGCTAGAAGCACATTATCTCTATCACTTTGGGGTTACGCTTTGCTCTCTGTGGCCCATATGGCCCCAACCAAGAAAGTGGATACGACGTCTTTTGAAATATGACATGGAAAGGTTCCATCATTATCATATTTAAAAGTATGGGTTGTGAAGCTTATGTGAAGCAATACACCCCAAACAAGTTGGAAGTACGATCCACTGAGTGTATCTTCGTAGGATATCCTAAAGATGATATAGGATATTATTTCTACGATCCAATAGAGCAAAAGTATTTGTTGCTCGAAAGGCAAAGTTCTTGGAAGACAAGTTCCTAATGGAAGGAACTAGTAGAACAGTGGAACTTGATGAGGACCAGGAACCAAAAGCCGATACATGTTTGGTTGATACTAGCACTCAACAAGAGGTTGTTGAAGATGATCAACATACACAAAACGTTCGCAGATCTGGTAGAATTAGTAATCCACCTGAAAGATATGGATTTTTTATGGATGGATGCTATGTGGTAGATTCAGATGAACCAACCACATACCACGATGCAATGTCGAAATCCGATTGCGACAAATGGCTTGAGGCTATGAACGTAGAGATGCGATCCATGTATAACAACCAAGTATAGGAATTGGTTACGCAACCTCTTAACTCCAAAAATGATTGGAAGTAAGTGGGTTTTCATAAAGAAAACATATATGCATGGAAACTTGGATACTTGTACAACGAAACTCTTAGCAAAAGGTTTCACTCAAACTCAAAGGGTTGATTATGATGAGACCTTCTCGCCTATGGCGATGCTAAAGTCAATTAGGATATTATTTGACATACCTGCATAATATGATTATGAGATTTGTAAAATGGATGTCAAAACGGCTTTCCTTAATAGATATCTTGAGGAAGATGTCTATATAGTTAAGCCTGAAAGTTTTGTCGATCCAAAAACATCCTAACAAAGTATGCAAGTTAAAGATATCAATCTATGGATTGAAACAAGCATCTAGAAGTTGGAATCACCGTTTTGATGAAGAGATTAGGGAATATGGATTCATCAAAAACGTTGATAAAGCTTGTGTGAATAAGAAGGCTAGTGGGAGCATTATTACTTTCTTAAGTATTATATGCCGATGACATTCTACTATTTGGAAATAACATTCCAACCTTGGAGGGTGTAAAAGACTGGCTTGAAAAGTTGTTTTTCCATTAAGGATTTTGGTGAAGTCGCCTATATTTTGGAATAAGGATCTATAGGGATAGATCAAGGCGCTAGATAGGTTTAAACTAAAGTGCATACGTTGACAAAGTCTTGAAAGGGTTCAAGATAGAGAACTCTATGAAAGGTTTGGTACCTATTCAAAGAGTGGACAATATTGAATGCGTTTCAATGTCCAAACTCAAAGGATGAGCAAGAAAGAATGAAAGGAATCCCATATACGTCAGCTATAGGATTCATTATGTAATGTACTAAACCGGACAAGTTATGCGCTTTAAGCATGACGAGAAGATACCAGTAAAATCCAAATAACGGTCATTGGATGACTATTAGAAAGTATATTGAAATACCTTAGAAGGACTAAGGATATATTTCTAATATATGGATCTGGTGAAAAGAACTCGTTGTAAAAGGTTACAGGGATGCGAGTTTCGGAATTCGTTGTAAAGGGTTACATAGAAACGAGTTTCCAAACTGATCGAAATGGTCCTCGATCACAATCAGGGTAGCATTGTCCACTACATAATCAGAATACATCGCCGCTTCATTGATTGTGATAATTCATGTGGATCTGCCACTTGAATTATTGCCGATCTAGGGGTAGTCCCTACCATTCAGGACCCCTAGAGATCTTTGTGATAACGATGGTACGATTGCTTAAATCAAGGAACCTCGTGTACATCGAAAGACTAAGCACATTGAGCGGACTTTCAACTACATAAGGAATGAAGTTGAAAAGAGAAAGATATGTATTCGCAAAGTTCACACTGATCAAAATATTGCGGATCCACTCACGAAGCTCCTTGAATGGGCAAAGCATGAAAGGGTCATACTTGTGCCTTAGGACTTCGATATTCTAGTGATTGGATTTGATCTATTTTGTATTTGGATATTGGAACAATTGTTATTATAACTCTTTATGGTATTTTGAGTTATGTTCCATTTTAGCATGTTTAAATCCGTGAATAAGTTACTTATTCTAAATGTCCGTAGTCGATCATAATTGTGGGAACAAATATGAATGTAAGACAATTATGAATTTGGATTGGTGGATATTCATTAGATATGAATATAGAGCAAAGTGTTGCTGCCAAAGTTCATAGATATTTGTGGGATACAAATATTGGACTAACTCGCTCTCAAATATTACTGCATGGAATCATCTGTGATTGATCATAAGTAAATTTGAGTAAAGGAGAATATCATAATATCCTCAGACCTGAGATACATATTGGGTCTTGATATTCACCAAATATTATGCCTTGACTTATTTCTTCGCTGTCAGTAATATGACAGTGCATAAGGCTAAGCTCAGGTATGGTACAAGGTGATTGTGAGAGACGTATGTAGTCAAGATGGGATTTGTTCCTCTTATTCGTTGAGAGTAAGATGTCTAAGGCCTGCTAAGTTAAATCAACAGAGAGTGATCACTCTGTGTCTCTGGATTTGACATGACATCTGTAACGAAAGGATAAATGATAGATTCACCTAAATCATGTTCAAGTAAGGGACTTGAAGGGGATGATGTTATTGAATGGCACATATAGTATTACGTATTAGGGGTAGTAAACCGTAGTTAGGCGTTATTTACTACTTGCATCAATCTTCTATGTATCTTGTGCAAGTGGGAGATTGTTGGACTCTGTATGCCCAAGACACATATTAAATTAATGTGGCTAGTACGTTATGATCCAAGTCGAGTCATACCCAATAACAAGCTAGACAAACACTTACAATATTTATTTATGATGTGATCAAATAAATAAATATCAACACTTAGAATATTTAGAAATTGGTTTTCTAAATAATTGCACTTGACAAACTAATAAATTATATGGATAATTTATTTTGAGAGAATATTTTATTTTTGTTATTTAATTGGTTAAATAACATAATAAAAAATAGAATAAGTCTTATAACATATAATGTTATATTTTATAAAATTTATAAAATATATATATATGTGTAAGACTTATATTTTATAAAAGAAATTGTATTTTTTTTTATAAAAGCTTGGCCGCCACCCCCCCCCCCCCATGGGGTCTTCCCAAAGATTCTTGTCCAATGAGATTCCATGCATGTTGTCATAAGTTGCATGCATTTTGATTGGATGGTCTTCCCTAAGTTCTTTGGCCAATCATATTGCATGCAAATGCATGTGTTAGTTGATCTCCTATTGGGCAATGTGGGTGGCAAAATCTCTCATGTCTTTTATATTCATTTAGATGAATTTTGATAAGTAAGAACTTGAAGAAGATAGTAAAAATGGCTGAAAATTTTCGGCCCCAAGATGATCATCCAAGAGTTGATTTTATTTGGAAAAATCAAGTGTAAGACTCTAAATAAATCGGGTCATGTATGGTTGATCAAGTAGGCTTTTTCATGTTCATAAATCAAGTGCAAGAACTCTACAACCTCCTCTCATATTTTCGGCCATATGATGGTTTCAAGAGAGTTTCAATAGTGAGTTCATAAGTGTAGAAATCCTAGCTAAAACTAAGGTGTTTGTTGGAAGGCTTTGGGTATACGAGCTTGAGGTCTTCTACACTTGAAGGCAACCGTTCAAGAAGCATCATCTTCTTCATATCCTCTACTCCTTGGAAGGTAGTATACTAAACACCCTATGGTTGTATTTTGATAGCATGCATATTCGTATATGGATCCGGGATTGGGTTTTACATATAAAATCGGTTTTATATCTTCTAAGTAACATGTTTTAAACATAAATACTCCGCTGCGTTTTTAATTTTATTAGGATAAAATTGCTTTGATAAACATGTACAAAACCCTTCAGGATCATCCCTATTTTATTGAATAAAACATCTTCTTTTATTTAGGTAACTTGTATAGCCACTTTTCCAAGCCTTCAGTGCTGTCCAGCTGGCTTCTATGTTGGCTTTCACATTTTGTTACCTGAAACGCGTTTAAAAACATTTTGTCAGTGGGAAATACTGGTGAGTGAATCCCAATTTAATCAAGACAGATTTTATCATTCACAGTATTATGGGCGATCTCACAATTATATTTGTTTCCAATTCTTACTTTAATTACCACCCACGGTACTGTCAATCTTGACTTATGGTCATGTTACTACTCACAGTGTAGTAACAAATTTTGTATACAAAACCCCAAATATACCGACGATAATTGTAGAATTACAAATACTGAATCACTGGTAATATAATGTAAAACAATTGAGGTTTTGTAAAAACAGTTTACACAAAAAGGAGATTACTCACATTGCTGTCTTAGGTTTTCTTTAAGGGTTTCCTGGTGATTATCTATAATTTTCACAAATGCACACGCGTTAGTATAATAACCCAACATTTATATTAATGTGTCACACCCCGATTTCTACGTGTCACCGGTGTGCCCGGTGGGGGAGTATCGTGACGTGGTTGGCAACATAATAGTCAAACAACACAATAATCAATATGCACAGCGGAAGCAATTTAAAAATATGATACAACCGAATTTAATATTGTAATATCAAATGTCACAATATTTGGAAGTTTATCCACAGATGGATCGAAATAAAAATAATATTAATGGTTCAACAGACTTCAGGCATCTTAAGCTTGCGAGACTTCTAATGATGCTAAGGAGAAATCCCAGCCAATTTCGCTTAGTACCTACATTTAATCTTTTTGGGAAAATACGTCAGTTTACACTGGTAAATACATTCAACTGACTCATTTTGGAAAATGATTGAAAATTGGTTTGGATGCACATGGCATAAACATTTTATTTAACTTGGGAGAATTATTTAATATTATAATCTCGTGAACGAATTACATGTTCCTTATGTGTTCAGTAGCCCGGATCTTGTCCGGGTTAAAGATCAATAGACACACCACAAGATACTTTTGTGCACCGACGGGTGTACGCCTACACCCCGCGCTTAAGTCGTGGCCATTTCGTAAAATGATGCCAAGGATATCCGGGACATGGTCATTAACCCCCCAAAGGCTTTAAGTAACAAGACTGTTTAAACGAGCCGATCAAATTAGTCAATTACCCACTCAACGGTGGAGGATTTGATGCTCGATCAAGCGGTATGCTATATACCGTAACCCAAGCCCGTATAGGGAAAATAAGTTAAAAGTATTTACCTGAGCAAAGTATAATTCACAATTAGCAAAATGCACGTAGCTTTTACTGGTCCTCCTAATCTGGAACGAAGGTTTTATAATAACCTATTAGAATCCTAACGGGTCTTTAATTAAGCTTAAGCTTAGACCGGCTAGTTTCAAAGATACGGTTCGTACGCACGATTAAGCGAAGACCGGATAGAATGTGATTTAGACCCGACAAGTTTGAAGACTTGTTTAATATGGGTTTGTTATTCACATTCTGGATTTTGAGATAAAACCGTTAAGGTTTGACCCGTTTCGGCTAATTTATGTAAACTTGTTACATAAACCGAACCGTACGCGTAATAAGCGTGACGGGTATTCATGAGAGCTATATACAGGATTCCTAAGTTAATTATGCCTCAAATATATTGTGACATCAGTAAGATGTCTTTCAATATGCCCGAAACGTGTTTAAACACAAACTAGGCCCCGTAGGGGTAGTTTGGTCATTTAAAAGTTTATAAAAGAGTTTAAGTAACAACCTGAGTTACAGGTCTAATGTAATCAGAAAAAATACATAATTTGCTAAATTATATTAATAGGATAAAGTGTATATGTGAAATTTATCAATTATAACCAAACTATGCCCCGTAGGGGTATTTTAGTAATTTCACATAAGCCGAAAAGCTCAAAACTGAAGTCTGAGTTTATCAACTTTTGCTTACTGTTAAAATATCATAATTTAGCTCAAATATCAGTAGGTATCAACCTTAGTATGTTTAAAATAGTTCCAGTGCATACTATGCGCTAAAAACGCTTAATTAGGCGATTAGAAGCCGTTTCCGGGTTCTATATAGAAATCTGATATTTTTATATTTCCAGGAGGTTTAAAATAATTTATTTATCATATCTAATCAGTAGCAAAAGGTTTGGAGTCGTTTAGATATGTAAAACTCATTTTATGGCCCATAAGGGCAAAACCGACTTTTACCGGACTAAGCCTACGACTATGAGTTATGCTCAGCCTAAAATTAATTAAAAATATTTAAAATTCCCAAAATAATATATTACATCAGTGGGTAAATATTTTGATACCAAAAAGTATGTTTAACTAGGCTATACACTAATTACGCCATTTTATTAACATTAAGCTTTAATTTTGCGATATTGAGCATAACTCTAAATCTACAATTCAAAATGATGTCAAACTTTGCATACAAGTTTATATATCAATAATTAAAGTTTCTACTCCTTTACATTTCCAAAAATCACGTTTTAAGGTAATAAGGGCATAACGGTCAACATATGAGCAATTAACGGAAACATGCATATTAATTGGATAACTAATGAACCAAGGTGTATAATCACAGAGGGTTGTACTAACATGTAACCTAGTCCAATTAAAGCTCTGGGGAATTTCTAAAACATGTCTAAACGGGTCAGAACTGAAAGTCAAAGTGAAAGTCAAACTATGTGACTTTCGGTTCCGAACCGGGTCTAAACAGGAAATTGTCGGGTTGAACATGTTTAGACATGTTCTTACACTTATTACTAAGTTATAACAATGATCCAACAGGTTGTATATGATCTATAATGTTAATTATGCATAAATGGCATTTTAAGTATCCTGTTGACTTTTTATAAACTAGTTTGACCCAACTTTTGACCTGGTTAGAGTGGTAATCAGGGGGAACCCTTTTAAGGGTTTATTACCCACATAATTACCTACTCATATCTACTTTTAATTCGAGATTTGACTGAGCCATCATTAATTAATCTCGAAGTCAAACCGTAATTACGACGGTTTGACTTTTAGCTAAATAACTAAGCTAAACTCAATTAAAGAAGGATTAGCTAACTTACTGAAGTCCTATGCACGAGATGTGATGCTTAGAGAAAGATCCTTAGCTCCAGAAGTGCTCCAAATGTGCAGATGAAGGTGTGATCAATGAGTTGCAAGTTAAGGCTTTTATATAGTGAATTTTTCACCACAATTCTTTGACACACAACTCTATTACTGACCACAATCCTCCAACATGTGTCCCTAACGCTTAGGGGTGCCTAGGGGTCCCCCATAATGCAAAAAGATCGGATAAAAGTCGAATACCCGCGAATACAGGCTGCTGGTCGAAATTTTCTGCATCTGACGTCTTGATGCGGCCCGCATAAGATGTCTTAAGGGTCTACGCGGGCCGCATGGACCCTCTGATCAGACAAAAACATTTTTGAGTTGTTGCATCACACCTCTTGGCCCTTTCGAAAGGTCAATTGAACTAATTACTTGCATTTTGATCCCTTATTATTTACCCACAAGGGCTTTAGGACTTATACCCACTTTGCCAAGTCCCTGGACACTTCCGGTTAACCCGAAAAGTCCTAACTTTCAATGTTTACGCTTTAACCCCTCGCACACGAATTTGATCATAATTTTCTCATACGATTACGAAACTTTATGAAATTTATATTGTGCATTCTAGTGAGCATAATTAACAGTTACAAAGCTTCGTGTTTGTCAAAAGGTCACTCAGAGGTATAACTTAAACATGTTGACACATTTAACCCCTGTAGTTTGTAATCTCTCACTTTTAGCTTCGCATGATCCATGCTTTATTCGTTTGATGCTATAAACATCATGTAGGGTTTATGTACAATATATTTATTCACTGTTGGCACTTAGAATACGCATATTCACATACTTTCCATGTTTGTCAACTTTAGTCCTTTCATAATATTCTTTCACACGTTTAAGCATATAACACGTGTCTACACATTATAGGACGTGAATTTTCGAGGTGTTACATCCTCACCCCCTTAAAATAAATCTCGACCCAAGATTTACTGAAATAAATAAGGGTACTTTTCTTTCATCGTGGATTCAACCTCCCACGTGAATTCGGGACCTCTTCGGGCATCCCATTTGACCTTTACAATAGGTACGTGCTTCCTTCGAAGCTTCTTTACCTGTTGATCTTCAATCGACAAAGGTTTTTCCACAAACTTTAAGCTCTCATCTATATGCACATCTGTATGCGGAATTACCAGTGATTCATCAGCGAAACACTTTTTCAGATTGCAGATGTGGAACACATTGTGAATTCCACTGAGCTCTTCCGGTAAGTTTAACTTATAGGCAACTGAACCGACACGTTCGATAACCTCGAAAGGTCCTATGTATCTCGGGCTTAGCTTGCCTTTCTTACCAAATCGCATCACCCCCTTCCAGGGTGACACTTTAAGTAGGACTTTGTCACCTACTTCGAAGTGAAAATCTTTACGCTTTGGATCAGCGTAACTCTTCTGCCTATCCCGGGCAGCTTTGAGACGGTCACGAATCTGGACAATCTTGTCCGTCGGTTCGAACACTATCTCTGGTCCTGATAATTGGACATCTCCAACTTCTGCCCAACAAATGGACGATCTACACTTTCTACCGTATAATGCCTCAAAAGGCGCAGCCTTAATACTGGTATGGTAGCTATTGTTGTAGGAGAATTCGACTAAGGGTAGGTGCTTATCCCAATTACCACCCAAGTCAATCGCACATGCACGTAGCATGTCTTCCAACGTTTGAATAGTACGCTCACTCTGGCCGTTTGTCTGAGGATGGTAAGCCGTACTAAAATTCAAACGTGTGCCCAAAGATTGTTGGAAACTCTTCCAAAAATGCGACGTGTACCTAGTATATCTATCAGAGATAATAGCCACAGGTATGCCATGTAAGGCTACAATCTTATCAACGTATAACTGGGCTAACATGTCGGAGCTATAAGTCTCCTTGATGGGTAAGAAATGTGCTGACTTAGTCAGTCTATCAACTATAACCCATATTGTATCATTTCCTTTCCTTGTCTTTGGCAACTTGGTGATAAAATCCATCGTCACCATTTCCCACTTCCACGTAGGAAGTTCAGGCTGTTGTAGCAAACCTGACGGTTTTTGATGCTTGGCTTTGACTTGCGCACATGTCAAGCATTTAGCTACATGGGTGGCTATAGACTTTTTCAAGGCTATCCACCAATAATTTGCCTTTAGATCCTGGTACATCTTATCAGCTCCAGGATGAACGGAGTATTTGGAACTATGGGCTTCCTGGAGGATGACATCTCGAAGTCCTCCATAAATTGGAACCCATATTCGTCCATTTAATCTTAGAATTCCGTCCTTGCTAAGAGTTAACTGCTCCTCAGTTACTCCTAACTTTTCATTAGGATAGTTAGCTTCCAACACAGCTTCCTTCTATGCAGCTAACAACCTTTCAATCAAATTATTCTTTATCTCCATGCGCTTGGCATTGATTCGGATAGGTTTCACCCTCTCCCTTCTACTCAAGGCATCGGCGACTACATTCGCCTTGCCGGGATGGTATCTGATTTCACAATCATAATCATTTAAAGTTTCCATCCAACGGCGTTGCCTCATGTTTAATTCCTTCTGATTAAACAGATGTTGAAGGCTCTTGTGATCAGAATAGATCACACACTTGATCCCATATAGATAATGCCTCCACAGTTTTAGTGCGAATACAACGGCACCCAATTCCAAGTCGTGGGTGGTGTAATTCTTTTCATGCACCTTTAGCTGTCGTGAAGCATAGGCAATAACCTTGCCTTTCTGCATAAGCACACACCCCATGCCAGTGTGCGATGCATCGCAGTAAACCACGAACTCTTCTATTCCATCTGGCAATGTCAGTACTGGGGCGTTGCTCAACTTTTGCTTCAGAATATCAAAGGACTCTTGCTTCTTAGGGCCCCAAATGAACTTTACTTTCTTCTTAGTCAAGGAAGTTAGGGGTGCAGCAATCCTTGAAAAATGTTCGATGAAACGCCTGTAATATCCTGCCAATCCCAGGAAGCTACGAATCTCTGTAGGCGCCTTTGGTTCTTTCCAGTTCATAACTGCTTCAACCTTAGCGGGATCCACTTGGATACCACGCTCACTAACCACGTGTCCAAGGAATTGGACTTCTCGAAGCCAAAATTCACACTTGGAGAATTTGGCATAGAGCTTCTCCTGATGCAGGAGCTTGAGAATACAGCGAAGGTGTTTCTCATGGTCAGCTTGATTCTTCGAATAGATAAGAATGTCTTCGATGATGAATTTATCCAAGTACGGTTTGCAAACGCGATTCATGAGATCCATGAACGCGGCAGGTGCATTAGTGAGCCCAAAAGGCATCACTAGGAACTCGTAATGACCATAACGAGTCCTAAATGCTGTTTTATGCACATCTTCATCTCTAACCTTCAGTTGATGGTAGCCTGACCTCAAGTCAATCTTTGAGAAATAACTTGCTCCTTGTAGTTGATCGAACAAATCGTCGATCCTGGGTAAAGGATACCTATTCTTGATTGTGACCTTATTAAGCTCACGATAATCGATGCACAGACGCATCGATCCGTCCTTCTTCTTGGCAAACAGGACTGGCGCTCCCCAAGGAGACGAACTAGGTTTAATGAAACCTTTAGCTAGCAGTTCATCTAGCCGTGTCCTCAATTCTTTCATCTCCGTTGGGGCCAACCTATAGGGTGCTCTGGCAACCGGTGCTGCTCCGGGGATGATATCAATCCTGAATTCCACTTGCCTATCTGGTGGCAAACCAGGTAGTTCTTCTGGAAAAACTTCTGGGAATTCAGAGATGACAGGGATGTCTTCTATCTTCGGTTTAGGCTCATCAATAATCACTTGTGCCATGTAGATGACACAACCCTTCTTTAAACACTTGGAAGCCTTGAGCATAGTTACTTGCTCCGGCAATCCATACTGGGTATCTCCCCGAATGGTAAGTGATTCACCAGAAGAAGTCTTTATCACCACTTGCTTTCTGTTGCAGACAATTTGGGCCTGGTTATGAGATAACCAGTCCATACCCAAGACTATGTCAAAACCGGCCAACTTAAAGGGAAGCAGAGATAGAGGAAAAGAATGGTTCTTAATGGATATAACACATCCATCTAACACAGTAGAGACGGTTTCTAGGGTGCCATCTGCTAACTCCACCTCATAATTCACATTTAAGGTTTTGACAGGTAATTTCAGCAATTCACAAAACTTTTTATCAACGAAAGACTTATCAGCGCCTGAATCAAAAAGTACTCTAGCAAAGACGTCATTTACAAGGAAAGTACCTGTAATAACGTTGTCGTCTAGAATCGCTTCCTTAGCGTCCATTCTGAAGACTCTAGCATTAGTCTTCTTGGACTCTTCAGGCTTCTTGGTGTACTTAGGGCAGTTGGTTTTAATGTGGCCCTTTTCATTACAACGGTAGCACGTTGCGTCTTTCATCTTCTTGCAATCCAAGGTTTTATGATCCGTGGACTTGCATATACCACAAGCATAGGTTTTTGATTGAGTCTGTGAGTTCGACTCAAGTCTGCACTTTCCAAAGTGCTGCTTCTTGCAAATTTTGCATTTGGGCTTCTCACCAGAATTATGCCCATCTTTCCTTGACTCCGATCCTTTCTTGTGGTCACCGTTCCCACGGTGCTTCTTGTTTGATCTACGTGAACCATCATCTTCACGTTTTCTCTTCTCAGCCTCTTTGTTTCTCAGCGACCTTTGCCGGTCCGCATCCAAAGTAAGTGACAAAGATATGTCAGCTACAGACCTGAAGGTAGCTGGCCGAGAAGCTTTTACGCTTGCCTTGATTTCCGGGGCTAAACCACCGATAAAACGAGCGATTCTTTTTGGCTCCGGGGTTACCAGATATGGAACCAACCGGGACATCGTGTTGAAGCTCGTTAGGTAAGCTTGACAGTCAAGGTTTGTTATCACCAATGATAGAAAATCAGATTCTATCTTCTCCACCTCATGCTGAGGGCAGTAATTTTCCCTGATAAGGGCAACAAATTGATCCCACGACATGTTGTACAATGGGATTTTTCCGGTGGCTTGAATCAGAGATCTCCACCATGCTAAAGCTTCACCCTTAAAAGACTGCGACACAAACTTGACCACGTCTCTCTCAGCGCATCCGCTGATGTCTACAACCGTATCCATCTCATCCAGCCACGTCATACAGTCAATGGCTCCCTTCTCCCCAGTGAAATCCCGGGGTTTGCAGGAAACGAAATATTTATACGAGCAACCCTTGTCACGGGGTCCCTGATTTAGTACAACCTACTGAGATGGAGCACTGTGGTTCGAGGAGTGTCGATCATCATCTTTCTTCGAGTCATCCTTCTTGGACGGTGGCTTTGAAGGCTATGTAGTTAGGGTCCTACTACGAGTCCCACTATACTCTTCGTACTGCCTTTCCAAGGCCTGTGTAACTGCGCCGTCTATTATTGCTTTCAATTCAGCACCCGTTAAATTAATTCGGGCGTTCTGGTTATTCTCCACTGGATGACTATTACCCTAGTCCGAGTTAGCCATTTTAATTGAACTGTTGCAGAAAACAAGGACAATAGTTTATTTGGGAGTTTATTATGGAATTGTCTTTTATGGCAATTCATTAACCATGGTAACAGAGACCATATTTGGTTAATTTATAAATCATATTTATTTAGGATTTCTATTATAATTTATCCTAATTATAAAACATTAGCAGTTTTATTTGTGGCACAAAAGGCCTAGTCACGTGGACATTTTTTTTTAATTTAATCTATGATTTCAGAGAATCAAAACATTAAGGTATACTGGCACAATAGGCCTAGTCACAAGGACGTTTATAAATTATCAGCTATGATTTTAGAGAATCGACGCATGAAGGTTTGAACCTTGTTCATTACCTTTATTTGACAGGGAGTCATCGCTACCACTGTCTTTTGGCTCATATAGAAATGAGCAAGGCCCGTAGGCATTGTACTACCAACGTATGGAAAAAATATGATCACCTTAATTGATGATCTTAACCCTTGATTCAAAGATCATTAAATTGGGTTAGGAATCTTCTAAAGAATCCTTATACATATAAAATGACGTGTGATTTTAACGAATCACGTCTGCCAGGAGTGTTAACATGTTTTCAGATGTTAACTTGGATTTGAATCTTTTGAACAGGTCTTACCATCTTGGCCTGGTCTTAAAATGACCGAAGGCTAGGTTTCACTCTTTAAGATTCTTAATTAATAATTACATAGGCAGATTATTTCAAAAGGAATGATTTTAATTTATTTATTTCATTTATAATTTATATATGCACATAATGGCAAAACATGAAATTTATAAAACAAACATTCCATTAATTTATTATAATATTACATGCTGCCCTAAACGGGTCTTTTCAACAAACAAATTACCCACGCAGGGGTCAAACAAGTACTTACCCACGCAGGGGCTTAATACACACATACCCACGCAGGGGCTTAATAATATAAAAGTCCACGCAGGGACTTTAAGCAAACATCATACCCTCGAAGGGGTTAACGGAAGATAGACCCACGCAGGGGTCAAAACAAACACACATACAGCGAATACAGCAATATAGGCCCACGCAGGGGCTCAACAACAATTGGAAGGATTCAGTGATCCTTCTTGTTCTTCCCTTTGATCAAGCTTGCCAATCCTTGGAAGAAGCTCTGTCTCTCCCTACGGTCACGGTGGAGGCCTCGCTCTACTTCATCCAACCTTTGTAGGATTTCCTCCCTTTCTGGGGGAGAAAACCGTGGCGGCTGCGATTGCGTCCGAATAATAGGCCTAGGAGGTATCTGGTACCCATGTGTTGGGTACCCTACTCCCCATGGATCCCCATAGGGTCCTTGGGTGTTGTAGTTCGCCGCTACCATGTACGGGTCGGCCTCCGCGTAACCATAGTTGTGGTGAGTCGGCGGTTCAAACGGGTTATACGCCATGGAACCCGTATATGCCGGAATTGGGTTGTCAAAACCCATTGGCGGTGGCTGTGGTACGGCTGGGTTGGAGGGTCCACCCATTTGTGGGTCCTCCTGATGTGGCGGGTAGTGGCTGCCACTGGATTGACGCGGGGAACTGAAATGGAAATCCCCTACTCGTGACGACATGCGCGCACCGGTTCTCCTTCGCCTCGGCGGTTGCGGAGGTGCCGGCTGCACTGGCGGCGGTGGAGGCGGTGGCGTGACTGCCACGAATCTGGAATCTTCAGAGGGATCCTGCTGTTGCTGCGGCTGCTGCTGCTGAGGCGGCGAATGGTGAGGAGGTGTATAGTACCACTCGTGCCTGGTGAACATAGCTTGAAAGCTATCTGGACCAACATAGGATGATCCATGGAAAGAAGATCCGTCGGAGATCTCGATCGGGTGGTTCGGTGTACCACTGGCTGGCTCGACGGGGTCCGTATCCTCGTCCATGTCGTCCGCATGTTCTCCAGAGAAATGATCTTCTGGACCCAATGGGTTAAAACCCACTGGTTCTTGTAAAAGGTTTGCCGGGTTAAACCGGCCCCTAAAAACTGGTGTAGGGTCACCAAAGGAATGATGCGATAAGGATCGCTGTAATGGTATATATGAAGGCTGAGGGTTGTTGGGTTCGTACTCCGGCTGTGGCCCATAAGGGTTTTGGACCGGAGGCGTAGAGCTATGTGATGCCGATCTTCTGGCTGGTTCAAACAAGTTCCTCCTGTTCTGTCGAGGGTCGTCACTCTCGGTAGTAGACGGAGCTCGCGCATGTGATGGTCCAGCTTCATTATCATTGGGGGCGGTGATTGGCCCCTTGCCTCGTCCTCTTCTCCTGAAGAATCTTGGCGGCATTTTGTAAATCCTGTCAATATAGCATGAGATAACAAAACAAAAATATATGCAAAATAAATGACAACACAAACAAAGTGGAATTTGTCCTATGTTATATGTCTAGACTCGAAAGTTTAGAATTGTGCAATTGTGTAACTGAGATTAAACACAAAAGGCTAGTGTTTAATTCACTCAGTGTTGGCTCTGATACCAACCTGTCACGCCCTGATTTCCACGTGTCACCGGTGGGCCCGGTGGGGGAGTATCGTGACGTGGTTGGCAACATAATAGTCAAACAACACAATAATCAATATGCACAGCGGAAGCAATTTAAAAATATGATACAACCGAATTTAATATTGTAATATCAAATGTCACAATATTCGGAAGTTTATCCACAGATGGATCGAAATAAAAATAATATTAATGGTTCAACAGACTTCAGACATCTTAAGCTTGCGAGACTTCTAATGATGCTAAGGAGAAATCCCAGCCAATTTCGCTTAGTACCTGCATTTAATCTTTTTGGGAAAATACGCCAGTTTACACTGGTAAATACATTCAACTGACTCATTTTGGAAAATGATTGAAAATTGGTTTGGATGCACATGGCATAAACATTTTATTTAACTTGGGAGAATTATTTAATATTATAATCTTGTGAATGAATTACATGTTTCTTGTGCGTTCAGTAGCCCGGATCTTGTCCGGGTTAAAGATCAATAGACACACCACAATATATTTTGTGCACCGACGGGTGTACGCCTACACCCAGCGCTTAAGTCGTGGCCATTTCGTAAAATGATGCCAAGGATATCCGGGACATGGTCATTAACCCCCCAAAGGCTTTAAGTAACAAGACGGTTTAAACGAGCCGATCAAATTAGTCAATTACCCACTCAACGGTGGAGGATTTGATGCTCGATCAAGCGGTATGCTATATACCGTAACCCAAGCCCGTATAGGGAAAATACGTTAAAAGTATTTACCTGAGCAAAGTATAATTCACAATTAGCAAAATGCACGTAGCTTTTACTGGTCCTCCTAATCTGGAACGAAGGTTTTATAATAACCTATTAGAATCCTAACGGGTCTTTAATTAAGCTTAAGCTTAGACCGGCTAGTTTCAAAGATACGGTTCGTACGCACGATTAAGCGAAGACCGGATAGAATGTGATTTAGACCCGACAAGTTTGAAGACTTGTTTAATATGGGTCTGTTATTCACATTCTGGATTTTGAGATAAAACCGTTAAGGTTTGACCCGTTTCGGCTAATTTATGTAAACTTGTTACATAAACCGAACCGTACGCGTAATAAGCGTGACGGGTATTCATGAGAGCTATATACAGGTTTCCGAAGTTAATTATGCCTCAAATATGTTGTGACATCAGTAAGATGTCTTTCATTATGCCCGAAACGTGTTTAAACACAAACTAGGCCCCGTAGGGGTAGTTTGGTCATTTAAAAGTTTATAAAAGAGTTTAAGTAACAACCTGAGTTACAGGTCTGATGTAATCAGAAAAAATACATAATTTGTTAAATTATATCAGTAGGATAAAGTGTATATGTGAAATTTATCAATTATAACCAAACTATGCCCCGTAGGGGTATTTTGGTAATTTCACATAAGCCGAAAAGCTCAAAACTGAAGTCTGAGTTTATCAACTTTTTCTTACTGTTAAAATATCATAATTTAGCTCAAATATCAGTAGGTATCAACCTTAGTATGTTTAAAATAGTTCCAGTGCATACTATGCGCTAAAAACGCTTAATTAGGCGATTAGAAGCCGTTTCCGGGTTCTATATAGAAATCTGATATTTTTATATTTCCAGGAGGTTTAAAATAATTTATTTATCATATCTAATCAGTAGCAAAAGGTTTGGACTCGTTTAGATATGTAAAACTCATTTTATGGCCCGTAAGGGCAAAACCGACTTTTACCGGATTAAGCCTACGACTATGAGTTATGCTCAGTCTAAAATTAATTAAAAATCTTTAAAATTCCCAAAATAATATATTACATCAGTGGGTAATGATTTTGATACCAAAAAGTATGTTTAACTAGGCTATACACTAATTACGCCATTTTATTAACATAAAGCTTTAATTTTGCGATATTGAGCATAACTCTAAATCTACAATTCAAAATGATGTCAAACTTTGCATACAAGTTTATATATCAGTAATTAAAGTTTCTACACTTTTACATTTCCAAAAATCACGTTTTAAGGTAATAAGGGCATAACGGTCAACATATGAGCAATTAACGGAAACATGCATATTAATTGGATAACTAATGAACCAAGGTGTATAATCATAGAGGGTTGTATTGACATGTAACATAGTCCAATTAAAGCTCTGGGACATTTCTAAAACATGCCTAAACGGGTCAGAACTGAAAGTCAAAGTGAAAGTCAAACTATGTGACTTTCGGTTCCGAACCGGGTCTAAACAGGAAATTGTCGGGTTGAACATGTTTAGACATGTTCTTACACTTATTACCAAGTTATAACAATGATCCAATAGGTTGTATATGATCTATAATGTTAATTATGCATAAATGGCATTTTAAGTATCCTGTTGACTTTTTATAAACTAGTATGACCCGACTTTTGACCTGGTTAGAGTGGTAATCAGGGGGAACCCTTTTAAGGGTTTATTACCCACATAATTACCTACTCATATCTACTTTTAATTTGAGATTTGACTGAGCCATCATTAATTAATCTCGAAGTCAAACCGTAATTACGACGGTTTGACTTTTAGCTAAATAACTAAGCTAAACTCAATTAAAGAAGGATTAGCTAACTTACTGAAGTCCTATGCACGAGATGTGATGCTTAGAGAAAGATCCTTAGCTCCAGAAGTGCTCCAAATGTGCAGATGAAGGTGTGATCAATGAGTTGCAAGTTAAGGCCTTTATATTGTGAATTTTTCACCACAATTCTTTGACATACAACTCTATTACTGACCACAATCCTCCAACATGTGTCCCTAATGCTTAGGGGGTGCCTAGGGGTCGCCCATAATGCAAAAAGATCGGATAAAAGTCGAATACCCGTGAATACAGGCTGCTGGTTGAAGTTTTCTGCATCTGACGTCCTGATGCGGCCCGCATAAGATGTCTTAAGGGTCTACGCGGGCCGCATGGCCCCTCTGATCAGAAAAAAAACATTTTTGAGTTGTTGCATCACACCTCTTGGTCCTTCCGAAAGGTCAATTGAGCTAATTACTTGCATTTTGACCCCTTATTATTTACCCACAAGGGCTTTAGGACTTTACCCACTTTGCCAAGTCCCTGGACACTTCCGGTTAACCCGAAAAGTCCTAACTTTCAATGTTTACGCTTTAACCCCTCGCACACGAATTTGATCATAATTTTCTCATACGATTACGAAACTTTATGAAATTTATATTGTGCATTCTAGTGAGCATAATTAACAGTTACAAAGCTTCGGGTTTGTCAAAAGGTCACTCAGAGGTATAACTTAAACATGTTGACACATTTAACCCCTGTAGTTTGTAATCTCTCACTTTTAGCTTCGCATGATCCATGCTTTATTCGTTTGATGCTATAAACATCATGTAGGGTTTATGTACAATATATTTATTCACTGTTTACACTTAGAATACGTATATTCACATACTTTCCATGTTTGTCAACTTTAGTCCTTTCATAATATTCTTTCACACGTTTAAGCATATGACACGTGTCTACACATTATAGGACGTGAATTTTCGAGGTGTTACATAATGATACCATCCCCGAGACGGCATTCCAACGACTACGTTGGGCAGAACCACGACAGCCGTTACGGAACCCTAGATTAATCGGTCAGCGTATTTAACACGTAACCAGGGTTATTATACTTACAACGGAGCAAAATTTCGTTATTTATTGGGTATTATACCCGAAAATTACTTTATCTATATAGAAATTCATGAGAGAGAAAGAGATTGAGCGAGTTCGACTGAAGGCCGATGCCATCAATTTATAGGGCCTGATTTCAGTTCCCTCGCGCCCCGCGTAAGACAAAGCGGGGGTTTACGCGGCCCACGACCTAGGGTGGGTAGGCCCTAGCTGATCCGGGTCAGCACACTAGGCTTGACACGATTGTGCCACGTGGCGGATCCGGGACTCGCCTTGACTACGAGCTATCGCGGCCCGTGTAGGGGGTAGCCAAGGGCTACGCGTCCCGCGAGAGATCATTAAATCTTGTTTTTATTTTATTTTAATAGAAATAAAGGTATTCGGGGCCTATTTTCGTGTACGGGGTGTATTTTAGGACGTATAGGGAAACTTTTATATTAGGGGTGTCAAAAATTATTTCGGCGGGTTGTTATATCCTCCTCACCTTGTTTTAGAGCTCGTCCTTGAGATCTACTGGAATAAGTGCGGGTATTTCCTTTGCATTTCTGATTCAAGCTCCCATGTGTACTTTGGTCCTCTTTTGGAGTCCCATTTCACTTTGTCCGTCCGTTTGAGGATGATAAGTTGTGCTTAGATTTAACTTGGTTCCCATTGCTTTTTGGAAACTTGTCCAAAAATGAGAGGTAAAACTGCTATCTCTATCAGAAACAATTGATAAAGGAATTTCATGTAATGAAACTACTTCATTTACATACAGCTTAGCTAATTGTTCCATATTGAAAGTTTTCTTCATTGGTAGGAAATGAGCTGACTAAGTCAGCCTATCTACAATCACCCAGATTGTATCATTACCTTTCCTTGTTTTGGGTAATTTGGTAACAAAATCCATTGTTATCAATTCCCATTTCCACACTAGCATTTCTAACTGCTGCAATAAACTTGAGGGTTTTTGATGTTCAGCTTTAACTTGTGAGCAGGTTAAACACTTAGAAACGTAAGCTGCTATATCCTTTTTCATTCCTATCCACCAAAAATTCTTTCTTAAATCTTGATACATTTTATCACTTCCAGGATGCATCGTATACTTAGACTTATGGGCTTCTTCTAATATATGGTGGCGCAGGTTTCCTAATTTAGGTATCCACATTCTTTTCTTATGGAATCTCCAAATTCCATCTGTTCCTTGTTCTATTTCCTTAATCATTCCTTTCAATTTTTCAGTATCATCCTTGATTATTGATTCTTGTGCTTTTCTAATCTGTTCATTTAAATCAATTTGCAGATTTAATTTAAGTGAACGTACTCTTTTTGGCTTTTCATGATACTTTCAACTTAAAGCATCGGCTACTACATTAGCCTTTCCTGCATGATACTGGATATTACAATCATAATCACTAAGTATTTCCATCCAGCGTTTTTGTCTCATATTCAACTCCTTTTGCCCGAAAACATACTTTAAACTTTTATGATCAGTGAAAATGGTAAACTTACTACCGTAAAGGTAATGTCTCCAAATTTTAAGAGCAAAAATTATGGCTCCTAACTCTAAATCATGGGTTGAATAATTCTCTTCATGATTCTTAAGTTGTCTAGATGCATAGGCTATAACCTTTTGACGTTGCATCAACACACATCCATAACCTAACTTAGAAGCGTCACAATAGACTACAAAGTCTTCAGTTCCTTCTGGTAACGCTAGTATTGGTGCGTTGGTTAATCTTTGCTTGAGTATTTTAAATGCTTCTTCTTGTTTTGGTCCCCATTCAAACTTAATGGATTTACAGGTTAGTTTAGTTAAGGGAATGGCTATTCTAGAAAAATCTTGAATAAATCTTCTATAATAACCGGCCAATCCTAAGAAACTTCTAACCTCGGTTGGTGACTCAGGGGTTTTCCATTTGGTAATTGCCTCAATCTTGGTAGGATCCACGTGAATTCCTTCATGATTGTCTAAATGTCCAAGAAATTGTACCTGTTCTAACCAAAATTCACACTTTGAAAACTTAGCGTAAAGTTTATCTTTCCTTAATAAACTTAGAAGTGCGTGCAAATGCTCTGCATGTTCCTCTTTACTCTTAGAGTAAATGAGAATATCGTCTATGAAGACAATTATGAATTTATCCAAATATGGCTTACATATTCGGTTCATCATGTCCATAAATGCGGCTGGGGCATTGGTTAAACCAAATGGCATGACAGTAAATTCATAATGGCCATACCTTGTCTGAAAACGGTCTTAGGAATGTCCTCTTCCTGTACCTTTAATTGATTATATCCTGACCATAAATCGATTTTTGAGAAAAATCGAGCTCCTTGCAACTGATCGAACAAATCATCGATTCTCGGCAATGGAAACCGGTTCTTAATTGTGACCTTGTTCAATTCGCGATATTCAATGCACATACGCATAGATCCATCTTTCTTCTTGACGAATAAAATTGGCGCTCCCCATGGGGATGAACTTGGCTGTATGAATCCTTTTTCCAATAATTCATCTAACTGTTTCTTTAGTTCCTGCATTTCTGCGGGTGCCAAACGGTAGGATGCTTTGGCAATTGGTGCTGTTCCTGGTAACAGATGGATTCTGAATTCAACTTCTTTGTCTGGCGGTAGTCCTGGTAATTCTTCTGGAAATACATCTGAAAACTGAGATACTACTGGAATATCTTTTAGTTCTTTTCCTTTAGTGTTAGTGATTATGGAAATCAAATATACTAATGATCCTTTTCTGATATAACTTGTTGTTTTCATCACAGAGATGAATTTCATGGATCTAGATGGTTTATCTCCTTTAATTGTGATCTTTTCACCTCTTGGTGAATTTACTTGGATTGACTTTTGATCACATAGAATACTGGCTTTATTGATTATTAACCAATTAATTCCTAATACCACATCAAATCCTGCCAGATTCATTGGGTGAAGGTTTGCAATAAACTTTTGTTTTAAAAATTCTATTCTTGCTCCCTGCAAGATTTTAGAAATCTTAATGCTTTCCCCATTTGTTGTCTCTACCAAACATTCTTGTGGGAGTTTAGTTAATGGTTGATTGAGTAATTTGCAAAATGAAGTATTAATAAAACTTTGGTTCGCACCAGAGTCAAATAATACTTTAGCAAAAACATCATTAACTAAAAACGTACCGGCTATCACGTCTGGAATCATCTTTGCTTCTTCTGTAGTTAGAAAAAATGCTCTAGCATTTGTGGTATTCTTGTTGGTTGTGGCTGGAGCTAGTTTTGGACAGTTTGGCCTGATGTGACCTTTTTCTCCACTGTTGAAGCACACTCCATTACTAGGTTTCTTGCTGCAATCTTCTTCCTTGTGTCCTGGTATCTTGCAGAAATTATAGTAAGTGGAGCATTTTCCTGAATGCTTCTTCATACAGGCCTTACAGTAAGGTGCAGATGTAGAACCTACATTTCTTCCACGATTGGAATTTCCAGAGCGAAATTCCTGGGTAAGCCTTTGAGCTTGGTTCCTCTTCTGGTCCTCTTCTCGTGTATGCACTAACTCATCAGTCAAGGTATTTGCTAGTTCTACGGCTTCTTCTATGGTTGGTGGTCTAGATGCCTTGACTACATGCCTAATCTCACTGATTAATCCCCATATGTAACGAGAGATTAATACAGGTTCTGGTGATACAAGGGTTGGCACTATTCTAGCATATTCAAAGAATAATGTAGTGTACCCTTTACTTTCCACTCCAGTCATCCTAAGGTTTAGAAATTTATATGCTATCTGTTCTTTTTCATTAGGAGGGCATAATTTCCTTTCCACCATGTTCTTAAATTCTTCCCATTCCATATTATAAACCATGTCACTTCCCCTAGTTTGGAGGATAGTGTTCCACCATTCTAAGGCTGAGTTCTTAAATAAATTGGAAGCAAACATTATCTTATCCTCTTCCTCACACTTGCTTATTTTCAAGACTGCCTCAGTCTTTTCTATCCAGCGTAGAGCTGCAACGACCCATTCATTGCCCGAGAATTCCATTGGTTTACAAGACCAGAACTCTTTATAAGAACAACCATAAGATATGGTTCTTCTTCTTTTGGGAATGGGCGCTTGAAGTATGGGTCCATTGTTTACGCTGTTTTCAGGTTCAGTTGGTCGTTTACTACTATGGTTACTTTTATTATCCGCTTCCCTAACTATTTTGATAATATAGGGCATTGCATCTATTATCCCTTGTGCCACTATGTGTTGGATGACATTGTTATCCGCTGGGTTTCCATTGTTATCATTGTTCGGGTTGTCATTATTCGGGTTATTGTCATTCTGGTTGTCCGGGTTATTATATGGGTTCTCTTGATTCACTTGGTCGGCCATCTGAATTTTAAACAATTACCACGTATTAATATCACAATATAATATTTAATATAACCAATCACATAATAAGCATTTTGGTCAAAAGTGTCGATCATTGCGACTTACTCTCTTTTTATATAGTATGCATCTAATACAAACTAGAACTGGAAATTTAAAATTACAATACAACTGAAATAAAATTTACACTACTAGTAGGCATCCATAGTTTTTTTCCAAACATATTATATATTATTATTATTATTACTACTACTTCCACCATCACCTTCACTGATATGGGTTCATCCAGAACTCCATATTGCGCTCGTCATACTTCCAGACGAGTCGTTCTCCGACCTGCCTCATCCTCTCGCTACTCTCTAAAATCTCTTCTCCGAAAGTTCGGAGCTCTTGCACATTTTCCGCACTCATTGGGGGTGCAGGTGCTGGGACTGGGTTTGGGTACTGGGGTGCGGGTTCCTGGTATGGGTAAGGATTCTCTAGAATTTCCCTAACGTATTGATCACTAACATAGAAGGGATCTAGAGGGTCCAAACCTGGGTAGGCTGCTAGATTCGGCATGGGTGTATCTTCTTGTATTAGGTAACGTTGCACATAATCCCTATTATCATCCCACCACGGGTCGTAATCTGGGTCTAAGGGATTGGGTGCTGGTACCCTAGGTATCTCCATTGGGTCAACTTCAGGCATTGGGAATTGGTTTTCTGGGTTGTTTTCTATTTCCATTGGCTGCGTGGGAAACAATGATAAAGGCTGGGGTGCTATGAGTTGCTCCAAGTTAGGGTCTGCAGCTGTGGTTGCTAGGATATGGAAATTTGCTAAACTCCTATTAAGCATATCCTGTGCGTGGGTATCTGTCTCTCTTTTAATGGCTGCTAAAGCCCGCTGTTGTTGCAACTTCTTCATTCGTTTCCTATGTTCATGTGCTCCTCTACTGAACCATCCTCTCTTTTTAGGAAGGAATGGCTCTTCAAACTGAGCATTAAACATGAATACCCTATCTTCATTTTCAGCTGAATACCCTGAGAGGGCAGGCTGTGAAGAGGTGCCTTCAATCCTAGGTGAGCTGGACAACTGACGGTAGGCGTCGGAAGGTCCTTGGTCGCTCATATTGTAAACTAACAAATAGTCAAATAACACATAACAATAAAAATATGCACGTAGTTTCGTAATTTATTTCCTAACATTTTGAATAATACTTTGGTGTCAGCAGAACATTTATGTGTCTGAATCAATGGCTTAGCTCTGATACCACCTTCTGTCGCAACCCCCGCCCCCTATCTGTCCCGGGAACGGGCGACCGCGGCCCGTTTTGGTGGTATCTGTACTAGTCATTATTTGGCAGCGGAAATTTCATGAGGACCGTAGTTAGGAAATATTTTATCAGAGCAAATACCACACTTTTATAATATTAAACATATTGGGATAAAACCCAAGTTTTTATTACAAACATTTTCATAGGGATCATCCCTATTTTATTGAATAAAACATCTTCTTTTATTTAGGTAACTTGTATAGCCACTTTTCCAAGCCTTCAGTGCTGTCCAGCTGGCTTCTATGTTGGCTTTCACATTTTGTTACCTGAAACGCGTTTAAAAACATTTTGTCAGTGGGAAATACTGGTGAGTGAATCCCAATTTAATCAAGACAGATTTTATCATTCGTAGTATTGAGGGCGATCTCGCAATTATATTTGTTTCCAATTCTTACTTTAATTACCACCCACGGTACTGTCAATCTTGACTTATGGTCATGTTACTGCTCACAATGTAGTAACAAATTTTGTATACAAAACCCCAAATATACCGACGATAATTGTAGAATTACAAATACTCAATCACTGGTAATATAATGTAAAACAATTGAGGTTTTGTAAAAGTTTACACCAAAAGGAGATTACTCACATTGCTGTCTTAGGTTTTCTTTAAGGGTTTCCTGGTGATTATCTATAATTTTCACAAATGCACACGCGTTAGTGTAATAACCCAACATTTATATTAATGATATCCTCCCCAAGACGGCATTCCAATGTAGGATCGTTTTACCGACCTAGTCAATATGAGGCTATACTCACTGTTTGAATGGCGAAAATAAACAAACAGAGCTGAATCAGTAAAGAATGGTGTAGAAAACAGAGATATCACTTTAATACTTGCTTCTCATTCAAAATGAACTTGATTACACGGCAGAAATTCGACAGCACTTCGTGACACTATCTGGAATTCCGTATGAAAATGAGAAGACACCTCCCATATATATAGGGAGTCTAATTTCGTTTGAAATGACATGGTACCATTTCAAACGAAATTACCATGAAATACCATAAAATTGCATTCCGACCCTTATACAATCTATACATATGACCTAGACTGATAGACGTAGGCTATAGACATCGTGTACCAACAAACTCCCCCTTGGATATTGCCGGAGTCTTCAGTCTGGTCTTCAGGTCTTCACAGCGACTTGAACTTCTCTTCTCTCGGCTTAAGCTTTTTAATCAGCAACTTCCTAAGCTTCTCGTTCTCTTCCACAGCTTTCTTTTGCTCAGCAGCTTGTCTCTGTGCAAATGTCTCACAAACATATCTATCTTTTTCTTCACGAGCTTTTCGTTCTTTCTCATTCTTTAACTTCTCTTCCTTCTCAATCTCTCTCCACTTTGAATTCCATTTGTTGTCAGCATTGGTACACTTTTGAAAACAAATAGACACAACTTTCTGGAACTGCATCGCTTGATCCCTATCTTCAACCTTGAACCATATCTTGTTCACAAACAAACATTCTATGTCTTTCGCAGAGCAGTTCACCAGCCATAGAGGATCATACACAAAGATTTCTCTAATTTCATTCCCAGCTCTGTAGGTGATTACAGCTTTAGTCGACAAGCAGCTGTAAACCCAACATATAAAACCTTTATAAAAATCCTGCTCCATTTTTGGCATAGGAATATTTTTCAACACTTTAGGCTTTTTCACATGCAAGATCGTTTCTTCATTCCCAGTTTCAGGATTCACTCTCCTTACTTTCTACGGGTAATGTGGCTTCCGTTTGAAAGTGGCATATGTCAGTTCAAACGGAATACCCCTCAAATAAGATAGTATGTTTCAAACGGAATTATTACTTTCATGCGAAATTACTTTTTAAAACATTTAACTTTTTGATTTTTTCAGTTTTTACCGACACACCCAGTTAACCAAGTCCAACTAAATGACCTTGGTCAACTGTTCAGTCTACCAGTTTATGAAGTTGCTGACTTTCTGAAACTGATTTAAGTTCAAATTAATGAACTTTTGAACTTTCAAGCAATTACCGATCACTTTCTCACAATCTTTTGCTTACCCAACCCTCAAGATCCAGACATGTTCAGCACACAAGACTTTGATCATCTGATCCCCAATGTCCGTTGTCGAAAATAAGATGAAAAATAAAATCTTTTTGGATTTTGAAAATGGTAAGCAATAAACTGTACACACAATATTTTTGCGAGCGTGTTAGGGGATCATATCAGCTGCCGACAAGATACAAGTACCGTTAAGCTCAAATTACATTTTCAATATTAAACAGTTTACATTGATTGCCGATATATTAATCCTTTTAAATTTTCACACAAAGTTCAATTTGTTCAGGATACGGATTTAATGTTTTAAGGCTTAACTTTTATATGTGTACCACCTTAGAATATACTCCCGTATCCAGATCCCAATATTCAGTCTTACAGGTGAATATACCACAGATGATATCTGTAGGGGGTTAAATTGCGAGACCGTGAAAGCTCAGGTCAGAACTCCCGTTCAGCAGAAAGATGACGGTTCGACTTTTGGTGGGTCCCCTTTAGAGGATCTTTTTTTACAACAACAATGATTATCAATTTTATTGTTTCATCATTTTTGCTGAGGGCGGCGCTATATTTCAAGCAAGCAGTAAAGTATTCTTCGGGGACTAGGCCATTGTTTCCGCATTATCAGAAGTCCCGGGATAATACCCCAGATATCACTGAGTATAAAGACCTAGTATCTCAGAAAGAGGGACCTTTCAAACAAGATTTCGGGGGTTACCCTTATATCCGAGAGATGTTCCCCACATAAAAGCAAGAAATTTTATGTTTATATCCCGAACAAACCTACTGAATGTGTAAAAACCTATCGGCATATCATCTGCAAGACTGCTTAACACATTTTTAGTTTACATTTCTTTAGCGTACTACACTTGTCTAGCTGATGTACTATCATTTCCCCTTTATACACAAACTCATTTTTACTTTTTCAAATGTTTTTGGATTTTGACATTTTATCATGTTTTTGTATTTTTCTACAAACTTTCTCCCCCTAAAAACAAAAACATATTTTTGTGTTTTTGGTTTTTATCAAAAGCAGAAAATAAACTGTACAAAAACTTGACAACATAACGTGGATCACATCAGATCGCCGTCCTCCTCGGCTTCACACTCAATTACCCTCCCAGAAAACAGATTTTTCATCCCGTTCAATTTCAAAAGATAATTAAATCTTTTTCTATCAAAAGGTTTAGTGTAGAAATCAGCATTCTGTTCATCGGTGTGTATATGTTCTATTCGGATCAACTTCTTCTCGTAGCAATCACGGATGAAGTGATGCCGAATTTCAATATGTTTAGTTTTTGAGTAGTGAACCGGGTTTTTTGTTATATTAATAGCCGCTTCATTGTCCACAAATATCGGTGTATCCAAGAACTGCAAACCAAAGTCTCGCATCTGCTGTTGGATCCAAAGGATCTGAGAGCAATAGCTTGAGGCCGAAACGTATTCAACCTTACAAGTAGAGAGCGCTACTGAGGTTTGTTTCTTGCACTGCCAGGTGACCAGTCGAGTTCCAAAGAACTGACACCCAGCAGTGGTGGACTTAGCATTCAGCTTGCAGCTACCATAATCAGAATCAACAAAACCTGTGAGAGAGAAATCGCCAGACTTAGGATACCACAAGCCGGTGCTTAGGGAGCCTTTCAAATACCGTAAGATGCGTTTCATGATAGTCAAGTGTGACTGACGAGGGCTAGACTGATATCGGGCGCACAAACACGTCGGATACATGATGTCTGGCCAGGAAGCAGTATGATACATCAAAGATCCAATCATTGATCGATACAATGTCTCATCCACTTTCTCTCCACTCTCGTCTGGGCAAATCCCATGATTCTGAGCTAGGGGGTTGATGTTGGACTGGATTGAGCCATGTTGAACTTCTCCAGAACATCATTCACGTACTTTTTTGATGAATGAAGATTCCTTCGGGCATTTGCTCGACCTGTAGCCCTAGGAAGAACTTCATCTCCCCCATTGAACTCAACTCGAACTTCTTTTTCATCACATTCTCAAAATCTTTACACAACTCGTCATTTGTTGATCCAAAGATGATATCATCGACGTAGATCTGCATGATTAAGAGATGGCCTGCAACTTCCTTGATAAACAACGTACTATCAACTGTCCCTCTACTAAACCCGTTGGCCAGCAAATGTTGGGAGAGCGTCTCATACCAGGTTCTCGGGGCCTGGTGTAGTCCGTAGAGCGCTTTATCCAGAAGATAGACTTTGTTCTTGTGTATTGGATCAGTAAACCCCGGAGGTTGACCAACGTACACTTCTTCTTTGATTATACTGTATAGGAATGCAGACTTGACATCCAGCTGGTATACTTTGAATCCTTTCCACGATGCAAATGCTAGCAAGATTCTTATTGCCTCGAGCCTAGCTACAGGGGCATACACCTCAATAAAATCAATCCCCTCCTGCTGGCTGAAACCCTGTACTACCAGTCGTGCTTTGTTCCTTACAATCACACCTCTATCATCTCTTTTGCATTTAAAGACCCATTTCGTCTTTATCAGCTTCTGATTCTCAGGAAGGTCTACCAATCTCCAGACACCCAACTTTTCAAACTGCTGCAGTTCTTCCTGCATAGCGTTTACCCAGCTGTCTTCACTCAAAGCTTCCTTATATGTTCTGGGTTTGATCTACGAGATAAAACATTTAAGTGAGAATTCTTCCTGTAAAGGAGCGGCAGAAGTATAAAAACATGTAAGAGATTTGTTGATCTGGTCACGTGTTTTCACTCCACTGTAAAGATCTCCAATAATTTGCTCTGAAGGATGATAAGACAATGTTCTTGGCATGACTTTGTCAGGCACGTTCACTTCCGATTGCAAATTCGTGATGTCTAGATCACCGGTGTGATCCTCAGCTTCTGTCGTAGCAACATTTGGTTCCTCGTCAAAAGTCGGACCGGATTCCGATTCTGAGTCATCGGATTGATCAAATGATGGAGCTGGTTCCTCTGGTGGTTCGTGAGCTGTTCCACTGGGACCGGCCTCGTGATCGTTTGTACCAGTTGTAGGAATGTTTGTACCCACATCAAGTTGAGAAACCACCAACGGTCTAGGTATCTGATCTTGTACCATGGATTGCTGCTGTTGGTATAAGTAAGCAAGTTCCTCTTCACTCGGCTCTGTCAGCAGTTGAAAAGACTCCCAGAGTTTGTCGTAATCGAAAAGAAATCTTTGTCCGGGAAGTTGCGGTGGAGCTGTATGCTTCTGACAGTCTACATGCTGAACTTCAATTACCTTCCTCAGGCATGGAACGAACACTCTTTTTAGCGGACTCGCATATCCAACAAAGAAACCTTCATTACTCTTCGCGCCAAACTTTCCATCTTGATCAATGAAAGTAAACGGTGATCCAAACGGCTCTAGAAACTTCAGATTTGGTTTATATCTATGAAGAAGTTCAAAGCAGGTCTTTTTGTATTTCTTCACTGTAAGAACGCGATTCAATGTATAGCATGCCGCTGCCACAGCTTCACTCCAAAAATAGATCGGTAGTTTGGAATCGGCCAGCATCGTTCTAGCAGTTTCAATTAGAGTGCGATTCTTTCTTTCAGCTACACCATTTGCTGTGGAGTATATGGTGCACTGAATTCATGAAGAATCCCTTTTTCGTTACAAAACTCGAGCATGCGATTGTTCTTGAACTCCGTTCTATTATCACTCCGAATCCTTCTAATTGGCACCTTATACAACGTTTCCATCTTTTTGAATAGGATCATCAATTACTCAAACGTTTGATCTTTCCTCTCCATACATACCACCCAAGAAAATCTAGTGAAATCATTAGTGACCACCAGACAGTATAAATCTCCACTAATACTTTGCACATTGACTGGTCCAAAGAGATCCATATGGAGTCTCTCGAGAGGCATTCTGATTGAATTCAGCAACTTCTGTGGGTGTGACTTCTTTGTCTGCTTTCCCTTCTTGCAAGCTACACAATCATCATTTAAATGAAAACTTTTCAAATTTACACCTTCAACTAAATCATTGTGTACAAGAAACTTCATTTTTCTAACTTGAATGTGGCCCATCTTTCGATGCCACATTATCGATTCTTTTTCAGTAGCCTTTGTTTTTGACACAAAACATTGTTTTTGATAATATGTTGTTGTTGCGACACTCATATCAAGAATATCCAAATCATTTTCGCGTGGAGCTCGCAACAACACCATGTCTTCAGGAACTTTGAAACCAGGTTTTAAGACAAGACATTCATTTTTGGTGAAATGTACGGTAAAAGACTTGTCACAAATCTGTGAGATACTCAGCAGATTGTTTTCAAGTTCTATTATGTAGTTCACTTTATCAAACGAAATGACTCCATTCGTTAGAGTCCCTTGACCAACAATCCTTCCACCCTGATTCCCAGCAAAACCCACGTATCCTCAGTTTAAAGATTTAACGTCATAAAGCAATGCTAGCATTCCGGTCATGTGTCTTGACGCTCCGCTGTCCATTATCCACTTTGAGATGAACGGCTTCGGAAGCCCCTGCAAACATAATAGACAATTTATTCAAATAATGAGGCCCATGATTTCTTAACACTCGGAATACTTCCAAACACAAAATCACAATCTACTTCAACTTTCGGAATACTGAAGATGACATTTGGGACCACAGATTTGACTTTTGATTTTAAATCTTCCTTCTTAATCAGTGGAAACTCTTCAAGTAACTTGTTAAGTTCAAATTCAAGTTTATCCTCATCATTTTCAAAAACTCTTGATTCATTTTTCAAAACCCTTTCCATCTTTTTCTCTTCAACTGATGATTTTGGTTTCACCATCCAAGATTGATTCTCAAAAACTTTCATTTTTGGATAAATCTTTGAAGTCTTTTGGGTTTTCGAAGATTCGCCAACCTCAAAAGTTGATTTCGGATTTTCCTCGGACTTCAGAGATTCACCTCTCTTCAAAATACGAACAGGTGAAATCACTGGGTTTTTACCCTTGTTATAAGTTGAAATTTTAGGTCGGGGTTTTTGCAAAACAGGTTTTTCAAAGATTTTCATGCACTGTTTGGCCATATGACCAATCTCATTGCAGCGATAGCAAACTCTTTTGTCATATTCGACAAAAGTTGATTTGCACGACTCTTCTTTCAGCTTCTTCGCTGCATTGAAATCATCAATGGCTTTTTGACTAAAAATATACTCTTTTTCAGCATCAACACTTGGACCAACAACAAAAACATCACTCATCGTTTCCTTTGGCTTAACATTCTTCTTGGCCATTTTCTTTTCAAATCCAATCCCTTTGTTTTTAAAATTGTTTCCATTTATCTTGTTAGACCCATTGTTACCCACCCAATATTTCTTCCCAGGGTTGTTTTGTTTCACAAAAGACCTTTTAGGTTTTGAAAAGAACTCGTTGTTGCTTACCTCTGAAATATCAATCTCAACAAGTTTAAACACCTTTTCAACATTTTTCATGTTCGCATTTTGGACCGGATACTCAAAATCAGAATAGAGTTTGTCAGTTCCAATCATTGTGTAGACCACCATGATCGGATCATCATTCACAACCTTTTCTGATTTTGGTATAAACTTGTCCAAAAAGTTACCATCATTTTCAACATCAGAATTGGAACTTTCCAAAAGAGTTTTCACGATTTCAAATTCTGAGTTATCACTCTCTTCGTCTAACACTTGGTCAACAAAGGTCTTAATAACCTGTGACTCATTTTCAGTGTCTGACGGAGAGAATGTAACATCAATATTCTTAGGTAACTCATTCTCAATGGTTCTCAGTTTGAGGTTCAAAGCAGCTTCCACCCCATCTGGATACTTCTGAGTGTAATGACTCCACATTGGGGGTGGAACACTGTTAAAGACAGGTGTTTCATCTGGTTGTTTAGGGACAATCTGTTCAATCACATATGAAGATGCAACATAACTCATCAACTTCTTAACAATTCTTTCATTTTCAATTTTTATTAACTCCAATTCCTTTTTCAATGAAGCAATTTTATCCAAATGAAAGTTGATTTCCTTTTGTTTATCCAAAACTGTTGATTTTAACAATTTTGTGGCTTTGTTGTTTTCAAGACTCTCTTTTTGAATCATTTTGATAGATTTAGCCAACTTGTCATAAGCTTCTTTTACTTCACTTAGGTCAAATTTTACCTCATCAGTGTATTGTTTAAATTCCTGAAACCTTTTGTCTTTTTCAAGACATTCCATGCATGGTTTTGAACATTTTTTGCATGAAGTTTCAGAGATTGAAGAAATAACTCTGTTTCTACTCTATTCTTACTGATTCTAAGCTGTTTGTTTGTTTCCGCCACTCAAACAGTTGTGTATTGCCTCTGATTGACTCATTTGATCGTCAAAACGATCCTACAATTCATTCCGCCGCCAGCGAAGAAGTTATAAAAATCTTGATTTTCCATTTTACGAAACCTGTTTACGAACAATTTTTCAAGTTTTGAAAACAGATTTTACTCAAAATCAGACTTTCGAATGAAATTACGAACACAATGGACTTTCACAAGAAATCAAACCCTCTTCAAACGAGATTACCACTTACAAACGGAATTACTTTTCAACAAAAAACACTTTCAAACGGAATAGTACCTTCAAACGGAATAGAGTGCCATTTTCAAACGGAATTGACCAGCAACCTCTTTTCAAAGGAAATCAGCCAAGACCTTCAAACAAAATCTCTATTTTCAAACGAAATAAGATATTTCGTTTGAACTTGCAATTTTTTTTTCAAACGTGAAGGGGTAAGGTCCCGAAAACCTCATAAAAAGGATTTGAGACCATACCACAAACTAACTTTTCTAGCCTTTTGACCTTGCGCGGCTGCGCACTGGTCCTGCTAAAGGAACAAAGAAATCAGTAGCTTGTAATCGCGCGCCCAAAAGATAACATAAATCTTTGCGCCTTCTCCCATTCAACAAAGGATTAGAAAGCCTTTACCCAATACTTCCGCCACAACACCCAGACTTGGATATTATTTTACCCAGACTTGGGGTTTATTCGCCTGTGTCCACACAGTAAGATATCACACCGGATTACGGCAGTAATCTTCTAGAAAGAAATACAATCATGCACCACCCAGACGGTTATAACCGTCTGGACACGTGTCATTACCACAGACAACCCTGGAACCACAACGAAGGCATGCAATTGGAGAGTAATCTCCACTTAATCACTTTCCACGTGGCGATTCCCCAGCCACAGATCAAACCACGATCCGTGTGCAGTCACATCGGATCGAGGCTAAGGGACGTCAGATCAAAGAATTCAAACGGAAGAAAAATAACCGCTACGGCGTTAGGCATTTTCCGTTATCTTTTCAATAACAGGTTTTCCCTCCCAAACTCCCGGTTATAAATAAGAGAACTGTTCAGGTATAAACTCAGACTACTCTCACTCTTCAAATACTTATCTTCTCCGATACCAATACTTATTCTCACGCCGGAGTCGGGTCAAGGAGAGAACCTTCTTCTCCCCTTGGCGAGGCTAACGGTGTTCTTTTTTGCAGAACTACCGGAGAAGTTAATCCATTACGACTGAATCAACCGAGAGAGAGCTAACCCTTTATGCAGATTCAAACCCCCTAACTATCTCGGTTCCGACCATTTAGTTAGTGTTTCTTCATTGGCGCCCACCGTTTTCTCAGTTTTTCTAGTTTCTACCTCGTTTCGATTCAGTTCATTCTATTTTCTGTCTTTACACATGGCAGAAAATTCGTCATCTCACCGGCAACCTGGTCCTCGACCAAACGTCGGAAACAATTTACCGATAGAAGGGATCGTAGAGGAAGCCTCGGACGATAATGAGGTCCAATCCAATCGAGCAAATGATCCTGTAACCCCAGGAATGCTACCAGCAAATCTTGCACAATCAATTTTACCACCAGGGGAAACCCCGATATCATGGTATGTCCGGTCTCAAGGAGCATTAAACGCAGTATACTCACAGTTATGTGCTCAAACTGCTCCTGTAACCCAATCCCGGAGGCCGGGATCAAGAGCTCATGCCTCTCAGCGAGAAGAATCAACTTATGATGATACAAGCAGTTACCGAAGACAATATCATGATGAATTTCGTCCTCGTCAACGACAATCGGTGCATGACAGGTTGGGTTCCCAACGGGATACTCACACCGATGAATCCGATCGAACATACCGTTTGAGTGAAAACACCAGCGTCTTCAACAGACTACAGCCAAACTATAACAAATACAGGCCTCGAGCGGTTTACAACCCCGAGGCCGAGCATAACTATGATTTAGTTTATCGCCCGGACGAAGCGGCAGAAAACTCGAAGTTTATATTAGAGATAGCTTTGGCTCCGTTGGAACGGGCCAAGTTACCATCTAATGTTGGAAAATTCAATGGGTTAACCGACCCTGATGATCATTTAAGGGTATTCACCAGTGCAGGGTTGGTCGGTGGTTGGACCCTTCCGCTGTGGTGCCACTTATTTGTACAAACACTAACTGGCCCAGCGCGAATCTGGTTTGACAACCTACCAACGGGGCAGATCGAATCGTGGAAAGATCTCCGAAGAAAATTTTTAACACACTTCAGCCAACAAAGGCGGTCAAAACGTGATACATCCGACGTTATGAATATCTGGCGTCGCGATGATGAGAATCTGGAAGATTTTATTACCAGATATAATAAAGAAGTGTTAGAAATTGGAGGTGTTAGCGAACAACTAATCTGTGCTCAGTTTAAGTACGCGGTTAGGTGTGACGACATGGTCAAGGTGTTATCGGGAACAGAGGGCCTCCCCACGAGTTGGGAAAAGATAATGGCGGCAGCCAAGGTTTATGCGCAGACCGAGAAAAACCTCACTACAAACCGGCCACCACCACCACACAGCAGGCCGGCAGACTTAAGAGCAAACGGAAAGTACAAAAAGTCATGGCGCGAAGCATCCGGAAGTCGATCTGCGGAAGATACCCGCACAACTAACAAGTTCTCGGCGCAAAAAGAAAACAGACACGAAAATAGGGAGAGACAGTGGACTCCCCTAACGAAAACCCCAGCAGAGGTACTAAGTACCGAGGATCACCAATTCAAACCCCCGATTCCAATGAAGAGTAAACGTGGTCAAGACCCGACGCAGTTCTGCGAATATCATAAGGATAACGGGCACACCACGAACAACTGTATATCTCTGCGCATGGAAATCAAAAAGGCTCTCAAGAATGGAGAACTCACACACCTGCTCCAGAATATGCGCAAGGAGATTAAACAGATTACTCGGGGAGAAAGCTCAAACAAACGGGCTAAGACTTAAAGAACTCCGTATGTTTTCCGCGGAAAAGACACGACTTATTAAAAGCAGCGGAACCATCAGGGAGTAAGTTAAGTTCCATTTAATTATCCAAAAAACTTTGTAACGCCTCTGAGCATTATCCATGAATAAAATTACAAAGTTTCTATTATTTTTGTGTTTACAAAATGCATGCAATTCCTTTTTAGTAAGAGCAAAAACATTATGGTAGTATAACACAAAGCTCCATGCGCGGTCAGTGATCACGTCACAAACGACCATAAACTCATACATGAGCTTCATACCAACTTTATTCGCCTTACTCAAAAAAAAAGTAATTGTACTCATGCAGAATATTGTAAAGACATATTAACAAAATAAATAGAAACATACTATGTTTGGCGTACAAATACGTCCTGAAAGGTTTAAGGCACAGCAGTGTTTAAAACCCATGCGCAACAGCGCACCATCAAAACAAGGATCAACATCCTACATAGAAAAAGTTGTTCAAATACAATTTCACCCCTACTCTAAATCTTCTCCCTCATCCGGAAAGATTTCCTTAAGTTGCGCAACGTGATCATCCGATTGCAGCGCCACATTTATCAACTCCATCACTGGCAGTTGCAAATTATTAAACTCTGCCTTCATAGCAGCAAGCGCACTGGATGTATTAACACCAAAGGTAGCAGATTTGCTATCATCCCAGTTAACCTTTAAAGCGTTATTCACATGTTGAGAACATTCCGCATACCCTTGCGCATAACCATCTCGTCGCGCAGCAACCATCAAATTCGCAACAGTTTTATCCAGTTCTTCAGAGTTTAATACAGATTCAGCAACCTATAACATCAGATAAAGATGAGATCGAAGCAAGAAAAGCGCATACATGAACTAAAAGAAGAAAGGAACTTACACATGCAATCCCGCGATCCTTCAACCAGGTCATATCATTCTTCAAGGGTTCAAGCTCGCTTTCCGCTGAAACCCGCGCCATTTCTGAATTCTCCAGTTTCTCTTCAACTTCAGTTAGACGGCGGGAGGTTTCAGTATTCTCGGAACGCGCAAGCTCCAGATCCTTCTTCAATTGTTCCTGGTCAGAAACCAAAGCGGTAAGTTCCTCTAATTCTTTATCTCTAACGGCAAGAGTGGCTAAAGCTTGTACCTCCCGTTGCTCACTTCGCTCCCTATGAGAGCGCGCTTCCTCCAACAAAGCTTCCATGTCAGCTTTTTCTTTCTTCAATCTTTCCACCTCCGCATCTTGATTCTTCAGATTTTCAACCTCAGCCTTGAGGTTATTTATGATGTTACGAAGGCTTGCCTTCTCGGCATTATCCTTCTCACAAATTTTCCTCCAATTTTTGCGCTCCTCAGACAAAAGCGCAGCTTCAGCTTCAGCTTTTCTTTTCCAACCGGAAACTGACCATTCCTCAGTCTTGCGCTCCGCTTCAAATTTCGCTTGCTCAGTCTCTAATTTAGCCTTTAACTGAGCCACAAGTTTTTCATCTTTTACAAACTTCCTTTGTGATGCAACAAAGGATACTCGCTCTTTATGCATGCTATACCATTCACGCACTATGCGATGAGTGGTAGAAACATGAGAAGCAGTTTCTGCAAGATAAGACTGATAGGTCTGTTCGAAAGGCTGATTCTCTTGAAATTTAATCTCGCCAGGCGGAAGTATCCCCTGCAACCAGTCTCGACATATCCGCCAGTCCGAGAAAGTATCTCCTTTCTTCACATTCCAAACAGGAATATGAGGATCAGCAGCATCTTTCTCCGCATACATCCGGTAGTAATATTCTCCTAAAGTTTCTTCCGGACGAATTGGAGATTGTTTCTCAACACCAGCAGAAGAACCTGCCTCCTCAGTAGCGGCCTTTTTAGCATGCTCAGGAACACTTTCAGAAGATCTGGGAGGAGAAGATTGGATTGTCTCAGCAGTTTTCTTTTCCGGCATCGGTTGATTATCATCATTTACCACACTTGGCTCAACAATCTGTTCAGTTTCTATGTTAATACCAACAGGCTCCTCAGCCTCAACAGTTCTCTCAACACCTTCCCCAGCTACCTCTGAAGGCTCCAACGGAGGGGTAACAGTAGCGCGCGGTGGGGAAGGGGGAAGTTCTTTATCAGCCACAGTTGGTATGTCCACAGAGACAGGAACTTCTGAAGAAACAAAAGTCTATAAAAATCCTATCCGTTCAAAGAAAACAAAGAAAATCAATACATACCAGGAATGGATTCTGAAACAAAAGCATCTAGGTTTCCCTTCCTAGTAATTTTCTTCCTCTGCACTTTCTTGGGAGGTTGACCCTCCGCATCAGCATCAGCTGGCTTCCTTTTACCGGCCTTCCTATGAACCAAACGCTCGGGACTAGAATCCAGATCGATAGGCTCATTTGGATTGGAAGGAGGAATATCGGCAGAATCCTTCGGTTCTGGTTTCGGTTCCCGCATAGTCACTACAGGAGTAAGACCCTCCAATGAGTCAGAAACCACCACATAGTCACACCTGGAAACAGAAGAGCAGCGCGTACCTTTCTTCTCTCCAGCATTTTTTGCTTTCAAAGGCTGCGCTTTAACAGTTTCACTCCTCTTCGGCGCAGAAGTGGACATAGTTGCGCGTTTTTTCTTCTCAGGGCCTATGCCCAGATTCAACAACTCACCTACAAGCAAGCGCAAGATAGAGAAATTTACTCAAAGCAAGAAAGAAAAGAAAAACAGATATAAACTCACCAGCACCAGTTGCCGGTTGAACAGATAAGTCCGTGTCCTGCGGAAGCACAAAATTCTTCACAATGCGGTGATACCAGAGCTCCTCCTCAGGTTTCTTCTTGATGGTCCCCATTCTTCCGCCTTCCCTCTTAAAAGCAACAACATATAGAGAAACGACTGCATTGAAGGGAAAGTAGGTCAAAAAAAAAAAAAAAAAACAACAAAGAGAGGAACAGTGACAAAACCCCAATACTTACTATGGCCATCCTCAGTATACACAGGTTTATCATCTCGTTCCATTTTCCAGTTCAAACTCATGCCAGCTCCGACTAGGGCTTTCTCCGGCAAAGCAATATTGGGAACATCCTTCAGATCTTGGTACCAGTTCTCATCAACAGGGGTCTGAATAGATTCAATCGGAACATCGTCTTTCCCTCTTAGCTTCATCTTCATCGGAATCACTCCAGCTTTAATAAAGAAAAATTTCTGTTTCCAATCATGAAATGATTTTGGGGGCTGATGAAGAATTTTCTTTGCGGAAGCCCTCTGAACAAATGAGTAAAACCCTTGAGTACAGTGCATCTGATGAAAAACCCTAAATCGGGGAACGGTTGGCTCCACATGCATCGTCCGACATACAAATTCGAAATGACGAACCCTAACCATACCAATAGGATGAAGTTGGGAGATATGCAGATTGTAGAATCCAAGAATTTCAAGGAAAAATTTCGTAACAGGCAGTCGAAAGTTACCATCGCAGAAAAAATCCCAAAAAAGGGTAATATACCCTGCCGGAGCATTCGCTGCCGTTTGCCCTTCTTCAGGATACAAGGCACCCCAGTTCTCCGGGAATTTAAGATTCTGGATTAAACCCTCAAAAGACGCCCTGGGCCACTTCAACGGAGGAAGCTCAGTCGACATCTCTTCAACAAGATCCTCTTGATGTTCTCCGGTTGACATAAGCAGGGGAATGACGGAAAATATTTCTTCAGGACAAGAAAAGGGGAAAAGTTTTCAAACAAAATAATGATTACACAGAAGGGGTTACCCAAACGATTATATACCCATCGCAATAAATACGCATTGGTAACCGTCGCAGTACTGTTCCGGATATCACGATTACCCAAGCAACAGAAAAAGCAGATGTCAGAACATACACGCGTTTACACGCGCGCGTGTAAGACACGAATGGTAAAAAACAACTGACAATGACAGGTTGTCAAAGTCAATTTACTGATACAATGTCAAATCAAAGATTTTTTACAAAAAATCTTTACAAACTCAGTAAATTCAAATCTTTTCAGAAAAGATTTCTTTTCGCGCCCAAAAAACATTTCCCTCTCCTAAGTCCAGTGCTCCACTTACTTGCATAAGTACAACACTAGACTGGGGGGACTTGAAGGGGTAAGGTCCCGAAAACCTCATAAAAAGGATTTGAGACCATACCACAAACTAACTTTTCTAGCCTTTTGACCTTGCGCGGCTGCGCACTGGTCCTGCTAAAGGAACAAAGAAATCAGTAGCTTGTAATCGCGCGCCCAAAAGATAACATAAATCTTTGCGCCTTCTCCCATTCAACAAAGGATTAGAAAGCCTTTACCCAATACTTCCGCCACAACACCCAGACTTGGATATTATTTTACCCAGACTTGGGGTTTATTCGCCTGTGTCCACACAGTAAGATATCACACCGGATTACGGCAGTAATCTTCTCGAAAGAAATACAATCATGCACCACCCAGATGGTTATAACCGTCTGGACACGTGTCATTACCACAGACAACCCTGGAACCACAACGAAGGCATGCAATTGGAGAGTAATCTCCACTTAATCACTTTCCACGTGGCGATTCCCCAGCCACAGATCAAACCACGATCCGTGTGCAGTCACATCGGATCGAGGCTAAGGGACGTCAGATCAAAGAATTCAAACGGAAGAAAAATAACCGCTACGGCGTTAGGCATTTTCCGTTATCTTTTCAATAACAGGTTTTCCCTCCCAAACTCCCGGTTATAAATAAGAGAACTGTTCAGGTATAAACTCAGACTACTCTCACTCTTCAAATACTTATCTTCTCCGATACCAATACTTATTCTCACGCCGGAGTCGGGTCAAGGAGAGAACCTTCTTCTCCCCTTGGCGAGGCTAACGGTGTTCTTTTTTGCAGAACTACCGGAGAAGTTAATCCATTACGACTGAATCAACCGAGAGAGAGCTAACCCTTTATGCAGATTCAAACCCCCTAACTATCTCGGTTCCGACCATTTAGTTAGTGTTTCTTCAAAACGGAATTGTTATTTCAAACTAAATAACCTCAGATTTTCAAACGAAATACGATTTTTCAAACGGAATATCTTGGTTTCTTTCAAATGAAATAAGGTTTATGGTCCATTTATGTCACTTTTAGCTCGAATTTTGATCTGATACTCTCAAGGGTTTGTTAAAACACACTTTTACACACACTGTCAAAAACTCAGTCCATTTTGTCCTTTAAAATGTCTAGAAATCCAATTTTGAGTAGAAAAAGGTACTGATTCAAGTGTATTGGCTCATAACTGGCTCTGATACCAATTGTAGGATCGTTTTACCGACCGAGTGAGTCAATATGAGGCAATACTCACTGTTTGAATGGCGGAAACAAACAAACAGAGCTGAATCAGTAAAGAATGGTGTAGAAAACAGAGATATCACTTTAATACTTGCTTCTCATTCAAAATGAACTTGATTACACAGCATAAATTCGACAGCACTTCGTGACACTATCTGGAATTCCGTATGAAAATGAGAAGACACCTCCCATATATATAGGGAGTCTAATTTCGTTTGAAATGGTAACATGCCATTTCAAACGGAATTAGATGGTTAATTTCGTTTGAAATGACATGGTACCATTTCAAACGAAATTACCATGAAATACCATAAAATTACATTCCGACCCTTATACAATCTAGACATATGACCTAGACCGATAGACATAGGCTATAGACATCGTGTACCAACATCCAACGAATACGTCGGGCAGAACCACGACAGCCGTTACGGAACCCTAGATCAATCAGGCAGCGTATTTAACACGTAACCGGGGTTATGATACTTACAACAGAGCAGAACTTCGTTATTTAGGGGGGTATTATACCCGAAAATCACTTTATCTATATAGAAATTCGTGAGAGAGAAAGAGATTGAGCGAGTTCGACTGAAGTCCGATGCCCTTAATTTATAGGGCCTGATTTCAATTCCTTCGCGCCCCACGTAAGACGAAGTGGGGGTTTACGCGGCCCGCGACCTAGGGTGGGTATGCCCTTGCTGATCCGGGTCAGCACACTAGGCTTGACATGATTGTGCCACGTGGCGGCTCAGGGACTCGCCCTGACTATGAGCTATCGCGGCCCGTGTAGGGGGTAGCCAAGGGCAACGCGTCCCGCGAGAGATCATTAAATCTTGTTTTTATTTTATTTTAATAGAAATAAAGGTATTTGAGGCCTATTTTCGTGTACGGGGTGTATTTTAGGACGTATTGGGACACTTTTATATTAGGGGTGTCAAAAATTATTTAGGAGGGTTGTTATACGAATACCCTGAGGAGGTAGGCTGGGAAGAAGTTCCTTCGTCCCTAGGAGAGCTGGAAAATTGACGGTAAGCGTCCAAAGGTCCTTGATCACTCATACTGTAAACTAACAAATTGTCAAATAACATAAAATAACAATCTACACGTATGCACATAGTCTCATTGGTTATTTACTAACAAAATTGATAATTTCAATGTCAGCAGAACACTTCTTTGGCTTAAATCAGTGGCTGTAGCTCTGATACCACCTTCTGTCGCAACCCCCGACCCCTGCCTCGGGAGGCGGGCGGGCGCGGCCTACTTAGAGATGGTGGTTTCGGTGTTTATCATTATTTGGCAGCGGAATTTTCATCAAGACCGTAGTTATGAAATATTTTATCAGAGTAAAACACCACATTTATATAATTATAAACCTATTGTGATAAAACCCAAGTTTTCATTTCAAACATGTTCATAGGATTTAAATCCTATTTTATTGAGTAAAACATCTTCTTTATTTTGGTAACTTTTATAGCCATTTTTCCAAGCCTTCAGTGTTGTCCAACTGGCTTCTAATTGGCTTTCACATTTTGTTACCTGAAACACGTTTAAAAACATTTTGTCAGTGGGAAATACTGGTGAGTGAATCCCAATTTAATCAAGACAAATTTTATCCTTGTACAATATTGAGGGCAATACAACAATTACATTTGTTTACCATTCTACTTTAATTACCACCCACGGTACTGTCGACCCGACTTGTGGTCATGTTACTACTCCCAGTGTAGTAACGAATTTTGTATACAAAACCTTAACATACCGACGATAATTGTAGAATTTACAAATACTCAGTCACTGTTAATAATAATGTAAAACATTTGAGGTTTTGTAAAAACAGTTTGCAAAAAGGTTTGCACAAAAAGGAGATTACTCACAAAAAAGTTTACACAAAAAGAAGGATTACTCACAAAAAGGTTTACACAAAAAGAAGGATTACTCACATTGCTAGTTTGGACTTTTTCCTGTGGTTTCCTGGTTATAATCTAATAAATTAAACAATGCACACGCGTTAGTATAATAACCCAATATTTACATTAGTTATACCATCCCCGAGACAGAACTCCAACGACTACGTCGGGCAGAACCTCGACAGCCGTTACGGAGCACTAGATCAATCGGGCAGCGTATCTAATACGTAACCGAGGGTTAAAATACTTACACCGAGGCAGAGCTTCGCTAATTAAGGAGGGTTATAATGCCCGATTATAATTTTAATACTACAGAATTTTGAGAGAAAATTCGTTTGTGAGCGATTTGTGAACTGAGGCTGATTGCATCTATTTATAGGGCTGGAAATTGAGTTTGTCGCGCCCCGCGTAAGCCGAAGACAAAGCCTTCGCAGCCCGTGAGGTAGGGTGTGTAGGCCCTAGCTTGGTCTGGTCATCAACTAGCTGCGACACGAGTGGGGACACGTGGCAGCCCAGGGGCTCGCCTGATGGACTATCTGTCGCGGCCCGCGTTAGACGAAGACTAGGTCTTCGCGGCCCGCGAGCGATGATGAAATTTTGTTTTTATTTTATTTTTGTAAAATTAAAGGTATTCGGGACCTGTTTTCGTATACGGGGTGTATTTTACGACATTTAGGGACCTTCTAAATATTTTAGGGGTGTCGGAAATTTTTTAGGAGTGTTGGAAATTTAGGAGGGTTGTTATAGCGGACAACGAAAGAAGCGATACACATCCTAAGAAGATTAATGGAAAAATATAGAGAGGAGATGTAATATCTACATATGGTGTTTAGTGACCTTGATAAAGCATACAACAATGTGCCATGTAGATTAATTTGGGATAACTTGGAAGGTAGAGGGGTTCTTGGGAAGTATGTTGACATAATTAGGGATATGTATGTTAGATCTGAAACTAGTGTTCATGCGCCTGTAGGGGATATTGATTTCTTCCTTATTGAGGTAGGATTCCACCAAGGTTCTACATTGAGTCTGTTTCTTTTCACGGTAGTGTTGGATGAGTTATCTAGGTCGATTCAAGAGACAATTCCATAGTGTATGTTTTTTTTCATAAATGATATTATGTTAGTGGCGAAGACTAAACAGGGCTTGATGCGAGGTTAGAGGAATGGCGAGCAGCTTTCGAAAGCAAAGGTTTAACAATTAGTCACTCTAAGACTAAGTACCTTTATTGTAATTTCAGTGGTGAATGCGATGACGATGACACTAAAATTACTATTGACGGTCAAGAGGTTCCGCAGGTTACTAGGTTCAAGTATTTAGGATTGTTTATACAAAGGGATGGGAAGATAGATAGCGATGTAGCGCTTCGAATCCAGACTGGTTAGTGTAGTTGAGAGAAGCCACTGGGGTTTTGTGTGACAAAAGGTTCCTTACTAAATTAAGAGGGAATTTTATAGGGGTTGCTATTAGACCTGCTATGTTGTATGGGACATACTATTGGTCCATTAAGAAGGCACAAGCGCACACGATGAAGGTAGCAGGAATGAGGATGTTGGTGGATGTGTGGGCATACAAGGTTAGACAGGAAAACAAATGAGGATTTTAGGGAAATGTTAGAAGTAGATACTATTCAAGATAAGATAAAGGAAGGAAAATTGAGATGGTTTGGGATGTGAAGAAGAGGCAGTTGATAGCGCCAGTTAGAGCAGTAGAAGTCTTAATTGTGGAAGGGAGGAGGAGTCGAGGTAGCTCCAAGTTGACTAGGGATAAGCGAATTAGATAAGATTTGCAAGAGTTACACCTCTTTGAGGACATGGTTCAAGTTATGGGTTTATGGAGACGTAGGATTAAATTTATGGACTTTTAGGAGTAGGTTCATTAGGTCTGAACATTGGGGTAGAGACTTAGTTTTCCTTATGGTCTAGGCAGATTTTACATTGATTGTGTTTTTCATATATGCTTACATGTGGTCTTTTGATTCGAAATACCTGTTCTACTTCACTATGTTAACTCTCCACCACCTTTTTTGTTATTTAGTAGCTCTTTGTTTATAGACTTTATTAGTTTCTTATTTGTTTACTATTTGTCTTTGGTGTTGGGGGTCTCTCTGTAAGCAGCCTCTCTATCCCTGTCACACCCCAACCGATGGCCGAAACATCGGAGTGAGACGAACAAGATCGTTCAAAACTTCATAATGAACTAAGAGTGATAATAATCAAATAAACAACTTCCATTTCATTCATAACATCAAAGTACATTGTTTTGGAAAGGAAATACAACATTGAATCTAACCTAACCAAACAAGCAAAAGATTACATAATCAAAATTTGGGTGCATTTCTAGTCCACCCTAAGTAGATTTCTTGAGATTTCATCATCAATTTCCTGCAACATGTATTAAAGTATATATCAACACAAAAAGGTCGGTGAGCATACAAGTTCGATTTACATAGCATACGTATAAAAGTCTCAAATCAGACATGGCCATTTTGTACACTAAGTTATGTATTCATACTATTATGCAAAAACTATATGTCAAACCAAAGTGCCCAATACCGTAATCTCGTTGCCAAAGTGAACAAGACCGTTATGATAGAATACTTAACAATAATCCTAAAACGGGCGGTGTGCTACCCCTATAGCGCTATACATTTTAAGGTAGCCTTGCAAATTTAATGAAAAATAGGTTGCATGAAGTGTAGTCTAGTATGTATAAACATCAAGTATAACAAGTAGCATGTTTTAATGGATTGAGTGTTTGCATAAGATTGAGTGTGTGTGATATGTGAAATTAATAAGCTATACATGTTACACCCAAAAGTGGTTTAAACGGAAAGAGGGTCAAGTATACTCACGGTTGGAAATGCTTTCCACAAAGTGAGTTGAACGACTTGGAGGATGGAACACCGAGGTTATCCTAAAATGGATAAACAAGATGTATAAGTTTACGGATTCGACGATAGGAATAAATATAGAATTTACAAGTATAAAACACAAAAATATATCTTGCTTTAGATACTCATTTGGACACCATTTCTAGTTAGTGTTCTTCATGAGTGTTGCACTTATTAGAAGTCCAAAATGAGGAGGCTAAAACTAAGACAAGTCCCACCTTACCACAACATTCAACCATTATTTTGGTTGCTTTCATGATTTGGTTTTAGGTTAGATAGTATGTATATATATGTATATTAATATATCTATATTATAGACTAGCATATAGTCATGTATTGTCAAGTTATAGATTGTCATGCATGGATAGGATGAATCATTTAACCCTTTACTTCACCAATGCACAAATCATCACATGGATGATTTTAATGGTCAAGAACATAAGTACAAGAAAGTAATAACTTAACCAAGCAACCAAGTGGGTTTAACTAGACGAGTGCTTCCAACATGATAATGGTTGGAGACTTGGTGTAGTTTGTCCACTTTGATTACTTGAAAGTTACTTGGTGACTTAGATTATTTGAAATGTGAACTTAAAAGTACAACATTTCTGGAAAAAATCTTCAATCCAAACCCATCCAATATAGGGATTTATTGACAATTTGAAGATGTCCCAAAGTTTAAAGTAATGAACATGTATGAAAGTTTTGTTAAAAACAGAAAATAAACTCCACTTTGGATCTCAAAATGGTGATGTTCGAATTTAGTTTACCATGGTAAACTTGTGGAAACACTTCTAGAGATTTTCCCAAAGAAGGAGAAGCAAGAATTCATGAAGAAGAGAAGAAGAAAGTTAGTTGAAACTCACTTTTGCACTTGAAACAAATCTGCCCAAAGTTGCAAATCTGAGTTTAGAGTGCGAAAAGTGAAATGGAGGTGTGGGTGGCTTGGTTTTATAGTTGAGGATCAGAGTTTGTGTTGTTAATGAATTACGTAGTGATTGGGGGTTGAAGGAGGTGGAAAACAAGCCAATCCTACAACTCTAAACAACTTTCCGCGGATTAAGGTACCTCGCGTCGCGCGAGGGGAATAGTGCACGTCCTTCGCGTCGCACGAGGATGTGTTTTTCCAAACTTTGTTAGTTTTGTTCAAGTTCAGCTCTGGACTTGGTTTTTATGCTATTTCGAGCTAGAAACTTATATTTTAGCATGTTTTCATGTATTTAGTGTGTATTATAGGTATGCATAGCGTATGAGTATGCATGATTAATGATAATGTATGTCTTGGTCTCGTATAAAATGCGAATTTCGTGATTTGATTATGTATTGTGCATGTATGAATAAACAAATATGAATAAAATGTGATTTCCATTGATCAAAGTCTCATATTACAATTATTGAAACATAATACGATTACAAGTTTCTAAAAATAGAGAGTACAAAAATACGAAACGTTACAATCCCTATGGATAGAGGTAAGGTGTGCCTACATCTCATTCTCCCCAGGCCCTAGTAATACCTTTGCTATTTGTGGGATTTACTGGGTACCGTCGTTGTTGTTGTATATATAAAACTATAGATATAATTTATATTTGTGTGTGTATAATAGATTAAAAAATAATTCGAGTTGAAGTGAGCAGAGTAGACCTTTGCTCATTCTTGGCTCATTTTACGAATCAAACCGAGCCGATTGGCTCGTTTACACCCAATCCAAATATCAAACAAGCATTATCCGCGAGCGGCTTAGACAAACCTAGTCGACAACATGAGACGAGGCTTGCTACCATTACCAGACTACAATCTAGTGGTAAAGGGAGCCATTTAAATTGTAGAGACGCTTATTTGATTTCATTAAAAGGGGAAAAAGATTGAACTTTTTTTTAAATGAGCAACAACTGAGATGTATGTCTCATCATTTTTTGTTGGTTGTCATGAAAGCATGCGGTTATGAAGTAGCATAAGTCATTCACTAACCTTTCGACCCCAAAGCTTCACCAATGATAACAATCAGATATACGGAACTTGCTAAGAATATGCAAGCTGGCTTCACGTATGAATCGAATTTACCGTTAACCAAAATTAACCGATAATTGAGCCGTCACCAAACCGAATTAACTGATGACCGAGATTAACCAACGGTTATGGTTAAGGTTATTTGACTAACTGATGAATCGATTATGGTTATGGTTAAGGGTGTCCCATAATCGAACCAAAAAAAGTTAAGACATGCTTTTAAATGATATTCATAAATTAAAAATACATATTCAAGGAATCAAACTATTTATTACAAAAAAATATTTACATAAAGTTTTTTCTCCAAGACAAGTTTTAAAAGGTTTAAAAAATAACCATTGTATAAAATTTGACTCATTTTATGCATGTTAATGTTTTTTTATCTTTGTTTATTGGGGAATTGGCCTGTAATAATCTCAACTAGACTTTATTGGTCATTGCCAGTCCCACCTTTGAATATTCCCCATGTCAGTCGCATCTTTCACTTATTTTTCCTCCACTGGTCCTCAGTTAAAAAAAAACATCCGTTAAGTTTTTTACTGAATTACAAGCTGATGTTTCAGGGCTTTTGATCAGAACGAGGATACGAGTCGAATGATGTAAAACTAACCTTGAAATTATCCTCCAAATGATGAAAACGGTTCTTCAATTCGGGTGTTTAAACTTCCAATTAACAAAATCAAGTCGTTTGGAGCACCGTTTCGAGGTAAGTTTTACATCAATAGATTCGTATCATCGTTCTTATCAAAAGCCCTAATACGTCAGTTTGTAATTCGGAAAAAAACTTAACTTCGTTAAGTTGTTTTAACTGAGGACCGGTGGAGGAAAAATAGGTGAAATGTGGGACTGGGAGGGAATATTCAAAGGTGGGACTGGCAGTGACCAATGACGTCTAGTTGGGATTATTACAGGTCAATTCCCCTTGTTTATTTATAAAAAAGATTGTAACTAAAACAATAATGGCCTAATATGAGCGAACATTAGCTTGGCATACTATTATTTGGTTCAAAATTACGAGTCAAAAGTAATATGGTAATGATGGATAATTAATCAAAATTAACTGAAACCGAACCATAACCGAGCTTTATAACTGATTAACCGAAACTGAAGTTCGGTACCATAACCGAAGCTAGCGGTTATTATTATGGTTAAAGGTAAAATCGAACCGAACCATACTTTGCATACCTCTACGTGCCATGCAGGGGTGTCTCTGAGAATTCATGTACCATGTTGGAGCTCGAAAAAATGTGCCCTTATGCCTTAACGAAATATATAAGGTGAAGTTTCTATCAAATTAAGTTAACGCCTAATCGATCGACAAAGTTTAGGAGCCATTAACGCCTAAATAACCAACAATGTTTTTATCAAATTAAGTTAACGCCTAAATGATCGACAAACAATGCCAAATACAAATGCCACCTAAATAATAAACCCTTAACGACAATTAACAAAACTTAATTTTTAGAAATTAATCAATTAATCATATTCATAAATCATACATGTTTCAACAAATTAACTTAAAACGCAATTGCTTTGACTTGGTGTGTTGGTTTCATGTTCGTTTTAGAGCCGAGGGTCTCTCTGGAAGCAGCCTCTCTATCCATATGGATAGAGGCAAGGTCTGTCTACATCCCACCCTCCCCAGACCCTATAAGTAGCTTTGCTATTTGTGGGATTTACTGGGTATGGTTGTTGTTGTTGTAACTTAAAACGCAATTACGCAGGGCCTAGGGGTCGATGACTAATTACAGATGTCTGCCAAAGAAAAAAAACAAAAAAAAAACAGCATAAGGGCCTGGATTTCAAAAATCAACACTTCAACTAGACCTGGCAAACGGGTCGGGTTGGGTCATGGGTTGAAATGGGTTCGGGTTAAAACGGGTCAATTATAAAAAGAGTTATTTTGGTTCGGGTCGAAACGGGTTTGGGTCAGAACGGGTCCGGGTCAGAACGGGTTTCAGGTCAGGTCGGGTCGGGTCAGGGTTTTTTTTTTTTTTTTTTGATGGGAGGTATCAGCATTGGCATATAAGGTATAACCATATTCAACTGTTAAAGCATTAAAAAAATCGCTAAATTCAGAAGCTCAAAATGTTACCTCTAATCATTCAACTGTATAACCATATGAGTCTGCATTACAACACAAATAAAAAAATCAATCAGTTTCAATTTTCAAACCATAACAATACAACAAACTCGCAATCTTAAACTAAAAACCTTAACTTGCCAACGGTTGCTACAAGTTACATCTTTCATCTTCCTTTCGGAAATCTTTACAATCTTAGGGTCACTAGTTGCAGGGCAAACCCCAAAACCAAAAGTCACTTCATCATATCCACCCATATTAGGTACAGGGATTGCAACTGATTTTCTAATAGAAGGATTCCAAAGAACAATCGTCGCCTATCTAGGATAATATTCAGCATCATCTTCATACCGATAAAAACCGAACAAGCAAACCAATCCACAAGAGGCACCGACGACAAATGAATTCCAAAGTAGGTCAACCGACAAAGGAACAGCAAGAGAAACCTTGTTTTGGGGGAACGTATCATCATCTACAATCGAATCATATGTTTCCTCAGCGTACACATTGTCGTACTTTATAAGCAAATGTTGCAGTTGATCATGGTTATGGATGGTGTACTCAGCAATGAAATCAGAAGACTCGATAACACATTTCCATGCTTTTGAAACAGATCTGACCCAAATCAATGATCTTATAGGAAGCCTTTTGATGATTTCCACTTGAATGTCGAAAGGTATGTGATCAGACATTTTGATTTTGGGGTATCAATTGTGATCGAAACCGTTTAATGAAAAGTAGCAAATAATAACCATTTCACCAGCCAATAAAAGTAGCAAATTCAACAAAACCACTCACTTATTTAGCCTGCAAAAGTGAATGCAACAATAATAATATGTAAAGCTAGTACATTTTGTGTGGAGCATTATGTCGAACACCTGGTGTACCAACGTCCAATATTATCAAATAGAGGGCAATTACATGAGAACATAAAGATAGACATAATACCATTTATGGGTTTACAGATTACATAGATGATATAAACATTTTTTTCTCATAAATTAGGGTTTGTAGATTACAAGATTAACAGTGAACTTAGACATTAAAGCGTACCAGATTCACCAAATTGATAAGCGAATTATTGCTCGATTTCCATGGAGTTGATTCGTTGAAGGTGGTCACGCACACAGGGCAACATCGATGATGAAGAACTGAAGATGATGTTCAGTGAATCAGTCTTCTTCACGGTGAATTGAACTATTGAAGTCTTAACCCGTGTGGTTTCTTCCATAAAAACCCTAATGACCCGGATGACCTGCTGTTCTTATTTCATCGACCCAATATGACCCGTAGATAAAAGTTTTCAATTTTTAAATGACCCACTTTGACCCCCTTGTCTTAATTCTTTTACCCAAAACAACCCATTGTCTAAATTTTTTACCCAAACTGACCCATATATTAGCTTTTGGGTCATGATTGCCCCCTCTAACTTCAACAGTTTCGACAATCAACATATTCATAAATCATACTTGTTTCAACAATCTTTTTTTTAATGGCTAACGTTGCACACCATGGGGATCAAACCCCTGACCTCTCCTATCCTAAGCTCTATCTATACTCACCAACACCACTGGGCTATTCCCAAGTGGATTTCAACAATCAACAGGCCTGGAATTCGATGACTGCCAAGGGATAAAAAAATACCATTGTCTTGTTATCTTGACTTCTTGTTAATGTTTACAGTTTAAACTTTATGATCACTATTCATTGGTGACAAAGAAAACACTCAAAACACAGAAAGTAGAATAGAATTATTTACTTGTTTAGAGCTTGTGCGTCGATCTTAATCTGGCAAAACTTCAGTTCACGAGTTCAGCTTCAGCCGTTCAGGGCCTGTTCGTCGAAGGGACAATGTTCTGTGCGTGCGCCTGCATCGTTTCAGTATCCTCTCCTAATTGCCGCCCAACAACTCCCATCGGTATTGTTTTATTATTATTATTATTATTATTATTATTATTATTATTATTATTATTATTATTATTATTATTTAAAAAAATCAAATGGGTATTGAGCACACTAAACTTAGTGACAATGGGCTAACTAATCTAAACTATAAGAATTATTTTGCAAGTGGGCCTATCTTAGTGTTTATATGGGTTTACTCTATTAAAAAGTTACATATATATAACGATTTTTTTTAAATAACATGCCCTAATATTACGGGATCTGACCGATGGTCCTCCCCACACACCCCAGGGTAGAGGTGTACAAAAAAACTGATTACGCAATTGAAACCGGAAAAAAAAAACCGAAACCGTATTTTTGTAACCGGTTCGGTTACAACCGGTTTGACCGGTTCTTAGTCGGTTAGAGTTTTTCAAGACCGGTTCGGGTGTAAAACCAGTTTTTTTAAAAAACCGGTTATTTAATCGATTATTAAAAAAACCGGCTATTAATCGGTTAACCAGTAACGTATATAAAAAAAACCGGTGTTAACCGGTTAAAAATGCCCAGCACATGTTAACGGTCATATGACCGTTTGGGACCATTCCTAGCCGTTTTGTTTTTGTTTTTTTTGGCCTAAAAATCATCTCCAACTAGTATAAAAGGTTTGTGGGTGTTTAGGTTCAAATCACAACACTTGAGAATCTTCAAAAACTCTAAAAAAGTCTCTTATTCTAGTTCGATAACTCTCAAAACGCTATGGCAACCTCTAGTGCCCATGATTCGGTCAATGTTGGCGAGTCTACAACCGAAACGGTGATTCGTGTTGTTCCAACGAAGCACAACCCCGATGTTTGGTCACATTTTGATTTGTGCGAGATGCCCAATGGTAAAAGAAAAGCGCGTTGTCTTCATTGTCAAGGCTTTTACGCCGAAACCGCAAACTCCACCTTGAAACAATACATTGAAAACCCATTTTGCAAGGCGTTGAAACAACAACACGTTAGTGGTCAAGCTTCCATGGCATGTGATGGCGCTAATATTTTTAACTACAATTTCAATATGGCTAGGGAGGAAATGGCGAAGTTTGTAATCCAAGAAAGTTTGTCGTTCAACCCCTTCGACAACCAACGCTATACAAAGATGGTTCAACGAACTCTCCAACCACGATTCACCCATGTAAGTCGTGCTACTCTTAGGAGGGATTGTTTAAAATTGTGGAAAAAAGCTAAACTAGAATTAATTTCTTATTTTGAAAAATTAGAAACCGGTGTTAACTAGACTAGCGACGTTTGGTCCGCACCGTACGGTTCACCCGATTCGTATATTTGTGTCACCGTGTAACACCCCAAAAACGGGTTTGGTAATCAAACCCCCTTAATAGTAAAGACGAGTAAAATACCGTTAGTGGCAAAATTAACACGGCGAATATTAGGTTTTAAATAATTAATCCTATATTAATCAAAAAGAGGAATAAACGTTTTGAGAAAACACGGTTTATTAGAAGCCCGAGTTAACGGGACTTAAAAAAATAAAACGGGTTATAATCCCCCACACCCACCAAGTTAACTAGGAATAGTAACCTAGTTAGTAATGGGTAACTAAATGAAAAGCTATGAGATATAGCGTCTTTTATAATAAATGAAACAAGAGGGACTAATATGGCCAAGAAGGGAAACTTGTTTTATTAAAATTAAAAATAAAACACAACACACACACTCAGTGTGTGTGTGTGTGCGTGGATCGACCAGAGGACAGGGAAAAAGAAGCAACCCCTAACTCTCACAAATCTCTCAAATTGAAGGTCCAAATCAAGTCTAAATCAAAATCCGAGTACGAATTAGTGATCCCCACGGAAAAAGGAGTCACGAGGTATGTAAATTTCATGAGAAATCTCTAGTTGAATTTCTGAGCAAACCTAGAGAATTCGAATTAGATGATTGCATGCTTGTTATATGATGAGATAGGAACATTATAGTGTCTAGGAGTAAATCCTAGACAAGTATATGATGAAATTTGGTCTAATTCTTGTGAATTCATGATCACCATTGAAGGTGATAAGTAGGTTTTGACTAAATTCGTGTATGTAATGTTTTTAGGGTTTTTGATTGCTAAAAATCGTGTTATAATGTCATAAACATGTTTTAATTGAAAGCTGAATTCAAACAACTTCTGATCAGAATTTACAGCCGACTTGTATTGGCTGTAACGTGGACAAAACGTGACAAAGCATGTGTTTCTTGAGTCTAAAATGTAATTCCAGGAAATATCTTTAAAACCCCACTGGAATTGCAATTTTTCGACGAAAATTGAATGTTTTATCAATTTTTCGGTATCGAAGGTTCAGGCTGCGTTTTCTGGCAGAATTTGCAGCCCATTACGAATGTCATAACTCAATTTAAGAATTGATTTATGATCTCAAATTTTTACTGTATGTAACCTCAGGAAATTCCAAAAACCTCCAATTGGAATTTCGTCAATCGGATAAACGAGGAATTTTAAATGAATTTTTTCGTAAGCTGCAGTCAGAAGTGACGAATCTGATTGCAGCTTAGTAAATGAATTTTTACGAATTTTTGGTAAATAGTTAGATCTTCAAATTTTAACACAAGACCTAACCCTCCGAGAGGTACGTCACATAAAAAAATCATAATTTTTGAAGACTTGTAAACAGGTTAAACAGTTCACCAAAAACAGCCTATTTTCAGTGATATGAAATGTCTACTTGGTTGTGTGTAAAACGTGATTATATTAGGTGTTCGGATGAATGCTAATGATAAGAAATGTGTGAGGTGGAATAGTCGTGATTGTTAATGACTAATTTAACCGCCTTGTAAATGATTGACAATAGTTTGACGCTTAAATGAGCTAGGTGGAGGCTTGGGAAAGAAGCAGTCAAATAATCGAGTACGAGAAGGGAAGTGTAAACCTGATGCGAGGTAAGTTAAGCTTACGCCTTTTTATTCTTACTACCAAATACTTATAATGCAAGTCAGAATAAGTGAGAATGGAAAGAAACCATACATTATGGTAAAAAGGGTAAAAACGGTAAAATGATAACCCGAACATGGGTTAACGCATAAATAAAAAGGATTTGAAAGGGCACCAGTTGGCATAAGTCAAAATGGGTCAAACAAAGCAAGAAACGACCTTTAAGCAATATGAATTTAAAGAGTAAATCGGAATAGGTTTAAGGGATGAAATGGTAATTAAATACCATCTCATAATTATAATTGGTCATTTTGACTAAACTGGTCAAATGGTGTTGTTAGCACCATTTGACAATAATATCTTATGATCGCGTGTTGAGTTTTGTAATCGCAGAAATTTAACACATGGTTCGCGTTGCTAGTTGACTAGTAATTAATAGCGAAATGTATTTTAACGGGTCAATCATATGACCCGAGCCAGGTACGCATGTTTAGAATTATACTTAAAAAACGATATTTTGGTCAAATATTAGCGAAAGTCCTTCGTAGTGAATAAGGGACTAAAATTGACTAAAAAGCCCTCGATGGGTAAATTAGGCAAACAACCCATAAAGGTTGTTTAGTAACTTGCATTTGATTATGGAATCATTAAATTTGAATTAAAGTTATAGGTATGCACCTTCGTGGGTCAAATGCCTAAAAATGGGTCAATTGCGTAATACGACCAACCGAAAGGTAAAATTTGGGAAAATTGGTTAATTATGTTAAATCCACCACAAAAATTAATTGTGGTGGAATGTAAGTAGTTATCCTAATATGAGAATGCAAAGTGTGAAGTGAGATGAGCAAGTTAGATGCTTAAATGTATGAAAACTTCTAAACGGGTCAAAATAAAGTAGGTGGTAAAATGTTGGTTTAAGTGTAATAAAGAAAAACGTAAACCGGGTAACGGGAGCGTAAACTATATGAATAATGGATCCGGGTAATGGATCATAGCTTAGATATGTTAAGAAACGAATCCCAATCGATTAAAATGAGTTTGAATAGCTTTGGATGCAAATTCGGTGAAAAATAAATGTGCAGAGTTGACACGGCCGGGTGAAGGGGCTGAAATAAAAAATAATAATAATTTCTTGTGTTCAATTATTTTGTTAAAATGCTTTGATTTCTAATCGTTTGAATGAAATGTAGGTTTAATATGTGATGCCGGAGGACGATCAAGCTCGTTAAAGAACCGAACACAATCAAGATTCAAGCTTCCGTGAAATGATTCGTCTTCACGTTTTTAAACGGCGAATTCTCTATGAAATGTTGAATTGTGTTATTTCTTAAAGTTTTTAAGAAATGCATATTTTTGTAATGTATGTGTAAACATATTTAAATAATTATAATCGAAATTTATATAAAAATCGTATAAATGGACTAAGGGTCTTACAAGTTGGTAATCAGAGCTCAAGGTTAAAAGAATAAAGTGTTCGGTTCGAGGCTTGATCGCAAATCCGGTAAGTACATGTATGTTAATAGTTTAGCATGCTAAAGTGTTGTAAACAACACATAGGGCTATCGTGTGATACACGTTACCTCAATTAAATGATAAATATAGTTGACGAAATTGCGCGCGTTGACGCGTATAGTAGAAAAGCCTTGTATTATAACACGGGCGATTATTGAAGTTGATGTTACTAATTCTTGTAAATGTTTTAATTGAAGGACACTCGCATCTGAAGATAGCGAGAGTTTAACAAATTGCGGATATGACGGTGGAGCGGTCCGAGGTATGACAAGCAGAGCATACTCATCAAGGACCTAAATTGTGTGACGATCGCGAACAAGGTTAACGACATAGAAAGCCCGTTAGGGCAAGCATTTACAGGTGCGCAATTTAAATTATTACGTGAATAGTAATATGCAACAAATACGTAGAGATTGAAAGTTGCATATGTAGATTAAAAACTTGGAAAAACCCGAATAGAAAATCTATCCGGGATATCGCTTCCAAGAGAAACACATAGAGGCATTACTAACATGGGGTGTAATGTGAAAATTATAAAAAGGTCATGTATACCCGGTATTGATCGCTTACTCTGGCCAAGTAAATGGTGAGCACGTGGTACCATGAACTTTTTATGATGGACATGCTTACATCCGATGTAGTAAGGACGAGGTGAGTGGGACAAATTAAAAAGTACCCAAATGAATCAGATGAGCAAAATATTTGATAATAATGTAAACGCACAGCCGGGTGACGGAAGCGTATTACATTAGGATAATGAGCCCGAGTGAAGGGACAAAGATTAATGTAAAATGATTAAGATATGCATTGGGAGGGGGTGTACTTACACTCGAACCCGGAGAATGCAAACATGTAAAATTATTAAGATATGCATTGGGAGGGGGTGTACTTACACTCGAACCCGGAGAATACAAACATGTAAAATGATTAAGATATGCATTGGGAGGGGGTGTACTTACACTCGAACCCGGAGAATGCAAATATGTCTCTTAACAGGCCTTTTTTTGTAAAACGTCAAACTTAAGGACAAAGTCGGAATATAAAAGTGAAGCGAAGTCTTAATGCATACCGGGATAGTTGCAATAACAACGACTTCGGTAAAACACCCGGTTGATGGGTAAGGATTTAAACACATGCGTAGACCGAGAAACGGGAACTCGGATGGAAAGTTAAAAGACTCGGTATAGGATCGTTGTTGGACCCAAACGAGTCAATCAGAAGAGCTTTATATCCGATTCAAAGGCGGAATCAGTGAAACGGACGTGGAAACAGCTTAATACTCTTTAATCTGTTACTAATATTGATAATAACACTGTTTACAACCTGAACAGACTTTGGCAGCACTTTGTTACAGATTTCAGAAGTTGTACCAAATGAAATGACAAGTGCCCTATATATAGTGGTGGAGGTTTCTCTTGAAGCTGATCATGACAAGTTCAAGAGAAACCTGACTGATCTGGTTTCTCTTGAAAATGTCACATGTCACTTTCAAGCTAAACCTCATGTAAACCCACTAAACTTTGATTCTTGCACCTCGGACACTGATAATCCTATCCTATACTATTACATGATACAAGACGAAGTCAATAGACGTAGTGCACTAACAGACTCCCCCTCGGATATTGACGAAGTCTTCAGTGTCTATTCTTCAGTATGACACATCTTCGGTCTTGATCATTCTGCCTTTTCATTCAAATTGTAACATTGTAAGCATCCATCAATCTTTCTCTTCTTCCATCAGCTTCAGGCTCCCCCTTTCGTCAAGCTTTCGTGCTTTGGGATCGACACCTAGCTATCCATCTACAAGCTCCTCTTTGCTTCAAGCTTGTCTTCAGACTCCCCCTTAGACTCTGCTCTTGGGATCGTAATCTGGACTATCTGCAATTACTCATACGTTTATAAGTAACAACATTTTAAACTACCAGTAATCATAACCTGGCTTTAAAACACTCCCACTATTAACAATCTATACAGATATGGCAATGTCCAATATCCAAAATCTTCACAGTAAATCATCCAAGTCCAAACTAATGACCTTAGAGATATCACAAACTGTTTTTGAATTTTTTTTTAAATTCAAGTTTCAAATTAATGAACTTGTTTTATTTTCAGAAACACAATCAGCTTACTTAGATTTTGAAACTCAGCATCTCAGACATCAGTTGTCGAAAATAAAGCAGAATCAAAAATCTTTTTGTATTTTTCTGAAAATATAAAGCAGTAAAGAAATATGCACAAACATATTCACAGACACTATTTTTGTTTGAGTTTGCATCAGAGGATCATATCAGTTTTTGACAAGTCACAAGTACCATTGAGCTTAGTTACACAATAAGCATTAAACAATTCACTTAGATTGTCGATATACTGATCCATTTAAATTTTCATACAAACTTCAACTGATTCAGGATACGAATTAGGTATTTTTTAGAATCTTAAACTCATTCATGTGTCCCACCTTTTGAATATACTCCCGTATCCAGATCCCAATATTCAGTCTTACAGGTAATTATAACCCAAATGATATCTGTAAGGGGTTAATAAATTATGAAGAATCATGAGAGCTCAGGTCAGAACTACCGTTCAGCAGAGAGATCATGACTCAACTTGTAGGTGTGTCCCCTTTAGAGAATCTTTTAGCTACAACAGCAGCGACTATCAATTTTATTGTTTCATCTGCATGCTGAGGGTTTATGCTATGTTTCAAGCATTTGCAGAAAGTATTATTCAAGGACTAGGTCAGAACTTCCATTCAGCAGAAGTCCCGAAATAATACCCCAGATATCACTGAGTATAAAGACCTAGTATATCAGAAAAAGGGACCTTTCAAACGAGATTTCAGGGGTTACCTATATATCCAAGTAGTGTTCCCCACGAAATAAGCTAAGTGTTTGAATTTAGGTTTATATCCCGAAAAAGTTTACTAAATGTATAAAAATCTATCGACACATCCACGGTGAGATCGTTTAACACATTTAAACTTTCCAATTCTTTAGCGTACTGTAACTGTCTACTGATGTACTATCATTTCCTCTTTTTACACAAAACTCAAATTTTTAAATTTTTATCATGTTTTTGGCTTTTTCAAATTTTCAAATGTTTTTGGATTTTCTAACAACAATATATCTCCCCCTAAAATGCAAAACCATTTAAAGAAAATTTGACAACCAACATTGATAGCTTTGTCTCGCCATCCATTTTCTGCTTCACATGCTCTGATTTGCAGAAAATATAACGTACCCCCATGATGTACAACCCATTGATCTTAACAGTTTGAAAACCGTTTTTCAATCTGATGAAAATAATCATGTTTGTTCAGCCATGAGGGTTTCGGCGTATTCAATCAACATACATCCAAACAAAATTAAAAACAAACATATTTTTAGTTTTTCAAATTATAACAAACTAAAAACATATTTTTGGTTTTAAATTTTTCAATTTTTAGGATTTTGAAAATATTGTTTATTTATGTACAGAAATTGATAAACTCCCTGTTTAACCAAACCAGGGTCCTGCAACCTCTTCCTGTGCCAGGTTGCTTCAACTACCATTCTCACAATCTTCAGCTTCGTTGAGCACCTGCACATTCAAATTTCATCAATAATTTGAACAATTTAGCCCAGGTCTGTTGGACCTTAGGCATTTCAATACAATAATGTTCATTTAATTTCGGAAACTCTTTGTCACTTAAAACGTTTTCAAGTTTGATTTCAACTTTTTCATCTTTTACCATCGTCACTTGTTTCTTAGCACTCCACATTTGACCTTTCGGAGTACCTCTTTTGTAAAAATTTGTCTCTTTTTGAACCTTTTGATCTTGAACAACATTTTTAGGTTTCCAAAACTCTTGAGGTTTTGTCATATCAACAGATGTTCTCCAACTTTGTGTTGTTTTGAATCTGGGTGTGTGAGAGTTCCAGGTCTGTCTTGAATCGAACCTGTTCGGGTGTGATTTCCAATTTTGATTTGAAGCAAACTTGTTTATATTATACCTCCAAGTTTGTTTCGAATCAAATTTGGTTGACCTTGGTTTCACATCCTCAGATTTATGTTTTTCAACATCAACAGGCTTTGGATTTGGACACTTTCGTGCAACATGTCCAATCTGATCACATTTAAAACACACTTTCTTTGAAACGTCCTTGGCCTGTTGTTGTTTCTTTTTCATAGCATCAAACTCCTCATTAGACTGTTGTCCAAATTTGAGTTTTTCCTCTTCTTTCAAGCTTTTCCCTTGAACAAAATTCATCTTTTGTTGCAAATTTGGTTTTTTACTTTGATTCCAATTTCGTTTCTTTTTATAACCCAAACCAGTCTTCATGTTTTTCTTCTTAAAACCAGGTTTGTTATAAAAAGATTTATGACCTTTACCAGCAAACTTTGGAATCTCAGACTTCTCAATCTCAACCATTTTGAAAACTTTATCGACCTTCTCTGAAATTACATTCTGAATCGGGAATACAACATCTAAGAATAGTTTGTCCGATCCAATCATGGTATAGACCAATCCTTTTGAATCATCATTCAAATTTTTCTCGGATTTTGTGTTTTTCAGATAACCATCATGAAAATTTCCTTCATCTTCATCCTGTGATTCAGACTTACCTTTTGTTGACTCATCTTTCAAAACACTTTCAACAATCTTACTTACCACCTCTGAATCATTAGCATCATCAGATTTGGAGTAAGTCACATCGATACTTTCAGGTAACTGGTCAGCTATGTTCAAACCCTTTGCCACCTTTTCCTCATCATAAAAAGTATAATTGTTTCTCAATGGTGGTGGTACCTGATGAGACTCTGAACCAATACCCTTTTTGCAATTATCAGTATCTTTGTCATTTGATGTGATGTTGAAAATGCGTTTGAGAATGTACGAAGAGTTATGATAACTTTGAAGTTTTGTAACAACCTTTTCTTTTTCAGCCAAGACTTGTTTAAGACTAGCAATTTCATCAACACATTTGTTCAATTCAATTTGCTTTTCCTTAAATTTTCTTTCATACATTTCTTTAGTGACTAAAGTTTCTGACAATCTTTGATCAAAACTTTTGACTTGGCTCTTCAAAGTATCATAAGCTTCTTGTACTCTCTGACTCGACCACTTTAAAGAATCATATTGTTTATGTAAATCTTGAAATTTAGATTCTTTTTCAACACAATCAACACATTTTGTAGAACACAGTTGTCTATAAACATCATTATCCTTTTCAAGACCTTGACATTTCTGTGTCAAATTTTCAACTTTTAGTTTCAAAATTTCTTCTTTTTCAATCATATCTTTACATTTTGTTATGAAAACATTTTCAAGTTTAACTATATCATTGTCTTTTGTTTTTATGATGTCATCTTTTTCAATACAGTCTTTGCACATTTCTATGCAATTCCTGCATTTGTTTTCTTTTTCATCAACCAATTCAACATTCGATAGATCAGAAGATTTTCTAACCTCAGTCTCATTCAGCACCAGTTCTTCTGACTCAACTTTCTGAACTTCCTCCTTTTCTTCTTTCTGAGCTTCTTCTATCTTCTGTTCTTCTTCAACTTTCTGTTCCTCTTCAACAGCAATCTTCACAACATTCTTTACTTCTTCAATCATCTTCTTTTCTCTTCTTCATTTCTACCACCTTCGGTAGACTTGCTTCACAAACCTCTCTTATCTTCTTCTCCAAATCAGGCAGATATGCTTTATCAGATAACCTTCGTGTGTTGAAAGTAGCCTGCCTTGGAACCAAATTTGTTACAGCTTCGAAATCCACGTTTGATGGGTCAACAACTGGATTACCCCGTGGATCCATGTAACATTCCAACTCTTCATTCCATCTTTTTGCTCTCTGGACTTCTTTGAATGGTTCATTTAATTTTCCAATTTCCCATCTTGCATAGTCTGCTTTCCAATATCTATCAGGATCAACATCAGCCACAAATGCATATCCAACTGCATCTTCTTCAGAGCATACTTGACTCCAGTCGTAACCTTCATCGTCATATATAACTGCAAGAGCCCTTGATTTTTCTTCAGGCTGTTTCAATCTTGGTGGCTCAGACTTGTTCTGATGGTAAATCACTTTCTTGTAATAATCTTCGTTGAACGGGTTTGCAGAATCATCATTAGCATACACATTTCTGCACTCGCGCTTAAAGTGACCTCTTTGTTTGCATTTGAAGCATGTCACCTTAGATTTATCAAATCCCAGTTTTGTAGACGGTCCACCAATTGACTTTCTCCCCATGATCTCCATGAACCGCTGTGCCCGACGAACCGCACTGGCCATGCACCATCTTATATCTATTAGTTCCATCTCCTCGGGGTCTAATTGATCATAATCTTCTTTCGTCAAGTTGGTGTTGCCAATCTTTCCTGCAACGAGGCTTTCATACGATTCAAGTACAGATGCCAAGAAAACCATCTGTTGTTTTGCCGATTCTTCGCTGAAATTCTGCCCATTCTTCAGATCCACTACGATATTACACTGAAACAAATTCTTTGAAACAAATTGGTTTGAAGTGTTTGAAGAAGATCCACTGTGAAAACCACTGTGAAGACTTTCATTATTCACTGAACTTGAACTTTCTGCAGAAAATGCTGTTTTTGGAGATCCAGCCTGTGGTGCATTTCCTCTGTAGTAAAGCTCCACATTTTACTGATAAGCTGGATTATTGACTTTAGATCTCTTTATCTCCAACTCATGGCTTTCAAGTCTTTCAATCAGCAAATCCACTTTTAAATCTTCAGGCTTGATTGTGTTCTTCAACATTAAAGCGAAGTATTGCCACTCTTGATCATTTGGCAATGAATCAAACAATTTATCCACCAAATCCTCTTCAGAATATGTGATTTCATGTCTGGCTAACTCCATTTTCATATGCCCAAATCTTTCAATCATTCTACAAACAGATTCATTTTTCATACAACTGAATAAATCAAACTCTTTACGCAACAATTTCTTTTTGTTTTTGACAATTTCATTACTTCCTACACACTTTCTCCCTAACGCTTCCCACAAACTCTTTGAAGTTTTCTCTTGTTCAAGTAACGAGATAATATCCTCTCTCACTGACTGTTTGATTAATGTGATCATCTTATATTCAGCCATAACATTTTTTACATCTATGTCTGATAAATCTTTTGGATCTATTAACTTTCCTCCCTCTTTTACTGGTTCAGTGTATCCATCTGTCATTTTTAACCAGCTTTCAGGAGCGAAAGCTTTTACCCAACCCTCAAATATGTTTTTCCACAAGTGATAATCTTCAACTTTCATTAGCTTTGGTGGCTTTTGTTGGCTTCCATACATATTCTCGTACTTCAAATTTTCTGAAATCTCTTTCGAATATTCTCTCATATCAGATCTTCTTTCTGTTGATTCTGAAGTGAACGCGTTGTAGAATGTGTTGTAAAATTCTTCACTGCTGGCCGACATCTTCAATCACCTGAACAAACAAACAAACACAATCAGTTCTAATAATATTAAATAATCTGAAACAGAATGACACTCGATTGATGTGAAATGATCTTGACTCGGAATTTTCACTTTCAAGCGAACTGAGACTTCAAGCGAAACAACACTTCAAACGAAACCTGATTAATTTTCAAGAGAAACCTGATTCAAGAGAAACCTGATTCAAGAGAAACTTGAATAACTTTCAAGAGAAACCTGATTCAAGAGAAACCTGAACAAAGTTTCAAGAGAAACCTCTGCAAAGTTCAAGAGAAACCTCAGCAAAGTTCAAGAGAAACCTCAGCAAAGTTTCAAGAGAAACCTCAGCAAAGTTTCAAGAGAAACCTCAACAAAGTTTCAAGAGAAAGCCAATTTGAAGAGAAACCAACAAGGTTTTTCAAGCGAAAGCCGATTTGAAGAGAAACCAACAGCTATTTTCAAGAGAAACCCAAAGTGTTCGTTCAAGAGAAACCTAGTTTTTGGTCCAATTTTGTCATTTTTACTTCGAATTTTGCAGTGAAACTTTCCAGGGTTTGTCAATATGTAGTTTTACACCATCTGTGAAAACTTGATCCAATTTTGACCGTTAAAACTTGTTCAGATTGAAAAAGAAGGTGTAGAAGTCAGAAAATAGATGATATCAAGCTAAACTCTTCTTCCTGAGCTCTGATACCACTTGTAGGATCGTTGTTGGACCCAAACAAGTCAATCAGAAGAGCTTTATATCCGATTCAAATGCGGAATCAGTGAAACGGACGTGGAAACAGCTTAATACTCTTTAATCTGTCACTAATATTTATAATAACACTGTTTACAACCTGAATAGACTTTGGCAGCACTTCGTTACAGATTTCAGAAGTTGTACCAAATGAAATGACAAGTGCCCTATATATAGTGGTGGAGGTTTCTCTTGAAGCTGATCATGACAAGTTCAAGAGAAACCTGACTGATCTGGTTTCTCTTGAAAATGTCACATGTCACTTTCAAGCTAAACCTCATGTAAACCCACTAAACTTTGTTTCTTGCACCTCGGACACTGATAATCCTATCCTATACTATTACATGATACAAGACGAAGTCAATAGACGTAGTGCACTAACACTCGGGTTTTGAGTCAAGACTAAAAGACGACAAGATGATGTAAATAGAAATTTTGATAAATTATGTTTAACTATTTTAAAGTTGAACGGGTCGAACAAAGAATGAAGTTTGACATCCATAAATGATAAAATTTCACATGAATAAGTCAAACGGGTTGAATATAATATAATATAATGCCGGCTGGCGTGAGTAAGCGCAAACGGGATAACGGTAGCATCCAAAGCAAAAGAATAATGAGCCCGGTAATGGGACATAATCAAATACGAATATATGTAAATTGGATAATGGTGAGCATAAGATGAACCGACGCACAAATGACGTGAGATATCATAAAGTCGGAAAAATTGTCCGAAAAAAACAAATGTAGCCTTAGACTACGGTCAAGGTCAAAGGAAATACCAAGACGAAAATAAATGATTTTGAACATAAAAGGGTACCTTAACGCCATATACATATATAGGTGTATATACCTTTGAATAAAGACTTGAATAAAAGATGATCTACGGGATTATCATAACCTACGAGATTATAAATGAGGCTAAGGTCTACGGGACCAAAAAGACCTTCGGGTCCCAAATAGAAAGAAACGAATTGTTAGGGTCTCACCTTAATAAGGTAAAAAGGTGAAAATATAAAGAAATAGCCTACGAGGCTAACAAAAGAACCTACGGGTCAATAGTATACAACAAGGAAACTGCTGTAACTTCCCGCGTAAAATAATAACGGGAGATAAAGTTAGTATAAAAGCGACATGTTTCGCTAAGTTAATTAAATGGGTTAAAATCAAAGAGATTGTAAAAGGTCTGGTTGACAAAAGTGAAAAATTTCACTAAAACATTAAACGGGCAAAAATGACAAGAGTTCACAATTATTTAAATTGTGCTACGTCGCAAAAGTGAGTGAAGTCATTATCGAAATGACAATGGAAGGGGATAAGTCCTTGGACGTAAATTCCTTGGAATTGACATGAGCTAAAATGAAAACGTTAAACTAAAAAAAAATCAATTTTTGGTAAGAAACAACGTATTAACACGTATGAATACTATGAGACGAATTCGGAAATGAGTAAATCAAAGAACGGGGGTCTTAACACCGATGGGTGTGAGACGATACGTCCGAAAAGAAGAAGCATGATAAAGAAAAGTCGAATTAGACTTAAACGTTACGTGACACGCTCACAGACAAGAAAAGAAATATAGAGAATGATATAGAATACAGTCAAGTCGTAACGTGAGTTGCGAGATATGAAAATCAGAAAACAAGCAAAAGGCCAGGTTGGCAATAAGATATACCCGAATGACGGGGAATAAAGTGACGGCGACTAATCAGTCTAGCCGATAAAACATTTCAAAGTCAGATTAGTGTTACGACTTATACAAAGCACTTGTCGATATGAGATTAGCTTGAAGTAAGTATGTTGAAAATAAATATAACTGAGTGATCAGATGACAACTCGGTCGAATAAGTGACCAGATTAAGAAATACAAGATGAAAGTACCGGCCTATGAGGCCATACACGTAAAAGACGCATATGCTATGAAACCGAAAAGACATTACCATACTTCCCTGGTAAGAGTATTATGTGTGAGCAATGCTCAAGTGATCCCAAGACTAAGGTCCGAATGATCTAAGCTGATAACGTACGTGAGAAAGGTTTCGGGGACGAAACCTCTTTAAGGGAGGGTAGACTTGTAACACCCCAAAAACGGGTTTGGTAATCAAACCCCGTTAATAGTAAAGACGAGTAAAATACCGTTAGTGGTAAAATTAACACGGTGAATATTAGGATTTAAATAATTAATCCTATATTAATCAAAAAGAAGAATAAACGCTTTGAGAAAACACGGTTTATTAGAAGCCCGAGTTAACGGGACTTAAAAAAAATAAAACGGGTTATAATCCCCCACACCCACCAAGTTAACTAGGAATAGTAACCTAGTTAGTAATGGGTAACTAAATGAAAAGCTATGAGATATAGCTTCTTTTATAATAAATGAAACAAGAGGGACTAATATGGTCAAGAAGGGAAACTTGTTTTATTAAAATTAAAAATAAAACACAACACACACACTCAGTGTGTGTGTGTGCGTGGATCGACTAGAGGACAGGGAAAAAGAAGCAAACCCTAACTCTCACAAATCTCTCAAATTGAAGGTCCAAATCAAGTCTAAATCAAAATCCGAGTACGAATTTCTGAGCAAACCTAGAGAATTCGAATTAGATGATTGCATGCTTGTTATATGATGAGATAGGAACATTGTAGTGTCTATGAGTAAATCCTAGACAAGTATATGATGAAATTAGGTCTAATTCTTATGAATTCATGATCACCATTGAAGGTGATAAGTAGGTTTTGACTAAATTCGTGTATGTGATGTTATTAGGGTTTTTGATTGCTAAAAATAGTGTTATAATGTCATAAACATGTTTTAATTGAAAGCTGAATTCAAACAACTTCTGATCAGAATTTATAGCCGACTTGTATTGGATGTAACGTGGACAAAACGTGACAAAGTATGTATTTTTCTTGAGTCTAAAATGTAATTCCAGGAAATATCTTTAAAACCCCACTGGAATTGCATTTTTTCGACGAAAATTGAATGTTTTATCAATTTTTCGGTATCGAAGGTTCAGGCTGTGTTTTCTGGCAGAATTTGCAGCCCATTACGAATGTCATAACTCAATTTAAGAATTGATTTATGATCTCAAATTTTTACTGTATGTAACCTCAGGAAATTCCAAAAACCTCCAATTGGAATTTCGTCAATCGGATAAACGAGGAATTTTAAATGAATTTTTTCGTAAGCTGCAGTCAGAAGTGACGAATCTGATTGCAGCTTAGTAAATGAATTTTTACGAATTTTTGGTAAATAGTTAGATCTTCAAATTTTAACACAAGACCTAACCCTCCGAGAGGTACGTCACATAAAAAAATCATAATTTTTGAAGACTTGTAAACAGGTTAAACAGTTCACCAAAAACAACCTATTTTCAGTGATATGAAATGTCTACTTGGTTGTGTGTAAAACGTGATTATATTAGGTGTTCGGATGAATGCTAATGATAAGAAATGTGTGAGGTGGAATAGTCGTGATTGTTAATGACTAATTTAACCGCCTTGAAAATGATTGACAACAGTTTGACGCTTAAACGAGCTAGGTGCAGGCTTGGGAAAGAAGCGGTCAAATAATCGAGTACGAGAAGGGAAGTGTAAACCGGATGCGAGGTAAGTTAAGCTTACGCCTTTTTATTCTTACTACCAAATACTTATAATGGAATTCAGAATAAGTGAGAATGGCAAGAAACCATACATTATGGTAAAAAGGGTAAAAACGGTAAAATGATAACCCGAACATGGGTTAACACATAAAAAAAAGGATTTGAAAGGACACCAGTTGGCATAAGTCAAACTGGGTCAAACAAAGCAAGAAACGACCTTTAAGCAAGATGAATTTAAAGAGTAAATCGGAATAGGTTTAAGGGATGAAATGGTAATTAAATACCATCCCATAATTATAGTTGGTCATTTTGACTAAACGAGTCAAATGGTGTTGTTAACACCATTTGACAATAATATCTTATGATCGCGTGTTGAGTTTTGTAATCGCAGAAATTTAACACATGGTTCGCGTTGCTAGTTGACTAGTAATTAATAGCGAAATGTATTTTAACGTGTCAATCTTATGACCCGAGCCAGGTACGCATGTTTAGAATTATACTTAAAAAGCGATATTTTGGTCAAATATTAGCGAAAGTCCTTCGTAGTGAATAAGGGACTAAAATTAACCAAAAAGCCCTCGATGGGTAAATTAGGCAAACAACCCATAAAGGTTGTTTAGTAACTTGCATTTGATTATGGAATCATTAAATTTGAATTAAAGTTATAGGTATGCTCCTTCGTGGGTCAAATGCCTAAAAATGGGTCAATTGCGTAATATGACCAACCGAAAGGTAAAATTTGGGAAAATTGATTAATTATGTTAAATCCACCACAAAAATTAATTGTGGTGGAATGTAAGTTGTTATCCTAATATGATAATGCAAAGTGTGAAATGAGATGAGCAAGTTAGATGCTTAAATGCATGAAAACTTCTAAACGGGTCAAAATAAAGTAGGTGGTAAAATGTTGGTTTAAGTGTAATAAAGAAAAATGTAAACCGGGTAACGGGAGCGTAAACTATATGAATAATGGATCCGGGTAATGGATCATAGCTTAGATATGTTAAGAAACGAACCCCAAGCGATTAAAATGAGTTTGAATAGCTTTAAATGCAAATTGGGTGAAAAATAAATGTGCAGAGTTGACACGGCCGGGTGAACATTTGACACGGCCGGGTGAAGGGACTGTGAAAATACATGTTTAGCTGACACGACCGGGTGAACATTTGACACGGCCGGGTGAAGGGGCTGAAAATAATAATAATAATAATAATTTCTTGTGTTCAATTATTTTGTTCAAATGCTTTGATTTCTAATCGTTTGAATGAAATGTAGGTTTAATATGCGATGCCGGAGGACGATCAAGCTCGTTAAAGAACCAAACACAATCAAGATTCAAGCTTCCGCGAAATGATTCGTCGTCACGTTTTTAAACGGCAAATTCTCTATGAAATGTTGAATTGTGTTATTTCTTAAAGTTTTTAAGAAATGCATATTTTTGTAATGTATGTGTAAACATATTTAAATAATTATAATCGAAATTTATATAAAAATCGTATAAATGGACTAAGGGTCTTACACACCGCCCATTGGATTGAACCGGCGACGTGGCAAATGATGAAACACACGATTTTGTTTAAATTATTCGATTACCCTCACACCGGTAAGCTATATATAAAGTAATCGACAAATGAATTACAACATACAAATTGGAAAATAAAGTTTTTTTCAATATCTTTTGATAACGCCTCAAACAATACGAGCACGGTAATGCGTTTAAAATTAAAATACAATCCGATTTGTGAGGGTACTTTTTTCCATAGCCGATGTGTTGCACACATCATAAATTTGGCCGTTCAAGGCGGTTTAAGGGTTATTGAACCACAAAAAGAAGCTTTCAAAAGAATGTTACGAAGTATATTTAGTAACACGCAAAGACATTCAAAATATATTAAAACTTGTAAGGAAGCGGGTCGAATATGCTTAGGACCCAATTGGGACGTTGCTCATAGGTGGAACTCGACTTGCATTATGTTTGAAAAAGCTATTTTGCAAAAGGAAAGTTTAATAGAATTTCATAACCTTTTGGCTAGTCGTAGAAAGTGTTCGCCTTACCACCCATTGGGTTGGGATACTATTGAAACGGTTACACAAGTGCTTCAAGTTTTCAAAACATCAACAAAGACTTTATCGGGGGTTTATTATCCAACAAGTTCATTAGTACTTCACAATTTGTTTAAAATGTATTTGAAAGTAAACGAGTTGTCGGTTAGAGGTAGACCATATTGTGACATGGCGGATACAATGAAGGAAAAATTAAGAAAATATTTTAAAGAACTTCTGGCGGTTTTCACTTGTGCCGCCGCTCTAAACCCTTTTTTTTTAAATATTTTTAGAAGCGGGTCTTTGATTGAAAAAATTGCACACCAATTGAATTTAAACACCACTCAAGAACCAAAATTTGGTGAAGCCGTAAAATCTCGTTTCAACGATCAACTTTCAAAATTGTTTGATGTTTATGTAACAAAATATGGTTCAACCTCGTCACACATTCACGAGTCAATGAGAAACGCAGCTTTCGGTGAAGGTTCAGGTATGGAAGATCAAGATTTGTATGTTTATAACCAATTGTATGATGAGTCAAGTCAAATGCATGGTGGTAACACTAGTAGTAGTGAACTCGGTCGGTATGGTGGGTCAAACTTTCTACAAATGATGAGTTCACAAGACTTTAAAATTTTTGATTTGTTGGCTTGGTGGAAAATAAGGAAGATCAATTTCCGATCTTAGCCACAATGGCCCGAGATTTACTAACGGTCCAAGCTTCCACGGTAGCTTCGGAAAGTGTTTTTTCTATTAGTGGTAGGGTGATTTCGATACGGAGGACTCGACTAACACCTAAGGTCTCACACCCCCAAAATCCACATGCGGAGTATCACCGCTTGGAGGCGTGACTGACCAGGATCAAGCCACCAATCATATTGAACAAGCATGCAAGTAAACATAATTCAACCAAACAATATGAAAGGTGTTCAAAACCAAAGCATAGTTAAGTGTTTAGCGGAAGCATAATTGAAAAACCCATTGTAAGTATTAAGTACGAAATAAAGTATTGTTTATAGCATGGCACACACTGCCATGTCTCACAACAACCGCTCCTCCCTGTGCAAGCTCCATGAGTACCTAACGACCTGCAAGGCATGTAGCAACGAATCAACAACAAAGTTGAGCGAGTTCACAGTTGGTTGTTTAGTGATAGCATTCGTTTCGTAAATCGTATGTTCGTTTTGTAAACCATGCATCGTATTAATTCGTATCGCGGTCACCCTGACATGTTTGCGAAGATTAGTGGGGGCTTCCCATGTGTTATTAGACCACGCGTATCAACTGCTACGAAAATGTAAGAGGTGCCCTAAGTCAATGTCTATCAGCATTAACCCTTTGCCCATAGTCCATTAGTACACGCCCGTCCGACTGGCACGGTGTGAGGTTTGTTAAACCTAATAGCGCTATTAACTAATGACCCGCTCGCCATTGGCGATTAAGTCGATAAATGAGGGACTTCAATTGATAGAGTTGATGGTCTTATGATCGTGTACGTAGGTTTTACGTACGTGCCCTTCAATCCGAGGACAATAAAAGTAGTTTAATAGTAATGATAGTACGAGTAGTTATTCAATCCCATTCCCAACCCCTGGGAATCCCATGCCTTGGAAGGAGTGTGAACTCACCTTGGTTTGCTCGGCAGATACACAGAAAGGTTACTTGAGCTATATGTGGTCAACCACGTCCTAACATGGTTACCATACAAGTCAGGTCTAGGTTCAAGTAATGCACGTATGTTACACATAAGCTAACAGATTACGAACACGTATTGATCATGGCAACACATTATGCATGTCAAGCAAAACATTTAAACACAAAATGTCCAAACTTGTGCGATTAGAATGCATTGGACTGAATTGTAAGTCCACTAACATCTTGTGCGAATGGATCGTTGCAATCCCAAACACTACCCGGCCCAATATAATAAAAGTAGTCCAACATGCATACGGCCCAAACAACAAACATGAGTCTTGTGCGATCCGGATAAACTTGTGCGATCCGGATGGCTTGTGCGATTGACCAGTACTTGTGCGGTTGGGATTGGGCTTTGAGGCCCAACCGTGTAACAGTTTGTGTGTGGCTCAAGCCTTGTGCGATCAGCACTGTCTTGTGCGATCATGCAAAGGCTGTGTTGTACGCTGTGTTTAATCAGTTGCATAAGTCTTGTGCGACTGTCTTGTGCGACCAAAACTTGTTCGATCGGATCAGATCTTGTGCGATTCTGATCTTGTGCGATCGACAAGTTTGTAGCATATCTCCTTAAATCATGCAAGTTAGTTACTGATTTCAATCAATTTGTTTGACCAATTTACCAGTTTCCATAATTACCCGATTACACCGAATCAATTCTAACAGTTTCCGTTTGATCAAAATTCGATTAGATCAAGGTTTCATCTAGTGTTTCATATGAACCCTAATATCATCTTAACAATTCATAACATTAGAACATTCAAATACTTCATGTTAATACATACGAATCAATCAAACATCTACCCACATCACAGCCGATTTCATCAACATTACATAATTACCAATCATGATTTATTCAAGTCATGCAACACATATGAACCGATTACTTGAACACCAACCTCATCATACATAACTAATCATGTATCATTTACAAATCAATGTATAGAATCATATAAATCATAACGTCATTCAACAAACAATCAACAACAAAACACTAACCGGTTAGAAGGTAGAATGAAGAGGAATCCGAACTAGAAAGCTTCGAGAGGTGGAAATGTTGTTGCCGTCGGGTTTGAGAGGGAGAGAGAGGAGAGTAGGGTTTGTGTGTGTTCTTGTTTTGCAACAAATGAGAAACAACTCCCTAAGGGTGTGTGTGTATGCACATGAAGGAGTGGGCCGAACCCAACTTGGGCTGCCCTTGTGATTCGAGTACAAGCATGTGGCCCGAATGGGCTTGTGCGATCGGTTCATTATACACATAAACACATAACATAACATTCAATAAATCACAAAGTTCACATAATCACATAACGTTCCACTTACGTTACATCAAAGTACAAAGAAATGTTTGAAATACGAGTTGTCACATAAGGCGGTTGAGATGTCGATTTGCTTAAAAGATTACTTGGATGCGGCGGAGAGATGTCAAGACAAACGCTCACTCGAGGAAGAATTAGATTACGAAGAAGAAGTTTACGAGGTCGAAGCCGAATTGACAACCCCAATGACCGACGAAGAAGCCGAATTAGATGAATTCCTACGCAATAGTTCGGGTTCGGGTTCGGGCGAATAAGATTAAACGAGGCTTCTCAATATTGTAGTTCCACTAAATATATATATATATATATATATATATATATATATATATATATATATAGGATTAGGATCATGAGTGAACAACTTTTTGAGAGTGAACTAAGTGAACTAATCTTGACCCTTGATCATTTTTTAGAATAAAAGGGTAAGATTGACATTAGCCAAGTACTTTTAATTAGAATCCCTTAATTATCTCTTCTCTTAACTCTTTCTCTCTCTCTCATTTTTAATTATTTCTCTATTATTTTAATTATTAATTATAAGAGATTGAATTGCTAATTTTTTTTATATAAATTGTTATGTTCCTTTTAAAATAAAATATTAAACCTAATTAAATTGATTTTTAACATATGTGTATACATGTTAGTATATACAAGACTTATACACTTGTGTATTATTACATCTTGTTTCCACGGGTCGCTATAAACAAGATTTATACACTTGTGTATTATTCAAGTACATATGTGTGTACGGGTCGGTATATACCAACGTATACACCTGTATATTATTCAAGTACATAGTGTATACATGTCGAAATATACCAGAATTATACACTTGTGTATTACTACATATTGTTTCCACTATACATCTTTTCATCAAACATTGATCTAATACATATATGTATAGAGAATGTAATTAAATATTTTTAATTGTGTTCTAGATGGAACAATATTTGATAATGTTTGTATTTTTTTTTTAAATTATGTAATATTAAGTTAGGTAATATGTGAGAGAAAAAAAATATAAAGAATGTAATTAAATATTCTTTTAATTGGAAAGAGAAATGAGGAGAGAGAAAAAATTAATTAATTAAATGAAGATAGAAATATACAATTATACCCTTGTGTCTATTAAATTACATGTAAGTTACGAAAGATAATTACAATCTTGTCACTAAAGAAAAAATCTAGATCTACAAAATCAATGGTCAGGATAAGTTCATTTTGTTCACAAATAAATCATTGTTCACTCATGAACCCTACCATATATATATATAGAGGCCGGTTAACGTACAATACCTCTTATCCTACATTATGTACGCGATGCCCTCAGCCGTACGATCTTCAATCGATCAAACGCGGGCGAAACTAATTTAAATGATTAAATTAATCATTTTAATATATCTAAATCATACCAGGAAGGTTAAAAACGTCATTGCGAGGTCATAAATCTCTATAATTGACCGATGATAGTTCAAAATCAAACCCTAAATCAAATTAAAAAACCTGGAAATCTTCTTCCCCAACCTCCCATCGTTCCTTTTAGTGCGATATCGACAATAAGAACTACTAATTTGGGAGTTGTAAGGGTCAAACGGAAGAAGACTGACAATGATCGACCAACAATCGAAGAAGATGAACTGTAACATACACACAGATTTTTCACATGCGATATTCAATTTTCCACATGCGATTCTACACACCCCATGCCAATTTTCACATTACCCCATGCTAGCCATTTTTTCACATGCGATATTCAATTTTCCACATGCGATTCTACACACCACATGCCATTTTTCACATTACCCCATGCCATTTTTTCACATGCGATATTCAATTTTCCACATGCGATTCTACACACCTCATGCCATTTTTCACATTACCCTATGCCATTTTTTCACATGCAATATTCAATTTTCCACATGCGATTCTACACACCCCATGCTATTTTTCACATTACCCCATGCTAGCCATTTTTTCACATGCGATATTCAATCTTCCACATGCGATTCTACACACCCCATGCCATTTTTCACATTACCCCATGCCATTTTTTCACATGCGATATTCAAATCTTCCACATGCGATTTTGTCCATCTACACACCCCATGCGATTTTTCACACTACCCCATGCTAACCATTTTTTCATATGCGATATGTATTGAATTCGCACCAGATCTGCACCTGATCAAACGGATGGGATGATCGCGTACGTATCGTACGATAAGCGCATTTGTATTTTACTCTTTACCTATATATATATATATATATATATATATATATATATATATTAGTGGACCTTCTTGCGGATTAATATTTTAAGTTTATGTAAAACCGTTTATCGTTTGTTACGTTTATCGTTTTGTTGGTGCACTTATGTCTGCACTTTGTCTGTATTCGGTCACAATGTAAAACGATGTCTTGTTAGTCTTGTAAGTTTGACCAAGTCAACCATCCTCCTGGTTTGACTTGGCCAAACAGTCAACATTATGTTTGTAATGTGTTTGGTTCGAAGGATGGTCATCGAAGGATCACTTATATCCTTCGATGATAATGAGCTCGAAAGATGGACCTTCGAGAGATGGACCACGAAAGATCACATCCTTCGTGGTACATGTTGATCGTTCGAGCTGTTTGTGGTCGAAAGATGATCTTTCGACCAGTCTGCATGATCCTTCGACCAGACCTGCAGTGTTCGGGTATAAATACCCGTGTGTTGTGTTCAGTGAGATAGAAGTTGGACACTTAGAGAGCAGAAACACACACACACACTAGAGAGAGTTTGCAGAACTGATTTGTAAACCTTGTGCTTGTAACGGACCTTTCATACGTTTAATACAAGTGGTGTTAATCGTTGAACTTTGTGTGTCGTGTTATTGCGTGTTCTATCTCGGTTTGCTATTTCGGTTGGATTCCGCACAACCGGAGTGGTTCGTATACAAGGATTAGGCGACTAGATCCTCCCCTAGCCGGACCTACAAGTGGTATCAGAGCCTTGGCTCTTATCCTTGTTAAAACCGAGGTGTTCTTGGTGTTTATCGGGTTTTAAAGTTCATATTTTCTGGGAACCTTGCTGTTTTTTGCTGTTTGTTCTTATAAAAACCTTGTCTTTTTTCATTATCACATGTTAAAAATGGGTTTTTAGTGAAGTTGCGGCCAAAATCGGGTTTCGGAAAACCTTCGGTTCATCAGAAATCTCATATTTCTGGGCTGTGTTCTTGATAAATATACACATTGATCTTAAAATTTTGAATTACCAAGTGTTTGTGTGTTGGAAAAGGTATTGTGATTATAATATTCGAACCTTACCTGTTTTCGTGCAACCTGCATGGTCTGACCATATCTTCCGCAGAAAGTTTCTACCAACCCATCACCTTTTTCACCAACCTGTCACTCATTTGTCAACTGTGTCAGAGTAAGATCGAAGGATATCCTTCGAACTCGAAAGACCATCTTTCGATCAGTGGAGGTTCGAAAGATCTATCATCCTTCGAACCAAGGAATCCTTTCGAAACATTCATCTTTCGGTCTACTGTTCATTTTCGAAAGACAAGGATCCTTCGATTGGGGAGTCTTTCGAAGTCATCTTTCGAAATCATCCTTCGGTGTACAGTACTTTTTCGAAAGATAAGGATCCTTCGTTTGGAGAATCTTTCGAAAAACATTGTTCGAAATCCAACAGAGATCCTTCGAACCCTGTTGATCCTTCGAACAGGTGTTGATCTTTCGACCCTTAGTCTGTTTGTACTTAACAGTTTGTGTTTTTCAAGTGTCTTTCGACAGGTATCCTTCGGCTAATCAAAAATGAATCCAAGGTGGAATACTTTGGTAAATACAGATATGTATTTTGGTACTCCGTCATCTTCCGCACCGGTATCTTCACAAGCTAATGCTATTTCTACCGGTCAATGGGCATTTGTATCCAATCAAGTTCCAAGTGTTCAAAGCATTCTCTTAAGCGAGAGCGAAACTGGAAGCTTGAATCGGCCTCCAAAGTTGATGCACTTGTATGAATATCCAGGATGGATTGATAGATTTCATACATACGTTAAAGGTCAAAATACAGAATTGTGGTTGCGGTTCATTACAGATTTTGATCAAACAATAGAAGTTGCAGCATCATCTGCAGCCACGTTTGCAGATCTTACAGAAGATCAGAAGAAGGTGTATGATTTGGAAAAGAAGGCATATGCCATTCTCACTCAGGCTTTAAGTAAAGACATTTATCATCAATTCGTTAGTTACAAGACAACGAAGAGATTGTGGGACGCGTTAAAGACAAGGGGCGTAGGAAATGAAGCGACACGCCAATTGAGAAAAGAATTGCTAAAGAAAGAGTTTGATGGCTTCACTTGTATGGAGAATGAGTCGTTACATGATTTGACAAGTCGATTTAATCATTTGTTGACTGAATTGGCAAATTTTGAGGTTGTTACAACTGCAGCAGAGATTGTGAAAAAGTTTGCAGATGCGTTGCCACCCCAATGGAATACCTTCTTGGAAATCATGAAGTACAATGGTACTTTAGCTACAACAAGCTTCAACGACTTTGTACAAATTCTAGAAAACAAGAATCAGGAAGAAATTCTCAAGGCAAAAAGAGTTGCAGTGCCACAAAATCCTGATATGTATTATGGAACTTCTAGCACTTCTACAAAACCTTCTTCGCATGCTCCAATCCAAACAGCATTTGTGACTAGCACTGATATGTATGGCAATACTATCCAAGTGCCGGTTCCTCCAAAGACAGACATGTATGGAAATCTGCTAGAACCAGTTCCTCAACAGCAACAGCAAAGCCAACGACCTCTCAGACCAACTGATATGTTCGGGAATCCATTACCAGTTCGATCTCCCGGAACAACAGATATGTATGGGAATCCACTTCCTCCTCAATCTACAGTTCCAACAGACATGTATGGGAACCCACTTCCTCCACAACAGCAAGCCTGTTATGGAAGCACATCATCTGCTGGTCAACAATCAAAGCCAAATACAGTACGGCTCGACACCTCAAGCCTTTCTAAAGTTAGTGTGGAAGTAGCAAAGGAACACATGGAGCTGCTAAACACTGTGGTGAGCGCATACTGTGGTTTAGTAGAAGGTCAGATTGGCAACATTAATCTGACTCAAGAAGACTATCAGCAGATAGACAAGGAAGAGATGGAGATGATGGATATTAAGTGGGCCTTTGCCAGTGCTGTTAGGCGAGCAAAGGATTTCATGGAGAGAACGGGCCGAACCAGCTTGGAAAGCAAGAAAGACACCAAGTATGGGTTCGATAAACAAGCGGTTAAATGCTTCAACTGTGGTGAACGTGGCCATTTCAAGCGTGAATGTACAAGGCCATCTCAACATGGGAACCAGAATCCCTTCAGAGGTCAAGGCAACCAGCAGAACCAGAATAGGAACAATGTTCGTACGCTGGTACCTGTCAACAACCAAAGCCAAGCAGGAACATCAAATGCCAACCAGGCACTTGTGGTTCAAGTAGATGAAGGTTGTGACTGGTCACTACAGTTGGGAAATGATGCTCCGGATGGAACGGCGTGTTTTGCTGAGATTGTCAAGGATCTTAATCACACCAGTGGTGGAGAATCTTCCGCCAATGGTGGTGACTCCTCTGAGGATGAAGACTCTTCTGGTTACAGCAGAAGTTCGGATGAAGAATCCTCGAGCTCAGGTGATGATCATGTGGATGAGACATCAAATGCGTCAATCGATGCAAATATTGATGAGCTGTTGGAAGAAACTGCAGCAGGAATTCAAAGAAGATCTATCTTGGTGGATCAAGCTGCTTATTCTTCGTCTTCTCTCCATTCAGCCTTTATGGCGAATGTCGACAGTTCATCAAGTCAGGTATGTGTCGATGAACCCACTTCTGTTAGCTGTGATAATTGTGATAGATTGCTTGCTAGATGTGCTGATTTGGATGCAAACATGTCTGAGTTGCAAGGCAAACACGATGCTTTACAAGCTAGTTTGTTTGAATTGCAAGACAAACATGTTTCTGTGAATGATAGGTGGTGTGAATTGCAAAGCAAGCATGAGTCTTTGCAAGAGAAATATGATGTGACATTTATTCATAATCAGAAATTGACAGCTGATATTTCAAAGTGCACTGAAGCCAATATGTTTTATGAAAACCATGAAAAGAATTATAAATCAATGATTGAAACATTGAAGAAAGATAAAACAGAGCTGACTAAAATGGTTTCAAGAAAACAAACTGACATTAATTTGTATATCACTCGTCTTGAGGTGATGCAAAAAGAAATGGCTTGTGTTAAAACAGAAAGTGAGGCGATCCGACTCAAGTTAGACAGTTATTTGAGTTCTAGCTATGTGTTGGATCACATCATTGATGTTCAAAAAGAGAAAAAGGATGTCACATGCATAGGGTACAAGAAATGTCCACCACCCGTGAGAAACAACTTTGATGCTTTGCCTGATGAGGAGTATAGGACTCATTTTGAGCCATCGGTTCCTTTGGATGTTGAGGAATTTGCAGCAGGGCTCGGATACAAGAAAGAAGTATCGTCAGATTCAGATGTGTCAGCAGATACATTTGTAACTGCTGAACAGAATCAGGATCCTCCAGTGGTGGTTGAGGATGTTGATTCTTCTGATGATGAGTCTGATGATACTGATTCGGAAAAGTCTGATGCAGTGATCAAAGAAGAGGACATACCTCTTGAGAATCATATCCTATGTGATCCTCCCACAAAACCTGCTAAGACTGTTCCAACCGAGTCCACATCAGCAAAAGAGTCGGAGAGTGTGGATTTGCTGTACACTCTTGTTGGTGATGATAAAATTTACTCAGACAAAGATTTTCCTATTAAAAATGTTAATCAATCTTTAATCAGTAAAGTCTTTGAAAATTCTACACGTAAGTTTTTGGGAAAGACAGGACCACATGTTACAGTTACACAGTGTCCTCCTATCCCAAAGGCTGAAGTTAGAAAACAGTTTGGGAACAAGAAATTACCAACAGTGCCAAAACAGCAAAACCATACCAAAACAAATGGTAAGACACCGGCTCAAGATCGAAAGAAGCCGAATCAGAAGAAGAAGAAGAATGTGAACTTTGTGAAATCGAAGGGAACGGACAAAATTGAAAAGTTTGCAAATCAGTCTAACCTAGATTTTGTCCAAAAGGCAACAGTGATGAAAAGGAATGAACCAAGTAGTTCAAAACCTAGTACCTCGGGCTCACAAAGTTCATCATCGGCAAGACGACCACATGATACTTCGGGGTTTGTTGAACGAAGATCATGTTTTGAATGTGGTACAATTGGGCACATTGTCAGAAATTGCCCGTATCTTCATAAGTTAAAAGGAAAAGATGATGATCCCCGTGGCCCAACTGACCGTAGGCGATCTGTTTCTGTAAAACAAGATCCCCGACTCATAAGAGAAAGGGAAAAGAAACAGAAACGCCAACAGGTCAAGAAAATTGAAAAGGCAATTAAAACCGATGTGGTTCACAAACCATCTGTTTCAGTTAAACCAGATAATTCAAAGTTTTCAAAAACTTCAAACAATCAAACTGGTAAAACTCAACAGACCTGGAAACCGAAAACGGTTACTGAATCAGGGGGACCATCAAAATTTCCGAATCATCAAAAGGTGGAAGTTATTGTTGTTGATAAGAATGGAAGACCCAAGACCACAATGGCTTGGGTCCCCATCTCCAACTAATCGATTGAGTTCATGTGCAGGGTGTTCCAGGAGGAATTATCAGTAGTCATTGGATTGTTGATAGTGGGGCATCCAGGCACATGACAGGCGACATGAAGCTTCTCTACGACGTCAAATCTATTAGAGGAGGTTATGTTGCTTTTGCTGGAGATATGGGAGGATACATTACGGGTGAAGGAATGATTTCCAACGGGGTTGTTAGCTTTGACAAGATCAACTTTGTGCAACAACTTGATCACAATCTTCTTAGTGTTTCTCAAATTTGTGATAAGAAGTTCTCGGTACACTTTGATGCTAATGGATGTTATGTGCTGAAACCCGGCTTCAAAATTCCAAAAGAATGGATTCTCTTGTCGGCTCCAAGGATAAATGATCTGTATGTCCTTGATATGAGCCAAGCTATCACAACGTCTGCACAAGCAACATGTTTCGTTTCCAAAGCCACAGAAAAAGACACAATCTCTTGGCACAGACGAATGGGTCACATTCACTTACGCAAAATGAATCATTTGGTGTCAAATGAATTGGTGAATGGTGTTCCTCTTAAAAATTTCCATCTTCAAGACGTCTGTGTCTCGTGCCAAAAAGGAAAACAAACGAAGAAGCGGCACCCTACAAAGAAAGTCAACACGGTGGCTGTTCCTCTTGAACGTTTGCACATGGATTTGTTCGGTCCTGTCAAACACAAAAGCATTAGGAATGATCAATATTGCCTCGTGATTACTGATGATTATTCAAGATTTTCTTGGGTGGCGTTCATGGCACACAAGAGTGAAACCTTCGGTATTATCAAAAACTTGATCATTCAGATTGAGAATCTTTACAACTTGAAGGTTAGGCGGATACGTAGCGACAATGGTACTGAATTCAAAAATCATGCCATGGCGGAGTTTTGCACTTCAAAAGGTATTCTTCACGAATTTAGTGCAGCTTATACTCCTCAGCAGAATGGCGTCGCTGAACGTAAGAACCGCACATTGATCGAGACTGCTAGGACTATGTTGGTAGAGTCGCAGCTGCCCATTCCATTCTGGACTGAAGCTGTGTCCTCTGCATGCTATACGTTGAACCGAGTCCTTACAGTCAAAAGGCACAACAAGACCTGCTTTGAGCTTATCAACAAACGGAAACCAGACTTGTCTTATCTTGAACCGTTTGGAGCTCCATGCACAATTATCGATCCTCATGGAAAGTTTGGGGCAAGATCAATCGAGGGATACTTTCTTGGGTATTCCACCCCAAACTTAAGAGTCTGGAATCTAGAGACTAAAAGGGTTGAGGAATGGTCTGAAGTCAGAGTACAAAGGCACACTTTACCAGTCAGAAATCCTGGTCAGCCTTGGATGTTTGAGTACGATGACTTTTTCAATTCGATCAATGTTGAAGCCGTTGAAGAAAGTGTTGCGGCAAGGATGTTTTTCGAGAGCGACAATGCAACAGATTCACCGTTGGTTCGTCCCATTATAGTCAATCAAGAACCATCTTCAGTGAACAATAATGCTCTCGACAATGAGGATTTTCAAGATGCTACCGAATTGAACGAATCTTCAGAGGATGATGAATTTCTAGATGCAGACCAAGGACCATCAGCAGCAGTACATGGTACTTCAGAGGGTACACCTCCAGTGGATGTCCCTAGAACAGCTGAAACTTCTGCATCATCCTCTTCGTCAATTCCGGGACTTGAATTGATTGCTGATCTCAATCTCAACAATCTGGGTACAAATATTCCAGTTCAAGATAATCCAGAAACAAGGATTCACGATACCCATCCTCAACAAAACATCATCGGAAATGTACATAGTGGCGTTCAAACAAGAAACATGTTGCGGAATAACAACAATGCAGGCTTGTATGCAACTATCCGAGAATCTGGTCAACAGAATGATTGGTCTTTCGCGTGTTATGTCTCACAGGAAGAGCCAAGAACTTGGAAAGATGCTTTGAAAGATAGCTCATGGGTTGAAGCGATGCAGGAAGAACTGCAACAATTCCAGAAGCTTGGTGTCTGGAAACTCGTAGAGAAACCTGCTGGATACAAGAAGATTGGTACCCGTTGGGTGTTTAAATGCAAGAAGGATGACCGTGGGATTGTTATTCGGAACAAAGCACGATTAGTCGTTCAAGGTTTTCGTCAGATTGAAGGAATCGACTACAACGAAGTATATGCACCTGTTGCACGTCTAGAAGCCATTCGGATCTTTCTGGCCTATGCCTCATTCAAAGGTTTCAAGGTATACCAGATGGACGTGAAGAGTGCTTTCTTACATGGTGTGGTGGAAGAAGAGGTGTACGTCGAACAGCCTCCAGGTTTTGAAGATCCTATCCATCCCGATCGGGTTTGGTTGCTCAACAAAGCTCTTTATGGTCTACATCAAGCACCGCGAGCTTGGTACGCAACCTTATCTAATTATCTGCTGGAGAACGGTTTTCGCAGAGGTCTTATCGATTGCACTCTTTTCATCAAAGAACAAGATGGAGATCTTCTTCTGGTACAGGTATACGTTGACGATATTATATTTGGTTCTACTAATGATGTTTTGTGTAGGGATTTCGAGCGTGTTATGCAGGATAAATTCGAGATGAGTGCTATGGGGGAAATGACTTTCTTTTTGGGCCTACAAGTACAACAAACCGAGTCTGGGATATTCATCCATCAGACTAAATATGTTGGTGACATCTTGAGCCGGTTCCAGATGTCTGATGCAATGCCCATCGGTACCCCATTGCCACAAAATCACGGAATTACTCCAGACTTGAAGGGTCAAGATGTTAGCCCCTCATTCTATCGCGCGATGATTGGATCTCTTATGTACCTCACAGCATCAAGACCAGATATAATGTACCCAACGTGCCTGCTTGCCAGATATCAAGTGAACCCGAAGGCCTCACATCTTGCAGCTGTAAAAAGGATTTTTCGTTATTTGAAGGGTTGCCCTGACACCGGTCTGTGGTACCCTAGGGATAATAACTTTGACTTGATCGCATTCAGTGATTCTGATTTTGGCGGATGCAAAATCGACGGCAAATCCACAATGGCTGGATGTCAGTTTTTGGGAAATCGCCTAGTCACATGGCAGTGCAAGAAGCAGACGTGCGTCGCTACATCAACATGCGAAGCTGAATACATTGCTGCCTCAAGTTGTTGCTCCCAAGTCCTATGGATCCAACAACAAATGCGTGATTACGGTTTTGAATTCCTAACTACTCCTATTTACGTTGATAATTCTGCTGCCTTACAGATCACTAAAAATCCTGTGCAGCATTCAAAGACTAAGCACATCGACATTAAGTATCATTTTATACGTGATTGCTTTGAGAAAAGGCTAATCGATGTTGCTTATGTCCACACCGATGACCAACGTGCCGACCTTTTTACCAAAGCTTTTGACAAATCAAGATTTGACTATCTTTTATTGGTAAACGGCATTAAGGTCAAGCAAGAGTAAAACCAACATCGGAAAATCATTTTTGTAAATACCTTTGTGTTTTTAAATTTATCTTAGTTTGTTGATTTTAGGGGGAGTAAATCCAAAATTTGAAAATCCAAAAACATTGAAAAATTTCAAAAACACAAAACAATAGAAAAACAAAAATGAGTTTCCTGGCGAGCAAAAGAGAAAATGATAGTACATCAGTGGTCTGTCTTTACACTCTTTAAACCTTAAATGAAAAACGATAAACAGCTCTATATAAGATGTATCGGTAGGCTCACAATCATTTTAAAGTGTGCAGGGTGATATAAACTTAAATCGACTGAAGACCAGGTGGGAACCATTCATTGGCATATGGTCTTAGTACCGAAATTTCGTTTGAGAGATTGCCGAGGTTCTGAAATATTCGGTCTTTATGCTGCTTATCATCTGGGTATCATGGTTGTATCTTTTACCGAAAAATAACGGGGACGCAAGTCTAGATCTTCCATGATACTATACATACGTGTACATATTTCATACGACCTCAATAAGTGATAAACAATCACATGTCCAAACAAATAAGTGATAATATATCACAAATTCTTTCCGGGTGTCAAGTTCGTCTCTCTGCTGTACGAAAGTACTGATCTGTTCACGGACTTGCTCCTGTGCCCTCATGCATCGAAAACCAAGTTCCTCATCAATAAGTGATTATATCACATAGGGCTTGTTTTCAAACAAAATAAGTGAGAATCTCACATCATATACGGTCAAACAGATGATAATCGGTATACTCACCGGTAAGATGAACCCTCGTGCATACCTTGATACGGGAATGTGTCGTGATGTGGATGAACACCGGTCGGTAAATATAAATCATACCTTAACGTATCCCCTCGCCATGATTACAAATGATAAGTTGAGCTTATGTGGACAACAATACCGATAATTGTTATAGGATGCTTATCTTAATGTTATCTAATTGAACAAAGAGAGTGTTTTGGCATGACCGTACACTGATATGATTCTCTTACCCTCGAAACTCGCAAAAAGAATGTTTGTATATATATTTATTTACTGCTTTCAGTCTTTACATTTGAAATATTCAAAAATACCAAAAAGATTTTAGGCATGTTTTAATATAAACTTTATAAAAGCCAAAAAGATTTTATTTCTATTTTATTTTCGATCGTACGATGTTGGAACTCGAGTCTTCGTTACCTGAAACCTGAACGAAAACCGAAAACGACTAAATCTTCATAAACGGTCGAAATTTGCAAGTTTTGAAAGTTAAAATTGAAATGGATAAAATTTGTTAAACTTTCAAACTGTCGGACGGTGTTTGTTTAAAACAATGGTCACATGTGTGTCGTTTGCTTATGATATTCCAGGCGGTTGTTCTCATTACGCGTTTAGATTTCTTGCATGTGCAGATTCTAAAGGCTAGGAGAACATGGTCGATGACAAGCTTCGGAATGAAGACACGACGTGAAGGCACTCAAATGATGAAGATGATCGAGTTGCCGCTGACCATCATCAACACCACAAGGATCTCACTTCATAAAGATAAAGACTTTCACGAGCATAACTCAAGGGGGAGCTTATGTTAAGGGGGAGTTTGTCAACACACTTCCTACGTGATACGGGGAGTTTGTTCATACACTTTCTGCTTTCAAGACGTGAAGACTTTAAAGATCCTCCGACATTGAAGACTTGAATAGAAGTCAAAGACTTGAAGACACGAGAACTTACAAGAATGAAGATCGAGACAAAGCAACAGCTGTTTGTTGATAAGCCAGACAAAGCTACAGCCAAGGGGGAGTTTGTTGGTGCACTTATGTCTGCACTTTGTCTGTATTCGGTCACAATGTAAAACGATGTCTTGTTAGTCTTGTAAGTTTGACCAAGTCAACCATCCTCCTGGTTTGACTTGGCCAAACAGTCAACATTATGTTTGTAATGTGTTTGGTTCGAAGGATGGTCATCGAAGGATCACTTATATCCTTCGATGATAATGAGCTCGAAAGATGGACCTTCGAGAGATGGACCACGAAAGATCACATCCTTCGTGGTACATGTTGATCGTTCGAGCTGTTTGTGGTCGAAAGATGATCTTTCGACCAGTCTGCATGATCCTTCGACCAGACCTGCAGTGTTCGGGTATAAATACCCGTGTGTTGTGTTCAGTGAGATAGAAGTTGGACACTTAGAGAGCAGAAACACACACACACACTAGAGAGAGTTTGCAGAACTGATTTGTAAACCTTGTGCTTGTAACGGACCTTTCATACGTTTAATACAAGTGGTGTTAATCGTTGAACTTTGTGTGTCGTGTTATTGCGTGTTCTATCTCGGTTTGCTATTTCGGTTGGATTCCGCACAACCGGAGTGGTTCGTATACAAGGATTAGGCGACTAGATCCTCCCCTAGCCGGACCTACACGTTTGTATTTTCATTATTATGTAAAACCGTTTGTTGCGAGACTTAATGAATGTTTTAACTTTTTATACTTTCATTGTTAAGTTTTTATCTGAAAAATTTAATTTTACAAAAAAAAAACTGTTAAAAACAGCAAAAAAAATACATTCTGTGAACATTTCTGCAGCACCGGTTTTTTAATCGGTTTATAGAAACCGGTTTTTTTAATCGGTTAATTTGGCAACATACAAAACGTTTTTTTTTTGTCAACTGGTTATAACCGGTTAGGATCGGTTAGTGATTTTCAGCCTTGAAACCGGTTAAAAACCGTAACCGGCTATTGAAAAACCGGTTTTTTTAAGGCAAAAAAACTGGTCCGGTTAATAACCGGTTTCGGTTACTAAAAAAAAACCGATTTATACACCTCTACCCCAGGGTCGCCCCTAGTGACATGAGTATAGAGTTATATCTTTCCCAACAAAAAGAAAAAAAAAAACAATTACCATGATTTTATGATCATAGAAACTATTTCAAAAACCTCATTGAACTGTTGACAAACATGTGCCCATATTTTTGTCAGCAAACATCATATTAGAATTAGAAGAATATATATATAATAAAATATATTATGTAAGTTAAAAACAAGCAATAATACAAAAAAGGGTATGGACCAATTGGGGAGTTTGTAAGTTAAAAATCTGATCCGAGAAAGCGACTACTCGATTTCCTTATGATTCTGTGTTTTCCTGTTTGTCATTTCGTCCATGTCTCCTTCCACAAAAATACATCTCCATTCGTCAAACATTTACCCCATGTGGCTTTTCCTGACGATGGAAATTCGAAGATGAGTGGTGAAGCTGAAAGAATACTCGATTGGTCGCCGCTGCAGCGACGCTTTTCATGATCGTCAAGGCGTGTGACAGTTTGCATGGTGACCTTCAATACAATGCCAAAACCAAGCTTCTCTTTTTATTAGTAACGGGGAGGGAGGCGCAAACCGATTTGCGAGCGGTTGCATTAGTAACGGTAGGGTTAGGAGGCTCTAATACCATGTAAGGTTGTGAAAATTCTCCTAAAGTGAATAAATTATGGATTAGTAATTATTCTTTATAACCTTACGTTACTGAAAAAAATACATGAAAACAAAATTATATACAATCTCTATTTATGAAAAAATAGCAATTAATGTAAATAACACATCCTTCATATCGGTGCTAAATGTTTTTATCTCAAAAGCTAAAAAAGTTGACATGTATCAAGAAGTATTGCACAAAGGAATGTTAATTTCATGTTCATATTTGGATAATCGAATCACTTGAGTTTACAATACAAATGAACAAACGTGTCCAGTATAATCTTGTTCATAACAGTGAGATTTTATTCGTAACAATGTGGGTTCAATTTAAATCTTTACAAATGTAAGGTTATAAGATATTTTAGGTGTAATAAGATAGTTGTTAAAAAAATAGGCTCCTGGTAGGATCTACAAAGGGTGAAATGAAGATAAACATTACCTCTATCCTAGAGACACTCTTCGGCTAAGATGACTCAGGTTTATAAAAAAATTGAATATATTTATATTGCAAATTTAAATGTAGTTCCTTTATTATTGGTTTTACACACAACATACAACTAGCACAATATTTTTATGATCGATCTTAAAAGTCAAAATCATCATGATTTGGCTTGGGTGAAGTCAACAAAGCCGCATAGAGTCTTAGCCGATCTTCCCCAAGCGAAGAACACCTAGATAATGGTCTTCTTGGTCTAATGAACGACAGTGATGTCAAAGTGAGCCGATGTCGATACCTCCTCCACGCCAGTTGGATCGCAACCGCCGCCCAAGTCCGCCATCCTGGGGAATAATATCGTGCACTTCTCTTCACTTTTTCATTCACAAATGTATACCTAAAATGTTGTGTCACATATTTTACATCATCGGCTTCTAGCCCGAAAGCCTCGGTTGTCTCAAGGGTTACGAGTGTTGATGATGATGGCGGTAGTCTCTCAATAAAGGGTTTTCGAAGGCACCAGGATAAGAGCTCGTCGCCACTAAAGTTTCCCGGGCCTAACATGCAACAACTGTTTACACCGTCTCGAAGTACTTGACTGCTTTGGAGATGGCCTCTTACTATGAATAACATTCTTTGTACAGGATCTCCTTCTCTTGCGATCTACTCCGACAATCACAAGAAAGGAAATCAAGCCATTAGTACAACACGGCGAATATATAATTAAACATAGTTTTCGCGGGAAATTTATAGGAAACTTTTGATCATTTTCCTGTTAAAATGGCTTTTGTCAGCATTTGGTTGCAAATTTATGTCTTTCGGTGGTGTTGGTATTTGTTTGGAAACGAGTCGCAATTTCCGACCATTTTTTACTAAGAAATATTCGTAGGAAAAGTCATGTTCAGGTTGACCTATTTAAATCCATTTAATTAAACATGTCAATCCTCCAACTGATTTAATACAATTTATTACGGCCCACCAACCATTTTATCATGTTTACAATTTTTTTTACGACCCATCAAATCGTTTACTACCTGTATGAATCGTTTAGATAAATAGGCTAAACGGGTCATGTTAGGTTTACACGAATTTAAGTTTGTCTAGGTTTGGGTTGAAGCCTTTTACCCAAATAAATATACGAGTCATGGTTGGATTGAACAAATCAATCGATCAACCCCAAATTCATCAACCGCCAACCTAACACCCGCTGATTACATGGATTTAGTTTGTTTCAAACGAGTTAAATGGACCAAAATAAGCAAGAAGAGTTAAAGGGAATTATAAAGGTTGGGTTTATAATAAGGACTTACAGTTTCTCCCTTGGTAAAAATGAGGGACTTGACACGGTCACATATATTCTCGAGGACCAGATTGTCCATATGTTGAAACAAAGGTACCTGAGTTGAACATTTATTATGATGGTAAGATTTTTCAAGCAAGGTAATAAACAAAGAACACATAAATTCCATATCACCCCTCCTAGGTCGGTCGTGCTTTTAATTTCAACCCAATAGTTTGCATTCTTGTCATTTAAGTCCAAATACTTCAAGAACTAGTAACAGGTTACTTATAATACTTTGTATTTACAAGGGTTTTAACAACATCCAAAACCGGTACAAAACGGTTGCAAAAGGAGATTTGCGACCATTTTGATGATCACAAATGGTCAATTTTGTAGTAGTGATGTTTCATACCTGCCTGACCAATTCCAAGCAAAGGTGATACTTAATGTCTCTCCGAAGGCCCTCAGGGAGATTGCGTATCATCTCACATTCATCCACACCACGCATTGCCGCCCATCGTTGTCGCTCGTAGTTTCTTACTCTTTGTTTAAACTCTTGAGGTAGGTGCCTCCTCCTCATCCACCACTCTATATTCCTCATTTTCAGTTGCATAGCTTGTTTCTTTGATGTTGTTGCATGCAAGAACACCTAATAACATCAATACCCAAGTTTTAAATCACTTAAATTTTGACTCCTTAGGTCAAATCATGGTATATATACGCGTGCATACGCATACATACCTTAATATTTCCAATCAACATAGTGACTAGAAGAAGACCGGTTGTGAGAACTATGATGATAAATACAACTTCTAGCCAGTCCGTTGTGCTCTCCAAGTTGCCAAATGTACTATATCATACAAACGATTAAATTCATGTAAACTAATTTTAGAATGATAAAAGGGGGATTTTTTGTGTGAAAAGTGGTGTATTTTATAAATATTTTTGGTACTTCTCATGTACTTAGGAAGTATATTTATCCCAAAGATTCACAAAATTTTTTTTTATCAAAATTGGTTACCTAAGAGTCATAAGTCCCCAAAAGATAGGAAACAATATCTTTTCCAAACGGCTATCATTAGCGACGAGCTGAAGCGTCCATTTATACGCTCCATAGCTAGAATTATCGTCATTCTGAAGGCAAGTTGTTCTTGCATCTTTGTCCGCCACCCACATGAGCCTCCCCGGATCTCTAACAATGTTGCGTGTACCGTAATAAATAGGTTCTTGACATGACAAAAATCTCCACAGACACCGTCCGTTAGCTTCCATGCATTTTTCTCTCAAACATTTCACAGCCCTTTGCGTACCAAGCAAGTACCAACAAGCTCCTACAGCCTACACTCGATAACAACCATCATTTAACAAAATGCATAAATATCTCCCGCATTTTTTGTATAAGTATTTCTAATTTACGATGGAATTTCTAAAGATTTTGCCCCGACTTTTTTATTCTGTGTAAAGGAATCCTGTCTAAATTACTAAGTTGTCTGAAGATACTGAACTTTTGTATTTGAAAAATGTTTTAGAAGGAACGTTTTTTGTTTTGTTTTTAAGATGGAATCAAGATATAAGAGCTTACATGAGAGGCAACAAAGTAAGCAATCAAATTGAGAGCGATTCCCCACCAAACGGTTCCAAAAATGTAGCCGGAGAGCTTTTGCATTCGTCGCAAAAGACATATCGAGTGATAGATCTTCGGAAGGTATTGGAATAAGAACATAACCAAAGCAACCGTCATTATTTCTGTTGTCTTCCCCTTTTTTAACATTGCGGGGATTACCACCCATAACACTATCTGCATTCCAAAACATATTTTAGATAAAACACATATACATGCAATTTTATAAACCATTTTTTTAAATATTTAAAAATACAAGTATTCCTATACGACACTATTACATGACGCAGGGAGAACCGCATATATCACTTATACGAACCATATAATACTGGACAATTGAAAATGTAACCGTTAATTATCAATTATACGACTTATTTTTGACAAAAATCCAAATAATGAAACAATAATTAATTATTTTCAAAATATATAAAATTCATATGCATAAAATTCAAAAATATACGATATAAATCTATAATATAGTGGAAGAGTGAAAATGTAAAAGTTAATTATTAATTATACAGCTCATTTTGACAAAAATCCAAATAATAAAACAATAGTTAATGATTTTCATATTGTTTGAAATTAACTTTTGTTTGAATTTATATAACTCGTATATTCTTTTAATACACGTCCCGCTGCGATGTGCACATATAATTTATATATGTGTGGCCCTCGGGAGAGCAAAAGTGAAATTGCACTAATTTTAACGTTATTTTACTAATATCGTGAAAATAACGTTAAAAGCGGCGGACGCTTAATCATGCATCATGTGTTAGCGTTGATAGCCGAAAGACAAAAGGGTACATGCACTAATCGACCTTTGTCTCGATTGTTGAGTGTCATGTGCCTTATGTCCAAAGCTTAATGCAAAACTACTATCGAGCCGGGGTCTCACTGGAAGCAGTATCTCTATTCCTACGGGGTAGAGTTAAGGTTGTCTACATCTTACCATCCTCAGACTCTATCTTAGTTTTGCTACTGATGAGATTTACTGATTATGATGATGATAATGATAATGATATGATGATGTATATTCTTTTAATAAAAGTACTAAAAATACAACATAAATCACTTATATATACATGTTGAATATATATAACTCGTATATTCTATTAATAAAAGTATTAAAAATACAACATAAAATCACTTATATATACATGTTGAATAACATGAATACCAGATATAACGAGCGAGAGACACACGTAAATGTAACGATAATTAACATTTCTCATAAGTTTATGAAATTAGTTTGTGTTAAGTAATTATATAATAAACCTGAGGAATGGGAAGGATGACAAAGATATCAAACAGAAGCCTTCTCCAAGCCACCGTTACAACCCGGTTCGCCACGTTGCATGAACTCTTGTCGTCACGTCGTAATCTCACATCATGACGCGACCACCTGTTCAACTTGAACTGCAGCCACAGGTTAGCCACGTACAATACGTCGGTCATGCACCGGACCACCGTCACAGTAACCGCAAACCACCCATCGATGAACACACACATGTAGGAGTCACTTATAGAGAGTGCGTAAAAAAAGAGAGGGTCAATGAACAAACCGGTGGTGCATACTAGCACGTAAACCGGCTCCCAAGCTTGTAGAATTCCGAAATTACCCCGCGTGTTCTTGTTGCACCCGGTTGACACCTCGTCCAGCGGTTCATCAGAACCGCTGGAATCGTTATCCGTGTTGTTGGAATCTGTATCGGAAAATTCATGCCTGCTACCCATTTTGAATTATTTTTATTTTCTACCAACGCTTGAGATCTTAACCTTTGAATATTTAGTGGATATGTCAAGTGAATTAGTGGATATACACACACATATATATAGTGTGTGTATACAGGCAGGAGGGGTACGCGTGGAAATGACATTAGTACAAGTGTGATGTTTTGTGTGCGTGACCCAGGTTTATTTCAGTAATAAGATAAATATGTGGTAAGAATGTACCAAATTGCCCTTCTACATACATATGGATCTGATCATGGATGGTTCGGTTTTGGCCCATAAAATATGGGTCAAACCCGTAGGTGTTCATTATTCGGTTTAATACAAACCGAAACTGAAACCGAATACTAATTTGATTTTCGGTTTCACAAATTTTCAATTCAGTTGAGTTGACCTGAATAACACGTATAAGCCCGTTCTATAGTTTCATTTTTTTTTTATCTCAACCTAAATACATTAGCTATTTAAAAAAAAAAAAAAATACATTAGCCCACCCAAGTTAATTTTGAATCATGTGGAGTTGCAAAAGAATATTATTATGGTTTTTTAACAATATTTTTTTTTACACGTAAATACCACATAAGTATCAGAACCCGCACCACTAATGTAATTATCCGATTTCTCCTTATTAATCATATGACTAATACAAGGTTATCCTTGCATGATTTTGAGAAAATGATATCAGAAATGTATCTAGATGACATTGCAGTAAGAAGAGGGATTCACATGTATGTCATGTAACATCATTGTAGCTCATGCGCCATGGCAAGTCTGAGGTTTTATATCTTTGTTTTTCATTTTACTTTCACTTAAATTAGTTGTATAATTCTAACCATGTTTTGTCACTCACTCCAACCTTGGATTGACTGATTTATTTCATGGTAGATGGTTATCTCTTGACTAAAAAACAGATAGGGCTGTTCATAAAGCTCGCGACTCGTAGCTCGGCTCGTAGCTTGCTCGAAAGAAGCTCGAGAAAAACTAGCTAAAAAAACTCAATTTGAGATGACGTGAACCAAGCTGGCTCATTTTTTAACCAAGCCCAGCTCGAGCTAAGCTCGGCTCGGCCATGGCTCGGCTCGTTGGCTCGTTCTTAGACTCGTTTAACTCCGACGTAAAGCTCATGCCAAGCTTAACCGCCTGAATTAATTTCGAGCTTGAGCTCGACCCCACCCTGGCTCGACTCGGCTCGACTCGATTACAGCCCTAAAAACAGAAACCAAACTAAATTGTCATTCGCTTTTCGGTTTGATTTGAACCTTACTGAACTTGGTTTGGTTCGGTTTTCAGTTTCACCCACATAAAATCTCAGACCGAATAACCTGAATAACTCATAAACTAACTGAACAGAAGAAACACCGCACTCAAAACATCTATTGATATATTTATACTATATATTATATTTATCAACATAATATGCGTTTAAGTATGAAATATATATCATTAACACCACCGCGAACTATTCAGTTACAAACTAAATTGTTAAAATGTTTTGGTTTAGCCGGTTAAGTCGATATTAAACAAGAAACAGACACTACCTTACCCTTATTACTAAGATACATATTTTTTGTGATTATTATATTATCTTCTTTTGATTAATAAAATAAGATATAATAATTAATCATCAGATTGTATGAAGTTGATATTTTGATTAAGGGGTAACTTTGTATAAATTTAATCAAGTTTGACATCTGTTTCAATTAAGTCACTTAGACTTTTTTTGCGTCTTTAAAATCACTAAAGTTTCATTTGTTGTTCTAATACTATGTAATTATCAGGTTAATAGGTTACCAAATATGATTTATCAGGTTTCGTTAATTTTTTTAAACTTTAACATGATGTGAAAAATATAAATATAAATATTGACATGAACTATTTATTCTAATATTTATTAAATAATCAGTTTTAAGTTTGAAAAAAAAAATTCTTATATTTTAAATCATAAATGGAATTCCATTATGGTTCCAAAATGTAGTAGTGATTCGAGTATGGTTCCAAAATGGAGCAATGGTTCCAATAAATCACAAAAAATAGAAACTAGCGATTCTAATATGGTTCTAAAATGGAATTCAAGTGATTCAATAGTGATTTCATTAATATTGCAAAGAAGATGGAGACGAACAAAACATGAAACAAAATTTAAGAAGCAACAGTATTTAAATCAAATTAAGCAAATCAATCCACAAAATAAAAACAACATTTTCTTTCTAGAACCTCCATGAATCTTCGTGAGAATTAAGAATCGCCCCAATAGAAATCGTATACAAAAATCGGAACTTGCCCAGGGATTTCTAATGTTTAAAATATGTTTTAATTTTATAAAATCCACCTACCCAAAATAATATCCACAAAAATATTAAAAGCGAATATAAAAATGAGAAAAAAATTGGTAACCTGATGACCTGGTAATTACACCCTATTGGAACACTAAATCAAAGTTTGGTTACTTAGATCGACAAAAAAAGTTTGAATGACTTAATTAGAACACTTCACAAACTTGATTATATTTCTGTGACATTTTCGCTATTAACATTATATTTCTGTGACATTTTCGCTATTAACATATGATAACACTTATGTTTGTGGATAATAAAATTCAGAGTTTCAGAAATAACCTTTTATACTATAAAAATTATTTAAAAATATGATATTATATATAGCAATGTAACCGACCAGCCAAAAAACATCAAGGACACTGTCATTCGTATAATTGGTTATGTTACCGGTACCAAGTAAACTCAAATAATAAAACGTATTATACATTATTACATTTATACCTCCTTCAATCATTATGAAGATCGATCATATCTTATAATATTCTTGGTTTATATATGTTGTTTATTTGTTCCTGTCGTCTAAATAATACTTCTATTTTAGAAAATATAAAAATGAAATTATCTTAAACGATTGAAAATTTTCTGAAAAATCCGGTTTCTCTTCGTGATGCTTGTGATTGAATCCTGGTTATTCTGAAACTTTAATCTTTTAAATCAACTCGACTACACGCATATGCGTAAATATGTTATTAAAGGAGCTAGTATGATACAGCCACAAAGGACCGGGTAGAACACTATGGGTCATGATAATCAAATCTACTTAAATCGATCACTAACCATGGTACCACCACTTAACCAATAGACTTGAAAGATGATATGTCATTTATTGACAACCTCTTTAGGAACCCTATTGTTAATGTATGTATGTAAATAGTTAACAATATATATCAAGATTCATAAATATAAGATTATTAAATACTATACCTATACTCTATATAATACAAAACCTTTGACACAATAGTAAAAAAGCAAGGAAACCCTAAATCATTTAATTACTAGCTAGCTAGTTTATGATATAATAACATGTTTTGGTCAATAATTATATTCACAAGTCCTACAATTCAATATTAACTAAATAACATCCTACACCCTACATTAAGTAATTTCACAAAAAATCAACCTAAAAAAATAGTTAAAATATCAAACCTGGGGTATAGGAAGGATAACAAAGAGATCAAAAAAGAAGCCTTTCTTGGCGTTGGTTATGACTCGAGCCGCAACGCTACGTGCAACACCACCATCATCATGGTGGCGCCGCGATCGCCACCACCAGCTCATCTTGAACTGCAACCACATGTTCCACACGTGCAAGGAGTCCGTAACACACCGTAGAACCGTGATGGTGACCGCGAACCACCCGTCTACGAACACACACATGCACGAGTCACTTATGGAGAGTGTGTAGAAGAAAAGCGGGTCAATGAACAAGCCAGTGGCGCAGACAAGAAGGAACACACGGTTCCAGTCTTGAACCCATTGGGATCTAGGGTCTAAAAATACCCTCCCACGTGGTGGGCACGTGCTAAGGATAGTGTCTTTGCAGTCTTTAGAGGCTTCTTCAACTTCTTCTTCTTCTTGTTCTTGATCTTCTTCGGAACTGGTTGAAGTGTAAGCATCTGCAATGTCATGGGTACTAGCCATGTATAAGTGTTTATGTGTGTGTGTTTTCACACTCAGTGGGTGTGAGAGAGAGAGAGAGAGAGAGAGAGAGGGGGTGAGGGATGGAGTTGAGTCAGAGGGAATATATGCAAAGATTTTATTTTGGAGGGTAGGAGTGATATATTGATATGTCGAAGAAGAAGGAGAAGAGAATTAAAACATATAAAGAAGACGATACTTAGATTTTGTACACATTGTAATGTAATTAATCAATACCCGCCTACCGTTCACAAAAAAAAATAATAAACCGCAGCTATATATGTGCCTACATTTATAGTAAATAATATTCTATTTGTAATTTACATGTAAGATTATTATTTTAGGGTGTGCCAAACCCTAGCAAAATTAGGGTTTACCTACGCAGCGTATTGGTCAATACGCAGCGTATTGGGTTAACCCTATACGCTGCGTATTGACCAATACGCTGCGTAGATAAACCATGGATCTCAGTGCCTGATAACCAATCATTGCACAGAAAACAAGGGTCATATACGCTGCGTATTGGTCTATACGCAGCGTATATAAACCATTAGATTTTTTTGGGTCATTTTGAGAGGTTTGAGAGATCATTTTTTCACAAAGTTTAAATAAGCTGCGTATTGACCTCTAGGCAGCGTATATAAAGGTCTGAAAATGTCTTTTATACCCTTGTGTTGAGGCTATACGAAGCCAAATACAAGGGTAGTTGTGTCATTTTTGTCTCATACGCTGCGTAGGGACCTCTAAGGAGTGTATATAAAGCTCCATTTTTGTATTTTTTTTATTGTGTATTCCTTTGCTTATTTATAAAAAAAAAAGAAAATTATTTATAAAAAAACAATAATATTGGTAAATAATACAAATATAAATTATAAAAATAAAAAATTATATAAATATTATGAATTATAAAAATTAAAAAAGAAAATTATTTATAAAAAAACAATATTATTGGTAAATAATACAAATATATTGTTTTGTTATCGTTTAAATTAAATTATCGTATTCCTTTGTTTATTTATCAAAAAAAGAAAATTATTTATAACAAAACAATATTATTCGTAAATAATACAAATATATTATATTGTTATCGTTTAAATTAAATTATCTTATTGTATTGCATAGTATCGTATCGTGTCGTATTGCATCATATCGTATCGTATAGTGTATAGTATATAAGTCTCGTATAGAGGCCTATACGGGTGTTATTGTATAGTATAGTATCGTATCGTATAGTGTAGTATAAGTCTCGTATAGGTTTCCTATAGGTCTTGTATATGCATATAGGATTAGACGAGACCTAAACCACACCTATACGATACGATATCACACTTATAGGCTTATACGAGGTCAATACGGGACCTATACGACGCTATACGATACGATATCACACTTATAGGCTTATACGAGGTCCCGTATTGACCTCGTATAAGCCTATAAGTGTGATATCGTATCGTATAGGTGTAGTATAGGTCACGTATTGACCTCGTATAGATCCCTACGCAGCGTATGAGACAAAAATGACTTATACGAGGTCAATATGGGACATATAATATGCTATACGATACGATATCACACTTATAGGCTTATACGGGGTCAATACGTGACCTATACTACATCTATACGATACAATATCACACTTATAGGCCTATACGGGACATATACTACGCTATACGATACGATATCACACTTATAGGCTTATACGAGGTCAATACGTGACCTATACGACGCTATACGATACGATATCACACTTATAGGCTTATACGAGGTCAATATATGACCTATACTACACCTATACGATACGATATCACACTTATAGGCCTATACGGGACATATACTACGCTATACGATACGATATCACACTTATAGGCTTATACGAGGTCAATACGGGACATATACTATGCTATACGATACGATATCACACTTACAGTCTTATACGAGGTCAATACGGGTGTTATATCGTATCGTATAGTATCGTATCGGGTGTTATTTTCCTTTTTTTATAAATAAACAAAGGAATACACAAAAAAAAATACAAAAATGAAGCTTTATATACGCTCCTTAGAGATCACTACGCTGCATATAAGACAAAAATGACACAACTACCCTTGTATTTGGCTTCGTATAGCCTCAATACAAGGGCATAAATGACATTTTCAGACCTTTATATACGCTGAGTATTGGTCAATACGCAGCGTATGTACACTATAAGGGTTAAAAAGATAATTTTTGTGCAATGATTGGTTATTAGGCACTGAGATCCATTGTTTATATACGCTGAGTATAGGTCAATACGCAGCGTATAGGGTTAACCCTATACGTAAACCCTAAGTGTGCAGATAGGCAAACTGGGTGTGCAAATAGTTAGAGCCTTATTTTAATATATATGTGCCTACATTTATAGTAAATAATACTCTATTTGTAATTTACATGTAAGATTATTATTTTAATAATTAAAATATATTATTAAGATTTTAAATTTAAAAATAATTTTTGTTTTATATTAGTAGGATCAAATAAAAACCACATTTCGTATACAAACGGTAAGAACCATTTAAAAAGTGTCATGTGACACCCATACAATACAATTATAGAGAAATGGTAAAATAATAACCTAAATAATATCAATCATCTTGAATTCATTATAATTATGCTAACAAGCAATTAATTATTTATTTGTATCTTTCTTTTGTTTTAGCGTGCTGATAAAGAAAAGTGCTAATATCATATCACATATGTTCTAAAATTAATTATCTTGATTAAGTTTTGTGTGCTAATATAATTCAAAAGTGCTACTTTTATGAATGTATTGTTTTAATATGTGCTAATTTAACTTTTTTAAGTGTTAGGATCTGTTCTTACGGTTTGTAGGATAAATATGGTTTGTACCAGAACCAACCCAGTGTTTTATATATTAACAAGAAAAAATTACACCGTTGGTCCTTGTGGTTTCTGCAAAATTTCAATATCAGGTACTAATAGTTTTTTGTTGCAAAATCAGATATTAATGTTCTAATTTGTTACAATTTTGAGTACTAAGGCAAAATCGTGTCATAATTTTGAGTACTAAGGCCAAACCTTGTTAACTTTTTTTTTTTTGTTAAGTCTTACTAAAATAACTAAAATGCCCTTTAATATCTAGATAGTCTATTTTTTTAATTAATTATATTTGACTAAAACAATTTAAAGTTTTAATTATATTTATGTTTTTATATTTTTTTGTTTTATTTATATTTTTGTATAAAATTAAATGGATTTGAAGTTTATTATTTATAAACTTTGAGTTTATATATAATAATATGCTAGTAAAATAAACTTTTTAACTTAAATATTATATATAAACTCAAAGTTTATAAATAATAAACTTCAAATCCATATAACTTTATAAAAAATATAAATAAAACAGAAAAATATAAAAAATATAAATATAAATAAAACTTTAAATTATTTTAGTCAAATATAATTAAAAATAGACTCTCTATTTATTAAAGGCCATTTTAGTCATTTTATTAAGATTTAATAAAAAAAAGTTGACAATGTTTGACTTTAGTACTCAACATTGTGACAAATTAGAAAGTTAATAGCTGATTTTGCAATAAAAAACTATTAGTACCCAAATTGGAATTCAGCAGAAATCACAAGGATCAATGGTGAAATTTTTTCTATTAACAATATCAAGAGAAAATACCTTCTATTTATTAGAACATATATAAAAACATGTCATACAAGTAGCTGCTTAATTTCTTAATATATTTTTAGAGTAAACTGCAATTTTACCCCCTGAGGTTAGGGGTCATTGGCACTCTTACCCCCCTAAGGAAATAATTGCAATTTTACCCCCCACTGTTCACTGTTATGTCGCAACCTTACCCCCTAACCACAGTCAACGGTAGTTTGACCATTATATGTAAGGGTATTTTGGTAATCTTACCCTATATTTATTTTTATTATATATAGAGTAAACTGCAATTATTATTGTTATATCTAGATCTGAACCTCCATCATCATCATCTTCAACCATCACCGTCGCCATCTGAACTGCCACAACTACCACTGCCGCCACAACCACCACTGCCGCCACAACCATCACCGTTGCCATCATCACCACCCCCGCCACAAACCTCCATCATCATCATCTTCAACCATCACCGTCACCATCTGAACCGCCACAACCACCACTGCCGCCACAACCATCACCGTCGCCATCATCACCACCCCGCCACAACCAGTCTTGTCTTCTTCGTTATTGATAAGTCCAAAACCCTAATTTTAAAAATACAGTCGCCACCACAATCTTAAGAACGATGACGATGAAGACAAGAGATCGGAGAACGGTGAAGATGACCGGAGTTCGATGTGGTTGTTTGGTGGTGGTGATGGAATGGTGACGGTGCACGGAGGTGATGACCAGAGATTTGATGATGATGTGTTAGATATTGGCTGCAGTTTTGGGTGAACAATGTTTGATTTGTTACACATGTGTTTTAAACCATATAAAAGTGTTTTGCTAGTTAAGTAAACAAATAATATGGTTTGAACTATGATAAAGGAAAAGAGAGCTTCGTTCGGAATTATAGAACATGGGAGAAAATGAAGACACTCACACACTGCGACATGTAGTTGAATCAAACCCGGGAGGTAGATTTCCACTCAAGATAGGTTCTATCTGCAAATATAAAGAGTTAAAAACTTGTCTGATAAAATTATGTGAATCTTGTAAAAAAAATAAAAAAAAATAACAGAATCAGGAGTTATTCTCCATCATATTGGTCTATTGATCCCATAAATCTCTCATGGTTTCTTAATCCATTTAAAGCATTGTTGTTTGTAATTGCTGTTGGTGTTAGGTTTAATCTGTTTGAAGCTATTGTAATTTTTAATTTGATTTACTAATCTTAAGTGCTGATACTGTGATTACTTTCATTGATTTCGTTTTTAGCCAAAAGGAAACTTTGTGTTTTGTAATTTAATTTACTGATATTAAGGGCTGATACTTTGATTACCGTTATCGATTTTGATTCTACCGAAAGGGTGGTGGCTGGAGGTGGTTGAGGGAGGTGGCTGTGGTGGAGATGACGGTGGTGATTGTTGAAGATGAAGGCGGGTGGTGGGTTTTTTTAGAGAGAGGGGGGGGGGGGGGAAGAAGATGACAGTGGTGGTTGTGGTGGTGAATGGCGGTGGCAGTGGTGGTTGAGGGTGGTGGTTGGAGGTGGCAGTGGTGGTTGTGGTGGTGAATGGCGGTGGCAGTGGTGGCAGGGGGTAATATTACAGAGTAAACAAAACACGGGGGGTAAAATAGTTATTTCACCACCAAGTCAACAGACCAGTCAACAAAATTGAGCTTAGGGGGTAAGGTTGCGACATAACAGCAAACAATGGGGGTTAAAATTGCAATTATTTCCTTAGGGGGGGTAAGGGTGCCAATGACCACTAACCACAGGAGGTAAAATTGCACTTTACTCATATTTTTGTCATGTTGGGGTTGCATTTGATTGAGATATATCAAAAGTGATAATTTTTAGTTACATGCTTTTTATTCATATAATAATTATGTTCGTGTATTTTATTCTATGTGAATTTAAATGAATATCATGTAAAAATAAGTTTAATATAAACATTTACTTTTAGGAGTGTTTGTTATTTACGTTATTTATGTCTTTGAAGCAAAATAGTTAATTGTATAATGTATGTATCATTTTTCATCTCTATATTATAAATAAGACACAAAACAAGTATCATTAGCAGAAAACCGCTCTTTACACGCGGTTTAAAAAAAAATTATGCGGTGAAGGGCAAAAAACGTGATCACTTAAGAGTATAGCCTATGATGATCACGAATTTGGTCGTTCCCAATGAAGAACGATCACATGCTCAAATTTTCCATCCATATTTCTTTTAGTGGCTCAACTTTTACATCCATATTAGGAAGAACCTTTGGATCAATGGTCATATGTCATACTAGCGAGTTAATTCAAGTTTCTTATGCAGGTGACATTACACTTACCAATTCCTTGTATAACTCATCATGTAGTTCATGTATCTTTTAGCCTTGTGTTAATTTGTCATTACCAAAATTATATTTTAGGCATTGAAAGCCTCTTTCTTAGGAAAAAATACCCGCGAAATCATTGAACATGCCAGTCGTATACAATGAGGGTGATACCAACTCTAACGCTAGTGTTGACAACCCTTTAATAGTTGTAGACCCCTCCCTTTCGCAACTTTGCCGACACTTTCTAGTATCTTAGTTTCACATGCCAGGATCGTTTATATTTCTACAGATTATCTATAATGCATAGCATTTTCTTTGGTTTTGATTATGATCCTAGACTTTTTTCAAGCTCAAGGAGAGGTTCATTTTTACCAACTAGATGGTGTGGTTTAAACATAACGTCCTCCATGTAGACAATGGGTTTCAACTAACCCACTATTTTACTAGCCAGGGGCAGTTTAACTAAAGATTACCAAAAAAAAAAAAACCTTAAAAGAAATGTGATTTGTTGATTTTTTGTGGCCCTAAGCTTTCTCCCCTTCTAGCACCTGTTAAGGGGATAACGAGACCAGAGCTTGCGTCCCCGAGGCGGTGTAACAGGCGCTGACATTGAAGGGGGCGTGAGCCCAGTCATTTAGCCTTAAAGTTATGTGTTTTATGAAAAAAAATCAAGGAGATGGGTTTGGAATATATTTTTTTTGTTGGTGCCTAAGCGCATGGGTTTTATGAAACTTATGATAGGGCAAACTGGAGTAACTGAAATTAAAATATTCTCATATTATCAGGTAATATTAACTTAAATTAAAACTTAATTAACCAATTAAGAAAGTTTATATTATTATTTAAAAAAAATATATATTAATATCATCATTTTTACTTTATATATACTATATACAAAAATATATATATATATATATAAAGATTACAGTATATATCACAGAAGAGATGTAAATATATCTCAAGTAACTATCATCTTCAACTAAATAGGATACCTATGCTACCGTAATGATATTGGTGGATGAAGAGAGAAAATGGGCCACATATATATATGATTTGGGTTGAGGACGAAACAAACATCATAACATAAGAGCAAAGGAAGTTTCCTCATATTCAAATAAGTCTGAACAACCGCTGGTTCTTCGTAGCTTCGTTTGTTTTGGACTTTTGTCCTTCAAACATCCAATCATCCATGTCCTTGTTACGTTTGTTCACGTCTCGCTTCATCACGGCTTTCATTTTTCATTATCAACAAAACCAAATATATGACACATTTCAACATTACTTACTTTTATATGTATTTACAATGTTGGTATTTAATTAATCACTTATTAACACAACATAGGGGTGTTCTTCAGATTTTTTTTTTTTGGTTTTGGGTTTTTCAGGTCGGGTTGTGGTTGGAAAAAGTGACACAATAACCGACCAATTTAAGGTTTGGGTTATTCGGGTATTCTCTATTTCGAGTTCGGGTGGCCTCAGCTTCAGGTTGGGTTTCGAGTAAAAATGACAATCTTAGCACGGCATGACTCAATATGAAGTTAAAAACATGTTCAGCCCGCTTAAAAAACGCGTTTAAACAAGTTCAGAGCGCTTAACATGTTTATGACACGCATAACACGTTTGTTTATCTAATCGTGATAAATAGGTTAATATGTATGTGTATAATAAAGGTTTGTTAGGGGAGGGGGGTGATCACTAGTGACCATTTTTCCATCACTCACAATATCCAATCATGTTTCGCCATGTCAGCAACCATTTTTCCATCACTTACAACTTTTTTTAGTGGGGGTGGTCATCACTCACCACCACACCCAACAATTTCCCCCCAACCAACAATTACACTCACAAAACAAAACATTAACGCGTGAAGAAAATAACGAAAATTGATTTCGTGGAAAATATAACGCGTGGAACTTTGTTGTGGGGGTGGAAAAAACATCCTATCACGCGTTGAAAATGGTTTCCGTGATGCTATAACGCGCGGCCCCCTGTGGCCTTATAAACATATATTATTATATGGTTATCAACACTAAAAATAGATTAGCTTCTTCTCCAAGTTTTGTACTCTTATATATACCTCTGTTGTATATCATTGTAATACACCTATCAATGAAATATCAATCTCTTTCTCCCTATATCTCATCTATATTGTTATGCTATTAGGTTAGTTTCACAACACGTTATCAGCACGAAAGACTCAAAGAGCGATAGACCGATGCGCTTGAACTAATCGGGATAAGAGGCGGAGGACCGAGACATGTTTTCCGTGGGGTTTTAGAGTCTTTGGAATCTACCGGAATCCATGGCCACCTTAATCCTTAAACAAGGTAAACTATTGAGAATTGTTTAAAAGATTTTGAAAACTTTTTTTTAGTAATTTTATTATATCGTTAACATATCTAACTTGCATGATGATTGAATCTATGTCTTGTTTACTGGCTACGAATTATTATTTTATACCACTAATTTATTTTATTAGTTTGTGATAAAATATTTTTCAGTTATTTTGATAATGGTTGTTTGAAGTATTAAAGTTGAATTCATTGTTATAATATTAAAATTTAAAATTGAAATACATTCCTAGCTTTGCCTACAAATTTGGTTTTGTTTAACGAATTATTAATTTTGAAGCATATCAAAATAGATTATGATACAATACGTGGTTTATTATTATTATTATTATTATTATTATTATTATTATTATTATTATTATTATTATTATTATTATTATTCCATGATAACTAAATTATTTTGTTACTTGAAATACATTATTTATGATTCAACTTGACTAAATTTGAAAGTGTTATTAATTGGATTTATCTTAATAAAATAGAGAAAGAAATTTATGTTACCACTCCACGCCTTGTGCATAATTCGTATTTATATGTTTTGGGGTGATGTCTGGCAACCGAAGGCTAGGATTGATGATTGAAATAGAATAATAATTGAACGAATCTAAAGGATGAAGAAGTGAATTCGAATATGATATTTCTATAGTGTGAAGCAAAATTTATTATAATATTCATATAACATTAAATAGGTTATTTGTGATGCAAACAATATCATAAACTAATTTGTTTGTGCATTATGTGTTGAACAAGCATTTTTTTCTGAATTACAATTATTTTAGCTCTATAATATTGTTATTGCATATATATAGTTATCATCAGTGTTGCAAAAATCGGCCTAGGCGGCCGATTAATCGGCGCCTAGGCGCTAGGCGGCTACTTACTGACTAATTTTGAGCTAGTCGGCCAATTAATCGGAGTCGGTCAAAGTCGGTCAAAGTCGGTCAAAATCGATCCTAGGCGGTCAAAAATCGGATTAATCGGCCTATATTAATCGGTTAAAATCGGTCAAAATCGGTCCCAGGCGATCAAAATTGGTCAGAATCAGTCAAAATCGAACCATACTATCTGAAACTTGAAGTATTTATGTGAATTTTGAAGTATTATTTTTATATTATTGGGTATATATATATAATTTTGAAAAAATACATATAAAAATCCCAATCCGATTAATCCCGATTAATCCCTAGGCGGTACCTCACCGCCCGACTAGCGCCTAACGCCTTCTACAACACTGGTTATCATCGTATTTAAATACAATCATTTAAGGAATTACAAATATTATTTTGGCATATATAGTCAGTTGATATATTATTCATGTATTGTGTTTATTTATTAAATAGATCATCTAGTGTATAAGAGTTATTTTAGCTTCACATGGGTTATGCTTTAATTTAATATGTTCATGTAAATTTAATTATGAGAGCTACATGTATTTGATTATAAAGTTTAGTATATAGATTGTTAGTGTTCGTAACCGTATTGTCAAGATATATGATAAGTCTATGTTTATAGTTTTCTTATCTGTTATTCAAGAACTTTGATTACTTGTATGACATCACATGACATATCATATATTTTTCACTCATATTGATGACAAATTATTGCTATAAATTAGTAGTAAAAATCGTATGTTTATTTACTTATTTTTCTTTATAATAAATACATTACTTTTCTAAATGCAATAATACATGATTCAAGACGTATGTTCAAGACATATGATTTTATTGTGACTTTCATCATTTATCAACCTTTTCATTTATAATTATAAGACAATAAGAATTTAAAATTCACGCACTTGATGTTGATAAAATAGAGCATGATGTAAAATAGAGCATAATGTATAATAGGAAGATTATCTTTATTGTAATTTTAATATGTTCTGATTTATTTATACAGTTGATAGATTATTGGATAAAGAAAAAAAAAGAGAGAACAAAGTTAGTTGTTTTGTTATCATTCTCATGATAGAGTATATATGTGCTTTGATACGACACCCAAAGTATTATACTCCATAAATCTCATTATCAATTCACAGAAGGTTATAAAATTTTAAATTGACAAAACTTACATGACTTGATCATGTAGTTATTTTTCACTTTATATCATATGAAGAAAAAAAAATTATAACTAAAAATTGGATTAAAAATTTCCATCTGTCACACGTGAGATATGCTCCTGAAGTAGCAATATCATATAAAGAGTATGAATGGTTGAAATGATTTCATACCCATGTGACTGAGCAAAGATTGAAAATCCATGAACGTTTTCATATTCTATTTCATTCCCTAAGGTGAATGTGATTACATATTGATCATTGTAAAGGTAGTGATCATGGACACAATTAAGAAAGTTATATTTATGAGGTCAAACATTTAAAATTGTAATGAGATGGAAGCACCAAAGGTGGTAAACTAAGGAGTGTTCATATAACATGATGATTTGAACTTTGAAGATATAATGTATTATCTTGTATCTTGTGTTTTGTATTACATACGAGCAAGTAATACATAAAAGATCATAAACAAGAAGTTTATGATACATGATTAGTTAATTAATTGGCATGACAGGTTAGACCACACCGAGTCAATGATGATGTGAAACATATTGAAGAATTAGAGGATTCTTTAAGTTGGTAATTATCATGCAATAGTTGCTCTCAAGGGAAGTTGAGTATATGCCAACAGAGGCAGGATGTGAATCCTTGAATATTCTGCAAATGATAAAAGGATATAAATATCCAACATGATACCATTTAGTGCTTTAAATCGATGCATCGTCTAAATGGTTATCAAGTTCGCAACTTGAAGTTTGCGTGATTTATGACTTAGCTAATAAATAGCAAGTATATTATTCCAGATTGGTATGCTTGTTTTGGTAATAATAGTGAATTTAATTGCCAAGTTAATGGTTAATGGAAGCGTTGAACTTCATATAGTTTATGTTCATACATGAATTGATTTTGTTGAGACAATTAGTAAACAACTACAATTGATTGCAAAAACAAACAACACCTTAATGATCATGGGAGCAAAAATACATTTATGTACATGTAATTTTACATATAGAACCATTAATTCACATCAAGCCAATTGGTTGTAGTTCTCCCCCATGGAGTTGGTTTTTGGTCAGGAACCAAATATGCCCCATCCAAGATTTTGGTTGTGCGATATATATTGTAATTAATCCACCATAATGCACAAAGATGGGAGCTCAAAGGAGGTTGAGAATATATGTTGGGCATAAAAACTGTATACAATTAAATACTTAAAGCCATTGGTGAGAGATTTACTCACAGCTCATTGGTTTTCACTTTGGTGAATAAATGATCCCAACATTAGGGGGAGATAACAAGCAGTTATAAAGTGAAAAGTTGAATGAATTATTATGTCATCTTGATCCTTTGATTATAAACTATGAACTAGAAGTTTAAAGGATAATTCATTTAGAATATTAAAGAATAAATTACCAGACAAGTTCACTGACTAAAATATAATGACTATGTAAGTCACATAATCAACTGCTTACGCTCCAATTATATTTGTGTCCCAGAAGGACAATCACGTATTTGTAATGAGTCTATTGAATGCCTGAAGCGTGGTAGGCTAGTCGATTTCAATAAAAAGTTCCTCGTAAATTGGAGCAAGTAATTAAGATGGTCAAAGTCGAGGTTATAGTAAAAGGTCTCCTGAAGAGACATTAGACGTGATGGTTCTCGAAGAACCTCAGGTACCTGAAGAAAAAGAGATTTCAATAAGTTGTATCATGTCTAGAAATGTATGGAACCGAAACGAAAATCGACGTCGTTATACTTTTGTATATAAAATAGCTCTTGAAATGATAAAATGATAAGGATCAAAATTTAAATTCTGCCTATTAGAAATGTTTGGCCAAAAGAGAAAAGACGCAAATAAGGCAGGGTTGAATTCTCTAATGAAATGAAAAGTTTTCGGACCAACATCTATACAACTGAAGTTGTGAAATATGTTGGATATAAACGGTTTTTTTATGCGAATTATGTGAAAATCAAAATGAATGATATAAGGCAAAATTTGTGGCACAAGAATTTTTGCAAAACCCATGATTGATATAAAGAGACACATTCTCTAGTGGTGGATTTGCGACTTTCCAATATTTTATTTGTCTGGTAATATAGAGAGAGGATTGATATGCGTCTTATTAATGTTATGTTACTTAATACTTAAAGTTTACATGAAAGTCCTTGAAGGATTTTAAATAATCATAATCATGTAACTCAAGTTCTCGAGAACAATATGATGGTTGTATATATTTGCATACGTTGTATACAATTGGAATTCCGCATGAGTATCCCAAAGTATTTGAGTGCTTAAAATGTTAATTGAAACATCTTATGGATGTAATTCTTGTGCACCAATAAACATACATAGAAAACTTGTGTCTGGTGTTTATGGCATCTCAATGTACAATGTAAGAGCATTGTACAATATGGATTTTACAAACGAAGCAAGTGTTAAAGACATCCTTGCATATGATATAGAAATCTATGTGTTAAATAAGCAAGTTTATGTAGCAAAACTCCTAAAGAGTGAATGCACATGCATATTTGGATAAGATGAAAAGAATTTCCTCATGCATTAGTAATGCTAGAAGCACTGGTATCAAAACCTAACAAAACGTACTATATGAGGTTGACAAATATGTATGGACTAAAATAGTTGGGTCTAGTATTGTATAACTCGAGATATTTAGATAAGAGGGATATAAGTTTGATAAAAATAGCCATATTTTATCAACATTTGTCTTTTATATCACAGTTTACAGTGATGATGTCTACGCGTTATCGAGAGAAATTATCGAGCTCTTAGAGAGAAATTTCTATTAAAGACCTTGGCATAATGTAATTATTGCTTGACCTACATTTCGAGCATATATCGGGTCATTTTATTATTAGAAAGCTTATATTTTGAGTACGTTAAAAGTTGTTCAATCACTTGTTATAAGAAATAAATATGATCATCTCTCTACCAAAGTAGAGATTCTCATTCTAGAGTACCATAGTTAAATGCATTTATACATTAACATGTATTTCTAGTTATGATGATCATAATATGGGTCACTTGAGCTTATTGCCATGATATAGTCTGTGTCAAGCTAGGAGACATTGGAATGAGTTGAAACAAACATTTCAGGTATGAACGATATTTGATTATATTTTACTAACCCATGAAAACAAGTTTGGTTAGTCTTGTAGATTTGAGAATGTAACATAGCACAATCGTGGATCGTGTGATATTTATTTTTGAAAGGAAGCACCAAGAGTCACATCTGATGATCAGATAGCATTGCTTAGCATAAGGGATTGTACTTCAAGGGATCAAGCGACATTCTATGGGACACAAAAGCTTTGATCAACTTTCAGGGAAGATCGACACACGTTACTTAAAGGATATTTATTCAAATGAGGGGGAGTATCATACAAGTTGCATTTTTTTTTTCTCTTCATTAGGTTTTATTCCATTTGTAGTAAGGTTTTTAATAAGACAAGATTATCGGGAGGAGACAATACGCACTGCACTCTTTTTCCCTTAGCTATGGTTTTGTCCCAATGGGTTTTCCTAGCAAGGTTTTTAATGAGGCAGCATCTCCATGCGTATTAGGTTGATAACCAAAGGGGAGTGTTATAAACATATATTATTATATGGTTATCAACACTAAAAATATATTAGCTTCTTCTCAAAGTTTTGTACTCCTATATATACCTCTGTTGTATATCATTGTAATACACACCTATCAATGAAATATCAATCTCTTTCTCCCTATATCTCATCTATATTGTTATGCTATTAGGCTAGTTTCACAACAAGGATGCATTTGTCTAAGGGTATTCATGTTTTATGGATTGTTATTTCAATGATGTTATGTGTTGTTTGTTAAAGATTTTATGGAAATTTCTTTCAAGGGTGTTACTTAAATGATATATGTGACCGATTTGTTCATTGATTATATAAAACTAGTTATTTAGCCCGCACATTGCGCGGGACGCGGCAAGAGTTTTGTCGGTTTCAGTTCGTGTCACAATATTGATACGGTAGTGGCGCACGATATGGCAACCAAAAGATAAAATGTAAAAAAAAAATAAGAGTTAATTATTGTTTTCGTTTCTGTGGTTCGTCAAAAATCACTATTTCAGTTCATTAGTTTAAAAATTGCGATTTCAGTCCCTGTGGTTTCACTTTCATAACCATTTCAGTCCACCGCGTAACCATTTCAGTCCCTGTACTTAACAGAATAAAGGATTGAAATGGTTATGAAAGTGAAACCACAGGGATTGAAATAGTTACGAAAGTGAAACCATAGGGACTGAAATCATAATTTTTAAACTAATGGACTGAAATAGTGATTTTTGGCAAACCACAGGGACGAAAACAGTAATTAACTCAAAAAATAAAGTCGCAATATGACGAAAATGATAACAGAACCACTGCTAAGCGTAAACATAATCCATTAATCCCACTCTTACAGTATTTAGTTTAATAAAAGAAATAAACAAAATATAAAAAATTGAACTTTACATTTTTTCAGTTATTTAATCAGATATATATTATATTATTTATATTTAACACTTAATTGAAGCCGGGTTGTTACATTTAATTTAACAGCCCTACACGTGTCCACAAAGACACCTCTTCTTTCTTCAACTAGTAGTAAAATCCGTGTGAAACCACAGTTGATTTTTAGAAAACCATGCATACCACATTTTGTTAGTTTATGAATGATTATACATTTTTTAAAGTTTAATTAAAATTGGATTATAAAGAAAGGAAACATCATTTAAATAACAAAATAACAAACACGGGCAGCCTTTAGAAAACGTCGAGTTTTCTTTCCTGTAATACGCAGCCTGTGCGGCTTCCGTTAGTTCCCACGACAAATTCTTTAGAAAATTTACATGCCACATTTTATTAAACAACGAATCACTATACTTATTCAAATTCCAACATCACTAATGTAACACCTCATAAAAACCGTGTTCAATGATGTGTTGACACGTGTAATAAACCCTATTAAAGTCAAAGGTTGACTATGAAGGACTAATTTCATCAAAAACGAAAACTATGATTGTGGAAGTACCAAAAATATCAACATGCCAAACTTGTGCCTCTGATTGACCTCATATGATGTTCGTATTCTTTATTGAATAAATTGTCGGACACAAGAAGCCGTTTGTGTTTAAAACCAAAAATTTACAAAACACAGGGGTTAAAAGTGTCAACATGATAATTCATACCTCTGAATGACCTTTTAACGATCCCGAGGCTTTGTAGAATCTTTTATACTCTCACGATTATCAGATAATTATTTCGTGGAGTTTCGATGCAAATAAACAATTTAATTTGCAAATATCAAGAAGAGGGGTTAAAAGCGTCAACATGTTCAAATTAACCCCTGAGTGACCTTTTAACAAACCCAAAGCATCGTAATGTTCAATATTACTCTCGAGAATGCCTAATATGGATAACATAGGGCTTTGACACGATAAAATGATTATGCGCGCAAGTTGTGCAAAAAATGGGCCAAAAGCGTCAAACTATAAAACTACACCTATGAGCGACCATTTAAGCGAAATGGAGTAAACTGGAGTGTCGTAATATCCCATCATACTCTTGGGAATGCTTATTATTGATCTTGAAAGGCTTTTATGCCATTTCGCGTTATAAAACGCACACGTTTGCAAATTAAAGGGTTATAAGCGTCAACAGGGAGAAACTAGTGTTTTTGGTTATCGTTTAACGAAACCGAACCTAACGGTGTTTGATTACAACCTAAAGATCATTCATATACTAACTAGAGGGGTTATTTGTGCTTAAAATGAATGAAATGATGTTTTAAAAGGTTCAAGGGCCATTCTTGCCAAGTTTGAAACTTAAAAATTGGTGCCCCATGGGCTCGCGCCACACGACCTCTAACAGGGTGTGCCGTCGCGTGACGCGACGACCTAAAATTGGCAGAATGTTTGCACAGGTGCAGGCTCTGCAATGCTTCTTCTCCAGTTCAGCCATAACTTGAATTCTATGGGTTCTAATGGTTTTAGGAAACCACCTTGGACACTTGTACTCATCAGAAATCATCTAGTAACAGCGGGAATGATCTGGGGCTGCTCTCAAACACTATAAATAGGGCATTGAAGCAGCCACAATCCTTGCTCATTCAAATTTTTCATACTCTCTCAATTGCTCAAGCTTTGGAGCATTCTCTAGAGCATCCTGATCATTAAGGAAGCTCTCTAAGTTCAAATCTTCGTGCTAAGGACATTTGTAAGCGTTCTTCGCTTCTGTAGTTAAGCTTTTATTAGTTTAATGACCGAAAGTCAAAGATATCGTAATGATACTTTGACTTTGTGATTAATCACTAACGGTCCAGCCATTATTCGAATTGAAAATGGCTATGTGTTGGTAATTAAGTAGGTGATAATCCCTTAAAAGGGCACCTCCTAATTATCACGTTTACTTGGTCAATTGTCGGGTCAAATTAATGAACAGAAAAGTCAAACGAGTCAGTTTTTATAAAATAATTCATAACTGATAATGTAGAAGGTATAAAATACGTTTTATCACTTAAATAACTTGGTAAATAATATAAGAACATGTTTAGACATGTTCAACCCGACAATTCCGAGTATTAGGCTCGGTTCGCAACCGAAGGTCGCAAAAGTAGACTTTTGCTTTGACTTTCAGTTCTGACCTGAATTAGCTTAGTTTAGTTATGCCTTATGGTTCCTTTGTGACCATGCTATATGTTAGAATAACCTTCTGAGGTTATACTTCATGTTCCCTTAGAAATTATAGTTCATTTGCATGTTCCGTTTTTTGCTTAAAAGTTGACTATTATGCCCTTATATTATAAAAACGAGATTTTTGAAAATGTGAGAGTACGAAAAGCTTTATTACTGAAATGTAACTATGTCCACAAAATTTGACATCAGTTTCTGGCCTCAAACTAATGTTATGCAAGATAGCGTAAAATGAAACTTTTTGTTAATTAAATGACATTTTTAGTATAAATCATATTTAAACCCAAATTTTGCGACCAAACTCATTACCAACTGTTTTAATATAATTTTTAGGGAATTTTGGAATTTTTGGTCAGATTTATACTGACCATAACATAGAGTTCTTGCATGAACTCGGTAATTGACGATAATGCCCTTTTCATTAATAAAATGAGTTTTTCACATCATTTACATGTCAAACCTTTTCCTACTGATGTTATATATTAAATAAAATATTTTAAGCATTCAAGACTGATAAAAATCTCAGAATTTCATAAACATCTCAAATATCGTCAAATATCGACTTTTATGCGAATTAGGCGCGTAGTATGGTTTAAAACCATATTTAGCACCTAAGACATGATACCTACTGATTTCATAAATGAATTTTAATATCTTAACAGTAAGTATAAGTCTTGAACTCAAATTTCCAATTTGGTCCTTAAAACATATGTGAAATGACCAAAATGCCCCTCCGGTGCATAGTTTGGCCATAAATGGTGACCCTCACATATATATATATATATATATATATATATGATATCTTACTGATGTAACATGATAAAATAATTATTTTTACTGATTATTTTAGACCAGAACCTCAGCTTGCTACTTAACCTCTTTTATAAACTTTAAAATGACCAAAATACCCTTACGGGGCTTAAATTGGTTTTAAATTCGTTTTAGGCATAATTGATGATATCCTACTGATATCACAACATATTTTAAGCATAATAACTCATGGAACTTGTACTTGAATCATCCGATTACCCGTTATGCATATATGCGTTCGGTACGGTTTATGTAACTAGTTTGCATAAATTAACCGAAACGGGTCTAACCTCATCGTTTTTACTTCAAAATCCAGAATGTATTTAGTTTACCCATTTTATACAAGTCTTCATACTTGTTGGGTCTAAATCACATTCCAATCCGGTCATCGCTTAATCTAGCATTTCGTACCGTAAACTTTTCTTTAAACTAACCGGTCTAAGTTTACAACTTAAATAAGACCCGCTAGTAATCTAATAGGTAGGGCTGCAAACGAACCAAACTTTTGGCGAACAGTTCGTGAACCGTTCGGCGGGAAGTTCGTTTGTGTTCGTTCGTTTATTAAACAAACAAACACGAACAAGAAATTCCGTTCGTTTAGTTAAATGAACAAACATGAACAGATGTCGTGTTCGTTCGCTTATGTTTGTGAACGTTCGGTAACGTGTTCGTTTGTGTTTGATACTTCATTAGTGTTTTTTGTTTTTATATTTATTTAAATACTTCAAAATTCCGACAAATTAAATGTCTAATAAGTGTCGGTGTATTATATATTTTGTTCATGAACGATTGTTTGTGTTCATTTGTTTCCATTTGTGTTCATAAACATTAGTTTGTGCTCATTTGTGTTCGTTAACATTCGTTACCTAAAATTAACTAACAAACACAAACGAACACGAACACGAACAAGTTCCTTTCCTTAACAAACAAACACAAACATAAAATCTCGTTCGATAAGTGTTCGTGAACGGTTCGCGAACACATATATTTCTTAACAAACAAACACGAACAAGGTCCTGTTTGTGTTCGTTCGGTTCGTTTGCAGCCCTACTAATAGGTTAATAAAAACCTTCGTTTCAGATTAGGAGCCCCGGTAAAAGCTACCTGCATTTAATTTGATTGGATACGACTGAGTTATATAAATCTTGTTGTAAATCGAGTAGTAGCTCAGGTAAATACTTTTAACTTATTTTCCCTTATACGGACTTGGGATACGGTAAATTATTACTGCTTGGTCGGGTATTGAATATTTAATCGATTAGTGGTTAAATCATTGAGATAACCCTTTTTAATCTATTTTGTTTGATACAAAGCATTTGGGGGTTAATGACTGTGTCCTGAATATCCTTGGCATCATTTAACTGCAAATGGCCACGACCTAAGCACGGGGTGTAGGCATACACCTGACAGTTGCGATACGGTTTCTTTTCCCCAAAAAGGGAATTAAGATATAAGATATAACCACACGTGAGGATAACTCCTTATGGACTATATTAGTGGTGTGTTGATTAATCATGACTCGGCTTCTATCCCGGGCCCTGAGCGTACGACAAACATGTAAATCTGTATACAAGATTATTTTATATAATTGTCCCAAGTTATAAAAGAATATTTATGCCTTGTGCATCTAAATCAATTTTCTTAAATGTTTTCAAAAGAGTCAGTTAATTGTATTTACCAGTGTAAACTAACGTATTTTCAAAAGGCTAAGTGACAGGTACTACTCGTAATTGGCTGGGAGCTTCTTGGTGTTAATAAAGGATCTTGCAAATCCTTAGGATGCCTTAAAGTCTGCTAAACTTCGTTTTGTACATTTTATAAAAGATCCGCCTGTGGATTTAATATTGCAAGCTCCTATGTAATTATCCTTTCGGTATTTTCAGACATTTGGGTTTGTAATAATATTTTATATTCCAAGACTTCCGCAGTGCTATTCTGTGTATGCTTGACTATGACAATACCAATCTTACATCACAATACTCCCCAACGGGCTGAGCTGTAAATATCGGGGTGTGACAGGTTGGTATCAGAGCCAACGTTTGAGTGAATTAAACACTTGTCTTTAGTGTTTGATCTCAAATGACACAATAGCATATTCCTTAGACCTTCCAAGTCTAGACTTAACATAGGAATGCTCTCATCCCTATTAAGTAAACATTGTTCTCGATTTTATGTGTTTTAAATATGTCGCCAAGCAAAGAAGTCGTTGATGGAGATTCTTCCCGTCCGAAGCCAAGAAATGCCAAGCTTCATACCACGACTAGGATAAACATGCGACCGGCTGAAGGAAAAACCTTTATGGACCTACTCCCAAAACCAAACCTATTTGAACTCTTAATCAGACTTCAGAAATCCATACCGGAGGTCCCTGAAGCTCAAATCTTGAAGTCTGTACCAGTGGAGTCCATACCAGGAGATCCCTGAAGCTCCCACATTGAAGATAATACATGTGGATGTTATTAATCCCTATTTTCCAAGTTTTGAAATTTCAGACTTGGACTATACCAGTCAAAACCCAATCCGTGATCCATGTCATTTCCTTAACTATTGAGTCTTTGGATTCTACTTCAGCAATGGATCCTGATTTTAAATGTTTACTTTATTCACTAAAGATTTTCAGTGTCGTTACCGCGTACGATAAATAAAGAAGAAAAATAATCAGAATAAAGCAAGAAAGACATTATAAAACCCTTCTTCTATTATATTTCATTTTCCTTTAAGTCTCTGTATGGGCATTTGATTATTGTAGTCCTTTGCGAACATATTATTTCATCATAGTCCTTGTAGACTTACCTCTTTTGATAAGACTCCATATATATATATATAGATAAAGGGTACTGTACAAATTCCCTTATCGTACATTACGTACGCTACAATCTCAGCCGTCAGATCATCTTCCCGCATTGAAAATCGCATGTTGTTTTTTGTAATAATTTCGCATGTGATAATTTTGATGAAATAGCAGGTGTTTTTTTGTAACAATTTCGCATGTGATAATTTTGATGAAATAGAAGGTTGTTTTTTTGTAACAATTTCGCATGTGGTAATTCAATTTCGCATGTGATAATTTTGATGAAATAGCAGGTTGTTTTTTGTAACAATTTCGCATGTGGTAATTCAATTTCGCATGTGATAATTTTGGTAACAATTTCGCATGTGGTAATTCAATTTCACATGCGATTTTCAATGCGGGAAGATGATCTGACGGCTGAGATTGTAGCGTACGTAATGTACGATAAACGCATTTGTACGTTAACCAGCCCCTATATATATATATATATATATATATATATACGTTTATCTATTATAGTCCCTTTGAGGACATTATATTTCAATATAGTCCCTTCGAGGACATTATATACCAAAATAGTCCCTTCGTGGGCATCATACTTCAAAATAGTCATTTCATGGACATTATACTCCATTATATTCCTTACATGGACGTGTTATTTAAATAAAATCTTTTGTAAACATGATTATTTCACTAAAGATATTTTGTAGACATGTTATTTCAATAAAGCCCCTGGTGAATATAATAATTCACCATAGTCCTTTCAAGGACATATCGTTTTACTATAGTCCAAATGTTGACATAATTTATAGTCCCTATACGGACTTATATTTTCCTTTCAGTTCCCACATGGACTAGTATCGCTTCAAAGTCCCTATTAGGACCTATCTTTTCTGTATAGTCCCTGTGAGAACGTTGGTTTATTATAATTTCCTAATGAACATATTTTTAATTTAAGTCCCTTTGAGGGCATCTGTTCAGTAAAGTCCTTTGTGCGCATGCTGTACCAATATAGTCCTTTTATGGACACGTTATTTCATTAAAATCCCTTTGGGGATATGTTATCTCTATATAGTCCTTCCGTGGACATGAGATTTCATTATAGTCCCTTGGTGGACATGATATTTCATTATAACCTCTTTGTAGACATGACATTTCGTTATAGTCCCTTCATGGGCAAACTGTTTTAATATAGTCCCTATACGGACTTATGATATTTTTTAGTCCCTATACAGACTTATAATTTCCTTTTAAGTCCACTGTGGACAAATATGATACTAAAAGTCATGTTTAAGGCACTATGGTAAATTTCCTAATGATTTATTGAAAGTTTTAAAAATTTTATATAGGTACTCATTTCGTCCTTTATCAAACATTAGTATCAATTTGATTCGAGCTTTATCGATCTGCTAAATAATTTCAAAAGATCTTCTTAATGGTATAACCTAGCCAATATGTCAATACAGGCATGCTATGATGGTAAAACCCTCTTAAGACAATTAATCCTTGTTAACATCTAAAAACATGTTAACACTCCTGGCAGTGTGACTTGAGAAACCACATCAGCCGTCAAGGTATTTGGACTCTGTCCAAGCCTTAAAGCCTATATGATCGAATTAGATCATGACAAGTATCATCAATATGATGATCATAATATAAACATCCATTAGTGACGAAGTGCCTACGGGCTATACTTGTTGTCCCTTAAGACAACGACAGTTGTGGTCTATGACCCCTTGTCTAAGGATATTGGACTATATCCAAGAATAATAGTCTATATGATCAATGCGATCATGACTATTATCTTCTAATACGATGATGACGTTATTTAACATCGTTTAGTGATGTTTTGCCTACGGGCTATATATATTATATTGTCTATTAGTGACATTGACAAATGTGACCGTTATGGTTTACCGTCCGAGGAGATGGGCATTGCCCAAGCCTTATAGACTATGAGATTGATAAGATCATGACTAATATCCTTAATTACAATAATTATATAAATATATGTATAAACATCCATTAGTGATGTCCAGTGGTTTGCCTTTGTGGCAAAATAAATCGTCTTTCAAAGACAATGACAGTTGTAGTCTATGACTCCCGGTCCAAAGGTGAAGAACTACGTTCAAATCTTAAATCCCCTAATCTAATAAGATTGCGGCTTATATGTTAATGTCCTCTGTGACAGGCCTTTTGTGCCATATCCTATATGCCCTTTGCGACTAGGCCTTAGTGCCATATGGCTATTATATGTCCTTTGAGACAAGCCTATGTACTACATTTTCATGTCCTTCATGACGGACTTATGTTCCATATTTTAAAGTCCGTGTGGCGAGCTTTCGAGCTGTACAAAATCTTCGGTATGACAAAGATAATTGTGACATTGTGATCCCCTGTCTAAAAGGTAATGGACTCGGACCAAACCCTAAATGCCATTGATGGTCCTTTTGTGACCTAGGCTAAATGTAATTGAGATACATCCAAATAACATTCATTAGGAATGTTCATAACCTATTAGCCTATATGGTTTAACATTCATCAGGATGATGACTAACTGATGCGATGCAACTAAGTAATTGTTTCATTTGGTGTTAGGGACCAAGTCTCGAGTATGGAAAACTCGGATAAGACAACTAACAACCGCGTTAATGATGATGCGAACATGCTAATGATGCAAAAATCGTGAACCTCAATGTTAACAAAGAAAATCTTCAAGCTTTGATTGAAGCAGCTGTTGGAAAAGCTATGAGAAAGGTCATGAGAAAGTTCAAGGAGCCAAATGTTACTTGTTCCAAATCCCATTTAAAACCACACTCCTTGCTCATGAGAAGAATTTTGTTCATGCCTCGAATGCGAAGGATGAACCGAAAAGGAATGGGGAGGAGGATAACTCCCAGAAATCTAAGAAAGAAAGGAAAGTCCGAATTCAATACGAACCAACAACAGTCCAATAAGAAGCCTGTATGCAAGACCTGCTATAAAAGACACTAGGGACCGTGTCGATTGGAACAAAGGCTAAAGCATTGTGGCGTCTGTAAAAGAACTAGTCATCAGTCCCATGAATGTAGAAACTTAATGAATGCAGTCTGTTTATGCTGTAGCGAGAAGGGCCACATCAGGACTAGCTGCCCTAAAACTGTCAAATATGGTATAGCTAAGTATAAAGAGACTAAGAATGAAGGTGCTTAAACCCTCCTGATAAATGCCAGCGGCGGTTCGTATCAATAAAGACACCAGGTACGTCCCTTATCATGACTCAATTGCTAAGAATTCTGTTTTAATTCAGGAACTACTAAGTATTCCATATATCATAAGCTTAGCAAACTTTGAGAATTTTTCCCATAAGAACTCCATATATTAAGTGTAAGGTAAAACTTAACGACGAAAATCATCGAGACCATTTCTTCTATTCTCGTCGAATAATCTTCATTCATAAGATCTGGAGTACTCCATCTTCGGATAGAGTACGACAATATATGCTATTTTATTTTTGATATCTCATTGATTTCCATTAACTGCGAATGCCAAACTATGTTTGATAATGGTGCCATATGAGGATTGGTGTATCTTAGTGTGTCCCATAGATTGCTTCCATGCCTGATCAGTATGGAGGTTTAATGCATGGAACGACTAAGATATCCCAATGGTCATATTGTACTAAAGTCAGCTAATGGTATTCAAAGAAGGTATCCAGTATAGAAAGGTCCAATTAAGTGTCACTACTTAAGGCATCCTTGCATTCGTAAGGAAAATGTATCATTTATGTGGCATGGATAACTATAGATGAACTAAAACCTAAGATTTAGAATATCTCCGTTATCTCTGTGTATTTTGAATTGTCTTCTTCGTAGAACTACCCTGTTTACCTCCTGAGAGACAAGTAGAGTTAATATTAATATCACACTTAGGGCTGCATCTATTGAAAAATCTCCATATCGGTTAAGTACCGACAGTAATAAAAGGATTGAAACCCAATCAAATGAGTATTAAGAAAAAGGTTCATAAAGCCTAACTCATCATTCTGAGAGCTCCGGTGTTATTAATTAAGAAAGACGGTTCATTATACTTATGCATTGATTACCGCAACCCTATTTAGGAAACAATTAAGAATCGCCAACAGCTACCCCGGATCGTCGAATTGTTCGACTAACTGTGAGGTTAGCTATTCTTTAAGATTGGTTTAAGCAGTAGTTGGGATAACCATCTCACCTTAAAATAAGCTCTCCTATAACTAATAATTAGTATGTAAGCATCAAGGCTGCTCCTTTGGAGACCTTGTATAGATGGAATGTCAAACGTCCGTTGTTGGACAAAAGTTGGTAAGTCCAATTAGCAGGACCTGAAATTACCTTGGAAATAACGGATAAGATCATACGAATCCGTAATCGTCTGAAAGTTGCCAATAATCGGCAGAAAATCAATATTGATGAGAGTTGCAAACCTCTTAAGTTCTCAATGAGGAACAAGATTCAACAGAAAGAACCCCTCTAGAAAGGTGTGCTGCAATTTTGATGTAATAGGCAAGTTAAACTCTAAATATATAGGACCATTCGAGAAAATCAGGTATGTTAAGATCAATAGCCTATAAGCTAAAACATACCTAAGGAATTTGATGGTATTCACAACGTGTTTCACACTTGTGATTTCAGGGTATGTATAGCCGATAAGTCAATAGTATTATCACATAATGATATGCAGATTAATGAAAATTTGTGGTTTGATGAGAAACTAATATTGATTAAGGATCGATAGGATTGGAAGCTCCAAAAGAAAGCATATACCTATTATTAAGGTTAAATGGGATGCCGTAGAGGCTCTGATTATACATGGGAGGTCGTGTTCACTACGTGACAGAAGAACTCCTATCTTTTTGAGTAAATCTCGAGGTCGAGATTTCTTTTAAGGGGGTGAGGATGTAACACCTCGTAAAAACCGTGTCCAATGACGTGTTGACACGTGTAATAAACCCTAATAAAGTCAAACATTGACTATGGAGGACTAATTTCGTCAAAAACGAAAACTATGATTGTGGAAGGACCAAAAATATCAACATGCCAAACTTGTGCCTCTGATTGGCCTCGTATGATGTTCGTATTCTTTATTGAATAAATTGTCGGACACAAGAAGCCGTTTGTGCTTAAAACCAAAAATTTGCAAACCACAGGGGTTAAAAGTGTCAACATGTTAATTCATACCTCTGAATGACCTTTTAACGATCCTGAGGCTTTGTAGAATCTTTTATACTCTCACGATTGTCGGATAATGATTTCGTGGAGTTTCGATGCAAATAAACAATTTAAATTGCAAATATCAAGAAGAGGGGTTAAAAGCGTCAACATGTTCAAATTAACCCCTGAGTGACCTTTTAACAAACCCGAAGCATCGTAATGTTCAATATTACTCTCGATAATGCCTAATATGGATAACATAGGGCTTTGACATAATAAAATGATTATGCGCGCAAGTTGTGCATAAAAGGGGCCAAAAGCGTCAAACTATAAAACTACACCTATGAGCGACCATTTAAACGAACTGGAGTAAACTGGAGTGTCGTAATATCCTATCATACTCTTGGGAATGCTTATTATTGATCTTGAAATGCTTATATGCCATTTCGCATTAAAACGCACAAGTTCGCAAATTAAAGGGTTATAAGCGTCAACGGGGAGAAACTAGTGTTTTGGTTATCGTTTAATGAAACCAAACCTAACAGTGTTTGATTATAACCTAAAGATCATTCATATACTAACTAAAGCGGTTATTTGTGCTTAAAATGAATGAAATGATGTTTTAAAAGGTTCAAGGGCCATTCTTGCCAAGTTTGAAACTTAAAAACTGGTCCCCCATGGGCTCGCGCCACGCGACCTTTAACAGGGTGTGCCGTCGCGCGATGCGACGAACTAAAATTGGCAGAATGTTTGCACAGGTGCAGGTTCTGCAATGCTTGTTGGTGTTAATAAAGGATCTTGCAAATCCTTAGGATGCCCTAAAGTCTGCTAAACTTCGTTTTGTACATTTTATAAAAGATCCGCCTGTGGATTTAATATTGCAACCTCGTATGTAATTATCCTTTCGGTATTTTCAGACATTTGGGTTTTTAATAATATTTTATATTTCAAGACTTCCGTTGTGCTATTTTGTGTATGTTTGACTATGACAATACCAATCTTACGTCACAATACTCCCCACCGGGCCCACCGAGCTGAGCTGTAAATATCGGGGTGTGACAACTAATCAAAAAAATATGAAATGCATGTCTTAAGGTAGATTTTGGCACTACTCGAGCTCTAGAGCCCGACTTTCCCATGGTCGAGCAGCAATCCATCGCCTCATCCAACTCCAGCCCCAATTATATGTTGCGAGATTGGAACCATTTGCATCTAAATTGGAATTAGAATGCCCCCTCCACTGCAAATATTTGGAAAGTCAGCCGAATTCCTACTACTAAAGAAAGTCAACTGAGATTGGATAAGAGAATGTGATTTGACATTTGAGTTTACCTGATGAGAGAAGGCATGTGCCATTGCGCGTTCACGCTTTATAGTTGCTTCTTCTCTTTGTTTTTTTTTTTGTGCACAAGAACCTCGGTCATCTTATGATGGTTGCCTTTCCATTCTACTTGCAATCAGTTTTAACCAAATTATTGGTCAAACTTTTGCAAAGACCCTACCAATGACATCTAATGATCTAAATGTATAATCTTTTCCTTATATTTTCTGAACAGTTACTTGAAAATGTAAAAATATCAAATCTTTACTCTATTTACATCATAAAATCAATTACATTTTTCCTATACTTCATCAAAAATCAAATAATCTTTGATTTATTAGGTCAAAGAGAACTTTTTCCAAATTTAGAGTTACAAATAACATGCAAATTCATAATCTTGTTTTATTTAGTTTTGTATATCCCATAATGCCAACATATTGTTTCTTCTTTCTGTTTTTCAAATCTTTTGCTCACTCACTAAAATTATTGAAAAAGTCAAAATCTTTCAAATAGATTTTTTAATGTTTTTCTACTCAATCACTGCAGTCATCGAAAAAGTCAAAACCTTTGACTTTTCTAGGTCAAATAGATTTTTTAACCCTTTTCTGCTCACTCGCCAAAATTATTGAGAAAGTCAAACCCTTTGACCCTTTTTGGTCAACTGGATATATATATTTTTTTTCCGAAGTCAGATTTTGCATTACCTCGAGATCATGGCCCTTAGCATTTTGCCTCAACTGATTTTCAATCTTCTTTTGTTTGATCCAGCTATCTTCCACCATAGCAAGCCTGCTAGTTCTTATATGTGCTTGTATCATGTTCCACGATTGAAGATTTCTTAACGTATTCGACGTTTTCTTTTTGCAATAATCGCCTTCCATAAGCATCTGCAATCTTAATATTCGTTTGTAAAACTTTCTTGCCTAAACCAAAAAATCAAACATCAATGTAATTAATTAAGTATCCAAATATACATGCAAAAAAAAAAAGTTGACTCTTAATGACAAATTAACAAGCTTTTCCATGAAGGGTAATTTAGACTTTTACCAAATATTTGGTGAGACATGATAATATTTTGTAATCATAATAACAAAGTGTTACATACCTTAAAACCCCTAAATGAAGTTTGAATATGTGTCGCTGCTGTATCTTCAGTAAGCAGGCCGACAGCCTCATGGTGCCGATTAATACTAACAATACTTGTTAGTTTCTATGTGAAACTGGGTTTTGATATAAATCCATTTGTTTCAGTTAGTGAAAAATCCCGTGAAAGATTACAAGTGTTAGAACAACAAATATAGATACATACGTATATGAAGTCATGAAGCTAACAGTCGTATAAAACTTTAAGTTTACTTTTCTAAGATATTAAAGAATAAAAATACACATGAGCAAATTATAGAAAAATAGAGAACGTACATTTTGAGGAGCCGAGGTGGAACCAGAAGCAACCATTGCAGGGTGAGATTGGGGTGTTGGTCTTGAAGGAGCTACCTTTTTAAAAACAATTGCTTTCGTCCTCTACTGCTCTAGTTCAGAATTATTCCTATTAGAAGCAGAACTCCCATCTACAGTTTCATTTGGTGTAAAAGTTGATAAAAAATCAATTATGGAAAGAAAATCAAAGACGTAAATCAATATCGATACTTAACTGTGTGGATTAGGAGAATCGCCGAAGTCAGGCACCTGATAAACACAATTTCAAATCTCAAAAATCTTATAAATATTTGAAAACTAAAATCCAACATCATTAATCATAGACGGAACTTTTCAAATGATTTACATTCACTCTTACCTTGTGATGACCGTTTTGGGTATTCCTCGACACATATTTATTACTGCTTGCAATCGATTTATACAGTATAAAACGAATAATAATTTGAAACATTAAATCTTTAAACTCATAAAAATAACTACAACTAAACTGTGACGAGAAAGATGGTGATTGTTTAAATTTTAAAGTATTAAAATAGTAACAATTACATATGAAAATGAAAACTAATCAGAACTTTAAAATCTAATAGCAATAATTAAGAAATTTTAGCTTCAACTCCATCGAGTACTGAAATTTTCGGTGTATATCCTTGAGCTTCGTCATGAACTCCAGGTTTCTATCACTACACTCTATATTACTGGCAACACACAGGTCACGAATGGAAGTCGTCGGCATCGCCATCAAGTTTCTGGAAACCTGGTTTCTTGTGAGCAGACCAAGTTGCAACCCATCAAAACACCTCTTCAACTCTTGAAGAGTAGGCCTATCTACATATACTTGCTCTTCAATTTGTTTAATAAAGCGCTACTTTAAATCATCAGATTGTGCAGAAGTGTATGATGTCTTTTTATGTTATTAATGAACTGATAAACTAAATGAATCAGTGTATGATGGAAAACATTTGAATTGGCAATGGTATTATATAGTGAAAAATCTAATAAATATCTAACAACCCAAATGTCAGATTTAAATGCAAGCATTAAATGCAATTTTATATTTAAAATCCATGTACATTTAATAATTTAGGAAGGAAAAACGTGTACATTTAATATAAATATGTACATTTATATTTAAAACAGCGTGCATTTAATGCAAAACATTTCAAAAATAAGTTTTCATGGGAAATCTAATAAAATTTAATATCCAGAAACCCAAAGGACAAAATTTAAACCATCAAAAATATGTTATCATAATTAGGAATAATCTCTTCATTTACAATATCACCCATTTTAAACACTATAAAAGGCTCATGATTAGTTTAATTGAAACCATCAGCAATTCATTTTTATAAAAGTATTCATCCAAAAATAAACCATCCAAAAACATCAACAATAGTCTAAATGGCAAATAGAAGTTTCTACCACTGGCCAGACACTAACGCTGTTAAAACACAATTTTCAATATGGTTGCTGTAAGAATAGAGAGTAGATGAAGCACTCATCAGAAAAGTTGGTATCGTCAGTGAAAATTATTATAAGCAAACCTAGAGCAGCATCGGATTGCTTGATGAAGCTGTCCATTCTCCTCCATCAGAGTTCAAGGATAACGCAGAAGAATTTATCACACAAGTCTTGAAACAGGATCAGAAGATTTGCGATATGCTAGCTGATCTACAAATCAAAAGAAAAAAATGAAATTGCATGGAAGAAGGAGAGAGTCTTAGAAATCCTAGGAAGTGTTCAATGTAGCGATATTTTAATATCTTTCAAAATCTAAGTTTTGTAATACTATTTAATATCGAATGAACAAAATCCAGACTTTATTTAGGAGACTAATAATCATTTTATGGAAAATAGTTTTTCAGGGTAAGCTCAACCTAGTTTGTCATATTACCTCCGCCCAATGGACCATATGTCAACTTTAAAAATACATATATAAGACTAATCGTACCTCGAATACTCTTTTTTTAATGGTTGCTCGATACATTAGATCACTCTTTGCCTCTGGGCCTTCGATTTCACAAACGACCCATCTACATGTCTAATACAATATTCCTATAAACAAAAATAATACATGTTTATCATCTAAAGGTAAAAACAAAAACAAAAAAATCCACAAACTGTTAACAAACCACGCATGCTTTCGGTCATTCGGTGTCAACATGCCAGTGAAAAAACTACGTATACCAATTCAGTTAAGGTGCGATGGGTGTCAACAATAGTTTAGGTCTATCTTTGAATCTAATAGTGACAACTGAACAATCTTTATCATACTAACTTGCTACATTCACATCCCGCCTCCGCGGTCTAGGTTCACCTAAACCAAAATCCTTGCCATTTCGTTCATAGTCATGATCCTCGAGCATCTGGTGTAACCGTCGTTCACTGTGAATAGTCATGATCCTCGAGCATTTGCATTATATTTTAATTACCGATATCCCACTGATATCTCACCAAGATAACTTATATCTCAATTCTCAAATATCGGTCCTTGACCGATATCCGATAGTTTACCGCATTATCTACATACGTGAATTACACCATGGGAGACCACGTTCTTTACTTCCTAAGCTTTATTGTTGCCTTTAAGCAAACTGCGAGACAAAATCTTTCCCTTTTAAATGTTTACAAAGATTATTTCATTTGTGATTTTCCTTCCCTTATGATCCAGTAACATAGAATACTGTCCAGACATAACAACAACATCAATTAAAAATTTAACATTACTCAAAATCAAAATCAACTAATTAAAAAGAAGTGGGATATTCTTATTACCATATATGAACCAACCTCCATTAGATGTATGTTTTGTAATGATGAATTTTAGGTTAGGTGACAGAACCCCTGCTCAACAGCCGTATTCAATTGATTTTGGTCGCGTCGATGGTTACTTTCCTGAATGGAACCGTCACACTCCACCCTGGTGGTTCCATCTCGGGAGATATTATGCGTTTACATAACCGAATGGAGAGCCCGAATTTCTGGCTCAGTGTGGTCGGGTTCGTAATTATCGCGTATTGTTTGATCAAATATAAAAAGCGCAATGATATACCACATTGTGTTTGTTACGGTCGTATCTGGACTTTTTTCTAACCATAAGAGCAAATATTAAAAAGATAAGCAAAAATACACCAACAATCACCAAGTGACCAAGAAACATACTACTCGTGTCTTTGGATGCACACTTTAAAAGTTATTATTGCTATTGAATAATTATAAATCTGATAATCAAATGTAATAAAATCAGTCATAGAAAAATTGCTTTTAGATGTGCTTTAAGTGTTGAAAAGTATGACAAATTTTTAAAATTACCAGAGGGAAAATGATGTGTACAAAATGTAACATATAAATTACATCAAATGAGGCATAAATGTTAGTCCGTTTCGCAGGATATGTTCGAGTAGAACGTGGTGAAATCGGTTAGAATCGAGGTGCGGAATCCCTCGATAATGTCTGAGAATCAACAACGACAATATCAACGCTTAACATGTCTGATTTCATTGATTGATGGTGAAAGTACAGAAGATCCAGATGAAAGTCAGACAGACAGAGCTTCGCCTCTCAAATCAGCAAAAGGTCCTAAATAACTAGCACTAACCTACTATTTATAGGGAATCAGGGAAGAAGATAGTGTCACCCGGTCGGATGGTCATCCGATCGGATGGCCATCCGTTCGGATGACACCAGTCGTCCGACGGATTTCACTTTAACAGTTTCGCGTCATTCCCTGATTTGTCTAGACAAACAAATACATACAAGTACATACATATACAAAAATACACAAACAGGACAAAATACAAGACTCGATGCAGACGGAAGCTACATACATATGTACTAACAGACTCCCCCTTAGATGTAGCTGTAGTTCCTTCCTGCATAGTCTTCAAGTCGTCTTCCTGCTGCGTCTTCTCGCCTTAGCTTTCTGTCTTCTCTTTTCATCTCTCTCAGCAAGCATCTTTCGCCTTAAAGGCCTACCAACTTCATTCCAGTACTTTCTGTATTCAAGATCCCCATCACGCTTTCTATCCCACCGTGGGATCTTGTTTTCTTCTTTCTCGATCAGTGTCTGGTCTGTTGGTGGAGGTCTCATCAGCTTCCATCTTCCCAGCTTTGCAGCTCTATCAGAAATCTCTTTGAATCTTTGACTGCGCTTATATTTCTTTAAGAACTCATCAATCTCCAAATCTCTGAACTTTGACTTCCAGTATCTGCCAGAATTGATGTCTTTCGCGTAGCACAAGTTCACTAACTTCTGATATTGTTGAGCTTGAACTTTGTCTGGCTTTTCATACATTATCTTGTTGTAGAATAAACAGTCAATATCCTTCTTCGAACAGTTTACTAACCACATAGGATCCAACACACTGATCCTCCTTGATTCTCCAGTCTTATTGTCAAATAGAGATATTACCGCTTCCGCTGTGCTCTGGTTGTACATCCAACCTTGAAAATCTTCATAGAAATCCTGCTCTATTGCACGTAGTGGCATGTTTTTCAGACATCTCAGCGGCTTTATAATCAAAGTAATATCTTTCTCCTTTGTAATTGGATCAATCTTGATATCTTGCTTTGGATATTGTGGCTTCCAATCTGGAAATCTAATCTCTAGTTGCAGCTTAATGTATTTCCACAAGTTTTGATCATGCTGCTTTACATCTAAGCCATAGTAGAATTGCTTGATGTTCTTTGTTTGCACCAACTCTTCAACATCCCACCACGGGAGTGTTTTAATGTCTGACAGAAATTCAAAATACTGAACACCTTGTTCCCGTCTGATGGCATATACTTGCAGATCTTCAAGATAACCCCATGATAAGATATCTCCAAGAGAAATATTAGCATTATGCGTGAAATACTGTAGAGGTCTCCTGAACTTTCTTTCCTTAGGCATGACTTTGAACCAATTCTTTCTACCTTCTATCAAGGTTTCCTTTGGAACAGTTTATGGAATGCCTTCAGTAGTGATTTTCTCCACAACTTTCCTTCTGATCTTATTTTCATTTTGTTCTTTAAACATCTCAGCAAGTGTTGGAAATGAATCATCAACGCCAGAATAGTGAAAGGGTGTATCTTCTTCTAATGTATCTGACCCTTCTTCAACTATCACATCATTGAAATTACCAGCTTCATGTGCATACTTGAACTCGTACTCTTTTTCTAGCGATGAAGGAATCTCATTCTCTATGTCAAACTTAAAGTTTCCATCATCTAACCCCAATTCTTCCAACATCTCAGCTCTAGACCTCGGTACCTCAATCTCCCCCCTCAAATGGAGCATTTAAGTATATAACAGTTGGTTGTGTGAGGAATACCTGGTCAGAATGTTGTTTCCCAAAAGAAGAAGACTCCTGGTGCTGATCCTCCTCCTGCTCATTGATCTCATCATTCAGAAAATCATCAAACTTTTGTTGAACAGAGGGATTTACAATTAAAAGCCCTGTTAACCCTTGATCATCATCATCTTCTTTGTAATTATCCCAAGTCTGATCATAGTTATCAACTGCTTCCAGGATTTCTTTCAACTCTTCATCTACTTCCTCTTCCTCTTCTACTACTTTCTCCTCTTCTTTCCAATGTAATAATTTCACTTCAGGTACTCTCACCTTTCGTTTACGTTGTTGAACTTGTACAAGGCGGATTATTTCTTGAAATTTGTAAGATAGAGGAACAGAATCTCCAACCAGAACAAAACCTTGATCTTGATCATCATTCATATGCTCAACTTCAACATTTGCTCCTGCATCAACCATCTCAACATCACCTTCAAGTTGACTTGAAGAACCACCAGCTTCTTGAGTTTCGACAATCAACTCTTTCTTTTTCTTAGTTGCTTCCTCAGCCAACTCTTTCTCCCTCTGAGCCCTTCGCTCTTCAACCCTCTGAATCTCTATGTTGTTGTAAATAGATTGAACATTAATGCCCAGATGATGTTCCATCACTGTGTATAACATGTTAAGCTGCCCATCTTTTATTGTCTTATCAGCCCTAAGTGCTTCATGTTGGATCTGAGTTTCTTTTTTATTGTATTTTCGTTTGAAATTAAGATGGAAATGAAAGAGTTGTGCAGCGGAATTAAGATGAAAACAAACTTTGCATACAATCAAACAGGAGTAATACTTTTTATCAAACATCTTTACACAATGAACCGAATGATTGAATTTGTTTCAACAACGATTACAATGATTGATGTAAGAATGCAAACTCCCCCTCAGCCAGAGCTCAGTAGTTTGTTCGTGCAAAGAAGACGATGTGGTGAAAGAGCTAATAGAACAGTACAAAGTACTGAACTATTTATAGGCACTTGCAAACCACTGAGCATCTTAGCTGACGTCACCATGAAAGTGACATCTGACCTCCTAACAAACTCTAACCTCTGATCTATACAAACACTGATGTACTAACTACTGCTATTACAATTCATTACATAAAAGACACTTAAACAGCTGCTGCATCCTTCCACTGCTGTGAACCCAGCAGTGCTTGTCCGGATCAGCAGAGCTTTGGTCTTCCATCAATCTTTGACATTGGTCAGTAGATGCAAAGCAGCAGTTGTAGGTCAGCACTTAGTAAGATCAGCAGATAGGAGGTCAGCAGATATGAAACCACTTTCAAGGGGAGAGATTTGCATGAACTAATCTGTAATCGTCTGCGTATTCTTGATCCACTGTTCTGATCCAGTTTTGGCTTTAATTATCTGTTCCTCTGATAGGGTTCAATCCCAACAATCTCCCCCTGGAACAGATAATGCCAAAACTCTTCATTATTTGTGGAATTCTTTATTGCCTCATCAACAGCTCCCTTATCTGACCTTTAAATTGTAATTCAAAGTCTAGGGCATTTGTATCTTCATCATCCCTGCTAAGTGGAAGATCAAGGAGATCCTGCAAATCTTCAAGACTCAGGCCAAGAGCTTGTTCCCTTGATATTTTCTCCACTACTCCACCAGACCTGAGCAAAGTCAATACGCAGGTCTGTTTGTCAGTTTCCCACTTTTGTATTTTTGAGCCTGGTGGGTTTCTTGGGAGATGTTTATTTGCAGAAGTATTTGGTGAGGCTGGCCTGTTCATAGCTGGCTGAGCAGCATTTGCAGATTGTTCTAATTCAAGATCTTCTTTTATCATTACTTCCGTGCCAGCTTTTACAATGGCATCTCCGGCTAAAAGATCTTGAATTGTTTCCATGCTAAACTGGTTTTTGCTCCTTCTTTTGTAGATGGCAGCACCAGCTGGAGCATTGGTTCTTTTGACTTGCAGCTTTGGTGGTCTTTTTGAAACCGCTGCTTTGGAATAGTCAGGCTTTTGTGGAACTCTTGGATCTTTCTTTCTAAGTTCCTCTAATCTTTTATAGGTTGCCCTGACTCTATCTTCTCCCCACTTTGTCACAGAGTTCTTTGACCCATAATCAGCTCCTCTTTCATTCTCCTCAGCTCTAACATCTTCTCAGCTTCAAATTGTTTGAATTTTTCAGGAGGAGTCTGCTTGACCTTATTTTTGATCATGTCTTGAATCCTGGCTGCTTCTTTTTCAAGCTCAGGAATGGTCCAGTTCTTGTACATGTGTTTCTCCCCCTTGTATTTCTTGTAGGTCATGATGTTTTCAATGTAGTCTTTTCTTAAGAACTCATCTGCCCTTTCTGAAATTTTCTGACATACATTTTTAGCAAAACGCTCCATAGCATTGACCTATGAGAGTAAAAACATATAGTTTTGTTGAAATTCTCTATCAGATTTCCCTTTTCTGTTTTTGATTGCAATATCCTCTGCTTGTTTGGCTTTGAGCTTCAAGTATTCTTCAATGTTGTTAGGCCTGGGATAATTTGCAATTGATGGCAAACTCCTTTTGGCCGGGTCATCTTCATAATAAAAAGATTTGATTTCTTCTCTGACTGCAATGAGTTCCAGAGAAAATGAGACACCAGCAGGAGGTAGTGATTTTATAATTTGAGCTGAAGAGAGAGGTATGGGTTTTGGAATAGTGACAGTTGACAGGGATTTTGAAGATGTTGGTGATGGAGGTGTGTCATCATCTTTTAAAATTAGCCTTCTCCTTTTTGGTTTAGGAGAGACTGACGATGTTTTGAATGGAACAGTGGTGGTAGATGTAGTGGCAGTGGATTGTGATTGACTAACAGCTGTTGAAACAACTGGTGTTTCAACCACTGTTGTCATTACAACAGATGTTATAACATCTGCTGTCTTCTGTTGTATGTCAGCAGGTGTTGTTTTTCGTGGTAATGATGGTAAAGCAGTGGATGTTGTGTGTGTTGAAGTGGTGTGTGTTGATGGAACAACTGTTTGGCAAGCAGTAGTTTTTGTAACTCCTGTTGCATCAGCTGTTTTGTATGGTGGTTTTTTAGCAGACTTTGAACGTCTGGTTGGAATGGATTTGGGTTGCCTCACTTTTCTAGTAGGCTTCTTCTTTTCCTCAACAGGATTTTCATGATCCTTTGACCCAGAAGTACCCTGTTTTGGATGATCCATTCTCTCCACCCTGGCTTTCCTTTTGGCCTCTCTATCCCTTTTTACACTTGCAAGTTGTTCTGCTAGTGCATTTATTGTCACATCAATTTTCTTACTACCATCTGGCAAAGGGATCTTTTTGGTCATGTTTGAATTTTCTGGTTCAAGATAAACACCATCCTCTATACCCTTCTGTTTCCACTCCTTCATTTTCTCCCCCTTTTTGGCATTATCTTCTGGGAGTTGATAAATGTAGCGTACTTGTGGAGGAGCAGTGCCAGTGGTGTGCAAGATCTGAGTTTTGAGAGCCTTTAAGTCAGCCTTAGTGTTCTTGAACCTTGACTCCATTGCATTTCTCAGCTGTTGTACATGTTTTTCATGTTGCTGATCTGCTAATTGTGCTTGTTGTTGGAGAAAAGATTGAAATAACTTCCAGAGCTCATTTGTAGCAGGTGCCCTTTGTGGAGCAGATGCTTGAGGTGGAACAGCAGCTGATTGTACCTTCTGAACTTGTAACACCTGTTGTAGCATATCTTTGAGTTCTGCAACAGAGTTATCAAGTTTTTCAATGTGATCCGTCAATTTCTGGTACTTTAAACCATCACCCAAGTTAATGGGATCATCTGATTTCCCACTAGCAGTGGTTTTATCAGTGGTAGATATAGGGAGTATACTCCAAACATTAACCACTTATGCCCCTTTTTCTTGGTACTGAGGTCTTCTTCCTTCAACACTTGACAACCTTTTGATGTTGCCAGTAGGATAAATAAATCCACTGGTGGTTGGCAGAGGTGCTATAAAAGGAATTGCCTCCAAGGAAGTCTTATTAATGTAACCACTGTCCAAATGTAACCCAGTGGGTGTAACACTTGTAGTGGCTGCTTCACTTGGATTACCACCAAGAGTTATTTGTAACTCAAGGGGTGTAACCTCCTCAGGTTGTGTTGGTGGGTTAGCAAAGATTGATACATCAGACCCAGTCAGTTGTTGAGGTATATTCTCATTAGTAGGTGATTGAGAAGGACTGGTTAATGCCTGGTTCAAATCAATTGCATCCAACAGTGGTTTTATTGGTGAGGGAATTGTGGATGTGAAGGATGGTGTAGAAAGTGGAGTTGCCCCGGGTATTGAGCTGTGGATGATAGAAACGAGTGTTTCCAGAGCATCATGATGTGGAGACCCTATTTGTACAACCTGTTCTTTTTGTGAAGAAGCAGGAGGAGTTGTGGTTATGGGTTGAGATATTTGTACCAACTGCTGTGAGGAAGTAGCAGCAGTGGTTTCTTGTGACATTTGTGTTATCACAGGCAGGAGCTCTGGTATCTCATCCTCCAGAGTTGCCTTTTTGATGGGTTTTGTGGGGTTTTGAGTTTTTCTTTTTGGCTTTTTGGAGATAATAGGTGTGGGTTTCAAAGCAGTTGTGCTGCTGCTTTGATCACCTTGAGCAGTGGGCTCAGCAGCAGATACCTGAGGAGCAGTTGTAACTGCTAAAATCTGCTCAGGCACCTCTGCTTGTGTTTTGCAAGGTGTAGACATCCTTGTAAAAGTTTCAGCAGTTAAGCAATTTGTTTGAATGAAATCACCTTGTTTTATTGCAGCAGCATCCTTCTTTCCAAGTTTCATTTCAAAATAGTAACTTAAAAATCTTGGAAAAAGTAGGAATGCCTTTGTTTCAACATTTTTAACCAAATCATTAAAAATTTCCTGGGAATAGTTAAAATTTTCATCTTGAAGAATTGCAAATCCCAGTTTTTGAATTTTTAATGGTATCTCATTGAAAGAAGTGGTTTTGTTTGAAACACATTTTAAGAGGGTGTGAAATAAAAATCTTGGTGCAGGAGGAAAGTAACCTTTTTCTAAGGTGTCCTTTTTGACCTATGCATTGTACCCCCTTTCCAGAAATTCATTTTTTAACTCGTTTTTAGGGAAAGTAATTTTACCTTCTTGATCGTCGAGTTGAAAGACCTCTGAAATTGTTTGTGGTGTAATCTTGACTTCTTTTCCCTTTAAAGTAGAGTTAATGGCTATTACAGCTTCTCCTTGTGTTTCAAGGATTGCATTCTTCCAAAACTCCCTTTGGGTTGCCAAGTAAATTGGTGCATCCGCTGTCAACAAAGTTTTGTACTTTGAGGCGGTGATGATATCAATGATGGAATCGAACTCCTTTGTGGAACTGGGTTTTGTAATAAGACCAAGAAGATTATGAGATGGTTTGTGTGGAATTTCAGTGGAGATTGCCTTTTGAGAGGCTGTTTTCGATGAAGTTTTGGATGAGGGTTTTGCAGATTTCTTTGATTTAGTCATTTTGAGGATGATTGATCGAAGAAATTTGTGGAAGATGAGATGAAAAACTGTTTTGAGAAGAGAATTTTTAAGAATTCAATTCGACAGTAAAACCCTGTTTTGGTGGTGAGTGGGGGATTTTATACGGAAGAAAGTGAATGCTGAGGTGGCAGCCGTTACAAAAGGTCTGACCAAGATGTACTGTCCACGTGACAACCCCTGTTGAAAGTGAAGGACAGTACTTTTGTGAAAGTGACTGATGAAGGCAGTGGTATGAAAGCAGTGGATGACTTTTACTATCAGCGGATAGCATATCAGTGGATAAGACACTGCTTTTGAACAACAGAGTTTATCAAAGTAATGAGAGAGCAGGGGTTGACTTTCAGTAGTGGACAGATTTTTGAAAGAAGCAGACTTTTGAACAATCAGTGGTTAATGGCAGACTTTTAAGGATTTTAATGAAAATTTTCATTTTTAGCTATTTTTAAGGATGAAATTTTGATTTTCTGAAAACATTTTGTTGCTTTTATTCATAGAAAAACAAGATGTTGCTTGTTATTCCATGTTCAGCATCCCAATCCTAGAGACCAAACTTTCAAAAGTGGCTGTATCAAGTGCTTTTGTGAGCACATCAGCCAGCTGGTCTTTAGTTGGGACATGATGCAGAGAAATCAAACCTTTTTCATAGCAATCCCTCACAAAGTGATGTCTGATGTCAATATGTTTGGTGGTTGAGTGGGAAACTGGATTTTTGATGATATTTTCTGCTGCCTAACTGTCCAACATGAGTGGTGTCTTTAAGGCAGTGATACCAAAATCCAGTAACTGATTATGAAGCCACAGGAGTTGGGCTGTACAGCTTGCAGCAGCAATGTATTCAGCTTCAGCAGTGGATGTTGAAACAGCTGCTTGCTTTTTGCTTTGCCATGAAACTAAGCAATCACCTAGAAACTGGCACCCTCCTGATGTGGACTTCCTTGTGGTGTGACATCCAGCAAAGTCACTGTCTGAGAAACCTGAAAGCTTGATGTTCCCATTAGCTGGATACCAGATACCAAGTGTGGGAGCACCTTTTATGTATCTGAAGATCCTTTTTACAGCAATGAGATTTGATTTTCTGGGAGCTGATTGACTTCTTGCACAGACACATGTTGCAAACATGATGTCTGGTCTAGATGCAGTTAGGTACAATAAAGACCCAATCATGCTTCTATAAAGTGTTTGGTCAATCAGCTCATCCTTTTCATCAGACATGACCAGCTTATTTGTTGCCATAGGTGTGCTGCATGGTTTACAATCATTCATATCAAATTTGGTTAAAAGTTCTTTAGCATATTTGCTTTGATGAATGAAAGTTCAATTTTGTAGTTGCTGTACTTGGAGACCAAGAAAGCATTGCAGCTCACCCATTGCACTCATTTAAAATTCAGTTGTCATGAGTTCTCTAAACTCTTCACACTTTGAATTACATGTGCTTCCAAAAATAATGTCATCCACATAAATCTGGACAATCATTAAATCCTTCCCTCTCCATTTTAAAAACAGTGTTTTATCAATGGTACCTCTTTTGAAACCATTTGAGAGTAGGAAGTTGGAAAGAGTTTCATACCAGGCCCTTGGTGCTTGTTTCAGGCCATACAAGGCTTTGTTTAGCCTGTAGACATGATCTGGATAAAATGGATCCTCAAAACCTGGAGGTTGACAAACATACACCTCTTCTTGAATTGTACCATAGAGGAAAGCACTTTTGATATCCATTTGAAACACCTTCATATTGTGGTTGACAGCAAAGGCCAGGAACAGTCTAATGGCTTCCAATCTTGCAACAGGGGCAAATGTTTCATCATAATCAATCCCCTCTTCCTGTCTGTAACCTTGAACCACAAGCCTGGCTTTATTCTTGACAACAATACCCCTTTCATCAGTTTTGTTCTTGAAGACCCACTTTGTGCCAATGGGACTAACCTCTTCTGGCAGTGGTACAAGCTCCCATACTTGTTGTCTTTTAAACTGTTGGAGCTCCTCTTGCATGGCTTCTACCCAGCTGTTGTCTTTCAGTGCCTCTTGGTACTTGACTGGCTGATGGAGTGATAGAAAACCAGCAAAAAGACAAATGTTTTGGGTTTGGCTTCTTGTGAGCACCCCTTCATTTATGTTGCCAATGATTTGATCAGGTGGATGAGATCTCAAGAAGATTAAATCTCCTTGGTATGGTATGATGGCATTGGTTGGTGAAGACTGCAAATGTGTATCATCTGAGCTAACCACTGCTGGGGACTTTGATGATCCAGCAGTGGCTTCAAAAGGTGGTGGTATAGGAGGTAATGAAGTGGACAACTGCTGACTTTTATCCACTGTTTGAGGACTTTTGTCAGCAGTGTTTGAGGATGTGGAAGCAGTGGTTGATGGGCTACTTTGGTCAACAACTGTTGAGGTAGCAGTGGTTGAGCTTTGACAACTGTTTTGAACAGCTGGTGCTTTTCCCTTTGTGGCAGACCTTTGAGGGATGATGATTTCATACCCATAGTCTGGTGTTGTATCCTCTGATGGACCTGCACTGTTAGTCTTGACAACAGTATTTTCAAAAGTGAATTTTTCAAGATCAAACAGATCTGCAGGGTTTGCTGGGATTTTCATTGATGAGAGTTCATTGAACTTAACATTCAAAGTCTCCTCCACTGCCTTGGTCCGTGTGTTGAACACTTTGTAGGCCTTGGCAGTGGATGAGTATCCCAGATGATAACCACAATCAATTTTGGCTGCAAATTTTGAAATGGAATCTTTTAAGTTCAAAATAAAGCATGGGCAGCCAAACACTTTGAAATATGAGATCAGTGGTTTAATTTTATACAGAATTTCATAGGCAGTCTTTTTGTGCCTGGGGTTTATTAAAACTCTATTCTGAACATAGCAAGCAGTGTTTACTGCCTCTGCCCAGAAAGTTAATGGCAAACCTGAATCTGCAAGCATGGTTCTGGCAGCCTCAATCAGAGTTCTGTTCTTCCTTTCCACTACCCCATTCTGCTCTGGTGTTCTTGGGATGCTGTACTGCCTTACAATCCCTTTCTTCACACAGAAGGCATCCAACTCCCTATTTTTGAATTCTGTGCCATTGTCACTCCTGAAGCTTTTCACTGGAAGGTCAAATTGCTTTTCAACCTGTGTTACAAAGTCTTGCAAAATGCCTGCAGTTTCATCTTTTGAGTGAAAAAATAAAGTCCATGTGAACCTAGAAAAGTCATCAACAATAACCAAACAATATCTTTTCTTTTTGAGGCTCATGACTTGAACTGGGCCAAACAAATCCATGTGTAGCATTTGCAAACACTGGGTTGTTTTGGACTCTTCAATGGACTTGTAAGAACTTTTATGCTGTTTTCCTTTTAAACAGGAAATGCAATATTCAGGACATGAAAACAATTTTTGTGGTAGGCCTCTCACCAAACCATTTTTTGAAATTTCTGTGATTGTCTTAAGATTTGTGTGTCCCAGCCTTCTGTGCCAAAGTTCTGTCTCTTTGTTAGAGGCAGCTGAGAACAGACAGGCATCAGCTCTGGGACACTCTTTTGACATGTCAACAACATAAACATTGCCACTTCTTTGAGCAACAAGTTTAGTTTGACCAGAGTTGATTATTGCTTCAATCTTTTTGACCATTTCTGGTCCAACAATCCTACAACAATCTTTTTTGAAGAATGACCCAAAACCCTTGTCCCTCATTTGGGACACACTCAGAAGGTTGAATTTTAGATTGTCTATTAGATTAACATTTTCAAATTTTATTTTTCCAGACTCCACTGTACCCGACCCCAGAACTTTTCCTTTACTATTATTCCCAAAGGATATATCACCCCCACCATGGATTTTAAAGTCTTTGAGAAGGGCTTTACATCCTGTCATGTGCCTGGAGCCTCCACTATCTACACACCAAAGGCTATCAAAGCATGCAGAAGCTCCCTGCACATGAAGTAAAAGGATTAGTTCATTAAGGTCTCCAAAGCCAACAAGGCTTTGGATGGGGTCTCAACAGTGTCTGGGATGGAGGCAGAATGATGGACAGTTGTTAGGTCAGGGGTTTGAACTATTTTAGGACCGTTCTTCTTTAACCACTGTTGTGGGTCCTGACCAATCATCTGCTGATAGCCAAAAGGATGCCTGTTCACTTTGGGTTTAGAGGGCCTTTTGTAGGCCTCATAAACGTGTGGAATCCTTTGGTAAGACTGTTTTTCTCTGCCTTTTCTGAACTGATTGGCAGGGGGTGCATCAGTAACCTGAACATCTCTTTTGACAGATGTTTGGTTCAGCTGTTTTGTAACAGCTGTTTGAACTGGCACAAACAGTGGTTGTTTCTTGATGAACTTGACAGATGATGAGGATGATGATGATGGACTCAAGGATGTTTTAGCCATGTACTCGTTCTTTTTCACATCAAAGTTTTTGAGGTACACACATGCTTGAGTTTTGTGGTTTGTTTTACCACAGACAATGCAGCTTTCTGCTGAAACAATGACACTTGTCTTGTTTAAATCATAAGCTTTCAAGTGGAAACAGTCTTTTGTTAGATGATTCCTTTTTTCACAGAATTCACAAAACAAGTTGTCAATTTTTTCTTTCTTCTTTCTCTTTTCAGACTCCTTTGCAGCAGAGGTTTTAACCACTGCTGGGATGTCCTTGAGAGGTATGACTTTAGCTTTTGGAGCTTTAACACCATCAGTTGATGTAAAGTCCATTGGCTTGAAATTTTCAAGAATATCACACTCGTCAGACCAGGTAGGTTTAAACTGATATTTTTTAAGTTCTTCAAAAGTTGAGGAACTCCTTGTTCTGCCAAGTGTGATTTTGTTACCAAGTTTGTCAGCGATTTTCACTTCTTGGCCATTCTTGTTTGTGGGGATGAACTCAGTGGTTACATCAGTGTTTTGAACAGATTTTTCACAAGCAATGTGTTCATCATCATATTTTCTATACCCAACCCCAAATTTCACATTACTTTCAATCTGTTTAGCAAGCATCACCTCATATCCTCTGCAGGATTCCACCCATCTTTCACAAGTAATCTGGGTGGATTCAAACTCCTTTTTGCAACTTTGGTATTTTTCTACCATAGTTTGAAGTTGGGTTTTGGTGATGCTTTGCTCTTCTTTTAGACAGCTGATTTCTTTTTCCTTTTCAGTCAATTTGTTTTTAAGTTCTTTTAAAGACCTTTCAAATTTGACCTCATCAGACAAGATTTTATCCCGAAGGTTTTCATTCACCTCTTTGATGTTAGCAAAAGCAATTATGCAATTGTCAGAACACAGTTTTTCAAGAACTTGAGGAGATACCTTGGCAGCTGCCATCATTGCACAATCACATTGATGATCTTCATCATCATCAGCTTTTACCTTCTTTTCACCAGCCTTTTCTTCTTTCTCTTCTTCTTTGTCCTCTATGGACCATGGATCTGTCATTGGTTCAATCAGGGTACCTGAACTTTCTCCCAACAGTATTTCATCAGCCACTGCAGTAACCACTGCTTCAATCACCTCTTCCACTGTTTTAAAGCACTGATGTTCCTCCTCAGCTTCAACCCCCTCCTGTATTGACTCTAGTGCCATCAAACAAAACTCATCATGTGAAGAATCATTAGAAGCATAGAGTGCAAAATTTTCATCACTAAGATCATCAGGCATACTGCTCCAGTCAACAAACCCTTGAGTGAAAAAACTTTGTTGATCTGGTTGTGCTGCTGCTGGAGCAGTGGTTTGAGGTGCAGCAGATTGCACTTGTACCTGTGGAGCAGGGGTTTGAACATATTGGATTTGTGGAACAGTAGTTTGGACATAATGTACTGGCACAGGGGCAACAGCATAGTGAGCAGTGTTCACTTGTGCTGCTGGGGCATATTGGGCATAGTGCACAGTGTTTTGGTTTTGAGGTCGAGGATTTGAGCTAGGATGAATAATTATGGGACCAGCGGTTTGACTCCTACATTCCCTAGCGAAATGTCCCAACCTATTACACTTATAGCACTTGATTTTTGATTTATCCAACCCAACCCTTAGATTCCCATGCAAACCTAGGAATTTTCTCCCTGTTCTTTTGTAGAACTTGCTAGTTCTAACACTTAGCAAAGCCAGTTGGTGCAGGATGTCCATTTCCTCTAAATCAGTGGGATCAAAATGTTGTAAATCATTGAGTTCAAAGCTTAAATTGTCTGACATCTGGTTTTCGTTAGCAGTGAATGCATAACTTGCAGAGTGAGGATCAGGGTTGTTAAAATTTGCACCAGCAGTTATGTCAATGAAGTGATCATAACCCTGATCCTTACCACTGCTCCCAGATTCTTCTTGACCCAGAAGAGCAGTATTACCGAAAGTGTAATCATCGGTAGCTTTTCCTGACTCTTGTAACCTCCTTTTCTGGTTCAACTCCCTTTCGTAGGTCAGGAGTCGACCATGGAGTTGGGTCAAGGTCAGATCCTTGAATTCAGATGAATTTCGGGTGACAAAAGCTATAGTGTCCCATTTTTCTGGCAGTGACCTGAGGAACCTGCTATTTGAGTTGAGTTTGTAAAAGTGGTGTTAACAAGCCTCAGTTCACTGATGAGACAACTAAAACGCTCAAATTGTTGCGTTAGTGATTCACCTTTAACGTAGCAAAATGTTTCATACTGTTGGTTCAGGATTTCCCTATTGCTTTCTATGACTTCTTCAGTTCCACCAAACTGTTCCTTAAGTGCGTCCCATAATTCTTTGGCACTGTTACAGTGTAACAGTCCAGCATATATCTCATTGGGCAGCGCTGATGCTATGATGCTAAAAGCTTTAGCATCTAGTTCGATCTTTTGAAAGTCGGTTTCGGTATAATTTTCAACTGGTTTTGGAACGAACTTTTTAGCATCTTCAGCGCTTGGCACTGAAGGAACATGGGGACCATAAATGACAGACCTCCAACAACCTGTGCTTTGTTGAGCGAGGATGTGACCCATCCTCCTCTGCCAGATGTTGTACTCATTTCTTTTTAGCATAGGTGGTTTAAAAAGCGAGCCGATGTTGTTTTTATCATCCTGAGATTGTGACGTCATTCTTGTTGTTTTACAGACACTGAGAAATCAACTTTAATGGTGATTAATCCTTGCTCTGTTTTTCAACGGACGAACAAACGATCAGTATCAACTGTTATGAGCTGAACTATTTACGTCAAAATGATTGTTAAATCAAATTTGACTGTCCAAGCTCTGATACCAATTGTTGGATCTGAGTTTCTTTTTTATTGTATTTTCGTTTGAAATTAAGATGGAAATGAAAGAGTTGTGCAACGGAATTAAGATGAAAACAAACTTTGCATACAATCAAACAGGAGTAATACTTTTAATCAGACATCTTTACACAATGAACCGAATGATTGAATTTGTTTCAACAACGATTACAATGATTGATGTAAGAATGCAAACTCCCCCTCAGCCAGAGCTCAGTAGTTTGTTCGTGCAAAGAAGACGATGTGGTGAAAGAGCTAATAGAACAGTACAAAGTACTGAACTATTTATAGGCACTTGCAAACCACTGAGCATCTTAGCTGACATCACCATGAAAGTAACATCTTACCTCCTAACAAACTCTAACCTCTGATCTATACAAACACTGATGTACTAACTACTGCTATTACAATTCATTACATAAAAGACACTTAAACAGCTGCTACATCCTTCCACTGCTGTGAACCCAGCAGTGCTTGTCCGGATCAGCAGTACTTGACTCAAGGCAGTAGATTGAGTCAGCAGAGCTTTGGTCTTCCATCAGTCTTTGACATTGGTCAGTAGATGCAAAGCAGCAGTTGTAGGTCAGCACTTAGTAAGATCAGCAGATAGGAGGTCAGCAGATATGAAACCACTTTCAAGGGGAGAGATTTGCATGAACTAATCTGTAATCGTCTGCTTATTCTTGATCCACTGTTCTGATCCAGTTTTGGCTTTAATTATCTGTTCCTCTGATAGGGTTCAATCCCAACACTTCAATCTCCAGCTTTAGCACTTTGACTTCATTAGCAGATGCTTCATGAAGTTCTTGTAACATCTGATGCAGCGTCTAATTAGTATCATTCATGTTCTTGTTCTTCACATGCAAATCAGTAATCTCTACTGAAAGTTGCTCAAAGAGTTTCGCATTATCATCCACATCTTCTCCTAAAGTTTTTATCTTCTTTGCATGTTTAATCACAACAGACTTCATTTCTTCATTCACTTTAGTCAACTTCTCAAGTTGCTTCTTTAATTCATCACGATCAGCCTCAGCTTTTGCTTTCTCTTTCTCTAGAAGACTTACTTTCTTTTTCAGATCTTTAACTGTAGCATCATGAAACATATCATAGTCTTCACCAAAAAGAATGTCATCCTTGAGTTCACCATGAATATTAGGAAAACCTTCAAATGGATCAGGAATAGTAGTTTTCTTTGGATGTGACATTTTAGCATCCTGTGGAATAGGTTGATTTTCTGGTGGTGGTGGTGGTGGTGTAGAAACCCTTTCATCAGTAATAACCACATCATCATCATCACCTGCTTTCTTTTCAACACTTTGATCTTGCACAACCTCAGGAACTTCAACATTTTGGTCTTTAATAGATTCAGGACCCTTTGAAGTTATCACATGTTTTTTCACTTTTGCCACTTTGGAATTCTGGCATAGTAGCACCTCCTTTCTTTGCCCTGACATTCCTTGGAATAATTCCAGATTGAACTGCTTTACGCTTTCTTCGTTGTATCTTTTTCTCTGCTTGTGGCGTAGGAATATAAGTTTCATCTTCATCATCAGAACCTTTCTTCTTCTTTTTCTGAGGTTTCTTCTTCAACTGAACCTTTCCAACACCAATCTTTTCAATCTCAGACTCTGTTTCAGTTGATTCATCATCGGCATCACTAGAATCTGTATACGCAACACCTTCAGGTTCTTTCTCTTTAACACTTTCAGGTTGAACATGCTTTGCAGATTCATCAATCTTTTCAACACTTGAGCCTTGAGAAGTAGCAGCCTCTTCAATCTTCTTTAGAAAGCCTTCCAGTGACTCTTTCATCAAACCAACACCTTGTTGTATAACATCTGCTGGATTCAGCACTGGTTCATCCACCAACCTTGGTGGTGATTCCTTTGAAGGCCCTGCAAAACAAGCATTGAATATTCATTAGAATAATATAACATTTAAATATCTAACTTTTCTTATGACTCCCCCTTTCAACTATACCCTTAACAACAAGTTTAGGAGCAGTCACAACTGGGGAGGTCTTTGGTGTTCTCTTCCTCTTTCTGTCCTTCACAAACCAGTATATAAGCTTCTTCTCATGCATATCCCTTAGACTATTTGTTTCATCCTCTGAATTACTATTTTCATGTCTCCATGCATCATTCTCAGGAGGAACGTATCCTGGATTTGCAATCTTGCAGATCATATGCTTTACCCTTGGCTCTGTTTCATCTTTCTTCAACTTATATTGACTTAGTCTACTTAAGGTATCGCTTTTCATGTTACGTAGACCTAATACATCAATAGGATCCTTTGGAAGGTCATTCACTTGATCATCTATCATCATTTGTATGAACCTTGGATACATTATGTATTTTTCTCCCTTGATATTGTCCACCAAATGATCAAACAACACTTGAGAAATATTGTAACGCCTATTAAGCACCAAACATGTAATAATGTTCATGATATAATCTGATGTTTTGTCATAAGCTCCCTTCCGATGAGATAGAGCATGCACAACACAGTGAACTAGGAACTTATACGGTCTGCTAAACATAGACTTGAGATATTTGCCGTTTACATGTCCTGTAAACCCAATTCTGAACCATAGACCTTTGCATAATCGTTCAGGAACAATGGTAGGGTCATTATCAGTATCTCGTAAGTCCAAAACTCGTCTCAAATCTCCCACATGAAACTTAATTTCAATATCTACATCTTTATCATTTTCGTCTTTCTTTTTAACAGCTGAATAAATCATCTTTTCATCCTCATTATATCTCACCGACTTCCAAAACATTCTAACATGAGATTCATACACTATCGTTCTATCAGTCAATGCTTTAGCAATTCTAATCTCTCTTAAAAACTTTGCCATGTCTTTAAACGGTGTTGTGTCTGTATAGTGTTCGTCCAAAATACAGTAAATGTTGTGAGAATGATGCCAATCTGAAGCTCTTGTCTGCAATAATAAACAACGTTAGTGTTTGCACAAAGTTCAAGACATAAAGTGACAAGTGACCAAATTTTGAAAATTTCAAAAAATTTTCTAACTGTGGAAAGTTCACTCTGTGTAGTACTAAGGATCGGATGGCTATCCGATCGGATTGCCATCCGATCAGATGAGTCATCTCATATAAAAATCATAACAGACAAGTCTTGTGCCTTTGGATCGGATTGCCATTCGATCGGATTGTCACTCGATCATGTGACAAGCAATTCAGTACCTTTGACAAGTCAACCCATGTGAGTGAGTGATATGGATCGGATGGCCATCCGATCGGATTGCCATTCGATCAATGACAAGATAGCATAATGATGAACAGGCATGTCATAGAATGATTTGGATCGGATTGCCATTCGATCAAAATGACAAACAGATAAGCTCATGAATAAGTCAAACATTGAATGTGTGTTTTGGATCGGATGGTCATCCGATTGGATTGCCATCCGATCGAGATGCCATCTTATTCAAAACAACTGGTTTACAATATAAGGCACACTTTTCAAGACAACACTTAAAAATATTTCAAACATGTAAGTGCATTGGATCGGATGGCCATCCGATCGGATTGCCATCCAATCGAACTGCCACTCGATCAACTGACATGAAGAACACTTTGAATATCTTATGAACATCAAAAAATTTCTACAAATTTCACAAAATTGAACACATATTCATGTAGAGTTTTCGCTGATTATACAAACCCTATGTTCAAATTTCTCTAACTCGGCCTAGATTGAGATTAATTTGACTTTATTCGCTTTGACTGCCGACACTTATATATCATCAAATCTTCGAATCTAACATGTTTCAATCAAATTCCTTCGGGGAATCTATAGATCTATGGCCCGTGATCAAAACCCTATGTTTGGATTGTATCAAAACATCCTAATCAAGCCTAGATCTACGATTATAAGGTTCGAACAGTCGCCGATATGAACATCATCAAAAACATCATATTTTAACAATAAAGATCAGTGTACATACCTTTGCCATAGTGAAGATTGAGAAAGCCAATAATCCTATGAAGTTTGGAAAGCAAGAGTGTGAAAGATCAAAAGAACTGTTGAGAGTGTTTGTGGTAAGTGTCAGATGGTCGTTCGTTCGAAAAAGGTTGACTGGCCACCATTGACCACTATATATAGACATGGCCAATTGTCGGATGGCCATCTGATCGGATTGCCATCCGATCGGATTGTCATCCGATCCAAAGACCATTTGAATTTTGATGTTTTGACCTTTTTGATATTTTTCGTTTTATCAGATTTGGTCAGTTTTTAGAAATCCACTTATGTATGTAGGTCCAAGTTAATGATCCTAGGCACTTAATTTGTCTACCAAGTCCAAGTTAATGACCTTGGTTGACCCGAAATGAAACAACTGACAGTTTGTTCACATTTTTTCAAACACATTTTCATGAAAATTTTACAAGTGTCAACTTAATGAACTTGTTTTGACTTTGAATTTTCAATTTTTTTCAAGATTAGCTCCCAACCCTGTTGTCCAGTTCAGAAACTTCCTGCTTCGCTTCATTTCTTAGATTCTTAAGATCAGCTTTCCACCTTTGTTTGTCAAAAAAACTAAAGCAGAAATATAAAATCTTTTTGGGATTTTAAGATAGTTTAAACTGAAAACACTGAAATCTTTTTGGGTTTTTGACTAACAATGAAGTGAAATGCAGTAAAGTAAAGAGTGAAGAAAACTATTTACAAACATATTTTTGGTGAGCGTGTTAGAGGATCATATCAGCTACCGACAAGTTACAAGTACCGTTGAGCTTGATTACATACTAAGTATTAAACAATTCACTTAGATAGCCGATATACTGATCCTTTTAAATTTTCACACAAATTTCAACTAATCAGGATACGATTTAGGTGTTTTAAGATCTTAACTTATACGCGGGTCCCACCTCAGAATATACTCTCGTATCCAGACCTCTATATTCAGTCTTACATGTGAACGTACAATAATGATATCTGTAACGGGTAATGCGAGGCCATGAGAGCTCAGGTTAGAACTTCCGTTCAGACAAAGAGATGATGGCTTGACTTTCGGTGTGTCCCGTTTGGGGATCTTTTCTTCAACAACACATGAATCACATTTTGCAATGTTTATCATTTTTTATGCTGAGGGGAGACTTTAAAGATTAAAGCAGTGCAGAGTATTATACGAGGACTAGGCTATTGCTTCCGCAAAATCAGAAGTCCTGGTATAATACCCCAGATATCATCAAGCACATAGACCTAGTATGTCAGAAATAGAAAGCCTTTCAAAACAAGATTTCAGGGGTTACCTATATATCTGAGAGATGTTCCCCACGAAGATAAGCAAGTAGTGTTTTTTATTTTTATATCCCGAAACGTCTACTAAGTGTGTAAAAACCTATCGGCATATCATCAGTGAAACTGCTTAACGCTTTTTAAACATTACATATCTTTAGCATACTGCAACTGTCTAGCTGATGTACTATCATTTCCTCTTTTTACACAAACTCTTTTTGGTTTTCTACTGTTTTTGGATTTTGAAAATATCTCATGTTTTTGGATTTTTTTCATTTTTTATTGTTTTTGTATTTTCTGAAAATATTATCTATCTCCCCCTAAACACCAAAACAACTAAAAATACGACAAACCAAAGCAGTCTGCTTTTCAACATCCTCTGCCTCGGTATTCTCATCAACGCCAAGTATCTTCTCCGCATCCGACAACAATTTCACACCATTTAGTTTTAAAAGATATTGAAAACGAGCTTTATCGAAAGCTTTGGTATGTAAATCTGCCTTTTGTTCGTCGGTGTGGATTTTGTCAATTCGTATCAACTTCTTCACAAAGCAATCTCGGATGAAGTGATGACGAATTTCTATATGTTTGGTTTTAACATGATGTACCGGATTTTTTGTTATGTTTATTGCAGCCTCATTATCAACAAAAATAGGTGAAGTAAGAAATTACAAACCGTAATCGCGCATCTGTTGCTGAATCCACAGGATCTGCGAGCAGCAGCTGCTGGTAGACACGTACTCTGCTTCACATGTTGAAAGAGCAACAGAGGTTTGCTTCTTACATTGCCAAGTGACCAATCGGGGTCTGAAGAATTGGCATCCTGCAGTTGTTGATTTTGCGTTAAGCTTGCAGCAACCAAAATCAGAATCTGAGTATCCTTCGAGCATGAAGTCACCATCTTTGGGATACCACAACCCCAATGTTGGAGTTCCTTTTAGGTAGCGTAGGATCCTCTTGACGATAGACATGTGCGAAGCTCTAGGACTCGACTGATATCGGACCGCGAGGCATGTCGGGTACATGATATCGGGTCTGGATGCTGTCAAGGACATTAGCGAACCGATCATTGAGCGGTATAACATCTCGTCCACCTTCTCTCCGGTGACATCAGGGTTGATACCATGATTGGTTGCTAATGGGGTGGAAATAGGAGCAGTCTCAGACATCCCGAATTTCTCCAGAACATCGTAAACGTATTTTGTTTGATGAATGAAAGTTCCCTCGGGCATTTGGTCGACTTGAAGCCCTAGGAAGAACTTCATCTCACCCATTTACGACATCTCGAACTTCTGCTTCATCACCTTCTCAAAGTCTTTGCAGAGTTCATCATTTATTGACCCGAAAATTATATCATCAACGTAAATCTGTACGATTAGTAAGTGCCCATCGACTTCCTTTGTGAAGAGGGTGGCGTCCACTTTTCCTCGGATAAAGCTGTTGGCAAGCAAGTGTTGAGAGAGCTTCTTGTACCAGGCTCTCGGGGCCTGATGCAAACCATACAGCGCTTTGTCTAGCAAGTAGACCTTGTCTTTGTGGATTGGGTCGGTAAAGCCCGGTGGCTGACCGACATATACCTCCTCTTTCACTTTTCCGTATAGAAACGCCGATTTGACATCTAACTGGTACACTTTAAATCCTTTCCATGAAGCGAAAGCAAGGAAAATTCTAATTGCTTCAAGTCGAGCAACTGGAGCATAAACCTCGGTGAAGTCTATTCCCTCTTGCTGACTAAAACCCTGGACTACGAGTCGAGCTTTGTTTCTAAAAATCACTCCTCGGTCATCTCTCTTGCATTTGAACACCCATTTTGTGTTTATCTTCTGGTGTCCACCAGGTAGGTCCACAAGCTTCCATACACCAAGTTTCTCGAATTGACTCAGCTCCTCTTGCATTGCATTGACCCATGAATCTTCAGTCAGTGCTTCCTTGTAGGTTCGCAGTTCGATCTGCGAGATAAAGCAACTGAGTGAGAATTCAGTTTGTAATGGAGAAATTTTAGTATAAAAGCAAGTAAGCCCATGGTCAATCTGGCTTCTTGTACGAACTCCTGATTGTAGCTCTCCTATTATCAACTCCTCTAGATGGTATGAAAGAGTCCTCGGCATAACTTCACTAGGAACATCCACCTCTCCTTCCAAATTAGTGACATTTTGGTCCGCAACTTGTTCATTGTCAAGAATTGTCTGATCAGAAGATTGGATCTGCTCCCCCTCATATTCTGAATCACCACGATCAAATGTTGGTCTACCATCAGATTCTGAATTATCATCATTGACTGTCGTCTGATTTTCAGGAGCAGGCTCGCGTTCTGAAGTAGTCGGAGTTTGCTAAACTTCATCATTCTCTCCAGCATGACTAGGACCAGTTTTATCACCGTTGGAAGTTTGTTGTTGACGTGTAGAAGACCTTGCTGGAAATCTTCCCTGAGACGCTTCATATTCTCGTAAAATATCTAAATCATCAAAGAACTCGGGCTCTTCTTCTAACTCGAATGAATCCTATAAGGCATCGTAGTTAAATCGCCATGAGTCTGCGGGCTTCTGTGGAGGCATAGTATAGCCTTGACATTCAACGTGTTGTGCTTCGATGATCCTTTTGAGACTTGGAACAAAGACTCGTCTGAGTAGACTTGAATACCCCACGAAGATACCTTCTATGCTCTTTGAACCAAACTTGCCATCGGGATCTAGAACTGTGCAGGGTGACCCGAACGGCCCTAAATACTCGAGATTAGGCTTGCAATTTTTGATCAACTCGAAACATATCTTGTTGTGGTTTTTCACAGTAAGTACCCTGTTGAGAGTATAGCAAGCGGCTAATACTGCTTATGCCTAGAAATTAATCGGTAACTTAGAATCAGCTAGCATTGTTCGCACCGTTTTGATCAGCGTTATGTTCTTTCTTTCTATGACTCCATTCTGTTGAGGAGTATAGGGTGTGCTGAACTCTTGCAATATACCTCGTCGATCACAGAATTCCTCCATTCTGTTGTTTTTAAATTCTGTACCATTGTCACTTCTTAGTCTTCGAATGCAGGTTTGGTACAAATTCTCTATCTTCCTGAATAACCTCAGCAAACTCTCAAATGTCTCGTCTTTCGACTTCAGAAACATCACCCATGAGAATCTCGAATAGTCATCAGTGACCACTAAGTAGTAAAGATCTCCCGTTATGCTCTTGACATTCACAGGACCAAAGAGATCCATATGAAGTCTCTCTAGTGGCTTCGAGACAGAGTTCATCTTTTTACCCGGATGGGATTTCTTTTGTTGTTTTCCCTTTATGCAACTAATGCACTCCCCCTCCAGAGGAAAACTCTTCAAGTGAACACCTTTTACGAGAACGTTATACACCAGGTGGTTCATCTTGCGTAGGTGTATATGGCCCATCTTTCGGTGCCACAACTCTGACTCCTTTTCAGTAGATCTTGATACGAAGCACTGTGGTTGACCCGTGGTAGTCGTAGTGATGCTCATATCTAACACGTACAGATCATTAACCCGTGGTGCTCGCATAATGATCCACTCCTCGGGGATGACAAACCCCGGCTTCAGGATCAGACATTCCTTGTTAGTAAAGTGTGTTGAATACATTTTGTCACAGATTTGAGAAATGCTAAGTAAATTGTTCTCCAATTCTGCTATGTAATTGACTCTTTCAAACGTGATTACACCATTTGATAATGTCCCTTCCCCAACAATACGTCCTCCCTGATATCCTGCGAAACCGACGTATCCACCATTGAAACCTCGAACATCGTATAACAGGGTTTTTCTCCCCGTCATGTGCCGGGATGTTCCACAATCCATAATCCACTTTGAGATAGATCTCGGGAGCTCCTGCACATTTCACAAACATTTAGTTAGATTTTGAAGCAACCCAAGCCTCCTTTGACTCAGGTAGCTTGACGTTAAGGTGAGTTTTCTTTGTGTACAGTGGTGGGAAATTCTTGTCATTCATTTTCAAGCTTTCTTCAGACCCAACCTCAACCTCTTTATACAAAAAAAAATCGTTTTTCAGAGGTTGACCAGATGGTTGGTCTTTCTTTGGAACATACTTCTTCCCTGGTGGGGTAGAAGTTTGTTTCTCCAACTTCTCATAAAAATTTAGAGGTACATTCAGCTTTACTGATTTAGTCGAAGATGATTGTTTTGCAGAATCAGAAACCTTTATTTTTGGAACACTTGATGTCTTTGCCTCAGATTTTGGCTTCCAAGTTTGTTGTGGAGAAGCGACCCATTTGTAAAATTTATCAGTTTTCTTTACCGACTGTTTACGGGTTCAGTTTTGACTTTGATGTTTTCATTTTTCAAATTCTTCTTCTCAACAAACATTGGCGCTTTTCCTTCGACATCGTTTTTCTTTCTTGGATTCTCAACAACCACAGACTTAGGTTTTGATTTGGTGCACTTTCGTGCTATGTGTCCAACTTTGTTGCATTTGAAGCAAGTGCAGGTGTCAACTTCCCGACCTTTCCCTTCAGTCTGAGGCTGTGAGGCCTTCTTTGCAAAAAATTCTTCATTTGTTTTCGAAAATATTTCTGACTCTTGTTTGGAAAGTGAACTTTAACTTTTAACAAACACTTTATTTTCGACAAACTTTTTGCTTTGAAAGTTCCGCTTTTGATTATTCTTACCACTCTGATAACCACCCGACCATCTGTTTTGGTTGTTATTGTTAAAACGTGGTGGTACAACAGGTTTTTTATAGTAAGATTTATCCTTTTCAAAGTTCAAAAATCTTTTGGAACTTTTCAACCTTTCAATTTCAGAAACCTCAATTTCAACAAGTCTGAAAACTTGTTTCAACTTATCAACGTTCACATTCTCAATCGGGAATTCAATATCCGAGTACAACTTATCAAAACTAGACATCTTGTACATGACAAGAGTAGGTTCGTCACTTTAGTTGTTCTGGGATTTTGATTTCGGAATGTAGTTGTTCAGAAAACACTCTTCATCTTCAGTCGAATCACTGTCAGATTTTAAAACATTTTCAACAACATTCTTTACGACTTCGGATTGAACACTATCTTCATCTGATGATGAAGTGAATGTGACATCAATTGTATCTGGAAGTTTTTCAGCTTCTATTTTCTCACTTGTTTCACAAATTTTATCCAACCCAGATTGTTTCTTTGAAAAATTGTTTAGCACAGGCGGTGGAACTTGATGATAACCCACCCCTGTTCCATCCGAGTAGACATCTTTACCAGCTTGGTTCTTCCCAATTGGTTTGGGAACTATCTGTTGAAGAACAAAGCTAGCAGAGTTGTAACTGTTCAATTTCAGATTAATTCTTTCATTTTCAATCTTAGTTTCCTGGAACTGAAGCTTAAGATTTGCGATCTCATCCAATTGCTGGTTGATTTGTCTTTCCTTTGCCTAAAGAACTCCAGACAAATGAACATTTTCTTTGTAAGTTTTACCATTTCGCTCATATGAATCTTTTACTGTTCTTTTCAACTTTTCATAATTTTCAGAAATTTGTCTATTTTCAAGAATTAACTTCTCATTTTCTTTCTTAAAACGTTCAACATCAATTTTATCTTTTTCAATCTTTTCTGTTAATTCTTTTATTCACTCATTTGAAGCTCTAAGCAGTTTATCTTGATTTAAAATTTGTTTTTCAACCATTTCAACTTTTTCAACCAGATCTTGGGTCTTTTTGAGTGTGAGATACGCATGTGTGCTACAAACTTTGCATTCTTTCATGCAATTTTTTCAATCACTCTCTATTTTCGCACGATCAGTCTTACCTGATTCACTGGTTGAACCCCTACTACTGACCTTGTTTGTTGACTCAGACGCAGATTTGGAATCTACCTCTAGTTCCTTTGCCATAAGCACTTTGTCGGCCATTTTCGTCAGGTTTTCTGCCGTCATTTCCTTTGAACTATCAATGATTCCATCGTCTACCTTCATTTACTTTAGCCTTTCTTCTTTGGCTTTCTTTGCAGCATCGATCTCCCTCTGTTCTTCTTCTTGCCTTAAAGATTCTATGAGAGTTTCAACTTTAACTGATGATGGTTCTACAATTATGTTGCCCTTCGGATCTAGGTAGCATTCGCGATCAGGATCCCATCTATTTTCTCTTTTGGCTTCTTTCCAAATTGTGTAGATTTTGTCTTTCATAGTTAGTGCAGTCAACTTTCGATGGTTGTATTTTTGCTCTTCAGTTAGTGGTGTCAGTTGTTCAATTTGTGCCATGAATGCAAACCCAACTGCATCATCTTCCGGTAAGAACTCGCTCCAATCGAAACCTTCATCGTCCTGAATCAAAGCTAAATCTCTCGACTTCTCCTTTGGAGTTTCCTCGATTTGCTTCATTCTGGGTGGCTCTTCGCGATTTTTGTGATAAACAGCTTTCTTATAGTAGTCGTCATGAAAATGATTAGTTGTTTCATCCGCTGCTGAGTTTCTGCATTCCCGCTTGAAGTGCCCCTTTTGTTTACATTTGAAATAGGTTACTTTGGATTTATCAAATCCCAGTTTTATCGAAGGCCCACCGATTGAGTTTCTTCCCGTGATATCCATGAATCGTTGTGCTCTGCGAATTACACTTGCCATGCACCAACGTATATCGATCAATTCCATCTCTTCTGGATCAATCTGGTCATAATCCTCTTTTGTCAGATTTGTATTTCCGATTTTTCCAGTGACCAGACTTTCATATGATTCTAAGATAGAAGCAAGAAACACCATTTGTTGTTTCCCTGTCTCCTCATTGAAGTTTTGAGCATTGTTCAGGTTCCCAGCGATATTACATTGAAAGACATTTTTGGGAACATTTTGTTGTTGTTGACTGCTTGGAACAGACAAAGAAGAACCTCCATGCTAACCACTACTCGGTGAAGAAGTGTTGCTTTTCATTTCTTGAGTCACCGTGTGTGAACTCTCAGCAGTGAATGCAGTTCTTGGTGATGTAGTTTTTGGAATCATGCTCCCCCTATAATAAAGATCAACATTCTGTTGGTATGGGGTATTGTTTACTTTGTTCATTTTCTTGATTTCCAACTCATGACTCTCAAATCTTTCAATCAACCAGTCAACTGTCATTTCTGACATTGCTATTGTGTTTTTCAGAACCAGACCATAATACTGCCAATATTTCTCTTATGGTAGATATTCAAATAGCTTTTCAACTATCTCTTCTTCAGTAATTGTGATGCCATGTCTAGTAAGTTCTATCTTCAAATGGCATAACCGTTTAACCATGTTTAATACATTTTCATTTTTCATACATGAAAATAAGTCAAACTCCTTTTTTCAACAATCGTTTCTTGTTTTTCACAATCTCTTCTCCCCCAATACACTTCTTTTCTAGCTTGGTGAAGCATCTTGAATTTTTGTAGCTAATCAAGGAAATAATATCGTCTCGAACTGATTGGTGAAGCAAGGCTATACACTTTTGTTCGGCGATAAACATCTCATGTTCACTGTCACCCAAATTTTCAAAATATCCTCTTGTAACATCATAACCATTCTTGAAACACCTCCAGCTGTGGTAAGCAAAAGCCTTCAACCAACCATCAAATCTATTTGCCCAACGGTTGTAGTCTTCAATCGCCAACAATTTTGGTGGTTTATTATATGTTCCATAGGCGTTGTCGATGCTAAGAGAATCTGCGATCGCCTTTTTCGAGCTAGTATTGGTATTGGTGTTTGTATTTGTCGATGCATCTCTAGTGTTGTACGCAAAGATGTCGCTGAATGGTTTAAGAAATCGTCTCCCATTTTGAAGTACCTGAAAAGTTCAAACACTTAGAAAACTTTTCACAACTTTCAAAAATATGAAACTACTGTACTTGGATCGAATGGTGATCCGATCAAATGGTGATTCGATCGGATGACACAAGTAAGTAATGAACCAAGTGTCGGATAGCACAAGTGTCGGATGACACAAGTGTCGGATGGCACAAGTGTCGGATGACAAGTGTCGGATAGCAAGTATCGGATGACAAGTGTCGAATGGCTATCCGATCGGATGGTGATCCTATCGGATGGCCGTTCGATTGGGATGACTTGTGCTTTAAAACTTTAAACCACAAAACTTATCCGATCGGATGGTGATCCGATCGAACGAGTTTATGACGTCAGCAAGGATTAATGATCAGAATCTAGTCCAATCCGATCGGATTGCAATCCGATCGGATGAGTGACGTCATCTTGTGCGAAGAACTCGACATAGTTTTTGCTTGATTTGATTAAGTTTTAGTTCGAATTTTTCAATGAAACTTTGTAGGATTGTTCTATGTTTAATTCGGATTCGATTGATATCAAATTTACTCAATTTTGTCTATGAAATCTTGCTTAATTTTGAGTTTTTCCAGTTTTATGGTGTGAAAATATGAAAATTGCAGGAAATGAAGGAGAAGATGAAGAAATAGTCAAAATCTCCGGTGAGATTTGATAGAAATCGGCAGAAAATCGCTGAAAACTCGGTGAATTTGCTGTTGTTGTCTCTGATCCAACCTCCAGTGGCTCTGATACCACTTGTTAGGCCGTTTCGCAGGATCTGTTCGAGTAGAACGTGGTGGAATCGATCAGAATCGAGCTGCGGAATCCCTCGATAATGTAACACCCCAAAAAATGGGTTTGGTAATTTAAACCCGGTTAATATAAAGGAACGGGTAAAAATACCGTTAGGGGTAAAAGTGAACCCGTAAATGAATATTAACTAGGAATAATTAACCTAGTTGAATATTAGTATTGTTGGTATTAAACGAAGGGTTGTAGCCTTATTTAATTAAAACGAAACATGAGGGACCAAAGTGAACAACTTGAAAGTTGTTTTATTAAAAGAAAACAACACACACACATACACACACATCGTGTGTGTGTTCATCAACGAGCAGGGAAGGCTCCCATGGAGCCAAAACCCTAAACTTCATCAAATTCTCCAAATTAAAAGGCTAAACGAAGCCCAAATTCACAACCGAACATGAATTAACGATCACCTTCACAAGGGGATCATAAGGTATGTCATAAAACTTAGATTTGATGATCTTGTTTGAAGTGGGTTATGATCAATCCATGAATTTGTATGAAATTAAACATGTAGAGGTGTTAGAAACACCAAATAGAACTTGTGTTATGAATAATTTCAAGTAATTGGGTGATTTAGAATGAAACCCATTGCATGAGTGTGAAGATGATGATCATGATGAACTTGTAGATGTTATAGTGTGATCTTGTGATGTATAAGGTGTTATATGATAGACTGAGATAGATAAACTTGATGTGGAATTTATGATTATGAGATTTTGCTTGAATGTGATGGTTCATAAGATGAAATAGGGAAGAACAAGCTTAAAGCACTTGTACATTATGCTTAGAAAGTGATATGCGCACCAGGTGTTTGATGAAATGCTTAGGAGAAAATGATAAGTGAGATTGTATGCTAATAATGAATAAATGTATGTAGAATGTGATGATGATGTATTAGATAATAGATTTGTATAAGGAATGTGTTTTGAATGGATTACAAGTGGGAAATTAGTTTGATAAGATGATATGGCAAGAAACCTTCATTAAAAGGTATGTAAGCTCATGTATGCTAATAATGTTATGATGAATGTGATGACATGTACGGATAGGAGTCATGTCAATATGGACATAAGCATGGAAGGGAAACGGGCCAAGTCTAAACACGGAAGCTATGCTTGAACTCGGACGCACGAGGTAAGTGAACTCCGAACTTACCCTTTTGTTTGGTAATGTATTTATGATATATGGTAATGTATTTGGCCCCGCTTGCGGTATGCACATATAATGTATATATGTGTGGGCGCTCGGGGGGCAAAAGCAAAAGTGCACTAATTTTAACGTTATTTTACTAATTTCGTGAAAATAACGTTAAAAGAGGGGATGGTTAATCATGCATCATGTGGTGGCGTTGATAGCCGAAAGACAAGGGGGTACATGCACCAATTGGCGTTTGTCTCAATGGCTGAGTGTTATGTGCCTTATGTCCAAGGCTTGATGCAAAACCACAATCGAGCCGGGGGTCTCATTGGAAGCAGCCTCTCTATTCCTACGGGGTAGAGGTAAGGCTGTCTACATCCCACCCTCCTCAGACCCTACCTTAGCTTTTGCTATTGGTGGGATATACTGAGTATGATGATGATGATGATGATTGAATGTAATGTAAGAAGATATGAATCGATGTTATTACTAAGTTAACTTTTAGTGGAAATGGGTCGGAAGTGGTTAAGAAAGAGATTCAATTAAGTTTGGGTAAGAAAGGGAACTTACATAATGAATTATGCATAAAGATGAATTAAGGAGTTATACATGTAGAATGTAAATTGTAAGTACGTGTATGAATAGAAAGTGAATACATGCTTGAGTGGGTATTTAATTATATGCTTGAATGAATAAGATGAGTTATGTGTATTCGAGGACATGTTCTTATGAAGGGAAGCTAATGATACTAACCGTTTTTCTATTAAGAATTAATGTGATGTATAGGCTTGTTAACAATGGAGGTGAAGGTTGACTCCGAAATCCGATGTGAGTGATCGAATGGATGGATGAAGGGGCTAGTAATAGAGAAAGCATGATATGTTGATGCCTTATTATGTATATGTTAAGATTTTGTACTTTGTCACCGGTTGCTAATGATGTGATTGAATGTGGTGACTGCAGTCTGTATAGGTTTAAGGATGTTTCATCAAGAAGTGTACGCGGTTGAAGATCGAGTCAAGACATGGATTGTACGTGGGTGTGTATGTGGTCACTTAATTTGATATAAGAATGTTAGTTTTTGATTAATTTATAAAAAGGGATTAATGTATTTAAGTGAAAGAAAGAATATCATGAAAGAAATTTTAGGTATGTACTTTCCGCTGCAAATTAAGGGTAAGAATGTGTTAGGGCATTACAGATAATGTTTGAGAATTAACAACGACAATATCAACGCTTAACATGTCTGATTTCATTGATTGATGGTGAAAGTACAGAAGATCCAGATGAAAGTCAGACAGACAGAGCTTCGCCTCTCAAATCAGCAAAAGGTCCTAAATAACTAGCACTAACCTACTATTTATAGGCAATCAGGGAAGGAGATAGTGTCACCCGGTCGGATGGTCATCTGATCGGATGGCCATCCATTCGGATGACACAAGTCGTCAGACGGATTTCACTTTAACAGTTTCGCGTCGTTCCCGGATTTGTCTAGACAAACAAATACATACAAGTACATACATATACAAAAATACACAAACAGGAAAAAATTCAAGACTCGATGCAGACGAAAGCTACAGACATATGTACTAACATTAAAACTAACCCTTTTTTAGTACTAATGTTGGAAAAAGTGTGTTTTTGTCTTCCTTTTGAATTTACAAGACCAAATGAGCTCAAACAAACAAAAGGAACAAATATACAGCCAAAAACCAACATAAATACAAAGAAATGGAATAAACTTGACATGCCCGACCCCTCGGCAGCATCCCCCAAGCAAAAATAAGGCAACAGAGGACTAACCATGGGGCCGTGCCCACTAGACACGAGAGCGTGGTCAGATGCCTGCAAAAAGACAAAGTCGTAGAAGTTTCTACGCCCACCACGGGGGCGTGCCCAACTCAAATGGGGCGTGGCCAATGCAAAGATACGCAGAATCTTGCAAAATATTCATAGTACAGATATAATTCTGACCACGGGGTCGTGCCCACTAAACACGGGGTCGTGTGGGACCATCTGCTGATAAATGCATTTTATGAAGGAAGAGAACAGGCTGGCCACAGGGCCGTGGCCAGAGCCCTGTGCAAGCTATAAATAGTGGTGCTTGGTTCACTTCAAAGGCATCCCTTGGCAAACTACTACTCTCCCACTTTGCCACCACTCTATGACCACTACACCACCAACACCCACCACCATCATCCATCATCCATCTTTAGAGTGTGTAGTAGTCTAGGGATCCAAGATTGATAGTAAGAGTTCTTACCAATCAAAGGCCATGTTTGGTTAAGCCTCTTACATCACTTGGTGAAGACTAGTCTTTTATGTATTACTTATGATTTTTAATCTTTCGGCACTTTTTATTTGGTTTTGTATTAATGACTTTAATAACTAGTTTCTTATGTTGAAGGTGAATTTTCTTTATCATTTGTCCGTGGTGTCTTGGGGTTACTTTACTGTCTATATAAAGTAAAAGATTGCACCATTCATATCTCTACGGTCTATATAGAGAGATATGTTGGCTACCTGGTCGGGGGTTAAGAGAATGATTTAGTAAGCTTCTTGCCTTGTTCAATGTATAGATCCTGCAAGGACCTGGTTCAAGCTTACTAGGACCTCTTTCAATACCCACTGGTATTGAATGGGAGGGGTGCGAATGGCTTGAACCCCTCATATGTAAACTACTATTAATACATTAAACTGGCTACTTAGGATTGTATCCCTGCTGACTCAAACCACTTAGCCGAGGGTAACGTCACCTTCAAAATAGGGGCCTACCACTTTTCGCATTAATAACTTAATTAATTATCTTTCAATATTCTGACCCTTTGAGATTGTATCCTTGCTGACTCAAACCACTGAGTTGAGGGTAACGTCACCTTCAAAAGAGGGGCCTAGTTCTATAACTAAGATAATCTATTAAAAAAGTCTGAAAGTGCAAAAATCATCAAAGGATACATTAAAGGCGAGTCGGATCCAAGTGATTCATCTTGTCTATCTATTTTTATTTCTACGTTTTTAGTTTTTATTTTCATGTTTAAAACCTTTTCTCAAAAATTTAGATTGATTAGACGTTGACGATAAATCGGTACTAAAAGCTCTTCTGTCCTTGACGACCTCGATATCTTACCAACGCTATACTACGCTCACGATGGGTGCACTTGCCCATGTGTGTTTTTAGTGTTAGTAGAATATCGTGTTTTATAAATTTAAAACTTGACTAATGCGTAAAATGGGCTTAAAATATCAATAAAATCATATCACGCTTCGCACACACCAAGTTTTTGGCATCGTTGCCGGGGAAAGAAGGATTTTAAGAAAGTTAGGAATCAACGGCCTAATTATTTTTTCTTATTTTGCTATTTTTTTAGGATTTTTTTAATTTTTAGTTTTTGCAGACTTCAGCACGGGTCATGCTGAGCCAGACACGGGGCCGTGTCCATCTTTGTTACTGGCAATCCTGTTGTAAGTCAGACAGTAGCTGGCCAAACTCTAGTTACTGAAAACAGAACCGTATGATCCCGACGGTTGGTAATTTCTGACAAAAACATGAGCGATATTGATTATTTTTACTTTCGCTCCTCTTACGGTGAATAGTGTCAAATATGTTGTGGATTTCATAAATATTTAGAATGTTACTTTCTAAATTACACTCCCCACTATTTAGACATATCGTTTCCCTATAACCTTAAGATGGGCGAAAGTAAAAACGACCCCTATCTCTCCCCCGAATGCCCTCAACCATTTCTTTTAGATGACATAACTTCCGAAGAATTATATCAGCTCGAAGAAATAAGTCTCCAAAAATTAAAAGAGCTTGAGATGAAAACGAGTTATTCATCACAAGACAACAATCAAGGAGAATTATTGGGGTCGCATTCGGATTCTAACAACATCGTCGATATCGAAAGCACCTCTAACTCTTGTGAGGACATGAGTGATAGTCGTCCCTGTATCGATTGTGCCGTGAAGGACTCTCCATCGGTCTCCGCCGATGCGTTCATAGACCTGAGCGATTCGACATATACCTTCTTTAACGAGAGACCGGATAAGGGGAATAAAGGTTGGTTTCGCCCACCAGTATTTAGCTTAGGTTTTACCCTTTCCGATAACCTCTTGTGTTCTGTTTAAATCAAGAGCAATTAAGGTACCTTAGGCACTTTGGTGTTGTTCCCTCCAGTAAGGAACTGCCTGATCCGGACAAAATCCTTAAAAATAAGACGAAACTTCATAAAACTCTATAGCCACGGGGCCGTGTCCATGTCAACACGCTCCGTACCCACCTCAAAATTGACCACGAGGTCGTGTCCAGGCCAACACGCCCCGTGTTCAGAATACGGACAAAATGTGTAAGAATCTTCTTTGACCACGTGGCCGTGTCCAGCCGACATTGGCCGTGGTCAGCGTGCTGTCGTTTTCTATAAAGTCAGCATGATTCCTGCACATTTGGACCCATTCCAAAGACCAATATTTGCTGGGATCTTCGCACATACCTTACAAGTTATATTCCAAAGAAGGTTCTCAACAACCATCTTGTCTTTACCACTTTTCTCTCTTGCCTTCTTCTCCAAAAACTCCTCAAACCTCCATTAAAGCTTGAAACTTCCATTGCTCCAAGCTTTATTGTGATATTTGCTAGGTTTTTAACCAAGGAATCTTATTAAAAAATAAGTTTTATAACACTGTTTTAAGTTATTTATGCTCAGAAATGTCTCAAAGTTCAGAAAAATAATTTAATACAATAAGATTCCTTAATTAAAAAATCTGCATAATGGTGGCTATGGGGCCGTGCCCAGCAGACACGGGGCCATGGCCGGAGTTACTGTTTCATTAATTTGAACTTTTCGACTTTTTTTCTTAGAATGTCGAGCCAGAACAGTAGAACATCTTCAGCTCACTCAAGAAACAATCGACGGGGAAGAAGAACCTCGGTGGAAGACTCCTTGGTCAACTATGTGTACGCCTTAAGAGAAGCCATTGATGAGATGACATCAGTGGAGGAAGCCTTGATTGACCGTATTAACCATTTGTCGGTGGAGTTAGAGGGTTTCCTCCAAGAAGTCAACCTTTTGCACCAAAGGTTGAAAAATTCTTGCTTCACCTCCTATGGTGCCAATCGTCACACAAGGAGGGTGGAATGTCATGCCAGAAATCATTATTCCAGCCGAGTGGAATGTCATGGCTCTAGAGCCTTCTCTAAACATACTACACGGGGTTCCGGTAGCCATTGCGCCTCCCCCACAAGACATTGTGCAGAATGAGCCCGCCTTCTTTCTCCCTAGGGAGATAGAGGAATGGCTCAATGACATTTGAGGGACATCCTCCGGTTTCGAGTTCTAAAAGCCCTTAAGCACTGGAAAGTCATTTCCGGGTTTTTGTCATTCTTATAATGTATGACATTTAGGGTATAACTCCTTAGTGATTTAGATTTCCTGCATTCTATGACCTATCTATCTTAGGACCTTTGTAGTTTTTCATCTTTAGCAACTTTATTTTTTTTTTTAGGATCTATGTACTTGGCACTTTTAGATGAATGATGGTTTAAATTATCAAATGGTGTTTGGATGATGTTATAATGGTTAAACACACTCGAAAAGGTGGAGGTTACCAAGGGAACGTTAAAACCACGCCACATGCACGAAAACAGAGCCTCCCGACAATTTTCCAGCATTACAGCAAGTTCAGCACGGGGTCATGCTCAACCCAACACGCCCCGTGCACAGGCTCTGCAAAAATTTGCCCAGTTCAGGTAACTGGACACGGGGCCGTGCTCACTGAACACCCCCCGTATCCAGCCTTCTGTTAAATTATGTTACTAGTGATCTGACCACGGGGTCGTGCCCGGACCAACACGGGGTCGTGGCCAGACGCCCAGTAACATAAAATTTTGTTTTTTTATCACCTTTTACACATTCAATCAACATAAAAACTTATTTTTGGGACACATTGAGGACAATGTGTAATTTAAGTGTGTGGGGGGGGGGGATGCTAAAACCTTGAATCTTGCAAGTCCTAATAACAAGCGTTACACAAAACTCTATTGGAACCGCTAATCACCCCATTTTTTTTCAAAAAAAAAATCATTTTTTTACTTGTCTTAGTTTAATTTGGGAATAACAAGTTCTAAAAGGTTATATTTTTACAAATTTACAAGCGATAGCGTCATGATAAAAAGAACCAAATAAGAAAATTATGAAAAGGCATAACAAATCTAATAAAAATTTGATTATATATACTTGATCACATTATAAACCCATTCCCACAACAAGTGAGTTTTGAGCCTTTATTGAGCATACAAACATATATCTTTAAACTAAATGCTCATTTTTTGTTTCTTGTGTGAATAGCCGCTTGGTTCTTACGACTCTAGAACTTGCCACGACGATACATTCCCGGTCCTTACCAACTTGAAGCCAAGTAAGTAAATGATGGAGGCATTAGGACTAACCTATTTTCCTTTCAACACCATTATTTTTCAATTTTTTTATCACTGATGTGTGCAAAATGCAACATATAAATTACATCAAATGAGGCATAAAACTAACCCCTTTTTTAGTACTAATGTTGGAAAAAATTTGTTTTTGTCTTCCTTTTGAATTTACAGGACCAAATGAGCTTAAACGAGCAAAAGGAACAAATATACAGCAAAAACCAACATAAAAACAAAGAAAAGGAATAAACATGACATGCCCGACCCCTCAGCAGCATCCCCAAAAGCAAAAGCAAAAGCAAAAACAAGAAACAGAAGACTGGCCATGGGTCGTGCCCACTACACACGGGGTCGTGGTTAGGTGTCTGCAGAAAGGACAAAGTTGTGGAAGCTTCTACGCCCACCACGGGGGCGTGCCCAGCTCAGCACGGGGCGTGCCCAGCTCAGGACGGGGTGTGGTCAACGCTAAGATACGCAGAATCTTGCAAAATATTGGTAGTACAGATACGCTTCTGCCCACGGGGCCGTGCCCAGCGAACACAGGCCGTGTGGAGCCCTATGCTGACAAAAGCAATTAATGAAGGAAGAGAAAGAGATGGCCACGGGGGCATGTCCGTAGGACATGGGGCCGTGGCCGGGCTTCTGTTCAGGCTATAAATAGGGGTGCTTGGCTCATTTCAAAGGCATCCCTTGGCAAACCACTATTCTCTCACTTTGTCACCACTCCACCACCACTACACCACTAACACCCACCACCATCATCCATCATCCACCTTTAGAGTGTGTAGTAGTCTCGGGATCCAAGATTGATAGTAAGAGTTCTTGTTAATCAAAGGTCATGTTTGGCTAAGTCTCTTACATTACTTGGTGAAGACAAGTCTTTAATGTATTACTTTTGATTTTTAATATTTTCGCACTTTTTATTTGGTTTGTATTAATGACTTTAATAACTAGCTTCTTATGTTGAAGGTGAAACTTCTTTATCATTTGTCTGTGGTGTCTTGGCATTACTTTACTGTCTATATAAAGTAAAAGATTTACACCATTTATATCTCTACTATCCATATAGAGATATGTTGGCTACCTGGTCAGGGGTTAAGGGAATGGTTTAGTAAGGTTCTTGCCTTGTTCAGTGTATAGATCCTGCAAGGACCTGGGTCAAGCTTACTAGGACCTCCTTCAATACCCATTGGTATTGGATGGCGGGGGTGCGAATGGCTTGATCCCCTCATATGTAAACTACTATTAATACATTAAACCAGCTACTTGGGATTGTATCCCTGCTGACTCAAACCACTTAGCCGAGGGTAACGTCACCTTCAAAAGAGGGGCCTACCACTTTTCGCATTAATGACTTAATTAATTATCTTTAAATATTTTGACCCTTTGGGATTGTATCCTTGCTGACTCAAACCAGTAGTTTGAGGGTAACGTCACCTTCAAAAAAGAGGGCCTACTACTATAACTAAGATAAGCTCTTCAAAAGTGTAAAAGTGTGGAAATCATCAAAGGATACATTAAAGGCGAGTCGGATCTAAGTGATTTATCTTGTCTATCTGTTTTTATTTTATTTTTATTTCTGCATTTTTAATTTTATTTTTCATGTTCAAAATCTTTTTCTCAAAAAAATTTAGATTGATTAGACGTTGAGGATAAACCGGTACTAAAATCTCTTGTGTCCTTGGACGACCTCGGTATCTTACTAAAGCTATACTACGCTCACGATGGGTGCACTTGCCCAGGTGTGTGTTTAGTGTTAGTCGAATATCGTGTTTTATAAATTTAAAACTTGACTAATGTGTAAAATGGGCTTAAAATATCAAGAAAAACATATCACGCTTCACACACACCAAGTTTTTGGCGCCGTTGCCGGGGACACAAGGATTTTAAGAAAGTTAGGAATCAACGGCCTAATCATTTTTCTTATTTTCTATTTTTTTTTTTTTGGATTTTTCTTAATTTTTCAGCTTTTGCTGGACTTTAGCACGGGGCCGTGCCCGCTGAACACGTCCCGTGCCCAATCTTTGTTACTGGCAATCCTGTTTTAAGTCAGACAGTAGCTGAACACGGGGCCGTACCCACTGAACTCGTCCCCGTGTCCAAACATCAGTTACTGAAAATAGAACCGTAAGATCCCAACGGTTGGTAATTTCTGACACAAACATGAGTGATATTGATTATTTTTACTTTCGCTCCTCTTATGGTGAGTGGTGACAAATATGTGATGGATCTCATAAAGATTTAGAATGTTACTTTCTAAATTACACTCCCCACTATATAGACCCATCGTTTCCCTGTAACCTTAAGATGGGCGAAAGTAAAAACGATCCATATCTCTCACCCGAGTGCCCTCAAACATTTCTTTTAGATGACATAATTTTAGAAGAATTATGCCAGCTCGATGAAAAAATTCTCCAATTATTAACAGAACTTGAGATGGATACAAGTTTTCCATCGCAAGACAACAATCAAGGAGAATTATTGGGGACGCATTCGGAATCTAACAACATCGTCGATACCGAAAGCACCTCTAACTTTTATGAGGACTTGAGCGATAGTCGCCCCTGTATCGATTGTGCTGTGAAGGACTCTCCATCGGCCTCCGCCGATGCGTTCATAGACCTGAGCGATTCGACATATATCTTCTTCAACGAGAGCCCGGATAAGGGGAATAAAGGTCGGTTTCGCCCACCGGTATTTCGCTTAGGTTTTACCCTTTCCGATAACCTCTTGTGTTCTTGTCTAAAGCAAGGTAAATTAAGGTACCTTAGGCACTTCGATGTTGTTCCGTCCAGTAAGGAACCGCCCGATCAGGACAGATTCCTTAAAATAAGACGCAACTTTATAAAAACTCTCTAGCCACAGGGCCGTGTCCAGGTCAACACGCCCCATGCCCGCCTAAAAATTTACCACGGGGTCGTGTCCAGGCCAACACGCCCTGTGTTCAGAATACGGACAAAATGTGTCAGAGTCATGTTTGACCACGGGGTCGTGTCCAGCCGACACGGGGCCGTGGTTAGCGTGCTGTCGTTTTCTATAAAGTCAGCATGATTACTGCACGTTTGGACCCATTCCAAAGACCAAGATCTGCTGGGATTTTCACATATACCCTACAAGGTATATTCCAAAGAAGGTTCCCAACAACCATCTTGTCTTTAACACTTTTGTCACTTGCTTTCTTCTCCAAAAACTCCTCAAAACCTCAATTAAAGCTTGAAACCTCCATATTTTTAAGCTTTATTGTGATATTTGCTAGGTTTTTAACCAAGGAATCTTATCAAAAATAAATTTTATTACATTGTTTTAAGTTATTTCTGCTAAGAAATGTCTCAAAGTTCATAAAATAATTTAAAACTATAAGATTCCTGAGTTCAAAAATCTGCAGAATGGTGGCCACGGGGCCATGCTCAGCGAGCACGAGGCTGTGATCGGAGTTACTGTTTCATTATTTTGAACTTTTTGGCTTGTTTTCTTAGAATGTCGAGCCAGAATAGCGGAAGCTCTTCAACTCACTCGAGAAACAGTCGCAGGGAAAGAAGGCCATCGATAGAAGAAACCCTTGTGCGTTATGTAATGGTGCTAAGAGAGGCACTCGATGAGATGACATCCGTGGAGGAAGTCCAAATTGACCGTATCAACTATCTAACGGTGGGACTAGAGAGTAGCTTCCAAGAAATCAACTTTTTGCACCAAAGGTTGAACATTCTTGCAATGCCGCCTATGGAACCAATCTTCCGACAAGAAGATTGGAACTTGGCATAAGAAGTTATTAATCCTACCGGATGGGACGACATTCCCCCGGAACCTCCTCTAGACGCCTTACAAGAGGTTCCGGTTGAAGTCGTGCCTCCTCCACATGAGGAAGACAATGAACCCGCTTTCCTTCTCCCCCGGGAGATAGAGGAGTGGCCTAACGATGTGTGAGGGGCACTCTCCGGAAAGAAGTTCTAAAAGCCTTATTCAACCGAATAATTCAATTTTCGGGATTTTGTTGCTCTTATAATAAAAACATATAGGCTATAACTTCTTTGTGGTTAAAAATTTCTTGCATTCTATGACCTACTTATTTACCTTAGTTTTTAATATGTACTTTTTAATTTTTAGGAACTATGTATCTCACTCTTGAATGAATGATGGTTTAAAATTATTGAATGGTGTTTGGATAGTGTTGTAATGGTTGAATACACTCGAAAAGGTGGAGGTTACCATGGGAACGTTTAAAACCACACCCCATGTGTTAGTGCATATGTCTTTTGACTTCGTCTTATGTCTTGTATCGAGTCATGTATCTAGAATAGATAGACCACGACGCGTTGTACGAAAGAAATGGGAAACAGACCCGAACCAGCCACCCCTCACGAAGTGGATAGGCCACCTCGCACGAGGTGACAATTTCGTGAGGTCTGGCCAGTTCGTGCTTTCTGGCAGTTCGTGCTTTCTGGCGGTTTGGTTCTTTCTGGCCAGTTCGTGCGGTCTGGACTTGTCTGGTTCGTGCTGCCTGGTGTTCCCTATATATATGTGGTCTTGGGTCTTCATTTGTAATATTCTGATTCCGGAGACGAAGTGCTGCCGAAGTGTCGAACGATCTGTAAACACTATCAAATCAATACAATCGACAGTTAAAGTGATTCTAAGTGTTAATCAAGCTGCTATAACATCAATACGTCTGATTCCGCCTTTCGTATTGATCGAGAACTTTTCTGAACGACTCGTTAGGTCAAATCTCTGATCCTACAAGTGGTATCAGAGCTCAGGAGGAAGTGTTCTTAGCATTTCAGCTTGTTTTCACGGATAAAACTTCTTTCTACTCATTCTTATACACTTTTCATCAAATTCACCAAGATTTCACGGTTAAAATGACCTGATTTCGTGTTATAACTTGTAAAACATCATTTTGAACAATCCGTGAACAAATCAGTACCAAATTCAACCTAAAACTTGATAAAAATGACAAAATCATGAACTTTTGGACTTAGAATTCTCAAACGAGGTGGATATTCATTCAAATCGTTTGAATTTTGAATCAACCGCGTGAAAAAATTTCAGATCGTGTGAAAATTATCCAGGTCGTTTGGAATTGGACTCCAGGTCGCACGAGTTGGTTCAGGTCGTTTGAAAGTTGGACCAGGTAGTGTGAGATTAAGCCAGGTCGCTTGAAACTCAAGTCAGGTCACACGGATTGAATTCCAGTTCGTTTGAAATTATGTCCAATCAGATCGCGTGAATTTTGTTCGTTTGAATTCCATGTGCTTTGACTGAATACTTGTCTCGGCCCAATGAATATTGAATTTGATTAATTGTTATCGGCCCAATCATCATACAACAACAATTAATCCATTTCATGCATGCTCATGTGATTTAGTTGAAAGGATCAATAAAACTTTATCAAGAATTAAAGTTGTCGGCCATTATATTTGAATACATGTGATAAAGTGATAGCCATTATATCATTCACGTGATTACCTTGATAGATACAACCACTAATCTTGGAAGTTGGGCATATTCAAATTAGTCAAATATGCGTATTGAAGGTCCAATTATATTCAAATTCACTAACATTTATTTACATAAAATTGAATTCAGGTCTCACGGTTTGAAACTTCGGGTCGCACGGTTTGATCAGTCAAAATCCCAGATCGTACGGTTTGAATCCAGATTGAATGAATTGAACTCTCAGATCGTTTGAAGGTTACTAGACCGCACGAATTCATACGGATTTGAAATATCAGCTTTTGAAATATCAGCTCGTTTATAACTCCAACTCGTTTGGAGTGATTTCAGTTTGTACAGTTTGAGGATTTCCAGCTCGCGTGACATTCCAGATTGTTTGAAATCGATAGTTTGTGAATTTAAAAAAAAACTGAAACATGGATTCTGAATTTTACAACGCATTTGCTACCCCGATCACTATGGCTCAGAACGTGAACTTAGATAATGAAATGGGCACCATGCAAAAACGCCTAAACTCATGAATATCGAGGAGTATAGTGGATGGGAGGAATGTTTCGAAAATTGGGTTCAAGCGAATCACTTAGAGGCGTGGGAATGTGTTGAAGAACAATATGTTAGACCGATTGATGAATACGGAGAGATTGTTGCTATTAAAGATTTAGATGAAAAAGAGAAAAAGAAATACAAAAGTGAAAAGATGATGATCAGTATATTGCAACAAGCCATTAAGGAAGACATCTTAATCTTATTGCAACACAACGGAAGTGCACACTCAATGTGGAAAGCAATAAAAACGAAGTTTGTTGGAAGTCTAGACATGATCAAGAACAAAAAATCGCTTTTGAAGAAAGAATTTGATCTATTTCATGCATTGAAAACTGAAAACACCAAAATTATTATAGAAAGATATTGCAATTTGGTGGTTAACATGAAGCGATTGGATATCAAGAAAGATATAGAAGAATGGGTGGAAAAGTTGGCCGATGCGTTGCCACAAGATGTTTGGGGCACGTATCTTATGATTTTGAAGAATAATGGTGAATTTGCGAATCTATCGCTGAGCAAGTTTATTGAAAAACTCGAAGTTCAAGAGATGGAACAATGGAAGATGGCAAAAATGAAGAATTCTAATGGTGAACAGGACATTCGTTTGTACTACAAAGGAAGTACGATTGATAAGACCAACATTGCACCAAAGATCGAAACTGCATTTAACGCAAACAGTTCTTCTGGAAGGTCATCTCAAGGATCAAACAACAATAATGGATTCTCTTCATATCCATCATTTGATCCAAATTTTTCAGCAACCAATTCTAAACCGCAAAGCTCAAACAACAATAATGGCCAAGTACTACAATGCAACATTGCATTACATCTTCAGAATGGTCAGAATTTCTCGGAAGAGGTTGCTAAAGGTCATATGTCTTTATTGGTGACCGTATTAGAGTCTTACGAAAGTTTAGTAGCCGGAAGGATTGGTAATCCAATGTTGACCAAAGAGGATTACGATCAGATTGATGCTGAAGAAATGGAACTAATGGATATAAAGTGGTGTATGGCTAGTGTGTTGAGAAGAGCTGAGAAGTTTAAACAGATCACTAGAAGAGATGATTTTCGTGATGCTGGAACTTCACCTTTAGGTTTTGATAAATCTTAAGTTACTTGTTTTTGTTGTAGGGAGAAGGGGCACTTTAAGCGAGAATGTACAAATCGCGAAGCAAGTGGAGCTCAAAATCCATTCGGCAACAATGATTATCATCGAAAAGCGATTTATCATCAAATTGCTCTACAGCCACATCAACAACAATCGCCACAAACTTCACACGCTAGGAAGGATCTGATCGAAGAGCCATCAAAGAAAGCTTATCTAGTTCATCAAGAAGATGAAAGAATTCCAGAAGGTTTTAATTGGGATCATTATGATCCTAACAGAACTTCAGATTCTAAAGCATTTGTTGCTCAAATTTTTGAAGATTCAACTGCTGAAGATGAAATAGTGTATGCATATTACGAATCTCAGCAATTCAGTCCTAAAAAGAAAGAAGAAGAACCAGTTTCAACAGAAGAGGCTTTCGAAAAAGCACCAATCTTTGATCACTCATCAGATGAAGAGAGTGATGATGACAGTGAAGAAATTCGAAAACTTGAATATTATAAAAGAGAATTTTCACCTTGTAGGTATAATTTGTATTTTGCAGGTAAAATGGAAGAGATCAAAGAAAGACAAGCTGCAAAAAAGAAGAATCATAAGGCAGCAACTGTTGAAGAAAAGGTCAAACCTGAAGAAAATGTTCGAGTAGTAAAGAAGCAGGTTAAAGAAATTCCAGCTATAAAGGTTGAGAAGGAAGCAGATACCTGAGAAGTGTGAAAATTGTGATACTGTGAAAAGGCACAACAACAAATTGATTCATAACATGAACAGGCTGAAAGAATCTTATGATGTTTTAAACAAAGCTATGAATCAATATAGCAAGTCAAGCAATGAACAAGATATAGCTATGAAGACACTCAATGGAGCGTTCAAGACGAAGTAGAAAATCATCAATCAGTACATTGAGAAATGTGCTGAACTTGAACAAAAATTGGAAACTCAGAGGATAGAAACTGAGAGGGTAAACAGGTTATTGAAAAGTTATTCATGTGCTTCTTATGTGATTGACGGGATTTACCCTACAGTAGAAGGCATGGAAGCGTTTGAAGAAAAGAAATCTGAAGTAAAGAATACTGGTAAGAAACATAGTAGCAATTATACAAAGTGTCCACCTCCGCTTGAAGAAGGATATTCTCCACGAAATCCTAATTCAGAAAGAGTCAAAAAGGCAACCAATTTAAAGTGGGAATCTGAACCATCAGATGGATTGCCAGATAATATTGACGCCACATTCACTGCATCTAACACTGATCAACAATCTGAGTTGATTAAGAAAGTGGTGGATCATGTGTTAGATAAAGATGAAACCGAGGAGTCAAAGTCTGACACTTCAAGTCCAACAGTTGAAAAGGGCAAAAGGGTTTACAATAATGATTTTCTGATATCAAAAAATAATTTGAATGACGAAACATTCAAAGTAGCATATACTTTGAATGACTCCGACAAATTATATTCTGATGAAGAATTTCCAATAAGAAGTGTACAAACTGAACATATTAAAAAGGTTTTCAAATTAACAGAAATTAATATTTCTGAAATAAAAGATAAAAATCTTTCTGAAAAACCTAAACAATGCACTTCAAGAGTTCAACAAAGGTTAAACAAGAAAAAAGGTTTTGGTCCAAATCACCATAAGAAACCAAATCACAAAAATAATTTCTAAAAGAAAGGATTAGGTTTTATTCCAAAAGAAAATGAAAAATATGTTAAAGATTTTAAATCGAAGGTTTTTTTTTGTATCAGGAACATCTTCTGAAGAAGAAAAAGAGACTTTATTCAGAAAGCAGACGAACAAAGAATTCCTTGCTAAGAAGCAAGAGGGAATGAAGAATGATGTTGCTCAGAAAAAGGAGACAAGAACATGTTACCAATGCAAAAAAGTTGGTCACATCGCCTGGAACTGTCCAATGGCAACCAACACACAACAGGGAGTGTCTTCTAAACTCAAAGAAAAAGTTGTTGATAAAACTGAACCACCAACTGAAAAACTTAAAATGTTTAAAAATTCAACATATGAAGTTGGTGAATGTTCTAAAAGGTTTTACAAAAGAAGAGTGAATCTTAACAACCAAATGTGGGTTGTTAAGAAATCAGAGATTAAATCTGGCGATGAGTTTGTTTCTTCGGAAGCAAAGGAGCCACTTTCTGGCGATGAATCTGACTCGTCAAAGTCAGAGGAGCCACAAGTTGAGCTAAAAAGAGAAAAGTCAGTTCCGCCAATGGATGACGTCAACTTTCCATCATTGCGGGCTGCAAATTTAAAATCAAAAGTTGGAAAAGTAGAGATTTCGAATCAATTCTATTCTGAAAAGAAAGAATTTGATGTCGAAAAAGCGTTTAATGGCAAAGTGAAACATATATTTGGTAAAATGGTCGATGGTAGGGCAAAAGGAGTAAAAGAATTTTATGAATCAAAGAGGAGAACTTACACACCGAGTGAAAATAACTCGGATGCACCAAAGGCTGGTCAGGCTTGGGTGTCAGCATTCTTTGTTTGAAATCCTGACTTGCCGGAACTCCCAGGTTGGTAATTGGGGAGTAGGAATCGGCATCTTTCTTGAGAAATTCACAACTGTCATATTTCGGCTTACAAATAGTATTGGTGATAAGAACTTACTAGTGGTTAATCAAGGTCATTAAGTTGAACTTGATTTAACTTTCATACAAGTGGTTAAAGAAAAGGAAAGTGAACTTACAAGTGGTTGAAAGAACAAAGTGATGAATGAATCCCCATGATGTGTGAAATAAACAAAACTAATTTTCCGGAAAAACCATTTTGATTAAAACAAACTTAAGTGTTTTGAAATCATAATGGGAAAATAGTTTGTTGTCAGGGCAAGTTCTGATTGTTTACACCAAGTGGATGGCGAATTAAAGCAATTCACATCAGTTTGTCATTTTATTTGTACAGTTTATTGCTTTTACTTTCAAATTTTCCCGGAAAATCAAAAATTGAAACATATTTTTTATTTTAGGGGGAGTAAAAAATTTAGAAAATTTGAAATGATGATAAAATCTAAAAACCAAAAACATCGAAAAAATCAAAATCAGTTTTGTTGTGAAAAAGAGGAAATGATAGTACATCAGTAGACAATCACAGTACGCTAAAGAATTGGAAAGTTAAAATGTGATAAACGGTCTCACTGATGATATGCCAGTAGGTTTTTACACGCTTAGTAGATTGTTTTCGAGATATAAACCTAAATATCAAATACTTACTTATCTCGTGGGGAACATCTCTCGGATGTATAGGTAACCCCTGAAATCTTGTTTGAAGGGCTTTCTATTTCTGACATACTAGGTCTTTGTGCGTGATGATATATGGGGTATTATACCAGGACTTCTGATTTTGCGGGAGCAATAGCCTAGTCCTCGTATAATACTCTGCACTGCTTTTAATCATAAAGCTCACCCTCAGCATAAAAAATGATGAAACATTGAAAAATGCTAATCATGTGCTGTTGAAAAAAAGATCCCAAAACGGGACACACCTAAGAGTCGAGCCATCATCTCTCTGTCTGAACGGAAGTCCTAACCTGAGCTCTCATGGCCTCGCATTACCCCGTTTACAGATATCATTAGTGTACATTCACCTGTAAGACTTAATATAGGAGTCTGGATACGGGAGTATATTCTGAGGTGGGACACGCGAATAAGTTAAGTCCATTAAAACACTAATCTCATATCTCGAATCAATTGAACTTTGTGTGAAAATTTAAGTGGATCAGTATACTGACAATCTAAGTGAATCGTTTAGATCTTAAAGTGTTTAATGCTCAACGGTACTAGTGATTTCTCAAAAACTTATATGATCCTCTTATACAAACTCACAAAAAGATGTCTGTATATAGTTTATTTCCCAAAATCCAAAAAGATTTTCAGTGTGTTTTAGCATAAAATGTTGAAAATGCAAAAAGATTTTATTTCATCTTATTTTCGACAACTGATGTTGGAAAGTTGATTTTCAAAATTCCAAGTGCTGAACATGATGAACAACAGGGTTGGGAGAGTTTGTTTGAAATGAGAAATAAATTTGAAATGAGTAAATGGTTCATTAATTTGAAACCAAATTTGTTTTTACAAGTGAATAATCAGAGTTCATCTATGTTAAAATTGTCTATCTTGCAAATGTGTCTAGATGATTAGACTATGAATGTTTTTAAAATGAAAAACCTTATGTTTTGGGTAGAGTATGTGCAGGTAAAAAGCTAGGTTTTGAATCCTGAGGACTTTCCGCATAAACGTATGCAGATTAGAGCCAGGTTTCCAATCCAAAGCTTGCAGATAATGAATTCCAGACTGCGATCCCAGCTTATCGAAAGGGGGAGTCTGAAGACGTTAGAGCCAGATTCAGATCTTGGAATAGCATTTGAGAAAGAAGCTGCTAATGCTGATGAGCTTAAGGAATCAAGAGATCTGATCAAGAGAATTCGAAGAGTAAGGTTGAGATTCTGGAAGAGTAAGAGAGAGATTGAAGGATGCTTACAGATAAAGATACTTTGGAGAGAGCGAGAAGACCGATCAAGAATGAAGACTCAATACACTGAAGATTCGTCAACATCCAAGGGGGAGTTTGTTAGTGCATATGTCTGTTGACTTCGTCTTATGTCTTGTATCGAGTCATGTATCTAGAATAGATAGACCAGGACGCGTTGTACGAAAGAAATGGGAAACAGACCCGAACCAGCCACCCCTCACGAAGTGGATAGGCCACCTCGCACGAGGTGACAATTTCGTGAGGTCTGGCCAGTTCGTGCGACCTGGCAGTTCGTGATTTCTGGCAGTTCGTGCTTTCTGGCGGTTTCATGCTTTCTTGCCAGTTCGTGCGGTCTGGACTTGTCTGGTTTGTGCTGCCTAGCGTTCCCTATGTATATGTGGTCTTGGGTCTTCATTTGTAACATTCTGATTCCGGAGACGAAGTGCTGCCGAAGTGTCGAACGATCTGTAAACACTATCAAATCAATACAATCAACAGTTAAAGTGATTCTAAGTGTTAATCAAGCTGTTATAACATCAATACGTCTAATTCCGCCTTTCGTATTGATCGAGAACTCTTCTGAACGACTCGTTAGGTCGAATCCCCGATCCTACACCATGCACAAAAACAGAGCCTCCCGACAATTTTCCAGCATTACAGCAAGTTCAGCACGGGGCCGTGCTCAGCCCAGCACGCCCCGTGCCCAAGGCGCTGCAGAAATATGTCCAGTTCAGGTAACTGGACACGGGGTCGTGCTCACTGAACACGCCCTGTGCCCATCCTTCTGTTTAATTTTGGTACTGGCGATCTGACCACAGGGCCATGCCCGGACCAACACGGGGCCGTGGCCAGACGCCCAGTAACCCAAAATTTTGTTTTTCAACACCTTTTTACACATTCAATCAACCTAAAAACTTATTTTTGGGATACATTGAGGACAACGTGTAATTTAAGTGTGGGGGGATGCGAAAACCTTGAATTTTGCAATTCCAAATAACAAGCCTTACACAAAACTCTATTGGAACCGCTAATCACCCCAATTTTTTTCAAAAATTTTCATTTTTTTTACTTGCTTGGTTTAATTTGTGAATAACAAGTTCTAAAAAGGTTATATTTTTACAAATTTACAATCGATAGCGTCGTGATAAAAAGAACCAACATAAGAAAATTATGAAAAGGCATGACAAATCTAATTAAAATTTGATTATATATACTTGATCACATTATAAACCATTCCCACAACAAATGAGTTTTGAGCCTTTATTAATTATACAATCATACATCTTTAAACTAAATGCTCATTTTTTTTGTTTCTTGTGTGAATAGCCGCTTGGTTCTTACGACTCTAGAACATGCCACGACGATACATTCCCGGTCCTTACCAACTTAAACCCAAGTAAGTAAATGATGGAGGCATTAGGACTAACCCATTTTTCCTTTCAACACCATTATTTTTCATATTTTTTATCACCTACCCAAAATCCCCCTAGTTAACCCCCTTGAGCCAAAACTTTTTCATTTCTAAACCCGCAAAACAAACACCCTTTACCCACCAAAACCTTTTTCTTTTCAACCCCTTTATTTCAGTAAAAAGCTCGGTTTTCTTGTGACGTTTCTCTATAAAAAAACATGAAAGTCTAGCAATAAACAAACAAGTTCCTCAAAGAAACTTTGTTTGAAGATGCGTAGTTTGAATAAAAGTCACAAAAACAAAAAAAATTACGACGACCGACACTTTTTACACTTTTAGTCCTTTTTACTAACCACTAACCAAAACCACCTACCCTTAGCTCAAGCCTAACCCTTTCCCAAGTCCTCTTGATATTTATGAAGGTTCATAGTTAAAAACGAGGAGGATTGATTGCTTGGCAAACATATGGTAGAAATAAGTTCCATGCCGGTCTCGAGTGTTTCATAAAAATACATATTCAGCCGAGTGTTGAGTGATCTCCCGTGAGGTATGTGAACTTGTATATAAATGGAATTTTAAAAAGGCATGTTATGCCCAAATAAGTAATTTCTCTTATGAAACGTTCTAAATAAATCATAACGAATAGGATTGTAAATAGTATAAAAATAAAACCCAAATAAAGATCTTGGATTCCCGACACTCAAGACAAGCCCAAAACTTCTTTTCTACCTATTCCATTTGGGTGTGTAAGCAACATATGAAAGAGTTTTGCTTGAGGACAAGTAAGATTCAAGTGTGGGGGTATTTGATGTGTGCAAAATGCAACATATAAATTACATCGAATGAGGCATAAAACTAACCCCTTTTTAGTACTAATGTTGGAAAAAGTGTGTTTTTGTCTTCCTTTTGAATTACAAGACCAAATGAGCTTAAACGATCAAAAGGAACAAATATACAGCAAAAACCAACATAAAAACAAAGAAAGGAATAAACATGACATGCCCGACCCTTCGGTAGCATCCCCCAAGCAAAAACAAGACAACAGAGGACTGACCACGTGGTCGTGCCCACTAGACACGGGGGCGTGGTTAGATGCTTGCAGAAAAGACAAAGTTGTAGAAGCTTCTACGCCCACCACGGGGGCGTGCCCAGCTCAACATGGGGCGTGGTCAACGCAAAGATACGCAGAATCTTGCAAAATATTGTTAGTACAGATACGATTCTGACCACGGGGTCGTGCCCACTGGACACGGGGCCGTGTGGGACCCTCTGCTGACAAATGCATTTAATCAAGGAAGAGAAAAGTCTGGACACGGGGCCGTGGCCAGAGCTCTGTGCATGCTATAAATATGGGTGCTTGGTTCACTTCAAAGGAACCCCTTGGCAAACTACTACTCTCCCTCTTTGCCACCACTCCACCACCACTACACCACCATCATCCATCATCCATCATCCATGTTTAGAGTGTGTAGTAGTCTCGGGATCCAAGATTGATAGTAAGAGTTCTTACCAATCAAAGGCCATGTTTGGTTAAGCCTCTTACATCACTTGGTGAAGACAAGTCTTTTATGTATTACTTTTGATTTTTAATATTTCAGCACTTTTTATTTGGTTTTGTATTAATGACTTTAATAACTAGTTTCTTATGTTGAATGTGAATTTTCTTTATCATTTGTCTGTGGTGTGTTGGCGTTACTTTACTGTCTATATAAAGTAAAAGATTGCACCATTCATGTCTCTACGGTCTATATAGAGATATGTTGGCTACCTGGTCGGGGGTTAAGGGAATGGTTTAGTAAGGTTCTTGCCTTGTTCAGTGTATAGATCCTGCAAGGACCTGGTTCAAGCTTACTAGGACCTCCTTCAATACCCACTGGTATTGGATGGCGGGGGTGCGAATGGCTTGAACCCCTCATATGTAAACTACTATTAATACATTAAACTGGCCACTTGGAATTGTATCCCTGCTGACTCAAATCACTTAGCCGAGGGTAACGTCACCTTCAAAAGAGGGGCCTACCACTTTTCGCATTAATAACTTAATTAATTTTCTTTTAATATTCCGATCCTTTGGGATTGTATCCTTGCTGATTCAAACCACTGGGTTGAGGGTAACTCACCTTCGAAAGAGGGGCCTACTTCTATAACTAAGATAATCTCTTAAAAAGTCCGAAAGTGCAAACATCATCAAAGGATACATTAAAGGCGAGTCGGATCCAAGTGATTCATCTTGTCTATCTATTTTTATTTTTGCATTTTTAGTTTTTATTTTCATGTTTAAAACTTTTTCTCAAAAAATTTGATTGATTAGACGTTGAGGATAAACCGGTACTAAAAGCTCTTGTGTCCTTGGACGACCTCGGTATCTTACCAACGCTATACTACGCTCACGATGGGTGCACTTGCACTTGCGTGTGTTTAGTGTTACTAGAATATCGTGTTGTATAAATTTAAAACTTGACTAATGCGTAAAATGGGCTTAAAATATCAATAAAATCATTTCACTCTTCGCACACACCAGAAAAATAGAACAGTATTATTCTTGGTAGCTTTAACGTCTCCATTCGCAAATCATTCTGGTATAAAACAATGAACATCCTTGCCCCAAATCTCTGAATTGTGATGAAATGCAAGAACTGAGATGAAAATATTCAACCTCTCCACTTTTCTTGTCACTGTAACAGGGGTATAGCCTGATTGACTCATGGATCACCATGTTCATCTGCATTCGACAATCAACATAATCATATTAACTCGATTCTATACATTCAATTAAAACAAATTGTTTCTTACTGTTTTAAGCCTTTAGGTATAAATAATACACTTGTATAAATTAATCACATGATTTCTGTATAAAAAGTCAAGAAAATCAGCTAATAAACTTCAATACATCTTAGAGATTTCTCATTTCTTTTCAGATTCTATATTTCTAATATCCAATGTAAAGCCATACAACATTGAACAACACTGATCACAAGTTATAATCCACGCTATACATAACTGTAGTCCTCAAATTCAAAACACGAATCAATAACAAATTAACAATTTCAATATCTTCAATTAGTTAAAATAATTAGAATCACGAATACGTACATATCTGTTATTCTGTCAACAACGATGGAAAGTATGTATAATGAAGACTCCAACTGCTACTTCTTAATGTTCAACAACACTGCTTCCCTTTGTCGAGATTGAAGGGTAGATCTTCAGCATAAAGAAAGAGATGAGACTATCAAACATGAAACAATCAATATATTTTCTCTACTATTTCACTACTTTAACCTTCAACTTCAAACATGAAACAATCAATATATTTCACTGGATTATACTGTCAAACACCTGAAACATTAATTAACTTCACAGAAACTAATTTACACTCTAAAATACGAAAATGCAGATCCAAAACACAAAAGTTGAAACATAATATTTCACTCGATCAAATTATTAAACACTCGAAACCTAAATTAACTTCATGGAAAGCAATTCACACTCTCAAATAAAACGAAATAAGCATGCAGATCTAAAACGATATATACCTTGAAAACACATATACAGAAGCTGAAACAGAATATCTCACCGAATTAAAGTATTAAACACTTCTAAACTTACAATAGCTTCACAGAAGCTAATTCACACTCTCAAACACAGAAATACTCAATCAAAACGATTAACATGACAATACACAAACAAAAACAGTTCAACCAACTTAAACTAACCAAATCAATCAACATAATCACAAACATTACCAGATCGGAGCATTTCATAAATCCTTCGAGTCTCGAATCGTTCTTAATATTAGTTCGGTGGAAGTGAATCACCAATACATATATATCTGCTATTCTGTCATCAACGATGGAAAGTATGTACTACTTAATGTTCAACAACATTGTCTTCCCTTTGTCGAGATTGAAGGACAGATCTCCAGCATAAAGAAAGAGATAGAGAAAAAGGAGAGAGAAGCGTCGGATTCGTGTGGTGGTGGAACCCTAGCCGCCACCCTGTAGTCCTTGCCTTAACCCACAACAATCACAAGACCACCGTTGGACAAAACCCTCAATCTGACCATAGAGGAATGAGGAAGAGGATTACCTGACAGAGGATTACCACTGCTTGGAACAATGGTGTATGTATGTGTGTGTGGACTTCTGGTTCTCTCTGCAGTGGAGAAGATTAGGGTAGAGGGTTTGGGGATTTTTCTGGTTCTCTCTCTACAGATGGAAGGAGTTAATGATGGTGTATGGAGAATTGGGATGAGTGGTGGGAATTCAAAATTTGGATTCAAAATTGGCCGCCCAACTCAACTCAGCTTAATTAATGATAGAAAATTATTAAATATATTAAATATAAAATTGAATTTATAAGATTAATGATGCAATAATGACGTAAGACAAACATTGTTGGATAGCCTGGATGGCTGCCACGTCAGCATTGTGATGCAATGCTCATTTGTATTTTTATAGAAAGTATAGATTAGAAAACAACAAATCAAGGTTTTGCCAAGTAATTTCCAAGCTTTTCAGGCGGGTAAAAAAGAAATACATAATGAATGGGCCGATCAAAACCTAACAGCGCAAGATAGTAGCATCACACTATTCTTAAGATGTTGCGCAAATTGTTATTATAGAAGAATGTATCTTTTGGTAAGTGTTATTTAGCCATACTAAACATGTAAAACGTGTCAGTGTCATTGTTGGATTGATTGTTTTTTAAAGTTAGACATATCGTGTTCGGGTTCGGGTTCAATAGTCGTGTTAAATATGTCGTATTTAGGGATGACAATGGGTTGGGTTCGGGTCATGTATTGGTAATCTCAGTCTTATACCCAGTTGTAAAATCATGTCTCATACCTAGCCCAATACCCGTTAGGTAATTATCTGTCGGTTTTCGGGTATCGGACATACCTGTGAATATCGGGTATACTTGTTAGTCTGTTAAAAAAATACCCATTGAGCTTTTCAAGTACATTTCTATTACTATTATAATTATTGTGTAATTTTTATTTATAAAACAACTATTACAAACTAGCATATGATACGCTAGATACATGTAAGTTGTATCTTTAATAAAAAACATTATTATAATTTTTTATATAACTTTACGCATATACTTCATGACATACAAAATATAAATAACATTCTCAAATACAAATAGTAAAATTTAATTTAATTTTCCACATAATAAACCTACTAAAATAAAGAAATAACTGACAAGGACTAAAGGAGAATAAAAAATAAAAAATTTCGCCTATGTGATTCCGATATATAGTTCGCGTAAACGGGTATGGGAATTCTGATAATTAGGTCGGGTATCACCTAATCCCATACCCTTCTCATGCCCACAAATTATTTTTAAAACTAATCTCATACCCATCAGACTTCAGGTGTACCCATCACGGATGTTTCGAATATACCCGCCAGGCTCGTGTTTTTTTTGCCATCTCTAGTCGTATTTAACTTGTTTAAAAGAAGATGACACACTTTATCAGCTCTATGTACACTTAGCAAAAAAAAAAACACCCAAGTCTATTCATGTTGAAAATGTTATAATGGGTTGAGGTGATTCATGATCTGTTTGAAAGAATCAAGGTTGCTTAAATCGAAGCATTAAAACATGAAACTTGAAGCGTGAGAGAATCATGGGTTAAATAAAAAATTAATTACATGGTTAGTATATGTTGTTTGTTTATTTTGTTATTTTCATACCTATTTTTAAAAATTATACCATTAGCACCAGCTATTACAAAATGATTGTAATTAATTATACAATCAGGGCGGATCTAGTGTATAACAACGGGTAATGCCCACTACCCCTTGGCGCTCCGGCGGTAGTGTAAATTTTGGAAAAATTTGACTTTTTTTTCTATTTCGTTACCGCTTATTTATAAAACGTTACCGCTTGGCGCGAATCCTAGATCCGCCACTGTATACAATCACAGATACTAATGATGAAACAATTTATAGAAGTTGGTACCAATTGTGTAATTTCTAAAAAATAGGTATGAAAATAGCAAAATAAATAAACCACATATACTAACCATGTAATTAATTCGTTAAACAAATAATCTTGATGAAAATGAATATGGAGTAAAGACCCACTTCGATCGAATTTTATTTCTAAATACATGTGAAGTGAAATTGTTGAATCTTGATGAGGCTCATAATCCGAAGTATTCAATCCGTCCCGATGAAACCAATGCGTAGCATTGACACGATGAAACCAATGCGTAGCATTGACATAAGAGTTAACTATTGTTGGCTTGTAATGAAACATCATATTGTGAATATGGGTCAAGAATATGGGTCAAGTTATTCTACAAAAGCTTCTAATTGTAATAAGTGTAAGAAGGATTTATAGAGTTACAACTGTCCAATAACCTAAAACTAAACTCACTACATCACCACCAAAAACCTAAACCCCCACCCTCACCCCCCCCCCCCCCCCACACACACCACCCAAAAACCTAACCCTCCCCCCCCCCCCCCCCCACCCCGGGCAATAAAAAACAAAAAAAAAAAAAATATACCTCACCAAAAAAAACCCCAAAAAACCTAACCCCCCCACCCCCAAAAACCTAAAAAAACCTACCCCCCAAAAAAAAATCTAAAAAAAAAAAACTAAACACCCGCCCCACCCCCACCCCCTCGGCAAAAAAAAAAAAAAAAAAAAATTGGGAGGGTGATGTGGGGGTTTAGGTTTTTGGGGGTGGTGGATGTTTAAGGGTTTTTTTTTTTTTTGTATTGGGGTTTTTTTGTGTAGTGGGTTTTTTAGGTTATTGAACACTTGTCACTCTATAAATACTTCTTACACTTCTTACAATTAGGATCATTTGTATTTGATTCTAATCCTTGTGAATATTATACATGCAACTTTACATAAGATTAAACTCACATTTATGTTCATTCAAAACATAACACAGAGGATGGCAAGAACGAACCCTTCAATAACTTCCGGCTATCATCGGTCGTGAAATGGCAAGAACGATGGTCACTTGCAGGTGCAGGTTTGTGCAAATTTGGGGTATTGAGGAGACAATTGTTGAAACATGGGTTTATGGAGAGGGTGATTATTGCAACCGGGGATATAAGACTTAAAATGACAGAACTACCCTTCGAATCTGACGTAAAAAAAGAATTATGCCACGGTCAACTAATGGTTGACTAACTTATTTTGTTAGCAGAGACTCAAATGTTATAATCGTGCAATGTTGGAGACTTGATTGTTTAAATTAGAAACATAGGGGCTCAATGTGCAATCCGGTGTCAACCTTAGGAACTCAAATTGTAGTTTACTCTTTTATAAAAATGGCATATTTTAAGCTTTGTATTACTTGAACATACCCAAATTAACCGAATTTACACAAAAATCACGCTGTAGACTCATTTCTTGAAACAACGAGTCGTGATTGTCAGGTGTAGTCACAAGTTAAAATATAATCATTAGGCTGGTCGGGATGAAGACGGGGAGGGGGGGGGGGGGGGGGGGATGGGGTGACGGAGAGGACGTCGAGAAGAAAGAAAGGGGCCCACATGTTTGCTCCGTCGCAAACGTCTGTATTTGGATGATGGGGACGGGACGGAGGGGGGCCGATGTGGTGTGTCGGGCGTCGCCGAGGGAGGACGGAGCTGGGACGGGACCATACCGTTCAGCCTTAGGAGATGTGCTACCAGTATATTCCTGCAAAACCAACAATCAAATCTTGAAAACGAAAAATAATAATTGCCTAGACATAAGAGTTACTTGATACATCAATACACATACAGTAGAAACTCGATAAATTAATACTCGATTATTTAATAAACTCTCTAAGATAATATTTTTTGCCGGTCCCGACTCGGGGATAGGGTTCTAAATTAATAATTCGCTAAAATTATAAGATAATACATTTTTGATAATTTCTTCAGACCCCATATAAAATATAAATTAATAATTCCTTATATATAGCATATTACATGAATGATTTATAAATGTTTCTTGAAAAATGACTCAATTGTCTTTTGTTTTTGTTGAAATCAATTTCCCCTTGAATCTCGTCTCTAATTTTCCTTAGCATGGTAAGAACTTCTGGTGTTGTTTTCTCATAGCTCAACAAAAAATTGTTCAATGTGATTGCCGCTTTAATTGCTTCGTTTCGCAAAGGGGGCTCCATTGTAGAACTTTTATCGTCTTCTTCATCGATATCATCTTTATTAATTCCAATAACGCTTTCAAATTGGGCCGTTCATTTGATATACATGCATTGTATACAATAATTAAGTGGAAGCTTAAAAGGTGTTTGTAAACTAAGTATTTTACTATAAATTAATAAAATATTAATTAATATATAAATTAATAATTATTAATCTATCGATTAATTAATAACTCTTTTAATTAATAAATTTTGGTGGTCTCAAGTGTATTATTTTATAGAGTTTCTACTGTATTTATGTAGTTTAGTCAATAAAATAATCATGAATAAAATAAAATACATTTACATATAAACAAAAATGAAAAGGACAGGCTTAGCTACAATATATGTTGGACTATATTCTCTTCACATGAATAAGGATAATCAATTTTGGTTGTACAGGAAATGGACCACAAAAGAGTTGGCCTCATCCTTTTGGTGGTTTTCTACATCAAAAGCTTAATATACATCTTTACCCTTTTGGGGGTATTATGCTTCTTGTCCAAACCGTAAAAATTATGGTCCTACAACATCACAAGCAATACTCTATTTTGGATTCTTTTGACCCAACCTAAGATGCCATTATAGTCAAACAATTATGGTCTTGAAAGACTTAACCATAAATAAAATAAGTAAATCGGGTTAAAAGCGTTACGAGGTCTAAAGGTCTAATCTATGTCCGAATGGTGTACAATTATTGACCCGTATCAACAAAATGACCTTTTAACTCGCACCTACTGTCAAAGTTTTAATAGCGAAACCTCAATTATCGGTGCATACTCATCAATTTGTATAATTTTATTTTAAGTGAGACATAAATCTTTTTTTTTGTTTTGAATGACAATGGCTACTCACTCCTAATTTACACCAAAATTAATCCTAATCTACTTTTCGTTTAGAATTGAATCTAATACCTCTCACTAAGAGACAAGAGTCTCTACCAATTGAGCTAGTCCCACATTGACAAACATAAATCTTTAACCTCACATAACTAAAACTAAATACTTTAAATACAATTATATAAATATTATATTATATAAATATTATATAAATATTGTTAGCGAAACACGATGAATAGTAACTTTATTTTTATAGGATTAGGTTCAAACGTGAACAAAATCCCAAGAGTGAACTGCGTGAACTGATAAGAGCCCTTGATTTTTATGATCCTGAGATTAATGTGAGTGGCATGATGGTAATTATTTGGTTAATGTTTTCCATTTAATTAAATACAAAAAGGGTATATGTGTAATTTCAATCTTAAATTGATTGCATAAATCTCTCACAAATCAAGTAATCAATTATCCTCTTAAATTGATTGCATAAATCTCTCACAAATCAAATCAAGGATTAGGAAAGATGTAACTTAATTCAATTATTAAAATAATTATTTGTTTAAATGCGATGTACACATGTGTATATCGTATATTTTTGTGATATCTCAGAAATTTTTTTGTACTGAATGTTGATGTACACCTGTGAATTACTGTACACATATGTACGATGCTGAGTACACATGTGTATTGCTCCATTTATATCCAAGTACGCATGTGTATACCGTTGAAATATGAATGTTACGTGGATCTTAAAAATCAAAATTTGAATTCTGATGATCAAATCTGAAATAAAAATAAAAATTGAAATCTGGTGATTTGTAGTTTGTTTTGATAATTATCTTATTAATAAATAAACATAACGTGGATAATGAATTTAAATTAGGAAAGATGTAACTTAATTCAATTATTAAAATAATGATTTAAATCTAATTTTTTATATAATTACAATCCTACCCTTAACAACTAAAAAGGAAATCAAGGGTCCATATCTGTTCACGCAGTTCACTCTTGGGAGGTTGTTCACGCTGGAACCCTACCCTATTTTTATAATAATATATATTTTTTTTGTTTTTCTTTTATTTAATATATTGTAATAGTTTATTATTATATTTACTTTTAATTACATATTTTTAACTTTTTTCCCTCTTTAAAATCATAGATTTCTTATACCATTTTTTTAATAATTCTTTTTTTCCTTTTTAGAGCATATATTAATATATCGATTAATTTGATACTTCTTTATTAATTTACGTTTATAACTTTTTTCTAAAACTTAAGCACGTAGTTGTGCTTGATTTTTTCCCGACATTCTGTTATAAGTTTTGTTAAAAACGAAGTTGTAATCTAAATAGAATATTTATTTGGTATCATAAAACGATACGACGATAAACTGAACTATTCTAATGGTTTGGTTTTCTAAACAATATGCTTTATTTTTCAAATTATGTTTGTTTTACATTATTATTTGCTCGGTTTCGCCGCAACACGCGAAGTTAAAAAACTAGTAATAATTACAACCAACATTATACACCTTTTAGTTTAAGTAATACTCCATTGTTATATTGTGAATGTTTAAAATATCATTTTACACGACATAACCGCTTGATATAAAGTTTTAGTGGTTACAGCAAGATATATACACGATTAAATTTACTTTTGTTAAAATAAAATTACATGGTTAAATCTTTTGCAACTCGTCAAAAAATAAGAAATAAAAAGGTTACCAAGACAATGATTGTGCAAATGTTTATCTTCCATGTATATGAAACAAAAAACATTTTGTGCATATTATGCCAGTGTCATTCTGTCAAAGCCACAAGGCAAACCAGGATGGCCCAGATGTTAATAATGGGCAGGGGGGGCTTTGTTTCTTGGGGGCATATTTATGTGTATAATTCAAAACTTTCCTTTATATTTCTTGGGGGGCATATTTATGTGTATAATTCAAAACTTTCCTTTATTTTATTCTATATTTATAAATTCTATTATAACTGGAAAACAGCCCGGCCGTGTTGCGGCAAGGTCCGGTAGCAATTGCTGCTAGATTGTACGTAACGTGTCTAATGATCCATTGAAGCTAAGTTTCCCGTGAAATTAGGCAATGTACCTGTACGATAAACACAAATTGATGAATACTGAAACAAAAATCGCAAGGACATACGGCTTGTAGCTATGCCGCCAGATATTGACCTGCAAAGTTTAAACATAAAAGTTTAGGTCATTCATAGCTTTCACTCTCTACAAACCCCTCAATTATTAAGAAATTAGAAAATATTATTGATCAAAATAAATACGTATCAATATCTTGTACAGATATAGTTTGCATACCAAATAAAAATAATTACACTTTAGTTCACGACTTTTTCACGACTTCTAAAAAGGAGAGGCAAGTTAAAATATTAAAAATATCACAAATCTAAAACGCAATAGGGTCAACTTATACCTCTAATTGTTAAAATAAGAAAAAGCTGAAAAACCAGATCAAACGGGTTGAAAGTTGCCCGTATTATTTTTTAACACATAAAACCTCCTAACACACAAGTGAAAGTCTTATTATTAAAAGTCGACATTTTTGGTCCATTACCTGACCGACCTTTTGGTGCAAATTTGTCTATTAGACGACCATGGTTGCAATAGAAGTTGCAAGTGGAGAAGCTCGCACCTGCTGTCTTCGGATTTTGCCGCATCAAGAGACGGTTTTCACTCAACTCATAACAGCCTATTTGACACCTGGATGAATAACATCAAACACATAGACAAACATAACTAAATGTTTATAAATAAGAAGCAAGTTACCAACGATTTTATAATTCACATTGAAACTTATAGCGAGTGGATTCCTTTAATAATAGCTAAAGAAGAGCAATAATTTTAGACTTACGTTCTCAAGATGGTGTATTACCTCGGGCAGAAGAACTCAAGCAAGTCACGCATGGTGACTGCACCACCACCAATCAACCTATTGTTTACTAACCATGTTGTTTTTCAAAACTTTAGCGGCACCACATCATTCAACTATAATGCTAATAACTTATAAGGCATTTGAAGATATTATTGATCAAGTTAAAGATGTATGGCAGGATTTAAAGGTGTCGACATGTTAATTAATACCTCTGAGCGACCTCGTTATAAATCCCAAGACCCTAATCTATATTATAAACATCTGATATATTCAAGTCCGGTTATTTTGATAATGTATAATTCAAATTGGCACAAGAAATGGATCCTATGTTTCATACGACAAATTCTTTCAAAAGCATTCATCAATAAAGTCCAAGGATGTGTAAGTGCATGACAACACCTTCAAGAACATGCAAAGGTCTGGTTCATGGTCCCCTCCTGCTGATAAAGGCATAAGATTCGAAGTTGTAAGAATGCATGGTCAAAGCCCAAGAGATTACAAAGTTTTGTCTTCTGATGAGGGCTTACGGACCGCAACAAGACCACCTTACGATCCGTAAGGTGGCGGAGTTGGGCGAAAATAAATAAAAAGCAGATACGGACCGCAAAGACAAGGGCTTACGGTCCGCAAGGTTGTAACTGGGCATCTCAGATCAAGGTCGGTTACGGACCGCAAAGCCTCGGGCTTACGGTCCGTAAGATGTGCTTACGGACTGCGAGGCATACTGCTTACGGTCCGTAAGGAGGTCGCTGGCAGCAGAAAATGGCAGTTTCCTGTTATAACCGGTTGCACCGCCTTAAAGAGCTGGTTTTCGAAATACTGAAGCATGGCCAATAGTTTTGCATGCATAGGGACACTTGGGTTGATCAGGGAACTTCCATAGACTTGGGTGTGATGATCTTGTTGCATTTAGCTCACTATATAAGAGCTTGAAGTTGCAAACTTGGGACTTGCTCATTTCAAATCAGTTCAAGACTTCTCTGGAGCTTCTCTGTTGTAACACCCGAAAATTTTAAAACATAAAATGTAACAATCCTTATGAATTATAGTCCAATAGGAAACCTTAATTAAGACACCCAAATAATTCTGTACAAACCCTAAGATTTTCAGAATTTTCAGAATCAGGATTAGGGCCCCTACAACTCAGGGGGGGTAAACCCTAGTTGATAATTATCCTTATATTTCGTTGTCAAATAACTGAAATATGAAAGTACTGACTCATCAAGGCTAGTCCCAGTCGTGGCTAGTCTATAGGCCTATTTTTCAAGCCCTACGATGCGTATCAAAGTATGGCCTACGATGCGCAGGCTATTTAAAAGCCATACGATGCGTAGAGGAATATGGCATACGGTGCGTATGCTTAGCATACGATGCGTAAGGGATGTTAGGCATACGATGCGTATGGGTGACCAAATTTCACCTATAAATAGAGGACATTGGCATTCGAATTCTGGTGTTCAGTTGACGAAGAAATTCGCTCTAGGCACCGAATTATCGTCTGATTATCACAATTAACACACACAGAACACAAATTAGGTATAGCGGGGTGCTGCAGAACAGGGTATTAACTCAATCGCTGCTACGATTCATTGTCCGATCGATTTGAACTATCCAATAGATGTTTAAGTGCTGCTCAAATTGGGCTTATACTTTGTCATTCGTCGTGATTTTGACGGGATGTTTGAGTGCTGTCCGAAATCGGACTATACTCTGTCCTTAGTTGTGAATCCGCTGGATGTTTAAGTATCATACTTTGTCATTCGTCGTTAATTCGATGGATCATCGTTAATTCGATGGATGAAGTATCGCACTTTGTCATTTGTTGTGAAGATTTAATCTCGTGAGTTATCGTAAAAGCTGTATTAGTTAATTACCTAGTTTGTGTGCAAATTAGGTTAAGAGAATAATCAGTAGGCTAAACTCTGCCCGTATAAACCTACAATTGAAAACAAGATAGCATCACCTGGAGATTTTAAGGTACGGATAGATTCCTTTTCTTTCGATTTACGTCGTTTGGACATTTCTGATTTTAAATTCCGTATTAAGATTTAAGGTATAAGTTATAAGTTCAGTACGGATAGACTCCTTTCTTTCGATTTGCGTCATATCATTCTTGATTTGAAATTCCGTATTAAGATTTAGTTAAGAAATAAGTTATAAGTTCCGTACGTATAGAATCCTTTCAATTTATGTCCGTTAGGTACGGATAGATTCTTTTCCTTCGATTTACGTCATTTGAATTTAAGTATAAGATTTCTGATTTTAAAGTCCGTATTAAGATCTAAGTTATAAGTTCAGTACGGATAGGTTCCTTTCTTTCAATTTACTTCATTTGATACAAGTATATCATTTCTGATTTTAAAGTCCGTATTAAGATCTAAGTATAAGTTATAAATTCCGTACGGGTAGATTCCTTTCGTTCGATTTATGTCGTTTTTATAAGAATCCTTTATGTCGATTTATGTCCGTTGGGTACGGATAGAATCCTTTCTTTCGATTTAGATCGTTTTGATACAAGTATATCATTCCTGATTATAGATTCTGTATTAAGATTAAGTTATAAGTTATAGATTCCGTATTAAGATTAAGTTATGAAATAAAGTTACAGATTCCGTATTAAGATTAAGTTATGAAATAAAGTTATAGATTCCGTATTAAGATTAAGTTATGAAATAAGTTATAGATTCCGTATTAAGATTAAGTTATGAAATAAGTTATAAATTCCGTATTAAGACTAAGTTATGAAATAAGTTATAGATTCCGTATTAATATTAAGTTATGAAATAAGTTATAGATTCCGTATTAAGATTAAGTTATGAAATAAGTTATAGATTCCGTATTAAGATTAAGTTATGAAATAAGTTATAAATTCCGTATTAAGACTAAGTTATGAAATAAGTTATAGATTCCGTATTAAGATTAAGTTATGAAACATGTGTTGAAAGTTACAAACGTTTTGAAAAGGTTTTGTTTTACATCATTTATTTAGAAAATGGTTTATTTTATACAAGTTTCATTTCCTACTCTAGTGGTTCCTTATTAACGAGTCAAGGTTTTATCTTGTTTCGTTTAATAAACCACATTTTGGGGACGAAATTGTCAAGATAGGATTGATAACCATACCTTGATGACTGGTTCCACTCTTATATTTTCAATCTCGCCAAAGATTCGTATTTTACAAGTTACAAGTTAAATATCTTAAGACTTATAAGTTATAAGTAAATAAGTTACAAGTTTAATATGATATATAAGTATTATGTTACTCAAGTCAAATTGTTTTAAATTACTATGTCTTGTTTTTAAAACTCCTCACGTCTTTGATTATCGATTCATTTGACAGTCCGTTCGATTCCTATTCTAATCATTTGATTTAGTTTCATGTCATGCGATAGTTTTTCTGTTAAGTTGTACTCATTATCGCATGTTCCAATATATGTTCCGTTCTGTTCTGAAAATAAGTTTTATAAGTTATGTGAATAAGACCATTTGTACTCTGATACCCTGAGTATCGCTTCTCGTGGAGTGTCCCACGAGCATGTTGTTGTGGCATCAACCTCATGTGCTCCATCCGTGACGGAGAGATTAGTTCACGGTGTCTCTTAAGTACAAGTGTGGTACATATAAGATTAGGAGGCGTATGGATCGATCCTAGGATTTAAGTTTTCAGGAAATGGATAACGGGTATGCCAACTCGCCATTTCATGTGATAATTATGCAGGAGTAGCTACCTGCGTATTGTCACGTTTTAAGTTTTAAGTTTGCTCATGGGTACATCCGTAAGATATAATTATGAAATTAAGTTATTTGCATCGTCAAGTTCCATCCGGTTATTAAAATAAAATAAGCTTTTGTTTTCCTCTATCCGCACACTGGGCAAAACTCTTCAAAATTTTGCTCAGACGTACGTTTTTTGTTGTTGTTGTTGTTTTCTTCTTTACGTCAGGTTATCAAGACAAGCTGGGACGGAATATGGAAGAGTGCTCGAGTGTTTAGAAAAGACAGTAGAAATAATTAGATATCCTTCATTAAGCTGTAAAGTCTTGTAATACATTTAAGTATAAATGGAATTATGTTTTTGATCTGACTACTGTTATAGTGACACGCCGGCCCGATTCCGGGTCGGGGTGTTACAGCTATGGTATCAGAGCAAAGGCTCTTTCCTGTAGAAAACTTAAACATAAGTTAAGACCTGTGAGGTAATGGGTAGACATTGGGTTAGGATTTCGACTTTTCTTTTCACTTCATGATAGTCTCGAACATAAGTATTTCGTCATCTTCATTGTTTTTACTCTAGCTTTATTTCAAGTATAACTATTGATCATAGTGGGTCGCGTTTAAGTATGATTATTAATATATATATAGGTATGCAATAATTTCGAGGACGAAATTTTTTTTAAGAGGGGTAGATTTGTAACACCCGAAAATTTTAAAACATAAAATGTAACAATCCTTATGAATTATAGTCCAATAGGAAACCTTAATTAAGACACCCAAATAATTCTGTACAAACCCTAAGATTTTCAGAATTTTCAGAATCAGGATTAGGGCCCCTACAACTCAGGGGGGGTAAACCCTAGTTGATAATTATCCTTATATTTTGTTGTCAAATAACTGAAATATGAAAGTACTGACTCATCAAGGCTAGTCCCAGTCGTGGCTAGTCTATAGGCCTATTTTTCAAGCCCTACGATGCGTATCAAAGTATGGCCTACGATGCGCAGGCTATTTAAAAGCCATACGATGCGTAGAGGAATATGGCATACGGTGCGTATGCTTAGCATACGATGCGTAAGGGATGTTAGGCATACGATGCGTATGGGTGACCAAATTTCACCTATAAATAGAGGACATTGGCATTCGAATTCTGGTGTTCAGTTGACGAAGAAATTCGCTCTAGGCACCGAATTATCGTCTGATTATCACAATTAACACACACAGAACACAAATTAGGTATAGCGGGGTGCTGCAGAACAGGGTATTAACTCAATCGCTGCTACGATTCATTGTCCGATCGATTTGAACTATCCAATAGATGTTTAAGTGCTGCTCAAATTGGGCTTATACTTTGTCATTCGTCGTGATTTTGACGGGATGTTTGAGTGCTGTCCGAAATCGGACTATACTCTGTCCTTAGTTGTGAATCCGCTGGATGTTTAAGTATCATACTTTGTCATTCGTCGTTAATTCGATGGATCATCGTTAATTCGATGGATGAAGTATCGCACTTTGTCATTTGTTGTGAAGATTTAATCTCGTGAGTTATCGTAAAAGCTGTATTAGTTAATTACCTAGTTTGTGTGCAAATTAGGTTAAGAGAATAATCAGTAGGCTAAACTCTGCCCGTATAAACCTACAATTGAAAACAAGATAGCATCACCTGGAGATTTTAAGGTACGGATAGATTCCTTTTCTTTCGATTTACGTCGTTTGGACATTTCTGATTTTAAATTCCGTATTAAGATTTAAGGTATAAGTTATAAGTTCAGTACGGATAGACTCCTTTCTTTCGATTTGCGTCATATCATTCTTGATTTGAAATTCCGTATTAAGATTTAGTTAAGAAATAAGTTATAAGTTCCGTACGTATAGAATCCTTTCAATTTATGTCCGTTAGGTACGGATAGATTCTTTTCCTTCGATTTACGTCATTTGAATTTAAGTATAAGATTTCTGATTTTAAAGTCCGTATTAAGATCTAAGTTATAAGTTCAGTACGGATAGGTTCCTTTCTTTCAATTTACTTCATTTGATACAAGTATATCATTTCTGATTTTAAAGTCCGTATTAAGATCTAAGTATAAGTTATAAATTCCGTACGGGTAGATTCCTTTCGTTCGATTTATGTCGTTTTTATAAGAATCCTTTATGTCGATTTATGTCCGTTGGGTACGGATAGAATCCTTTCTTTCGATTTAGATCGTTTTGATACAAGTATATCATTCCTGATTATAGATTCTGTATTAAGATTAAGTTATAAGTTATAGATTCCGTATTAAGATTAAGTTATGAAATAAAGTTATAGATTCCGTATTAAGATTAAGTTATGAAATAAAGTTATAGATTCCGTATTAAGATTAAGTTATGAAATAAGTTATAGATTCCGTATTAAGATTAAGTTATGAAATAAGTTATAGATTCCGTATTAAGATTAAGTTATGAAATAAGTTATAAATTCCGTATTAAGACTAAGTTATGAAATAAGTTATAGATTCCGTATTAATATTAAGTTATGAAATAAGTTATAGATTCCGTATTAAGATTAAGTTATGAAATAAGTTATAGATTCCGTATTAAGATTAAGTTATGAAATAAGTTATAGATTCCGTTTTAAGATTAAGTTATGAAATAAGTTATAAATTCCGTATTAAGACTAAGTTATGAAATAAGTTATAGATTCCGTATTAAGATTAAGTTATGAAACATGTGTTGAAAGTTACAAACGTTTTGAAAAGGTTTTGTTTTACATCATTTATTTAGAAAATGGTTTATTTTATACAAGTTTCATTTCCTACTCTAGTGGTTCCTTATTAACGAGTCAAGGTTTTATCTTGTTTCGTTTAATAAACCACATTTTGGGGACGAAATTGTCAAGATAGGATTGATAACCATACCTTGATGACTGGTTCCACTCTTATATTTTCAATCTCGCCAAAGATTCGTATTTTACAAGTTACAAGTTAAATATCTTAAGACTTATAAGTTATAAGTAAATAAGTTACAAGTTTAATATGATATATAAGTATTATGTTACTCAAGTCAAATTGTTTTAAATTACTATGTCTTGTTTTTAAAACTCCTCACGTCTTTGATTATCGATTCATTTGACAGTCCGTTCGATTCCTATTCTAATCATTTGATTTAGTTTCATGTCATGCGATAGTTTTTCTGTTAAGTTGTACTCATTATCGCATGTTCCAATATATGTTCCGTTCTGTTCTGAAAATAAGTTTTATAAGTTATGTGAATAAGACCATTTGTACTCTGATACCCTGAGTATCGCTTCTCGTGGAGTGTCCCACGAGCATGTTGTTGTGGCATCAACCTCATGTGCTCCATCCGTGACGGAGAGATTAGTTCACGGCGTCTCTTAAGTACAAGTGTGGTACATATAAGATTAGGAGGCGTATGGATCGATCCTAGGATTTAAGTTTTCAGGAAATGGATAACGGGTATGCCAACTCGCCATTTCATGTGATAATTATGCAGGAGTAGCTACCTGCGTATTGTCACGTTTTAAGTTTTAAGTTTGCTCATGGGTACATCCGTAAGATATAATTATGAAATTAAGTTATTTGCATCGTCAAGTTCCATCCGGTTATTAAAATAAAATAAGCTTTTGTTTTCCTCTATCCGCACACTGGGCAAAACTCTTCAAAATTTTGCTCAGACGTACGTTTTTTGTTGTTGTTGTTGTTTTCTTCTTTACGTCAGGTTATCAAGACAAGCTGGGACGGAATATGGAAGAGTGCTCGAGTGTTTAGAAAAGACAGTAGAAATAATTAGATATCCTTCATTAAGCTGTAAAGTCTTGTAATACATTTAAGTATAAATGGAATTATGTTTTTGATCTGACTACTGTTATAGTGATACGCCGGCCCGATTCCGGGTCGGGGTGTTACAGCTATGGTATCAGAGCAAAGGCTCTTTCCTGTAGAAAACTTAAACATAAGTTAAGACCTGTGAGGTAATGGGTAGACATTGGGTTAGGATTTCGACTTTTCTTTTCACTTCATGATAGTCTCGAACATAAGTATTTCGTCATCTTCATTGTTTTTACTCTAGCTTTATTTCAAGTATAACTATTGATCATAGTGGGTCGCGTTTAAGTATGATTATTAATATATATATAGGTATGCAATAATTTCGAGGACGAAATTTTTTTTAAGAGGGGTAGATTTGTAACACCCGAAAATTTTAAAACATAAAATGTAACAATCCTTATGAATTATAGTCCAATAGGAAACCTTAATTAAGACACCCAAATAATTCTGTACAAACCCTAAGATTTTCAGAATTTTCAGAATCAGGATTAGGGCCCCTACAACTCAGGGGGGGTAAACCCTAGTTGATAATTATCCTTATATTTCGTTGTCAAATAACTGAAATATGAAAGTACTGACTCATCAAGGCTAGTCCCAGTCGTGGCTAGTCTATAGGCCTATTTTTCAAGCCCTACGATGCGTATCAAAGTATGGCCTACGATGCGCAGGCTATTTAAAAGCCATACGATGCGTAGAGGAATATGGCATACGGTGCGTATGCTTAGCATACGATGCGTAAGGGATGTTAGGCATACGATGCGTATGGGTGACCAAATTTCACCTATAAATAGAGGACATTGGCATTCGAATTCTGGTGTTCAGTTGACGAAGAAATTCGCTCTAGGCACCGAATTATCGTCTGATTATCACAATTAACACACACAGAACACAAATTAGGTATAGCGGGGTGCTGCAGAACAGGGTATTAACTCAATCGCTGCTACGATTCATTGTCCGATCGATTTGAACTATCCAATAGATGTTTAAGTGCTGCTCAAATTGGGCTTATACTTTGTCATTCGTCGTGATTTTGACGGGATGTTTGAGTGCTGTCCGAAATCGGACTATACTCTGTCCTTAGTTGTGAATCCGCTGGATGTTTAAGTATCATACTTTGTCATTCGTCGTTAATTCGATGGATCATCGTTAATTCGATGGATGAAGTATCGCACTTTGTCATTTGTTGTGAAGATTTAATCTCGTGAGTTATCGTAAAAGCTGTATTAGTTAATTACCTAGTTTGTGTGCAAATTAGGTTAAGAGAATAATCAGTAGGCTAAACTCTGCCCGTATAAACCTACAATTGAAAACAAGATAGCATCACCTGGAGATTTTAAGGTACGGATAGATTCCCTTTCTTTCGATTTACGTCGTTTGGACATTTCTGATTTTAAATTCCGTATTAAGATTTAAGGTATAAGTTATAAGTTCAGTACGGATAGACTCCTTTCTTTCGATTTGCGTCATATCATTCTTGATTTGAAATTCCGTATTAAGATTTAGTTAAGAAATAAGTTATAAGTTCCGTACGTATAGAATCCTTTCAATTTATGTCCGTTAGGTACGGATAGATTCTTTTCCTTCGATTTACGTCATTTGAATTTAAGTATAAGATTTCTGATTTTAAAGTCCGTATTAAGATCTAAGTTATAAGTTCAGTACGGATAGGTTCCTTTCTTTCAATTTACTTCATTTGATACAAGTATATCATTTCTGATTTTAAAGTCCGTATTAAGATCTAAGTATAAGTTATAAATTCCGTACGGGTAGATTCCTTTCGTTTGATTTATGTCGTTTTTATAAGAATCCTTTATGTCGATTTATGTCCGTTGGGTACGGATAGAATCCTTTCTTTCGATTTAGATCGTTTTGATACAAGTATATCATTCCTGATTATAGATTCTGTATTAAGATTAAGTTATAAGTTATAGATTCCGTATTAAGATTAAGTTATGAAATAAAGTTATAGATTCCGTATTAAGATTAAGTTATGAAATAAAGTTATAGATTCCGTATTAAGATTAAGTTATGAAATAAGTTATAGATTCCGTATTAAGATTAAGTTATGAAATAAGTTATAGATTCCGTATTAAGATTAAGTTATGAAATAAGTTATAAATTCCGTATTAAGACTAAGTTATGAAATAAGTTATAGATTCCGTATTAATATTAAGTTATGAAATAAGTTATAGATTCCGTATTAAGATTAAGTTATGAAATAAGTTATAGATTCCGTATTAAGATTAAGTTATGAAATAAGTTATAGATTCCGTATTAAGATTAAGTTATGAAATAAGTTATAAATTCCGTATTAAGACTAAGTTATGAAATAAGTTATAGATTCCGTATTAAGATTAAGTTATGAAACATGTGTTGAAAGTTACAAACGTTTTGAAAAGGTTTTGTTTTACATCATTTATTTAGAAAATGGTTTATTTTATACAAGTTTCATTTCCTACTCTAGTGGTTCCTTATTAACGAGTCAAGGTTTTATCTTGTTTCGTTTAATAAACCACATTTTGGGGACGAAATTGTCAAGATAGGATTGATAACCATACCTTGATGACTGGTTCCACTCTTATATTTTCAATCTCGCCAAAGATTCGTATTTTACAAGTTACAAGTTAAATATCTTAAGACTTATAAGTTATAAGTAAATAAGTTACAAGTTTAATATGATATATAAGTATTATGTTACTCAAGTCAAATTGTTTTAAATTACTATGTCTTGTTTTTAAAACTCCTCACGTCTTTGATTATCGATTCATTTGACAGTCCGTTCGATTCCTATTCTAATCATTTGATTTAGTTTCATGTCATGCGATAGTTTTTCTGTTAAGTTGTACTCATTATCGCATGTTCCAATATATGTTCCGTTCTGTTCTGAAAATAAGTTTTATAAGTTATGTGAATAAGACCATTTGTACTCTGATACCCTGAGTATCGCTTCTCGTGGAGTGTCCCACGAGCATGTTGTTGTGGCATCAACCTCATGTGCTCCATCCGTGACGGAGAGATTAGTTCACGGCGTCTCTTAAGTACAAGTGTGGTACATATAAGATTAGGAGGCGTATGGATCGATCCTAGGATTTAAGTTTTCAGGAAATGGATAACGGGTATGCCAACTCGCCATTTCATGTGATAATTATGCAGGAGTAGCTACCTGCGTATTGTCACGTTTTAAGTTTTAAGTTTGCTCATGGGTACATCCGTAAGATATAATTATGAAATTAAGTTATTTGCATCGTCAAGTTCCATCCGGTTATTAAAATAAAATAAGCTTTTGTTTTCCTCTATCCGCACACTGGGCAAAACTCTTCAAAATTTTGCTCAGACGTACGTTTTTTGTTGTTGTTGTTGTTTTCTTCTTTACGTCAGGTTATCAAGACAAGCTGGGACGGAATATGGAAGAGTGCTCGAGTGTTTAGAAAAGACAGTAGAAATAATTAGATATCCTTCATTAAGCTGTAAAGTCTTGTAATACATTTAAGTATAAATGGAATTATGTTTTTGATCTGACTACTGTTATAGTGACACGCCGGCCCGATTCCGGGTCGGGGTGTTACAGCTATGGTATCAGAGCAAAGGCTCTTTCCTGTAGAAAACTTAAACATAAGTTAAGACCTGTGAGGTAATGGGTAGACATTGGGTTAGGATTTCGACTTTTCTTTTCACTTCATGATAGTCTCGAACATAAGTATTTCGTCATCTTCATTGTTTTTACTCTAGCTTTATTTCAAGTATAACTATTGATCATAGTGGGTCGCGTTTAAGTATGATTATTAATATATATATAGGTATGCAATAATTTCGAGGACGAAATTTTTTTTAAGAGGGGTAGATTTGTAACACCCGAAAATTTTAAAACATAAAATGTAACAATCCTTATGAATTATAGTCCAATAGGAAACCTTAATTAAGACACCCAAATAATTCTGTACAAACCCTAAGATTTTCAGAATTTTCAGAATCAGGATTAGGGCCCCTACAACTCAGGGGGGGTAAACCCTAGTTGATAATTATCCTTATATTTTGTTGTCAAATAACTGAAATATGAAAGTACTGACTCATCAAGGCTAGTCCCAGTCGTGGCTAGTCTATAGGCCTATTTTTCAAGCCCTACGATGCGTATCAAAGTATGGCCTACGATGCGCAGGCTATTTAAAAGCCATACGATGCGTAGAGGAATATGGCATACGGTGCGTATGCTTAGCATACGATGCGTAAGGGATGTTAGGCATACGATGCGTATGGGTGACCAAATTTCACCTATAAATAGAGGACATTGGCATTCGAATTCTGGTGTTCAGTTGACGAAGAAATTCGCTCTAGGCACCGAATTATCGTCTGATTATCACAATTAACACACACAGAACACAAATTAGGTATAGCGGGGTGCTGCAGAACAGGGTATTAACTCAATCGCTGCTACGATTCATTGTCCGATCGATTTGAACTATCCAATAGATGTTTAAGTGCTGCTCAAATTGGGCTTATACTTTGTCATTCGTCGTGATTTTGACGGGATGTTTGAGTGCTGTCCGAAATCGGACTATACTCTGTCCTTAGTTGTGAATCCGCTGGATGTTTAAGTATCATACTTTGTCATTCGTCGTTAATTCGATGGATCATCGTTAATTCGATGGATGAAGTATCGCACTTTGTCATTTGTTGTGAAGATTTAATCTCGTGAGTTATCGTAAAAGCTGTATTAGTTAATTACCTAGTTTGTGTGCAAATTAGGTTAAGAGAATAATCAGTAGGCTAAACTCTGCCCGTATAAACCTACAATTGAAAACAAGATAGCATCACCTGGAGATTTTAAGGTACGGATAGATTCCTTTTCTTTCGATTTACGTCGTTTGGACATTTCTGATTTTAAATTCCGTATTAAGATTTAAGGTATAAGTTATAAGTTCAGTACGGATAGACTCCTTTCTTTCGATTTGCGTCATATCATTCTTGATTTGAAATTCCGTATTAAGATTTAGTTAAGAAATAAGTTATAAGTTCCGTACGTATAGAATCCTTTCAATTTATGTCCGTTAGGTACGGATAGATTCTTTTCCTTCGATTTACGTCATTTGAATTTAAGTATAAGATTTCTGATTTTAAAGTCCGTATTAAGATCTAAGTTATAAGTTCAGTACGGATAGGTTCCTTTCTTTCAATTTACTTCATTTGATACAAGTATATCATTTCTGATTTTAAAGTCCGTATTAAGATCTAAGTATAAGTTATAAATTCCGTACGGGTAGATTCCTTTCGTTCGATTTATGTCGTTTTTATAAGAATCCTTTATGTCGATTTATGTCCGTTGGGTACGGATAGAATCCTTTCTTTCGATTTAGATCGTTTTGATACAAGTATATCATTCCTGATTATAGATTCTGTATTAAGATTAAGTTATAAGTTATAGATTCCGTATTAAGATTAAGTTATGAAATAAAGTTATAGATTCCGTATTAAGATTAAGTTATGAAATAAGTTATAGATTCCGTATTAAGATTAAGTTATGAAATAAGTTATAGACTCCGTATTAAGATTAAGTTATGAAATAAGTTATAAATTCCGTATTAAGACTAAGTTATGAAATAAGTTATAGATTCCGTATTAATATTAAGTTATGAAATAAGTTATAGATTCCGTATTAAGATTAAGTTATGAAATAAGTTATAGATTCCGTATTAAGATTAAGTTATGAAATAAGTTATAGATTCCGTATTAAGATTAAGTTATGAAATAAGTTATAAATTCCGTATTAAGACTAAGTTATGAAATAAGTTATAGATTCCGTATTAAGATTAAGTTATGAAACATGTGTTGAAAGTTACAAACGTTTTGAAAAGGTTTTGTTTTACATCATTTATTTAGAAAATGGTTTATTTTATACAAGTTTCATTTCCTACTCTAGTGGTTCCTTATTAACGAGTCAAGGTTTTATCTTGTTTCGTTTAATAAACCACATTTTGGGGACGAAATTGTCAAGATAGGATTGATAACCATACCTTGATGACTGGTTCCACTCTTATATTTTCAATCTCGCCAAAGATTCGTATTTTACAAGTTACAAGTTAAATATCTTAAGACTTATAAGTTATAAGTAAATAAGTTACAAGTTTAATATGATATATAAGTATTATGTTACTCAAGTCAAATTGTTTTAAATTACTATGTCTTGTTTTTAAAACTCCTCACGTCTTTGATTATCGATTCATTTGACAGTCCGTTCGATTCCTATTCTAATCATTTGATTTAGTTTCATGTCATGCGATAGTTTTTCTGTTAAGTTGTACTCATTATCGCATGTTCCAATATATGTTCCGTTCTGTTCTGAAAATAAGTTTTATAAGTTATGTGAATAAGACCATTTGTACTCTGATACCCTGAGTATCGCTTCTCATGGAGTGTCCCACGAGCATGTTGTTGTGGCATCAACCTCATGTGCTCCATCCGTGACGGAGAGATTAGTTCACGGCGTCTCTTAAGTACAAGTGTGGTACATATAAGATTAGGAGGCGTATGGATCGATCCTAGGATTTAAGTTTTCAGGAAATGGATAACGGGTATGCCAACTCGCCATTTCATGTGATAATTATGCAGGAGTAGCTACCTGCGTATTGTCACGATTTAAGTTTTAAGTTTGCTCATGGGTACATCCGTAAGATATAATTATGAAATTAAGTTATTTGCATCGTCAAGTTCCATCCGGTTATTAAAATAAAATAAGCTTTTGTTTTCCTCTATCCGCACACTGGGCAAAACTCTTCAAAATTTTGCTCAGACGTACGTTTTTTGTTGTTGTTGTTTTCTTCTTTACGTCAGGTTATCAAGACAAGCTGGGACGGAATATGGAAGAGTGCTCGAGTGTTTAGAAAAGACAGTAGAAATAATTAGATATCCTTCATTAAGCTGTAAAGTCTTGTAATACATTTAAGTATAAATGGAATTATGTTTTTGATCTGACTACTGTTATAGTGACACGCCGGCCCGATTCCGGGTCGGGGTGTTACATCTGGTCTTTCCTTAGGATCCATAATCGTGCATAGGACCCTTGTAAGTGTCCTTAACCCTTTTAATTCAGTTTTAATTAGCTTAATGACCATAAGTCAAACTTATCGTAATTAAAGTTTGACTTCGTGATTAATCACTAATGGTCCAGTCATTAGTTAAATTAAGAGTAGTTATAAGTTGGTAATTATGTGGGCAATAAACCTCTAAGAGTGCACCTACTGATTACCACCTTAAATTGGTCAAATGTCGGGTCAAACTTAATTATAAAAAGTCAACAGAAAGCTAATTTTCGCATAAATGCATAATTAACAATGTAGAAGCAATGCAACCTGTTTTATCACTAATATAACTTGGTAATTAATGTAAGAACATGTCTAAACATGTTCAACCCGACAATTTTCAGTTTAAGCTCGGTTTGGAACCGAAAGTCGCATAAGGGAACTTTTGCTTTGACTTTCAGTTCTGACCCAATGTAGCATGTTTTAGAAATGCTTTAGAGCTTTATTAGGACCAGGTTACATGTTAGTATAACCCTCTGTGATTATACAACTTGGTTCATTAGTTATCCGATTCATATGCATGTTTCCGTTATATGCCTAAATGTTGACCATAATGCCCATTTGACCTTAAAACAAGAATTTTGAAAATATGAGAGGACCATAATCTTTATTACTGATTTATAAACATGTCCCTAAATTTTCACATCAGTTGGAGGTCTAGATTAAGAGTTATGCTCAATAGCGTAATTAGAAAGCTTTTATTTATTTAAATGGCGTAATTAGCATATAGCCTATCTAAACCCAATTTTTTATACCAAACTTTTACCCACTGATGTAAAATAATATTTTGGGATTTTTGAAGATTTTTAATTATTTTTAGGCTGAGCATAACATAGGGTTATATCTTTGATTCGGTAATTGTCGGTTTTGCCCTTTGGGCCTATAAAATGAGTTTTACATATTATTTTGACACCAAACCTTTTGCTACTGATTTTATATAATAAATAAAATATTTTGAGTCTTCTGGAAAATAATAATAAAACCCGAAAATCGCTTAAAACCGCCTTTTTACGCGTTTTAAACGCATTGTAAGTATTAAAACTATTTTAAATATATAAGACTTGATACCTACTGATATTTTTAGTAAACTTGTATAGTTTAACAGTAAGCAAAAGTTTTAAACTCATATTTCCAGATTTGACCTTTTAAGCTTATGTGAAATTACCAAAATGCCCCTACGGTGCATAGTTTAGTTATAAGAGGTAAATTTCAACTATATACCATACCCTACTGTTATGACTTATAAAAATAAGTATTTTTACTGAATACATCAGACCTAAAACTCAGATTCATATTTAAACTCTTTTATAACCTTTAAATGACCAAAATACCCCTACGGGGCATAGTTTGAGTTTAAATTCATTTTGGGCATAATGGAAGGTATCTTACTGATATCACAACATATTTAAGGCATATTAACTCAGAAAACATGTTCATGAATCAATTGGTTACTCGTAACGCATTATTCGCATTCGGTGCGGTTTATGTAACTAGTTTGCAAAAATTGACCGAAACGGGTCAAACCTTATCATTTTTGTCTCAAAATCCCGAATGTGTTTAGTTTACCCATAATATACAAGTATACAAACTTGTCGGGTCTAAACCACATTCTAATCCGGTCTTCGCTTAATCGTGCGTTTTGAACCGTATCTTCCTTTAAAACTAACCGGTCTAAGTTTAGGCTTAATTAAGACCCGTTAGAAATATAATAGGTTATTAAAACCTTCGTTCCAGATTAGGAGCTCGGTAAAAGCTACTTGCATTCCCTGTTTGTGATTCATACTTACTCAGGTAAATACTTTTAACTTATTTTCCCTATACGGGCTTGGGATACGGTATTATAATAATACCGCTTGGTCGGGTATGTAATCATTTAAATCGGATTGTGATTAATGCAATTACATAACTCGTTTTTAATCTGTATTATTTGGTGTATGGCCTTTGGGGGTTAAATGACCATGTCCCGGATATCCTTGGCATCATTCAAAGAAATGGCCACGTCTTAAGCACGGGGTGTAGGCATACACCTGACAGTTGCATTATGTAAAAACTGGTGATCCACTTAAAGGAATCAACCTTGTGGGCATTATACCTGTGGCGTGTCAGTTAATCTTGACCTGCTCTACCAACTGGCCCTGACGGACGACAAATAAGTAAAACTGTATACAAGATTATTTTTAAATAATTGTCCCAAGTTATAAAAGATTTTGTGCCATGTGCATTCAAACTAATTTTCTTAAACTCTTTTCAAAATGAGTCAGTTAATTGTATTTACCAGTGTAAACTGACGTATTTTCCAAAAAGGCTAAGTGCAGGTACTAGACGAAATAGGTTGGCTACTCCTGGCATCATTAATCAAGTCTTGCAAGCTCTAGATGTTAAAGTCTGTTGAACAATGATCTTTTATCTTTTGATCCGCCTGTGGATCTTTTACTGTCCGGATTGTAATACTTTGATATTACTATTTATTCGGTTGTAATGTGATTCACCTTTTTGCTTCCGATGTGCATTTAAAAATTGTGTTGTTTGACTATGATGATATCAACTATGTCACGATACTCCCCACCGGGCCCACCGGTAATACGTGGAAATATCGGGGTGTGACATGTTGGTATCAGAGCCAACATTGAGTGAATTAAACACTAGCCTTTTGTGTTTAATCTCAATGACATAGTTTGCACATTCATCGACTTCCAAGTCTAGACAAAGAACTTAGGACTAATCCAAATTTGTTTTATTTGTAAATTTTGTCCTTTATATTTCTTTGTTGTTCTTCTAATTGTTTTGGCAGGAACAAGATTATGCCGCCGCGTATGAGAGGAAGAGGACGAGGGAAGGGGCCACTTACCGCCCAAAACGATCACGAGGCTGGGCCGTCACACCGGCGAACACCGTCAGATTCCCTTAGCAGAAGTCCTCAAGATAACTGGAGGGCCTATATTGAACCCGCAAGGCGCTCAGTTTCGCTGAGCTCCTCTCCTTCTTTCCAAAACTCCTTTGGGCCTCAGTCTGAAAACGAGCTCCATAATTCCCACCATTCTTATATACCTCTCCAGGGCCACAACTCACCCTTCGATGACCCAACTCGCTATTTCCAGAGCCGGTTCAACCCGGCAAACTACATTGAAAAACCAGTGGGTTTTAACCCATTAGGACCTGAAGACCACTTCTCGGGCGACCATGCGATGAACACGGACGAGGACACCGATCCCGCAGAGCCACCGTCCGGAACCCCTACGCACCCCATCGAAATTTCGGATGGGTCACCCTTTCTGGGATCACCTTATAATGGTCTCGATAGCTACGAGGCGAGGTTCAACCAGATCGACTGGGTATTTACTCCCAGCTACCACAACTCGCCACAGCAGCAGCAACAACAGTAGGATCCCTCCGAGGATTCTTGTTTTGTAGCGGTCACTCCACCGCCACCACCACCAGTGCAGCAACAGCCTCCGGAGCAACCAAGGCATAGGAGAACAACTGCACGGATGTCCGTGCGAGGGGGAGTCCGCATCAGCACTCCTCAACCATCTAGTGGCAATCATTATCCGCCACTGTACGAAGACCCACAAATGTTTAAGACCCTAATTCATATATGACTAAAGTCGCAGCGGAAATTCGTACCATAAAATTTTCTTTGCATTGCAACACCTTGACGCGCTTGAAATCAATTCTAAGGTTAAACCTTTTTATTTAAATACGTTTATTACACTCATCTACAATAAGAAAACATAATTTATACTTATTAACTACACCCTCAAAAACTTCCGTACAATCCGTTAAGTGACTCGATCTTCGATCTCCGCTCTTCGATGATTCCCCATGTCTTGTACAACCTGCACTCATCATAAATGGTCGTAACATTAGTACATGTCAGAAATAAAGACAATATTTATCCTTATACATTCTTCGTTCCGTTATCTCTTTACTTTCAAACATTCCATCTGACCATCAATTCCTGGTGATATTTCGACCTATGCCTGCATTATATTTTATACTCAAGGTCCATCATTAATAACATTAGTAGTCAATCATATTAACAACCTGCATACACCCCTACAATTATACCATTGTACTTACATACCTACATGCATACCTACACACACACATACATACATACATACATACATACATACATACATACATACATACATACATACATACATACATACATACATACATACATACATGCATGCATGCATGCATGCATGCATGCATACATACATACATACATACATACATACATACATACATACATACATACATACATACATACATACATACATACATACATACATACATACATGACTACCCACGTACATGCCTACCCACATATCGAATCCATTCGTATTTACCCTAGTACATACTTACTTACACGCATACGTCCGCATATACTTACTTACACCCATATAATCATACATACGCATCTTAATGCATACATACATACATACATACATACCATCGTACATACCTGCCATACCTAAAACATAACATAGGAGGGTTATAAATAGCTTACAGGTGTTTAAATCCGTATTTAAACGAATACATACATGTATAGAGACATACAAACATACATACATACCTACCTACAAGTGTGCTTACCCTATCGCTCATAAAACGTAAGTTAAATTAGTCATTCGTAACTTGAAACGCGTTTAAACGAGTCCCCAAGACAAAACGAGGCACGAAACAAATTTTTGGAGAAACAAGACCCGTCGCGCGACGCGACGGGCCGTCGCGCTACGCGACGCCCCCAAAAAGACAGAACGTTGTTGCTGTTGTGCTGCAGATTTCCAGCGCAACCGAATTTCACGGAAACTGTCATAACTTCTTCGTTATAGGTCCGTTTTACCCGATTCTTTTTCCTACGCGCCCGTAATTTAATTCTCCATCTTATGGTGTTAAGATCCGACATCCGGATTAACAAAATTCCAGACTTTTAAGTCTTCGGCTTACTACCCTTTTTACCAAGAATTCACCCGTTCATAATCTTATCACACCAACATGTTTATTTAAGCTTTTAACTCGTGAAACTTCTTATTTCATACCTCCTATCATATTAATCTCAATTCACGGGTTCCTTACGTGGTAAACTCCGTTTACGCTTAATTGCTTATTTTGACCCGTTAAGGGTATTTGTGCATTTTAGTGTCTTTGACCCTAAAAATCATACCTTACGCTCTCATACTTGTCCTAAAACATTCTCTTGACCAAATGACTTGCTTCTAACATCTCTTAAAGGTCGTTTGTCCGATATACCCATCAAGGGCGTTCTAGTCAACTTTAACCTCATCATTTACAACGAAGAGCTTCAACATATAACTAACCTCAAACGTCATGTTTATTTTGTTAAAAACACTATATTACTTAAACAAACTAAGAAGTGATTACGGAAATCACTTACCTTGTGCGTCCGAGTTCAAGCATAGCTTCCGTGTTTATCCTTGACCCGTTGCCCTTCCATGCTTATGTCCGCGTTGACATGACTCCTATCCGTACATGTCATTACATTCACATTCTTGTTAGCATACATGATAGTACGTATGAACGATCATCTCAAATTCATATCTCATGTATGACTTTCATTAGTCAATTCAAACAAGCATGAAGCATACTCAACATCGACCTAACATAACCTTCTCATGAACTATATCTAAAATGCATTCCTCATGTTAGTTTACTATCAATTTCATTATTACCACACTCTATACATGTTTACCCATTAATTGCATACAATTTCACATATTACTGTCATTTAGACATTTCATCAAACACTTGGTGTGCGTACTGCTTTCTAAGCATGATGTACAAGTATTTCATGTGTTTCTTCCTAATTATCACTTTCATTTATCATCTCAAGTAAACATCATACAAATTACATACCATAATCACTCTATATACAAATACATATCACATATACACATATTCCTAATCAAGTTCATACCATTTCATGGATTAAACATAAACCCACTTAACTAATTGTGGTAATTGATCCAAACACCTAAATTCTAGCAATTTACTCAGAGTCTTCGCTTAGGGTTTGTTCCTAAACATGCATACATCACTAATTTGGCCATAACCTTCATGATTCATACCTAAATCACCACTAGTGATGATTATCAAGATTTCTCAACTTCATTAAACATCAAAATTTAACATACCTTATGATCCCCTCGTGAAGGTGATCATTTATTCGTGTTCGGTTGTGAATTTGAGCTTCGATTCACCCTTCAATTTGATGCTTTGGTTGAGTTTAGGGTTTGGCTCCTTTGGGGAGCTCTTGATCGATCCAGAACATTCACAGACGAAGTGTGTGTAATGTGTGTGGATATATTCTTTTAAGTTCATAATTAAACTTTCATTTTATCCCTCTTTAGTCCCTCGGGTTTGCCTTTAAAACATAACGTGCACTACTTTTCTCTTTCAATAGTCTACACCGGGCATTTAACTAGGTTAAATGGCCTAGTTATTTATTTCATAATATAACGCATAAGGGCATATTTCGAGTATATAACATTTGGATTTTGGGGCGTTACAAGTCTACCCACCTTAAATGAGGTTTCGTCCCCGAAACCTTTCTTACCTTTATTTAACACTAATTATTCCTTCTCTACGTCCCCTCGACAGGACCACGTGCCCATCACAATGACTATCCTCCCATTTCAAGAACCCATCCCAGAGTTCTTATTAATGTTTCTTTCATTAAATAATGATTGCTGACAACGTACCTCTTATTTAGCGGTTCATTCATCATTTTGTTTGCTTGAAACAATTGCAACTTCCCTTTACTAACATTCCTTTATGTTTATTTCATCATTCATAACGTTTTCATTCCCTAAACTATCTTACTTCGTAATTTGTACATACTCATATATGCTTAACTCGAACTAGTACATCATAGTAATAGATAACTATACATTCTCGATTCATAGACTATTCATATAATTGGCTTTTTCTTAACAAGTCCATACTTTTCATACCACACCTTCTCATAACATTCTCATTTCCTTGACCGGTTAATAACGGGTCAATATACACCCTTCCTCAATCTGTAATCATACATGCATTTGTATAACATTTAACTTTTGTTTTGTTACCATAACAAAACTACTATTTCATAGTCATACCTATGCGCTTAACTCTAACGTTAACCTTATCCTACGTTTTCTACAGTTACTTGTACCTTGCATACCTTAACGTTACCTTTAACCCATCTTTTTCATTTCACCTTACAATTACTCTCACTTCATGCATTATTTAATTTACATAAGTAAGTGTATCATGCCAGTTCATTATACGAGAGTTTAATCATTACCCGAATTTTTCACTCAAACTTTTGGGATTTACCATTTTCTTCCTATGTTAACTGTTAAAAGTCAAACGTCACATACCATACCATACCTATCCTATCCTTCACTTCATAGGTCGCTTTCCAATCTTCTACTTCGTACACATTCAGCATAAGTTGAACATTTTACTGACCTCGGTTTCATTTCATAACTCAACGATCCGTAAACCAGATCGATCCGCCTCTTCACGAGTACTAACCTTACCCGGCCATGTTTCATTCATACTTGTAATGAGCTTCCGCTCGTGCACATTTCATTCAAACATTTATTTTACTAGGTGAATACGCACCCATAATTCTTCTACAACTTCCTACGTACATGCTATAACACATTCCATACTTCATTCCTTACATACAATTCTTTTACTCTAGTTACTTATTTTGTCAACCCTTGCGGTTTGACTTTTCAAGTCCAACTGACATTTCTTACTTATCATAGATGCATCGAGGTACACGTTCGTGCTTCTTTCCATTCATGCTTACTTGCAAAGACATTCATTACATTATTTCGGTACTCATGACCAAGCTTACCCTTCTTATTCATACTTAATTTATTGTCCGGGTCATAGCCCGCCCTACATTATAACTCCTACGAGTCGATTACTAACACATCTAACACATCACGGGTTCAAAACTTCTTTCTTTCATTTTAAAACTTAGGTTTGCGTGTCCATTACGATCATTCTTTGGTTCATTTATTTTACATTTACTTATAGGACTCGTTTGACATAACTACCGTCAACTATTGACACAATTCTGATGTGGATAAATTTTATCCTTTATATGATTTAAATCCGTCCCGCGGATTCAACTGTAACATCCATGCCTTTTATTGCCTCTATATTTTAAATCCGTCTAGCGGTTTCTAACCTACCATTCATATATTTTCTTCCTTCTATGATTTGAATCCATCTTGCAGATTCAAACATATAATTCTTGCATTTCATTCCTTGAATCCGTCTTGCGGATTCAAACATTCCATTCATGCCTTTCATTCCCTGAATCCGTCTCGTGGATTCAAACTCATCATCCCTGCCTTTCATCCCTGAATCCGTCTTACGGATTCAAACATTGCATTCATACCTTTCATTCCCTGAATCCGTCTCCCGGATTCAAACATATTATTCATATCTTGTTGATCCGTACTTAATCACGGATTCAACATTCTTCATTCTTATCAGGCAGGTTTTTCATTCTCACTTAGTATTCTTAATTTCCCGAGAGTCTTACTTCCTATTTTTTACCCACACGCCCGCCCGCTACCCAACTCCACCGGACATACCTGTAACAATTATCATGATCTCACGAACGTCAAACGTTTCTCGTGTACTGGCCAGGTACACAATCCACATAGTAGTTTCGTGCCTTCATGTAATTGTCACCTTATGTCCGTAGACGTAGGTTTCGGCGCGTATATCACTTTCCATACTTCCTTACTATACTATCATTATCCTTCATTTAACATTTTTCCTTCTATTAATGAGTTTTACTATTACATATAACCACATATCGAATTTACGTACCTGGATTCAAATTTTGCTTATTACCTCTTTGCCTGCCTCAGTATTTATCATGGACTGCATTCACAGAACATCCTCTTCAAACACTTATGCTTACCTTGCACATACCAAACCGTCAGTTTCTTATACGTATACATAAGTACATGCTTACATTAGCTTTTACCTTTGGATCTTGATCGAGTCTTAGATTGTACGGGTTTCTTATCTCAAGAGCACACAAGTTTGAGTTCAAGTACTTACCTTCTCGTACTTGATTCCCTCAAACCAGGGCTCTGATACCAACTTGTAAGACCCTAATTCATATATGACTAAAGTCGCAGCGGAAATTCGTACCATAAAATTTTCTTTGCATTGCAACACCTTGACGCGCTTGAAATCAATTCTAAGGTTAAACCTTTTTATTTAAATACGTTTATTACACTCATCTACAATAAGAAAACATAATTTATACTTATTAACTACACCCTCAAAAACTTCCGTACAATCCGTTAAGTGACTCGATCTTCGATCTCCGCTCTTCGATGATTCCCCATGTCTTGTACAACCTGCACTCATCATAAATGGTCGTAACATTAGTACATGTTAGAAATAAAGACAAGATTTATCCTTATACATTCTTCGTTCCGTTATCTCTTTACTTTCAAACATTCCATCTGACCATCAATTCCTGGTGATATTTCGACCTATGCCTACATTATATTTTATACTCAAGGTCCATCATTAATAACATTAGTAGTCAATCATATTAACAACCTGCACACACCCCTACAATTATACCATTGTACTTACATACCTACATGCATACCTACACACATACATACATACATACATACATACATACATACATACATACATACATACATACATACATACATACATACATACATACATACATACATGACTACCCACGTACATGCCTACCCACATATCGAATCCATTCGTATTTACCCTAGTACATACTTACTTACACGCATACGTCCGCATATACTTACTTACACCCATATAATCATACATACGCATTTTAATGCATACATACATACATACCATCGTACATACCTGCCATACCTAAACGAAAACATAGGAGGGTTATAAATAGCTTACAAGTGTTTAAATCCGTATTTAAACGAATACATACATGTATAGAGACATACAAACATACATACATACCTACCTACCTACAAGTGTGCTTACCCTATCGCTCATAAAACGTAAGTTAAATTAGTCATTCGTAACTTGAAACGCGTTTAAACGAGTCCCCAAGACAAAACGAGGCACGAAACAAATTTTTGGAGAAACAAGATCCGTCGCGCGACGCGACGGGCCGTCGCGCTACGCGACGCCCCCAAAAAGATAGAAGGTTGTTGCTGCTGTGCTGCAGATTTCCAGCGCAACCGAATTTTACGGAAACTGTCATAACTTCTTCGTTATAGGTCCGTTTTACCCGATTCTTTTTCCTACGCGTCCGTAACTTAATTCTCCATATTATGGTGTTAAGATCCGACATCCGGATTAACAAAATTCCAGACTTTTAAGTCTTCGGCTTACTACCCTTTTTACCAAGAATTCACCCGTTCATAATCTTATCACACCAACATGTTTATTTAAGCTTTTAACTCGTGAAACTTCTTATTTCATACCTCCTATCATATTAATCTCAATTCACGGGTTCCTTACGTGGTAAACTCCGTTTACGCTTAATTGCTTATTTTGACCCGTTAAGGGTATTTGTGCATTTTAGTGTCTTTGACCCTAAAAATCATACCTTACGCTCTCATACTTGTCCTAAAACATTCTCTTGACCAAATGACTTGCTTCTAACATCTCTTAAAGGTCGTTTGTCCGATATACCCATCAAGGGCGTTCTAATCAACTTTAACCTCATCATTTACAACGAAGAGCTTCAACATATAACTAACCTCAAACGTCATGTTTATTTTGTTAAAAACACTATATTACTTAAACAAACTAAGAAGTAATTACGGAAATCACTTACCTTGTGCGTCCGAGTTCAAGCATAGCTTCCGTGTTTATCCTTGACCCGTTGCCCTTCCATGCTTATGTCCGCGTTGACATGACTCCTATCCGTACATGTCATTACATTCACATTCTTGTTAGCATACATGATAGTACGTATGAACGATCATCTCAAATTCGTATCTCATGTATGACTTTCATTAGTCAATTCAAACAAGCATGAAGCATACTCAACATCGACCTAACATAACCTTCTCATGAACTATATCTAAAATGCATTCCTCATGTTAGTTTACTATCAATTTCATTATTACCACACTCTATACATGTTTACCCATTAATTGCATACAATTTCACATATTACTGTCATTTAGACATTTCATCAAACACTTGGTGTGCGTACTGCTTTCTAAGCATGATGTACAAGTATTTCATGTGTTTCTTCCTAATTATCACTTTCATTTATCATCTCAAGTAAACATCATACAAATTACATACCATAATCACTCTATATACAAATACATATCACATATACACATATTCCTAATCAAGTTCATACCATTTCATGGATTAAACATAAACCCACTTAACTAATTGTGGTAATTGATCCAAACACCTAAATTCTAGCAATTTACTCAGAGTCTTCGCTTAGGGTTTGTTCCTAAACATGCATACATCACTAATTTGGCCATAACCTTCATGATTCATACCTAAATCACCACTAGTGATGATTATCAAGATTTCTCAACTTCATTAAACATCAAAATTTAACATACCTTATGATCCCCTCGTGAAGGTGATCATTTATTCGTGTTCGGTTGTGAATTTGAGCTTCGATTCACCCTTCAATTTGATGCTTTGGTTGAGTTTAGGGTTTGGCTCCTTTGGGGAGCTCTTGATCGATCCAGAACATTCACAGACGAAGTGTGTGTAATGTGTGTGGATATATTCTTTTAAGTTCATTATTAAACTTTCATTTTATCCCTCTTTAGTCCCTCGGGTTTGCCTTTAAAACATAACGTGCACTACTTTTCTCTTTCAATAGTCTACACCGGGCATTTAACTAGGTTAAATGGCCTAGTTATTTATTTCATAATATAACGCATAAGGGCATATTTCGAGTATATAACACTTGGATTTTGGGGCGTTACAAAATGGGTGGGCCTTCGAACCCTGTTTCTGAGGTGCAGACTGCGCCAGTCGCACCGCCACCAGTGGGTTTTAACAACCCAATTCCTACATACGCCGGTTCATTGGCGTACAACCCATTTGAGCAGTCGGCCCACACCAACTACAACTATGCTGAAGTTAACCCATACCTCGTGGCGGAAAACTACAATGCTCTTCATCCCGTGGGGCTCTTTGGAGTCCCATATCAAGCTGGATATCCATCCTATGGGTACCCACCCTATGGGTATCAACAACCACCACCTCCTCAACCTCCGCTGTTTCAGCAGCCCTCGCAGCCGCCAGTGTTATCGCCACCGCAGCATCAGGAGATTCTTCAAAGGTTGAGTCAGGTGCAGCAGGAGGTTCGGGAAGGGCGTAGGCAAAACCGAGAAATTTTCAAGGGCCTGGCGAGCTTAATCAAGGGGAAGAGCAAAAAGGATCATTCAATCCTATATTTGTTTATTGTATTACTTTAGTGTTTAATCAGTCCCTGCGTGGACATCTGTTTCTGTAATCAGTCCCTGCGAGGACTTGTAGTTTCTGTTTAGCCCCTGCGTGGGCATGTCTTCCTGTTTTACCCCTGCATGGGTATGTTATATTTGTTAAGCCCCTGCGCGGGCAAGTTAGTTCTCTTTAAGTCCCGTTTAGGGTAAACCTGTAATTTTTTTTGTAGTGGAATGGTTTAATTTAAAATTTCATTTTGATAATTATATGCATAAACATGAAATATAAAATAAATGAAAAATAACATTCCTTTTAGAAGATCTATCATTATAATAAAATGACAAAATCTAAAAAGGACAAGACCTAGCCCATGTGTCATTTTAAGACAGGGCCAAGATGGTAATTCCACAATTTGATTTAGATCCTTATTAACATCTCAAATTAGGATTGTTCTGCGTTAAATATTAAATAAGAATCTTAAAGGGTATAACCTAGCCTGCATGTCGTTATAAGACCTGGTCATGATGGTAAAACCTGTTTAAAAAGAGATTCAAATCCTTGTTAACATCTGAAAACATGTTAACATTCCTAGCTGAAGTGATTCGTAAAATCACATGTGTCATCCTTACATTGGATTATTCAAAATCCTTCTTTATTATTTAAACATCCATTGGTGATGTAGGGCCTACGAGCCATAATCATTGTCATATAAGATAAAAGACAGTGGTAGTCTACGACTCCCTGTCAAGAAAAGGGTATGAGCTTTGATTCAAGCCTTATTGCCTCAATTCTATAAAATCTTGGCTTATAAATTAAACCTGTCCTTGTGACTTGGTCTTTGTGCTATTATGTAATTATAATTAGGGATTATTATGATAAAGATCCTGAATAAATATATTTAACAAATTAACCTAAATGGTTATTAATACCATGGTTGATAAATCATCAAGAATGATATTACTATATTAGACTTCTGAATAAATGATTATCATCAATTTATGTAGCCAGCAAGCTACATGGCAGATTCTGAAGAAATAAACAGTCACCCTCGGGAAAATCATGACACTACCAGGATCAACCTGACCGGTGCGGAACTTCAAGCACTAATTGATAATGTTGTTACCAAGGCCATAGATAGGCGATTAAATGAGTCAAGTGGTATTGAAAGCAAGGCTTCATCTGTACCCCACTCTAAACCTAAGACTCACGCTGAGGCTCATGATAAGCCACCATCAAAGAATGATGATGACCGACACTCATCAAATCAGCAAAGTATTCCGTCGAAGAAGATTGAGCTCAAACGAGAACCACGTGGTAAGTCTTGTACCTATAAATACTTCGTCTCCTGTAAGCCCAGGGATTTCACTGGGGAGAAAGGGGTTGTGGATTTCATGACATGGTTGGACGAAATGGATACCGTGGTAGACATCAGTGGTTGCGCTGATAAGGATGTTGTGAAGTATGTATCTCAGTCGTTTAAAGGAGAAGCACTAGCCTGGTGGAGGTCTCTAATCCAGGCTACTGGGAAGATTCCATTGTACAATCTGTCTTGGGATCAGTTTGTTGCGCTCATCAAAGAGAATTACTGCTCTCAGCATGAGGTTGAAAAGATTGAGTCAGACTTCTTATCTCTACTGATGAAAAACCTAGACTGTCAGACTTACCTTACTAGCTTTAATACCATGTCTCGACTGGTTCCATATTTGGTAACACCGGAACCCAAGAAAATTTCTCGTTTCATTGGGGGTTTAGCCCTGGAGATCAAAGCCAGTGTAAAGGCATCCCGACCTGCTACTTTTAGGTCGGCAGCTGATCTATCATTATCCCTTACTTTGGATGCGGTCAGGCTGAGATCGCTTAAGAACTCGGATGAAAGTAAGAGAAAGCGTGAGGACGATAACTCACGGCGATCCGAGAAGAAGCATAAGGGTAATACGGACCACCAGAGGAAGTCTGGGTCCCACAAAGGTAGTCAGCAGACAGATGAGAAGCCAAAGTGCAAGACTTGTCAGAAACGTCAATTTGGGAAATGCAGGCTTGAGTCCAAGTCCCAGTCAAAACCATTTGCATGTGGGTTATGCAAATCCAAGGAGCACAAGACGATAGAGTGCAAGAAGATAAAGGATGCAACGTGCTATAACTGTAACGAGAAGGGGCACATTAAGTCCAACTGCCCTAAATATGCCAAAAAGCCTGAAGAAGTAAAAAAAAACCAATGCAAGGTTCTTTCGAATGGATGCACGAGAAGTCGTTGAGGATGATAATGTGATCACAGGTACCTTTCTCATCAATGATGTTTATGCAAGGGTATTATTTGATTCGGGTGCGGATAAGTCATTTGTAGATGATAAGTTTTGTAAGTTGTTGAATTTACCTGTTAAAACCCTAAGTGTGAAATATGAGGTAGAGTTGGCCAATGGTACCATAGAAACTGCCTCAACTGTGTTAGATGGATGCTTTATATCCTTTAGGAACCACTCTTTTCCGTTGTCCCTACTTCCTTTGAAATTAGCTAGTTTCGACATAGTAATAGGCAAGGATTGGTTATCTCATAACCAAGCCCAGATTTTGTGTAACAAGAAGCAAGTGGTGATCAAGACTCTGTATGGTGAGCCACTTACCATACAGGGAGATACCCAGTATGGGTTGCCTGAGCAAGTGTCTATGCTCAAGGCATCGAGGTGTTTGAAGAAGGGATGTGTCATTTATATGGCACAGGTAACTATTGATGAACAGAAACCCAAGGTTGAAGACATCCCTGTCATTTCTGAATATCCCGAAGTATTCCCTGAAAAACTAACTGGTTTGCCACCAGATAGGCAAGTAGAATTCAGAATTGACATCATTCCAGGAGCAGCACCTGTTGCAAGGGCACCTTACAGGTTGGAACCAACAGAAATGAAAGAGTTAAGGACTCAACTAGATGATTTAGTGGCAAAAGGCTTCACTCGTCCTAGTTCGTCCCCATGGGGAGCACCAATCCTGTTTGTGAAGAAGAAGGATGGATCGATGCGTCTATGCATCGATTATCGCGAGCTTAATAAAGTCACTATCAAGAATAGATACCCATTGCCCAGGATCGACGATCTGTTCGATCAATTACAAGGGGCAAGTTACTTCTCCAAGATCGACTTGAGGTCAGGCTATCATCAACTGAAGGTTAAAGATGAAGATGTACACAAGACTGCATTTAGGACTTGTTATGGTCATTACGAGTTCTTAGTGATGCCTTTTGGGCTCACTAATGCACCAGCAGCGTTCATGGACCTCATGAATCGCGTCTGCAAGCCCAACTTAGATAAATTTGTCATCGTCTTCATTGATGACATTCTTATTTATTCAAAGAGTCAAACTGACCATGAGAAGCATCTTCGTTGTATTCTTTCACTGCTTCAACAAGAGAAACTCTATGCCAAGTTTTCAAAGTGTGAATTTTGGCTTCGTGAAGTCCAATTTCTTGGACACATGGTTAGTGAGCGTGGTATCCAGGTGGATCCCGCTAAGGTTGAAGCTGTCATGAATTGGCAACAGCCAAAGACGCCCACAGAGATTCGTAGCTTTTTGGGATTGGCAGGATGTTACAGTCGTTTTATTGAGAATTTCTCAATGATTGCAGCACCCCTAACTTCGTTAACTAGAAAGAATATTAAGTTTAATTGGGGTCCTAAGCAACAAGAATCGTTTGATATACTTAAGCAGAAACTGAGCAATGCTCCCGTGTTGACATTGCCCGATGGAATAGAAGAATTTGTAGTATACTGCGACGCATCACACACCGGTATGGGATGTGTGCTCATGCAGAAAGGCAAGGTTACTGCCTACGCTTCTCGACAGTTGAAGGTGCACGAGAAGAATTACACCACTCACGATTTGGAGTTGGGTGTCGTTGTGTTTGCACTGAAACTTTGGAGGCATTATTTGTATGGTTCCAAGTGTGTAATCTATTCTAATCACAAGAGCCTTCAACGTCTGTTTAATCAGAAGGACCTAAACATGAGACAACATCAATGGATGGAGACTCTAAACGACTATGATTGTGAAATCAGATACCATCCAGGCAAGGCAAATGTGGTTGCCGATGCCTTAAGTAGGAAGGAAAGGGTTAAGCCCATAAGAATCAATGCCAAGAGCATTGAAATAAAGAATAGTTTGAATAAAAGGTTGTTAGCCGTTCAAAAGGAAGCTGTATTAGAAGCTAACTATCCTGATGAAAAGTTAGGAGTAACTGCTGAGCAGTTATCCTATGACAAGGACGGAATTCTGAGATTAAATGGACGAATATGGGTTCCAGTCTATGGAGGGCTTAGGGAAGTAATCCTTCAAGAAGCCCATAATTCTAAGTATTCTGTTCATCCTGGAAGTGATAAGATGTACCAGGATTTGAAGGCTAATTACTGGTGGATAGGCTTAAAGAAGTCTATAGCCACTTATGTGGCCAAATGTCTGATGTGTGCTTAAGTTAAAGCTGGACACCCGAAGCCGTCAGGTTTGCTACAACAACCTGAACTTCCCACCTGGAAATGGAAATGGTGACTATGGATTTTATCACCAAGTTGCCAAAGACGAAGAGAGGAAATGATACTATTTGGGTTATAGTTGATAGACTAACTAAGTCAGCCCACTTCCTACCTATTAAGGAAACACACAGCTTAGATAAGTTAGCTCAGCTGTACGTGGACGAAGTCGTATCTCTCCACGGAGTGCCAGTGTCTATCATCTCTGATAGGGATACAAGATATACATCGCATTTCTGGAAAAGTTTTCAACAATCCCTAGGCACTCGATTAAACTTTAGCACAGCATATCATCCTCAGACAGATGGTCAAAGTGAACGTACTATACAGACACTCGAGGATATGCTACGAGCTTGTGTTATTGACTTGGGAGGAAGTTGGGATGATTATCTTCCCTTGATTGAATTTTCATATAACAATAGCTATCATTCCAGTATTCAAGCTGCACCATTTGAAGCTTTATATGGAAGAAAGTGCAGAACGCCCGTTTGTTGGGCAGAAGTTGGAGATGTCCAACTAACAGGACCTAATATAGTCCTGGAGACAACAGATAAGATTGTTCAGATACGAGTTCGTCTGAAAGCTGCCAGGGATAGGCAGAAAAGCTACGTAGATTTAAGGCGTAAATATCACGGCCCCAGCCCCGGTTTGACCCGGTTTAGGAGCCGCGGGACAGAAAATCCCGTGGTATTTATTTAATTGAGTTGACAGCGGAAGATTTTAACAGGATCTTTTAAAAGCTGAAAATTTTCCTTATTATTTTATTTCATAAATTGGGATAAAACCCACGATAATTTACAATAAGATTATTTCACTGGGAAATCTTTATTTTACAAAACTTGTTTCTTTATTTATATTGAGCCATTTCCTTAAGCTTGTAGTGCTTTACGGCACTTTTCCTGGATCACAACAGATCACCTGAAACATGTTTGAAAAAGGTTTTGTCAGCAGGGAAATACTGGTGAATCATTCTTTTTACTAAAACGACACGTTGTTATAATTTACAGTATTAAGAGTGATTACAATGTTTCCATATATCAACCAACTACCCACAGTATTTGTCACTCGACCATCCATTGGTAACCTCATTGTCCAATTGTTTCTGTGACTATGGTCATATCACCCCTTGGCTACCCCGTTGTCCAATGGTGAACGTTATCAAGTAATGTATACAAAACCCCACATACCGGCTGTAATTTGGTCATTAAAAAGACTTAATCCATGTAATTATAACTTTGAAAATATTTAAGAATTTATAAAGCACTTTGATAAAAAGATAATGACTCACATTGCAGATTTAACACGGCAGAGTCTAGTCTACTGATTAGCCTTTTAACCTAAATTTAAACAACATGCACACGAACTAGGTCAGTAACTAATACAGCATTTACGATAACTCACGAGATAAAACCCTCACAACGAATGACAAAGTGCAATACTTAAACATCCATCTAATTCACGACGAATGACAAAGCATAACCCTAATTTGGGCAACACTTAAACATCCATTGGATAGTTTTAATCGATCGGACATTGAATCGTAGCAGCGATCGAGTTAATACCCGGTATCGTAGCAGCACCCCACTAAAATTGAAAGTAATTTTGACTTTGGAGCAGCCTAACTTCATTTTTGATATTTGATTTCGACAACAGTGGACTGCTCAGGTGCCTAGCTACTTATAGCTGAAATTGAGGCCTCACGCGGCCCGCGTAAGCCTTCGGCTTACCTTTACGCGGCCCGCCTAGCCGCCTACTCTACGCATAGGTTTGATGGGTCATGGGTTAGGGTTTCCAGATGGGTTATACGTGGCCCGGATACTTATCCGGTCAAACCTCGTCTTGACGCGGCCCGCGTAAGCTTTCCTTAGGCTTACGCGGCCCGCCTGAAACCCATAATTCTTGTTTTCTTGATTTTTAGTGCACATTATGGTTTCAGGGGTCCGGGTTTTCACTCGTGGGTCAGTTTAGGACATTTTTGAGAGTCCTTACATTTTCCTCAGCTTATTTAGAATCTCGTCCTCGAGATTTACTGGAATAAGTGAGGATATTTTCGCTTCATCTCCGATTCCAGCTCCCAAGTGTATTCAGATCCTCTCTTTGAATCCCACTTAACTTTGACCAGTACTAGCCGCTTGTGCTTGAGAAACTTGATCTTTCTATCTTCTATTTGCAATGGCTTCTCAACAAATTTTAATTTTTCATTTATCTCTATATCTTGAAGAGGTATTACCAGAGACTCGTCAGATAGACATTTCTTGAGGTTGGATATATGAAATATATCATGTACTCCAGCTAACTCTTCTGGGAGTTGTAAGCGATAGGCAACTGGTCCAATTCGTTGGATCACTGGAAAAGGTCCTACATACCTTGGACTTAACTTTCCTTTCTTACCGAATCTAACAACTCCTTTCCAAGGAGAAACTTTTAAGAGTACTTTGTCTCCCACTTGAAATTCCAACAGCTTCCTTCTATTATCTGCATAACTTTTCTGGCGATCTCGAGCTGTCTTTAACCTTTCCTTGATTTGAGTGATCTTATCAGTGGTTTCTTGTACTATTTCAGGACCTGATAATTGACTTTCTCCTATTTCTGCCCAACAAACTGGAGTTCTGCATTTGCGTCCAAACAGTGCTTCAAATGGGGCAGCTTCAATGCTTGAGTGATAACTATTGTTATAGGAGAATTCAATTAAAGGTAAGTGGTCGTCCCAATTTCCACCAAAATCTATCAAACATGCTCGGAGCATGTCTTCTAGGGTTTGTATTGTCCTTTCACTTTACCCGTCTGTTTGTGGATGATACGCAGTACTCAAATTTAGTCGAGTTCCCATTGCTTCCTGAAAACTAGTCCAGAAATGGGAAGTGAAACGACTATCTCGATCCGATACAATGGAGAGTGGAACTCCATGTAAGGATACTACTTCATCTACATACAATTTGGCTAACATTTCCATGCTAAAGGTTTCCTTCATGGGTAGAAAATGAGCTGACTTGGTTAATCGATCCACAATTACCCAAATCGTATCATTACCCTTTCTGGTTTTGGGTAACTTAGTAACAAAGTCCATTGTTATAAGTTCCCATTTCCATACAGGCATTTCTAATTGTTGTAGTAGACCTGAAGGTTTCTGGTGTTCTGCCTTAACTTGTGAACAAGTAAGACACTTAGAAACATATCTAGCTATGTCCTTTTTCATTCCTATCCACCAGAAATTATTTCTTAAGTCTTGGTACATTTTATTGTTTCTAGGATGCATGGTATACCTAGATTTATGAGCTTCTTCTAAAATTTTATCTCTTAATTCTCCTTGTTTAGGTACCCAAATCCTTCTTTCATGGAATCTCCAAATTCCATCACCTCCCTGCTTTAATTCCTTTATTTGTCCCTTCATTCCTTCAGCATCATCCTTTATTGTTGTTTCTTGAATATTCTTTAGTTGTTCCATTAAATCTAACTGTAGATTTAATCTAAGAGCACGAACCCGTCGTTGTTTCTCACGATACTTACGACTTAAGGCATCTGCAACTACATTTGCCTTTCCTTTGTGATATTGGATATTACAGTCGTAGTCGCTTAGAATTTCCATCCATCTCCTTTGTCTCATGTTTAACTCTTTTTGCCCAAATATGTACCTTGAACTTTTATGATCCGTATAGACAGTAAACTTACTTCCATACAGATAATGTCTCCAAATTTTAAGGGCAAAAATTATGGCTCCTAATTCTAAATCATGAGTCGTATAGTTTTCTTCGTGCATTTTCAATTGCCTTGAAGCATACGCAATTACCTTCTTGCGTTGCATTAACACACATCCTAATCCTAGCTTAGAAGCATCACAGTATACTTCAAAATCTTCAGTTCCTTCTGGTAAAGCTAGAATTGGGGCTTTGGTTAACTTTTGCTTTAAAATCCTAAAAGCTTCTTATTGCCTAGGTCCCCATTCAAACTTAACCGCTTTACAGGTTAGTTTAGTTAAGGGTACAACTATCTTGGAAAAATCCTTAATAAATCGTCTATAATATCCGGCTAACCCTAGAAAACTTCTAATTTCCATAGCTTATTGTGGGACCTTCCATTTGGTAATTGCTTCTATCTTAGCAGGGTCTACGTGAATACCCTCGTGATTCACCATATGTCCTAAGAATTGCACTTCTTGTAGCCAAAATTCACATTTTGAAAATTTGGCGTAAAGATTTTCTTTTCTTAACAAAGTTAAGAGTGCATGCAAGTGATGACAATGCTCGTCTTGACTTTTGGAATAAATAAGTATATCGTCGATGAAGACAATTACAAATTTATCCAAATACGGTTTACAGATTCTATTTATCATGTCCATGAATGCTGCAGGTGCATTCGTTAATCCGAAGGGCATGACTGTAAACTCGTAATGACCATACCTGGTCCTGAAAGCAGTTTTAGGTATGTCTTCTTCTTGTACCTTCAATTGATGATATCCGGAGCGTAAATCTATCTTAGAAAAATATCTAGCTTCTTGAAGTAGATCGAATAGATCATCAATCCTAGGTAATGGGTATTGATTCTTAATTGTAACCTTGTTCAGTTCTCTATAATCAATACACATTCTCATGGAACCGTCCTTTTTCTTTACAAACAAAGGGGATGAACTAGGTTGTATAAATCATTTACTTAGTAATTCATCTAATTGCTTTTTCAGTTCTAACATTTCGGTAGGTGCTAACCGATAAGGTGCCTTGGCTATCGGTGTAGTTCCAGGAATTAGATGAATTCTAAATTCTACTTCCCTATCAGGTGGTAATCCCGGGAGTTCTTCCGGAAATACATCTGGGTATTCTGAGACTATAGGAATTTTCTTAAGTTCTTTATCCTTAGTACTAATGATTACTGAAATCATATATACTATTCCTTGCTTTCGTTCATAACTAGCAACTTTCATTACTTAAATTAACTTCATGGGTTTACGTGGCTTATCTCCTGTAATCATAAGTACTTCTCCGGTGGATGCACGAATTTCTATGGAATTCTTATCACAAAGGATTCTAGCATGGTTGGCTATTAGCTAATCCATTCCTAACACAACATCGAATTCGGCTAATTTCATAGGTAACAGGTTTGCAGAGAATTTATGACCTGAAAGTTCTATATTTTCTTTTTGCAAAACCTTATCTATGCTAACTGAATTTCCATCTGCCGTTTCGACTGTAAAAATTTGCCTAAGGTTGGTCAAAGGTAAATTAAGAGCTTGGAAGAATGAAGTATTGATAAAAATTTGGTTTGCACCAGAGTCAAATAATACTTTTGCATACACATTGTGAATTAAGAACGTACCAGCTATCACATCTGGAATGAGTTCTGCTTCTTGAGTGGTCAGCTGGAATGCTCTGACATTCTTTTTAGTAGCTCCGTCGACCGTCTTGGCTTTGTTGTCTGCTGGTTTAACCAATTTAGGACATTCTGTTTTGAAATTTCCTGCTTCGCCACAGTTAAAGCAGATTCTTGTTTTCTTTCTGCAGTCTTCTTCACGATGTCCTACCATTTTGCAAAAGTTGCAGGTTATATTACATCTTCCATAATGTTTCTTTTTGCAATTCCTGCAGAACGGCGGAGTTGAGGATTGCCATGTTCCTTTTTTCTTGAAGTTGCTACTATTACCCATACGAATTCTTTGGGTAATTTTCTGAGCTAGTTCCTTTTTCCTATTTTCATCTGTTGTGCGTACCATCTCGTCAGTTAGGGTGTTAGCTAATTCTACCGCATCGTCAATAGTGCAAGGTCTCGCCGCTTTAACGATATTACGTATTTCTCCAATTAATCCCCAAATATAGCGAGAAATGAGCACCGGTTCTGGCGAAGCCAGCGTTGGTACTACTCTAGCATATTCGAAGAATGTCAAAGTATATCCGCGACAGTCTACATCCATCATCCGATGGTTCAGAAACTTATTCGCCATTTGTTCCTTTTCATACTCGGGACAGAATTTTCTTTCTATTAACTGCTTAAATTATTCCCAACTCATGGCATAGGCCATATTTCTTCCTTTGGCTTGAAGTACTGTATTCCACCATTCTAGCACCCCTTCTTTGAAAAGATTTGACACGTACATGACTTTGTCATCTTCAGCACATTTACTTATTATAATCACTGCCTCGGTTTTCTCTAAGCAACGCAGTGCCGCAGTTGCCGCCTCGTTTCCTACAAACTCAACCGGTTTACAGGCAAGCAATTCTTTGTAAGTGCAACCAGGTGTTGCAGCTTTCATTTTCTTAGGGAGCGGGGCCTGCCGTGGATCATTATTGTTATTAGTATGATTACCGCCTCCGTTTATGCTATTACTGAAGTTATCTTCAGAAGTACGTTTGCTAGGAACGATTTGTTGAGGTTCAACAGGTTTCTGGGCAGCAGCAAGTATTGCTGGAATAACATTGGCTATCCCTTGAGTAACGATATTTTCTATATCTTGTCTAGTCATAAATTGCTCTTCCTGGTGATGCTCAGACTGGTTAACCTCGTTAACTGGTTCATTATTAGCGTTTTCCATCTGATAATTTATATATATAATTTATTAGTATAAAATAAATAACAATTATATATAACAATCATCCACATTTCACAATAAATATATATATCCAAAATTATCGATTTCTCGATTCCCTTTATATATATATATATATATATATATATATATATATATATATATATATATATATATATATATATATATATATATATATATATATTATGCCTTCGTACACACTGATTATTTTACACAAGTTTTATTGTTTATTTTACACGTTTTATTTTGATTATTATATTATTATACAATCATAACTTCACAACCACATTATCCCTAATCCACTGGCATTTCAAAAGCAATGTTCCCTCTCATCGTATTTCCAGGAGATTTGTCCTCCTATTTCCCGGATCCTATTCCCAGCATCCATCAGCTCTTCGCCAAAATGGCGGAGTTCAGCCATATTCCCATTACTCATCGGTGGATTTGGTATAGGTTCTGGGTCAAACTGAGGGAAAAACGTATAGGGGTTATTAAGTAGGTTTTGAAACTGCCAATCATTAGTCCACCACTCGTCCATTCCTAAAGGTTGGGTGTGGATTAAAGGTTCTGGAATGACTGGTTCCAAATTTATTGGAATTTGAGTTTCGGCAGGATAAGGGTAAAGGTTGGTATTAATAGGTCTAACGATATCACAGCTCGCCAATATCTGATCTAACTCTTCTTGTAATGGCAACTCCTCGACTTGCCTCGAACTTTCCCCAATTTCCCTTTCTACTTGCTTAGTATTTTCCTCAACCTTGATCCCTTTTCATTTATCCATGGGATTTTCTATTTTGGGAACTCTCCTAGTTGCTAGTTTCCTCCTGCGTACACGTCTCCAGCCTACAAGTCTTCTCCTTTTCTTAGGTTTTGGTTTCTCTAGAGGTGGAGCACAAAATTCCATAGGTGGTTCCACATTAGCAAAGTAACCAGTAAACTCTTTGGAAACTTCTATGTTTACAGGGTAGAGGTTGAGATTCTCTAGGGCTCCAGATAACTCATTCATGCTGTTTAGCATATATGCAAAATACTAAGTTAAAATTTTATAACAATTTTTTCACAGATAATTTTCAAGTATTATTGCATACCGTGTGGTTAATTTAATATAAAAGACAACTGACAAGTAAAGCACACTAGGGTTTATTGTAATTTATTTATTTACTGGGTAAAGTTTCTGGCTTATATCTGGTAAGGGTGCTAATACTGAGTAAGAGTATTTTAAAGATTTACATTTACTGCTACAGTGGCTAGCATATAGAGATCTGCCCATTTTTCATCTAACTTGTCTTCCCATGGTGGGTTACTACCGAGTTTCTGAATTTCCTGATTAACTTTCATTTCTTTTGATTGAGATTTCTTTATTTTCTCTTGACTTTTCCTAATAATCAAACTTCTTTTATTAGGAGAAAGTGGTTCCTCATAATGGGCTTTACGAACAAATATTCCCTCCTCAGTATCTACTGAGTATCTTGAGGATTTTGATTGGGATGAATTTCCCTTCTCTTTCTGCGAACTATCTAATTTAAGATTGATATTTGAAAGCTTTTGCTTACCCATACTGTAACTAACAAATAGTCAGTTAATAAAACACATAATCACAAATGATAATCAGGAAAATTAAGTATTTCTAAATACTTAATTAGCTTAACTCAGTGGCTCTGATACCACTTTTTTCTGTCACGGCCCCAGCCCCGGTTTGACCCGGTTTAGGAGCCGCGGGACAGAAAATCCCGTGGTATTTATTTAATTGAGTTGACAGCGGAAGATTTTAACAGGATCTTTTAAAAGCTGAAAATTTTCCTTGTTATTTTATTTCATAAATTGGGATAAAACCCACAATAATTTACAATAAGATTATTTCACTGGAAAATCTTTATTTTACAAAACATGTTTCTTTATTTATATTGACCCACTTCCTTAAGCTTGTAGTGCTTTACGGCACTTTTCCTGGATCACAACAAATCACCTGAAACATGTTTGAAAAAGGTTTTGTCAGCAGGGAAATACTGGTGAATCATTCTTTTTACTAAAACGACACGTTGTTATAATTTACAGGATTAAGAGCGATTACAATGTTTCCATATATCAACCAACTACCCACAGTATTTGACACTCGACCATCCATTGGTAACCTCATTGTCCAATGGTGTCTGTGACTATGGTCATATCACCCCTTGGCTACCCCGTTGTCCAATGGTGAAGGTTATCAAGTAATGTATACAAAACCCCACATACCGGCTGTAATTTGGTGATTACAAAGACTTAATCCTTGTAATTATAACTTTGAAAATATTTAAGAATTTATAAAGCACTTTGATAAAAAGAGAATGACTCACATTGCAGATTTAACACGGCAGAGTCTAGTCTACTGATTAGCCTTTTAACCTAAATTTAAACAACATGCACACGAACTAGGTCAGTAACTAATACAACATTTACGATAACTCACGAGATAAAACCCTCACAACGAATGACAAAGTGCAATACTTAAACATCCATCGAATTCACGACGAATGAAAAAGCATAACACTAATGTGGGCAACACTTAAACACCCATTGGATAGTTTTAATCGATCGGACATTGAATCGTAGCAGCGATCGAGTTAATACCCGGTATCGTAGCAGCACCCCACTAAAATTGAAAGTAATTTTGACTTTGGAGCAGCCTAACTTCGTTTTTGATATTTGATTTCGACAACAGTGGACTGCTCAGGTGGCTAGCTATTTATTGCTGAAATTGAGGCCTCACTGTAACACCTCGAAAATTCACGTCCTATAATGTGATGACACGTGTCATATGTTTGAACGTGTGAAATAATGTTCTAGAAGGACTAAAGTTGACAATCATCAAAAGTATGTGAATATACGAGTTCTAAATGTCAACAGTGAATAAATATATTGTACATTAACCCTACAAGATGCTCATACCTTCAAACAAATAAATCATGGATCATACGGAGCTAAAAGTGAGAGATTACAAACCACAGGGGCTAAATGTGTCAACATGTTTAAGTTATACCTCTGAGTGACCTTTTGACAAACCCGAAGCTTTGTAACGGTAAATTATGCTCACTAGAATGCACGATTAAAATTTCGTAAAGTTTCGTCAACGTATGAGAAAGTGATGATCAAATTCGTGTGCGAGGGGTTAAAGCGTTAACATTGAAAGTTGTGACTTTTCGGGTTAATCGGAAATATCCAGGTGATGGAGTGTGTGAAAACCGGGTGCTAAAGTGTATTATAACAAGTGTTTTATTGTCGTAAACTTGATTATACGTGTCGAATGTCATATCTACGAGTGTTTGTGGTGTTACAGGTTAATCAGGTTAAACCGGCAAAGTTAGAGTAATTGGTGATGAAGCGGAACTATCAAAGATATTTATCATGATATATTATATCAATCGGGAGTTGTTCGGGTCAGAAAATGGCTTGGAAACACAAGAAACGCAGAATAATAAAGTTCAGGGCCTTTGGGTACTTTATTCAAAGTTGAAAGAGATGCAAAACAAAGAAACAAAATCTTTGTATCGTAACCTACGATATTAAACCGTAGGCTACGGTTGATGATACATATCAGCAGCACATTGTTAATTTGGGGTATTAATTGGGCTTTGCAAACCTTAATTCAGACATGACGTGAACTTGGCATGTTAGAGAAGGAATTTATTGGGCTACAAAAGTCAACAATCACATGATCATGACTGAAGGGTATTGACGGCAGGCTAGAGGAATCAAGAAAATAATCATCATCATTATCAAATACACACATCACGTGAACAAGAATCAATTATGATCATCTCACGTTGACTTCAATTTGGGCCGAGTGGATGAGACTTTTGGATTTTGTCTCTTCTTGGATTGGGCCGATTAACAAGACATCATCATCACATGCAGCCGCCATATTCACAAGGAGAGAATCAAGTCACGTGGAGGAGTAATTATTTACATCATCATTTTCACAAAAGAAAATATATATGCACAGAGAGTGTGGGACGAAATTGGGGATATGGATACACACATATGGACTTGTGGATTTTCTTTGGATTGGGCCACACATGGGCTTGGAGACATGGCTTACAACATCACGTGAATAATGAGAAGGGTCTTGGACTTGGCGGTTGGTTAGTGGGCCGACATACAAAGTTTTACATAGTTAACAATAAATCATTCACATATTAACGACTTTGGGGGGGCCAGTGGGAACATCATCATCTTTTGGATTTGGCAGCCGAGATATAGGAGGGTTTGGAAAATAATCGACATCATACCTCCATCGAGGTTCTTTGGACGGGAGAAGAAGGGCAGTCATAATCAGGAACATGATTTCAGCCACCTCTCAAGCACGTGAAGATCATACAACTACGATGAGCGGCTAAATCTCTCGTGGACACTTCGGGTGAATGATTGTGTAAGACACTATTGATTTGGTTTATTGTTTTATGTATTGAGTTTGGATTGTAACCGTGTGACAGACGGTCTTTACTTGCGTTTTTATAATCCGTTTGACAAACGAATCCTGTGTGATAGACAGAGACATAAATACGTTTAAATCCAATTATACTTTGTTGGTTGAATAATTATTCATTGCATGAATAGTTGATAATTATATCGTTTAACCAATAGTATCCAATATGACAATCAGCTAAGTTATTAGTTAATCACACAATCTGAATCCCGGAGTGATCACCTTTCCTTATCATTGTTTATTACAACTAAATCTTTTTCTCAATTTTATTCGTTAATTTAGATAATTCTTATAATCAATCACACCGATTTTCCAATTCAGTAGTAATTAATTAATACTTTTCATTTGACACTTTCCACAATCCTCCTCTAGTTCGATATCCGACTTACTCTAGCTACTAGTTTATTTCGGATTTTGCATGTCACTAACGACAGACATCAAAATGGCGCCGTTGCCGGGGAGGCGTGCGCAAAGTGTTTAGTGTTAAGTTTTAGTTTAAAAAAAAATCCAAAAATAGTGTCACTTTTGTTTTGTTTTGTTTTGTTCAGATTTATGCGTGGTGCTTGTGTTCTTGTGTTTGTGCAGGATGACATATCTTACAATATTCTGCAGCTCTTTTAGATGCATTTTGTGCAGGGAACCACTTCACCCGTGTACCGGTTGCCACGAGCCCCGATTTAGACGGGAAAAAGCGAAATTGGAAGAACCACCGATGCCTTGCTATGATAATCCTTCCCCTCCACCATATTTCTGTGATTCTGATACAACGGTGGAGGATGGTTATTACTCTGACGGATGGGATCGGGACGAGGATGCTTATTATGAACCAAGGACGGATGGACGATGTTTCCGTTGCGGTCGTGACCATACTTCTTATTATGATGATGTGTGCGCGGTTTATTTGGAAAATCCAGAGTATTGGGATAAAAAAATGATGGATGCATACATCTCTACACCGTATCAGGGATACCGACAGTATCATCCCAAGGAATATCCTGAGCCCGAGGGTGTGTATGCTTATCAGACCGAGGAGGAGAAAAAGCTTGCTATGTTGGAAGCGAGTTTGTCCAAACTCGAGCAGTATTTATTAGCACCCAACCTTTCCGATGAAGATCGAATCAGCTATTTAGTTTCTAAGTGTCGGAATTTAAAAATGAAGATAGAAATAGAACAACGTCTCTCACCATTACCTATTGATATTAGAGATTATTCTCACATGGAGGAGGAGGTTGTGGAGGATAATACCACACCAATGAATCCTTTATCTGATGAAGAGTCACTGGTAGATCAGATGGTGTGTGAGGATGAGGAGGCAGAGCAGACTGATGAGATGAATGTGTGTACCGAACCTCTCCCCATATCAATCATTCAAATTAATAAGTGTGGGGAAGAGGATTCGAGGAAGAAGATGAGAAGGGTGAAACAACAAGACATCAAGGTATATCTCGTGAAGTGGATTAGCGAAACCCGCAGGTGCAATCTGAACATGCCAATTATACCGACGAGCTTATGGAGACGGCATGTAAAATTCCGGGCGTTTGTTGGAAATGTTTTGGGTAAATGTGCACTAAGACCACCGTAACGGAAACCAGGTACGGTCTGGCTGAAGACCTTTAAACTTAGCGCTCTCGGGAGGCAGCCCGAGGATGTAGAGTATTGTATTGTATTTGTTCTTTTGTTTTGTTTTGTTTTGTTTTGGTGTTGGTTCTGTTTTGGCAGGTTACTACGTTTAATCCTCACGGATGCAATGAGTCAAGTGTGGGGATGTTTGGCAACATCCCCGATGAGATATCAGAGAATCCAAGAGAAATTTACGCCTCTGTCCAATCATAGCAGCTGCATCACTACCGACATTGCTGATTTACTGATCAGGTGCATGTGTCTCTCTATCTTGTGTTTTATTTGTTTTCATATTTTTGGTGGTGTGAAATTTTTGTGTTGGGAGTGGTTTCTTTGTGTTGAGTCATTTAGTTGTTATCCGTTCATGGTTTGTTAGGTGGTATCTCTCGAGTTTAGATTATAAATTGCACCATACATTGGGGACAATGTATACCAAGTGTGGGGATGCGGTAACTCAAGAGAGGGTTGGTAGGATTGTTGATCTTAAATGCTTGAATGGTTGAAATTGTGAAAAATTGAAAAAAATTGAAAATTTTTGTTTCTCAAGTATGCTTGAACTTCATGAAAACCAACATTTTCAATCGCTAAAGGGTTCCTACTGATATTAAACTAACTTAGATCCCTAGTCATGGTTGTCCCTTTAAGTTTCATGAGAGAATTTCTGACATGTTTTTAGAGAATAGTTGAGAAGAGATGCCTAACTAGGGGTAACATGCTTTAGGAATTACACATGCTACGTGTCGGCAACCCATATTCTTTCTATTCGGTGAGATATTTGAGCCTACTTAGTGGTTAGTTGAATTTGCAATAAATGTTCAATTGTTGAGTGTAGGCCATATGTTGCTTTGTGTTAGAACTTGTGTGGTTTGATACGTACCGAGACTGTGCTTTAGCGTTTACACATAGATGATAAAGGCATTAGGATCCCATTCATTGTGTTATTTGTTGATTGTTTATCTAACCCACCTTAGTTAACCATGTTGAGCCTTATACCCTTCGTTTGTTACACTTCGTTTGATCCGTTTGATTACCAACCATGAATGACAACTGTGTTAGTATGTTATTAAAAGAAAAGAAAAAAAATAAAAGGAAAAAAAAAGAAAAAAAAATCAAAAATCATTGTTATGTTAGTATTAAATAAATGGGTAGAAAAATAACCCATGTGTTAGTAATTGTTGTGAATAAAGTTTTCATGGTTTGGTATTCGTTTGTGTTTGCCAATAAACATAAAAAAAAAAACCAAAAATAATTCCCTACCTTTACCCTTAACCCAAAACCCGAAAAGTCCTTTTGATATGTGTTACGTTATTTGATACAGTGGAGGTGTGATTGCTCTACAAGCTTATGATTGCAAAGTAGCATATTTGGTTTTGAGCGAATTATATGCTAGCACATTACACGCTAGTCTTGATAAAACCGAGAGGAGTGACTATTGTGAGGGGCGTGTGGCATGTGTGTAGTATCATAAGCATGTTAGTTTTAGCTAGGCAAGTCTTCAAATTTATATATTTGTCAGATTGTCAATCTCGATTGTGTCAGTCTATGGGACGGGTATGACTTGGGATCTTAAATTTTTAATTCGGTAAGGGGTTTAATGGTGATTTGTTAATAAGGTGAGTAATGTTTGTAATGGTTGCTTGAGGACAATCAATGGTAAGTGTGGGGATGTGATGGAGTGTGTGAAAACCGGGTGCTAAAGTGTATTATAACAAGTGTTTTATTGTCGTAAACTTGATTATACGTGTCGAATGTGATATCTACGAGTGTTTGTGGTGTTACAGGTAAATCAGGTTAAACCGGCAAAGTTAGAGTAATTGGTGATGAAGCGGAACTATCAAAGATATTTATCATGATATATTATATCAATCGGGAGTTGTTCGGGTCAGAAAATGGCTTGGAAACACAAGAAACGCAGAATAATAAAGTTCAGGGCCTTTGGGTACTTTATTCAAAGTTGAAAGAGATGCAAAACAAAGAAACATAATCTTTGTATCGTAACCTACGATATTAAACCGTAGGCTACGGTTGATGATACATATCAGCAGCACATTGTTAATTTGGGGTATTAATTGGGCTTTGCAAACCTTAATTCAGACATGACGTGAACTTGGCATGTTAGAGAAGGAATTTATTGGGCTACAAAAGTCAACAATCACATGATCATGACTGAAGGGTATTGACGGCAGGCTAGAGGAATCAAGAAAATAATCATCATCATTATCAAATACACACATCACGTGAACAAGAATCAATTATGATCATCTCACGTTGACTTCAATTTGGGCCGAGTGGATGAGACTTTTGGATTTTGTGTCTTCTTGGATTGGGCCGATTAACAAGACATCATCATCACATGCAGCTGCCATATTCACAAGGAGAGAATCAAGTCACGTGGAGGAGTAATTATTTACATCATCATTTTCATAAAAGAAAATATATATGCACAGAGAGTGTGGGACGAAACTGGGGATATGGATACACACATATGGACTTGTGGATTTTCTTTGGATTGGGCCACACATGGGCTTGGAGACATGGCTTACAACATCACGTGAATAATGAGAAGGGTCTTGGACTTGGCGGTTGGTTAGTGGGCCGACATACAAAGTTTTACATAGTTAACAATAAATCATTCACATATTAACGACTTTGGGGGGGCCTGTGGGAACATCATCATCTTTTGGATTTGGCAGCCGAGATATAGGAGGGTTTGGAAAATAATCGACATCATACCTCCATCGAGGTTCTTTGGACGGGAGAAGAAGGGCAGTCATAATCAGGAACATGATTTCAGCCACCTCTCAAGCACGTGAAGATCATACAACTACGATGAGCGGCTAAATCTCTCGTGGACACTTCGGGTGAATGATTGTGTAAGACACTATTGATTTGGTTTATTGTTTTATGTATTGAGTTTGGATTGTAACCGTGTGACAGACGGTCTTTACTTGCGTTTTTATAATTCGTTTGACAAACGAATCCTGTGTGATAGACAGAGACATAAATACGTTTAAATCCAATTATACTTTGTTGGTTGAATAATTATTCATTGCATGAATAGTTGATAATTATATCGTTTAACCAATAGTATCCAATATGACAATCAGCTAAGTTATTAGTTAATCACACAATCTGAATCCCGGAGTGATCACCTTTCCTTATCATTGTTTATTACAACTAAATCTTTTTCTCAATTTTATTCGTTAATTTAGATAATTCTTATAATCAATCACACCGATTTTCCAATTCAGTAGTAATTAATTATAACTTTTCATTTGACACTTTCCACAATCCTCCTCTGGTTCGATATCCGACTTACTCTAGCTACTAGTTTATTTCGGTTTTTGCATGTCACTAACGACAGACATCTCCAGGGACTTGGCAAAGTGGGTATAAGTCCTAAAGCCCTTGTGGGTAAATAGGAAGGGGTCAAAATGCAAAGAATACGCTTAGTTGACCTTTCGTGAAACCAAGGGACAAGTTGCAAAAACAAAAAAATGAAAATTCTAATTTTTGGGGTTAAGGCGGGCCGCGTAAAGGTTAACATACCTTTACGCGGGCCGCGTTAGGACGTCAGATGCAGCATCAGCAAACAGCAGCCTGTATATGCGCAAACTCGACCCAAAACGGATATTTTCACTTCAAGTGCGACCCCTAGGCAACCCCTAAGCCTTAGGGACACATGTTAATGACTTATGGTCAGTAATAGAGTTGTGTGTCAACTTCTTATGGTGGTTTGATTCCTATATAAAGCCATGAGTTGCAACCATTGTTCCTCACACTTCATCCTTGCAACCTGATCATTTCTGGAGCTCAAGGCTGCTCTCAAGTGATCACATTTGGTGCATAGGACCTTGGTAAGCTTGCTAAACCTTTCTAAATTAAGTTTTAGCTTAGTTATAGCTTAAAAGTCAAACCGTCGTAATTAACGGTTGACTTTAAGATTAATCACAAATGGTCCAGTGATTAGTCGAATCAAAAGTAGTTATAAGTTGGTAATTATGTGGGTAATAAACCCTCAAAAGGGTTCCCCCTGATTCCCACTCTAACTAGGTCTAATGTCGGGTCAAACGTGTAATTAAAAAGTCAACAGAATGTTTAAATTGCAATTTATGCATGATTAGCAATGTAGAGCACATACAACCTGTTTGATCATTAATATAACTTGGTAATTAGTGTAAGAACATGTCTAAACATGTTCAACCCGACAATTTCCTGTTTAGACCCGGTTCGGAACCGAAAGTCGCATAGTTTGACTTATACTTTGACTTTCAGTTCTGACCCGTCTAGGCATGATTTAGAAATGCCTTAGAGCCTTATTTGGACCAGGTAACATGCTAGTATAACCCTCTGTGATTATACACCATGGTTCATTAGTTAACCGATTAATACGCATGATCCCGTTAATTGCTCATATGTTGACCATTATGCCCTTATTACCTTAAAACGTGGTTTTTGGAAATGTAAAAGAGTAGAAACTTTAATTACTGATATATAAACTTGTATGCAAAGTTTGACATCAGTTTGAATTGTAGATTGAGAGTTATGCTCATTATCGCAAAATGAAAGCCTTATGTTAATTAATTGGCGTAATTAGCGTATAGCATAGTTAAGCCTACTTTTTGATATCAAATTCTTTACCCACTGATGTAATATATTATTTTGGGATTTTTAAAGATATTTAATTAATTTTAGGCTGAGCATAACTCATAGTCGTAAGCTTAATCCGGTAATTGTCGGTTTTGCCCTTACGGGCCATAAAATAAGTTTTACATATCTAAACGTTTCCAAACCTTTTGCTACTGATTATATATGTTAAATAAATTATTTTAAGCCTTCTGGAAAAATAAAAATAACAGACTTAAGTATCGAACCCGGAAATGGCCTTTAATCGCCTTTTTAAGCGTTTTTAACGCATTGTATGTACTAAGATTATTTTAAACATACAAAGGGTGATACCTACTGATATTTGAGGCAAATTAGAATATTTTAACAGTAAGCAAAGGTTGTTAAACTCAGAATTCAGTTTTGAGCCTTTCGGCTTATGCGAAATTACCAAAAATACCCCTGCGGGGCATAGTTTGGTTATAATTGGTAAATTTCACATATATACTTTAACCTACTGTTATAACTCATTAAATTGAGTATGTTTTCTGATTACATCAGATCTGTAACTCAGTTAAACACTTAAACTCTTTTACAAACTTTAAAAAGACCAAACTACCCCTACGGGGCATAGTTTGTGTTTAAATTCGTTCGGGCATAATAAAAGACACCTTACTGATGTCACAACATATTTGGAGCATATTAACTTAGGAAACCTGTAAATGGCTCCCATTATTACCCGTTACGCTTATTACGCGTTCGGTTCGGTTTATGTAACAAGTTTACATAAATTAGCAGAAACGGGTCAAACCTTATCGGTTTTATCTCAAAATCCAGAATGTACATGAAGGACCCATATTAAACAAATCTCTGAACTTGTCGGGTCTAAATCACATTCTATCCGGTCTTCGCTTAATCGTGCGTACGAACCGTATCTTTGAAACTAATCGGTTTAAGCTTAAGCTTAACTAAAGACCCGTTAGGAATCTAATAGGTTATTATAAACCTTCGTTCCAGATTAGGAGTACCAGTAAAAGCTACGTGCAATTTGCTTATTGTGATTTATACATTGCTCAGGTAAATACTTTTAACTTATTTTCCCTATACAGGCTTGGGTTACGGTATATAGAATACCGCTTGATCGGGCATCAAATCCTCCACCGTTGAGTGGGTAATTAAATAATTTGATCGGCTCGTTTAAACAGTCTTGTTACTTAAAGCCTTTGGTGGGTTAATGACCATGTCCCGGATATCCTTGGCATCATTTTACGAAATGGCCACGACTTAAGCGCGGGGTGTAGGCGTACACCCGTCAGTGCACAAAAGTTTATTGTGGTGTGTCTATTGATCTTTAACCCGGACAAGATCCGGGCTACTGAACGCACAAGGAACATGTAATTCGTTCACAAGATTATAATATTAAATAATTCTCCCAAGTTAAAAAGATTAATCTTGCCTCTGTGCATTTTAATCAAATTATAAAACATTTATGCCATGTGCATCCAAACCAATTTTTAAATCATTTTCCAAAATGAGTCAGTTGATTGTATTTACCAGTGTAAACTGACGTATTTTCCCAAAAAGACTAAATGCAGGTACTAAACGTAATTGGCTGGATTGTCTCCTTAGCATCAATAAAGAGTCTCGCAAGCTTAAGATGCCTGAAGTCTGTTGAACTATTGTTTCCATTTTATTTTCGATCCTTCTGGGGATAAACTTCCGAATATTGTGACATTTGATATTACAATATTAAATTCGGTTGATATAATATCTTTTTAAATTGCTTCCGCTGTGCATATTAAATATTGTGTTGTTTGACTATTATGTTGCCAACCACGTCACGATACTCCCCCACCGGGCCCACCGGTGACACGTGGAAAGTCGGGGTGTGACAGGTTGGTATCAGAGCCAACATTGAGAGAAATAAACACTAGCCCTTAGTGTTTAATCTCAATGACACAGTAGCACGTTCCTTGACCTTCTGAGTCTAGACTTAACTTAGGAATATTCTTAATCCTAATCTGGAATTTTTGCTTCCAAATTTTTATTGGATACGTCGCCAAGCGAAGAGGTCGTAAATAAGAGTTCTCCACACCCGGAGCCCTGAAATGTTGAGCTTCGTACCGTGGCTAGAATGAAACGAGCATCCAAGGAGAAAGCATTCAGAAATAAAATGAAGAAGAAACTCCTTTTTACTGAAGATCGTTTCCTTATTAGTCCTCATAAGGACATATTTATCTTTCAGTCCCTCCGAGGACACATTATTCCTTTCAAGTCCCGCTTAGGGCAACTCTGTACTTTTATTTTATATAGAGGATTGATTAAATTTAAGTTTTCATTCTAAATATGAAATATGAAATAAATGAAAAATAACATTCCTTTTATAAGATCTACCATTATAATAAAATGGCAAAATCTAGAAAGGACAAGACCTAGCCACGTATCATTTTAAGACCGGGCCAAGATGGTAGTTCCATAATTAGATTCAGATCCATATTTAACACCTCAATTTAGAATTGTTCTGCGTTAAATATTAATAAGAATCTTAAGAGTGAAACCTAGCCTTCGGGTCATTTTAAGGCCGGGCCATGATGGTAAGACCTGTTTAAAATATTCGAATCCCTGTTAACATCTGTAAATATGTTAACACTCCTGACAAACGTGATTCGTTAAAATCACACACGTCATTTTTATATATGGATTCTTTAAAAAGATCCCTAACCCAACTTAATGATCTCTGAATCATGGGTTTAGATCATCAATTAAGGTGATCATATCTTGACCATAAATTGGTAAAATAATGCCTACGGGCCTTGCTCATTTCTACATGAGCCAAAAGACACTGGTAGCTATGACTCACTGTCTGAGAAAGGTAATGAACTATGATTCAGACCTTAAAGCCTAGATTCTCTGAAATCATGGCTTATATCATCCTATAAGATGATCATATTATAACCATCCCTTAGAAGGGAAGTGCCTACGGGCTATAATGTATTGTCCATTTGAGACACTGACATTGTAATCTTTATGATTCCTTGTCTAAGGTGGTGAGCTATGCTCAAGCCTAATAGTCTATATGATCAATGCGATCATGACTAATATAATATAACATCCTAGTGATGTTTTGCCTACGGGCTATAATATATTGTCCATTTGCGACATTGACATGTGATCTTTATGATTCCTTGTCTATGGTGGTGAGCTATGCTCAAGCCTATTAGTCTGTATGATCAATGCGATCCTGACTACTATCATCAAATGAAGATGATCATATTATGAACCTCCCTTAGAAGGGAAATGCCTATGGGCTATAGTTAATGTCCTCTGAGACTAAAGACAGTGGTAGCCTACAACTCCCTGTCAAGAAAAGGTAATGAACTTTGATTCACACCTTAATGCCTCGATTCTCTGAATAAAATAAATATCCTTCCTTTCCTGCCAGTATGCATTTCAAAAAGAATCTTAAAGGTGAAACCTAGCCTACGTGGCCAAGATGGTGAAACCTACTCAAGGGATTCAGATCCTTGTTAACACCTAAGAACGTGTTAGCCCTCCTGACAAATGTGATTCGATAAAATCACAACAGTCATCCCTATATTGGAAATTTTTAAATTCCTAATTGGCCTTATGATCTAGAAATCGTGGCTTATATCATCTTATAAGATGATCATATTATAAACATCCGTTAGTAATAAAGTGCCTACAGGCTAAACTTGTTGTCCGATAAGACAACGACAGTGGTGGTCTTTGACTTCCTGTCTAAAATGTTGGACGATGTCCAAACATAATAGTCTATATGATCAATGCGATCATGACTAATATCATCTAATACGATGTTGGGATTGAACCCTACAATAGAACAGATGATAGAAAGCCAAAACAGATCTGAAATAACTGATCCACAATAAACAGTGTTTTACACTAGACTTTCCCCTTGATAGTGATTATAACATCTGATGCCCTCTATTCACTGTCCGTATTCAACAACTGCTGCCTTAACAACTGATGAAGAGTTAAAAACTGTTGAAGGTTAAACACTGCTGCTCTATCTACTGTTGTTCTCTAAGTGCTGCTGAATACTCAAAGTACTGTCCACTCAAAGACCGATCACCTTTGAATAAAGCACTGATGATTCAGACATCAGTGCTTAGACTACAACAGTTGAAAGCTGGAACAGATGTTTTAAATTCTCTTATGATGTATATTGTAGTCAGTGGTGAGCATAGCAGTATTTGTATTAGGTCAGTAGTTAGAGTTTGTTAGGTTGTTAGACGTCGCTTTCATGGTGACGTCAGCTGAGATGCCTCGGTGGTTTGGTTTGCCTATAAATGTAACACTACCCTGTACTGTTACATTTGATTGACTGAGCGATTTCTTCTCCTTATGTCTAATCCTTTCATCTTGTGTGCAATCAACCATTGGAGTATCAGGCTAAGGGGGAGTTTAGTTTGTAAGCATGCTTGTAATCTTTTGTTTTGTATTGTAAACCTTTCGACTTAATGTCAAGCATGTGTTTATCAAAACTGTTTCTCTCCTTGATTGTGTTTACAAAGTTTGTTGTTCATTTCCGCTGCACTTAAACTCTATTCATTTCTATTTGATTTGTTCAAATTATACAAACAAGCACAATCACTAGAGCCTCCGATCCTAACAATTGGTATCAGAGCCTGGACAGTCAAATTCGATCTAACAATCAATTTGACATAACAGTTCAGCTCAAAATTCATTGATACTAAGGTTGGTTGTACTCAGTTGAAAAACAGAGTAACGGGTAAATCATGATCAAAATGGTTATTCAAAAACTCTGTACATCAACCAAGATGTCATATGACACACAAATCTCACACAACAAGTGATATCATGCATAAGTCACTCATAGTTTTCAGATCTGAAAACATATCTGTTAAACTATGGGATCATTTCATATTTTCAAAATTGATTTCAATTGCTGTTATGAAAATTGTGATGTCACCTTATTAAAATGCTAAGGTGTGAACCTCAGGTCAACAAAAACCTATGTTCATAAAAACATTAGTGTTTTTGTTTACACAAAAGAGGGAAATTAAAACTTTAGTCAGTTAGATCTTATGTATTGAAAAACAGGTTGAGAATCCTTCAAAAGGACCAAGTCAATTGCGTTAAAAATACATTAAGAGAAATCATCAGTCAAAAATTATTCAGATCATATGTAATGTGAATTTTGGCATAAGCATTTGCAAAAATGACCAAATTTCTTAAAACGTTGCTGTAAAATGATTTTGGAATCAAAGTATTCCTCCCTTAGAACCTTCCAGTAAGTATTTGAAAACTTATCAATGGAAAGGGCAAAAAGAGAAGAAGAAAAATCACAAAACCTCTTAAGTGTGTTTATCTCAAAACTTTTGAAGTCAAAAGAAGGGAGTATAAATATAAAACACTTAAGAATCCAAAATGTGGCTTAAAAATGGTCATCAACCAACTGGGTGCATTCATTAATTCAGGGAAGTTCAGGTAACAAAGGTATCATCAGTGATTAAGACTTACCAGAGGACTAGATAAAATTTTCAAAATCATCACATGGTAATGAGTTCCATCAAAGGACTTTTAAAACCCTTGTGAATTTGTTTCCTCACACTTGCAATCAACGGACAGGGAAATGGTCCCAAACAGTGGTTATTAAAATGAATTTCAAACCACTGACCATATTCCTAAACTTGAGGATGAAGTGATTAAGTTCATATGACAAGTTTTTATTGAAAATACACCAGATCTTTTTGTTGCTGTTTTCAGAAAACCTTTATCGTTTTTGCAAAGGCTTTTCTTCAATAAAACAGGATATATTATTCTTGATTTTTCTTAGAGAATGATGTATTTTGTACTTTTACTTGTTTTAGATAGTAAAAGTCTCAAACTCCTGTCAGATTGTAGAACCCTTATATTTTTTCTTAGGGTGATAATTTCTTTGAAAAATTATAGCTCAAAAAGAAATGGTGAAATAGATAAGGTCATTTCAAACTCAAGTTGTCATCTCAGATAATAGATTGATTGCTAACTGACCTTAAAATGCTTGACTACTCATGTTTTATTCAAAAGATTGAAACACAAAATGAGTGGTCAATATAAAAGGTTTTCATCATCTGGGATACCGAACCACTGCTTATAATCCTGAATGTAAATCTCTGAAAGTTTTGCTGATATGTTAAGCTTGACAATATGCATAAAAATGTATTTTGCAAAGAATGTCATTTTTGCAGATATTTCAAAACAGCAGAGGTACAAAACAGTTGTTAGAAATACATCAACAGTTGCAGACCAAAATAGCCTCAAAATATCTACCATTGCCTTGTATCTAACTACTGCTGATAGAAGTCCATCAAAAATGGATAAAATTCAAAACAGCACCTCACTTCCAAGATCATTCCAATAACCACTGTTGACAAAAATCTGTCTAACATAAAGTGGTTCCTCTAAGAACTGAGCATATGCTAGAAGCATGGTTGACAAGATCTATTATGCTCAAATAAGAACAGACATCACACTGTGAAGGATTACTATAAAAAGGTTTAATTTCATATTAACATATCCATTCTAAAGATCAGTTGGTAGAAGTACAAACTTAAGAATTGGATTCCTCTACTTTTGAAAAACTTGGTCTTTTTTATTGGAGTGCTAAACATGGATTAAAGCAAGTTTTCTTGTGTTCCATGTGTAAATAGCATAAAAATGTTTTTTTTTTAAAAAGGTCCTCAAAATCTGATTAATCCACTGACAACATTAAAATTCTGTTTGAATAGAAAAATCTATCCACTGCTCAAAATGTATACTCTATTGGTAACAAAACATTGTTCTCACCCACTGACCATATTATCAACAGTGTTTGTCCTAACAACTGTCTTTCATTTACAACAGAGGATACGCGTGGGCAGATGTTATTCAACAGTTATGTGCATCAGATGCCATGATCACTTTTTAAAATGCTATTTCATCGTCATTACTGTGTGAATTTAAAAAAAATCACAACATAGTTTCTATCTAACATCATGGCTCCCAAATCAAACTCAAAGGTTTTTCTGATACATCCAAGATTTTTGAGTAAATATCTTCAAGAAAAAGTTTCTAAAACACAAGTAGAGGGGGTAGAGAAAGTTTTACCAGAACAAAATGTTCAAACTTCACCTCTTGCTACTGAGCCCACTGCTCCTGGTGATCAGGACACTACAACCAGTGTCTTGAAACCCACACCAGAAAAATCCAAAAAGAAAACCAAAACAAAATCCAGAAAAACCCACCAAAACCAAAAAGGGTCTTCTGGAAGATGAGATACCAGAAGTTAACCCTGTGACAACAAAAATGTCACAAGAAACCACTGTTGCTACTTCCTCACAACAGTTGGAAAGATCTCCACCCAAAACTACAACTCCTCATGTATCCTCACAAAAGGATCATGTTGTAAGCACAGGGACACCTCAAAAAGAAGTATTATCCTCATTTGAGGGTATACTTAATGGTCCTTCTCCCAGGACAAATTCTTCTTCAACATCATTTCCCACAAATTCTACCAAAAATAATACCACTGTTTGCTACCATTGAAAGTCAGACACAAAATAGCTCTTCTCACAAACCCATTACTGAGAATACAACCTCAACAATAGCTATGTCTGAACCAATTCAATTGGTTAACCCACAAACAGCTGAGGAGGTCACACCACAGGAATTTCATGAAATTCTTGTTGGTAGTTCAAGTGGAGCAAATACTACAGATGTTAGACCCACTGGTCTCTCTCTGGACACTAGTTTCATAAGTAAGACTCCCTTGAAGGCAATTTCTACTAAGGCTACCATGGTATCCACTGATGGTGTTAAAACCACTGTTGGAATTACTAAGGAGACCTCTGTTGTGGAAAGAAGACCCTAGTACCAAGAAAAAGGGGCATCTAAGGTTGAAGCAAGTGATAAATCACAAGTTCATGATACCCTAGATACAACTACCACCTCTGGTAGGAGCTCAGATGATCCTATTAAGTTAGGAGATGGGCTAAAATATGAGGAATTAACGGACAAAATTACAAGGATTGAGACATCAGTGGGAGATAAAAAAATGTGCTACAGCAAATGTTACACTCTGCAAAATCTCGAAACACTGCTCAATCCTCTGCTCAAACCACCAGAATTGTGAAACAAGTGTATCCTCTGCTTCAACAACATTATCAACATGCTAATCAGTTACATGATTCAAAAGTGCAGATATTCAAAGAAAAAGTTGAAGCCAGGTATAAGGACACACAGGAAGAGCTTAAAGCTATTAATAAAATTCTCATTCCTAACACTACCCCTACACCAATCTTCGAAAGAGTTGATGATGCCAAAAATGGGGAGAAAAATGACTCTGAGGAAAATCTCTCAGTAACTTCTGCTGAAACATCTGTCAAAGAAAAGGAAAAGGGAGGTGATGAAACCCTGAAAATTCAATCAGATGATGAAGATACACAAATGAGGATCGTTCAAAGTCAAGTCAGGATAAAAGAGAAGGAGATAAAGGATACCATTGCTGGTCTCAAAACCACTGCTGATATTAAAAGACCAACCACTGATCATTCAATTTCCTACCATCACTCATCATATATCTACTCCCACCAGAAATCTAGTTCAATCATCATCTCCTATAATCATATTTATATTTAAAAGGGAGAAAGAACATTAATGTTATATCTGATGAAGAAAACATTCCTGCATCACTTCCATTGTCTTCACTACCAATGACCTCTACTTCAAAACATTTTAGTTATGGCACTGTTAGACAAGTTGTTAGACAGTCAGAGGTTAGAGTTGTAGAGACTTACAAGAAGTTGGAAGAGCTTAGAAAGACAAATGCATCAGTATCAAGGAAATCTGTTTATCTAACAGAGGTTAGTGCTCAACAGACCCAATCTGCTCAAACGCCTGCTTCAAAAGAGAAAAAGACAAAGAGTGATTTCTGAAGAGGATCAGCAGAGGTTTGAGCATGGCCTTATAACATTGTTGCTCAGATTCAGACATCTACCTCAGAAATAAATCAGGATCCTCAAAAATCAGCTGACTCAAAAATTCTAAAATGGAAGTCAGATAAAGAAACCCATGAATTGACTCCGCTCAGGTCAGATGGTAAGATTGAGAAGCTCAAAATGGAGGCTGCTTATGGTCTTAATGCAGTTGACCTCCAAAATCTGATGAATATAGATCTCTCAAGGGATCCTGAAAACACAGTCTCTATGAACTTTGAATTATCATTCAAAAGTCATATAAGAGAAATGATGCTGAGGAATAAAGAGCATCAATAAAGAAGAGTTTTGGCATCATCTGTTCTAGGGGGAGATTGTTGGGATTGAACTCTACAAAAGAACAGATGATAGAAAGCCAAAACAGATCTGAAATAACTGATCCACAATAAACAGTGTTTTACACTAGACTTTCCCCTTGATAGTGATTATAACATCTGATGCCCTCTATTCACTGTCCGTATTCAACAACTACTGCCTTAACAACTGATGAAGAGTTAAAAACTGTTGAAGGTTAAACACTGCTGCTCTATCTACTGATGTTCTCTAAGTGCTGCTGAATACTCAAAGTACTGTCCACTCAAAGACTGATCACCTTTGAATAAAGCACTGATGATTCAGACATCAGTGCTTAGACTACAACAGTTGAAAGATGGAACAGATGTTTTAAATTCTCTTATGATGTATATTGTAGTCAGTGGTGAGCATAGCAGTATTTGTATTAGGTCAGTAGTTAGAGTTTGTTAGGTTGTTAGACGTCGCTTTCATGGTGACGTCAGCTGAGATGCCTCAGTGGTTTGGTTTGCCTATAAATGTAACAGTACCCTGTACTGTTACATTTGATTGACTGAGCGATTTCTTCTCCTTATGTCTAATCCTTTCATCTTGTGTGCAATCAACCATTGGAGTATCAGGCTGAGGGGGAGATTAGTTTGTAAGCATGCTTGTAATCTTTTGTTTTGTATTGTAAACCTTTCGACTTAATGTCAAGCATGTGTTTATCAAAACTGTTTCTCTCCTTGATTGTGTTTACAAAGTTTGTTGTTCATTTCCGCTGCACTTAAACTCTATTCATTTCTATTTGATTTGTTCAAATTATACAAACAAGCACAATCACTAGAGCCTCCGATCCTAACATACGATGATCATATTATTTAACATCCTTTAGTGATGTTTTGCCTACGGGCTATAATATATTGTCCATTTGAGACAATGACATTGTTATCTTTATGATTCCTTGTCGAAGGTAGTGAGCTATGCTCAAGCCTAATAGTCTATATGATCAATGCGATCATGACAAAAATCATCAATACGATGATTAAAAATTTTAACATCCTTAATGATGTTTTGCCTAAGGGCTATATTATATTGTCCAATTGAGACAAGGCAATTGTAATCTTTTGTTTTTCCTTGCCCAAGGGGGTGAGCTATACTCAAATCACATAGTCTATACTATCATTGCGATCCTGACTAGTATCATCAGTATGATGATCACAATATTAACATCCCTCGTGATGAAATGCCTACGGGCTATACTTTATTCTAGTGTCGGTAAGACAAAGATAGTAGTGATCTTTATGATCCCATGTTCAAAATGGTGTGATTATACCCAAACCTAATAGTCAATATGATCGATGTGATCATGACTAATATCATTGGATACGATGGTTATATATAAACATCCATTAGTGATGTTGATTGGCTTACCTTTCTGCCAAATGAATCATCTTTCAAGACGATGACAGTTGTAGTCTATGACTCCCTGTCCAAGGGTGAAGAACCACGTTCAAACCTTGAAGCCCTAATCTAATAAGATTGCGGCTAATAAATTAAGGTCCTTGGTGATAGACCATCGAGTTATGTTTTAAAGTCATTCATGACAAGCCTATGTGCTATAATTTGTCATTCGTGACAAGCTAACATATTAAATGTTAACATTCCTGGTGACAGGTCTTTTATGCCAGATTTGATAAATGTCCTTATGACAAGGCCGTTTGTGCCATATCTAAATGACCTTTGCGACAAGGCCTTCGTGTCGTATAATCATTTATGTCCTTCATGACTGGGCTTTATGCCATATCTTTCTACGTCCATCGAGACAGGCTTCTATGCCATATATGTATATATATAATAAAAGTCTTGTAAGGCTAGCCTTTGAGCTATTTATAATCGTCCTTGTGACAAAGACAGTTGTGACATTATGGTCCCCTGTCAAACAGGTATTGGACTCGCTCTAAACCTTAAATGCCATTGATAGTCCTTTTGTGACCTAAGCTAAATGTAATAGATATACATTCAAATAGCATTCATTAAGAATGTTCAGAACAGAATAGCCCATACGGTTTATGAATGTCGTGGCTAATCTAAGTTAGGTCATCAGGATGATGACTAATAATTGTTAAATCTTGGTGATTGGTACCAAGTTTCGAGTATGGAAAACTCGGATGAGGTAGACGATAGTCGCAATACTATTAATGCGACGAAAGTTAATAAAAAACTACAAACGTAAACCTCAATATTAATGGAGTTAATCTCCAGGCTGTGGTTGACGCAGCAGTTGGAAGGACCGTAGAAAGATCATGAAACAATCAAAAGAGCCGAATGCTCCTCGCTCTGAATTTCATTCAAAACCATGTTCAATTGCTCATGAGAAGAGTTTTGTTCACACACGAATATGAAGGATGAACCAAAGGAGGAGGATAACTCCCAGAAATCTAAGAAGAAGAGCAAGTACAGGCTTAATAAGAACCAACAAAAGTTCAGTAAGAAGCCTGTATGTAAGAATTGCTATAAAAGACACTAGGGACAGTGTCAATTAGAACAAAGACCAAAGCAGTGTGGCACCTGCTAAGGAAACTGGTCATCATTCCCATGAATGTAGGGACATAAAGAATGCAGTCTATTACGGCTGTGGTGAGCAAGGCCGCATCAGAACTAGATACCATAAAGCTGCCAAAGAAAGTACAGCTAAGCCTGGAAAGGCTAAAGGAAGAAATGCCTGAACTCACCTGATGAATGCCAAGAGGAAGTTCACGATGTCATCAAATACATTCCTTATCATTTACCAATGATAATTTCTGCTAAGTGTCCTGTTTTTAATACAGGCAATAATAAATCTTCATAAACCATAAGCTTAGCAAACTTTTATATTATCCACAAGGTATAACTTACCAAGAAACCATAGTAACCGATTCTTCTAGTATCGGCAAGGAATCCTTCCGAAAAATCTAAGAGTACTCTTTCTTCGCATAGAGTACGACAACATATGTTATTTTAATTATTTTTCTCACTATTTTTCTATCACCTGCGAATGCCAAACTATGTTTGATAAAAGTGCCATATGAGGATTGGCGTATCATAGGGTGTCCCATAGATTACTTCCATGCCTGGTCAGTATGGAGGTTTAATACATGGAACCCCTAAGATATCCCAATGATCATATTGTACTAAAGTCGACTAGTAGTATTCAAGGAAGATATCCAGAATGGAATTGTCCAAGTAAATGTTTCCGATTAAGGAATTCGTGGACTTATAACATAAATGTGTCACTTATTTGACACGAGCAATGATGGATGAACTGGAGCCTGAGATATGGAAAATCTCTGTAGCCTCCTTGCATCTTGATTATCTTCTCATAAGTTTTCCCTGCTTACCTCCTGGAAGGAAGGTAGAATTAAGATTTGTATCCCGCTGGGGGCTGGAATATTGTGAAAACTCCATATTGATTATGGAATAATCGAAACCTTGATTAAGTAGGTTTTAAGACATAGGCTCATATAGCCTGACTCAATATTCTGAGGGTTTTATGTTATTAAATAAGAAAGACGGTTCATATTGCTTATGCATACATACCGCAACCCTAATTAGGCAACGATTAAGAAGTGCCATCAGCTACCCAGGATCTAAGGGCAAACTATTGGGGGATAGGCTTGAAGAAGTCTGTGGCTACCTATGTAGCTGAATGCTTGACATATGCGCAAGTCAAAGCCGAGCATCAGAAACCATCAGGTTTGCTACAACAGCCTGAACTTCCTACGTGGAAGTGGGAAATGGTAACCATGGATTTTATTACCAAGTTACCTAAGACCAGGAAAGGAAATGACACAATATGGGTTATAGTTGATAGACTGACTAAGTCAGCACATTTCTTACCCATCAAGGAGACTTATAGCTCCGACATGTTAGCCCAGTTATACGTGGATAAGATTGTAGCCTTACATGGCATACCTGTGTCTATTATCTCTGTCAGAGATACTAGGTACACGCCACATTTTTTTTGAAAAGCTTCCAACAATCTTTAGGCACGCGTTTGAATTTTAGTACGGTTTACCATCCTCAGACAGACGGTCAGAGTGAACGTACTATTCAAACTTTGGAAGACATGCTACGTGCATGCGTAATCGATTTGGGTGGTAGTTGGGATAACCACCTACCCGTGATTGAATTCTCCTACAACAATAGCTACCATACCAGCATCAAGGCTGCGCCTTTTGAGGCATTATACGGTAGAAAGTGTAGAACACCAGTTTGTTGGGCGGAAGTTGGAGATGTCCAATTATTAGGACCAGAGATAGTGTTTGAAACAACGGACAAGATTGTCCAGACTCGTGACCGTCCCAAAGCTGCCCGGGATAGGCAGAACAGTTACGCTGATCCAAAGCGTAAGGATTTTCACTTCGAAGTAGGTGACAAAGTCCTACTTAAAGTGTCACCCTGGAAAGGAGTGATGCGGTTTGGTAAGAAAGGCAAGCTAAGCCCGAGATACATAGGACCTTTTGAGGTTATCGAACGGGTCGGGTCAGTTGCCTATAAGTTAAACTTACCAGAAGAGCTCAGTGGAATTCACAATGTGTTCCACATCTGCAATCTGAAGAAGTGTTTCGCTGACGAATCACTGGTTATACCACATACAGATGTTCATATAGATGAGAGCTTAAAATTTGTGGAAAAACCTTTGTCGATTGAAGATCGACAGGTAAAGAAGCTTCGAAGGAAGCATGTACCTATTGTAAAGGTCAAATGGGATGCCCGTAGAGGACCCGAATTCACGTGGGAGGTTGAGTCCACGATGAAAGAAAAGTACCCTTATTTATTTCAGTAAATCTTAGGGTCGAGATTTTTTTAAGGGGGTGAGGATGTAACACCTCGAAAATTCACGTCCTATAATGTGATGACACGTGTCATATGTTTGAACGTGTGAAATAATGTTCTAGAAGGACTAAAGTTGACAATCATGAAAAGTATGTGAATATACGAGTTCTAAATGTCAACGGTGAATAAATATATTGTACATTAACCCTACAAGATGCTCATACCTTCAAACGAATAAATCATGGATCATACGGAGCTAAAAGTGAGAGATTACAAACTACAGGGGCTAAATGTGTCAACATGTTTAAGTTATACCTCTGAGTGACCTTTTGACAAACCCGAAGCTTTGTAACGGTAAATTATGCTCACTAGAATGCACGATTAAAATTTCGTAAAGTTTCGTCAACGTATGAGAAAGTTATGATCAAATTCTTGTGCGAGGGGTTAAAGCGTTAACATTGAAAGTTGTGACTTTTCGGGTTAATCGGAAATGTCCAGGGACTTGGCAAAGTGGGTATAAGTCCTAAAGCCCTTGTGGGTAAATAGGAAGGGGTCAAAATGCAAAGAATAAGCTTAGTTGACCTTTCGTGAAACCAAGGGACAAGTTGAAAAAACAAAAAAAAATGAAAATTCTAATTTTTGGGGTTAAGGCGGGCCGCGTAAAGGTTAACATACCTTTACGCGGGCCGCGTCAGGACGTCAGATACAGCATCAGCGAACAACAGCCTGTATATGCGCAAACTCGACCCAAAACGGATATTTTCACTTCAAGTGCGACCCCTAGGCAACCCCTAAGCCTTAGGGACACATGTTAATGACTTATGGTCAGTAATAGAGTTGTGTGTCAACTTCTTATGGTGATTTGATTCCTATATAAAGCCATGAGTTGCAACCATTGTTCCTCACACTTCATCCTTGCAATCTGATCATTTCTGGAGCTCAAGGCTGCTCTCAAGTGATCACATTTCGTGCATAGGACCTTGGTAAGCTTGCTAAACCTTTCTAAATTAAGTTTTAGCTTAGTTATAGCTTAAAAGTCAAACCCTCATAATTAACGGTTAACTTTAAGATTAATCACAAATGGTCCAGTGATTAGTCGAATCAAAAGTAGTTATAAGTTGGTAATTATGTGGGTAATAAACCCTCAAAAGGGTTCCCCCTGATTCCCACTCTAACTAGGTCTAATGTCGGGTCAAACGTGTAATTAAAAAGTCAACAGAATGTTTAAATTGCAATTTATGCATGATTAGCAATGTAGAGCACATACAACTTGTTTGATCATTTATATAACTTGGTAATTAGTGTAAGAACATGTCTAAACATGTTCAACCCGACAATTTCCTGTTTAGACCCGGTTCGGAACCGAAAGTCGCATAGTTTGACTTATACTTTGACTTTCAGTTCTGACCCGTCTAGGCATGATTTAGAAATGCCTTAGAGCCTTATTTGGACCAGGTAACATGCTAGTATAACCCTCTGTGATTATACACCATGGTTCATTAGTTAACCGATTAATACGCATGATCCCGTTAATTGCTCATATGTTGACCATTATGCCCTTATTACCTTAAAACGTGATTTTTGGAAATGTAAAATAGTAGAAACTTTAATTACTTATATATAAACTTGTATGCAGAGTTTGACATCAGTTTGAATTGTAGATTGAGAGTTATGCTCATTATCGCAAAATGAAAGCCTTATGTTAATTAACTGGCGTAATTAGCGTATAGCATAGTTAAGCCTACTTTTTGATATCAAATTCTTTACCCACTGATGTAATATTTTATTTTGAGATTTTTAAAGATTTTTAATTAATTTTAGGCTGAGCATAACTCATAGTCGTAAGCTTAATCCGGTAATTGTCGGTTCTGCCCTTACGGGCCATAAAATGAGTTTTACATATCTAAACGTTTCCAAACCTTTTGCTACTGATTATATATGTTAAATAAATTATTTTAATCCTTCTAGAAATATAAAAATATCAGATTTAAGTATCGAACCCGGAAATGGTCTTTAATCGCCTTTTTAAGCGTTTTTAACGCATTGTATGTACTAAGATTATTTTAAACATACAAAGGGTGATACCTACTGATATTTGAGGCAAATTAGAATATTTTAACAGTATGCAAAGGTTGTTAAACTCAGACTTCAGGTTTGAGCTTTTCGGCTTATGCGAAATTACCAAAAATACCCCTACGGGGCATAGTTTGGTTATAATTGGTAAATTTCACATATATACTTTAACCTACTGTTATAACTCATTAAATTGAGTATGTTTTCTGATTACATCGGACCTGTAACTCAGTTAAACACTTAAACTCTTTTACAACCTTTAAAAAGACCAAACTACCCCTGCGGGGCATAGTTTGTGTTTAAATTCGTTCGGGCATAATAAAAGACACCTTACTGATGTCACAACATATTTGGAGCATATTAACTTAGGAAACCTGTAAATGGCTCCCATTATTACCCGTTACGCTTATTACGCGTTCGGTTCGGTTTATGTAACAAGTTTACATAAATTAGCTGAAACGGGTCAAACCTTATCGGTTTTATCTCAAAATCCAGAATGTGCATGAAGGACCCATATTAAACAAATCTCTGAACTTGTCGGGTCTAAATCACATTTTATCCGGTCTTCGCTTAATCGTGCATACGAACCGTATCTTTGAAACTAACCGATCTAAGCTTAAGCTTAACTAAAGACCCGTTAGGAATCTAATAGGTTATTATAAACCTTCGTTCCAGATTAGGAGTACCAGTAAAAGCTACGTGCAATTTGCTTATTGTGATTTATACATTTCTCAGGTAAATACTTTTAACTTATTTTCCCTATACAGGCTTGGGTTACGGTATATAGAATACCGCTTGATCGGGCATCAAATCCTCCACCGTTGAGTGGGTAATTAAATAATTTGATCGGCTCGTTTAAACAGTCTTGTTACTTAAAGCCTTTGGTGGTTTAATGACCATGTCCCGGATATCCTTGGCATCATTTTACGAAATGGCCACGACTTAAGCTCGGGGTGTAGGCGTACACCCGTCAGTGCACAAAAGTTTATTGTGGTGTGTCTATTGATCTTTAACCCGGACAAGATCCGGGCTACTGAACGCACAAGGAACATGTAATTCGTTCACAAGATTATAATATTAAATAATTCTCCCAAGTTAAAAAGATTAATCTTGCCTCTGTGCATTTTAATCAAATTATAAAACATTTATGCCATGTGCATCCAAACCAATTTTTAAATCATTTTCCAAAATGAGTCAGTTGATTGTGTTTACCAGTGTAAACTGACGTATTTTCCCAAAAAGACTAAATGCAGGTACTAAACGTAATTGGCTGGATTGTCTCCTTAGCATCAATAAAGAGTCTCGCAAGCTTAAGATGCCTGAAGTCTGTTGAACTATTGTTTCCATTTTATTTTCGATCCTTCTGTGGATAAACTTTCGAATATTGTGACATTTGATATAACAATATTAAATTCGGTTGATATAATTTCTTTTTAAATTGCTTCCGCTGTGCATATTAAATATTGTGTTGTTTGACTATTATGTTGCCAACCACGTCACGATACTCCCCCACCAGGCCCACCGGTGACACGTGGAAAGTCGGGGTGTGACAATCACGCGGCCCGCGTAAGCCTTCGGCTTACCTTTACGCGGCCCGCCTAGCCGCCTACTCTACGCATAGGTTTGATGGGTCCTGGGTTAGGGTTGCCAGATGGGTTATACGTGGCCCAGATACTTATCCGGTCAAACCTCGTCTTGACGCGGCCCGCGTAAGCTTTCCTTAGGCTTACGCGGCCCGCCTGAAACCCATAATTCTTGTTTTCTTGATTTTTAGTGCACAGTATGGTTTCAGGGGTCCGGGTTTTCACTTGTGGGTCAGTTTAGGACATTTTTGAGAGTCCTTACAGTAAACCTCTAAAGTTCGAGGTAGGTGACAAGCTTCTACTTAAAGTATCACCCTGGAAGGGAGTGATGCGATTTGGTAAGAAAGGTAAGTTAAGCCCGATATATATAGGACCATTCGAGATCATCGAATGTGCCGGAACACTGGCTTATAAGTTAAACTTGCCTGAAGAGCTCAGTGGTATTCATAATGTATTCCACATCTGCAATCTAAAGAAATGTCTAGCTGATGAATCACTAGTCATACCGCATACAGATGTGCACATAGATGAGAGCCTAAAGTTTGTTGAGAAACCTTTGTCGATTGAGGATCGACATATTAAGAAGCTTCGAAGGAAGCATGTACCAATTGTAAAGGTTAAATGGAATGCCCGTAGAGGTCCCGAGTACACATGGGAGGTAGAGTCCACAATGAAAGAAAATACTCTCATTTATTTCAGTAAATCTCGAGGTCGAGATTTCTTTTAAGGGGGTGAGGATGTAACACCTCGTAATTTTATGTCCAATAAAATTAAGACACGTGTCACGTAAGGCAAACATGTCACACCCCCAAAATACCACATGCAGAAAACCCCCGCGAGGCGTGTGACATACCAGGATCTTAGCCATCAATCACATTGAACTCATAGGTATATGTAAATAAAACTTTCATTGATTAACAGTAAGTGTTACAACGTTACAATATTTCACAGTTTACAGCGGAAGCATAATTCATTCGTTAAGAGTTTATAACCACATGTAAAAGCCATTTGTGTTGTGTTATGTTTCCATGTATCTCGACCCATGACCACCCCAGCCTCCCAGACAGCAAGTTCCAGTCAATATGCACCTAAAGACCTGCAAGGCATGTAACAACGAATCAACAACAAAGTTGAGAGAGTTCACAGTTGGGTGTTCATTTTAAGTTGTTTACGAAAACATAGTTTGTCTTTAGTTGGCTTACTTGCCGTGGGGTTTACCCCATAGTTGAAAATATGATTAACCAGTTTACCCTGTTTCCCAAACATATCCATAGTTGGTGGGGGCTTCCCATGTGAATTACCAGTTTACCCTGTTTCCCAAACCTTTTTACAATATTTAGTGGGGGCTTCCCATGTGAATTACCAGACCGTACCATATCGACTACTACGAAAATAAGTTGTGCCCTAAGTCAATGTCTATCAGAATTGACCCTTTGCCTTTAGTCCTTTAGTACACGCCCGTTCGAATGACACGGTGTGAGGTTTGTTAAACCTAATAGCGCTATCAACTAATGACCCGCTCGCCATCGGCCTCGGCGATTAAGTCGATATAAAATGAGGGACTTCATGATAGAGTTTTGTTCCAGTGTGTTTAATCTTGTTGTCCTACCCAAGGAGGACGAACGTACGTATCCTACCCAAGGAGAATACGCTAGGTTTAAGTCTTGGCATCCTACCCATGGAGGATGGCTGTACATATCCTACCCAAGGAGAATATGTAGTTTCTGTTTTAGTTCTTTAACCCATTCCCAACCCTTGGGAATCCCATGCCTTGTAGAAAGTGTGAACTCACCTTGGTTTGCTCGGTATGCTAAACTATGTGCTCACAAGTAATCAGTCAAGTCCTATAGTATGCACATATACTCAATCAGTTCAAGTTCGTAAAGATTTCACATGCAATCAATATCACAGAGTGTGTTTGGCAGTTAACATTATGTACACATAAACTGTTAGTCAATCCATACAAGGTTCCAAGTTACATGCAAGTTCCTTAACTAACTTATCATGCTTAACAGAGTTAACATATTTTAACAGAGTTATCATACTAACCAAGTTGTCATGCCAACAGATTTATCATATTAGTAGAGTAACAGGCATAACAGAGTTTTCATACTTAACTTAACAACGTTAAATACATAACAGAGGACACTTGATGAAACTATATGTGGCAAAATCATCTAGTGGCGAAAACCCCTTTGGGCGACGAAATCCCAAAGGTTTTCGTCGAGGTTATGATATGGAGAAATCACAGAGTGATTTCGTTGACCTCTGTGTTTTCGTCGATCCCTGCGATTTCATCTAAACCTAATCATCATCACAACAATTCAACTCGATCCATTCACACAATTCATCATTCAACCGGTTTATCAATGGCGGCCCAATAGAAGTTGATTTAGATCAAAGTTGTCGGCCATCATTCAATTTGGGATATCATTCAACTGTTGTTTGTTGAAAGGTCCACTAGCAATGTAAATTAGTGGGTTTAAGTCAGAAGGTTATTTCTTGGTTCAATCAAAAGCAATACCGATTTCCCATGGCAAATTGTATTTAATCAAGAAGTGGTCAGATCCTTTTTGTTTTGTAGTATCAATCATTATTATTCCCAAATTCCATTCATTTGCCAATTCACAATTATTCAATAGTTGAGATTTTCATAAAAATATTATTGATCAACATGGATCCTAATAATTCTCAATAGAATCCAAAACACCTTTAAGAACTATTAGCACTCAATTCTAACAGTTACGAGACCATGATCATCATAATTACCATATTCCTCATGCATCCATATTTACAAGCAATAACAAGTTATTGGTTAACAACTATATTAACATCCGGACCGGGTATCAATCATATTATCGAGTAACTATCATGATTTCACAAATCATTAATCGAATCGGATCAACACTCAGACACATCATCCAACAAACATACGCCCGGATCTAATACAATTTACGAACCACTTCCAAGATCATACTTAGTCTACACACCCACAAATTCACATATAATATATAACCCAATTTACAACTAATATAAATCATAAGGTGAGGAGACATACCAAATCGGAGGAATATATGAAGATGGGAGGGTTACGAGAGAGAAGGGGGGGCTCCTGTTTCCTGTTGCCGTAAGCAAAGTGTGGAGGGGAATAGGGTTTTTGTTCTGATTTAGTGTTTATGATAAAACAATCACAATTGTCATGCAATAACTATTAAACTTTGGGGGGGGGGGGGGGTAAACGGTTTCCTGTTTGGCCGACATGGGCTCCAGCCCACTCACTTGGGCTGCCATATAACTTGTGATGGCTTGGGCTTGATTTGGGCTATCTGCTTTGGGCCGAGAGTTAACAGGTTCAAGTGACATGAACAATATATTTAATACTTGCTTGGTCAAAGAGTTTGGGCCAAGTGTCTGGGCCTTTACGTAAAACCCATCCTTGTGTAACCCAACCCATGAATTTAATGCGTTTAACTCAAAAGTAATGATGCTCCATATCAGGCACAAGAAACAAGTCGATACAAAATAAGAGGATCGTGAAGTCAGATAACACTAACCTCGAAAGCTCGGGTTGTCACAAAACATGTCATAAACTCGGATCAAGTTAAAGATGTATGGAAGGATTTAAAGGTGTCGACATGTTAATTAATACCTCTGAGTGACCTCGTTATAAATCCCAAGACCCTAATCTATATTATAAACATATGATATATTCAAGTCCGGTTATTTTGATAATGTATAATTCAAATTGGCAAAAGAAATGGATCCTATGTTTCATATGACAAATTCCTTCAAAAGCATTCATCAATAAAGTCCAAGGATGTGTAAGTGCATGACAACACCTTCAAGAGCATGCAAAGGTCTGGTTCATGGTCCCCTCCTACTGATAAAGGCATAAGATTCGAAGTTGTAAGAATGAATGGTCAAAGCCCAAGAGATTACAAAGTTTTGTCTTCTAATGAGGGCTTACGGACCGCAAGAAGACCACCTTACGGTCCGTAAGGTGGCGGAGTTGGGCGAAAATAAATAAAAAGCAGATACGGACCGCAAAGCCAAGGGCTTACGGTCCGCAAGGTTGTAACTGGGCATCTCAGATCAAGGTCGGTTACGGACCGCAAAGCCTTGGGCTTACGGTCCGTAAGGAGGTCGCTGGCAGAGAAAATGACAGTTGCCTGTTATAACCGGTTGCACCACCTTAAAGAGCTGGTTTTCGAAATACTGAAGCATGGCCAATAGTTTTGCATGCATATGGAGACTTGGGTTGATCAGGGAACATCCATAGACTTGGGTGTGATGATCTTATTGCATTTAGCTCACTATATAAGAGCTTGAAGTTGCAAACTTGGGACTTGCTCATTTCAAATCAGTTCAAGACTTCTCTGGAGCTTCTCTGGTCTTTCCTTAGGATCCATAATCGTGCATAGGACCCTTGTAAGTGTCCTTAACCCTTTTAATTCAGTTTTAATTAGCTTAATGACCATAAGTCAAACTTATCATAATTAAAGTTTGACTTCGTGATTAATCACTAATGGTCCAGTCATTAGTTAAATTAAGAGTAGTTATAAGTTGGTAATTATGTGGGCAATAAACCTCTAAGAGTGCACCTACTGATTACCACCTTAACTTGGTCAAATGTCGGGTCAAACTTAATTATAAAAAGTCAACAGAAAGCTAATTTTCGCATAAATGCATAATTAACAATGTAGAAGCAATGCAACCTGTTTTATCACTAATATAACTTGGTAATTAATGTAAGAACATGTCTAAACATGTTCAACCCGAAAATTTTCAGTTTAAGCTCGGTTTGGAACCGAAAGTCGCATAAGGGGACTTTTGCTTTGACTTTCAGTTCTGACCCAATGTAGCATGTTTTAGAAATGCCTTAGAGCTTTATTAGGACCAGGTTACATGTTAGTATAACCCTCTGTGATTATACAACTTGGTTCATTAGTTATCCGATTCATATGCATGTTTCCGTTATATGCCTAAATGTTGACCATAATGCCCATTTGACCTTAAAGCAAGAATTTTGAAAATATGAGAGGACCATAATCTTTATTACTGGTTTATAAACATATCCCTAAATTTTCACATCAGTTGGAGGTCTAGATTAAGAGTTATACTCAATAGCGTAATTAGAGAGCTTTTATTTATTTAAATGGCGTAATTAGCATATAGCCTATCTAAACCCAATTTTTTATACCAAACTTTTACCCACTGATGTAAAATAATATTTTGAGATTTTTGAAGATTTTTAATTATTTTTAGGCTGAGCATAACATAGGGTTATATCTTTGATTCGGTAATTGTCGGTTTTGCCCTTTAGGCCTATAAAATGAGTTTTACATATTATTTTGACACCAAACCTTTTGCTACTGATTTTATATAATAAATAAAATATTTTGAGTCTTCTGGAATAATAAAAATATCGGCTTTCATTATAAAACATGGAAATCGCTTAAAACCGTCTTTTTACGCGTTTTAAACGCATAGTAAGTATTAAAACTATTTTAAATATATAAGACTTGATACCTAATGATATTTTTAGTAAACTTGTATAGTTTAATAGTAAGCAAAATTTTTAAACTCAGATTTCCAGATTTGACCTTTTAAGCTTATGTGAAATTACCAAAATGCCCCTACGGTGCATAGTTTAGTTATAAGAGGTAAATTTCACCTATATACCATACCCTACTGTCATGACTTATAAAAATAAGTATTTTTACTGAATACATCAGACCTAAAACTCAGATTCATATTTAAACTCTTTTATAACCTTTAAATGACCAAAATACCCCTGCGGGGCATAGTTTGAGTTTAAATTCATTTTGGGCATAATGGAAGGTATCTTACTAATATCATAACATATTTAAGGCATATTAACTCAGGAAACATGTTCATGAATCAATTGGTTACCCGTAACACATTATTCGCGTTCGGTGCGGTTTATGTAACTAGTTTGCATAAATTGACCGAAACGGGTCAAACCTTATCATTTTTGTCTCAAAATCCAGAATGTGTTTAGTTTACCCATAATATACAAGTATATAAACTTGTCGCGTCTAAACCACATTCTAATCCGGTCTTCGCTTAATCGTGCATTTTGAACCGTATCTTCCTTTAAAACTAACCGGTCTAAGTTTAGGCTTAATTAAGAACCGTTAGGAATCTAATAGGTTATTAAAACCTTCATTCTAGATTAGGAGCCCGGTAAAAGCTACTTGCATTCGCTGTTTGTGATTCATACTTACTCAGGTAAATACTTTTAACTTATTTTCCCTATACGGGCTTGGGATACGGTATTATAATAATACCGCTTGGTCGGGTATGTACTCATTTAAATCGGATTGTGATTAATGCAATTACATAACTCGTTTTTAATCTGTATTATTTGGTGTATGGCCTTTGGGGGTTAAATGACCATGTCCCGGATATCCTTGGCATCATTCAAAGAAATGGCCACGACTTAAGCACGGGGTGTAGGCATACACCTGACAGTTGCATTATGTAAAAACTGGTAATCCACTTAAAGGAATCAACCTTGTGGGCATTATACCTGTGGCGTGTAAGTTAATCTTGACCTGCTCTACCAACTGGCCCTGACGGACGACAAATAAGTAAAACTGTATACAAGATTATTTTTAAATAATTGTCCCAAGTTATAAAAGATTTTGTGCCATGTGCATTCTAACTAATTTTCTTAAACTCTTTTCAAAATGAGTCAGTTAATTGTATTTACTAGTGTAAACTGACGTATTTTTCAAAAAGGCTAAGTGCAGGTACTAGACGAAATAGGTTGGCTACTCCTGGCATCATTAATCAAGTCTTGCAAGCTCTAGATGTTAAAGTCTGTTGAACAATGATCTTTTATCTTTTGATCCGCCTGTGGATCTTTTACTGTCCGGATTGTAATACTTTGATATTACTATTTATTCGGTTGTAATGTGATTCACTTTTTGCTTCCGTTGTGCATTTAAAAATTGTGTTCTTTGACTATGATGATATCAACTACGTCATGATACTCTCCACCAGGCCCACCGGTAATACGTGGAAATATCGGGGTGTGAAACTATTTTTGCTTATTTTTGGGCTGCGACTCTTCAAATCATTAATGGGCTTGTATTTTGCTAACCTATGGGCTGCAACTCTGCAAGTTATTACTGGGCGCCTATTTTGCTATTTGTTTGGGTGCAAATTAGTTAGTGAGCTTATAGATTTTGGACTGCAACCTAAATTTAATCCATTAACTTTTTTTTTGAACGGCAAATTAGGATCACTGACGGACCACTGGAGTATCATCGTGCCACCAGAGGAACCACCCGATCATATCCATCTCCACTAGGCATAATGCCACACCAATTCGGGAGGAAACCCAATAAATATGGGAAAACCCCCTTGTGGGAATCGAACCTAGGACCTATTGGTCCTAAAGCCTTATCCCACCACCAAGATGCCACTAGGCTATAAAGCCATGGGCAATTCTGGTATGCAATTCATTAACTTCTGGTATGCAATCAAATTTAAGTTTCATCAACTATTTTGCTAATCTCTAGGTCTATTACAACATCATCATTACTAATACCAATAATGGCATTACAAACTATACTAAGATCAAAAGCGTATCAACAATTTCTGGTGCATCCAGCTGGATCCTAGGTTTACCTCCTCAGAAACACGTCACTCGCTGTCTTTGTCTTTTACTTTAGGGATTGGGAAAATTCATTCCATTTACACCCACCAATCGACCTACTTTTTACATGCCATTCCAAGGTCACAAAATTCAACAAAACACATTAACACATAAAAATTAAACTCTGCTAGAAGAGTAAGATAAAGGAATGCTATAAGATAAACAACTCACCTCAAATGTTCTTCTTTCTAGGTCCATCAACTGTCCTTTAATCAACTCACCTCATGGTTTACACTCTTGTTGCAACATATTTGATATTGATTGCCTCATCACTAAAGTATGTACAAAGCAAACAAAAGTTAACTTACACCAAAGCATGTATATAATAATAATCACCTTCTTAAAATCTAAAATCTATAAAAGAATGATATGCCATAGTGTAAAAAATATAAACAAATAAGAGCAAATGTTAGCCTATATACGTTTTACCCTATAGTAGATCAACATTTAGACTTGTTCAGTAATCAAGGAAATAAGAAAGCAAGATTAAGTACACACTTCTAGTTGCCGCCAACAAAGAACTGTAACAAAAGAAAAAAAAATGAAAATTGTCAATCACTAATATTGAGAAAACGTGCATGGGAGGACCAACTTGGACATAATCTAGATGTTGTGTGGAACAAAGATTCGTCTTCCATTTGAGCATTCAAAGGGCCGGTTCAAAACTTCAAACATAATCTCTGTTACAAATGTAGATGTTGTGTGGAACAAAGATTCGTCTTCCATTTGACCTTTTGAAGCTCCATTATGTTAGTTTAAGTATCATAATCGAACGTATAAATATAACAAATTAAATATATCCCAACCAAATCGTTGATATATATACATGCCTTTCAATTCCATTACTCTTAATTCATTCATTTATTTACTATATAGAAACAATAGTCCATTTAAAAACCATCAAATATTTACTTAACCAAAAAAAAGCTTACAACAAACCATGGATTTTGAATTCGCCGGACTTCGATTGTCGCTCAAGTCAGACAGAATTATCCCTCACTGTTATAGTATAACCATTACAGAATAGGAGTCTACCTCAACAAATTGGACAAACAGTTCAAATCAGAACAACGGTGAATTGAACAACGACAGTAGTGACACTCTAACTCTTAACGCTTCAATTTCAGTCAATTTATTACACGAATCGAACAATTCCAATGTGATTCATAAGTGAACATCAAATTCGAACAGAATCAAAAGAATAAGAATGAAAACCTAATTTGTTATTAACGAAAAGTGAACCTTATTCGTACCCGATTGCGTATTGATTGAGAATCAGAAGTTAGGGTTTATGATGGTGGAAGAATGGTGGAAGAATGGTGATTTCTCTCACACCCAAACATACACAAAGCTGCTGCCTCCCACCGCCATAGCTACTGTCACCGTCACCACCATTGCCACCGCCACAGCCACAACCCCTCTCACCATCACAACCTTTCAACACCGACACCTCACGTCACTCCCCCTTCTATCTCTCTATAGATGGTGAGCGAGAATGATTATTCTGGGTTTGCTTTTGAGTTTTGACAGAGTATGATAGATGATGAGTGTTAGGATACGTGGAAACACAAAAGATACGTGGCAACACAAAAGATGCGTGGCAAATGGAAGTGTAAAAAACATAACTGAAGCAGAATGTAAAATAATCTTAAGCCAATTATATCCTTGGTGTATGCATAGAAAACAGTTAAAGCATGAAGTACAACCATCAATTGCATAAGTGTGTTGCAAATTATAAGTATATATAATATAATAATACCAGTTAAACAATTTAGAAGTTTGGCCTCGTTTATTATTAGCTTAGTCAGGTGATCGAAAAGCCATATTATATATATGTTTTTGTTTTATACCAGAAAATAATAGAAAATAGTATATTTTGAGATGTGATATTATATAAGACCGTGGGGTATGGTGGGGCTTCGGTTTGGGGCATTTGTTGACACGTGGCTTGGGGGGCAAACATGGGGCGACCCACATTTAAACAGGGTATGGTGGGGCGGGGGTTTGGGGCATGGGTTTGTGTAACACCCCAAAATTTCATAAAGGCTTATCTTAATGTTTAAATGCTTAGAATGATTAGTAAGTTGTAAATAAATGAAGAAACTTACAAAAAAAAAGCTAGTAAATATGCAAGAATCACAACATAAGCAACTTGAGGGGTTGAATATGTAAAATATGATATTAAGAATGATAAAAATTAAAAACCCAATAGTTTTGTGGGTGTGTGGGTCGCGAATCAGAGAACAGGAAGAAGGAACCCTACTCCTTCAACCATTCACAAGAAATTCAGGAGTTGATGATGAGATCAGACACGAAATCGAATGCATGAACCAAAGATGGTGATCTCTTAAGTAGTTCTAACATCAAGTAAGTTAAATTTCTTGATTTAGTGATGTTCGATTTTGTGGGTTTAGCATAATTCGTGTATGTAATACAAAAATTGGTATGAATAATGGTTACTATGGTTGTCAAAACACCAAGAGATGTTAAATTTTTTATATGAGCATGGATTTGGCAAAACCCACTTGCATGTCAAGGAATGTCTAGAAATTGTGAAGTCCTACATGTTAATTTGGTTGTTGATCAGTGAACTTGTTATGAATAATTGATGTTACAACATATGTTCATAGTTAGGATGAAATATTGTTATGAACTTGAATGATTGTTAATAAGTTATGTGAAGAATTAGTAGGAATAACGCTTTAAAAGCTTGTACATAAGGTTTTACGAATACGAAACCCGCCAAGTGTCGATGAAATGCCTAAGAGAACAAATTTGTGAAAATGTATGAAAGTTGTGAATAAGTATGTATAGAAAGTGTCTATGGTATAGTTGTTAGCAAGATAATATGTGGAGTATGCTTTAGGTGGAGTACATACGAGAATTCGGATTGAATGAATGGTTTGATAAAACTATGCATTAGGGACTTGTACCTTGTGCTTAAATGGTGTGATGCTCACCATGTATTTGATGCGCTTGATTTATGGTAATCAAAAGTGAATGTGTACGAATGTGAAACAAATAGCTTATTAATAAATAATAATGTCGGAGTTATGTCGTGTACGTATCTATGATAATACATTTGACTAAGTAAATGTTGAACAATGTGGTTGTCAGTTCATGTTTTATGCGTGATAAAGTTTGACTATTAAAATTCTATGTAGCTAAGAGTTGCAAATGGATGCGATATGAATAATCATGCGTGCTAACTATGAAATGGGTATGATGACTTGAAAGGATAGGAACCCCAAATTGACATGGACTCAAGTATGGAAGGCTAACGGATCAATAGGAAATGAGGAAGTTATGCACAAACTTGGACGCACGAGGTAAGTGATTTCCGTAATCACTTCTTAGTTTGTTTAAGTAATATAATGTTTTAATTATAAAGTTCATATGAAGTTGAGGTCAAATCAATAGATTATTTTGATAAATGCACGAACGGGTCGAATAGTTCGTAGATGAATAACAAGCCGAACACGTATAAGTTAAGAAATTCCTTAACTCGGATGTTGGATTTCAAGTTCACATGATAGAATATTAATTTACAATCATGTAGGAAGAAACGTGACGCAAAACGGATGAAAAATGAGAGAGTTATGTCCGTTTCGGTAAGAATTAATGGCTAGGAAAAGTGCAGAGTTGACCCGGCCGGGTGGTGAGCTGACACGGCCGGGTGAAGGTTCTGTCAAAAATATTATTTATGTGATTTATGCATCGTAGGCTTCGGTATATTATCCGTGGACTACGATGGGCCTCCCAAACATGATTTCGAGTGTTTCCTTGATGATTATAAGTTGTAAACCCAAGTCTAAGCCTCATGTAATTTATATAAGAGTATGATAGATGTATGTAATGAAGTTGGACATGTATTACATGTAAATGGTACACAAGAATGCGTACAGAACACATAGGTATGAATACATGATTGTAGGTATGATTGAATGTATATTAGGTATGTAGATGTGTATGATTGTAAGTATGTATGTGTGCAAGTATGTGCGAATGCATGATTTGGATGCATTTGAGAATTAGCGTTACTAATAATGCCCTTGGGTTTGGAATGTAAGTTAATTAGATGCATTTAAATGGTTGACGTCCTTTTTACGAAGATGTAGTACTTGAATATGTTGAGATTACGGGTTTGCTAACCAAGTTATTATTGAGTATGTTTGAAAGTGCAGGTTTATGAATGTCGGACTTTCGAAGTGTTGATATAATAATGAAACGGTTGAATGTTGAAAGGATAATCGGGTTGAAGTAACTTATGCGGTTAGAATATGCTATGGACGTTTTAGTTTATACAACATTTTATGTTTGGTCGTCATCATCTACTAACGGGTTAGTTGTATGAAAATATATGTCATACCCATTTAATTGGGTAATCGAATGCGTGTGATAAATGAAAGTACATACACGAATGGAACTAAAGTGACGGTTTTATAAGCAAATAAGTATAATGACTAACTTTTTAAAGCTTTGTTGTTGAATGTAGGTAAATCCTCAATTCAGGCGACTTAGAGAATCGGAGTGAGCGCGTGTTCATGTTATGTCATACCAAACGCTTCCGCTAGCTTGTTCAAATGTTTTTGGTCCAAAATTTGTTGTATTGGTTCTTAGTAGTATTTTGTCGAATGAATCGTAGAATTGTATCTAGTATGATTATGTTTAAAACAGGGGTATGCTCGTTTTATGGACGGGTCATGCCCAAATTTTGTTAAATTAATGCACATGCGTTATTGATATCATCGTTTCAAACTCCGAAAAGTTGGACACTTTTAAGAAAATTTTTAAATTTCTAGTGTCCTTTAGTCGTCTTTTATTAGACGTAAACGCGGACCTTACAGTTTGGTGGGCTTCGCTGGGCTGACCCGGTGGGCTGTTTGTTAAACAACAAATTTAATTTTTTTTAATATTTTTAATTAAAGAAAATTACATAAAAAAATTCCTAATGTTTATATTTGTTTTTTATCTCTTCTCTCATCTCCAACACTATTTGTAACTCGTCACCCTGTAGGTGATCAATCGGCTGGGATAGCAATTTCAAATCATCACGTCTTTGTCTCAGGGCATCTCTAGCTTCTTTGCTCTTTCGTTGTTCGGCCATTTGTTGTTGGAAGACGTTGAATGTATCTAACTTGGATGAAATGTCATCCAACTGGTCGCTGTATATTCCCCTACGCAAGCCCGAACTCCCAGCTGAAGGCGATGCCGTACCAGATCTTGATTTTTTAGCACGCCTTTTTGCGGCATCTCTTCCATACTCAGGCCGGTTTGGGCTTGGTGAATCATCCAAAAGGTCCTCAAACTCTTGATCTCGTGCATCAGATTGGGCTTGGGACGAGGCCCTTGACCTTTTGGAAGACGAGTTACTTTCGCTACCACTAGGGATATTCAACCACTTTGGATGGAACTTACAAATCTCCCAACAATGCATGAAACGAAAGTCGGTCCCCACATTTGTCTTGAATTGAACCAATGCATTCATAACAATGTCCGCTTCGGTTTCACCACTTTTTGGGTTTTGTTTTGCTTTATTTAAAAAACCACTATATTTTGTAAGTTGGCCGCTTATCTCGGTCCACTTCGAGGATAAGCTATCGTTTTCACGATAAAACTCTCTTCCCAATTCTTTATGGAATAGTCTACTAACCCCTTGCCACAAATGGGTTCGATGTTGAGAATTTCCTATTTTTATAAAAACAAAATTTAATATATATTACAAAGTTATTTAAAAAAACTATTAATATAAACAAAGTTTAAGAATACCTAAAGTTGCATGTTGAGATTGTTGAAACCAACCCCTCGCCAATGCAAGTTCTTCAGGAACGGTCCATTTTAGTTGTTTTCGCTTAGCGGTTTCAATTGTTTTATCCCCCTCGTTTTTTTTCTTATGGCTTCTCTTTTTGATGGGTTTCGATGCGGAAGGACCATCGTTGGGTGGTTGAGTTTCGGGGACGGTTTCGTTTTGTGAAAGGTCGATGGAGTTTGGTGAAAGGTTGATGGGCGTTTGTGTAAACGGGGTAGGTATCGCATCATCGGTGTGTGGGAAGTTAGTAAACAAACAATTCCCAAGATACGATGCATAACTCGCTTCTTGGGGCATAGAAGAGTGTATCAAAAATGGACGATGCATTGGACGAAGGGTGGTGGGCTAGGATTATTTTCTTGGAATGCATACGGGTTGTTCGGGTCAAAAGGACGGTTATGAGGATGCATTTTTTCGTTTTGTAGAAGGAGAATTGAAGATGATTATAGAAGATGTGGTTGAATGTGGTAAAAAATGGAAGAAAATATGAGTTTTATAGTGGAAAAATAATTTTTTTTTAAGATAGTCGTTGGCCAACGGCTAGCCCAACGGTTACTTTGGTTTGTCCAGTGAGAGCCCGCCATGTCAGCTTGGCCAGACCGCCCCACGCCCGGCTTGAAACCCAAGCCCCAAGGGCAACGCCCAAACCCAAGCCCCAAGGGCAACGCCCAAACCCAAGCCCACCCGGGGTGGTGGCTTGGGCGTTTTCCCCCAACCCACGCCCAAACCCCCGCCCCATATCCCATGGTCTAAGGAGAAAATCGTGAGTTACGGTACGAATGTGTGTTGTGTGCATCTCATTAATTCTTTTGAAATTGTGAGCCAGGCCGAATCTTTCTTCGAATATCACATTTCTTTCGCGTATCAAGAATTAAGTCGGTTTAATGCATGTTTTATGCAATAAGCTTTTCGTTGTCTCGTGTATCAGCCTTCTTATCCCGCAAGGTATTAGACAAAACTTTGCTATAAATATGTGAATTTATTAAATCCTTTTCAATTAAAAGTGCTAATTATTAAAAAACCTATATAGTTGATCATTGGTTAGTTTGTAATGTTTGGATCAACTACTTGTGTGGCTGGTAACTAATAGGTCTCATTTTATGAATTACAATAGATGTTTTGCACTTGTAAATGAACATCTGTTAAGGGTTTCTAGCATGCATGGGAGAAGTAAAACTACTTTGTTTCACATGCCAGACTATAGTTTGGAGAAATGCCATTTTACAGGGGTGGACCCAATGCTTTAGCAGCCGTAGCACGGGTTACGGCTCAAGTGCGTATTCGTAGTGGTTTTTTTTTCGGTTTTATACCAAGGATATCCCTGAAATAATACAAGGATATCCTTAACCAACCAAACTTGTAGAATAAGTGAGTCCGATTGAAACAGTGGCTCAATTGCCCAAATTTGTAATAATATGATTGAAATTGTGGTCCAATCAGTTAGGTGTTTGCTTTACTTTATTTATTTATTGTAGTTTTTTTATATTGTATTATTGCACGGTAATTATTATTTTTTTGGATACTTCTGATTTAATGGACTAGTTCAGCCAGTGCCATTTTAATTATAGAAATTTCAAAATGATATACCATTTGTTAGCTAATTAGCATTTGTTTATAGTGGATACAATCTACAATTATGATGCATGTTACTTATTGCCCAAAGTGATAATAGTTAACAATATAGTGTCGCTAGAGACTTGTTACGAGAGTTGAGTCATCCTTTTTTTGAGTTAATTGCCCGGATAGTCCCTGTGGTTTGCTATTTTTTCACCTTTAGGTTTCACCTTTTCAAAATAGCATGTATAGTCCCTGGGGTTTAACAAACTATTACTCGAATAGTCCCTATAATGGATGGACGTTAAATAATTCAGTTAAGTGGGTGTAAAATTACAAAAATAACCTTAATCCATCTCTCTCTATCAGAAACCTCTCTCTCCTTTATTATATCTCATACCATCATAAAATACCCCAAACTACCATATCATCTTCATATTCATGAGCATCATCTTCATCATCAGATCCCCATAATCACTATATCATCTTCATCATCAGATCTCAACAACTTAAAACCCCAGATTCTTTAAACAGTAACAGAAACCCTAGGTCTTCTTCACCACTTTCATTGTTTCGCTTATCAACACTCGATTTAGAAGTTTCCAACATAGAAATTGAAGGTGATGACTTACACAATGAAGGTTCCAACTTAGAAAATTGAAGGCCCTGACTTAGAAATTGAAGGTTCTGACTTACAATATCTCATGGCGGCAGCAGAACACCCTAGCTTGCGGCGATGGTGGTTGATATTTTGCTTCGGGTTTACTAGGTTTACACGGTAGTGGCGCTAATGGGTTTACTCCGATGACACGCCAGCATTATTCCGACGACACGCCGCCATTGTCCCTGCTTGCGGTGGTGGTGGTTGATTTTTGCACCAACTGATATGAGTAAAGTGATTAATAGTGGTTTGTTGTTTGTTATTTGATTTCTTGTTTGATTAATTGCTACCTCAGATAATCAAATTTGCGAAAAGATTCCTTTCCAATACCATTTGTTACAAGGTATTGGTGACAGATTGTGTTTATTACTTCTCTCGATTGTCTTCTAAATGGGAAAGTATTCTATTGAGTTGAGTTAATTGTTATTATGTGTGAGAGAGGGAGGGAGATGGACCAAGGGTATTTTTGTAATTTTACACTCACTTAACTGAATTATTTAATGTTCATCCATTACAGGGACTATCCGAGTAACATTTTGTTAAACCACGGGGACTATACATGCTATTTTGAAAAGGTGGGGACTAAAGGTGAAAAAATGGCAAACCACAGGGACTATCCAAGCAATTAACTCTTTTTTTTGAGGTTGGGTTATCAGGTTTTCGCTAGGAAAATGTGAGCAGATAACCAATAACCGGTCTATTTAAAGTTCAGGTTGTTCAGTTTTCGAGTTTAGATGTAAAATGAAAATATGTTTTTTCTATTTCAAAATATTATCAAAATTTATATTGCTACTATAAAAATATCACCATAAATCAAACATTATTTGACAATATGATATTATAATATTCAAAAGTCTCAAAATTTAATGTTCCAAATACTTGAGATTCCAAAACAAAACATATCAATAAGTCTATGTGTAATGGGGCGGTATATCACGTGGAATTGAGCTATAGCGCCCCATAGCGCCGCCCAACACCAAAACAGGGGGCACTATGGGGGTTGAAATCCTTCCTCCCGTTATCATCTTCGCGGCGTGAACATCTGCACAATCTTTCCCCCCACTCACACACACATATATACATACATATGTATGTATAATAGAAGGGGTTATATAACCCCTTATCACTACACCCTCTTGTGATGCAAAGCCCATCTCTTACGCATTTCGTCACTTGTCGCATAACGCCCCTAAAGAGGCTTTATGGCTACACGTGGCCTAAAAAAATACAATTAATGTTCGGTTTTTTTTTCAAGTTTTGTGTTCTGGGTTTTTGACAGGGAAAAGTGACCTGATAACCGACCCGTAAAAAGTGTGGTTGGTCAGGTCTTGGTGTTCTCACTTTTGATAAAATTGATAGCGTTTACTGTCACCTGACCCTTTACTGTCAGGTGCCGTAAATTTATAACTACGACGTAACACCAGTTGTGCTCTCACTTTTGATAAAATTGATAGCGTTTAGGTATATCTTCGAGTGATTTAACTCATGGAATCATGGAACACAGTCCATGAGCATGATGAGTTGAGACACAATGCTTATTCGCGTATGATTTTAAACTAGGAAGACGTAGGTTTTATTAATAGTAAGCGATACGAGATAGGTATTTTGTATGTGATGGAAAACTTAATCACTGTAGAGTGTGATATGTGAATTAAAGTTGGCAACACGTTTGTCAGGCTTAGGGCTGTTCACGAGCCGAGTCGAACCGAGCGAACATTTGCTCATGCTTGGCTCGTTTACAAACCGAACCGAGCGGAGCGGCTCATTTAAAACCGAGCCTCAAATCAAGCGAGCATTGTTCGAGCAGTAAATATTCCGAGCGAGCGTTGAGCGAAGTTCGAGCCATTTGAACCGTGTCGCCCGATTTAAATTTGCTGAGAGAGATAGTGACAATGTTTGGTCTCAAGTTTTTATGTTTTTAAAAACATGCACATTTCATGGCATAATATTTTTCTTATGAATAACAATGTTGTGGCCGATGAGGCAATGATCATATTGCACGAACAATTATCTTAAATCGAACGAGCATTTTCCGAGCAATTTTCGAACGAGCGGCGAGCGATTTGAACGGCCCTAGTCAGGCTACTCTCATTTACAAAGGTGATTTATTTATAACGTAAATTATAAGGATTGTCAAATCTAAAAAAAACTGTAATTAAATAATTCTTTTTTTAAGTCGGTATCAATGAGAACTCTTTTGAAAAAACTTATAATTCATAACTATTCTGGTTCCTATTAATATTTTATTTCCAGTAAGGTATATCAGCTTATTAGATTAGAAAAAAACGTGTTATCTAAAATTACCAATAGTTACTTCAAAGCGTTACATAAAGTAATTATCCCGAAGTAAATTTTTAACATATCTCATTTGGAAATATGTACATATATGACTCTCAACCTAACTCCTAAATCGAAATATGTACATATATGACTCTTAAACTAACTCCTAAATTGTAATCCGCTTATAATTTACTTGATAGAACTTTCTTGTAATTTAAGTTAGGGGTGTGCAAAAAACCGAATTAACCGAACCATAACCGAATTAACCGACAAAACCAAACCGAAAAACCCGAACCAAATAAAAAACCGGTGGGTCGGTTAATGGTTTTTTATAAAACCGAAAGTAGCGGTTCGGTTATGGTTATCATTTTTTCCATACCCACCATAACCGAACCGAACCGACATGTAATAAATCTTTGTAGGATTTAGTACTTTTCACCATATTTTTAATATTTTATGTTTTTTACCGAAGATTTTTAGTACTTATGGGTTTTCATATCATTTTGTGGTTTTAGTTGAATGTTTATTTGAATTTATATAATTTATCATATCACTTTATTTGAATATTTGATAATAATTGGCATTAATATTATAGATTATATGTATTTTTTAATACTATGTAATATACTAATCTTACTATACTAATAAATGAAAATCTTTCTGAGAAACATGTTAGTTTCTCATACCTCTTACCATTAAGTTTAAATTTTTTTATTTCCTATTAAATAATAATTTTCAAACTTATCTCCTATGTTGAATAATGATATTAAAAAAATATATATATATCAACAGTGAAAAGATAATAATCATCAACAAGAATATGAATCTTTTAAAAAGAACTAGGTTATAACCCCGTGTATTATACGGGTCAAATAAATGAATTTTATATACTAAATAATAAAATAATATATCTTTAAAAACCTACTTTATTGCACGGGTTGAATAAATATAATTTTATATATTAAATAATAAAAAGTTATATCAATAAGAACCATATTGTACGGGTTGAATAAATGTAATTTTATATACCAAATAATAAAAAAGTTACATCTTTAAAAATATGTGTATTACACGGGTTGAATAAATGTAATTTTCTATACTAAATAATAAAAAATATATATCCTTAAAAAAACCCGTGTATTGTACGAATTGAATAAATCTAATTTTATATATTAAATAATAAAAAGTTATATCTTAAAAAACCTCATGCATTACACGGGTCGAATAAATGTAATTTTGTATAGTAAATAATAAAAGAAGGTATATCTTAAAAAAACTATGTGTATTACACGGGTTTAATAAATCTAATTTTATATACCAATAATAGAAAAGTCATATCTTTCAATATACTAATGGATAATACTCGATACGATCTTTTAACATCTAAGCCTCCAACGTCTTTTTTTCTAGTCCTTTTGGCCCCAAACACTAACCTCATCCATTTACTTTTAGGGGCCAAAAGAGTTAGAAAAAATGATGTTGGGGTCCAAAAGGGTTAGAAAAAAAGACGTTGAGGGCTCAGATGTTAAAAAATTACTTTTTGGGCTAAAAGGGTAAAAGTGATATAACCATAGGGGCCAAAATCGTAACTTACTCTAATATCAAATTAGATAACTAAGTTTGAATTTGAAGTAAATAGATAAATATAAAAGTAATAATTAAACTAAATAATATTTAGTATGAGGATTATCTATAATTAATTAGAAAAGATTAAACTAAAATAATAATTATCCATAAGACATGGCCTAATATGATGACAGGTGTCCAAAAAATGGTTTCTTTTATTATATAGTAAGTATAGAGTATATATGATTCTAAATATATCACATGTATCAAAAATATATATGTTCTACATGTATTAAATAAATTATTTTAACAAAACAATTGATTAAAATAAATATTTTTGCCCTTATCATCAAAATATAAAAACAATTAAAACTACCAATTAAATAAAATCTTTATCTATACTATATAATAAAAGAAACCAATAAATGGACACTTGTCATTATTCTAGACCATCTTAATTGTAGATAATTATTATTTAATTTAAACTATTAAATATTAATTAAATTAATATCAATCTTATCACATTTTTAAGTTTGTAAATATAGGAACAAGTGTATGTCTTTTATTTGCATAATTAAATAAGCATGTGCGGCCAAACATAATATTTTAATCTACATCTATACTATATAAATGGAGGAACATTTGTTATTATTCTATACCATCTTTAATTGTAGATAAATATTATTTAATTTAAACTATTAAATATTAATTAAATTAATATCAATCTTATCAACTCTAAATTATTGGTATAAACTTAACTTCAAATCGTAATGTCTTATTTAAACTAAAAAAGTATTGTTTCATTTAACAGTAGATAAACATGCATATTATTTATTGTTAATGTTATTATTGTTAACTATGATAAATTATATTAAACAACTTATTAATCAAACCAATAATTTAAAATAGTATTAACCTAATTTAAAAAATATATATATAACTTTTTTATTGTTTGGTATATAAAATTACATTTATTCAACCCGCACAATAAACGAGGTTTTTAAATATATAATTTTAAAGATTTTTTTAACAATAGATAAACCCGTGTAATACACATGGTTTTAAAAATATAACATTTTTTAATTATTTACTATATAAAATTAGATTTATTCGACCCGTACAATACACAGAGTTTTGTTTTGAAATATAACTTTCTTTATAATTTAGTATATAAAATTATATCTCTTCCACCTGTGAATACACAGGGGTTTTTTTAAATATAACTTTTTTATTGTTTGGTATATAAAATTACATTATTTAACACGCACAATAAACGAGGTTTCTTAAAGATATAATTTTAAAGATTTGTTTAACAATAGATAAACCCGTGTAATGCACAGGGTTTTTCAAGATATAACATTTTTTTATTATTTGCTACCTAAAATTAGATTTATTCAACCCGTACAATACGAAGAGTTTTTTTAAAATATAACTTTTTTTTATATTTTAGTATATAAAATTATATCTCTTCCACCCGTGAATACACAGGGTTTTTTTTTTTAAATATAATTTTTTTATTGTTTGGTATATAAAATTACATTTATTCAACCCGCACAATAAACGAGTTTCTTAAAGATATAATTTATTTATTATTTAATGTATAAAATTATAATTGCTCAACACGTGTAATAAATGAGGTTTTTAAAAATATATTTTTTATTTAATATATAAAATTACATTTATTCAACCCGTGTAATACACGGGGTTCTAACCTAGTTTTTATAAATATTTAAAACGCTAATATATTTTTTAGATTTTAATAATTAATATATGATTATAATAATTAATATATTATTATCAGTTACCTTTGTCTTTATCATTAAAATCTCTCCTACAAATTTTAAATTTTAAATTTAATATTATCAATAACTGACTTTCCATAATAAATATTTAGAAAAATAATTAAGACCGCCTCATAGAGCGCCATGTGTCCCTAACATAGTTTCTTTTATTATATAGTATAGATTTGATGATAATATATTATTAGAAAAAATAGAATTATTCTATCCGATATTCAAGGTAAGATAAGATTTAATAATAATTTATTATTTATTATTTAATTAATTTATATAAGATAAATATGAAAATTATTTAATTAATTGATATAAGATAAATATGAAAAGGCAGGAAATTACAAATGTAGACGCCTTCAATGAACGACACGTGTCACTTATTGGTTTCTTTTATTATAGTAGATAGATTTAAAAGTTACATAATGACGTTATATTATTTTGTTAAAAAAATATATCTAAAAACAATTTGTGGCATTAATTTAAATTTAAATAAATTTGAAAAACAAAATATCTAAAAACAATGCGTGGCATTAATTTAAATTTAAATTATTTTTCACATATTTAATTTATTTCTATCTAGATTAATCAATAGCATAGTGGGGGGGGGGGGGGGGATAATGCACGGTCCTCCCAACCGCCGGAGTGATCCCACTCCGGGAGCCGCTACCCGACCAAGCTAGCTCCGCTGTGAATTCCCCTTGCCGAGTTCTTACCCTGGGTGACATATGTCACTCCCAAGACTCGAACCCGGTACCTCTGAGAAGAGGTAGGTGTCGGTGGCCAACTCAATAGCATAGTTTTAGCATATGATTCATATTCTATTGTATCTAGGTTAATTAATAGCATAATTCTAGCATATGATTCTAACATATTGTTGTGTATTTTCTTCTCTTATAATTAGAGGAAAAGACACAAGCTAAAAGTAATTTAAGACTAGTTAATCTTGCACTATTAGATACTCTACTTTAAATACCCTACCTTAAAGTATTCTAAAATCACAAATAAATTAAACAATTAAATGCCAAATCCTGCACTGACACATCAAATCTACCTTAAAGTATCCTAAAAACACTAGCGGCACATACTCTAGAGTATCCTGGAACTTTTTTCTAACATAAAATAAATTAAACAATTAAATACCAAATAAACATAATTCAAATTCAAATAAATTACAAAATAAATAATTCAACTATATAAATAAATTATTGAACATAATACAAAATAAAAATAAACTATTCCTCGTCTAAATCTTCTAAATCAGGTAGATCTTAAATTGCAATATGTGTCACAAGATCAATGCGAATTCGAAAATGCGTATGTGGATCCATAATCTCACCAAGGGCATCATTGTCCAAAACGGGTTGAACTAAATGATCCCTTATGTGGAATGGTGAGAAGTCATGCCCATCGTCCTTAAAAATCATGTTTTACAATATCATGCACGCATACGTCATGTTCCCTTTAGAACACCAAAAGAGTAGCCGAGCTTTCCTAGCCGCTCGCCTACCCGAAGGAGGGGGTGGCGGGGGTGTTTCGCATGCGGCTTCGAAGCTGAGGACCCTTAGCCGATAATGCCCCTTCCCCTCTTATAGCCAAAAGTATTCAAGTAATTATTATTTTTTATTCCCAGCTCGATTTATATCATGGCGTATTTTTGCTCTTTGCATATGTTTATATATGTATTGTAGATGTGACAACTTCAACTAATTTTTTTATGAATAGATTTGTTTGAGTTATGTTTGATCTCTAGGAGGTCAAATGTTAAAAACGCTTATTTTTCAACTATTTATGAATATTTCATTTATTTAATTATTATTTTTAAACTATGGCGTATATTTTTTCGGCTTATTAATACCTATTTAATAATTTATTGATCAAACCCCGTGTAATACACGGGTTGTTTAACCTAGTATATACAAATATGCAATAATAATTTATTTAATGTCAAAAAAATTAAGCTATTTTTAGCTAAGCTAAATACACGGTTAACCACTCATAACCGACCCGTTATAACCATCAAAACTGAATAACCATAACCACCATAACCGACCGGTTATGGTTATGGTTATCCAATAACCGACATCGCGGTTATGGTTATGGTTTTTAATCAAAACCGACCCATTGATTTTTAATTCCACAGACCACAACAATCTCACTTCGGAATATGTACATATAAGACTCTCAACCTAACTCCTAAATGGGAATATGTACATATATGACTCTCATATAAGACCCATTGATAGAACTTTCTCGTAATTTAAGTCATGCTGATATTGACTTTAATTAAATTAAAAACGCTCGTAAAAACATTCGAGGCAAAGGTAAATTGGATAAACATTTGCTTTTGATTTTTCTGATGTATTGATAGTTAAGTTATCTGTGACTTGTATAATTTAAATTTGTTATTGACTAGTTATTCGAGACATATATATATATATTTTTTTAAATCACCAAATTCGAAAGAGTGAGCCAACTTATCGAGTCATGAGTTAGATTGAGCTTAAACTGGAGATTAAATTAGGACGTCTCAAACTTTTTGAAGACTTAAAAGACACAATGTAAAAGTAGAACCGTTTTTTTTTTTATTATATACACATATTTTTCTTTTAATTTGACTAGTTAACAACCTTTATCATGTCAAAACACCATGTTTATAAACTTCCATGGACGTTGCAATATGAAAATATTTATAAACATCAAGATATTTCTAGTGTTGGTTGATGTTTGCATCTTAGCCTCAATCATGAATATTGAAAAATCACATGATAACAGAAAATAGGACAGGACGGTAGGTACAAAGCAAATTGTTTTATATAATTTTGGAGTGTTTTAAGTGATTGATTAAACAACAAGAGGTTCTTCCTTTAAATTAAATCCGTACATATTAAATCTAGATAATCTATAGTTGTGTCACGTGTCATAAATCATAATTATGTGAGTTAATTGGTTTTTTTCCGTTCATCTTATTTCAGCTCTTTGTATTCTGTTACTTTATTTAAAAAATTAATTAAATAAAAAACAATAGTAATAAAATATAATACATTAAATACTTGTTTTTAATCATATCTTACCTCAATATATTTTTTTAGTGACTAGTCATTTACCCGCGCGATGCGGCGGGAAACATATCACTTAGGTTGGTGAGTTTAGGGCTATGTACGGGGATGTAGTTTCTGATGTGGTGTGCGACGACGATGGTGGCAGTGTAGCAGAACGTGAGGGTCGGTTGCGGCCTTCTTCAGCGGCAGAGAATCAGCGGTGTGCGGCAATTGGTGGTTTCATGATGGCGTTTGGTGGTTATTGTGCGACGGCCGGTTACCGGTTTCAAGAGAAAACAAAAAAAATTGTGTGATTCTAGTTATGTTATGAGGGGTTTTAAAGATGTGGGTAAATAAACGGTTTTGAATGATGAATCGTATCATCAGTTACAATAAGGCCTTCGGTAGTGGCGAAGCTTGACGTTTTCGACGGGGGGTCGAAAACGTATATAACAAAAAAATTCTATACGAAAACGTATTTAAACCATAAATATTTTTCTCAAAAATATCAAAAGTAGATTTATCCACAACCTTATTAACAATAATGATATCAGATGCTAAATGTATCGGTTTATACACAAGAAGAATTTGTACACATCCATATACCTTAATCCAATCTCGTTTTCATATTAGTGGGTTGAAATTCTACCTGTGATCTTGTAACACCTCGTAAAAATCATGCCCAATAAAATAAAGACATGTGTCATGGAAGGTGAAACGTGTTATAAGCCCGGATCAAGTTGAAAGATGTATGGTAGGATTTAAAAGTGTCGACATGTTAATTAATACCTCTGAGCGACCCATTTATAAATCCCAAACCTTAGTCTGTTTTATAAACATCTGATACTTAGTTCCGGTTAATTCTGATAAATGCATAATTCAAATTTGAACAAGAATTGGATCCTATGAGTGGTTACGACAAATCTTACATTCAAGACTCTTTCAAAAGAATCCAAGACAACATAAGTGCATGGCAAGGCTTTCATGGCTTTTCAGAACTGATCAAGTGGCCCCATTCTGATGTTAAAGACCTTGGATTCGTATTAGCAAAGTTGCATGGCCAAGGCCTAAAAGTTTGCAAATTTTTGTCTTCTGAGCATCGGTTACTGATGCGTGTCGGAGTGTTATATATATTAGGTGTATATTTTAAGCCCTTTAACACTTTTTTAGCCAAGTTTTAAATTTATAAAACACGATATTTACTAACACTAAACACACATATGGGCAAGTGCACCCATCGTGAGCGTAGTATAGTGTTGGCAAGATACCGAGGTCGTCCAAGAACACAAGAGCTTTTAGTACCGGTTTATCCTCAACGTCTAATCAAATCAAAAGTAAAAAAAAAATGTTTTAAGCTAAGAAAAATAAAAACTAACTAAAAATGCTGAAAATAAAAATAAAAAGAAAAAACAGATAGACAAGATGAATCACTTGGTTCCGACTCGTGTATAGTGTAACCTTTGATTATTTCCGCACTTTTGCACTTATTTAAGAGATTATCTTAGTTGTTGTAGTAGGCCCATCTTTTGAAGGTTACGTTACCCTCAACCCAGTAGTTTGAGTCAGCAATGATACAATCCTAAAGGGTCGGATTATTGAAAGATAATGAATTAAGTTATTAATGCAAATTATGGTAGGCCCCTCTTTTGGAGGTGACGTTGATCGGAGTGTCGCGCTCCGGTCAAAGATAATATTTATAAGCCCTAATTACCCTTAACAAATAGCTAGTGGTAGCAAGGGGTCGAACCACGAAGAGTATGTGGTTTGTGTATGGATTTGACTGAATTATAAAGAATTGTCACAATTATGAAGCTTGCCAGATATTTTTGTATTTTTGTTTAGTAGAAAGATGTGAATTTGAACTACTGGAATTGGATTAATTAATTAACAACTACTAATTAACGATTGAAATAAATTTGGTTACTAGAACAATAATGATAAAAAGGAATCACACCCGGTTTCGGTAATTGTTAACCTAGGATTTCTACAAGTTTTAGTTTCAACTCAAATGCATTCGATTAACGGATTTAGTGTACCGTGACTTAGGTGCTACTAGCTATCAACGTCCCGAAGAACGGACAAAAAGACACTTTGTAATCAACACAAGTAAATCCTAACAACGACAATGTACAATCACATATCACCATTTCGCAAAGTCATAACTTTTAACATAGTTTGACAATTCACGAATTCGTAACAAATGTAATACTATTGTCAAAAGTTTCAAAAACCAAACACAAATTTTCACTAAGATGAAACAAGAACAATTCGAAACACTAAAATCAACAACTACCTACACCGGGGTGAAACCGAGATGATTAGTCGCTCATGGTTGATAAAGCTTGATCACCGGAAGTTTGGAACGCGAATGAAACCATCTTGAAACTCGGTGGATGAAGGAATGATGGAAGATTAGGGTTTATGGATGATGATGGTGAGATGGATGATGGATTGGATGAATTAGGGTTTGTATGGTTGATTGTGTGATTGATGATGATGATTCGGGTTGTAGGATGATGATAGATGGAATTAGATGGTATGGTAGGTGAAAGAAAGATGATTATGGCTCCAAGATGAAGATTCAAAACTCCCAAGTGAGTGTAACTGTCGAAATCCAAGCCAAAGAACCAATAACAATCGAGTTCAACCCTCAAATCAACAAAACTCTCGTTTCAGAAAATTACTACCCGTCGCCGACGGGTCCCACCCCGTCGCCGACAGGCTCCCAAAAACTGAAGTTTGGCAGACGGCTTAAATGACTGGTTACGATTGATTCTGGCATACGGGCTTATCTGGGGCCCGTCCGGGACGGGCTATACCCCGTCGCCGACGGCCTTTGGAACATCAATTCTTCATTTTTCACTCCTCGCACTCCCGATTGATCCGTAACACGTTCCGGTGCTCCGGTTTTCGACCCGGTGACTCGTAAAGCTCCCGAAAAGCTCCTTAAACTTCGTTAAACCTGCATAACACAAATCTTATTAAAAGTAGGCCATTCAAGATTGAAACTTATGTAAAAACACAAAGTTACGCAATAACGAATACCGGTTTTCAACCACGTATCACATCCCCACACTTGTCTTTTGCTTGCCCTCAAGCAAATCGGTTTTTCACTTTCACGTGGGTCGAACAATGAATACACATCCCATTCCCGAGACAAAGGTTAAGGTCTATTGTCATACAAAAGTTCAAACTCTTTACAAATTTCACATATTTACCGGTTAAGTGAATAATCACATATAATAATGGTTATCCAAGATTAACCCGTCCGTAAAACTAACAAGTCATGCATATCCCCCACAATGTTCTCTCCACTCGGCTTGTAAATTGGCTAATATTTATAATGTATTAGCACTACAAAGAATATTCACTCAAAACCGATTAGAACACATACCCGCATAAGCTTGCAACTCAATCATTCTCCACTATTGAACACAAACACTAAGCACAAGTCATAAGGTCTTTATGAGGGTTGTAACAGGGCTAGGCTAAGGGTAGGAATTAAGATATTTTAAAGTGGCTAAGGTGATGAAAATTTTGATTTTTATTACGAACCACTAAACTAAACAAAACTAAATATAAACATCAACTATGAGGCAACAACTTTCGCCTTTTATTCAACAACTACTAACACTTCTTTTTGTGTTTTTCTCAACGCTTTCCATTCTTTTTCGCAACATTTTCTGTTTTTTTTTTTTTTTTTTTTTTTTGCAACTATACAACTTAAGCTCTTATAATCGAATTTTTCATCACACGGGTTTAAAAAGAAAAGGTTTAAGGGTTATGGGCTATAGGGTGGTCAAACGAAAGGTTTAGGCTCAAAATGGGTGACTAGGGAATTTGTTCGGGTAAGGATAGATAAATGGTTTTAAGAGAAAAGGTTTACCTAATGCCTTAATCATTCTCGTGCTTGTATTCGGTCTATAGTCTCAAACGTATCAAAAGTTGCAAGTTCTACAATATGCGACTAATGGTCCACTCAAACAAAGAAACATGTAAATGTAAATCTATTGATATAAAAGTGGCTCAAACCTCACGTATAAGGGTATGATATGTGATATGCATAAATTGCTAGTTCCTTAGGCGAATTATTCCCAAATAACCACCCGCTAAATACCCGTTATGCTTATTAATTTGAACTTGACCATGACAAAAGACCAAATGGGTTGTGACATCCCTCGTTGACTTGGTTACTTGTGCTTTTAAGATCGCTTGTGAGACAAGAAATTTTGAAATTTTTTTGAAATTTTCCCCCATCCCCACACTTGAGGTAAACATTGTCCTCAATGTATAGAATTTAAATGAATGGGTCAAAATCGAAAACTTTTACTACTCCCCCATCCCCACACTTGAGGTAAACATTGTCCTCAATGTGCAAGAACTAGAGTTTTAAAACGCACAAGGGATGTGACATGTCTAACCTTCCCAAAATCTCACCCCGGAAAATAAAATACAATGTACAATCCACTTATTCCTAACTAAGAATCAAAGTAAAAGGAAACACATGCACCTGATTTTTGTCGCTTGATACTCATATCTCCTTCGCCTCTTCATAAAAACGGTTGTCCCGCGAACATGTTGTACCTACAAATTCTAATCCTTGTGTAGAAGCATGCTTCTCACAACCATCAAAATTTGTTAGTTACCTAGTTCTACCCTTTTTTATGAAACATATTACCAAGCCATGTGTTATTTCACTTCGATTTATGTGGACAATAATTTACAACAACAATAAACCTAACTCACTTTCGTAGGAATCACGGTTGCATTTAGCTTATGCAACAAGCCCTTTTAAACCCCCCAATAGCTTGGGAGGACGAGAGGTCTCGTGAGGGTTATATAGGGAACACACCCACAACGTTCATTTAACTAGGTGAAAATAAATAACATGAAATAAAAATAACGGAAACAAAATAATATACAACAACAACAACAAAAACATACCATACCTCTACCGCTGATATCGCTCATTTGGATCCACTGGCGGGTTGGGTTGGTATTGATAACCAGTGAGGGACTCGAACATCTCCCTATAGTTATCGAGGGGACTCTGCTCCCCTTGAGGCGGCGGTTGGTACGGAATCGGGATAAAGCTAGAACCGACTGCCTCGGGCCAATGAGGGGTGGGATCGGATGGACCTAGTGGATGAGGAAGATTGGGGTAATTAGTCCACCCCGAGTGTTCGGCGTACGGGAGACCGGCTTGAAGGTCTCTTTGATGGCGCTCCTGATCGTGGAGTATCTTGGTGTTGTTAATCGCCATTTGGTGAGAGACAGCCAAAGCACTAAATCGGCGTCGTTCCAATTCTCTTGCTTCATCTTGACGCCTAACCTCATCTTCTTCCCTTGCCCGTCTTCGGGCTTCCTCATCCTCTTGCCTCTTCGCCAACTGTTCCATGTGTGACCTCTGCATTGCTTGGAACAGTTGTTGCTCTTCCATAAACTTATCCATTCTCTCTCGATGGGCTGCTTGAACTGCCCAAAACTCCTGCATTTGAGGTCCCTGTGCCTCCTCATATGCTTCCCTCCTTTGGTTATACTCTCGGCCTTCACCTATGCATGCAGAGACATTGTCATATATCTCTTGCTGTCCCCGATCAAAATTCTTGTAGGAGGGCACCCGTCTAGTGGTCACAAAGCCCGCCACATCTGCATTAATTTCTCTATGCGGCCTCATGTATCTTTGTCGTGGTCTTTGTGGACCGGAGGGTTCAACTTCCTCCTCTTCATCACCCATCTCTTCATCTTCTCCCGATTCTGGTGGTGCCCCTGAAGTAAGGAACTCATACTTATGACCCAACTTGTCGGTCACAACATACTTGTTCCCCGAGAGTTTAACTTCTATATTCCAGTTCTTCTTCATGGAGGCCTTGTTAATTTCCTCCAACGGTTTAGTTACCCATAGTGATTCCGAAGGTAAGCAATTTTGTTGAACAATCATGGCACTAATGAGGCATGCGTATGGAATAAAACGCCTCTGGGATGACTCCCGAGTAGCCCACGTGTTCATCATCACTATGTGTCTCCATGACAATGTCGGGGTCCCATATAGCAAAGAATGCACCACCCTACAGTCACCCGCTTTAACACTTCCACGATCACCAAACATCACCAAAATGTTCTCAACTTTAATTCCTTGGAGAATCTTTCCCTCAATCATCATGTGCTTTCTCTTTGCCTCTCCCCCATCATGATAAGGTAAAACAACCGCGGTCATCTGCTCCTGATCACCATCATTCGCATGACTATCCAAAAATTATTGCATGGTTGGATAGTCATATGCTTGCACCCCCAAAGAATCAAAGCATGCAATGCGGTTGATGGTTTCGAAAGACATCGTCATTAACCCCCGGCCTGTTTTCCCGACCAATTTCCATTCCACGGAAGAGCTATCCTTATTCACAAACCTCAGTGTCGCCAACCATTCACATACCTCCGACAAATATATCCGCGAAGTGTTATCTTCGCACCAATCAAGCACTCTTTCCCAACCTTGGCGTTCAAACATTTGTGTTATTCTGAATTGTTTGAACTCTTCAACATTCACCACTCTTTCACATAAACTCCTTTCCGGAACTGAGGTACTCACGTTATTGACCATTTTCCATTTCCAGAGCTTGGCCTCTAACTTCCTATCTTGATATTCCGATAAAGGTTTTCTCTTCTCCTCATCCCAAACTTCGGCGTTTTTGCTATCCCTAAACTTTGCCCACTCCCAATCTTGTCTGTACAGTCTTGCATCACCCTCTGCGATGGAGCTTAATTGCTCCCACTTCCTCGGTATTAAACCGGAATAAGAACCGACTCCTGATGATGAAGCTTGCCCTGTAGTCTTTTGTCTTTTACCACCGGCCATAACTACAATCACAAACAAGCAAAACATCAATATAAACCTAAACCTTTATTAAACTCTCAAACTTTGAACATGATGTGTGATGTTGACATTGTAATTAACAAGTGAATGTAAAATCGCCTCTTCAAACTTCCAAAGTCGCTCAATTTATCATAAACTTATCAATTTCTTGTTTATCTTACAATTTCTTATAATCTCAACAATATATTCAACATCACCTTCATATTCAATCATGTTCATAACAAGTGTAATCACATCACTAAAGTTATAACAAGCTCAACTTCCATCCAAAACAACCAATCATACTCAAAATCATGCTAGAACAACATACATTGTCTAAACAACCTACTCTTAAACTAGAAAGTTTAAAATTTCGGAAGAAAAACACTAACATATGATAATCATGCATAAAATTAAGGAAAATCCATACCTTTGATGTTGTTAGACAAGAAGAACTAAGAAAAGATGGCAAACAAGCAACTTGATGAACACCCTTTTCAAAAACCCTAAACTTCACGACCCAAGATCTTGCAAATTAGCAAGAATTGATGAAAACCGTGTTGGGGGTTTTGATCTTCTCGAAAAATTACTGAAGATAGACTCTAAAATCAGTTGATTTGGTGGAGAATTGAGAGAGTTATGAGAGCTTGAAGGTTTAGGGTTCTAGGAGTGTTTGTGGAGAAGATGAAGTTGGAAGGTGAGTTAGGAGAGAGAGAGAGCAGGGATTTAGGTGGATTGTATGATGTAAGGTGAATGTGGGTCGAGATATTTGATGTATATTGAGTTTGGTGATGTTTAGATGGTTAAAATTGGGTTTTGGTTCGACTTTAAAGCACAAATAGCGAACTGATGTCGGAGTGAAAGTGTGAGCCCGTCGCCGACGGGTTGTGTTTTGATCAAATTCTTCCGACGGGTTAACCACCTGTCTACGGGAAACAAGAGCCGACGGGTGTTTTAGAGAAGCCGTCGCCGACGGTCATCACCCCGTCGCCGACGGGTTGTGTTAATTTCAAAAATTATTATTATTATTATTATTATTATTTTTAATAAAAATAGAGAGAATTTTATTAACTTTTAATAAAGGGCCTATATACATTTAAAAATCCTAAAAATTCTTAAAAATCTTTTTGTGAATTTTTATGAGTTAAAATTTTTAAAACACGAAACCGTTTAACGACCATACCACCCCCCCCCCCCCCGAAAAGTCGTGTATTGTCCCTAATACACACAAATAACTCTAAGAACATACCTTTTGTCTTCAAGATCCATTTATGATGTTCGGACTTCACACAATCAAGATAATTAGCATAAACGAGAACGATTTAACACAAGAATACTCAAACGATTAAAAGATTATACATAACTTTACCAAATTCGTTACCGGTCCTTTTCATTCGACCTCATAAACCGGTGTGCTTACCACAAAGCTCACCAATTCCTTGTTTTCGTCTACTTTTCCATTACCGTCGAGGAACGGTTTTAGTCGGTGACCATTAACCGTTTGCCGTATCCTATCCTTCGGGTCCTCGATTGTAACATCACCCAATTGTCCGACCCGGGTGATCACATAAGGTCCCATCCATTTGCTCCAGAGCTTTCCGGGAAAGAATTTGAGTTTCGAATTGTAGAGCCACACCTTTTGCCCCACCTCGAACTCTTTCTTTTTCAACTTGGCATCATGCGCCTTCTTCATCCCGTCCTTGTATTTAGACGCGCATTCATATGCCATTTCCCTTAGCTCCTCCAACTCACATAGCTTGAGTTTCCTTTCCTTACCTGCATCGTCATATTGAACATTAACTTCTTTAATAGCCCATAACGATTTGTGCACCAGTTCCACCGGTAAATGACAATTTTTACCATAAACCAACCGGTAAGGTGTAGTGCCAATAGGTGTCTTATGTGCCGTACGGTAGGCCCATAAAGCATCGTTCAATTTAATTGACCAATCCTTACGGTCCGCCCGCACGGTCTTTTGCAAAATCTCTTTGATTTGCCTATTTGACACCTCGACCTGCCCGCCTGTTTGCGGGTGATAGGGGGTAGCAATCCTATGGTCAACACCAAACCGTTTAAGAAGTTTACCAAATCGAAAATTTTTAAAATGAGATTCTCCATCACTTATGATGACACGAGGAATCCCAAACCTTGAGAAAATATTGGTTTGAACAAAATTACACACTACGGAATGGTCGTTCGTCTTGGTGGCGATTGCTTCGACCCACTTTGACACATAGTCAACGGCCACCAAGATGTACAAGTTGCCATAAGAATTGGGGAATGGGCCCATGAAATCAATACCCCACACATCGAAAACATCTACTACAAGGATTGGTTGCATGGGCATCTCATCCCTTTTTGAAATACCCCCTATTTTCTGACACTCTATGCAATTCTTTGAAAACTCATTAGCATCTTTAAAAATAGTGGGCCAATAAAGACCATTGTTTAACACTTTATGACCCGTTTTGTGGCCACTAAAATGACCACCACATGCAAACGAGTGTAGATGCTGCAACACGCTTGGAATTTCTTCGTCATCTATGCATCTTCTTATCACTTGATCCGCACATTCCTTCCACAAGTGCGGTTCTTCCAACCGATAGTACTTGATTTGGGACATGAAGTGTTGCCTCTTCCGTCTATCCCAATGTGCTGGCATATCACCTGTAACAAGATAATTGATAATGTTAGCATACCATGGCAATTTATCTAATTTCATTATGTGCTCATTTGGGAAAGACTCATTGATCTCTACAGTTGTAGGATCTTCTTCGACCATCAACCGGGACATATGGTCCGCCACAACATTTTCGGTACCCTTTTTGTCCCGTATCTCCAAATCGAACTCTTGGAGCAACAACACCCATCGTATTAACCTCGGTTTTTCATCTTTCTTCTCCATGAGGTACCTAACTGCAGTGTGATCAGAATAAATAATCACTTTACTACCCCATATATATGCCCGAAATTTATCCAATGCATATACCACCGCAAGTAGCTCTTTTTCGGTAGTGGTGTAATTTAACTGTGCATCCGAAAGAGTCTTACTTGCGTAGTATATGGCAACGGGTTTCTTTTCAACCTGTTGTCCCAACACGGCCCCCACCGCATACTCACTCGCATCGCACATAATTTCAAAAGGAAAAGACCAATTTGGCGATTGCAAAATTGGGGCCTCAACTAACTTCTCTTTTAACTTGTTAAAAGCATTTTGACAATTTTCATTAAAATCAAACGGTTGTTCTTTTAACAACAAGTTACATAAAGGCTTGGTTATGTCACTAAAACCCTTAATAAACCTCCGGTAAAAACCCGCATGACCTAGAAATGACCTAACACCTTTAACGGTCATGGGATACGGTAAAGTAGATATGACTTGTACCTTTGCACGATCAACCTCTATCCCACGACTTGACACCACGTGTCCCAACACTATTCCCTCTTGAACCATAAAATGGCTCTTTTCCCAACTTAAGACCAAACTAGTTTCGACACCCTTTCTTAACACTTTATCTAGTTGGTCCAAACAAGCCTCAAAAGATGACCCAAAAATTGAGAAATCATCCATGAAGATTTCCAAAGACTTCCCCACCATATCTGAAAAGATACTTATCATACACCTTTGGAAGGTGGCGGGGGTGTTACATAATCCAAACGGCATTCGCCTAAATGCGAAAGTGTCGTAGGGACAAGTAAACGTGGTCTTTGCTTGGTCTTCCGGATGGATGGCTATTTGATTATAACCAGAATAGCCATCTAAGAAACAATAAAATTTTTGTCCCGATAATTTCTCAACTATTTGATCAATGAACGGTAAAGGGAAATGATCTTTGGAAGTTGCGGTATTCAACTTCCTATAATCAATACAAATTCGCCACCCGGTTACCGGCCGAGTGGCTACCTCTTCACCTGCGTCATTTTTGACGACTTGTATGCCCGCTTTCTTGGGAACCGTTTGTGTTGGGCTCACCCATTGGCTATCCGAGATCGGGTATATGATACCCGCATCCAGCCATTTCAGCACTTCCTTTTTCACTACCTCCCGCATATTCGGATTTAATCTCCGTTGTGCATCTCGAACGGGAGTTACATTCTCTTCCGTGATGATTTTGTGCATCACCAATGAGGGACTAATACCCTTCAAATCAGTAATGGTCCATCCAATCGCCACCCGATTAGTGACCAAAACATCCATCAATTTATCCTCTTGCTCCACGGTTAAGTTCGATGCAATAATAACCGGGAGCGTGTTGCCTTCACCAACATAAGCATATTTGAGATGCTTAGGCAACGCTTTCAATTCAACCTCCGGAGGCTCTACTAATGACGGCTTCAACTTGGTGTCGATGCTCTCCGGTAAACTCTCAACTTGGTACGTCCATGTCGGTTTTCCCTCTCTAACCGCAAGCACCTCCAAACTCTTCACTTCCTCGTCGATGCTCTTATCCATCTCCACCTGTGACCTGTCAAACATATAACAATCCTCCATTGTGTTTTCCCCATATACGACTGTGTCGCAAAGAGGTATACACATGTCAACGACGTCCGCCATATAGCATTCATCATCAACTGGAGGGTTCATAAGTCCGGAGAAAACATGCAACCTCAACCTTCGGTTTCCAAATGTCATGTCTACCGTTCCCGTTTTGCAATCAATTTGAGAATTTGCGGTTGCTAAGAACGGTCGACCCAAAATCACCGTAGGTTGCTTGGTTGGGTCCTTGGCCACGTAATCAAGTACTAGAAAGTCCAGCGGATAGTAAAAATCCTCGATTTTCACTATCACATCCGAAACAACTCCACGGGGTAGTTTGGGTGTCAAATCGGCTAACACCACGGTGGTGTTTGACGATTGAAGTGGACCAAACTCGTATTGGTCATACAAACTACCCGGTAGAATGCTCACGCTAGCACCAAGATCTAGAAGTGCCCGGTTGATTTTAAAATCGCCTACTTGAATTGAAATGATAGGCGCACCCGGATCTTGGAGCTTAGGTGGAAGTGCACCCGAAAGAATCGAACTCACATTTTCGGTTAAATCTAACTTTTTTGGAAATTTGTGAGTGCGTTTTTGGGTACACAAATCTTTCAAGTACTTAGCATACGACGGTACTTGTTTAATTGCATCCAAAAGAGGTAAATTTATTTTGACTTGTTTAAAAATTTCCAACAACTCTTCTTGTTGTGGACCTCTTTTGTTTACAATTTTCTTTATGGGTCCCTTCAATGCTTCGGGATAAGGGGCGGTATTAGCCTCCACACCCTTTTCCTTAGCCTTGGGGACGGGGATGGTCACAACGGGAGTATCATTGTTCTTTTTCAAGTCATTTTTATGTTGACCCGTTTGACCATTCTCATTCTCATCCTCACTAGCATCTTCCACCACCCCTTCAACAAACTGGGGTGATGGTGTTTTGACACCATTATCAACGACTCGACCACTACGTAAAGTAATTTTATTAATTGGTACCTCACGTGTGTTCCTTGAGTTCGACCCTTGATGCTTAGGGTTCACCGCGGTGTCACTTGGGAGTCTTCCCGTGCTTCCTCTCATTTGAGCCATTTCTTCCGCGAGTTGGCCCACTTGCTTTGCCAATGCCTCATGTGCTTTATCCCAAATCTCGTTTGTCTTCTTTATCTCCTTGATATCATGGTGAGATTCTTTTATATTATTTTGGGATTCTTTTTGCATATTCAACAAGGCATCCATTTTGGCACTCAAATCATCGCCACCGGTTTGATTGTTCGACCCGGTTCCATTACCACCGTGGTTGTTGTAATTCCTTTGGTACCCACCTTGGTAATTATTATCCCTACCTTGGTACCCTTGGTTGTAATTTCGTTGATAACCTCCTTGGTTACCACCTTGACGGTTTTGATATGATGCTCCGCTTTGACCTCCTTGGTTACCCGATTGAAAATTCGGGTTCATTTGATTTGAAGCATTACCATATCGGAAGTTAGGGTGATTTCTCAAACCCGGATGATAAGTGTTGGAGTTCATGTCATATTGCTTCCTATCTCCATACACTTGATTGACTTCCTCCGTATAGTTACTCGGCCCCATTGGACATTGTTCCGCTCTATGTCCAATATCACCACAATCTTCACATACCTCGAATTGAACCGCATTTCCTTCCTTTTTCTTCATTCGAGCCATTTCCCGCTCTAAGGTGGAAATCCGATCTTTAGAATCAAGATCGGGAAGTGACCGGGAAATTGGATGTTTCTTTGATCTATCGGCCAATTCTTTTTCTTTAGACTGCTTGCTCATTCTTTCCAAGAATTCCCAATCGTCGTCTTCCTGATTGCTCAAGAGTGTTCCATTGCTTGTTGACTCAAGACGATTCCAAGTTGTGTCATCCAAACCCCTTACAAAGCACTTAACCAACTCCCACTTCTCGATTTGATGATGTGGGCATCTTCGCATCATTTCTTTAAATCTTGTAAAGGCTTCATGCAACGGTTCGCCCGATAATTGGCGAAAAGACCTAATTTCATCACGAGCATCATCGGTCTTCGCCATAGAATAGTATTCATCTAGAAAAGCTTGTTGCATTTGTCCCCATGTGCGGATGCTATTGGCCGGGAGTGTAAGGAACCATTGCTTCGCTTTGTCTTTCAATGAGAATTGGAACAAACGAAGTTTAACCTCATCTAGTGCAAAGTTATGCCCCCCGATAGTGCTGCAAATGGAAGAAAACTCTGTCAAATGTGTGTACGGCTCGTCATTAGACCTTCCATTAAAATGAGGAAGTATGTTGATGTAATGTGGTTTACAATCAAACATCCTCCTCTCACACACGATTGGTGAGTCATTCTCGGTGACAACCGGCCTAAAACGATCATTCACTCCCCGTGGAGGTCGTTGACGACGTTGTGGACCGTTAACTTCTTGATCAACCGGCCTTCTATTATCCCTTCTTTCACCTCTTCGATCATCTCTTCGATCCTCTCTTCTATCCTCTCTTCTATTATCCCTTGGGTTACAACCTCCCACGAAACGAGGAATCCGGTTAGGGTTTGCATTGTTGCTGTTATTATAAAACCCATCATTCCGGTTCCGTTGGTCATTGTTTCGTGGTTGACGGTTGTTCCCATAACCATCATTTCTTCCACCTCCGTAACCGTATTCGTCATCCCCAATGTAATTGGCATTTTGGTAGCCAAATTCCTCATCATCATACCTTCTAGCGTTGTAGACATTTCCCCTATTCACGTAGTCCCAATCTTCATCATCATTAACTCTATCATCATAGTATCCCCCGTCGTCCGAATTTTCCGTATGAACACTCACATGTTCCGGCGATTGATAACCGGGAACACTATACGGTTCATCATCGGGGATTGCATTCCTCAAGTCATCGATGTTGAAGAATGGGTCTTCATTTGCGGGATTGCCGCGATCACGATTTCCCCGACGGTCGGAATTGACATTCCGGTCATCTAGGTTGATGGGTAAAGAGGTTTATCGATGAAGGTTTTGTTGTTGAGGTGTTCTTTGGTTATTGTTGGGATTTTGGTTTTGGAAAGGTGGTGTGGGTGGTCCGGTATTGTTGTTATTACCACCCGGTCGCTCTTGAGGCATGGTTTGAACATTTTGGGCGGGGTAAAAGGTTCCTCGGGATTGGAATTGGTTTGGGTTTGGGTTTTGGTTTTGGTTGAAGTTTTGGTTAGAGTTTTGGTTCGCCATTGAATCGGTTTCAATGGACGGTGTGTGTTGTGGTGTTTGGTTGGTTTGATTAGAAGCAAGTGTTGCTTCTAACCGGCTTGCTAGGTTTCTTCTTGGTACCCTTTCGATTTCCGGTTCGTAGACTAAAGGTGAAGTCCTCCCGGAGTTCCGCGTATGCATGCACTACCTGTAACCTGCACAAGTAACACACCCCGCGTAACAAGGAAAAAGACAAGGTGCAACAAAAAAGCTAAACAATTTAAACAGATAATCACGCAAATTCAAACAATAATCCAAACACAAAGCGCACGCACTCCCCGGCAACGGCGCCAAAATTTGATCGGAGTGTCGCGCTCCGGTCAAAGATAATATTTATAAGCCCTAATTACCCTTAACAAATAGCTAGTGGTAGCAAGGGGTCGAACCACGAAGAGTATGTGGTTTGTGTATGGATTTGACTGAATTATAAAAAATTGTCACAATTATGAAGCTTGCCAGATATTTTTGTATTTTTGTTTAGTAGAAAGATGTGAATTTGAACTACTGGAATTGGATTAATTAATTAACAACTACTAATTAACGATTGCAAGAAATTTGGTTACTAGAACAATAATGATAAAAAGGAATCACACCCGGTTTCGGTAATTGTTAACCTAGGATTTCTACAAGTTTTAGTTTCAACTCAAATGCATTCGATTAACGGATTTAGTGTACCGTGAATTAGGTGCTACTAGCTATCAACGTCCCTAAGAACGGACAAAAAGACACTTTGTAATCAACACAAGTAAATCCTAACAACGACAATGTACAATCACATATCACCATTTCGCAAAGTCATAACTTTTAACATCGTTCGACAATTCACGAATTCGTAACAAATGTAATACTATTGTCAAAAGTTTCAAAAACCAAACACAAATTGTCACTAAGATGAAACAAGAACAATTCGAAACACTAAAATCAACAACTACCTACACCGGGGTGAAACCGAGATGATTAGCCGCTCATGGTTGATAAAGCTTGATCACCAGAAGTTTGGAACGCGAATGAAACCATCTTGAAACTCGGTGGATGAAGGAATGATGGAAGATTAGGGTTTATGGATGATGATGGTGAGATGGATGATGGATTGGATGAATTAGGGTTTGTATGATTGATTGTGTGATTGATGATGATGATTCGGGTTGTAGGATGATGATAGATGGAATTAGATGGTATGGTAGGTGAAAGAAAGATGATTATGGCTCCAAGATGAAGATTCAAAACTCCCAAGTGAGTGTAACTATCGAAATCCAAGCCAAAGAACCAATAACAATCGAGTTCAACCCTCAAATCAACAAAACTCTCGTTTCAGAAAATTACTACCCGTCGCCGACGGGTCCCACCCCGTCGCCGACGGGCTCCCAAAAACTGAAGTTTGGCAGACGGCTTAAATGACGGGTTACGATTGATTCTGGCATACGGGCTTATCTGGGGCCCGTCCGGGACGGGCAATACCCCGTCGCCGACGGCCTTTGGAACATCAATTCTTCATTTTTCACTCCTCGCACTCCCGATTGATCCGTAACACGTTCCGGTGCTCCGGTTTTCGACCCGGTGACTCGTAAAGCTCCCGAAAAGCTCCTTAAACTTCGTTAAACCTGCATAACACAAATCTTATTAAAAGTAGGCCATTCAAGATTGAAACTTATGTAAAAACACAAAGTTACGCAATAACGAAAACCTGGTTTTCAACCACGTATCAGACGTTACCCTCGACTAAGTAGTCTGAATCAGCAGGGATACAGTCCTAAATAGCCGGGTTATAGTATTAATAGTAGTTAACTTATGTGGGGATCAAAGAGTTTGGACCCCCGCCATCCAATACCGTTAAGTATTGAAGGAGGTCCTACTAAATTTGACCCAGGTCCATTGCAGGACCTCTAAACGCTGAACAATGGCAAGACTCTTACCAAACCGTTCCCTTAACCCCCGACCAGGTAGCCAACATACCTCCATATAGACCGTGGAGATATGAATGGTGAAAATCTTTTATTTTATATAGACAGTAAAATAAAGCCAAGACACCACGGACAAACGATAAGGAAGAATCACCTTCAACATAAGAAACTAGTTATTAAAGTCATTAATACAAAACCAAGTAAAAAGTGCGAAAAGATTAGAAATAAAAAGTATTACACTAGACACTTGTCTTCACCAAGTGATGTAAGAGACTTAGGCAAACATGGCCTTGATTGTCAAGAACTCTTACGATCAATCTTGGATCCCGAGACGACTTACACACTCTATGATGGACAATGGATGATGGTGGTGGATGATGGTGTTATGGTGGTGGTGGGTGGTGGGTGAAGTGTGAGAGAGGTGGTGTGCCAAGGGATGGTTTGAGCTTGAGCCAAGCACTCCTATTTATAGGCTGAACAGAAGCTCGGGCACGGCCCCGTGTCCAGTGGGCACGGCCCCGTGTCCACATCCTTCTCTTTCTTCATTTAATGCAGCTTGTCTTATTAGTTGACCACGCCCCCGTGTCCGCTGAGCACGACCCCGTGTGCAGAAGAATCTTTGTACTATGAAGATTTGCTTAGATTGTGCGAATCTTATAGTTGACCACGGCCCCGTGTCCGCTGAGCACGGCCTCGTGGTGGGCAATAGAAGCTTCTACCACTTTGTCTTTTCTGCTGAGACTTGGGCACGCCCCCGTGCTGGCTGAGCACGGGGCGTGTTCAGTCTTCTGTTATCTTGTTTTGCTTGGGAAGATGCTGTCGTGGGGTCGGGCATGTCACGTCTTGTTCCTTTTCTTGTATTTATGTTAGATTTTGATGTCTTTTTGCTTCTTTTGTTAATTTGAGCTCATTTAATCCTGAAAATACAAAAGGAAGACAAAAGCACACTTTTTCCAACATTAGTACTAAAAAATGGTTAGTTTTATGCCATAATTGATGTAATTTATATGTTTCATTTTGCACACATCAAATACCCCCACACTTGAATCTTTGCTTGTCCTCAAGCAAAACTCTCTAATAAGTGGCTATTACACTCCCAAATGGAATGGGTAGAGAAGAAGGTTTTTGGGCTTGTCATAGAGTGTCGGGATTTCCAAGATTCTTTATTTAGTTTCATTTTTATTTATTTACAATCCTATTCGTCATGATTTATTTAAAACTTTTAATAAGATAAATTACTTATTAGGGCATAACATGCCTCTTTAAAATTCTATTTATAAACAAGTTCACATACCTCATGGGGATCACTCAACACTCGGCCGAAAATGTATTTTTGTGGATCACTCGAGAGCGGCATGGAACTTACTCCTACCATAGGCTTGCCAAGCAATCAATCCTCCTCCTTTTTAACTTATATACCTTTGTAAATATCAAGAGGACTTTTTGGGTGAAGGGTTAGGCTTGGGTTAAAGGTAGGTGATTGGGTTAGTGGTTAGTAGAAAAAGGGCGAAAAGCGTAACAAGCGCCGATTTTCGTAAGACTTTTTATTTTTTTGTAACTTTTATTTTGATGAAGCTATTATTCAAACAAAGTTATTTTTGATGAACTTGTTTGTTTATTTTCTTTTGCTTCATCATCAACACAAAATTTATTTATTTATTTATTTATTTAGAGTCATACGAAAAACTGAGCTAGTTACTAAAACAAAGGGTTAAAAATGAAAAAGGTTTTGGTGGGTAAAAGGGTGTTTGGTTTGGGTTATGAAATGAAAAAGGTTTAGGCTCAAAGGGGCTAACTAGGGGGATTTTGGGTATGTGGTAAAAAAAAAAAGAAAAATAATGGTCTAGAAATAAATAGGGTTAGTCCTAATGCCTCTATCATTTACTTACTCGGGTTTAAGTTGGTAAGGACTGGGAATGTATCGTCATGGCAAGTTCTAGAGTCGTAAGAACCAAGCGGCTATTCACACAAGAAACGAAAAATGAGCATTTAGTCTAATGATATGTAATTGTATGCTCAATAAAGGCTCAAAACTCACTTTTGTGGGAATGGGTTTTTATGTGATCAAGTATATATAATCAAATTTTAACTAAACTTGTCATGCCTTTTCATAATTTTCTTATGTTGGTTCTTTTTATCACGACGCTATCGGTTGTAAATTTGTAAAAATATAACCTTTTTAGAACTTGAAATTCCCGAGTTAAACCTAGACAAGTAAAAAATGAAAAATTTTTGAAAAAAATTGGGGTGATTAGCGGTTCCAATAGAGTTTTGTGTAAGGCTTGTATTTAGGACTTGCAAGATTCAAGGTTTTAGCATCCCCCCCCCCCCCACACTTAAATTACACATTGTCCTCAATGTGTCCCCAAAAATAAGTTTTTAGGTTGATTGAATGTGTAAAAGGTGTGAAAAAGCAAAAATTTTGTGTTACTGGGCGCTGGACACGACCCCGTTCCTGGTGAGCACGACCCCGTGTTCAGGTTCCAGTAACAAAAACTTACAGAAGGTGGACACGGGGGCGTGTCTGCTGGGCACGTCCCCGTGTCTGTCAAAGTCTGCAGAATTAAAACAAACAGCAGGTTCAGGGGAATGGGCACGGGGGCGTGTCGGCTGGACACGGCCCCGTGTGGATAATCTGCAAGGTTGAAAAACAGGTTTCTTTCTTCGGTTCTCATGTCCCGGCTTTAGTAGTACTAATGCTTAGTACTCTAAGCCTCGTAGGTACCTGTTTAATCAATAAACACTCCACCAAAACATAGCAAACATCCTAATTTTACCAAGTTCAACATCCATGTCAACAAAGTTAAAAGAAAAATAAAATCTGAAAATAAAAGAAGTTAGGGAAAGTAAATTGTTCAACACTTGGCACGCAGGCCTCAAATTGTTCAAGATTAGAAAAGGTTAACCTGGGGAATTTCCAAACAACCGCTTCTTCCTCCGCTCCTCCCGCCTAATCCATGTCCTCATCATCATCATCATCCCCTCCATGGCCCGCAATGTGGTCCCGAATATATCCAATATCATCTTGGATATCGGATATGTTTCTCTCGATAGCTCCAACCCGGTGGTACATGTTGCTTGCCATGTTGTAGGTGTTCCTGGTGCACATAAGGTTTTCCTGCAACAAATCATGCAAACTTTGGAAATTAGGAAAACCGCCTCCTGAGGAGGATTGGCCCGGATCACCTTGGGGTTGGTACTGATACTGATGATGTTGTGGAGCGTGAACGACAAGTGCTTCTTGCGGGTTCCATGCATGACCTTGCATCCTTTGAAAGCTTACCGTCCCGTCTTCAGCCTCATAAATTAGGTTCATTGAACGACATATGTGTATATCCACCCTACCCGACCATGGGCTCCTCTCAAATGACCTAGGTATGCGGGTTAAGTGCCTGAAGAGACGGTACACCCATCCCCCAAAGAAGATAGGGGTTGGTGCACTAGCAAGGCGGTTATAATGCATGTTTCAGAGCATGAGGAACGGAACATCGAGCGGCCTGCGGTTATGGATACAGTGGAGGACAACAAGATCTCTTAAACCAACGACGCCACTGCTATCATGTCTTTGGCTAAGAGAGTAGCCGAGGAGCCTATGGATGTATCTGTAGAGCGGATCCCTCAACTTCGTACTCTTAGTGCTGCTCGGATTGTAGTACCCTTCACCAATCTGAGCCCAAATGGCTTGGCGTTCGTTTTCACCTATCTCTCGCATCCCTCCAGTATTTTCCTCGTTGCCTGCATCCTCTTCCGCATACAACCCGACAATCGACCCAAATTGTGCCATAGAGATCGAATACCTAGTTCCGCCGCATCGGAATGCTACCCCATCATTGTCGAATGGGTCGCACCTTGAGTTGAATGTGAAGGTGCTATAGAATTCCAAAGTGCATTCATGGACGAAACGGAGTCGAGTTGTTAAAGCGACTCTTAGTGGTCCCGTGACAATGTTGTTGAAACGGTCGATTTGATTCACCATAGTTAACAGTTCCGTGCATGCTTGCCTCGGGTATTCCTCCAGCCTTGTTTGAAGTATCTCGTATCTAGCCCTAGCATCGAGCTCATTGGCGTTAAATCTTGTGAACTTCCTAGCCATCTGAAAAAATACACCAAAAGTTAGCACGAAACAGAAGTATTTTCGGACAAAACTGCAAACAGTAGGCTGGACACGACCCCGTGTTCAGCGGACACGGCCCCGTGTCCAAGCGTCTGTTACATAAAAATTCCATATTTCGACCCGGTTTCGAAAACTTGAAAAATTTTGGTCCAATAGGTGCGGTTTCCCCCGAAAATGAAACCCTAATTGCCGTTTTTTCCCAAAATAACCCGTTTACCCATTCAATTTTATCTTTTTCGGTTCAAGAACAAGGGTTTGGGGTTTTTGTGAGAAATCGGGCGAATCTATGAACAATACAAGTGTATTTACTTCCCTTAACACTAATCTAACTAAATGCAAACAGATCTAAACAAAAATTTGAGGTTCGATCCGGATGAACTTCAAGAACCCTAGATTTTTCCCCAAATTTTTGGTGTTTTAACTACATGCAAGTAACTAATCTAACTACTAAAAGTGATAGAATCATACCTTGATGTTGTTAGAGTGATAGGAGACGTCGAAAATCTGCGAAAAATCGCCTGGAACCAGAGCTTTTTCGGGGGAAACGGGGCGTGTGGAATGTTGTAACCATTGTGAAAAGGGAGATATATCCCGACTGCAGCGCGGACACGACCCCGTGCCGAGCAAAGTTTTTTTTGAATTTTTTTTAAGTGCTCGTGTGAGTGCCCTTGTTTCCCATTAGCTTTGGTTAGAAAACTTACCGCTTTAGATGTCGTCCCAATCGTTCATAACTTACCAGGTATGATGTTGATATTTTCATTCTTCCACCGTTTGAAACGAGATATCTTCCTCTTCATCCTTAATGAATCCTTGATAGAGTTTCAGCCATTGGCCATTGACTTTGAATGGAGGCCCATTTCGAGATTTAATTTCTACTGCACCGTGTGGGAAAATATGGGTGACGGAAAAAGGTCCTGACCACCTAGACTTTAATTTACCAGGAAACAATCGAAGTCGTGAATTAAACAAAAGAACTAGATCTCCTATCCGAATTTCATTAGGTTTAATATGTTTGTCATGCAAATTTTTCATTCTTTCCTTATAAATTTCGGAGTTTGAGTATGCATAATTCCTAAGCTCGTCTAATTCATTTAATTGACAAAATCGATTTTTACCAGCAAATTCTAAATCTAAGTTTACATTTTTGATAGCCCAGTAGGCCTTGTGTGCAATTTCTACTTGTAAGTGACAACTTTTTACATAGACTAGCTTATATGGGGTTGTACCTATTGTTGTTTTATAAGCAGTTCGAAAAGCCCATAAAGCATCATCTAATTTATCTACCCATTCCTTTTTATTTAACCCTACGGTTTGTTCAAATATTCATTTTAAACCTCTATTAGTCATTTCGGCTTGTCCGTTTGTTTAAGGGTGATATGCTGTTGAGACCCGATGATAGACCCCATATCTTGTTAAAAAGTTTTCAGGTTGATGGTTGCAAAAATGGGTACCTCTATCACTTATTAATGCTTTAGGTGTGCCAAAACGAGAGAATAATTTTTTCAGAAATCTTACCACGACTCTTCCATCATTTGTTGGAAGTGCCTCGGCCTCGGCCCATTTAGACAAGTAGTCTACTGCCACAAGTATATATTTGTTTCCTTTCGATGGTGGGAAAGGTCCCATAAAGTCGAGTCCCCACACATCAAAAATTTCACAAACAAGAATGCCATTTTGTGGCATTTCGTTTTTGGAAGAAATATTACCTGTTCTTTGGCAAGCATCACATGTCTTGACAAGACTTTGGGCGTCTTTGTAAATGGTTGGCCAATAAAATCCTGAATCAAATACCTTTCGTACGGTACTAGCGGCACCATGATGCCCTCCGTATGGACCTTCATGACAATGGCGGAGTATTCTTCGTGCTTCACCACCATGTACGCATCGTCGGACGAGTTGGTCGGCACACATTTTGAAAAGATATGGATCTTCCCAAAAATAGTGTTTTACATTGGCAAAGAATTTTTTTCTTTGATGATGTGGCCAACCTTTTGCGACTATACCGCTAGCTAGGTAGTTAGCATAGTCGGAGTACCATGGTTCTTCCTTATATTCCACCATTTCCAGGGACTCAGTTGGAAATTTTTCGTTGATTTGCTCGCCCCTGGTTGCCTCCAAAGCTGGGTATTCTAAGCGCGAAAGATGATCTGCTGCGGTGTTTTCTGCTCCTCTTTTATCTTTGATTTCGATATCAAATTCTTGGAGGAGTAGAATCCACCGAATCAAACGTGGTTTTGCATCCTGCTTTTTGAAGAGATATCGAATGGCTGCATGATCTGTATAGACTATAGTTTTAGAAAGAACAAGATAAGAACGAAATTTATCAAAAGCAAATACCACAGCTAGTAATTCTTTTTCAGTTGTTGTGTAATTTTCTTGTGCATCATTAAGTGTTTTACTAGCATAATAAATGGGGTGGAAATGCTTTTCTTTTCTTTGTCCCAAGACAGCTCCAACTGCAAAGTCACTGGCATCACACATGATTTCGAAAGGAAATTTCCAATCAGGCGCTATCATGATAGGTGCATTGACTAACATTTCTTTTAGGGTTAGAAATGCTTGATTGCAATCCTTGTCAAAGATGAAAGGGGCATCATTTTCAAGTAATTTTGTTAGAGGCCTTGAGATTTTAGAAAAGTCTTTGATAAACCGCCTATAAAATCCGGCATGCCGTTGGAAACTTCTGATAGCTCGTACGGAGGATGGAGGTGGTAATCTAGAAATGGTATCTATTTTGGCTCGATCCACCTCCATTCCTTCGCTTGATATTTTGTGACCGAGTACTATTCCCTCCATTACCATGAAATGGCATTTTTCCCAATTAAGGGCGAGGTTAGTTTCCTCACATCGGGATAGCATTCGTTCAAGGTTATCGAGGCATTGGTCGTATGAATCCCCAAAGATAGAAAAGTCGTCCATGAAGACTTCCATTGTCTTTTCTATCATGTCATGGAAGATGGCTACCATGCAACATTGGAATGTTGCGGGGGCATTACATAGACCAAACGGCATGCGTCGATAAGCAAAAGTTCCATAGGGACATGTGAAAGTTGTCTTTTCTTGGTCTTCGGGTGCTATCGGGATTTGAAAGTAACCTGAAAAACCATCCAAGAAACAGTAAAATTTATGACCGGATAATCTTTCTAACATTTGATCAATGAAGGGTAAAGGAAAGTGATCTTTTCTTGTTGCTTCATTTAATCGTCTATAATCTATACATACTCTCCATCCTGTGACGGTTCTCGTTGGTATTAATTCATTCTTTTCGTTAGTTATCATCGTCATACCTCCTTTCTTTGGAACTACTTGGACGGGACTCACCCAAGGACTATTGGAGATAGGATAGATAAGTCCGGCGTCAAGTAATTTGATGACCTCGTTTTTAACCACTTCTTGAACATTTGGATTTACTCGACGTTGTGGTTGTATTACCGATTTGTAGTCATCATTCATTAAAATTTTATGTGTGCACATGGAAGGGCTAATTCCTTTTATGTCTACAAGTTTCCAAGCTATTGCGTTTTTGTGTTTTTTCAAAAGACTAATTAATTTTTCTTTTTCTAAGCTATCTAATTTATACGAAATAATTACAGGTAAATTACCATCTTTGTCTAGAAAAGCATATTCCAAACCTTTTGGAAGTTCTTTGAGCTCAAGTGGTGGGTCTTTAGGAGACTCCTTATTTGGTTGCTCATTTCGATCAAGAACTTTAAAAGTTTGTTCTATGGCGACCTCTTCTTCAACAAAGTGGTCAATCTCTTCACTTGTATTGGGTGGTTCATCTTCATCTTCAATTATGGGGTCATTATTGCCGAAAGGATATTTCATTGACCGTTCGAGATCGACACTTCTTTTAAATGCCCCTAATTGAAGAGGTAGATTGTTGAACTTCCGGTTTTTCAAAGCTTCGTGAGTTTTTAGAAATGGTCGTCCCAACACTAGAGGAGCGTCATCGAGGATGACAAAGTCGGTCGGGATTACCATTTGATTTGTTTGAACCAATACATCCTCAACTACACCGATTGATCTTTCCGATTGGATAGAAAAATGGGTATTTGAAGTGGAGAAAAATCACTAATACTTAATTTTTCGAAAATGTAGTTAGGCATTATGTTAACACAAAGATCTTTATCAATTGTGACATTACTAATAAATGAATTTTGAAAGAAACATGGAACCGGTGTAATGTTAATTTCAAATGGGTCTTCTTTTATTAGTGAGGTTTGATCATTAGTTAACTTAACACTTACCGTTTCGTCAATTTTAGTGTTAGTGTTTAACTCTTTTAAAAACTTAGCATGAGTGGGTACTAAACAATGATTTTCAAAAGAAGGTGACAAGAGATTAATTTCTTCAAAATTAGACTCTTCTTGAATTTTAACGTTGCCGGACTCACCTTTTTCGTTGTTTAACTCATGTGTCGGTTTTTCACTTATTTGTTCTTCCATTTTTAGACTTTCGGTTATCTCTTCTTTATTTAATTGTTCTCTTGTGCGGGACTCCTCTTCCCTTGCGCGAGATTCTTTTATATAGCGATCGATAACTCTAAGGTGTTCTAATATCCTATCAGTCACTTCGGTTATAGAAAAAGAATCGGGATTTTCAAAGCTTGAATCCGGTTGTTCGATCCTTTGTTCCTCATAATACCCATATGAAGTAGATGGTTCACACCATTGTTCTTCATTGTAAGCATATGATGGATAAGGGTCGTAATTTTGTTCTTCGTTCACGCCATGGTTCCTCATAATAAGCATAGGAAGGTGGTGGCTCATATCTTGGTTCCTCAAAGTATGAGTATGAAGGCTCATACCTTGGTTCATCAAAATATGAGTATGAGGGAGGAGGTTCATACCTTTGGTCTTCATAGGATGTGTATGAAGTTGATGGCTCGTACCTGGGCTCCTCATAGTACGTGTATGAATTGGATAGTTGATATGAGTGATTATATTGAACCGAGTGCGGATTACGACAATTAGTGCAATAGTTACTCCTATAATCATCCTCCTCATAGGTGTAGTTGTAACCTCCTGAGTATTGATCCATAAGAATCACTCAGCAGACCACAACCAAGTCTCGAGATCAGAAAACAAAAATAAAAACAAAACAGAGGCTGGACACGGCCCCGTGTTCAGTGAGCACGGCCCCGTGTTCAGGGTCTGTATCTGGGCGTTTTAATTAAATTCACAGATTTTGTTGAGCACGGGGCGTGTTCAGTGAGCACGGCCCATGTTCAAGCTACTGTTACTGGGTGTGTTTATTAAAATGTGCAGCACGGCCCCGTGTACAGGTTACTGTGAATGCAAATCTAAACTAAAATGCAGAAAAAAAAATGTGTGCGTTAAAAAGGTTTTGAAAAACTGATTAGGCCGTCGATTTTAAGCTTTCTTAAAATCCTTGTGTCCCCGGCAACGGCGCCAAAAACTTGATGCGTGTCGGAGTGTTATATATATTAGGTGTATATTTTAAGCCCTTTAACACTTTTTTAGCTAAGTTTTAAATTTATAAAACACGATATTTACTAACACTAAACACACATATGGGCAAGTGCACCCATCGTGAGCGTAGTATAGTGTTGGCAAGATACCGAGGTCGTCCAAGGACACAAGAGCTTTTAGTACCGGTTTATCCTCAACGTCTAATCAAATCAAAAGTTTAAAAAAATGTTTTAAGCTAAGAAAAATAAAAACTAACTAAAAATGCTGAAAATAAAAAGAAAAAACAGACAGACAAGATGAATCACTTGGTTCCGACTCGTGTATAGTGTAACCTTTGATTATTTCCGCACTTTTGCACTTATTTAAGAGATTATCTTAGTTGTTGTAGTAGGCCCTCTTATGAAGGTGACATTACCCTCAACCCAGTAGTTTGAGTCAGCAAGGATACAATCCTAAAGGGTCGGATTATTGAAAGATAATGAATTAAGTTATTAATGCAAATTATGGTAGGCCCCTCTTTTGGAGGTGACGTTACCCTCGACTAAGTAGTCTGAGTCAGCAGGGATACAGTCCTAAATAGCCGGGTTATAGTATTAATAGTAGTTAACTTATGAGGGGATCAAAGAGTTTGGACCCCCGCCATCCAATACCGTTAAGTATTGAAGGAGGTCCTACTAAATTTGACCCAGGTCCATTGCAGGACCTCTAAACACTGAACAATGGCAAGACTCTTACCAAACCGTTCCCTTAACCCCCGACCAGGTAGCCAACATACCTCCACATAGACCGTGGAGATATGAATGGTGAAAATCTTTTATTTTATATAGACAGTAAAATAATGCCAAGACACCACGGACAAACGATAAGGAAGAATCACCTTTAACATAAGAAACTAGTTATTAAAGTCATTAATACAAAACCAAGTAAAAAGTGCGAAAAGATTAGAAATAAAAAGTATTACACTAGACACTTGTCTTCACCAAGTGATGTAAGAAACTTAGGCAAACATGGCCTTGATTGTCAAGAACTCTTACGATCAATCTTGGATCCCGAGACGACTCACACACTCTATGATGGACAATGGATGATGGTGGTGGATGATGGTGTTATGGTTGTGGTGGGTGGTGGGTGAAGTGTGAGAGAGGTGGTGTGCCAAGGGATGGTTTGAGCTTGAGCCAAGCACTCCTATTTATAGGCTGAACAGAAGCTCAGGCACGGCCCCGTGTCCAGTGGGCACGGCCCCGTGTCCACATCCTTCTCTTTCTTCATTTAATGCAGCTTGTCTTATTAGTTGACCACGCCCCCGTGTCCGCTGAGCACGACGCCGTGTGCAGAAGAATCTTTGTACTATGAAGATTTGCTTAGATTGTGCAAATCTTATAGTTGACCATGGCCCCGTGTCCGCTGAGCACGGCCCCGTGGTGGGCAATAGAAGCTTCTACCACTTTGTCTTTTCTGCTGACACTTGGGCACGCCCCCGTGCTGGCTGAGCACGGGGCGTGTTCAGTCTTCTGTTATCTTGTTTTGCTTGGGAAGATGTTGTCCTGGGGTCGGGCATGTCACGTCTTGTTCCTTTTCTTGTATTTATGTTAGATTTTGATGTCTTTTTGCTTCTTTTGTTAATTTGAGCTCATTTAATCCTGAAAATACAAAAGGAAGATAAAAGCACACTTTTTCCAACATTAGTACTAAAAAAATGTTAGTTTTATGCCACAATTGATGTAATTTATATGTTGCATTTTGCACACATCAAATACCCCCACACTTGAATCTTTGCTTGTCCTCAAGCAAAACTATCTAATAAGTGGCTTTTACACTCCCAAATGGAATGGGTAGAGAAGAAGGTTTTTGGGCTTGTCATAGAGTGTCGGGATTTCCAAGATTCTTTATTTAGTTTCATTTTTATTTATTTACAATCCTATTCGTCATGATTTATTTAAAACTTTTCATAAGATAAATTACTTATTAGGGCATAACATGCCTCTTTAAAATTCTATTTATAAACAAGTTCACATACCTCACGGGGATCACTCAACACTCGGCCGAAAATGTATTTTTGTGGATCACTCGAGAGCGGCATGGAACTTACTCCTACCATAGGGTTGCCAAGCAATCAATTATCCTCCTTTTTAACTTATATACCTTTGTAAATATCAAGAGGACTTTTTGGGTGAAGGGTTAGGCTTGGGTTAAAGGTAGGTGATTGGGTTAGTGGTTAGTAGAAAAAGGGCGAAAAGCGTAACAAGCGTCGGTTTTCGAAAGACTTTTTATTTTTTTGTAACTTTTATTTTGATGAAGCTATTATTCAAACAAAGTTATTTTTGATGAACTTGTTTGTTTATTTTCTTTTGCTTCATCATCAACACAAAATTTATTTATTTAATTTTTTTTTAGAGTCATACGAAAAACCGAGCTAGTTACTAAAACAAAGGGTTAAAAATGAAAAAGGTTTTGGTGGGTAAAAGGGTGTTTGGTTTGGGTTATGAAATGAAAAAGGTTTAGGCTTAAAGGGGCTAACTAGGGGGATTTTGGGTATGTGGTAAAAAAAAGAAAAATAATGGTGTAGAAATAAAAAGGGTTAGTCCTAATGCCTCTATCATTTACTTACTCGGGTTTAAGTTGGTAAGGACTGGGAATGTATCGTCATGGCAAGTTCTAGAGTCGTAAGAACCAAGCGGCTATTCACACAAGAAACGAAAAATGAGCATTTAGTCTAATGATATGTAATTGTATGCTCAATAAAGGCTCAAAACTCACTTTTGTGGGAATGGGTTTTTATGTGATCAAGTATATATAATCAAATTTTAACTAAGCTTGTCATGCCTTTTCATAATTTTCTTATGGTGGTTCTTTTTATCACGACGGCAAGGGTTTTCTCTTACGGTCCGTAAGACTGTCGCTGGCAGTTAAAAATTGGCAGTTGTTTTATTACAGCCGGTTACACCGCCTTACTTGCATGGTTTTCGAAATAAAAGAGTTGGGCCAGTGGTTTTACATGAATAGGGACACATGGGAACATCAGGAAACAATTATAGACTTAGGTGTGATGATCTTGTTACATGTAGTTCATTATATAAGAACTTGAAGTTGCAACATTTGAACTTGCACATTTGAAGATCATTCAAGGCATTTCTCTGGAGCTTCTCTGGTTTTCAACAAGTTTCCTTAGGATCCATAATCGTGCTTAGGACCTTTGTAAGTGTCCTTAACCTTTCTTATTCAGTTTTAGTTAGTTTAATGACCAAAAGTCAAACTCGTCGTAATTAAGGTTTGACTTAGTGATTAGTCACTAATTGTCCAGTCAATTCTCGAATTAAAAGTAGCTTTGAGTTGGTAATTATGTGGGTAATAAAATCTCAAAAGGGCACCCTCTGATTCCCACCCTAACTAGGTCAATTGTCGGGTCAAACTTGATCTTAAAAAGTCAACAAAAAGCTAATTTTCAAATAAATGCATAATTAGCAATGTAGAAGCCATGAAACCTGTTTTATCATTCATATAACTTGGTAATTAATGTAAGAACATGCCTAAGCATGTTCAACCCGACAATTTTTAGTTTAAGCTCGGTTCAGAACCGAAAGTCGCATACGTGGACTTTTGCTTTGACTTTCAGTTCTGACCCATTAGAGCATATTTTAGAAATGCCTTGGAGCTTTATTAGGACCAGGTTACATGTTAGTATAACCCTCTGTGATTATACAACGGTTCATTAGTTATTCGATCCATGTACATGTTTCTGTTATATGCCTAAATATTGACCATAATGCCCTTTTGACTTTAAAACAAGAATTCTGAAAATGTGAGAGGACAATTATCTTTATTACTGATTTATAAACATATCCTCAAAATTTCACATCATTTCGAGGTCTAGATTTAGAGTTATGCTCAATAGCGTAATTAGAAAGCTTTTTATTAATTAAACGGCGTAATTAGCATGTAGCCTATCTAAACCCAATTTTTGATACCAAATTTTTTACCTACTGATGTAAAATAATATTTTGGGATTTTTGAAGATTTTTATTTATTTTTAGGCTGAGCATAACATAGGGTTATAGCTTTGATCCGGTAATTGTCGGTTTTGCCCTTTTGGCCTATAAAATGAGTTTTACAAATCATTTTGATACCAAACCTTTTTCTACTGATCTTATATAATAAATTAAATATTTTGAGTATTCTGGAATGATAAAAAGATCAGCTTTGCTTATAAAACCCGGAAATCGCTTAAAACTATCTTTTTACGCGTTTAAAACGCATAGTATGTATTAAAACCATTTTTCCCATATAAGACTTAATACCTACTAATGTTTTAAGTAAATTTATACATTTTAACAGTTAGGAAAAGTTTTAAACTCAGATTCCCTGTTTTGACCTTTAAAGCCTATGTGAAATTACCAAAATGCCCCTACGGCGCATAGTTTAGTTATAAAAGGTAAATTTCACCTATATACCATACCCTACTGTTATGACTTATAAAAATAAGTATTTTTTTACTGAATATATCAGACTTGAAACTCAGATTTATATTTAAACTCTTTTATAACCTTTAAAATGACCAACATACCCCTACGGGGCATAGTTTGAGTTTAAATTCATTTTGGGCATAATGAAAGGTATCCTACTGATATCACAACATATTTAAGGCATATTAACTTAGGAAACCTGTTCATGATTCATTTGGTTACCCGTTACGCACTTTTCGCGTTCGGGTCGGTTTATGTAACTAGTTTGCATAAACTAGCCGAAACGGGTCAAACCTTATCATTTTTGTCTCAAAATCCAGAATGTGTTTAGTTTACCCATATTAAACAAGTATACAAACTTGTCGGGTCTAAACCACATTCTAATCCGGTATTCGCTTAATCACGTGTTTTGAACCGTATCTTCTTTTAAAAACTAACTGGTCTAAGTCGAGGCTTAATTAAGACCCGTTAGGAATCTAATAGGTTATTAAAAACCTTCGTTCCAGATTAGGAGCCCGGTAAAAGCTACTTGCACTCGTTGTTTGTGAATTATACTTGCTCAGGTAAATACTTTTAACTTATTTTCCCTATACGGGTTTGGGATACGGTATTATAATAATACCGCTTGGTCGGGTGTGTAGTCATTTAAATCGGATTGTGATTAATGTATTTACATAACTCGTTTTAATCTGTATTATTTGGTGTATGGCCTTTGGGGGTTAAATGACCATGTCCCGGATATCCTTGACATCATTCAAAGAAATTGCCACGACTTAAGCACGGGGTGTAGGCATACACCTGACAGTTGCATTATGTAAAAACTGGTAATCAACCTTGTGGGCATTATACATGCGGCGTGTCAGTTAATCTTGTCCGGCTCTTCTAACCAGCCCTGACGGACGACAAATAAGTAAAACTGTATACAAGATTATTTTTAAATAATTGTCCCAAGTTATAAAAGATATTTTATGTCGTGTGCATTCAAACTAATTTTCATAAACTCTTTTCAAAATGAGCCAGTTAATTGTATTTACCAGTGTAAACTGACGTATTTTCCAAAAAGGCTAAGTGCAGGTACTAGACGAAATAGGCTGGCTACTCCTGGCATCATTAATCAAGTCTTGCAAGCTCTAGATGTTAAAGTCTATTGAACAATGATCTTTTTATCTTTTGATCCGCCCGTGGATCCTTTACAGCCCGTTTGAAATACTTTGATATTACTTTTTATTCGGTTTGTAAAGTGATTTATCTTTTGCTTCCGCTGTGCATTTACATTGTGTTGTTTGACTATGATGATATCAACTACGTCACGATACTCCCCACCGGGCCCACCGGTAATACGTGGAAATTCGGGGTGTGACAGGTTGGTATCAGAGCCAACATTGAGTGAATTAAACACTAGCCTTTTGTGTTTAATCTCAATGACACAGTTTGCACATTCCTCGACTTCCGAGTCTAGACAAAGAACTTAGGACTAATCCAAATTTGTTTTATTTTAAATTATCCTTTATATTTCTTTGTTGCTCTTTTATTTGTTTTGACAGGTTCAACAAGATGCCACCTAGATTTCGTGGAAGAGGTAGAGGCAAGGGGCCACTCGTCGCCCCCAACGATCACGAGGCTGGGCCATCACACCGGCGAACACCATCTGATTCTCTAAGCAGAAGTCCTTAGGAAAACTGGAGGACCCATATAGAACCCGCGAGGCGTTTAGTCTCGCTAAGCTCCTTACCTTCGTACCTAAATTCTTTTGGGCCTCAGTCTGAGAATGAGCCCCATAACTCACACCATTCTTTCATACCGCTCCAAAACCACAACTCACCCTTCAACGACCCAACGCCCTATTTTCAAAGCCGGTTCAACCCGGCAAACCTAATTAATGAACCAATGGGTTATAACCCGTTGGGACCGGAGGACCATTTCTCCATGGATATGGATGAGGATCCAGAGCCTGCCCAACCGCCAACCGGAACGCCTACTCATCCCATCGAGATTTCGGATGGGTCACCCTTTCTTGGATCACCTTATAATGGTCCTGACAGCTACAAGGAGAGGTTTAACTAGATCGGAGGATCCCTCGGAGCAGGATCCCAGTTACCACAACTCACCGTAGCAGCAGCAGCAGGATCCCTCGGAGGATTCGCGCTTTGTAACGGTTACTCCACCACCACCACCAGTGCAACAACAGCCTCCGGAACCACCGAGGCGTAGGAGATCAACCGCACGGATGTCCGTGCGAGGGCGAGTCCGCATCAGCACCCCTCAACCATCTAGTGGCAGTCACTATTCGCCACTATACGAAGACCCACAGATGGGTGGGCCATCGAACCCTGTTTCTGAGGTGCAGTCTGCGCCGGTCGCACCGCCACCAGTGGGTTATAACAACCCAATTCCTACATACGGCGGTTCAGCGGCGTACAACCCATTTGAACAGCCGGCCCATACCAACTACAATTATGCCAATATTAACCCATACCAGGCAGCATGGGACTACAATGCTCTCCATCCCGAGGGGCCCTTTGGAGTTCCATATCAGACTGGGTATCCACCCTATGGGTACCAATACCCGCCACCTCCTCAACCTCCTCAACCTCCACAGTATCAGCAGCCCCCGCAGCCGCCAGTGATATTACCACCGCAGCATCAAGAGATTCTTCAAAGATTGAGTCAGGTAGAGGAGGAGGTTCGGGAAGAACGTAGGCAAAACCGAGGAATTTTCAAGGGTCTGGCAAGCCTAATCAAGGGGAAGACCAAAAAGGGTCATTAAATCCTTTATTTGTTTATTTGTATTTCTTTATTGTTTAATCAAGTCCCTGCGTGGACATCTGTTTCTGTAATCAGTCCCCGCGAGGGCTTGTATTTCCTGTTAGCCCCTGCGTGGGCATGTCTTTCCTGTTTAGCCACTGCGTGGGCAAGTATTTCTGTTAAGTCCCGTTTAAGGCAAAATGTACTTTTTTTTTAAATTATTAGTGTCACACCCCAACCGATGGCGGAAACATCGGGGCATGGCACTGAGCGAAACAGATTGTCCAGAAGTTTCCATAACAATTATCATTACCAATTAATTTAAAGTAACACGTCCCATACCATGTCTTAAAGGATAAAACAATTATTACAGATAAAAATCTAGGCAAATAGTTTTGTTCCGAAAACTCAGATTTCATTTGTACAGACAACTCTTTGTTGGCCTATAAGACCTTATTCTAGCCTCGACTTCCTAGCAGATAAGCATCCTAAGCACCTGTCACATACGTAAAAATAAGGTCAATACACATAGTATAAATGTGAGCATACAAGTTTGATAATAGCATATAGAGTTCGAAAGCGTTACGCATAACCAACACGTACACAGAGAGAAATGAGGCATGTTAGTTATCAACATGAAGCTATTGATACCAATGACTGCGGGTTGACTGCCCAAGGCAGTTCGTAATACATGATCACCACTGTAATCCATGCAAATAATTGTCCTTAACAACCCCCGAGTGAACGGGTGTTGAGTCCAAACTAATAGTACTACCGTTGCTAAGGCAGGTAGACAACATTCCATGTGTAAACATAACAAAAAAGCATTCATTAAGTCACGTATATCATGCGGTAACGGTTAGCATTTAAAGTATTGCGTAGTGTGTTCGCTTATGATTTAGTATAAGTAATGTATGTAACACCCAAAAGTGCATAAAGCAAAAAGGGATCGAATATACTCACAGCGATGATGGATTGAATGGAGGGTTAGAGAGTAAGGTTTGTCTGAACAGAACGGTATCATAAGGATAAGTGACGCGTAAAACGATGCAAGGTGTAAGTGGCTCAGGCATCAGTTCGGTCGGATGGTAATCCGATCGGACAGCCAGTTCGTGCGGATGACAATCCGTTCGGATGGTTATCCGGTCGGACGGTAGTCCGGTCGGATGACTATTCGAGTGGATTGTTTCTTCCTATGAGAAGGATGTGTTTGTGTATGGTGGCTTGACCTTTGAAGTTTTTGTTGTAGCATTTTGAAAACATTGAAGTATCTCTACCTTTCAAGTTGGTCGATCAAATGGTCAGTCGTGCGGATGACAATCCGCTCGGATGGTTATCCGGTCGGACGGCGACTCGAGTGGCAAGGTTACTCAGTGAGAACAAATTTACAGCAGGGTGGTCACTTGGTCCGATGCCCATCTGTCACACCCCAACCGATGGTGGAAATATCGGGGCATGGCACTGAGCGAAACAAATTGTCCAGAAGTTTCCATAACAATTATCATTACCAATTAATTTAAAGTAACATGTCCCATACCATGTCTTAAAGGATAAAACAATTATTACAGATAAAAATCTAGGCAAATAGTTTTGTTCCGACAACTCAGATTTCATTTGTACAGACAACTATTTGTTGGCCTCTAAGACCTTATTCTAGCCTCGACTTCCTAGCAGATAAGCATCCTAAGCAACTGTCACATACGTTAAAATAAAGTCAATACACATAGTGTAAAGGTGAGCATACAAGTTTGATAATAGCATATAGAGTTCGAAAGCGTTACGCATAACCAGCACGTACACAGAGAGAAATGAGGCATGTTAGTTATCGACATGAACCTATTGATACCAATGACTACGGGTTGACTGCCCAAGGCAGTTCGTAATACATGATCACCATTGTAATCCATGTAAATAATTGTCCTTAACAACCCCCGAGTGAACGGGTGCTGAGTCCAAACTAATAGTACAACCGTTGCTTAGGCAGGTAGACAACATTCCATGTGTAAACATAACAAACAAGCACTCATTAAGTCACGTATATCATGCGGTAACGGTTAGCGTTTAAAGTATTGCGTAGTGTGTTCGATTGTGATTTAGTATAAGCAACGTATGTAACACCCAAAAGTGCATAAAGCAAAAAGGGATCGAGTATACTCACAGCGATGATGGATTGAAGGGAGCGCTAGAGAGTAGGGTTAGCCTAATCAGAACGATAGCATAACGATAAGTGACGCGTAAAACGATGCAAGGTGTAAGTGGCTCGGAAAACAGTTCGGTCAGATGGTAATCCGATCGGACAGCCTGTTCGTGCGGATGACAATTCGTTCGGATGGTTATCCGGTCGGACGGTAGTCCGGTCGGATGACTATTCGAGTGGATTGTTTCTTCCTATGAGAATGATGTGTTTGTGTATGATGGCTTGACCTTTGAAGTTTTCGTTGTAGCATTTTGAAAACATTGAAGTATCTCTAACTTTCAAGTCGGTCGATCGGATGGTCAGTCGTGCGGATGACAATCCGCCCGGATGGTTATCCGGTCGAACGGCGACTCGTGTGGCGAGGTTACTCAGTGAGAACAAATTTACAGCAGGGCGGTCACTCGGTCGGATGCCCATCCGAGCGGGTGGCAACCCTGTTGTTGAACATGTTGAAAATTGTCTAAGTGTTAAAGTCCAAGTATCTCATGATCCGAAGGGTAATTCGGTCGGATGGTAGTCCGATCGGATAGTAACTCGTTCAATACTCAGACTTCAGATAAAATTGGTTAAGTGTGGGACCCAAGATGTAGGTCGTTCGGACAGTCGGCCGCTCGGATGGCTATCCGTTCGGACAGTAGTCCGGTCGGATAGCACTCCGTCCTGGTCGTTCCGTTCGTCTTACACTTGGTCGTTTTGATTGTTTGTCGTGTTATCGAGACGTTTTGACAACGTGTTAATCAACAGAACCCCATCTTGATCCAAGTGACCCGATCAAACTGGAATCACCCGTGTTCGACCAGTTAACCGGTTCAAGACGGTTGTTCTTGGTTAACCCGAAGTCGATGTTCTCGTGAGTAGAATCCTGGTCTTGAGCTAGCACAACACCGCGAATGAGTAGAAGACTAGAACAAGGTCTGATTCTATCGGTTTTGAGTGCATTGAGTGTAAAACAGTTGAAAGAAAGTTAGAAACCATCTTTCAATCCTTTTTTACATGAATGTGTTTAGATCTATGCACGATCTTTGTTTACTTGTGTGGAAATCGGTTAGATCTAAGTTGTTCTTGGTGGGTTGAGGCCAAAACATGAAGTTTATAAGAACACCATGATGACGTCATCCTAGAACACCTCAAATCTAGTGATTTCACGGTTAAAAGTTAAGATGCAAAAGATAGAAAGGTGTATGAGTGCCTATAGATTAAAGAAGTACAAGATTTAGGACGAGATCGTACCGGGATTGCAAGAAATCAGAGAAAAAGCGAGGAAAACGAGCTGGTCGGACGTCACTTGCCAAAAGTGGAAAGAATGAGAGTGACATGGGGTATTTATAGGATTCCCAAAGTGGAAAGGGGATGGCCGGTCGGATGGCATATCTCCTGGATGGCAATCCGGTCAGATGTCATCTCGGTCGGATGGCAGCCTGACACCTTGTTCTGGTGGCAGCCCGGTCGGATGGCAATCCGGCCGGCTGGCACCTGGTTCGAGTGTTCGGCGCGACGATTTCTGCTGTTTCGATTTTGAATGCGAGCGTTTCGATGCAATTGAGTTTCCTAGTCAAATTACTTTTTATCCGAACTACTCATATCTCGCACTGTCTTTTCTCCACCAATTATCATACCATTTTGATTGCGATTTAGTTTGATTGTGATTGAGTGTCGATTGCGTTTCGATCGATTACCAAAACATAATGTAAATGCACATGCACAAGTAACACATAAGGTACACACACGTATATCAATTAATCAAAATGCGTAATTCGAGTTGCGAGTGCGATTCGATGTTGATTAAATTAGATTGTTTAGCGTTTAGTTGACTTTATCGCATTGTTACTTCCTATAGTTCACAGTCGTAAGTTTATTAAATAGCGAATAACACCTTTCGATTATTGTGATTATTGACACTTACTCCACATAGTACAACTAAAGCGAAAATAAAATAGACTAATTACAAGTCAAATAAGTCAAAACAGGAATTGAGTTAGAAGAGACAGATCGCAATTAGCAATCCTGTCTTCCTTTGACTTCAATCTTGACTTTGACTTCGAAAACACGGGGTGTTACAGCCTCCCCTAGTTAAGGGAATTTCATCCCGAAATTAGTCCGAAACCGTAACAAACAACTGCGGGTACTTCGCCTTCATGTCGCTTTCGAGTTCCCAAGTGAACTCTGCGCCTCGTTTGCCTTCCCATCGGACTTTCACAATAGGAATGCGCGAGCGTCTGAGCTGCTTGGTTTGGCGATCCATGATTTCGACATTCTTTTCCACGAAGTGTAATGTTTCGTTCACTTGCAGATCCTCTAATGGAACATGTAAATCGGGCTCAGCTAGGCACTTCCTGAGGTTTGAGACGTGGAAAGTCGGGTGAACGTTGCTAAGTTCCTCCGGTAGTTCGAGTCTGTAAGCCACTTTGCCGATTCTCTTCAGAATCTTAAAGGGTCCAACGTATCGAGGCGCGAGCTTTCCTTTCTTGCCGAATCAGACCACACCCTTCCAAGGTGAAACCTTTAGGAGTACGTAGTCGCCAACGTCAAACTCAAGGGGCTTGCGTCGTCTATCGGCGTAACTTTTCTGACGATTCTGAGCTTTCGTTAGATTGTCTCGAATTTGGAAAATTTTGTCTGTCGTTTCTTGCAATAGCTCGGGACCGGTTAATTGCGAATGCCCAATCTCGTGCCACACAATAGACAATCGACATCTTATTCCATATAGTGCCTCAAATGGTGCCATTTGTATGCTGGAATGATAATTGTTGTTGTACGAGAATTTGACTAACGACAGGTATGTATCCCAATTACCACCGAAGTCTATGACACACGAACGGAGCATGTTTTCAAGAGTACGAATCGTTCTTTCAGTCTGACCGTCGGTTTGTGGGTGGAAAGCGGTACTTAGATTAAGCGATGTACCGAGAGCCGTTTGAAACGTTTCCCACAATCGCGAGGTAAACAGAGCATCACGGTCAGAGATGAAGTCGCGAGGCGTCCCATGATTACAAATGATCTCGTTGGTGTAGATTCGGGCTAATCGTTCTACCTTGTAGTCTTCTCGTATTGGCAAGAAGTGAGCTGATTTGGTCAAACGGTCAACAACAACCCAGATGCTGTCGTGACCTGATGACGTGTGCGGAAGCTTTGTTATGAAGTCCATAGCTATACTCTCCCACTTCCACATAGGGATTGGTGGTTGTTCGAGTAAGCCAGAGGGTCTTTGGTGTTCAGCCTTGACTCTTGCACAAGTCAGGCACTTCCCAACGTAGAGAGCAATATCCCTTTTCATACCAGGCCACCAATACTTTTAGTGAAGGTCCTGGTACATTTTGTCGGCACCGGGATGAATAGATTACCGGGATTTATGGGCTTCGTCCATCAAAATCTTTCGCAAATCGATCCGTTTAGGGATCCAAATTCCGTCCAGATAATGGAATATCCCATTCGGCTTATTCACAAGATGAGCTCCATCGTGATAGATTCGTTCCTTCTTCAGAGTGCGTTCATTAAAACAGGCATGTTGGGCTTCGCGGATGAGGGTTTCGAGGTCGTATTGGGCTTGAACATTGCGAATGCTGAGCAAATAACTTCGTCTGCTGAAAGCGTCGGCAGCAACATTTGCTTTGCCTGGGTGATAACGAATCTCACAGTCGTAATCGTTGAGAAGTTCTACCCATCGGCGTTGACGCATATTAAGTTCCTTCTGATTAAAGATATGATGTAGGCTCCTATGATCGGTGAAGATCGTACACTTAGTACCATACAGGTAGTGTCGCCAAATCTTTAACGCAAAAACAACCACGCCTAGCTCGAGATCATGGGTTGTATAGTTCTTCTCGTGGATTTTGAGCTGACGAGATGCGTAAGCTATAACCTTGTCTCGTTGCATAAGAACACAGCCAAGACCATGGTTGGAAGCATCACAATAGACAATGAAGTCGTCGTTCCCATCGGGCAATGTGAGAACAGGAGCGTTGCAAAGCATGTGCTTGAGGGTTTGGAAAGCAGACTCTTGTTCTGTTCCCCAAACAAAAGTCTTATCTTTATGAGTGAGAGCGGTAAGCGGCACAACGATCTTTGAGAATCCTTCGATAAATCGTCGATAATAGCCTGCTAGTCCGAGAAAAGAACGGACTTCAGATGGATTCTTAGGTGTAATCCAACTCTTAACGGCTTCAATCTTCGCGGGATCGACGTGAATACCTTGACTATTTACGATGTGACCCAGAAACTGAACTTCCTCCAGCCAAAATTCGCACTTAGAGAACTTGGCATAGAGTCGATTCCCCTGGAGTAACTCGAGTGCCAAACGTAGATGTTGAGCGTGTTCGGCCTTCGATTTGGAATAGATCAAGACATCGTCGATGAATACGATAACGAAATGGTCGAGATATGGTTTACACACGCGATTCATCAAATCCATGAAAACCGCGAGTGCGTTGGTTAGACCAAAAGGCATAACAACGAATTCGTAGTGGCCGTATCGAGTGCGAAACATGGTTTTGGGTATATCCTCCTCTTGAATGCGTAGCTGGTGATAACCTGAGCGTAGATCGATCTTCGAGAAACATGTAGCACCTTGTAGTTGATCAAACAAATCGTCAATGCGAGGCAGAGGATAGCGGTTCTTGATAGTTAGCTTATTCAGTTCCCGATAATCGATGCACATCCTGAACGACCCATCCTTCTTTTTGACGAAAAGGACTGGCGCGCCCCAAGGAGAGGTGCTCGGGCGAATGAAGCCTTTCTCAAGTAATTCCTGGAGTTGGTTCGAGAGTTCATGCATTTCAGACGGTGCGAGTCGCTAGGAAGCTTTGGCAACAGGATTGGCTTCGGGAATGAGGTAGATACGAAAGTCGATATCATGACTTGCAGTAATCCTGGAAGATCGTCAGGGAACACATTAGGAAATTCACGAACCACAGGAACGTCTTTCACTTCTGTCCTTCCTTTCTTTTCCTTCTCCGCTACTACAATGTTAGCCAAGAAAGCTCTGTATTCCTTGCGGAGATACTTGCTAGCTTGGACACAGGACATGAGTTTGAGACCTTTCGAAGCAGTTTCGCCATAAACGCACAATAAATCACCATTCGTGAGCGAGAATCGAATCATCTTTTCGAAGCACACAACTTCAGCATGGTTTTCGCGAAGAAAGTCCATGCCTACTATGACGTCGAAGCTTCCGAGTTGCATCGGAATTAGGTCGATTGGGAAGATGTGATTGTTGAGCTCGAGAGTACAATCACGAAGAAAAGAGTTAACGGCGACAGTTCTTCCAGTGGCGACTTCAACATCGAACGTCGAGGAGAGTTGGGAGCGCTTACGACTAAGGAGTTTCTCGAATTTGAACGACACAAAGCAATTATCGGCTCAAGTATCAAACAAACACGATGCATAAATACCATTCACAAGGAACGCACCATTGACCACGTTGTTGTCAGCCTGGGCTTGGCGCACATTAATGTTGAAAGTTCTGGCGTGTGCGGCTTATTGTTGTTGCTGCTGCTGTTGCTGCTGGTGAGGCTGCTGCTGCTGAGGCTATTGTTTCACCACCCTGTTCGGGCACATGTTCGCAAAATGGTTGGGATCACCACATGTAAAGCAGACTCTAGCGTTGATCGAGGGTGCCGGAGCCGCTTGTTGGCCTTGCGGGGCTGGGAGTAGAGCTTGATGAGCAGTGGCTGGAACTGGGGCTTGACGGGGACCCAACGGCAGTTGGCAGTGAAATGGCCGTACATGTTGCAGTGAGCACAGAAACGAAAGGCGAGACCCACCGGGTGGGGGCTTGTGTACGCACGATTTGATAGTGGTGCATAAGCAACTGGTGCTGGACGGTGATGGGGCTGCTGTTGGGCCGGTACGGCTTGAAGTGGAGCAGCAGTGGTAGCGACTGCACAGTTGTTGTTGTTGTTGTTGTTTTTCTTCTTGCGACGTGAGGACTTGGACGATTGAGCGGCGGCGGTTTCAGCAGTTGGTGTGGCGGTGACTTGATGCAGGTGTTTCGAATTTTTATCCCAGACACCAGCCTTGACCCGCTTGTCGTTGATCTCAGCGGCCAGTAGGTAAGTCTCTTCGATCGTTGTAGTCTTGGCCACTTGCACGAAATCAGCAACGCAGTCGGGCAAAGCTCGGATATACTTCTTGATTGCGATCTCCGGAGTCTTGACTTGATCAGGACAGATAATGCTGAGCTGCTTGAAGCGAGCAGTGAGTGCAGCGTTTTCTCCATCCTTCTGCTTTATGTGCCAGAATTCATCTTCTAACTTTTGGTGCTCATGAGGAGGGCAAAATTCTTCCAGCATAACTTCCTTGAGCTCGTCCCATGACAGACCGTAGGCTGCATCATTCCCACGTTTGTTCCTCTCAGCCGTCCACCAGTCTAAAGTGCGGGACTGGAAGACGCCAGTTGCCTTGAGAGTGCATAGGTTATCTGGGCAACCGCTCTGTCGTAGTGTGACCTCGATGGAGTCAAACCATTGAAACAAGGCTGTAGGGCCTTCTTCTCCTGTGAACTCTTTCGGTCCACATGCCTTGAATTGTTTGAAGCTGAAAGCAGTTTTGGGAGTCTCAGTTCGGGATTCCTCAGACGATTTCCTCATGTTTTCGTATATATCGCTGACGACTTGGGGAACCACTTTCGCCATTTTTTTAGTAATCATAGCGGCGAGACATTTGCCAGCTTGCTTTCGACGAGCATCTCGAGAAGCGCAAGATCCAGATGACGACATTGTCTGCAACAGACATCGTCACAGGACTCAACATGACATATTCAAATCTCACCTCGCAATCTTATAACTACTAAAGCTCAGGAACACATTGTAACATGTATCTCATAAACACATAGGCACATAATCACATATTCACATAAACACAGAAGCACATAAGCACGTAGGGCACAGAAGCACATACGCATGTAATTACAGAGGCAGTCAGAATACAGAAACCTATCATTCAAAGTCTGTGCGCGTTCGAGAATAGCGTTTGCGAATAAATTTGTCGGGTATAGTATAAGCGTATAACATAGCACAAGGTCGTCCGTAATTCAGCGATTTGTCAGCGATCGGAAGTGTGTGGTGCGATTAGCGGAAGCAAAAGGCGTTAGATCGAAACCAGTAGTATCTCAAAACGCTAACAAATAAATACAACCCATATAAATCACATTAAATCGACGAATCATCAAAGTCAGCAGTTGCAGGCTCAGAATCGCAACACATAAAAATCGAGAAATAGATCGTCTGCGGCTATTAGACATTGACTAACCAAAGTGATTCGACTATTCTCAAGGACTTGTTGTACACATTTGACTTCCAGGGCTGTGCTTTTGCCTCGATTCTTGGGCGTTTGGCAAGCATCCCGTTAGTCATAACGTGACTTCAGGTCGTTGGAGTCCCTCAAGACTTTGATGGGAGTTTTGGAAAACCAAGTAAAAGTCGGAACAAGTCGTCAAGGTTAGGGTTTCACCCTTGGCTTAACCACTTTTTCCCTGTTTTTGATGAAATAAGAGAGAATTATGCGTCGAAGTATGGATTTCACTCCTGGTTCAACGCAGATTCTCGTGTTTATAGATAAAGTTGTGGGTTGAACAGGCAATTTAATCAAGAGTTTGCGGTTTTCACACCTAATCTTGACTTAATAGCTCATTCATATTTGAAAATTCGAGTGCAGTGATAGTGTAGCGTAGGCGAGAATAGCGAGAAATAGTAGTAAGCTTATGCATAGTCCCTACTGGATACGCACAAGTCGGTCTGTGGGTTCCTAACTATAGACTAGGTATCTAAGATATCGACCCGGACTAGGTCGTGTCTTGCCTAATTCCCTATAGTTATGGCTCTGATACCAATCTGTCACACCCCAACTGATGGCGGAAACATCGCGGCATGGCACTGAGCGAAACAGATTGTCCAGAAGTTTTCATAACAATTATCATTACCAATTAATTTAAAGAAATATGTCCCATACCATGTCTTAAAGGATAAAACAATTATTACAGATAAAAATCTAGGCAAATAGTTCTGTTCCGACAACTCAGATTTCATTTGTACAGACAACTATTTGTTGGCCTCTAAGACCATATTCTAGCCTCGACTTCCTAGCAGATAAGCATCCTAAGCACCTGTCACATACATTAAAATAAAGTCAATACACATAGTGTAAAGGTGAGCATACAAGTTTGATAATAGCATATAGAGTTCGAAAGCGTTACGCATAACCAGCACGTACACAGAGAGAAATGAGGCATGTTAGTTATCGACATGAACCTATTGATACCAATGACTGCGGGTTGACTGCCCAAGGCAATTCGTAATACATGATCACCACTGTAATCCATGCAAATAATTGTCCTTAACAACCCCCCGAGTGAACAGGTGCTGAGTCCAAACTAATAGTACTACCGTTGCTATAGAGTTCGAAAGCGTTACGCATAACCAGCACGTACACAGAGAGAAATGAGGCATGTTAGTTATCGACATGAACCTATTGATACCAATGACTGCGGGTTGATAATAGCATATAGAGTTCGAAAGCGTTACGCATAACCAGCACGTACACAGAGAGAAATGAGGCATGTTAGTTATCGACATGAACCTATTGATACCAATGACTGCGGGTTGACTGCCCAAGGCAATTCGTAATACATGATCACCACTGTAATCCATGCAAATAATTGTCCTTAACAACCCCCCGAGTGAACAGGTGCTGAGTCCAAACTAATAGTACTACCGTTGCTAAGGCAGGTAGACAGCATTCCATGTGTAAACATAACAAACAAGCATTCATTAAGTCACGTATATCATGCAGTAACGGTTAGCGTTTAAAGTATTGCATAGTGTGTTCGATTGTGATTTAGTATAAGTAATGTATGTAACACCCAAAAGTGCATAAAGCAAAAAGGGATCGAGTATACTCACAGCGATGATGGATTGAAGGGAGCGCTAGAGATGTGACAACTGTGTTCGGTAATCGATGTACGATGTAAAACAATGATGATTTTTAACAAAACAATGTGCTTTGGTGTTATTATATGTGTTTTGGTGTTATTATATGTGTAATTGTGTTTAGTGATTTTACAATTTGATTCGATTCCAATTTCAAGCTCTAAATCGCTTTCTGGAAGGTTATATGCAAACTGGTGCTTAAACGCAGATTCAATGAACCTAGTCCATTTTGAAGTGTGATGGTTTTCACCCATGGTTTTGCAAAACCATGGGCTGGTATTCAATGAACATAGTCTATAATAGGGGCTCCCATGGTTTTAGAAAACCATGGGCACACATGTAAGGTCCAGATCAAAGCTCAGTTTTCGAGGAACGATCTTAACGGTTATAGAAATCCTATATATACCCCATCCATTTCACTTCAAAACCCACAATTTGAAATCTGATTTATGCTCTCTAAGTGGAAGTATATGCTTCCTACCTGAGAGAAAAATCGGAATCAAATCTTGCGGGGACCTTCTGTAAGTGTTCTTTCGTTCTTTTCATTCGTTTTAGCGTTAAAGTCAAACTGCGTTTGACTTTCTGCATTGACCAGTTTATGGTCAATGCGAAGTTCGTTTGAACTTCATAACGTGAGCATAATCACGATGGTTATAGTCCCTAGTGACTATACCTACTGATTACCACGTTATCTAGGCTCAGTGACGAGTCGTAGTTTCGGCCAAAATGCGTATTCTTACGTATTTTGTAACCAAACTACTCTTAGGTATCAAAACCGTTTGTTTTGATACCAAACTTGTTTTCTAACTTAGTTAAGCATGTTTTAACATGCTTAGCTCGTCACTTTTAGTTTTGTGTTTGTCTATGGTCGTAAAGGTAAGCGATCTAAACAACCGCTTAGACTTTCGAACACGACCCATTTGGTCGATCATTAGGATCCGACCAAACATGTTTAGTGACCATAGTAGCATAGGGAATAACCTTCCGAGGTTATACCTTATGGTCACCTAGTTTAGGTAGTTGTATGATAAGTAGTTTATATGCCTTAGGTAAATTACCAAAATACCCTTTTCATGTATAATTGGTAATTAAGCTTATGTAACCTAAACTTTTGTCACATAATTGATTATACAACATGATTAAACATGTAATGGCATATAATACTGGTCATAGGACTAGTTAGACGTCTCGAACGCGCTTTGCGCGCACGACGCGTTAAAGTAGCGTAAGCTACCTTAATGGGTCACGATGGGTCGAAAGCACTTAGGTTAGGTTTCATTTAGGATGTAGGATTTGTTAAACCATATCACATGAGTTCCAACACTCATTTGGTTTACAAGACCTCATTCTGTCCGATCTTCCGATTTAGGCGTCTATTGTTTGACTAGCGATTCGATTACTAGGTGCTACTTGATTTCTCTGGTTTACTCGAGTTTGTTGAAGTACTATTGATTGAATATACCTTGCACTACATGTGAGTACATAGTTCCCCTATTTTACTTTTTTCAATTGTTTTGGGGTGATTCATATGTATAAAAATGATTTCAAGGTTTAAACGATGATTTCAAAAACGAATAGAACGATTTATACTAAACTATTAACGATTTCGATAATGTGAACGAACTTGTTGGTTGTAGTTACATAACGAACGACATTCATTAGCATTGATCAAGCCGACCAGTATTAGGTTATGGTACCGTAGGATATGACAAATCCCGTTATTACACTATACCCATGGTTATGTGTGGGTGTTGTGGGTAACGACTGAATCTGATGATTGTTAACTTACCCTTTGGAGGCTTGTTAATGCAAGAACGAGTTGAACGATGAACGAGTCACAAAGGTTTGAATGTTATTAACGAGACGACCATATATAAGTTATCACAATTAAAACGAGGACGATTTAAACGATTTAAACGAGTAAACGATTTGGAAACGATTTGGAAACGATGTTAAACGATCTGGGTAAACGATTGGTTTTTGGCTAGTGTTTAGATAACGGGACGGGGGTAATATGGTGAAAACATGGTAGATACGCCGCTGGTACTTCTTATATATAAGTGTTTTCAACATATTACATACCGTGGCGTTATTTAGTTCACTTGGGTAAACGATATTGAAACGATGTCACTCAACGATGTTTTCGAAACAATATACGAGTTTTATTAACGAGTTTATACGAGATGTTTTACAAGATGGTATTCTAAAACAAAAACCTTTTGGGTTAAGAATCATGGCTACGAAATTTTATAAATTATAACCATCTTGATTTGAGTTGGTTAATCATGTTGCAATATTATACACTTTTAAAAACAAGGTTTTCGAGGTATTGCAATATAAGTAAACAAGCCATGATTCCAATACTCTTATAAAACCTATGTACTCGCCAGCATTTCTTTGCTTAATTTGATTTTACATATGTTTCAGGTGTTGTTGCTTGATTGACGTTCTAGGATGCATGCGTCACATAGGATCTGGACGAGGCCTTAGTGACATATAACTATGATAGACGATATAAAACTTGTTTGTTCTATGTTAAGACAATGTTAATGTTTAATATTATCAATAAAACGAAACACTTTTTGTATCCATGGTTATGAAACGATAATTCTGTTACAACACCCCCCGACGTTTCCGCCACACTTTGTTGTTTTACGTGGTCAGGGTGTGACAAGAGAGTAGGGTTAGCCTGATCAGAACGATAGCATAACGATAAGTGACGCGTAAAACGATGCAAGGTGTAAGTGGCTCGGACAGCAGTTCGGTCGGATGGTAATCCGATCGGATAGCCAGTTCGTGCGGATGACAATCTGTTCGGATGGTTATCAGGTCGAACGGTAGTCCGATCGGATGACTATTCGAGTGGATTGTTTCTTCCTATGAGAAGGATGTGTTTGTGTATGATGGCTTGACCTTTGAAGTTTTCATTGTAGCATTTTGAAAACATTGAAGTATCTCTACCTTTTAAGTCGGTCGATCGGATGGTCATTCGTGCGGATGACAATCCGCTCGGATGGTTATCCGGTCGGACGACGATTCGTGTAGCGAGGTTACTCAGTGAGAACAAATTTACAGCAGGGCGGTCACTCGGTCGGATGCCCATCCGAGCGGGTGGCAACCCTGTTGTTGAACATGTTGAAAATTGTCTAAGTTTTAAAGTCTAAGTATCTCGTGATCCGAAGGGTAATTCGGTCGGATGGCAGTCCGATCGGATAGTAAGTCGCTCAATACTTAGACTTCAGATAAAATTGGTTAAGTGTGGGACCCAAGATGTAGGTCATTCGGACAGCCGCCCGCTCGGATGGCAATCCGTTCGGACAGTAGTCCAGTCGGATAGCACTCCGTCCTGGTCGTTCTGTTCGTCTTACACTTGGTCGTTTTGATTGTTTGTCGTGTTATCGAGACGTTTTGATAACATGTTAATCAACAGAACCCCATCTTGACCCAAGTGACCCGATCAAACTGGAATCACCCGAGTTCGACCAGTTAACCGGTTCAAGACGGTTGTTCTTGGTTAACCCGAAGTCGGTGGTCTCGTGAGTAGAATCCTGGTCTTGAGCTAGCACAACACCGCGAATGAGTAGAAGACTAGAACAAGGTCCGATTCTATTGGTTTTGAGTGCATTGAGTGTAAAAGACTTGAAAGAAAGTTAGAAACCATCTTTCAATCCTTTTTCAGATGAATGTGTTTAGATCTATGCACGATCTTTGTTTACTTATGTGGAAATCGGTTAGATTAAGTTGTTCTTGGTGGGTTGAGGCCAAAACATGAAGTTTATAAGAACACCATGATGACGTCATCCTAGAACACCTCAAATCTAGTGATTTCACGATTAAAAGTTAAGATTCAAAAGATAGAAAGGTGTAGGAGTGCGTATAGATTAAGGAAGTACAAGATTTAGGACGAGATCGTACCGGGATTGCGAGAAATCAGAGAAAAAGCGAGGAAAACGAGCTGGTCGGACGTCACTTGCCAAAAGTGGAAAGAATGAGAGTGACATGGGGTATTTATAGGATTCCCAAAGTGGAAAGGGGCTGGCCGGTCGAATGGCATCTCGCCTAGATGGCAATTCGGTTGGATGTCATCTCGGTCGGATGGCAGCCTGACACCTTGTTCAGGTGGCAGCCCGGTCGGATGGCAATCCGGCCGGCTGGCACCTGGTTCAAGTGTTCGGCACGACGATTTCAGCTGTTTCGATTTCGATTGCGAGCGTTTTGATGCGATTGAGTTTCCTAGTCAAATTACTTTTAATCCCAACGACTCATATCTCGCACTGTCTTTTCTCCACCAATTATCATTCCATTTTGATTGCGATTTAGTTTGATTGCGATTGAGTTTCGATTGCGTTTCGATCGATTACCACAACATAACGTAAATGCACATGCACAAGTAACACATAAGGTACACACACGTATATCAATTAATCAAAATACGTAATTCGAGTTGCGAGTGCGATTGCGATTCGATGTTGATTAAATTAGATTGTTTAACGTTTAGTTGACTTTATCGCATTGTTACTTCCTATAGTTCACAGTCGTAAGTTGATTAAATAGCGAATAACACATGTCGATTATTGTGATTATTGACACTTACTCCACATAGTACAACTAAAGCGAAAATAAAATAGACTAAGTACAAGTCAAAGAAGTCAAAACAGGAATTGAGTTAGAAGAGACATATCACAATTAGCAATCTTGTCTTCCTTTGACTTCAATCTTGACTTTGACTTTGACTTCGAAAACACGGGGTGTTACAATTAGTGGCATGTTATCATTTAAAATTTATTTTGTCATTATATGCATAAATGTAATATGTATGAAATAAATAAATAAATCTAAAATATGTCATTTCTTTTATAAGGTCTGCCTTTAAATATTAAATAAGAATCTTAAAGGGTATAACCTAGCCTGCATGTCATTATAAGACCTAGCCATAATGGTAAAACCTGTTTAAAAAGAGATTCAAATCCTTGTTAACATCTGAAAACATGTTAACATTCCTGGCTGATGTGATTCGTAAAATCACACGTGTCATTCTTATATTGGATTATTCCAATTCCTTCTTTATTATTAAACATCCATTTGTGATGTAATGCCTACGGGCCATAATTATTGTCATATAAGACAAAAGACAGTCGTAGCCTACAACTCCCTGTCAAGAAAGGTAATGAACTATGATTCAAACCTTGATACCTCGATACTATAAGATCTTTGCCTATAAATTGAAAATGTCCATGTGACTTGGCCTTTTGTGCCATTATTATAATTTAATTAAAACAAGAGATTATTACAATGAAAATCTTGAATGAATAGTATTTAACAAATTAACCAATATGGTTATTAATACCATGGTTAATAAATCATCAAGAATGATATTACTGTATTAGACTTCTGAATAAATAATTATCATCAATTTATGTAGCCAGCAAGCTACATGGCAGAGTCTGAAGAAATAAACAGTTATCCCCGGGAAAATCATGACACTACCAGGATCAATGTGGCCGGTGCGGAACTTCAAGCACTAATTGATAATGCTGTTACCAAGGCCATAGATAGGCAATTAAATGAGTCAAGTGGTACTCGAAGCAAGGCCACTTCTGTACCCCATTATAAACCCAAGACTCACTCTGAGGCTCATAGTAAGCCACCATCAAAGAAGGATGATGACCGACACTCCTCAAATCAGCATAGTGTTCCGTCAAAGAAGATTGAGCTCAAACGAGAACCACGTGGTAAGTCCTCTACCTACAAATATTTCTTCTCCTGCAAGCCCAGGGATTTCACTGGGGAGAAAGGGGTTGTGGATTGCATGACATGGTTGGACGAAATAGATACCGTGGTTGACATCAGTGGTTGCGCTGATAGGGATGTTGTGAAGTATGTATCTCAGTCGTTTAAAGGAGAAGCACTAGCCTGGTGGAGGTCTCTAATCCAGGCTACTGGGAAGATTCCATTGTACAATCTGTCTTGGGATCAGTTTGTTGCGCTCATCAAAGAGAATTACTGCCCTTAGCATGAGGTTGAAAAGATTGAGTCGGACTTCTTATCTCTGGTGATGAAAAACCTAGACTGTCAGACTTACCTTACTAGCTTTAATACCATGTCTCGACTGGTTCCATATTTGGTAGCACCGGAGCCTAAGCGAATAGCTCGTTTCATTGGGGGTTTAGCCCCAGAGATCAAAGCCAGTGTAAAGGCATCCCGACCTGCTACTTTTAGGTCGGCGACTGATCTATCTTTATCCCTTACTTTGGATGCGGTCAGGCTGAGATCGCTTAAGAACTCGGATGAAAGCAAGAGAAAACGTGAGGATGATAACTCACGACAGTCTGAGAAGAAGCATAAGGGAAACACAGACCACAAGAAGAAGTTCGAGTCTGGCAAGGGTAGTCAGCAAACAGATGAGAAGCCAAAGTGCAAAACCTGCCAAAAACATCACTTTGGAAAATGCAGGTTCGAATCCAAGTCTCGGTCAAAACCATTTGCATGTGGGTGGGTTATGCAAATCCAAAGAGCACAAGACGATAAAGTGCAATAAGATAAAGGATGCAACGTGCTATAACTGTAACGAGAAGGGGCACATCAAGTCCAACTGCCCTAAATATGCCAAAAAGCCTGAAGAAGTCAAAAAGACCAATGCAAGGGTCTTTCGAATGGATGCACGAGAAGCCGTTCAGGATGATAATGTGATCACAGGTACCTTTCTCATCAATGATGTTTATGCAAGGGTATTATTTGATTCGGGTGCGGATAAGTCGTTTATAGATGATAAATTTTGTAAGTTGTTGAATTTACCTGTTAAAACCCTAAGTGTGAAATATGAGGTAGAGTTGGCCGATGGTACCATAGAAACTGCCTCAACTGTGTTAGATGGATGCTTTATATCCATTAGGAACCACTCCTTTTCGTTATCCCTACTTCCTTTGAAATTAGCTGGTTTCGACATAGTAATAGGCATGGATTGGTTATCGCATAACGAAGCCCAAATTGTTTGTGACAAGAAACAAGTGGTGATCAAGACTCCGTATGGTGAGCCACTTACCATACAGGGAGACACTCAGTATGGGTTGCCTGAGCAAGTGTCTATGCTCAAGGCATCGAGGTGTTTGAGGAAGGGTTGTGTCATTTATATGGCACAGGTAACTATTGATGAACAGAAACCCAAGGTTGAAGACATCCCTGTCATTTCTGAATATCCAGAAGTATTCCCTGAAGAACTACCTGGTTTACCACCAGATAGGCAAGTGGAGTTCAGAATCGACATTATACCTGGAGCAGCACCTGTTGCAAGAGCACCTTACGGGTTAGCCCCAAATGAGATGAAAGAGTTGGGAACTCAGTTGGGTGACTTGTTGGCAAAAGGATTTATTAGACCAAGCTCATCCCCCTAGGGAGCACCTATTCTGTTTGTTAAGAAAAAAGGATGGATCAATGCGTCTATGCATCGATTATCGCGAGCTAAACAAGGTCACTATCAAGAATAGATATCCATTGCCCAGGATCGACGATCTGTTCGATCAATTGCAAGGGGCAAGTTACTTCTCTAAGATCGACTTAGGGTCAGGCTACCATCAACTGAAGGTTAAAGATGAAGATGTACACAAGATTGCATTTAGGACTCGCTATGGTCACTACGAGTTCTTAGTGATGCCATTTGGGCTCACAAATGCACCAGCAACGTTCATGGATCTCATGAATCGCGTCTGCAAGCCCTACTTGGATAAATTTGTCATCGTCTTCATTGATGACATTCTTATTTACTCAAAGAATCAAGCTGACCACGAGAAGCATCTTCGTTGTATTCTTTCACTACTTCAACAAGAGAAACTATATGCCAAGTTTTCAAAGTGTGAATTTTGGCTTCGTGAAGTCCAATTTCTTGGACAAGTGGTTAGTGAGCGTGGTATCCAGGTGGATCCCGCTAAGGTTGAAGTTATCATGAATTGGCAAGAGCCAAAGACGCCCACAGATATTCGTAGCTTTTTGGGACTGGCAGGATATTACAGACGTTTTATTGAGAATTTCTCAAGGATTGCAGCACCCCTAACTTCGTTAACTAGAAAGAATATTAAATTTGATTGGGGTCCTAAGCTACAAGAATTGTTTGATATACTTAAGCAGAAATTGAGCAATGCTCCCGTGTTGACATTGCCTGATGGAATAGAAGAATTTGTAGTATACTGCGATGCATCACACACTGGTATGTGGTGTGTGCTCATGCAGAAAGGCAAGGTTATTGCCTATGCTTCCCGACAACTAAAAGTGCATGAAAAGAATTAGACCACCCATGACTTGGAGTTGGGTGCCGTTGTATTTGCATTAAAGCTATGGAGGCATTATTTGTATAGTACCAAGTGTGTGATCTATTCTGATCACAAGAGCCTTCAACACCTGTTTAATCAGAAGGACTTAAACATGAGACAACGTCGATGGATGGAGACTCTAAATGACTATGATTGTGAAATCAGATATCATCCAGGCAAGGCAAATGTGGTTGCTGATGCCTTAAGTAGGAAGGAAATGGTTAAGCCTATAAGAATCAATGCCTAGAGCATTGAATTAAAGAATAGTTTAAATGAAAGGTTGTTAGCTGCACAGAAGGAAGCTGTATTAGAAGCTAACTATCCTGATGAAAAACTAGGAGTAACTGCTGAGCAGTTATCCTATGGCAAGGACGGAATTCTGAGATTAAATAGACGGATATGGATTCCAGTCTATGGAGGGCTTAGGGAAGCAATCCGTCAGGAAGCCCATAATTCCAACTATTATGTTCATCCTGGAAGGGACAAGATGTACTAGGATTTGAAGGCTAATTATTGGTGGATAGGCTTGAAGAAGTCTATAGCCACTTATGTGGCCAAATGTCTGACGTGTGCTCAAGTTAAGGCAGAACACCAAAAGCCGTCAGGTTTGCTACAACAACCTAAACTTCCCACCTGGAAGTGGGAGATGGTGACTATGGATTTTATCACCAAGTTGCCAAAGACTAAACGAGGAAATGATACTATTTGGGTGATAGTGGATAGACTGACTAAGTCAGCCCACTTCCTACCTATTAAGGAAACACACAGCTCAGATAAGTTAGCTCAGCTGTACGTGGACGGGATTGTATCTCTCCACAGGGTGGCAGTGTCTATCATCTCTGATAGGGATACAAAGTATACATCGCATTTCTGGAAAAGCTTTCAGCAATCCCTAGGCACTCGATTAAATTTCAGCACGGCATATCATCCTCAGACGGATGGTCAAAGTGAACGTACTATACAGACACTCGAGGATATGCTACGAGCCTGTGTTATTGACTTAGGAGGAAGTTGGGATGATCATCTTTCGTTGATTGAATTCTCATACAATAATAGTTATCATTCCAGTATTCAAGCTGCACCATTTGAAGCTTTATATGGAAGAAAGTGCAGAACGCCCGTTTGTTGGTCAGAAGTTGGAGATGTCCAACTAACAGGACCTGATATAGTCCTGGAGACGACATATAAGATTGTACAGATACGAGATCGTCTCAAAGCTGCCAGGGATAGGCAGAAAAGCTACGCAGATTTAAGGCGTAAACCTCTGAAGTTCGAGGTAGGTGACAAGGTTCTACTTAAGGTCTCACCCTGGAAAGGGGTGATGCGATTTGGTAAAAAGGGTGAGTTAAGCCCAAGATACATAGGACCATTCGAGATCATCGAATGTGTTGGAACAGTGGCTTACAAATTAAATTTGCCTGAAGAGCTTAGTGGAATCCATAATGTGTTTCACATCTGCAATCTGAAGAAATGTCTAGCTGATAAATCACTAGCCATACCACATACGGATGTGCATATAGATGAGAGCCTGAAATTTGTGGAAAAACCTTTGTCGATTGAGGATCAACAGGTTAAGAAGCTTCGAAGGAATCGGTTAATAATTTCATAACTTCATTCTTCCCCGAGGACAATCCCAAGTAACAATGCGCAAAAAAACCAATTTTGGAATTGGACCTGACAAAAAAAAAAAATTAGGAATCGGTTCCATACCAGACCTTAACCACCAGTTGTAACCCCATGCTTTAAAAACGGTTCCAACTTGGTTATACGCGACACGATCTAGTCAATACCCAAAAAAAAACCCAGGACCGGAACCAGTCACTTCCATCTCCAAAACCAATTCCATACCCGACCTGGTTTGACCAATACCCAGTTATTGGCCACATTGATTAGAGCTGGAACCGGTATCATACCCCGAACCAGTTTTGAAAATATACTCCAAATGTGCATTAATAATCCCCAGTAAATTTTATTAATAGACCAAAATAAACAAATTCAAACACAAAATATGGGCCTTCCCATGGACAAACACCAATGGAAAACACCAAATCTATAAACTATACAACTGGTCCCATTCAGCAAACTAAACAAACAAAAAACACAAGCCATTCAACGCCTAAAATAGAAGCAGCCAAATTCAAAACAATGCAGCAAATTATCAGGCTAGTGACAAACTAAATCCAATAAAAGCAACAATATCAACAAATAATCTTTAAAGGATTTTTTAACATGCAACAGTAGTGGACAGTAATCTTTCAACAAAATGTCATAATCGTATTCTTTTAGGAGATTCAACAGAAAAATAACATCAAATTCTTCGTCATTTTCCTCATCATGTTTGACTCCATGAGTTACTGGTCCAAAGTCAAACTCAGAGCCAGTAGTTTGTAGATGTTTATTAATTGAATATTTGTGCACGGTTTTTGTTATATTTATCCTGTACAATCAGCTATTGATGTAAACACACATTGTCAATGATAAAATGCAATGTCCTATTTAAGTACTCAAGGAAGATGAATATGATATGTTGCAGCCAAACAATATACAAATACTATTCAATGACAGTTTAAGATATAGACTTCATATCGGTTGTTACCTTAATCGCTCTGTTGACATCGGACCCTCACGTATGGCGGTGTGTAACCATCTTTATGGTCTGCAATAGTTAACCCAAGGTTAACCAAAAATAAATAAATAAGAAAGGGGGGGGGGGGGCTGGGGAAATTAAAGCACCTGTGGAATCAGATGGATGATCATATGGCTGGCTGGCTTTCTTCTTGGATACACTTTCAGAACCCAAACAGCCAAAATCAATTAATAAATAGCCTAAGACCAACACAAGTAAGACATTCATACCTGATTATCTTTGGAACAAAGACACTGTAGAAGAAAGAAAGAAAAGAAAAAGAAGAGGGGTGACATTAAACCGGATGCCAATAAGCAAACCTCTTCATCTTCTTTGAAATTCCAGAGCATGGAAACCATCCCCATATCTTCATCTTCTTCTTCTTTGAAGTTCCAGAGCAAGGAAACCATCCCAACCTCTCTCTCTCTCCTCTTCTTCTCGAAAACCCTAGCCGTCGCCTTCGAGACCACCATTGCCTCTAGCTTCTAGCTTCGTCAGCATCAATATGAAATCCTCACAGATCTGGTCATGAAACAACATCTGGTTAGAGATCTGGCATGATGTTCTTGAGTCGCCGAGAGAGAGAAGGCCTGAAGTTTTGTGAGATGTGTGAGTTGTGAGGGAGAAAGGAATGGAAAAAGTGAACTGAATATCAGCCGTGAGATTGCGATCCGTGTGAAAAAGTGAGAGAAATGGACGGCTGAAGATGAACCAGTTGAAGGGTAATTTGTTTGTGTTTCTTGGTGCTTTAAGTGTTGTACATTGTGCATTGAGTGTGTTTTCAACACATTGGCAAATTACCATTCCTATCCCTTGGATATGCTTATTAAATATAGTATAGATAATTGTTTCATTCCAATCACCAGGGAAAATTACATAAGGATAACAAGTAGACGAGCAACAAACTGCGCCGCCTCAATATATCATTTTATAATTTCTAAAGCATCATTACGTAACCTTGTAAAATTTTCTTGTTCAATTCACATAATACACGAGTTCCTACACCACTAACAATTAGGACTGTAAATAAACCGAACGTTCAGCGAACAGTTCGTAAACCGTTCGACGAGAAGTTTTATAATAAATGAACGAACATGAACAAGAAATTCCGTTTGATTAGTTAAATGAACGAACACGAAAAGAGGTCCCGTTCGTTCAATTATATTCGTGAACTTTCGATAAGGTATTCATGCTCGTTTGTTTATATTGTTCGTGAAAGAATTTTGTACATTTATTTGTTATATCTAAACAATTTATTTTCTTTAATTTACTACTCTAAGACCACCCGTAGTCAGCCGTTATTCGGCGTTTTCTTCCCCCAAACACGCCCAAAAACGCCCCCACCCCCACGGTGTGATTCATTGTGTTTTCACAAAAAAAAACCTCCCCCGTGTGATTTGAAACACGTTGAAAGGGGAAGAAGAAGATTTTGTTTGCCCAATAGGACCTTGCCATGTGTGTGTATAATTAGTTTTAATTAAAAAAACAAAAGGAATAATATTTGTGTATGTATTTATAAGAAGAAGAAGATTGAAGAAGATGATGTTGCAAGTTGTTGTGAGGAAGAAGTAGATGTTTTTGCACATTCAGTCCCTGCACTTTGATTCTATTTAAAAAAAAGGTTTTAAACTTCAAAACCTTTAATATTTCAAGTTTCAAAAATGCTATATCAGTTCCTAAAGTTTTGTTTATTAAATGTCTCATTTGGATCTTTTATAAAACCTAAAATTTTGCAATGTAATTTTTTAGTGTTGTAATTTTTGTTTTATTTAATGAAGTATTATTAGTTTTTAATTTTAAAAAAAATAATAATTGTGTAATGATTGGTTGGGTCATTATTGAACATTATTCCACTACGCCCCTTTTGTAAAAACGCACAATAATGCCCCCTTACTGACTGGACTACCACATGGCGGAAAACGCCCAAGGGTGGGGAGATTTTTCACTAAACCATTACACATGGTCTAACAATTAAAATAGAAAAACATATTCCCACTTTGTTTTTGTACCGTTCCCATTTCTTACCTCATTATTCACATCAATGAATTCATAGACCATCATTTCACTATTAGGACTTCAAAGTCCGACACTACTCCCTCCATCATCCATTTTTAGCATTCGCTTCCTTCGCCGATTTTATTTGTGTTCGTAAACACAGTCATTTTCTTAATGAACAAACTCGAACAAAAAAAAATTTGTTCGGCAACTGTTCATGAATTGTTCATTAACACATTATTTTCTTAATAAACGAATATGAACAAGACCTCATTCATATTGATTCGGTTCGTTTAGAGCCCTACATGATAACAAAATATAATTTGTAAATTGTAAACTGAACTCCTCAAAAAGGTCCAACATGAGTTGGGCCTAACTTTCGTGAACGCTAATGGACCTTTTCGACTTTCAGCCCAAAAAGAAATAAAACATTTTGCCCGTGTGATTTCGAGTTTCGACGTAGAAGACTCGATCTGCCCTCAAATTCCCGCCACTGTCCGGCCGGTGTTACCGGAACTCCACGGTGCCTGAATTCATCCAGCGGCCGATTTATCCTGCCGGTAAGTCAACTTCTTTCATCTTCATCATCACTATTTCTTTTGTTAAGTTTTACTTCATCTTCTTACAATTTTATATGGATTTTCACGGAAGATTTTCGGCCAAGGTGAATCCGTGTAGCTTTCGATTTTATGTTACTATCTTGTTCTTAATCGAGAGTTGACTAGAAGTATCGAGCAAGTCTACTTGCTCGTATGTCATTGCTTGATTTTAGGTTTAATAATAATAATATAGCTGATTTAGGGTTTTAGCTCTTATGACTGATTATTAATTGTATAGAAATATGTGTTTTCTAATCTGTATGGACAAATTAGAGTTATGATTGCTTTTGTTTTGATTAACAGTTGGCTGTTTTTCTAATTGTAGGGTTTAACAAGGTCAAACTCTAGTGACATGGGTGATTCGTCAAGGTTAAGTTTGTTCTTTTTAGTTTTCTCATCTCTATATACTATTGTATAAGGTTGTAAACGAACTGAACGTTCAGCGAACCGTTCGTGAGCAAGTTCAATTCCTTAACGAATGAAAACGAACAGAAATTTTCGTTCGATATGTGTTTTTAAAGAGTGAACAAGTTTAATGCTAAACGAACGAACATGAACAAGGCTTTGTTTGGTTTGGTTAGGTTTGTTTACAGGTATTGTAAGAAACTTTAGCTTGCAGTGTAGTATTTATTGTTGAACTTAAATTCATAGTTCACTTTGCAAGTAACTGTCTAACTGATTAGAGAAAGTTTTAACTGTTTTAAATCACCTAAAGTCTCACATATGTTTCTTCATAAGCTTCCTTCCTATGTTGCTAAATGTTGTACCAATTATACAAATGTTCATACTATGCCGAACATGGATTATTGTGTATTAAATAGGGAGGATAATAGCAACACGGTTCGCGTTCTTGTTGCCACTGATTGTCATTTGGGATATATGGAAAAAGACGAGATTCGTCGGCACGACTCCTTTAAAGCATTTGAAGAAATTTGCTCCATTGCAGAGCAGAAAAATGTAAGAAGCAAGAAACTACGGTTCTTTCTATGTTACATCATATATTAGGTGATTTAACTGAACAAGAACTAATATTTAATCTGAATATATTAGGTGGACTTCGTACTACTTGGTGGTGATCTTTTTCATGAAAACAAGCCGTCGAGGACGACATTAGTGAAAACGATAGAGATCCTGCGTCGATATTGTCTTAACGATAAGCCAGTGCAATTCCAAGTTGTCAGTGATCAGACTATTAACTTTGCAAATGTGTAATGGTCTATAATCTTTTCCTACTAGTATTCTTTGTACTACAAAGCTATTCTCTCCCAATGTGGTTGACTTGAGTTGACTATGGCATAGTCCTAGTTATATTGTTTATTTCTAAACGTCTCGATCTGAACAGGTTTGGTCATGTAAACTATGAAGATCCTCATTTCAACGTTGGTTTGCCAGTGTTCAGTATTCACGGAAATCATGATGACCCTGCTGGAGTGGTAATCCTTATAGTACATGACACATCATTTTTTATGATAACATTACTTTTTAAGGATAAAGTATTGGTGGGGCCATCCTTTTAAACTATTGTTTTGATTACAGGATAACCTTTCTGCAGTCGATATCCTTTCAGCATGCAATCTTGTAAACTATTTTGGAAAAATGGTTCTTGGAGGTTCTGGAGTCGGGCAGATCACTCTCTACCCGATTCTTGTAAAAAAGGTATGCAATAAATTCTTTTGTTAAGTTTATGGGAGTAAATTCACGTTACGTAATAATATTGTATGACTTACAGGGTTCAACTTCGGTTGCTCTGTACGGCCTTGGAAATATCAGAGATGAACGTCTGAATAGAATGTTTCAGGTTCCTATATCAGAACTACGTATTTTACAACTGACTTCAACCATATTTGGTTTTTACTTTTTGTTTTTAAGTTTTATTTCTTTGAGAATGTAGACTCCCCATGCTGTACAGTGGATGCGTCCTGAACCTCAAGAAGATTGTCAAGTGTCCGACTGGTTCAACATTCTAGTACTTCATCAAAACAGGTTATGAATGATGTAACTAAGTGTACCGTCGCTAAAACGTGACGGATAAGTCAAACTGGTAATGCTTAAACACTTACGTATAAAGTAACGGGTCGGTCAAACTGGTTGAAAGTCATTTAAAATGTATTCAGACGCATAATTGAAAAACGGAAAAACCTTTTTAACTTGGTAAGATTAGATTATCATTTCAATAGTACAGTTTTTATATTTAATAAAATAATTATTTTAAACTTTTAAAAAGTGTTTCAAGAAGTGTATGTGGGTCGGCACAATCCAATGAAACTCACTTTGACCCGCACTAGAAAGTTACGCGTTACCCAATTCAACTGACCTGCACTATGTATACGGAACATTGTTTGAGACACCATATCATAGTGTAACAATACTGAAGTGTTTTTTATATGCAGAGTGAAGACAAATCCTAAGAATGCGATAAATGAGCATTTTCTACCTCGGTTTCTGGACTTTATAGTTTGGGGGCATGAACATGAATGTCTTGTTGATCCTCAGGTGAAATTAAAGTCATAATCTATGTCGATTTAATGTATCCTATGCAAGTGTGACTTAGTTAACGTGATTCATTCATTTTAATATTAATTCTTAATAGGAAGTTCCGGGTATGGGTTTCCACATCACTCAACCGGGCTCTTCTGTCGCAACATCACTTATCGATGGAGAATCAAAACCAAAGCATGTGCTTCTCGTAGAAATTAAGGTTGTTCCAACAAAACCAACTTAAAAAAGCTTTCATTTTATTTTATTTTATTTGGATTCCAGTTGTTCAAAATCTTTGTATACAGGGAAATCAATATCGGCCAACCAAGATACCGCTACATTCTGTAAGGCCTTTTGAATATAAAGAGGTAGGTTAACATGATTCATTATTTAATCTAGAGTAAAATACCATTTTCGTCCCTGAGGTTTGAATAGTTTTGTGACTTTCGTCTAAAGGTTTGTTTTTCCACATCTGGATCTAAAAGGTTTGAAATCTTGCCATTTTCATTCGGGTCTTTAACTCCATCCATGTTTCTCCGTTAAGTCAAGGGTAATTCCATCTTTTTAGACTTTTTTGTAAAAATAAAAAACACTATTAAGAAATAAAAATCCACCCCTGTGGACTTTCTAGTTATGACTTTTTATATTAACATTAATAAATAGGTAAAAGGACGAAAATACCCCTGACTTAACGTTAAAAAATGATGGAGTTAACGAGTCGGATGAAAATGGCAAGATTTCAAACCTTTTGGATCCAGATGTGGAAAAACAAACCTTTTGATGAAAGTCACAATACAGGTCAAACATCAGGGACGGAAATTGCATTTTACTCGCACAGATAGTATTAATTCTTTTCAACTGCTTAATGTTTGTGATGCAGGTGGTGTTAAAGGATGAACCTGACATTGACCCAAACGACCAAAACTCGATTCTTGAGCATTTGGACAATGAGGTGAGTAATTCTTGTTAATAAAGATTCTGCAATTTGTAATTTTGAATGGTGTTATGATTTATGAATTATGTTACTGACTCTTAATTAATTTAGGTAAACAGTTTAATAGAAAAGTGTAGCCGAAGGGAGGATGCTAGAAAGTCAGAGCCAATGCTTCCACTTATCCGTTTAAAGGTACTCCATTTTAGACTATGTGGTATGGGGAGGGGGTTGGGGCATGGGTTGGAGAGAAACGCCCAAGTCACCACTCCGGGTGGGCTTGGGTTTGGGCGTGGCCCCATTGGCGTGGGATTCAGCCCGGGCGTTGGGCGGGGCTACCCACATGACATGGTGAAACCTCATTGGCCAAGAGCACTAGCCACGCCCCACCATACCCCTTTGAAATTGGCTTTTGGTCTTGGGTGCCTCATACTCCACGTGTCGCACCATGCCCCCAACCCACGCCCCACCATACCCCACGGTCTTACTGGAAAAATTATAATAATAATGGGAATTAAGCATTTAATGAGCAAATTGTCAGGTTGATTATTCTGGATTCATGACCATTAATCCTCAAAGATTTGGTCAAAAATATGTGGGCAAGGTACTTTTTTATCATTCAGTGTAAAGTAAATTTGCACGCGGTTCAAGAAAAATGATGTTTTATAGAAATTGTAGGTTGCTAATCCCCAGGATATTCTTATCTTTTCAAAAGCTTCAAAGAGAGCTCAGGGTGACGGTTAGTAAAGTTACATACTATAGCTTCCTGCATTTTAATCTATATAATTATGGTTTACTTTTTGAGTTTGATTGATGACTTATAATTCTTACATGTTAATGGTCAAACTTCCTGTTGACTTTAGCAAAACTTAAGGACACGGAACGACTTCGACCAGAAGAACTGAATCAACAAAACATTGAAGCTTTAGTTGCTGAGAGTGAACTGGTATGCGGTCAAATCTCTGACTTCTTGTATACGTTATATATTTTTATTTTTATTATCATGTTGTCCTGATATGAACAATGCTTACAGAAAATGGAGATTCTTCCTGTGAACGATTTAGATGAAGCATTACAGAATTTTATCAACAAAGATGACAGGATGGCTTTTTATACTTGTTTGCAATACAACATTGAAGAAACTCGTGTAACGTTCCAACTTATTTTCCTAAACTTCTGGTTCATGCTACCAAAATTTATCTAAATGGCTAAATAAACATATTTCTTTACTGTTTATATGCAGAAAAGTATTTCTCGGGATCCAGAAAACATAAAAAGTGAAGTTGACGATATAATTGTCAAAGTCGAAAACTGCTTAGAGGCAAGAAGCCGAACTCTTACGGTCTTACTTTAAGTTGGTATTTAATTATTATGTTGACATTTTTTTTAATATAAAAATATAATATACGCAGGAGCGTGTGAAGGGAAGATCCAGATCCAAAGACGATCAACTATTTACATCTAGTTCTCAATCCATAGAGGTACTATATCCTAACTTCATGATGTGTTTGTGCCTGTTTTAGTTTTATTTTCAATTTTTTTATATAACTGCAAATCTTTTTTTCGGCTATAAACTGATGCAGAACATGATAAATAAAGCTCCTGTGGGAATTGGGAGTGCGGTTTCTTTTAGTGATGATGAGGATACCACACAACTTTACGGGTCAAAGTCAACTGGCAGAGGTAAAAAAGGGTCATTACAACCGTTTAAATCTGCTCGCGATGTTTCTGCTCCTTCAAGAAGAGGGGGGAGGGGGAGAGGTAGGGGATCTAATAGTTTAAAGCAGACAACTCTTGAAGCAACTTTCATGTCCCGTCGCTCTGAGAGGTAATACTATATTATCCTTATATTAACCGTGCTCCGCAGTGGGTTTGAAATGTAGATTAAATAAGCAAATCACCAGAGTTAAAGTTGTTTGATGCTTTAGTTAAGGGGCTAAACATGTCATTATTAAAGTTAAGGGGCTAAACATATCATTTTTAAAGTTGAGGGGCTAAAATTGTTTTAGTTAAGTGGCTAAACATGTATGTAATTATTAAAGTTGAGGGGCTAAATATGTCATTATTAAAGTTAAGGGGCTAAATTTGTTTATTATTAAAGTTGAGGGGCTAAAGTTGTTCGATGTAGTTAAGGGAATAAACATGTAATTATTAAAGTTGAGGGGCTAAAGTTGTTTGATGTAGTTAAGGGGCTAAACATGTAATTATTAAAGTTGAGGGGCTAAAGTTGCTTGATGTTATAGCAGATTTATAGTATCTATAATGGAACACGATCCTTTTTTGCATAAAACATAATTATTATTTATGTTTTTGCTTTGTTATATCATAGAATTAAGTAAGATAGCAAATTATGCGTATAACATGCTCAACTTTTTTTCACTGCCAGATCAGCATCAGTTGCTGCATCAGCTTCAGTTCAAAGTATAGCAGCTGATGAAGAGAACTTAGATTCTGATTCAGATGATGAACCGGTTCAATATGGAATAAATGAGCTTCGTGACAGTTCGGTATGAATACTAACATTGTTTTTGTATATCATAATTATTGTGATGTTTTTGTTAATGTGAAATTAAGATGCTTTGTTTTGAAGGATGATAATGAGAGCATGCAGCAAGGTAAGGGTAGAAAACGAGGTGCTACGAGGGGAAGAGGTAGGGGGTCCACTGCTGCTAAGAGGGGAAGAAAATCCGACAACACGTCATCCTCAATTCATCAAATGATGATGAGTAAAGATGACGATGACGACGACGATGATGATGTGCCAAAGATAACGAACAAGACTCAACCAAGGGTAAGTGATGTCTTTTTTAGCAGGTCTTTTTTTTTTCAGTTCTGGGTGTTAAGAAATTGCTCATTTGCCATATTGTAATACTTCTCATGTTTCTTGTCATATAGTTGGAATAGTTCATGATTTAAATAGTTATTTGACTTATATTCTTTAGATCTAACTGGTGTCTATGCAGGTGACAAGGAACTATGGTGCCTTAAGGAGGTAGCAAGCATAAGCAAGGGTTTGTCTTTTAGTATGTTTTCGATGTACAATCTAGTTCAGGTATTTCCATTTTGTTATGTAGTGAACATGTCTAGCCAGAGTGTGTGAATTTGTAGCGGAAAAAGACGTGAACAATGTAAAGCTAAAGTTTGAGTTTGTTTTTGAAAGCATTTAGACATGAAATGCTAATTTGCAGTGGATGCTTTGAATAAATGCTAAAATCATAGCATCCAAGGCAGCAAATACCATAACTTTTGACAAGCAAGGCTGTGTAGATAGGGTCCTACTACCATTTAAAAGAACTGGATTCAGTGAACTATGTAGATGCATGCGTCAAAATATAAAGGCAACCGTATTTTATCCCTCAAATAATGATAGCCAAAACGAACTGTAATAAATACCAAAGGTTAACCTTCTATGTTGAAACAAAAAAATTCTCTATTTTTGATCGAGTGACATGGTTAGTGAAGATTATCGGACGTGACAAGGGATATTATGAGTAGTGGGCTACGCTTTATGACCGCTAATAAATATGTAATATCCGTTATGCATAAATATTTCTCTTATGCTTTTAAATACTAATCCGGTAAAAATAAAGAGAAACAAGACGTAAAATGATGTCAAATTCAAGGTTTTTTAAAGTTTCATGGTCACCAAGTAGGCAAGATACTAAATTGGCATATGTAAAGTGTGAGTGAACAATAAATGGGATTAAGAATACTGCCAAGTGACAACAAAATTGTATCCCTCCCAACTACTATACTTTGGCACACATGTCAATTCAAGATCCAAATGTGAACATCACATCACCAAGAAACTCTTAACCCTGATATCAACCAAAAAAGACGTTGCACTATACACTTTTAACCAATTCTGCTACCGAAAGTAGACCTTTCTTGCCGGTTTGGCTGTATCCTTATCTCTGCTTATGTTGGCTGTCTTTTCCTGCAGCCAAAACACTCACTAAATTAACATAACACTATGTCTAAATTAGGATTCTTGTAAACTGATAATATGAATACCTTTAGACCAATCGGCTTTTTAGCTCCATTCTTCTGTGTCATTAATTCCTTAGAAGCTTTATGTACATGCCCAATTGGCTGAGCTTTGTTAACACTAGATTTGTCTTTCGGAGATGTAGCAATTGTTGCTGATGTTTCTTTAATAATGGCCAGAGAAGCAGTACGCCTTCCAATACCTACTCTTTCGTTTTCTTTACCAATACTTCGATTTTGTTTATTAATGTTTCGTGGCATCAAAACCTTACCAACTGATGCGGGCTGTTGAACCTGCAAGATTGAAGTACTAGTTTACACCGCATTTACACACAACATAATCCCTATCTACCATACCAAAATATTTAAAGTTGATCATAAAACAAGTGTAGTACTATCGCATATAACGTTTGCTTACCTTTCCTTTGGTTGTTACTTTGGAAGCGAGCATATTACTTCCTCGTATATTAGATGAACGTCCGACAGTTAAAGCAGGGGCCTTTAGAGTTTTGAGTTTGTTTTGTGCATCTCCAAGACTGTATTTCTTAATTGAAGGGGGGCCTACACTTGAGTTACTTGAACCGCCTTCTGAGCACCTCTCACCATCAGCTACCACCATCCTCGCAGCTGGTCTTGTTGCACAACTTTTTCTAAGATTGATCTTCAGCGATGACAAAAGTTTACTACTTTGGCTTGACATGTGGAAAGATACCTCAAAACACTTCTTTTCTTGGTGTCTACTGTGATCAGATGTCAGAGTGCTACTTGAACTGTTTTCATCTTCTCGTTTTCCAATAGAAACCGAGCTTGATTTTGACGTAGCGTTGTCAGCAAGTTCGCTCGTATTACTTCCACCACTGGAACATGCTTTAGCTCCCTGATTTTCTTTTGTTTTTCCAGTTTTGGAAATGGGCTTCATCTTGTTTTTCGATCCCATTCTTATAGAAGACCCTTTAGTTAACGTTTTGACCGGATGTTGCTTGTTGGGGATGGCTTTACCCTTTCTTTGTTCCCACTGTTTAATTTTGTAGTTTTTGCCTCTTGATTTTGAGACTGAGGCTGGGAGCTTTGGAGACGTTGGTTCTTGTATGTTTATCGAGTTTGCAGGACCGAAAAGAGTAGAGATTAACTGGCGTGAAGAGCACTGATGGAACCTATAGATACATAACAAATGTATATAAATATTAACTCAAGATAACTGCACAGAAAACCAAAACTCAAAGCAAGAAGCAAGGAGTTCTTAGAAGCTTACTCATGGCTTATGTTGAACCATGAGTCATCACTGCAACCAAAATAAAACGAACAACATTAAATTTAGCAAACAGAATATAATCAACAAAATTATGCAGGCAATCTATATATCCTAGCGTAACAGGAAGATACAATAACTAAAGAAAAAGGAGATACCTCTCGTCATTGGTCGAATCACAAACGCTGAGATCCGCCCACATCGGCGCTTCAATTTCTTCCTGCACAACACCGGTTAAACAATGTTGAAACAGTTGCATGAACACATAATACTATTTACATAGCAGTTTAGAAGCAAGCAATTTACTTCCAATGAACAAAAATCACTTTATCCTTTGTTTGACAGAACTAATAGTAGAAAGCAATTTCTTGTAAACATATAATGAATGATTCAACACAGTAGTCCAAGAAGTAACAAGTCATTTGATGCAATACTTTTAGATACAAATATCATAAACATAATCAGATGAAAGATTTACATAATCAGGGATGAGAAATTCAAACCAAATATATTCACCGGGGTAACCCTTTACCCAAAAAAAAAAAAATTCAAACCAAATACCAATACCAATTTAGCTAAATTTCGGTATTAGTACCAAAGCGATGACTTTTAACAGTACCGTACCGCACCATACTGGTACCGACCGAACATATTCGAACTTATTCGATCAGTTTTGATTTTAGCTACATTTCGATATCTACTATGCAGTACGGTAAGCGTTGTACAGTCCCAGTACCGTTCTCATCATGTCTCTGTACTAATCAAGATTAAGAAAATTAAACTAAAAAATCCGATAAAACTAAACTAAACTAAACCCTAGGCGGTGGATTTGTACAAATACTTGATTAAATTGAAAAAAATGATGAAATGAGGAACAGTAATGATACCAGAAAGTTCCAATGATCTGAGTCATTGATGGCCGGAGAAGATGCCGCCGATTTACGTTTAGTTTTGGATTCCATCGATTACAAGTAAAACTGAATGATCAAGTTTTGATTCATGATTGCGAGTTACTCTTTGGGGATCGGGATTCTGACTGCAACCATCGATTACAATGCCGTTGTCATTTTGAATTCTGACTTATAAAGATGCATCACAACCCCTCAAACTATGGCTTAATTTCGTTTAAATCCCTCTATTATTTTTTATGTTTAACTAGAATTGATATCCCGCGTTATGGGGTCAGTTTTTTTAACTTGATTTGAATGTACTTATTTTTTTGTAATTGCTTATCGATCAATACGTAGACCAATTGAAAACGTTCCTAAAATTAGCACGAAAAATGTATTATATTTGACATGAATCATTTCTCAAAATATTTACGTCAAAAGTCAAAACATAGATTAACTAAAAACGTGCATAAAAATAAACACCAATACGTATGTTTAAAACCTTCCTTTTGCCTCTACAACATGCCATAAAAATAAACCCGAATACGTATGTTTAATAAAATTAATACAGTTATTATAAAACTATTCATAAATTCACCAGCATAAGACAGTGGGGTGTGGCGTCGAGGAAGGCATCGGGGAGGTGAGGTGGCAACCGATCTCCCCGATTATTTTTTCTTGTTGATGCTGCTGTTGTTGTTTGTTAATTGGAGGAAAATCAAAAAGGGGTGAAGGGGAACCGTTTCCCTTGATGGAGATAGAGAGGAAGGTGGTGATATGGAGGTGGTGTGGAGGTGAAGATGGTGATGTGGAGGTGAAAATCAAAAGGGGGTGAGGGGGAACCATTTCCCTTCAGAGTTGTGTTAGCTTTTGAGATGCAAAAGATGTTAGAAATAACCCGTAATTTGGCCTACAGATCATTTAAGTTAACCTTACCAATATGACGTAACCGGTCCCTAACAATTACTTGATGGAAGTAATTGTGAATATTTATAAGTTAAGGGGCCATTATGATTTCCCTTTAGATGCCTTTAATACAGAGAATGCGAGGAGTCTTGAGTAACTAATAAAATGGATGGTCATCATCTTGTTCATTCATAATGAAACACTCCTAAAACACTAATCAAGAATTCTCTCTAAAAATCCCATCACTAAATGGCATCATAACGGGAATCATGGCTCCATCATCAGCGAAGATAACCATTCCCACATGTAAGTGCCTCTAATTTTATGTTCATGTTCATGATTTGACTTGATAAACGTGATTAGGGTTTTATGTTTTAGACCCATGTTTAAAGATATAATCAACATGTGGTATCAGAGCGACGTTAATTATATCAGTTTGATCATGTAAATAGACCAGATATTAATGCATATTATTTTTTCTGGTTGAACAATTCTTATGCTGCCTACATGAAACCATTTTGATGATAGAATGCAAATTTATCCAATATTAAAGTTAATAATGAAAAATTGATTTGTAATAACTCTTATGCAAATCGCACATCAGGTTGATTTGAATGTATATGTTTTTTGGATATGAATAGTTTAAGTATCTCACAATCTGTGCGATTTCCTAAATTGAAATTGACACCTAAATTCTTTCAAGAAATTAATACATGCATGATTACATAATGGATTTCATTCTGGTAGTTTGTGCCGTACAATATGGAATTTGATGCCATACTATTTAAAGGATATAAAACCCTTTTGTATGCATACCATATGGGGATATCATGTTAAAACGATGTGTTTTGGATGGTGATGAAAGAGTGGTTAACTAAGAGAGGTTAATTCACTGGTCTCGTCAAGTAGGGTTAATCCCTTCTTTCCGAGGATCGGTGGCTGGATCGTCCGCTGATCTGTCTCCTGCACAAGGAAAGCACACTGTGACTCGTAACAAGGAGGAAGGGGTGGGGGGGTGCTCCTTGTTACCACTCTCCGGCGTGAGAATCAGTAATTTTCTTGGGAAGAAAAGTGTGTGATAGTAGTAGTAGTGAAAGAGTTGATAAGCGATACCTCAAACCTGGTCCGGGATGGGTATTTATAGCCGAGGAGTGAAGGAGGGTAATTGAGTGGCTAGACTAACAACGCGCTGCCCTTATGCAGGTGTGTCAGGCTTGTCGGTTGTGGAGGTGAAGCCACGTCCTACTGCGGTGTCAATCTATTACTTACGTAGGGGCTGACAGGCGACTGTCATTGGTGCCACTTGCTCTGTGGTGTCAGTCACACTTGCCTTGTGGGCAGGATGCGGCGCCGTGCCGCATCGCTGCTCGCGGTAACTGCTGTTGTTTCCACGTTCTTGCTCTGGCCAAGACATGTGCAGGATGCGGTGCCAGGCCGTATCGCCACTTGTGGTGACTGTTGCTGTTGTCCAGATCCCTTGTCGTGACGAAAATGTTCATAGGATGCGGTGCCAAGCCGCATCGCTATGTGTACACCCATTTTCATACACAAGGTAAGTCTTCTCATCCCTTGACCGATTGGATTCGACTGCTGTGTTTGTGCGTGCCCGCACGGACACAGATAAGTTCTTGCCGGTGGGGGTTTTTGATAAGGGTAATGGTCACTCGCAGCCATGTTGGTGCGACATCTGGGACCATACCCCTTCAAGTCCCCCCAGTCTAGTGTTGTTTCCTCATGCAAGTTGCATGTGGGAAGAATACTGGACTATGAGGTCGAGTGGGTACTTTGGAAGTTGGAGAAGATTCTAGGCCAGACTGATGGCTCCTGCTTCAAGTAAATCAAGCCGGAGATCTGGTAGAGTCGTGTGACGTCTCTTCCGTACCGATCCGTCTGCTGCGGAATTCTCAGCCGAGGATTTTGATCTGGTAGTATGGTCTACCTTTTTCTGATATCATCAGGGGTGGTAGCCACCTGTTGGTGTTCCGAACCAACCTTTGAGACGGTGACTGAAGATGTCAGTGTTCGCAACTCTAGTTGTAACCTCTGCGGTTGCTGATGCAATGCTGTAAGTGCCTTGCTATCACTATATGTTCATCAACTGGACATGGAACGATGATCCCTTTTTTGTGGGGTATTCGTGTTCTCCCAGTTTAGCTCTCAAGTAACCGCACGTCCTTTGCGGTTACCTCGTTCCCTTCCATTGTTGGCCATGTTTGGTCGAACAGTGTGGGGAATTGCGTCATTGTTGGCCGTGTTTGGTCGAACAATGTGAATCATTCATTTAAACTATGGACAAATAAACATGGTCATAGGCCTGGTAGTGCCCACCATTGTTTATTCTATGCGGTCCATAGGTGGGCAAACAAAGTCATAAGAAGACTTGTTACCGTTGTTGCTTGACTTGTTGCTCAAGGAGATCACCTTAGATAGTTAGGAATTTGGGTGAAACTCGTCCGCATTCGTTCTGTAGCCACTTTCCTTCACGCTTAGTTGGAAAACAGTTTTTCTGGAAGTAGCTTTGCTCATCCGTGTGATGACTTAGTCGTGGCTCTTCCGTAGCTACCGTTCGCGTAGTTACGTTTCGCCGCCGCGACTCATGAGTGTCTGCGGTTTGTAACAGAAGACTCTCTTTAAAAGAGTGTTACGCTTTGATGTAGCTCTTGAAGGATCAGGAGTCAGGGTTGTTGATGTGCGGTCGCTCATCATACTTATCCTTTTCCCTATGGAGAAGCTGTTTGCGTTCCCTCTGTGGTTGTGAACCGAACACGAGGGATTTGAAGCTTGAAGAAGCTTTAAGGGAATGCGGTTTGCATCTTCCTGAGAAGCGGTTTTCTCAGTCCAAAGAACAATGCTGGTTCTGAGTATCTGACACACTTGTGCGGGCTCGTGTGTGTCATCTCCGCATATTCCACGTGTGCTTATGGATATATGAGGATATTGGTTATTCCCCTTTACATAGTGTAAATATATATTTTTCTATTTTTTAAGGGGTATGTAAAAAACGACATGCGGTATGGGTTATGGTGCGGAATACCAGGGAAACCGCATGCCGCTTAGTTGAATGTTGTCGTCGCTTTTTTGTTGTACATGTGGTAGACCGCACGTGTGAGTTGGTAGAAGTTGGTGGGATTTACCTGGCATGTGCTGAAACGAAAGGACGTTTGCGCTTCCCAAGGTAATTGTTAGGAAACTTTATTTGTAAGTATTGAAGAAAATCACAATCAACTGGATATATGAAGAGATAACAGTCCTGAAGATCACAACAACAAGAAGAAGATCAGATAGGATAACCAAAAGAACAGCATCTACTTCAAAGAATCACAAGTTGATCAAGAGCTGAAGAAGATTATCAGAGAAGGTCATTTTTGATGGATCTGATGATATTTCTGATGAAATATCATCAGTTTCTGACGATTCTGATCATCAGATTTTCTGATGATTTGTTCACCAGAATTTCTGATGAAGTGGTTTATCAGAAATTCCGATGAATATCCCACTTGTCTAAAAATCAGCTCTATCCTGCCACGATGACCGAAGCAACTTGACATTATTGGATATCATGATTACAAAGGCAACTTGAACGTTGGATTCAATGAATATGTCAAATTGCTAATTTTTGCAGGACTTATTGCATGAATAAACTATTGTTTATTCATGTACCCAGCCTTCTATAAATAGAAGGCTCAACCAGCAGAGGATACTTGAGTTTGAAGCTTAGCATTCATACATACTACATAAACTCCATTGCCCTCTCACCCACATAATTCAAGATTCATTTGTATTAGATAATAATCTTACAATCACCTTGTAAACTATTTTGTTTCAAAGTGATATAAACTTGATAATTCTGTAGGTCTTGTTTCTGAAAGTCTGATTTCCATTTCCGCACATCTTTTTCACATCTACTGAAATCACTTGCCATATTACGTGAAAAGAAGTTGTTAAGGCCATACTGGGTCCAACAATTGGTATCAGAGCTGTCACACCCTGACTTTTGCGGAAGCTTGGTTATTGGTGTGACTTCTTAATACCATAACATAACAACGCTATATGATAAAACCATAAGATGTTCATCCATTAATTAAGTTTGAAAACAACATAACATACTTGTCTGAAACGTTGATGTCACGGCCCCCGACCCGGTTTGACCCGTTTCAGGAGCCGTGGGACAGAAATCCCGTGGTATTTATTTAATTGAGTTTAACAGCAGAAGTTTATCATCAGGATCGTTGTAAAGCTAAAATTTTCCCGATTATTTTATTTCACAATTCGGGATACAACCCCGTTAATTTACAATATTATGATTTCACGAAGAAATCTTTATTTAACAAAACATATTTCTTTATTTTTACAATGAGCCACTTTCTTAAGCTTGTAGTGCTCCGTAGCACCTTTCCTGAATCACAACAGATCACCTGAAACATGTTTGAAAAAGTTTTGTCAGCGGGAAATACTGAGTGAATCATTCTATTTATTAAAACAACCTGTTTGTTATAATTTACAGTATTAAGAGCGATTACAATGTTTCTGATATCAAACCAACTACCCACGGTATTTGTTACTCGACCGGATCTGTGACTATGGTCATATCCCCCATTGGCTGCCCCAATGGTGACGATTATCAAGTAATGTATACAAAACCCCACATACCGGCTGTAACTTGGTGATTACAAAGACTTAATCCCCGTAATTATAAATTTGAAATAAACATGATTTCGAAAGTAATTTGATAAAAAGAGAATGACCCACTTTGCAGATTTAATACGGATAGAGTGTACTCTACAGATTAGTCTTGTTAACCTAATTTAAATAACAATGCACACAAAAATGGGTTAGTAATCAATACAACATTTACGATAAATCACGAGATAAATCCTCACAACGAATGACAAAGTGCTATGCCTAAACATCTATCGAATTAACGATTAATGACAAAGCATCACCCGAATGTGGGCAGCACTTAAACATCCATTGAGTACATTGATCGATCGGAAAATGAATCGTAGCAACGATCGGGTTATTACCCTGTTTTGTGGCAGCACCTCGTGATCAGTGTGTGTATTTTGTAGTATTTCTACTATAACTTGAAGCATAAATTGAATTTCTACGTCGAACTAACGCAGAATGTCAAGTCCCAAACTGTTCTATTTATAACTGAAAAACCGTCCCCCTCGCGTGGCGCGAGGGGGTGTCGCGTGGCGCGAGAGGAGCCCCCTACCATAGGGTAGCCTCGTGTAATAGTAGCCTTGCTGAGTTGGTGGCTCGTTCAATTTCGAATTTGACAACAAACTGTCAAGATAATACCAATTAGGGTTTACCCCCCCCCTGAGTTTTAGGGGCCCTGATCCTGATTCCGATTATTCTGAAATTTTTAGGGTTTGTTCAGAATCACTTGGGTTTCTCAATTAGGGTTTCTTATTGGACTAATTATTTAAATAAATATGACTTTTGATGAGAGTTGTTACATTCTCCCTACCTTAATAAAAATCTCGTCCTCGAGATTTACTGGAATAAGTATGGATACTTTCGCTTCATTTCTGATTCCAGCTCCCAAGTGTATTCAGCTCCTCTTTTTGAATCCCACTTTACTTTAACTAGTACTAGTCGTTTGTGCTTGAGAAACATTACTTTTCTGTCTTCGATTTGAAGAGGTTTCTCAACAAATTTCAACTTTTCGTTTACCTTGATATCTTGAAGAGGTACTACTAGAGATTCGTCTGCTATACATTTCTTGAGATTGGATACATGAAATACATCATGTACTCCAACTAGTTCTTCTGGTAGTTGTAAACGATAAGCAACTGGTCCTATACGTTGGATTACTGGAAATGGTCCTACGTATCTTGGACTTAGCTTTCCTTTCTTACCGAACCTAACAACTCCTTTCCAAGGAGAAACTTTTAATAGTACTCTGTCTCCAACTTGGAATTCTAATGGTTTGCATCTATTGTCTGCATAACTCTTCTGGCGATCTCGAGCCGTCTTCAGTCTTTCCTTGATTTGAGTAATCTTGTCTGTTGTCTCTTGTACAATCTCAGGACCGGACAATTGACTTTCTCCTATTTCTGCCCAACATACTGGAGTTCTGCACTTTCTTCCATAAAGTGCCTCGAATGGGGCAGTTTCAATACTTGAATGATAACTATTATTATAGGAGAATTCAATTAATGGTAAGTGATCATCCCAATTTCCACCAAAATCTATCACACATGCTCGGAGCATGTCTTCTAGAGTTTGGATTGTTCTTTCACTTTGTCCATCCGTTTGTGGATGATATGCTGTGCTTAAGTTTAGTCGAGTTCCCATTGCTTTCTGGAAACTTGTCCAAAAATGAGAAGTGAACCGACTATCCCTATCCGATACAATGGAGAGTGGAACTCCATGTAAAGATACAACTTTATCTACATACAACTTTGCCAATCTGTCCATGCTAAAGGTTTCTTTCATAGGTAGAAAGTGAGCTGATTTGGTTAATCGATCTACAATTACCCAAATCGCATCATTACCTTTTCTGGTTTTGGGCAACTTAGTAACAAAATCCATTGTTATGAGTTCCCATTTCCATACCGGCATCTCTAATTGTTGTAGTAGACCTGAAGGTTTCTGATGTTCTACCTTAACTTGTGAACAAGTAAGACACTTTGATACATACCTAGCTATATCCTTTTTCATACCTATCCACCAGAAATTATTTCTTAAATCTTGGTACATCTTATTGTTTCCTGGGTGTATGGTATACCTAGATTTATGAGCTTCCTCTAAGATCTTATTTCTTAATTCTCCCTATTTCGGTACCCAAATTCTGCTTTTATGGAATCTCCAAATTCCATCAGCTCCCTTCTCTAATTCTTTTATTCGTCCCTTCATTCCTCCAGCAACATCCTCTATTGCTGTTTCTTGAAAATGCTTCAGTTGTTCCATTAAATCGAACTATAGATTTAATCTGAGAGCACGAACTCGTCGTTGTTTCTCATGATACTTACGACTTAAGGCATCTGCAACTACATTTGCCTTTCCTTCGTGATATTGAATATCACAGTTGTAATCACTTAGGATTTCCATCCATCTCCTTTGTCTCATATTTAACTCTTTTTGCCCAAAAATATATTTTAAACTTTTGTGGTCTGTGTAGACAGTAAATTTACTTCCGTAAAGATAATGTCTCCAAATCTTAAGGGCAAAAATTATAGCTCCTAATTCTAAATCATGAGTTGTATAATTTTCTTCATGCTTTTTCAATTGCCTTGAAGCATATGCAATTACTTTCTTGCGTTGCATTAGCACACATCCTAATCCTAATTTTGAAGCATCACAGTAAACTTCAAAATCTTCAGTCCCTTCCGGTAAAGCAAGGATTGGAGCATTGGTTAATTTCTGCTTCAATATTCTAAAGGCTTCTTCTTGTTTAGGTCCCCATTCAAACTTAATGGCTTTACAGGTTAGCTTAGTTAATGGTACCGCTATCTTGGAAAAATCCTTAATAAACCGTATATAATATCCAGCTAAACCTATAAAACTTCTAATTTCCATTGCTGTTTGTGGAACCTTCCATTTGGTAATGGCCTCTATCTTAGAAGGATCTACATGAATCCCTTCGTGATTTACCATGTGTGCTAAAAATTGCACTTCCTTTAGCCAAAAATCGCACTTCGAGAATTTGGCGTACAACTTTTCTTTTCTTAACAAAGTTAAGAGTGCATGCAAGTGTTCACAATGTTCTGTCTGACTTTTGGAATAAATAAGTATATCGTCTATAAAAACAATTACAAATTTATCCAAATACGGTTTACAGATTCTGTTCATCATGTCCATGAATGCTGCAGGTGCATTTGTTAACCCGAAGGGCATGACTGTAAACTCGTAATGACCATACCTAGTTCTGAAAGCAGTTTTAGGTATGTCTTCTTCTTGTACCTTCAATTGATGATATCCAGAGCGTAAATCTATCTTAGAGAAATATCTAGCTCCCTGAAGTTGATCAAAAAGATCATCAATCCTAGGTAATGGGTATCGATTCTTAATTGTAATTTTATTCAATTCTCTATAATCAATACACATTCTCATTGAACCATCCTTCTTCTTTACAAACAACACTGGAGCTCCCCAAGGGGATGAGCTAGGTTGTATGAATCCTTTACTTAGTAATTCATCTAATTGCTTCTTTAATTCTAACATTTCGGTAGGAGCTAACCGATAAGGTGCCTTAGCTATCGGTGTAGTTCCAGGAATTAGATGAATCCTAAACTCCACTTCCCTATCAGGTGGTAATCCCAGAAGTTCTTCCGGAAATATATCTGGGTATTCTGAGACTACAGGGATTTCCTTAAGTTCTTTGTTCTTAGTATTAATGATTACCGAAATCATATATACTATTCCTTGCTTTCGTTCATAACTAGCAACTTTCATTACTGATATGAACTTCATGGATTTACGTGGTTTATCTCCTGTAATAGTGATTACTTCTTCAGTAGGTGCCTGAATTTCTACAGAATTCTTATCACAAAGAATTCGAGCATGGTTGGCTATTAACCAATCCATTCCTAACACAACATCAAATTCAACTAATTTCATAGGTAACATATTTGCAGAAAATTTATGACCTGAAAGTTCTATTTCTACTTTTTGCAAAACCTGATCTATTTTAACTGAATTACCATCTGCAGTTTCGACTGTGAAAATCTGCCTAATGTTGGTTAAAGGTAACTTAAGAGCTTGACAGAATAAAGTATTGATAAAACTTTGGTTTGCACCAGAGTCAAATAATACTTTTGCGTATACGTTGTGAACTAAGAACGTACCAGCTATCACATCGGGAATGAGTTCTGCTTCTTGAGTGGTTAGCTGGAATGCTCTGACATTTTTCTTAGTAGCTCCGTCGGTCGCCTTGGTTTTGTTGTCTGCTGGTTTGGCCAATTTAGGACATTCTGTTTTGAAATGTCCGACTTCTCCACAATTGTAACAAATTATGGATTTCTTCATGCAGTTTTCTTCATGATGTCCTATAGTTTTGCAAAAATTGCAAGTTATATCGCATCTTCCATAATGTTTCTTTTTGCATTTCCTGCAGTATGATGGTGTTGGTGATTGCCCTGCTCCTCTTTTCTTGAAGCTGTTATTATTATTACCCGTACGAAATCCTTGGGTAATTTTCTGAGCTAATTCCTTCTTCCTGTTTTCATCTTGAGTGCGTACTAGTTCATCAGTTAGGGTATTGGCTAGTTCCACTGCATCGTCAATAGTGCGAGGTCTCGCAGCTTTAACGATATTGCGGATTTCGCTAATTAATCCCCAAATGTAGCGAGAAATGAGTACCGGCTCTGGCGAAGCCAGTGTTGGTACCACCCTAGCATATTCGAAGAATGTCGAAGTATAACCACGACAATCCACATTCACCATCCGATGGTTTAGGAACTTATTTGCCATTTGCTCTTTTTCATACTCGGGACAGAATTTTCTTTCTACAAGACTCTTAAATTCTTCCCAGTTCATGGCATATGCCACAATCCTTCTTTTAGCTTGTAATACCGTGTTCCACCATTCTAATGCCCCTTCTTTAAAAAGATTAGATGCATACATAACTTGGTCTTCCTCAGCATATTTGCTTATAGCAATTACTGCCTCAGTTTTCTCTAACCAACGTAATGCTGCAATAGCCCCTTCATTACCTGCAAACTCAGTTGGTTTACAGGCAAGGAATTCTTTATAAGTGCAACCAGGTGTTGCAGCTTTCATTTTCTTGAAAATTGGGGTTTGCAGATCATTATTGTTATTAACATGATTTCCGCCTCCATTTATACTATTACTAAAGTTGTCGCCTTGGGTACGTTTACTAGGAATGATTGATTTAGTTTTAACGGGTTTCTGAACGGCAGCAACGATTGCTAGAATAGCATTGGCTATTCCTTTTGCAACAATGACCTCTATATCTTGTCTATTTAACAATTGTTCTTCCTGAATTTTCTCGGATTGATTTACTTCATTTACTGGTTCATTACCAACGTTTGCCATCTGATAATTAATGTATAAATAATTAATTAGTATAAAAGAAATAATCCAATGTCACAATTAATCGCACATAATCACGAAAACAAATATACAAACAAAATCTAAAATTTTATTTAGTTTATAGATTATAACATGCCTCTATATACAATCATTTTATTTATTTTACAAGTACTGATTTTACTATTATTATTACACAACCACAGTTTTACCAACCCACTATCTTTCGTCATTTGTCTTCCTAAAAACGAAGTTCCCTTTCATCATACTTCCAGGCAATTTGTCCCCCTATCTCCCGAATTCTACTTCCCGCATCCATTAACTCTTCGCCAAAATGGCGAAGTTCAGCCAGATTTTCGTTACTCATGGGTGGATTTGGTAATGGTTCTGGATCGAATTGCGGAAGAAAGGAATAAGGACTGTTGACAATGTTTTGGAATTGCCAATCATTAGTCCACCACTCGTCCATTTCTACAGGTTGGGAGTGGACTATTGGTTCTGGGATTGCTGGTTCAAAATTTATAGGGAGTTGATTTTCAATAGGACGAGTAAAAATATTTGTATTGACAGGCTGAATAGTTTCACAGCTTGCCAATATAAAATCTATTTCCTCCTGAAAAGTTATTCCCTGGTTTTGTTTGGAGCTTTCTCCAATTTCCATCTGAGTTGGTCTACAACCTTTTCCAACTTCCATTTCTATTTCCTTAGAATACTCCTCAAACAGCATCCCCATTTGCCTAGAATCTTCCTTGACTTCAGTCTCTATCTTCTGCTGTTTAGAATTTTCCCTGGTTACAATTTCTTTTCCTTTTTCTAAAGGATTGTTTATTTTAGGAAGTTTAGTAGCTGGCTTTTTCCTACGTATACGACTCCCCCATACATATTTCCTTCTTTTCTTCGGTTTTGGCTTTTTCAAAGGTGGAGCGTTGAATTCTATAGGTTGTTCCACATCAGGAAAATACCCAGTAAATTCTTTGGATACTTCTATATTTACAGGGTATAGGTTGAGATTCTCTAGGGCTTCCGATATCTCATTCATGCTGTTTAATATGCAAGTAAAAATAATTAATCACAACTTCCAAAAATAACCTTCCCATATTATTGCATAACTTACAAAACAACTGAAATTTAAAACACACTATGTTTTATTGTGAATTTATTTATTTACTGAATGGATTTTCTAACTTGTAGGTGATAGTGTTTGCTAATTAATTTATTTAGAGATCTGCATTTACTGCTACTGTAGCTAACATATATAAATCTGCCCATTTTTCGTCTAAATTGTCTTCCCAGGGTGATTTACTGATTAATTCCTGAGTTTCCTGTTTAACTTTCTTTTCTCTGGCTTTCTTTATTTCCTCTTTACTTTTCCTAATAATCAGACTTCTTTTACTAGGAGAAAGTGGTTCCTCATATTGTGCTTTTCGAACGAATATTCCTTCTTCAGGAGTTTGGGATGAACTACCCTTCTTGTTAGCTGACCTATCTAATTTAAGATAGATGCTGGAAATCTTTTTCTTACCCATACTGTAACTAACAAATAGTCAGTTAATAAAACACATAAGCACATAATAGTAATCAGGAAAAATTAAGTATTTCTAAATACTTAATTAGCTTAACTCAGTGGCTCTGATACCACCTTATTTCTGTCACGGCCCCCGACCCGGTTTGACCCATTTCAGGAGCCGCGGGACAGAAATCCCGTGGTATTTATTTAATTGAGTTTAACAGCGGAAGTTTATCATCAGGATCGTTGTAAAGCTAAAATTTTCCCGATTATTTTATTTCACAATTCGGGATACAACCCCGTTAATTTACAATATTATGATTTCACGAAGAAATCTTTATTTAACAAAACATATTTCTTTATTTTTACAATGAGCCACTTTCTTAAGCTTGTAGTGCTCCGTAGCACCTTTCCTGAATCACAATAGATCACCTGAAACATGTTTGAAAAAGGTTTTGTCAGCGGGAAATACTGAGTGAATCATTCTATTTATTAAAACAACCTGTTTGTTATAATTTACAGTATTAAGAGCGATTACAATGTTTCTGATATCAAACAAACTACCCACGGTATTTGTCACTCGACCGGATCTGTGACTATGGTCATATCCCCCATTGGCTGCCCCAATGGTGACGATTATCAAGTAATGTATACAAAACCCCACATACCGGCTGTAACTTGGTGATTACAAAGACTTAATCCCCGTAATTATAACTTTGAAATAAATATGATTTCGAAAGTAATTTGATAAAAAGAGAATGACTCACTTTGCAGATTTAATACGGATAGAGTGTACTCTACAGATTAGTCTTGTTAACCTAATTTAAATAACAATGCACACAAAACTGGGTTAGTAATCAATACAGCATTTACGATAACTCACGAGATCAACCCTCACAACGAATGACAAAGTGCTATGCCTAAACATCTATCGAATTAACGATTAATGACAAAGCATCACCCGAATGTGGGCAGCACTTAAACATCCATTGAGTACATTGATCGATCGGAAAATGAATCGTAGCAGCGATCGAGTTATTACCCTGTTTTGTGGCAGCACCTCGTGATCAGTGTGTGTATTTTGTAGTATTTCTACTATAACTCGAAGCACAAATTGAATTTCTACGTCGAACTAACGCAGAATGTCAAGTCCCAAACTGTTCTATTTATAACTGAAAAACCGTCCCCCTCGCGTGGCGCGAGGGGGTATCGCGTGGCGCGAGAGGAGCCCCCCTACCATAGGGTAGCCTCGTGTAATAGTAGCCTTGCTGAGTTGGTGGCTCGTTCAATTTCGAATTTGACAACAAACTGTCAAGATAATACCAATTAGGGTTTACCCCCCCTGAGTTTTAGGGGCCCTGATCCTGATTCCGATTATTCTGAAATTTTTAGGTATTGTTCAGAATCACTTGGGTTTCTCAATTAGGGTTTCTTATTGGACTAATTATTTAAATAAATATGACTTTTGATGAGAGTTGTTACAGTTGACATCTAATTCAAGTTACAAACCACAACATGCTTTAAATGAGTTCATGAAGACTCAACAAAAGACCTTAATTAAAACTGAGTTTAGAAACATGTATCCCGTCCAGGAATAAGATACATCTCCTAAACCCTACGACCACGGATGACATCTTTTATTCATGACGCAGCTTGAAAACTTTCAACACCTGCCAGATCCACTTAGTTCCCTGAAATACATGTAATTTGAAAACATCAACAAAAGTTGAGCGAGTTCATGCGTTTTGTGTATGAATAAACCTTTAAAGTATGTATGTATGTATGTATGTATGTATGTAAATCCCGGTATGAAAGCAAACAAGGAAAAGATCACCAATGGTTTGCAAGGCCACTGGTATGTGTGACGATGTAGGAAGACTCAAACCTAGCAAATTTGTACCGGGTTTCCGGCTGGAAGACATAGTCACCCTATGGGCCACCCTGGTCCTCATGGGTATGGGCTCGCTACACCCAAATAGATCTATCACTCATGCCCCTCAGTCCTTATACGAGGATTAGTGGTCTCAAGTATCCGCCTACCCATTCACATGATCTATGGTTCTTTCCTAGGCTAATCATACCAATTGTATTTGTATGTAATCCTTTTGTAACATGTATTTCACCCCCGAAGTAAATAAACAAAACAGTTTAAAGAAAAGGGGGACACGAACTCACAGTTTTGCGTCTTCTGTACTCGTGACTCAAATCTCCTCAGCAAACACGACTCCCTACAATGTACTAGGGTCTATTAGACGAACGGGCCGTGCCTTGCCTTCGTATTTATGTTTTTGAGTTACGTTTTAGTTAATATTATCCCAAGTTATAGCTTCATGTTAAAATAATAAACATCTTAACTTTAATTATATTTAATTTTGGAATAATTGTTAACCCATATTTTTGTAACAATACTTCTCAAGTATGTATTTTCGTATTTCCTTCCCAAGGATGGGGGGTATCTCATACATGTATCTTCGTATCTTGTATTTGTAGTCTCAAAATAATATATTTCCAAGTCTCACTTTAGAAAATATATCTATAAACTCATTTTGTCCAAAAATTATGTATTTCAAGAAAATATATATTTTTCTCAAAAATCATATATTTTCTAAATATTCTTAAGAAAATATATTTTTACTTCTCAAAATAATATTTTTCTTCTTGTCGAAAATATGATGTATTTTGTAATAATAATGAAAATCATATTTTCATTTCTTTCGTATCCAAAAATAATATTTACAAAAATATATTTGTAACGGTATTTTCCGGAATATTTTGTAAGTTACGTTCTTGTTCAGTTTACCAATATTATGTGTATAACTTATATATTTATTTCTTGTGATTTTTGGTAATATTTTGGATTGTAATTTCTTGGTATTTTGTCAAGTTATATAATTTTAACCCTAAAATAATATAACTACTACTCAAGGTATACAAATAATCACACACAACGTGTCTTTAATGTAAATATATATATTTTAAATACATATTTATCTATTTTTATTTATAAAAACCAACCTCCAATACTTGTATTTTTGTAACAAAATCTATGGCAAAGTTTATATTAAAAATCATAGTTAAAACACACTTGTAAATATTTGTGTAGAAAATATTTTTCTAAGTGTTTGTATTTTTAGAAAAATTTGCCATAGTTTCCCCTAAAAATGGAGGTGTCCATGCTATCAAAGCATATCATTTTCTTTTCAAAAATCATCATAAGCAATCAACAATCAATCTACACTTACCAAGTGCTAAAACAAAGCTATCTACATAATAATCATGAACTTGAACTTTCATAAAAAACTTGTAGTAACTTGGTTGTGTGTTTAGTAGACTTAGTTACCCTTTAAAGTGTGTTTATTTCTTTAAAAATCTTATTCCTAAAGAATTTAGGTGTTTACAACTTACTAGATGATTTTTCCAAAAATCATTCTTTTGAATTTTTCTTGTAAACAAAGTGTTCTTATACTTGTTTCACCACTAGAAACATGATTAGTTTCTTTAAAAGCAATGTTCTTGTAAATCTTGTGGTTTAACTTGGTTTCTTTGGAATACTATCTTTGAAATCATTCAAGTTTTTGTCTAGTAACATATTACATGTTCCATCATTCATAAAATCATGTTTATTTTTCAAGTTCAAGAAAACATAAAGTATGATGATCTTGGTCTTTCACAAGATCATCACCTTAACTTACTAGATCATGTGTTTAATCACAATCTAGTAGGTTTCCTTATGATGTCTAACATCACTAACACAAATCATCAATCATCAAGAAGCATATCATCACTAATCAACAAGTATTCATATGTTATTAAGCTTATGTTAGAGATTTATGATTATGTTTCTTTAGTGTTCATCAAGATCAACATTATTCATCATCTATTAACCATCAAAATATGAAGTATCAAGAGATCGTAAGGGCCTTACTACTAGCACAAGGCTAGGGAAGAACACTTGATGTTGATGATGACAAATGTGGAGGATAAAAGCAATCGGGAGAGGTCCTTCAAGATCCAAGACCACCAAACCTTCTTATATGGTTCCTTACACCTTTGTAAGTATATGGATTGAATGGAAGTGAGATGATGATGGTGGGGTGGTGGGTGCTTGTTCTCGGCCGAATGGAGGGGAGAAGGGAGGAGGAGGTGAGTTGTGGTGAAGTGTGTGTGAGAATGATCCACCAAGTTCCTCTTATAACCAACTAATTTTATTATCCATTGTGTATTATGTCTTGTAAGTACACAACATGATCTAAAAAAATCTTCACAAATCCAAGCAAGATCAAGAGAAATCTTGTAAGATTTTGGAGGTGGGGTGACATAAGTGACCGTCCACTTAGGGGGGGGGGGGTATTTAGTTGATGTTTAATGGTAAGTTAGATTGTATAGTTAGGATTCTAAGTGTATTAGTTAGTGCTCATGTGTATTAGATGTTATATGGTGTGTTAGGGTGTCCGGAGATCATATCTAGCTTAGAAACACTAAAACAATGTTTCTAGTAAAATTTTGGTGTTTCGGGTAGTGTCCGGTTGTTTGGTTAGATAATGGTTCGTTAAAGTGTCAAACTATTCCGTTTAGTGATCTTTAAGTACCCTTCTGTGACACTTTTAATTCCCGACACTTAGGAAAGCATTCAGGACCATTTAGCTATATTTTTTCATGTTACTAGCTTGTTAAAATGCTGAATTTTGCTGAAATATGTTGAATTCAGCACTTTAAGTGGGTTTTAGGCACTTTCCGGCACTTAAACTAACACCTAGTGATGCAGTTTTGTGATCCTTACTTTCCTACACACTATACTAGTGTGAAACTTAGTCTCTAGCCCATACAGGGTCTCAAAACACTGTTTGTCTATGTACTGACATCGTCAGCATTTTTCTGAGTTATCCGCTAACTGTGCTAGATGTGCTTTGTGCATCGTTTATGTTACTAAAGTTTGTATGTAAAAATGATGTGACATTATGCAATATGTGATGCACATGTAAGTATGATATAGTAATCAGAAAGCAGTCAAGTATAATCCAGCACAGTCATTAAGCACTAATCAATATTAATTAAGTGTACGGATACCTGTTTTTTTGACAGTTGTCACATTCTCCCCCTGTTAAGAAAATTTCGTCCCGAAATTTTAGTTCTGCTACTAGCTGCAGGGGTGTTGGGGAACAAATGTGGGTATTTCTCTTTCATGCGATCCTCACGCTCCCAAGTAAATTCTGGGCCGTGACGCGCATTCCAACGAACCTTGATGAGTTTAACACTACTCCTGCGTGTATTGTTAACCTTCCAATCAGTAACTTCAACAGGTTCTTCGGTAAAGTGGAGTGTGTCGTCAATGTGAATTTCATCGGCAGGAATGACAACTGTTTCTTGAGTTGGACTCCTTTTCAGATTAGATACATGAAATGTATCATGAACGCAATTTAATTCTGTGGGTAGATCCAACTTGTAAGCTACAAGACCAATCCTCTCCAGGACTTTGAACGGTCCAATGTATCTTGGGTTCAACTTCCCACGCTTCCCAAAGCGTGCTACACCCTTCCAGGGTGAAACTTTTAATAAAACCATATCTCCCACTTGAAACTCCAAAGGTTTCCTCCTTTGGTCCGCATAGCTCTTTTGTCGATCACGAGCCGCCTTGATGCGCTCTCGGATCTGAATAATCTTATCTGTCGTTTCTTGAACCAATTCGGGACCAACAAGCTGTCTATCACCCGCGTCTACCCAGCATAGCGGTGATCGACACTTGCGTCCATAGAGAGCTTCAAACGGTGCAGCTTGAATACTCGCATGGTAGCTGTTGTTATACGAGAATTCTACCAAAGGTAGATGAGTGTCCCAACTACCACCCAATTCCATTACGCAAGCTCGCAACATGTCTTCTAGCGTTTGAATCGTTCGTTTGCTCTGGCCATCAGTCTGCGGATGGAATGCAGTACTCAGATTCAACTGAGAACCAAAGGCTTCTTGAAAGGATTGCCAAATCCTTGATACAAATCTTCCGTCTCTATCGAAAATAATCAAGAGAGGTACTCCATGTTGTGCAACAATCTCTCTGAGGTACAGCTCAGCAAGCTTACTAGTGTTATCCTTTTCCTTGATTGCCAAAAACTGTATAGATTTCGTCAGACGGTCTACGATTACCCAAATCGTATCATGACCTTTGGGTGTCCTGGGTAACTTTGTTATAAAATGCATTGCAATCTGCTCCCACTTCCACATGGGTATTTCAGGTTGTTGCAGAAGACCTGAAGGCTTCTGATATTCGGCCTTTACCTTGGCACAAGTCAAACATTTGCCAACATACGTTGCAACATCACCTTTTAATCTTGGCCACCAATAGAAATCCTTTAAATCTTGGTACATCTTATCCGATCCTAGATGGACCGAGTACCTTGACTTATGAGCTTCATCGAAAATCACGTCTCTAAGACCACCAAAGAGGGGTACCCAAATTCTTCCCATGAAACACAATGTTCCTTCCTCGTTGGGTACTAACTGTTTCTCCATCCCACGGAGATATTTGTTCACAAGGTTCTCCTTCTTGAGAGCTTCTCTCTGCGCAGCACGAATGCGCAATGAGAGGTCCGTTTGAATAATCATTTCCAAAGCCCTAACCCTTATGGGCTTGATCCTCTTTTTCCGACTCAAGGCGTCTGCTACCACATTCGCCTTCCCTGGGTGATACTTAATCTCACAGTCATAATCGTTCAACAGCTCCACCCATCGGTGCTGTCTGATGTGTGCAAAATGCAACATATAAATTACATCAATTGTGGCATAAAACTAACCCTTTTTTAGTACTAATGTTGGAAAAAGTGTGCTTTTGTCTTCCTTTTGTATTTTCAGGATTAAATGAGCTCAAATTAACAAAAGAAGCAAAAAGACAGCTAAATCCAACATAAATACAAGAAAAGGAACAAACGTGACATGCGCGACCCCACGACAGCATATTCCCAAGCAAAACAAGAAAACAGAAGGCTGAATACGCCCCGTGCTCAGTGAACACGGGGGCGTGCCCAGGTGCCAGCAGAAAAGACAAAGCTGTAGAAGCTTCTTTTCCCACCACAGGGTCGTGCTCAGCGGACACGGGGCCGTGGTCAACTCTAAGATTCGCAGAATCTGGGAAATCTCGATAGTACAGATTTGCTTCTACACACGGGGGCGTGGTCAACTAATGCAGACAAACTGCAATTAATGAAGAAAGAGATGAAGAATGGACACGGGGCCGTGCCCAATGGACACGGGGCCGTGCCCGAGCTTCTGTTCAGCCTATAAATAGGAGTGCTTGGCTCAAGTGCAAACCATCCCTTGGCACACCACCTCTCTCACACTTCACCCACCACCACCATAACACCATCATCCACCACCATCATCCATTGTCCATCATAGAGTGTGTGAGTCGTCTCGGGATCCAAGATTGATCGTAAGAGTTCTTGACAATCAAGGCCATGTTTGCCTAAGTCTCTTACATCACTTGGTGAAGACAAAGTGTCTAGTGTAATACTTTTTATTTTTAATCTTTTCGCACTTTTTACTTGGTTATGTATCAATGACTTTAATAACTAGTTTCTTATGTTGAAGGTGATTTTTCCTTATCGTTTGTCCGTGGTGTCTTGGCATTATTTTACTGTCTATATAAACTAAAAGATTTTCACCATTCATATCTCCACGGTCTATATGGAGGTATGTTGGCTACCTGGTCGGGGGTTAAGGGAACAGTTTGGTAAGAGTCTTGCCTTGTTCAGTGTATAGATCCTGCAAGGACCTGGGTCAAATTTAGTAGGACCTCCTTCAATACTTAACGGTATTGGATGGCGGGGGTCCAAACTCTTTGACCCCCTCATATGTAAGCTACTATTAATACTTTAACCCGGCTACTTAGGACTGTATCCCTGCTGACTCAGACTACTTAGCCGAGGGTAACGTCACCTTCAAAAGAGGGGCCTACCATAATATGCATTAATAACTTAATTAATTATCTTTCAATAATCCGACCCTTTAGGATTGTATCCTTGCTGACTCAAACTACTGGGTTGAGGGTAACGTCACCTTCAAAAGAGGGGCCTACTACAATAACTAAGATAATCTCTTAAAAAGTGCAAAATTGCGGAAATAATCAAAGGTTACACTATACACGAGTCGGAGCCAAGTGATTCATCTTGTCTATCTGTTTTTATTTTCAGCATTTTAGTTAGTTTTTATTTTTCTAGTTTAAAACCTTTTTCTAACTTTTTGATTTGATTAGACGTTAAGGATAAACCGGTACTAAAAGCTCTTGTGTCCTTGGATGACCTCGGTATCTTACCAACACTATACTACGCTCACGATGGGTGCACTTGCCCATATGTGTGTTTAGTGTTAGTAAATATCGTGTTTTATAAATTTAAAACTTGGCTAAAAAAGTGTAAAAGGGCTTAAAATAAACATTAAAACCATAACACACTTCACGCACATCAAGTTTTTGGCGCCGTTGCCGGGGACACAAGGATTTTAAGAAAGTTAGGAATCAACGACCTAGTCGTTTTTTCTTATTTTTCTATTTTTTAGGATTTTTCTTAATTTTTCAGCTTCTGCAGAACTCAGCACGGGCCGTGCCCGCTGAACACGCCCCGTGCCCAATCATTGGAACTGGCAATCCTGTTTTAAGTCGGACAGTAAGCTGAACACGGGGCCGTGCCCATTCAACACGCCCCGTGCCCAAGATTCAGCTACTGAAAACAGAACCGTAAGATCCCAACGGTTGGTAATTTCTGACACAAACATGAGTGATACTGATATTTTTTACTTTCGGCACTCTTATGGTACGTGGTGTCAAATATGTGGTGGTTCCCATAAGGAATTAGAATGTTATTTTCTAAATTACAAGCCCCACTATATAGACCCATCGTTTTCCTGTATCCTTAAGAGGGGCGAAAGTAAAAATAATCCCTATCTCTCCCTCGAATGCTCTCAACCGGATTTTCTAGGAGAAATGCTTCTTGATGAACTATTTCAATTAGAAGATCTAATTCTTAATTGGTTAAAAGAACTTAGGATAGATTTCAATAATTTTTCTCAAGACGATAACCAAGAAGAAGTGTTGGGATCGCATTCAAACAACTTCGTTGTTCCCGACGATACCTCTAAATCTAGCAAGGACTTGAGCGATAGTCGTCCGTGTGTCGATTGTGCCGTGAAGGACTCCCCATCGACTTCATTCGATGCATACATAGACCTGAGCGATTCGGCATACACCTTCTTTAACGAGAGCCCGGGAAAGGGTTGGACTTGTCCAACTACATATAGCATAAGAATCACCCTCACCGACAACCTCTTGCATTCTCGTCTTAATCTAGAACAATTAAGGTATCTTAGGCACTTTGGGGTTGTTCCATCCAGTAAGGAACCGCCCGATCCGGAAAAGTTCCTTAAAAATAGACAAATTCCATAAGACAGCTTCTAGCACGGGGCCGTGTCCAGGTCAACACGCCCCCGTTTCCACCCACAGATTCCCTTCTGATTTCATCAGAATACGGACAAAATTGTGTCAGGATTCTGTCTGCACACGGGGCCGTGTCCAGCCGACACGGGGCCGTGCGTAATGTACTGTCGTTTTCTATAAATGCAGCCAAGAATCCTGCACGTTTGAACCATTCCAGGGACAGAGATTTGGGGAATCTTCTCACATACCATCCTAGGTATTTTCTAAAAGAAGTTTCTCAACTACCTTCTTGTCCTTTCCTCTTTTATCCACTATCATCTTCTTCAATTTTTTCCTTATACTTCCATTAAAGCTTGAGACCTCCATAATTTCAAGCTTTATTGAGGTGTTTGTTAGATTTTTGTTCATGGAATCTTGTTAAGAATAAGTTCTACAACAATGTTTTAAGTTGTTTATGTTCAAAAACGTTTTAAATCACGAAAACAAATTAAAACCCCAAGATTCCTTGTTCCAAAATCCTGCAGATACCTGAACACGAGGGCGTGTTCATTGAACACGGGGCCATGTCCGAGGTATTGGTCCCATAAAAATTGAACTCTTTTCGGTATGTTTCTTAGAATGGCAAACAGAACGAGCGGAACATCTTCGTCGCACTCCAAAAACAACCAACAAGGGAGAAGATCATCAATGGTTGAAGATTCTCTTGTAAACTACGTTTACGCTCTAAGAGAGGCCATTGATGAGATAACGGGGGTGGAAGAAGCATTGGTCGACCGTATTAATCATCTAACGGTGGGACTAGAAGGATGTCTCCGGGAAGTCAACCTTTTGCACCAAAGGTTGAACATTCTCGCCTCTCCTCCTTTGGAGCCAATTATCACCCAAAGGGCATGGAATGTGGTACCGGAAGTCATCATTCCGGCCGAATGGTTGCCATACATCCGGAACCCCCTCGAGACGTACTACAAGGGGTTCCGATTGGTGTCACTACCCCTCCACAAGATGTTGAGGAACATGAAGCCGCCTCCCTCCCCCGAGAGAGATAGAAGAATGGCTCTAGCAACATCTAGGGAATACCGCTCGGCTTGGAGTTCTACAAAGCTTTTAGATCCCAGAAAACTATTTCTGGAATTTTGGTTCTTATTGTAGAAGTAGAGCTCCTTAGGATGATTTTGCGTATCACTTGACCTATTTAATTTAGGACCTTTAAATTTTATTTTCTACTTTGTTTTCCATTTTCTAGGACTATTATGTAATTCTCTCTATGACTTAATGAATGATGGTTTTAGTTAATTTGGTGTTTGGATTGTGTTGAAATAAATAAAACATGCTAGGGATGGCAAAGGAAACAAGGGAAACTTGAAACAGCATCCCATGCAGGAAAACAGGGCCACCCGACAAAATTTTCTTCATTACAGCAAGTTCAGCACGGGCCGTGTCCGCCCAACACGTCCCCGTGCTGCACAGTCTGCAGAAAATGCCCAGTTCAGGTAAACTGGACACGGGCCGTGTTCACCCAACACGCCCCGTGTCCAGGCTTCTGTTTCTCTTTTTCAATTTTGTTAATGGCGACTGAACACGGGGCCGTGTCCAGACACCCAGTAACACATTTTTTTGCTTTTTCACACCCTTTTACACATTCAATCAACCTAAAAACTTATTTTTGGGACACATTGAGGACAATGTGAAATTTTAGTGTGGGGGGGGGGGGATGCTAAAACCTTGAATCTTGCAAGTCTTAAGTACAAGCCTTACACAAAACTCTATTGGAAACGCTAATCACCCCAACATTTTTTTTCAATTTTATTTTTACTTGTCTAGGTTTAACTTGGGAATTTCAAGTTCTAAAAAGGTTATATTTTTATAAATTTACAACCGATAGCGTCGTGATAAAAAGAACCAACATAAGAAAATTATGAAACGGCATGACAAGCTTAGTTAAAATTTGATTATATATACTTGATCACATAAAAACCCATTCCCACAAAAGTGAGTTTTGAGCCTTTATTGAGCATACAAATATATATCTTTAAACGAAATGCTCATTTTCCGTTTCTTGCGTGAATAGCTGCTTGGTTCTTACGACTATAGAACTTGCCACGACGATACATTCCCGGTCCTTACCAACTTAAACCCGAGTAAGTAAATGATGGAGGCATTAGGACTAACCCTTTTTATTTCTACAGCATTATTTTTTTTACCACCTACCCAAAATCCCCCTAGTTAGCCCCTTTAAGCCTAAACCTTTTCATTTCATAACCCAAACCAAACACCCTTTCACCCACCAAAACCCTTTTTATTTTTAACCTTTTGTTTTAGTAAAAAGCTCGGTTTTTCGTATGACTTTTCAAAAAAAAAAAAAATGTTGATGATGAAGCAAAAAGAAATAAACAAACAAGTTTATCAAAAATAACTTTGTTTGAATAAAAGCTTCATCAAAATAAAAGTTGCAAAAATAAAAAGCCTTACGAAAACCGACGCTTGTTACGCTTTTCGCCCTTTCACTAACCACCAACCCAACCACCTACCTTTAACCCAAGCCTAACCCTTCACCCCAAAAGTCCTCTTGATATTTACAAAGGTATATAGTTAAAAAGGAGGATGATTGATTGCTTGGCAAGCCTATGGTAGGAGTAAGTTCCATGCCGCTCTTGAGTGATTCACTAAAATACATTTTCGGCCGAGTGTTGAGTGATCTCCGTGAGGTATGTGAACTTGTATATAAATGGAATTTTAAAGAGGCATGTTATGCCCTAATAAGTAATTTATCTTATGAAAAGTTTTAAATAAATCATGACGAATAGGATTGTAAATAAATAAAAAAATAAAACTTAATAAAGAATCTTGGAAATCCCGACACTCTATGACAAGCCCAAAAACCTTCTGTTCTACCCATTCCATTTGGGAGTGTAAAGCCATATTATAAAGAGTTTTGCTTGAGGACAAGCAAAGATTCAAGTGTGGGGGTATTTGATGTGTGCAAAATGCAACATATAAATTACATCAATTGTGGCATAAAACTAACCCTTTTTAGTACTAATGTTGGAAAAAGTGTGCTTTTGTCTTCCTTTTGTATTTTCAGGATTAAATTAGCTTAAATTAACAAAAGAAGCAAAAAGACAGCTAAATCTAACATAAATACAAGAAAAGGAACAAACGTGACATGCGCGACCCCACGACAGCATCTTCCCAAGCAAAACAAGAAAACAGAAGGCTGAACACGCCCCGTGCTCAGTGAACACGGGGGCGTGCCCAAGTGCCAGCAGAAAATACAAAGCTGTAGAAGCTTCTATCGCCCACCACGGGGTCGTGCTCAGCGGACACGGGGCCGTGGTCAACTCTAAGATTCGCAAAATATGGGAAATCTCGATAGTACAGATTTGCTTCTGCACACGGGGGCGTGCCCAGTGGACATGGGGACGTGGTCAACTAATGCAGACAAACTGCAATTAATGAAGAAAGAGATGAAGGATGGACACGGGGCTGTGCCCAATGGACACGGGGCCGTTCCCGAGCTTTTGTTCAGCCTATAAATAGGAGTGCTTGGCTTAAGTGCAAACCATCCCTTGGCACACCACCTCTCTCACACTTCACCCACCACCACCATAACACCATCATCCACCACCATCATCCATTGTCCATCATAGAGTGTGTGAGTCGTCTCGGGATCCAAGATTGATCGTAAGAGTTCTTGACAATCAAGGCCATGTTTGCCTAAGTCTCTTACATCACTTGGTGAAGACAAAGTGTCTAGTGTAATACTTTTTATTTTTAATCTTTTCGCACTTTTTACTTGGTTATGTATCAATGACTTTAATAACTAGTTTCTTATGTTGAAGGTGATTTTTCCTTATCGTTTGTCCGTGGTGTCTTGGCATTATTTTACTGTCTATATAAACTAAAAGATTTTCACCATTCATATCTCCACGGTCTATATGGAGGTATGTTGGCTACCTGGTCGGGGGTTAAGGGAACAGTTTGGTAAGAGTCTTGCCTTGTTCAGTGTATAGATCCTGCAAGGACCTGGGTCAAATTTAGTAGGACCTCCTTCAATACTTAACGGTATTGGATGGCGGGGGTCCAAACTCTTTGACCCCCTCATATGTAAGCTACTATTAATACTTTAACCCGGCTACTTAGGACTGTATCCCTGCTGACTCAGACTACTTAGCCGAGGGTAACGTCACCTTCAAAAGAGGGGCCTACCATAATATGCATTAATAACTTAATTAATTATCTTTCAATAATCCGACCCTTTAGGATTGTATCCTTGCTGACTCAAACTACTGGGTTGAGGGTAACGTCACCTTCAAAAGAGGGGCCTACTACAATAACTAAGATAATCTCTTAAAAAGTGCAAAATTGCGGAAATAATCAAAGGTTACACTATACACGAGTCGGAGCCAAGTGATTCATCTTGTCTATCTGTTTTTATTTTCAGCATTTTAGTTAGTTTTTATTTTTCTAGTTTAAAACCTTTTTCTAACTTTTTGATTTGATTAGACGTTAAGGATAAACCGGTACTAAAAGCTCTTGTGTCCTTGGATGACCTCGGTATCTTACCAACACTATACTACGCTCACGATGGGTGCACTTGCCCATATGTGTGTTTAGTGTTAGTAAATATCGTGTTTTATAAATTTAAAACTTGGCTAAAAAAGTGTAAAAGGGCTTAAAATAAACATTAAAACCATAACACACTTCACGCACATCAAGTTTTTGGCGCCGTTGCCGGGGACACAAGGATTTTAAGAAAGTTAGGAATCAACGACCTAGTCGTTTTTTCTTATTTTTCTATTTTTTTAGGATTTTTCTTAATTTTTCAGCTTCTGCAGAACTCAGCACGGGCCGTGCCCGCTGAACACGCCCCGTGCCCAATCATTGGAACTGGCAATCCTGTTTTAAGTCGGACAGTAAGCTGAACACGGGGCCGTGCCCATTCAACACGCCCCGTGCCCAAGATTCAGCTACTGAAAACAGAACCGTAAGATCCCAACGGTTGGTAATTTCTGACACAAACATGAGTGATACTGATATTTTTTACTTTCGGCACTCTTATGGTACGTGGTGTCAAATATGTGGTGGTTCCCATAAGGAATTAGAATGTTATTTTCTAAATTACAAGCCCCACTATATAGACCCATCGTTTTCCTGTATCCTTAAGAGGGGCGAAAGTAAAAATAATCCCTATCTCTCCCTCGAATGCTCTCAACCGGATTTTCTAGGAGAAATGCTTCTTGATGAACTATTTCAATTAGAAGATCTAATTCTTAATTGGTTAAAAGAACTTAGGATAGATTTCAATAATTTATCTCAAGACGATAACCAAGAAGAAGTGTTGGGATCGCATTCAAACAACTTCGTTGTTCCCGACGATACCTCTAAATCTAGCAAGGACTTGAGCGATAGTCGTCCGTGTGTCGATTGTGCCGTGAAGGACTCCCCATCGACTTCATTCGATGCATACATAGACCTGAGCGATTCGGTATACACCTTCTTTAACGAGAGCCCGGGAAAGGGTTGGACTTGTCCACCTACATATAGCATAAGAATCACCCTCACCGACAACCTCTTGCATTCTCGTCTTAATCTAGAACAATTAAGGTATCTTAGGCACTTTGGGGTTGTTCCATCCAGTAAGGAACCGCCCGATCCGGAAAAGTTCCTTAAAAATAGACAAATTCCATAAGACAGCTTCTAGCACGGGGCCGTGTCCAGGTCAACACGCCCCCGTTTCCACCCACAGATTCCCTTCTGATTTCATCAGAATACGGACAAAATTGTGTCAGGATTCTGTCTGCACACGGGGCCGTGTCCAGCCGACACGGGGCCGTGCGCAATGTACTGTCGTTTTCTATAAATGCAGCCAAGAATCCTGCACATTTGAACCATTCCAGGGACAGAGATTTGGGGAATCTTCTCACATACCATCCTAGTTATTTTCTAAAAGAAGTTTCTCGACCACCTTCTTGTCCTTTCCTCTTTTATCCACTATCATCTTCTTCAATTTTTTCCTTATACTTCCATTAAAGCTTGAGACCTCCATAATTTCAAGCTTTATTGAGGTGTTTGTTAGATTTTTGTTCATGGAATCTTGTTAAGAATAAGTTCTACAACAATGTTTTAAGTTGTTTCTGTTAAAAAACGTTTTAAATCACGAAAACAAATTAAAACCCCAAGATTCCTTGTTCCAAAATCCTGCAGATACCTGAACACGAGGGCGTGTTCATTGAACACGGGGCCGTGTCCGAGGTATTGGTCCCATAAAAATTGAACTCTTTTCGGTATGTTTCTCAGAATGGCAAACAGAACGAGCGGAACATCTTCGTCGCACTCCAAAAACAACCAACAAGGGAGAAGATCATCAATGGTTGAAGATTCTCTTGTAAACTATGTTTACGCTCTAAGAGAGGCCATTGATGAGATAACGGGGGTGGAAGAAGCATTGGTCGACCGTATTAATCATCTAACGGTGGGACTAGAAGGATGTCTCCGGGAAGTCAACCTTTTGCACCAAAGGTTGAACATTCTCGCCTCTCCTCCTTTGGAGCCAATTATCACCCAAAGGGCATGGAATGTGGTACCGGAAGTCATCATTCCGGCCGAATGGTACGCCATACATCCGGAACCCCCTCGAGACGTACTACAAGGGGTTCCGATTGGTGTCACTACCCCTCCACAAGATGTTGAGGAACATGAAGCCGCCTCCCTCCCCCGAGAGAGATAGAAGAATGGCTCTAGCAACATCTAGGGAATACCGCTCGGCTTGGAGTTCTACAAAGCTTTTAGATCCCAGAAAACTATTTCTGGAATTTTGGTTCTTATTGTAGAAGTAGAGCTCCTTAGGATGATTTTGCGTATCACTTGACCTATTTAATTTAGGACCTTTAAATTTTATTTTCTACTTTGTTTTCCATTTTCTAGGACTATTATGTAATTCTCTCTATGACTTAATGAATGATGGTTTTAGTTAATTTGGTGTTTGGATTGTGTTGAAATAAATAAAACACGCTAGGGATGGCAAAGGAAACAAGGGAAACTTGAAACAGCATCCCGTGCAGGAAAACAGGGCCACCCGACAAAATTTTCTTCATTACAGCAAGTTCAGCACGGGCCGTGTCCGCCCAACACGTCCCCGTGCTGCACAGTCTGCAGAAAATGCCCAGTTCAGGTAAACTGGACACGGGCTGTGTTCACCCAACACGCCCCCGTGTCCAGGCTTCTGTTTCTCTTTTTCAATTTTGTTACTGGCGACTGAACACGGGGCCGTGCCCGGACACCACGGGGCCGTGTCCAGACACCCAGTAACACATTTTTTGCTTTTTCACACCCTTTTACACATTCAATCAACCTAAAAACTTATTTTTGGGACACATTGAGGACAATGTGAAATTTTAGTGTGGGGGGGGGGGGGGGATGCTAAAACCTTGAATCTTGCAAGTCTTAAGTACAAGCCTTACACAAAACTCTATTGGAAACGCTAATCACCCCAACATTTTTTTTCAATTTTATTTTTACTTGTCTAGGTTTAACTTGGGAATTTCAAGTTCTAAAAAGGTTATATTTTTATAAATTTACAACCGATAGCGTCGTGATAAAAAGAACCAACATAAGAAAATTATGAAACGGCATGACAAGCTTAGTTAAAATTTGATTATATATACTTGATCACATAAAAACCCATTCCCACAAAAGTGAGTTTTGAGCCTTTATTGAGCATACAAATATATATCTTTAAACTAAATGCTCATTTTTCGTTTCTTGCGTGAATAGCTGCTTGGTTCTTATGACTATAGAACTTGCCACGACGATACATTCCCGGTCCTTACCAACTTAAACCCGAGTAAGTAAATGATGGAGGCATTAGGACTAACCCTTTTTATTTCTACACCATTATTTTTTTTACGACCTACCCAAAATCCCCCTAGTTAGCCCCTTTAAGCCTAAACCTTTTCATTTCATAACCAAAACCAAACACCCTTTCACCCACCAAAACCCTTTTTATTTTTAACCTTTTGTTTTAGTAACAAGCTCGGTTTTTCGTATGACTTTTCAAAAAAAATGTTGATGATGAAGCAAAAAGAAATAAACAAACAAGTTTATCAAAAATAACTTTGTTTGAATAAAAGCTTCATCAAAATAAAAGTTGCAAAAATAAAAAGCCTTACGAAAACCGACGCTTGTTACGCTTTTCGCCCTTTCACTAACCACCAACCCAACCACCTACCTTTAACCCAAGCCTAACCCTTCACCCCAAAAGTCCTCTTGATATTTACAAAGGTATATAGTTAAAAAGGAGGATGATTGATTGCTTGGCAAGCCTATGGTAGGAGTAAGTTCCATGCCGCTCTCGAGTGATTCACTAAAATACATTTTCGGCCGAGTGTTGAGTGATCTCCGTGAGGTATGTGAACTTGTATATAAATGGAATTTTAAAGAGGCATGTTATGCCCTAATAAGTAATTTATCTTATGAAAAGTTTTAAATAAATCATGACGAATAGGATTGTAAATAAATAAAAAAATAAAACTTAATAAAGAATCTTGGAAATCCCGACACTCTATGACAAGCCCAAAAACCTTCTCTTCTACCCATTCCATTTGGGAGTGTAAAGCCATATTATAAAGAGTTTTGCTTGAGGACAAGCAAAGATTCAAGTGTGGGGGTATTTGATGTGTGCAAAATGCAACATATAAATTACATCAATTGTGGCATAAAACTAACCCTTTTTAGTACTAATGTTGGAAAAAGTGTGCTTTTGTCTTCCTTTTGTATTTTCAGGATTAAATGAGCTTAAATTAACAAAAGAAGCAAAAAGACAGCTAAATCTACCATAAATACAAGAAAAGGAACAAACGTGACATGCGCGACCCCACGACAGCATCTTCCCAAGCAAAACAAGAAAACAGAAGGCTGAACACGCCCCGTGCTCAGTGAACACGGGGGCGTGCCCAAGTGCCAGCAGAAAATACAAAGCTGTAGAAGCTTCTATCGCCCACCACGGGGTCGTGCTCAGCGGACACGGGGCCGTGGTCAACTCTAAGATTCGCAAAATATGGGAAATCTCGATAGTACAGATTTGCTTCTGCACACGGGGGCGTGCCCAGTGGACATGGGGACATGGTCAACTAATGCAGACAAACTGCAATTAATGAAGAAAGAGATGAAGGATGGACACGGGGCTGTGCCCAATGGACACGGGGCCATTCCCGAGCTTTTGTTCAGCCTATAAATAGGAGTGCTTGGCTTAAGTGCAAACCATCCCTTGGCACACCACCTCTCTCACACTTCACCCACCACCACCATAACACCATCATCCACCACCATCATCCATTGTCCATCATAGAGTGTGTGAGTCGTCTCGGGATCCAAGATTGATCGTAAGAGTTCTTGACAATCAAGGCCATGTTTGCCTAAGTCTCTTACATCACTTGGTGAAGACAAAGTGTCTAGTGTAATACTTTTTATTTTTAATCTTTTCGCACTTTTTACTTGGTTATGTATTAATGACTTTAATAACTAGTTTCTTATGTTGAAGGTGATTTTTCCTTATCGTTTGTCCGTGGTGTCTTGGCATTATTTTACTGTCTATATAAAATAAAAGATTTTCACCATTCATATCTCCACGGTCTATATGGAGGTATGTTAGCTACCTGGTCGGGGGGTTAAGGGAACGGTTTGGTAAGAGTCTTGCCTTGTTCAGTGCATAGATCCTGCAAGGACCTGGGTCAAATTTAGTAGGACCTCCTTCAATACTTAACGATATTGGATGGCGGGGGTCAAAACTCTTTGACCCCCTCATACGTATGCTACTATTAATACTTTAACCCGGCTACTTAGGACTGTATCCCTGCTGACTCAGACTACTTAGCCGAGGGTAACGTCACCTTCAAAAGAGGGGCCTACCATAATATGCATTAATAACTTAATTAATTATCTTTCAATAATCCGACCCTTTATGATTGTATCCTTGCTGACTCAAACTACTGGGTTGAGGGTAACGTTACCTTCAAAAGAGGGGCCTACTACAATAACTAAGATAATCTCTTAAAAAGTGCAAAGTGCGGAAATAATCAAAGGTTACACTATACACGAGTCGAAGCTAAGTGATTCATCTTGTCTATCTGTTTTGATTTTCAGCATTTTAGTTAGTTTTTATTTTTCTAGTTTAAAACCTTTTTCTAACTTTTTGATTTGATTAGACGTTGAGGATAAACCGGTACTAAAAGCTCTTGTGTCCTTGGACGACCTCGGTATCTTAACAACACTATACTACGCTCACGATGGGTGCACTTGCCCATATGTGTGTTTAGTGTTAGTAAATATCGTGTTTTATAAATTTAAAACTTGGCTAAAAAGGTGTAAATGGGCTTAAAATAAACATTAAAACCATAACAAACTTCACGCACATCACTGTCTCATATTAAGCTCTTTCTGATCGAATATATGCTGCAGGCTCTTGTGACCGGTAAAGATCGTACAGCGGGTACCATACAAGCAATGTCGCCAGATCTTCAATGCAAACACCACCGCACCTAATTCTAAATCTTGTGTGGTGTAATTTTTCTCATGAACCTTCAACTGGAGCGAAGCATTGGCTATAACCTTCTGACGCTGCATTAACACGCATCCTAATCCCTGACGCGAGGCGTCGCAATATACCACGAAGTCATCAGTGCCTTCGGGTAGGGATAGGATCGGTGCATCGCAAAGCTTGTTCCTCAACAACTGAAAAGCTTCTTCTTGCTTATCTCCCCATTTATACTTCTGGTCCTTTTGAGTAAGGGAGGTCAAAGGTTGAGTGATTTTCGAAAAATCCTCATTGAATCTGCGGTAATATCCTGCCAAACCTAGGAACTGACGGATCTCGGTTGGCGTCTTCGGCGTCTCCCAATTCTTGATCGCCTCGATCTTTGTGGGATCCACATGAATTCCATCTTTGTGAACCACGTGACCAAGGAACTGAACCTCGCGCAACCAGAACTAGCACTTCGAGAACGTCGCGTATAACTTCTCTTTCTTGAGCAGCTCTAAGATAGCTCTTAGATGTTGCTCATGTTCTTCCTTTGTCTTTGAATAAATTAAAATATCATCGATAAACACAATCACAAATTTATCGAGATATGGCTTGCAGACTCTATTCATCAAATCCATAAACACTGCTGGCGCGTTTGTCAACCCAAACGGCATAACCAGGAACTCGTAATGTCCATATCGAGTTCTGAAGGCAGTCTTTGGAATGCTCTCTTCTTGAATTCTCAACTGGTGATAACCTGATCGAAGATCGATCTTAGAGTAGAAACTCGAACCTTGTAGTTGATCGAACAGGTCATCAATCCTTGGTAAAGGATACCGATTCTTAATGGTCAACTTATTCAGCTCGCGGTAGTCGATACACATGCGGAAACTACCGTCCTTCTTCTTGACAAACAAAACTGGAGCTCCCCAAGGCGAGAAGCTTGGTCTGATAAATCCCTTGTCCAATAGCTCCTGAAGTTGCGTCGACAACTCCTGCATTTCTGAAGGTGCAAGTCGATAGGGTGCCTTAGCTACAGGCGCGACGCCTGGAACTAAGTCGATATGGAATTCAACTTGTCGATGCGGTGGCAATCCTGGCAAGTCTTCGGGGAAGACTTCAGGATATTCCCTCACGACTGGGATATCTTCCAACTTTGGCTCAGCGACTTCCTTGTCCACAATGTGTGCCAAGAAGGCAACACATCCTTTCTACAAACATTTTCAAGATTTCAAACAACTGATGATCCTTAGAGGCGTATCGTGCTTCTCTCCATGCACTACAATTGTTTCTCCATTCTCCATCGGAATGCGAATGACCTTCTCGGGACATACGATCTCTGCTCAGTTGCTTGAAAACCAATCCATCCCAACTACCACGTCAAAGCTTCCCAACTCGACGGGCAGAAGATCAAGCGAAAACTCATGCTCCCCAAGCTCTATTAATCAACCTCTAATTACTTCATTTGCTTCTACTAGCTTTCCATTAGCTAGTTCTATTGAATACGGAATGTCTAGCTTACTAGCTACCAACCCAAGTATATTCTTAAATTCCAGCGATAAAAAAACTATAATCAGCACCAGTATCAAACAGTACAGATGCAAAGCGTTGGTTGATAGGGAATGTACCAGTGACTACGTTCGGATCCTGGCGAGCTTCCCTAGCTCCGATGTTGAAAACCCTTCCTTGAGCTCGATTGAGCTTTAGGCATTCTCTCTTAAAGTGCCCCACATCTCCACAGTTAAAACACCCTGGTCCCTGACCATTACCATTTCCGTTACCACCTTGATTGTTGTTTGCTCCACGGTTCCCACTACCCGCTTAATTCCCAAAATTACCATGATTACCATTACCGCCATTTCCTGCTTGAGGGCGGTTTCCATACCCATTTCCTCCACGGTTATTGTTTCCATTACCAAAACCTCTCTGGCCACCAAGACCAGTACCAACCCAGCACGTCTCATTCGAATGGACAACTTTTCCACAAGACTCGCATCTCCCAGCTCGGCATCGTCCATTGTGATGCAACTGACACGCATCGCATTTAGGCAAGGTGCCCATAAACCCTTTTCCTTTGTTTTCAGCACCAGTCTTGACTTCGGCTGGTGGGTTCACATCCTTCTTCTTGCTTGCACTTCTGGTGCCTTTCTTGAAATTTGAGAACTTCCTTTTGTTCTCACCGGATGACTCAACGTGAGTTTCCTTTTTCTTCTAGTCAGAGGTCGAGAACTTGTTCAACCTGATCACTTCTTCAGTTAATGCCACACTTAGATCAATCGCCTCAGTGATTGTGGCAGGCTTCGACGTTGTCACCATACTCATGATTTGGGGTGCCTATCCCCAAATAAAATGCTCAATGCGCTTGAATTTCGGATCAACCATGTATGGCACGACGCGAGACAAGTCGTGAAATCTCTGCACATATTCAGCAATCTTCGAACTATCCATCTTGAGGTTCCAGAACTCAGTTTCCAACTTTTGAATTTCGGCTCTTGAGCAGTACTTCTTTCGCATGAGTTCCTTCATTTCATCCCATGTCATGGCATAAGCAGCCTCTTCTCCCAAGGTCTGAACTTGGAGATTCCACTAGGATAACGCTCCGTCTAAGAATAATCCAGAGATGTAGGTGACCTGGTGCTCCGGTGCACACTTGCTCATTCTTATCATAGAATCAGTCTTCTCCGTCCATCTTACAAAAGCTACAGCACCCCCGGTGTCGTCGAAATTCAGAGGCTTACAGTCTAGAAATTGCTTATAGGTACAGCCTGTACAAGCAACATCATTCACATAATGTATTAGCGATTGCACATGGAATGTCCAAATGTAACGTAATGTGTCCTTAGTGACTTAAACATTACCAAGAGGTGGTTGACTTCCCGAGGTACCTCCGCTATGCTCAGAGCGTAAGGCCTCATGTTGTGCTATCGCTCGTGAAATCCGTTCTTGTAACTCGGCCTCAGTTGTGGGCAGTGTGTTATCTCTTCGAGGAGGCATCTTCTAAAGAAGATAGTATAGGTCAGCTCTTATGTATATAAGTATGTAGTACGTGTATGTAATAACATTTATCAACGCAAGTAAACACATAACATAAACAAGTAATTCAACAACGTATGTAATGAGAATGTTGGGATTGAGCCTTGTATAAATCATCGACCACAAATACAGTTTTACATGTTCTACAATGTACCATACATCAAAAGGGACTACAGGGTCACATCACCCTTGTCCAAATCGTCTATCTAACTACAATAGTCATAAAATCAAAAGAAAAGTGGTCTTTAAAAGGCTGTGCAAACTGGGCTCAATAGCTGCACTCTCACCAAAAGTATGCTACCTGCATAAACCAAAAACTGCTATGCTGATGGTGGAGGAGGAGGAGGTGGAGGAACGAATAGCAAATTGAGCACATGCGCTAGCTCTTCCTCGAGGGCATGAACACGATGCAACAGATAGCTAATTTGCTACTCCATAGTAAGAAAACGAATATCAAAATCTGGGTATGGCAGAAGAGGAGCGTGTGGAGTCGCGAATGGTGACTGACAAGTGCAAGGTGGAGGACGCGGAATCTTCTCAAGATCCATGACTCTGCGACATAACATCTCCTGCTGGAGTAACTCATCCCTCGTGTACCCAGTGTAATGGAAGGGATTGTATGGATCAGAAATATGCATCGTGTTGGGCGGAAACCAAATAAGTGGCTCGCCCGATGGTGCAGAAGCAAAAGGTGCAGTATGTGTAAACTGTGGCATGAAAGGAAAGGCTGCTGACATAGGTGGGACATGACCAGATGGCTGGATAGATGGTCCTTCCCCTGGATGGGGTGGAGGGTATCCTGTAGGAACGTGACCGGTAAATCAGTGCGGTGTATGTCAGACACATGTGGGTGAAACAGGGCGATATCAACAGGTGCATGTGCAGGTGCAGGTAGGGGAGTAACAGGCTCAACGAAAGGAGGTAGGTCATCATCATCTATCCACCCATTGCGGGTGAATGCATAGCGGGGATCTATATGGTCAGCAAAAGGAGCATGGTCTGCGGGTGCAGGTAGAGGGTCAGGTAAAGGTGGTGCAACAACTGGTATGTCAACCGGGTCATGCTCAGGTGGAGGATCATGAGCAGGTATAGGCTCGGGTGCAATCAAAGGCTCAGGGTCGGCTGGTGCTAACTCAAGATTAGCGGGTATCGGCTCGAGATCAGCGGGTATATCAAAAAGCTGATCATCGGGGACGAAGCCAACCTCATGCTCAGGATCAATGTCAGGATCAAACTCATCATCAAACTTGAAGTCCTGTGGAGGAACAGGTGTGGCAGACATAACTGTGTCGGAATCAGAATCGGTGGGATAACGCTGTAATCCCAGTGCGTGTAGAGTAGTAGATGACACAGACTTGAATGAATCAGGACTAGAATGGTCAGACGAAATCTCAATGATTGGAATCTTAATAAGCGGAACAGCAATGACATCATCGACTGGAGCTCCATCACCAGGGGCACCCTCTGGGAGGCCCTCAATAAAAAGATCGACGTCATCGTCAGACATGGCATCAAGAGGCAGATCCTCGAGAGGAAATGCAGCAAGAGGAAGAGGGCCGGGGATCAGAACAAGAAATAGATCCTCTCCAGGAAGACCATCAGCTAGCGGTATATCATCGCCAAAATCTGGTAAAGCAAACGGCTTGAAATCATCATCATCGCTACTATCAGTGTCAGAAGTGAAAACCTCAGGGTCCGGGACAATCTCATCATTCGATACTATGGCCATAGGGTCTACGGTATCTGATAGCTCACTCTCTGATGAGGACATGGTGTCTGTAATCAAAACGACCACAATATATGCACATATATCAACAATCATCAAATAAGGAGGTAAGTAGTAACAAAGTAAGCATGTATGCATCCTAGTCTTCCCAGACTATCCCACCCAGCCTCTCAGACTGAACTACCTGGTCTCTCAGACTAAACTCCCCAGTCTCTCAGACTGTCCCAACTAGTCTCTCAGACTACCCAGCCTCTCAGGCTGAACTACCCAGTCTCTCAGACTGCCCCAGCTAGTCTCTCAGACTAACTCCCCAGTCTCTCAGACTGAACTACCTGGTCTCTCAGACTAAACTCCCCAGTCTCTCAGACTGTCCCAACTAGTCTCTCAGACTACCCAACCTCTCAGGCCGAACTACCCATGTCGCAACCCCCGATCCCTTTTCTGTCCCGGGAACGGGCGGACGCGAGCTCAGAATTTTGGTGGTATCAGGTTTCGTTTAATTTGGCAGCGGAAATTACATCAGGACCGTAGTTAGGAAATGTTTATCAGAGTAAAACCACCATATTTGATATTAATAATTACATGGGCAAAACCCAAGTTTCTTATTACAATACATTTATAGGGACAAACCCTATTTTATTGAATTTGAAACATAGTTTATTAGGTAACTTTTATAGCCACATTTTTCCCAACCCTTCAGTGCTCTCCAGCTGACTTTTCACTAATTGGCTGTCACATTTTGTTACCTGTAACGCGTTTTAAAAACATTTGTCAGTCGGAAATACTGTTGAGTGAATCCCAGTTTAATCAAGAAACATTTTATCAATTAAGACAGTATTGAGAGCGATCACATTGTTTATTTCTACACAATTACTCATTCAGTATTTGCCACTCGACCGGATCTATGGCTATGGTTAAGTTACACATTGGCTAACTCGTTGTCCAATTGTAACGCACTGTCGTATTGACTTACTACTCGCAAGTCTTTAAATTTTGTATACAAAACCCCAATATACTGGCAGTAATTGAAGAACTACAAAGACTCAATCACCGCTTAATCACATTGTAAAACAATTAAGGTTTTGTAAAACATTCCAAAAAGGTTAACAAAAAGAGGATAAACTCACATTGTTATCTTAGACTTCGCGTAAGGGTTTCCTGGATATAATCTATAATTTATACAAATGTACATTGGTTAGTATCATAACCCTTTGAAAATATTAATGATACCCTCCCCGAGATGGTATTCCAACAACTACGTCGGGCAGAACCACGACAGTTGTTACGGAATCCTAAATCAACCGGGCAGCGTAACTATTATGAAACTGAGGTTATAATACTTACAACGGAGCAGAACCTCGCTAATTAGGGGTATAATACCCGTGTATTACAAGCCTACTACAGAAATTGTGATTGAGAATGAAAGGAATGAGCGACGGAAAGTGAAATCCCGTTGCTTTCTTATATAGTGCTGAAATCTGGTCTCTACGCGGCCCGCGTAAAGAACAGACAAGGGTTACGCGGCCCGTGTCAACCCTGATCAACTGACTAGCTTGTCCCGGTCATGATCTAGACCCGCCACGATGTCAACACGTGTCAGCTCAGGGTGTCTCCGCGTTGTTGATCTCTCGCGGCCCGCGTTAACTTAAACGGGGTCTTACGCGGCCCGTTTGAACTAAAGAAACTCAAAGGAATCCGGTATCCACCTTAATACCGTAATTTATTTCTGTCGCAACCCCCGATCCCTTTTCTGTCCCGGGAACGGGAGGACGCGAGCTCAGAATTTTGGTGGTATCAGGTTTCGTTTAATTTGGCAGCGGAAATTACATCAGGACAGTAGTTAGGAAATGTTTATCAGAGTAAAACCACCATATTTGATATTAATAATTACATGGGCAAAACCCAAGTTTCTTATTACAATACATTTATAGGGACAAACCCTATTTTACTGAATTTAAAACATCGTTTATTAGGTAACTTTTATAGCCACATTTTTCCCAAGCCTTCAGTGCTCTCCAGCTGACTTTTCACTAATTGGCTGTCACATTTTGTTACCTGTAATGCTTTTTAAAAACATTTGTCAGTCGGAAATACTGGTGAGTGAATCCCAGTTTAATCAAGAAACATTTTATCAATTAAAACAGTATTGAGAGCGATCACATTGTTTATTTCTACACAATTACTCATTCAGTATTTGCCACTCGACCGGATCTATGGCTATGGTCAAGTTACACATTGGCTAACTCGTTGTCCAATTGTAACGCACTATCGTATTGACTTACTACTCGCAAGTCTTTAAATTTTGTATACAAAACCCCAATATACTGGCAGTAATTGAAGAACTACAAAGACTCAATCACCGCTTAATCACATTGTAAAACAATTAAGGTTTTGTAAAACATTCCAAAAAGGTTAACAAAAAGAGGATAAACTCACATTGCTATCTTAGACTTCGCGTAAGGGTTTCTTGGATATAATCTATAATTTATACAAATGTACATTGGTTAGTATCATAACCCTTTGAAAATATTAATGATACCCTCCCCGAGACGGTATTCCAACAACTACGTCGGGCAGAACCACGACAGTTGTTACGGAATCCTAAATCAATCGGGTAGCGTAACTATTATGAAACTGGGGTTATAATACTTACAACGGAGCAGAACCTCGCTAATTAGGGGTATAATACCCGCGTATTACAAGCCTACTACAGAAATTGTGATTGAGAATGAAAGGAATGAGCGACGGAAAACGAAAACCTGTTGCTTTCTTATATAGTGCTGAAATCTGGTCTCCACGCAGCCCGCGTAAAGAACAGACAAGGGTTACACGGCCCGCCTCAACCCTGGTCACTGACTAGCTTGTCCCGGTCATAATCTAGACCTGCCACGATGTCGACACGTGTCAGCTCAGGGTATCTCCGCGTTATTGATCTCTCGTGGCCCGCGTTAACTTAAACGGGGTCTTACGCGGCCCGTTTGAACTAAAGAAACTTAAAGGAATCCGGTATCCACCTTAATACCGCCCGCGTAAGGGGTGGGTCTACGCGGCCCGCCTCAACTTAATAATCAGATTTTATATTTTATTTTATATGTTATAACATATTTCGGGCTCGGTTTTTACATACGGGGTGTATATAAAGACATATTGGGACAATTTAAGATATACTAGGGCGTCAGAAATATTATGAGGGTGTTGGTTTTACTGAGGGTTGTTACAACCCAGTCTCTCAGACTGCCCCAGCTAGTCTCTCAGACTAACTCCCCAGTCTCTCAAACGGAATTATAAACGAATTCTTTGAAATGTATTTTGTGTCTTTTATTTGTAAAAATGTTTGTTTCCTGGATCTAGACATTTCGTGTATGCAATGAAAATATGTTTGCGCAAACATTTTCGTGAGAGCCCTACTGATCGTAGTCTAGACTCGAGAAAGAATCCTAGTTCGCTACGATCGAAGCTCTGATACCAAGCTGTCACACCCTGGCTTTTGCGGAAGCGTGGTTATTGGTGTGACTTCTTAATACCATAGCATAACAACGCTATATGATAAAACCATAAGATGTTCATCCATTAATTAAGTTTGAAAACAACATAACATACTTGTCTGAAACGTTGACATCTAATTCAAGTTACCAACCACAACATGTTTTAAATGAGTTCATGAAGACTCAACAAAAGACCTTAATTAAAACCGAGTTTAGAAACATGTATCCCGTCCAGGAATAAGATACATCTCCTAAACCCTACGACCACGGATGACATCTTTTATTCATGACGCAGCTTGAAAACTTGCAACACCTGCCAGATCCACTTAGTTCCCTGAAATACATGTAATTTGAAAACATCAACAAAAGTTGAGCGAGTTCATGCGTTTTATATATGAATAAACCTTTAAAGTATGTCTGTATGTATGTATGTAAGTAAATCCCGGTATGAAAGCAAACAAGGAAAAGATCACCAATGGTTTGCAAGGCCACTGATATGTGTGACGGTGTAGGAAGACTCAAGCCTAGCAAATTTGTACCGGGCTTCCGGCTGGAAGACATAGTCACCCTATGGGCCACCCTGGTCCTCATGGGTGTGGGCTCGCTACACCCAAATAGATCTATCACTCATGCCCCTCGGTCCTTATACGAGGATTAATGGTCTCAAGTATCCGCCTACCCATTCACATGATCTATGGTTCTTTCCTAGGCTAATCATACCAATTGTATTTGTATGTAATCCTTTTGTAACATGTATTTCACCCCCGAAGTAAATAAGCAAAACAGTTTAAAGAAAAGGGGGACATGAAATCACAGTTTTGCGTCTTCTGTACTCGTGACTCAAATCTCCTCAGCAAACACGACTCCCTACAATGTACTAGGGTCTATTAGACGAACGGGCCATGCCTTGCCTTCGTATTTACGTTTTTGAGTTGCGTTTTAGTTAATATTATCCCAAGTTATAGCTTCTTGTTAAAATAATATATATCTTAACTTTAATTATATTTAATTTTGGAATAATTGTTAACCCATATTTTTGTAACAATACTTCTCAAGTATGTATTTTTCGTATTTCCTTCCCAAGGATGGGGGGGGGGTATCTTATACATGTATCTTCGTATTCTTGTATTTGTAGTCTCAAAATAATATATTTCCAAGTCTCACTTTAGAAAATATATATATAAACTCATTTTGTCCAAAAATAATGTATTTCAAGAAAATATATATTTTTTTCTCAAAAATCATATATTTTCTAAATATTCTTAAGAAAATATATTTTTACATCTCAAAATAATATTTTTCTTCTTGTCGAAAATATGATGTATTTTGTAATAATAATGAAAATCATATTTTCATTTCTTTCGTATCCAAAAATAATATTTACCAAAAATATATTTGTAACGGTATTTTCCGGAATATTTTGTAAGTACGTTCTTGTTCGGTTTACCAATATTATGTGTATAACTTATATATTTATTCCTTGTGATTTTTGGTAATGTTTTGGATTGTAATTTCTTGGTATTTTGTCAAGTTATATTATTTTAACCCTAAAATAATATAACTACTACACAAGGTATACAAATAATCACACACAACGTGTCTTTAATCTAAATATATATTCTAAATACATATTTATCCATTTTTATTTATAAAAACCAACCTCCAATACTTGTATTTTTGTAACAAAATCTATGGCAAAGTTTATATTAAAAATCATAGTTAAAACACACTTGTAAATATTAGTTTAGAAAATATTTTTTTAAGTGTTTGTATTTTTAGAACAATTTTGCCATAGTTTCCCCTAAAAATGGAGGTGTCCATGCTATCAAAGCATATCATTTACTTTTCAAAAATCATCATAAGCAATCAACAATCAATCTACACTTACCAAGTGCTAAAACAAAGCTATCTACATAATAATCATGAACTTGAACTTTCATAAAAACTTGTAGTAACTTGGTAGTGTGTTTAGTAGACTTAGTTACCCTTTAAAGTGTGTTTATTTCTTTAAAAATTTCATTCCTAAAGAATTTAGGTGTTTACAACTTACTAGATGATTTTTCCAAAAATCATTCTTTTGAATTTTTCTTGTAAACAAAGTGTTCTTATACTTGTTTCACCACTAGAAACATGGTTAGTTTCTTTAAAAACAATGTTCTTGTAAATCTTGTGGTTTAACTTGGTTTCTTTGGAATACTATCTTTGAAATCATTCAAGTTTTTGTGTAGTAACATATTACATGTTCCATCATTCATAAAATCATGTTTATTTTTCAAGTTCATGAAAACATAAAGTATGCTGATCTTGGTCTTTCACAAGATCATCACCTTAACTTACTAGATCAAGTGTTTAATCACAATCTAGTAGGTTTCCTTATGATGTCTAACATCACTAACACAAATCATCAATCATCAAGAAGCATATCATCACTAATCAACAAGTATTCATATGTTATTAAGCTTATGTTAGAGATTTATGATTATGTTTCTTTAGTGTTCATCAAGATCAACATTATTCAGCATCTATTAACCATCAAAATATGAAGTATCAAGAGATCGTAAGGGCCTTACTACTAGCACAAGGCTAGGGAAGAACACTTGATGTTGATGATGACAAATGTGGAGGATAACAGCAATCGTGAGAGGTCCTTCAAGATCCAAGACCACCAAACCTTCTTATATGGTTCCTTACACCTTTGTAAGTATATGGATTGAATGGAAGTGAGATGATGATGGTGGGGTGGTGGGTGCTTGTTCTCGGCCGAATGGAGGGGAGAAGGGAGGAGGAGGTGAGTTGTGGTGAAGTGTGTGTGAGAATGATCCACCAAGTTCCTCTTATAACCAACTAATTTTATTATCCATTGTGTATTATGTCTTGTAAGTACACAACATGATCTAAATAAATCTTCACAAATCCAAGCAAGATCAAGAGAAATCTTGTAAGATTTTGGAGGTGGGGCAACATAAGTGACCGTCCACTTAGGGGGGGGGGGTATTTAGTTGATGTTTAATGGTAAGTTAGATTGTATAGTTAGGATTCTAAGTGTATTAGTTAGTGCTCATGTGTATTAGATGTTATATAGTGTGTTTGGGTGTTCGGGGATCATATCTAGCTTAGAAACACTAAAACAATGTTTCTAGTAAAATTTCGGTGTTTTGGGTAGTGTCTGGTTGTTTGGTTAGATAATGGTTCGTTAAAGTGTCAAACTATTCCGTTTAGTGATCTTTAAGAACCCTTCTGTGACACTTTTAATTCCCGACACTTAGGAAAGCATTCAGGACCATTTAGCCATATTTTTGCATGTTACTAGCTTGTTAAAATGCTGAATTTTGCTGAAATATGCTGAATTCAGCACTTTAAGTGGGTTTTAGGCACTTTCCGGCACTTAAACTAACACCTAGTGAGGCAGTTTTGTGATCCTTACTTTCCTACACACTATACTAGTGTGAAACTTAGTCTCTAGCCCACAGGGTCTCAAAACACTGTTTGTCTATGTACTGACATCGTCAGCATTTTTCTGAGTTATCCGCTAACTGTGCTAGCTGTGCTTTGTGCATCGTTTATGTCACTAAAGTTTGTATGTAAAAATGCTGTGACATTATGCAATATGTGATGCACATGTAAGTATGATACAGTAATCAGAAAGCAGTCAAGTATAATCCAGCATAGTCATTAAGCACTAATCAATATTAATTAATTGTATGGATACCTGTATTTTTGACAGTTGTCACAAGAGCAGATTAAATAAACTATTTTCAAACGATCAATCGCTCATCTTCTTTTCTCTAAATATGGCCAGCTTTCAATCCTGGAATAATGCTTTTAATATTGGTTCTATGTCTAAACCTCCGACTCTGGTCAGAGAGGAATACCCCCAATGGAAAATCAGGATGGTCAATTTCCTCAATGGTCATAACCGAGCTCTGTTTCAATCCATTGAAAGGGGTCCACATATACCAATGACTGAAATACCAGCTATTCCAGCAACTGACCAATCACCAGGAATCCCTGCCTCCCGTGCTTCCAAAAGTGAAATAAACTGTAGCGCGAATGATAAGGATCTGGTGGCTGGGGATGAAAGGGCAAAGTTACTCTTAATAAGGCCATCCCCAATGACATATTTTCACAAGTTGATGCATGTGCATCAGCTAAGGAAATATGAGATCAGTTGGAAAATCTTTGTGAAGGAGGAGAAATGATGAGAAGAAACAAGAGAACAAACAATGTTTCCTCATATGAGAGGTTTAAAAGTTTACTCAATGAAAGATTAAATGATACATATCAAAGATTTACAAAACTTTTAAACGAGCTAAAGAAATTTGGTATAACAAAGTCAAATGATGAAAGAAACATAAAATTTCTTGATGCTTTACCTAGAGAATGGAGAAGTCTAACCATGACTTTGTCCTCAACCTTAGAACTAGGAAACATGAGTCTTCATGACTTATACAGCATCTTGATCCCCAGAGAGGAAAAAATATTTGAAGAAACCATTCAAAGAGGGGGATCTTTAGCTCTTATCTCAAACTCCCAAAGAACAACACCTACCAATGATCCACAACCATCAAACAACTAAAGTTTTGAAATTTCTGATACTTCATCAGATTTTTCAGCTTTTGCTGAAGCAATAGCACTGCTCACCAAGACATTTGAGCAGAGGTTGAGGGGAGGAGGCCAGAGATACCAGAGAAGTGACAGAGGGAGGATGGATGGAAGATCTAAGGAAGAGAGTAGATCTAAGGATAAGGGGAAGGCTGAGGTTGTGTGTTACAAGTGCAAGCAAAGAGGTCATCATGCATCAGAATGCAAAACCAAAAAGCTAAAAGATGTTTCTTATTATGAGAAGAAGCTGGAAGAAGCTAAGAAGCAGCAGCAGAAAGTCAGCTTAATTGCAGGGACAGATACATGGCTATCTGATGATTTTTCTAATGAAGAAGAAGAAGAAATGGCCAATTTCTGCCTCATGGCACTTTCTGATGACATACCAGAAACTTCAGGACAACATGTAAATTTAGACAATCTTGATCTTGAACACAAGCTAAATGAGCTCATGTCAGATTTTCTAAATCTGCAAGATAAACATCAATCAGATAGTAAAAAATCTGATGAGTTGCAAAGGACCATGAACAAAATCATTCTTGAAAACCAATTACTAATAGAAGAAAGTTTAGATCAAAGAGCTAAAATTGAGTTCTATGAAAATGAAAGAAAAGATCTTTACAAGAAAATCAATGATAAAGAAATTAATGTAAAAAATTTCAACAAGCCAAAGAATTCATAAACTTCATTGAGTCCACACCAAAGAACAAAGGAGAGGGTTTAGGATATGTAAAAACAAGAGAAAGTAAACCCATTTTCTTTGTAAAAGCAACTCACCATATTTCTGATAAATTTTCATCAGAATCTGATTCCGAATCTTGCAAATCAACCTGTTCTGAATACTCTTTTGATAAACCTAACTTTAAACCAAAAAGAAGTGAATGCAAACAAGAATCTTTAAAGACTCCAGAAGCAGTTCACTCATCTTTTCAAGATTATCCACTCATTTCATCACAAGAAATAATATCAGAAAATTCTAATAAATCTTGTATGTGTGTTGACATAATGAAGCTTGTTCAACACCATCTCCAAAAGAAAAATATAAAATCTGTTTATGGCTCAGCATATAACAAAATTTCAGATGAAAGACCAACAAGAGAAAATAATTTGTTTAAAATCTCATCAGAAAGAGTACCCCAAGCAAGCCTGGGTACCAAAAACCCTCTAATCATTCCATTTCAGGACCATCATGTGCAGCAGATCTTGTACTGCGATTCAGGAAGCTCCAAGCACATGACTGGGGATAGGAGCTTACTCAACAACTTTGTTTCAAAGCTGGGTAAAATGGTAAATTTTGGAAATGGAGTGAAAGGAAGGATCATGGGATATGGATGCATAAGGTATGGATGTTTGACCATAGAGAAAGTAGCCTATGTTGAAGGTTTAAGGTACAATCTGCTAAATCTTGGTCAATTCTGTGATAAAGGTCTTTCAAATAACCTTATTACCAGAAAAACGCTTAACAACTTAACTCAATGATAATCAAAAGAAAAGGATTGTATATCTGATAAAGCACCATAAAATCTGATAAATTATCAGAAAATCTGATGTATTATCAGAAAATCTGATATATTATCAGAATATATGATAAATCATCAGAAATTTTGGTACCTCATCAGAAAACATTTTGAAAAATCAGAATCATCGAATGATTATTAGAACAAGTTCATACATGTCATCATCTTTATCTATATCTCATATCGGCAAATTCATAATCTGTAGTGTGTATGTTTTAGTTTTCTTTATTTTTTTCTTCTACATTATTATTTTTTCTTGTGTTGAAAACGTCATATGGCAGAAGATTTTCTGGGAACTCGTTAGTGGGTGTAAAGCTTTTTCTCTCCTTCATTAAATACACCGAAGTGACAATGGTAGGTAATCATGATAGATAATCTGAAAATGGCCGCCTAAATCATTTAATGCAGAGAGTTTTATCTGAGTTATTCTTTATGCCACCTGATAGAAATTTAATAACAAAGATTGTGATGAACAAAATCTATAAGTAGGTAGATGCCATTTATGGCAAACTTTAAGTTTACTATATATGTTCACCACATTAAGCAAAGTCTGTTACCATCACATAAGGAATCACCAGAAAACTTCTTCATCTTCTTCTACATACACTCACATCTTTGCTCACTCACAAAAATGCTTACCATAAAAGCTGATCGTTTCCCACTTCCTCACCATCCATACCACAACCTTAAACTTAGAACCAACCTTGAGGGTCCTCACTGGGAAGGATGCCAAACAGTGGTGAATCTGCTTATGGGAAGTAACTTGAAATATGCCCTCACAGCAAATATAATAGTCTTCCCGGGAATTCTTCAAATGTTCTGGAAAAATGCAACTTTGTCAGACTGTGAGGATATGGGACAGATATTTATTGAAAGTGTTGTGCTCAACCAAAGGGTTCGAGTAACTGAAGGCATCATCAGAACGGTTCTACAACTCAATGATGAAAGTGATGTTCTGATGTTCAAAAGGACTGAGATTGAAGAAACCTTGCAGCAGATGGGGTACAAACCTATAAACGCACCCCAGGCAGTCAACAAAAATGGCTTCATCAAGCCATGGCAATTTCTGATCACACAAATGGGTGCATGCTTCTCAAAGAAGGTCATTAATCATCATGAAGCATCCCATAGGTTGTTGGAAGCTGTTCGAGCACTCATATTAAACATTCCTTACAACTTCTCTTATTATTTAATGAAAGATTTTGCAAGTAATATGTGGTCTTGCAGGACATTTTTGATTTATCCTCGTTTTCTAATGAGGATAATCACAAGCCAGCTAGGCTTTGGAGGAGTTCCTGCAGGTTATCTCAGAGCTGAGATGAGACTCCAACATAACATGAATATCAGTCTGCTCAGACCTACTGATCAGAATTCTAGTTTGATGACTGATCTTTGGGTACTCCTTGAGATGGAGCATGGAGAAGGGGTAGATATTGATTATGTTTTTGTTTGTTTAAACCTAGTTTGTGTAGATATTTTGCATGTTAATGTGTTTATATTATGTGTTTCCTATATTACTTTGTTGTCTAGCTCATGGTTTGGGAAAAAGAAAAATGGGTAAAGAAAAATGAGAATACATGGTCATCAGAAAACAAAAGCATTTGACACAAATTCTGTGTTTCTGATGACATGAGATAAAATCTGGTAATACGAACTCAAAATGCATATCTAAATTTTTTTTTTCTGGTAAAACTTCTAAATAATAAAAAGTTTTAAGAAAATATCAGAAAAAGCCAAAGAGACTTGGATGCCACCAATTTTTCTGGTTCACCCCAACATTCCCCACTTATCCGACTGTTGCTGAGCAGTTTTTGGAGAAAATCACATGTAAGTCTTCTGATCTTATCTCATTCCCTCTCATCTAAAAAAAAAAATTCAAGTACACCTCTAAATCAATCAAAAGAGAAACTTCAAAATCTGTTGAAGAGGGTCACAAGTTTAGGGGAAAAGCACAACCAAGAAATTCTGTTGAAAATTGTTGACTTCTGTTGACCACATCTAAAAGGTCAACAAAAGTCAGAACACAAAAAAACAATACATATTTTTAACAGAATTTATGTTGAATTTCTGATGATATCATCAGAATGGGACTTTGACTTACAAGAAAGAGAGGATGCAGATGAAGAAAGATGATTGGACCTCTTTACAAAATGGGGTCCACAAAGATGAAAAGGTGTCATATAGCCGATAGCTTTCTCCAATCAAGATTCAGTTTAACATTTCGATGAAGGAATGATTGAAGAAACTACAAATTGAAAGAACAAGTTGAAAGGGCATAACCACGATTACATGATCAACCATCATTAATGTTTTGATACCCACGATCCAACGGTTACATTCTGAACCAAAACTCACATCACACGATCTAACGGTAATAAAGACAATTAATGATCTGTTTAAACGCCATTACATGGCACGTTCCATATCCCCTCAACTCCATAAACCCACAATTCTCTGCTAAAACCCTCACTATATAACTCACGCTTAGCGGAAATTCAAAAATCACACACCTTATTCACAAAAACTTCAAACCGAAACATCCCATGTTCCTCACTCAAAATCCAAAAATCCCTAAATTCCAAACCCTAATTCACAAAATTCAACAATGGCAGAAATGAACCTCAACATCCCAATTGTTCAACATGAAGTACCTATTGTTGAAGATACAAAATTTCTACCAATGTAAGAAAATAATATGCTGATGAATACAGAGCATTCGGAGTATGATGTAAGATGTCAACTTCTGGTAGAATATCCCATGAAATGTCCAATCTCGGGAGCGCTAACAAAAGGAAGAGAAGTACCAGAAAAGCTACTACAGCAATTTGTTCACACTTTTGATGAAGTTGAAGAAAATCAGGTCTCTGCTCATGTATGGGGAAATGTTTTTGTAACATTAACCCCTGTAAGGGTAAGCGAATGGCTTGAACTACCTATTCTTGATAATTACATTAAAGCACCCAGCAGAGAAGAATTAATAAGCTTAATCATTGAGCTTGGTTACAAGAAAAAGGATATCAACAAAATTGGAGCAATTAGAAGAAATGAAATGTCAGCTATCTGGCAAGTGATGATGGAAGTGCTAAACAAATGTCTCACCTCAAAGATAGGAGGAACTGATCAAGTCAGTCAAGCTATTCTGACAATCATGTATGGACTCATAACTGGGTTCAACATTGATTATGGGTCAGAAATTTTTAACCTACTCAAAAGGTCAATCATCACCAGAAATGGAAGAATAACCTCACATCTGCCATATCCAAGGTTAATCTCTATTTTTATTTCTGAAACATTTGCTGCAAGGAACATAGAAATTCCAATTTTGGAAGATATTTGGAGTTCAAATACCATGAAGGCCTGGAGTTCCAATCATGGATGGGAATCTGACAAAGATATCCCTGAGTTACCAGAAAGCATGCTATGCCTCATTGCACCAGACTCACAATACAGAATACAACATGAAGAACTTCTGACCAAATCAGATTCTCCAACAGAGGAGGCCAGTAAAGAAGTTGTTAACTGTTCTTCATCACCAGAAGAAGAAGAAGTTGAGAAGTCCTGGTCATCAGGAACAGAGGCTGCAGGAGGAGAAGGAATTCTGGGGATAACTAACTCACCAGAAAACAAGACAGAACATGCTGACAGTCAACAAATTCATGAAGGAGGAATTCATCATGATTTTGATATTCATCAAAGGGAAGTACATGAACACTATGCAGAATCACACATTGCTGGAGGAATTCATGAAGATGCCGAAGAACAACATTATGAAGAAACTCACTTTGATGGTGCTGCAATTGAAGCCACTGAAATTATACGTCATGATGAATCTCAGATTGCTGGTACATCTCTTTCAAAAACTGTTTTAGTTGATACTGACTCAAAAGAAACAAAATCAGAAAGTTCAATTCATGTTTCTTACAAGTTAGAACATAAAAGGATTGATGTTGATGAAGAGGTTACTAGTTCCATTAATCTCAACTCTGAATCAGAAAATGAGGAAGAGGATGAGATCCAAACAGATAGAGATCAGGAAACTGATCAAGGAAATCTGGCAAAAGGTAATCTGTTTACCTTAAAAACTTATGGAGAATCAAATATTGATATGATTCAAGGACATAAGGAAATCCAGGATGAGAATATGTTACTCACCACTGGTGGAGATGATTCTGGTACACTTAAGGTTGCACCAAAATCTGGAAAGCCAAAAGTGACCCTATCATTTCCAAAACAGCAGCAAATGTGTTTACATCTGGAATGTTAGCAGGAATATTTGTTGTTCCAAATATCCCTGAAACACCCATGAACCAAGAAAATCTGGAAACTGTGCTAGAAAATGTGTACAAAGCCTGCAAAAGAAATCCATCAGAAGAAAAACTTGATATGTTGCTGTCAGAAATACAAGGTCAAAGGGCTGATATGAAGACTTTGTTAGAATCAGTGAAGGTGATAAAGAAACAAAATGAAGAAAACACTGAGGCACTAAAGTCTCTTCAAAAGATGAAAGAAAAAGCACCAGAATCCAAAATCTCTGCATCAGAAATACAGATAATTCTCACAGAAATTGAAAAGATCAAGACACAAGTTGCAAATGCTGTGGAATCAAGGCAGTCAAGCAGTGCAAACAGAGTTTTGGAGGAAGTTACCATACTAAGGGCAAGCAATAACAGTATCACAGATGCCCTTGAGAAGCTGTCAAAAGAATGGGCTGCAATACAGATGAAAGCTCAAACTGAATTCACCAAAGTTCAAAAAAACATAGCCTGCAACTCAAAACAGGTAAGAGAGGTGCAACAACTAATGGAGAAGATGCAATTCAACATTGCAAGATTGGCTAAAGTGGATCACAAAGAACTCATGAAAGAAATTCCTACTGAAAGTTCACACCAAGAAGCTCCAAAATCAACCCAACAGCAATCATCAGCTACACCAATCACCAAAGCTGGAACCATACTAATGGGTCCACCTCCAAATGTCTCAAGAGATGAAATGCTGAAAAGGTTAGCAACTTCAAAACCTCAAGTTGTTAAAAATTTGAAACTTTTAACTTCTCAAACTGTCCCAAAACCAACAATGTCTGATGACTCTGCCATGAGTAAACTCATGAATCTGCAATCAATGAATGAATGGGAACAAGAAGGTGATTCAAGAAAACCAAACATTGTTAAAAGAAAAATCTCTGAAACTCAGTCTTTCTTGGTTAAAGAGATTCACAGGGATGTAATGATATTCCCTGAGTACAATCTGGTGAAATATTATTTAACAAAAGAAGATGTACCACCAAGACCACTGACTCCTATCAGACTGGCTTTAAGAGATGAAAGGATAAAAAGAGATTCAGGTAGCATTCACTCCAAGAATGAGAATCCAGTAAAGTGAGTTTTAAAAGTGGATGAAGTGAAAGTTGCAACCGATGATGTTGGAGGAACTCGTGTGCAAAATAGGTACACACTTCTGAGAGAAAATGGGGAAGAACAAAAGGTGACTGATGAAGAAATAGCTGACAAATTGCATCCTTTAGACATTCTGTTTATGAAGGATCACTATGAAAAGGAAAAGAAAAATACCCAAGAAGTCAGAAGGGCATTAAATGGCATATCAAAGGCTGGAATACTGCTGTTTGAAAGAATGGCTTTTTCAGACTTTGATCCATGCATCAACTATGAGCATATACACAACAAAAAGGTGTATGTCAGATCACCAAAGACAAAAGTTCCCACAGAGATATTGGAAAATGCAAGATCTGGAGACATCATTGAATTAATAAGTAAAACTGACAGTCACAACTATGGTGTCATCTTCAGAGATAGTGATAATAACAAAGCTCTGTTTAGAAGTGTTGATATCTGCAAGTACTCAAATCAAACTCTGAGGTTTATCATGAAAGGTATGAACAAAAGACAAGAATACCTTCAGAAGACAGGAAAGAACTTGGAGGGTCACAGGAAAGAAATTGAGCAAATGATTGAAGAATGGATCCAAGCAAGAACATGGTATAAAGACATGTATGCCATCTGCAACAAGTATATCTCCTACAAGAAGCAGTTAAAGAAAGGAGATGTGCACAAGAAAGTGAAGCTGAATTGAAGAACTTGTTTGTTTGAATTTTCATCTTTTATGTAATTTGTTTTTCAAAAACATCAGTAACTGGTTTAGATTTGCAAATGTTATGTTTCCACTGTTTGGAAATTTTCTGTTCATAAGGTAGTTCATTTTCTTACAATACTTAGGGGGAAACAGTTAGGAAACTTTATTTGTAAGTATTGAAGAAAATCACAATCAACTGGATCTATGAAGAGATAACAGTCCTGAAGATCACAACAAGAAGAAGAAGATCAGATAGGATAACTAAAAGAATATCATCTACTTCAAAGAATCACAAGTTGATCAAGAGCTGAAGAAGATTATCAGAGAAGGTCATTTCTGAAGGATCTGATGATATTTTTGATGAAATATCATCAGTTTCTGACGATTCTGATCATCAGAAATTCTGATGAATACCCCACTTGTCTAAAAATCAGCTCTATCCTGCCACGATGACCGAAGCAACTTGACGTTATTGGATATCAAGATTACAAAGGCAACTTGAACGTTGGATTCAATGAATATGTCAAATTGCTACTTTTTGCAGGACTTATTGCATGAATAAACTATTACCCAGCCTTCTATAAATAGAAGGCTCAACCAGCAGAGGATACTTGAGTTTGAAGCTTAGCATTCATACATACTACATCAACTCCATTGCCCTCTCACCCACAGAATTCAAGATTCATTTGTATTAGATAATAATCTTACAATCACCTTGTAAACTATTTTGTTTCAAAGTGATATAAAGTTGATAATTCTGTAGGTCTTGTTTCTGAAAGTCTGATTTCCATTTCCGCACATATTTTTCACATCTACTGAAATCACTTTCCATATTACATGAAAAGAAGTTGTTAAAGCCATACCGGGTCCAACAGTAATTAATGCACTATAGCAGGAGTGTAAAAGTCTCTTTTGTCAGGCGCGTGGACGGCTACGCGCGCGTGGTAACTGTCAGCGGAACCATCGCTGTACACGTGGCGTTGAATTATTCGTTCTTTTCATGCACAACGTTTCGGTTACTGTACATCATTAATTGCGATGAGTATAAAAGGGGAAACCGTTTGGGGTTTCCCCTCACGTCTTCGAAAATTCAAAAAGTTTTCCGACAAGAGAAAGTGAAAACCTTCGTCTTCACCGATCAACCCTTTGTTTTTCCGGTGAGGTTTCTTCGAAGTTCCTGAAATCATCTTACATTTTCTTTCTTCTTCTTCGTGATGGCTAAATCATCTAACCCACATTCTACTCTGGGTGAAAACCCTGAACCTTCGTCACCGGTGGCGGTGGAGGAGGAGGCTGAAGGTGATGCTCCTGGAGAGACTTTACCAGTTCTGAGATGGTCTAAATCGTTGTTCGATAATCTTATGAGGGATGTTCAGATGCCGCTGGAGTATGGGGCTATCTACCCACAAGCGGGTGACACCGCCGCCGATGCTCCGGCGGGGTATGTCACCATGTGGTCTGATTTTTTCGGCGTCTGTAACCTCCGTTTGCCGTTGACTGTGTTTGTCATTGAGGTCTTGGAGTGGTATAAACTCCACATTTCCCAACTGAGTCCTTTTGGGATGATACACATTTCGTGCTTTTGGTATAGAACCCACCGTCAGAGATTTCATGTGGTTTTATCAGATGACTGTTTCGATGGGTTTCTTCTCTTTCCGTCAACGGGACGGTAGCCCTAAGTTGATGGTCCCTCCAAAGGGTATGACGAAGTGGAAGAAAAAGTTCTTCTACATTAAAGCTGCTGCTGTTGCTGCCAAGTCGACCTTTAGGAATGTGACGGACCCGATCATAACGGAGGGCATTAGCGTCCCCAAGGCAGATACGGTGGATTGGTTCCCGAACCTGCGGATCATTAGGTGGAAAAAGCTGAGTAACTCACAGTTGTGGGTGCTGCGGATGATGTTGGGGAGGATGAGCAGGAAGGCAAGTCCCGTTGTGCGGGAAAAAAAGTGGTGGTAAGTGTCCTTTTTCTCCGTGCGGTTTCTTGCTTCCTTGTTTTTGTTACTGAGTTTTTATAAATGTGATGTCAGGGGATGCTCCACTGTGGAGAATGTTTTGCCCGGATTTCAAAGGAAAAGTTGAGGCATTGGCTTGTGCGGATGGTGAGGAAGGGTTCAACTACATAATTCGTGACAATTTCCGGTTGCCTGAACGGGACGCAATGGAGGCAGTGCTGGCGCAAGGCAAAGGTACAATAGTGCATTCTTCCTTTAGTGATTTGTAAACAAGTTGGCCTTACTGATTGTTTGTTGATGGACGAAACGCAGGTGATCTTAGGGCTTTGGGAGACCCTGATGCCACGGGTGTTCCCAAACAGCACGCAGAGAAACATGGTGATAAACGGTTTCGCAGACAGAGGAAACCACATGAGCCGGTTGTTGTTCCTCCTTTGGTGCCGGAGGTGGCAGGTAACTCTTGTGTTTATTTACGCAACTACAACGATTACTTGGTAGTGTCTGACACCCTTGAGGGTTTGGGTGTTCCAGGTGGTGGTGCGACTGCGGGTGGATCATCTGCGGGTTCTCAACCCGCTGATGATAAGAAAAGGAAAGGAGATGCCCATGCTGGTGGTGGGCAGAAAGGTCCTAAGTTGAGAAGAACTCGGACGACTGCTATCTCGCAGCCCAAACCCGCGGTTACAACTGGTAAGTTGACAATATGTTTACATAAGTGTTGCTATCTCAGTTTGTAACTTATAGATGTTTTTTTTGCTTTGTATAGAAGCCCGGGAAGAACCGGTCAACATTTTTGCCACTCCCCCGTTTTCTCCGAAAGCGGTGGGTGTGGAAACCCAGAAGGAGGATAAAAGAAGTCCTTCGATTGAAGTGGTTACCCCGCCGTCTGTGCATGTGGAGGACACCGCGAAGAAGCCCGAGGTGCAAACTATTGATGATACGTTGGATTCGTCCAACAATTAATCAATCCGCATGATGCTGAAAACCGGGGGGTGGAAAACTGAAGTCCCCTATGGCTGAGAAACCTAAGTCCCCCGTTACTGAGAAGGTTTCTGGTTCAACTGCCGCGGGGACTGGGGTTAAAGATCAACCCACTATTCAGCCTGGAGAGACTGAATTGGAGTTCTATTACCACTCCTATGCGGTAGATCGGGGTTTGGATTATCATCACCCTCCTTGGAGTGTTATGCAAGGGGATGATATTTCCAATAATCCCTCAGCTTGCAGGGAAATCTTGGGGGGTTTGGGTATCCCTTATGAGACTCTTCGGGCCCGTAGTTTGCCTCGTGGGAACCGGATAAACCAGCTTTCTTCCATGCTTATTGGAAGTTCCATAATTGCGAATGCAATTATGGAAGACTACGAAATCTTGGTGTAAAACTAAAATGGGATATACCGGGCTAGCATTCGAGTTACAGGAACAAGGGCCAACCCAACCACCCAAGAGTGGAATCGTCGAGCGAAAACACTTGAGAACTTCTTGGAAGCAACTTTTCTTGCCACCAGACCTTTCTCCAACAATTAGGAATCTGTTGCCGTCACTAAACACATACCTTAAATTAAAGCTATTTTTTGGGTATTTATTTTTTCTGTCAAATCCGCATATATATCACCATTGTTCTTGATTTTCTTGATTGTATATCTCTTAAATGTCAACATATACACGTGTGATTTAGTTTATGAAGATTTTTCAATGCCGAGAACCTCAATCAAAGAGTAAAGAAGGCGTAAGGTTCACAATGGTGTAAAACTAAAATGGGATATACCGGGCTAGGATTCGAGTTACAGGAACGAAGGCGAAACCAACCACCCAAGAAAGGAATCGTCGAGCGAAAACACTTGACAACCTCCTGGATGCAGTTTTTCTTGCCACCAGACCTTTCTCCATCATTTAGAAATCTGATGCCATCACTAAACACATACCTTAAATTGTAGCTATTTTTTGAGTGTTTTTTTGGTGTCTAATCCGCATATATATCACCATTGCTCTTGATTTTCTTGACTGTATATCCCTTAAATGTCAACATATACACGTGTGATTTAGTTTACGAAGATTTTTCAATGCCAAGAACCTCGATCAGAGAGTAAAAAAGGCATAAGGTTCACAATGGTGTAACACTAAAATGAGATATACCGGGCTAGGATTCGAGTTAGAGGAACAAGGGGCAAATCAACCACCTAAGAATGGAATCGTCGAGCGAAAACACTTGACAACGTCCTGGAAGCAGCTTTTCTTGCCACCAGACCTTTCTCCAATAATTAGGAATCTGATGCCGTCACTAAACACATACCTTAAATTGAAGCTATTTTTTAGGTGTTTATTTTTTTCTGTATAATCCGCATATATATCACCATTGCTCTTGGTTTTCTTAACTGTAAATCTCTTAAATGTCAGCATATACACGTGTGATTTAGTTTACGAAGATTTTTCAATGCCGAGAACCTCAATCAGAGAGTAAAAATAGAGTAAGGTTCACAATGGTGGAAAACTAAAATGGGATATACTGGGTTAGGATTCGTGTTACAGGAACAAGGGCCAAACCAACCACCCAAGAATGGAATCGTCGAGCAAAAACACTTTACAACCTCCTGGAAGCAGCTTTTCTTGCCACCAGACCTTTCCCCATTAATTAGGAATCTAATGCCGTCACTAACCACTTACCTTAAAATGTAGCTATTTTTGAGTGTTTTTTGTGATGTCTAATCCGCATATATATATCACCATTGCTCTTGATTTTCTTGACTGTATATCTCTTAAATGTCAACATATAAACGTGTGATTTAGTTTACGAAGATTTTTTAATGCCGAGAACCTCGATCAGAGAGTAAAAAAGGCGTAAGGTTCACAATGGTGTAAAACTAAAATGGGATATAACGGGCTAGAATTCGAGTTACAGGAACAAGGGCCAAACCAACCATCCAAGAATGGAATCGTTGAGCGAAAACACCTGACAACCTCCTGGAAGCAGATTTTCTTGCCACCTGACCTTTCTCCTTCAATTAGGAATCTGATGCCGTCACTAAACACATACCTTAAATTGTACCTGTTTTTTGAGTGTTTATTTTTTGGTGTCTAATCTTCATATATATCACCATTACTCTTGATTTCCTGGACTGTATATCTCTTAAATGTCAATATATACACGTGTGATTTAGTTTACGAAGATTTTTCAATGCCGAGAACCTCGATCGGAGAGTAAAAAAGGCGTAAGGTTTACAATGGTGTAAAATTAAATTGGATATACTGGAACAAGGGCCAAACCAACCACCCAAGAATGGAATCATCGAGCGAAAACCCTTGACAACCTCCTAGAAGCAGATTTTCTTGCAACCAGACCTTTCTCCAACAATTAGAAATCTGATGCCGTCACTAAACACATAACTTAAATTGAAACTATTTTTTGGGTGTTTATTTTTTTCTGTCTAATCCGCATATATATCACCATTGCTCTTGATTTTTTTGTCTGTATATCTCTTAAATGTCAACATATACACGTCTGATTTAGTTTACGAAGATTTTTCAATGTCGAGAACCTCGATCAGAGAGTAAAGAAGGCGTAAGGTTCACAATGGTGTAAAAATAAAATGGGATATACCGTGCTAGGATCCGAGTTACAGAAACAAGGGCCAAACCAACCACCCAAGAATGGAATCGTCGAGCGAAAACACTTGACAACCTCCTGGAAGCAGCTTTTCTTGCCACCAGACCTTTCTCCATCAATTAGGAATCTGATTGTAACACCTCGAAAATTTACGTCCAATAATGTATTGACACGTGTCATGGGCCTTGAATATATGAAAACATACTTTAGAGGGACTAAAGTTGACATACAGTGAAACTATGTGATTGTAAGGGTTCAAAGTGTCAACGATGGATAAATAAGTCCTACAATAACCCTACATGGTGTTTATAACTTTAAACGGATAGATCATGGATCATACGAAGCGAAAAGTGGAAGAAAGTGAGGAATTACAAACTACAGGGACTAAAAGTGTCAACATGTTGAAATTATACCTCTGAGTGATCTTTTGGCAAACCCGAAGCTTTGTAATGATAAAATATACTCATGAGAATATGTGATAAAAATTTCATGAAGTTTCGTAAACGTATGAGAAAGTTATGGTTAAAACCGTATACGAAAGGTCAAATACGTAATCGTGAATTTCCTGACTTTTCGGGTGAGCGCAAAGTGAACCGAGAACTTTGCCAAGTTTATAAAAGTCCCAAGGTTCCTACAAATCAGATTTGAGGGTCTAGAGTGCTAAATAAACGAACAAAACACGTTACGAAAGATCAGGGGCTGAAGTGCAATGTTTGAAACTTGGAAAGCTGGTCGACCAAGCCCTCGCGTAGCGCGAGGGGGGTCTCGCGTGGCGCGACCAACTGCCCAGCGACAGAAAACATGCAAGTGTCAGTTTCTTGGATGTTTGCGAATGGATTACAGCTGTACTCGACTTTAGGAACCCACCAATCGAATTTCATGCAAGGAAACACTCTTGGACTGGTTATATAACATCCATAAACATCTGAAACAACCATAAATCAGATCAAACTTTCTCTAAAGTTCACCATAGTTGCAACATTCAAGCACACTTGAAACTTCAAAATTCACAAGGCTTCTCCAGGAGCAATCTGATCGACAAGGCAGCCTCCAAGTGCTTTCTAGGCTTCATTAGGACCTTTGTAAGCATTCATATCATCCTCTAATCCGTTCTAGCATAGATTATTAGTTAAAAGTCAAACCGTTGTTCATATAGTTTGACTTTTCGATTAAACGAATTTGGCTATGTCATTTCTCAAATTGAAACCACTTATAAGTTGGTATTTATGTGGGAAACAAACCCTCAAAAGGGTATTCTCTGATTCCCACTCTAAGCATGCTATTTGTCGAGTCAAAGTTGTTCTTAAAAAGTCAACATAAATTGTTTTGTGAAATATAGCATAAATGGTAATGTAGATGACATGCAATCAGTTTGATCATCAAAAATAGCTTTATAATGAATGTAAGAATATGTTTTACCATGATCAACTCGACAATCTTTGGTATAAACCCGGATTGGAACCGAAAGTCTTATAAAACGACTTTTTCGTTGACTATCGATTCGGATCCGTGCATGCATGTTCGAGATCTGTATTAGAGTTTATTTTTGACCATTTTTATTTATGTATGACTCTCTGGAATTTTTATAACTTGAGTCTATGCTTAACCGATTCGTATGCATGTTTCCGAGTTATGCTTAAAGTTGACTATTTTGCCCTTTTTGATATAAAACGTGATTTTTGGAAAAGTGAAAGAGTAGAAATCTTTATTACTAATTTATAAACTTGCACCAAAAATTTGAGATCAGTTGGTGGTCCAGATTTTGAGTTATGGCCGATATCGTAAAACTATATCTTTATGTACATAAACGGCGCTTTTAGCGTATAACCTATTTAAGGCCACTTTTTGGTATAAAACTTTTTACCCACTGATGTTATATAATATTTTGGGATTTTTGATGATTTTTATTTAATTTTTGGCTGATCGTTTCATAGGTCGCTAAGTTGATTCGGTTAATGCCGGTTTTGACCTTTTAAGCCATAAAACGAGTTTTATAAATCCGATTGACCCCAAACCACTTCCTACTGATTTTATTTATTAAGTAAAGTATGTTGAACCTTCTGGAAGTATAAAAATCTCAGCTTTCTTTTACAAACCCGGAAACGGCTCCAAATCGCCTTTTTAGGCATTTTTAACGCATAGTATATACTATAACCATGTCAAGCATATAAGACTTATACCTACTGATGTAATTAGCATATTTTCATATAAAAACAGTAAGTACAATGTTATAAACTCAGATTTCCAGTTTTGGCATTTTTAGCCCTTGTGAAATTACCAAAATGCCCCTAGGGTGCATAGTTTGATTTTAAATGATAAGTTTTACATACGGGTCATATCATACTGTTATAACATAATAAGTTAAGTATATTTTCTGTATAAATCAGACCCATAACTCAGATTTACAAATAAACTCTTTTATAATCTTTTAAATGACCAAAATGCCCCTATGAGGCATAAATTGATTATAAATCCGTTCCGGGCAAAGTAGAAAATAACTTACTGATATTATAACCTATTTAGAGCATATTATCTTAGGGAACTTGCATATGACTCTCATGGTCGCCCGTAACGCACTTTTCGCGTTCGGTTTATGTAACTAGTTTACATAAATTGGCCGAAACGGGTCAAACATTATCATTTTTGTCTCAAAATCCAGAATGTGTTTAGTAAACCCATATTATACAAGTCTTCAAACTTGTCGGGTCAAATTCACATTCCATCCGGTCTTCGCTTAATCGTGCGTGAACCGTATCGTCATTAAAACTAACCAGTCTAGGCTTAGGCTTAAATAAAGACCCGTTAGAAATCTAATAGGTTATTATAAACCTTTGTTCCAGATTAGGAGCACCAGTAAAAGATACTTGCATTTTTCTTGATTGTGATTGATACTTATTCAGGTAAATACTCTTTGGCTTATTTTCCCTATACGGGCTTGGGTTACGGTATATAGAATACCGCTTGATCGAGCATTAAATCCTCCACCGTTGCGTGGATAGTTGAATAATTTAATCGGCTTGTTTAAACAGTCTTGTTCACTTAAGGCCTTTGGGGGGTTAATTGACCATGTCCCGGATATCCTTGGCATCATCCTACGAGATGGCCACGACCTGAGCACGGGGTGTAGGCGTACACCTTTCCATGTATAACTCTTCAATGTGGTGGGTCCATTGATCTTTAGCCCGGACTAGATCCGGGCCACTAAACGCAAGTAACATGTAATTCGTTCACATGATTATTATATTAAATAATTGACCCAAGTTAATAAAAATGTTTTGTGCCTTGTGCATTTAAATCAATTTTCGACCTTTTCAAATGAGTCAGTCGAATTGTATTTACCAGTGTAAACTGACGTATTTTTCCCAAAAAGATTAAGTGCAGGTACTACACGTAATAGGCTGGCAGGTTTCTAGAGCGTCCACAATAGGTCTCGCAGCTTGGACGACAAATAAACTGTTGAACAATTATCCTATTTTATTTTCGATCCGCCTGTGGATCCGTTTCAACTACTTGTGATAATTAATATTACATTTTATTTCAAAGTTGAAATGTATCTATCTTTTGCTTCCGCTGTGCATTATTATATTGTGTTGCTTGTCTATGATGATACCAACGACGTCACGATACCCCCACCGGGCCCACCGGTGACACGTGGAAATTAGGGGTGTGACACTGATGCCGTCACTAAACACATACCTTAAATTGTAGCTATTTTTTGAGTGTTTTTTTGGTGTCTAATCCACATATATATCGCCATTGATCTTGATTTTCTTGACTGTATATATCTTAAATGTCAACATATACACGTGTGATTTAGTTTACGAAGATTTTTCAATGCCGAGAACCTCAATCAAAGAGTAAAATAGGCGTAAGGTTCACGATGGTGTAAAAAAAAAATAGGATATACTGGGCTAGGATTCGCGTTATTGGAACAAGGGCTAAACCAACCACCCAAGAATGGAATCATCGAGCGAAAACACTTGACAACCTCCTGGAAGCAGCTTTTCTTTCCACCAGACCTTTCTCCATCAATTAGGAATCTGATGCCGTCACTAAACACATACCTTAAATTGTAGCTATTTTTTGAGTGTTTTTTTTTTGGTGTCTAATCCACATATATATCTCCATTGATCTTGATTTTCTTGACTGTATATATCTTAAATGTCAACATATACACGTGTGATTTAGTTTACGAAGATTTTTCAATTCCGAGAACCTCGATCAGAGAGTAAAATAGGCGTAAGGTTCACGATGGTGTAAAACTAAAATGGGATATACTGGGCTAGGATTCGAGTTATTGGAACAAGGGCCAAACCAACCACCAAAGAATGGAATCGTCGAGCGAAAACACTTGAGAACCTCCTGGAAGCAGCTTTTCTTGCCACCAGACCTTTCTCCAACAATTAGGAATCTGTTGCCATCACTAAACACATACCTTAAAATGAAGCTATTTTTTGGGTGTTTATTTTTTTCTGTCTAATCCGCATATATATATCACCATTGCCCTTGATTTTCTTGATTGTATATCTCTTAAATGTCAACATATACACGTGTGATTTAGTTTACGAAGATTTTTCAAAGCCGAGAACCTCAATCAAAGAGTAAAGAAGGTGTAAGGTTCACAATGGTGTAAAACTAAAATGAGATATACCAGGCTAGGATTCGAGTTACAAGAACAAGGGCCAAACCAACCACCCAAGAAAGGAATTGTCGAGCAAAAACACTTGACAACCTCCTGGAAGCAGCTTTTCATGCCACCAGACCTTTCTCCATCAATCAGAAAATCTGATGCCATCACTAAACACATACCTTAAATTGTAGCTATTTTTTGCGTTTTTTTTGGTGTCTAACCCGCATATATATCACCATTGCTCTTGATTTTCTTGACTGTATATCTCTTCAATGTCAACATATACACGTGTGATTTAGTTTACAAAGATTTTTCAATACCGAGAACCTCGATCAGAGAGTTAAAAATGTGTAAGGTTCACAATGGTGTAAAACTAAAATGGGATATACCAGGCTAGGATTCGAGTTACAGGAACAAGGGCTAAACCAACCACCCAAGAATGGAATCGTCAAGCGAAAACACCTGACAACCTCCTAGAAGCAACTTTTCTTACCACCAGACCTTTCTCCATCAATTAGGAATCTGATGCCATCACTAAACACATAACTTAAATTGTAGCTATTTTTTGGTGTTTAATCCGCATATATATCACCATTGCTCCTAATATTCTTTACTGTATATACCTTAAATGTCAACATATATACGGATGATTTAGTTTACGAATATTTTTCAATGCCGAGAACCTCGATCAGAGAGTAAAATAGGCGTAAGGTTCACAATGGTGTAAAACTAAAATGGGATATACCGGGCTAGGATTCGAGTTACAGGAACAAGGGCCAAACCAACCACCCAAGAATGAAATCTTCGAGCAAAAACACTTTACAACCTCCTGGAAGCAGCTTTTCTTGCCACCAGACCTTTCGCCATCAATTAAGAATCTGATGCCGTCACTAACCACTTACCTTAACATGTAGCTATTTTTGAGTGTTTTTAGTGGTGTCTAATCCGCATATGTATATCACCATTGCTCTTGATTTTCTTGACTGTATATTTCTTAAATGTCAACATATACACGTGTGATTTAGTTTACGAAGATTTTTTAATGCCGAGAACCTCGATCAAAGAGTAAAAAAGGCGTAAGGTTCACAATGGTGTAAAACTAAAATGTGATATAACGGGCTAGAATCCGATTTACAGGAACAAGGGCCAAACCAACCATCCAAGAATAGAATCGTTGAGCGAAAACACTTGACAACCTCCTGGAAGCAGATTTTCTTGCCACCAGACCTTTCTCCATCAATTAGGAACCTGATGCCGTCACTAAACACATACCTTAAATTGTACCTATTTTTTGAGTGTTTATTTTTTTGTGTTTAATCTGCATATATATCATCATTGCTCTTGATTTTCTTGACTGTATATCTCTTAAATGTCAACATATACACGTATGATTTAGTTTACGGAGATTTTTCAAAGCCGAGAACCTCGATCGGAGAGTAAAAAAGGCGTAAGGTTCACAATGGTGTAAAATTAAATTGGATATACCGGAACAAGGGCCAAACCAACCACCCAAGAATGGAATCGTCGAGCGAAAACACTTGAGAACCTCCTGGAAGCAGCTTTTCTTGCCACCCGACCTTTCTCCAACAATTAGGAATCTGTTGCCGTCACTAAACACATTCCTTAAATTGAAGCTATTTTTTGGGTGTTTATTTTTTTCTGTCTAATCCGCATATATATCACCAGTGCCCTTGATTTTCTTGATTATATATCTCTTAAATGTCAACATATACACGTGTGATTTAGTTTACGAAGATTTTTCAATGCCGAGAACCTCAATCAAAGAGTAAAGAAGGTGTAAGGTTCACAATGGTGTAAAACTAAAATGAGATATACTATGCTAGGATTCGAGTTACAGGAACAAGGGCGAAACCAACCACCCAAGAAAGGAATCGTCGAGCGAAAACACTTGACAACCTCCTGGAAGCAGCTTTTCTATCCACCAGACCTTTCTCCATCAATCAGAAATCTGATGCCATCACTAAACACGTACCTTAAATTGTAGCTATTTTTTGAGTTTTTTTTGGTGTCTAATCCGCATATATATCACCATTGTTCTTGATTTTCTTGACTGTATATCTCTTAAATGTCAACATACACACTTGTGATTCAGTTTATGAAGAATTTTCAATGACGAGAACCTCGATCAGAGAGTAAAAAAGGCATAAGGTTCACAATGGTGTAAAACTAAAATGGGATATACCGGGCTAGGATTCGAGTTACAGGAACAAGGGCCAAATCAACAACCTAAGAATGGAATCGTTGAGCGAAAAGACTTGACAACGTCCTGGAAGCAGCTTTTCTTGCCACGAGACCTTTCTCCAATAATTAGGAATCTGATGCCGTCACTAAACACATACCTTAAATTGAAGCTATTTTTTGGGTGTTTATTTTTTTCTGTCTAATCTGCATATATATCACCATTGCACTTGATTTTCTTGACTGTATATCTCTTAAATGTCAACATATACACGTATGATTTAGTTTACGAAGATTTTTCAATGCCGAGAACCTCGATCGGAGAGTAAAAAAGGCGTAAGGTTCACAATGGTGTAAAATTAAATTGGATATACCGGAACAAGGGCCAAACCAACCACCCAAGAATGGAATCGTCGAGCGAAAACACTTGAGAACCTCCTGGAAGCAGCTTTTCTTGCCACCAGACCTTTCTCCAACAATTAGGAATCTGTTGCCGTCACTAAACACATTCCTTAAATTGAACCTATTTTTTGGGTGTTTATTTTTTTCTGTCTAATCCGCATATATATCACCAGTGCCCTTGATTTTCTTGATTATATATCTCTTAAATGTCAACATATACACGTGTGATTTAGTATACGAAGATTTTTCAATGCCGAGAACCTCAATCAAAGAGTAAAGAAGGTGTAAGGTTCACAATGGTGTAAAATTAAAATGAGATATACCAGGCTAGGATTCGAGTTATAGGAACAAGGGCGAAACCAACCACCCAAGAAAGGAATCGTCGAGCGAAAACACTTGACAACCTCCTGGAAGCAGCTTTTCTTGCCACCAGACCTTTCTCCATCAATCAGGAATCTGATGCCATCACTAAACACATAACTTAAATTGTAGCTATTTTTTGAGTGTTTTTTTTGGTGTCTAATCCGCATATATATCACCATTGCTCTTGATTTTCTTGACTGTATATCTCTTAAATGTCAAAATATATACGGGTGATTTAGTTTACGAAGATTTTTCAATGCCGAGAACCTCGATCAGAGATTAAAATAGGCGTAAGGTTCACAATGGTGGAAAACTAAAATGGGATATACCGGGCTAGGATTCGAGTTACAGGAACAAGCGCCAAACCAACCACCCAAGAATGAAATCGTCGAGCAAAAACACTTTACAACCTCCTGGAAGCAGCTTTTCTTGCCACCAGACCTTTATCCATCAATTAGGAATCTGATGCCGTCACTAACCACTTACCTTAACATGTAGCTATTTTTGAGTGTTTTTTGTGGTGTCTAATCCGCATATATATATATATATATATATATATATATATATCACCATTGCTCTTGATTTTCTTGATTGTATATCTCTTAAATGTCAACATATACACGTGTGATTTAGTTTACGGAGATTTTTAAATGCCGAGAACCTCGATCCGAGAGTAAAAATGGCGTAAGGTTCACAATGGTGTAAAACTAAAATGGGATATAACGGGCTAGAATCCGATTTACAGGAACAAGGGCCAAACCAACCATCCAAGAATGGAATCGTTGAGCGAAAACACTTGACAACCTCCTGGAAGCAGATTTTCTTGCCACCAGACCTTTCTCCATCAATTAGGAATCTGATGCCGTCACTAAACACATACCTTAAATTGTACCTGTTTATTGGGTGTTTATTTTTTGGTGTCTAATCTGCATATATATCACCATTGCTCTTGATTTTCTTGACTGTATATCTCTTAAATCTCAACACATAGACGTATGATTTAGTTTACGAAGATTTTTCAATGCCGAGAACCTCGATCGGTGAGCAAAAAAGGCGTAAGGTTCACAATGGTGTAAAATTAAATTGGATATACCGGAACAAGGGCCAAACCAACCACCTAAGAATGGAATCGTCGAGTGAAAACCCTTGACAACCTCCTGGAAGTAGATTTTCTTGCCACCAGACCTTTCTCCATCAATTAGGAATCTGATGCCGTCACTAAACACATAACTTAAATTGAAGCTATTTTTTGGATGTTTATTTTTTTCTGTCTAATCCGCATATATATCACCATTGCTCTTGATTTTCTTGTCTGTATATCTCTTAAATGTCAACATATACACGTGTGATTTAGTTTACGAAGATTTTTTAATGTCGAGAACCTCGATCAGAGAGTAAAGAAGGCGTAAGGTTCACAATGGTGTAAAATTAAAATGGCATATACCGGGCTAGGATTCGAGTTACAGGAACAAGGGCCAAATCAACCATCCAAGAATGGAATCGTCGAGCGAAAACACTTGACAACCTCCTGGAAGCAGCTTTTCTAGCCACCAGACCTTTCTCCATTAATTAGGAATCTGATGCCGTCAATAAACACATACCTTAAATTGTACATGTTTGAGTGTTTATTTATTGTGTCTAATCTGCATATATATCACCATTGCTCTTGATTTTCTTGACTGTATATCTCTTAAATGACAACATATACACGTGTGATTTAGTTTACGAAGATTTTTCAATGCCGAGAACCTCGATCAGAGAGTAAAATAGGCGTAAGGTTCACAATGGTGTAAAACTAAAATGGGATATACCGGTCAAGGATTCGAGTTACAGGAACAAGGGCCAAACCAACCACCAAGAATGGAATCATCGAGCGAAAACACTTGACAACCTCCTGGAAGCAGCTTTTCTTGCCACCAGACCTTTCTTCATCAATTAGAAATCTGATGCCATTACTAACCACATTCCTTAAATTGTAGCAAATTTTTGAGTGTTTTTTTTGGTGTCCAATCCGCATATATATCACCATTGCTCTTGATTTGCTTGACTGTATATCTCTTAAATGTCAACTTACACACGTGTGATTTAGTTTACAAAGATTTTTCAATGCCGAGAACCTCGATCAGAGAGTAAAAAAGGCGTAAGGTTCACAATGGTGTAAAACTAAAATGGGATATATCGGGTTAGGATTCGAGTTACAGGAACTACGGCCAAACCAACCACCCAAGAATGGAATCATCGAGCGAAAACACTTGACAACCTCCTGGAAGTAGCTTTTCTTGCCACCAGACCTTTCTCCAACAATTAGGAATCTAATGCCGTCACTAAACACATACCTTAAATTGTAGCTATTTTTTGGGTGGTTATTTTTCTCTCTAATCCGCATATATATCACCATTGCTCTTGATTTTCTTGAATGTATATCTCTTAAATGTCAACATATAGACGTGTGATTTAGTTTACGAAGATTTTTCAATGCCGAGAACCCCGATCAGAGAGTAAAAAAGGCGAAAGGTTCACAATAATGTAAAATTAAAATGGGATATAACGGGCTAGGATTACAGTTACAGGAACAAGGGCCAAACCAACCATCCAAGAATGGAATCGTCGAGCGAAAACATTTGACAACCTCCTGGAAGCAGCTTTTCTTGCCACCAGACCTTTCTCCATCAATTAGGAATCTGATGCCGTCACCAAACACATATCTTAAATTGTAGCTATTTTTTGAGTAATTTTTTTGGTGTCTAATCCGCATATATATCACCATTGCTCTTGATTTTTCTTGACTGTATATCTCTTAAATGTCAACATATACACGTGTGATTTAGTTTACGAAGATTTTTCAATGCCGAGGACCTCGATCAGAGAGTAAAAAGGCGTAAGGTTCACAATGGTGTAAAAATAAAATGGGATATACCAGGCTAGGATTCGAGTTACAGGAAAAAGGGCCAAACCAGCCACCCAAGAATGGAATCGTCGGGCGAAACCACTTGACATCCTCCTGGAAGCAGCTTTTCTTGCCACCAGACCTTTCTCCAACAATTAGGAATCTGATGCCGTCTCTAAACACATACATTTAATTGTTGCTATTTTTTTGGTGTTTATTTTTTTCTGTCTAATCCGCATATATATCACCATTGCTCTAGATTTTCTTGACTATATATCTCTTAAATGTCAACATATACACGTGTGATTTAGTTTACGAAGATTTTTCAATGCCGAGAAACTCGATCAGAGAGTAAAATAGGCGTCAGGTTCACAATGGTGTAAAACTAAAATGTGATATACCGGGCTAGGATTCGAGTTACAGGAACAAGGGCCAAACCAACCACCCAAGAATGGAATCGCCAAGCGAAAACACTTGACAACCTCTTGGAAGCAGCTTTTCTTTCCACCAGACCTTTCTCCATCAATTTGGAATCTGATGCCGTCACTAACCACATACCTTAAATTGTAGCTATTTTTTGAGTGTTTTTTTTGGTGTCTAATCCGCATATATATCACCATTGCTCTTGATTTTCTTAACTGTATATCTCTTAAATGTCAACATATACATGTGTGATTTAGTTTACGAAGATTTTTCAATGCCGAGAACCCGGATCAGAGAGTAAAAAAGGCGTAAGGTTCACAATGGTGTAAAACTAAAATGGGATATAACGGACTAGGATTCGAGTTAAAGGAACAAGGGCTAAACTAACTATTTTGGTCAAAAATCATACAAGGATAATGCAACCAAATCTGATTTTGTGAGGTATGATGCTTGATTAATTGGTCGAATGTATGAACAAAAAGTATGTAAAATGAGTGATGAACACAAGGATTTATACGAGGAAAAAGCCCTTGATCAGTGAATGATCTCCGGCATAAAAAACCTCGGGTGATGGAAACTTCCGATCACCAATTATATTCAACAAACAAGGTTTACAAATCGGGATGATAACAAGCTTGGTACAAGGATCACTAGTGCGCAAAAGTGTATAATCGCAAAGAGTTCTTGAGAGTTTGAGAGTATTGCAGTTGTGTTGCAAAATGTTACCCAATCAAGCTTGTATCCCCATTAAAAATAGAAATATCTAGCCTAACTAACTATCCGCAAATGGTTCAAGCTCCCCACGATCTCCATAACGGTCGAAGAGTTCAAGCACATGCATAATCACCAAGCATATTCCCCTAGAATCTCGGTTGGACCAAGTCCTATTAGAATACAACAGCAAAACAAGTTCAAAAATGATGGAAACAATTGTTAGTGTTAGGATAATAATGAGGATCCTGGATCCTTAGTCTTGCAACGTCTTCTGAGGATCCTTAATTCAAACTGAACTAAGGATCCGTGATCCAAGTTGCACTTGAGGATCCGTGATACATAAGCTGTGAAATTCTATCCCTAACAATTTCCCCCAAACATGATTAGTTAATATCCAATTAGATAGTCATGTTTGAACAATTTTTGGACTAGCCGTTGCTAAGAGATATAGCCGTTGCGATGCTGATGTCAGCGACAGTCATCCCTGCAACAAACAATCATTATAAATTGGATTAGAGATAGGGATGAAAATTGAATTTAAATTCGAGACTTCTCTCCTTTAAATCCTCATCCGAAGATCCAAGCATGTATTCTCTTCTCCCTTTTCTTTGATCTTCTCTTCTCTGATCCCCTGTTCTCCGAATATTCATGACGAAGATGAACCTTCGTTCCTCACCTGCCAAAAATCCTAATCACAAGAGCCCATTGAAGAGTCAAGGTATCACTAAAAACCCTTTAATGGAGCTCTGTCGATTCACTGATCCTGAAGTTGATCAGTTCCGATCATGCTTCCCTGATGGCACCATCTTCAGGCCTTTTGATTCTTCTACCAAAAGTGATTGCATATTAGATACATGGATCACCTTTCCTACTGCTCCCTTCCAGATAGGGTTCACCTATCCCGTCCCTGTTTTTACACAAAGCTTCTTCACACTTACCGGCCTGTGCTACATCCAAGCCATGCCGATGGCGTGGAGGGTTTTATTCACACTCGAGCACATAATAGAACAGGAAGGCATAGACATAGGAATGTCTGAACAGAGCCAACTATACAACCTTGTGAGCCATGGATCCTATCAATATCTTTTCAAATCCAAACCCCAGAAATCTCACCCAATCTTGAAAACCACCAAAAACGACACCAACTGGAGGAATCAATTCTTTTTCATGAGAAGGGATTCTATTCCAAATGGAAACCAACTTCTCAAAAAGTGGAACACCGATGGTAGGATATAGGATCCTTAGACTAGGATAAATGGTAAAAAAATTTCTTTTGCTTGTTGAGGATAACTGATCCTTTATCTTTGTCTTTGCAGCTATAACTTTGTCACATATTCAAGAATCACCTGCCACCCAAGAGAGAATTGAAGCTTTTTGGAAGCTTGACCCTGCAATCAGAACTTATCCACCGAAATCAAAGGATCCAGTAGAGGTTTCATCAATTTCCTACACCATGTCAAGTAAGTATCAACATATATATATATATATATATATATAAATGTTTGATAAAAATATGAATACTTATCTGTTTGTCATGTTTGTAGGTGCTGGAAAATCATCAAAGTCTGCTTCCAGGTTCAGTGTGAGTGATCTCCAGGAGTATGCATCCTTAAGGTCCATAAAAAAAAGAGCTGGCTGCAAGCCCAAGCATCCCGGAGCCTAAGGGCATGAGCACCAGGGGCAAGGGTGCCAAGAAGAGGAAGACTGTTGAGCCCTCTGAAGGCCTCCCTCTCATGGAACATCAGCTTCATGAATACGTTTCTGAGGTAAGGATCCTGCATCCTTAAGCCTAAGCTTTCTTTTCTGAGGATAAAGGATCCGGACTGTTAACTTTCTTTGTGCAGAAATTTGCTGAGGTTTAGATCCTCCTTGATCAACATCTGGCAGAGGCCGAGCAGAAAAATCTGGACTTCCAGTAGATTTTCCTTGCCAAGGATAAAAAGATCTCTTCCCTTGAAAAAGAGATAAACCTGCTGCAGAAGGAACTGCTCCTGGCTCAAATCACAGCCCAGAAAGAGAAGGCTGAAGTCATGGATGGGGCTAAGCTTTCTGCTACTATCGCCATGTTAAAGATCAAGCTGCAAATGGCTAAAGAGGCTAAGGATCCTGCCTTTGACAGGTCAGAATGGGACCAGGAGGCTTGGAAGCTGTCACGGCCCCCGACCCGGTTTGACCCGTTTCAAGAGCCGCGAGACAGAAAATCCCTTGGTAATTATTTAATTGATTTTAACGGCGGAAGTTTATCATCAGGATCTTTTTAAAGCTAAAATTTTCCCGATTATTTTATTTCAAAATCTTGGGATAAAACCCCGGTAATTTACAATCATATGATTTCACGGAGAAATCTTTAGGTTACATAACATGATTTCTTTATTTTATAAAGAGCCACTTTCTTAAGCTTGCAGTGCTTCACGACACTTTTCCTGAATCACAACAGATCACCTGAAACATGTTTGAAAAAGGTTTTGTCAGCGGGAAATACTGGTGAATCATTCTATTTACTAAAATGACACCTTTGTTATAATTTACAGTATTAAGAGCGATTACAATGTTTCCCGATATCAACCAACTACCCACAGTATTTGTCACTCGACCACACATTGGCTATCTCGTTGTCCAATGGTGTCTGTGACTATGGTCATATCACCCCTTGGCTACCCCGTTGTCCAAGTGTGACGATTATCAAGTATTGTATACAAAACCCCATATACCGGCTGTAATTTGGTGATTACAAAGACTTAATCCCTGTAATTATAACTTTGAAAATATTTAAGAATTTATAAAGCAATTTGATAAAAAGAGAATGACTCACATTGCAAATTTAATTTGAGCAGAGCCTAGCCTACTGATTAGCCTTTTAACCTAAATTTAATAACATGCACACAACTCGGTTAGTAACTTAATACAACATTTACGATAACTCACGAGATTAAACCCTCACATCGAATGACAAAGTGCGATACTTAAACATCCATTGATTTAACGACGAATGACAAAGCATAAACCCTAATGTGGGCAGCACTTAAACATCTATTGGATAGTTTAATCGATCGGACATTGAATAGTATCAGCGATCGAGTTATTACCCTGTATTGCGGCGACGATTTGTGATTCGTGTGTGTTTTAATAGTAAACAGAGCGTAACTCAGTGTACGTAACGAGATTTTACATCGTTCAAGTGTCCAAATTCCAGTCCCAAACCCCTCTATTTATAGTCAAATTTTGACCCCCCTCGCGTGACGCGAGGGGTACCCCTGAGGGCGTCTCGTGGCGCGAGGGGTTATACCCTATTATAGGGTAGCTACGTGTATTTGTAGGCTTGCTGACTTGACGGATTCTTAAAATTTGAAACTAACAATAAGTTATTTAGATAATCGTAACTAGGGTTTTACCCCCCCTGAGTTTTAGGGGCCCTGATCCTCATTCTGATTATTCTGAAAATTTTAGGGTTTGTGTAGAATCAATTGGGTATCTCAATTAGGGTTTCCTATTGGACAAATTAATTTAATAATTATGACTTTTGATAAGAGTTGTTACATCCTCCCCACCTTAATAAAAATCTCGTCCTCGAGATTTACTAGAATAAGTAAGGATACTTTTTCTTCATCTCAGATTCCAGCTCCCAAGTGTATTCAGCTCCTCTCTTTGAATCCCACTTGACTTTAACTTGAACTAGTCATTTGTGTTTGAGAAACTTCACTTTTCTGTCTTCTATCTGAAGAGGTTTCTCAACGAATTTTAACTTTTCATTTACCTCTATATCTTGGAGAGGTACTACCAAAGATTCGTCAGATAGACATTTCTTGAGATTGGATACATGAAATACATCATGTACTCCAGCTAATTCTTCTGGTAGTTGTAAACGATAAGCAACTGGTCCTATACGTTAAATCACCGGAAATGGTCCTACGTATCTTGGACTTAGCTTTCCTTTCTTACTGAATCGAACAACTCCTTTCCAAGGAGAAACTTTCAACAGTACTTTTTCTCCAACTTGAAATTCTAACGGCTTACGTTGATTATCGGCATAACTCTTTTGACGATCTCGAGCTGTCTTCAATCTTTCCTTGATTTGAGTAATCTTGTCGGTCTTCTCTTGCACTATTTCAGGACCTAACAATTGACTTTCTCATTTTCTGCCCAACAAACTGGAGTTCTGCACTTTCTTCCATATAGTGCTTCGATTGGGGCAGTTTTAATACTTGAATGATAACTATTGTTATAGGAGAATTCGATAAGAGGTAAATGCTCGTCCCAATTTCCACCAAAATCTATCACACATGCTCGAAGCATGTCTTCTAGAGTTTGGATCGTCCTTTCACTTTGCCCGTCTGTTTGAGGATGATATGCAGTGCTTAGGTTTAGTCGAGTTCCCATTGCTTCTTGGAAACTAGTCCAGAAATGAGAAGTAAAATGACTATCCCTATCTGAAACAATGGAGAGTGGAACTCCATGTAAGGATACAACTTCATCTACATACAACTTTGCCAATCTTTCCATGCTAAAGGCTTCCTTCATGGGTAGAAAATGTGCTGATTTGGTTAATTGATCCACAATTACCCAGATCGCGTCATTACCTTTTCTGGTTTTGGGTAACTTAGTAACAAAATCCGTTGTTATGAGTTACCATTTCCATACAGGCATTTCTAGTTGTTGTAGTAGACCTGAAGGTTTCTGGTGTTCTGCCTTAACTTGTGAACAAGTAAGACACTTAGAAACATATCTAGCTATATCCTTTTTCATGCCTATCCACCAAAAAATATTTCTTAAATCTTGGTACATCTTATTGTTTCCTTGGAGTGTTGATGTCAGAAGCTGTGTAGCTGACGCTATCCAAAGACCAAAAGAACACAAGATGTTTGAAGGCAAAGTTACACTATGAAGCTATTGTCAAGGGGGAGTCTGTTGGTGCATATTCGGTGACAACAGCTTAATAGTTTGATTATTTAGTCTTTGGATATTTTGTATTGGGCTTAGCTTATTGGTTAGTGAGTTTATTATTGTAATGGGCTTGGAAAATGGCCTAGCCCAGTAGGAAGCCCAGTTCACAGACATGTGGTATATAAACATGTTTTGTGATTAGGGTTTAAGGGGTTAGAGAATTTTAGAGAGAGAAAGTAGAGAGAGAGAGAGAATTCGAAATAGGGTTGTAGTCAAGATCACAGATAGTGGCTGTGAGGTTGTGAGGGTCTTGAGTTGATTGTAAAACTGCAAGTTGGATAATCAATAGAAGACCCGTTTGATTGTGATTTCTGTTTTCTACTTGTTTCTGTTATATTCTGATCAAGAGGATTCCGCACTCTTGATTGGAAAGACAATTCTGTGAAAGATCCATACGAATAGGGGACCTACATGGAGCATGGTATACCTAGATTTATGAGCTTCTTCTAAAATCTTATTTCTTAATTCTCCCTGCTTAGGTACCCAAATCCTTCTTTTGTGGAATCTCCAAATTCCATCAGTTCCTTGTTCTAACTCTTTTATTCTTCCTTTCATTCCTTCAGCATCTTCCTTGATTGCTGTTTTCTGAACATTCTTTATTTGTTCCATTAAATCTAACTGTAGATTTAATCTGAGAGCACGAACTCTTCGTTGTTTTTCATGGTACTTACGACTTAAGACATCTGCAACTACATTTGCCTTTTCTTCGTGATACTGAATATCACAGTCGTAATCACTTAGGATTTCCATCCATCTTCTTTGTCTCATGTTTAACTCTTTTTGCCCAAATATATATCTTAAACTCTTATGATATGTATAGACAGTAAATTTACTTCCATACAGATAATGTCTCCAAATCTTAAGGGCAAAAATTACGGCTCCTAATTCTAAGTCATGAGTCGTATAGTTTTCTTCGTGCTTTTTCAATTGTCTTGAAGCATACGAAATTACTTTCTTGCGTTGCATAAGCACACATCCTAATCCTAGTTTTGAAGCATCACAATATACTTCAAAATCTTCAGTTCCTTCCGGTAAGGCTAAAATTGGAGCATTGGTTAATTTATGTTTCAAGATCCTAAGGGCTTCTTCTTGTTTAGGTCCCCATTCAAACTTAACTGCCTTACAGGTTAGCTTAGTTAATGGTACATCTATCTTGGAAAAATCCTTAATAAACCGTCTGTAATATCCAGCTAAACCTATAAAACTTCTAATTTCCATTGCGGAACCTTCCATTTGGTAATTGCCTCTATCTTAGCAGGATCTACATGAATGCTTTCATGATTCACCATGTGTCCTAAAAATTGTACTTCTTGCAACCAAAATTTACACTTCGAGAATTTGGCGTATAGTTTTTCTTTTCTTAACAAAGTTAAGAGTGAATGCAAGTGCTGACAATGTTCGTCCTGACTTTTGGAATAAATAAGTATATCGTCTATGAAGACAATTACAAATTTATCCAAATATGGTTTACAGATCCTATTCATCATGTCCATGAATGCTGCAGGTGCATTCGTTAATCCAAAGGGCATGACTGTAAACTTGTAATGACCATACCTAGTTCTGAAAGCAGTTTTAGGTATGTCTTCTTCTTGTACCTTCAATTGATGATATCCGGACCATAAGTCGATCTTAGAAAAATATCTAGCTCCTTGAAGTTGATCGAATAGATCATCAATCCTAGGTAATGGGTATCGATTCTTAATTGTAACTTTATTCAATTCTCTATAATCAATACACATTCTCATTGAACCATCCTTCTTCTTTACAAACAACACTGGTGCTCCCCACGGTGATGAACTAGGTTGTATGAAACATTTACTTAATAATTCATCTAATTGCCTTTTCAATTCTAACATTTCTGTGGGGGCTAACCGATAAGGTGCCTTGGCTATCGGTATAGTTCCTGGAATTAGATGAATTCTAAATTCTACCTCCCTATCTGGTGGTAATCCTGGTAATTCTTCTGGGAATATATCTGAGTATTCTGAGACTACAGGAATTTCCTTAAGTTCTTTACCCTTAGTACTAATGATTACTGAAATCATATATACTATTCCTTGCTTTCGTTCATAACTAGCAACATTCATTACTGATATGAACTTCATGGGCTTACGTGGTTTATCTCCTGTAATCATAATTTCTTCTCCGGTAGGTGCCTGAATTTCTATGGAATTCTGATCACAAAGAATTCGAGCATGGTTGGCTACTAACCAATCCATTCCTAACACAACATCAAATTCAACTAATTTCATAGGTAATAGGTTTGCAAAGAATTTATGACCTGAAAGTTCTAAATTTTTTTTTTGCAAAACTTTATCTATGCTAACAGAATTTTCGTCTGCCGTTTCGACTGTAAAAATCTGCCTAAGGTTGGTTAAAGGTAAGTTAAGAGCTTGGCAGAATGAAGTATTTATAAAACTTTGGTTTGCACCAGAGTCAAATAATACTTTTGCGTAAATGTTATGATCTAAGAACGTACCAGCTATCACATCTGGAATGAGTTCTGCTTCCTGAGTAGTCAATTGAAAAGCCCTGGCGTTTCTTTTGGTAGCTCCTTCTGCAGCTTTAGCTTTATTGTTATCAGCTGGTTTAACTAGTTTCGGGCAATCTGGCCTGAAATGTCCAGTTTCTCCACAATTGTAACAAATTGTGGATTTCTTCCTGCAATTTTCTTCACTATGTCCTACAACTTTACAAAAGTTGCAGGTTACATTGCATCTTCCAAAATGTTTCCTTCTGCAATTCTTGCAGAAAGGCGGAATTGAGGATTGTCCCGTTCCGCTTTTCCTGAAACAACTATTATTACCCGTACGAAATCCTTGGGTAATTTTCTGAGCCAGTTCCTTTTTCCTATTTTCATCTCTTGTGCGTACCAGCTCGTCAGTTAGGGTATTAGTTAATTCCACAGCATCGTCAATCGTACGAGGTCTCGCAGCTTTAACGATATTGCGGATTTCACTAATCAATCCCCAAATATAGCGAGAAATGAGTACCGGTTCTGGCGAAGCCAGCGTTGGTACCATTCTAGCATATTCAAAGAATGTCGAAGTATAACTGCGACAATCTACACCCATCATTCTATGGTTTAAGAACTTATTTGTCATTTGATCTTTTTCATATTCGGGACAGAATTTTCTTTCTACAATACTCTTAAATTCTTCCCAGTTCATAGCATACGCCATCATCCTTCCTTTTGCTTGTAACACCGTGTTCCACCATTCTAGCGCCCCTTTAAAAAGGTTTGACGCGTACATGACCTGATCGTCCTTAGCACATTTACTTATTGTAATTACTGCCTCGGTTTTCTCTAACCAACGCAGTGCAGCGGTTGCTCCTTCATTACATGCAAACTCAGTGGGTTTGCAAGCAAGAAATTCTTTGTAAGTGCAACCAGGCGTTGCAGCTTTCATTTTCTTAGGGAGTGGAACTTGTCGTGGTTCATTAGTGCGATTAATATGATCATTGCCTCCATTTACGCTATTACTGAAGTTATCTTCAGAAATACGTTTACTGGGAATGATTTGTTGAGGTTCAGCAGGTTTCTGGACAGCAGCGACTATTGCTGGAATAGCATTAGCTATCCCTTGAGCAACGATATTTTCTATATCTTGCCTAGTCATATATTGATCCCCCGGGTGTTGTTCAGATTGATTAACCTCATTTACTGGTTCATTATTAGCGTTTTCCATCTGATGATATATATAATTTATTAGTATCAATTAAATAACAATTATACACAAAACAATCATACAAAGCACATATAGCCAAAACTATAGATTTCTCGATTCCCATTTTATATTTAACTAGGTTATATACCCGTGAGCTTCACGGGTTATGGGTTGTGTCAAAAAAATCTATATCTATAAATGCATTTTTTTGTATGATTTATAGCATGATATCTCTTCATGCTAAGACCCATGTAACCCCGTGTAAAAACATGGGTGGTTTTTAGAAAATTTACATACCAGATTTTATTAAGCGACGAATGGATACACATTTTTTAAGATTTATTAAAAATGTATTATAAAGAAAGGGAACATCTTTTAAATAACAAATAAATAACAAACATGTTTAATCGTTTTAAATAATAAACCGAAACCTAAATACAATCGTTTTAAATAACAAATAAACCAACAGATTCCTCTTTTAAAAAAATACCTTCCACATTTTAAAATAATGTTTGATGACTAAATCTTACAAAGATGCAGGTGAGTAACAAAGAAACTAAAAACAGAAAAAGAAAGATTAATGTTGTCTTTCAATGAACTTAGATGTAAAAACACACATTAACTTTTTTGGTCAACCAAAATGAACTTATATTCAACACCACCACCAGACCAATTCATAGCAAGTCGCTAAGAACCAATCCCAAACCATAATAGGGTGTCAAAATCAAGGTGGCAAAACTTCCATTAAGAACTTAGCCTCAAATTCAATTCATAGCAAGTCGCTAAGAACCAATCTCATCTTCTTGTACAATAGGCTTTTGTGTTATCAATTGCATTTTTCTATAGTTAAAAAACACATGTATTATGTAAACCCAACACCATATATACACATGGCTCAGGGTACAAATTTAAACCCAATAGCATATATGTTCAAAGTAAACAAATTGAAGAAAGTAATTTGAGATTTTAAGGAGGTATAACCTTGCACGCTTTCGAATAGTCTGTCGTAAATTTTGGAATTTAAGGTCATAACTATATATTTCGAGATTACATTCCCCTCTAGCAGCAATCGTACTGAAAATATAGTAACCAGAAATATTTATTAGGCTAGATAAGAAGCACTATATAAAGAGCATTAAATTAAATATAGGTTTCAAAAACCAAATTTCTACAATCTGCTAATCATTTGGAAGCTTTCTTTTTATCTTAAAAAGTAAAAGGGTTGGTTATGATCAGATTGGTTTAGCCAACTTCCTTCAACCTCTTGTAGTAATAATCATCTAAAAAAAGAAACCATGTCAAAGCACACTCTATATACATACAATTAAAAACAGATGCACCAGTCTCCCATGTACGTGTAATCATCTAGAAAAGAAATTGTGCCAGAGCATGCCCTATAAATTCAATAAAAACATATGGTAAATTTGTACTTAGTCTGATGCAAATCCATCTTCATATCAAAGATTGTCACGTCTCTTAAACTCACAGTATAAATATTTACTATAATCACAATCGCATTCACTAAGTGTTTACATTCCATTCCATTCCATTGCATCAGTTTATCAAGGCAGTCCTTAAACCTCTATTAATTCAAGCCAGTCATGCAACAAATATTTAATTAAACTCTCTAGAAAAACCTCTTTTTTACAATAACACACACATATTTAAATATGAAATTCTACCTTTTTTACGCAAGACACAAGAGACAAAGCTTACCCTTGTTTTATCATGTATGAAAGTTGTTTTTATGTCTACCGCCCAACTTCAACATAACCTGAAACCACAAGCCAAATTATATGAAGTATCCTTAGTGAGGTAATAAATTAGACATAAATACCCTTCTTTTAATCAATTTTCAAGATTCTATTTGCACATCAGACATATGAAAAAAACATTCAAGATATCAAGCATTCAGCATATCAAGATACAATTGGAGATATAAACCTGTGCAAGGCAACCTCCCAAACCTGAACTGTGCAAGGAAAGCTCCCACATTCACTGTTTACACATTCACTGTAAAATTTGTGTTGAAATAGGGCAAGAAGATGAGATGAAATACCATCGATTGTGTTAGGGTGATTAGCGATTGAAAAGGACATAGAAAACGTTGAAGAATAGAGAGATTACAAAAGTGGGGTTAAATCAAACCTTTTACACCGATAAACCATGAATCTGCTTGATATTTATTCCTACAGATCTACGATAACAAACACCATATCTCTGGTGAATCGAACACATACATAGATCAAGTCGAAAACCTACCAGATCAAGAGAAGACTGATTGTTCTTCAAAAAGAAAAAGAAAAAGAAAAACACTATTCTTACTCGTCAATTGAAGATTTGATAGTTGAATCGCAAATCTCATAGGAGAATAGGGTTTTGTTTCAAGATGGATGATCTGGTGATTAACTAAATCCCCATGATTCTTATTGTAAACAATACCCAATGTTGATACAAATTAAGGATCAAGGATTCAAATATCAAAAGGTACCTGGAGTATACAATCTTTCGGTGACAAAATAGGTGCATCTGCTTCAGATGATGATGATGATGATGATGAATCAATCTCCATCCTGAACGATAATCGTTTCCGAAACAGCGTCACTCTGGATTTACATCAAACTGGACCTCTTAAATGTCTTGATGGTTTTGACAGAATAGGGAATTGAGAGAGTAGAGATTTGAAATTCAAAATATCTATTTCAAAATTCAAAATCAGAGAGAAACATGATCTGAAAAGATATGAGCAGAGGGAAAGAGAAAGAAGAAGACAAAAGGGAAACAGGCTATGACAGAGGGTGTTTGTTTTTTCTTTGGATTTCAAAAAAAAATCTTACAAAGAAATCACAGGAAGTTGACACGTGGAAAAAAGAAATGGGGAAGCTTGATTTGCTGACACGTGTCTACAAAAGGTTTTCCTTTATTATATAGGAAGATAGTATGCATCAATACACACCATTTATCTTACAAAGTTTTATTTTAAGTTATTTCACAAAATTTAATTATTGCTATTATACAACCATAGTCTCATAAACCTACTATCCCTCGTCAGTTGTTATTTTAGTAACGACGTTCCCTCTCATCATACTTCCAGGAGATCTGTTCTCCTACTTCCCTGATCCTATTTCTGGCATCCACTAGTTCTTCGCCAAAGTGACGGAGTTCAGCTAAATTCTCATTGCTCATAGGTGGATTAGGTATAGGTTCTGGGTCAAATTGAGGAAGAAAGGAATAAGGACTATTGAGCAGGTTTTGGAACGGCCAATCATTCGTCCACCACTCATCCATTCCTAAAGGTTGGGTGTGAATTATAGGTTCTAGGATTGCTGGTTCCAAATTCATTGGAAGTTGGGTTTCAATAGGGTGAGTAAAAACATTTGTATTGACAGGCTTAATAGTATCACAGCTTGCCAGTATAAAATCTAGCTCCTCTTGTAATGTCATTTCCTAGGTTTGATTAGAGCTTTCTCCCATTTCTATTTGGGTTTGTTTAGATCCTCCTCCAATCTCCATTTCTATTTGCTTTGAATATTCTTCAAACTGTATTCCCATCTACCTAGACTCTTCCCCGACTTCAATTTCCTTCCCTTTATCTAAAGGATTTTCAATTTTGGGAATCTTTCTAGGGACGGGTTTCCTCCTACGCACACGCCTCCATCCCACAAATCTCCTCTTTTTCTTGGGCTTGGGTTTCTCTGGAGGTGAAGCATTGAATTCAATAGGTTCTTTTATATCTGGTATATACCTATTGAAATCTCTGGAAACCTCTATTCTTACTGGATAGAGATTTAAATTCTGAAGGGCGTCAGACAAGTCACTCATGCTGTTATGCAAAATACCCACAATTACTAAGTTTAAAAATTTATAAAATTTAATAGAAAACCTTTTAAATATTATTTCAGACTGGGTAACTACAAAACAAATGAAAATTAAAACACACTAGGTTTTATTGTAAATTTATTTATTTAATGAAATAAGGTTTCTAGACTGTAATTGATAAAGGTGCTAAAACTTGGGTCAAATTATTTAAAGATTTGCATTAACTGCTACAGTAGCTAGCATATAAAGATCTGCCAATTTCTCATTTAACTTGTCTTCCCAAGGTGATTTACTGGTTAATTCCTGGGTTTCCTGTTTAATCTTCTTTTCTTGGAATTTCTCTTTACTTTTCCTAATAATCAGACTTCTTTTACTAGGAGAAAGTGGTTCCTCATATTGTGCCTTTCGCACAAATATTCCTTCATCAGGAATTACAGACTGATTTGAGGATTTGGTTTGGCATGAACTTCCCTTCTCATTTGATGACCTATCTAATTTAAGATGGATGTTTGACAGCTTTTGCTTACCCATACTGTACTTAAATATTCAAATAATAAAACATATAATCACAAAATAGCAATTAATAGAATTAAGTATTTTCTAAATACTTAATTGGCTTAATTCAGTGGCTCTGATACCACCTTTTTCTGTCACGGCCCCCGACCCGGTTTGACCCGTTTCAGGAGCCGCGGGACAGAAAATCCCGTGGTAATTATTTAATTGATTTTAACAGCGGAAGTTTATCATCAGGATCTTTTTAAAGCTAAAATTTTCCCGATTATTTTATTTCGAAATCTTGGGATACAACCCCGGTAATTTACAATCATATGATTTCACAGAGAAATCTTTAGGTTACATAACATGATTTCTTTATTTTATAAAGAGCCACTTTCTTGAGCTTGCAGTGCTTCACGACACTTTTCCTAAATCACAACAGATCACCTGAAACATGTTTGAAAAAGTTTTTGTCAGCGGGAAATACTGGATAATCATTCTATTTACTAAAATGACACCTTTGTTATAATTTACAGTATTAAGAGCGATTACAATGTTTCCCGATATCAACCAACTACCCACAGTATTTTTCACTCGACCACACATTGGCTATCTCGTTGTCCAATGGTGTCTGTGACTATGGTCATATCACCCCTTGGCTAACCCATTGTCCAAGTGTGACGATTATCAAGTATTGAATACAAAACCCCATATACCGGCTGTAATTTGGTGATTACAAAGGCTTAATCCCTGTAATTATAACTTTGAAAATATTTAAGAATTTATAAAGCAATTTGATAAATAGAGAATGACTCACATTGCAAATTTAATTTGAGCAGAGCCTAGCCTACTGATTAGCCTTTTAACCTAAATTTAATAACATGCACACAACTGGTTAGTAACTTAATACAACATTTACGATAACTCACGAGATTAAACCCTCACATCGAATGACAAAGTGCGATACTTAAACATCCATCGATTTAACGACGAATGACAAAGCATAAACCCTAATGTGGGCAGCACTTAAACATCCATTGGATAGTTTAATCGATCGGACATTGAATCGTATCAGCGATCGAGTTATTACCCTGTATTGCGGCGACGATTTGTGATTCGTGTGTGTTTTAATAGTTAACGGAGCGTAACTCAGTGTACGTAACGAGATTTTACGTCGTTCAAGTGTCCAAATTCCAGTCCCAAACCCCTCTATTTATAGTCAAATTTTGACCCCCCTCGTGTGACGCGAGGGGTACCCCTGAGAGCGTCGCGTGGCGCGAGGGCTCATACCCTATTAAAATTCGAAACTAACAATAAGTTATTTAGATAATCGTAACTAGGGTTTTACCCCCCCCCCCCCCGAGTTTTAGGGGCCCTGATCCTCATTCTGATTATTCTGAAAATTTTAGGGTTTGTGTAGAATCACTTGGGTGTCTCAATTAGGGTTTCCTATTGGACAAATTAATTTAATAATTATGACTTTTGATGAGAGTTGTTACTGAAGCAGAGGCTGGCTGAACTGGATGACGAGGATGAATCTGAGGGGGCAGCAGCTGGTGAAGCCGAAGGCAGCGGATTGATGGATACTGAGGTGGCAGTAGGTGGTGATGGCAAAGGTGACGGTGACAAGGTGGTGGAGGCAGCGAAGGTGTAGGCTGCATCAATGGGCGACGATGGACATTTCTAGACGCAGCCGAAGCCTATTTTTTATGGTTTTATAGTTTTTGGTTATGATGTTTTAAACAATGATGGTCTGTATGGTGAACAATAGTTTTTAGATTTAAGGATCACTGATCCTTTGGACAATAGGGGGTAGCAAAGGTGGATGGGTCCTTCTGTTTGTGGAGGATGAAGCCTTTGATGCCCCTCATCTTTTGATTTCCTGCACTCAATGAACCTTATGAATATGGACACCCTTTGCCTACCCAAGCGGACAGGCCACGTTTTGCTGGTAGATGTTTGGGTAGGAAATTTTTGACAACCTTTTGAAGGGTTAAGTATGATAAATAAATAAAACTTTAACTTTTAGCTATCTCTGTGTTGTTTACTTTCTTTACATTTGCTTGTCAACTGTCATTATACAAATCTAGAATTTATATGTTATTGATAAAAGTATAGAAATCAGTTTATGTCAAAAAATTTAGGATATGATCAAGGATTAAATATCCTTTAATCAAAAAGTTTAAAAAATGAGACAAGTTTAAGATCATATATTCTGTTGTCAAAGAGTAAGGGTAATACTAATAAACTAAGAATAAAGTTAAAGTAAATAAGGATTATATCAGAGAATCCAAGTTAGGATCATATATCCTTAACACTTACAATTGTGACAATCAAAAGATAGACAGTTGTAGAAAGTTAGGATCCAGGATCCTTAACTGTTTAGCTTTGGAAACCTAAAATAGGACATAACTTGGGACTAAGCCAATTGTAGAAGAAGATGTTAGTGTTTTGATAAAAAAATCAGACTAGGATAATGCAACCAAATCTTATTTTGTGAGGTGTGATGCTTGAATTAAATGGCAAATGTATAAACAAAAATGAATGTGGGACACAAGGATTTATACGAGGAAAAAGCCCTTGATCAATGTATGATCTCCGGCATAAAAAACCTCGGATAGTGAAAACTATCACTATCAAGTATATTGAATAAAGAAAGTTACAACTTCGGAAGTATTGAGATGAATTCTAGTGTGTGTTTGCTCGAGAGAGAATGGAAGTAGTGTTGTTCCTAAACTAGGTGCAAAAGTATTTCTAAAAATAAGCTCAATACCCCTTTAATCTTTGCTAAAAATATCCTAACTAACTATCCGAAAAATCTGCCCATCACCCACGATCACCACCAATGGTAACTAGCTAATGCACATGTTGAAATATAGAGCATATTCCCCTGGAATCTCATATGGAATAAGTCTTCTTCGAAACATACCTGCGAAACAAGCTAAAGGTGATGGAAACAATTGTTAAGTTAGAATAAGAATCAGGATCCTGGATCCTTATTCCCGCAGTGTCTCCTGAGGATCCTTAATTCAAATTAAACTGAGGATCCGTGATCCATGCTACACATGAGGATCCGTGATCCATAAGCAATAAAATTCTATCCCTAACAATTACCCCCAAACATGACTAGTTGATATCCAATTAGATAGTCATGTTTGAATGAAATTCGGACTAGCCGTTACTTGGAGATATAGCCGTTGCCAGGCTTACGTCAGCGAAGGTCACCCCTGCAACAAACAATGATTATAAATAGGGTAGCCATGGTTCACACCGCTTTCTGTTCAAACACAAACCTGGTGATCCTCACCCAATCCTCAAAACCACTAAAAATGAATACTCACTGGAAAGGCCATTTCTTCTTTGTGAGGAGGGATTCAATCCCAGATGGGAAAAACCTTCCTAGAAAATGGATCACCCATGGTAGGATATGGGATCCTTAGACAAGGATCATAATAGGACTTCTTTCTTTTTTAAGGATAACTGATCCTTTTTTCTGTTTTGCAGCTATTTCACTCTCTTTCATCCAAGAAACACCTGCAACAAAGGAAAGGGTTACTGCCTTTTGGAGCCTTGACCCTGCTGTTAGAACGTTCCAAGGCAAAGCAAAGGATTCACAAGAACTATCCTCTGGTTCCTTCACCATGTCAAGTAAGTATTCACATTTATGTATGATTAAATATTTAAATAAATGTTGAGTAAGGATACTTATCTATATTTTGGATTTGTAGGTGCCGGAAAATCCTCAAAGTCTGCTTCTAGGTTCAATGTTAGTGATCTTGACGCATTTGCTGCCTCAAAATCCATCAAAAAACAACTTGCTGCCAGTCCCAGCATTCCGATCCCCAAAAGCACGAGCACACGTGGCAAAGGTGCCAAGAAAAGGAAAGATGCTGAAGCTCTTGAAGGCCTGCCTCTCATCTAACACCAGTTTGAAGAATACGTCTCTGAGGTAAGGATCCCGGATCCTTAGAACTGTTCTTCCAATATTGAGGATAACGGATCCTGACATATGTTTCCTTTTTGTAGAAATTTGCTGAGATCCAGATGCTCATGGATTCATATACTGAAGAGGCTGAACAAAAGCACATGGAGTTCCAGAAGATGTTCCTGGCAAAGGATCAAAAGATTGCCTCTCTTAAGAATGATGTCAACCTGGAAAGAGGGAGCTGGTCCTGGCCCACATTACAGCTGATCAGGAGAAGGCTGAAGTGATGGAGGGTGCCAAGCTTTCTGCCACAATAGCCATGCTCAAGATCAAACTTCAAATGGCAAAGGAGGCAGAGGATCCTAACTTTGACAGGACTGCCTGGGATCAAGAGGGCTGGAAGAAGAGGCTTGCAGAGCTGGATGATAAGGAAGAGGCTGAGGAGACTCTGGCAATCGAAGCTAGTGGCAGTGGGTTGAAGGATCAGGCAGAAGGAGCAGCTGGTGGGGATGACGCAACAAAGGCTTAAGCTGCACAAATGGGCGATGATGGAAATTTCTAGACGTGGCCGGAGCCCATTTTTTTATGGTTTGGTTTTTTTTGGTTGTTGGTGTTTTAAAACAATGGTCTGTACTTTGAACAATAGTCTTAGGTTTAAGGATCACTGATCCTTCGAACAATACGTAGGATGACAATTGGTGGAGGGATCCTCTGTTTGGGGGATGAAGCCATTGTTATCCTGCCGTCTTTCTATTCCTGCATAACTTAGAACTTATCATCATGGACACCCTTTACCTACCCCAGCCGACGGGCCACGTATTGCTGGTAGATGCTTGGGGTAAGTAATTTTGACAACCTTTAAAGGGTTAATCTTTTGCTAGATAAATAAAAGTTTAATCTTCTGGCTTATCTTCTGTTGTTAATACTGTGTACATTTACTTTTCAACTGTTGTGTTACAATTTCTTTGAATTTACAAGTTAAGAACAAAAGTATATTAGATTATGTCAAAAAGTTTAGGATATGATCAAGGATCAAATATCCTATAATCGAAAAGTTCAAAAAGTGGCGTAATTTTTAGGATCATATATCCTGTTGTCAAAGAATAAGGGTAACTTAAATAAATTAAGAATAAAGGGAAGGTAAATAAGGATCATACATGAGAATCCAAGTTAGGATCCTAAATCCTTAATACTTACAATCAAGATAACCGAAATGATAAAACCTAGTGAAAGGTTAGGATCCAGGATCCTCAACTGTTTAGCTTTGGAAACCTGAAAACAGAACATAACTTGGGACTAAGCCAATATAAAAGAAGAGTTAGTAACTGTGGACAAGCCCAACAATTCTGGGGAAAAACCCAATATACTAGGGACAAGCCCAAAAAAACTAGGGACAAGCCCAAAAAAACCTGGGGACAAGCCCAAAAAACTGGGGACAGGCCCAAAGGATCTTGTGTAAACTGGAGTATGACCCTCACTAGCGACTATCCAAACTTAGTGACATGAAAATGCCAAAACCTTAGCTAACGTGAAAATGTTAGAAACCTTAGGAACGGATGTATGGTACGTCTACATTATACGTAGGATCCTGAATACGGCTAGTACAATGAAATTGTCAGCCCCTAAAGCGGGTACTGGTCCCATTGCCTTGAACTGCACCAGGATCGTGTGCTACTGGCGAAACTGGGGACAGGCCCAAAGACTGGGGATAAACCCAAAAACTGGGGACAAGCCCAAATACTAGGGACATGCCCATAAAACTTAGGAGACTTCTGTGGATACTTGATCCTTTGTCAAGGATACACCAATCTTCTGCAAAACTCAGAACTAAGTGAAAAAGGATAAAGGATACAGGATCCTTCTCCTTGTAACAAAGTTAATTAAAGAATTAGATAAATTAAGTTCAGATCATTACCAGACTGAGGATCATATATCCTCTAAGGATCCTTGATGGATACAGGACATGAAGACAGCCAACGATCCTAAATCCTTCTTACATGAAATATCGCTTTAAATGGACAGCATTCCAAGCTCTTGGTAGCAAATCACCTTCCATTGTTAATAATCGATATGCCCCCTTTCCTTCCTCAGCTTCAATAAGATAGGGGCCTTCCCACTTTGGTGCTAACTTGCCATCAGCATGATTTGTGGTGTTCTGGAATGCTTTCTTAACACCATATCACCAACTTGAAATTTTCTGATCCTGCCATTTTTGTTATAAGCTCCAACCATCCTTTGTTGATAACTAGCCATTCTTATCCTTGCCAAATCCCTGAGTTCTTCTATGGTATCCAAGTCTTGAACCAAGTTTTCAGCATTTCCTTCAGGATCACCGATGCTTGTTCTTGCAGTAGGAACCACCATCTCTGTAGGGATCACTGATTCTGCTCCAAACACTAAAGAAAATGGAGTTTGGCCAGTAGCATTCTTGGGAGTTGTCCTATCAGCCCATAGCACATAAGGTAGCTCTTCTGCCCATTTTCCTTTCTTGGATCCAAGCTTCTTCTTCAAGTTATTGATAATGATCTTGTTGGATGATTCTGCTTGACCATTAGCTTGTGGGTAGACTGGTGTTGATGTTATCATCTTAATCCCCCAGCTGTCACAAAAGTTAGTAGTTCTACTCCCAATAAATTGGGATCCATTATGACAAAAAATTTCAGAAGGAATACCAAATCTTGTAATAATGTTTCTTTTAATAAAGGATATCACTTCTTTTTCTTTGACTTGAGCAAAGGCTTCAGCTTCTATCCATTTGGAAAAACAATTAGTCATGGCAAGCATAAACACTTTTCCTCCTGGTGCCTTGGGAAGTTTGCCAACTATATCCATTCCCCATCTCATGAATGGCCAAGAAGAGGATATAGGATGCAGGAGCTCTGCTGGTTAATGAAGGATATTGCTATGTCTCTGGCAAGCATCACATTTCTTTGCATAATATACAACATCCTTCTTCATAGTAGGCCAATAGTATCCTATCCTAAGGATCCTTGAGAATAATGCCCTGCCCCCAGTGTGGTTTCCACAATCTCCTTCATGAAAATCCTTTAGGACTTCTTGAACTTCAGGATCCTCAATGCACCTTAGATATGGACCTGCAAGAGATTGTTTATATAACATGTTATTGAATATTGTAAATTGAGATACCTTGACTTTGAAAGCTCTAGGATTTTGTCCTATAGGGATCTCTCCATGTTGTATATATTGGAAGATCCTGAATGAGATTGTGCATCATCACTAGGTATGATTGCAGAATCCTCTCCTATCTCCATAGCTGCATGATCCTCAATAACAGGAGCCAAGATATGGATAATAGGAATTTTAATATCCTCTGGAATCTTCAAGGATGATCCAAGGTTGGCCAATGCATCAGCTTCTGCATTTTCTTCTCTGGGTACCTGTGTCAAACTAAAAGAAGCAAAAGAGTGTGCCAATTCCTTGACTATCTCTAGATATTTGATTAGTCTTTCACCTTTAACAACATAAGATCCATTAAAGTGATTAGTAATTAACAGTGAATCCACGTGTACCTCAAGATACCTGATCCTCATATGCTTGGCAATTTACAGACCATCTATCAAGGCCTCATATTCAGCCTCATTATTAGTAGTTTGAAACTCACAAGCTATTGAGTGGGGTATTATGTCCCCATATGGCGATTTTAGTAGTATTCCAAGTCCAGTTCCCTTGACATTAGAGGCTCCATCTGTGAAGAGTATCCAAGGATCCTTGGTTTCTTTAAGCTGTTGAACTTCTAATTCAGCTTCCCTTTGTAGATCACTACTGAAATCTGCCACAAAGTCAGCTAAGGCTTGGGATTTAATGGCAGTCCTTTGTTCATTTCTTATATCATAAGCACTAAGCTTCACTACCCACTTAGCCATCCTTCCTGACATCTCAGGTTTCCTGAGAACATTCTTAATTGGAAAGTTAGTCTTAACAATTATAGCATGGGTTTCAAAATAATGACGTAATTTAGTAGATGCCATAATCAAATCAAGAATAAGTTTTTCTAAATGTGAATACCTGGATTCAGCATCAAGCAAACTCTTACTTACATAATATACAAGATGCTGTGTACCTTCGCGATCCTTAACAAGGACTGCACTTACTGCTTTAGAAGAGACTACTAAATATAAGGATAATATATCCCCTTTTTCTGGTTTCATCAAGGCAGGAGCTGAGGATAGGTAATCCTTAAGGGCTTTGAGAGCATTCTCATGCTTTTCAGTCCACTCAAATTTCTTATTCTTTCTTAGAATGTCATAGAATTCCTTGCACTTTTCTAATGACTTTGATATGAACATGTTCAAGGCTACGATCCTCCCTGTCAACCTTTGCACATCCTTGGCATTGGCAGGAGATTTGATATTCACAATCGCCTTGATTTGTTCTGGACTTGCCTCGATGCCTCTTTTTGTTACCATGTAACCTAGGAACTTCCCTGCTTTGACACCAAAGTGACACTTTGAAGGATTAAATTTCATATTGAATTTATCAAGGATATCAAATGCTTCCTCTAAGTCTCTAAGGTGATCCTCAGCTCTCTTGGACATAACCATTATGTCATCTATATAGACTTCCATAGTGTGTTCAATTTGTTCCTTAAACATCATATTGACTAGCCTTTGATAAGTAGCACCTGCATTTCTTAGTCCAAATGGCATAGCAATATAACAATAGATACCCGTTGGGGTCATAAAGGTTGTATCCTCTTGATCAGATGGTTCCATCTGAATTTGTTGAAATCCAGATGAAGCATCCATAAAAGTCAACAACTCATGACCCACGGTAGCATCCACCATGGAGTCAATGTAGGGTAATGGGAAAGGATCCTTGGGACATGCCTTGTTTAAATCAGTAAAATCGACACATACCCTCCACTTTCCGTTTTTCTTTTGAACAACGACCACATTGGCTAACCACCTTGGATACATAACTTCTCTAATCATACCTGCTCGGAGCAGCTTATCTACCTCCTCCTGGATAATGGCATTCCTCTCAGGTGAAAACTTTCTCCTTTTTTGATGTATGGGTTTGAATGACCTGTCAATGCTAAGCTTATGAGTAATTATATCTTTAGAGATACATGTCATGTCTTCGTGCTTCCAGGCAAAGGTAGTTTTTCTCTTCTTTAGGAAGGATACTAGATCCTGTTCAATTTCATTGAGGATCCCGGATCCTATGAAGACTTTGGATTTAGGATCCTGAGGATCCATCAGGATATCTTTCACATCTTGTTCTCTTGCCTCCAGGACATCTCTTGGAGGATGCTTTAATTGCTATTGCTCCCTGGGTCTTGAGGCTGGTTTCATCGATGAAGTGTAGCAATTCTTGGCTTCTTGTTGATCACTTTCAATTTTCACCACACTCCAAGGTCTGGGAAGATTTACACATTGATGATATGTAGAAGGAACTGCTTTCATGTCAGGTATCCATGGCCTGCCAAGGAGAACATTGCAACAGGATAAGCAATCTATAACACAAAATTTCTGATAAGAATGAAGTCCCTATATGTAAATGGGAAGTTTAATGTCCCCCAATGTGTTCTTGGTTTCTCCACTGAATCCCACAAGAACTGATGATCTTGGGACAATATCTGATTCAGGGGTGTTCATTTTCTTGAGGACATCAAGCTGAATGATGTTTACTGAGCTTCCTTTATCTATCAAGATCCTGCGAACAAAATGATTAGATATGAACAAAGTAATAACAAGACCATCATGATAAGGATCCTGAACATCCACACGACCATCCTCATCAAAAGTTATAACTTTTTCCTGTGTAATAGTAGAGGTTCGGATGGGTCTATCCCCATTATCCATCTTGGTCTCCTTGGCATACCTCTTGGCTGCTGAAAAGGAAGTGCCACATATGTCTGTACCTCCGGATATGAAGTTGATAATTTATGCATCAGCGGGAGGAGCAGGAGCTCTTTCTGGAACTTTTTTAGGATCCTGGATCCTTGACTTTTTTCTTCCCAACAGCTCCTTCAAATGCCCTTTGCTTAAAAAGTAACCAATCTCTTTTCTTAGTGCAATACATTCTTCAGTGAGATGGCCGAAATCTTCATGATATGCACACCATTTGTATTTGTCTTTTGTTGCAGCTGGCTTATCACTTTTTCTGGGCCATCTTGCTTTTTCTCCTAAGTTCTGCATTGCAAGGATTAGTTCATTGTTATCAACAGAAAAACAATATTCAGAATTGGGAGGATAATCCTCATCATCATCTTCCTGTTCTACTGCATGCACATTCTGGTTATCAGACTTGTTGTAAGACTTTGACTTGTTGTTCTGAAGTAGGATCCTTGATGTTCCTACTTCGAGGATCCTGCCAGTCTTTCTTGGATCCTTTTATCATCCTCTAGTCGGATGAATCTAAGGGCCCTGGTTCTCACTTCATCAAGGTTCCTGCAAGGGGTCATGACATGATCATCATAGAACAATGAATCCCTAAGTAAACTCATTTGAAAGGCTTCCACAGCTGTAGCAATATCCAAATTAGGAATATCTAAGGATTCTTTATTGAACTTAGTGATATAATATCTAAGTGATTCATTTTGACCTTCTGTTACCCTATATAGGTCACTAGTTAAATGTTCAAATTTTCTACTACATGAGAATTGGCAATTACACAGATTAACTAGATTAGAAAATGAAGTAATAGAGTAAGGGGGAAGACTTAGCAGCCATTTAAGAGCTGATCCTGTTAGTGTGGATCTGAAACCCTTGCATAGACATGCTTCTTTTAACCTCTCTGGGATGGGATTGATCTTCGTCCTTTCTCTGTACTGAGCTACATGTTCTTCAGGATCCGTTGAGCCATCATATAGCTTCATAGTTGGTATTTGAAACCTCTTTTGTATCTCTGCTCACAAATAGGTGGTGCAAAACGAGATATCTTGTGACTCCCATCTGGAATTTCAGGAATGGGCTTAACCACTCCTGGAATGCTGGATGTCATATCCTTAAGCTTTTGTAATTCTCTGGCCATAGCTTGGTTAATACCTGTATCCTGCATAAAGCCATGGTTAGCAGCATAAGAATTATTCAAAGTGTTACCTCCTGGAGGATTCAGGTTCGGAATTCCAGATGTGAATCCATATTGATGGGATTCTGGTATAACTGTGGGACCAGAAGAAGCAATAGTCTGCATAGGTATGAAGTCTCCCAAATGAATCTCTAAACTTCTGGGCTCTACACTTCTTAAGGATCCCTGATCCTGAATGATGTTGGATCCTTCAGGCATCGAAGTTGGGGGTCTTGGAGGATAATCCATGGATCCATGAACTTGAGATAAGGATCCTTGAACCTGAGATGAGGATCCCTGAACCTAAAATGAGGATCCTGGATGCTGAGAGTAGGATCCTTGAACCCTCTACATCCCCATGTATCCTCCTGAACTAGTGAAGGATCCTTGATGCTGGAAGGAGGATCCTTGTGGCTGAAAAGAGGATCCTGAAGGCTGAAAGTAGGATCCTAGAGCCTGAGTCATTGCTGCTAATCCATAACACATTCCCAATGATCCACCCTAGTATTGGACATCTGGAGCTGCAGATTGCTGGGCAGTTATGGCTGGAGTGTCGAAATTCAGTGATCTAGGTACCAATGGAGAGTGATCCTCCGCTGATCTCTTCAATTTCTTAATGTCATCAATCTGTCGAAGGATCCTGTCATTGGTTTTGTCCTGCTGCTACATGTAATCCCTCATCTGCAAAATCAAAGTAAAAAGATCACTGTTAGTAGGGCTAGAAGAAACAGCAGAAGTTGGTGGTTTTGAGAAAATGGGGGTTGGTTTCTTCACAGCATTCTCAGCATTCTTCTGAGATCCAAAAGGTGCTAGAGGCAAAGGTGGAATGCCCTGTGAAGAAGTGACTGCCGGCATGGAACTTGAAGTGTTCTTCGCTAAAGAAGCCATGTAGTTGAAGGTGATGAACCGAAATGATCACAATGAACAAAATTTCTCAGAAATGAAGCACCAATTGCCCCACGGTGGACGCCAAACTGTTTTGGTCAAAAATCAGACTAGGATAATGCAACCAAATCTTATTTTGTGAGGTGTGATGCTTGAATTAAATGGCAAATGTATGAACAAAAATGAATGTGGGACACAAGGATTTATACGAGGAAAAAGCCCTTGATCAATGTATGATCTTCGGCATAGAAAACCTCGGATAGTGAAAACTATCACTATCAAGTATATTGAATAAAGAAAGTTACAACTTCGGAAGTATTGAGCTTGATACAATGAATTCTAGTGTGTGTTTGCTCGAGAGAGAATGGCAGTAGTGTTGTTCGTAAACTAGGTGCAAAAGTATTTCTAAAAATAAGCTCAATACCCCTTTAATCTTTGTTAAAAATATCCTAACTAACTATCCGAAAAATCTGCCCATCACCCACGATCACCACCAACGGTAACTAGCTAATGCACATGTTGAAATATAGAGCATATTCCCCTGGAATCTCCCATGGAATAAGTCTTCTTCGAAACATACATGCGAAACAAGCTAAAGGTGATGGAAACAATTGTTAAGTTAGAATAATAATGAGGATCCTGGATCCTTATTCCCGCAGCTTCTCCTGAGGATCCTTAATTCAAATTAAACTGAGGATCCGTGATCCATGCTACACATGAGGATCCGTGATCCATAAGCAATAAAATTCTATCCCTAACAGTTAGTATCTAGGGACAAGCCCAACAATCTGGGGACAATCCCAATAAACTGGGGACAAGCCCAAAAAACTCGGGACAAGCCCAAAGAACCGGGGACAAACCCAAAAAACTGGGGACAAGCCCAAAGAACTGGGGACAAGCCCAAAGAATCTTGTGTAAACTGGAGTATGGCCCATACTGGCGACTATCCAAACTTAGTGACATGAAAATGCCAAAACCTTAGCTAACATGAAAACGTTAGAAACCTTAGGAATGGATGTATGGTACGTCTACCATTATACTTAGGATCCTAAATACAACCAGTACAATGAAATTGTCAGGCCCTAAAGCGGGTACTGGTCCCATTGCTTTTAACTGCATTAGGATAATTGTGCGCAACCGGCGAAGGTGTAAGAACCTAATTCGTAGAAGGTAGTAGATACCTTAAACTGGGGATAAGCCCAAAAACTGGGGACAAGCCCAAAAAACTGGGGACAAGCCCAAAGAACTGGTGACAAACCCAAAACTTAGGAGATTTCATTGGATACTTGATCCTTTGTCAAAGATGCACCAACTTCTGCAAAACTCAGAATTTAGTGAAGAAGGATAAAGGATGCTGGACCCTTCTCCTTATAATCAAATAAATTAAAGGATTAGATAAATTAAAATCAAATCATTACCAGAATAAGGATCATATATCCTCTATGGATCCTTAATGTATACCAGATATGAAGATAGCCAAGGATCCTGGATCCTTCTTACATGAAGTATCTCTTTAAGTGGACAACATTCCAAGCTCTTGGTAACAAATCACCTTCCATTGTTAGTAAACGATATGCCCCCTTCCCGCCTCAGCTTCAATCAGATAGGGGCCTTCCCACTTTGGTGCTAATTTGCCATCAGCAGGATTTGTGGTGTTTTGGAATGCTTTCCTCAACACTATGTCACCAACTTGAAACTTTCTGATCATGACATTCTTGTTGTAAGCTCCAGCCATCCTTTGTTGATAGCTAGCTAATCTCATCCTTGCTAAATCCCCGAGTTCTTCTATGGTATCCAAGTCTTGAACCAAGTTTTCAGCATTTTCTTCTGGATCACGGATGCTTGTTCTTGCAGTAGGAACTACCATCTCTGTAGGGATCATAGATTCAGCTCCAAACACTAAAGAAAATGGAGTCTAGCCAGTAGCATTCTTGGGAGTTGTTCTATCAGCCCATAACACATAAGGTAGCTCTTCTGCCCATTCTCCCTTCTTGGATCCAAGCTTCTTCTTCAAGTTGTTGATGATGATCTTATTAGATGATTCTGCTTGATCATTAGCTTGTGGGTGGACTGATGTTGATGTTATCATCTTAATCCCCCAGCTGTCACAAAAGTTAGTAGTTCTATTCCCAATAAATTGGGATTCTTTATCACAAACAATTTCAGAAGGTATGCCAAATCTAGTAATGATGTTTCTTTTAATAAAGGATATCACTTCCTTTTCTCTGACTTGTGCAAAAGCTTCAGCTTCTATCCATTTGGAAAAGTAATCAGTCATAGCAAGCATAAACACTTTTCCTCCTGGTGCTTTGGGAAGTTTTCCAACTATATCCATTCCCCATCTCATAAATGGCCAAGAAGAGGATATAGGGTGCAGTAGCTCCGCTGGTTGATGAAGGATGTTGCTATGTCTTTGACAAGCATCACACTTCTTTGCATAATCCACATCATCCTTCTTCATAGTAGGCCAATAGTATCATGTTCTAAGGATCCTTGAGAATAATGCCCTGCCCCCAGTGTGGTTTCCACAATCTCCTTCATGAAAATCCTTCAGAACTTCTTGGATTTCTGGATCCTCGATGCACCTTAGATATGGACCTGCAAGAGATTGTTTATATAACATGTTATTTAGTATTGTAAATTGAGATATCTTGACTTTGAAAGCTCTAGGATTTTCTCCAATAGGGATCTCTCCATGTTGTATATATCTCAGGATTGGAAGGATCCAGGATCCTGAATGTGATTGTGCACCATCACTAGGTACGATTGCAGAATCCTCCACTATCTCCATAGCTGTGTGATCCTCAATAGCAGGAGTTAAGATATAGATAATTGGTATCCTAATATCCTTCAGAATCTTCAACGATGATCCAAGGTTGGCTAAAGCATCAGCTTCTGCATTTTCTTCCATGGATACCTGTGTCAAACTAAAAGAAGCAAAAGAGTCTGCCAATTTCTTAACTATCTCTAGATATTTGATTAGTATTTCACCTTTAACAACATAAGAACCGTTAAAATGGTTAGTAATTAATAATGAATCAACATCTACATGAAGATACCTGATCCTCATGTGCTTGGCAATTTGCAAACCAGCTATTAAGGCTTCATACTCAGCCTCATTATTAGTAGTTTGAAACTCACAAGCAATTGAGTGGGGTATTATGTCCCCCTGTGGCGATTTGAGTAGTATGCCTAGTCCAGTTCCTTTGATATTTGAAGCCCCATCTGTGAAGAGTATCCAAGGATCCTTAGTCTCTTCAAGCTGTTGAACCTCCAATTCAGCTTCCCTTTGTAGATCATTACTGAAATCAGCCGCAAAGTCAGCTAAGGCTTGAGATTTGATGGCAGTTCTTGGTTCATATCTGATATCATATGCACTAAGCTTTACTGCCCACTTTGCCATCCTTCCTAACATTTCAGGTTTTCTGAGGACATTCTTAATAGGAAAGTTAGTCTTGACAATAATAGCATGAGTTTCAAAATAATGGCGTAATTTAGTAGATGCCATGATTAAAGCAAGGATAAGTTTTTCTAAATGAGAATACCTGGATTTAGCATCAAGTAAACTTTTAATAGACAGGATGTTGGGTACCTTCATGATCCTTAACAAGGACTGCACTTACTGCCTTTGAAGAGACAACCAAATATAAGGATAATATATCCCCCTTTTCTGGTTTCATTAAGGCTGGAGCTGAGGATATGTAATCCTTAAGGGCCTTGAGAGCATTCTCATGCTTTTCAGTCCATTCAAATTCCTTTTTCTTTCTCAGGATGTCATAGAATTCCATGCATTTCTCTGATGACTTCGAGATGAACCTGTTCAAGGCTGCGATCCTTCCTGTCAATCTTTGCACGTCCTTGGCATTGGCAGGAGACTTAATATTCACAATCACCTTGATTTGTTTTGGACTTGCCTATATTCCTCTTTTTGTTACCATATATCCTAGGAACTTGCCAGCTTTTACACCAAAGTAGCACTTGGAAGGATTCAATTTCATGTTGAATTTATCAAGGATATCAAATGCTTCCTCCAAATCTCTAAGGTGATCCTCAGCTCTCTTGGACTAAACCACCATGTCATCAATATAGACTTCCATTGTGTGTCCAATTTGTTCTTTAAACATCATATTAATTAGCCTTTGGTAGGTAGCACCTGCATTTCTTCGTCCAAATGGCATAGCAATATAACAATAGATACCAGTAGGGGTCATAAAGGCTGTATCCTCTTGATCAGATGGTTCCATCTGAATTTGTTGGAATCCAGATGAAGCATCCATGAAAGTCAACAACTCATGACCCGCGGTAGCATCCACCATGGAGTCATAGGAAATGATCCTTAGGACATGCCTTGTTTAAATCAGTGAAATTGACACATACCCTCAACTTTTCATTTTTATTTTGAATAACAACCACATTGGCTAACCACCTTGGATACTTAACCTCTCTAATCATACCTGCTCTAAGTAGTTTATCTACCTCCTCTTAGATGATGGCATTCCTCTCAGGTGTAAACTTTCTCCTCTTCTGATGTATGGGTTTTAATGACCTGTCAATGCCAAGTTTATGAGTAATAATATCTTTAGAAATACCTCTCATATCCTCATGCTTCCAAGCAAAGGTAGCTTTTCTCCTCTTTAGGAAGGATTTCTCCTCTTTAGGAAGGATACAACATTGTCGAGGATCCCAGATCCTATGAAAACTTTGGATCCAGGATCCTGAGGATCCATCAGGATATCTTTCACATCTTGTTCTCTTGCCTCCAGGACATCTCTTGGAGGATACTTTAATTGCTATTGCTCCATAGGTCTTGAGGATGGCTTCATTGATGAAGTATAACAATTTTTGGCTTCTTGCTGATCACTTTCTATCTTCACCACACCCCACGGAGTAGGGAGTTTTACACACTGGTGATATGTAGATGGAACTGCTTTCATGTCATGTATCCATGGCCTGCCAAGGATAACATTGCAACAGGATAAGCAATCTATGACACAAATTTTTTGAAAAGAATTAACTCCCTCTATGTAAATGGGAAGCTTAATGTCCCCCAATGTGTTCTTGGTTTCTCCACTGAGTCCTACAAGAACTGATGATCTTGGGATAATTTCTGATTCAGGGATGTTCATCTTTTTGAGGACATCAAGTTAAATGATGTTCACGGAGCTTCCTCCATCTATGAGAATCCTACAAAAAAAATAATTAGATATAAGCAATGTAATAACAAGACCATCATGATGAGGATCCTGAATGTCCACACGATCGTCCTCATCAAAGGATATGATTTTCTCCTGTGTAAGGATCAAGGTTCGAATGGGCCTATCCCCATTCTCCGTCTTTGTCTCTTTAGCATGCCTCTTGGCTGCTGAAAAGGAAGTGCCACATATGTCTGATCCACCAGAAATGAAGTTGATAATTTGTGCATCAGCTGGAGGAGCAGGAGCTCTTTCTGGAATCTTTTCAGGATCCTGGATCCTTGACTTTTTTCTTCCAAATAGCTCCTTCAAATGTCCTTTGCTGAACAAGTAACCAATCTCTTTCCTGAGTGCTATGCATTCATCAGTAAGATGACCGAAATCCTCAAGATAGGTACACAATTTGGATTTATCTTTTGTAGCAGCTGGCTTATCATTTTTTCTGGGCCATCTTGTTTTTTCACCTAGATTCTGCATTGCAAGGATTAGTTCATTATTACCAACAGCAAAGCAATATTCAGAAATGGGTGGATAATCTTTATCATCCTCTTCTTGCTCCACTGCATGCACATTTTGATTATCAGACTTGTTGTATGACTTGGATTTGTTGTTCCTGAAATAGGATCCTTACTTTTCCTGCTTTGGGGATCCTGACAGTCTCTCTTGGATCCTTTTATCATCCTCTAAATGGATGAATCTAAGGGCCCTGGTTCTTACTTCATCAAGATTCCTGCAAGGGGTCATGACAAGATCATCATAGAATTGTGAATCCTTAAGTAAACCCATTTTGAAAGCTTCTACAGCCGTAGCAATATCCAAATTAGGAATCTCTACTGAATTTAGTTATATAATCTCTAAGTGATTCATTTTGACCTAGTGTTACCCTATATAGATCATTAGTTAATCGTTCAAATCTCCTACTGCATGAGAATTGGCTATTAAACAAATTAACTAGGTTAGCAAATGAAGTAATAGAGTAAGGGGGAAGACTTAGCAGCCATTTAAGAGATGATCCTGTCAGTGTGGATCCAAAACCCTTGCATAGACATGCTTCTTTCAACCTTTTAGGAACGGGATTGATCTCCATTCTCTCCCGGTATTGAGCTACATGCTCTTCTAGATCAGTTGAGCCATCATACAGCTTCATGTTTGGTGTTTGAAACCTTTTTGGTATCTCTGCATCACAAATAGGTGGTTCAAAACAAGATATCCTGTGACTCCCATCTGGAATCTTAGGAATGGGTTTAACCACTCCTGGGACACTGGATATCATATCCTTGAGTTTCTATAATTCCTTAGCCATAGCTTGGTTGATTCCTGTATCCTGCACAAAGCTATGGTTAGCATTATAAGAAGTATTTAATGTGTTACCACCTGATGGATTCAAGGTTGGGATTCCTTATGTGAATCCATATTGATGTGATTCTAGCATGATTGAGGGACCAGATGAAGCAATGGTTTGCATAGGTATGAAGTCTCCCAAGTGAATCTCTAAGCTTCTGGGTTGTACACTTTTTAAGGATCCTTGATCTTGAAAGATGTTGGATCCGGTATGCATAGGAGCTGAAGGTCTTGGAGGATACTCCATGGATCCATGAACCTGAGATGAGGATCCTTGAGCCTGAGATGAGGATCCTGGAGGCTGGAAGTAGGATCCTTGAAGCGACTGTGTCCCCGTGTATCCTCCCGAACTAGAGAAGAATCCTTGATGCTGGAAAGATGATCCTTGAGGCTGAAGAGAGGATCTTGAAGGCTGAATGTAGGATCCTTGAGCCTGTGATATCGCTGATGATCCGTAATGTATACTTGATGATCCTCCCTGATGTTGGACACTTGATGCTGTGGAATGCTGAGTAGTTGTTGCCAGAGTGCCGAAATCCAGTGATCTAAGCAGCAATGGAGAGTGATCCTCCGCTGATCTCTTCAATTTCTTGATTTCATCAATTTCTCGAAGGATCCTGTCATTAGTTTTGTCCTGCTGTTGCATGTAATCCCTCATCTGCAAAATCAAAGAATAAAGATCATTGTTAGTAGGACCAGAAGTAATAGCAATAGTTGATTTTGAGAAAACGGGGGTTTGTTTCTTCGCAGCATTCTCAGCATTCTTCTGGGATCCAGAAGAAACAGGAGGCACAGGTGGAATGCCCTGTGAAGTAGTGATCGCCGGCATGGAGCTTGAAGTGTTCTTCGCATGAGAAGCCATGTGGTTGAAGGTAATGAACAAAAATGATTGAAATGAACAAAATTTTTCAAGAATGAAGCACCGCTTGCCCCATGGTGGGCGCCAAACAGTTTTGGTTAAAAATCACACAAGGATAATGCAACTAAATATGATTTTGTGAGGTATGATGCTTGATTAATTGGTCGAATGTATGAACAACAAGTATGTAAAATGAGTGATGAACACAAGGAAATATACGAGGAAAAAGCCCTTGATCAGTGAATGATCTCCGACATAAAAAACCTCGGGTGAGGGAAACTACCGATCACCAATTATATTCAACAAACAAGGTTTACAAATCGGGATGATAACAAGCTTGGTACAAGGATCACTAGTGTGCAAAAGAGTGTAATCGCAGAGAGTTCTTGAGAGTTCGAGAGTGGTGTATTTGTGTTTCTAAATGTTACCCAATCAAGCTTGTATCCCCATTAAAAATAGAAATATCTAGCCTAACTAACTATCCGCAAATGGTGCAAGCTCCCCACGATCTCCATAACGGTCGAAGAGTTCAAGCACATGCATAATCAACAAGCATATTCCCCTAGAATCTTGGTTGGACCAAGTCCTATTCGAATACACCTACAAAACAAGTTCAAAAAGGATGGAAACAATTGTTAGTGTCAAGATAATAATGAGGATCCTGGATCCTTAATCTTGCAACATCTTCTGAGGATCCTTAATTCAAACTGAACTGAGGATCCGTGATCCAAGCTGCACTTGAGGATCCATGATCCATAAGCTGTGAAATTCTATCCCTAACACCAACCATCCAAGAATGGAATCGTCGAGCGAAAACAGTTGATAACCTCCTGGAAGCAGCTTTTCCTGCCACCAGACCTTTCTCCATCAATTAGGAATCTGATGTCGTCACTAAACACATACCTTAAATTGTACCTATTTTTTGAATGTTTATTTTTTGGTGTCTATTCTGCATATATGGGATATACCGGGCTAGAATTCGAGTTATAGGAACAAGGGCCAAACCAACCACCTAAGAATGGAATCGTCGAGCGAAAACACTTGACAACCTCCTGGAAGCAGCTTTTCTTGCCACAAGACCTTTCTCCAACAATTAGAAATCTGATGCCGTCACTAAACACATACCTTAAATTGTAGCTATTTTTTCGGTGTTTATTTTTTTCTGTCTAATCCGCATATATATCACCATTGCTCTTGATTTTCTTGACTGTATAACTCTTAAATGTCAACATCTACACGTGTGATTTTGTTTACGAAGATTTTTCAATGCCGAGAACCTCGATCAAAGAGTAAAATAGGCGTAAGGTTCACAATAGTGTAAAACTAAAATGGGATATACCGGGCTATGATTCAAGTTACAGGAACAAGGGCCAAACCAACCACCCAAGAATGAAATCGTCGAGCGAAAACACTTGACAACCTCCTAAAAGCAGCTTTTCTTGCCACCAGACCTTTCTCCATCAATTAGAAATCTGATGTCATCGCTAACCACATACCTTAAATTATAGCTATTCTTTTAGTGTTTTTTTGGTGTCTAATCCGCATATATATCACCTTTGCTCTTGATTTTCTTGACTGTATATCTCTTAAATGTCAACATATATACGTGTGATTTAGTTTACGAAGTGTGTTCAATGCCGAGAACCTCGATCAGAGAGTAAAAATGGCGTAAGGTTCAAAATGATGTAAAACTAAAATGGGATATAATGCGCTAGGATTTGAGTTAAAAGAACAAGGGCAAAACCAACCATCCAAGAATGGAATCGTCGAGCGAAAACACTTGACAACCTCCTGGAAGCGGCTTTTCTTGCCACCAGACCTTTCTCCGTCAATTTGAAATCTGATGCCGTCACTAAACACATACCTTAAATTGTACCTATTTTTGAGTGTTTATTTTTTGGTGTCTAATCCGCATATATATCACCATTGCTCTTGATTTTCTTGACTGTATATCTCTTAAATGTCAACATATACACGTTTGATTTAGTTTACGAAGATTTTTCAATGCCGGGAACCTCGATCAGAGAGTAAAAAAGGCGTAAGGTTCACAATGGTGTAAAACTAAAACGGGATATATCGGGCTAGGATTCGAGTTACAGGAACAAGGACCAAACCTACCACCCAAGAATGGAATCGTCGAGCGAAAACAATTGACAACCTCCTGGAAGCAGCTTTTCTTGCCACCAGAACTTTCTCCAACAATTAGGAATCTGATGCCCTCACTAAACACATACCTTAAATTGTAGCTATTTGTTGGGTGTTTATTTTTTTCTGTCTAATCCGCATATATATCACCGTTGCTCTTGATTTTGTTGACTGTATATCTCTTAAATGTCAACATATACACTTGTGATTTAGTTTACGAAGATTTTTCAATGCCGAGAACCTCGATCAGAGAGTACAAAAGGCATAAGGTTCACATTGGTGTAAAACTAAAATGGAATATACCGGGCTAGGATTCGAGTTACAGGAACAAGGGCCAAACCAACCACCCAAGAATGGAATTGTTGAGCGAAAACACTTGACAACCTCCTGGAAGCAGCTTTTCTTACCACCAGATCTTTCTCCATCAATTAGGAATCTGATGCCGTCACTAAACACATACCTTAAATTGTTGCTATTTTTTGACTGTTTTTTTGGTGTCTAATCCACATATATATCACCATTGATCTTGATTTTTCTTGACTGTATATATCTTAATATCAACATATACACGTGTGATTTAGTTTACGAAGATTTTTCAATGTCGAGAACCTCGATCAGAGAGTAAAAAAGGCGTAAGGTTCATAACGGTGTAAAACTAAAATGGGATATACCGGGCTAGGATTCGAGTTACAGGAACAAGGGCCAAACCAACCACCCAAGAATGGAATCGTCGAGCGAAAACACTTGAAAACCTCCTGGAAGCAGCTTTTCTTGCCACCAGACCTTTCTCCATCAATTAGGAATCTGATGCCGTCACTTACCACATACCTTAAATTGTAGCTATTTTTAGTGTTTTTTTGGTGTCTAATCCGCATATATATCACCATTGCTCTTGATTTTCTTGACTGTATATGTTAGGATCTGAGTTTCTTATGATTATGTTTTCGTTTGAGAATTAAGAAGATGAATGAGAAATTGTAGTGGAATATAAATGGAAACAAACTATCACACATAATCAAATAGGAGAAATGCTTTCAACACACATGTTTAACATAGAACCGAAGGATTGAATTTATTTCAAACTTCAATTACAATGCATGCATGTATCACAAACTCCCTCTCAGCCTGAGCTCACAATAGCTTGTTCGTACAGGAAGATAAGTGGCGAAAGAGCTAATAGAACACTACAGGGTACTGTTCTATTTATAGGAACGAGCAAACCACTGTGGCATCTTTGCTGATGTCACCAATGATTATGACATCTAACCTCCTAACAAACTCTAACTACTAACCTATTACAACCACTGATAGCAAACAACTGATTACAATATATTACAAAGAGATAAACTAAACTACTGATTCTTCATTCCACTGCTTAGGCTCCAGCAGTGCTTTAGTCTTCAGCAGTACTTGAGACAAGGCAGTTGTTTGAGCATCAACATTTTAGTTTTTATCAGTTCTTTGGGTCAGCAGTAGTTAGGAGGACAGTAGTTGAATCCATTAGATGTTAGAGCCATTATCAAGGGGAGAGATTGAATACAAACATCTGCTTATTCTGGATCCACTGCTCTGATCCGGTTTTGGCTTTAATCAACTGTTCCTTTGGTAGGGTTAAATCCCAACAATCTCCCCCTGGAACAGATGATGCCAAAACCCTTCATTATTGTAGATCTTTATTGCCTCATCGACAATTCCCTGACTTGCCCTTTGAATTGTAATTCAAAGTCCAAGGAAACTGTGTAATCCTCATCCCTGCACAGTGTATGATCAAGGAGATCTTGCAGATCTTCAACACCCAGGCCCAGTGCCTTTTCCCTTGATATTTTCTTCACTTCACCACTGGATTTGATCAGAGTCAATACGTGGGTCTGTTTGTTAGATTTCCCCTTTAGTATTTTTGAATCCAGTGGGTTTCTTGGGAGAGGTTTTATTGCAGATGAGTTTGGAGATGGTGGCCTGGCGATAACAGGTTGAGCAGTATTTGTAGGTTGTGTCAATTCAAGTTTTTCTGCTATCATTCGCTTGAGACCTATTTTACAAGATAATCCCCTGCTTCTTTATCTGCTGCTGTTTCTTTATCCATCTGCTTTTGTTTCCTTCTTTGGTAAAGGATGGCAGCAGGTGGAGCAGTGGATCTCCTGATTTGCAGCTTTTGTGGCTCAGCTGGAACCACTGCTTCAGGATAGTCAGGCTTTTGTGGAACATTTGGATTTTTCTTTCTTAATTCTTCCAACTTTTTGTAGCTGGCTATGACCTTATCTTCTTTCCACCTTCTCACCTGATTCCTTGACCCAAAATCAGCAGTAATGAGCTCTTCTTTCATTCTCTTCATCCTTAACACCTTGTCTGGTACATTTTTCATGTATTTTGACCAGACAGGTGGAGTGTGCTTTACCTTGTTTTTAATCATATCTTGAATTCTGGCTGCTTCACTTTCTAGCTCACTAATGGTCCAATCTTTGTACTGGTACCTTTCTCCCTAGTACTTTTTGTAAGCCATGATATTATCAAGATAGTCTTTCCTCAAGGTTTCATCAGCTCTTTCTAATAATTGCTGACAGAGATTTTTTGAAAACTGCTCCAAAGTTTTAACTTGGGTCAGCAAATATTGGTAGTATCTTTGAATCTCTCTATCATATTTTCCTTCTGTATTTTTTTTGGAGATATCCTCTGCTTGTTGAGCCTTTAACTTCAAGTATTCTTCAATGTTATTAGGCCTTGGATATCCTTGAACAGATGGCAAGTTCCTTTTAGCAGGGTCATCTTCAGAGTAGAAGGATTTGATCTCCTCTCTAACTGCTGGAAGATCTAATGGATACTAGACTCCTGCAGGAACAATGGCAGTGTTTGGATTTGAGACTTATGCTGAAGAGAGTGGAACAGGGTTTGGAATGGTAACAAGGGACAATGGTTGTGTGGATGTTTGTGGTGGAGAGTCATCACTGAGTATTATCCTTCTCCTTTTGGGTTTAGGAGAGGTTGGTGGTGTTTCAGTAGGTTGAGTAGTAGTGATTTGAGTGGTGGATGGTTGACTAACAGCTGTTGAAACAACTGGTGTTTCAACCACTGTTGTCATTACAACAGATGATGTGTCATCTGAAGTCTTCTGCTTTTTAACAGGAGGTGTTGGTGGTAGTGAGGATGTTTTTGGTGATGAGGTGATTTTTGGTGGTGATGGTAAGGCAGTGAATGTAGTGTGTGTTGAAGTAGTAGTAGTGGCAGTTGTTTGGGTAACATATGTTGAAACCACTGAAGTACCAACAGCTGTTGATACAACAGGTGTTTTAACATCTGATGGTTTGGAAGATTGATGTGTGGAGCTTTTAGGAGGTTTGGGAGTATGTTTTGTGGATCTGGATGGTATGGATTTGGGTTGCCTCACTTTTCTAGTGGGTTGCTTTCTTTTGGGCTTAGAACTTTCTTCATCCTTTGGCTCAGAAGTACCCTGCTCATTCATCTCCATAAAAACTCTTTTCTCCTATTTAAACCTTGCTTTATCCTTTGCCTCCATATCCCTTTTTACCCTTGCTTTTGCATCAGCAATGGAATTTATGGCTACATCAACCATTTTAGAACCATCTGGTTTAGGGATGTCTGCAAGCATACTAGAATTGTCTGGTGCAATGTACAACCCATCTTCATATCCCTTTTTCTTCAACTGCTTCATTTTCTCCCCCTTTTTGGCATCAGCTGGTGGTGGGTTGTCCAGAAAGATGATAGAGGGAGGAGCAGTGCCAGTGGTGTTCAGCAAGTGAGCTTTGATGGCCTTTATATCTGCTTGTGTGTCTTTGAACCTAGCTTCCATGATATTTCTGATCTTTTGAACTTGAATTTCATGTTGTTGATCAGCAAATTGTCTTTGTTAGATGAGCGTAGGTTGAAACAAACTCCACAGCGCATTTGGAGTAGGAGCAGATGATGGAGCAACTGTTGGAGTTGGTACAGCAGTGGATGGTACCTTTTGTGCTTTCAACAACTATTGTAGCATGTCTTTGATTTCTGCAACATATGCATCAAGTTTGTCAACCCTATCCGCCAATTCTCGGTACATTAAACCATCACCCAACTTAATGGGATCAACTGATTTCCCACTTTCAGTGGTTGTAACAATGGTTGACTTAGGGAATGTATCCCAAAAATCATCCATTGATGCCCCTTTGTCTTGGTACTAGGGACTTCTTCCTTCAGTATGAGTAACCCTTTTAAATGAACCAGTGAATACTGGAAACACTCGAGTTCCCAAAGAAGAAATTGCCTTCAAGGAAGTCTGATTGATGAAACTACTGTCCAAGTGTAAACCAGTGGGTTCAACACTTGTAGTAGCTGCTTCAGTTGAACTACCACCAAGAGTTACTTGTAACTCAAGGGGTGTAACCTCCTCAGGTGTTGGTGGGTTAGCAATGATAGGGAGCTCAGACTCAGTTACTTGTTGAGGCATACTCTCAGTGATAGGTGGTTGAGAGGAACTGATTTCTGTCTGAGCTATATCAAGTGCATCCAACAATGGTTTTATTGATGGTGGAATTTGTGAAGTGAGTATGGGTGTGGAAAGAGAATTTGCCCCGGGCAGTGGGTTGTGGATGATAGAATCAAGTTATTTTAGAGCATCATAATTTGGTGTCCCGGTTCTTACAACCTATTCTTTTTTAGAAGAAGCAAGAGGAGTTTGAGGCTCAGGTTGAGATCTTTCTACCATCTGCTGTGAGGAAGTAGCAACAATGGTTTCTGGTGACTTTTGCGTTGTCACTCGCAGTTGCTCTGGGATCTCATCTTCCAGAGTTTCCCTTTTTGTAGGTTTGGGGGGCTTTTGTGTTTTCTTTTGTTTTGGTCTTTTGGTGGATTTAGGTGTGGGTTTCACAGCAGTTGTTTTGCTGCTGTGATCACCTTGAGTAGTGGGCTCAGTAGCAGGTGCCTGAGGAGCAGTGGTAGCTGCTAAAGTCTGCTCAGGAGCCTCTGCTTGTGTTTTGGACACTTTTGATAGCCTTGTAAATGATTCAGGTGTAAGGCCATTTATTTGTAAATGTTCACCTTGGATAAGCACATGAGCATTGTCCTTTGCAAATTTCTTTTGAAAATAAAAGCTTAAGAACCTTGGAAATAGTAAAAATGATTTTTTAGTAACATTTTTGACCAAGTCATCAAAGATCTCCTGGGAGTAGTTAAAGTTTTCCCCATGCAAGATAGCATAACCCAGGTATTGGATCTTTAATGGAATTTCATTGAAAGCAGTGGTCTTATTAGAAACACACATTAAGAGGGTATGAAACAAAAACCTTGTGGCAGGAGGAAAACTGCCTTTTTTGCAAAGTGTCTTTTTTCATTTCCTCAGCATACCCTCTTTCTAAAAAATCTGTTTGATACTCTATTTTAGGAAAAGAAGTTTTACCTTGAAGATCATCCAGTTCAAAAACTTATGATAAAGTTTGTAGTGTGATTTTAACTGGTACACCCTTTATCGAGGAATTGATGGCTATGGCCATTTTATCTTGAGATTCAAGTGTCACATTCTTCCAAAATTCTCTCTGGGTTGCCAGGTAAACCGGAGCATCAAAAGTCAACAAAGTTTTGTACTTTGAAGACAAAAGAGCATCAATGACGTAATCGAAGGTTTTGGTGTGACTTGGTTTTGTGAGTAGACCCAAGTAATTGTGAGGAGCTTTGAATGGGAGTTCTGTGGCCATTTGAGTGAATTTGTGAGATGAGGAAAACAGGGATTTGAGTATGTGTGCGAGAGGAAGACGATGATGAGTGATTTAAGAGAAATGGATGATAACTGTTTTGAGAAAGGAATTTTGAATTCGATTCGAAAGTAAAAACCCTGTTTGGGGTTTTGATCAGGGTTTTATAGGGGAAAAAGTGAATGCTGATGTGGCAGCGGTTACAAAAGATCTGACCGCTACGTACTGTCCACGTGCCAACCTCTGATGAATAATGGAAGACAGTTGTTTTAGGAAACCACTGATATAGCAAGATCAGTGGTTACAACGGTTATAATGGAAACAGTGGCTGACTCTAAGCTATCAGTGGATAGCCTATCAGTGGTTTAAAACACTGATTTTGAACAACAGTGATTACTAAGGGAATGAGAGAACAGGGGTTGACTTTCAGCAGTGGACATTATTCACAGAACAAATGTTTGAACAAAAACAGTGGTTATGGCAGACTTTTAGGATTTAATGAATATTTCATTTTTAGCTATTTTTAAGGACGGATTTTTGATTTTCTGAAAACATTTTAATGCTTTTATTCATAGAAAAAACAGGATTTTGCCTGTTATTCCATGTTCAGCATGCCAATGCTAGAGATCAAGCTTTCAAAGGTAGATGTGTCTAATGCTTTTGTTAGCACATCTGCCAGCTGATCCATAGTTGGAACATGATGTAGAGAAATCAAACCTTTTTCATAGGAATCCCTCACAAAGTTATGTCTGATATCAATGTGCTTGGTGGTTGAATGTGAAACTGGGTTTTTGATGATATTTTTTGCTGCCTGATTGTCCTACATGAGTGGTGTCTTTAGGGCAGTGATACTAAAATCCAGCAGTTGATTTTGAAGCCAAATCAGTTGGGTTGTACAGCTTACAGCAGCTATATACTCTGCCTTAGCAGTGGATGTTGAAATAGTTGCTTGCTTTTTGCTTTGCCAAGATACTAAGCAATCACCTAGAAATTGGCACCCTCCTGAAGTGGACTTCCTTGTTGTGTTACATTCAGCAAAGTCACTATCTAAGAAACCTGAAAGCTTGATATTTCCATTAGCTGGATACCAGATACCAAGTGTGGGAGCACCTTTGAGGTATCTGAATATCCTTTTTACAACAATGAGATCAGACTTCCTAGGGGCTGATTGGGATCTTGCATAGACACATGTTGCAAACATGATGTCTGGCCTAGATGCAGTTAGGTACAATAAAGACCCAATCATGCTTCTATATAGTGTTTGATCCACCAAATCATCCTTTTCATTAGACATGACTATTCTTATGGTTGCTATAGGTGTACTACATGGTTTGCAATCATCCATCTCAAATTTCTTTAAAAGTTCTTTGACATATTTGCCTTGATGGATAAAAGTGCCATTTTTCAGTTGCCTTACTTGGAGACCAAGAAAGCACTGGAGCTCACCCATTGCACTCATGTCAAACTCAGTTGTCATGAGTTTCCTAAATTCTTCACACATTTTATTACATGTGCTTCCAAAAATGATGTCATCCACATAAATCTGGACAATCATCAAATCCTTTCCTCCCCATTTTAAAAACAATGTTTTATCTATTCTACCTCTTGTTAAACCAATGGATAGTAGGAAAGTGGAAAGAGTTTCATACCAGGCTCTTGGTGCTTGTTTCAAGCCATACAAAGCTTTATTTAGCTTGTAGACATGATTTGGATAAAATGGATCCTCAAAGCCTGGAGGTTGATAAACATATACCTCTTCTTGAATTTTACCATAGGGGAAGGCACATTTGATATCCATTTGAAACACCTTGATGTTGTGGTTGACAGCAAAGGCCAGGAACAGTCTTATAGCTTCCAATCTTGCTACATGGGCAAAAGTTTCATCATAGTCAATGCCCTCTTCCTGTCTGTAACCTTGAACCACTAGCATTTCTTTATTCTTGACAACAATGCCCATTTCATCAGTTTTATTTTTGAAGACCCACTTTGTGCCAATATGACTCACATCCTCTGGCAGTGGTACAAGCTCCCATACTTGTTGTCTTTTAACCTATTGGAGCTCCTCTTGCATGGCCTCTACCCAGCTGTTGTCTTTCAGTGCCTCTTGGTACTTGACTGGCTGATGGAGAGATAGAAAACCAGCAAAAAGACAGATGTTTTGGGATTGGCTTCTTGTGAGCACCCCTTCACTGATGTTGCCAGTGATTTGGTCAGGTGGATGAGACTTTAAGAAGATTATATTTCCTTTGTATGGAACAATGGAATTTAATGGTGAGGGCTGCAGATGTGAGTCATCTGAGCTAGCCACTGCTGGTGACTTTGATGATCCAGCAGTGGCTTGAAATGGAGGGGGAATAGGAGGTAGTGAAGTGGACACATGCTGAATTTTATCCACTGTTGGAGGACTTTTATCAATAGTGTTTGATGTGGAAGCAGAGGTTGATGGGCTACTTTGGTCAACAACTATTGAGGTAGCAGTGGTTGAGCTTTGACAGCTGTTTTGAACATCTGCTGCTCTTCTATTTGATGCAGACTTTTGTTGTGGAATGATGACTTCATATCAAAAGTCTGATGATGAACTTTGTGATGGACCTGCACTGTTAGTCTTGACAGAAACATTTTCAAAAGTAAATTTATCATGATCAAACAATTCTGCAGGGCTTGCAGGGATTTTCATTGAAGAAAGTTCATTGAACTTTACATTCAAAGTCTCTTCCACTATTTTGGTCCTCATGTTAAACACTTTGTAGGCCTTAGCAGTGGTAGAGTATCCCAAATGATATCCACTGTCTACTTTGGCTGCAAATTTTGAAATTGAGTCTTTTAAATTCAAAATAAAGCATGGGCAGCCAAATACTTTAAAGTATGAGATCAGTGGTTTAATTTTATACAGCAGTTCATAGGCAGTCTTTTGATGCCTGGGGTTGATTAAAACTCTGTTCTGGACATAGCAAGCAGTGTTTACTGCCTCTGCCCAGAAAGTTAATGGCAAACCTGAATCTGCAAGCATGGTTCTGGCAGCCTCAATCAAAGTCCTGTTCTTTCTCTCAACGACCCCATTTTGTTCTGGTATCCTTGGAATACTGTACTGCCTTACAATACCTTTTGACACACAAAACTCATCCAACTCCCTATTTCTAAACTCTGTGCCATTGTCACTCCTGAAGACTTTTACTGGCAAGTCAAATTGCTTTTCAACCTGCGTCACAAAGTCTTGCAAACTGCCTGCAATCTCATCTTTGGAATGTAAGAAATAAGTCCATGTAAACCTATAAAAGTCATCTACAATCACCAAACAATATCTTTTCTTTTTGAGTCTCATGACTTTAACTGGGCCAAACAGATCCATGTGCAGCATTTGCAGACACTTGGTTGTTTTGGACTCTTCAATGGACTTAAATGAGCTTTTATGTTGTTTTTCTTTTAAGAAGGAGACACAATGCTCAGGACAGGTGAACAGTTTTTGAGGAAGACCTCTTACTAACCCCTATTTTGACAAAGCAGTGATTGTCTTGAGATTTGTTTGCCCCAATCTCCTGTGCCATAATTATGTCTCTTTGTTAGAGGCAGCTGAGAATAGACAGGCATCAGTCCTGGGGCTCTGTTTTGACAAATCAACCACATAAACATTGCCACTCCTTTGAGCAACAAGTTGAGTTTTTCCATTTTTTTATTATTTCTTCAATCTTTTTAACCATTTCTGGTCCAACAATCCTACAACACTCCTTAGTAAAGAATAAGCCATAGCCCTTATCACTCATTTGTGAGACACTAAGTAGGTTGAATTTTAGATTGTCTATCAGATTTACATTTTCAAACTTAACATTTCCAGACTGAACTGTTCCAGACCACATTACCTTCCCTTTACTATTATTGCCAAAAGATATATCACCCCCTCCATGAATTTTGAAATCTTTGAGTAGGGCTCTACATCCAGTCATGTGCTTGGAGCCTCCACTATCTACATACCAAAGACTGTATAAGCATGCAGAAGCTCCCTGCACATCAAGTAAAGGGTTAGTTCATTAGGGTCTCCAAAGCCAATAAGGCTTTGGATGGGGTTTCAACAGTGTCTATGTCAAGTTCAGGTGGATGGACAGTGGTTAGCTCAGGGGTTTGAACATTTTTGGGATTATTTTTCTCTAACCACTGTTGGGGGTCTTGCCCTATCATCTACTGATAACCAAAAGGATGCCTGTTCACTCTTGGTTTAGAATGTTTTTTTGTAAACCTCATAAACATGTGGGATCCTTTGGTATGGTGGTTGACCTTTACCTCTTCGGTATTGGTTAGCAGCGGGTGCATCAGTCACCTGAACATCTCTTTTGACAGAGGTTTGGTTCAGCTATTTGTAACAGCTGTTTGAACTGGCACAAACAGTGGTTGATTCTTGGTGAAATTGACAGATGAATTTGATGAACTCATTGGTGTTTTAGACATGTACTCTTCCTTTTTGACCTCAAAAGATTTTAAGTACATACACTGCTGTGTAGAGTGGTTGTTTTTACCTCATATGGTGCAGCTCTGTGAAGGCTCAATGGTACTTGTTTTGTTAAGATCATAAGCTTTTAAGTGAAAACAATCTTTGGTCAGGTGATTTTTCTTCTCACAAAAGTCACAAAACAAGTTTTTAATCTTTTCTTTTTTCTTCCTCTTTTCAGACTCCTTTGCAACAGATTTTTGAACCACTGTTGGGATGTCCTTAAGAGGAATGACCTTTGCCTTAGGAGCTTTTACACCATCAATGGTTGAGAAGTCCATTGGTTTGAAATTTTCAAGAATGTCACACTCATCAGACCATGTGGGTTTAAATTGGTATTTCTCAATCTCCTCAAAAGTTGAGGACCCCACATATCTTTCCAAAGTGATTTTGTAACCAAGTTTGTCAGTTATTTTAACTTCTTGGCCATTCTTATTAGTTGGTATGATTTCAACAGAACCAGCTTGATTTGCAGCAGTGTTTTCAACTTGGTCATTTTTCCTAAACCCTATGCCAAATTTTACATTACTTTCAAGCTGTTTTTCAAGCATAATTTCATAATCTTTGCAGGATTCCACCCATTTTTCACAAGTGATTTGGGTGGATTCCAAATCCTTTTTGCAGGCTTGATATTTTTCTATCATAGTCTGGAGTTGGTCCTTGGTTATGCTTTGCTCTTGTTTAAGACTGCAGATTTCATTATCTTTTTCAGCCAATTTGTTTTTAAGTTCTTTTAAAGACCTTTCAAATCGAACTTCATCATTTAAAACTCTATCCCTAAGGTTTTCATTCACCTCTTTAATGTTAGCAAATGCTATGATGCATTTGTCTGAACATAATTTTTGGAGAACCTGAGATGATACCTTAGCTGCAGCAATCATGGAACAATCACAAACATGCTCTTTCTCATCAGTCACCTTCTCTTCCTTTTCACCATGTTTCTTCTCTTCTTCTTCTTCTTCATACCAGGGGTCAGCCAGTGGTTCCAACAAGGGTTCTGTACTTTCTCCATCAATTAGGAATCTGATGCCGTCACTAAACACATACCTTAAATTGTAGTTATTTTTTGAGTGTTTATTTTTTGGTGTCTAATCCGCATATATATCACCATTGCTCTTGATTTTCTTGACTGTATGTCTCCTAAATGTCAACATATACACGTTTGATTTACTTTACGAAGATTTTTCAATGCTGAGAACCTCGATCAGAGAGTAAAAAAGGCGTAAGGTTCATAATGGTGTAAAACTAAAATGGGATATACCGGGCTAGGATTCGAGTTACAGGAACAAAGGCCAAACCGACCACCCAAGAATGGAATCGTTGAGCAAAAACACTTGAGAGCCTCATGGAAGCAGCTTTTCTTGCCACCAGACCTTTCTCCATCAATTAGGAATCTGATGCCGTCACTAAACACAGACCTTTAATTGTAGCTATTTTTTGAGTGTTTTTTTGTGTCTAATCCGCATATATATCAACATTTCTCTAGATTTTCTTGACTGTATAATTCATAAATGTCAACATATACACGTATGATTTAGTTTACGAAGATATTTCAATGCCGAAAACCTCGATCAGAGAGTTAAAAATGTGTAAGGTTCACCATGGTGTAAAACTAAAATGGGATATACCGGGCTAGGATTCGAGTTACAGTAACAAGGGCCAAACCAACCACCCAAGATCGGAATCGTCAAGCGAAAACACTTATCAACCTCCTGGAAGAAGCTTTTCTTGTCACCAGACCATCAATTAGGAATCTGATGCCATCACTAACCACATACCTTAAATTGTAGCTATTTTTTGAGTGTTTTTTTTGGTGTCTAATCCGCATAGATATCACCAATGCTCTTGATTTTCTTGACTGTATATCTCTTAAATGTCAACATATACACGTGTGATTTAGTTTACGAGGATTTTTCAATGCCGAGAACCTCGATCAGAGTGAAAAAAAGTCGTAAGGTTCACAATGGTGTAAAACTAAAATGGGATATAAATGGCTAGGATTCGAGTTACAGGAACAACGGCCAAACCAACCATCCAAGAATGGAATCGTCGATCGAAAACTCTTTACAACCTCCTGGAAGCAGCTTTTCTTCCCGCCATACCTTTCTTCATTAAATAAGAATCTGATGCCGTCACTAAACACATACCATAAACTGTAGCTATTTTTTAGTGTTTATTTTTTAGTTTCTAATCCGCATATATATCACCATTGCTCTTGATTTTTATGACTGTATATCTCTTAAATGTCAACATATACACGTGTGATTTAGTTTACGAAGATTTTTCAATGCCGAGAACCTCGATCAGAGAATAAAGTAGGCGTAAGGTTCACAATGGTGTAAAACTAAAATGGGATATACAGGGCTAGGATTCGAGTTACAAGAACAAGGGCCAAACCAACCACCCAAGAATGGAATCGTCGAGCGAAAACACTTGACAACCTCCTGGAAGCAACTTTTCTTGCCAACACAACTTTCTCCATCAATTAGGAATCTGATGCCGTCACTAAACGCATACCTTAAATTGTAGTTATTTTTTGAGTGTTTATTTTTTGGTGTCTAATCCGCTTATATATCACCATTGCTCTTGATTTTCTTGACTGTATGTCTCTTAAATGTCAACATATACACGTGTGATTTAGTTTACGAAGATTTTTCAATGCTGAGAACCTCGATCAGAGAGTAAAAGAGGCTTCAGGTTTACAATGGTGTAAAACTAAAATGGGATATACCGGGCTATGATTCGAGTTACAGGAACAAAGGCCAAACCGACCACCCAAGAATGGACTCGTTGAGCGAAAACACTTGAGAGCCTCATGGAAGCAGCTTTTCTTGCCACCTTACCTTTCTCCATCAATTAGGAATCTGATGCCGTCACTAAACACAGACCTTTAATTGTAGCTATTTTTTGAGTGTTTTTTTTTGGTGTGTAATCCGCATATATATCAACATTGCTCTTGATTTTCTTGACTGTATAATTCTTAGATGTCAACATATACAAATGTGATTTAGTTTACGAAGATTTTTCAATGCCAAGAACCTCGATCAGAGAGTAAAAAATGTGTAAGGTTCACCATGGTGTAAAACTAAAATGGGATATACTAGGCTTGGATTCGAGTTACAGGAACAAGGGCCAAACTAACCATCCAAGAATGGAATCATCGAGCGAAAACACTTGACAACCTCCTGGAAGCAGCTTTTCTTATCACCAGACGTTTCTCTATCAATTAGGAATCTGATGCCGTCACTAACCACATACCTTAAATTGTTGCTATTTTTGAGTGTTTTTTTGGTGTCTAATCTGCATATATATCACCATTGCTCTTGATTTTCTTGACTGTATATCTCTTAAATGTCAACATATACACGTGTAATTTAGTTTACGAGGATTTTTCAATGTCGAGAACCTCGATCAGAGAGTAAAAAAGTCGTAATGTTCACAATGGTGTAAAACTAAAATGGGATACAAAGGGCTTGGATTCGAGTTACAGGAACAAGGGCCAAACCAACCATCCAAGAATGGAATCGTCGATCGAAAACTCTATACAACCTACTGGAAGCAGCTTTTCTTACCGCCAGACATTTCTCCATCAATTAGGAATCTGATGTTGTCACTAAACACATACCTTAAACTGTAGCTATTTTTTGAGTGTTTATTTTTTAGTGTCTAATCCGCATGTATATCACCATTGCTCTTGATTTTCTTAACTGTATATCTCTAAAATGTCAAGATATACACGTGTGATTTAGTTTACGAAGATTTTTCAATGCCGAGAACCTCGATCAGAGAGTAAAAAAGGCGTAAAGTTCACAATGGTGTAAAACTAAAATGGGATATCGGGCTAGAATTCAAGTTACTAGAACAAGGGCCAAACCAACCACCCAAGAATGGAATCGTCGAGCGAAAACACTTGACGACCTCCTGGAAGCTGCTTTTCTATCCACTAGACCTTTCTCCATCAATTAGGAATCCGATGCCATCACTAAACACATACCTTAAATTGTAGCTATTTTTTTAGTGTTTATTTTTTGGTTTCTAATCCGCATATATATCACCATTGCTCTTGATTTTCTTGGCTGTATATCTCTTAAATGTCAACATATACACGTGTGATTAAGTTTACGAAGATTTTTCAAAGCCGAGAACCTCGATCAGATAGTAAAAAAGGCGTAAGGTTCACAATGTTGTATAACTAAAGTGGGATATACCGGGCTAGGTTCAAGTTACAGAAACAAGGGCCAAACCAACCACCCAAGAATGGAATCGTCGAGCGAAAACACTTGACAACCTCCTGGAAGCAGCTTTTCTTGCCACCATACCTTTCTCCATCAATTAGGAATCTGATGCTGTCACTAAACACATACCTTAAATTGTAGCTATTTTTTGAGTGTTGTTTTGGTGTCTAATTCGCATATGTATCACCATTGCTCGTGATTTTCTTGACTGTATATCTCTTAAATGTCAACATATACATGTGTGATTTAGTTTACGTAGATTTTTCAACGCCGAGAACCTCGACCAGATTTTGATGCACAGAATGTCTGTTGACTATGTCTACATCATGTCTTAGGTCAAGATAGTCAACATAGGGTCTTAGAAGTCAAATTAGGGTTTATCTTGTTATTTCGCTTGAATGTACATTAGGTTAGAGGTTTCGCTCCAAGGATCCAAGGTGGTTTCGCTTATGTGTACCTAGAGGGTTTCGCTCATAGGATAACATGATGGTTTCACTTATAAGGACACTTGGAGGTTTCGCTTTTATGGTCTTGTCATAAGAGCGAACCACAGGCACTATATATAGACATTATGAGCGAAACCTGATCATTATTCGTGTACGTTGGAGCGAGACCAGGTCATTGCTTGTGTAACCAAACTCTGTCAAAATCAACTCAGAAAGCAATAAAAGAGAATGAATTGAATAGGAAAAGCTGTGTACCTTTACGTGTATTGATTCCGCCTTTATACGTGAAGATGAACATCCTTGACTGACTTTTCGGGGTCGCAAAACGGTCCAACAAGTGGTATCAGAGCTTTAGGACGAGGAGTTCATACTACTACAGCTGACTCGACTGAATTCTCTTACTTCTACTCACTTTCTTTCATACTTTTTCGATTTGAGATAGTTCCTACGGTTGAAATGGCCTAAAATTCGAGTATAACGTGTAAAACAAGCAATTAACAAACCCTAGAATGTTTTAGGTTGAAATTCGGAATAAAAATGGTAAAAACATACTAAAAACTAGGTTTCGCTTTTCTGGACATTCGAAGGTTTCGCTTTTCTGGACATCGAAGGTTCCGCTCATACAAACCTGTTACTTTCGCTCATACGAACCATAAGGTTCCGCTTATTCGAACATTACCGGTTCTAGTTATTTGGACAAGTGATATTTCGTTTATTTGTCACATTCATATTTCGATTTTCTGTCACAACTGATTTCGCTTTTGTGTCATTACAAGTGATTTCGCTTATCAGTCATACATACTGATTTCGCTTATTTATCACAAGTTTCAAAATTTCGAAAAGTTTTCTAAGTGATTGTTAATTTTTGCAGGTACACTCAAGATGGATGATATTTTCTTGAACCCGTTTAGCGACATGTACGCATTCGCTGGAGATTCCAGAAACAATGATACTTCATCAAGCAATGTGAATGAGAATCCGCCGAAAGAGAGGAAAAAGGAAGCTTGGGAATCGGAAAGTGCTTTCGGAACATTCAATAGACCTCCAAAGCTAATGGCTATCGAGGAATACAGTCGGTGGTCAAGAAAGTTTGAAGATTGGTTGATGGCATTCGCATTTCCCAGTTGGAAGAGTTTGAAAAACGGTTATGCAAATGGAAACAAAAATGGTGAAACTTTAAGAGCAGCTCAGGAGATTGATTCGTTTGTAGCTGAACAAAAGTGTGTGGCATTGTTATTTCAATCTGTTCGGGAAGACATTATTGCCTTGATCGATTATTCAAATGCAAAAGATCTTTGGGAAAAATTAGAAAAGAAATGTATAGGTAGTGAAGAAATCAAGAAAAACAAAAAGAAACTACTTAAGAAAGAGTTTGATATGTTTGGGTGTTTAAAAAACGAGTCAGTTTGTAAAATGATAGAAAGGTTTGGTCATCTGAAGCTGGAATTAGTAAGACATGATATCAGATATTCTGAAGATGATCTTATCGACAAATTATTCGATTCGTTGCCTGACGAGATAGATTGGAGATATTATGCGCTGATGCTGAAGAATACCATCAAAGCACCAGAAAAGTTAACATTAGATTTGCTGATTGAGAAACTCGAGAGTCACGAGTTGGAACAGAAGAAGACAAACAAAGTCAATCACTCATCTTACCAGCAGAATTTGGATTTGTATTATCCAAAGAGCATGATGCCAAAAGAAACTTCTCCAAAGACTGCGTTTTCTGTTGAGAATGTATCCACATCAAGCAAAGAAAGTCAAAGTGGTCAAAGCAGTGGAAATCACAGTGGTTATCACAGTGGATCTTCATCATCTGCAATTCATTCTGATGCAAAGAATCGTTTTCAACGCAACATTGCAATAGACTTGAAGAATGCTCAGAATTTTGATGAGGATTCGGCCAAACAGCAGATGATCTTCCTAGCATCAGTGTTGGAATCGTATGAAGGGTTAGTAGCTGGGAGGATAGGCAACACCAATCTGACGAAAAAAGATTATGATCAGATTGATCCTGAGGAAATGGAGCTGATCGATATTCGTTGGGCTATGGCAAGTGCTGTTCGTCGAGCACAGCGTTTCACATAAATTACTGGCAGAAAGACAATTGGTGGTCCATCTACCAAATTGGGGTTTGATAAGTCCAAGGTGACTTGCTTCAAGTGTAAGCAGAAAGGTCATTTCAAGCGAGAATGCAGAAACGCTTATGCTGATGAGTCGGAGAACCCTTTCAGAGATGATTATTACAAGAAGGCAATCTATCATCAGAATAAATCCGAGCCGCCTAGATTGAAGCAGGTTGAAGACAATAGAGAGAAATCTAGAGCTCTTGCGGTGATTAACAATGATGAAGGGTATGATTAGAGTCAAGAGGTTCTACCGGAGGAAGATGCGGTTGGTTACGCATTCATGGCAAAAAACGATGAACCTATTCCGTGGAAAGACGATAGAACTGAAGAGCAGAAGTATAGATACAGAAAAATGATTGCTGAAAACAAAATCATTAGAATTTCTCGTATCTACTTGGAAGCGAGGAGAGCAAATAGATGGGATCCGGACAGAGAGTGTTATCTTGATGAATATGGAAATATTGCAATCAATGATAAAACGCTTGATATCGAAGCCATAATCCAGCAGTACAAAGAAGAGGATGAGTACTGGCAGAATAAATGGTGGGGAACTGGAGATGTGAAAGAGAAAGAAGAAAAAGAGAGGAAGGAGAAAGAAGAAAAAGAGAAAAAGGAGAAAGAAGAGCAGGAGAAATCAAAGAAAGTTGATACTGGAGTTATTGACACAACGCAGGAGTTGACTGCAGAGAATCTGGGAAAAATGGCTGAGAAAATGCTGGCTACTAAGGCACTTGAGGTAGACTCTAACTCCGTGTCTGAGTCAAAAAGCCAGGTCAGTTCAAACTTGTTAACAAATGCGTCAGGTAAACAAATTGATGGAAATGCTGATTGCAAAAATTGCAACAAAGAGTGCAAATTTTGTAACACAGTCACGTATCTCAACGGGAAGAAAGTTGATGATCTGACAGCAAAGGTCAGAAGTGTTGAGAATCAGATTCTTGATCGTGACAAAACAGTTAAAGCTTCAACTGAACGGATAAGAGAATTAACTAGTCAAATTGAAAATGATAAAATTGATCATGAAAAAGTTAAAAAGGAAAATGAAAAGTTAATTCTTGAAAACCGTCAGATTTCTGAAAAGTTTGAAAAACTAAAAAGCACAATGAAAGATAGTGATGATCAAAATGGTAAAACTTTTAAAGAAAATGAACATCTAAAAGCAGTGCTTAGAGTAAAAGAAGAATCAATCAACCAACAACTGGATGAAATCGCTAAACTGAAACTTAAAGTTCAAGAGGATGTAATCGAAAACGAGCGAATCCAGTTGAAGCTTAACAGTTACAGCTCCGCAAGCTTTGTGTTGCAACACATTATTCCCAAACCCATTGGGAAAGACAAAGCAGGCGAAGATGTGTATTCTGATGGAACTGGGGTGGGTTTTCATCAAGTTCCACCACCTGTTCTTGATAACTACACGAAAAAGCAATCAGGGTTGGTTTAAATTGAGGAAGAAAGTGAAGTTAAACTTCCGGAGAACATTGATGTCACGTTCACATCTTCCAATGATGATAGTGTCCAAAATGATATTGTAAAAGGTGTTGTTGAAAATGTGCTAAAAACGGATGGTGACACTACTGAGGAAGATGGGTGTTTCTTGGATAAGTACATTCAGAAACCAAAATCCAAAAACAACTTACGTCATGAATCGGGTCTTGTAATGTACAAGATGGCTGGATCTGATAAGTTGTATTCGGATTCTGAGTTTCCCATTGAGAATGTTAATGTGAAAAAGTTGACAAATGTTTTCAAATTGGTTGAAGTTGAGTTGTCAGAAGTGAACAATCTGAGTCAAACAAAAAGAAAAATGAATTTTGAGAAAGATAAAGCTTACTACAAGAAATCTGTAGTTCCACCGCGTTTTTATAATAACAATTGACACAATTGGTCGGGTGGTTATCAGGGGGTAAGTCTTATCAGAAAAGAAATGTTCCAAACAACAGGTTTGCTGAAAAGAAAAAGTTTGTGAACAGTTCGAGTTCACTTGCTGATGAAGAGAAAGAGATTTTTTCAAAATCAAATGATGAGTTCTTTGAGAAAAGAGCTTCACAGTATCAGTCTGAAGGTACAAGTCGAGTTGTTGATACTCGAACATGTTTCAGATGTAATCAAGTTGGTCACATTGCATGAAAGTGTACCAACATGAAGCCTAAGACTGAAACTGTGAAGATTCAAAAGAAGAAAGTTGACGAGAAGGGTAAAGCACCAATCGTTGTTGAGAAAAAGAATGTGAAAAATGACAATATCAAAGTGAAAAATGAACCCGTAAAGAAAGTGGTAACTAAAAATGACAAATTTTACAAGAGGGTTGCATTATCTCAACAAGTTTGGAAACCAAAAACTGAGAAGAAGGTGAAATCTTCTGAGGATTCAATTCAAATTGATTATGATACAAATTTTCCACCTCTTAAGGCTGAAAACTTCAAAATTCAAATTGCGAGAGTCAAGGTTACACCTAAGGCTGATGAAGCCTGGGTGGACTCCATGTTTGACTAAACAGTTTGAATTGCCGGAGCTTCCTTGATCGCGAAGCATGAATCGGCATCTTTATTGAAGTTGGTTAAGTCAAAGTTTGTTATGTGCAGGATCTTCCACAACTTGTATCCAGATGGATCATGGATAGTGGAGCTTCAAGACATATGACAGTGAAGACTGCGTTGCTGTATGATGTGAGAAATATCAATGGTGGTTATGTGGGATTTGCTGGTCACGAAGGTGGTAGAATTATTGGTGAAGGAACGTTATCCAACGGGATTGTGACGTTTGAAAGAGTTAACTACATTTCTGAGCTGGAGAACAATCTGCTTAGTATCTCGCAGATTTGTGACAATATGTATACTACTCACTTCGCTGATAAAGAATGCTTGATCTTGAAACCAGGATTTGTTATCCCTGAAGAATGGATTGTCATGCGGGCACCTAGAGTGAATGATTTATATGTGTTAGACATGAGTGTAGCGTCTACATCTACTGGTCAAGCACATTGTTTAGTTTCTAGAGCAACAGAGAAAGAATCGAGATTGTGGCACCGCAAGATGGGGCATATTCACCTAAGGAAGATGAATCACTTGGTGCACAATGATTTGGTTCTTGGAGTTCATATCAAAGGTTTTGATCTGGAAGGGGAGTGCATTAGCTGTGTTAAAGGCAAGCAGAAGAAAAAGTCACACCCTACAAAGCAAGTCAATTCAGTTTCGAGACCTCTGGAAAGACTTCACATGGATTTGTTTGGTCCTATGAATGTCAAAAGTATTACAGGAGATTACTATTGTTTGGTCGTTACTGATGATTATTCCAGATTTTTATGGGTTTCTTTCTTTAAGACGAAAGATGAAACGTTTGATAGTTTGATGGCGTTGTTCAGAAAACTTGAGAATCTGTACCAACGGCATATCAAAATAATTCGAAGTGATAATGATACTGAATTCAAGAACAGTAAGATGGAAGAATTTTGTGATGAAAGAGGTATATTGCATGAGTTTAGTGCTCCGTACACTGCACAGCAGAATGGAGTCGCAGAACGTAAAAATCGGACACTAATCGGGACGGCTAGAACTATGCTCGCAGATTCAAAGTTACCGATAAATTTTTGGGCTGAAGCTGTTTCTGCCGCATGCTATACGCTCAACAGGGTTCTCACTGTCTAGAAGTTCAACAAAACATGCTTTGAGCTAATCAATAACCGCAAACCGAATTTGAAGTATCTAGAACCGTTCGGGTCACCCTGTACAGTTATAGAGCCTCATGGAAAGTTTGGTCCAAAGAGCATTGAGGGAATATTTGTTGGTTATGCAAATCCGATGCGACGTGTCTACGTTCCAAGTGAAAAGAGGATTATTGAAGCTGTAAATGTTGAATGTTAAGGTTATACTATGCCGCCGCAGAATCCTGGAGATTCATGGCGTTATCATTATGACAAACTGTGGGATTCGTTTGACATGAGAGAAGAATCAGAGGAAGATGAAGATTTCTTTGATGAGTTGGCTATTTTGCGTGAATACGAGTCACAGCTAAGGTTCCCAGCTGAGTATTCAAGACGACCACAGGAAACTTCAAATGATGATGAAGCAGGTCCAAGTAATGCTAGTGAACATGATGATGTCCAACAGAATGAAGTTGCTCAAGATAATCAGTCGGTTCAGAATGATAATCAAGAAGCTGAAAATATGCCAGTCTTTGATCATGGTGATTCAGATTCTAAAGGGGAGCAAATTCAGATTTCAAGTCAAACAAACCAAGTTGGTGAACAAGATGCAGATCAGAATGTTACTAATCTGGAGGGAAATGTAGATGTTCCAAGCGAAGTGATGCTGCGAACTTTTTCAAATCATCCAGAGGAGTTGATCATAGGAGAATTGCAGACAGGCGTTCGCACTCGAAATCAGATTGACAAAGGGCTTACATGTTTTTATACAAAAGTTGTTCCTTTGCAAACTGAATTCTCATTAAGTTTTTTTATCTCGCAGGTTGAACCAAGAACTTACAAAGAGGCGCTTACTGAAGACTCTTGGGTCAATGCAATGCAGGAGGAACTTAGTCAATTCGAGAAATTGGGAGTGTGGAAGTTAGTTGATTTGCCGGATGGTCACAGAAAAATCAATACGAAATGGGTATTTAAATGCAAGAGAGACGAAAGAGGAGTTGTTGTAAGGAACAAAGCTTGACTTGTTGTTCAGGGCTTTAGTCAACAGGAGGGGATTGATTTTACCGAAGTCTATGCTCCTGTAGTACGACTAGAGGCAATCAGAATTTTCCTTGCATTTGCGTCTTGGAAGAACTTCAAAGTATATCAGCTAGATGTAAAATCGGCGTTTCTTTATGGGAAGGTCAAAGAGGAGGTTTATGTCGGACAGCCGCCGGGCTTCACCGATCCAATCCACAAAAACAAGGTCTACTTATTGGACAAAGCGCTGTATGGTTTGCACCAAGCCCCGAGAGCTTGGTACGAGACTTTGTCTCAACACCTACTAGCCAACAAGTTCATTCGTGGAAAAGTGGATGCCACTCTCTTCACTAAAGAGGTCGACGGTTATCTTCTGATAGTTCAGATTTATGCGGTCGATATAATTTTTGGGTCAACGAATGAAAATCTATGCAAAGATTTTGAATCAGTGATGAAGCAAAAATTCGAAATGTCATCAATGGGGGAGATGAAATTCTTTCTGGGTTTACAAGTCGAACAACTTTCTGAGGGAATTTTCATTCACCAGACGAAGTACGTTCATGATATTCTAGATAAATTTGGGATGTCAAGTTCTACTCCAGCTGCTACCCCACTTGCAACAAATCATGGGATTCACCCAGATCTCACCGGAGACAGGGCTGATGAAACGTTTTACCGATCCATGATAGGTTCTTTGATGTACCTAACTGCTTCACGTCCTGATATCATGTACCCAACGTGCCTTGCAGCAAGATTTCAATCTAACCCGACAGCTTCGCATATGATCATTGTGAAGAGGATATTGCGCTACCTGAAAGGAACTCCTTCATTGGGGTTGTGGTATCCTAGAAAAGGCGATTTTACGCTCGAAGGGTATTCGGATTTCGGATGCTGCAAAGTAAATTCAAAATCAACAACTGCAGGATGCCAGTTCTTAGGTCCTAGATTGGTTACCTGGCAGTGTAAGAAACAAACGTCTGTGGCGCTATCTACATGTGAAGCGGAGTACGTTTCTGCTAGCAGTTGCTGCTCTCAGATCCTGTGGATACAGCAACAGATGCGCGACTACGGTTTGCAGTTTCTTAACACACCTCTTTTTGTTGATAATGAGGCCGCAATAAATATAATAAAGAATCCAGTACATCACGCTAAAACTAAACACATAGAAATTCGTCATCACTTTATTCGTGATTGCTTTGAGAAAAAGTTGATACGAATTGAGAAAATCCACACTGACGAACAGAAAGCTGATTTACATACCAAAGCTTTTGATAAAAATTGGTTTAAATATTTGTTAAAACTGAACGGTATGAAGCTTCTTTCGGTGTCGAATGGCATAATTGGCGTTGATGAGAGTACTGTTGCGGATGAAGACGAGAAACAATCTGCAATGGTTTGTCGATTTTTTACTTGTTTTGGTATTTAGGGGGAGTAGAGTAGATAGATGTATATAGATATATTTTTTCAGAAAATACAAAAACAGTAAAAAATGCAAAAATACAAAAACATGATAAAATTTGAAAAAGAGCTTGTGTATATAGGGAAAATGATAGTACATCGGCTAGACTATTACAGTATGCTAAAGATTTGTAAAGTTTAAATGAGTTAAACAGTCTCACTAATGATGTGTCGATAGGTTTTCACACATTTAGTAGATTTATTCGGGATATAAACCTAAAATTTCAACCTTGTGAAATTCGTGGGGAACACTACTTGGATATATAGGTAACCCCTGAAATCTCGTTTGAAAGGTCTCATAATCTGATATACTAGGTCTTTATACTCAATGATGTCTGGGGTATTATTTCGGGACTTCTGCTGAACGGTAGTTCTGACCTAGTCCTTGGATAATACTTTCCGCAAATGCTTGAAACATAGCATAAACCCTCAGCATGCCGATGAAATAATAAAATTGATAGTCGCTGCTGTTGTAGCTAAAAGATCCTCTAAAGGGGACATACCGTAAAGTCGAAGCTGATATCTCTCTGCTTATACGGAAGTATCGACCTGAGATCCCTCGGCCCTCGCATTACCTAATTTATGTACAGATATCATTGTAGTATACTCACCTGTAAGGCTGATAATTGGGATTCTAGATACGGGAGTATATTCAAGAGGTGGGACACATGAATGAGCTAAGTTCATAAGACATCTAATTCGTATCTTGAGTAGATTGAAATTTGTGTGGGAATTTAAGATGGATCAGTATATCGACAATCGAGGTGAATTGTTTAAGTCTGAGTATGAAATGAAGCTTAACGGTACTTGTAATTTGTCTGATAGCTGATATGATTCCCTGACACGCTCACTAAAAATATGTTTGTAAATAGTTTACTTTGTTTACTTTTTGCAATTTAAGTTTTCTGTATTTCATTTCTTAGTTTAGAACACTTTATAAAATCCAAAAAGATTTTATTTCTGCTTTATTTTAGACAAACTAAAGTGGAGAGTTGATTGTTGAATTCTCAGATGTTGAAGCAGATGCAGGAGATTCTGGACTGAAGACTGAGGAGAGCTTATTTTGATGGAGTTTGATTTATTGAAAAGTCAAAAACAAGTTCACTAACTTGATATTTGTTATTTTCAGAAAATGGGTAAATTGTTGTTTTCAAAATCAGTTTGATTCGTCAAATGATCAACCAGGGTCATTAAATTGAACTTGGTACATTAATTGAGTAATCAGGGTCATTAACTTGGACCTGAATACTTGAGTGGATTTCTAAAGCTGATTGAGTTTGTATTTTATTGTTGAAAAGATAAGTTTGTAATGATTAATGTTTGAGACACAGGTTTTGGACTTCACCATTCCCACGAAAGCTTAATGTCCAAGATTGAACCAGATAAAGACCTCAGATTCTAGCATATTGAGAGGGGGAGTCTGTGAAAGGGGGAGTCTGGATCAACAGTCAAAGGGGAGTTTGAAGATGGAGCTAGGAAGTGAACCTGAACCTGTGAAGATAGAGTGCTTATGATGAAAAGACAGAAGAGTTGTAGAAAAGACCAAGACTGAAGACTCGGAGCTGAAGACTTCGTCAACATCCAAGGGGGAGTCTGTTGATGCACAGAATGTCTGTTGACAACGTCTACATCATGTCTTAGGTCAAGATAGTCAACATAGGGTCTTAGAAGTCAAATTAGGGTGTATCTTGTTATTTCGCTTGAATGTACATTAGGTTAGAGGTTTCGCTCCAAGTATCCAAGGTGGTTTCGCTTATGTGTACCTAGAGGGTTTCACTCATAGGGTAACATGATGGTTTCGCTTATAAGGACACTTGGAGGTTTCGCTTTTATGGTCTTGTCATAAGAGCGAACCACATGCACTATATATAGACATTATGAGCGAAACCTGATCATTATTCGTGTACGTTGGAGCAAGACCAGGTCATTGCTTGTGTAACCAAACTCTGTCAAAATCAACTCAGAAAGCAATAAAAGAGAATGAATTGAATAGGAAAAGCTGTGTAACTTTACGTGTACTGATTCCACCTTTATACGTGAAGATGAACGTCCTTGACTGACTTTTCGGGGTCGCAAAACGGTCCAACACCAGAGAGTAAAAAAAGAGTAAGGTTCACAATGGTGTATAGCTAAAATGGGATATACCGGGCTAGGATTCGAGTTACAGGAATAAGGGCCAAACCAACCACCCAAGAATGGAATCGTCGAGCGAAAACACTTGACAACCACCTGGAAGCATCTTTTCTTGCCACCAGACCTTTCTCTATCAATTAGGAATCTGATGCCGTCACTAAACACATACCTTAAATTGTAGCTATTTTAGAGTGTTTATTTTTTGGTGTCTAATCCGCATATATATATATATATATCACCATTGCTCTTGATTTTCTTTATTGTATATCTCTTAAATGTCAACATATACACCTGTGATTTAGTTTACCAAGATTTTTCAATGCCGAGAACCTCGATCAGAGAATAAAAAATGCGTAAGGTTCACAATGATGTAAAACTAAAATGGGATATACCGGGCTAGGATTCAAGTTACTAGACCAAGGGCCAAACCAACCACCCAAGAATAGAATCGTCGAGCGAAAACACTTGACAACCTCCTGGAAGCTGCTTTTCTTGCCACCAGAACTTTCTCCATCAATTAGGAATCTGATGTCGTCACTAAACACATACCTTAAATTGTAGCTATTTTTGGAGTGTTTATTTTTTGGTGTCTAATCCGCATATATATCACCATTACTATTGATTTTCTTGACTGTATATCTCTTAAATGTCAACATATACATGTGTGATTTAGTTTACGAAGATTTTTCAATGCTGAGAACCTTGATTAGGAGTAAAAAAGGCGTAAGGTTCACAATGGTGTAAAATTAAAATGGGATATACCGGGCTAGGATTCGAGTTACCGGAACAAGGGACAAACCAACCACCCAAGAATGGAATCGTCGAGCGAAAACACTTGACAACCTTCTAGAAACAGCATTTCTTGCCACCAGACCTTTCTCCATCAATTAGGAATCTGATACTGTCACTAAACACATTCCTTAAATTGTAGCCATTTGTTGAGTGTTTTTTTTTTGGTGTCTAATCCGCATATATATCACCATTGTTCTTAATTTTCTTGATTGTATATCTCTTAAATGTCAAACTATACAAGTGTGATTTAGTTTACGAAGATTTTTCAGTGCCGAGAACCTCGATCAGAGAGTAAAAAGGTCGTAAGGTTCACAATCGTGTAAAACTAAAATGAGATATAAAGGGCTAGGATTCGAGTTACAGGAACAAGGGACAAACCAACCACCCAAGAATGGAATCGTCGAGCGAAAACACTTGACAACCTCCTGGAAGCAACTTTTCTATCCACCAGACCTTTCTCCATCAATTAGGAATCCGATGCCGTCACTAAACACATACCATAAATTGTAGCTATTTTTTGAGTGTTTATTTTTTGGTGTCTAATCCCCATATATATCACCATTGCTCTTGATTTTCTTGAATGTATCTCTCTTAAATGTCAACATATACACGTGTGATTTAGTTTACGAAGATTTTTCAATGCAGAGAACCCCGATCAGAGAGTTAAAAAGGTGTAAGGTTCACAATGGTGAAAAACTAAAATGGGATATACCGGGCTAGGATTCGAGTTACAGGAACAAAGGCCAAACCAAGCACCCAAGAATTGAATCGTTGAGCGAAAATACTTGACAACCTCCTGGAAGTAGCTTTTCTTGCCACCAGACCTTTCTCCATCAATAAGGAATCTAATGCCGTCACTAAACACATACCTTAAATTGTAGCTATTTTGTGAGTGTTTTTTTTGGTGTCTAATCCACATATATATCACCATTGCTCTTGATTTTCGTGACTGTGTATCTCTTAAATGTCAACATATTCACGTGTGATTTAGTTTAAGAAGATTTTTCAATGCCGAAAAGCTCGATCAGAGAGTAAAAAAGAGTAAGGTTCACAATGGTGTAAAACTAAAATGGGATATACCGGGCTAGGATTCGAGTTACAGTAACAAGGGCCAAACCCACCACCCAAGAATGGAATCGTCGAGCGAAAACACCTGACAACCTCTTTGAAGCAACTTCTCTTGCCACCATACCATTCTCCATCAATTAGGAAACTGATGCCGTCACTAAACACATATCTTAAATTGTAGCTATTTTTTGTGTTTTTTTTTTGTGTCTAATCCGCATATATATTACCATTGCTCTTGATTTTCTTGACTGTATATTTCTTAAATGTCAAGATATACAAGTGTGATTTAGTTTACGAAGATTTTTCAATGCCAAGAACCTCGATCAGTGAGTAAAAAAGGCGTAAAGTTCACGATGGTGTAAAACTAAAATGGGATATACCGTGCTACGATTCGAGTTACAGGAACAAGGGCCAAACCCACCACCCAAGAATGGAATCGTCGAGCGAAAACACTTGACAACCTATTGGAAGCAGCTTCTCTTGCCACCATACCTTTCTCCATCAATTAGAAATCTCATGCCGTCACTAAACAGATACCTTAAATTGTAGCAATTTTTGAGTTTTTTTTTGTGTCTAGTTTGCATATATATCACCATTTCTCTTGATTGTCTTGACTGTATATCTCTTAAATGTCAACATATACACGTGTGATTTAGTTTACGAAGTTTTTTCATTGTCGAGAACCTCGATCTGAGAGTAAAAAAGGTGTAAGGTTCACAATGGTGTAAAACTAAAATAGGATATACCGTGCTAGGATTCGAGTTACAGGAACAGGGGCCAAACCAACCACCCAAGAATGGAATCGTCGAGCAAAAACACTTGACAACCTCCTGGAGGCAGCTTTTCTTGCCACCATACCTTTCTCCACAATTAGGAATCTGATGCCGTTGCTAAACACATACCTTAAATTGTAGCTATTTTTTGAGTGTTTTTTTTGTGTCTAATCCGCATATATATCACCATTGCACTTGATTTTCTTGACTGTATATCTCTTAAATGTCAACATATACACGTGTGGTTTAGTTTACGAAGATTTTTCAATGCCGAGAACCTCGATCAGAGTGTAAAAAAGGGGTAAGGTTCACAATGGTGTAAAGCTAAAATGGGATATACCGGGCTAGGATTTGAGTTACTAGAACAAGGGCCAAACCAACCACCCAAGAATGGAATCGTCGAGCGAAAACACTTGACAACCTCCTGGAAGCAGCTTTTCTTGCCACCATACCTTTCTCCATCAATTAGGAATCTGATGTGACACCCCAGGAAAACCAGGAAACCAATGCAACTTAACTAGCTTCCTCAGTAACCACGCACTAAATTTCGGGACGAAATTCTCTTAACAGGGGGAGAATGTGACAACCCTCAAATTACATGTAACCGTACAATATATTAATGTCAATTAAAGTGCTTGATGACTGTGATGAATCATTTAACTGCTCTCTGATTACTGTGTTATACTTACATGTACTTGTTAACATACTAGTAGTATACAGAAAAGTTACTAAATAGTCCGGTATGCCTTCCTGAGTGTTAAAAATAAAAAAACGTTGCAAAAATATATATAGGACACTTTACGGATTAATTAAGCACTTTAACGGAACAACACCGAACCGAACAACCGAACTTTACCCGGAACACAAAAATATTGTCAAACACACTGTTCTTATTTTTCTGAGATAGTTAGGGTCCCCGAACACCCTAACACCCTTTATATTAATAAACACACAAGTATCCTAACTAAACCCTTTTGATTTCAACTTAATCTTAACTAACCATTACACCACCCAACCCTTACCCCCCTCTCTTTGACGGTTCCCCATGGGTGGGGACACACCCATGCTTTCTTGATTATTTTATTCACAATGTTTAGTATCTAGATGACATATTATATAATGGGTAATGAGAAGATTTGGATTATAAGTATGCATGTAGGATCACCATTCTCTTTAATAAACACAACATCAACCAACATCCATCTCTCCCTCCATAACCACTCACGGCCGCCACCACCTCACCACCATATCGCCACCATCCAACCTCCATACAACCGATTCTCATACTCTCAAAGGTGCAAGGAGCTTCATAGACAAGCCGGGTGCTTTCAAAAGTGCAAGAATCTCTCTAGATTTCTTTTATCCACCTCGTTTGCATCTTGTTTCTTCCCTAGCCTTGAGCTAGTAGTAAGTGCCTCTAAACATCAGCTTGATCTTGTTTATGGTGGTTAATAAGTGATTTAATGGTTGAAAGTTGAGAACACTAGATAACATAACATAAAGTCTTGAAATTAAGATGAATAAGATGGATAAAGAGAAGTTAGGTGTGTAAATCATGTAGATCTTGTGTCGTTATGATTCTTGATTGATTTCCGAATGATTTGCTGGTTAATATTGATGTTTGATGTTGTTGTGATCACTAAACATGTTAACGGAATCAATCAAACGCGCCTTAGAAGGTTAAAGACTGAAAACAGAAAGCTGTTTAGTGATTACAGCCAACTTCAGTTGGCTGTAACAGGACCGTAACTTCATGAAAAATGTATTTTCTGACGTCTAGGTTTATGTATTATGAAATACGGTTCTAATGGAACCGGAATCATAATTTTTGGACTTCGTGTACTATTTTTAAAGTGTCATTTCGTAACAGCAGCTAGAGCTGCATTTTTGCTGCTGAAAATATACATTCTGTTTTCTGCCATAACTTGCATTCTGTGTAGAGTTAGATCATGCAATTTGTACTGTAGATGACCACCGATATATTTGTGATTCTCTCACTGGAATTTCGTAAATCGGACTCTCGATGAATTTTAAATAAATTATTCCGTGGACTGCAGTCATAAAAAGATAAATCTGATTTCAGTCCGGAAAATGAATTTTTATAAAATATTTGTAATGAACTGGACACCGATATTTTTACACAATAATATTTGGATCGTTTAAGACATTCTGTAAAAATTTGGGAATTTTTGGAAAAAGTTAACTATTTTATTAAAATGTCCGAAAACAGCCCGGTTTTGAATATTTAAGCTGAAACGACATAAGTTGTAATTTGCGTGTCTAAATGTCGAATATGCTATCTGTGAATGATCTAACATGATTATGTGTCAATAGAAGTGTTATGTGCAATATCGTATGTTTATTTATGAACGGGAATAGATGGGGAGCTTATATGGGCATAAACCGTTAAAGTGATGCATGTTATGTGATAGATACGTGTAGGAATTTTGTGCTCTATTTGAAACCACTAAATGACTAACTGGTAATCATACTAGGACGTGATTGACCGACCTTGACTGTTAGCTATTTTTGAGAGTTAAACCGAGCAACCGAGGTGAGTTCACACATTTCTACAAAGCATGGTAATTCCCGGTGGGAATGGGAATGGGTTCAGGAATAGGGATTCCTCGTCCTTTGGGACGTGTTCAGGAATGTAAATTCCTAGTCCTGTTGGGACGAATTAGACTTACTAGACTAGAACTCTATCAACACAGTCCCTCCCTTTTGTGTCGACTTAATCGTCGAGGCTATGGCAAGCGGGTCATTAGTTAATAGCACTATTAGGTTTAACAAACCTCACACCGTGCCAGTCGGACGGGCGTGTACTAATGGACTATGGCACGTCGGTGGTGATAGACACCGACGCTAGGGCACAATAAATTTTTGTTAGTAGTCGATATGATAAACGAGTCTGGTAGTTTAAATAATGGGGTAGCCCCCACGGCCGAAGTGCCGGGCTGGATAGCCAGGGAAGGTGGACATGGGATGGTTAACTAAAAAACGTTTTCGAACTATGGGGTAACCCCCACAGCTGGATAGCTGAATGAGATTAAACTATGTTTTTGGAAACAACTCTAAAATGGACAACCAACCGTGAACTCACTCAACTTTGTTGTTGACTCGTTATTACATGCTTTGCAGGTCGTTAGATGCTACAGAGCTTGCACATGGAGGTGGTTGTTGTGGGATGCGAACTGATATGTCCCGTACTCAATAAATAAACTTTATGAACTTATGAAACTTTTGTTTTGGGACTTTAAACTTATGAACTACGAACTTATGTTTTTGTTTAACGTCTTATGCTTCCGCTGTTTATATCTGAACTTGGCTAACCTAAAGTTGGTTACTGTCTTATGGTCACCAATTGTATTGAGGTCGGTTTTACTTACTTAATTACATTGTTCAATATGATTGGTGGCTCGATCCTGGTCATGTCACGCCCCCAAGTGGTGACGCTCCGCACGGTGGATTTTGGGGGTGTGACATCTGATGCCGTCACTAAACACATACCTTAAATTGTAGCTATTTTTAGAGTGTTTTTTTGTGTCTTATCCGCATATATATCACCATTGCTCTTGATTTTCTTGACAGTATATCTCTTAAATGTCAACATATACATGTGTGATTTAGTTTAAGTAGATTTTTCAATGCTAAGAACCTCGATCAGAAAGTAAAGTAGGCGTAAGGTTCACAATGGTGTAAAACTAAAATGGGATATACCGGGCTAGGATTCGAGTTACAGGAACAAGGGCCAAACCAACCACCCAAGAATGAAATCGTTGAGCGAAAACACTTGACAACCTCCTGGAAGCAGATTTTCTTGCCACCAGACCTTTCTTCATCAATTAGAAATCTGATGCCGTCACTAAACACATACCTTAAATTGTAGAAATTTTTTGAGCGTTTTTTTGTGTCTAATCCGCATATATATAACCATTGATCTTGATTTTCTTGACTGTATATCTCTTAAATGTCAACAAATACACGTGTGATTTAGTTTACGAATATTTTTCAATGCAGAGAACTTCGATCAGAGAGTAAAAAAGGTGTAAGGTTCACAATGGTGTAAAACTAAAATGGGATATACCAGGCTAGGATTCGAGTTACAGGAACAAGGGCCAAACCAACCACCCAAGAGAGGAATTGTCGAGCGAAAACACTTGACAACCTCTTGGAAGCAACTTTTCTTGCCATCATACCTTTCTCCATCAATTAGGAATCTGTTGCCGTTACTAAACACATACCTTAAATTGTAGCTATTTTTAGAGTGTTTTTTGTCTAATCCGCATATATATCACCATGGCTCTTAATTTTCTTGACTGTATATCTCTTAAATGTCAACATATACACGTGTGGTTTAGATTACGAAGATTTTTCAATGCCGAGAACCTCGATCAGAGTGTAAAAAAGGCGTAAGGTTCACAATGGTGTAAAACTAAAATGGGATATACCGGGCTAGGATTTGAGTTACTAAAACAAGGGCCAAGCCAACCACCCAAGAATGGAATCGTCGAGCGAAAACACTTGACAACCTCCTGTAAGCAGCTTTTCTTGCCACCTTACCTTTCTCCATCAATTAGGAATCCGATGCCATCACTAAACACATACCTTAAATTGTAGGTATTTTTTAGTGTTTTTTTTTGTGTCTAATCCGCTTATATATCACCATTGCTCTTGATTTTCTTGACTGTATATCTCTTAAATGTCAACATATACACGTGTGATTTAGTTTACGAAGATTTTTCATTGCCGAGAACCTCGATCAGAGAGTAAAAAAGGCGTAAGGTTCACGATGGTGTAAAAAAAATGGGATATACTGGGCTCGGATTTGAGTTACTGGAACAAGGGCCAAACCAACCACCCAAGAATGGAATCGTCGAGCGAAAACACTTGACAACCTTCTGGAAACAGCTTTTCTTGCCACCATACCTTTCTCCACAATTAGGAATCTCATGCCATCACTAAACACATACCTTAAATTGTAGCTATTTTTTGAGTGTACTTTTTGTGTCTAATCCGCATATATATCACCTTTGCACTTGATTTTCTTGACTGTATATCTCTTAAATGTCAACATATACACGTGTGGTTTAGTTTACGAAGATTTTTCAATGCCGAGAACCTCGATCAGAGTGTAAAAAATGTGTAAGGTTCACAATGGTGTAAAACTAAAATGGGATATAACGGGCTAGGATTTGAGTTACTTGAACAAGGGCCAAGCCAACCACCCAAGAATGGAATCGTCGAGCGAAAACACTTGACAACCTCCTGTAAGCAGCTTTTCTTGCCACCATACCTTTCTCCATCAATTAGGAATCTGATGCCGTCACTAAACACATACCTTAAATTGTAGGTATTTTTGAGTGTTTTTTTTTGGTGTCTAATCCGCTTATATATCACCATTGCTCTTGATTTTCTTGACTGTATATCTCTTAAATGTCAACATATACATGTGTGATTTAGCTTACGAAGATTTTTTCAATGCCGAGAACCTCGATCAGGGAGTAAAGTAGGCGTTTGGTTCACAATGGTGTAAAACTAAAATGGGTTATACCGGGTTAGGATTCGAGTTACAGGAATAAGGGCCAAACCAACCACCCAAGAATGGAATCGTCGAGCGAAAAAACTTAACAACCTCCTGGAAGCAGCTTTTCTTGCCACCAGACCTTTCTTCAACAATTAGAAATCTGATGCCGTCACTAAACACGTACCTTAAATTGTAGCAATTTTTGAGTGTTTTTTTGTGTCTTATCCGCATATATATCACCATTGCTCTTGATTTCCTTGACTGTATATCTCTTAAATGTCAATATATACACGTGTGATTTAGTTTACGAAGATTTTTCAATGCCGAGAACCTCGATCAGAGAGTAAAAAAGGTGTAAGGTTCACAATGGTGTAAAACTAAAATGGGATATACCGGGCTAGGATTCGAGTTACAGGAACAACGGCCAAACCAACCACCCAAGAAAGGAATCGTCGAGCGAAAACACTTGACAACCTCCTAGAAGTAGCTTTTCTTTCCATCATACCTTTCTCCATCAATTAGGAATCTGATGCCGTCACTAAACAAATACCTTAAATTATAGCTATTTTTTGAGTGTTTTTTGTGTCTAATCCGCATATATATCACCATTGGTCTTGATTTTCTTGACTGTATATCTCAGAAATGCCAACATATACACGTGTGATTTAGTTTACGAAGATTTTTCAATGCCGAGAACCTCGATCAGAGAGTAAAAAATGTGTAAGGTTCACCATGGTGTAAAACTAAAATGGGATATACTAGCCTAGGATTCGAGTTACAGGAACAAGGGACAAACCAACCACCCAAAAATGGAATCGTCGAGCGAAAACACTTGACATCCTCCTAGAAGTAGCTTTTCTTGTCACCAGACCTTTCTCCATCAATTAGGAATCTGATGCCGTCACTAACACCATACCTTAAATTGTAGCTATTTTTTGAGTGTTTTTTTTATTGTTTAATCCGCATATATATCACCATTGCTCTTGATTTTCGTGACTGTATATCTCTTAAATGTCAACATATACACGTGTGGTTTAGATTACGAAGATTTTTCAATGCCGAGAACCTCGATCAGAGTGTAAAAAAGGCGTAAGGTTCACAATGGTGTAAAACTAAAATGGGATATACCGGGCTAGGATTTGAATTACTAGAACAAGGGCCAAGCCAACCACCCAAGAATGGAATCGTCGAGCGAAAACACTTGACAACCTCCTGTAAGCAGCTTTTCTTGCCACCTTACCTTTCTCCATGAATTAGGAATCTGATGCCGTCACTAAACACATACCTTAAATTGTAGGTATTTTTTAGTGTTTTTTTTGTGTCTAATCCGCATATATACCTTAAATTGTAGGTATTTTTTAGTGTTTTTTTTTGTGTCTAATCCGCATATATATCACCATTGCTCTTGATTTTCTTGACTGTATATCTCTTAAATGTCAACATATACACGTGTGATTTAGTTTAAGAAGATTTTTCAATGCCGAGAACCTCGATCAGAGAGTAAAAAAGGTGTTAGGTTCACAATGGTGTAAAACTAAAATGGGATATACCGGGCTAGGATGGATATACCGGGCTAGGATTCGAGTTACAGGAACAACGGCCAAACCAACCACCCAAGAAAGGAATCGTCGAGCGAAAACACTTGACAACCTCCTAGAAGCAGCTTTTCTTTCTATCATACCTTTCTCCATCAATTAGGAATCTGATGCCGTCACTAAACACATACCTTAAATTATAGCTATTTTTTTAGTGTTTTTTGTGTATAATCCGCATATATATCACCATTGCTCTTGATTTTCTTGACTATATATCTCTGAAATGTCAACATATACACGTGTGATTTAGTTTACGAAGATTTTTCAATGCCGAGAACCTCGATCAGAGAGTAAAAAATGTGTAAGTTTCACCATGGTGTAAAACTAAAATGGGATATACTAGCCTAGGATTCGAGTTACAGGAAGAAGGGCCAAACCAACCACCCAAAAATGTAATCGTCGAGCGAAAACACTTGACATCCTCCTAGAAGTAGCTTTTCTTGTCACCAGACCTTTCTCCATCAATTAGGAATCTGATGCCGTCACTAACCACATACCTTAAATTGTAGCTATTTTTTAGTGTTTTTTTTATTGTCTAATCCGCATATATATCACCATTTCTCTTGATTTTCTTGACTGTATATCTCTTAAATGTCAACATATACACGTGTGATTTAGTTTACGAAGATTTTTCAATGCCGAGAACCTCGATCAGAGAGTAAAGTAGGCGTATGGTTCATAATGGTGTAAAACGAAAATGGGTTATACCGGGCTAGGATTCGAGTTACAGAAACAAGGGCCAAACCAACCACCCAAGAATGGAATCGTCGAGCGAAAAAACTTGACAACCTCCGGGAAGCAGCTTTTCTTGCCACCAAACCTTTCTTCATCAATTAGAAATCTGATGCCGTCACTAAATACATACCTTAAATTGTAGCAATTTTTTTAGTGTTTTTTTTTTGTGTCTTATCCGCATATATATCACCATTACTCTTGATTTTCTTGATTGTATATCTCTTAAATGTCAACATCTACACGTGTGATTTAGTTTACGAAGATTTTTCAATGTCCAAACCTCGATCAGAGAGTAAAAAATGTGTAAGGTTCACAATGGTGTAAAACTAAAATGGGATATACCGGGCTAGGATTCGAGTTACAGGAACAAGGGCCAAACCAACAACCCAAGAAAGGAATCGTCGAGCGAAAACACTTGACAACCTCCTAGAAGCAGCTTTTCTTTCCATCATTCCTTTCTCCATCAATTAGGAATCTGATCCCGTCACTAAACACATACCTTAAATTGTAGCTATTTTTTGAGTGTGTTTTTGTGTTTAATCCGCATATATATCACCATTGCTCTTGATTTTCTTGACTGTATATCTCTTAAATGTCAACATATACACATGTGATTTAGTTTACGAATATTTTTCAATGCCGAGAACCTCGATCAGAGAGTAAAAAATGTGTAAGGTTCACCATGGTGTAAAACTAAAATGGGATATACTGGCCTTGGATTCGAGTTACAGGAATAAGGGCCAAACCAACCACGCAAGAATGGAATCGTCGAGCGAAAACACTTGACAACCTACTGGAAGTAGCTTTTCTTGCCACAAGACCTTTCCCCATCAACTAGGAATCTGATGTCGTCACTAAACACATACCTTAAATTGTTGCTATTTTTTGAGTGTTTATTTTTGTTGTCTAATCCGCATATATATCACCATTGCTCTTGATTTTCTTGACTGTATATCTCTTAAATGTCAACATATACACGTGTGATTTAGTTTAAGAAGATTTTTCAATGCTGAGAAACTCGATCAGAGAGTAAAAAATACATAAGGTTCACAATGATGTAAAACTAAAATGGGATATATCGGGATATGATTCGAGTTACAGGAACAAGGGCCAGACCAACCACATAAGAATGGAATCGTCGAGCGAAAACACTTGACAACCTCCTGGAAGTAGCTTTTCTTGCCACCAGACCTTTCCCCATCAACTAGGAATCTGATGCCGTCACTAAACACATACCTTAAATTGTAGCTATTTTTGGAGTGTTTATTTTTTGGTGTCTAATCCGCACATATATCAGCGTTGCCCCTCATTTTCTTGAATTTATATCTCTTAAATGTCAACATATACACGTGTGATTTAGTTTACGAATATTTTCAATGCCAAGAACCTCGATCAGAGTGTAAAAAGGCGTAAGGTTTACAATGGTGTAAAACTAAAATGGGATATACCGGGGTAGGATTCGAGTTACAGGAACAAGGGCCGAACCAACCACTCAAAAATGGAATCATTGAGCGAAAACACTTGACAACCTATTTGAAGCAGCTTTTCTTGCCACCAGACCTTTCTTCATCAATTAGGTATCTGATGCCGTCACTAAATACATACCTTAAATTGTAGCTATTTTTCAGTGTTTTTTTTTTGGCGTCTAATTCGCATATATGTCACCATTGCTCTTGATTTTCTCGACTGCATATCTCTTAAATGTCAACGTATACATGTGTGATTTAGTTTACGAAGATTTTTCAATGCCGAGAACCTCGATCAGAGAGTAAAAAAGGTGTAAGGTTCACAATGGTGTAAAACGAAAATGGGATATACCAGGCTAGGATTCGAGTTACAGGAACAAGGGCCAAACCAACCGCCCAAGAATGAAATCGTCGAGCGAAAACACTTGACAACCTCCTAGAAGCAGCTTTTCTTGCTACCATACCTTTCTGCATCAATTACGAATATGACGCCGTCACTAAACACATACCTTAAATTGTAGCTATTTTTTGAGTATTTTTATTGGTATCTAATCCGCATATATATCACCATTGCTCTTGATTTTCTTGACTGTATATCTCTTAAATGTCAACATATACACGTGTGATTTAGTTTAAGAAGTTTTTTCAATGCCGAGAGGCTCGATCAGAGAGTAAAAAAGGTGTAAGGTTCACAATGGTGTAAAACTAAAATAGGATATACCGGGCTAGGATTCAAGTTACAGGAACAAATGCCAAACCAACAACCCAAGAATGGAATCGTCGAGCGAAAACACTTGACAACCACCTGGCAACAGCATTTCTTGCCACCATTCCTTTCTCCATCAATTAGGAATCTGATCCCGTCACTAAACACATACCTTAAATTGTAGCTATTTTTTGTGTGTTTTTTTAGGTGTCCAATCCACATATATATCACCATTGCTCTTGATTTTCTTGACTGTATATCTCTTAAATGTCAACATATACACGTGTGATTTAGTTTATGAAGATTTTTCAATGCCGAGAACCTCGATTAGAGAGTAAAAAAGGCGTAAGGTTCACAATGGTGTGAAACTAAAATGGGATATACCGGGCTAGGATTCGAATGACAGGAACAAGGGCCATACCAACCACTCAAGAATGGAATCGTCGAGCGAAAACACTTGACAACCTCCTGGAAGCAGTTTTTCTTGCCACCAGACCTTTCTCTATCAATTAGGAATCTGAGGCCGTCACTAAACACATAACTTAAATTGTAGCTATTTTTTGAGTGTTTTTTTTTGGTGTCTAATCCGCATATATATCACCATTGTTCGTGATTTTCTTGACTGTATATCTCTTAAATGTCAACATATACACGTGTGATTTAGTTTACGAAGATTTTTCAATGCCGAGAACATTGATAAGAGAGTAAAAAAGGTTTAAGGTTCACAATGTTGTAAAACTAAAATGAGATATACCGGGCTAGGATTCGAGTTACAGGAACAAGGGCTAAACCAACCACATAAGAATGGAATCGTCGAGTGAAAACACTTGACAACCTCCTGGAAACAGCTTTTCTTGCCACCAGACCTTTCTCCACCAATTAGGAATCTGATGTCGTCACTAAACACATACCTTAAATTGTAGCTATTTTTTGAGTGTTTTTTTCGGTGTCTAATCTGCATATATATCACCATTGCTTTTGATTTTCTTGACTGTATATATCTTAAATGTCAACATATACACGTGTTATTTAGTTTACGAAGGATTTTCAATGCCGTGAACCTCGATCAGAGAGTAAAAAAGGTGTAAGGTTCACAATGGTGTAAAATTAAAATGAGATATACCGGGCTGGGATTCGAGTTACAGGAACAAGGGCCAAACCAACCACCTAAGAATGAAATCGTTTAGCGAAAACACTTGACAACCTCCTTTATGCAGCTAGTCTTACCACCAGACCTTTCTGCATCAATTAGGAATCTGATGCCGTCACTAAACACATATCTTATATTGTATCTATTTTTTGAGTGTTTATTTTTTGGTGTCTTATCCGCATTTATATCATCATTGCTCTTGATTTTCTTGACTGTATATCTCTTAAGTGTCAACATATACACGTGTGATTTAGTTTACGAAGATTTTTCAATGCTGAAAACCTCGATCAGAGAGTAAAAAAGGCGTAAGGTTTACAATGGTGTAAAACTAAAATGGGATATACCGGGCTAGGATTCGAGTTACAGGAACAAGGGCCAAACCAACCACCCAAGAATGGAATCTTCGAGAGAAAACACTTGACAACCTCCTGGAAGCAGCTTTTCTTGCCACCAGACCTTTCTCCATCTATTAGGAATCCGATGCCGTCACTAAACACATAACTTAAATTGTAGCTATTTTTGAGTGTTTTTTTTTTTGTAACTAATCCGCATATATATCACCGTTGCTCTTGATTTTCTTGACTGTATATATCTTAAATGTCAACATATGTGATTTAGTTTACGACGATTTTTCAATGTCGAGAACATCTGTCACGACCCCCGACCCACCCTGGACGGAATCGGGAGTCGCGAACAGCCCAGTGGTACCGGTGATTATTTTGAAAAATATTGCAGCGGAAATTTCATCAGGACCGTGAGTTAGGAAAAATATCAGAGTTTAGAAAACACCGGATTTTATTTATTAAATAGATGGGATAAACCCATGTTTTACAATGGTAGCTTTAATAAAGATAAATTTGATTACATAAAATAATATTTTTTAATTTGATTTAATTAATAAAATAAGCCACTTCTTGAAGTCTTTCAGTGCCGTATCCATCTCTACTGTAATTACCTGAAACATGTTTGAAAAAGGTTTTGTCAGCGGGAAATACTGAGTGAGTTCATTCATTTTGCTAAAACGACACATTTGTTATAATATACAGTATTAAGAGCGATTACAATGTTTCTGATATCAAGCCAACTACCCACGGTATTTGTCACTCGACCCATTGGCCCATTCGTCCAATGGTGTTTGTGACTATGGTCATATCCCCCATTGGCTGCTCCAATGGTGACGATTATCAAGTAATGTATACAAAACCCCACATACCGGCTGTAACTTGGTGATTACAAAGACTTAATCCCCGTAATTATAACTTTTGAAAATAAACATGATTTTGTAAATAGATTTGATAAAAAGAGAGAATGACTCACATATAATCATGCAGATTCATTCGGCCAGAATTTAGTCTACAGATAAGCCTTGATATATTGCAGATTTATACAGGCAGGGCTTAGCCTATTGATTTTGCCTTGTAACCTAGTGCATACGAACTAGGTAGGTAACTTAATACAATAATTACGATAACTCACGAGATCAAATTCTCACAATGAACGACAAAGTGCAATACTTCATCCATCGAATTAACGATGATCCGTTAAATTAATGACGAACGACAAAGTATAATACTTCATCCATCGAATTAACGATGATCCATCAAATTAATGACGAACGATAAAGTATAACCCTAGTGTGGGCGGCACTTAAACATCCATTGGATATATTGATCAGTCGGAAAATGAATCGTAATAGCGATCAAGTTAATACCCTGTATCGTAGCAGAATTCGAGCTAGTGTGTGTTTGGTAGTAATAAAAAAAATATATATATATTTGTAATTGTGTTAAGTATAGTACCCCTAATTCAACCTTGTCCCGATGTCCCGAGACAGAACCCCAACGAACTTAGTCGGGCAGGGCCCTGACATGCGTTATGGGCTCAGATCAATCGGAAATGGTAGCGGTGATCGGGAGTTACAACACTTAAAACGGGGCCTGGCATTATTATTATTATGGGGTAAATACTAAATATTTACATAGAGATATAGATGGTCGACAAGGGTATTTAGAAAGAAAGAAAGTTGGAACAAGTGAATGGTTTGGTTGATGTCTCTATTTATACCCAATTTAGAAGCTTTGAGATCACGCAAAACATGCATAGTCATATATACACGTACACATTTTATGATTATTCTTCTTTTCAAATGAATACACGTAGCTTTCATGCATACTCATATATTTTGTTGAATTTTATTATTACATATCTTAAGTGATAAGTTTTCTTTTTATTATTTTATTTTCTTTCTAACTCTCGATCATATGTATACAATCTTAATTGAATTGTTAAATTTTATATTTATTTTATTCTTAGAATTAATTCACCTGTTTCACTTATTTGGCGCGTATAATTTCTAAAATATGGCGTTCTAGAAAATAATAAATATGTTTTTAGAACGAGTATAATTTTTTCTACATTTGGGTCTAAGATTTATTAAAAATAGAGTAGGTTCAAAATACAATGTATTTTTATAATTTAATTATTATACGGTTCCTAGGCCCGTCTAAGAACTTCATATTTCTAATAGTCAACTTACCCGCAATATACTTGTCTAATAATATAAGTTTTATAGACTTTTATTTTATTAGAAAGGTCAACCCATATACAGGCCAATTAATATAATATTTTAACCAACTATATAAAATAGTGTTGAAAACTATTTGGGTTGAATAAAAATAACTAGTTACTAGTTACTAGTGGTTAATAAATTTAACCAACTTATAATTCTTATATAAAATTAGGGATGTTACATTCTCACCACCTTATTTTAAATCTCGTCATCGAGATTTGGGTTACGATATTTCTTCTAGACTTATGTCATATTTTAGTCAATAAAAACAATATTAAGGTAGATGCCACAGATTTAAAATATCAACTTTTTGTGAATACGAGTTGTATAATAAGTAGGATTCAATGGTTTAACTGAATTAGTTCAAGAATTCGATGACAAAAGAATGAGATAAAATGATATAATTTCCAAGGTGACTAGGTTCAAGCCAAAAGATATATAATAGATATTTTCAAATGAATGTGAAGGATTTTAGAATCAATAAAATTCTTTGTCAAAAGAAAGCTTACTTGAATTGGCAACTGAGGAAGACTTTAGAATTGACAGGTTCCAAAAGGAAATAAAAGCATGAAAAATGATTTGTCAAAAATTTATGATATGAAAAAAATCAAAGTGTTGAGATGTGTGAATTGCAGGGATACACCAAAAGACAATAAAGTTAGTGTATCTTTATTTTAGAGTTCGTATCTTAAGTGATGATCGTGATATAATAGATTACATCTAGATGATCGCGAAATCCTATAATATTGTTATAACTATATTTAGATATGTTAAACTCTTATTTAGTATTTTAAATTTCCGATCACCTTTATGTATAAATTTTGATATTATATACATATACATGATTTATACTGTATATTCACATATATTATACTGTATATTCGATTTTTCTTATATATATATAGTTATCACAGTATAATTTAGCAGTTATAAATAATCTTTCTTATATATAAAAAAAATATATATATATTTATATATAGAGAAAAATTTACTTTATATCAAATATTTTTATAAAGAAAATTTATATAGGATTATATATATCGATTTTTATGAATATATGAAGATATATTTATGTGATAAAATTCCATATAGATATGGAGTCTACGTTTTATAATTTTTTTTTAACTAGTTATTATCATGGTTAGATATTGGTTAGTGCTGCCTTGTTTAAGCATAGGTGGCCAGTCCATGCCTAACTAAGGCTAGGTTACCCAATATTTGCCCTTGACAGTAACCCTAGTATTTTAAAATACTAACACTATTATTATTTAATATTTTCTTACTAATAATAAAACTGATATTAGTATTACATAACTAAACATACACTTAAATGGACAAATTTCTAATAAAAATGGTGAAACCAGCCGTCCCCAGGATCGAACCCGGGTCTAGGCCACACCCTTTCGCGCGCTTAGCCAACCGAGCTAGGTGCCTAGTTTGTGAAATTTCCATTTTGGTTAAATATAAACACATGTACAATAAATTCTATACTTCTTATTATAAGTCACCTACTTATCCTCCTTATGTTGTCTTAATAAAATATAGTAATACTATTAGGTAATCCCTTATGTAAGTTTTCATACATAAAATAAATTTTATATAATGTTTTTCGATTGAAGATGTTAAAATAATAATTTATCACGAAAGGCTAGATTGATGTTGTAAAAATCATTTAAGAGATACATTAAAATATGACAAGAATTTGTGTATCATTATCTTAACACACGATTTGTGTTAAGATAACTTTTATAAATATCCGTATATGATATATATAAATGAGATTAGTGCAAGTTTTAAATTTTATGAAAACGTTAGTACAAGGTGACCGTGATCAAAGAAATGATTTAGTGAAGTCGAAGACCAAATAATCATTTTATAGTTCTAGAGAATTGAAGTGTTTGTTGGGATTATGTTGAATATGATAGCTTTAATCCATCATATGGGAATTTGAAATGAATATGTAATGCGAACAAGTTCAAGCAATTGAACTTGGTTTAATCACAACGAGTTCATGTATTAATAAGAAAGTTCGGACATGGTTACAGCAAAATCATGTATGCCAAAGAAAATTGAGTTTCTCAAGAAATTTATTGACTCAATATAAAAGGGTCATTGTTTTGCATTACTGCGGTATATAGTGCCAAAAAAAATCGAGTATAGCGAAATGATATTTGAGTTTGGATAAAACAACAAATTAGAATGAAGTCCTCCAGTTGGTTTCATAAATCAAATGAACCATATGTGCAACAAATAGTGCATGTGTAACGTATGGATTTATCAAGAAATGAAATAGATCAATATTTGTCACCATGAAAGAAATCCTCATGGTATGACGACCTTTAGGGAAAGTAAAAACACGAAAGTCAATTCTTTATATGCAGAAGTCAGAAAAAAAAAATTTATCTGAAAATTTTTGTATGATAATCGTTATTAAGTGATGTAGGACCGGTTATGGATCCGAACGAGTCGATCAGAGGCGTTCTCCTATGTTTCAGGTGCGGAATTACAAGAAACACAGGTAGAAATAGCTTTAAAACACTGTTTGATTGATTGGATGACAATTACAGCTCAAATCTCACACCGGCAGCACTTCGGCTTAGTTGTCAAGAGTCTGATTTATGATTTCGCTCAAGAGAACCCTATATATAGGGTGATGGTTTCGCTTATGTGACAGACCACATAAGCGATACCCCATGTTAGTGATTTCGCTTATGTGTCATGTACACATAAGCGATACCCTCTTGTACACATGAGCGAAATCATCTCTAACTACCTATATAATTTTACATATTCTCGTACAACGTGCCCTGATCTACACAATGAAATCTAAGATTCGATACAAGACGAAGTCAACAGATGTAGTGCATCAACAAACTCCCCCTCAGATGTTGACGAGTCGCATCCAGCACCAATTGTATCTTCAGTTCTTCAGTCTTGATCTATCTATGAGCTTTTCCTAACTCTCCCCCTCAGATGTTCTCTTCAGACTCCCCCTCTCGATTTGCTGGTATTCCTTTGTTCTTCAGCACAATCTTCAGGATCTCTGTCTGTTTCTCTAAAACTTCAGATATCAAAACCTGGCTTTTCAAAATCAAGTCTAATTCTCTTGATCAGATCTCTTGATTCCTTAAGTTTATCAGCATCAGGTCAATATCTGGAAAAATCTTAACCCAAATATAAATTTCAAAATTTAACAAATTATATGCACCAATACTAACTCTCCCTCAAATTCTCATCTCACTTTCATTCGATGAACCAATTGTAAAATTTCAAAAATAAATTTTTCATTTAAGATTTACTCCCTCTTTACAATAATGTCATCATGTTTAGCATTTGAAATTTTGAAAATCAGCTTTTCAATATCAGTTGTCGAAAATCTTTTTGGATTTTTCAAAACTTATGCTAAAACACACTAAAATCTTTTTGGGATTTTTGAATGTAAATAAATGCAATGCAGTAAAGAAATATTTACAGACAATATTTTTGTGAGTTCGTGTAAGAGGATCATATCAGTTTATGACAAGTCACAAGTACCGTTGAGATTAGTTACACATTAAGAATTAAACAATTCACTTAGATTGCCAATATACTGATCCACTTAAATTTTCACACAAATTTCAACTGATTCAGGATATGAGTTAGGTGTTTTAAGAACTTAAACTCATTCATGTGTCCCACCTCTTGAATATACTCCCGTATCCAGATCCCAATATTCAGTCTTACAGGTGAGTATACCACAGATGATATCTGTCAGGGGAATAAATTATAGTACGAGGGCCGTGAGAGCTCAGGTCGATCTTTCGATACGCAGAGAGATGACGGCTTCGACTTTTGGTGTGTCCCCTTTAGAGGATCTTTTGATTACAACAGCAATGACTATCAATTTTATTGTTTCATCAATTTGCTGAGGGCTGCGCTATATTTCAAGCATGCAGAAAGTATTCTCCGGGGACTAGGTCAGAAATTCCTTTCAGCAGAAGTCCCGGGATAATACCCCAGATATCACTGAGCATAAAGACCTAGTATCTCAGAATAAGGGACCTTTCAAACGAGATTTCAGGGGTTACCTATATATCCAAGTAGTGTTCCCCATGAAATAAGCAAGTTTGAATTTTAGTTTATATCCCGAAAAGTTTACTAAATGTGTAAAAACCTATCGGCATATCATCAGTGAGACCGTTTAACACTGTTTAAACATTACAATTCTTTAGCATACTGTGACTGTCTACTGATGTACTATCATTTCCACTTTTCACAACAAAACTCGTTTTTCATTTTATCATGTTTTTGTCTTTTTTTCAAATTTTCAAATGTTTTTGGATTTTCTGAAATTTTCTACTCCCCCTAAAATGCAAACACATTTTAGGAAATTTAAAAATAAACTGTACAAAAACAAGAAAAATGACAACCGATATCGAATTGCGTCAATTCGCCATTCACTTGGCATAAACAATCAGAACTCCCCTTATTACAAACCATTTTCTCATTTAGATTTCAAAACACTTAAGTTTGTTTTAATCAAAATGATTTTTCCGGAAAATGAGTTTGTATTTACCACTTGTAGGTTTACCACTTGTTAAGTATGGGGATATGGTTCATCATCTTGTCAGTTTTATCAACTGTTGTAAATCAAGTACAACTTAATGTTCTTGATTCACTGTTTGCAATTAAGCAACCTCTTACCACTTGTAAGAATATCCAACATTTAAAACATATGTAGGAATAAACCATCTACACAAACCATTTTACCAATCAAGATGCCGATTCCTGCTTCACATTTACCAACCTGGAAACTCCGGCAATTCCTGCAGTATGACTTGCCAAAATTTAACTATTCACAAAAACAATTTTCAAGAAAGATGCCGATTCCTGATCCGCGATATAAACTTGGGATCTCCGGCAAGTCAGGTGTTTCAAGCAAAGAAAATGTCCACCCAAGCCTGACCAGCCTTGGGTGTTTTCAATTCAGAAGCAGTTGGAGTGTAAGTTGCTTTCTTTTTAGCATAAAACTCCTTTACCCCTTTCACCTTTCCATCAACCATTTTTCCGAAAATCTTCTTAACTTTCCCATTAAACGCTTTCTCAACATCAAAGTTATCATTCTCAGAATAACCCTGATTTAAGATTTCAGACTTTCCGGTTTTCTTTTTAAAATTTTCAGTCCCCAATGGTGGAAAGTTCTCATCATCCATTGAAAGAACTGAATTTTCAACACTCTTATCAAACTGTGGCTCCTCTGATTTTGTGGAATCAGATTCATCACCAGATTTTGCATCAAATTTCTTAACAACCCATTTTTGGTTGTCAAGTTTAACACTTCGCCTGTAAAATCTCTTCGAACACTCACCAACTTCAAATGTTGAATTTTTGAAAACTTTAAATTTTTCAGTTGGTGGTTCAGTTTTATCAACAATAACTTCTTTCAGTTTTCCAGAAACTCCCTGTTTTGTGTTTGTCGCTTTCGAGCAATTCCATGCAATATGACCAACTTCATTGCATCGGAAACAGGTTCTTGTCTCTTTGTTCACATAAGCTCCATTCTTTCTCTTTTCAGCAAGAAACTCCTGGTTTGACTGTTTCCAAAATGAGCTCTTTGCTTCTTCTTCATGACTGGTTCCTGCAACATATGTCATTTTTGCTTTAAAATCACGAACATATTTTTCATTCTTATAGTTTTCAGATGGAATAAAACCAAGTCCTTTCTTTTTGTAGTTACGATTGTGGTTTGGTTTCTTTTGAAAACCAGAACCAGAATTGTAACTCTTTTTCTTGTTCAAACGTTGTTGTACTCTTGAGGTGTAAGATTTAGGTTTTTCATTAAGATTTAAATCTTTTATTTCAGAAATATTAATTTCTGTAAGTTTGAAAACCTTTTTGATCTTGTCAAATCTAACACTATCCATAGGAAACTCTTCATCAGAATATAATTTGTCAGAACCATTTAAAGTATATGCAACTTTAAATGTTTCATCATCCAAATTTGCTTTTGATAACAAAAATTCTTTACTATAAGACCGTTTTTCCGATGATTTGAAATTTGTGACCGACGAACTCGAACTTTTGACTGACGAACTTGAACACCCAGACTCAGACTTTGACTCAGACACCTCCTCAGTATCCAACACCTGATCGACCATCTTTTTGATTAACTCAGACTCATGATCAGTATCAGACGAGGTAAACGTGATATCAATGTTATCTGGTAAAACGTCAGTTTCCTCTGATTTTAACTTTATATTGACTGCTTTTTCAACTTGCTCCTCATTTGGTTTCCTAGGAGAATAACCTTCCCAGATAGGAGGCGGACACTTGTTATACTTAACAGTCGATTTCTTACCAGTCTCATTCTTTTTCCTTTCATCTTCAAATGCTTCAAAACCTGCAACAGTAGGATAAACTCTATCAATCACATAGTCAGAACATGAATAACTAAGAAGTAACCTTCTGATTCTTTCGTTCTCAATCTTTTCATTTTCCAAATCCTGCTTCAGTTTTGCATTCTCTTCGATGTAATGATTGATTGCCTTTTGCTTTTGCATCAAAGTTGAATTAGTCATGGTTAACGCCTTTTCTCTTTCTGAATTTGTTGTTTGAAGACTAGTCACTGTTCTGTTCAAGACACTGTAAGATTCTTTCACATAATTGATGTCAGACAGCAACTTCTCTATCAATCTTTCTCTGTCAAACAACAACACATCTTTATCTTCACACTTCTTGCAAACTTCCGAACACTTCATGCAAGGCTTCTCAACCTCAACAATCTTCTCAATCTCTACAGTCTTCACCACTTCAATAACCTTTTCTTCAACAATTTCTTTTTCAACTTCAGTCACCTTTTCTTCTTCAACAACATTTTCAATCTTCACATCTTGTTGTTGTTCTTTTTCAGCTCTTTTTTCTTTCAGCTTCTCCATTCTATCTGCAAAATAAAAATGAAAACTTTCAGGAGATAAATGTCTTTTTGCAACATTAATATGTTTTTCCTCTTCATCATCACTGCTGCTATCAACCGGAGTTTGATCAAACTGTGCAGATTTTTCAGACTCTGTATCTGAAACACCAGAATCAACTGGTGTTTGATCAAAAACAACTTCTTTTTCTGAATTATCACCATTTTGAACACTCTCATCAGAACTTTTCAAACTTTCTTCATCACTATCAGAACTTTCATCAGATGCATCAGATTCTTCTTTCACACTCCTCACAGTCTCTCCAATAGATCTCATCCAGGTAGCAAACAGATCTGGTTCTTTAACTATCTTAGCAATGAAAGCTTTAAAACCACCATTTTCATCGACAAACATATCCCAACTGAATCCTTCAGGAAGTTCTTCATCATTTTGATCTACCAAACATGTTGAATTTTCAGAAGATATGTATTTGTTCCAGTTGAAATCTACCAAACATCCTTTCTTTGAATCTTCAATCTTTCTACCATGAGCCGTTTGTGAATCTTGTAATTGACCAACTTGCTGATAGATGGCTTTCCGGTAGTAGTCTTCTTTTTCGAACGGATTCTGAGCACCACTCACTTCTCTGTTTTTGCACTCCCGTTTGAAATGACCTTTTTGCCTGCATCTGAAACAAGTAACTTTTGATTTATCAAAACCTAAATTTGAAACACAAGCATCAAGAAAATCATTTCTCCCCGTGATAGTTTTGAACTTTTCAGCCCGTCGAAGAACACTAGCAAGACACCACTTAATATCCATTAGCTCCATTTCTTCGGCATCTATCTGATCATAATCCTCTTTTGTTAACATAGGATTTCCAATCCGACCAGCCACCAATCCCTCATAAGATACCAAAACAGAACCAAGTAATGCCATGTGATCCTTTGCTATGTCTTCTGAAAAACTTTTACCCTCTGGCAAATTAAGAGCTATATTGCACTGAATTATACACCCATTTCCCATTTTAGTGCTCTCTGATGAAGTCTTAGGATTAACACTTGGGTATGATGAAAAACCACTACTGCTTTTGTTTGCATTTTGATCAACTTGTTCTGTAGAATTTTCCACACTGTAAGCAGTCTGAATCTTAGGACTTCTTTCAGCTTCTGATGTAGGAACACTGCCTTTGTAATACATTTTCACATCTTGTTGACCACTTGGATTATTCATCCTGGCAATCTTTTGCTGTTCCAGATCTTGACTTTCAATCTTTTCAATGAATTGAGATATCGATAAACCATCATACACACCCGTATTCTTCAGTATCATCAAATACGTTCCCCACTCTTTCTGTGGTAAAGCATCTGCAAGCTTATCGACCCATTCCTCATTCTCTTTTGTAATGTCCATCATCGACATCGTTCTCACCAAGTGACAGTACCTTTCAATCAACTTCTTTGTGTCTTCCCCAGGCAGACTTGTAAACAGATCAAATTCTTTCTTAAGCAACGATTTTTTGTTCTTAATCATATTTGCACTTCCTTCAACTTTTACTTTCAACGCATCCCAAATTGATTTTGATGTTTTATCATGTTGAAGAAGTATGAATATGTCTTCTTTGATCGCCTGTTGTAACAAACTAATCATCATTTTTTCAGCCCGATACATCTCTCGTTCTTCATTGCTGAAATCTGAAATCTGTTTAATTGTTTGTAGCTCAGTTCTTGGTAAAACGTACTTCTTCAAAATGCACTCCCATGATCTCAAATGATTAGCTTGAACCCAGTTTTCAAACCTATCTTTCCAACCATAATATTCCTCAATACCCATAAGCTTTGGCGGTTTCTGTGTAGTTCCCGTCTCATTCTCTAAGTTCACAGCTTTAGCAATTGAAGATTGACCCGTCGGTGTTGCAAATGCGTTGTAGAATTCAGTACTCATGATGACTTATCAAATTTTTCAACACTGTGTCTTAAAAGCGAAATCAGTTTGTAAGTTGTCACAAAAGCGAAACCCTAAAGTGACGTTTGAGCGAAACCCCAAGTTGTACGTTTGAGCGAAACCTCTGATTACCACAAGAGCGAAATCTCAAATTACCACAAGAGCGAAATCTCAAATTACCACAAGAGCGAAATCTCAAATTACCACAAGAGCGAAATCTCAATTTACCCTAAGAGCGAAATCGCTGTGACACAAGAACGATACCTTGACCTCAAAAGCGAAACCCCTTCGAACCAGAATTTAGGCCATTTTACTTAGAATCTAAGTCTCAAACATTCCAGGGTTTGTCTATGCAAGATTATCTATGTGCTGAACAATTTTGATCCAATTTTGACTGTGAAAACCCTCTGAATTAAGAAAAGTATGTGTAGAAGTGAGAAAAACCAATGAAAATCAGAAGAAAACAAGCTAATTTCAGCAGAACTCCTCCTCCTGAGCTCTGATACCACTTGTAGGACCGGTTATGGATCCGAACGAGTCGATCAGAGGCGTTCTCCTATGTTTCAGGTGCGGAATTACAAGAAACACAGGTAGAAATAGCTTTAAAACACTGTTTGATTGATTGGATGACAATTACAGCTCAAATCTCACACCGGCAGCACTTCGGCTTAGTTGTCAAGAGTCTGATTTATGATTTCGCTCAAGAGAACCCTATATATAGGGTGATGGTTTCGCTTATGTGACAGACCACATAAGCGATACCCCATGTTAGTGATTTCGCTTATGTGTCATGTACACATAAGCGATACCCTCTTGTACACATGAGCGAAATCATCTCTAACTACCTATATAATTTTACATATTCTCGTACAACGTGCCCTGATCTACACAATGAAATCTAAGATTCGATACAAGACGAAGTCAACAGATGTAGTGCATCAACAAGTGATATTACCAAGGAATATCAAATAAAATTAAATAGGGAATTTGCAAAGTATGTAACTCCTTTTGCAGTGATAATAATTATGACTTTGATTAGACTGTGCACCGATGATTGTGAAATATTGTTTCAAAGTACCTCAGCGATATTCATTTTGTAGGATCATGTGGCAAAGTGCTCCTTTTTTATTAGTAGCTTTTCCACTAACGGGATTAGCCTTGTTGCCATTGTGCCCAATTATATTTTTCAAAGGTCTTGCCTTTAGAAGTCATGTGTAACATACTTTAACGTCTGTGGACGTAAAATTTAAGTTTCATGTGTTTTCTTGTGCACTAGCACAACTTTACATGGTTCTTACTTGCGTTAATAGTTTATGGTAACGTGTTAGAAATTCTTTTGATGGCGTTTTATCTTAAAGGGTTTCCATTGTTTGAGCTACGAGACAGATGATTAAACGAAATAATGTTTGGTATCGGAAAAGAAATTCCTGATAAAGAAATCTAGACACAGATACTTGTGCTTTATTCCTATTTGACTTTTGGAATTTTTTATAGATATAACTATCTATATAATCATCTATTTCACATACCCTTCATAAAGTCAATGCATTTAACAGATTCATATTTTCAAAAACCAGTCAAATATCTGGTCAAGATACTATTTAGGGAAATTTTGTCATTTGTTTGACATATTATATACCCCGTCTTATCTGATTCGCGCCGGAGCGGTAATCTCATTATATCCGGACAAACTGGAGAGTCTGCTACACCATACCCAGTTTTGCCGGAGAAAATTTTCTATTTCCCATAAATAGTATCTTTTCAAAAGTGACTCTTTTATTAGGGCTTTTATCCAGAACCAAAGAAAATTGTATTTCTCGTAACATATCTTATTCTAGCCCAAGTAATATCAATAAACAATAATTACTATTAATTCTTTCTTATTTATCATATCTTGCAATATTCTAATTACCATTCTTATGGTATATCAAAACCCATCATACTTTATTTACACCAGTACTTAGCTTATCTCGAAGCTTATACTAAGGTATCTTTTCTTAAGTTCAAGTCTAAATGCTATCATGTGTGCTACCAGTTAATAGCAATCTCCTAACTCTTTTATTTAGGTATTATTATTACAACACTTAAAGGGTTGAAGCAGTGGCTCTTTGAGTTGGCTCTGATACCACCTTCTGTCACGACCCCCGACCCACCCTGGACGGAATCGGGAGTCGCGAACAGCCCAGTGGTACCGGTGATTATTTTGAAAATTATTGCAGCGGAAATTTCATCAGGACCGTGAGTTAGGAAAAATATCAGAGTTTAGAAAACACCGGATTTAATTTATTAAATAGATGGGATAAACCCATGTTTTACAATGGTAGCTTTAATAAAGATAAATTTGATTACATAAAATAATATTTTTTAATTTGATTTAATTAATAAAATAAGCCACTTCTTGAAGTCTTTCAGTGCCGTATCCATCTCTACTGTAATTACCTGAAACATGTTTGAAAAAGGTTTTGTCAGCGGGAAATACTGAGTGAGTTCATTCATTTTGCTAAAACGACACATTTGTTATAATATACAGTATTAAGAGCGATTACAATGTTTCTGATATCAAGCCAACTTCCCATGGTATTTGTCACTCGACCCATTGGCCCATTCGTCTAATGGTGTCTGTGACTATGGTCATATCCCCCATTGGCTGCCCCAATGGTGACGATTATCAAGTAATGTATACAAAACCCCACATACCGGCTGTAACTTGGTGATTACAAAGACTTAATCCCCGTAATTATAACTTTTGAAAATAAACATGATTTTGTAAATAGATTTGATAAAAAGAGAGAATGACTCACTTATAATCATGCAGATTCATACGGCCAGAATTTAGTCTACAGATAAGCCTTGATATATTGCAGATTTATACAGGCAGGGCTTAGCCTATTGATTTTGCCTTGTAACCTAGTGCATACGAACTAGGTAGGTAACTTAATACAATAACTACGATAACTCACGAGATCAAATTTTCACAATGAACGACAAAGTGCAATACTTCATCCATCGAATTAACGATGATCCGTCAAATTAATGACGAACGACAAAGAATAATACTTCATCCATCGAATTAACGATGATCCGTCAAATTAATGACGAACGATAAAGTATAACCCTAGTGTGGGCGGCACTTAAACATCCATTGGATATATTGATCAGTCGGAAAATGAATCGTAATAGCGATCAAGTTAATACCCTGTATCGTAGCAGAATTCGAGCTAGTGTGTGTTTGGTAGTAATAAAAAAAATATATATATATTTGTAATTGTGCTAAGTATAGTACCCCTAATTCAACTTTGTCCCGATGTCACGAGACAGAACCCCAACGAACTTAGTCGGGCGGGCCCTGACATACGTTATGGGCTCAGATCAATCGGAAAGGGTAGCGGTGATCGGGAGTTACAACACTTAAAACGGGGCCTGGCATTATTATTATTATGGGGTAAATACTAAATATTTACATAGAGATATAGATGGTCGACAAGGGTATTTAGAAAGAAAGAAAGTTGGAACAAGTGAATGGTTTGGTTGATGTCTCTATTTATACCCAATTTAGAAGCTTTGAGATCACGCAAAACATGCATAGTCATATATACACGTACACATTTTATGATTATTCTTCTTTTCAAATGAATACACGTAGCTTTCATGCATACTCATATATTTTGTTGAATTTTATTATTACATATCTTAAGTGATAAGTTTTCTTTTTATTATTTTATTTTCTTTCTAACTCTCGATCATATGTATACAATCTTAATTGAATTGTTAAATTTTATATTTATTTTATTCTTATAATTAATTCACCTGCTTCACTTATTTGGCGCGTATAATTTCTAAAATATGGCGTTCTAGAAAATAATAAATATGTTTTTAGAACGAGTATAATTTTTTCTACATTTGGGTCTAAGATTTATTAAAAATAGAGTAGGTTCAAAATACAATGTATTTTTATAATTTAATTATTATACGGTTCCTAGGCCCGTCTAAGAACTTCATATTTCTAATAGTCAACTTACCCGCAATATACTTGTCTAATAATATAAGTTTTATAGACTTTTATTTTATTAGAAAGGTCAACCCATATACAGGCCAATTAATATAATATTTTAACCAACTATATAAAATAGTGTTGAAAACTATTTGGGTTGAATAAAAATAACTAGTTACTAGTTACTAGTGGTTAATAAATTTAATCAACTTATAATTCTTATATAAAATTAGGAATGTTACAACATCGATCAGGGAGTAAAAAATGTTTAAGGTTCACAATGTTGTAAAACTAAAATGGGATATACCGGGCTAGGATTCGAGTTACAGGAACAAGTGCCAAACCAACAACCTCCAGGAAGCAACTTTTCTTGCCACCAGACCTTTCTCCATCAAATAGAAATCTGATGCCGTCACTAAACACATACCTTAAATTGTGGCTATTTTTTGAGTGTTTTTTTGGTGTCTAATCCGCATATATATCACCATTGCTTTTGATTTTCTTGACTGTATATCTCTTAAATGTCAACATATACACGTGTTATTTAGTTTACGAAGATTTTTCAATGCCGAGAACCTCGATCAAAGAGTAAAAAAGGCGTAAGGTTCATAATGGTGTAAAACTAAAATGGGATATACCGGGCTTGGATTCGAGTTACAGGAACAAGGGGCCAAACCAACCACCCAAGAATGGAATCGTAGGAGCGAAAACACTTGACAACCTCCCGGAAGCAGCTTTTCTTGCCACCAGACCTTTCTACATCAATTAGGAATCTGATGCCCTCACTAAACACATAACTTAAAGTGTAGCTATTTTTTTAGTGTTTATTTTTTGGTGTCTAATCCGCATATATATCACCATTGCTCTTGATTTTCTTGACTGTATATCTCTTAAATGTCTACATATACACGTGTGATTTAGGTTACGAAGATTTTTCAATGTCGAGAACATCGATCAGAGAGTAAAAAAGGTTTAAGGTTCACAATGGTGTAAAACTAAAATGGGATATACCGGGCTAGGATTCGAGTTACAGGAACAAGGTCCAAACCAACCACCCAAGAATGGAATCGTCGTGTGAAAACACTTGACAACCTCCAGGAAGCAGCTTTTCTTGCCACCATACCTTTCTCCATCAATTAGGAATCAGATGCCGTCACTAAACACATACCTTAAATTGTAGCTATTTTTTGAGTGTTTTTTTGGTGTCTAATCCGCATATATATCACCATTGCTTTTGATTTTCTTGACTGTATATCTCTTAAATATCAACATATACACTTGTGATTTGGTTTACGAAGGTTTTTCAATGCCGAGAACATCGATCAGAGAGTAAAAAAGGCGTAAGGTACACAATGGTGTGAAACTAAAATGGGATATACCGGGCTAGGATTCGAGTTACAGGAACAAGGGACAAATCAACCACCTAAGAATGGAATCGTCGAGCGAAAAGACTTGACAACCTCCTGGAAGCGTCTTTTCTTGCCACCAGACCTTTCTCCATCAATTAGGAATCTGATGCCTTCACTAAACACATAACTTAAATTGTAGGTATTTTTTGAGTGTTTATTTTTTGGTGTCTAATCCCCATATATATCACCATTGCTCTTGATTTTCTTGACTGTATATCTCTTAAATGTCAACATATACACATGTGATTTAGTTTACGAAGATTTTTCAATGCCGAGAACCTCGATCAGAGAGTAAAAAAGGCGTAAGGTTCACAATGGAGTAAAACTAAAATGGGATATACCGGGCTAAGATTCGAGTTACCGGAACAAGGGCCAAACCAACCACCCAAGAATGGAATCGTCGAGCGAAAACACTTGACAACCTCCTGGAAGCAGCTTTTCTTGCCACTAGACCTTTCTCCATCAAATAGGAATCTGATGCCGTCACTAAACACACATTTTAAATTGTAGCTATTTTTTAACTGTTATTTTTTGGTGTCCAATCCGCATATATATCACCATTGCTCTTGATTTTCTTGACTGTATATCTCTTAAATGTCAACATATACACGTGTTATTTAGTTTACGAAGATTTTTCAATGCCTAGAACCTCGATCAGAGAGTAAAAAAGGCGTAAGGTTCACAATGATGTAAAACTAAAATGGGATAAACCGGGCAGGGATTTGAGTTACAGGAACAAGGGCCAAACCAACTACCCAAGAATGGAATCGTCGAGCAAAAACACTTGACAACCTCCTGGAAACAGCTTTTCTTGCCACCAGACCTTTCTCCATCTATTTGGAATCTGATGCCGTCACTAAACACATACTTTAAATTGTAGCTATTTTTTGAGTGTTAATTTTTTGGTGTCCAATCCGCGTATATATCACCATTGCTCTTGATTTGCTTGACTGTATATCTCTTAAATGTCAACATATACATGTGTTATTTAGTTTACAAAGATTTTTCAATGCCGAGAACCTCGATTAGAGAGTAAAAAAGGTGTAAGGTTCACAATGGTGTAAAACTAAAATGGGATATACCGGGCTGGGATTCGAGTTACAGGAACAATGGCCTAACCAACCACCCAAGAAAGGAATTGTCGAGCGAAAACACTTGACAACCTACTGGAAGCAGCTTTTCTTGCCACCAGACCTTTCTCCATCTATTTGAAATCTGATGCCGTCACTAAACACATACTTTAAATTGTAGCTATTTTTTGAGTGTTAATTTTTTGGTGTCAAATCCGCATATATATCACCATTGCTCTAGATTTTCTTGACTGTATATCTCTTAAATGTCAACATATACACGTGTTATTTAGTTTAGAAAGATTTTTCCATGCCGAGAACCACGATCATAGAGTAAAAAGGGTGTAAGGTTCACAATGGTGTAAAACTAAAATGGGATTTACCAGGATGGGATTCGAGTTACAAGAACAAGGGCCAAACCTACCACCCAAGAATGGAATCGTCGAGCGAAAACACTTGACAACCTCCTAGAAGCAGCTTTTCTTGCCACCAGACCTTTCTCTATCAATTAAGAATCTGATGCCGTCACTAAACACATAACTTAAATTGTAGCTATTTTTTGAGTGTTTTTTTTGGTGTCTAATCCGCATATATATCACCATTGCTCTTGATTTTCTTGACTGTATATATCTCTTAAATGTCAACATATACACGTGTGATTTAGTTTACGAAGATTTTTCAATGCCGTGAACATCGATCAGAGAGTAAAAAGGGTTTAAGGTTCACAATGTTGTAAAACTAAAATGGGATATACCAGGCTAGGATTCGAGTTACAGGAACAAGGGCCAAACCAACCACCTAAGAATGGAATCGTCGAACGAAAACACTTGACAACTTCCTGGAAGCAGCTTTTCTTGCCACCAGACCTTTCTCCATCAGTTAGGAATCTGATGCCGTCACTAAACACATACCTTAAATTGTAGCTATTTTTTAGGGTTTTTTTTGGTGTCTAATCCGCATATATATCACCAATACTTTTGATTTTCTTGACTGTATATCTCTTAAATGTCAACATATACACGTGTTATTTAGTTTACAAAGATTTTTCGATGACGAGAACCTCGATCAGAGAATAAAAAAGGCGTAAGGTTCACAATGGTGTAAAACTAAAATGGAATATACTGGGCTGGGATTCGAGTTACAGGAACAAGGGCCAAACCAACCACCCAAGAATGGAATCGTCGAGTGAAAACACTTGACAACCTCCTGGAAGCAGCTTTTCTTGCCACCAGACCGTTCTCCATCAATTAGGAATCTGATGCCGTAACTAAACACATAACTTAAATTGTGGCTATTTTTTGAGTGTTTATTTTTTGGTGTCTAATCCGCATATATATCACCATTGCTCCTGATTTTCTTGACTGTATATCTCTTAAATGTCTATATATACACGTGTGATTTAGTTTACAATGATTTTTCAATGCCGAGAACCTTGATCAGAGAGTAAAAAAGGCGTAAGGTTCACAAAGGTGTAAAACTAAAATGGGATATACCGGGCTAGGATTCGAGGTACAGGAACAAGGGCCAAACCAACCACCCAAGAATGGAATCGTCGATTGAAAACACTTGACAACCTCTTGGAAGCAACTTTTCTTGCCACCAGACCTTTCTCCATCAATTAGGAATCTGATGCCGTCACTAAACACATACCTGAAATTGTAGCTATTTTTTTAGTGTTTATTTTTTGGTGCCTAATCCGCATTTATATCACCATTGCTCTTGATTTTCTTGACTGTATATCTCTTAAATGTCAACATGTTCACGTGTGATTTAGTTTACGAAGATTTTTTAATGCCAAGAACCTCGATCAGAGTGAAAAAAGGCGTAAGGTTCACATTGGTGTAAAACTAAAATGTGATATAACGGGCTAGGATTCGAGTTACAGGAACAAGGGCAAAACCAACCACCCAAGAAATGGAATCGTCGAGTTAAAACACTTGACAACCTCCTGGAAGCAGCTTTTCTTGCCACCAAACCTTTCTCCATCAATTCGGAATCTGATGCCGTCACTAAACACATATCTTAAATTGTAGCAATTTTTGAGTGTTTATTTTTTGTTGTCTAATCCGCATATATATCACCATTTCTCTTGATTATATTGACTATATATCTCTTAAATGTCAACATATGCACGTGTGATTTATTTTACGAAGATTTTTCAATGCCAAGAACCTCGATAAGAGAGTAAAAAGGGCGTAAGGTTCACAATGGTGTAAATCTAAAATGGGATACACCGGGCTAGGATTCGAGTTACGTGAAAAAAGGGCCAAACCAACCACCCAAGAATGAAATCGTCGAGCGAAAACACTTGACAACCTCCTGGAAGAATCTTTTTCTTGCCACCATACCTTTCTCCATCAATTAGGAATCTGATGCCGTCACTAAACACATACCTTAAATTGTAGCTATTTTTTGAGTGTTTTTTTGTGTGTCTAATCCGCATATATCACCATTGCTCTTGATTTTATTGACTGTATCTCTATTAAATGTCAACATATACACGTGTGATTTAGTTTATGAAGATTTTTCAACGCTGAGAACCTCGATCAGAGAGTAAAAAAGGCGTAAGGTTCACAATGGTGTAAAACTATAATGGGATATACCGGGATAGGATTCGAGTTACAGGAACAAGGGCCAAACCAACCACCTAAGAATGTAATCGTCGAGCGAAAACACTTGACAATCTCCTAGAAGCAGCTTTTCTTGCCACCAGACCTTTCCCCATCAATTAGGAATCTGATGCCGTCACTATGCCCATACCTTAAATTTAAGATATTTTTTGACTGTTTATTTTTTCTTGTCTAATCGGCATATATATCACCATTGCTCTTAGTTATCTTGCCTATATATCTCCTAAATGTCAACATACACACGTGTGATTTAGTTTACGAAGATTTTTTAATGCCGAGAACCTCGATCAGAGAGTAAAAAAGGCGTAAGGTTCACAATGGTGTAAAACTAAAATGGGATAAACCGGGCTAGGATTCGAGTTACAGTACCAAGGGCCAAACCAACCACCCAAGAATGGAATCGTCGAGTGAAAACACTTGACAACCTCCTGGAAGCAACTTTTGTTGCCACCAGACCTTTCTCCATCAATTAGAAATCTGATGCCGTCACTAAACACATACCTGAAATTGTAGCTAAATGTTTATTTTTTGGCTTCTAATCCGCATATATATCACCATTGCTCTTGATTTTCTTGACTGTATATCTCTTAAATGTCAACATATACATGTGTGATTTAGTTTACGAAGATTTTTCAATGCCGGGAACCTCGATCTGAGACTAAAAAAGGCTTAAGGTTCACACTGGTGTAAAACTAAAATGGGATATATTGGGCTAGGATTCGAGTTACAGAAACAAGGGCCAAACCAACCACCCAATCATGGAATCCTCGAGCGAAAACACTTGAAAACCTCCTGGAAGCATCTTTTCTTGCAACTAGACCTTTCTCCATCAATTAGGAATTTAATGTCGTTACTAAACACATACCTTAAATTGTAGCTATTTTTTGAGTGTTTATTTTTTGGTGTCTAATCCGCATATATATCACCATTGCTCTTGATTTTCTTGACTGTATATCTCTTAAATGTCAACATATACACTTGTGATTTAGTTTACGAAGACTTTTCAATGCCGAGAACCTCGATCAGAGAGTAAAAAAAGGCGTAAGTTTCACAATGGTGTAAAACTAAAATGGGATATACCGGGTTAGGATTCGAGTTACAGGAACAAGGGCCAAACCAACCACCCAAGAATGGAATCATCGAACAAAAACACTTGACAACCTCTTGGAAGCTGCTTTTCTCCCACCAGACGTTTCTCTATCAATTAGGAATCTGATTCCGTCACTAAAGACATACCTTAAATTATAACTATTTTTTGAGTATTTATTTTTTGGTGTCTAATCCGCATATATATCATCATTGCTCTTGATTTTCTTGACTGTATATCTCTTAAAAGTCAACATATACACGTGTGATTTAGTTTACGAAGATTTTTCAATGCCGAGAACCTCGATTAGAGAGTAAAAAAGTGCAAGGTTCACAATGGTGTAAAACTAAAATAGGATATACCGGGCTAGGATTCGAGTTATAGGGACAAGGGCCAAACCAACCACCAAGAATGGAATCGTCGAGCGAAAACACTTGACAACCTACTGGAAGCAGCTTTTCTTGCCACCAGACCTTTCTCCATCAATTAGGAATCTGATGCCGTCACTAAACACATACCTTAAATTGTAGCAATTTTTTGAGTGTTTATTTTTTGGGGTCTAATCCGCATATATATCACCATCGCTCTTGATTTTCTTGACTGTATATCTCTTAAATGTCAACATATACACTTGTGATTTAGTTTACGAAGACTTTTCAATGCCGAGAACCTCGATCAGAGAGTAAAAAAGGCGTAAGTTTCACAATGGTGTAAAACTAAAATGGGATATACCGGGTTAGGATTCGAGTTTCAGGAACAAGGGCCAAACCAACCACCCAATAATGGAATCGTCAAACAAAAACACTTGACAACCTCTTGGAAGCAGCTTTTCTCCCACCAGACGTTTCTCTATCAATTAGGAATCTGATTCCGTCACTAAAGACATACCTTAAATTATAACTATTTTTTGAGTATTTATTTTTTGGTGTCTAATCCGCATATATATCACCATTGCTCTTGATTTTCTTGACTGTATATCTCTTAAAAGTCAACATATACACGTGCGATTTAGTTTACGAAGATTTTTCAATGCCGAGAACCTCAATTAGAGAGGAAAAAAACGCAAGGTTCACAATGGTGTAAAACTAAAATGGGATATACCGGGATAGGATTCGAGTTATAGGGACAAGGGCCAAACCAACCACCAAGAATGGAATCGTCGAGCGAAAACACTTGACAACCTCCTGGAAGCAGCTTTTCTTGCCACCAGACCTTTCTCTATCAATTAGGAATCTGATGCCGTCACTAAACACATACGTCAAATTGTAGTTATTTTTTGAGTGGTTGTTTTTTGGTGTCTAATCCGCACATATATCACCATTGCTCTTGATTTTCTTGACAATATATCTTTTAAATGTCAACATATACACTTGTGATTTATTTTACGAAGAGTTTTCAATGCTGAGAACCTCGATCAGAGAGTAAAAAAGGCGTAAGGTTAACAATGGTGTAAAACTAAAATGGGATATAACGGGCTAGGATTCGAGTTACAGGAATAAGGGCCAAACCAACCAACCAAGAATGAAATCATAGAGCGAAAACACTTGACAACCTCCTGGAAGCAACTTTTCTTGCTACCAAACCTTTTTCCATCAATTAGGAATCTGATGGCGTCACTAAACACATACCTTAAATTGTAGCTATTTTTTGAGTGTTTATTTTTTGGTGTCTAATCCACATATATATCATCATTGCTCTTGATTTTCTTGACTGTATATCTCTTAAATGTCAACATATACACGTGTGATTTAGTTTATGAAGATTTTTCAATGCCGAGAACCTCGATCAGAGAGCAAAAAGGCATAAGATTCACAATGGTGTGAATCCAAAATGAGATATACCGGGCTAGTATTCGAGTTACAGGAACAAGGGCCAAACCAACCATCCAAGAATCGAATCGTCGAGCGAAACACGTGACAACTTCCTGGAAGCAGCTTTTCTTGCCACCAGACCTTTCTCCATCAATTAGGAATCTGATGCCGTCACTAAACACATACCTTAAATTGATGCTATTTTTTGAGTGTTTATTTTTTTTGTGTCTAATCGGCATATATATCACCATTGCTCTTGGTTTTCTTGACTGTATATCTCCTAAATGTCAACAAACACACGTTTGATTTAGCTTACGAAGATTTTTCAATTCCGAGAACCTCGATAAGAGAGTAGAAAAGGCGTAAGGTTCACAATGGTGAAAAACTAAAATGGGATATAACGGGCTAGGATTCGCGTTACAGGACTAAGGGCCAAACCAATCACCCTAGAATGGAATCGTCGAGTGAAAACACTTGACAACCTCCTGGAAGCAGCTTTTGTGGCCACCAGACCTTTCTCCATCAATTAGAAACCTGATGCCGTCACTAAACACATACCTTAAATTGTAGCTATTTTTTGAGTGTTTATTTTTTGGCTTCTAATCCGCATATATATCACCATTGCTCTTGATTTTCTTGACTGTATATCTCTTAAATGTCAACATATACACGTGTGATTTAGTTTACGAAGATTTTTCAATGCCGAGAACCTCGATCAGAGAGTAAAAAAGGCATAAGGTTCACAATGGTGTAAAACTAAAATGGGATATACTGGGCTAGGATTCGAGTTACAGGAATAATGGCCAAACCAACCATCCAGTCATGGAATCCTCGAGCAAAAACACTTGAAAACCTCCTGGAAGCATCTTTTTTTTTGCAACAATACCTTTCTCCATCAATTAGTAATCTGATGCCATCGCTAAACACATACCTTAAATTGTAGCTATTTTTTGAGTGTTTATTTTTTGGTGTCTAATCCGCATGTATATCACCATTGCTCTTGATTTTCTTGACTTTATATCTCTTAAATGTCAACATATACACTTGTGATTTAGTTTACGAAGACTTTTCAATGTCGAGAACCTCGATTAGAGAGTAAAAAAGGCGTAAGGTTCACAATGGTGTAAAACTAAAATGGGATATACTGGGCTAGGATTCGAGTTACAGGAACAAGGGCTAAACCAACCACCCAAGAATGGAATCTTCGAGCGAAAACACTTGACAAACTATTGGAAGCAGCTTTTCACCCACCAGACCTTTCTCCATCAATTAGGAATCTAATGCCATCACTAAAGACATACCTTAAATTGTAGCTATTTTTTGAGTGTTTATTTTTTGGTGTCTAATCCGCATATATATCACCATTTCTCTTGATTTTCTTGACTGTATATCTCTTAAATATCAACATATACACTTGTGATTTAGTTAACGAAGACTTTTCAATGCCGAGAACTTCGATCAGAGAGTAAAAAAGGCGTAAGGTTCACAATGGTGTAAAACTAAAATGGGATATACCGGGCTAGGATTCGAGTTACAGGAACAAGGGCCAAACCAACCAACCAAGAATGAAATCATAGAGCGAAAACATTTGACAACCTCCTGGAAGCAACTTTTCTTGCTACCAAACCTTTCTCCATCAATTAGAAATCTGATGGCGTCACTAAAAACATACCTTAAATTGTAGCTATTTTTTGAGGGTTTATTTTTTGGTGTCTAATCCGCATATATATCATCATTGCTCTTGATTTTCTTGACTGTATATCTCTTAAATGTCAACATATACACGTGTGATTTAGTTTATAAAGATTTTTCAATGCCAAGAACCTCGATCAGAGAGTAAAAAGGCGTAAGGTTCACAATGGTGTGAATCCAAAATGAGATATACCGGGCTAGGATTCGAGTTACAGGAACAAGGGCCAAACCAACCATCCAAGAATGGAATCGTCGAGCGAAACACATGACAACTTCCTGGAAGCAGCTTTTCTTGCCGCCAGACCTTTCTCCATCAATTAGGAATCTGATGCCGTCAATAAACACATACCTTAAATTGATGCTATTTTTTGAGTGTTTATTTTTTTGTGTCTAATCGGCATATATATCACCATTGCTCTTGGTTTTCTTGACTGTATATCTCCTAAATGTCAACATACACACGTTTGATTTAGCTTACGAACATTTTTCAATTCCGAGAACCTCGATAAGAGAGTAGAAAAGGCGTAAGGTTCACAATGGTGAAAAACTAAAATGGGATATACCGGGCTAGGATTCGCGTTACAGGACCAACGGCCAAACCAATCACCCCAGAATGGAATCGTCGAGTGAAAACACTTGACAACCTCCTGAAAGCAGCTTTTGTGGCCACCATACCTTTCTCCATCAATTAGAAATCTGATGCCGTCACTAAACACATACCTTAAAATGTAGCTATTTTTTGAGTGTTTATTTTTTGGTGTCTAATCCGCATCTATATCACCATTGCTCTTGATTTTCTTGAATGTATATCTCTTAAATGTCAACATATACACGTGTGATTTAGTTTATGAAGATTTTTCAACGCCGAGAACCTCGATCAGAGAGTAAAAAAGGCGTAAGGTTCACAATGGTGTAAAACTAAAATGGGATATACCGGGCTAGGATTCGAGTTACAGGAACAAGGGCCAAACCAACCAACCAAGAATGAAATCGTAGAGCGAAAACATTTGACAACCTCCTGGAAGCAACTTTTCTTGCTACCAAACCTTTCTCCATCAATTAGGAATCTGATGGTGTCACTAAACACATACCTTAAATTGTAGCTATTTTTCGAGTGTTTATTTTTTGGTGTCTAATCCGCACATATATCATTATTGGTCTTGATTTTCTTGAATGTATATCTCTTAAATGTCAACATATACCCGTGTGATTTAGTTTACAAATATTTTTCAATGCCGAGAACCTCGATCAGAGAGTAAAAAGGCGTAAGGTTCACAATGGTGTGAATCTAAAATGAGATATACCGGGCTAGGATTCGAGTTACCGGAACAAGGGCCAAACCAACCACCCAAGAATGAAATCGTCGAGCGAAAACACTTGACAACTTCCTGGAAGCAGCTTTTCTTGCCACCAGACCTTTCTCCATCAATTAGGAATCTGATGCCGTCACTAAACACATACCTTAAATTAAAGCTATTTTTTGTGTTTATTTTTTTATTGTCTAATCGGCATATATATAAACATTGCTCTTGGTTTTCTTTACTGTATATCTCCTAAATGTCAACATACACACGGTTGATTTAGTTTACGAAGATTTTTCAATTCCGAGAACCTCGATCAGAGCGTAAAAAAGGCGTAAGGTTCACAATGGTGTAACACTAAAATGGGATATACCGGGCTAGGATTCGAGTTACAGGACCAAGGGCCAAACCAATCACCCAAGAATGGAATCGTCGAGTGAAAACACTTGACAACCTCCTAGAAGCAGCTTTTTTGCCACCAGACCTTTCTCCATCAATTAGAAATCTGATGCCGTCACTAAACACATACCTTAAATTGTAGCTATTTTTTTAGTGTTTATTTTTTGGCTTCTAATCCGCATATATATCACCATTGCTCTTGATTTTCTTGACTGTATATCTCTTAAATGTCAACATATACACGTGTGATTTAGTTTACGAAGATTTTTCAATGCCGAGAACCTCGATCAGAGAGTAAAAAAGGCATAAGGTTCACAATGGTGTAAAACTAAAATGGGATATACTGGGCTAGGATTCGAGTTACAGGAACAATGTCCAAACCAACCATTCAATCATGGAATCCTCGAGTGAAAACACTTGAAAACCTCCTGGAAGCATCTTTTTTTTGCAACCAGACCTTTCTCCATCAATTAGTAATCTGATGCCATCGCTAAACACATACCTTAAATTGTAGCTAAGTTTTGAGTGTTTATTTTTTGGTGTCTAATCCGCATATATATCACCATTGCTCTTGATTTTCTTGACTGTATATCTCTTAAATGTCAACATATAGACTTGTGATTTAGTTTACGAAGACTTTTCAACGCCGAGAACCTCGATTATAGAGTAAAAAAGGCATAAGGTTCACAATGGTGTAAAACTAAAATGGGATATACCAGGCTAGGATTCGAGTTACAGGAACAAGGGCTAAACCAACCACCCAAGAATGGAATCTTCGAGCGAAAACACTTGACAAACTATTGGAAGCAGCTTTTCTCCCACCAGACCTTTCTCCATGAATTAGGAATCTGATGCCGTTACTAAAGACATACCTTAAATTGTAGCTATTTTTTGAGTGTTTATTTTTTGGTGTCTAATCCGCATATATATCACCATTTCTCTTGATTTTCTTGACTGTATATCTCTTAAATATCAACATATACACTTGTGATTTAGTTTACGAAGACTTTTCAATGCCGAGAACCTCGATTAGAGAGTAAAAAAGGCGTAAGGTTCACAATGGTGTAAAACTAAAATGGAATATACCGGGCTAGGATTCGAGTTACAGGAACAAGGGCCAAACCAACCAACCAAGAATGAAATCATAGAGCGAAAACACCAGACAACCTCCTGGAAGCAGCTTTTCTTGCTACCAAACCTTTCTCCATCAATTAGGAATCTGATGGCATCACTAAACACATAACTTAAATTGTAGCTATTTTTTGTGTGTTTAGTTTTTGGTGTCTAATCCGCATATATATCATCATTTCTCTTGATTTTCTTGACTATATATCTCTTAAATGTCAACATATACACGTGTGATTTAGTTTACGAAGATTTTTCAATGCCGAGAACCTCGATCAGAGAGTAAAAAGGCGTAAGGTTCACATTGGCGTGAAACTAAAATGTGATATACCGGGCTAGGATTCGAGTTACCGGAACAAGGGCCAAACCAACCACCCAAGAATGAAATCGTCGAGCGAAAACACTTGACAACTTCCTGGAAGCAGCTTTTCTTGCCACCAGACCTTTCTCCATCCATTAGGAATCTGATGTTGCCACTAAACACATACCTTAAAGTGAAGGTATTTTTTGAGTGTTTATTTTTTTAGTGTCTAATCGGCATATATATCACCATTGCTCTTGGTTTTCTTGACTGTATATCTCCTAAATGTCAACATACACACGTTTGATTTAGTTTACGAAGATTTTTCTGTTCCGAGAACCTCGATCAGAGAGTAAAAAAGGCGTAAGGTTCACAATGGTGTAAAACTAAAATGCGATATACCGGGCTAGGATTCGAGTTACAGGACCAAGGGCCAAACCAATCACCCAAGAATGGAATCGTCGAGTGAAAACACTTGACAACCTCTTGGAAGCAGCTTTTGTTGCCACCAGACCTTTCTCCATCAATTAGAAATCTGATGCCGTCACTAAACACATACCTTAAATTGTAGCTATTTTTTGAGTGTTTATTTTTTGGCTTCTAATCCGCATATATATCACCATTGCTCTTGATTTTCTTAACTGTATATCTCTTAAATGTCAACATATACAATTGTGATTTAGTTTACGAAGACTTTTCAATGCCGAGAACCTCGATTAGAGAGTAAAAAAGGCGTAAGGTTCACAATGGTGTAAAACTAAAATGGGATATACCGGGCTAGGATTCGATTTACAGGAACAAGGGCTAAACCAACCAGCCAAGAATGGAATCTTCGAGCGAAAACACTTGACAAACTTTTGTAAGCAACTTTTCTCCCACCAGACCTTTCACCATTAATTAGGAATCTGATGCCGTCACTAAAGACATACCTTAAATTGTAGCTATTTTTTGAGTGTTTATTTTTTGGTGTCTAATCCGCATATATATCACCATTTCTCTTGATTTTCTTGACTGTATATCTCTTAAATGTCAACATATACACGTGCGATTTAGTTTACGGAGATTTTTCAATGCCGAGAACCTCGATCAGAGAGTAAAAAAGGCGTAAGGTTCACAATGGTGTAAAAGTAAAACGGGATATACCGGGCTAGGATTCGAGTTACAGGAACAAGGGCCAAACCAACCACCAAGAATGGAATCGTCGAGCGAAAACACTTGTTAACCTCCTGGAAGCAGCTTTTCTTGCCACCAGACCTTTCTCCATCAATTAGGAATCTGATGCCGTCACTAAACACATAACTTAAATTGTAGCTATTTTTTGAGTGGTTGTTTTTTGGGGTCTAATCCGCATATATATCACCATTGCTCTTGATTTTCTTAACGGTATATCTCTTAAATGTCAACATATACACGTGTGATTTAGTTTACGAAGATTTTTCAATGCCGAGAACCTCGATCAGAGAGTAAAAAAGGCATGAGGTTCACAATGTCGTAAAACTAAAATGGGATATACTGGGCTAGGATTCGAGTTACAGGAACAATGGCCAAACCAACCATCCAATCATGGAATCCTCAAGCGAAAACAGTTGATAACCTCCTGGAAGCAGCTTTTCTTGCCACCAGACCTTTCTCCATCAATTAGTAATCTGATGGCATCGCTAAACACATACCTTAAACTGTAGCTATTTTTTGAGTGTTTATTCTTTGGTGTCTAATCTGCATATATATCACCATTGCTCTTGATTTTCTTGACTGTATATTTCTTAAATGTCAACTTATACACTTGTGATTTAGTTTACGAAGACTTTTCAATGCCGAGAACCTCGATTAGAGAGTAAAAAAGGAGTAGGGTTCACAATGGTGTAAAACTAAAATGGGATATACCGGGCTAGGATTCGATTTACAGGAACAAGGGCTAAACCAACCACCCAAGAATGGAATCTTCGAGCGAAAACACTTGACAAACTATTGTAAGCAGCTTTTCTTCCACCAGACCTTTCTCCATCAATTAAGAATCTGATGCCGTCACTTGTTGGATCGTGTACGTGACCCTGAAAGTCAGTTAAGGATGTTCATCATCAATTACTAAGGCAGAATCAAAGTAAACGATGTCCAAAACAGCTTGTATCTTCTAATCTTTCTTTATATTATCAACCGTGTGCTTGTACAATAAATTCTGATGAAAATCCGTCAGCACTTCGTGACTCTCACAATGACCTTGTACCGTTCCGTTTGAAATATGACATACACATCCCTATTTATAGAGTTTGACCCTTCCGTTTGAAACATAACATAATGTTCAAACGACAGATCTCAAACGGAACCATCTAAGTTCAAACGGAACCCTACTGATTTCAAACGGAACCCTTGTAAACATGACTGATTTCAAACGGAACCCCTTGAAACACATTCTAAAATCAAAACTAAACCTAATTTTGACTTTCAAGCTCCAATATTGACTTTCTTGAACTAAGACTTGATGAAGATGTAGTCAACAGACATTCTCGTGCATCAACAGACTCCCCCTTGGATGTTGACGTAGTCTTCAGCTCCTGAGTCTTCAGTCTTAGTCTTTTCTTCAACTCTGCCTTTTCATCACAAGCACTCTATCTTCACATTCCCATATGCTGTTAATCCAGACTCCCCCTTTCACAGACTCCCCCTCTCAATATGCTGAATCTGAGATATCTGGTTCAAGCTTTGACAAATAGCTTCCGTTGGGAATAATGAAGACCAAATCTGTTACTCAACCAATAAACATTACAAACTTATCTTTTCAACAATAAATCACAGACTTAATCAGTTTTAACAATCCACTCAAGTATTTAGGTCCAAGTTAATGGCCCTGATCACTTGATTAATCTACCAAGTTCAAATTAATGACCTTGGTTGATCTTTTGACGAAACAAACTGATTTTAAAAACAACAATTTCAAACATTTTCTGAAAATAACAAGTATCAAGTTAATGAACTTGTTTTTGACTTTTCAAACAAATCAAACTACAACAAAGTAAGCTCTCCTCATTCTTCAGTCCAGAATTTCCTGCATCTGCTTCAAACATCTGAGAATCCAACAATCAACTCTCCACTTTGGTTTGTCTAAAATAAAGCAGAAATAAAATCTTTTTGGATTTTATCAAAATGTTCTAAACTAAGAAATGAAATACAGAAAACTTAAATTGCAGAAATTAAACAAAGTAAACTATTTACAAACATATTTTTGTTGAGCGTGTTAGGGAATCATATCAGCTTTTCAGACAAATCACAAGTACCGTTAAGCTACATAACATACTCAGATTTAAACAATTTACCTCGATTGTCGATATACTGATCCATCTTAAATTCTCACACAAATTTCAATTTACTCAGGATACGATTTAGATGAATTAAGAACTTAGATCATTCATGTGTCCCACCTCTTGAATATACTCCCGTATCCAGAATCTCAATAATCAGTCTTACAGGTGAGAATACTACAATGATATCTGTATATAATTTAGGTATGCGAGGGCCGAGGGATCTCAGATCGATACTTCCGTATACGCAGAGAGATATCAGCTTCGACTTTTCGGTGTGTCCCCTTTAGAGGATCTTTTTGCTTACAACAGCAGCATATATCAATTTTATTGTTTCAGCATGCTGAGGGTTTAATGCTGTGTTTCAAGCATTTCAGCAAGTATTAGCCAGGGACTAGGTCAGAACTACCGTTCAGCAGAAGTCCCGGAATAATACCCCAGACATCATAGAATATAAAGACCTAGTATATCAGATTAAGAGACCTTTCAAACGAGATTTCAGGGGTTACCTATATATCCAAGTAGTGTTCCCCACGAATTCACAAGTTTGAATTTAGGTTTATATCCCGAATAAATCTACTAAATGTGTGAAAACCTATCGACACATCATCAGTAAGATTGTTTAATTCTTTTATACTTTTCAAATCTTTAGCATACTGTAATCGTCTAGCTGATGTACTATCATTTTCCCTATATACACAAGCTCTTTTTCATTTTATCATGTTTTTGTATTTTTGCATTTTTTACTGTTTTTGTATTTTCTGAAAATAAACTATGTACAAACATCTACTCCCCCTAAATACCAAAACAAGTAAAAATTCGACAAACCATTGCAGATTGTTTCTCGTCTTCATCCGCAACAGTACTCTCATCAACGCCAATTATGCCATCCGACACCGACAGAAGCTTCATACCATTCAGTTTTAATAATATTTAAACCGATTTTTATCAAAAGCTTTGGTATGTAAATCAGCTTTCTGTTCATCAGTGTGGATTTTCTCAATTCGTATCAACTTTTTCTCAAAGCAATCACGAATAAAGTGATGACGAATTTCTATGTGTTTAGTTTTAGCGTGATGTACTGGATTCTTTGTTATATTTATTGCGGCCTCATTATCAACAAAAAGAGGTGTATTAAGAAACTGCAAACCGTAGTCGCGCATCTGTTGCTGTATCCACAAGATCTGAGAGCAGCAACTGCTAGCAGAAACATACTCCGCTTCACAAGTAGATAACGCCACAGACGTTTGTTTCTTACACTGCCAGGTAACCAATCTAGGACCAAAGAACTGGCATCCTGCAGTTGTTGATTTTGAATTGACTTTGCAGCATCCGAAATCTGAATCGGAATACCCTTCGAGCGTAAAATCGCCTTTTCTAGGATACCACAACCCCAATGAAGGAGTTCCTTTCAGGTAGCGTAATATCCTCTTCACAATAATCATGTGCGATGCTCTCGGGTTAGACTGAAATCTTGCTACGAGGCACGTTGGGTACATTATATCAGGACGTGAAGCAGTTAGGTACATTAAAGAACCTATCATGGATCGGTAAAACGTTTCATCAGCCCTGTCTCCGGTGAGATCTGGGTGAATCCCATGATTTGTTGCAAGTGGGGTAGCAGCTGGAGTAGAACTTGACATCCCAAATTTCTCTAGAATATCATGAACGTACTTTGACTGATGAATGAAAATTCCTTCAGGAAGTTGTTCAACTTGTAGACCCAGAAAGAATTTCATCTCCCCCATTGATGACATTTCGAACTTATGCTTCATCACTGATTCAAACTCTTTGCATAGATTTTCATTTGTCGACCCAAAGATTATATCGTCCACATAAATCTGAACAATCAGAAGATGACCATCGACCTCTTTAGTGAAGAGAGTGGCATCCACTTTTCCACGAATAAACTTGTTGGCTAGTAGGTGTTGAGACAAAGTCTCGTACCAGGCTCTCGGGGCCTGGTGTAAACCATACAGCGCTTTGTCCAATAAGTAGACTTTGTTTTTGTGGATTGGATCGGTAAAGCCCGGTGGCTGACCGACATAAACCTCCTCTTTAACCTTCCCGTAAAGAAACGCCGATTTAACATCTAACTGATAAACTTTAAAGTTCTTCCAAGACGCAAATGCTAGGAAAATTCTGATTGCTTCTAGTCGTGCTACAGGAGCATAGACTTCGGTAAAATCAATTCCCTCCTGTTGACTAAATCCCTGAACAACGAGTCGAGCTTTGTTCCTTATGACAACTCCTCTATCATCCCTCTTACACTTAAACACCCAATTGGTGTTAATCTTTCTTTGACCATCCGGCAAATCAACTAACTTCCACACTCCCAATTTCTCAAATTGACTAAGTTCCTCCTGCATAGCATTGACCCAAGAGTCTTCAGTAAGCGCCTCTTTGTAAGTTCTTGGTTCAATCTGCGAGATAAAACAACTTAATGAGAATTCAGTTTGCAAAGGAGCAACTTTTGTATAAAAACATGTAAGCCCTTTATCAATCTGATTTCGAGTGCGAACACCAGCTTGCAATTCTCCTATAATCAACTCCTCTGGATGATATGAAAAAGTTCGCGGCATCACTTCGCTTGGAACATCTACATTTCCCTCCAGATTAGTAACATTCTGCTCTGCATCTTGTTCACCAACTTGGTTTGTTTGACCTGAAATCTGAATCTGCTCCCCCTCAGAATTTGAATCTAAATCACCGTGATCAAAAACTGGCATGTTTTCAGCTTCTAGATTATCATTCTGAGCCGACTGATTCTCTTGAGCAACTTCATTTTGTTGGAGATCATCATGTTCACCAGCATTACTTGGACCTGCTTCATCGTCATTTGAAGTTTCTCGTGGTCTCCTCGAATACTCATCTGGGAACCTTAACTGTGACTCATATTCACGCAAAATATCCAACTCATCAAAGAAATCTTCTTCATCCTCTGATTCTTCTCTCATGTCAAACGAATCCCAAAGTTTGTCATAATGATAACGCCATGAATCACCAGGATTCTGCGGCGGCATAGTATAACCTTGACATTCAACATTATATGCCTCAATAATCGTTTTCCAAATGGGAATGAAAACTCGTTTCAATGGACTTGCATAGCCCACGAATATTCCTTCTAAGCCTTTTTCACCAAATTTGCCTTGAAAATCGAGAACTGTACAGGGAGACCCAAACGGTTCAAGATACTTCAGATTTGGTTTACGATTATTGATCAGCTCAAAACATGTTTTGTTGAACTTCTTGACAGTGAGAACCCTGTTGAGCGTATAGCATGCGGTAGAAACAGCTTCAGCCCAAAAATTAATTGGTAACTTTGAATCTGCGAGCATAGTTCTAGCCGTCTCGATTAGTGTCCGGTTTTTGCGTTCTGCGACTCCATTCTGCTGCGGAGTATACGGAGCACTAAACTCATGCAAAATACCTCTTTCATCACAAAATTCTTCCATCTTTCTGTTCTTGAATTCAGTACCATTATCACTTCTAATTCTTTTGATACGCCTTTGGTACAAATTCTCAATCTTTCTGAACAGACCCATCAAACTGTCAAATGTTTCATCTTTTGTCTTCAAGAAAGAAACCCACGAAAATCTGGAATAATCATCAGTAACGACCAAACAATAGTAATCTCCTGTAATACTTTTGACATTCACAGGACCAAACAAATCCATGTGAAGTCTTTCCAGAGGACATAAAACTGAATTGACTCGCTTAGCAGGGTGTGACTTTTTCTTCTGCTTGCCTTTGATGCAGCTAATGCACTCCCCTTCCAGATGAAAACCTTTGATATTAACACCCAATACCAAATCATTGTGCACCAAGTGATTCATCTTCCGTAGGTGAATATGCCCCATCTTTCGGTGCCACAATCTTGATTCTTTCTCAGTTGCTTTAGACACGAAACAATGTGCTTGACCAGTTGTTGTAGTTGCTACAGACATATCTAACACATATAAATCATTCACTCTAGGTGCCCTCATAATAATCCATTCTTCAGGGATAACAAAACCAGGTTTCAAAATCAAACACTCTTTATCAGTGAAGTGAGTAGAATACTGATTATCACAAATCTGCGAGATACTAAGTAGATTGTTCTCCAGCTCAGTGATGTAGTTAACTCTCTCAAACGTTACAATCCCATTGGATAACGTTCCTTCACCAACAATTCTACCACCTTCATGACCAGCAAATCCAACATAACCACCATTGATATTCTTCACATCATATAGCAATGCAGTTTTTCCTGTCATATGTCGAGATGCGCCACTATCCATGATCCATCTTGAAATGGCTCTTGGAAGATCCTGCACATACCACAAGTTGTTTTTTAAAACATTTCAATAAAGATGCCGATTCATGCTTCGCAAACCAGGAGGCTCCGGCAATTCAAACTGCTTATTCGAACATGGTGTCCACCCAGGCCTCATCAGCCTTAGGTGTAACCTTGACTCTAGCAACTTGAATTTTGAAATTTTCAGCCTTCAAAGGTGGAAAATTTGCATCATAATCAACCGAAATTGATTCATTAGCCTTTTTCACTTCAGAAGTTGTAATTTTCATTTCAGTTTTTGGTTTCCAAACTTGCTGAGATAATGCAACCTGTTTATAAAACTTGTCATTTTTAATTACCACTTTCTTTACAGGTTCATTTTTCACTTTGATGTTGTTATTTTTCACATTCTTTTTCTCAACAACAATTTGTGCTTTACCCTTCACATCAACTTTCTTCTGTTGAAACTTCACATTTTCAGTTTTAGGCTTCACATTAGTACACTTTCGTGCAATGTGACCCACTTGATTACATCTAAAACATGTTCGAGTATCAACACCTAGACTTGTGCCTTCAGACCGATAATGTGAAGCTCTTTTCTCAAAGAACTCTTCATTTGATTTTGAAAAGATTTCATTTTCCTCACCAGAAAGTGAACTTGAACTGTTCACAAACACCTTCTTTTCAGCAAACCTCTTGTTTTGAAAACTCTTTTTCTGATAACTGTTACCACCCCGATAACCACCCGACCATTTGTTTCGATTGTTATTATAAAAACGTGGTGGAACAGCAGGCTTTTTGTAATAAGCTTTATCTTTCTCAAAATTCATTTGCCTTTTTGTTTGACACAAACTGTTCACTTCTGACAACTCAACTTCAACCAATTTGAAAACATTTGTCAACTTTTTCGCATTAACATTCTCAATTGGAAACTCAGAATCCGAATACAACTTATCAGATCCAGCCATCTTGTACATCACAAGACCCGGTTCATCACTTAAGTTGTTTTTGGATTTTGATTTCTGAATGTATTTATCCAAGAAACACCCATCATCTTCAGCTGAATCACTATTCAAAACACTTTCAGCTGTGCTCTTAACAATCTCTGTCTGAACACTATCATCAGATGATGTAGAAAAAGTAACATCAATGTTTTCCGGAAGTTTAACTTCTTTTTCTTCCTCAATTTCAACCAACCCAGACTGCTTTTTAGTGTAAGTATGAAGAACAGGTGGTGGTACTTGATGAAAACCCACCCCAGTTCCATCAGAATACACATCTTCGCCCGCTTTGTCTTTCCCGATGGGTTTGGGAATGATATGTTGCAAAACAAAGCTTGCGGAGCTGTAACTGTTAAGCTTCAACTGGATTCGCTCGTTTTCAGTTACAGCCTCTTGAACTTTAAGTTTCAATTTAGCGATTTCATCCAGTTGTTTGTTGATTGATTCTTCTTTAACTCTAACAACTGCTTTTAAATGTTCATTTTCTTTAAAAGTTTTACCATTTCGATCATCACAATCTTTCATTGTGCTTTTGAGTTTTTCAAATTTTTCAGAAATCTGACGGTTTTCAAGAATCAACTTTTCATTTTCCTTTTTAATTTTGTCATGATCAATTTTATCAGTTTCAATTTGAGCAGTTAATTCTCTTATCCGTTCAGTTGAAGCTCTAACCGTTTTGTCACGATCAAGAATCTGATTCTCAACATTTCTGACCTTTGCTGTCAGATCTTCAACTTTCTTAATGTTGAGATACGTGACTGTGCTACAAAATTTGCACTCTTTGTTGCAATTTTTGCAATCAGCATTTCCTTCAATCTTTTTACCTGACACATTTGTTGACACATCTGAACTGACCTGGCTTTTTGACTCAGACACGGAGTTAGAGTCTACCTCAAGTGCTTTGGCAGCCAGCACTTTGTCAGCCATTTTTCCCAGATTCTCTGCATTCAACTCCTGCGTAGTATCGATAACTCCAGTATCAATCTTCTTGGATTCTTTTCCTTCTTTCTCTTCTTTCTCCTTTCTTTCTTTCTCTTCTTTCTCTTCTTTAATCATTTTCGAAGTTGGAGTTCCCCACCATTTGTGTTGCCAATATTCATCATTTTCTTTCATCTCCATGATTAAGACTTCTATATCGAGAGTTTTGTGATCAACTGCAATATTTCCATACTCATCAAGATAACACTCTCTGTCTGGATCCCATCTGTTGGCTCTTTTTGCATCCAAATAGATACGAGAAATTCTAGTAATTTTGTTTTCCGAAATCATCTTTCTGTATTTATACTTCTGCTCTTCAGTTCTCTCATCTTTCCATGGAATAGGTTCATTTTTCGCCATGAATGCGTAACCAACCGCATCTTCTTCTGGTAGAACCTCTTGACTCCAATCATATCCCTCATCATCATAAATCACTCCAAAAGCTCTAGATTTCTCTCTGTTATCTTCAACCTGCTTCAATCTAGGCGGCTCGGATTTATTCTGGTGATAAATCGCCTTCTTGTAGTAATCATCTCTGAAAGGATTCTCCGACTCATCAATATAAGCATTTCGGCATTCTCTCTTGAAATGACCCTTCTGCTTACACTTGAAACATGTCACGTTTGATTTATCAAACCCTAGCTTTGTTGAAGCACCACCAATTGATTTTCTTCCAGTAATTTCCATGAATCTTTGTGCACGACGAACAGCACTTGCCATAGCCCAACGAATATCGATCAGTTCCATTTCCTCCGGATCAATCTGATCGTAATCTTCTTTCGTCAGATTTGTATTACCAATCTTCCCAGCTACCAATCCTTCATACGATTCCAACACCGATGCTAGAAAGATCATTTGCTGCTTTGCCGACTCTTCGTCAAAATTCTGAGCATTCTTCAAATCTATCGCAATGTTACATTGAAAACGATTTTTTGCATCAGCATTTCTAGAAAATGAAGATCCACTGTGAAAACCACTGTGACTTCCACTGCTTTGACCACTTTGACTTTCTTTGCCAGCTGTCGACACATTTTCAACAGAAAATGCAGTTTTTGGTGAAGTAGCTTTCGTCATCATGCTCTTTGGATAGTATAGCTCCAGATTCTGCTGATAAGATGAATGATTAACTTTGTACGTCTTCTTCAACTCCAGCTCATGACTCTCGAGTTTTTCAATCAGCAAATCTAATGTCAGCTTTTCTGGTTCTTTGATGGTATTCTTCAGCATCAGCGCATAATATCTCCAATCCATTTCGTCAGGTAATGAATCGAACAATTTGTCGATAAAATCTTCTTCAGAAATGTCAATCTCATGTCTTACTAATTCCAGCTTCAGATGACCGAACCTTTCTATCATTTTACACACTTACTCATTCTTTAAACATTCAAACATATCAAATTCTTTTCTGAGAAGTTTCTTTTTGTTTTTCTTAATTTCTTGACTACCGACACATTTCTTTTCTAACTTTGCCCAAAGATCTTTAGCGTTTTTATAGTCTATCAATGAGATGATATCCTCCCGAACAGACTGAAATAACAACGCCACACACTTTTGTTCGGCTACGAATGAATCAATCTCATCAGATCCTGTTAAAACTTCTCCATTCTTGTTTCCTTGGTCATAACCATTTTTCAGACTTTTCCAGCTTGTAAACGCGAATGCCATCATCCAATCTTCAAACTTTCTGGACCAACGACTGTACTCCTCGATAGCCATTAGCTTTGGAGGTCTATTGAACGTTCCAAATGCGCTTTCCGATTCCCAAGCTTCCTTTTTCTTCTCTTTGGGTGGATTCTCATTCACATTGCTTGATGAAGCATCTTTGTTTCCGGAATCTCCAGCGAACGCGTACATGTCGCTAAATGGGTTTAAGAAAATATCATCCATTGTGAGCGTACCTGTAAAATCAAACAACACTTAGACAAATTTTGGTTTTAAAAAAAAATAAGAACTTGTTCAAACTGAAAGATATGCTTCGTTTGAAATACTAACAGTTTCAAACGACAACAATTTTCAAACTACAATGATTTCAAACGATAATGATTTTCAAACGAGGGACTGTTACGTTTGAAACAATATTTTCAAACGACAAGAATTTCAAATGAGCAACTAGTTTCAAACGATAAAGGTTTCAAACGACCAACTAATCTCAAACGATGGACTGTTCAAACGACACACATTTCAAACGATGCAGTTTCAAACAACAAACTTTCAAACGGCAGACTTCAAACGGAACAGTTCAAACGACAGGCTCCATTTTCAAACGATAAAGCCAATTTTCAAACGGGAGGGTCTGATTTCAAACGATAGACCATGTGACGTCAGCAAAACGCGAAAATTTTCAAACGGTCTGATCGATTTTAGTTAGTTTTAGGTCGAATTTCGTTATCAAACTTTCAAGGATTCGTTATTAATGTATTTCGTTTGTTATGTGATCGTTTCAAGCCATTTTAACAAGTTCTCGTGGTTAAAAACAGAAAAGAAAAGTAGAAGTGAGATAATCCGATGATTTCAAACTGATTTCGGTATGAACTCCTCGTCCTGAGCTCTGATACCACTTGTTGGATCGTGTACGTGACCCTGAAAGTCAGTTAAGGATGTTCATCATCAATTACTAAGGCGGAATCAAAGTAAACGATGTCCAAAACAGCTTGTATCTTCTAATCTTTCTTTATATTATCAACCGTGTGCTTGTACAATAAATTCTGATGAAAATCCGTCAGCACTTCGTGACTCTCACAATGACCTTGTACCGTTTCGTTTGAAATATGACATACACATCCCTATTTATAGAGTTTGACCCTTCCGTTTGAAACATAACATAATGTTCAAACGACAGATCTCAAACGGAACCATCTAAGTTCAAACGGAACCCTACTGATTTCAAACGGAACCCTTGTAAACATGACTGATTTCAAACGGAACCCCTTGAAACACATTCTAAAATCAAAACTAAACCTAATTTTGACTTTCAAGCTCCAATATTGACTTTCTTGAACTAAGACTTGATGAAGATGTAGTCAACAGACATTCTCGTGCATCAACATCACTAAAGACATACCTTAAATTGTAGCTATTTTTTGCGTGTTTATTTTTTGGTGTCTAATCCGCATATATATCACCATTTCTCTTGATTTTCTTGACTGTATATCTCTTAAATGTCAACATATACACGTGCGATTTAGTTTACGAAGATTTTTCAAGGCCGAGAACCTCGATCAGAGATTAAAAAAGGCGTAAGGTTCACAATGGTGTAAAAGTAAAATGGGATATACCGGGCTAGGATTCGAGTTACAGGAACAAGGGCCAAACCAACCACCAAGAATGGAATCGTCGAGCGAAAACACTTGATAAACTCCTGGAAGCAGCTTTTCTTGCCACGAGAGCTTTCTCCATCAATTATGAATCTGATGCCGTCACTAAACACATACCTTAAATTGTAGCTATTTTTTGATTTGTTGTTTTTTGGTGTCTAATCCGCATATATATCACCATTGCTCTTGATTTTCTTGACTGTATATCTCTTAAATATCAACATATACACTTGTGATTTAGTTTACGAAGACTTTTCAATGCCGAGAACCTCGATCAGAGAGTAAAAAACGTGTAAGGTTCACAATGGTATAAAACAAAAATCGGATATAACGGGCTAGGATTCGAGTAACAGGAAAAAGGGCCAAACCAAGGACCCAAGAATGGAATCGTCGAGCGAAAACACTTGACAACCTCCTGAAAGCAGCTTTTCTTGCCACCAGACCTTTCTCCATCAATTAGGAATCCGATGTCGTCACTAAACACATACCTTAAATTGTAGCTATTTTTTTAGTGTTTATTTTTTGGTGTCTAATCCGCATATATATCACCATTGCTCTTGATTTTCTTGAATCTATATCTCTTAAATGTCAACATATACGTGTGTGATTTCGTTTATGAAGATTTTTCAATGCTGAGAACCTCGCTCAGAGTGTAAAAAAGGCGTAAGCTTCACAATGGTGTAAAACTAAAATGGGATATACCGGGCTAGGATTCGAGTTACAGGAACAAGGGCCAAACCAACCACCCAAGAATGGAATCGTCAAGCGAAAACACTTGACAACCTCCTGGAAGCAGCTTTTCTTGCAACTAGAACTTTCTCCATCAATTAGGAATCTGATGCCGTCACTAAACATATATCTTAAATTGTAGCTATTTTTTGAGTGTTTATTTTTTGGTGTCTAATCTGCATATATATCACCACTGCTCTTCATTTTCTTGACTGTATATCTCATAAATGTCAACATATACACGTGTGATTTAGTTTACAAAGAGTTTTCAATGCCGAGAACCTCGATCTGAGAGTAAAAAAGGTGTAAGGTTCACAATGGTGTAAAACTAAAATGGGATATACCGGGCTAGGATTCGAGTTAAAGTAACCAGGGCCAAATCAACCACCCAAGATTGGAATCGTCCAGCGAAAACACTTGACAACCTCCTGGAAGTAGTTTTTCTTTCCACCAGATCTTTCTCCATCAATTAGGAATCTGATGGCGTCACTAAACACATACCTTAAATTGTAGCTATTTTTTGAGTGTTTATTTTTTGGTGTCTAATCCACATATATATCACCATTGCTCTTAATTTTCTTGACTGTATATCTCTTAAATATCAACATATACACGTGTGATTTAATTTACGAAGTGTTTTCAATGCCGAGAACCTCGATCTGAGAGTAAAAAAGGTGTAAGGTTCACAATGGTGAAAAAAAATGAGATATACTGGGCTAGGATTCGAGTTACAGGAACAAGGGCCAAAGCAACCACCTAAGAATTGAATCGTCGAGCGAAAACACTTGACAACCTCCTGGAAGCAGCTTTTCTTGCCACCAGACCTTTCTCCATCAATTAGGAATCTGATGCCGTCACTAAACGCATATCTTAAATTGTAGCTATTTTTTGAGTGTTTATTTTTTGGTGTCTAATCCGCATGTATATCACCATTTCTCTTGATTTTCTTGATTGTATATCTCTTAAATATCAACATATACACCTGTGATTTAGTTTACGAAGATTTTTCAATGCCGAGAACCTCGATCAGAGAGTAAAAAAGGCGTAAGGTTCACAATGGTGTAAAACTTAAATGGGATATACCGGGCTAGGATTCGTGTTACAGGAACAAGGGCTAAACCAACCACCCAAGAATGCAATCTATTGATGCAGTAATGTCTATCGCCTACGTCAATCAGTCTGTAGCAGAAATTAGAATAAAACATACCCATATATTGTAATATTTAGGGAAAAGGCAAGGTGGCATTTATGTAATTAATGAGAACTCTCATTAAAGACTTGGCCTATAAATAGATCCTTTAGGGATTTAGTTTAGGACTTTTGCCATTTGCATCATTTGGAGCATAGGAGCTAAAGAGAGAAAGTAGAGAGAGAAAGGCAAAAGGTGATTCACGTTTCTTGTACGTTTTCATATCTTCTAATCGAATCACAGATTATAGTATGGTTCTCGTGTTCGGTCCATGCACGTGTACGGATTCCGCACGTCACACGTGTCATACGCAACCGTTCGGGAGTCAAAAACTGATCCTACAGAATTGTCGAGTGAAAACACTTGGCATCCTCCTGGAAGAAGCTTTTCTTGCCACCAGACCTTTCTGCATCAATTAGGAATCTGATGTCGTCACTAAACACATACCTTAAATTGTAGCTATTTTTTGAGTGTTTATTTTTGGGTGTCTAATCCGCATATATAGCACCATTGCTCTTGATTTTCTTGACTATATATCTCTTAAATGTCTACATATACACGTGTGATTTAGTTTACGAAGATTTTTCAATGCCAAGAACCTCGATCAGAGAGTAAAAAAGGCATAAGGTTTACAATGGTATAAAACTAAAATGGGATATACCGGGCTAGGATTCGAGTTACTTGAACAAGGACCAAACCAACCACCCAAGAATGGAATCGTCGAGCGAAAACACTTGACAACCTCCTGGAAGCAGCTTTTCTTGCACCAGACATTTCTCCATCAATAAGGAATCTGATCCCGTCACTAAACACATACCTTAAATTGTAGCTATTTTTTGAGTGTTTATTTTTTGGTGTCTAATCCGCATATATATCACCATTGCTCTTGATTTTCTTCACCGTATATCTCTAAAATGTCAACATATACACGTGTGATTTAGTTTATGAAGATTTTTCAACGCCGAGAACCTCGATTAGAGAGTAAAAAAGGCGTAAGGTTCACAATGGCGTAAAACTAAAATGGGATATACCGGGCTAGGATTCGAGTTACAGGAAAAAGGGCCAAACCAACCACCCAAGAATGTAATTGTCGAGCGAAAACCCCAGACAATCTCCTGAAAGCAGTTTTTCTTGCCACCAGACCTATATCCATTAATTAGGAATCTGATGCCGTCACTAAACACATACCATAAATTATAGCTATTTTTTGAGTGTTTATTTTTTGGTGTGTAATCCGCATATATATCACCATTGCTCTTGATTTTCTTGATTGTATATCTCTTAAATGTCAACATATACACGTGGGATTTAGTTTACAAAGATTTTTCAATGCCGAGAACCTCGATCATAGAGTAAAAACGGCGTAAGGTTCACAATGGTGTAAAACTAAAATGGGATATACCGGGCAAGGATTCGAGTTACAGGAACAAGGTCCAAACCAACCACCCAAGAATGGAATCGTCGAGAGAAAACACTTGACAACCTCCTGGAAGCAGCTTTTCTTGCCACCAGACCTTTCTCTATCAAATAGGAATCTGATGCCGTCACTAAACACATACCTTAAATTGTGGCTATTTTTTGTGTGTTTATTTTTTGGTGTCTAATCCGTATACATATCCCCATTGCTCTTGATTTTCTTGACTGTATATCTTTTAAATGTCAACAAATACACGGGTGATTTAGTTTACGAAGATTTGTCAATGCCGAGAACCTCGATCAAAGAGTAAAAAAGACATAAGGTTCACAATGGTGTAAAACTAAAATGGGATATACCGTGCTAGGATTCGAGTTACAGGAACAAGGCCAAACCAACCACCCAAGAATGGAATCGTCGAGCGAAAACACATGACAACCTCCTGGAAGCAGCTTTTCTTGCCACCAGACCTTTCTCTATCAATGCCGTCACTAAGCACATTTCTTAAATTGTAGGCATTTTTTGAGTGTTCAATTTTTTGTGTCTAATCTGCATATATATCACCATTGCTCTTGATTTTCTTGACTGTATATCTCTTAAATGTCAACATATACACATGTGATTTTATTAATGAATATTTTTCAATGTCGAGAACCTCGATCAGAGAATAAAAAAGGGGTAAGGTTCACAATGGTGTAAAACTAAAATGGGATATACCGGGCTAGGATTCGAGTTACAGGAACAAGGGCCAAACCAACCACCCAAGAATGGAATCGTCGAGCAAAAACAATTGACAACCTCCTAGAAGTAGCTTTTCTTGCCACCAGACCTTTCTCCGTCATTTAGGAATCTGATGCCGTCACTAAACACATACCTTAAATTGTAGCTATTTTTTGAGTGTTTATTTTTTGGTGTCTAATCCGGATATATATCACCATTGCTCTTGATTTTCTTGACTGTATATCTCTTAAATTTCAACATATACATGTGTGATTTAGTTTACGAAGATTTTTCAATGCCAAGAACCTCGATCAGAGAGTAAAAAAGGCGTAAGGTTCACAATGGTGTTGTCACACCCCTTTCTAAGGCGGAAGCACGAGGTGTGATCTTGAAAGGTTCTCATTGCATACGATCATAAAATAACCCCAAATGCCATTAACATTACATAACTGAAAACATAAGTTATGTTTTGAGCTTACATCACAGCATAAAATATTGTCTGAAAAGTTTTGAACATTATTCAAAGACGAACATGTTTTGATCCTTATATCACCACACGGAATGGGACATAACAACCAAACCCAGCAAAATGGGCATAGGAGTCTTGACACAAAGTAATTAAAAACACAAACGACATTCTTGAGCAAGGGTGAGACCGCACGTACTGTCACACCCCCAAAATCCACCATGCGGAGTATCACCGCTTGGAGGCGTGACATGACCAGGATCGGGCCACCAATCATATTGAACAACGTAATTAAGTAAGTAAAACCAACCACAATACAATTGGTGACCATAAGACAGTAACAAACTTTAAGTTAACAGCGGAAGCATAAAACGTAAGTTCAAAACATAAGTTCATAGTTCATAAGTTTTAAGACCCAAAACATAAGTTCCATAAGTTTATAAAGTTTAATTAATAAGCATGGGACATAACAGTCCGCATCCCACAACAACATCCTCCTCGTGCAAGCTCCATAAGCATCTAGCGACCTGTAAGGCATGTAACAACGAGTCAACAACAAAGTTGAGTGAGTTCACGATTGGTTGATTAGTTTTAAGTTGTTTCTGAAAAACGGGGATTGACTTTCGTTGGCTTATTCGCCATGGGGGTTACCCTATAGTTAAAAGTATGTTTAACCAGTTCCTTTTATTACCCAAACCATATCCATAATCAGTGGGGGCTTCCCCATGTAAACCACTAGACCGTTAAGATATCGACAACTGACGAACAATAGTTGTGCCCTACATCAGTGTCTATCATCACTGACAGTTTGCCATAGTCCATTAGTACACGCCCGTTCGGACGACACGGTGCGAGGTTTGTTAAACATAATAGCGTTATTAACTAATGACCCGCTCGCCATCGGCCTCGGCGATTAAGTCGATATAAAATGACGGACTTAACGATAGAGTTCTTGTCTAGTGAGTTTTAAGGTTGTTGTCCTACCCAAGGAGGACGAACGTACGTATTCAACCCAAGGAGAATACGCAGGATTAATATTGGCATCCTACCCAAGGAGGATGGCCGTACATATCCTACATAAGGTGGATATGTAGATTCCGTTTTAATTCTTTAACCCATTCCCAACCACCGGGAATCCCATGCCTTAGAAAGAGTGTGAACTCACCTCGGTTGCTCGGTTTGGCTCTAAAAAATAGTTAACAGTCAAGGTCGGTCAATCACGTCCTAGTATGATTATCACTTAGTTTATTAGTGACTTCAAATAAGCACAAAGTTCCTACACGCATCTAACACATAACATGCATCACTTTAACGGTTCATGCCCATATAAACTTCTCATCTATTCCCGTTCATAAACAAACATACGACATTGCACATAACACTTTTATTGACATATAACATGCTAGATCATTCTCAGATAACCTACCCGACATTTAGACACGCAAATTACTACTTATGTCGTTTCAGCTTTTATATTCAAAACTGGGCTGTTTTCGGGGATTTTAATAAAATAGTTAAAGTATTCCAAAAATTCCCAACTTTTTACAGAAGGTCTTAAACGATCCAAATATTATTGTGTAAAAATATTGGGATCCAATTCATCACCAATTTTTTATAAAAAAATCATTTTCCGGACTGCAATCAGATTCATCTTTTTCTGACTGCAGTCTACGGAATAATATATTAAAAATTCATCGTAAGTCCGATTGATAAAATTCCAGTGGGAGAATTACTACGACATCAGTGTCCACCTACAGTACAAATTTCGTGACCTGATTCTACACAGATTTCAAGTTATGATGAAGAACGTAACACATATTTTTAGCAGTAAAAATGCAGCTTTAGCTGCTGTTACAAAACGACCCGTTAAAAATAGTAAACGAAGTCCAAAAATTATGATTCCAGTGCCATTAGAACCGTATTTCATAATAACACGTTATAGACTCAAGAAAATCAAATTTTTGTTAAGTTATGATCTGTTTACGGCCAACTGAATTTGGCTGTAAATACTTGGACAGAAGCTGTTATCAGCTTATTGTGTTCTAACGCATGTTCTATTTGTTCCGTTAACATGTCTAGTGATCAACAACAACCTTTAACATCAAGATTAACAAGTAAATCATCAAGTAATCAACAACATGTTCACTACAACATCCTACTACAACATTTCATCACATTTCAACAATATTTCATCATTAAGTTAGCTCTATGTTCAAGACTTTTGCATATGATCTTCTAGTGTTCTTGAGATATCAACTTAATATAACTATTAACCACCATAAACATGGAATAAACAAGGATTCAAGAGACTTACTACTAGCTTTTATGCTAGGGAAGATCAAGAGTAGAAATGAGGTGGTTAATAGCAAACGAAGAAGGTCCTTGATGATCCGAAAGCTCCAAGCTTCACTATACACCTTCTAGCATCTTTGTATATGTGTGCAATGTATGGAACTTGATTGAAAATGGTGGTTGTATGGTGGTGATGTTTCTGCTGAGAATGAAGGGAGAAGGAGATAAGAAGTTCTAGTGTTTGTAAGGAATGAGTATGATGAGTTATGGCACTTATGGTCATATATATTGTCCACCAACATTCATTTATCCATAGGTTAATATGTTTAGTAGTAGGAGACAAGATCCTATTTAATATTGAAATAAAATCTTATTAAATAGGCCATGTGTTGGCCATAGACTAGGTCCTAACCATTAGTTAGTTAATCTAGTTCAAATTTAAGTATTAGTTAATTACATTAGTCAGTAGATATTATTTTTTTTAGTGGGTGTTATGATGTTTAGGGATCATAACTAGCTTGAAAATGATAAAGCAATGGTTCTAGCATTATTTTGGTGTTTCGGGTAGTGTCCGGTTGTTCGGTTTGATACCGGTTCGTTAAAGTGCTAAGTTATTCCGTATAGTGTCTTTTGTGTATCTTTTTGTAACATTTTTAATTCCCAAAACTTGGGAAAGCATACAGGATTATTTAGTCAATTTTCTGCACAAGACTAGTATGTTAACAAACACATGTAAGTATGACACAGAAATCAGAACGCATTTAAGTAATTCAGCACAGTCATTAAGCACTATAATTAACATAAATAAATCGTATGGTTACATGAAATTTTGAGGGTTGTCACATTCTCCCCCTGTTAAGAGAATTACATCCCGAAATTTAGCATGTGGTTACTGAGGAAGCTAGTTAAGTTGCGTGGTTTTCCTGGTTTTCCTAGGGTGTCACATCATCCCCCCGTTGATTTGGAATTTCGTCCCGAAATACTGTAGTAGCTTCAGCCTCAGTAGTTGTTGCAATTTTCTTAAATAGCTGGGGATACTTGAGTTTCATTTGGTCTTCTCGTTCCCAGGTATACTCTGGGCCACGACGGGAATCCCAACGAACTCGGACAAGAGGTATTCTGGTACGCTTGAGAATCTTAACATCTCGATCCGTAATCTCTACTGGTTCTTCGACGAATCCCAGATGGTCGTCGATAGTGAGCTCCTTGAGAGGAACTATGAGGGTCTCGTCTGACAGACACTTCTTCAGATTTGACACGTGGAATACGTTGTGAACTCCGCTGAGTTCTGTCGGTAGATTCAGCCTGTAGGCCACCTTGCCAATCTTCTCAATGATTTCAAAGGGTCCAACATATCGCGGGTTGAGTTTGCCTCGTTTGCCAAAACGAACTACACCTTTCCAAGGTGAGACTTTGAGTAGCACTCGATCCCCAACCTGGAACTCGAGTGGTTTCCTTCGCCAATCAGCATAGCTTTTCTGACGGTCACGAGCTTCCGCCATTCGTTGTCGTATCTGACCAATCCTTTCGGTTGTATCCACTACAAGTTCTGGGCCTGTGATTTGACTGTCGCCAACCTCTGCCCAACAAAGAGGTGATCGGCACTTTCGTCCATACAATGCCTCAAACGGAGCGGCCTGGATGCTGGTGTGGTAGCTGTTGTTATACGAAAACTCCACTAGCAGGAGGTGCTTTTCCCAGCCATTACCAAAATCAATTACACATGCCCTAAGCATGTCTTCAAGGGTCTGGATGGTGTGTTCAGATTGCCCATCCGTCTGTGGGTGATAAGCGGTGCTCATATCTAAACATGAGCCAAAAGACTTGTGCATGGCTTGCCACAGTTCAGATGTAAAACGCGCGTAACGATCAGAAATGATGGAGGTTGGCACTCCGTGCCTTGATACTACTTCCTTTAGGTAAATTTCTTCTAGAGTAGAAAACTTATCCGTTTCCTTGATAGCCAGGAAATGTGCAGATTTGGTCAGTCGATCCACGATCACCCAAATGGTATCATTTCCGCGTTGAGATCTAGGCAGGCCAGTAATGAAATCCATGGAAATTTGCTCCCACTTCCATTTCGGGATCTCTGGATGTTGAAGTAGGCTTGATGGTTTCTGATATTCGGTCTTGACTCTCGCACAAGTCAAACACTTGCTAACGTAGGTTGCTATGTGAGCTTTCATACCAGGCCACCAGTATGTAGACTTTAGGTCGTGGTACATCTTATCCGAACCAGGATGTACTGAATAACGAGACTTATGTGCTTCATCCATCACAAGCTCGCGTAAGTCTCCATAAAGTGGAACCCAGATGCGTCCGTTAACATAGTAGGCGTCGTTTTCCTTTTGTTCTAGCCGTTGCCTCGATCTTCATAGGGACTCAGCCCTGATGTTTTCTGCTTTCAATGCTTCAACCTGAGCATCGCGAATCTGAGCGGGAAGGTTTGATTGGATGGTAAGCTGTAAAGCACGTACACACTTAGGTATAGTATCCTTTCGACTGAGGGATTCAGCCACAACATTGGCTTTGCCCGGATGGTACTTGATCGCACATTCGTAATCTTTCAAGAGCTCAACCCATCGGCGTTGTCGCATGTTTAACTCCTTTTGCTTGAAGATATGCTCGAGACTCCTGTGATCGGTGTAAATGGTGCACTTGGTACCGTACAGGTAATGTCTCCATATCTTAAGTGTAAAAACAACTGCTCCTAATTCCAGGTCGTGCATAGTGTAGTTCCTTTCGTGAACTTTAAGTTGGCGCGATGCGTAGGCAATGACCTTGTCACGTTGCATCAACACGCAACCAAGTCCTTGGATGGAAGTGTCGCAATAAACCACAAAATCATCTGTGCCTTCAGGCAATGAGAGGATAGGTGCGCTACAAAGTCTATCTTTTAAGTGCTGAAAAGCAAATTCTTGTGCATCACGCCACCGATAGGTGACACCCTTCTGAGTCAGTGAAGTGAGAGGTTGCGCAATCTTTGAAAAATCCTTGATAAACCTTCTGTAATATCCTTCCAAACCCAAGAATTGGCGGATTTCTGTTGGGGTACGAGATGCAGGCCAGTTCTTGATCGAGTCAACCTTGGATGGATCCACATGAATTCCATCCTCGTTTACCACATGACCAAGAAAGTGGACTTCGCGAAGCTAGAAGTCGCATTTCGAAAACTTGGCATACAGTTGCTCTGCTCGAAGTAGTTCCAGAATAAGTCTCAGGTGTCGTTCGTGTTCTTCCTGGCTCTTTGAATAGATCAGGATATCGTCGATGAAAACTATGACAAACTTATCCAGGTAAGGTTTGCACACTCGATTCATGAGATCCATGAAGACCGCAGGTGCATTCGTTAATCCGAAAGGCATAACTAGAAACTCGTAATGGCAGTAATGAGTTCTGAATGCTGTTTTGGAGACGTCCTCCTCTCGGAATCTCAGCTGATGGTATCCCGATCTCAAATCAATCTTAGAGTAAAAACTCGACCCTTGAATCTAGTCGAACAAGTCGTCAATACGTGGAAGAGGATAACGATTCTTCACGGTCACCTTGTTAAGTTCGCGATAGTCAATACACATTCTGAAAGTACCGTCTTTCTTCTTCACAAACAAGACTGGAGCTCCCCAGGGCGAAGAGCTAGGACGTATGAAACCCTTTTCCAAGAGTTCTTGTAATTGCGTAGACAGTTCTTCAAGTTCTAATGGAGCTAGACGATAAGGTGCTCGAGCTATGGGCGCTGATCCAGGAGCTAGCTAGATTTGAAACTCAACTTGGCGATGAGGTGGAAGACCAGGTAATTCCTCAGGAAATACCTCAGGAAAGTCGCGCACAATAGGAATGTCTTCTATCTTCTTTTCTTCCATTGATGCATCAGTAACGAGTGATAGAATGGTAGTGTGGCCGTTTCGCAAACACTTCTGGGCCTTAAGGAAAGAGATAATGCCTACGACAGCACCACTCTTGTCGCCATGAATCACGAGGGGTTCTTCACCAGAACGAGGAATGCGGACGATTTTCTCCTTGCAAATAATCTCCGCTTGCTGATGAGATAACCAATCCATCCCAATAACAACGTCGAAACTACCCAGAACGATAGGAATAAGATCGAGAGGGAAGGTCTGACCAGCTAAGACGAGGTTACAACCCTTAACTATGTGTGTGGCCTCGAGACTTTTACCGTTTGCTAGCTCTACCATGTGTTTGGTGGTCAAAAGTGTTGGAGTGCGCTTAAGCATTTGGCTAACCTTTAAGGACACATAACTAGTATCGGCACCCGAATCAAATAAAACAGTAACAAAGAAGTCGTCCAGAAGAAACTTACCCATCACCACGTTGGGATCGTTCCTTGCATCACCCTGACCTAGCACGAAAACACGTCCCCTGGCTCCATTACTATTATTGTTACCCCCGTTGTTGCCTCCATTGTTTCCTCCATTGTTGTTCCCGTTTCCTTGGTTGTTGTTGTTCTGGTTCTGGTTCAGCTGAGGACAGTTCCTCTTAAAGTGGCCTTCAGCGCCACACTGAAAGCATCCTTTATTGCCCTGTTGTTGCTGCTGCTGGTGGTTCTGTGGAGCTTGTTGTTGTTATTGGCGATTCTGATTTGCTGGTCGTGCGCTCCTACAATCCTTTGCTTAATGACCAAACTTGTTACACCTCAGACAACGACCCTTGTTGCACTGCCCGCTATGATGATTTTGGCACCGGTTTCACTTGGGGTGGTTCCCTCGGTATCCACCCTATCCTTGACTACCGGAAGATTGCTGACTAGGACTCTGGTAGTCATCAGTCTTTCACTGCTGAGACTGAACTGAAGTAGAACCCTTACTGGAATTCCCATCCCATTTTCACTTGTTATCATTGGGAGTGTCAGTAGTAGTAGCGCTAATACGCTTGGGTAGCCTGTTCTGCTCAACTGCCTAATCAGTGAGATGATGAGCCAGCTTGATGATCTGCTGAATGGTACCCAGGTTAGCTGAAGTCAGGTGACTCCGAATCTCTGGTACAAGACCCTTGAGGTACAACTCAATACGTTTAATGGGAGGGTCTACCATAGTAGGACACAAGATGGCCAGTTCGTTTAACCTCTTCATATATGCCTCAATTTTAGACCCCGTCATCTTCAAATTGAAGAATTCCACCTCCAGCTTGTGGATGTCGTCACGACTACAGTACTCTTCTTTGATCAGTTCTTTGAAACCGTTCCATGGGGTGGCATTAGCAACCGCCAGCCCTAGCAGTTGAACATGTGCTTTCCACCAGGTTAACGCAGCACCTTCGAGTGTTCCAGTAGCATATTTCACCCTACGATCTTAAGGGCATTCACACATCTCAAAAACAGACTCCAACTTCTCGAACCAGTGAAGAAGGCCTACAGCTCCTTCAGTGCCACTGAAAGTAGTAGGTCGGCAGTCCATAAATGTTTTGAACGTGCACACAGGAGGCTGAGCATGTTGACCTATTGCGCGAGAATGAAAAGACAAGATTAAACACGAGAGTTGGTTCGTGAGGGTAGGTTCTAAACGTCCTAAAATGGGTTGATATGGCAGGTTATACCTCCTGCAGGGACAGCTGCGAGTGCCTCAGCAACTCGTTCATTGATCATAGCCGTCAACTAGGCTTGAGTTAGGTTGATACGTCCTCTGGGTCCGTTCATGATCTTCACAACGAAGCAACGTAGGTGAGAAAAGTGTCGCGAAAGTGCGTAAGTGTGGGACGACAGTGGGGAATAAGCACACAAGGTTCAAATAGCAATTATCACGTTAATTAATGCACAGTGTGAACTATCTAACCGACAATATAACATAAATCATACCACCTATTGTGTCGAGTCTTGCACGTGGAGCAAAGCGTCGTTGTGGATCGTTGAGCACTGTACAGGTTATAGTCTGGTTTTGTCAAAAAACTTTTCCCTTTTTAAAAACCAAGTTCACTATAACCAATGGCTCTGATACCAATCTGTCATACCCCCAAAATCCACCATGCGGAGTATCACCGCTTGGAGGCGTCACATGACCAGGATCGAGCCACCAATCATATTGAACAACGTAATTAAGTAAGTAAAACCAACCACAATACAATTGGTAACCATAAGACAGTAACCAACTTTAAGTTAACAGCGGAAGCATAAAACGTAAGTTCAAAACATAAGTTCATAGTTCATAAGTTTTAAGACCCAAAACATAAGTTCCATAAGTTTATAAAGTTTAATTAATAAGCATGGGACATAACAGTCCGCATCCCACAACAACCTCCATCTCGTGCAAGTTCCATAAGCATCTAGTGACCTGTAAGGCATGTAACAACGAGTCAACAACAAAGTTGAGTGAGTTCACGATTGGTTGATTAGTTTTAAGTTGTTTCTGAAAAACGTGGTTTGACTTTCGTTGGCTTATTCGCCGTGGGGGTTACCCCATAGTTGAAAGTATGTTTAACCAGTTCATTTTATTACCCAAACCATATCCATAATCAGTGGGGGCTTCCCCATGTAAACCACTAGACCGTTAAGATATCGACAACTGAGGAACAATAGTTTTGCCCTACATCAGTGTCTATCATCACTGACAGTTTGCCATAGTCCATTAGTACACGCCCGTTCGGACGACACGGTGTGAGGTTTGTTAAACCTAATAGCGCTATTAACTAATGACCCGCTCGCCATCGGCCTCAGCGATTAAGTCGATATAAAATGAGGGACTTAATGAAAGAGTTTTTGTCTAGTGAGTTTTAAGGTTGTTGTCCTACCCAAGGAGGACGAACGTACGTATTCAACCCAAGGAGAATACGCATGATTAATATTGGCATCCTACCCAAGGAGGATGGCCGTACATATCCTACATAAGGTGGATATGTAGATTCCGTTTTAATTCTTTAACCCATTCCCAACCACCGGGAATCCCATGCCTTAGAAAGAGTGTGAACTCACCTCGGTTGCTCGGTTTGACTCTAAAAAATAGTTAACAGTCAAGGTCGGTCAATCACGTCCTATTATGATTACCACTTAGTTTATTAGTGATTTCAAATAAGCACAAAGTTCCTACATGCATCTACCACATAACATGCATCACTTTAACGGTTCATGCCCATATAAACTTCCCATCTGTTCCCGTTCATAAGCAAACATATGACATTGCACATAACACTTTTATTAACATATACCATGTTAGATCATTCTCAGATAACCTACCCGACATTTAGACACGCAAATTACTACTTATGTCGTTTCAGCTTTTATATTCAAAACTGGGATGTTTTTGGGGATTTTAATAAAATAGTTAACTTATTCTAAAAATTCTCAACTTTTTACAGAAGGCCTTAAACGATCCAAATATTATAGTGTAAAAATATCGGGATCCAATTCATCACCAATATTTTATAAAAAATCATTTTCCGGAATGCAATCAGATTCATCTTTTTCTGAGTGCAGTCCACGGAATAATTTATTAAAAATTCATCATAAGTCCGATTGATGAAATTCCAGTGGGAGAATTACTAAGACATCAGTGTCCACCTACAGTACAAATTTCGTGAGCTGATTCTACACAGATTTCAAGTTATGATGAAGAACGTAACACATATTTTTAGCAGTAAAAATGCAGCTTTAGCTGCTGTTACAAAATGACCCTTTAAAAAAATATAATTCCAGTGCCATTAGAACCGTATTTCAAAATAACACGTTATAGACTCAAGAAAATCAAGTTTTTATTAAGTTATGATCTGGTTACAGCCAACTGAAGTTGGCTGTAAATACTTGGACATAAGCTGTTTTCAGCTTATTGTGTTCTAACGCATGTTCTATTTGTTCCGTTAACATGTCTAGTGATAAAAAATGACCTTTAACATCAATATTAACAAGTAGATCATCAATTAATCAACAACATGTTCACAACAACATCCTACTACAACATTTCATCACATTTCAACAATATTTCATCATTAAGTTAGCTCTATGTTCATGACTTTTGCATATGATCTTCTAGTGTTCTTGAGATATCAACTTAATATAACTATTAACCACCATATACATGGAATAAACAAGGATTCAAGAGACTTACTACCAGCTTTTTTGCTAGGGAAGATCAAGAGTAGAAATGAGGTGGTTAATAGCAAACGAAGAAGGTCCTTGATGATCCGAAAGCTCCAAGCTTGACTATACAACTTCTAGCATCTTTGTATATGTGTGGAATGTATGGAACTTGATTGAAAATGGTGGTTGTATGGTGGTGATGTTTCAGCCGAGAATGAAGGGAGAAGGAGAGAAGAAGTTCTAGTGTTTGTGAGGAATGAGTATGATGAGTTATGGCACTTATGGTCATATATATTGTCCACCAACATTCATTTATCCATAGGTTAATATGTTTAGTAGTAGGAGACAAGATCCTATTTAATATTGAAATAAAATCTTATTAAATAGGCCATGTGTTGGCCATAGACTAGGTCCTAACCAATAGTTAGTTAATCTAGTTCAAATTTAAGTATTAGTTAATTACATTAGTTAGTAGATATTATTTTTTTTTAGTGGGTGTTATGATGTTTAGGGATCATAACTAGCTTGGAAATGATAAAGCAATGCTTCTAGCATTATTTTGGTGTTTCGGGTAGTGTCTGGTTGTTCAGTTTGACACCGGTTCGTTAAAGTGCTAAGTTATTCCTTATAATGTCTTTTGTGTATCTTTTTGTAAAATTTTTAATTCCGAACACTTGGGAAAGCATACATGATTATTTAGTCAATTTTCTGCACAAGACTAGTATGTTAACAAACACATGTAAGTATGACACATAAATCAGAACACAGTTAAGTAATTCAGCACAGTCATCAAGCACTTTAATTAACATAAATAAATCGTATGGTTACATGCAATTTTGAGGGTTGTCACACATACATCCACTTTAGTTACCTGAAATACATGTGAGTTTTGGAAAATCGTCAACATATTGTTGGTGTGAATTCATGCAGATTTGTGAAAAACATTTAAGCATTCGTTATGGAAAACATGGTATGTAATTGTATGAAACAAGTATAAATGCAAATATAAGGAATATGAGATCGCTAATGGTTCGCGAGGCCACTAACATATGTAACTACATAGGAAGCATCCATACCATAGGAATTTTACTTGTCGGTTCACGACTGTCGATTCACGACTAGAGACACAAAAGCACTGCTTGGTAAAAGAGTGGCCAAGAGTGTGGTTGCCTGAAACCCATTAGATCTAACCTTTTGTTTTGCGGTCTTGGTATGTAACTGATTAATGGTGCTTATGGCACCCTATTCATGACATGATCTAAAGTATCATTCCTTTGTTTTTGAAATCAACATACCATAACACATGTATTTTCCCCAAGTTTAGAAAACAAGTAAAAGTTTAAAAGTGGGGACATGAACTCACAACTTTGCGTTTCCTGCGTCGTAAACTTCACCGGTAGCGTCGTGACCTATAAGTGTTCTATTAATGTTAGTCACTGTACTTGTATTACATAAGCACAAGTCACCATCTTTTGTTTATGTATACTTTTCGAGGTAATAGGTTGTTAAAATTAATTTATGTTTTTAACTCTACATGTATGTTACTTATATCATTTTCCCAAAAATAAATATAAGTATTTTGTGAAATAATATTTTCAATATTATTTTTGTATAAGTATTCTTAGGAAAGTATACTTGTATTTTATGTGAATATTTGTGTATTTTGTATTTTTCACCAAAAATCAATACTTCGATTTTTATTACTTTCCTGAATTATATTTGTTAAAAATAATATATTTTTAAGACTTGTACGAAATATATATATATATATATATATATATATATATATCTTGTCGTGCTATAAAATATATATGGTTATTCTTGATATTCACCCGACTTTTACATAAATCCCAATACTTGGTATAGGTTATATATTTTTCCAGAAATATATATTTAAGTCTATTAATGTCCAAGTTCAGTAATATATTAATAAATATATTTTCATAAATATGTTTTCTTGTATTTGTCCATGTATGCCCTTGTGAGGAATTTTTGTATACTTTTATACTTATGTATTCACATGTATTTGTATGTGTATTCATACTCATTGGGAGTATTTAATGTATTTTCAAGTTCCTAATACACTAATACATATAATACACATAATATACACTTAGCACAAATTTTGGTGATCACTAAATATACATATTTTCCCTATAAATATACATACTTAATATAAATTTTAAACTTGAAGAAATCACCATTTCTTGACTTGTATTTTTATACAAAAATTAGGGAAACCTTGGTAAATATTTTTAGGTGAATTTTTAGGGAATAAGTTTCACCAAAACTTATATTTTTCTAAGTGTCAAAATTTTATAAAATTTTTGACATAGTTTCCCCTAGAGATGGAGGTTTCCCATGTTTTCAAAACATGTGTTTATTTTCTTTTCAACATCAAAAGCAATTTTCAACAATAATCATCAACAACATATACTAGTTTTTCCATATGAAACATTACGGTTAACTTGTTTCTTGTTAAAAACGAGTTGACGCCGACCCATGCGTTACGGCGGGATGTTAATTAGGAATGTCTTTAGTATCATCATATAAAATGCGAAACTACAACTAGATCTAACCGATTATGTGATACAAAATCATCAAAACAAACTTCACAATTCGGATAATTGAAACAAAATTTGATTTATCTCAATCGGAATTCCATCCATATGAAAGTTTCTAAACATTATATTTAAAATTTTATATGATAGTGAACACGTAACCAGATAAATTACTAAATTACGATAAACTCACACCAGCACATAAAATGTTTTCTTCCCATGGAAAGCACTCCAATTAAAATAACAAAGTTAAATCATATAATAGTATTATGACAATACATAATTTAAAGTTTAAAAATATTGGAAACACGTACTTATAAATATTAAAACAATTAACTAACTAAATATTAAATAAAATAAGTATTCATTGTACAATTCATTCTACTTGGTAAAAGATATAACTAATGAAAATACAGAAAAAACAAAGAGTGCAAGAAAGCTGCAAATTGGCCCTTTTGGAACCATAGTGGTGACCTTCGGCTTCGACTGTCTTCTAGAGACGGCACAACCATAAGGGGAAGTGGTATCAACTCACACACCAAGGAACACTCGCTCCATCTTCTGTTTCCAATTTTCTGCCCTCACACGAAAGTTGGGAGAGAGAGCGCGACGACCAAAGGATTTGATTGGTCGGAAAGGGAGTGATTGGGTTTCTAAATGAGACTCCTCTGCACCATTCAATGTTCCACCCATCTTCCTTGACGTCAACCCGCGCATTACGGTGGGCTGTGATAATAAATGTCTTTAGTATCACTATATGAGAAACGAAAATTTTCAAGTTTATGCAAAACGTTTTGACCCATGCCAAAAGATGTTAACCGTGTATTTTGTTACATTTATCGCATTGAATAGTCAGTCTCAATAAATAAATAAAAACATGGTCAAACAACAATCAAATGGATAATAATTTTAACTAAAGAAACCATTAAATTCTAATAAAACCAACACTCAAATCTTTCACATGCATAGATACTTGAACAAAAGAATTGCATATTGATATTAGCAGGCTAAAGATTATCTATACCTTCGGACAATCGAAAAAGATTTCGAACTGCATAACATTTTGTTGTTTTTACTTTCAACGGAACATTTTATACATTATAATACAATATAGAATAATCACAAACCTTAGAAAGTTAGGAATACTAATTCAGTTGGTTTATATTTGCGAAAATTTGTTTTGAGTTTGCTTTTTTTATTTTTTCTACTCACCCTTTTCTTAAACTTTTTATTTACATTCACACATATTGTTAATTTATATTTATATTTTTAATAATACTCAGTTTATGTATATTATCTGAACTAACATATCAATACAACAATAAAGCCTAACATAATCAACATAAGACAAAAAAAAAATCCAAAAACAATAATCGGGTTAATCAAAGTTGATCGATTCTTATCAAGGAGCAAGGGTTGATCAAACAACAATCGGGTTGATGTCGATTCTAAACAATCAAGTCCATTTGATTGGTGATTTACTATTTCTCTTGATTTTCAATTCAAACACGAAAACATGTTCAAGTTGCCTTGTTGAAGATTATATCTTACTATAAATTTAATACAAAATCACTCTCTGTTTACAGATTCATAAAAGGAAAATAAATTCAAAATCTATCTGATGAAAACAACTTGTACTGTCCAAACATTGGTTCTTTTGGCTTTTGAATTAAAAACTTTTTGTTGAAACACAATTTGCAAACAACAAATGTTTTTTGAAGTTTAAGTTTATTCAATTCAATCTTTAAAACTCCACGAATTATGACTCAACCTTCTAAAAAAAAACCTTTTACGTGATTAGTATCGTGATCACGGTTTGTGCAGAACCTTTATGTTTTGTATGAAAAATTAACACATATCGGAATCGAGACAACAATTCAACAAAATTTAAAACTAAGGGCATATAATTTAAGTGTCTGAATTGAAATGTTATCCTAATATCAATTCAAGAAGGATAATAACGACAATTATAGAAAACGCATATGATTGAGTTGATCTTGAAAAAAATTTAAGTGGCATACTATAAATCGATTCGTCAAGGAATGCAAGTGACAATTATACAAACTATATAAAATATCAACGAAAATGATACAAAAAAGAGCGTTAACTGAAGATAAAGTGGCAGATGATTGACGAATCATCAAGGAATTCAAGTTCACCAAGGTATGAGTCGATTAAATTTATAGGAATGATAAAGCAGGCATACATGATGATGGCGGGGGTGAAGATTCTGATGGTTATGTAGGTCGTCGATGCCGTTTGTGAGGGAAATAAAGATTGTTTGTTTTCGATTGATGAATGGAATTTGCAAAAGGACAACGGGATTTCGAAACGTTGAGTTTGTTGTCAATTTGAAGAAAAGCGAAAGGGTATATGATATCGGTTTCTGGTGTGACAATTTGTTACACGAAGATTTTATTTGGAACATTCAAAGTTGCAAGTTGTGATGTTTGGGAGGTTAAAGTTGTAAGTTTATTAATTTTGAAGTGGTGGGTTGAATGTTTGGATAAGGATGTGACGCTTTGACTTAATAGGGTATATATTAACTTTGAAATTTGAATCTGAAAGTTTGTTTATGATGGTTGAAAGTTATTAAAGTTACTTTTTATCTTTACAGAATATAATAACTTTTTACCCGAAGTTGTTGAATGTATAACATCATGTTTTTTTCATTGCATTTTGTTTTTGTATACATGAATGAATCGGTGGCTTTTTTAAATGATTTGGTGGCTTTAGAATGAAGGGTTGTGATGTTGCTATGAGGCACCCTAAGTTACTATTTGCTATTATACATAATTAAATGAAAGGGTGTGAGTAAAATGAACTAATGGGTGTGACTTTTAAACAAATGACACATAATCAAAGTTGCTAATTGCATAAGGGTATAATGTGCAGTCTTTTAGATCTACACTTAGCATATTATGATCTTTCCAAAAATAAGTGTTCTTGAGTATTTTAACAAACTTTTTATTAAACTTTATTTCATTAACCAACTCATCCATGAGTTTAATGATCTTTAAAGTTTGTAAATCATGTTCTAAAACCACTTTTATGTTTATTAGAAAGATCATTATTTTTAACATCATGTTTAACCAAGGATTTTTCAAGATCCATGCTTAATAACCTTAGATCTTTCATAAACAAGCCTCATGTTAACTTTTTAACAAACTTTCCATGAGATTTAGTTTCAAAAATTAGTTCTACACACACCTTATTACTTCAAAATTACAAGATTATGCATAGAAATTCTTATTTCAAGTTCAAAAAATGCTTCATATGATCATCTTCAAGTTTAACCATGGATCTTTCAAGATCCATGCTTAAACTTGTTAGATCCAAGCTTTAACATACTTGATCTACATAAGCACAAGATATAACATCAACAATATCATTTCATAAATCAAAAATTCATGTAATCACTTATTTTCTTCATGAATATGTTAGATCTTCTCATTTTTAACATTAGAAGTTAAGTTGTTTAGATGGTGAAACTTGTACATAACATAAACATGACTTAAATTAGTGATCAAGAAGCTTACTACTAGCTATAATGGCTAGGGAAGTGGCACAAGAATGAAGAAGATGAACAAGGAAGAAAACAAGTGGTTAAAAGCTCTACAAGGTGGTCCTTCAAGTTCTAGCACCATACACCTTCCTAAATGGTCTCCATACACCTTCTAGTAAGCTTGGATTGTGAGGTTGTGAAGTGAAAATGGTGATGGTAAGTGGGTGTGTGTGAGCCGTGAGTTAGAGGGAAGGGAAGGAAGAAAATGAAGTGAATGAGAATGTGTGATTAGTTTTTAGGATTTTATAAGATCTTCCAAATATTTTTATGGTATATTTGCTAGAATATTCCCCAACATAAGATCAAATAAAATCCCTATGTGGGACCCTTGTCCCAACCATCCAAGGAGAGAGGGGGGGGGGTAAAGTGTAACTTTTGAGAAGTTGAAGGTTTAAAGTGCAAACGGTAAGGTTTAAGTATGTTTAAGTGTGTTTAGGTGTTTTTATGATTTTTAAGGTGTTCTAGCTCCAATACTAGTTTAATATCATAAAAACATTACTTCTCGTCAAATTTTGATGTCCCGGTTATTGTCCGGTTGTTGGGTTCATTACGGTTCGTTAAAGTGTTGAATTGCGAAGTTTCTCTAGGTATAAAGCACTTTTTATGGCAGTTTCAATTCCTGACACTTTGTAAGTTATATTAGACAAACAAATATAAATGCTACATGATATTAATGTGTTTAAAAGCTGATTATAGCTGAATTAGTGCTGATTTATGCTGAATTCTGCATTTAAAGTGCGTTTCGGGTGCTTTTTAGTGCATAGTTTAGCTTCCGGAAAGTTTATATGTTAACCCTTGTATCCACACTTGGGTTTTAATGTATTTAAAATGTTGGACCTATTCCTAGGCTCTAATTCTATTATCTGACTTCTTTTTGCAGAATTGCTGATACAGCGTGTCTTACAGGTGAGTTTACTAGTCTTTCTGACGCAACGCTTAAAGTAATGCATAAAGCAATATTTGAAGTATAAAACGGGAATGAATTCACAAGTATAGCATGTAATCAGACAATGTTGACATTTAAGCACATAATTGAAGATATTAAATAATAATTAAACTGTACGAAAATTACCAGTTTTGTGCCAGTTGTCACAGTCTCCCCCCGTTAAAAGAATTTCGTCCCGAAATTCAGGCTGAGTTAACTCCCGCAGGAGCTTTCTCGAACAGATGGGGGTACTTGGCTTTGAACCGGTCTTCACGTTCCCACGTGTACTCGGGTCCGTGCTTAGAGTTCCATCGTACTTTGACAAGCTTAATGCGACTTCTCCTTGTTTTATGGATCTTCCAATCCGTTACCTCAACAGGTTGCTCTGTAAATCGGAGTGTGTCGTCGATATGCACCAAATCCGCAGGGATGATCACTGCTTCTTGGGTTGGACTCTTCTTGAGGTTGGATACATGAAACGTATTATGTACTCCGTTAAGTTCCTTCGGTAATTCCATCTTGTACGCCACGGTACCAATTCTTTCCAAGATCTTGAATGGTCCAATGTATCGTGGATTCAGCTTTCCACGTTTTCCGAACCTTGCTACACCTTTCCAAGGTGAGAACTTCAACAGGACTTTGTCTCCCACCTCGAATTCTAAGTGTTTACGTCTTCGATTAATGTAGCTCTTTTGTTGATCTCGAGCCGCCTTAATGCGCTCTCGGATCTATATGATCTTATCGGTCGTCTCTTAAACAAGTTCACGACCAATCAACTACTTGTCTCCGGCGTCTGCCCAACACAACGGCGAGAGGCACTTGCGGCCATATAGAGCTTCGAACGGTGCGGATTTTATGCTCGTATGGTAGCTGTTATTATAGGAAAACTCAACTAAAGGCAGATGAGTATCCCAGCTGCCGCCTAGATCCATAACACATGCGCGAAGCATATCTTCCAGTGTTTGTATGGTCCGTTCACTCTGGCTGTCGGTTTGCGGATGAAAGGTCGTGCATAGATCTAGCTGAGATCCAAAGGCTTCCTGGAAGGATTGCCAGATCCTTGAGACAAAACGTCCATCTCTATTTGAAATAATCGAGATAGGCACTCCATGACGTGCCACGATTTCCTTCAGGTATAGCTCAACAAGCTTTCTAGTGCTATCCTTCTCTCGGATCGGTAGGAAATGCGCAGACTTTGTTAACCGATCAACTATCACCCGTATCGTATCATGCCCTCTAGGGGTCCTGGGTAATTTCGTTATGAAGTCCATCGAGATTTGCTCCCACCTCTACATGGGTATCTCGGGTTGTTGTAGTTGTCCGGACGGTTTCTGATATTCGGCCTTAACCTTGGCACAGGTTAGGCACTTTCCAACATAGACAGCAACATCGCTTTTAAGCTTCGGCCACCAATAATACTCCTTCAAGTCTTGATACATCTTGTCCGATCCTGGGTGGATCGAGTATCTCGACTTGTGGGCTCATCAAAGATGACCTCTCGAATACCGCCATAGAGCGGAACCCAAATACGCCCCATAAAGTATAAGGTTCCCTCTTTGTTTGGCACCAACTTCTTCTCCATACCTCAGAGATATTCGGCTCTACGATTCTCCTTCTTAAGGGCTTCTTGTTGGGCGTCATGAATGCATGCGGTGAGGTTCGTCCGAATAGTCATTTCCAATGCTCGAACTCTTAGGGTCTTAACCCTTTCTTTCCGACTTACCACGTCTGCTACAACGTTAACCTTTCCAGGATGGTACTAAATCTCACAGTCATAGTCGTTTAGCAGCTCGACCCACCATCGCTGACCCATATTCAATTCCTTCTGATCGAATATGTGTTGTAGGATTTTATGATCTGTGAAGATTGTACATCGAGTACCATATAAATAATGTCGCCAGATCTTCAAGGCAAACACCACCGCGCCTAGCTCCAGGTCATGAGTGGTGTAGTTTTTCTCATGAACTTTCAATTGTCTTGATGCGTAGGCGATGACCTTTTCGCGTTGCATAAGCACGCAACCCAAACCTTGACATGAAGCATCACAGTACACCACGAAGTCCTCGGTTCCTTCGGGTAAGGAAAGTATTGGTGCATCGCATAGCTTCTCTTGAGAAGTTGGAAGGCTTCTTCCTGCTTATCACCCTAGTCGTACTTCTTATCCTTCTGCGTAAGGGAAGTCAATGGTTGGGCTATCTTGGAGAAATTCTCGATAAATCTGTTGTAATAGCCCGCTAAGCCCAAAAATTGTCGAACTTCAGTCGGCGTTTTGGGGGCTTCCCAATTCTTTATTGCTTCTATCTTGGCTGGGTCTACATGAATACCCTTCTCGTTCAAAGGAACTGTACTTCGCGAATCCAGAATTCGCACTTTGAGAACTTTGCATAAAGCTTCTCTCTCTTTAATAGTTCCAGAATGGTCCTGAGGTGTTGCTCATGCTCTTCTTTCGATCGTGAATAAATCAGGATATAATCGATAAATACAATCACGAATTTATCAAGATATGGTTTGCAAACACGATTCATCAGATCCTTAAACACTGCTGGTGCGTTCGTTAATCTGAATGGCATCACAAGGAACTCGTAATGCCCATAACGTGTCCTGAACGCAGTCTTCGGTATACTCTCTTCTTGGATTCTTAACTGATATAGCTAGACCGAAGGTCGATCTTGGAGTAGTAACTCCATCCTTGCAACTGATCGAATAAGTCATCAATCCTTGGTAGTGGTTACCGATTCTTGACAGTGAGCTTATTCAATTCTCTATAATCGATACAAATCCGCAGTGTTCCATCTTTCTTCTTTACAAACAAAACCGGAGCTCCCTAAGGCGAGAAGCTCGGCCTTATGAATCCTTTATCCAACAACTCCTGGATTTGTGTAGATAATTCTTGTATCTCGGATGGAGCAAGTCGGTAGGGTGCCTTGGCTACAGGAGCGGCGCCTGGAACCAAGTCTATATGGAATTCGACTTGTCGTTGCGGAGGTAGTCCTAGCAAGTCTTCGGGGAAAACATCAGGAAATTCCTTCGCCATAGGAATGTCTTCGAGTTTCGGCTCCTCAGCTTTCTTATTTACAACGTGTGCCAGGAATGCAACACATCCTTTCCTCAAGCACTTCTGCGCCTTCATACAATTGATGATTCACAGAGGCGTGTCGCGTTTCTCTCCATGCACGATGAGGGTTTCATCATTCGCAAGTGGGATGCGAATGATTTTCTCATGGCAAACAACTTTAGCCTTATTCTTGGATAACCAGTCTATTCCGACCACCACATCGAAGCTACCCAATTGAATAAGTATGAGGTCGATACTAAATCTCTGCTCACCAAGTTCTAATGTGCAACACCTAACAACTTCGCCCGATTCAACAAGTTTACCATCGGCTAGTTCTATGGAATAAGGAATATCTAATCTACTAGATTCTATTCCAAGCATACGTTTAAATTCCACAGACACGAAACTATAATCGGCACCAATGTCAAATAGTATGGATGCAAAGTGATTGTTAACGAGAAACGTACCGGTGAACACATTAGGCTCCTCGCGTGCGTTCCTTGCTCCAATCACAAATGCTCTGGCCTGAGCGTTGTTCTCCTTTGGGCAATCTTTCTTGAAATCATCTTTGCTTCCACATCCAAAGCATCCTTGGTTTTGCCTAGCTCCATTGCCATTCCGGTTACCATTACCATTGTCGTTATCGTTCCCATTACCAGCACCGTTTCGGTTTCCATTCCTGTTCCTATTACCACTTCCATTTCCTTTTCCCCAACAGTTCTCGGTGCGGTGACCCAGTTTTCCGCACTTGTCACATTTTGGGATGCGACAAACTCATTCATGGTGACGCTTGCACGGATTGCATTTGGGCAGGGTGCCCTGATATCCTCTGGTAGGAGCGTCATTCTTAGCTGCAAGGGCTTTCGTTTCCTTGGGTGGATTGGGGTCACGTTTCTTATTGCTGGCACTCTTGTTGTTGTTACGTGTTGCTTGACTCAAATTCGAGTGCTTCCTCTTCTTTTCACCAGACGACTCAGCATGTGTCTCGGTCTTCTCAGTTGGGTTCAGGGATAACTTCTTCATACGGACAGCATCTTTAGTAACGCTGACAGCCAGAGTTACAGCCTGAGTGATTGTTTCAGGTTTAGCCAAAGTTACCATACTACAAAACTATGGAGCCAATCCCCAGATGTAGCGCTCAATGCGCTTAAATTCGAGAGTCACCTGATAGGGGATCACTCTTGACAGGTCATGGAACCTTCGAGTATAACCAACAATGTTCGCACCTTCCATGGACAAGTTCCAAAACTTAGTCTCCAACCTTTGGAGTTCGGAACGAGAACAATACTTCTCCGTCATTCTTTCTTTCAACTCATCCCAAGACATACCATACGCAGCATCATCACCCAAGGTTTGGACTTGCAAATTCCACCAAGTCAAGGCTTCATCAACAAACAACCCAGTGACAAAAGTGACTTGCTAGTCTGCGGTACACTTGCTCATGCGGATAGCGGAATCAGTCTTCTCCGTCCAGCGCACAAAAGCCACTGCACCTCCAGTGCCGTTGTAATTCAATGGCTTGCAGTCGAGAAACTACTTGAAGGTGCAGACTTGAGTTGTGTTTCCTCCAGATGAATCTCCATGTCCATTACGTCTAGTACCGCTTAGTCCTCCACTGTGTTTATTGCGGTTCGCCTCGTACTGGGCAATAGCTTCGGAGATCCTTTATTCTAGCAAGGAGTTCAATTCCTCAGCAGTCCTTGGTAGTGAGGGTGGAGGAGGTTGATCACGAGCGTTCACAGCTTTCCTGGGTGCCATGTTCTTCCAAAACACAACACAACAGAGTTACACATTTGTTTGATATCATCATACGAGATAGGGGTAGTATATATACACATGCATATACCCGCATAAGTAACATCAAACAATCCGACAAACATATAAATCAATTCATACAGCAACAAGCATGCATAAATAGATAAATACCGATGTGTCATAAGATATTCACCGAGTCTTTATACATATTAGGACAACTTGTTACATCATTGTTTGTGAAGAAAACAAAATGCATAAGGGTTACATCACCCCATAGTACAAGTTTAATATATATAAAGGACAAAATATCTTCCTTCACATTGGCGGTTCTTGTCTTCAAGTTGTACCCAAGCTCGGTTGCAGTCTTCATACCCAAAAACGCTACTCCAACAGAGTACCTAATAGGCTGGGGGAGGGGGTGTAGGGAAGACCAAACTATGGAGATGAGTCACTTCTTCCTCAAGCTCATGAATTCGACGGATGAGGGAGCTGATCTGAGTAGGAGTGTGAGAAGGTGTAGAGACATGGGTAGAAGTGGATGGCACAACAGGCATAGCGTCATCATCATCACCAGTCGGGTAAACTCTTAGTCCAGGAGCAAAAAGGGCCGAAGATATCACCGAATCGAAAGAATCGGCATCAGACTCGAGGTCAGAATCGGAAGGAATATCGGCAATGGCCACAACAGGGGTCGCCATATCATACTCCAGTTTATCGACGAGAGACCAGCCCTCAACAGGGATGGCATCAAAAGGTAAAGGTAAGGCTAAGACATCGTTGAGATCGTCATCGTCGGTTATCACCTCAGGGTCGGTCTCGAAGTCAAAAGCGAACGTCTCTTGTGCTGAAGAAGTCTCGTCTTCAAAGGCCATCATTATCGGGTCACTTCCTTCAGATAGGCCACCGCTTTCAGACGAATACAGGTGCACCTGTAATATTTTTATTCCTAGTATATGTATATATTAAGTATTACTTAATTAATATACAAATAATTATACTCATTGTTGCAAGTAATTCTCAGTCTAAGACAAGTGCTACTCTAGTGCACCCTAAGTCTCGTAGTGTCTTTTGAAAACAGTTTCAGGCAGTGGATGTCGTGGAAAGTTTTATGCAATGAAATCTTTTTGAAAAATCGTTTTCGTGAGAGGATCCTAAATATTGTAGTCTAGACTCAAGAAAGAATCCTGGTTCACTACAATCGCAGCTCTGATACCAATCTGTCACACCCCTTTCTAAGGCGGAAGCACGAGGTGTGATCTTGAAAGGTTCTCATTGCATACAAATGGTAAACATACTACATGATCATAAAATAACCCCAAATACAATTAACATTACATAACTAAAAACATAAGTTAAATTTTGAGTTTACATCACAGCATAAAATATTGTCTGAAAAGTTTACAACATTATTCAAAGACGAACATAGAGGTTTTGATCCTTATATCACCACACGGAATGGGACATAACAACCAAACCCAGCAAAACGGGCATAGGAGACTTGACACATAGTAATTAAAAACAAAAACGACATTCTTGAACAAGGGTGAGACCGCACGTACATCCACTTTTGTTACTTGAAATACATGTGAGTTTTGGAAAATCGTCAACATAATGTTGCTGTGAATTCATGTAGATTTGTCAAAAACATTTAAGCATTCGTTATGGAAAACATGGTATGTAATTGTATGAAACAATTATAAATGTAAATATAAGGAATACGAGATCGCTAATGGTTCGTGAGGCCACTAACATATGTAACGACATAGGAAGCATCCAAACCATAGGCATTTTACTTGTCGGTTCACAACTGTCGATTCACGACTAGAGACACAAACGCACTGCTTGGTAAAAGAGTGGCCAAGAGTGTGGTTTCCTGAAACCCATTAGATCTAACCTTTTGTTTTGCGGTCTTGGTATGTAACTGATTAATGGTGCTTATAGCACCCTATTCGTGACATGATCTAAAGTATCATTCCTTAGCATATTATGATATTTCCAAAAATAAGTTTTCTTGAGTATTTTAACAAACTTTTTATGAAACTTTATTTCATTAACCAACTCATCCATGAGTTTAATGATCTTTAAAGTTTGTAAATCATGTTCTAAAACCACTTTTATGTTTATTAGAAAGATCATTATTTTTAACATCATGTTTAAGCATGGATCTTTCAAGATCCATGCTTAATAACCTTATATCATTCATAAACAAGCCTCATGTTAACTTTTTAACAAACTTTCGATGAGATTTAGTTTCAAAAATTAGTTCTACACACACTTTATTACTTCAAAATTACAAGATTATGCATAGAAATTCTTATTTCAAGTTCACATCATGCTTCATATGTTCATCTTCAAGTTTAACCATGGATCTTTCAAGATCCATGCTTAAACTTGTTAGATCCAAGCTTTAACATACTTGATCTAAACATAAACACAAGATATAACATCAACAATATCATTTCATACATCAAAAATTCATGTAATCACTTATTTTCTTCATGAATATGTTAGATCTTCTCATTTTTAACATTAGAAGTTAAGTTGTTTAGATGGTGAAACTTGTACATAACATAAACATGACTTAAATTAGTGATCAAGAAGCTTACTACTAGCTCTAATGGCTAGGGAAGTGGCACAAGAATGAAGAAGATGAACAAGGAAGAAAATGAGAGGTTAAAAGCTCCACAAGGTGGTCCTTCAAGTTGTAGCACCATACACCTTCCTAAATGGCCTCCATACACCTTCTAGTAAGCTTGGATTGTGAGATTGTGAAGTGAAAATGGTGATGGTAAGTGGGTGTGTGTGAGCCGTGAGTTAGAGAGAAGGGAAGGAAGAAGATGAAGTGAATGAGAATGTGTGATTAGTTTAGGATTTTATAAGATCTTCCAAATATTTTTATGGTATATTTGCTAGAATATTCCCCAACATAAGATCAAATAAAATCAAATGAAATCAAATAAAATCCCTATGTGGGACCCTTGTCCCAATCGTCCTAAGAGAGAGGGGGGGGGTAAAGTGTAACTTTTGAGAAGTTGAAGGTTTAAAGTGCAAACGGTAAGGTTTAGGTATGTTTAAGTGTGTTTAGGTGTTTTTATGATTTTTAAGGTGTTATAGCACCAATACTAGTTTAATATCATAAAAACATTACTTCTAGTCAAATTTTTATGTCCCGGTTTTTGTCCGGTTGTCGGTTCATTACGGTTCGTTAAAGTGCTGAATTGCGCAGTTTCACTAGCTATAAAGCCCTTTTTATGGCAGTCTCAATTCCTGACACTTTGTAAGTTATATTAGACAATAAAATATAAATTCTACATGATATTAATGTGTTTAAAAGCTGATTATAGCTAAATTAGTGCTGATTTATGCTTAATTCTGCATTTAAAGTGCGTTTCGAGTGCTTTTAGTGCATAATTTAGCTTCCGGAAAGTTTATATGTTAACCCTTGTATCCACACTTGGGTTTTAATGTATTTTAGATATTAGACCTATTCCTAGGGTCTAATTCTATTATCTGACTGCTTTCTGTAGAATTGCTAATACAGCGTGTCTTACCGGTGAGTTTACTAGTCTTTCTGACGCAACAGTTAAAGTAATGCATATAGCAATATTTGAAGTATAAAACGTGCATAAATTCACAAGTATAGCATGTAATCAGACAATGTTGACATTTAAGTACATAATTGCAGATATTAAATAATAATTAAATTGTACGGAACTTAACGGTTTTGTGCCAGTTGTCACAAGTGTAAAACTAAAATGGGATATACCGGGCTAGGATTCGAGTTACAGGAACGACGGCCAAACCAACCACTCAAGAATGGAATCGTCGAGCAAAAACACTTGACAACCTCCTAGAAGCAGCTTTTCTTGCCATTAGACCTTTTTCCACCAATTAGGAATATGATGCCGTCACTAAACACATACCTTAAATTGTATCTATTTTTTAAGTGTTTATTTTTTGTTGTCTAATCCGCATATATATCACCATTGCTCTTGATTTTCTTAACTGTATATCTCTTAAATGTCAACATATACACGTGTGATTTAGTTTACGAATATTTTTTAATGCTGAGAACCTCGATCAGAGAGTAAAAAAGATGTATGGTTCACAATGATGTAAAACTTAAATAGGATATATCGGGCTAGGATTTGAGTTACAGGAACAAGGACCAAACCAACCACCCAAGAATGGAATCGTCAAGCAAAAACACTTGATAACTTCCTGGAAGCAGCTTTTCTTGCCACCCGACCTTTCTCCATCAATTAGGAATCTGATGTCGTCACTAAACACATACCTTAAATTGTAGCTATTTTTTGAGTGTTTATTTTTTGGTGTCTAATCCGCATATATATATATATCCCCATTGCTCTTAATTTTCTTGACTGTGTATCTCTTAAATGTCAACATATAGACGTGTGATTTAGTTTACCAAGAGTTTTCAATGCCGAGAACCACGATCAGAAAGTAAAAAAGGCGTAAGGTTCACAATGGTGTAAAACTAAAAAGAGATATACAGGGCTAGAATTCGAGTTACAGGAACAAGGGCTAAACCAACAACCTAAGAATGGAATCGTCGAGCGAAAACACTTGACAACCTCCTGGAAGCAAATTTTCTTGCCACCAGATCTTTCTCCATCAATTAGGAATCTGATGCCGTCACTAAACACATACCTTAAATTGTAGCTATTTTTTTAGTGTTTATTTTTTGGTGTCTAATCGGCATATATATCACCATTCCTCTTGATTTTCTTGACTATATATCTCTTAAGTGTCATCATATACATGTGTGATTTAGTTAACAAGTTTTTCAAAGCCGAGAACCACGATCAGAGAGTAAAAAAGGCGTAAGGTTCACAATGGTGTAAAATTAAAATGGGATATACCGGGCTAGGATTCGAGTTACAGGAACAAGGGCCAAACCAACCACCCAAGAATGGAATTCTCGAGCGAAAACACTTGACAACCTCCTGGAAGCAGCTTTTCTTGCCACCAGACCTTTCTCCATCAATTAGGAATCTGATGCCGTCACTAAACACATACCTTAGATTGTAGCTATTTTTTGAGTGTTTATTTTTTGGTTTCTAACCCGCATATATAACACCATTGCTCTTGATTTTCTTGACTGTATATCTCTTAAATGTCAACATATACATGCGTGGTTAAGTTTACGAAGATTTTCAATGCCACGAACCTCGATCAGAGAGTAAAAAAGGCGTAAGGTTCACAATGGTGTAAAACTAAAATGGGATATACCGGGCTAGGATTCAAGTTACAGGAGCAAGGGCCAAACCAACGACCCAAGAATGGAATCATCGAGCGAAAACACTTGACAACCTCCTGGAAGCAGCTTTTCTAGCCACCGGACCTTTCTCCATCAATTAAGAATCTGAAGCCATCACTAAACACTTACCTTAAATTGTAACTATTTTTTGAGTGTTTATTTTTTGGTGTCTAATCCGCATATATATCACCATTACTCTTAATTTTCTTCACTGTATATCTCTTAAATGTCAACATATACACGTTTGATTTAGTTTACGAAGATTTTTCAATGCTGAGAACCTCGATCAGAGAGTAAAAAAGGCGCAAGGTTCACAATGGTGTAAAACTAAAATGAGATATACCGGGCTAGGATTCGAGTTACAGGAATTTTAGTTTACACAGATTTTTCAATGCCGAGACCTTCGATTAGAGAGTAAAAAAGGCGTAAGGTTCACAATTGTGTAAAATTAAAATGGGATATACTGGCCTAGGATTCGAGTTATAGGAACAAGCTCCAAACCAACGACCCAAAAAAGGAATCATCGAGCGAAAACACTTGACAACCACCTGGAAGCAGCTTTTCTTGCCACCAGACCTTTCTCCATCAATTAGGAATCCGATGCGGTCACTAAACATATTCCTTAAATTGTATCCATTTGTTGAGTGTTTTTTTTGGGTGTCTAATCCGCATATATATCACCATTGCCCTTGATTTTCTTTACTGTATATCTCTTAAATGTCAACATATACACGTGTGATGTAGTTTACGAAGATTTTTCAATGCCAAGAACCTCGATCAGAGAGTAAAAAAGGCTTAAGGTTAACAATGGTGTAAAATTAAAATGGGATATACCGGGCTAGGATTCGAGTTACAGGAACAAGGGCCAAACCAACCACCCAAGAGTGGAATCGTCGGGCGAAAACACTTGACAACCTCCTAGAAGCAGCTTTTCTTGCCACCAGACCTTTCTCCATCAATTAGGAATCTGATGCCGTCACTAAACACATTCCTTAAATTGTAGCCATTTGTTGAGTTTTTTTTTGTGTCTAATCCGCATATATATCACCATTGCCATTGATTTTCTTGACTGTATATCTCTTAAATGTCAACATATACACGTGTGATTCAGTTTACGAAGATTTTTCAATGCCGAGAACCTCGATCAGAGAGAAAAAAAGGCGTAAGGTTCACAATGGTGTAAAATTAAAATGGGATATACCGGGCTAGGATTCGAGTTATAGGAACAAGGGCCAAACCCACCACCCAAGAGTGGAATCGTCGAGCGAAAACACTTGACAACCTCCTAGAAGCAGCTTTTCTTGCCAGCAGAACTTTCTCCATCAATAAGGAATCTGATGCCGTCACTAAACACATTCCTTAAATTTTAGCCATTTGTTGAGTGTTTTTTTTGGGTGTCTAATCCGCATATATATCACAATAGCCCTTGGTTTTCTTGACTGTATATCTCTTAAATGTCAACATATACACGTGTGATTTAGTTTACGAAGATTTTCAGTGCCAAGAACCTCGATCAGAGAGTAAAAAAGGCGTAAGGTTCACAATGGTGTAAAATTAAAATGGGATATACCGGGCTAGGATTCGAGTTACAGGAACAAGGGCAAACCAACCACCCAAAAATGGAATCGTCGAGCGAAAACACTTGACAACCTCCTAGAAGCAGCTTTTCTTGCCACCAGACCTTTCTCCATCAATTAGGAATCTATTCCGTCACTAAACACATTCCTTAAATTGTAGCCATTTGTTGAGTGTTTTTTTTGTTGTCTAATCCGCATATATATCACCATTGCCCTTGATTTTCTTGACCGTATATCTCTTAAATGTCAAATATACACGTGTGATTTAGTTTACGAAGATTTTTCAATGCCGAGAAAATCGATCTGAGAGTAAAAAAGGCGTAAGTTTCGCAATGGTATAAAATTAAAATGGGATATACCTGGCTAGGATTCGAGTTACAGGAACAAGGGCTAAACCAACCACCCAAGAATGGAATCATCGAGCGAAAACACATGACAACCTCCTAGAAGCAGCTTTTCTTGCCACCAGACCTTTCTCCATCAATTAGGAATCTGATTCTGTCACTAAACACATTCCTTAAATTGTAGCCATTTGTTAAGTGTTTTTTTTGGTGTCTAATCCGCATATATATCACCATTGCCCTTGATTTTCTTGACTGTATATCTCTTAAATGTCAACATATACACGTGTGATTTAGTTTATGAAGATTTTTCAATGCCGACAACCTCGATCAGAGAGTAAAAAAGGCTTAAGGTTCACAATGTTGTAAAATTAAAATGGGATATACCGGGCTAGGATTTAAGTTACAGGAACAAGGGACAAACCAACCACTCAAGAATGGAATCGTCGAGCGAAAACACTTGACAACCTCTTAGAAGCAGCTTTTCTTGCCACCAGACCTTTCTCCATCAATTAGGAATCCGATGCGGTCGCTAAACACATTCCTTAAATTGTAGCCATTTGTTGAGTGTTTTTTTTTGGCGTCTAATCCGCATATATATCACAATTGCCTTTGATTTTATTGACTGTATATCTCTTAAATGTCAACATATACACGTGTGATTTAGTTAATGAAGATTTTTCAACGCCGAGAACCTCGATCGGAGAGTAAAATAGGCGTAAGGTTCACAATGGTGTAAAATTTAAATGGGGTATACCGGCCTAGGATTCGAGTTACAGGAACAAGGGCCAAACCAACCACCCAAGAACGGAATCGTCAAGCGAAAAAACTAGACTGCCTCCTAGAAGCAGCTTTTCTTGCCACCATACCTTTCTCCATCAATTAGGAATCTGATACCGTCACTAAACACATTCCTTAAATTGTAGCCATTTGTTGAGTGTTTTTTTTTTTGGTGTCTAATGCGCATATATATCACCATTGTCCTTGATTTTCTTGACTGTTTATCTCTTAAATGTCAATATATACACGCATGATTTAGTTTACGAAGATTTTTCAATGTCGAGAACCTCGATCAGAGAGTAAAAAAGGCGTAAGGTTCACAATGGTGTAAAATTAAAATGTGATAGACCTGGCTAGGATTCGAGTTACAGGAACAAGGGCTAAACCAACCACCTAAGAATGGAATCGTCAAGCGAAAACACTTGACAACCTCCTAGAAGCAGCTTTTCTTGCCACCAGGCCTTTCTCCATCAATTAGGATTCTGATGTCGTCACTAAACACATTCCTTAAATAGTAGCCATTTGTTGAGTGTTTTTATTTGGTGTCTAGTCCGCATATATATCACCATTTCCCTTGATTTTCTAGACTGTATATCTCTTAAATGTCAACATATACACGTGTGATTTAGTTTATGAAGATTTTTCAATGCCGACAACCTCGATCAGAGAGTAAAAAAGGCTTAAGGTTCACAATGGTGTAAAATTAAAATGGGATATACCGGGCTGGGAATCGAGTTACAGGAACAAGGGCCAAACCAACCACCCAAGAGTGGAATCGTCGGGCGAAAACACTTGACAACCTCCTAGAAGCAGCTTTTCTTGCCACCAGACCTTTCTCCATCAATTAGGAATCTGATGCCGTCACTAAACACATTCCTTATATTGTAGCCATTTGTTGAGTGTTTTTTTTGGTGTCTAATCCGCATATATATCACCATTACCCTTGATTTTCTTGACTGTATATCTCTTAAATGTCAACATATACACGTGTGATTCAGTTTACGAAGATTTTTCAATGCCGGGAACCTCGATTAGAGAGAAAAAAAGGCGTAAGGTTCCCAATGGTGTAAAATTAAAATGGGATATACCGGGCTAGGATTCGAGTTATAGGAACAAGGGCCAAATCCACCACCCAAGAGTGGAATCGTCGAGCGAAAACACTTGACAACCTCCTAGAAGCAGCTTTTCTTGCCACCAGAACTTTCTCCATCAATACGGAATCTGATGCCGTCACTAAACACATTCCTTAAATTGTAGCCATTTGTTGAGTGTTTTTTTTGTGTCTAATCCGCATATATATCACAATAGCCCTTGGTTTTCTTGACAGTATATCTCTTAAATGTCAACATATACACGTGTGATTTAGTTTACGAAGATTTTCAGTGCCTAGAACCTCGATCAGAGAGTAAAAAAGGCGTAAGGTTCACAATGGTGTAAAATTAAAATGCGATATACCGGGATAGGATTCGAGTTACAGGAACAAGGGAAAACCAACCACCCAAAAATGGAATCGTCGAGAGAAAACACTTGATAACCTCCAAGAAGCAGCTTTTCTTGCCACCAGACCTTTCTCCATCAATTAGGAATCTGATGCTGTCACTAAACACATTCCTTAAATTGTAGCCATTTGTTGAGTGTTTTTTTTTTGTTTTTATTCCGCATATATATCACCATTGCCTTTGATTTTCTTGACTGTATATATCTTAAAAGTCAACATATAAACGTGTGATTTAGTTTAAGAAGATTTTTCAATGCCGAGAACCTCGATCAGAGAGTAAAAAAGGCATAAGGATCACAATGGTGTAAAATTAAAATGGGATATACCGGGCTAGGATTCGAGTTACAGGAACAAGGGCCAAACCAACCACCCAAGAGTGGAATCGTCGGGCGAAAACACTTGACAACCTCCTAGAAGCAGCTTTTCTTGCCACCAGACCTTTCTCCATCAATTAGGAATCTGATGCCGTCACTAAACACATTCCTTATATTGTAGCCATTTGTTGAGTGTTTTTTTTTGGTGTCTAATCCGCATATATATCACCATTGCCCTTGATTTTCTTGACTGTATATCTCCTAAATGTCAACATATACACGTGTGATTCAGTTTATGAAGATTTTTCAATGCCGGGAACCTCGATTAGAGAGAAAAAAAGGCGTAAGGTTCACAATGGTGTAAAATTAAAATGGGATATACCGGGCTAGGATTCGAGTTATAGGAACAAGGGCCAAATCCACCACCCAAGAGTGGAATCGTCGAGCGAAAACACTTGACAACCTCCTAGAAGCAACTTTTCTTGCCACTAGAACTTTCTCCATCAATAAGGAATCTGATGCCGTCACTAAACACATTCCTTAAATTGTAACCATTTGTTGAGTGTTTTTTTTTTGGTGTCTAATCCGCATATATATCACAATAGCCCTTGGTTTTCTTGACAGTATATCTCTTAAATGTCAACATATACACGTGTGATTTAGTTTACGAAGATTTTTCAATGCCGAGAACCTCGATCAGAGCGTAAAAAAGGCGTAAGGTTCACAATGGTGTAAAATTAAAATGGGATATACCGGGCTAGGATTCGAGTTACAGGAACAAGGGCCAAACCAACCACTCAAGAGTGGAATCGTCGAGCGAAAACACTTGACAACCTCCTAGAAGCATCTTTTCTTGCCACCAGACCTTTCTCCATCAATAAGGAATCTGACGCCGTCACTAAACACATTCATTCAATTGTAGCAATTTGTTGAGTGTTTTTTTGTGTCTAATCCGCATATATATCACCATTGCCCTTGATTTTCTAGACTGTATATCTCTTAAATGTCAACATATACACGTGTGATTTAGTTTATGAAGATTTTTCAATGCCGACAACCTTGATCAGAGAGTAAAAAAGGCTTAAGGTTCACAATGGTGTAAAATTAAAATGGGATATACCGGGCTAGGATTCGAGTTACAGGAACAAGGGCCAAACCAACCACCCAAGAGTGGAATCGTCGGGCGAAAACACTTGACAACCTCCTAGAAGCAGCTTTTCTTGCCACCAGACCTTTCTCCATCAATTAGGAATCTGATGCCGTCACTAAACTCATTCCTTATATTGTAGCCATTTGTTGAGTGTTTTTTTGGTGTCTAATCCGCATATATATCACCATTGCCCTTGATTTTCTTGACTGTATATCTCTTAAATGTCAACATATACACGTGTGATTCAGTTTACGAATATTTTTCAATGCCGAGAACCTCGATCAGAGAGAAAAAAAGGCGTAAGGTTCACAATGGTGTAAAATTAAAATGGGATATACCGGGCTAGGATTCGAGTTATAGGAACAAGGGCCAAACCCACCACCCAAGAGTGGAATCGTCGAGCGAAAACACTTGACAACCTCCTAGAAGCAGCTTTTCTTGCCACCAGAATTTATCCATCAATAAGGAATCTGATGCTGTCACTAAACACATTCCTTAAATTGTAGCCATTTGTTGAGTGTTTTTTTTGGGTGTCTAATCCGCATATATATCACAATAGCCCATGGTTTTCTTGACAGTATATCTCTTAAATGTCAACATATACACGTGTGATTTAGTTTACGAAGATTTTCAGTGCCTAGAACCTCGATCAGAGAGTAAAAAAGGCGTAAGGTTCACAATGGTGTAAAATTAAAATGGGATATACCGGGATAGGATTCGAGTTACAGGAACAAGGGCTAAACCAACCACCCAAGAATGGAATCATCGAGCGAAAACACATGACAACCTCCTAGAAGCAGCTTTTCTTGCCACCAGACCTTTCTCCATCAATTAGGAATCTGATTCTGTCACTAAACACATTCCTTAAATTGTAGCCATTTGTTAAGTGTTTTTTTTGGTGTCTAATCCGCATATATATCACCATTGCCCTTGATTTTCTTGACTGTATATCTCCTAAATGTCAACATATACACGTGTGATTTAGTTTATGAAGATTTTTCAATGCCGACAACCCCGATCGGAGAGTAAAAAAGGCTTAAGGTTCACAATGTTGTAAAATTAAACTGGGATATACCAGGCTAGGATTCGAGTTACAGGAACAAGGGACAAACCAACCACTCAAGAATGGAATCGTCGAGCGAAAACACTTGACAACCTCTTAGAAGCAGCGTTTCTTGCCACCAGACCTTTCTCCATCAATTAGGAATCCAATGCGGTCGCTAAACACATTCCTTAAATTGTATCCATTTGTTGAGTGTTTTTTTTTTTGGCGTCTAATCCGCATATATATCACAATTGCCTTTGATTTTATTGACTGTATATCTCTTAAATGTCAACATATACACGTGTGATTTAGTTTACGAAGATTTTTCAATGTCGAGAACCTCGATCAGAGAGTAAAAAAGGCGTAAGGTTCACAATGGTGTAAAATTAAAATGTGACATACCTGGCTAGGATTCGAGTTACAGGAACAAGGGCTAAAACAACCACCTAAGAATGGAATCGACGAGCGAAAACACTTGACAACCTCCTAGAAGCAGCTTTTCTTGCCACCAGACCTTTCTCCATCAATTAGGAATCTGATGTCGTCACAAAACACATTCCTTAAATTGTAGCCATTTATTGAGTGTTTTTATTTGGTGTCTAGTCCACATATATATCACCATTGCCCTTGATTTTCTTAACTGTATATCTCTTAAATGTCAACATATACACGTGTGATTTAGTTTACGAAGATTTTTCAATGCCGAGAACCTCGATCAGAGAGTAAAAAAGGCGTAAGGTTCACAATGGTGTAAAATTAAAATGGGATATACCGGGCTAGGATTCGAGTTACAGGAACAAGCGCCAAACCAACCACTCAAGAGTGGAATCGCCGAGCGAAAACACTTGACAACCTCCTAGAAGCAACATTTCTTGCCACCAGACCTTTCTCCATCAATTAGGAATCTGATTCTGTAACTAAACACATTCCTTAAATTGTAGCCATTTGTTAAGTGTTTTTTTTGGTGTCTAATCCGCATATATATCACCATTGCCCTTGATTTTCTTGACTGTATATCTCCTAAATGTCAACATATACACGTGTGATTTAGTTTATGAAGATTTTTCAATGCCGACAACCCCGATCAGAGAGTAAAAAAGGCTTAAGGTTCACAATGTTGTAAAATTAAAATGGGATATACCAGGCTAGGATTCGAGTTACAGGAACAAGGGACAAACCAACCACTCAAGAATGGAATCGTCGAGCGAAAACACTTGACAACCTCTTAGAAGCAGCGTTTCTTGCCACCAGACCTTTCTCCATCAATTAGGAATCCAATGCGGTCGCTAAACACATTCCTTAAATTGTAGCCATTTGTTGAGTGTTTTTTTTTGGCGTCTAATCCGCATATATATCACAATTGCCTTTGATTTTATTGACTGTATATCTCTTAAATGTCAACATATACACGTGTGATTTAGTTTATGAAGATTTTTCAATGCCGAGAACCTCGATCAGAGAGTAAAATAGGCGTAAGGTTCACAATGGTGTAAAATTTAAATGGGGTATACCGGGCTAGGATTCGAGTTACAGGAACAAGGGCTAAACCAACCACCCAAGAACGGAATCGTCAAGTGAAAAAACTAGACAACCTCCTAGAAGCAGCTTTTCTTGCCACCAGACCTTTCTCCATCAATTAGGAATTTGATACCGTCACTAAACACATTCCTTAAATTATAGCCATTTGTTGAGTGTTTTTTTTGGGTGTCTAATGCGCATATATATCACCATTGTCCTTGATTTTCTTGACTGTTTATCTCTTAAATGTCAACATATACACGCATGATTTAGTTTACGAAGATTTTTCAATGTCGAGAACCTCGATCAGAGAGTAAAAAAGGCGTAAGGTTCACAATGGTGTAAAATTAAAATGTGACATACCTGGCTAGGATTCGAGTTACAGGAACAAGGGCTAAAACAACCACCTAAGAATGGAATCGACGAGCGAAAACACTTGACAACCTCCTAGAAGCAGCTTTTCTTGCCACCAGACCTTTCTCCATCAATTAGGAATCTGATGTCGTCACAAAAAACATTCCTTAAATTGTAGCCATTTGTTGAGTGTTTTTATTTGGTGTCTAGTCCACATATATATCACCATTGCCCTTGATTTTCATAACTGTATATCTCTTAAATGTCAACATATACACATGTGATTTAGTTTACGAAGATTTTTCAATGCCGAGAACCTCGATCAGAGAGTAAAAAAGGCGTAAGGTTCACAATGGTGTAAAATTAAAATGGGATATACCGGGCTAGGATTCGAGTTACAGGAACAAGCGCCAAACCAACCACTCAAGAGTGGAATCGTCGAGCGAAAACACTTGACAACCTCCTAGAAGCAACATTTCTTGCCACCAGACCTTTCTCCATCAATTAGGAATCTGATGCCGTCACTAAACACATTCCTTAAATTGTAGCCATTTGTTGAGTGTTTTTTTGGTGTCTAATCCGCATATATATCACCATTGTCCTTGATTTTCTTGACTGCATATCTCTTAAATGTCAACATATACACGTGTGATTTAATTTACGAAGATTTTTCAATGCCGAGAACCTCGATCAGAGAGTAAAAAAGGGGTAAGGTTTACATTGGTGTAAAAATAAAATGGGATATACCGGGCTAGGATTCGAGTTACAGGAACAAGGGCCAAACCAACCACCCAAGAATGGAATCGTCGAGCGAAAACACTTGACAACCTCCTAGAAGAAGCTTTTCTTGCCACCAGACCTTCTCCATCAATAAGTAATCTAATGCCGTCACTAAACACATTCCTTCAATTGTAGCCATTTGTTGAGTGTTTTTTTTTTGTGTCTAATCCGCAGATATATCACCATTGCCCTTGATTTTCTATACTGTATATCTCTTAAATGTCAACATATACACGTGTGATTTAGTTTATGAAGATTTTTCAATGCCGACAACCTCGATCAAAGAGTAAAAAAGGCTTAAGGTTCAAAATGGTGTAAAATTAAAATGGGATATACCGGGCTAGGATTCGAGTTACAGCAACAAGGGACAAACCAACCACTCAAGAATGGACTCGTCGAGCGAAAACACTTGACAACCTCTTAGAAGCAGCTTTTCTTGCCACTAGACCTTTCTCCATCAATTAGGAATCCGATGCGGTCACTAAACACATTCCTTAAATCGTAGCCATTTGTTGAATGTTTTTTTTGGCGTCTAATCCGCATATATATCACCATTGCCTTTGATTTTATTGACTGTATATCTCTTAAATGTCAACATATACACGTGTGATTTAGTTTATGAAGATTTTTCAATGCCGAGAACCTCGATTAGAGAGTAAAATAGCCGTAAGGTTCACAATGGTGTAAAATTAAAATGGGGTATAACGTGCTAGGATTCGAGTTACAGGAACAAGGGCCAAACCGACCACCCAAGAATGGAATCGTCGAGCGAAAACACTTGACAACCTCCTAGAAGCAGCTTTTCTTGCCACCAGACCTTTCTCCATCAATTAGGAATCTGATTTCGTCACTAAACACACTCCTTAAATTGTAGCCATTTGTTGAGTGTTTTTATTTGGTGTCTAGTCCACATATATATCACCATTGCCCTTGATTTTCTTGACTGTATATCTCTTAAATGTCAACATATATACGTGTGATTTAGTTTACGAATATTTTTCAAAGCCGAGAACCTCGATCAGAGAGTAAAAAAGGCGTAAGGTTTACATTGGTGTAAAAATAAAATGGGATATACCGGGCTAGGATTCGAGTTACAGGAACAAGGGCCAAACCAACCACCCAAGAATGGAATCGTCGAGCGAAAACACTTGACAACCTCCTAGAAGCAGCTTTTCTTGCCACCAGACCTTCTCCATCAATAAGGAATCTGATGCCGTCACTAAACACATTCCTTCAATTGTAGCCATTTGTTGAGTGTTTTTTTTGTGTCTAATCCGCATATATATCACCATTGCCCTTGATTTTCTTGACTGTATATCTCTTAAATGTCAACATATACACGTGTGATTTAGTTTATGAAGATTTTTCAATGCCGACAACCTCGATCAGAGAGTAAAAAAGGCTTAAGGATCACAATGGTGTAAAATTAAAATGGGATATACCGGGCTCGGATTCGAGTTACAGGAACAAGGGACAAACCAACCACCCAAGAATGGACTCGTCGAGCGAAAACACTTGACAACCTCCTAGAAGCAGCTTTTCTTGCCACCAGACCTTTCTCCATCAATTAGGAATCCGATGCCGTCACTAAACACATTCCTTAAATTGTAGCCATTTGTTGAATGTTTTTTTTTTGCGTCTAATCCGCATATATATCACCATTGCCTTTGATTTTATTGACTGTATATCTCTTAAATGTCAACATATACACGTGTGATTTAGTTTATGAAGATTTTTCTGTAAGGACCGGTTTGACTCCGTTTCGATTGCGAACCGACCGTGCGACGTGCGGAATCCGTTGCACAAACGAGACCGAACACACGAACAGTAATTATAACTGTGATTCTTTTCAAAGATCTGATATCGTACACGAACCGTGAATCACCTAGACACTTTCTCTCTCTAGTTTCTCTCTCTAGAACTAGAGCTCTCAAATGTAGCAAATGAGCAAAAGTGGCAAAAGTCTAAAATGAGAACCCTAATGGTTCCATTTATAGGCAAAGGATATAAGGAGACTCTCCTTATTTACAATTATGCCACCTTGCCTTTTAGTAACTAGATATTACAATATAGTCTAGAATTTAACAGATTCTGCTACGGTCTTGAGATGATGGAGGCGATAGACATACTGTACTAACAGACTCCCCCTTGGATATTGCCGCAGTCAATCTCAAACATTTAGTCAGGCTCGTAGCTTCTGGTCTTTCTCTCTCTCACTGAGTCTTATTGAAGCTTTAACACATTTTCAGCAACGAAGACTCCCTCTTGCTCGAACAGAATCCCCGTGGATCTGTCTTCAGCTTCAGCACCCCCTTTAGGTAGACTATTCAGGCTCCCCCTTTCGTCAAGCTTCCGTGCTTTGGGATCGACACCTGGCTTTCCGGTTACAAGCTCCTCCAGAATAATTCCTGGGTCCTATGCACGCTTCCCCTTTAGTTGAGCTCGTCTTCAGACTCCCCCTTAGACTCGACTATCGGAATCGTAGTCTGGAATCTGCAATCCTCAAACATTTATAAGTAAAACATTTTACAGTGAAAACATTTTCAGTTGTCCAGGTTGTTGGGATCGAACCCTACCAGAGGAACAGATAATGTAAAGCCAAAACCAGGTCACAACAGTGGATTGACAATAAGCAGCGGTTTACACTTTGCTCTCCCCTTGAAAGTGATTTATAACAACTGATGGTCTCTATCTGCTGCTCATATTCAACTACTGCTATCCTTTCAACTGCTGATGAAAACCCTGAAGTATTCAACACTGCTGGTCCTATCTACTGATGTTAAAGCACTGCCCAGTCAAGGACTGATCAACCTTGAGGAAAGCACTGACATAAAGGGAGAGCAGCTGTTTAGTAAATTGTTTGTCTTATGTATAGTCAGTGGTTAGGTTAGCAGTGTTTGTGTAAGGTCAGTAGATACAGGTTGTTAGGCTGTTAGACGTCGCTTTCATGGTGACGTCAGTTGAGATACCTCAGTGGTTTGGTTTGCCTATAAATGTATCAGTACCCTGTACTGTTACATTTGATTGACTGAGTGAGTTCTTCTCCTCATGTCTAATCCTTTCATCTTGTGTGCAACCAACCTTGGGGCATCAGGCTGAGGGGGAGTATAGTTTGTAAGCATGAATGTAATCTTTTGCTTTGATTTGTAATCTTTTGACACTATGTGAAGTAATTGTTTATCAAACTATTTTCTCCTTTGATTGTGTTTACAAAGTTTGTTCTCATTTCTGCTGCACCTAACATGTTTTCATATTCATTGATCATTCATTTCAAACAAACAAACACTATCATGAGAGCCTCCGATCCTAACAATTGGTATCAGAGCCTGGACAGTCAAATTCGATCTAACAATCAATTTGGCATAACAGTTCGGCTCAAAATTCATTGATACTAAGGTTGGTTGTATTTTGTTGAAAAACAGAGTATTGAGTAAATCATGTTCAAAGTGGTTATACAAAAACTCTGTTTATCAACCAAGATGTCATATGACACACAAATTTCATACAACAAGTGATATCATGCACAAGTCACTCATAGTTTTCAGATCTGTAAACATATCTGATAAATTATGGGATAGGTCTATATTCTCAAAATTGATTTCAACTGTTGTCTTAATATTTGTGATGTTTTCATTAAATACTAAAGTATGGTCCTCAGAATAACAAAACTTATGATTCATAAGACATTAGTGTTTTGATTTTCTATAAAGAGGGAATTATGACTTTAATTATTTAGATCTTATGTGTAGAAAAACAGGTTGAGATCCTCAAAAGGAACAAATCAACTTTGTCTAAATACACTAAGAAAAACAGGGGTCAACATAGTCCGTATCATATGTAATGTGAGATTGGGAGAAAAACTTGTGAAAACCTGACCAAGTCTCTCAAAACATTATTGCAAAATGATTTTGGACTAGTATTCACAAAAACTCTGAAGTGTGTTTATCTCAAAACTTTTGAACTCAGAAGAAAAGGGAATAAACTTAAAACACTTAAGAGTCAAAGCTTAGGGTAATAATGATCAATTAAGCAACTGTTTGTGCTCATTGGTTCAAGAAAGTTCAAGTGACATTAGTGTTCCCTGTGATTGAACTTACAAAAGGACTAGACAAATTTTCAAAATCATCACATAGAAATTAGATCTATAACAGGATCTTCAAAATTCATGTGTCCATGTGTCCTCATGTTTGCAATCAACTGACACAGAAAATGGTACCAAACAGTGGTCAAAATGTTGTCAAAATATTCTACCACTGCTGTCAAACCACTGACCATTTTCACAAAACTTGAGAATGATATGATTATGTTTTCTATTGAAAATTCACCAGATCCTTTCTGATACTGTTCTCAGAAAATCCTTTAACCATTTTTTTTCAAAAGGATTTTCTCAAATAACCAGGATATATTATTTTTTTAAATAATATATTTGGAACTCTTGCTTGTTTTTATTGGCAATAGTTCCAGCTCCTGTCAGGATGTAATACCTTATTTTTGGTGGTATATGTGTCCTCATAAATGGGTCAAAAGGAAATGGTACATATGTCATGATCATGTCATACTCAGGTTTGCTCCTAAATTTTCATCAAAAATTGATTGCAAACTGTGCTTGAATTACTAGGGTACTCATGTTTTAATTGAATATTAAACGAAAATGAGTTGCCTTAGCAAAAAGTTTTCATCATCTGGGGTACTAAACCACTGTCTTTCAAAAATTGACATGTGGCAAAAGCTTGAATAAACATCTTCAAAACTGTTGCTGAAACACCTGTCCTTCAAAGATCTGTACCATTTACCTTAACCGCTATTTTGTTCCAACGTCTGATCTCTAAACACTGTCCACTGCTGAAAGTTAACCACTGATCCTTCATTTTCTTGAAAAGCACTGATGCTCAAAATCAGTGTCTTATCCACTGATATGCTATCCACTGATAGTAAAAATCATCCACTGCCCATAATTTTTACCGTTGTAACCACTGATGCTTGATACGTCAGTGGCCCTTAAAACAACTGTTCCCCATACTTCATCCACTTCATCAGTGTTTGACACGTGGTCAGTTTTTAGCCCTTAGATCTTAATAACCGCTGCCACTTCAGCGATCATTTTTTTAAAATAAAACCTGCCCTAAACCCCAAACAGGGTTTTACACTATCGAATTAAATTCCAAAATTCTTTTCTCATAGCAGTTTCCAACCCTTCTTCTCAAAATCTCCAAAATCCTCCTTCGTTCTTCTCCGCAAAAATGACAAAATCAAAATCAAAACCTAAATCACCATCACCTTCCAAAGAGGTCGCTCAAACGGCCGAAGAACCCATCGAAATACCATTCAAACAATCTCACAACTATCTGGGTTTACTCACAAAACCCAAAGACAATCACACCTTCGACACCGTCATTGATACATTATCTGCATCTAAGTACAAAACTTTGTTGACAGTAAATGCTCCCATCTATCTTCAAACCCAGAGAGAGTTTTGGAAAAAGGCGTCACTTGAAAAACAAGACGGAAAAGTCATAACCATTAACTCCTCAATACAGGGTAAAGCAGTTCAAATAACCCCACAGTCGATCTCCGAAGTTTTTAATCTCAATGATCAAGAAGGTAAACTCTCCTTTGATAAAAACGAGTTAAAAACTAATTTTTCTGAAAAGGGGCTATGCAGAACAGGCAAAGGTAGATACCCTACAAAAGGGTTATTTTCCATCAGCACCCAGATTTTTATTTCACACACTTCTGATGTGTGCTTCGAATAAAACAACATCTTTCAATGAAATACCATTGAAGATTCAATGCCTGGGGTATGCCATTTTAAATAACAAAGATTACAACTATTCCCAGGAAATTTTCAATGACTTAGTGAAAAATGTTGACAACAAAGCATTTTTACTTTTTCCAAGATTTTTGAGTTATTACTTTAAACAAAAATTTGTAAAGGAAAATGAAAATTTGCCAAAACAAGGTGTTCATTGTCAAATAAAAAGCATAACAAAAGAAACATTTTCAAGGATGATGGCACCAATAAAAACAAAAGCAGGGGTACCTGAGCAGATTTTAGCGGTTACAACTGCTCCTCAGGTATCAGCTGCTGAGCCCACTGCTCCAGGTGATCATAGCAGCACAACCACTGCTTTGAAACCCACACCTGACATAACCAAAAAGACCAGAAGAAAAACATCCAGAAAACCCACCAAACCCAAAACAAAGGCAACTCTGGAAGATGAGATCCCAGAGGAAATTCCTGTGACAACACAAAAGTCACCACAAACCACTGCTGCTACTTCCTCACAGCAGTTGGAAGAAAGATCTCAACCCATGCCCAAAACTCCTCCTGCATCCTCACAAAAGGATCAGGTTGTAAGCACAGGGACACCACAATATGAAGCTCTGAATCCACTTGGATCCATCTTCCTCAGTCCTGATCCCAAGGACATGTCTCTTTCAACTCCCATCCCCTCACCAATCATATTACCACAAACCATGCTACCTTTGTTGCATGCAGCTGATATAGCTCAGACACAAACCAGTTCCTCTCTAACGCCTATCACTGAGAGCATACTTCCACAAGTGACTGGGTCTGATGCTACTACTTCTGCTATCCCAGCAACAATTGAGGAGGTTACACCCCCTGAGTTACATATAACTCTTGGTGGTAGTTCAAGTGGAGCAGCAACTACAACTGGTGGATCAACAGGTCTCCAGTTGGCCAGTTGTTTCATAAATCAGACTCCCTTGAAGGCAATTTCTTCAATAGCACCAATGTTAACCACTAGTGAGCCTATTTTGACCACTAGTAACATCAAAGGTTTATCAAGTGCTGAAGAAAGAAGTCCCCAGTACCAAGAACAAGGGGCATCAATGGGTGATTTTTGGGACTCTGTCCCTAAGACACACATTGATATAACCACTGCTGGTGGGGATTCAGATGATCCTACTAAAGTAGGTAATGGTTCAAAATATCAGGAATTGACGGGCAGAGTTGACAAACTTGAAGAATCAGTTGCTGAAATAAAGGAGATGGTGCACGAGATTTTAAAAGCTCAGAAAGCACAAGCCACTGCTATTCCTGCTCAAGCACCTACACAACATGCATTTGCTGAAAATGAGCTTTGGAATATTTTTCAACCCATGCTTGAAGCACAACAACTTATGGCTGACAAAAAGCATGCTATTCAAGTACAAATGCTGACCAACATGGTTGAATCAAGGTTCAAGGACACTCAAGCAGATATCAAGGCTATAAAGGCAAGCATTCAAAGTGTCTCTGGCAAAGCTCCTTCTTCCATATCATTCCTTGATAACCCTCCTACAGATAATGCCAAAAAGGGGGAGAATATCAAGCTGTTGAGAAAAATGAATACGAAGGGAATAGAGCATGGCCTCCATATTGAGCCTGAAAAAGAAAAAGAAAAGCAGGTCTCAAAACCTGTTAGCCAAACAGCTGATACAGCAGTAGTTACAAAAACTGCTGTCAGTAGCCAAACAGCTGCTATGTCATCAACACACACCACTCTACCACACACCACTACAACTACTGCTCCACCATCATCATCTACTATCACATCATCTCCACTGCCTCCTGTCATAAAACAGAAGACAACAGTGATTGAAACACAAGTTGTTTCAACCACTGTCAGTCAATCACTGCCACAAACCACTGCTATCCAATCTACCACCACTGATCCACCCAAAACATCATCTGCTTCTTCTTCATTAAAGAGGAGAAGAAATCTCATGTCAGATGATGATTCACCACCATCACCACCAACATCACCACTTCCATCCCCTGCTCAAAAGCAGAAGACAACTGCTGACATATCAGTAGTTGTAATGACAACAGATGTTGAGACACCAGTTGTTTCAACAGCTGTTAGTCAGGCATCCATCACTGCTCTCATCCTTTCTACATCACAACCAAAGCTCTTCAACAGAATAAGAAAGCCAATCTCTGTCGATGAGGGTACACATGATCCTAATGCTGCAAAATATCCACTGGAACTTGAAGCTATCAAAAATGAAATGAGGCAATTCTATATAGTAGAAGATCCTTCAAAAAGGAGATTATCCTCACTCATAGGCTACATGCCACCAGAGGATATGGATGATTACCTCAAACTCAAGGCAAGACAGGCTAAAGCAAGAGCTAAATTTGAAAGTGAACGTGAACGTCTAAGCGAAGAAGGCATTGCTAAAAGACTGGATTTCTTCCTTGAAAAGGTAAAGCAGATGGAAGATTTCGCACAGGAACTAATCAAAGAAAAGGCTGAACAATGCAAAGAGCTTAGAAAACAATATCTTGCCTACATTATGAAAGAAAAATTATATCCTGCTGAAGAAAAACAGTTTGAAGAATGGCCAATAATCGCTCTAAAGCATGAGGCTGAGAGGATTGACAGAATTAAGAAAGATCCTACAAAGAAGAAGAATGCTCCAAACTGGAACAAATTCAAAAAGCTCATTGCTGACTTCACTGCTGAGTATAAAAGAAAGAAAAAGGAGCTAGTGGATGCAAAAATGGATACTGCTGAAGCCATATCAAAATGGTCAAAACAGCAGACCGATGAAGCCTATGAAAGGCTAAAGAAAAGAAAGATAACTGTTTCAAGCACTTCTAAGAAGCAAGAACAAATGATGAAGCTTGAACAGAAGATGGGAAACCTCGACACACTGTTCTGGTCTACCTTTGTAACAAATCAAGAAGAGGGTGAACAACTGACTGAAGAAGAGGTAATAGAAAAGGAAGCAGAGTACTTCAAAGATACCATCACAAAAATGGGTCTAAAAGAAGAAACTTCAACAAAGCTTCAAGGCCTTTTTAAGGCATTAAACAAACCTGCGTCTCCAAACACTGCTAAAGACAAGACAGAAGCTGAACGACAAGAACTTATTGAGCAAGAAACTGCAGAAGATATAGCTGCAGCTGACAAAGTCTTTGAAGAAGCTTTCAAAAGAATGTCTGAAAGTCTGCAGTTGTTATCAAGGCCATTATCCCTCAACTCATCTTCAAATAAGTCTCTCCCAAGAAACCCACTTGGCTTAAAAATACTAAAGTGGATGTCTGATTAAAAGACTCACGTATTGACCTTGGTCAGAGCCAATGGCGATGTGAAGCACATATCAAGGAAAGAAGCACTAGGCCTTAGTGTTCAAGATTTGCAGGATCTCCTTGGGCTTTCACTGTGTAGGGATGAGGATGACCAGAGTGCAAAGGAATTTGAAGCTGAATTCAAAGAACAAGCTAAGGCACTCTTGATGAGTAATAAAGGTCCTGAATAAAGAAAGGTTTTGGCATTATCTGTTCCAGGGGGAGATTGTTGGGATCGAACCCTACCAGAGGAACAGATAATGTAAAGCCAAAACCAGGTCACAACAGTGGATTGACAATAAGCAGCGGTTTACACTTTGCTCTCCCCTTGAAAGTGATTTATAACAACTGATGGTCTCTATCTGCTGCTCATATTCAACTACTGCTGTCCTTTCAACTGCTGATGAAAACCCTGAAGTATTCAACACTGCTGGTCCTATCTACTGATGTTAAAGCACTGCCCAGTCAAGGAATGATCAACCTTGAGGAAAGCACTGACATAAAGGGAGAGCAGCTGTTTAGAAAATTGTTTGTCTTATGTATAGTCAGTGGTTAGGTTAGCAGTGTTTGTGTAAGGTCAGTAGATACAGGTTGTTAGGCTGTTAGACGTTGCTTTCATGGTGACGTCAGTTGAGATACCTCAGTGGTTTGGTTTGCCTATAAATGTATCAGTACCCTGTACTGTTACATTTGATTGACTGAGTGAGTTCTTCTCCTCATGTCTAATCCTTTCATCTTGTGTGCAACCAACCTTGGGGCATCAGGCTGAGGGGGAGTATAGTTTGTAAGCATGACTGTAATCTTTTGCTTTGATTTGTAATCTTTTGACTCTATGTGAAGTAATTGTTTATCAAACTATTTTCTCCTTTGATTGTGTTTACAAAGTTTGTTTTCATTTCCGCTGCACCTAACATGTTTTCATATTCATTGATCATTCATTTCGAACAAACAAACACTATCATGAGAGCCTCCGATCCTAACACAGGTATCGTAACCTGGCTCTACTAAACTTTCTAAATCAAGATCATGGGACTAAGATATAATAATATGAATATATCCAGAATTACTTGATACTCTCCCCCTATCAACATGCTTCAAAGATTTGGCAGTATCAGCGAACCAGATCGGAAACTGGCTCTTTTACAGATTTTAACAATCTAAGCATCCAAATCCCTCACAGTTAATCATCCAAGTCCAACTTAATGACCTTGGAGATATCACAAACTGTTTTTGATTTTTGATTTTAAAACATCAAGTTTCAAATTAATTAACTTGTTTTATTTTCAGAAACACGATCAGCATACTTAGATTTTGAAACTCAGCATCCAGACATCGGTTGTCGAAAATAAGTAGAAATCAAAATCTTTTTGAACTTTTCTGAAACATAAAGCGATAAAGAAATATGTACAAACATATTTACAAACAATATTTTTGTTTGAGTTTGCGTCAGAGGATCATATCAGTTTATGACAAATCACTAGCACCGTTGAGCTTTTTAACACTTTAAGTTCTAAACGATTCACTTAGATTGTCAGTATACTGATCCACTTAAATTTTCACACAAAGTTCAACTGATTCGAGATACGATTTAGGTGTTTTAAGAACTTAAACTCATTCATGTGTCTCACCTCTGTAAGGGGAATAAATTATAGTACGAAACCGTGAGAGCTCAGGTCAGAACTTCCGTTCAGAAAAGAGATGACGGCTCGACTTTTGGCGTGTCCCCTTTAGAGGATCTTTTGTATTACAACATCCATGATTAGTATTTTTCAATGTTTCATCATTTTTTAGCTGAGGGCTGCGCTATGTTTCAAACAATGCGAAAAGTATTCTCCGGGGACTATGCCATTGCTTCCGCAAAATCAGAAGTCCCAGGATAATACCCCAGATATCACTAAGCATAAAGACCTAGTATCTTAGAAAGAGGGACCTTTCAAACGAGATTTCAGGGGTTACCTATATATCCAAGTAGTGTTCCCCACGAAATAAGCAAGTTTGAATTTAAGTTTATATCCCGAAAAAGTTTACTAAATGTATAAAAATCTACCGGCATATCATCAGTGAGACTGTTTAACGCTATATAATCATTACATTTCTTTAGCATACTGTAACTGTCTACTGATATACTATCATTTCCTCTTTTTACACAAAAAAACTCAATTTTTTTGTTTTATCATGTTTTTGACTTTTTCAAATTTTCTAATGTTTTTGGATTTTCTGACAATATTACTCCCCCTAAAATTCAAAACCATTTAAAGAAAATTTGATAAACCAATACTGATAGCTTTGTTTCGCCATCCATTTTCTGCTTCACATGCTCTGATTTGCAGAAAATATAATGTACCCCCATGATTTACAACCCATTGATATTTTACAGTTTGAAAACCGTTTTTCAATCTTGTGAAATGAATCATGTTTGTTCAGCCGTGAGGGTTTCGGCGTATTTAATCAGAACTCCCCCTTACAACAAACTATTTTCCCATAATGATTTCAAAACACTTAAGTTTGTTTTAATCAGAATGGTTTTTCCGGAAAAATTAGTTTGTTTTAATCTGATACCACTTGTTGGTCCCATTGATACAGGATCTGATCGTAAGGAACAAGATGAATCGACTTCGTCTAATGTGCGGAATCCATTATGACGAATCACAGATTTGTTCAACACAGAATTCAACGTTTAACTACTTGTCTGTTCTTTCTATTGAGTGTTCTGAAAGTTACAAAGATCCGGTAGAAGTACAGACTATCCGTGCGAGTCAAAAGTTCTAACAAAGTTGCACCGGACCTCCTATTTATAGACAACCTCGGGAGACTAAGAAGTGTTGTTCGTACGGGTGGGCTATCCGTGCGGATGACTTATCCGTGCGGATGACTTATCCGTGCGGATGACTTATCCGTGCGGATGACTTTATCCGTGCGGATGACTTATCCGTGCGGATGACGTATCCGTGAGGATGACCTATCCGTGCGGATGACTTATCCGAACGGGTTGAACTTGTACCAACCAACACTTTTACATACAAAACCTACTCCTGAGTTGTTATGCTATCTACAAACATACATACAAAATATGACTACATGCTGACGGAAGCTACAGACGTTATGTACTAACAGACTCCCCCTCAGATGTAGCTGTAGTACCTTCCAGCAAGTCTTCAATTCTTCCTGCAGCGACTTCGTTCACGCGCTTTCTCCCTTCTTTTCTGTGCCTTTTCCTCTAACATTCTTTTTCGTTTTTGTCTTCCTTCAGTCATCCACCAATTTCTGTAGACAGGATCTCCATCACGCTTCCGTTCCCACTTAGGAATTTTGTTTTCTTCAGATTCAATTGGCGTTTGATCTGTTGGTGGTACAATCCCCAATTTACGTCTTCCCAACTTAGCAGCATGCTCAGCAATCTTTTTAGAACGTTGTTCATGCTTGTATACTTTCAAGAACTCGTCAATCTCTAGATCTCTCCATTTTGTCTTCCAGTATCTTCCAGAGTTGATGTCTTTTGCGTAACAACCATCCACAACTTTTTGATATTGCATAGCTTGCTCTCTGTCAGGCCTCTCATAAACTATCTTGTTGTAGAACAGACAATCTATATCTTTCTTTGAGCAATTTACAAGCCACATAGGATCTAACACACAGATCCTTCTAGCTTCTCCAGTGGACTTGTTATGTAATGAGATTATTGCTTCAGCTGTAGTTTGATTGTACAACCACCCTTCAAACTCTTCGTGGAAATCTTGCTCCATTGCTCGTAAAGGCATATTCTTTAAGCAACTAGGAGGCTTGACATCCAGAGTAATATCTTTTCCACCACTTTCTAGGATTCTGACAATTTGTTGTGAAAAGTGTGGTTTCCAATCAGGATATCTTTTCTCAGCTTGCAGCTTCACATAATTCCATAACCTTTGATCATGTTGCTTCACATCTAACCCATGGTAAAATTCTTTGATGTTCTTTGTTTTTACCAATTCATCTATATCCCACCATGGCAGAGTTTTGATATCAGCCAAGAACTCAAAGTACTGTACTCCTTGTTCTCTTCTGATTGCATAAACTTTTAAGTCTTCCAAATATCCCCAAGAGAGAATATCACCCCATGAGAGTTCTTTGTCGTGTGTAAAGAATTGAAGTGCCCTGAGTTTCTTTCTCTCTTTTGGCATGACTTTGTACCATTTCTTTCTTTCTTCAACAAGATTTTCTCTCGGTATGGTATCTGGAATACCTTCTGTAGACACTTTCTCCACTATCTTTCTCCTGATTTCTTCTTCATTTCGATCTTTGAACATTTCCGACAACGAAGGAAATGTTTCATCAATTCCAGAATAATGAAAATCAACTTCATCATCAGATGAATCTGAAGCATCTTCAACAATTACTTCGTTGTAATGATCGGCTTCAAAGGCATATCTTGATTCAAATACATCTTCAGAAGTCTCCGGAATTTCATCTTCAATATCGAATTTAAATTTCCTTTCTTGCAATCCCAATTCTTCTAACATCTCTTCCCTTGACCTTCTAACCTCAATCTCTTCCTGATTTTTATCATGTAAGAAAATGACGGTAGGATTTGTGAGGAATACCTGATCCATGTGCTGCTTTCCAGAAGTAGAAGATTCTTACTGATCATCATCTTCTTGTTCGTTGATTTGATCATTCAGAAACTCCTCAATCTTTTGTTCATCAATAGGATTCTTCACAATCAATCCTGAAGCACCTTGATCATCGTCATCATTCTTCTTATCATCATCTTTCTCATCATCGTCATCTTTCTTTTCATCGTCTTCTTCATCTTCATCTGCTTCATCATCTCCAAGAAGTTCTTCATCAGAATCACTAACTTCCTCTCCACGAGCCTTCTTTGCTTCTTTTCTCCTTTTCATAATTTTCATTCTGTAAAGAGCTTCTTTTACGTTGAGAGGCACAGTATATGCATCACCAATAAGTACAAATTGCTTTATCTTGAATTCTAATAGCAACACTTCTTTGGCCTTTTTCTTCTTTTGTTCAACAGCAACTCTACGAATGATTTGATCAGAATCAATGATTTGAGAAGGTTCTCCAACTAACATGAAATCTTGACCATGTACAACTTGTTCTTGAGCACTTTCAGCATCAATCATTTCAGTATCAATTTGACTTGAAGAACCACCAGCTTCTTGAACATCTTCAACTATGCTTTTGTTCTTTTGTATCGCATCTTCAGCTAGTCTTCTTTCTCTTTCAAGTCTTCTTTCGTCAACTTTTCTTACTTCAATTTCATTAAAGGCAGCATGAACATCCTTTTTCAAAAGATTTTCCACAACAGAATATAACATCTTAAGTTGTTCATCTTTCATCACTTTGTCTGCTTTCATGGCTTCCATCTCCAACTTCATAGCTTTTATTTCATTTGAAGTAGCTTCACTCATTTCACTGAGAAGCTGATTGAGTGTCTAATTTACATCTTGGAGATTCTTTGTTTTCTCATTCAATGAAGATATTTCTGCCGTAAGAACTTCAATCACTTTAGTATTATTATCACCATCTTCCTTTATTTTCTTCATGGTGTCTTCATCCTGGATTAACACCGATCTAAGTTGATCATGAGCTTTCATTATTTTATTAACTTGCTTTAACAAAAGATCACGTTCGTTTTCAGCCTTTTCTTTTTCTTTTTCAAGCACTTTGACTTTCTTTGCCAGAACTCTCACTGCTTCATTGTTGAACAAGTCAACATCAAAATTCAGATCTTCTAACGGATCACCTGAAGCAGGTGGAATATTGCTAAAGAAATCATCTGAGTCTCTTGGACGTGAAGATTCTGGAATCTCTATATTTTCTGGTATTTTTGGAAACTTTGAATAAAAGACTCCACCCTCAGTAACTTCAACGTAGTCATCGTGACTAGTCTGCTTTTCACCTTCTGTTTCTTGAGATTGGGATGATTCAACATGTTGTGTATCTTTACCATCTTGTTCCATTTGAACTTGACTTTCGCCTTTTCTTGCTCGAACATTTCTCGGAATGAAACCAGCTACAACTGCTTTTCTTTTCTTGATTTGTTTCTTTGGATTCTCAGGATCATAGGTTGAATCTTCTTCATCTGACCCTTTCCTTTTCTTTGGAGCCTTTTTCTTTAACTGAGCTTTTCCTTTGCCAAGAGTGATTGGATCAAGTTCAGATTCTGACAGAGTGGCTTCAGAATTATCATCACTTGATATTTCTTGAACAGCACCTTCTTGATCTTTGACACCTTTAGCAGCATCCTCATTCTTCTTTAAGAAACTCTCCAGAGATTGTGATAACAATTCAGCTCCTTCTTTGATAACTTTTGATGGTTCCAAAACTTTTTCATCTATCAACCTTTGCTGCGGAACTCCAGAAGGCCCTGCAAAACAAATGTTGACAAATTTATAAAAGATTTCATAATATAAAATTCTAATTTCCTTAAGACTCCCCCTTTCACAATACCCTTTTCTGCTTTCTTCGGAATAGAAACTACAGGGGACGTCTTTGGAGTTCTCTTTCTCTTCCCATCCTTGATACACCACCATCTAGTATCTTTCTTATAGAACAAGCTCATCCTGTCATCTTCATTATCAGAATTACTATCTTCATGTCGCCATGCATCATTTCCTGGAGCTACATAATCTGGATTTGAAATTTTGCAGATCATTCTTTTTGCTCCTGGATTTGGACCTTTGATCAACCTGCTGATTGTGTCTGGTGACATATGCCTCAATCCCAAAATGTCGTTACTTCTCTTTTCTAAACCTTCAAACTGATCATCTATCAACATCTGGACAAACCTAGGATACATAAGGAACCTCTTGCTTCCATCCTTTACATTCTCCGTCATGTAATCAAAAATTACTTGAGAGATATTGTACGATCTGTTCAGGACAAGACAAGCAATGATATTCATGATATAATCTTGAGTTTCATCATATCCACCCTTTCTGTGTGACAATGCATGAATAACACAATGAGCCATGAATTTGTAAGCGTGACTGAAACTTGTTTTCAGCATCTTTCCATTTACACTTCCAGCAAAACCCATTCTACACCATATCCCTTTTACAAGACGTTCAGAAACAATGGTTGGGTCACTATCAGTGTCTCCTAAATTCAACACTCTCCTTACATCACCAACTGTCACTTTCATCTCCAAATCTATATCTTTTCCATTCTTATCCTTCTTTGATACATCAGAATAAATAGTTTTATCATTCTCTTCGTATCTTGCCGCATTCCAAAATCGTTTAACGTGAGATTCATATGCTACAGACTTATCAGTTAAAGCCTTAGAGATTCTGCTTTCTCTCAAGAATTTCGCAATATCTTGAACTATTGTGTTTTCTGTAAACTCTTTATCCAACACACAATAAATATTATGAGATTTATCCCAATCCTGCAGAAATTTTATTCATTTAAGAAATATTTTTGGGATCTCAAAATATTCTAACAAAGAAAAACTTCCTATGCTTTGTGAAAGGTTATCCGTACGGATTGACAATTTAAGGGTTATCCGCACGGTTTGACACATAAAGGGTTATCCGCACGGATTGTCATTTAACGAGTTATCCGCACGGATTGTCATCCGAACGGATTGCCATCCGTCCGGACAAAGTGTCCTTCCGGATTGGTCAACTAAAGTCAACCCGGATGGTAGTGATGAAGATTGGCATTGATGCTGATAGAAAAATAACAAGACTTTGCCCTGAAATGTTATCCGTGCGGACAACCTGTCTATGCCGCGGATTGCTATCCGTGCGGACAACATGTGCCCCTGGATTGTCATCCGTGCGTACAACCTGACATTGCTGCGGATTGCCATCCGTGCGGACAACATGTCTTTGCCCCGGATTGTCATCCGTGCGTAAAAGTTATCCGTGCGGATTGCTATCCGTCCGGATACAAATCACAGATGAAGAATAGTCTATGCACATCAAAAATTTTTCTAAGGTAAATCCTAAAATTGAACACAGATCTACACAGAGGATGTTAACGCGATCAAAACCCTATGTTCAATGATGTCTAAAACGTCCTGTTCTCAGTTTAATTTCACATAAACCTAACCGACACTTCGTACCGTCTAAACATCAGATCTACAAGATTTAAACATGTTATAACAAAAATTAAACCAGTAAAACTCTAGATCTAAACATTCCGAACAAAACCCTATGATTTATTCATGACAAAACAGACTAACACAAGCTAGATCTAAGATAAGAGCTCCGAAAGAAAAAATACGAGATGAACAGTTATCAAACAACGAATTATAGCAGATTTGAGTTAGAAAAACATACCTTTGCCATTGCTAATGTTGTGCAAACCAACGAAAACAAAGATCCGTGCAAAGAATTCCGAAATCAGAAAGTTGAAGTGCGAGTGAGAGAGAAAGAGTATTGTCCGTGCGGATAACATTGACTAACTCTTTGACCCTCTATTTATACTATCAACATTCCCGGATTGTCACCCGTGCGGATTGCCATCCGTGCGTATAGCTATCCGTTCGGATGAACATCCGAATTAGGCACACTTTAACCTTTTTAATGAAAACTTTGACTTTTCTCAAATTTTAGTCAAATTTTTAGAAATCCACTTAAGTATCTTGGTTCAACTTAATGACCCAAGGTACTTAATTTGTCGACCAAGTCCAACTTAATGACCTTGGTTGACCTGAAACAAAACATACTGACTTTTGGAATTTTCGTTCAATCATTTTTCTGAAAAATTACAAGTATCAACTTAATGAACTTGTTTTTGACTTTTCAATTTCAGATTAGACATGATTAGCTCCAAACTCATTTACCATCCCAGAAACTTCCTGCATCTTCTTCCAACATTCGAATCCGAAGATCAACTCTCCACTTTGGTTTGTCGAAAAATAAAGCAGAAAAAAAAAATCTTTATGGGATTTATAAGGAAGCAACTAGACTAGAAATGAAATTTAGAAAATAAAAACAATAAAAGTAAACTATTTACAAACATATTTTTGAAGAGCGTGTTAGGGAATCATATCAGCTTCCGACAAGTTACAAGCACCATTAAGCTTGATTTCATGCCAAACATTAAATAATTCACTTAGATTGTCGATATGCTGATCCTCTTAAATTCTTACACACATTTCACTCTGTTCAAGATACTGATTTAGTATTTTAGAGACTTAAACTTATACGCGTGTCCCACCTCTTGAATATACTCCCGTATCCAGATCTCGATATTCAGTCTTACAGGTAATTATAGCACAAATGATATCTGTAGGGGTTAATAATTTATGAAGAATCATGAGAGCTCAGGTCAGAACTACCGTTCAGCAGAGAGATCATGACTCAACCTTTAGGCGTGTCCCCTTTAGAGAATCTTTTTTACAACAGCATTGCTAAGCAATTTTATTGTCTTATCATATATGTTGAGGGTGATGCTATGTTTCAAGCATTTACAGAAAGTATTATTCGAGGACTAGGTCAAAACTACCGTTCAGCAGAAGTCCTGGAATAATACCCCAGATATCATTGAGAATAAAGACCTAGTATATCAGAAAAAGAGATCTTTCAAACGAGATTTCAGGGGTTACCTATATATCCTAGTAGTGTTCCCCACGAAATAAGTAAGTAAGATTTTAGGTTTATATCTCGAACAAACTTACTAAATGTGTAAAAACCTATCGGCACATCATCAGTGAGACTGTTTAACGCATTTGAACTTTCCATTTCTTTAGCGTACTATAACCGTCTAGCTGATGTACTATCATTTTCCCTTTTTCCACAAACTCTTTTTGAAATTTTATCATGTTTTTGGGTTTTTGAAATTTTCAAATGTTTTTGGATTTTTGAATTTTTTATTGTTTTTGTATTTTCTGAAAATAAAACTACTATCTCCCCCTAAAAACCAAAACAAGTAAAAATTCGACAAACCATTGCAGATTGTTTTTCAACATCATCTACAGTGGTACCTTCATCAACGCCAACGATTTCCTCCGCATCCGATAGTCGCTTCATACCATTAAGTTTCAAAAGACATTTAAAACGTGTTTTGTCAAATGCTTTGGTATGTAAGTCAGCTTTTTGTTCATCGGTGTGGATTTTCTCTATTCGTATCAACTTCTTCTCGAAACAGTCTCGGATGAAGTGATGAGGAATTTCAATGTGTTTCGTTTTAGCGTGATGAACATGATTTTTTGTTATGTTAATTGCTGCCTCATTATCAACAAAGATAGGGGAGTTAAGAAATTGCAAACCGTAGTCTCGCATCTGTTGATAGATCCACAAGATCTGAGAGCAGCAGCTGCTAGCAGATACATATTCAGCTTCACAAGTGGATAAAACGGCAGAGGTCTGCTTCTTGCATTGCCAGGTGACCAATCGTGGTCCGAAAAACTGACACCCCGCTGTTGTTGATTTAGCATTCACTTTGCAGCATCCAAAATCAGAATCAGAATATCCTTCGAGCGTGAAGTCGCCAACTTTTGGATACCACAACCCCAGAGATGGAGTTCCTTTCAGGTAGCGTAGAATCCTTTTCACAATTACCATGTGCGAAGCTCTAGGATTTGACTGAAATCGAGCTGCGAGGCAGGTTGGGTACATAATATCCGGTCTTGATGCCGTCAAATACATTAACGAGTGTAGGATCGAATTCGGACCCGAATGAGTCATTCAGAAGAGTTTATCTCAGTTTGAGCGGCGGAAACAAACAAACTGAGTTCAATTCAGCGAGATTCACACTTAAAACTGTTGTTTCTATTGATTTGTATGACGTTTACAACCTGACAACACTTCGGCAGCACTTCGTTGCTCTGACCGGAAAATCTATGAAAGTTCAAATGATTTAGCTTGAATGGTATATATAGTGGAGGAGGTTTAGCTTGAAATGACATGCCACTTTCAAGGGAAACCTTGATTTAGCTTGAAATGACACATGACACTTTCAAGGGAAATCAATAAGAATTGATTTAGCTTGAAACTGTCAAGTGACATTTTCAAGGGAAATCACCACTTTCAAGCTAAATTACATTAAACATACTCTAAAACTTCCTATACTTTCGTATAACAAGATCTAATCTAACAATTCAATACTAGACTCGATACAAGACGAAGTCGACAGACGCATGCACCAACAGACTCCCCCTCGAATGTTGACGAGTCTTCAGTGTCGAGTCTTCGCATCTTCAGTCTTTATCAGTCCTTTCGAACTCTTTAAAGTATCTGACGTTGTAAAGCATCCTCAAATCTTCTCTCTTTTCTTTTCATCACCAACATACTCCTTCCTTTAGGTGTCTTCAGACTCCCCCTTTCGATATGCTGGGATCACAGCCTGGAAGTCGCGAAAAATCCTCAGGTATCAAAACCTGGCACTCTTTCTTCAGGTTCAAGATCAACACCTGGCTACGCCTGCACATCCTTAACCCAGAAATAAATTTTCCGATGATAACTTGTAGAGCATATTTTAAAATGATTCAACATTTATAGTCTCTGATGAACCACTTGCAGAAATATCATTTTCATTTCAAAGAACTTCAAACAAATACTTTCCCAAACCAGTTCCTCATGTCTAGCACTCGGAGTTTTGAAAATTAGCTCTTCAACACCAGTTGTCGAAAATCTTTTTGAATTTTTCAAAATTTAAGCTAAAACACACTAAAAATCTTTTTGGGTTTTTTAGAATGAAATGAAATGCAGTAAAGAAATATTTACAGACAATATTTTTGTGAGCTTGTGTAAGAGGATCATATCAGTTTATGTGACCAATCACTAGCACCGTTAAGCTTTAAACATTTTAACTTCTAAACGATTCACATGGATTGACGATATTGTTGTCCACTTAAGCTCAATCTAAAAACTTTCGACATGCTTACCAATACGTTTAAGGTATATTAATTTTGCACTAAGTTCTTATGGACCCCACGATCTCAGCATATCCCCTCATCATGCAATACACTATCTCAAGCAATGCCTTTAAACTTTTATCAACTGTGAATTGTGCGAAAACAAAGCAGAATGTTTAAACATTAACAATCAGGTCGATACTTCCGTATACGCAGAGAAAGTCCAATGTTTAAACAAAATAAGAAAAATAAAACAACTTGAAGTTGTTTAGGCTTTAACCACCAGGTCGATACTTCCGTATACACAGAGGTGATCCAAAGCTTAAACGAAACACCAAAGAAAATAAAGCAGAACGTTTAGGCAACAACATCCAGGTCGATACTCACGTATACGCAGAGGATATCCGATGCTTAAACAAAATAAAGAAATCAAACAAGTTTAAATCTTTGTAAAATGAAATGCACAATCACAGCGACTTTTCAGCAAAGTTGTGAAAGTTCACAAACTTAACCAGTTTTATGTCTTTCGACAATCAGCGATTACTGAGTGGGCACACAATCACGAAGGACAAAACCAAGTACTACACTTTCAACCGTGTTTCCCACTAGAACTAGGCTTTTTCATTTAAGTTTGTATCGTTATCGCAAATCTACTAGTCTAGCTGAGCCTATCGTCACATCTTTAGAAAGACCGTTTATCACATTTTACATTTCATTTCTTTAGCATGCTGTAATAGTCCAACTGATTTACTATCATTTCCTCTTTTTCACAACAAAACTCATTTTGAATTTTTCAATGTTTTTGTCTTTTTCAAATTTTCTAATGTTTTTGGATTTTCTGAAAATTTTTACTCCCCCTAAAATGCAAACACATGTTAGGAAATTTGAAAACAAACTATACAGAAAGTGACAACTGATATCAAATCACCTCAATTCGCCATCCACTAGGCATAAACAATCAGAACTCCCCCTTACACAAAACTATTTTCTCATAATGATTTCAAAACACTTAAGTTTGTTTTAACCAAAATGATTTTTCCGGAAAATAAGTTTTGTTGATTTTACCACTTGTAGGGCGGGTTCATCATCTTGTTCATTCAATCACATATATGAGGATTACATCAAATTCAAACTAATGACCTTGACGAATCACTTGTAAGATCCAACCTCTTACCACTTGTAAAAATATCCAAATCATATAACCACATGTAGGAATAAAACATCTACACAAACCATTTTACCAATCAAGATGCCGATTCCTGCTTCACACTTACCAACCTGGAAGCTCCGGCAATTCACAATCTGTAAAATTTAACAAACTTTAAGATTCTATTACACAATCAATTTTTAAGAAAGATGCCGATTCCTGATCCACGATTACAAACTTGGGATCTCCGGCAAGTCAGTTTTTTCAGGCAAAGAAAATGTCAACCCAAGCCTGACCAGCCTTGGGTGTTTTTAATTCAGAAGTAGTTGGAGTGTAAGTTGCTTTCTTTTTAGCATAAAACTCCTTTACCCCTTTTACTTTCCCTTCAACCATTTTCCCAAAAATTTTCTTTACTTTCCCATTAAAAGCTTTCTCAACATCAAATTCATTCTTATCAGAATAAAATTGATTAGAGATCTCAACTTTTCCAACCTTTGATTTAAAATTCTCAGCTCTCAATGATGGAAAATGAACATCATCCATTAGAGGCACTGAGTTTTCACTTTTTACCTCAACCTGTGGCTCTTCTGATTTTGTGGAATCAGATTCATTGCCAGATTTTATCTCTGATTTCTTAACAAACCAAGTTTGGTTGTCAAGATTTCCCCTTTTCTTGTAAAATCTTTTCGAACAGTCACCAACTTCATATGTAGAGTTTTTAAACACTTTAAATCGTTCAGTTGGTGGTTCTGTTTTATCAACAACTATATCTTTGAGCTTTTCTGAAACTCCCTGCTTTGTGTTGGTTGCCTTAGGACAGTTCCATGCAATGTGACCAACTTCATTACATCTGTAACAGGTTCTTGTTTCTTTCCTTTGATAAGCTCCATTCTTCATTTTTTCAGCAAGAAACTCCTGGTTTGACTGTTTCCAGAATGAGCTCTTTGCTTCTTCTTCATGGCTAGTTCCTGCAACATATGTCATTTTTGATTTAAAATCTCGAACATATTTTTCATTTTTATAATTTTCAGGAGGAATAAAACCAAGTCCTTTCTTTTTGTAGCTACGATTGTGGTTTAATTTCTTTTGAAAACCAGAACCAGAATTGTAACCCTTTTTCTTGTTCAAATGTTGTTGTACTCTTGAAGTGCAAGGTTTAGGTTTTACATTAAGATTTTCATCTTTTATTTCAGAAATATTAATTTCTGTTAGTTTGAAAACCTTTTTGATCATTTCAGATTTAACACCTATTATTGGAAACTCTTTATCAAAATATAATTTGTCAGAATCATTCAAAGTATACACAACTTCAAATGTTTCATCATTCAAATTAAATTTTGTCAATAAAAACTCTTTACTGTAAACCCGTTTTCCCGACGACTTTGAACTCTTTTCGGACGAACTCGAACTCCTGACTGACTGACATGAACTTTCGGACTCGGACTTTGACTCTGACTCCTCATCCTTTTCCAACACCTGATCGACCACTCATTTTATCCGTTCGGACTCATGATCCGTGTCGGACGCTGTGAACGTGACATCAATATCGTCCGGTAAAACATCGGTTATCTCGGATTCTAACTTAATATTAACCGCCTGTTTTAGTTCTTCCTTATTAGGTTTCCTAGATGAGTACCCTTCCCAAATCGGAGGCGGGCACTTATTATAACAGACACCCTGTTTCTTACCAGTATTCTTTTTCTTCTTTGGCTTTGTTTCTTCACCTTTAAACGCTTCAAATCCTTCAACTGTTGGATAAATTCTATCAATTATGTAGTCACAACCTTTGTAACTTTGCAGCAATCTTCTGATTCTTTCATTCTCAGTTGCTTCACTATCTAACTCTTTCTTCCACTTTGCACATTCTTCTATGTACAAGTTGATCTCTTTCTGCTTTGTCATCATGGTAGCATTCAACATCTTCAAAGCTTTCTCTCTTTCAGAGTTAGTCTTCTCCAGACTATTCACAGTTCTTTTCAATACATCATATGACTGTTTCAAATTTTTTACATCAAACAACAACTTTTCTTTCAACTTTTCTAACTCACTAAACCTCTCATCTTTTTCTATACATTGTTTACAAGACTCTAAACAAGTAAGACAAGGTTTTGTGACTTCGACAATCTTCTCAACTTCATCTCTCTTTTCAACTTCCACAATTTTCTCAATCACTTTGACTTCTTTGAATTCTTTTGCAGCTTTCTTCTCTTTCATTTTCTTGAGTTTTTTTGCAAAATAAAATTCAAAAGTGTCAGAAGATAAATGAGTTTTTCCCAAATTTATCTGTTCCATCTCTTCATCACTATCACTTGTTTCTGATGAACTGTTTTCAGATGAAACAGATTTTTCATCTTCACTTTTCTCTTCATCAGATAACACTTCCATCCATTCCTTCAGCATTTCCGGCTTTCGAATAATATGAGCAATAAACGCTCCAACATTTGAATCAGCTGGAATGTACTTGTCCCAGCTAAATCCTTCAGCCATTTTCTCATCATTTTGATCAACAATACCGTGGTAAGTTTTCCTGTTTGTATCTTCGATCATTCTTCCATGAGCTGTTTGTGGCTCTTTTTGTTGATGTGGTTGATGAGTGATTTGCTGATATATAGACTTCCGATAGTAATCATCTTTCCCAGACGACTCCTTTGCTCCTCTCGGCTCCTGATTCTTGCACTCTCTTTTAAAGTGACCTTTCTCCCTGCAACGAAAACAGACAACTTTAGATTTATCAAATCCAAGATTAGAAAGATTTGCATCCAAGAAATCATTTCTTCCTGTAACCAATCTAAATTTTTCTGCTCTCCTCAAAACACTCGCCAATGCCATTTAATATCCATCAGTTCCAGCTCCTCTGCATCGATTTGGTCATAATCTTCTTTTGTGAGCATCGGATTACCAATTCTTCCGGCAATCAACCCTTCATAAGACTCTAATGCTGTGACCAATAATCCCATATGATGCTTTACAACTTCTTCAGAATAATTTTGACCATTTTGAAGATGTAGAGCTACATTACACTGAATCAAATGACCATTTCCAGGAGGTGAATTTTGAACACTTGGAGGATTCACCGTTGAGAACCCACTAGTATTGACTGATCCTTGATTGCTTGGCGTAGATTGACTTCCAGCACTAAATTCAGTTTGTATCTTTGGACTTGCTTCAGCAGTTTGAACATTTCCTTTATAATACAATTTAATATCTTGTTGATGTGTTGAACTATTCATTCTAGCAATTTTCTGCTGCTCCAGATCCTGTGCCTCCAACTTTTCTATAAACTGTGCAATCGATAACCTTTTAAACTGTCCAGAATTCTTTAATATCATCAGATATGTACCCCATTCCTTTTGCGGTAACGCGTCAGCAAGCTTTTCAACCCATTCTGCTGGAGTTTTTGTAATCTTCAATTGTGACATGGTGCGTACTAGATAACAATATCTTTCAATAAGACTCTTTGTTGTTTCACCAGGCATGCATGTAAATAATTCAAACTCTTTTTTCAACAAAGCTGCTTTACTTTGTAACATTTCAGTGCTTCCCTCAAACTTCTTTTGAAGAGCTTCCCAGATAGAATAAGAATTTTCATCATGTTGAAGCAACACAAATATATCTTCTTTTACTGCTTGTTGTAACAAATTGATCATCATTTTCTCTCCTTTATAACTTTCCCTCTCTTGTTCAGTAAATTCAGAAATGATTTTATCAGCTCCCATTGTATTCTTTGGCCTCTCATACTCAGTTTCAATGCTCTCCCAAGCTTTTAGATGATTCGCCTGAACCCAATTTTCTAATCGTTTCTTCCATCCGTGATAAACTTCAATTCCCATAAGCTTCAGGGGTTTTTGCATTGTTCCGGTTTCGTTTTCTGAATTCATGTTTTGAGCAATTGAAGCTGGAGTAGTCGAGGGTGTAGCAAATGCGTTGTAGAACTCGAAATCCATTTCTTTTTAGCAACTTGAATCTCTTGTAGAAACCGACAAGTACCTGACAAATGACAACATACCAACAAAACACAATCATTTTAAAGATTTATCAATTAATCGAAACAAATTGGTACTCGGACTGGTGACTATTTTGAGCGGATTGAAGGTTGACACACTGTGCGAAACGTTGACCAACTGTGCAGACTGAATGACCTACATCGAATTCAAGTGACTTGACTCTTTGAAACTTTTGAATTCCAAACCGTACGAACTGGACTATATCACGCAAATTGATGACTTTCAACCGAATTTGACCTTTTCACGCGACCTGACCCACTATGTGCGAACTGGTGAACTTTTTGATATGACCTGATTAATGATTCCACACTAACTTTGGATCAAATGAAATATATTGAAACAACTACATCCACTAATCCAACATATTCAATATGTAATTAGAAAATTGGATTGAAACTTTTGAAGTCACATGCACACTTAACGAACTGTCATCTTTAATACAAATTTCACATGCAATTCACAATATTCGAGACAATACTATTTGACCACAACATTCATTCAGTCATATCTCATGTAATTTGAATAAACATGGCAGCCAACAACACGAGTGATGATCACGTGAATTACCAATTGAAGCGAAATGTTTGATTTTTAATTTCAAGCCAAATCCTAATTTTTTCAAGTGAAATGTCAAATTAAACCATTTCAAGCGGAATCTACGAGTTGTATATCAGATTCAAGCGAAATCAGCAATTATTTTGGATTTTCAAGCGAAATTGTCAGATAATCTCAAGCTAAATCATGTCAATCATGCACATTCAAGCGAAATTAACACTCAAATTCAAGCGAAATCTTCAATTATCACACAATATTCAAGCGAAATCTAGTGACATCATCTTTTACGATCTGTTTTAGACTCGATTGAACAAGTAAATGACCGAATTTCGTTCTGAAACTTTCAAGAATTTGTTAAAACATGTTTTCGCACATATTGTGAAAAGATTAGCCGATTTTAACCGTAAAAACCCGTTTGATTTTGAAAAGAAGGTGTAGAAGTGAGATTTTTAGATGAAAAACATCCTGAATCAGTAAGAACTCTTCCTCCTGAGCTCTGATACCACTTGTAGGATCGAATTCGGACCCGAATGAGTCGTTCAGAAGAGTTTATCTCAGTTTGAGCGGCGGAAACAAACAAACTGAGTTCACTTCAGCGAGATTCACACTTAAAACTGTTGTTTCTATTGATTTGTATGACGTTTACAACCTGACAACACTTCGGCGGCACTTCGTTGCTCTGACCGGAAAATCTATGAAAGTTCAAATGATTTAGCTTGAATGGTATATATAGTGGAGGAGCTTTAGCTTGAAATGACATGCCACTTTCAAGGGAAACCTTGATTTAGCTTGAAATGACACATGACACTTTCCAGGGAAATCAATAAGAATTGATTTAGCTTGAAACTGTCAAGTGACATTTTCAAGGGAAATCACCACTTTCAAGCTAAATTACATTAAACATACTCTAAAACTTCCTATACTTTCGTATAACAAGATCTAATCTAACAATTTAATACTAGACTCGATACAAGACGAAGTCGACAGACGCATGCACACTTCCTATACTTTCGTATAACAAGATCTAATCTAACAATTTAATACTAGACTCGATACAAGACGAAGTCGACAGACGCATGCACCAACAACGAGCCGATCATGGAGCGATATAATGTTTCATCTACCTTCTCTCCGGTGAGATCAGGGTTTATCCCATGGTTCGTCGCTAATGGGGTGGACATTGGTGACATTCCTGACATCCCGAATTTCTCCAGAACATCATGAACGTATTTTGTTTGATGTATGAAAGTTCCCTCGGGAAGTTGATCAACTTGAAGTCCCAAGAAGAACTTCATCTCACCCATTAAAGACATTTCAAACTTCTACTTCATAACTTGTTCAAAATCTTTGCAGAGTTGTTCATTTGTAGACCCGAAAATTATGTCGTCCACGTAAATTTGGACAATCAGAAGATGCCCGTCGACTTCTTTTGTGAATAGAGTGGCGTCTATCTTTCCTCGAATGAAGTGGTTGGCTAACAGATGTTGAGACAAGGTCTCATACCAGGCTCTCGGGGCCTGATGTAAGCCGTACAACGCCTTATCAAGAAGATAAACTTTGTCTTTGTGAATTGGGTCGGTGAAGCCTGGTGGCTGCCCGACATAAACCTCCTCTTTCACCTTGCCGTAGAGAAACGCCGACTTCACATCTAGCTGAAAAACTTTAAATCCTTTCCACGATGCCAATGCAAGGAAGATTCTGATTGCTTCAAGTCTTGCGACAGGGGCATATACTTCAGTGAAATCTATTCCCTCCTGCTAACTGAAGCCTTGGACAACGAGTCGAGCTTTGTTTCGAATGATAACTCCTCGATCATCCCTCTTGCATTTAAACACCCATTTGGTATTAATTTTCCGGTGACCATCGGGCAAATCTACTAGCTTCCATACACCTAACTTCTCGAATTGGCTTAACTCCTCCTGCATTGCATTTACCCACGAATCTTCAGTAAGCGCCTCTTTGTATGTCCTTGGTTCTATCTGCGAAATAAAGCAACTTAAAGAAAATTCAGTTTGTAAAGGAGCAACTTTTGTATAAAAACATGTAAGCCCTTGATCAAGCTGTCTTCGAGTGAGGACGCCCGATTGCAGTTCTCTGATTATCAGTTCCTCTGGATGATAAGAAAGCGTTCTTGGCATCACCTCGCCTGAAACATCTACTTTGCTCTCCAAATTTGTGACGTTTTGATTAGCAACTTGTTCACTGAATGGAATAGTTTGATTTGAAAACTGGATTAGCTCCCCCTCAGAATTTGAATCATCACGATCGAATATTGGTCTGTTTTCAGATTCTTGATTATCATTCTCTACCGTCTGATCTTCTTGAGCAACTTCATTTTCAATATCGTCATGTTCTCCAGCATTGCTTGGACCCGCCTCATCATCATTTGAAGCTTGTCGTTTTCGATAAGTTTCTGCTGGAAATCTTTCATCTGAATCTTCATATTCTCTCAGAATATCCAACTCATCAAAGAACTCTGGTTCTTCCTCCATGTTGAAGGACTCCCACAAAGTATCATAATTGAAACGCCATGAGTCGCCAGGATTCTGTGGAGGCATTGTATGACCTTGACACTCAACATTTTGAGCTTCAATAATCCGCTTCAGACCTATGAACATTCCTTCGATACTCTTCGGACCAAACTTTCCAAAAGGTTCTAGAACAGTACAGGGTGACCCGAACGGTTCAAGATACTTCAAATTCGGTTTTCGGTTATTGATCAACTCAAAGCATGTTTTGTTGAATTTCTTGACAGTGAGAACTCTGTTGAGCGTATAGCATGCGGCAGAAACTGCTTCAGCCCAAAAATTTATCGGTAACTTTGAATCAGCAAGCATTGTTCTGGCCGTTTCGATTAGCGTCCTGTTTTTACGTTCTGCAACTCCATTCTGCTGTGGAGTGTACGGAGCACTAAACTCATGCAAAATACCTCTTTCATCGCAATATTCTTCCATCTTCTTGTTCTTGAACTCAGTACCATTATCACTTCTAATTCTTCTGATACGCCTTTGGTACAGATTTTCAATCTTTCTAAACAACCCCCTCAAACTATCAAACGTTTCCTCTTTTGACTTCAAGAATGATACCCATGAAAATCTGGAATAATCATCAGTAACCACAAGACAATAAAGTTCTCCTGTAATACTTTTGACATTCACAGGACCAAATAAATCCATTTGAAGTCTCTCTAAAGGTCTTGAGACTGAATTGTCTTGCTTTATGGGGTGTGACTTTTTCTTTTGCTTGCCTTTCATGCAACTAATGCACTCCTTTTCCAGATGAAAACCTTTAATGTGAACTCCCAGAACCAAATCATTATGCACCAGATGATTCATTTTACGAAGATGAATGTGGCCCATCTTACGATGCCACAACTTTGATTCTTTCTCCGTTGCTCTAGAAACAAAACAGTGTGCTTGACCAGTTGTTGTAGTTGCTACACTCATGTCTAAAACGTATAGATCATCCACTCTAGGAGCTCTCATGATAATCCATTCTTCAGGAATAACAAAGCCTGGTTTCTAAATCAAACACTTTGTGTCTGTGAAGTGAGTAGTTTACATCCGGTCACAAATCTGCGAGATACTTAGCAGATTATTTTCCAGCTCAGCAATGTAGTTAACTCTTTCAAATGTGACGATCCCGTTGGATAACGTTCCTTCACCTTGGTTACCAGTGAACCCTACATAACCTCCATTGATATTTCTAACATCATACAGCAGCGCTGTCTTTCCTGTCATGTGCCGAGAAGCTCCACTATCCATAATCCAACGTGAAACGGATCTTGGAAGCTCCTGCACATATCAAAAACATTCAATGAGATTTTGATGCTACCCAAGCCTCTTTTGACTCGGGTAACTTGATATTAATGTGAGTTTTTGTAGTGTAAAGTGGCGGAAAGTTTTTATCATTCATTTTTAGGCTTTCAGCAGTCCCAACTTCAACTTCTTTGAATAAGAAAAATTCATCTTTTTGAGGTTGACTAGTTGGTTGGTTTTTCTTCACCACATACTTCTTTTCAGAAGTCGATTTTTGTTTATCATAAAAATCCAAAGGTACATACATCTTCTTCGTTGAAGATGATGATTTTTCAGTTTCAGACACCTTTGGTGAATTTGCTTTCTTTTCAACAACTTTTGGCTTCAATGTTTGTTGAGGTGATGCAACCCGTTGATAAAATTTATCAATTTGAGATGTCGAATTCTTAACAGGTTCATTTTTGATCTTGGTGTTTTTATTTTTCAAAACATTTTTCTCAACAATCAATGGAGCCTTTCCTTTCACAACATCTTTCTTGATAGAATTCTTCACAGCTTGAGTCTTAGGCTTCAAGTTGGTACACTTTCGTGCAATATGTCCAACTTGATTACATTTGAAGCATGTTCGGGTGTCAACTACCCTACTTGAGCCTTCAGACTGAGGCTGTGAGGCCTTCTTTTCAAAGAACTCTTTGTTTGTTTTTAAAAAAATTTCAGATTCCTCATCCGTGAGTGAACTTGAACTGTTCACAAACACCTTTTTCACAACAAACTTCTTGTTCTGAACATTCTTTTTCTGATAATTCTTACCACCCTGATATCCTCCCGACCATTTATTGCGATTGTTGTTTGAAAAACGTGGTGGAATAACAGGTTTTTATAGTAAGCTTTATCTTTATAAAAATTCATTTCTCTCTTTGTCTGTTTCAAACCTTCTACTTCAGACAAATCAATTTCAACCAATTTGAAAACGTTTTTCAATTTGTTCACATTAACACTCTCCAGAGGAAACTCAAAGTCTGAATACAACTTATCAGAACCAGACATCTTGTACATCACAAGACCCGGCTCATCATCTAAGTTGTTTTTAGATTTTGGTTTCGGAATGTAATTGTTCAGAAAACATTCTTCATCTTCAGTCGAATCACTATCCAAGACACTTTCAGCCATGCCTTTAATGATCTCAGTTTGAACACTATCATCGGTGATGATGAGGAAAATGTCACATCAATTGACTCTGGCAGTTTTATCTCATTTGTTTCAACTTCATCATTAACCAACCCTGATTGCTTCTTTGAAAAATTGTTTAGAACAGGTGGCGGAACTTGATGAAACCCCACCCTAGTTCCATCACAGTATACATCTTCGCTAGCTTTGTTTTTCCCAATGGGTTTTGGAACAATGTGTTGCAAAACAAAGCTTGCAGAGTTGTAACTGTTCAGTTTCAAATTAATACGCTCATTCTCAATTTTAGCTTCTTCAAACTGAAGCTTCAATTTCGAAATTTCATCAAGTTGTTGATTGATTAACTCTTCTTTTACTCTAAGAACCCCTGATAGTTGAAGATTTGCTTTCGTTGTTTTACCATTTCTGTCATCAGAATCTTTAACCGTTCGCTTTAGCTTCTCAAAGTTTTCAGAAATTTTACGATTTTCAAGAATCAACTTTTCGTTTTCTTTTCTTATTCTTTCAATGTCATTTTTATCATTTTCAATTTTCTCAGTTAATTCTTTTGATCTATCATTCGAAGCTTTCCGCATTTTGTCACGGTTTAAGATTTGATTTTCAACACTCTTGACTCTACTAGTCAATTCTTCAACCTTCTTACCATTGAGGTAAGTGATTGTACTACAAACTTTGCACTCTTTCATGCAATTTTTGCAGTCATTTTCAGATTTAACTTTCTTACCTGACTCAAGTGTATCATTTGAACTGACCTTGTTTTTGGACTCAGTTCCAGAACCAGAAACTACCTCAAGTTCTTTTGCTGCAAGAACTTTTTCAGCCATCTTCCTCAAGTTTTCAGCCGTTAACTATTGTGATGTATCAATGATCCCATCATCAACATTCTTTGACTTTGGCTTCTGTTCTGCTTCTTTGACTTTTTCTTCTTTCTCTACTAGTTTCTCAACACCACCTCCCCACCATTCTCTTTGTCTAGCTTCTTCTTCCTCGGCAAATTGTTGGGTGAGAGCATCAACGCTGATGGAATCTGGATTAACTGCAATGTTTCCTTGTGGGTCAAGATAACATTCTCTGTTGGCATCCCATCTCTTAGCTCTTTTAGCTTCTTTGTATGTGTTATAGATTCTGCTTATCCTGGTTTGGGCTTTCATTCTTTGGTTGACGAACTTTTCTTCTTCATTTCTATTGTCTTTAAAAGGAACAATCTTCGTCACGAATGCATAACCCACAGCATCTTCCTCTGGTAACAGTTCCCTCCAATCATAACCTTCATCATCATGAATCACAGCAAGAGCTCTAGATTTCTCTTTGTTGTCTTCAACCTGCTTCAATCTAGGCGGCTCAGATTTATTCTGGTGATAAGTTGCTTTCTTGTAGTAATCATCTCTGAAAGGGTTCTCCGACTCATCAGCATATGCGTTTCTGCATTCTCGTTTGAAGTGACCTTTCTGCTTACATTTGAAGCACGTCACCTTGGACTTATCAAACCCCAGCTTGCTAGATGGACCACCAATTGTCTTCCTGCCGGTAATTTCCATGAAACGTTGTGCTCGACGAACAACACTGGCCATAGCCCAACGAATATCGATCAATTCCATTTCCTCAGGATCAATCTGATCATAATCTTCTTTCGTCAGATTGGTATTACCTATCTTCCCAGCTACTAACCCTTCATACGACTCCAACACAGATGCTAGAAAGATCATCTGCTGTTTGGCCGACTCTTCATCAAAATTCTGAGCATTCTTCAAATCCACCGCAATGTTGCATTGATACAAGTTCTTTGGAACAGATTGTTGTTGACTTGAAGAATTTGAAGAAGATCCCTGGCTTGGAGCATTGGATGAAAAACCTCCATGAAAACCATTGTTTAAACTTGGACTTTCTTTACTTGAAGTGTTTGAATTTTCAGCGGAGAAAGCGGTTCTTGGAGAAACATTCTTGGGAATCATACTCTTTGGATAGTACAGCTCCATGTTTTGTTGGTATGATGAATGATTTATCTTGTGTGTTTTCTTTATCTCCAATTCATGACTCTCTAGTCTTTCAATCAGCAAGTCAACAGTCAGATCTTCAGCTTTGATTGTATTCTTCAACATCAATGCATAGTACTGCCAATCCATCTCCTCTGGTAGTGAATCGAACAGTTTGTCAACTAGCTCCTCTTGAGAATAGAGAATTCCGTGTCTTGCCAATTCCAACTTTAGGTGTCCAAATCTCTCAATCATTTTACAAACAGATTCATTTTTTAAACATCCAAACAAATCAAACTCTTTTCTCAACAGTTTCTTTTTGTTTTTGACTATTTCAGTACTTCCTACACATTTTATTTTTAACTTTTCCCATAAATCTTTTGCGTTTGTGTATTCAATTAGTGAAATAATGTCGTCTCTCACAGACTGATGAATCAAGGCCACGCACTTTTGTTCAGCAACAAAGTTTTCTATTTCTTCAGTCTCTTCCAGATTCTCACAATCTTGTCTACCACTTTTGAAACCGTTCTTTAAGCTTTTCCAGCTTGGATATGCGAATGCTTTCAGCCACTCATCAAATCTTTTTGCCCACCGATTATACTCTTCGATTGCCATGAGCTTTGGTGGTTTGTTATAAGTACCATATGCACTTTCAACACTTAGGGCATCGGACAAAGTTTTCTTCGGGTTAGGATTATCATTTGAATGGTTGGAAGTATCGTCTCCGGAGTTACCCGCGAAAGCATACATCTAACTGAAGGGATTCATGAATTCTTCCATTTTCAAGTACCTGAAACAATTTTCAAACACTTAGACAAATTTTACAAATTCTAAAAATTTCAAACACTTGATCCGGATAATGATCTGTTCGAGTAGGAATCCGGACGAGTGACGAAGTTTATCCGCACGGATGGTGATCCGCTCGGATTATCGTTCGTATGAGTAACTTTGACTTTTTGACTTTTTCAGGTTATCCGCACGGGTTGTAATCCGTGCGAGTATCAATGATGATGTCAGCAAATCGTCAGCAAACAACTTGTAGTAACTAACTAATCCAATCCGTTAGGACAACTGTCCGGACGAGTGGATGACGTCATCAAATACGAACAGCTAAACATTGTTTTTGATGAATTTGATCTAGTTTTAGGTTGAATCTGATTATGAAACTAAGTAGGATTATACTTTGAATGATTGCGAATCAAATGATATCAATTTTATCAAATTTTAACCGTAGATTCTTGCTCAATTTTAAGTTTTTCTGATTTTATGGTGACGAATGAAGAACAGATGCAAAAACTAAGTAGAAGTTGAAGAAATCTGTCAAATTTTCGGTGAAATTTGAATCAAATCGGCAACAGCTGTCAAATCTCCGGTGAAATTTGACTTTGATCGGCGAATAAAACTTGAATTCCGGTGAATTCGGTGTTGTTGATCTCGATTCAGCTCCCTGGATGCTCTGATACCACTTGTTGGGACCGGTTTGACTCCGTTTCGATTGCGAACCGACCGTGCGACGTGCGGAATCCGTTGCACGAACGAGACCGAACACACGAACAGTAATTATAACTGTGATTTTATTCAAAGATCTGATATCGTACACGAACCGTGAATCACCTAGACACTTTCTCTCTCTAGTTTCTCTCTCTAGAACAAGAGCTCTCAAATGTAGCAAATGAGCAAAAGTGGCAAAAGTCTAAAATGAGAACCCTAATGGTTCTATTCATAGGCCAAGGATATAAGGAGACTCTCCTTATTTACAATTATGCCACCTTGCCTTTTAGTAACTAGATATTACAATATAGTCTAGAATTTAACAGATTCTGCTACGGTCTTGAGATGACGGAGGCGATAGACATACTGTACTAACATTTTCAATGCCGAGAACCTCGATCAGAGAGTAAAATAGGCGTAAGGTTCACAATGGTGTAAAATTAAAATGGGATATAACGGGCTAGGATTCGAGTTACAGGAACAAGGGCCAAACCAACCACCCAAGAACGGAATCGTCAAGCGAAAAAACTAGACAACCTCCTAGAAGCAGCTTTTCTTGCCACCAGACATTTCTCCATCAATTAGGAATCTGATACCATCACTAAACACATTCCTTAAATTGTAGCCATTTGTTAAGTGTTTTTTTGGGTGTCTAATCCGCATATATATCACCATTGTCCTTGATTTTCTTGACTGTTTATCTCTTAAATGTCAACATATACACGCATGATTTAGTTTACGAAGATTTTTCAATGTCGAGAACCTCGATCAGAGAGTAAAAAAGGAGTAAGGTTCACAATGGTGTAAAATTAAAATTTGATATACATGGCTAGGATTCGAGTTACAGGAACAAGGGCTAAACCAACCACCTAAGAATGGAATCGTCGAGCGAAAACACTTGACAACCTCCTAGAAGCAGCTTTTCTTGCCACCAGACCTTTCTCCATCAATTAGGAATCTGATGTCGTCACTAAACACATTCCTTAAATTGTAGCCATTTGTTGAGTGTTTTGATTTGGTGTCTAGTCCACATATATATCACCATTGCCCTTGATTTTCTTGACTGTATATCTCTTAAATGTCAACATATACACGTGTGATTTAGTTTACGAAGATTTTTCAATGCCGAGAACCTCGATCAGAGAGTAAAAAAGGCGTAAGGTTCACAATGGTGTAAAATTAAAATGGGATATACCGGGCTAGGATTCGAGTTACAGGAACTAGGGCCAAACCAACCACTCAAGAGTGGAATCGTCGAGCGAAAACACTTGACAACCTCCTAGAAGCAGCTTTTCTTACCACCAGACCTTTCTCCATCAATTAGGAATCTGATGCCGTCACTAAACACATTCCTTAAATTATAGCCATTTGTTGAGTGTTTTTTTGGTGTCTAATCCGCATATATATCACCATTGCCCTTGATTTTCTTGATTGTATATCTCTTAAATGTCAACATATACACATGTGATTTAATTTACGAAGATTTTTCAATGCCGAGAACCTCGATCAGAGAGTAAAAAAGGCGTAAGGTTTACATTGGTGTAAAAATAAAATGGGATATACCGGGCTAGGATTCGAGTTACAGGAACAAGGGCCAAACCAACCACCGAAGAATGGAATCGTCGAGCGAAAACACTTGACAACCTCCTAGAAGCAGCTTTTCTTGCCACCAGACCTTCTCCATCAGTAAGGAATCTGATGCCGTCACTAAACACATTCCTTCAATTGTAGCCATTTGTTGAGTGTTTTTTTTTTGTGTCTAATCCGCATATATATCACCATTGCCCTTGATTTTCTTGACTGTATATCTCTTAAATGTCAACATATACACGTGTGATTTAGTTTATGACGATTTTTCAATGCCAACAACCTCGATCAGAGAGTAAAAAATGCTTAAGGTTCACAATGGTGTAAAATTAAAATGGGATATACCGGGCTAGGATTCGAGTTACAGGAACAAGGGACAAACCAACCACTCTAGAATGGACTCGTCGAGCGAAAACACTTGACAACCTCTTAGAAGCAGCTTTTCTTGCGACCAGACATTTCTCCATCAATTAGGAATCCGATGCGGTCACTAAACACATTCCTTAAATTGTAGCCATTTGTTGAATGTTTTTTTTGTGGCGTCTAATCCGCATATATATCACCATTGCCTTTGATTTTATTGACTGTATATCTCTTAAATGTCAACATATACACCTGTGATTTAGTTTATGAAGATTTTTCAATGCCGAGAACCTCGATCAGAGAGTAAAATAGGCGTAAGGTTCACAATGGTGTAAAATTAAAATGGGGTATAACGGGCTAGGATTCGAGTTACAGGAACAAGGGCCAAACCAACCACCCAAGAACGGAATCGTCAAGCGAAAAAACTAGACAACCTCCTAGAAGCAGCTTTTCTTGCCACCAGACATTTCTCCATCAATTAGGAATTTGATACCGTCACTAAACACATTCCTTAAATTGTAGCCATTTGTTGAGTATTTTTTTTGGGTGTCTAATCCGCATATATATCACCATTGTCCTTGATTTTCTTGACTGTTTATCTCTTAAATGTCAACATATACACGTGTGATTTAGTTTACCAAGATTTTTCAATGTCGAGAAGCTCGATTAGGGAGTACAAAAGGCGTAAGGTTCACAACGGTGTAAAATTAAAATGGGATATACCTGGCTAGGATTCGAGTTACAGGAACAAGGGCTAAACCAATCACCTAAGAATGGAATCGTCGAGCAAAAACACTTGACAACCACCTAGAAGCAGCTTTTCTTGCCACCAGACCTTTCTCCATCAATTAGGAATCTGGTGCCCTCACTAAACACATTCCTTAAATTGTAGCCATTTTTTGAGTGTGTTTATTTGGTGTCTAGTCCGCATATATATCACCATTGCCCTTGATTTTCTTGACTGTATATTTCTTAAATGTCAACATATACATGTGTGATTTAGTTTACGAAGATTTTTCAATGCCGAGAACCTCGATCAGAGAGTAAAAAAGGCGTAAGGTTCAAAATGGTGTAAAATTAAAATGGGATATACCGGGCTAGGATTTGAGTTACAGGAACAAGGGCCAAACCAACCACCCAAGAGTGGAATCGTCGAGCGAAAACACTTTACAAACTCCTAGAAGCAACTTTTCTTGCCACCAGACCTTTCTCCATCAATTAGGAATCCGATGCGGTCACTAAACACATTCCTTAAATTGTATCCATTTGTTGAGTGTTTTTTTTGGCGTCTAATCCGCATATATATCACCATTGCCTTTGATTTTATTGACTGTATATCTCTTAAATGTCAACATATACACGTGTGATTTAGTTTATGAAGATTTTTCAATGCCGAGAACCTCGATCAGAAAGTAAAATAGGCGTAAGGTTCACAATGGTGTAAAATTAAAATGGGGTATAACGGGCTAGGATTCGAGTTACAGGAACAAGGGCCAAACCAACCACCCAAGAACGGAATCGTCAAGCGAAAAAACTAGACAACCTCCTAGAAGCAGCTTTTCTTGCCACCAGACATTTCTCCATCAATTAGGAATTTGATACCATCACTAAACACATTCCTTAAATTGTAGCCATTCGTTGAGTGTTTTTTTTGGGTGTCTAATCCGCATATATATCACCATTCTCCTTGATTTTCTTGACTGTTTATCACTTAAATGTCAACATATACACGTGTGATTTAGTTTACGAAGATTTTTCAATGTCGAGAACCTCGATCAGAGAGTAAAAAAGGCGTAAGGTTCACAATGGTGTAAAATTAAAATGGGATATACCTGGCTAGGATTCGAGTTACAAGAACAAGGGCTAAACCAACCACCTAAGAATGGAATCGTCGAGCAAAAACACTTGACAACCACCTAGAAGCAGCTTTTCTTGCCACCAGACCTTTTTCCATCAATAAGGAATCTGATGCCGTCACTAAACACATTCCTTCAATTGTAGCCATTTGTTGAGTGTTTTTTTTTGTGTTTAATCCGCATATATATCACCATTGCCCTTGATTTTCTTGACTGTATATCTCTTAAATGTCAACATATACACGTGTGATTTAGTTTATGAAGATTTTTCAATGACGACAATCTCGATCAGAGAGTAAAAAAGGCTTAAGGTTCACAATGGTGTAAAATTAAAATGGGATATACCGGGCTAGGATTTGAGTTACAGGAACAAGGGACAAACCAACCACTCAAGAATGGACTCGTCAAGCGAAAAAACTAGACGACCACCTAGAAGCAGCTTTTCTTGCCACCAGACATTTCTCCATCAATTAGGAATTTGATACCATCACTAAACACATTCCTTAAATTGTAGCCATTTGTTGAGTGTTTTTTTTTGGCGTCTAATCCGCATATATATCACCATTGCCTTTGATTTTATTGACTGTATATCTCTTAAATGTCAACATATACACGTGTGATTTAGTTTATGAAGATTTTTCAATACCGAGAACCTCGATCAGAGAGTAAAATAGGTGTAAGGTTCACAATGGTGTAAAATTAAAATGGGATATACCGGGCTAGGATTCGAGTTACAGGAACAAGGGCCAAACCAACCACCCAAGAACGGAATCGTCAAGCGAAAAAACTAGACAACCTCCTAGAAGCAGCTTTTCTTGCCACCAGACATTTCTCCATCAATTAGGAATTTGATACCATCACAAAACACATTCCTTAAATTGTAGCCATTCGTTGAGTGTTTTTTTTGGGTGTCTAATCCGCATATATATCACCATTGCCTTTGATTTTATTGACTGTATATCTCTTAAATGTCAACATATACACGTGTGATTTAGTTTACGAAGATTTTTTAATGTCGAGAACCTCGATCAGAGAGTAAAAAAGGCGTAAGGTTCACAATGGTGTAAAATTAAAATGGGATATACCTGGATAGGATTCGAGTTACAGGAACAAGGGCTAAACCAACCACCTAAGAATGGAATCGTCGAGCAAAAACACTTGACAACCACCTAGAAGCAGCTTTTCTTGCCACCAGACCTTTTTCCATCAATAAGGAATCTGATGCCGTCACTAAACACATTCCTTCAATTGTAGCCATTTGTTGAGTGTTTTTTTTTGTGTCTAATCCGCATATATATCACCATTGCCCTTGATTTTCTTTACTGTATATCTCTTAAATGTCAACATATACACGTGTGATTTAGTTTATGAAGATTTTTCAATGCCGAGAACCTCGATCAGAGAGTAAAATAGGCGTAAGGTTCACAATGGTGTAAAATTAAAATGGGGTATAACGGGCTAGGATTCGAGTTACAGGAACAAGGGCCAAACCAACCACCCAAGAACGGAATCGTCAAGCGAAAAAACTAGACAACCTCCTAGAAGCAGCTTTTCTTGCCACCAGACATTTCTCCATCAATTAGGAATTTGATACCATCAGTAAACACATTCCTTAAATTGTAGCCATTCGTTGAGTGTTTTTTTTGGGTGTCTAATCCGAATATATATCACCATTCTCCTTGATTTTCTTGACTGCTTATCTCTTAAATGTCAACATATACACGTGTAATTTAGTTTACGAATATTTTTCAATGTCGAGAACCTCGATCAAAGAGTAAAAAAGGCGTAAAGTTCACAATGGTGTAAAATTAAAATGGGATATACCTGGCTAGGATTCGAGTTACAGGAACAAGGGCTAAACCAACCACCTAAGAATGGAATCGTCGAGCAAAAACACTTGACAACCACCTAGAAGCAGTTTTTCTTGCCACCAGACCTTTTTCCATCAATAAGGAATCTGATGTCGTCACTAAACACATTCCTTCAATTGTAGCCATTTCTTGAGTGTTTTTTTTGTGTGTCTAATCCGCATATATATCACCATTGCCCTTGATTTTCTTGACTGTATATCACTTAAATGTCAACATATACACGTGTGATTTAGTTTATGAAGATTTTTCATTGCCGACAACCTCGATCAGAGAGTAAAAAAGGCTTAAGGTTCACAATGGTGTAAAATTAAAATGGGATATACCGGGCTAGGATTCGAGTTACAAGAACAAGGGACAAACCAACCACTCAAGAATGGACTCGTCGAGCGAAAACACTTGACAACCTCTTAGAAGCAGCTTTTCTTGCCACCAGACCTTTCTCCATCAATTAGGAATCCGATGCGGTCACTAAAAACATTCCTTAAATTGTAGCCATTTGTTGAGTGTTTTGATTTGGCGTCTAATCCGCATATATATCACCATTGCCTTTGATTTTCTTGACTGTATATCTCTTAAATGTCAATATATACACGTGTGATTTAGTTTACGAAGATTTTTCAATGCCGAGAACCTTGATCAGAGAGTAAAAAAGGCGTAAGGTTCACAATGGTGTCAAATTAAAATGGGATATACCGGGCTAGGATTCGAGTTACTGGAACAAGGGCCAAACCAACCACTCAAGAGTGGAATCGTCGAGCGAAAACACTTGACAACTACCTAGAAGCAGCTTTTCTTACCACCAGACCTTTCTCCATCAATTAGGAATCTGATGCCCTCACTAAACACATTCCTTAAATTGTAGCCATTTGTTGAGTGTGTTTATTTGGTGTCTAGTCCGCATATATATCACCATTGCCCTTGATTTTCTTGACTGTATGTATCTCTTAAATGTAAACATATACACGTGTGATTTAGTTTACGAAGATTTTTCAATGCCGAGAACCTCGATCAGAGAGTAAAAAAGGCGTAAGGTTCAAAATGGTGTAACATTAAAATGGGATATACCGGGCTAGGATTTGAGTTACAGGAACAAGGGCCAAACCAACCACCCAAGAGTGGAATCGTCGAGCGAAAACACTTGACAACCTCCTAGAAGCAACTTTTCTTGCCACCAGACCTTTCTCCATCAATTAGGAATCCGATGCGGTTACTAAACACATTCCTTAAATTGTAGCCATTTGTTGAGTGTTTTTTTTTGGCGTCTAATCCGCATATATATCACCATTGCCTTTGATTTTATTGACTGTATATCTCTTAAATGTCAACATATACACATGTGATTTAGTTTATGAAGATTTTTCAATGCCGAGAACCTCGATCAGAGAGTAAAATAGGCGTAAGGTTCACAATGGTGTAAAATTAAAATGGGGTATAACGGGCTAGGATTCGAGTTACAGGAACAAGGGCCAAACCAACCACCCAAGAATGGAATCGTCAAGCGAAAAAACTAGACAACCTCCTAGAAGCAGCTTTTCTTGCCACCAGACATTTCTCCATCAATTAGGAATTTGATACCATCACTAAACACATTCCTTAAATTGTAGCCATTCGTTGAGTGTTTTTTTTGGGTGTCTAATCCGCATATATATCACCCTTCTCCTTGATTTTCTTGACTGTTTATCTCTTAAATGTCAACATATACACGTGTGATTTAGTTTACGAAGATTTTTCAATGTCGAGAACCACGATCAGAGAGTAAAAAAAGGCGTAAGGTTCACAATGGTGTAAAATTAAAATGGGATATACCTGGCTAGGATTCGAGTTACAGGAACAAGGGCTAAACCAACCACCTAAGAATGGAATCGTCGAGCAAAAACACTTGACAACCACCTAGAAGCAGCTTTTCTTGCCACCAGACCTTTTTCCATCAATAAGGAATCTGATGCCGTCACTAAACACATTCCTTCAATTGTAGCCATTTATTGAGTGTTTTTTTTGTGTCTAATCCGCATATATATCACCATTGCCCTTGATTTTCTAGACTGTATATCTCTTAAATGTCAACATATACACGTGTGATTTAGTTTATGAAGATTTTTCAATGCCGACAACCTCGATCAGAGAGTAAAAAAGGCTTAAGGTTCACAATGGTGTAAAATTAAAATGGGATATACTGGGCTATGATTCGAGTTACAGGAACAAGGGACAAACCAACCACTCAAGAATGGATTCGTCAAGCGAAAAAACTAGACAACCTCCTAGAAGCAGCTTTTCTTGCCACCAGACATTTCTCTATTAATTAGGAATTTGATACCATCACTAAACACATTCCTTAAATTGTAGCCATTTGTTGAGTGTTTTTTTGGGTGTCTAATCCGCATATATATCACCATTCTCCTTGATTTTCTTGACTGTTTATCTCTTAAATGTCAACATATACACGTGTGATTTAGTTTACGAAGATTTTTTAATGTCGAGAACCTCGATCAGAGAGTAAAAAAGGCGTAAGGTTCACAATGGTGTAAAATTAAAATGGGATATACCTGGATAGGATTCGAGTTACAGGAACAAGGGCTAAACCAACCACCTAAGAATGGAATCGTCGAGCAAAAACACTTGACAACCACCTAGAAGCAGCTTTTCTTGCCACCATTCCTTTTTCCTTCAATAAGGAATCGGATGCCGTCACTAAACACATTCCTTCAATTGTAGCCATTTGTTGAGTGTTTTTTTTTTGTGTCTAATCCGCATATATATCACCATTGCCCTTATTTTCTTGACTGTATATCTCTTAAATGGCAACATATACACGTGTGATTTAGTTTATGAAGATTTTTCAATGCCGAGAACCTCGATCAGAGAGTAAAAAAGGCGTAAGGTTCAAAATGGTGTAAAATTAAAATGGGATATACCGGGCTAGGATTTGATTTAAAGGAATAAGGGCCAAACCAACCACCCAAGAACGGAATCGTCAAGCGAAAAAACTAGACAACCTCCTAGAAGCAGCTTTTCTTGCCACCAGACATTTCTCCGTCAATTAGGAATTTGATACCATCACTAAACACATTCCTTAAATTGTAGCCATTCGTTGAGTGTTTTTTTTGGGTGTCTAATCCGCATATATATCACCATTCTCCTTGATTTTCTTAACTGTTTATCTCTTAAATGTCAACATATACACGTGTGATTTAGTTTACGAAAATTTTTCAATGTCGAGAACCTCGATCAGAGAGTAAAAAAGGCGTAAGGTTCACAATGGTGTAAAATTAAAATGGGATATACCTGGCTAGGATTCGAGTTACAGGAACAGGGGCTAAACCAACCACCTAAGAATCGAATCGTCGAGCAAAAACACTTGACAACCACCTAGAAGCAGCTTTTCTTGCCACCAGACCTTTTTCCATCAATAAGGAATCCGGTGTCGTCACTAAACACATTCCTTAAATTGTAGCCATTTGTTGAGTGTTTTTATTTGGTGTCTAGTCCGCATATATATCACCATTTCCCTTGATTTTCTTGACTGTATATCTCTTAAATGTCAACATATACACGTGTGATTTAGTTTACGAAGATTTTTCAATGCCGAGAACCTCGATCAGAGAGTAAAAAAGGTGTAAGGTTCACATTGGTGTAAAATTAAAATGGGATATACCGGGCTAGGATTCTAGTTACAGGAACAAGGGCCAAACCAACCACCCAAGAGTGGAATCGTCGAGCGAAAACACTTGACAACCTCCTAGAAGCAGCTTTTCTTGCCACCAGACCTTTCTCCATCAATTAGGAATCTGATGCCATCACTAAACACATTCCTTAAATTGTAGCCATTTGTTGAGTGTTTTTTTTTGGTGTCTAATTCGCATATATATCACCATTGCCCTTGATTTTCTTGACTGTTTATCTCTTAAATGTCAACATATACACGTGTGATTTAGTTTACGAAGATTTTTCAATGTCGAGAACCTCGATCAGAGAGTACAAAAGGCGTAAGGTTCACAATAGTGTAAAATTAAAATGGGATATACCTGGCTAGGATTTGAGTTACAGGAACAAGGGCCAAACCAACCACCCAAGAGTGGAATCGTCGAGCGAAAACACTTGACAACCTCCTAGAAGCAGGTTTTCTTGCCACCAGACCTTTCTCCATCAATTAGGAATCCGATCCGGTCACTAAACACATTCCTTAAATTGTAGCCATTTGTTGAGTGTTTTTTTTTGGCGTCTAATCCGCATATATATCACCCTTGCCTTTGATTTTATTGACTGTATATCTCTTAAATGTCAACATATAGACGTGTGATTTAGTTTATGAAGATTTTTCAATGCCGAGAACCTCGATCAGAGAGTAAAATAGGCGTAAGGTTCACAATGGTGTAAAATTAAAATGGGGTATAACGGGCTAGGATTCGAGTTACAGGAACAAGGGCCAAACCAACCACCCAAGAACGGAATCGTCAAGCGAAAAAACTAGACAACCTTCTAGAAGCAGCTTTTCTTGCCACCAGACATTTCTCCATCAATTAGGAATTTGATACCATCACTAAACACATTCCTTAAATTGTAGCCATTCGTTGAGTGTTTTTTTTGGGTGTCGAATCCGCATATATATCACCATTCTCCTTGATTTTCTTGACTGTTTATCTCTTAAATGTCAACATATACACGTGTGATTTAGTTTACGAAGATTTTTCAATGTCGAGAACCTCGATCAGAGAGTAAAAAAGGCGTAAGGTTCACAATGGTGTAAAATTAAAATGGGATATACCTGGCTAGGATTCGAGTTACAGGATCAAGGGATAAACCAACCACCTAAGACTGGAATCGTCGAGCAAAAACACTTGACAACCACCTAGAAGCAGCTTTTCTTGCCACCAGACCTTTCTCCATCAATTAGGAATCTGATGCCGTCACTAAACACATTCGTTAAATTGTAGCCATTTGTTGAGTGTTTTTATTTGGTGTCTAGTCCGCATATATATCCCCATTTCCCTTGGTTTTCTTGACTGTATATCTCTTAAATGTCAACATATACACGTGTGATTTAGTTTACGAAGATTTTTCAATGCCGAGAACCTCGATCAGAGAGTAAAAAAGGTGTAAGGTTCACAATGGTGTCAAATTAAAATGGGATATACCGGGCTAGGATTCTAGTTACAGGAACAAGGGCCAAACCAACCACCCAAGAGTGGAATCGTCGAGCGAAAACACTTGACAACCTCCTAGAAGCAGCTTTTCTTGCCACCAGACCTTTCTCCATCAATTAGGAATCTGATGCCATCACTAAACACATTCCTTAAATTGTAGCCATTTGTTGAGTGTTTTTATTTGGTGTCTAGTCCGCATATATATCACCATTTCCCTTGATTTTCTTGACTGTATATCTCTTAAATGTCAACATATACACGTGTGATTCAGTTTACGAAGATTTTTAAATGCCGAGAACCTCAATCAGAGAGAAAAAAAGGCGTAAGGTTCACAATGGTGTAAAATTAAAATGGGATATATCGGGCTAGGATTCGAGTTACAGGAACAAGGCCCAAACCAACCACCCAAGAGCGGAATCGTCGACCGAAAACACTTGACAACCTCCTAGAAGCAGCTTTTCTTGCCGCCAGACCTTTCTCCATCAATAAGGAATCTGATGCCGTCACTAAACACATTTCTTAAATTGTAGCCATTTGTTGAGTATTTTTTTTGGGTGTCTAATCCGCATATATATCACCATTGTCCTTGATTTTCTTGACTGTTTATCTCTTAAATGTCAACATATACAAGTGTGATTTAGTTTACGAAGATTTTTCAATGTCGAGAACCTCGATCAGAGAGTACAAAAGGCGTAAGGTTCACAATAGTGTAAAATTAAAATGGGATATACCTGGCTAGGATTTGAGTTACAGGAACAAGGGCCAAACCAACCACCCAAGAGTGGAATCGTCGAGCGAAAACACTTGACAACCTCCTAGAAGCAACTTTTCTTGCCACCAGACCTTTCTCCATCAATTAGGAATCCGATCCGGTCACTAAACACATTCCTTAAATTGTAGCCATTTGTTGAGTGTTTTTTTTGGCGTCTAATCCGCACATATATCACCCTTTCCTTTGATTTTATTGACTGTATATCTCTTAAATGTCAACATATAGACGTGTGATTTAGTTTATGAAGATTTTTCAATGCCGAGAACCTCGATCAGAGAGTAAAATAGGCGTAAGGTTCACAATGGTGTAAAATTAAAATGGGGTATAACGGGCTAGGATTCGAGTTATAGGAACAAGGGCCAAACCAACCACCCAAGAACGGAATCGTCAAGCGAAAAAACTAGACAACCTCCTAGAAACAGCTTTTCTTGCCACCAGACATTTCTCCATCAATTAGGAATTTGATACCATCACTAAACACATTCCTTAAATTGTAGCCATTCGTTGAGTGTATTTTTTGGGTGATCAATCCGCATATATATCACCATTCTCCTTGATTTTCTTGACTGTTTATCTCTTAAATGTCAACATATACACGTGTGATTTAGTTTACGAAGATTTTTCAATGTCGAGAACCTCGATCAGAGAGTAAAAAAGGCGTAAGGTTCACAATGGTGTAAAATTAAAATGGGATATACCTGTCTAGGATTCGAGTTACAGGAACAAGGGATAAACCAACCACCTAAGAATGGAATCGTCGAGCAAAAACACTTGACAACCACCTAGAAGCAGCTTTTCTTGCCACCAGACCTTTCTCCATCAATTAGGAATCTGATGCCGTCACTAAACACATTCGTTAAATTGTAGCCATTTGTTGAGTGTTTTTATTTGGTGTCTAGTCCGCATATATATCACCATTTCCCTTGATTTTCTTGACTGTATATCTCTTAAATGTCAACATCTACACGTGTGATTTAGTTTACGAAGATTTTTCAATGCCGAGAACCTCGATCAGAGAGTAAAAAAGGTGTAAGGTTCACAATGGTGTAAAATTAAAATGGGATATACTGGGCTAGGATTCTAGTTACAGGAACAAGGGCCAAACCAACCACCCAAGAGTGGAATCGTCGAGCGAAAACACTTGACAACCTCCTAGAAGCAGCTTTTCTTGCCACCAGACCTTTCTCCATCAATTAGGAATCACTACGTCAAAAAAGGCTTACGGCCACATAAAAATAGTGTGACCATTTGTCTTTCGCCACACTTTTTTTTCCAGCTCAAGTGTGACCAAAGGTCTAGTCATCATATGTATCATACGGCCACATTCACTTATGTGTGACCGTAGCAAATTAAACTGTGGCTAAATGGTCTTGTTGAATCAATCATTTTGTCCAATAAGTGTGGCTAAAGTGGTAGCCATGGCCACATGAATTTACTATGAGTGTGACCATTTCTGTTTTATTGTCACTAATCAGTTTGTTTTAGCCACAATAACTATAAAAAAACCGTGGCAAAAAGGTAGTTGTAATCAAGCAAATGTCCCATTAATGTGGCTAAATGGTATCAATTGTCACATGAATTTATAGTATGTGTGGCCGTTTGTATTATATAGCCACAAGAACTCACTGTAAGTGTGGCCATTTGTATTATATAGCCACATGAACTCACTGTAAGTGTGGTCGTTTATATTTTATAGTCACTAAAATGTTTGTTTTAGCCACATCAATTTTAAAAAATGTGACAAAAGGTTGTTGTAATCAAGCAAATTGTTAATTTTGTGTGACTTAATGGTATCAATGGCCACAAGAATATATTACAACTGTGGTTGTTTCTATTATATAGTCACATGAATTTACTATAAGTGTGACCATTTATATTATATAGTCACTAAAAAGTTTATTTTAGCCACTTTAATTTAAAAAACTTGTGGCAAAAAGACTGTTGTAGTAAAGCAAATGGTCTATTAAGTGTGGCTAAATAGTAGCCGTTCCTATTATATAGTTACATGAATTTACTGTAAATGTGTCGGTTTCTATTATATAGTCACATGCATTTACCATATGTGTGACCATTTATAATATTTAGTCACACATATTTATTGTGGTTCTATGTGGCTATTTCATGAAATTACCAATTTTATTTTCAATTTTTGTAAAACAAAAAATTGTAGTAAGCATGAGAAAATCTAACCAAATCATATTAACAAGAATAATCCAAAATCCATACATAAGTTTCAATCTAAATTCCAATTAAAAACATAAACTTCTAATCAAAACATATCTAGAAAGTTGCAAAAGAAACATCTATATATATAAACAAAGAACTATTTCAATGTGCCTCAAATTTATATCCAGCTATTCTGCCTTTGCTTGCTGAATTCTACAAGTTTTGTCGTCCAAGTCCATCATCGCGGTCCTCGCCTACATTACAAAAGCAATCAAAATCAGCCATTTAAACAAACTAATTGTACTACATATCACCAAATTAATACTAGTTGTTAATATACAGACCTCCAGCACCGTAATGGTAATCCATGGCTAATATTTCCTCGTCATAACAACTTCTAACACTTGCCAAAGATCTCAAAACACCAAGATAGTTTTGCGCCTTGCAAGAAGAGATTTCACCTAAGATGCAATTCGTTATACATAGGTCAATGTCTCATTAAAATAATGTAGCATGATATGTTTTTCATACTAGATAATGATTGATGTCAGCTCATGGCTAAATTCATTTCAAGAAGGAAAACGTGCAAACATATTTTTTTTTTAAATATTTCTAATATTTTCGGAAACTTAAAAAATCTTTAAACAGTTAGTAAAATAAAACATTAACATTAGTGCAATTGTTTTAATTCAAAAAAAGAATACTCTGGAGACAAGGATTAATTAAAAAGAAGATTTCAATAACGAAGCAGAATATTTGATAGTCAAGCCATATTTGATTTAATCCCTTATAATTCTTTCCTTCTTAATTTTTTTTAAACTAACTTTCGATACCTTTTTCAAAAAAAAAAGCCATGTTGGTTCGTAATTACATCATAAGCCAGATCTAGAATGTTGAGTCTTACCTCGGTTTCTGGAAAGACCGGCGTTAGCGCGTAATTACCATCTGATTCTGCCGGATCTGGTTGTTGGAACCACCAAACACCACTAGCCACCGTGAGTCGGTTCAAACACCACAATGAGCAATCCTGAGCCACCCCACACCACCACCCCAGCCGTCGGGCTCTCCACACCGAGCCACCCCCCCCCTCGCCGCCCCACACTGCTACCGTGGCTCTGCCACCGTGGCTCCGCCACCGGCCTGCCATGTTCCGCCACCCATGGTGGTGGCCAACCATCTCTCAACTTTGTCTCTCTAAACACCACTATGGTCAATAAAGTTGTGAGAGAAAGAGGGGGCTAGGGTTGAGTTGAAAATGTAGGAGAAAATAGAATAAGATGTTTAAATAGTTAGGGTTAGTGGGTGGGTTAGGTGTGTATTGCGTATACAAACCGTTTAATGTCGCGCATTTCTCAGTTTATAAAATTCGCTCATCAAGTCAAATAAATTCTTCTATTAAAATTAAATGCACCTACTTTGTCAAAATAAATACATATACTATAATATATATCTACACATAAGGAACAATATGCCAGGGCCGTCTTTGAAAATCCTAAAATTTGTTTTGGCCCTGGGCGAGTAAAAGAAAATTGAGCCCCTAGAGACTGGGCCTAGAGTGGTGGCCCACCCCGCACCTCCTCTGGGCCGGCCCTGCAATATGGTTCATTAATACCTCTATGGTCCACTATTTGTCACTGTGACCCATTTAGGCTCAATATGGCCCATTAAGACATTTTTTATTTACTATTGTTCTTTGTGATCCATTAAAGTGCAATATGATCCGTTAAGACATGTATGATCTTTATTCTCCGTTGTGATCCTTCAAGGCTCAATATGGTCAATTAAGAAAAGTTTGATATACTATTGACCATTGTGATCCATTAAGGCCCAATATGGTTTCATAACACATATATGATCAACTATTGGCCAATGTGATCCATTAAGACCCAATATGGTTCATTAACACATATATGATCCATTATTGTCCATTGTGATATATTAAGGCCCAAGAAGGTCCTTTAAGACATGTATGGTCTACTATTGTCCATCGTGCTCTATTATGGCACAATATGGTTCATTAAGACATGTATGGTGTACTATTGTCCATTGTGCTCCATTAAGGCTCAATATGGTCCATTAAGACATGTATGGTCCATTATTGGCCATTGTAATCCATTTATGCCCAATATGCTCCATTAAGATATGTAAGATCCAATATTGACCATTGTTATCAATTTAGGCCCAATATGCTCCATTAAGACGTAAATGATCCACAATTAGCCATCATGCTCCATTAAGACCCAATATGGTCTATTAAGACATGTGTGGTCATTGTGATTCATTAAGGTCCAATATGGTCTATTAAGACATATACGATCCACTATTGTCCATTGTGCTCCATGAAGGCCCTATATGGTCAATTAAGACATGTATGATCGTACATTGTGATCCATTAAGACCCAATATAGTCCATTAAGACATATATGATCCATTATTGGCAATTGTGTTCCATTTAGTCCCAATATGCTCCAATAACACATATACGATCTATTATTGTGCATTATGATCTATTAAGGTCCAATATGGTCTATTAAAACATGTATGATCCACTATCATTTAAGCCCAATATGGTCCATTAAGACATGTGATTTACTATTGTCCACTGTGATCCATTAAGGCCTAATACGGTTCATTAACATATCTATAACCAACTATTGGCCATTGCGACCAAGTATGGCCTAATATGGTCTATTAACACATATATGATTAGGGTTAAGATCGGTACCGGTGCTGGTAGCGAACACACCGGTACCCAAAATACCGATACCATAAATTCTCAAATATGGGTACAAGTACCGGTACCAAAAATGTTCGGTACAGTATTGTACACGTACCGTGACGCTATTTGAAAGTAAAATTTGGTAAACTACCGGTACCGTATCGAACCAAAAGTACTAGTACCGGAAACAATTAAGTATTGGAAATTCGACACCAGTACTAATATGCATACATTAAAATATAATTTAGAAGAAAACATATATGGTTTAAAAATATTTAATATTTAATAATAGTTTGAGGAAGTCAGATTTTTTTTTCAATATTTAATAATGCAATCTTTTTAATGAAAATATTATTTGAGAGGGAAGTTTTGAATGAAATATTTTGGTGGGAAGATTAAGTTTTAGGATAAAAAATTTTGGAGGGAAATTTTAGGTTGAAATATTTTGTGGGGAAGTTTAAGTTTTAGAATGAAAAATTTTGGAGGGAAGTTTTAGGATGAAATATTTTGTGGGGGAAGTTTAAGTTTAAGAATGAAATATTTTGGAGGGAACTTTAAGTGTTAGAATGAAATCTTTTGGGGGAATTTTTAAAGATGTAAGTTTAACATTTGGTCACACATTTTTTTTAATGACATTTGATAACATTTCGTCACACAAAATAAACAAAGTGACGAATGTGTGACGAATGTTAATGTAAAGCAACATTAAATTTTTTATTTTAAGTGTGACTATTGTCTAATCTTTGGTTACATAAAATACTATATGTGGCCATATGTATTAGATTTTTGCCACATTATTAGATATATAATGTGGTCGTAGAACACAGTTGGCCACATTTTTCTGGTGTGGTTGTTTTATCTTAACGTGTGGCTAAAGATTTCGAATACTTCTGATTTAGTCACACGAAACAACTACTGTAGCCATAGATCAAATTTGTCCACACTTTTTTTAGCGTGACTAATAAATGTCACAGTTTTTTCTTAAAGTGTGGCTAAAGGTTTTGAGTACGTATGTTATCGGTCACATGAAAATATATAATTTGATCGTAGATAACAGTTAGCCACACTTTGCTAGTGTAGCAAATATATGTCATAGTTTTTTTCTTAAAGTGTGGCTAAAGGTGTCAAATACTTGTTTTTTTCGTCACACTAAACAAAAATATGTGGCCATAAATCACATTTGGCCACATATTTCGAGTTGTGGCTAATAAATGTCACATTGTTTTCTAAAAGTGTGGCTAAAGGTTCTGAATTGGTATAAATGGTCACATTAATAATAAAATGTGTGGCTAAAGGTATTTTAAAATGTTATGAATAACCTTTAGCCACACATTTTTACAAATGTGTGGGGGCGGTTTTGCCAAAAGTGTGGCGGTAGCCCCTTTTTCACGTAGTGAATCTGATGCCATCACTAAACACATTCCTTAAATTGTAGCCATTTGTTGAGTGTTTTTTTTTTGGTGTCTAATTCGCATATATATCACCATTGCCCTTGAATTTCTTGATTGTATATCTCTTCAATGTCAACATATACACGTGTGATTCAGTTTACGAAGATTTTTCAATGTCGAGAACCTCGATCAGAGAGTAAAAAAGGCGTAAGGTTCACAATGGTGTAAAATTAAAATGGGATATATCGGGCTAGGATTCGAGTTACAGGAACAAGGGCCAAACCAACCACCTAAGAGTGGAATCGTCGACCGAAAACACTTGACAACCTCCTAGAAGCAGCTTTTCTTGCCGCCAGACCTTTCTCCATCAATAAGAAATCTGATGCCGTCACTAAACACATTTCTTAAATTGTAGACATTTGTTGAGTATTTTTTTTGGTGTCTAATCCGCATATATATCACCATTGTCCTTGATTTTCTTGACTGTTTATCTCTTAAATGTCAACATATACACGTGTGATTTAGTTTACGAAGATTTTTCAATGTCGAGAACCTCGATCAGAGAGTACAAAAGGCGTAAGGTTCACAATAGTGTAAAATTAAAATGGGATATACCTGGCTAGGATTTGAGTTACAGTAACAAGGGCCAAACCAACCACCCAAGAGTGGAATCGTCGAGCGAAAACACTTGACAACCTCCTAGAAGCAACTTTTCTTGCCACCAGACCTTTCTCCATCAATTAGGAATCCGATCCGGTCACTAAACACATTCCTTAAATTGTAGCCATTAGTTGAGTGTTTTTTTTGGCGTCTAATCCGCACATATATCACCCTTGCCTTTGATTTTATTGACTGTATATCTCTTAAATGTTAACATATAGACGTGTGATTTAGTTTATGAAGATTTTTCAATGCCGAGAACCTCGATCAGAGAGTAAAATAGGCGTAAGGTTCACAATGGTGTAAAATTAAAATGGGGTATAACGGGCTAGGATTCGAGTTATAGGAACAAGGGCCAAACCAACCACCCAAGAACGGAATCGTCAAGCGAAAAAACTAGACAACCTCCTAGAAACAGCTTTTCTTGCCACCAGACATTTCTCCATCAATTAGGAATTTGATACCATCACTAAACAAATTCCTTAAATTGTAGCCATTCGTTGAGTGTTTTTTTTGGGTGTCCAATCCGCATATATATATCACCATTCTCCTTGATTTTCTTGACTGTTTATCTCTTAAATGTCAACATATACACGTGTGATTTAGTTTACGAAGATTTTTCAATGTTGAGAACCTCGATCAGAGAGTAAAAAAGGCGTAAGGTTCACAATGGTGTAAAATTAAAATGGGATATACCTGGCTAGGATTCGAGTTACAGGAACAAGGGATAAACCAACCACCTAAGAATGGAATCGTCGAGCAAAAACACTTGACAACCACCTAGAAGCAGCTTTTCTTGCCACCAGACCTTTCTCCATCAATTAGGAATCTGATGCCGTCACTAAACACGTTCGTTAAATTGTAGCCATTTGTTGAGTGTTTTTATTTGGTGTCTAGTCCGCATATATATCACCATTTCCCTTGATTTTCTTGACTGTATATCTCTTAAATGTCAACATATACACGTATGATTTAGTTTACGAATATTTTTCAATGCCGAGAACCTCGATCAGAGAGTAAAAAAGGTGTAAGGTTCACAATGGTGTAAAATTAAAATGGGATATACCGGGTTAGGATTCTAGTTACAGGAACAAGGGCCAAACCAACCACCCAAGAGTGGAATCGTCGAGCGAAAACACTTGACAACCTCCTAGAAGCAGCTTTTCTTGCCACCAGACCTTTCTCCATCAATTAGGAATCTGATGCCATCACTAAACACATTCCTTAAATTGTAGCCATTTGTTGAGTATTTTTTTTTTGGGTGTCTAATCCGCATATATATCACCATTCTCCTTGATTTTCTTGACTGTATATCTCTTAAATGTTAACATATACACGTGTGATTCAGTTTACGAAGATTTTTCAATGCCGAGAACCTCGATCAGAGAGAAAAAAATGCGTAAGGTTCACAATGGTGTAAAATTAAAATGGGATATATCGGGCTAGGATTCGAGTTACAGGAACAAGGGCCAAACCAACCACCCAAGAGTGGAATCGTCGACCGAAAACACTTGACAACTTCCTAGAAGCAGCTTTTCTTGCCGCCAGACCTTTCTCCAACAATAAGGAATCTGATGCCGTCACTAAACACATTTCTTAAATTGTAGCCATTTGTTGAGTGTTTTTTTGGGTGTCTAATCTACATATATATCACCATTGTCATTGATTTTCTTGACTGTTTATCTCTTAAATGTCAACATATACACGCATGATTTAGTTTACGAAGATTTTTCAATGTCGAGAACCTCGATCAGAGAGTAAAAAAGGCGTAAGGTTCACAATGGTGTAAAATTAAAATGAGATATACCTGGCTAGGATTCGAGTTACAGGAACAAGGGCTAAACCAACCACCTAAGAGTGGAATCGTCGAGCGAAAACACTTGACAACCTCCTAGACGCAGCTTTTCTTGCCACCAGACCTTTCTCCATCAATTAGGAATCTGATGCCATCACTAAACACATTCCTTAAATTGTAGTCATTTGTTGAGTGTTTTTTTTTGTGTCTAATTCGCATATATATCACCATTGCCCTTGATTTTCTTGACTGTATATCTCTTAAATGTCAACATATACACGTGTGATTCAGTTTACGAAGATTTTTCAATGCCGAGAACCTCGATCAGAGAGAAAAAAATGCGTAAGGTTCACAATGGTGTAAAATTAAAATGGGATATATCGGGCTAGGATTCGAGTTACAGGAACAAGGGCCAAACCAACCACCCAAGAGTGGAATCGTCGACCGAAAAAACTAGACAACCTCCTAGAAGCAGCTTTTCTTGCCGCCAGACCTTTCTCCATCAATAAGGAATCTGATGCCGTCACTAAACACATTTCTTAAATTGTAGCCATTTGTTGAGTGTTTTTTTGGGTGTCTAATCTACATATATATCACCATTGTCATTGATTTTCTTGACTGTTTATCTCTTAAATGTCAACATATACACGCATGATTTAGTTTACGAAGATTGTTCAATGTCGAGAACCTCGATCAGAGAGTAAAAAAGGCGTAAGGTTCACAATGGTGTAAAATTAAAATGGGATATACCTGGCTAGGATTCGAGTTACAGGAACAAGGGATAAACCAAGCACCTAAGAATGGAATCGTCGAGAAAAAACACTTGACAACCACCTAGAAGCAGCTTTTCTTGCCACCAGACCTTTCTCCATCAATTAGGAATCTGATGCCGTCACTAAACACATTCGTTAAATTGTAGCCATTTGTTGATTGTTTTTATTTGGTGTCTAGTCCGCACATATATCACCATTTCCCTTGATTTTCTTGACTGTATACCTCTTATATGTCAACATATACACGTGTGATTTAGTTTACGAAGATTTTTCAATGCCGAGAACCTCGATCAGAGAGTAAAAAAGGTGTAAGGTTCATAATGGTGTAAAATTAAAATGGGATATACCGGGCTAGGATTCTAGTTACAGGAACAAGGGCCAAACCAACCACCCAAGAGTGGAATCGTCGAGCGAAAACACTTGACAACCTCCTAGAAGCAGCTTTTCTTGCCACCAGACCTTTCTCCATCAATTAGGAATCTGATGCCATCACTAAACACATTCCTTAAATTGTAGCCATTTGTTGAGTGTTTTTTTTTGGTGCCTAATTCGCATATATATCACCATTGCCCTTGATTTTCTTGACTGTATATCTCTTAAATGTCAACATATACACGTGTGATTCAGTTTACGAAGATTTTTCAATGCCGAGAACCTCGATCAGAGAGAAAAAAAGGCGTAAGGTTCACAATGGTGTAAAATTAAAATGGGATATATCGGACAAGGATTCGAGTTACAGGAACAAGGGCCAAACCAACCACCCAAGAGTGGAATCGTCAACCGAAAACACTTGACAACCTTCTAGAAGCAGCTTTTTTTGCCGCCAGATCTTTCTCCATCAATAAGGAATCTGATGCCGTCACTAAACACATTTCTTAAATTGTAGCCATTTGTTGAGTATTTTTTTTGGGTGTCTAATCCGCATATATATAACCATTGTCCTTGATTTTCTTGACTGTTTATCTCTTAAATGTCAACATATACACGTGTGATTTAGTTTACGAAGATTTTTCAATGTCGAGAACCTCGATCAGAGAGTACAAAAGGCGTAAGGTTCACAATAGTGTAAAATTAAAATGGGATATACCTGGCTAGGATTTGAGTTACAGGAACAAGGGCCAAACCAACCACCCAAGAGTGGAATCGTCGAGCGAAAACACTTGACAACCTCCTAGAAGCAGCTTTTCTTGCCACCAGACCTTTCTCCATCAATTAGGAATCTGATGCCATCACTAAACACATTACTTAAATTGTTGCCATTTGTTGAGTATTTTTTTTTTGGGTGTCTAATCCGCATATATATCACCATTCTCCTTGATTTTCTTGACTGTATATCTCTTAAATGTCAACATATACACGTGTGATTCAGTTTACGAAGATTTTTCAATGCCGAGAACCTCGATCAGAGAGAAAAAAATGCGTAAGGTTCACAATGGTGTAAAATTAAAATGGGATATATCCGGCTAGGATTCGAGTTACAGGAACAAGGGCCAAACCAACCACCCAAGAGTGGAATCGTCGACCGAAAACACTTGACAACTTCCTAGAAGCAGCTTTTCTTGCCGCCAGACCTTTCTCCATCTGTAAGGAATCTGATGCCGTCACTAAACACATTTATTAAATTGTAGCCATTTGTTGAGTGTTTTTTTGGGTGTCTAATCTACATATATATCACCATTGTCATTGATTTTCTTGACTGTTTATCTCTTAAATGTCAACATATACACGCATGATTTAGTTTACGAAGATTTTTCAATGTCGAGAACCTCGATCAGAGAGTAAAAAAGGCGTAAGGTTCACAATGGTGTAAAATTAAAATGGGATATACCTGGCTAGGATTCGAGTTACAGGAACAAGGGATAAACCAAGCACCTCAGAATGGAATCGTCGAGAAAAAACACTTGACAACCACCTAGAAGCAGCTTTTCTTGCCACCAGACCTTTCTCCATCAATTAGGAATCTGATGCCGTCACTAAACACATTCGTTAAATTGTAGCCATTTGTTGATTGTTTTTATTTGGTGTCTAGTCCGCACATATATCACCATTTCCCTTGATTTTCTTGACTGTATACCTCTTAAATGTCAACATATACACGTGTGATTTAGTTTACGAAGATTTTTCAATGCCGAGAACCTCGATCAGAGAGTAAAAAAGGTGTAAGGTTCATAATGGTGTAAAATTAAAATGGGATATACCGGGCTAGGATTCTAGTTACAGGAACAAGGGCCAAACCAACCACCCAAGAGTGGAATCGTCGAGCGAAAACACTTGACAACCTCCTAGAAGCAGCTTTTCTTGCCACCAGACCTTTCTCCATCAATTAGGAATCTGATGCCATCACTAAACACATTCCTTAAATTGTAGCCATTTGTTGAGTGTTTTTTTGTGTGCCTAATTCGCATATATATCACCATTGCCCTTGATTTTCTTGACTGTATATCTCTTAAATGTCAACATATACACGTGTGATTCAGTTTACGAAGATTTTTCAATGCCGAGAACCTCGATCAGAGAGAAAAAAAGGCGTAAGGTTCACAATGGTGTAAAATTAAAATGGGATATATCGGACTAGGATTCGAGTTACAGGAACAAGGGCCAAACCAACCACCCAAGAGTGGAATCGTCAACCGAAAACACTTGACAACCTTCTAGAAGCAGCTTTTTTTGCCGCCAGAGCTTTCTCCATCAATAAGGAATCTGATGCCGTCACTAAACACATTTCTTAAATTGTAGCCATTTGTTGAGTATTTTTTTTGGGTGTCTAATCCGCATATATATCTCCATTGTCCTTGATTTTCTTGACTGTTTATCTCTTAAATGTCAACATATACACCTGTGATTTAGTTTACGAAGATTTTTCAATGTCGAGAACCTCGATCAGAGAGTACAAAAGGCATAAGGTTCACAATAGTGTAAAATTAAAATGGGATATACCTGGCTAGGATTTGAGTTACAGGAACAAGGGCCAAACCAACCACCCAAGAGTGGAATCGTCGAGCGAAAACACTTGACAACCTCCTAGAAGCAGCTTTTCTTGCCACCAGACCTTTCTCCATCAATTAGGAATCCGATCCGGTCACTAAACACATTCCTTAAATTGTAGCCATTTGTTGAGTGTTTTTTTTGGCGTCTAATCCGCACATATATCACCCTTGCCTTTGATTTTATTGACTGTATATCTCTTAAATGTCAACATATACACGTGTGATTTAGTTTATGAAGATTTTTCAATGCCGAGAACATCGATCAGAGAGTAAAATAGGCGTAAGGTTCACAATGGTGTAAAATTAAAATGGGGTATAACGGGCTAGGATTCGAGTTATAGGAACAAGGGCCAAACCAACCACCCAAGAACGGAATCGTCAAGCGAAAAAACTAGACAACCTCCTAGAAGCAGCTTTTCTTGCCACCAGACATTTCTCCATCAATTAGGAATCTGATACCGTCACTAAACACATTCCTTAAATTGTAGCCATTTGTTGAGTGTTTTTTTGGGTGTCTAATCTACATATATATCACCATTGTCATTGATTTTCTTGACTGTTTATCTCTTAAATGTCAAAATATACACGCATGATTTAGTTTACGAAGATTTTTCAATGTCGAGAACCTCGATCAGAGAGTAAAAAAGGCGTAAGGTTCACAATGGTGTAAAATTAAAATGAGATATACCTGGCTAGGATTCGAGTTACAGGAACAAGGGCTAAACCAACCACCTAAGAATGGAATCGTCGAGCAAAAACACTTGACAACCACCTAGAAGCAGCTTTTCTTGCCACCAGACCTTTCTCCATCAATTAGGAATCTGATGCCGTCACTAAACACATTCGTTAAATTGTAGCCATTTGTTGAGTGTTTTTATATGGTGTCTAGTCCGCATATAAATCACCATTTCCCTTGATTTTCTTGACTGTATATCTCTTAAATGTAAACGTATACACGTGTGATTTAGTTTACGAAGATTTTTCAATGCCGAGAACCTCGATCAGAGAGTAAAAAAGGTGTAAGGTTCACAATGGTGTAAAATTAAAATGGGATATACCGGGCCAGGATTCTAGTTACAGGAACAAGGGCCAGACCAACCACCCAAGAGTGGAATCGTCGAGCGAAAACACTTGACAACCTCCTCGAAGCAGCTTTTCTTGCCACCAGACCTTTCTCCATCAATTAGGAATCTGATGCCATCACTAAACACATTCCTTAAATTGTAGCCATTTGTTGAGTGTTTTTTTTTTGTGTCTAATTCGCATATATATCACCATTGCCCTTGATTTTCTTGACTGTATATCTCTTAAATGTCAACATATACACGTGTGATTCAGTTTACGAAGATTTTTCAATGCCGAGAACCTCGATCAGAGAGAAAAAAATGCGTAAGGTTCACAATGGTGTAAAATTAAAATGGGATATATCGGGCTAGGATTCGAGTTACAGGAACAAGGGCCAAACCAACCACCCAAGAGTGGAATCGTCGACCGAAAACACTTGACAACTTCCTAGAAGCAGCTTTTCTTGCCGCCAGACCTTTCTCCATCAATAAGGAATCTGATGCCGTCACTAAACACATTTCTTAAATTGTAGCCATTTGTTGAGTGTTTTTTTGGGTGTCTAATCCGCATATATATCACAATAGCCCTTTGTTTTCTTGATTGTATATCTCTTAAATGTCAACATATACACGTGTGATTTAGTTTACGAAGATTTTCAATGCCGACAACCTCGATCAGAGAGTAAAAAATGCGTAAGGTTCACAATAGTGTAAAATTAAAATGGGATATACCTGGCTAGGATTTGAGTTACAGGAACAAGGGCCAAACCAACCACCCAAGAGTGGAATCGTCGAGCGAAAACACTTGACAACCTCCTAGAAGCAACTTTTCTTGCCACCAGACCTTTCTCCATCAATTAGGAATCCGATCCGGTCATTAAACACATTCCTTAAATTGTAGCCATTTGTTGAGTGTTTTTTTTGGCGTCTAATCCGCATATATATCACCCTTGCCTTTGATTTTATTGACTGTATATCTCTTAAATGTCAACATATACACGTGTGATTTAGTTTATGAAGATTTTTCAATGCCGAGAACCTCGATCAGAGAGTAAAATAGGCGTAAGGTTCACAATGGTGTAAAATTAAAATGGGGTATAACGGGCTAGGATTCGAGTTACAGGAACAAGGGCCAAACCAACCACCCAAGAACGGAATCGTCAAGCGAAAACACTTGACAACCTCCTAGAAGCAGCTTTTCTTGCCACCAGACATTTCTCCATCAATTAAGAATTTGATACCATCACTAAACACATTCCTTAAATTGTAGCCATTCGTTGAGTGTTTTTTTTGGGTGTCTAATCTACATATATATCACCATTGTCATTGATTTTCTTGACTGTTTATCTCTTAAATGTCAACATATATACGCATGATTTAGTTTACGAAGATTTTTCAATGTCGAGAACCTCGATCAGAGAGTAAAAAAGGCGTAAGGTTCACAATGGTGTAAAATTAAAATGGGATATACCTGGCTAGGATTCGAGTTACAGGAACAAGGGCTAAACCAACCACCCATGAATGGAATCATCGAGCGAAAACACTTGACAACCTCCTAGAAGCAGCTTTTCATGCCACCAGACCTTTCTCCATCAATTAGGAATCTGATTCTGTCACTAAACACATTCCTTAAATTGTAGCCATTTGTTAAGTGTTTTTTTCTTGGTGTCTAATCCGCATATATATCACCATTGCCCTTGATTTTCTTGACTGTATATCTCTTAAATGTCAACATATACACGTGTGATTTAGTTTATGAAGATTTTTCAATGCCAACAACCTTGATTAGAGAGTAAAAAAGGCTTAAGGTTCACAATGGTGTAAAATTAAAATGGGATATACCGGGCTAGGATTCGAGTTACAGGAACACGGGACAAACCAACCACTTAAGAATGGAATCGTCGAGCGAAAACACTTGACAACCTCTTAGAAGCAGCTTTTCTTGCCACCAGACCTTTCTCCATCAATTAGGAATCCGATGCGGTCACTAAACACATTCCTTAAATTGTAGCCATTTGTTTAGTGTTTTTTTTGGCGTCTAATCCGCATATATATCACCATTGCCTTTGCTTTTATTGACAGTATATCTCTTAAATGTCAACATATACACATGTGATTTAGTTTATGAAGATTTTTCAATGCCGAGAACCTCGATCAGAGAGTAAAATAGGCGTAAGGTTCACAATGGTGTAAAATTAAAGTGGGGTATACCGGGCTAGGATTCGAGTAACAGGAACAAGGGCCAAACCAACCACCCAAGAACGGAATCGTCAAGCGAAAAAACTAGACAATTAGGAATCTGATACCGTCACTAAACACATTCCTTAAATTGTAGCCATTTGTTGAGTGTTTTTTTTGGGTGTCTAATCTACATATATATCACCATTGTCATTGATTTTCTTGACTGTTTATCTCTTAAATGTCAACATATACACGCATGATTTAGTTTACGAAGATTTTTCAATGTCGAGAACCTCGATCAGAGAGTAAAAAAGGCGTAAGGTTCACAATGGTGTAAAATTAAAATGAGATATACCTGGCAAGGATTCGAGTTACAGGAACAAGGGCTAAACCAACCACCTAAGAATGGAATCGTCGAGCGAAAACACTTGACAACCTCCTAGAAGCAGCTTTTCTTGCCACCAGACCTTTCTCCATCAATTAGGAATCTGATGTCGTCACTAAACACATTCCTTAAATTGTAGCCATTTGTTGAGTGTTTTTATTTGTTGTCTAGTCCGCATATATATCACCATTGCCCTTGATTTTTTTACTATATATCTCTTAAATGTCAACATATACATGTGTGATTTAGTTTACGAAGATTTTTCAATGCCGAGAACCTCGATCAGAGAGTAAAAAAGGCGTAAGGTTCACAATGGTGTAAAATTTAAATGGGATATACCGGGCTAGGATTCGAGTTACAGGAACAAGGGCCAAACCAACCATCCAAGAGTGGAATCGTCGAGCGAAAACACTTGACAACCTCCTAGAAGCAGCTTTTCTTACCACAAGACCTTTCTCCATCAATTAGGAATCTGATGCCGTCACTAAACACATTCCTTAAATTGTAGCCATTTGTTGAGTGTTTTTTTTGTGTCTAATCCGCATATATATCACCATTGCCCTTGATTTTCTTGATTGTATATCTCTTAAATGTCAACATATACACGTGTGATTTAGTTTACGAAGATTTTTCAATGCCGAGAACCTCGATCGGAGAGTAAAAAAGGCGTAAGTTTTACATTGGCGTAAAAATAAAATGGGATATACCGGGCTAGGATTCGAGTTACAGGAACAAGGGCCAAACCAACCACCCAAGAATGGAATCGTCGAGCGAAAACACTTGACAACCTCCTAGAAACAGCTTTTCTTGCCACCAGACCTTCTCCATCAATAAGGAATCTGATGCCGCCACTAAACACATTCCTTCAATTGTAGCCATTTGTTGAGTGTTTTTTTTGTGTCTAATCCGCATATATATCACCATTGCCTTTGATTTTCTTGACTGTATATCTCTTAAATGTCAACATATACACGTTGGATTTAGTTTACGGAGATCTTTCAATGCCGAGAAGCTCTATCAAAGAGTAAAAAAGGCGTAAGGTTCACAATGGTGTAAAATTAAAATGGGATATACCGGGCTAGGATTCGAGTTACAGGAACAAGGGCCAAACCAACCACCCAAGAATGGAATCGTCGAGCGAAAACACTTGCCAACCGCCTAGAAGCAGCTTTTCTTGCCACCAGACCTTTCTCCCTCAATTAGGAATCTGATGCCGTCACTAAACACATTCCTTAAATTGTAGCCATTTATTGATTGTTTTTTTGGTGTCTAATCCGCATAAATATCACTGTTTTGGTCAAAAATTACCGAAGCAATTAAGTGATCAAATTATTTAAGTGAGGTAGTGTGCTAGAAATATGTGTCGAAAATATGTTAATCAAGTTATTTGCAAAAACAGTTTCCGGATACGGCTCTGGATATAGAGCTGTATCTATGATCAAACAATGAGCAAAAATGTAAAGGGTGACACGAGATGTACGAGGAAAGCCCTTGATCGATCTGGATCGCCGGCATAAAACCTCGGGAGCTGACAATCGCAGCTGCCTTGTTCTTCTGTTACTTCAAATATCAGGATACAGTGCAGGATATGATGCGGATCAACTAGGTGTTACAATGAAATTTGAATACAAGTGTTTGTGTGTAGTGATTGCTAGTAGCTAGAGAGTAAAGTGTGCGAAAGAGAGTGAGTGACCTAATCTGATCCGATCAATCTATTTATAGTTAAACGAAATCAACTAACTATCCTATTAAACCGGGATGATTCAAATATTCCCCAAGTGAACGTTGTTGTCCACTTCTTCCGGGTTCAACGTCTCTCATATAACTGGTTTGCCCGAGTCTTAAGGAGAAGAGGTCCACTTGACCATTAGGGACCCGCACCTTCTAATCTACACGTGATTAATTCAGTTAATACCAGGATATTGTACCAGGATGTTACCAATATCCTGATCCGGTTTCCTGATCACAAATAAACAATCAAAAGCATAATATTAGTCAGGATATATGTTCAGAAAATGACCCATAACAATTGTCCCCAAAATATATCTGTTGGTATACCAATCCAACGGATATATTTTAAAACATTATCTCGCGAATCGAGGTTATTAAATTGAAACGACGGTCAAGATTGTACTATGTAACTTCCAACGCGCTTTCCACTCGATGGATATCCATTACGCCCCTATATCTTCTCTCTTCTTGTTCGATAACCGGATATCATCAACAGAATCTCCAGGTAATCACTCATCCCTTCCTCATTTCCTGTTAATTTTACTTTTTCTCTAATAACCCATAACAATCACCATTGCCCTTGATTTTCTTGACTGCATATCTCTTAAATGTCAACATATACATGAGTGATTTAGTTTACGAAGATTTTTCAATGCAGAGATCTTCGATCAGAGAGTAAAAAAGTCGTAAGGTTCACAATGGTGTAAAATTAAAATGGGATATACCGGGCTAGGATTCGAGTTACAGGAACAAAGGCCAAACCGACCACCCAAGAATGGAATCGTTGAGCGAAAACACTTGACAACCTCCTAGAAGCAGCTTTTCTTGCCACCAGACCTTTCTCCATCAATTAGGAAACTGATGCCATTACTAAACACATTCCTTAAATTGTAGCCATTTGTTGAGTGTTTTTTTTGGTGTCTAATCCGCATATATATCACCATTTCCCTTGATTTTCTTGACTGTATATCTCTTAAATGTCAACATATACACGTGTGACTTAGTTTACGTAGATTTTTCAATGCCGAGAACCTCGATCAGAGAGTAAAAAAGGCGTAAGGTTCACAATGGTGTAAAATTAAAATGGGATATACCGGGCTAGGATTCGAGTTACAGGAACAAGGGCCAAACCAACCATCCAAGAGTGGAATCGTCGAGCGAAAACACTTGACAAACTCCTAGAAGCAACTTTTCTTACCACCAGACCTTTCTCCATCAATTAGGAATCTGATGCCGTCACTAAACACATTCCTTAAATTGTAGCCATTTGTTGAGTGTTTTTTTTGGTGTCTAATCCGCATATATATCACCATTTCCCTTGATTTTCTTGATTGTATATCTCTTAAATGTCAACATATACACGTGTGATTTAGTTTACGAAGATTTTTCAATGCCGAGAACCTCGATCGGAGAGTAAAAAAGGCGTAAGGTTTACATTGGCGTAAAAATAAAATGGGATATACCGGGCTACGATTCGAGTTACAGGAACTAGGGCCAAACCAACCACCCAAGAATGGAATCGTCGAGCGAAAACACTTGACAACCTCCTAGAAACAGCTTTTCTTGCCACCAGACCTTCTCCATCAATAAGGAATCTGATGCCGCCACTAAACACATTCCTTCAATTGTAGTCATTTGTTGAGTGGTTTTTTTGTGTCTAATCCGCATATATATCACCATTGCCCTTGATTTTCTTGACTGTATATCTCTTAAATGTCAACATATACACGTTGGATTTAGTTTACGAAGATTTTTCAATGCCGAGAAGCTCTATCATAGAGTAAAAAAGGCGTAAGGTTCACAATGGTGTAAAATTAAAATGGGATATACCGGGCTAGGATTCGAGTTACAGGAACAAGGGCCAAACCAACCACCCAAGAATGGAATCGTCGAGCGAAAACACTTGCCAACCGCCTAGAAACAGCTTTTCTTGCCACCAGACCTTTCTCCCTCATTTAGGAATCTGATGCTGTCACTAAACACATTCCTTAAATTGTAGCCATTTATTGATTGTTTTTTTGGTGTCTAATCCGCATAAATATCACTGTTTTGGTTAAAAATTACCGAAGCAAATTAAGTGATCAAATTATTTAAGTGAGGTAGTGTGCTAGAAATATGTGTCGAAAATATGTTAATCAAGTTATTTGCAAAAACAGTTTCCGGATACGGCTCTGGATATAGAGCTGTATCTATGATCAAACAATGAGCAAAAATGTAAAGGGTGACACGAGATGTACGAGGAAAGCCCTTGATCGATCTGGATCGTCGGCATAAAACCTCGGGAGCTGACAATCGCAGCTGCCTTGTTCTTCTGTTACTTCAAATATCGGGATACAGTGCAGGATATGATGTGGATCAACTAGGTGTTACAATGTAATTTGAATACAAGTGTTTGTGTGTAGTGATTGCTAGTAGCTAGAGAGTAAAGTGGGCGAAAGAGAGTGAGTGACCTAATCTGATCCGATCAATCTATTTATAGTTAAACGAAATCAACTAACTATCCTATTAAACCGGGATGATTCGAATATTCCCCAAGTGAACGTTGTTGCCCACTTCTTCCGGGTTCAACGTCTCTCATATAACTGGTTTGCCCGAGTCTTAAGGAGAAGAGGTCCAATTGACCATTAGGGACCCGCACCTTCTAATCTACACGTGATTAATTCAGTTAATACCAGGATATCGTACCAGGATGTTACCAATATCCTGATCCGGTATCCTGATCACAAATAAACAATCAAAAGCATAATATTAGTCAGGATATATGTTCAGAAAATGACCCATAACAATTGTCCCCAAAATATATCTGTTGGTATACCAATCCAACGGATATATTTTAAAACATTATCTCGCGAATCGAGGTTATTAAATTGAAACGACGGTCAAGATTGTACTATGTAACTTCCAACGCGCTTTCCACTCGATGGATATCCATTACGCCCCTATATCTTCTCTCTTCTTGTTCGATAACCGGATATCATCAACAGAATCTCCAGGTAATCACTCATCCCTTCCTCATTTCCTGTTAATTTTACTTTTTCTCTAATAACCCATAACAATCACCATTGCCCTTGATTTTCTTGACTGTATATCTCTTAAATGTCAACATATACATGTGTGATTTAGTTTACGAAGATTTTTCAATGCCGAGATCTTCGATCAGAGAGTAAAAAAGTCGTAAGGTTCACAATGGTGTAAAATTAAAATGGGATATACCGGGCTAGGATTCGAGTTACAGGAACAAGGGCCAAACCGACCACCCAAGAATGGAATCGTTGAGCGAAAACACTTGACAACCTCCTAGAAGCAGCTTTTCTTGCCACCAGACCTTTCTCCATCAATTAGGAAACTGATGCCATTACTAAACACATTCCTTAAATTGTAGCCATTTGTTGAGTGTTTTTTTTTGGTGTCTAATCCGCATATATATCACCATTACCCTTGATTATCTTGACTGTATATCTCTTAAATGTCAACATATACACGTGTGATTTAGTTTACGAAGATTTTTCAATGCCGAGAACCTCGATCAGAGAGCAAAAAAGGCGTAAGGTTCACAATGGTGTAAAATTAAAATGGGATATACCGGGCTAGGATTCGAGTTACAGGAACCAACCACCCAAGAATGGAATCGTCGAGCAAAAACACTTGACAACCTCCTAGAAACAGCTTTTCTTGCACCAGACCTTTTTCCATCAATTAGGAATCGGATGCCACACTAAACACAATCCTTAAATTGTAGCCATTTGTTGAGTATTTTTTTTTGGTGTCTAATCCGCATATATATGACCATTGCCCTTGATTTTCTTGACTGTATATCTCTTAAATGTCAACATATAAACGTGTGATTTTGTTTACGAAGATTTTTAAATGCCGAGAACCTCGATCAGATAGTGAAAAAGGCGTAAGGTTCACAATGGTGTAAAATTAAAATGGGATATACCGGGCTACGATTCGAGTTACAGGAACAAGGGCCAAACCAACCACCCAAGAATGGAATCGTCAAGCGAAAACACTTGACAACCCCCTAGAAACAGATTTTCTTGCCACCACACCTTTCTCCATTAATTAGGAATCTGATGTCGTCACTAAACACATTCCTTAAATTGTAGCCATTTGTTGAGTTTTTTTTTTTGGTGTCTAATCCACATATATATCACCATTACCCTTGATTTTTTGACTGTATATCTCTTAAATGTCAACATATGCACGTGTGATTTCGTTTAAGAAGATTTTTCAATGCCGAGAACCTCGATCAGAGAGTAAAAAAGGCGTAAGGTTCACAATGGTGTAATATTAAAATGGGATATACAGGGCTAGGATTCGATTTACAGGAAGAAGGGCCAAACCAACCACCCAAGAATGGAATCGTCGAGCGAAAACATTTGACAACCTCCTAGAAGCTGCTTTTCTTGCCACTAGACCATTCTCCATCAATTGGGAATCTGATGCCGTCACTAAACACATTCCTTAATTTGTAGCCATTTGTTGAGTGTTTTTTTTGGTGTCTAATCCTCATATATATCACCATTGTCCTTGATTTTCTTGACTGTATATTTCTTAAATATCAGCATATACACGTGTGATTTAGTTTACGAAGATTTTTCAATGCCGAGAACCTCGATCAGAGAGTAAAAAAGGCGTAAGGTTCACAATGGTGTAAAATTAAAATGGGATATATTGGGCTAAGATTCGAGCTACAGGAACAAGGGCGAAACAAACCACTAATGAATGGAATCGTCGAGCAAAAACACTTGACAACCTCCTAGAAGCAGCTTTTCTTTCCACCAGACCTTTCTCCATCTATTAGGAATCTGATGCCGTCACTAAACACATTCCTTAAATTGTAGCCATTTGTTGAGTGTTTTTTTTTGTGTCTAATCCTCATATATATCACCATTGCCCTTGATTTTCTTGACTGTATATCTCTTAAATGTCAACATATACACGTGTGATTTAGTTTACGAAGATTTTTCGAGGCCGAGAACCTCGATCTGAGAGTAAAAAAGGCGTATGGTTCACAATGGTGTAAAATTAAAATGGGATATACCGGGCTAGGATTCGAGTTACCGGAACAAGGGCCAAACAAACCACCCAAGAATGGAATCGTCGTGCGAAAACACTTGACAACCTTCTAGAAGCAGCTTTTCTTGCCACCAGACCTTTCTCCCTCAATTAGGAATCTGATGCTGTCACTAAACACATTCCTTAAATTGTAGCCATTTGTTGAGTATTTTTTTGGTGTCTAATCCGCTTATATATCACCATTGCCCTAGATTTTCTTGACTGTATATCTCTTAAATGGCAACATATACACGTGTGGTTTAGTTTACGATGATTTTTGATTGCCGAGAACCTCGATCAGAGAGTAAAAAAGGCGTAAGGTTGAAAATGGTGTAAAATTAAAATGGGATATACCAGGCTAGGATTCGAGTTACCGGAACAAGGGCCAAACCAACAACTCAAGAATGGAATCGTCGAGCGAAAACATTTGACAACCTCCTAGAAGCAGCTTTTCTTGCACCAGACCTTTCTCCATCAATTAGGAATCTGATGCCGTCACTCATCACATTCCTTAAATTGTAGCCATTTGTTGAGTGCTTTTTTTTTTGTGTCCAATCCGCATATATATCATCATTGCCCTTAATTTTCTTGACTGTATATCTCTTAAATGTTAACATATATACGTGTGATTTAGTTTACGAAGACTTTTCAATGCCGAGAACCTCCACCAGAGAGTAAAAAAAGGCGTAAGGTTTACAATGGTGTAAAATTAAAATGGGATATACCGGGCTAGGATTCGAGTTACAAGAACAAGGGCCAATCCAACCACCCAAGAATGGAATCGTCGAGCGAAAACACTTGACAAACTCCTAGAAGCAGCTTTTCTTCCCACCAGACCTTTCTATATCAATTAGGAATCTGATGTCGTCACTAAACACATTCCTTAAATTGTAGCCATTTGTTGAGTGTTTTTTTGGTGTCTAATCCGCATATATATCACCATTGCCCTTGATTTTCTTGACTGTATATCTCTTAAATGGCAACATATACACGTGTGGTTTAGTTTACGATGATTTTTGATTGCCGAGAACCTCGATCAGAGAGTAAAAAAGGCGTAAGGTTGACAATGGTGTAAAATTAAAATGGGATATACCGGGCTAGGATTCGAGTTACCGGAACAAGGGCCAAACCAACCACCCAAGAATGGAATCGTCGAGCGAAAACATTTGACAACCTCCTAGAAGCAGCTTTTCTTGCCACCAGACCTTTCTCCATCAATTAGAAATCTGATGCCGTCACCCAACACATTCCTTAAATTGTAGCCATTTGTTGAGTGCTTTTTTTGTGTCTAATCTGCATATATATCAGCATTGCCCTTAATTTTCTTGACTGTATATCTCTTAAATGTAAACATATATACGAGTGATTTAGTTTACGAAGACTTTTCAATGCCGAGAACCTCGACCAGAGAGTAAAAAAAGGCGTAAGGTTTACAATGGTGTAAAATTAAAATGGGATATACCGGGCTAGGATTCGAGTTACAAGAACAAGGGCCAAACCAACCACCCAAGAATGGAATCGTCGAGCGAAAACACTTGACAAACTCCTAGAAGCAGCTTTTCTTGCCACCAGACCTTTCTATATCAATTAGGAATCTGATGTCGTCACTAAACACATTCCTTAAATTGTAACCATTTGTTGAGTGTTTTTTTTTTTGTGTCTAATCCGCATATATATCACGATTGCCCTTGATTTTTTTGACTGTATATCTCTTAAATGTCAACATATACATGTGTGATTTAGCTTACGAAGATTTTCAATGCCGAGAACCTCAATCAGAGAGTAAAAAAGGCGTAAGGTTCACATTGTTGTAAAATTAAAATGGGATATATCCGGCTAGAATTCAAGTTACAGGAACAAGGGCCAAACCAACCTCCCAAGAATGGAATCGTCGAGCGAAAACACTTGACAACCTCCTAGAAGCAGCTTTTCTTGCCACCTGACCTTTCTCCATCAATTAGGAATCTGATGCCGTCACTAAACACATTCCTTAAATTGTAGCCATTTGTTGAGTGTTTTTTTATGTCTAATCCGCATATATATCACAATTGCCCTTGATTTTCATGACTGTATATGTCTTATAAGTCAACACATACACGTGTGATTTAGTTTACGAAGATTTTTCAATGCCGAGAACCTCGATCAGAGAGTAAAAAAGGCGTAAAGTTCACAATGGTGTAAAACTAAAATGGGATATAGCGGGCTTTGATTCTAGTTACAGGAACAAGGGCCAAACCAACCACCCAAGAAGGGAATCGTCGAGCGAAATCACTTGACAACCACCTAGAAGCAGCTTTTCTTGCCGCCAGACCTTTCTACATCAATTAGGAATCTGATGCCGTTATTGAACACATTTCTTAAATTGTAGCCATTTATTGAGTGTTTTTTTTTGGAGTCTAATCCGCATATATATAACCATTGCCCTTGATTTTCTTGATTGTATATCTCTTAAATGTCAACATATACACGTGTGATTTAGTTTACGAAGATTTTTCAGTGCCGAGAACCTCGATCAGAGAGTAAAAAAGGCGTAAGGTTCACAATGGTGTAAAATTAAAATGGGATATACCGGGCTAGGATTCGAGTTACAGGAATAAGGGTCAAACCAACCACCCAAGAATGGAATCGTCGAACGAAAACACTTGACAACCACCAAGAAGCAACTTTTCTTGCCACCAGGCCTTTCTCCATCAATTAGGAATCTGATGCCATCACTAAACACATTCCTTAAATTGTTGTCATTTATTGAGTGTTTTTTTATGTCTAATCCGCATATATATCACAATTGCCCTTTATTTTCTTGACTATATATTTCTTAAATGTCAACACATACACGTGTGATTTAGTTTACGAAGATTTTTCAATGCCGAGAACCTCGATCAGAGAGTAAAAAAGGCGTAAGGTTCACAATGGTGTGAAATTAAAATGGGATATACCGGGCTAGGATTCGAGTTACAGGAACAAGGGCCAAACCGACCAGCCAAGAATGGAATTGTCGAGCGAAAACACTTGACAACCTCCTAGAAGCAGGTTTTCTTGCCACCAGACCTTTCTCCATCAATTAGGAAACTGATTCCGTTACTGAACACATTCCTTAAATTGTAGCCATTTGTTTAGTGTTTTTTTTTTTTTTGTGTCTAATCCGCATATATATCACCATTGCCCTTGATTTTCTTGACTGAATATCTCTTAAATGTCAACATGTACACGTGTGATTTAGTTTATGAAGATTTTTCGATGCCGAGTACCTCGATCAGAGAGTAAAAAAGGCGTAAGGTTCATAATGGTGTAAAATTAAAATGGGATATACCGGGCTAGGATTCGAGTTACATGAACAAGGGCCAAACCAACCACCCAAGAATGGAATCGTCGAGCAAAAACACCTGACAACCTCCTAGAAGCAGCTTTTCTTGCCAATAGACCTTTTCTCCATCAATTAGGAATCTTATGCCGTCACTAAACATATTCCTTAAATTGTAGCCATTTGTTGAATGTTTTTGGTGTCTAATCCGCATATATATCACCATTGCCCTTGATTTTCTTGACTGTATATCTCTAAAATGTCAACATATACACGTGTGATTTAGTTTACGAAGATTTTTTAATGCCGAGAACCTCGATCAGAGAGTAAAAAAGGCGTAAGGTTCACAATGGTATAAAATTAAAATGGGATATACCGGGCTAGGATTCGAGTTACAGGAACAAGGGCCAAACCAACCACCCAAGAATGGAATCGTCGAGCGAAATCACTTGAACACATCCAAGAAGCAGCTTTTCTTACCACCAGACTTTTCTCCATCAATTAGGAATCTGATGCTGTCACTAAACACATTCCTTAAATTGTAGCCATTTGTTGAGTGTGTTTTTTTTTTTGGTGTCTAATCCACATGTATATCACCATTGTCCTTGATTTTCTTGACTGGATATCTCTTAAATGTCAACATATACCCGTGTGATTTAGTTTACCAAGACTTTTCAATGCCGAGAACCTCGATCAGAGAGTAAAAAAGGCATAAGGTTCACAATGGTGTAAAATTAAAATGGGATATACCGGGCTAGGATTCGAGTTACAGGAACAAGGGCCAAACCGACCACCCAAGAATGGAATTGTCGAGCGAAAACACTTGACAACCTCCTAGAAGCAGGTTTTCTTGCCACCAGACCTTTCTCCATCAATTAGGAAACTGATTCCGTTACTGAACACATTCCTTAAATTGTAGCCATTTGTTTAGTGTTTTTTTTTTTGTGTCTAATCCGCATATATATCACCATTGCCCTTGATTTTCTTGACTGAATATCTCTTAAATGTCAACATGTACACGTGTGATTTAGTTTATGAAGATTTTTCAATGCCGAGTACCTCGATCAGAGAGTAAAAAAGGCGTAAGGTTCATAATGGTGTAAAATTAAAATGGGATATAACGGGCTAGGATTCGAGTTACATGAACAAGGGCCAAACCAACCACCCAAGAATGGAATCGTCGAGCAAAAACACCTGACAACCTCCTAGAAGCAGCTTTTCTTGCCAATAGACCTTTTCTCCATCAATTAGGAATCTTATGCCGTCACTAAACATATTCCTTAAATTGTAGCCATTTGTTGAATGTTTTTGGTGTCTAATCCGCATATATATCACCATTGCCCTTGATTTTCTTGACTGTATATCTCTAAAATGTCAACATATACACGTGTGATTTAGTTTACGAAGATTTTTTAATGCCGAGAACCTCGATCAGAGAGTAAAAAAGGCGTAAGGTTCACAATGGTATAAAATTAAAATGGGATATACCGGGCTAGGATTCGAGTTACAGGAACAAGGGCCAAACCAACCACCCAAGAATGGAATCGTCGAGCGAAATCACTTGAACACATCCAAGAAGCAGCTTTTCTTACCACCAGACCTTTCTCCATCAATTAGGAATCTGATGCTGTCACTAAACACATTCCTTAAATTGTAGCCATTTGTTGAGTGTGTTTTTTTTTTTGGTGTCTAATCCACATGTATATCACCATTGTCCTTGATTTTCTTGACTGGATATCTCTTAAATGTCAACATATACCCGTGTGATTTAGTTTACCAAGACTTTTCAATGCCGAGAACCTCGATCAGAGAGTAAAAAAGGCATAAGGTTCACAATGGTGTAAAATTAAAATGGGATATACCGGGCTAGGATTCGAGTTACAGGAACAAGGGCCAAACCGACCACCCAAGAATGGAATTGTCGAGCGAAAACACTTGACAACCTCCTAGAAGCAGGTTTTCTTGCCACCAGACCTTTCTCCATCAATTAGGAAACTGATTCCGTTACTGAACACATTCCTTAAATTGTAGCCATTTGTTTAGTGTTTTTTTTTTTGTGTCTAATCCGCATATATATCACCATTGCCCTTGATTTTCTTGACTGAATATCTCTTAAATGTCAACATGTACACGTGTGATTTAGTTTATGAAGATTTTTCAATGCCGAGAACCTCGATCAGAGAGTAAAAAAGGCGTAAGGTTCATAATGGTGTAAAATTAAAATGGGATATACCGGGCTAGGATTCGAGTTACATGAACAAGGGCCAAACCAACCACCCAAAAATGGAATCGTCGAGCAAAAACACCTGACAACCTCCTAGAAGCAGCTTTTCTTGCCAATAGACCTTTTCTCCATCAATTAGGAATCTTATGCCGTCACTAAACATATTCCTTAAATTGTAGCCATTTGTTGAATGTTTTTGGTGTCTAATCCGCATATATATCACCATTGCCCTTGATTTTCTTGACTGTATATCTCTAAAATGTCAACATATACACGTGTGATTTAGTTTACGAAGATTTTTTAATGCCGAGAACCTCGATCAGAGAGTAAAAAAGGCGTAAGGTTCACAATGGTATAAAATTAAAATGGGATATACCGGGCTAGGATTCGAGTTACAGGAACAAGGGCCAATCCAACCACCCAAGAATGGAATCGTCGAGCGAAATCACTTGAACACATCCAAGAAGCAGCTTTTCTTACCACCAGACCTTTCTCCATCAATTAGGAATCTGATGCTGTCACTAAACACATTCCTTAAATTGTAGCCATTTGTTGAGTGTGTTTTTTTTTGGTGTCTAATCCACATGTATATCACCATTGTCCTTGATTTTCTTGACTGGATATCTCTTAAATGTCAACATATACCCGTGTGATTTAGTTTACCAAGACTTTTCAATGCCGAGAACCTCGATCAGAGAGTAAAAAAGGCATAAGGTTCACAATGGTGTAAAATTAGAATGGGATATACCGGGCTAGGATTCGAGTTACAGGAACAAGGGCCAAACCGACCACCCAAGAATGGAATTGTCGAGCGAAAACACTTGACAACCTCCTAGAAGCAGGTTTTCTTGCCACCAGACCTTTCTCCATCAATTAGGAAACTGATTCCGTTACTGAACACATTCCTTAAATTGTAGCCATTTGTTTAGTGTTTTTTTTTTTTGTGTCTAATCCGCATATATATCACCATTGCCCTTGATTTTCTTGACTGAATATCTCTTAAATGTCAACATGTACACGTGTGATTTAGTTTATGAAGATTTTTCAATGCCAAGTACCTCGATCAGAGAGTAAAAAAGGCGTAAGGTTCATAATGGTGTAAAATTAAAATGGGATATACCGGGCTAGGATTCGAGTTACATGAACAAGGGCCAAACCAACCACCCAAGAATGGAATCGTCGAGCAAAAACACCTGACAACCTCCTAGAAGCAGCTTTTCTTGCCAATAGACCTTTTCTCCATCAATTAGGAATCTTATGCCGTCACTAAACATATTCCTTAAATTGTAGCCATTTGTTGAATGTTTTTGGTGTCTAATCCGCATATATATCACCATTGCCCTTGATTTTCTTGACTGTATATCTCTAAAATGTCAACATATACACGTGTGATTTAGTTTACGAAGATTTTTTAATGCCGAGAACCTCGATCAGAGAGTAAAAAAGGCGTAAGGTTCACAATGGTATAAAATTAAAATGGGATATACCGGGCTAGGATTCGAGTTACAGGAACAAGGGCCAAACCAACCACCCAAGAATGGAATCGTCGAGCGAAATCACTTGAACACATCCAAGAAGCAGCTTTTCTTACCACCAGACCTTTCTCCATCAATTAGGAATCTGATGCTGTCACTAAACACATTCCTTAAATTGTAGCCATTTGTTGAGTGTGTTTTTTTTTGGTGTCTAATCCACATGTATATCACCATTGTCCTTGATTTTCTTGACTGGATATCTCTTAAATGTCAACATATACCCGTGTGATTTAGTTTACCAAGACTTTTCAATGCCGAGAACCTCGATCAGAGAGTAAAAAAGGCATAAGGTTCACAATGGTGTAAAATTAAAATGGGATATACCGGGCTAGGATTCGAGTTACAGGAACAAGGGCCAAACCGACCACCCAAGAATGGAATTGTCGAGCGAAAACACTTGACAACCTCCTAGAAGCAGGTTTTCTTGCCACCAGACCTTTCTCCATCAATTAGGAAACTGATTCCGTTAGTGAACACATTCCTTAAATTGTAGCCATTTGTTGAGTTATTTTATTGTGTCTAATCCGCATATATATCACCATTGCCCTTGATTTTCTTGACTGAATATCTCTTAAATGTCAACATGTACACGTGTGATTTAGTTTATGAAGATTTTTCAATGCTGAGTACCTCGATCAGAGAGTAAAAAAGGCGTAAGGTTCACAATGGTGTAATATTAAAATGGGATATACCGGGCTAGGATTCGAGTTACATGAACAAGGGCCAAACCAACCACCCAAGAATGTAATCGTCGAGCAAAAACACTTGACAACCTCCTAGAAGCAGCTTTTCTTGCCAATAGACCTTTCTCCATCAATTAGGAATCTTATGCCGTCACTAAACATATTCCTTAAATTGTAGCCATTTGTTGAGTGTTTTTGTTGTCTAATCCGCATATATATCACCATTGCCCTTGATTTTCTTGACTGTATATCTCTTAAATGTCAACATATACATGTGTGATTTAGTTTACGAAGATTTTTCAATGCCGAGAACGTCGATCAGAGAGAAAAAAAGGCGTAAGGTTCACAATGGTGTATAATTAAAATGGGATATACCGGGCTAGGATTCGAGTTACAAAAACAAGGGCCAAACCAACCACCCAATAATGGAATCGTCGAGCGAAATCACTTGAAAACATCCAAGAAGCAGCTTTTCTTACCACCAGACCTTTCTCCATCAATTAGGAATCTGATGCCGTCACTAAACACATTCCTTAAATTGTAGCCAGTTGTTGAGTGTTTTTTTGGTGTCTAATCCGCATAAATATCACCGTTGCCCTTGATTTTCTTGATAGTATATCTCTTAAATGTCAACATATACACGTGTGATTTAGTTTACGAAGATTTTTCAATGCCGAGAACGTCGATTAGAGAGAAAAAAAAGGCGTAAGGTTCACAATGGTGTATAATTAAAATGGGATATACCGGGCTAAGATTCGAGTTACAGGAACAAGGGCCAAACCAACCACCCAAGAATGGAATCGTCGAGTGAAAACACTTGACAACCTCCTAGAAGCAGCTTTTCTTGCCACCAGACCTTTCTCCATCAATTAGGAAACGGATGCCGTTACTAAACACATTCCTTAAATTGTAGCCATTTGTTGAGTGTTTTTTTTGTGTCTAATCCGCATATATATCACCATTGCCCTTGATTTTCTTGACTGGATATCTCTTAAATATCAACATATACACGTGTGATTTAGTTTACGAAGATTTTTCAATGCCGAGAACGTCGATCAGAGAGTAATTAAAATGGGATATACCGGGCTAGGATTCGAGTTACAGGAACAAGGGCCAAACCAACCACCCAAGAATGGAATCGTTGAGCGAAAACACTTGACAACCTCCTAGGAACAGCTTTTCCTGCCACCAGACCTTTCCCCATCAATTAGTAAACTGATGTCGTTACTAAACACATTCCTTAAACTGTAGCCAATATTTGAGTGTTTTTTTTGGTGTCTAATCCGCATATATATCACCATTTCCCTTGATTTTCTTGACTGGATATCTCTTAAATGTCAACATATACACATGTGATTTAGTTTATGAAGATTTTTCAATGCCGAGAACCTCGATCTGAGAGTAAAAAATGCGTAAGGTTCACAATGGTGTAAAATTAAAATGGGATATATCGGGCTAGGATTCGAGTTACAGGAGCAAGGGCCAAACCAACCACCCAAGAATGGAATCGTCGAGCAAAAACACTTGACACCCCCCTAGAAGTAGCTTTTCTTGCCAATAGACCTTTCTCCATCAATTAGGAATCTTATGCCGTCACTAAACATATTCCTTAAATTGTAGCCATTTGTTGAGTGTTTTTTTTGGTGTCTAATCTGCATATATATATCACCATTGCCCTTGATTTTCTTGACTGTATATCTCTTAAATGTCAACATATACACGTGTGATTTAGTTTACGAATATTTTTCAATGCCGAGAACCTCCATCAGAGAGTAAAAAAGGCGTGAGGTTCACAATGGTATAAAATTAAAATGGGATATATCGGGCTAGAATTTGAGTTACAGGAACAAGGGCCAAACCAACCACCCTATAATAGAATCGTCAAGCGAAATCACTTGACAACATCCAAGAAGTAGCTTTTCTTACCACCAGACCTTTCTCCATCAATTAGAAATCTGATGCCGTCACTAAACACACTCCTTAAATTGTAGCCATTTGTTGAGTGTTTTTTTTTGTGTCTAATCCGCATATATATCACCATTGCCCTTGATTTTTTTGACTGTATATCTCTTAAATGTCAACATATACACGTGTGATTTAGTTTACGAAGATTTTTTAATGCCGAGAACCTCGATCAGAGAGTAAAAAAGGCGTAAGGTTCACAATGGTGTAAAATAAAAATGGGATATACCGGGCTAGGATTCGAGTTATTGGAACAAAGGCCAAACCAACCACCTAAGAATGGAATCGTCGAGCGAAAACACTTGACAACCTCCTAGAAGCAGCTTTTCTTGCCACCAGACCTTTCTCCATCAATTAGGAATCTGATGCCGTCACGAAACACATTCCTTTAATTGTAGCCATTTGTTGAGTGTTTTTTGGTGTCTAATCCGCATATATATTACCATTGCCCTTGATTTTCTAGACTGTATATCTCTTAAATGTCAACATATACACATGTCATTTAGTTTACGAAGATTTTTGAGTGCCGAGAACCTCGATCAGAGAGTAAAAAAGGCATAAGGTTCACAATGGTGTAAAATTAAAATGGGATATACCGGGGTAGGATTCGAGTTCCAGGAACAAGGGCCAAACCAAGCACCCAAGAATGGAATCGTCGAGCGAAAACACTTGACAACCTCCTAGAAGCAGCTTTTCTTGCCACCAGACCTTTCTCCATCAATTAGGAAACTTATGCCGGTACTGAACACATTCCTTAAATTGTAGCCATTTGTTAAGTGTTTTTTTTGTGTCTAATCCGCATATATATCACCATTGCCCTTGATTTTCTAGACTGTATATCTCTTAAATGTCAACATATACACATGTCATTTAGTTTACGAAGATTTTTGAGTGCCGAGAATCTCGATCAGAGAGTAAAAAAGGCGTAAGGTTCACAATGGTGTAAAATTAAAATGGGATATACCGGGCTAGGATTCGAGTTATAGGATCAAGGGCCAAACCAACCACCCAAGATTGGAATCGTCGAGCGAAAACACTTGACAACCTCCTAGAAGCAGCTTTTCTTGCCACCAGACCTTTTTCCATCAATTAGGAATCTAATGCCGTCACTAAACACATTCCTTAAATTGTAGCCATTTGTTGAGTGTTTTTTTTTTGTTTCTAATCTGCATGTATATCACTATTGCCCTTGATTTTCTTGACTGTATATCTCTTAAATGTCAACATATACATGTGTGATTAGTTTACGAAGATTTTTCAATGCCGAGAACCTCGATCAGAGAGTAAAAAAGGCGTAAGGTTCACAATGGTGTAAAATAAAAATGGGATATACCGGGCTAGGATTCTTGTTACAGGAACAAAGGCCAAACCAACCACCTAAGAATGGAATCGTCGAGCGAAAACACTTGACAACCTCCTAGAAGCAGCTTTTCTTGCCACCAGACCTTTCTCCATCAATAAGGAATCGGATGCCGTTACTAAACACATTCCTTAAATTGTAGCCATTTGTTGAGTGTTTTTTTTGTGTCTAATCCGCATATATATCACCATTGCCCTTGATTTTCTTGACTGGATATCTCTTAAATATCAACATATACACGTGTGATTTAGTTTACGAAGATTTTTCAATGCCGAGAACGTCGATCAGAGAGTAAAAAAAGGCGTAAGGTTCACAATGGTGTATAATTAAAATGGGATATACCGGGCTAGGATTCGAGTTACAGGAACAAGGGCCAAACCAACCACCCAAGAATGGAATCGTCGAGCGAAAACACTTGACAACCTCCTAGGAACAGCTTTTCCTGCCACCAGACCTTTCCCCATCAATTAGGAAACTGATGCCGTTACTAAACACATTCCTTAAATTGTAGCCAATATTTGAGTGTTTTTTTTGGTGTCTAATCCGCATATATATCACCATTGCCCTTGATTTTCTTGACTGGATATCTCTTAAATGTCAACATATACACATGTGATTTAGTTTATGAAGATTTTTCAATGCCGAGAACCTCGATCTGAGAGTAAAAAAGGCGTAAGGTTCACAATGGTGTAAAATTAAAATGGGATATATCGGGCTAGGATTCGAGTTACAGGAACAAGGGCCAAACCAACCACCCAAGAATGGAATCGTCGAGCAAAAACACTTGACAACCTCCTAGAAGTAGCTTTTCTTGCCAATAGACCTTTCTCCATCAATTAGGAATCTTATGTCGTCACTAAACATATTCCTTAAATTGTAGCGATTTGTTGAGTGTTTTTTTTGGTGTCTAATCCGCATATATATATATATATCACCATTGCCCTTGATTTTCTTGACTGTATATCTCTTAAATGTCAACATATACACGTGGGATTTAGTTTACGAAGATTTTTCAATACCGAGAACCTCCATCAGAGAGTAAAAAAGGCCTGAGGTTCACAATGGTATAAAATTAAAATGGGATATATCGGGCTAGAATTTGAGTTACAGGAACAAGGGCCAAACCAACCACCCAATAATAGAATCGTCGAGCGAAATCACTTGACAACATCCAAGAAGCAGTTTTTCTTATATCACCATTGCCCTTGATTTTCTTGACTGGATATCTCTTAAATGTCAACATATACACGTTTGATTTAGTTTACGAAGATTTTTCAATGTCGAGAATCTCGATCAAAGAGTAAAAAAGGCGTAAGGTTCACAATGGTGTAAAATTAAAATGGGATATACCGGGCTAGGATTCGAGTTATAGGATCAAGGGCCAAACCAACCACCCAAGATTGGAATCGTCGAGCGAAAACACTTGACAACCTCCTAGAAGCAGCTTTTCTTGCCACCAGACCTTTTTCCATCAATTAGGAATCTGATGCCGTCACTAAACACATTCCTTAAATTGTAGCCATTTGTTGAGTGTTTTTTTTTTGTTTCTAATCTGCATGTATATCACCATTGCCCTTGATTTTCTTGACTGTATATCTCTTAAATGTCAACATATACATGTGTGATTAGTTTACGAAGATTTTTCAATGCCGAGAACCTCGATCAGAGAGTAAAAAAGGCGTAAGGTTCACAATGGTGTAAAATAAAAATGGGATATACCGGGCTAGGATTCTTGTTACAGGAACAAAGGCCAAACCAACCACCAAAGAATGGAATCGTCGAGCGAAAACACTTGACAACCTCCTAGAAGCAGCTTTTCTTGCCACCAGACCTTTCTCCATCAATAAGGAATCGGATGCCGTTACTAAACACATTCCTTTAATTGTAGCCATTTGTTGAGTGTTTTTTTTTTGTCTAATCAGCATATATATCACTATTGCCCTTGATTTTCTTGAGTGTATATCTCTTAAATGTCAACATATACACGTGTGATTTAGTTTACGAAGATTTTTCAGTGCCGAGAACTTCGATCCGAGAGTAAAAAAGGCTTAAGGTTCACAATGGTGTAAAATTAAAATGGGATATACCGGGCTAGGATTCGAGTTACAAGAACAAGGGCTAAACGAACCACCCAAGAATGGAATCGTCGAGCGAAAACACTTGACAACCTCCTAGAAGCAGCTTTTCTTACCACCAGACCTTTCTCCATCAATTAGGAAATGGATGCCGTTACTAAACACATTCCTTAAATTGTAGCCATTTGTTGAGTGTTTTTTTTTTGTGTCTAATCCGCATATATATCACCATTTCCCTTGATTTTCTTGACTGGATATCTCTTAAATGTTAACATATACACATGTGATTTAGTTTACGATGATTTTTCAATGCCGAGAACGTCGATCAGAGAGTAAAAAATGCGTAAGGTTCACAATGGTGTATAATTAAAATAGGATATACCGGGCTAGGATTCGAGTTACAGGAACAATGGCCAAACCAAGCACGCAAGAATGGAATCGTCGAGCGAAAACACTTGACAACCTCCTAGAAACAGCTTTTCCTGCCACCAGACCTTTCTCCATCAATTAGGAAACTGATGCTGTTACTAAACACATTCCTTAAATTGTAGCCATTATTTGAGTGTTTTTTTTGGTGTCTAATCCACATATATATCACCATTGCCCTTGATTTTCTTGACTGGATATCTCTTAAATGTCAACATATACACGTGTGATTTAGTGTATGAATATTTTTCAATGCCGAGAACCTCGATCAGAGAGTAAAAAAGGCGTAAGGTTCACAATGGTGTAAAATTAAAATGGGATATACCGGGCAAGGATTTGAGTTACATGAACAAGGGCCAAAGCAACCACCCAAGAATGGAATCGTCGAGCGAAAACACTTGACAACCTCCAAGAAGCAGCTTTTCTTGCCAATAGACTTTTCTCCATCAATTAGGAATCTTATGCCATCACTAAACATATTCTTTAAATTGTAGCCATTTGTTGAGTGTTTTTATGCTGTCTAATCCGCATATATATATCACCATTGCCTTTGATTTTCTTGACTGTATATCTCTTAAATGTCAACATATACACGTGTGATTTAGTTTTCGGAGATTTTTCAATGCCGAAAACCTCGATCAGAGAGTAAAAAAGGCGTAAGGTTCACAATGGTATAAAATTAAAATGGGATATACCGGGCTAGAATTTGAGTTACAGGAACAAGGGCCAAACCAACCACCCAAGAATGGAATCGTCGAGCGAAATCACTTGACAACATCCAAGAAGCAGCTTTTCTTACCACCAGACCTTTCTCCATCAATTAGGAATCTGATGCCGTCACTAAACACATTCCTTAAATTGTAGCCATTTGTTGAGTGTTTTTTTTTTGGTGTCTAATCCGCATATATATCACCATTGCCCTTGATTTTCTTGACTGTATATCTCTTAAATGTCAACATATACACGTGTGATTTAGTTTACGAAGATTTTTCAATGCCGAGAATCTCGATCAGAGAGTAAAAAAGGCGTAAGGTTCACAATGTTGTAAAATTAATATGGGATATACCGGGCTAGGATTCGAGTTACAGGAAGAAGGGCCAAACAAACCACCCAAGAATGGAATCGTCGAGCAAAAACACTTCACAACCTCCTAGAAGCAGCTTTTCTTGCCAATAGACCTTTCTCCATCAATTAGGAATCTTATGCCATCACTAAACATATTTCTTAAATTGAAGCCTTTTGTTGAGTGTTTTTATGGTGTCTAATCCGCATATATATATCACCATTGCCTTTGATTTTCTTGACTGTATATCTCTTAAATGTCAACATATACACGTGTGATTTAGTTTACGAAGATTTTTCAATGCCGAGAACCTCGATCAGAGAGTAAAAAAGGCGTAAGGTTCACAATGGTATAAAATTAAAATGGGATATACCGGGCTAGAATTTGAGTTACAGGAACAAGGGCCAAACCAACCACCCAAGAATGGAATCGTCGAGCGAAATCACTTGACAACATCCAAGAAGCAGCTTTTCTTACCACCAGACCTTTCTCCATCAATTAGGAATCTGATGCCGTTAATAAACACATTCCTTAAATTGTAGCCATTTGTTGAGTGTTTTTTTTGGTGTCTAATCCGCATATATATCACCATTGCCCTTGATTTTCTTGACTGTATATCTCTTAAATGTCAACATATACACGTGTGATTTAGTTTACGAAGATTTTTCAATGCCGAGAATCTCGATCAGAGAGTGAAAAAGGCGTAAGGTTCACAATGTTGTAAAATTAATATGGGATATACCGGGCTAGGATTCGAGTTAAAGGAACAAGGGCCAAACCAACCACCCAAGATTGGAATCGTCAAGTGAAAACACTTGACAACCTCCTAGAAGCAGCTTTTCTTGCCACCAGACATTTTTCCATCAATTAGGAATCTGATGTCGTCACTAAACACATTCCTTAAATTGTAGGCATTTGTTGTGTGTTTTTTTTGTTTCTAATCCGCATGTATATCACCATTGTCCTTGATTTTTTTGACTGTATATCTCTTAAATGTCAACATATACACGTGTGATTTAGTTTACGAAGATTTTTTAATGCCGAGAACCTCGATCAGAGAGTAAAAAAGGCGTAAGGTTCACAATGGTGTAAAATAAAAATGGGATATACCGGGCTAGGATTCGAGTTATAGGATCAAAGGCCAAACCAACCACCTAAGAATGGAATCGTCGAGCGAAAACACTTGACAACCTCCTAGAAGCAGCTTTTCTTGCCACCAGACCTTTCTCCATCAATTAGGAATCTGATGCCGTCACGAAACACATTCCTTTAATTGTAGCCATTTGTTGAGTGTTTTTTGGTGTCTAATCCGCATATATATTACCATTGCCCTTGATTTTCTAGACTGTATATCTCTTAGATGTCAACATATACACATGTCATTTAGTTTACGAAGATTTTTTCAGTGCCGAGAACCTCGATCAGAGAGTAAAAAAGGCGTAAGGTTCACAATGGTGTAAAATTAAAATGGGATATACCGGGTTAGGATTCGAGTTCCAGGAACAAGGGCCAAACCAAGCACCCAAGAATGGAATCGTCGAGCGAAAACACTTGACAACCTCCTAGAAGCAGCTTTTCTTGCCACCAGACCTTTCTCCATCAATTAGGAAACTTATGCCGTTACTGAACACATTCCTTAAATTGTAGCCATTTGTTGATTGTTTTTTTTGGTGTCCAATCCGCATATATATCACCATTGCCTTTGATTTTCTTGACTGGATATCTCTTAAATGTCAACATATACACGTTTGTTTAGTTTACGAAGATTTTTCAATGCCGAGAATCTCGATCAGAGAGTAAAAAAGGCGTAAGGTTCACAATGGTGTAAAATTAAAATGGGATATACCGAGCTAGGATTCGAGTTATAGGAACAAGGGCCAAACCAAGCACCCAAGATTGGAATCGTCGAGCGAAAACACTTGACAACCTCCTAGAAACTGATGCCGTCTCTAAACACATTCCTTAAATTGTAGCCATTTTTTAGTGTTTTTTTTTGTTTCTAATCTTCATGTATATCACCATTGCCCTTGATTTTATTGACTGTATATCTCTTAAATGTCAACATATACATGTGTGATTAGTTTACGAAGATTTTTCAATGCCGAGAACCTCGATCAGAGAGTAAAAAAGGCGTAAGGGTCACAATGGTGTAAAATAAAAATGGGATATACCGGGCTAGGATTCTTGTTACAGTAACAAAGGCCAAACCAACCACCTAAGAATGGAATCGTCGAGCGAAAACACTTGACAACCTCCTAGAAGCAGCTTTTCTTTCCACCAGACATTTCTCCATCAATAAGGAATCTGATGCCGCCACGAAACACATTCCTTTAATTGTAGCCGTTTGTTGAGTGTTTTTTTTGTCTAATCAGCATATATATCACCATTGCCCTTTTTATTCTTGACTGTATATCTCTAAAATGTCAACATATACACGTGTGATTTAGTTTACGAAGATTTTTCAATGCCGAGAACCTAGATCAGGGAGTAAAAAAGGCGTATGGTTCACAATGGTGTAAAATTAAATTGGGATATACCGGGCTAGGATTCGAGTTCCAGGAACAAGGGCCAAACCAAGCACCCAAGAATGGAATCGTCGAGCGAAAACACTTGACAACCTCCTAGAAGCAGCTTTTCTTGCCACCAGACCTTTCTCCATCAATTAGGAAACTTATGCCGTTACTGAACACATTCCTTAAATTGTAGCCATTTGTTGAGTGTTTTTTTTGGTGTCTATTCCGCATATATATCACCATTGCCCTTGATTTTCTTGACTGGATATCTCTTAAATGTCAACATATACACGTTTGATTTAGTTTACGAAGATTTTTCAATGCCGAGAATCTCGATCACAGATTAAAAAAGGCGTAAGGTTAACAATGGTGTAAAATTAAAATGGGATATACCGGGCTAGGAATCGAGTTATAGGAACAAGGGCCAAACCAACCACCCAAGATTGGAATCGTCGAGCGAAAACACTTGACAACCTCCTAGAAGCAGCTTTTCTTGCCACCAGACCTTTCTCCATCAATTAGGAAACTTATGCCGTTACTGAACACATTCCTTAAATTGTAGCCATTTGTTGAGTGTTTTTTTTGGTGTCTAATCCGCATATATATCACCATTGCCCTTGATTTTCTTGACTGGATATCTCTTAAATGTCAACATATACACGTTTGATTTAGTTTACGAAGATTTTTCAATGCCGAGAATCTCGATCACAGAGTAAAAAAGGCGTAAGGTTAACATTGGTGTAAAATTAAAATGGGATATACCGGGCTAGGAATCGAGTTATAGGAACAAGGGCCAAACCAACCACCCAAGATTGGAATCGTCGAGCGAAAACACTTGACAACCTCCTAGAAGCTGCTTTTCTTGCCACCAGTCCTTTTTCCATCAATTAGGAATCTGATGCCGTCACTAAACACATTCCTTAAATTGTAGCCATTTGTTGAGTTTTTTTTTTGGTTTCTAATCTGCATGTATAACACCATTACCCTTGATTTTCTTGACTGTATATCTCTTAAATGTCAACATATACATGTGTGATTAGTTTACGAAGATTTTTCAATGCCGAGAACCTCGATCAGAGAGTAAAAAAGGCGTAAGGTTCACAATGGTGTAAAATAAAAATGGGATATACCGGGCTAGGATTCTTGTTACAGGAACAAAGGCCAAACCAACCACCTAAGAATGGAATCGTCGAGCGAAAACACTTGACAACCTCCTAGAAGCATCTTTTCTTTCCACCAGACATTTCTCCATCAATATGGAATCTGATGCCGTCACGAAACACATTCCTTTAATTGTAGCCATTTGTTGAGTGTTTTTTTTGTCTAATCAGCATATATATCAGCATTGCCCTTTATATTCTTGACTGTATATCTCTAAAATATCAACATATACACGTGTGATTTAGTTTACGAAGATTTTTCAATGCCGAGAACCTCGATCAGAGAGTAAAAAAGGCGTAAGGTTCACAATGGTATAAAATTAAAATGGGATATACCGGGCTAGAATTTGAGTTACAGGAACAAGGGCCAAACCAACCACCAAAGAATGGAATCGTCGAGCGAAATCACTTGACAACATCCAAGAAGCAGCTTTTCTTACCACCAGACCTTTCTCCATCAATTAGGAATCTGATGCCGTTAATAAACACATTCCTTAAATTGTAGCCATTTGTTGAGTGTTTTTTTTGGTGTCTAATCCGCATATATATCACCATTGCCCTTGATTTTCTTGACTGTATATCTCTTAAATGTCAACATATACACTTGTGATTTAGTTTACGAAGATTTTTCAATGCCGAGAATCTCGATCAGAGAGTGAAAAAGGCGTAAGGTTCACAATGTTGTAAAATTAATATGGGATATACCGGGCTAGGATTCGAGTTAAAGGAACAAGGGCCAAACCAACCACCCAAGATTGGAATCGTCAAGTGAAAACACTTGACAACCTCCTAGAAGCAGCTTTTCTTGCCACCAGACATTTTTCCATCAATTAGGAATCTGATGTCGTCACTAAACACATTCCTTAAATTGTAGGCATTTGTTGTGTGTTTTTTTTGTTTCTAATCCGCATGTATATCACCATTGTCCTTGATTTTTTTGACTGTATATCTCTTAAATGTCAACATATACACGTGTGATTTAGTTTACGAAGATTTTTTAATGCCGAGAACCTCGATCAGAGAGTAAAAAAGGCGTAAGGTTCACAATGGTGTAAAATAAAAATGGGATATACCGGGCTAGGATTCGAGTTATAGGATCAAAGGCCAAACCAACCACCTAAGAATGGAATCGTCGAGCGAAAACACTTGACAACCTCCTAGAAGCAGCTTTTCTTGCCACCAGACCTTTCTCCATCAATTAGGAATCTGATGCCGTCACGAAACACATTCCTTTAATTGTAGCCATTTGTTGAGTGTTTTTTGGTGTCTAATCCGCATATATATTACCATTGCCCTTGATTTTCTAGACTGTATATCTCTTAGATGTCAACATATACACATGTCATTTAGTTTACGAAGATTTTTTCAGTGCCGAGAACCTCGATCAGAGAGTAAAAAAGGCGTAAGGTTCACAATGGTGTAAAATTAAAATGGGATATACCGGGTTAGGATTCGAGTTCCAGGAACAAGGGCCAAACCAAGCACCCAAGAATGGAATCGTCGAGCGAAAACACTTGACAACCTCCTAGAAGCAGCTTTTCTTGCCACCAGACCTTTCTCCATCAATTAGGAAACTTATGCCGTTACTGAACACATTCCTTAAATTGTAGCCATTTGTTGATTGTTTTTTTTGGTGTCCAATCCGCATATATATCACCATTGCCCTTGATTTTCTTGACTGGATATCTCTTAAATGTCAACATATACACGTTTGTTTAGTTTACGAAGATTTTTCAATGCCGAGAATCTCGATCAGAGAGTAAAAAAGGCGTAAGGTTCACAATGGTGTAAAATTAAAATGGGATATACCGAGCTAGGATTCGAGTTATAGGAACAAGGGCCAAACCAAGCACCCAAGATTGGAATCGTCGAGCGAAAACACTTGACAACCTCCTAGAAACTGATGCCGTCTCTAAACACATTCCTTAAATTGTAGCCATTTTTTAGTGTTTTTTTTTTGTTTCTAATCTTCATGTATATCACCATTGCCCTTGATTTTCTTGACTGTATATCTCTTAAATGTCAACATATACATGTGTGATTAGTTTACGAAGATTTTTCAATGCCGAGAACCTCGATCAGAGAGTAAAAAAGGCGTAAGGGTCACAATGGTGTAAAATAAAAATGGGATATACCGGGCTAGGATTCTTGTTACAGTAACAAAGGCCAAACCAACCACCTAAGAATGGAATCGTCGAGCGAAAACACTTGACAACCTCCTAGAAGCAGCTTTTCTTTCCACCAGACATTTCTCCATCAATAAGGAATCTGATGCCGCCACGAAACACATTCCTTTAATTGTAGCCGTTTGTTGAGTGTTTTTTTTGTCTAATCAGCATATATATCACCATTGCCCTTTTTATTCTTGACTGTATATCTCTAAAATGTCAACATATACACGTGTGATTTAGTTTACGAAGATTTTTCAATGCCGAGAACCTAGATCAGGGAGTAAAAAAGGCGTAAGGTTCACAATGGTGTAAAATTAAATTGGGATATACCGGGCTAGGATTCGAGTTCCAGGAACAAGGGCCAAACCAAGCACCCAAGAATGGAATCGTCGAGCGAAAACACTTGACAACCTCCTAGAAGCAGCTTTTCTTGCCACCAGACCTTTCTCCATCAATTAGGAAACTTATGCCGTTACTGAACACATTCCTTAAATTGTAGCCATTTGTTGAGTGTTTTTTTTTGGTGTCTAATCCGCATATATATCACCATTGCCCTTGATTTTCTTGACTGGATATCTCTTAAATGTCAACATATACACGTTTGATTTAGTTTACGAAGATTTTTCAATGCCGAGAATCTCGATCACAGAGTAAAAAAGGCGTAAGGTTAACAATGGTGTAAAATTAAAATGGGATATACCGGGCTAGGAATCGAGTTATAGGAACAAGGGCCAAACCAACCACCCAAGATTGGAATCGTCGAGCGAAAACACTTGACAACCTCCTAGAAGCAGCTTTTCTTGCCACCAGACCTTTCTCCATCAATTAGGAAACTTATGCCGTTACTGAACACATTCCTTAAATTGTAGCCATTTGTTGAGTGTTTTTTTTGGTGTCTAATCCGCATATATATCACCATTGCCCTTGATTTTCTTGACTGGATATCTCTTAAATGTCAACATATACACGTTTGATTTAGTTTACGAAGATTTTTCAATGCCGAGAATCTCGATCACAGAGTAAAAAAGGCGTAAGGTTAACAATGGTGTAAAATTAAAATGGGATATACCGGGCTAGGAATCGAGTTATAGGAACAAGGGCCAAACCAACCACCCAAGATTGGAATCGTCGAGCGAAAACACTTGACAACCTCCTAGAAGCTGCTTTTCTTGCCACCAGTCCTTTTTCCATCAATTAGGAATCTGATGCCGTCACTAAACACATTCCTTAAATTGTAGCCATTTGTTGAGTTTTTTTTTTGGTTTCTAATCTGCATGTATAACACCATTGCCCTTGATTTTCTTGACTGTATATCTCTTAAATGTCAACATATACATGTGTGATTAGTTTACGAAGATTTTTCAATGCCGAGAACCTCGATCAGAGAGTAAAAAAGGCGTAAGGTTCACAATGGTGTAAAATAAAAATGGGATATACCGGGCTAGGATTCTTGTTACAGGAACAAAGGCCAAACCAACCACCTAAGAATGGAATCGTCGAGCGAAAACACTTGACAACCTCCTAGAAGCATCTTTTCTTTCCACCAGACATTTCTCCATCAATATGGAATCTGATGCCGTCACGAAACACATTCCTTTAATTGTAGCCATTTGTTGAGTGTTTTTTTTGTCTAATCAGCATATATATCAGCATTGCCCTTTATATTCTTGACTGTATATCTCTAAAATATCAACATATACACGTGTGATTTAGTTTACGAAGATTTTTCAATGCCGAGAACCTAGATCAGGGAGTAAAAAAGGCGTAAGGTTCACAATGGTGTAAAATTAAAATGGGATATACCGGGCTAGGATTCGAGTTCCAGGAACAAGGGCCAAACCAAGCACCCAAGAATGGAATCGTCGAGCGAAAACACTTGACAACCACCTAGAAGCAGCTTTTCTTGCCACCAGACCTTTCTCCATCAATTAGGAAACTTATGCCGTTACTGAACACATTCCTTAAATTGTAGCCATTTGTTGAGTGTTTTTTTTGTGTCTAATCCGCATATATATCACCATTGCCCTTGATTTTCTTGACTGGATATCTCTTAAATGTCAACATATACACGTTTGATTTAGTTTACGAAGATTTTTCAATGCCAAGAATCTCGATCACAGAGTAAAAAAGGCGTAAGGTTCACAATGGTGTAAAATTAAAATGGGATATACCGGGCTAGGATTCGAGTTATAGGAACAAGGGCCAAACCAACCACCCAAGATTGGAATCGTCGAGCGAAAACACTTGACAACCTCCTAGAAGCTGCTTTTCTTGCCACCAGACCTTTTTCCACCAATTAGGAATCTGATGCCGTCACTAAACACATTCCTTAAATTGTAGCCATTTGTTGAGTGTTTTTTTTTTTGTTTCTAATCTGCATGTATAACATCATTGCCCTTGATTTTCTTGACTGTATATCTCTTAAATGTCAACATATACATGTGTGATTAGTTTACGAAGATTTTTCAATGCCGAGAACCTCTATCAGAGAGTAAAAAAGGCGTAAGGTTCACAATGGTGTAAAATAAAAATGGGATATACCGGGCTAGTATTCTTGTTACAGGAACAAACGCCAAACCAACCACCTAAGAATGGAATCGTCGAGCGAAAACACTTGACAACCACCTAGAAGCATCTTTTCTTTCCACCAGACATTTCTCCATCAATATGGAATCTGATGCCGTCAGGAAACACATTCCTTTAATTGTAGCCACTTGTTGAGTGTTTTTTTTTGTCTAATCAGCATATATATCAGCATTGCCCTTTATATTCTTGACTGTATATCTCTTAAATGTCAACATATACACGTGTTATTTAGTTTACGAAGATTTTTCAATGCCGAGAAGTTAGATCAGGGAGTAAAAAAGACGTAAGGTTCACAATGGTGTAAAATTAAAATGGGATATACCGGGCTACGATTCGAGTTACATGAACAAGGGCCAAACCAACCACCCAAGAATGGAATCTTCGAGATAAAACACTTGACAACCTCCTAGAAGCAGCTTTTCTTGCCACCAGACCTTTCTCCATCAATAAGGAATCTGATGCTATCACGAAACACATTCCTTTAATTGTAGCCATTTGTTGAGTGTTTTTTTTTGTCTAATCAGCATATATATCACCATTGCCCTTTTTATTCTTGACTGTATATCTCTTAAATGTCAACATATACACGTGTGATTTAGTTTACGAAGATTTTTCAATGCCGAAAACCTAGATCAGGGAGTAAAAAAGGCGTAAGGTTCACAATGGTGTAAAATTGAAATGGGATATACTGGGCTAGGATTCGAGTTACAGGAACAAGGGCCAAACCAACCACCCAAGAATGGAATCGTCAAGCGAAAACACTTGACAACCTCCTAGAAGCAGCTTTTCTTGCCACCAGACCTTTCTCCATCAATTTGGAATCTGATGCCGTCAATAAACACATTCCTTAAATTGCAGCCATTTGTTGAGTGTTTTTTTTAGTCTAATCCGCATATATATCACCATTGCCCTTGATTTTCTAGACTGTATATCTCTTAAATGTCAACATATACACGTGTGATTTAGTTTACGAAGATTTTTCAATGCCGAGAACCTCGATCAGAGAGTAAAAAAGGCTTAAGTTTCACAATGGTGTAAAATTAAAATGGGATATACGGGGCTAGGATTCGAGTTACAGGAACAAGGGCCAAACCGACCACCCAAGAATGGAATCGTCGAGCGAAAACACTTGACAACCTTCTAGAAGAAGCTTTTCTTGCCACCAGACTTTTCTCCATCAATGAGGAATCTGATGCCCTCACTAAACACATTCCTTAAATTGTAGCCATTTGTTGAGTGTTTTTTTTTTGGTGTCTAATCCCCATATATATCACCATTGCCCTTGATTTTCTTGACTGTATATCTCTTAAATGTCAACATATACACGTGTGATTTAGTTTATGAAGATTTTTCAATGCCGAGAACCTCGATCAGAGAGTAAAAATGCGTAAGGTTCACAATGGTGTAAAATTAAAATGTGATATTCCGGGCTAGGATTCGAGTTACAGGAACAAGGGCCAAACCAACCACCAAAGAATGGAATCGTCGAGTGTAAACACTTGACAACCTCCTAGAAGCAGATTTTCTTGCCACCAGACCTTTTTACATCAATTAGGAATCGAATGCCGTCACTAAACACATTCCTTAAATTGTAGCCATTTGTTGAGTTTTTTTGTGTCTAATCCGCATACATATCACCATTACCTTTGATTTTCTTGACTGTATATCTCTTAAATGTCAACATATACACGTGTGATTTAGTTTACAAATATTTTTCAATGCCGAGAACCTTGATCAGAGAGTAAAAAAGGCGGTTCCCTGGTGTAAAATTAAAATGGGATATACCGGGCTAGGAATCGAGTTACAGGAACAAGGGCCAAACCAACCACCCAAGAATGGAATCGTCGAGCGAAAACACTTGACAACCTCCTAGAAGCAGCTTTTCGTGCCACCAGACCTTTCATCTTCAATTAGGAATCTGATGCCATCACTAAACACATTCTTTAAATTGTAGCCATTTGTTCAGTGTTTTTTTTTTGTGTCTAATCTCCATATATATCACCATTGCCCTTGATTTTCTTGACTGTATATCTCTTAAATGTCAACATATACATGTGTGATTTACTTTACGAAGATTTTTCAATGCCGAGAACCTCTATCAAAGAGTAAAAAAGGTGTAAGGTTCACAATGGTGTAAAACTAAAATGGGATATACCGGGCTAGGATTCGAGTTACAGGAACAATGGCCAAACCAACCACCCAAGAATGGAATCGTCAAGCGAAAATACTTGACAACCTCCTAGAAGCAGCTTTTCTTGCCACCAGATCTCTCTCCATCAATTAGGAATCTGATGCCGTCAATAAATACATTTCTTAAATTGTAGCCATTTGTTGAGTGTTTTTTTTGGTGTCTAATCCCCATATATATCACCATTGCCCTTGATTTTCTTAACTATATATCTCTTAAATGTCAACATATACACGTGTGATTTAGTTTACGAATATTTTTCAGTGCCGAGAACTTCGATCAGAGAGTAAAAAAGGCGTAAGGTTCACAATGGTGTAATATTAAAATGGGATATACCGGGCTAGGATTCGAGTTACAGGAACAAGGGCCAAACCAACGACCCAAGAATGGAATCGTCGAGCGAACATACTTGACAACCTTCTAGAAGCTGCTTTTCTTGCCCCCAGACATTTCTCCATTAATTAGGAATTTGATGCCCTCACTAAACACATTCCTTAAATTGTAGCAATTTGTTGAGTGTTTTTGTTTTGGTGTCTAATCCCCATATATATCACCATTGCCCTTGATTTTCTTGACTGTATATCTATTAAATGTCAACATATACACGTATGATTTAGTTTACGAATATTTTTCAATGCCGAGAACCTCGATCAGAGAGTAAAAAGGCGTAAGGTTAACAATGGTGTAAAATTAAAATGGGATATACCGGGCTAGGATCCGAGTTACAGGAACAAGGGCCAAACCAACCACCAAAGAATGGAATCGTCGAGCGTAAACACTTGACAACCTCCTAGAAGTAGCTTTTCTTGCCACCAGACATTTCTCCATCAATTAGGAATCTGATGCCGTCACTAAACACATTCTTTAAATTGTAGCCATTTGTTGAGTTTTTGTTTGGTGTCTTATCCGCATACATACACCATTACTTTTGATTTTCTTGACTGTATATCTTTTAAATGTTAACATATACACGTGTGATTTAGTTTACAAATATTTTTCAACACCGAGAACCTTGATCCGAGAGTAAAAAATAAGGTTCACTGGTGTAAAATTAAAATGGGATATAACGGGCTAGGAATCGAGTTACTGGAACACGGGCCAAACCAACCACCCAAGAATGGAATCGTCGAGCGAAAACACTTGACAACCTCTTAGAAGCAGCTTTTCTTGCCACCAGACCTTTCATCATCAATTAGGAATCTGATGTCGTCACTAAACACATTCTTTAAATTGTAGCCATTTGTTCAGCGTTTTTTTGTGTCTAATCCCCATATATATCACCATTGCCCTTGATTTTCTTGACTGTATATCTCTTAAATGTCAACATATACACGTGTGATTTAGTTTACGAAGAATTTTCTATGCCGAGAACCTCGATCAGAGAGTAAAAAAGGCGTAAGGTTCACAATGGTGTAAAACTAAAATGGGATATACCGGGCTAGGATTCGAGTTGCAGGAGCAAGGGCCAAACCAACCACTCAAGAATGGAATCGTCAAGCGAAAATACTTGACAACCTCCTAGAAGCAGCTTTTCTTGCCACCAGACCTTTCTCCATCAATTAGGAATCTGATGTCGTCACTAAACACATTCCTTAAATGGTAGCCATTTGTTGAGTTTTTTTTTTTTGTGTCTAATCCCCATATATATCACCATTGCCCTTAATTTTCTTGATTGTATATCTCTTAAATGTCAACATACACACGTGTGATTTAGTTTACGAAGATTTTTAATGCCAAGAACCTCGATCAGAGAGTAAAAAAGGCGGTTCTCAATGGTGTAAAATTAAAATGGGATATACCGGGCTAGGAATCGAGTTACAGGAACAATGGCCAAACCAACCACCTAAGAATGAAATCGTCGAGCGAAAACACTTGACAACCTCCTAGAAGCAGCTTTTCTTGCAACCAGACCTTTCTCCATCAATTAGGAATCTGATGCTGTCACTAAACACATTACTTAAATTGTAGCCATTTGTTGAGTGTTTTTTTTGGTGTCTAATCCGCATATATATCACCATTTTCCTTGATTTTGTTGACTATATCTCTTAAATGTCAACATATACACGTGTGATTTAATTTACGAAGATTTTTCAATTCCGAGAACCTCGATCATAGAGTAAAAAAGGCGTAAGGTTCACAATGGTATAAAATTAAAATGGGATATACCGGGCTAGGAATCGAGTTACAGGAACAAGGGCCAAACCAACCACCCAAGAATGGAATCGTCGAGCGAAAACACTTGACAACCTCATAGAAGCAGCTTTTCTTGCCACCAGACCTTTCATCTTCAATTAGGAATCTGATACCATCACTAAACACATTCTTTAAATTGTAGCCATTTGTTCAGTGTTTTTTTTTTGTGTCTAATCCCCATATATATCACCATTGCCCTTGATTTTCTTGACTGTTTATCTCTTAAATGTCAACATATACACGTGTGATTTACTTTACGAAGATTTTTCAATGCCGAGAACCTCTATCAAAGAGTAAAAAAGGCGTAAGGTTCACAATGGTGTAAAACTAAAATGGGATATACAGGGCTAGGATTCGAGTTACAGGAACAATGGCCAAACCAACCACCCAAGAATGGAATCGTCAAGCGAAAATACTTGACAACCTCCTAGAAGCAGCTTTTCTTGCCACCAGATCTTTCTCCATCAATTAGGAATCTGATGCCGTCAATAAATACATTTCTTAAATTGTAGCTATTTGTTGAGTGTTTTTTTGGTGTCTAATCCCCATATATATCACCATTGCCCTTGATTTTCTTAACTGTATATCTCTTAAATGTCAACATATACACGTGTGATTTAGTTTACGAATATTTTTCAGTGCCGAGAACTTTGATCAGAGAGTAAAAAAGGCGTAAGGTTCACAATGGTGTAAAATTAAAATGGGATATACCAGGCTAGGATTCGAGTTACAGGAACAAGGGCCAAACCAATGACCCAAGAATGGAATCGTCGAGCAAAAACACTTGACAACCTTCTAGAAGCAGCTTTTCTTACCCCCAGACCTTTCTCCATTAATTAGGAATTTGATGCCCTCACTAAACACATTCCTTAAATTGTAGCAATTTGTTGAGTGTTTTTGTTTTGGTGTCTAATTCCCATATATATCACCATTGCCCTTGATTTTCTTGACTGTATATATATTAAATGTCAACATATACACGTGTGATATAGTTTACGAATATTTTTCAATGCCGAGAACCTCGATCAGAGAGTAAAAAGGCATAAGGTTCACAATGGTGTAAAATTAAAATGGGATATACCGGGCTAGGATTCGAGTTACAGGAACAAGGGCCAAACCAACCACCAAAGAATGGAATCGTCGAGCGTAAACACTTGACAACCTTCTAGAAGTAGCTTTTCTTGCCACCAGACCTTTCTCCATCAATTAGGAATCTGATGCCGTCACTAAACACATTCCTTAAATTGTAGCCAATTGTTGAGTTTTTGTTTGGTGTCTTATCCGCATACATACACCATTACTTTTGATTTTCTTGACTGTATATCTCTTAAATGTTAACATATACACGTGTGATTTAGTTTACAAATATTTTTCAACACCGAGAACCTTGATCAGAGAGTAAAAAAGGCGGTTCACTGGTGTAAAATTAAAATGGGATATAACGGGCTAGGAATCGAGTTACAGGAACACGGGCCAAACCAACCACCCAAGAATGGAATCGTCGAGCGAAAACACTTGACAACCTCCTAGAAGCAGCTTTTCTTGCCACCAGACCTTTCATCATCAATTAGGAATCTGATGCCGTCACTAAACACATTCTTTAAATTGTAGCCATTTGTTTAGCGTTTTTTTTTGTGTCTAATCCCCATATACACGTGTGATTTAGTTTACAAATATTTTTCAACACCGAGAACCTTGATCAGAGAGTAAAAAAGGCGGTTCACTGGTGTAAAATTAAAATGGGATATACCAGGCTAGGATTCGAGTTATAGGAACAAGGGCCAAACCAACCACCCAAGAATGGAATCGTCGAGCGAAAACACTTGACAACCTCTTAGAAGCAGCTTTTCTTGCCACCAGACCTTTTTCCATCAATTAGGAATCTGATGTCGTCACTAAACACATTTCTTAAATTGTAGCCATTTGTTGAGTGTTTTTTTTGTCTAATCCGCATATATATCATCATTGCCCTTGATTTTCTTGACTGTATATCTCTTAAATATCAACATATACATGTGTGATTTAGTTTACGAAGATTTTTCAATACCGAGAACCTCGATCAGAGAGTAAAAAAGGCGTAAGGTTCACAATGGTGTAAAATTAAAATAGGATATACCAGGCTAGAATTCGAGTTATGGGAACAAGGGCTAAACCAACCAACCAAGAATGGAATCGTAGAGCGAAAACACTTGACAACCTCCTAGAAGCAGCTTTTTTTGCCACCAGACCTTTCTCCATTAATTAGGAATCTGATGCCGTCACTAAACACGTTCCTTAAATTGTAGCCATTCGTTGAGTGTTTTTTTTAGTGTCTAATCGGCATATATATCACCGTTGCCCTTGATTTTCTTGACTGTATATCTCTTAAATGTCAACATATACACGTGTGATTTAGTTTATGAAGATTTTTCAATGCCGAGAACCTCGATCAGAGAGTAAAAAAGGTGTAAGGTTCACAATGGTATAAAATTAAAATAGGATATACCTGGCTAGAACTCGAGTTACCGGAACAAGGGCCAAACCAACTACCCAAGAATGGAATCGTCGAGCGAAAACACTTGACAACCCCCTAGAGGCAGCTTTTCTTTCCACCAGATCTTTCTCCATCAATTTGGAATCTGATGCCGTCACTAAACACATTCCATAAATTGTAGCCATTTGTTGAGTGTTTTTTTGGTGTCTAATCGGCATATATATCACCATTGCCCTTGATTTTCTTAACTGTATTTCTCTTAAATGTCAACATATACACGTGTGATTTAGTTTACGATGATTTTTCAATGCCGAGAAACTCGATCAGAGAGTAAAAAGGCATAAGGTTCACAATGGTGTAAAATTAAAATGGGATATACCGGGCAAGGATTTGAATTACATGAACAAGGGCCAAAGCAACCACCCAAGAATGGAATCGTCGAGCGAAAACACTTGACAACCTCCAAGAAGCAGCTTTTCTAGCCACCAGACCTTTCTCCATCAATTAAGAATCTGATGCCCTTACTAAACACATTCGTTAAATTGTAGCCATTTGTTGAGTGGTTTTTTTTTGTGTCTAATCCGCATATATATCACCATTGCCCATGATTTTCTTGACTGTTTATCTCTTAAATGTCAACATATACACGTGTGATTTAGTTTACGAAGATTTTTTAATGCCGAGAACCTCGATTTGAGAGTAAAAAAGGCATAATGTTCAGAATGGTGTAAAATTAAAATGGTATATACCGGGCTAGGATTCGAGTTACAGGAACAAGGGCCAAACCAACCAACCAAGAATGGAATCGTCGAGCGAAAACACTTGACAACCTCCTAGAAGCAGCTTTTCTTGCCACCAGACCTTTCTCCATCAATTAGGAATCTGATGCCGTCACTAAACACATTCCTTAAATTGTAGCCATTTGTTGAGTGTTTTTTTTTGTGTCTAATCTGCATATATATCACCATTGCCCATGATTTTCTTGACTGTTTATCTCTTAAATGTCAACATATACACGTATGATTTAGTTTACGAAGATTTTTCAATCCCGAGAACCTCGATCAGAGAGTAAAAAAGGCATAAGGTTCACAATGGTGTAAAATTAAAATGGGATATACCGGGCTAGGATTCGAGTTACGGGAACAAGGGCCAAACCAACCTCCCAAGAATGGAATCGTCGACCGAAAACACTTGACAACCTCCTAGAAACAGCTATTCTTGCCACCAGACCTTTCTCCATCAATTAGGAATCTGATGCCGTCACTAAACACATTCCTTAAATTGTAGCCATTTGTTGAGTGTTTTTTTTTGGTGTCTAATCCTCATATATATCACCATTGCCCTGGATTTTCTTGATTGTATCTCTTAAATGTCAACATATACACTTTTGATTTAGTTTACGAAGATTTTTCAATGCCGAGAACCTCGATCAGAGAGTAAAAAAGGCGTAAGGTTCACAATGGTGTAAAATTAAAATGGGATATACCGGGCTAGGATTCGTGTTACAGGAACAAGGGCCAAACCAACCACCCAAGACTGTAATCGTCGAGCAAAAACACTTGACAACCTCCTAGAAGCAGCTTTTCTTGCCACCAGACCTCTCTCCATCAATTAGGAATCTGATGCCGTCACTAAACACATTCCTTAAATTGTAGCCAATTGTTGAGTGTTTTTTTTGGTGTCTAATCCTCATATATATCACCGTTGCCCTGGATTTTCTTGACTGTATATCTCTTAAATGTCAACATATACACTTGTGATTTAGTTTACGGAGATTTTTCAATGTCGAGAACCTCGATCAGAGAGTAAAAAAGGCATAAGGTTCACAATGGTCTAAAATTAAATCGGGATATACCGGGCAAGGATTCGAGTTACAGGAACAAGGGCCAAACCAACCACCCAAGAACGGAATCGTCGAGCGAAAACATTTGACAACCTCCTAGAAGCAGCTTTTCTTGCCACCAGACCTTTCTCCATCATTTAGGAATCTGATGCCTTCACTAAATACATTCCTTAAATTGTTGCCAATTGTTGAGTGTTTTTTTGGTGTCTAATCCGCATAAATATCACCATTGCCATGGATTTTCTTGACTGTATATCTCTTAAATGTCAACATATACAGGTGTGATTTAGTTTACGAGGAATTTTCAATGCCGAGAACCTCGATCAGAGAGTAAAAAAGGCGTAAGGTTCACAATGGTCTAAAATTAAAACGGGATATACTGGGCAAGGATTCGAGTTACAGGAACAAGGGCCAAACCAACCACCCAAGAATGGAATCGTTGAGCGAAAACATTTGACAACCTCCTTGAAGCAACTTTTCTTGCCACCAGACCTTTCTCCATCAATTAGGAATTTGATGTGGTCACTAAACATATTCCTTAAAATGTTGGCATTTGTTGAGTGTTTTTTTTTTTGTCTAGTCCGCATATATATATCACCATTGCCCTTGATTTTTTTGACTGTACATCTCTTAAATGTCAATATATACACGTGTGATTTAGTTTACGAAGATTTTTCAATGCCGAGAACCTCGATCAGAGAGTAAAAAAGGAGTAAGGTTCACAATGGTCTAAAATTAAAACGGGATATACCGGGCAAGGATTCGAGTTACAGGATCAAGGGCCAAACCAACGACCCGAGAATAGAATCGTCGAGCGAAAAAATTTGACAACCTCCTAGAAGCAGCTTTTCTTGCTACCAAACCTTTCTCCATCAATTAGGAATCTGATGCCGTCACTAAACAAATTCCATAAATTGTAGCCATTTGTTGAGTGATTTTTTGTGTCTAATCCGCATATATATCACTATTACCCTTGATTTTCTTGACTGTATATCTCTTAAATGTCAACATATACAAGTGTGCTTTAGGTTACGAAGATTTTTCAATGCTGAGAACCTCGATCAGAAAGTAAAAAAGGCGTAAGGTTCGCAATGGTGTAAAATTAAAATGGGATATATACCGGGGCTAGGATTCGAGTTACACGAATAAGGGCCAATCCAACCACCCAAGAATTGAATCGCCAAGCGAAAACACTTGACAACCTCCTAGAAGCAGCTTTTCTTGCCACCAGACCATTCTCCATCAATTAAGAATATGACGTCGTCACTAAACACATTCCTTAAATTGTAGCCATTTGTTGAGTGTTTTTTTTGGGTGTCTAATCCGCATATATATCACCATTGCCCTTGATTTTCTTCACTGCATATCTCTTAAATGTCAACATATACACGTGTGATTTAGTTTACGAAGATTTTTCAATGCCGAGAACCTGGATCAGAGAGTAAAAAAGGCGTAAGGTTCACAATGGTGTAAAATTAAAATGGGATATACCGGGCTAGTAGTCGTGTTACAGGAACAAGGGCCAAATCAACCACCCAAGAATGGAATCGTCGAGCAAAAACACTTGACAACCTCCTAGAAGCAGCTTTTCTTGCCACCAGACCTTTCTCCACCAATTAAGAATCTGATGCTGTCACTAAACACATTCCATAAATTGTAGCCAATTGTTAAGTGTTTTTTTTTGGTGTCTAATCCGCATATAACTCACAATTGCCATTGATTTTCTTGACTGTATATCTCTTAAATGTCAACATATACAGGTGTGATTTAGTTTACGAAGATTTTTCAATGCCGAGAACCTCGATCAGAGAGTAAAAAAGGCGTAAGGTTCACAATGGTGTAAAATGAAAATGGGATATACCGGGCTAGGATTCGTGTTATAGGAACAAGGGCCAAACCAACCACCCAAGAATGGAATCGTCGAGCGAAAACACTTGACAACCTCTTAGAAGCAGCTTTTCTTGCCACCAGACCTTTCTCCATCAATTAGGAATCTGATGCCGTCACTAAACACATTCCATAAATTGTAGCCAATTGTTGAGTGTTTTTTTTTGTTGTCTAATCCTCATATATATCACCATTGCCCTGGATTTTCTTGACTGTATCTCTTAAATGTCAACATATACACTTGTGATTTTGTTTACGAAGATTTTTCAATATCGAGAACCTCGATCAGAGAGTAAAAAAGGCGTAAGGTTAACAATGGTCTAAAATTAAAACGGGATATACCGGGCAAGGATTTGAGTTACAGGAACAAGGGCCAAACCAACGACCCGAGAATGGAATCGTCGAGCGAAAAAATTTGACAACCTCCTAGAAGCAGCTTTTCTTGTCACCAGACCTTTCTCCATCAATTAGGAATCTGTTGCCGTCACTAAACACTTTCCTTAAATTGTAGCCAATTGTTGCGTGTTTTTTTTTGTGTCTAATCCGCATATATATCACCATTGCCCTTAGTTTTCTTGCTGTATATCTCTTAAATGTCAACATTTACACATGTGATTTAGTTTACGAAGATTTTTCAATGCCGAGAACCTCGATCAAAGAGTAAAAAAAGGAGTAAGGTTCACAGTGGTCTAAAATTAAAACGGGATATACCGGGAAAGGGGTTCGAGTTACAGTAACAAGGGCCAAACCAATGACCCAAGAATGGAATCATTGAGCGAAAACATTTGATAACCTCCTGGAAGCAGCTTTTCTTGCCACCAGACCTTTCTCCATCAATTAGGAATCTGATGCCATCACTAAACACTTTCCTTAAATTGTAGCCAATTGGTGCGTGTTTTTTTTTGGTGTCTATTCCGCATATATATCACCATTGCTCTTGATTTTCTTGACTGTATATCCCTTAAATGTCAACATTTACACGTGTGATTTAGCTTACGAAGATTTTTCAACACCGAGAACCTCGATCAGAGAGTAAAAAAAGGCGTAAGGTTCACAATGGTCTAAAATTAAAACGGGATATACCGGGCAAGGATTCGAGTTACAGGAACAAGGGCCAAACCAACGACCCAAGAATGGAATCGTCGAGCGAAAAAAATTGACAACCTCCTAGAAGCAGCTTTTCTTGCCACCAAACCTTTCTCCATCAATTAGGAATCTGATGCCGTCACTAAACACATTCCTTAAATTGTAGCCATTTGTTGAGTTTTTTTTGTGTCTAATCCGCATATATATCACTATTACCCTTGATTTTCTTCACTGTATATCTCTTAAATGTCAACATATACACGTGTGATTTAGTTTACGAAGAGTTTTCAATGCCGAGAACCTCGATCAGAGAGTAAAAAAGGTGTAAGGTTCACAATGGTGTAAAATTAAAATGGGATATACCGGGCTAGTATTCGTGTTACAGGAACAAAGGCCACACCAACCACCCAAGAATGAAATCATCGAGCGAAAACACTTGACAACCTTCTAGAAGCAGCTTTTCTTGCCACCAGACCTTTCTCCATCAATTAGGAATCTGATGCTGTCACTAAACACATTCCTTAAATTGTAGCCAATTATTGAGTGTTTTTTTTATGTCTAATCCGCATATATATCACCATTGCCCTGAATTTTCTTGACTGTATATCTCTTAAATGTCAACATATACAGGTGTGATTTAGTTTACGAAGATTTTTCAATGCCGAGAACCTAGATCAGAGAGTAAAAAAGGCGTAAGGTTCACAATGGTCTAAAATTAAAACGGGATATACTAGGCTAGGATTCGAGTTACAGGAACAAGGGCCAAACCAACCACCCAAGAATGGAATCGTCGAGCGAAAACACATGACAACCTCCTTGAAGCAGCTTTTCTTGCCACCAGACCTTTCTCCATCAATTAGGAAGAATCTGATGCCGTCACTAAATACATCCCTTAAATTGTAGACATTTGTTTAGTGTTTTTTTTTTTGTGTCTAATCCGCATATATATCACCATTGCCCTTGATTTTCATGACTGTATATCTCTAAAATTTCAATATATACGCGTGTGATTTAGTTTACGAAGATTTTTCAATGCCGAGAACCTCGATCAGAGAGTAAAAATGCGTAAGGTTCACAATGGTGTAAACTTAAAATGGGATATACCGGGCTAGGATTCGTGTTACAGGAATAAGGGCCAAACCAACCACCAAAGACTGGAATCGTCGAGCGAAAACACTTGACAACCTCCTAGAAGCAGCTTTTCTTGCCAGCAGACCTTTCTCCATCAATTAGGAATCTGATGCCGACACTAAACACATTCCTTAAATTGTAGCCAATTGTTAAGTGTTTTTTTTGGTGTCTAATCCGCATATAACTCACAATTGCCATGGATTTTCTTGACTGTATATCTCTTAAATGTCAACATATACAGGTGTGATTTAGTTTACGAAGATTTTTCAATGCCGAGAACCTCGATCAGAGAGTAAAAAAGGCGTAAGGTTCACAATGGTCTAAAATTAAAACGTGATATACTGGGCTAGGATTCGAGTTAAAGGAACAAGGGCCAAACCAACCACCCAAGAATGGAATCGTAGAGCGAAAACACTTGATAACCTCCTTGAAGCAGCTTTTCATGCCACCAGACCTTTCTCCATCAATTAGGAATCTGATGCGGTCACTAAACATATTCCTTAAATTGTTGGCATTTGTTGAGTGTTTTTTTTTTGTGTCTAGTCCGCATATATATATCACCATTGCCCTTGATTTTCTTGACTGTACATCTCTTAAATGTCATTATATACACGTGTGATTTAGTTTACGAAGATTTTTCAATGCCGAGAACCTCGATCAGAGAGTAAAAAAGGCGTAAGGTTCACAATGGTGTAAAATGAAAATGGGATATACCGGGCTAGGATTCGTGTTATAGGAACAAGGGCCAAACAAACCACCCAAGAATGGAATCGTCGAGCGAAAACACTTGACAACCTCCTAGAAGCAGCTTTTCTTGCCACCAGACCTTTCTCCATCAATTAGGAATCTGATGCCGTCACTAAACACGTTCCTTAAATTGTAGCCAATTGTTGAGTGCTTTTTTGTTGTCTAATCCTCATATATATCACCATTGCCCTGAATTTTCTTGACTGTATCTCTTAAATGTCAACATATACACTTGTGATTTTGTTTACGAAGATTTTTCAATGCCGAGAACCTCGATCAGAGAGTAAAAAAGGCGTAAGGTTAACAATGGTCTAAAATTAAAACGGGATATACCGGGCAAGGATTCGAGTTACAGGAACAAGGGCCAAACCAACGACCCAAGAATGGAATCGTCGAGCGAAAACATTTGATAACCTCCTGGAAGCAGCTTTTCTTGCCACCAGACCTTTCTCCATCAATTAGGAATCTGATGCCATCACTAAACACTTCCTTAAATTGTAGCCAATTGGTGCGTGTTTTTTTTGGTGTCTAATCCGCATATATATCACCATTGCTCTTGATTTTCTTGACTGTATATCCCTTAAATGTCAACATTTACACGTGTGATTTAGCTTACGAAGATTTTTTAACACCGAGAACCTCGATCAGAGAGTAAAAAAAGGCGTAAGGTTCACAATGCCGTAAAATTAAAATGTGATATACCAGGCTAGAATTCGAGTTACAGGAACAAGGGCCAAACCAACCACGCAAGAATGGAATCGTAGGGCGAAAACATTTGATAACCTCCTAGAAGCATCTTTTCTTGCCAACAGACCTTTCTCCATCAATTAGGAATCTAATGTCGTCACTAAACACATTCCTTAAATTGGAGCCATTTGTTAAGTGTTTTTTTTGGTGTCTAATCCGCATATATATCACCATTGCCCTTGATTGTCTTGACTGTATATCTCTTAAATGTCAACATATACACGTGTGATTTAGTTTACGAAGATTTTTCGATGCCGAGAACCTCGATCAGAGAGTAAAAAAGGCGTAAGGTTCACAATGGTGTAAAATTAAAATGGGATATACGGGGCTAGGATTCGAGTTACAGGAACAAGGGCCAAACCAACCACCCAAGAATGGAATCGTCGAGCGAAAACACTTGACAACCTCCTAGAAGCAGCTTTTCTTGCCACCAGACCTTTCTCCATCAATTAGGAAACGGATGCCGTTACTAAACACATTCCTTAAATTGTAGCCATTTGTTGAGTTTTTTTTGGTGTCTAATCCGTATATATATCACCATTGCCCTTGATTTTCTTGACTGGATATCTCTTAAATGTCAACATAAACACGTGTGATTTAGTTTACGAAGATTTTTCAATGCCGAGAACGTCGATCAGAGAGTAAAAAAGGCGTAAGGTTCACAATGGTGTATAATTAAAATGGGATATACCGGGCTAGAATTCGAGTTACAGGAACAAGGGCCAAACCAACCACCCAAGAATGGAATTGTCGAGCGAAAACACTTGACAACCTCCTAGAAACAGCTTTTCCTGCCACCAGACCTTTCTCCATCAATTGGGAAACTGATGCCGTTACTAAACACATTCCTTAAATTGTAGCCAATTGTTGAGTGTTTTTTTTGTGTCTAATCCGCATATAACTCACAATTGCCATGGATTTTCTTGACGGTATATCTTTTAAATGTCAACATATACAGGTGTGATTAAGTTTACGAAGATTTTTCAATGCCGAGAACCTCGATCAGAGAGTAAAAAAGGCGTAAGGTTCACAATGGCCTAAAATTAGAACGTGATATACTGGGCTAGGATTCGAGTTACAGGAACAAGGGCCAAACCAACCACCGAAGAATGGAATCGTCGAGCGAAAACACTTGACAACCTCCTTGAAGCAGCCTTTCTTGCCACCAGACCTTTCTACATCAATTAGGAATCTGATGCGGTCACTAAACATATTCCTTAAATTGTTGGCATTTGTTGGGTGTTTTTTTTTGTGTCTAGTCCGCATATATATATCACCATTGCCCTTGATTTTCTTGACTGTACATCTCTTAAATTTCAATATATACACGTGTGATTTAGTTTACGAAGATTTTTCAATGCCGAGAACCTCGATCAGAGAGTAAAAAAGGCATAAGGTTCACACTGGTGTAAAATGAAAATGGGATATACCGGGCTAGGATTCGTGTTATAGGAACAAGGGCCAAACCAACCACCCCAAGAATTGAATCGTCGAGCGAAAACACTTGACAACCTCCTAGAAGCACCTTTTCTTGCCACCAGACCTTTCTCCATCAATTAGCAATCTGATGCCGTCACTAAACACATTCCTTAAATTGTAGCCAATTGTTGAGTGTTTTTTTTGGTGTATAATCCGCATATATATCACCATTGCCCTTGATTTTCTTGACTGTATATCTCTTAAATGTCAACATTTACACATGTGATTTAGTTTACGAAGATTTTTCAATGCCGAGAACCTCGATCAAAGAGTAAAAAAAGGAGTAAGGTTCACAATGGTCTAAAATTAAAACGGGATATACCGGGAAAGGGGTTCGAGTTACAGTAACAAGGGTCAAACCAACTACCCAAGAATGGAATCATTGAGCGAAAACATTTGATAACCTCCTAGAAGCAGCTTTTCTTGCCACCAGACCTTTCTCCATCAATTAAGAATCTGATGCCGTCACTAAACACTTTCCTTAAATTATAGCCAATTGGTGCGTGTTTTTTTTTTGGTGTCTAGTCCGCGTATATATCACCATTGCACTTGATTTTCTTGATTGTATATCCCTTAAAAGTCAACATTTACATGTGTGATTTAGCTTATGAAGATTTTTCAACACCGAGAACCTCGACCAGAGAGTAAAAAAAGGCATAAGGTTCACAATGGTGTAAAATTAAAATGTGATATACCGGGCTAGAATTCGAGTTATAGGAACAAGGGCCAAACCAACCACGCAAGAATGGAATCGTAGAGCAAAAACACTTGACAACCTCCTAGAAGCATCTTTTCTTGCCAACAGAGCTTTCTCCATCAATTAGGTATCTGATGCCGTCACTAAACACATTCCTTAAATTGGAGCCATTTGTTGAGTGTTTTTTTTGGTGTCTAATCCGCATATATATCACCATTGCCCTTGATTGTCTTAACTGGACATCTCTTAAATGTCAACATATACACGTGTGATTTAGTTTACGAAGATTTTTCAATGCCGAGAACGTCGATCAGAGAGTAAAAAAGGCGTAAGGTTCACAATGGTGTATAATTAAAATGGGATATACCGGGCTAGAATTCGAGTTACAGGAACAAGGGCCAAACCAACCCCCCAAGAATGGAATTGTCGAGCGAAAACACTTGACAACCTCCTAGAAACAGCTTTTCCTGCCACCAGACCTTTCTCCATCAATTGGGAAACTGATGCCGTTACTAAACACATTCCTTAAATTGTAGCCAATTGTTGAGTGTTTTTTTCGGTGTCTAATCCGCATATAACTCATAATTGGCATGGATTTTCTTGACTGTATATCTCTTAAATGTCAACATATACTGGTGTGATTTAGTTTACGAAGATTTTTCAATGCCGAGAACCTCGATCAGAGAGTAAAAAAGGCGTAAGGTTCACAATGGCCTAAAATTAAAACGTGATATACTGGGCAAGGATTCGAGTTACAGGAACAAGGGCCAAACCAACCACCCAAGAATGGAATCGTCGAGCGAAAACACTTGACAACCTCCTTGAAGCAGCTTTTCTTGCCACCAGACCTTTCTCCATCAATTAGGAATCTGATGCGGTCACTAAACATATTCCTAAAATTGTTGGCATTTGTTGAGTGTTTTTTTTTGTGTCTAGTCCGCATATATATATCACCATTGCCCTTGATTTTCTTGACTGTACATCTCTTAAATGTCAATATATACACGTGTGATTTAGTTTACGAAGATTTTTCAATGCCGAGAACCTCGATCAGAGAGTAAAAAAGGCGTAAGGTTCACAATGGTGTAAAATGAAAATGGGATATACCGGGCTAGGTTTCGTGTTATAGGAACAAGGGCCAAACCAACCACCCAAGAATGGAATCATCGAGCGAAAACACTTGACAACCTCCTAGAAGCAGCTTTTCTTGCCACCAGACCTTTCTCTATCAATTAGGAATCTGATGCCGTCACTAAACACATTCCTTAAATTGTAGCCAATTGTTGAGTGTTTTTTTGGTGTCTAATCCACATATATATCACCATTGCCCTTGATTTTCTTGACTGTATATCTCTTAAATGTCAACATTTACACATGTGATTTAGTTTACGAAGATATTTCAATGCCGAGAACCTCGATCAAAGAGTAAAAAAAGGAGTAAGGTTCACAATGGTCTAAAATTAAAACGGGATATAACGGGAAAGGGGTTCGAGTTACAGTAACAAGGGCCAAACCAACTACCCAAGAATGGAATCATTGAGCGAAAACATTTGATAACCTCCTAGAAGCAGCTTTTCTTGCCACCAGACCTTTCTCCATTAATTAGGAATCTGATGCCGTCACTAAACACTTTCCTTAAATTGTAGCCAATTGGTGCGTGTTTTTTTTGGTGTCTAATCCGCATATATATCACCATTGCTCTTGATTTTCTTGATTGTATATCCCTTAAAAGTCAACATTTACACGTGTGATTTAGCTTACGAAGATTTTTCAACACCGAGAACCTCGATCAGAGAGTAAAAAATGGCGTAAGGTTCACAATGGTGTAAAATTAAAATGTGATATACCGGGCTAGAATTCGAGTTACAGGAACAAGGGCCAAACCAACCACACAAGAATGGAATCGTAGAGCAAAAACACTTGACAACCTCCTAGAAGCATCTTTTCTTGCCAGCAGACCTTTCTCCATCGATTAGGAATCTGATTCCGTCACTAAACACATTCCTAAAATTGGAGCCATTTGTTGAGTGTTTTTTTTTGTGTCTAATCCGCATATATATCACCATTGCCCTTGATTGTCTTGACTGTATATCTCTTAAATGTCAACATATACACGTGTGATTTTGTTTACGAAGATTTTTCAATGCCGAGAACCTTGATCAGAGAGTAAAAAAGGCGTAAGGTTCACAATGGTGTAAAATTAAAATGGGATATACGGGGCTAGGATTCGAGTTACAGGAACAAGGGCCAAACCAACCACCAAAGAATGGAATCGTCGAGCGAAAACACTTGACAACCTCCTAGAAGCAGGTTTTCTTGCCACCAGACCTTTCTCCATCAATTAGGAAACGGATGCCGTTACTAAACACATTCCTTAAATTGTAGCCATTTGTTGAGTTTTTTTTTTGGTGTCTAATCCGTATATATATCACCATTGCCCTTGATTTTCTTGACTGGATATCTCTTAAATGTCAACATATACACGTGTGATTTAGTTTACAAAGATTTTTCAATGCCGAGAACGTCGATCAGAGAGTAAAAAAGGCTTAAGGTTCACAATGGTGTAAAATTAAAATGGGATATACATGGCTAGGATTCGAGTTACAGGAACAAGGGCCAAACCAAACACCCAAGAATGGAATCGTCGAGCAAAAACACTTGACAACCTCCTAGAAGCAGCTTTTCTTGCCAAAAGACCTTTCTCTATCAATTAGGAATCTTATGCCGTCACTAAACATATTCCTTAAATTGTAGCCATTTGTTGAGTGTTTTTTTTGGTGTCTAATCCGCATATATATCACCATTGCCCTTGGTTTTCTTGACTGTATATCTCTTAAATGTCTACATATACACGTGTGATTTAGTTTACGAAGATTTTTCAATGCCGAGAACCTCGATCAGAGAGTAAAAAAGGCGTAAGGTTCACAATGGTGTAAAATTAAAATGGGATATAGCGGGCTAGGATTTGAGTTACAGGAACAAGGGCAAAACCAACCACCCTAGAATGGAATCGTCGAGCGAAATCACCTGACAACATCCAAGAAACAGCTTTTCTTACCACCAGACATTTCTCCATCAATTAGGAATCTGATGCCGTCACTAAACACATTCCTTAAATTGTAGCCATTTGTTGAGTGTTTTTTTTGGTGTCTAATACGCACATATATCACCATTTCCCTTGATTTTCTTGACTGTATATCTCTTAAATGTTAACATATACCCGTGTGATTTATTTACGAAGATTTTTCAATGCCGAGAATCTCGATCAGAGAGTAAAAAAGGCGTAAGGTTCACAATGGTGTAAAATTAAAATGGGATATATCGGGCTAGGATTCGAGTTACAGGAACAAGGGCCAAACCAACCACCCAAGACAGTAATCGTCGAGCAAAAACACTTGACAACCTCCTTGAAGCAGCTTTTCTTGCCAACAGACCTTTCTCCATCAATTAGGAATCTTATGCCGTCACTAAACATATTCCTTAAATTGTAGCCATTTGTTGAGTGTTTTTTTTGGTGTCTAATCCGCATATATATCACCATTGCCCTTGATTTTCTTGACTGTATATCTCTTAAATGTCTACATATACACGTGTGATTTAGTTTACGAAGATTTTTCAATGCCGAGAACCTCGATCAGAGAGTAAAAAAGGCGTAAGGTTCACAATGGTGTAAAATTAAAATGGGATATAGCGGGCTAGGATTTGAGTTACCGGAACAAGGGCAAAACTAACCACCCAAGAATGGAATCGTCGAGCGAAATCACCTGACAACATCCAAGAAACAACTTTTCTTACCACCAGACCTTTCTCCATCATTTAGGAATCTGATGCCGTCACTAAACACATTCCTTAAATTGTAGCCATTTGTTGAGTGTTTTTTTTGGTGTCTAATACGCACATATATCACCATTTCCCTTGATTTTCTTGACTGTATATCTCTTAAATGTCAACATATACCCGTGTGATTTAGTTTACGAAGATTTTTCAATGCCGAGAATCTCGATCAGAGAGTAAAAAAGGCGTAAGGTTCACAATGGTGTAAAATTAAAATGGGATATACCGGGCTAGGATTCGAGTTACAGGAACAAGGGCCAAACCAACCACCCAAGATTGGAATCGTCGAGCGAAAACACTTGACAACCTCCTAGACGCAGCTTTTCTTGCCAACAGACCTTTTTTCCATCAATTAGGAATCTGATGTCGTCACAAAACACAATCCTTAAATTGTAGCCATTTGTTGAGTTGTTTTTTTTTTGTTTCTAATCCGCATGTATATCACCATTGCCCTTGATGTTCTTGACTGTATATCTCTTAAATGTCAACATATACACGTATGATTTAGTTTAAGAAGATTTTTCAATGCCGAGAACCTCGATCAGAGAGTAAAAAAGGCGTAAGGTTCACAATGGTGTAAAATAAAAATGGGATATACCGGGCTACGATTCGAGTTACAGGAACAAAGGCCAAACCAACCACCTAAGAATGGAATCGTCGAGCGAAAACACTTGACAACCTCTTAGAAGCAACTTTTCATGCCACCAGACATTTCTCCATCAATTAGGAATCTGATGCAGTCACGAAACACATTCCTTTAATTGTAGCCATTTGTTGAGTGTTTTTTTTGGTGTCTAATCAGCATATATATCACCATTGCCCTTTATATTCTTGACTGTATATCTCATAAATGCCAAGATATACACGTGTGATTTAGTTTACGAAGATTTTTCAATGCCTAGAACCTAGATCAGGGAGTAAAAAAGGCGTAAGGTTCACAATGGTGTAAAATTAAAATGGGATATACCGGGCTAGGATTCGAGTTACAGGAACAAGGGCCAAACCAACCACCCAAGAATGGAATCGTCAAGCGAAAACACTTGACAACCTCCTGGAATAAGCTTTTCTTGCCACCAGACCTTTCTCCATCAATTTGGAATCTGATGCCGTCAATAAACACATTCCTTAAATTGCAGCCATTTGTTGAGTGTTTTTTTTATTCTAATCCTCATATATATCACCATTGCCCTTGATTTTCTAGACTGTATATCTCTTAAATGTCAAGATATACACGTGTGATTTAGTTTACGAAGATTTTTTAATGCCGAGAACCTAGATCAGGGAGTAAAAAACGCGTAAGGTTCACAATGGTGTAAAATTAAAATGGGATATACCGGGCTAGGATTCGAGTTACAGAAACAAGGGCCGAACCAACCACCCAAGAATGGAATCCTCAAGCGAAAACACTTGACAACCTCCTAGAAGAAGCTTTTCTTGCCACCAGACCTTTCTCCATCAATTTGGAATCTGATACCGTCAATAAACACATTCCTTAAATTGCAGCCATTTGTTGAGTGTTTTTTTTGGTGTCTAATCCGCATATATATCACCATTGCCCTTGATTTTCTTGACTGTATATCTCTTAAATGTCTACATATACACGTGTGATTTAGTTTACGAAGATTTTTCAATGCCGAGAACCTCGATCAGAGAGTAAAAAAGGCGTAAGGTTCACAATGGTGTAAAATTAAAATGGGATATAGCGGGCTAGGATTTGAGTTACGGGAACAAGGGCAAAACCAACCACCCAAGAATGGAATCGTCGAGCGAAATCACCTGGCAACATCCAAGAAACAGGTTTTCTTACCACCAGACCTTTCTCCATCATTTAGGAATCTGATGCCGTCACTAAACACATTCCTTAAATTGTAGCCATTTGTTGAGTGTTTTTTTTTTGTGTCTAATACGCACATATATCACCATTTCCCTTGATTTTCTTGACTGTATATCTCTTAAATGTTAACATATACCCGTGTGATTTATTTACGAAGATTTTTCAATGCCGAGAATCTCGATCAGAGAGTAAAAAAGGCGTAAGGTTCACAATGGTGTAAAATTAAAATGGGATATATCGGGCTAGGATTCGAGTTACAGGAACAAGGGCCAAACCAACCACCCAAGACAGTAATCGTCGAGCAAAAACACTTGACAACCTCCTAGAAGCAGCTTTTCTTGCCAACAGACCTTTCTCCATCAATTAGGAATCTTATGCCGTCACTAAACATATTCCTTAAATTGTAGCCATTTGTTGAGTGTTTTTTTTGGTGTCTAACCCGCATATATATCACCATTGCCCTTGATTTTCTTGACTGTATATCTCTTAAATGTCTACATATACACGTGTGATTTAGTTTACGAAGATTTTTCAATGCCGAGAACCTCGATCAGAGAGTAAAAAAGGCGTAAGGTTCACAATGGTGTAAAATTAAAATGGGATATAGCGGGCTAGGATTTGAGTTACAGGAACAAGGGCAAAACTAACCACCCAAGAATGGAATCGTCGAGCGAAATCACCTGACAACATCCAAGAAACAACTTTTCTTACCACCAGACCTTTCTCCATCATTTAGGAATCTGATGCCGTCACTAAACACATTCCTTAAATTGTAGCCATTTGTTGAGTGTTTTTTTTGGTGTCTAATACGCACATATATCACCATTTCCCTTGATTTTCTTGAATGTATATCTCTTAAATGTCAACATATACCCGTGTGATTTAGTTTACGAAGATTTTTCAATGCCGAGAATCTCGATCAGAGAGTAAAAAAGGCGTAAGGTTCACAATGGTGTAAAATTAAAATGGGATATACCGGGCTAGGATTCGAGTTACAGGAACAAGGGCTAAACCAACCACCCAAGATTGCAATCGTCGAGCGAAAACACTTGACAACCTCCTAGAAGCAGCTTTTCTTGCCAACAGACCTTTTTTCCATCAATTAGGAATCTGATGTCGTCACTAAACACAATCCTTAAATTGTAGCCATTTGTTGAGTTGTTTTTTTTTGTTTCTAATCCGCATGTATATCACCATTGCCCTTGATGTTCTTGACTGTATATCTCTTAAATGTCAACATATACACGTATGATTTAGTTTAAGAAGATTTTTCAATGCCGAGAACCTCGATCAGAGAGTAAAAAAGGCGTAAGGTTCACAATGGTGTAAAATAAAAATGGGATATACCGGGCTACGATTCGAGTTACAGGAACAAAGGCCAAACCAACCACCTAAGAATGGAATCGTCGAGCGAAAACACTTGACAACCTCTTAGAAGCAACTTTTCTTGCCACCAGACATTTCTCCATCAATTAGGAATCTGATGCCGTCACGAAACACATTCCTTTAATTGTGGCCATTTGTTGAGTGTTTTTTTTGGTGTCTAATCAGCATATATATCACCATTGCCCTTTATATTCTTGACTGTATATCTCATAAATGCCAAGATATACACGTGTGATTTAGTTTACGAAGATTTTTCAATGCCTAGAACCTAGATCAGGGAGTAAAAAAGGCGTAAGGTTCACAATGGTGTAAAATTAAAATGGGATATACCGGGCTAGGATTCGAGTTACAGGAACAAGGGCCAAACCAACCACCCAAGAATGGAATCGTCAAGCGAAAACACTTGACAACCTCCTGGAATAAGCTTTTCTTGCCACCAGACCTTTCTCCTTCAATTTGGAATCTGATGCCGTCAATAAACACATTCCTTAAATTGCAGCCATTTGTTGAGTGTTTTTTTTATTCTAATCCTCATATATATCACCATTGCCCTTGATTTTCTAGACTGTATATCTCTTAAATGTCAAGATATACACGTGTGATTTAGTTTACGAAGATTTTTCAATGCCGAGAACCTAGATCAGGGAGTAAAAAACGCGTAAGGTTCACAATGGTGTAAAATTAAAATGGGATATACCGGGCTAGGATTCGAGTTACAGAAACAAGGGCCGAACCAACCACCCAAGAATGGAATCGTCAAGCGAAAACACTTGACAACCTCCTAGAAGAAGCTTTTCTTGCCACCAGACCTTTCTCCATCAATTTGGAATCTGATACCGTCAATAAACACATTCCTTAAATTGCAGCCATTTGTTGAGTGTTTTTTTTGGTGTCTAATCCGCATATATATCACCATTGCCCTTGATTTTCTTGACTGTATATCTCTTAAATGTCTACATATACACGTGTGATTTAGTTTACGAAGATTTTTCAATGCCGAGAACCTCGATCAGAGAGTAAAAAAGGCGTAAGGTTCACAATGGTGTAAAATTAAAATGGGATATAGCGGGCTAGGATTTGAGTTACGGGAACAAGGGCAAAACCAACCACCCAAGAATGGAATCGTCGAGCGAAATCAGCTGGCAACATCCAAGAAACAGGTTTTCTTACCACCAGACCTTTATCCATCATTTAGGAATCTGATGCCGTCACTAAACACATTCCTTAAATTGTAGCCATTTGTTGAGTGTTTTTTTTGGTGTCTAATACGCACATATATCACCATTTCCCTTGATTTTCTTGACTGTATATCTCTTAAATGTCAACATATACCCGTGTGATTTAGTTTACGAAGATTTTTCAATGCCGAGAATCCCGATCAGAGAGTAAAAAAGGCGTAAGGTTCACAATGGTGTAAAATTAAAATGGGATATACCGGGCTAGGATTCGAGTTACAGGAACAAGGGCCAAACCAACCACCCAAGATTGGAATCGTCGAGCGAAAACACTTGACAACCTCCTAGAAGCAGCTTTTCTTGCCAACAGACCTTTTTTCCATCAATTAGGAATCTGATGTCATCACTAAACACAATCCTTAAATTGTAGCCATTTGTTGAGTTGTTTTTTTTTTTGTTTCTAATCCGCATGTATATCACCATTGCCGTTGATGTTCTTGACTGTATATCTCTTAAAGGTCAACATATACACGTATGATTTAGTGTAAGAATATTTTTCAATGCCGAGAACCTCGATCAGAGAGTAAAAAAGGCGTAAGGTTCACAATGGTGTAAAAAAAATGGGATATACCGGGCTACGATTCGAGTTACAGGAACAAAGGTCAAACCAACCACCTAAGAATGGAATCGTCGAGCGAAAACACTTGACAACCTCTTAGAAGCAACTTTTCTTGCCACCAGACATTTCTCCACCAATTAGGAATCTGATGCCGTCACGAAACACATTCCTTTAATTGTAGCCATTTGTTGAGTGTTTTTTTTGGTGTCTAATCAGCATATATATCACCATTGCCCTTTATATTCTTGACTGTATATCTCATAAATGCAAAGATATACACGTGTGATTTAGTTTACGAGGATTTTTCAATGCCTAGAACCTAGATCAGGGAGTAAAAAAGGCGTAAGGTTCACAATGGTGTAAAATTAAAATGGGATATACCGGGCTAGGATTCGAGTTACAGGAACAAGGGCCAAACCAACCACCCAAGAATGGAATCGTCAAGCGAAAACACTTGACAACCTCCTGGAATAAGCTTTTCTTGCCACCAGACCTTTCTCCATCAATTTGGAATCTGATGCCGTCAATAAACACATTCCTTAAATTGCAGCCATTTGTTGAGTGTTTTTTTTATTCTAATCCTCATATATATCACCATTGCCCTTGATTTTCTAGACTGTATATCTCTTAAATGTCAAGATATACACGTGTGATTTAGTTTACGAAGATTTTTCAATGCCGAGAACCTAGATCAGGGAGTAAAAAACGCGTAAGGTTCACAATGGTGTAAAATTAAAATGGGATATACCGGGCTAGGAGTCGAGTTACAGAAACAAGGGCCGAACCAACCACCCAAGAATGGAATCGTCAAGCGAAAACACTTGACAACCTCCTAGTAGAAGCTTTTCTTGCCACCAGACCTTTCTCCATCAATTTGGAATCTGATACCGTCAATAAACACATTCCTTAAATTGCAACCATTTGTTGAGTGTTTTTTTATTCTAATCCTCATATATATCACCATTGCCCTTGATTTTCTAGACTGTATATCTCTTAAATGTCAAGATATACACGTGTGATTTAGTTTACGAAAATTTTTCAATGCCGAGAACCTAGATCAGGGAGTAAAAAACGCGTAAGGTTCACAATGGTGTAAAATTAAAATGGGATATACCGGGCTAGGATTCGAGTTACAGAAACAAGGGCCAAACTAACCACCCAAGAATGGAATCGTCGAGCGAAAACACTTGACAACCTTCTAGAAGAAGATTTTCTTGCCACCAGACCTTTCTCCATCAATGAGGAATCTGATGCCCTCACTAAACACTTTCCTTAAATTGTAGCCATTTATTGAGTGTTTTTTTTTGGTGTCTAATCCCCATATATATCACCATTGCCCTTGATTTTCTTGACTGTATATCTCTTAAATGTCAACATATATACGTGTGATTTAGTTTACGAAGATTTTTCAATGCCGAGAACCTCGATCAGAGAGTAAAAAACGCGTAAGGTTCACAATGGTATAAAATTAAAATTGGATATACCGGGCTTGGATTCGAGTTACAGGAATAAGGGCCAAACCAACAACCCAAGAATGGAATCGTCGAGAAAAAACACTTGACAACTTCCTAGAAGCAGCTTTTCTTGCCACCAGACCTTTCTCCATCAATTAGGAATCTGATGCCGTCACTAAACACATTCCTTAAATTGTAGCCATTTGTTGAGTTTTTTTTTTGTGTCTACTCCGCATATATATGACCATTGTCCTTGCTTTTCTTGACAGTATATCTCTTAAATGTCAACATATACACGTGTGATTTAGTTTACGAATATTTTTCAATGCCGAAAACCTCGATCAGAGAGTAAAAAGGCGTAAGGTTCACAATGGTGTAAAATTAAAATGGGATATACCCAGCTAGGATTCGAGTTACAGGAACAAGGGCCAAACCAATCACCAAAGAATGGAATCGTCGAGCGTAAACACTTGACAACCTCCTAGAAGCAGTTTTTCTTGCCACTAGACCTTTCTCCATCAATTAGGAATCTGATGCCGTCACTAAACACATTCCTTAAATTGTAGCCATTTGTTGAGCTTTTTTTTTGGTGTCTAATCCGCATACATATCACCATTACCCTTGATTTTCTTGACTGTATATCTCTTAAATGTCAACATATACACGTGGGATTTAGTTTACAAATATTTTTGAATGCCGAGAACCTTGATCAGAGAGTAAAAAAGGCAGTTCACTGGTGTAAAATTAAAATGGGATATACCGGGCTAGGAATCGAGTTACAGGAACAAGGGCCAAACCAACCACCCAAGAATGGAATCGTCGAGCGAAAACACTTGACAACCTCCTAGAAGCAGCTTTTCTTGCCACCAAACCTTTCATCATCAATTAGGAATCTGATGCCGTCACTAAACACATTCTTTCAATTGTAGCCATTTGTTCAGTGTTTTTTTTGTGTCTAATCCCCATATATATCACCATTGCCCTTGATTTTCTTGACTGTATATCTCTTAAATGTCAACATATACACGTGTGATTTGGTTTACGAATATTTTTCAATGCCGAGAATTTCGATCAGAGAGTAAAAAAGGCGTAAGGTTCACAATGGTGTAAAATTAAAATGGGATATACCGGGCTAGGATTCGAGTTACAGGAACAAGGGCCAAACCAACCACCCAAGAATGGAATCGTCGAGCGAAAACACTTGATAACCCTCTAGAAGCAGCTTTTCTTGTCACCAGACCTTTCTCCATCAATTAGGAATCTGATGCCGTCACTAAACACATTCCTTAAATTGTAGCAATTTGTTGAGTGTTTTTTTTGGGTGTCTAATCCCCATATATATCACCATTACCCTTGATTTTCTTGACTGTATATCTATTAAATGTCAAGATATACACGTGTGATTTAGTTTACGAATATTTTTCAATGCCAAGAACCTAGATCAGAGAGTAAAAATGGCAAAAGGTTCACAATGGTGTAAAATTAAAATGGGATATACCGGGCTAGGATTCGAGTTACAGGAACAAGGGCCAAACCAACCACCCAAGAATGAAACCGTCGAGCAAAAACACTTGACAACTTCCTAGAAGCAGCTTTTCTTGCCACCAGACCTTTCTCTATCAATTAGGAATCTGATGCCGTCACTAAACACATTCTTTAAATTGCAGCCATTTGTTGAGTTTTTTTTGTGTCTAATCCGCATATATATCACCATTGCCCTTAATTTTCTTGACTTTATATCTCTTAAATGTCAACATATACACGTGTGATTTAGTTTACGAAGATTTTTCAATAACGAGAACCTCGATCAGAGAGTAAAAAAGGCGGTTCACAATGGTGTAAAATTAAAATGGGATATACCGGGCTAGGAATCGAGTTACAGGAACAAGGGCCAAACGAACCACCTAAGAATGGAATCGTCGAGCGAAAACACTTGGCAAGCTCCTTGAAGCAGCTTTTCTTGCCACCAGACCTTTCTCCATCAATTAGGAATCTGATGTTGTCACTAAACACATTCCTTAAATTATAGCCACTTGTTGAGTGTATTTTTTTTTGTGTCTAATCCGCATATATATCACCATTTTCCTTGATTTTATTGACTGTATATGTCTTAAATGTCAACATATACACGTGTGATTTAATTTACGAAGATTTTTCATTGCCGAGAACCTCGATCAGCGAGTAAAAAAGGCGTAAGGTTCACAATGGTATAAAATTAAAATGGGATATATCAGGCTAGGATTCGAGTTACAGGAACGAGGGCCAAACCAACCACCCAAGAATGGAATCGTCAAGCGAAAACACTTGACAACCTCCTAGAAGCAGCTTTTCTTTCCACCAGACCTTTTTCCATCAATTAGGAATCTGATGCCGTCACTAAACATATTCCTTAAATTGTAGCCATTTGTTGAGTGTTTTTTTTTGTGTCTAATCCGCATATATATCACCGTTGCCCTTGATTTTCTTGACTGTGTATCTCTTAAATATCAACATATACATGTGTGATTTAGTTTACGAAGATTTTTCAATGCCGAGAACCTCGAATAGAGATTAAGAAAGGCGTAAGGTTCACAATGGTGTAAAATTATAATGGGAAATACCAGGCTAGGATTCGAGTTACAGGAACAAGGGCTAAACCAACCAACCAAGAATGGAATCGTCGAGCGAAAACACTTGACAACCTCCTAGAAGCAGCTTTTTTTGCCACCAGACCTTTCTCCATTAATTAGGAATCTGATGCCGTCACTAAACACATTCCTTAAATTGTAGCCATTTGTTGAGTGTTTTTTTTGTGTCTAATCCGCATGTATATCACCGTTGCCCTTGATTTTCTTGACTGTACATCTCTTAAATGTCAACATATACACGTGTGGTTTAGTTTACGAAGATTTTTCAATGCCGAGAACCTCGATCAGAGAGTAAAAAAGGCAGTTCACTGGTGTAAAATTAAAATGGGATATACCGGGCTAGGAATCGAGTTACAGGAACAAGGGCCAAACCAACCACCCAAGAATGGAATCGTCGAGCGAAAACACTTGATAACCTCCTAGAATAGCTTTTCTTTCCACCAGACCTTTCATCATCAATTAGGAATCTGATGCCGTCACTAAACACATTCTTTAAATTGTAGCCATTTGTTCAGTGTTTTTTTTTGTGTCTAATCCCCATACATATCACCATTGCCCTTGATTTTCTTGACTGTATATCTCTTAAATGTCAACATATACACGTGTGATTTAGTTTACGAAGATTTTTCAATACCGAGAACCTCGATTAGAGAGTAAAAAAGGCGTATGATTCACAATGGTGTAAAACTAAAATAGGATATACCGGGCTAGGATTCGAGTTACAGGAACAAAGGCCAAACCAACCACCCAAGAATGGAATCGTCGTGCGAAAAAACTTGACAACCTCCTAGAAGCAGCTTTTCTTGCCACTAGACCTTTCTCCATCAATTAGGAATTTGATGCCGTCACTAAATACATTCCTTAAATTGTATCCATTTGTTGAGTGTTTTTTTTTGTGTCTAATCCCCATATATATCACCATTTCCCATGATTTTCTTGACTGTATATCTCTTAAATGTCAACATATACACGTGTGATTTGGTTTACGAATATTTTTCAATGCCGAGAATTTCGATCAGAGAGTAAAAAAGGCGTAAGGTTCACAATGGTGTAAAATTAAAATGGGATATACCGGGCTAGGCTTCGAGTTTCAGGAACAAGGGCCAAACCAACCACCCAAGAATGGAATCGTCGAGCGAAAACACTTGATAACCTTCTAGAAGCAGCTTTTCTTGTCACCAGACCTTTCTCCATCAATTAGGAATCTGATGCCGTCAGTAAACACATTCCTTAAATTGTAGCCATTTGTTGAGTGTTTTTTTTGTGTCTAATCCGCATATATATCACCGTTGCCCTTGATTTTCTTGACTGTACATCTCTTAAATGTCAACATATACACGTGTGATTTAGTTTACGAAGATTTTTCAATGCCGAGAACCTCGATCAGAGAGTAAAAAAGGCAGTTCACTGGTGTAAAACTAAAATGGGATATACCGGTCTAGGAATCGAGTTATAGGAACAAGGGCCAAACCAACCACCCAAGAATGGAATCGTCGAGCGAAAACACTTGACAACCTCCTAGAATAGCTTTTCTTGCCACCAGACCTTTCATCATCAATTAGGAATCTGATGCCGTCACTAAACACATTCTTTAAATTGTAGCCATTTGTTCAGTGTTTTTTTTGGTGTCTAATCCCCTTATATATCACCATTGCCCTTGATTTTCTTGACTGTATATCTCTAAAATGTCAACATATACACATGTGATTTAGTTTACGAAGATTTTTCAATACCGAGAACCTCGATTAGAGAGTAAAAAAGGCGTATGATTCACAATGGTGTAAAACTAAAATAGGATATACCGGGCTAGGATTCGGGTTACAGGAACAAAGGCCAAACCAACCACCCAAGAATGGAATCGTCGAGCGAAAAAACTTGACAACCTCCTAGAAGCAGCTTTTCTTGCCACTAGACCTTTCTCCATCAATTAGGAATTTGATGCCGTCACTAAATACATTCCTTAAATTGTATCCATTTGTTGAGTGTTTTTTTTTGTGTCTAATCCCCATATATATCACCATTGCCCATGATTTTCTTGACTGTATATCTCTTAAATGTCAACATATACACGTGTGATTTGGTTTACGAATATTTTTCAATGCCGAGAATTTCGATCAGAGAGTAAAAAAGGCGTAAGGTTCACAATGGTGTAAAATTAAAATGGGATATACCGGGCTAGGCTTCGAGTTTCAGGAACAAGGGCCAAACCAACCACCCAAGAATGAGACCGTCGAGCAAAAACACCTGACAACTTCCTAGAAGCAGCGTTTCTTGCCACCAGACCTTTCTCTATCAATTAGGAATCTGATTCCATCACTAAACACATTCTTTAAATTGCAGCCATTTGTTGAGTTTTTTTTTTGTGTCTAATCCGCATATATATCACCATTGCCCTTAATTTTCTTGACTGCATTTCTCTTAAATGTCAACATATACACGTGTGATTTAATTTACGAAGATTTTTCAATGCCGAGAACCTCGATCAGAGAGTAAAAAAGGCGGTTCACAATGGTGTAAAATTAAAATGGGATATACCGGGCTAGGAATCGAGTTAAAGGAAAAAGGGCCAAACCAACCACCCAAGAATGGAATCATCGAGCGAAAACACTTGACAACCTCCTTGAAGAAGCTTTTCTTGCCACCAGACCTTTCTCCATCACTTAGGAATCTGATGTTGTCACTAAACACATTCCTTAAATTATAGCCACTTGTTGAGTGTATTTTTTTGTGTCTAATCCGCATATATATCACCATTTTCCTTGATTTTCTTGACTGTATATGTCTTAAATGTCAACATATACACGTGTGAATTAATTTATGAAGATTTTTCATTGCCGAGAACCTCGATCAGCGAGTAAAAAAGGCGTAAGGTTCACAATGGTATAAAGTTAAAATGGGATATATCAGGCTAGGATTCGAGTTACAGGAACGTGGGCCAAACCAACCACCCAAGAATGGAATCGTCGAGCGAAAACACTTGACAACCTCCTAGAAGCAACTTTTCTTTCCACCAGACCTTTTTCCATCAATTAGGAATCTGATGCCGTCACTAAACATATTCCTTAAATTGTAGCCATTTGTTGAGTGTTTTTTTTTGTGTCTAATCCGCATATATATCACCATTGCCCTTGATTTTCTTGACTGTATATCTCTTAAATAACAACATATACATGTGTGATTTAGTTTACGAAGATTTTTCAATGCCGAGAACCTCGAATAGAGATTAAGAAAGGCGTAAAGTTCACAATGGTGTAAAATTAAAATGGGATATACCAGGCTAGGATTCGAGTTACAGGAACAAGGGCTAAACTAACCAACCAAGAATGGAATCGTCGAGCGAAAACACTTGACAAACTCCTAGAAGCAGCTTTTTTTGCCACCAGACCTTTCTCCATTAATTAGGAATCTGATGCCGTCACTAAACATATTCCTTAAATTGTAGCCATTTGTTGGGTGTTTTTTTTTGTGTGTAATCCGCATATATATCACTGTTGCCCTTGATTTTATTGATTGTACATCTCTGAAATGTCAACATATACACGTGTGATTTAGTTTACGAAGATTTTTTAATGCCGAGAACCTCGATCAGAGAGTAAAAAAGGCGTAAGGTTCACAATGGTGTAAAATTAAAATGGGATATACCGGGCTTGGATTCGAGTTACAAGAACAAGGGCCAAACCAACCACCCAAGAATGGAATCGTCGAGCGAAAACACTTGATAACCCTCTAGAAGCAGCTTTTCTTGTCACCAGACCTTTCTCCATCAATTAGGAATCTGATGCCATCACTAAACACATTCCTTAAATTGTAGCAATTTGTTGAGTGTTTTTTTTGGGTGTCTAATCCCCATATATATCACCATTACCCTTGATTTTCTTGACTGTATATCTATTAAATGTCAAGATATACACGTGTGATTTAGTTTACGAATATTTTTCAATGCCAAGAACCTAGATCAGAGAGTAAAAATGGCGAAAGGTTCACAATGGTGTAAAATTAAAATGGGATATACCGGGCTAGGATTCGAGTTACTAGAACAAGGGCCAAACCAACCACCCAAGAATGAAACCGTCGAGCAAAAACACTTGACAACTTCCTAGAAGCCGCTTTTCCTGCCACCAGACCTTTCTCTATCAATTAGGAATCTGATGCCGTCACTAAACACATTCTTTAAATTGTAGCCATTTGTTGAGTTTTTTTTTGTGTCTAATCCGCATATATATCACCATTGCCCTTAATTTTCTTGACTGCATATCTCTTAAATGTCAACATATACATGTGTGATTTAGTTTACGAAGATTTTTCAATGCCGAGAACCTGGATCAGAGAGTAAAAAAGGCGGTTCACAATGGTGTAAAATTAAAATGGGATATACCGGGCGAGGAATCGAGTTACAGGAACAAGGGCCAAACCAACCACCCAAGAATGGAATCGTCGAGCGAAAACACTTGACAACCTCCTTGAAGCAGCTTTTCTTGCCACCAGACCTTTCTCCATCAATTAGGAATCTGATGTTGTCACTAAACACATTCCTTAAATTATAGCCACTTGTTGAGTGTATTTTTTTTGTGTCTAATCCGCATATATATCACCATTTTCCTTGATTTTCTTGACTGTATATGTCTTAAATGTCAACAAATACACGTGCGATTTAATTTACGAAGATTTTTCATTGCCGAGAACCTCGATCAGCGAGTAAAAAAGGCGTAAGGTTCACAATGGTATAAAATTAAAACGGGATATATCAGGCTAGGATTCAAGTTACAGGAACGAGGGCCAAACCAACCACCCAAGAATGGAATCGTCGAGCGAAAACACTTGACAACCTCCTAGAAGCAACTTTTCTTTCCACCAGACCTTTTTCCATCAATTAGGAATCTGATGCCGTCACTAAACATATTCCTTAAATTGTAGCCTTTTGTTGAGTGTTTTTTTTTTGTGTCTAATCCGCATATATATCACCATTGCCCTTGATTTTCTTGACTGTATATCTCTTAAATATCAACATATACATGTGTGATTTAGTTTACGAAGATTTTTCAATGCCGAGAACCTCGAATAGAGATTAAGAAAGGCGTAAGGTTCACAATGGTGTAAAATTAAAATGGGAAATACCAGGCTAGGATTCGAGTTACAGGAACAAGGGCTAAACCAACCAACCAAGAATGGAATCGTCGAGCGAAAACACTTGACAACCTCCTAGAAGCAGCTTTTTTTGCCACCAGACCTTTCTCCATTACTTAGGAATCTGATGCCGTCACTAAACACATTCCTTAAATTGTAGCCATTTGTTGAGTGTTTTTTTTGTGTCTAATCCGCATATATATCACCGTTGCCCTTGATTTTCTTGACTGTACATCTCTTAAATGTCAACATATACACGTGTGATTTAGTTTACGAAGATTTTTCAATGCCGAGAAACTCGATCAGAGAGTAAAAAAGGCAGTTCACTGGTGTAAAATTAAAATGGGATATACCGGGCTAGGAATCGAGTTACAGGAACAAGGGCCAAACCAACCACCCAAGAATGGAATCGTCGAGCGAAAACACTTGACAACCTCCTAGAATAGCTTTTCTTTCCACCAGACCTTTGATCATCAATTAGGAATCTGATGCCGTCACTAAACACATTCCTTAAATTGTAGCAATTTGTTGAGTGTTTTTTTTGGGTGTCTAATCCCCATATATATCACCATTACCCTTGATTTTCTTGACTGTATATCTATTAAATGTCAAGATATACACGTGTGATTTAGTTTACGAATATTTTTCAATGCCAAGAACCTAGATCAGAGAGTAAAAATGGCGAAAGGTTCACAATGGTGTAAAATTAAAATGGGATATACCGGGCTAGGATTCGAGTTACTAGAACAAGGGCCAAACCAACCACCCAAGAATGAAACCGTCGAGCAAAAACACTTGACAACTTCCTAGAAGCAGCTTTTCCTGCCACCAGACCTTTCTCTATCAATTAGGAATCTGATGCCGTCACTAAACACATTCTTTAAATTGCAGCCATTTGTTGAGTTTTTTTTTGTGTCTAATCCGCATATATATCACCATTGCCCTTAATTTTCTTGACTGCATATCTCTTAAATGTCAACATATACATGTGTGATTTAGTTTACGAAGATTTTTCAATGCCGAGAACCTCGATCAGAGAGTAAAAAAGGCGGTTCACAATGGTGTAAAATTAAAATGGGATATACCGGGCTAGGAATCGAGTTACAGGAACAAGGGCCAAACCAACCACCCAAGAATGGAATCGTCGAGCGAAAACACTTGACAACCTCCTTGAAGCAGCTTTTCTTGCCACCAGACCTTTCTCCATCAATTAGGAATCTGATGTTGTCACTAAACAAATTCCTTAAATTATAGCCACTTGTTGAGTGTATTTTTTTTGTGTCTAATCCGCATATATATCACCATTTTCCTTGATTTTCTTGACTGTATATGTCTTAAATGTCAACAAATACACGAGCGATTTAATTTACGAAGATTTTTCATTGCCGAGAACCTCGATCAGCGAGTAAAAAAGGCGTAAGGTTCACAATGGTATAAAATTAAAATGGGATATATCAGGCTAGGATTCAAGTTACAGGAACGAGGGCCAAACCAACCACCCAAGAATGGAATCGTCGAGCGAAAACACTTGACAACCTCCTAGAAGCAGCTTTTCTTTCCACCAGACCTTTTTCCATCAATTAGGAATCTGATGCCGTCACTAAACATATTCCTTAAATTGTAGCCATTTGTTGAGTGTTTTTTTTTGTGTCTAATCCGCATATATATCACCATTGCCCTTGATTTTCTTGACTGTATATCTCTTAAATATCAACATATACATGTGTGATTTAGTTTACGAAGATTTTTCAATGCCGAGAACATCGAATAGAGATTAAGAAAGGCGTAAGGTTCACAATGGTGTAAAATTAAAATGGGAAATACCAGGCTAGGATTCGAGTTACAGGAACAAGGGCTAAACCAACCAACCAAGAATGGAATCGTCGAGCGAAAACACTTGACAACCTCCTAGAAGCAGCTTTTTTTGCCACCAGACCTTTGATCATCAATTAGGAATCTGATGCCGTCACTAAACACATTCCTTAAATTGTAGCCATTTGTTGAGTGTTTTTTTTGTGTCTAATCCGCATATATATCACCGTTGCCCTTGATTTTCTTGACTGTACATCTCTTAAATGTCAAGATATACACGTGTGATTTAGTTTACGAATATTTTTCAATGCCAAGAACCTAGATCAGAGAGTAAAAATGGCGAAAGGTTCACAATGGTGTAAAATTAAAATGGGATATACCGGGCTAGGATTCGAGTTACTAGAACAAGGGCCAAACCAACCACCCAAGAATGAAACCGTCGAGCAAAAACACTTGACAACTTCCTAGAAGCAGCTTTTCCTGCCACCAGACCTTTCTCTATTAATTAGGAATCTGATGCCGTCACTAAACACATTCTTTAAATTGCAGCCATTTGTTGAGTTTTTTTTTTTGTGTCTAATCCGCATATATATCACCATTGCCCTTAATTTTCTTGACTGCATATCTCTTAAATGTCAACATATACATGTGTGATTTAGTTTACGAAGATTTTTCAATGCCGAGAACCTCGATCAGAGAGTAAAAAAGGCGGTTCACAATGGTGTAAAATTAAAATGGGATATACCGGGCTAGGAATCGAGTTACAGGAACAAGGGCCAAACCAACCACCCAAGAATGGAATCGTCGAGCGAAAATACTTGACATCCTCCTAAAATCAGCTTTTCTTGCCACCAGACTTTTCTCCATCAATTAGGAATTTGATGCCGTCACTAAATACATTCCTTAAATTGTAGCCATTTGTTGAGTGTTTTTTTTTTTGGTGTCTAATCCCCATATATATCACCATTGCCCTTGATTTTCTTGACTGTATATCTCTTAAATGTCAAAATATACACGTGTAATTTAGTTTACGGAGATTTTTCAATGTGAAAAACCTCGATCAGAGAGTAAAAAAGGAGTAAGGTTCACAACGATGGAAAATTAAAATGGGATATACCGGGCTAGGATTCGAGTTACAGGAACAAGGGCCAAACCAACCACCCAAGAATGGAATCATCGAGCGAAAACACTTGACACCCTCCTAGAAGCAGCTTTTCTTGCCACAAGACCTTTCTCCATCAATTAGGAATCTGATGCCGTCACTAAACACATTCCTTAAATGTCAACATATACACGTGTGATTTAGTTTACGAAGATTTTTCAATGCCGAGAACCTAGATCAGAGAGTAAAAAAGGCGTAAGGTTCACTATGGTGTAAAACTAAAATGGGATATACCGGGCTAGGATTCGAGTTACAGGAACAAGGGCCAAACCAACCACCCGAGAATGGAATCGTCGAGCGAAAATACTTGACATCCTCCTAAAATCAGCTTTTCTTGCCACCAGACTTTTCTCCATCAATTAGGAATTTGATGCCGTCACTAAATACATTCCTTAAATTGTAGCCATTTGTTGAGTGTTTTTTTTTTTGGTGTCTAATCCCCATATATATCACCATTGCCCTTGATTTTCTTGACTGTATATCTCTTAAATGTCAAAATATACACGTGTAATTTAGTTTACGGAGATTTTTCAATGTGAAAAACCTCGATCAGAGAGTAAAAAAGGAGTAAGGTTCACAACGATGGAAAATTAAAATGGGATATACCGGGCTAGGATTCGAGTTACAGGAACAAGGGCCAAACCAACCACCCAAGAATGGAATCATCGAGCGAAAACACTTGACACCCTCCTAGAAGCAGCTTTTCTTGCCACAAGACCTTTCTCCATCAATTAGGAATCTGATGCCGTCACTAAACACATTCCTTAAATTGTAGCCATTTGTTAATTATTTTTTTTGGTGTCTAATCCCCATATATATCACCATTGCCCTTGATTTTCTTGACTGTATATCTCTTAAATGTCAACATATACACATGTGATTTAGTTTACGAAGATTTTTCAATGCCGATAACCTCGATTAGAGAGTAAAAAAGGCGTATGATTCACAATGGTGTAAAACTAAAATAGGATATACCGGGCTAGGATTCGAGTTACAGGAACAAAGGCCAAACCAACCACCCAAGAATGGAATCGTCGAGCGAAAAAACTTGACAACCTCCTAGAAGCAGCTTTTCTTGCCACTAGACCTTTCTCCATCAATTAGGAATTTGATGCCGTCACTAAATACATTCCTTAAATTGTATCCATTTGTTGAGTGTTTTTTTTTTGTGTCTAATCCCCATATATATCACCATTGCCCATGATTTTCTTGACTGTATATCTCTTAAATGTCAACATATACACGTGTGATTTGGTTTACGAATATTTTGCAATGCCGAGAATTTCGATTAGAGAGTAAAAAAGGCGTAAGGTTCACAATGGTGTAAAATTAAAATGGGATATACCAGGCTAGGATTCGAGTTACAGGAACAAGGGCTAAACTAACCAACCAAGAATGGAATCGTCGAGCGAAAACACTTGACAACCTCCTAGAAGCAGTTTTTTTTGCCACCAGACCTTTCTCCATTAATTAGGAATCTGATGCCGTCACTAAACACATTCCTTAAATTGTAGCCATTTGTTGGGTGTTTTTTTTTTGTGTCTAATCCGCATATATATCACTGTTGCCCTTGATTTTATTGATTGTACATCTCTTAAATGTCAACATATACACGTGTGATTTAGTTTACGAAGATTTTTTAATGCCGAGAACCTCGATCAGAGAGTAAAAAAGGCGTAAGGTTCACAATGGTGTAAAATTAAAATGGGATATACCGGGCTTGGATTCGAGTTACAAGAACAAGGGCCAAACCAACCACCCAAGAATGGAATCGTCGAGCGAAAACACTTGATAACCCTCTAGAAGCAGCTTTTCTTGTCACCAGACCTTTCTCCATCAATTAGGAATCTGATGCCGTCACTAAACACATTCCTTAAATTGTAGCAATTTGTTGAGTGTTTTTTTTTGGGTGTCTAATCCCCATATATATCACCATTACCCTTGATTTTCTTGACTGTATATCTATTAAATGTCAAGATATACACGTGTGATTTAGTTTACGAATATTTTTCAATGCCAAGAACCTAGATCAGAGAGTAAAAATGGCGAAAGGTTCACAATGGTGTAAAATTAAAATGGGATATACCGGGCTAGGATTCGAGTTACTAGAACAAGGGCCAAACCAACCACCCAAGAATGAAACCGTCGAGCAAAAACACTTGACAACTTCCTAGAAGCAGCTTTTCCTGCCACCAGACCTTTCTCTATTAATTAGGAATCTGATGCCGTCACTAAACACATTCTTTAAATTGCAGCCATTTGTTGAGTTTTTTTTTTTGTGTCTAATCCGCATATATATCACCATTGCCCTTAATTTTCTTGACTGCATATCTCTTAAATGTCAACATATACATGTGTGATTTAGTTTACGAAGATTTTTCAATGCCGAGAACCTCGATCAGAGAGTAAAAAAGGCGGTTCACAATGGTGTAAAATTAAAATGGGATATACCGGGCTAGGAATCGAGTTACAGGAACAAGGGCCAAACCAACCACCCAAGAATGGAATCGTCGAGCGAAAACACTTGACAACCTCCTTGAAGCAGCTTTTCTTGCCACCAGACCTTTCTCCATCAATTAGGAATCTGATGTTGTCACTAAACACATTCCTTAAATTATAGCCACTTGTTGAGTGTATTTTTTTTGTGTCTAATCCGCATATATATCACTATTTTCCTTGATTTTCTTGACTGTATATGTCTTAAATGTCAACAAATACACGTGCGATTTAATTTACGAAGATTTTTCATTGCCGAGAACCTCGATCAGCGAGTAAAAAAGGCGTAAGGTTCACAATGGTATAAAATTAAAATGGGATATATCAGGCTAGGATTCAAGTTACAGGAACGAGGGCCAAACCAACCACCCAAGAATGGAATCGTCGAGCGAAAACACTTGACAACCTCCTAGAAGCAGCTTTTCTTTCCACCAGACCTTTTTCCATCAATTAGGAATCTGATGCCGTCACTAAACATATTCCTTAAATTGTAGCCATTTGTTGAGTGTTTTTTTTTGTGTCTAATCCGCATATATATCACCATTGCCCTTGATTTTCTTGACTGTATATCTCTTAAATATCAACATATACATGTGTGATTTAGTTTACGAAGATTTTTCAATGCCGAGAAACTCGATCAGAGAGTAAAAAAGACAGTTCACTGGTGTAAAATTAAAATGAGATATACCGGGCTAGGAATCGAGTTACAGGAACAAGGGCCAAACCAACCACCCAAGAATGGAATCGTCGAGCGAAAACACTTGACAACCTCCTAGAATAGCTTTTCTTTCCACCAGACCTTTGATCATCAATTAGGAATCTGATGCCGTCACTAAACACATTCTTTAAATTGTAGCCATTTGTTCAGTGTTTTTTTTGTGTCTAATCCCCATATATATCACCATTGCCCTTGATTTTCTTGACTGTATATCTCTTAAATGTCAACATATACACGTGTGATTTAGTTTTCGAAGATTTTTCAATGTCAAGAACCTAGATCAGAGAGTAAAAAAGGCGTAAGGTTCACTATGGTGTAAAACTAAAATGGGATATACCGGGCTAGGATTCGAGTTACAGGAACAAGGGCCAAACCAACCACCCGAGAATGGAATCGTCGAGCGAAAATACTTGACATCCTCCTAAAATCAGCTTTTCTTGCCACCAGACTTTTCTCCATCAATTAGGAATTTGATGCCGTCACTAAATACATTCCTTAAATTGTAGCCATTTGTTGAGTGTTTTTTTTTTTGGTGTCTAATCCCCATATATATCACCATTGCCCTTGATTTTCTTGACTGTATATCTCTTAAATGTCAAAATATACACGTGTAATTTAGTTTACGGAGATTTTTCAATGTGAAAAACCTCGATCAGAGAGTAAAAAAGGAGTAAGGTTCACAATGATGGAAAATTAAAATGGGATATACCGGGCTAGGATTCGAGTTACAGGAACAAGGGCCAAACCAACCACCCAAGATTGGAATCGTCGAGCGAAAACACTTGACACCCTCCTAGAAGCAGCTTTTCTTGCCACAAGACCTTTCTCCATCAATTAGGAATCTGATGCCGTCACTAAACACATTCCTTAAATTGTAGCCATTTGTTAATTGTTTTTTTTGGTGTCTAATCCCCATATATATCACCATTGCCCTTGATTTTCTTGACTGTATATCTCTTAAATGTCAACAAATACACATGTGATTTAGTTTACGAAGATTTTTCAATGCCGAGAACCTCGATTAGAGAGTAAAAAAGGCGTATGATTCACAATGGTGTAAAACTAAAATAGGATATACCGGGCTAGGATTCGAGTTACAGGAACAAAGGCCAAACCAACCACCCAAGAATGGAATCGTCGAGCGAAAAAACTTGACAACCTCCTAGAAGCAGCTTTTCTTGCCACTAGACCTTTCTCCATCAATTAGGAATTTGATGCCGTCACTAAATACATTCCTTAAATTGTATCCATTTGTTGAGTGTTTTTTTTTTGTGTCTAATCCCCATATATATCACCATTGCCCATGATTTTCTTGACTGTATATCTCTTAAATGTCAACATATACACGTGTGATTTGGTTTACGAATATTTTGCAATGCCGAGAATTTCGATTAGAGAGTAAAAAAGGCGTAAGGTTCACAATGGTGTAAAATTAAAATGGGATATACCAGGCTAGGATTCGAGTTACAGGAACAAGGGCTAAACTAACCAACCAAGAATGGAATCGTCGAGCGAAAACACTTGACAACCTCCTAGAAGTAGCTTTTTTTGCCACCAGACCTTTCTCCATTAATTAGGAATCTGATGCCGTCACTAAACACATTCCTTAAATTGTAGCCATTTGTTGGGTGTTTTTTTTTTTGTGTCTAATCCGCATATATATCACCGTTGCCCTTGATTTTATTGATTTTACATCTCTTAAATGTCAACATATACACGTGTGATTTAGTTTACGAAGATTTTTTAATGCCGAGAACCTCGATCAGAGAGTAAAAAAGGCGTAAGGTTCACAATGGTGTAAAATTAAAATGGGATATACCGGGCTTGGATTCGAGTTACAAGAACAAGGGCCAAACCAACCACCCAAGAATGGAATCGTCGAGCGAAAACACTTGATAACCCTCTAGAAGCAGCTTTTCTTGTCACCAGACCTTTCTCCATCAATTAGGAATCTGATGCCGTCACTAAACACATTCCTTAAATTGTAGCAATTTGTTGAGTGTTTTTTTTGGGTGTCTAATCCCCATATATATCACCATTACCCTTGATTTTCTTGACTGTATATCTATTAAATGTCAAGATATACACGTGTGATTTAGTTTACGAATATTTTTCAATGCCAAGAACCAAGATCAGAGAGTAAAAATGGCGAAAGGTTCACAATGGTGTAAAATTAAAATGGGATATACCGGGCTAGGATTCGAGTTACTAGAACAAGGGCCAAACCAACCACCCAAGAATGAAACCGTCGAGCAAAAACACTTGACAACTTCCTAGAAGCAGCTTTTCCTGCCACCAGACCTTTCTCTATCAATTAGGAATCTGATGCCGTCACTAAACACATTCTTTAAATTGCAGCCATTTGTTGAGTTTTTTTTTGTGTCTAATCCGCATATATATCACCATTTTCCTTGATTTTCTTGACTGTATATGTCTTAAATGTCAACAAATACACGTGCGATTTAATTTACGAAGATTTTTCATTGCCGAGAACCTCGATCAGCGAGTAAAAAAGGCGTAAGGTTCACAATGGTATAAAATTAAAATGGGATATATCAGGCTAGGATTCGAGTTACAGGAACGAAGGCCAAACCAACCACCCAAGAATGGAATCGTCGAGCGAAAACACTTGACAACCTCCTAGAAGCAGCTTTTCTTTCCACCAGACCTTTTTCCATCAATTAGGAATCTGATGCCGTCACTAAACATATTCCTTAAATTGTAGCCATTTGTTGAGTGTTTTTTTTTTGTGTCTAATCCGCATATATATCACCATTGCCCTTGATTTTCTTGACTGTATATCTCTTAAATGTCAAAATATACACGTGTAATTTAGTTTACGGAGATTTTTCAATGCGAAAAACCTCGATCAGAGAGTAAAAAAGGAGTAAGGTTCACAATGATGGAAAATTAAAATGGGATATACCGGGCTAGGATTCGAGTTACAGGAACAAGGGCCAAACCAACCACCCAAGAATGGAATCGTCGAGCGAAAACACTTGACACCCTCTTAGAAGCAGCTTTTCTTGCCACAAGACCTTTCTCCATCAATTAGGAATCTGATGCCGTCACTAAACACATTCCTTAAATTGTAGCCATTTGTTAAGTGTTTTTTTTGGTGTCTAATCCCCATATATATCACCATTGCCCTTGATTTTCTTGACTGTATATCTCTTAAATGTCAACATATACACATGTGATTTAGTTTACGAAGATTTTTCAATGCCGAGAAACTCGATTAGAGAGTAAAAAATGCGTATGATTCACAATGGTGTAAAACTAAAATAGGATATACCGGGCTAGGATTCGAGTTACAGGAACAAAGGCCAAACCAACCACCCAAGAATGGAATCGTCGAGCGAAAAAACTTGACAACCTCCTAGAAGCAGCTTTTCTTGCCACTAGACCTTTCTCCATCAATTAGGAATTTGATGCCGTCACTAAATACATTCCTTAAATTGTATCTATTTGTTGAGTGTTTTTTTTTTTGTGTCTAATCCCCATATATATCACCATTGCCCATGATTTTCTTGACTGTATATCTCTTAAATGTCAACATATACACGTGTGATTTGGTTTACGAATATTTTGCAATGCCGAGAATTTCGATTAGAGAGTAAAAAAGGCGTAAGGTTCACAATGATGTAAAATTAAAATGGGATATACCGGGCTAGGCTTCGTGTTACAGGAACAAGGGCCAAACCAACCACCCAAGAATGGAATCGTCGAGCGAAAACACTTGATAAACTTCTAGAAGTAGCTTTTCTTGTCACCAGACCTTTCTCCATCAATTAGGAATCTGATGCCGTCACTAAACACATTCCATAAATTGTAGCAATTTGTTGAGTGTTTTTTTTTTGGGTGTCTAATCCCCATATATATCACCATTACCCTTGATTTTCTTGACTGTATATCTATTAAATGTCAAGATATACACGTGTGATTTAGTTTACGAATATTTTTCAATGCCAAGAACCTAGATCAGAGAGTAAAAATGGCGAAAGGTTCACAATGGTGTAAAATTAAAATGGGATATACCGGGCTAGGATTCGAGTTACAGGAACAAGGGCCAAACCAACCACCCAAGAATAAAACCGTCGAGCAAAAACACTTGACAACTTCCTAGAAGCAGCTTTTCTTGCCACCAGACCTTTCTCTATCAATTAGGAATCTGATTCCGTCACTAAACACATTCCATAAATTGTAGCCATTTGTTGAGTGTTTTTTTGGTGTGTAATCCGCATATATATCACCATTGCCCTTGATTTTCTTAACTGATATCTCTTAAATGTCAACATATACACGTGTGATTTAGCTTACGATGATTTTTCAATGCCCAGAACCTCGATCAGAGAGTAAAAAAGGCATAAGGTTCACAATGGTGTAAAATTAAAATGGGATATACCAAGCAAGGATTTGAGTTATAGAAACAAGGGCTAAACCAACCACACAAGAATGGAATCGTCGAGCGAAAACACTTGACAACCTCGAAGAAGCAGCTTTTCTTGCCACCAGACCTTTCTCCATAAATTAGGAATCCGATGCCCTTACTAAACAAATTCCTTAAATTGTAGCCATTTGTTGAGTGCTTTTTTTTGGTGTCTAATCCGCATTAATATCACCATTGCCCCTGATTTTCTTGACTGTTTATCTCTTAAATGTCAACATATACACGTGTGATTTTGTTTACGAAGATTTTTCAATGCCGAGAACCTCGATCAGAGAGTAAAAAAGGCCTAAGGTTCACAATGGTGTAAAATTAAAATGGTATATACCGGGCTAGGATTCGAGTTACAGGAACATGGGCCAAACCAACCACCCAAGAATGGAATCGTTTAGCGAAAACACTTGACAACCACTTAGAAGCTTTTTTTCTTGCCTCCAGACCTTTCTTCAATAATTAGGAATCAGATGCCGTCACTAAACACATTCCTTAAATTGTAGCCATTTGTGAGTGTTTTTTTTTTTGTGTCTAATCGACATATATATCACCGTTACCATTGATATTCTTGACTGTATATCTCTTATATGTCAACATATACACGTGTGATTTAGTTTACGAAGATTTTTCAATGCCGAGAAGCTCGATCAGAGAGTAAAAAAGGCGTAAGGTTCACAATGGTGTAAAATTAAAATTGGATATACCGGGCTAGGATTCGAGTTACAGGAACAAGGGCCAAACCAACCACCCAAGAATGGAATCGTCGAGCAAAAACACTTGACAACCTCCTAGAAATAGCTTTTCTTGCCACCAGACCTTTCTCCATCAATTAGGAATCTGATGTCGTCACTAAACACATTCCTTAAATTGTAGCCATTTGTTGAGTGTTTTTTGTTTGTGCCTAATTTTCATATATTGCACCATTTCCCTGGATTTTCTTGACTGTATTTCTTAAATGTCAAAATATACACTTTTCATTTAGTTTACGAAGAGTTTTCAATGTCGAGAACCTCGATCAGAGAGTAAAAAAGGCGTAAGGTTCACAATGGTGTAAAATTAAAATGACACTACAAAAAAAATGCCATTTAGTGGCACACGATTTTTATGGCATTTATGTTTTGTGCCACTGATTTAGGATTTCAGTGGCACTTTACCTTTTCATATTTGCATACCAATTTTTAGCGGCATATTTTTAGTGACATTTAATTTTATGCCACCAATTTAGCTTTTTAGTGGCATTTTACGAATACCATATTTGCTCAACACACGTCTTTAATGGCATTTAATTTTACGCCACTAATTTAAATTTAATTTCTAATTACATTTCCACTACAATTTCCCCCTTTTAAACTTTCTAATTACATTACCGCTAAAAATTCCCCCCTTTCAAACTTTTTAGTTTCCTCCCTAAATTTTTATTTCCCACGCTATCTAGATTCTAAACCTAATTCCCTCCCTCCCTTCAAACTTTTCAGTTTCCCTCCCTCCCGCCTTCACTCTTGACCATCTTCTCGTAAATCAAGTTCCTCTCATTATCTGGACCAGGTTTCCGTTTCCCTGCCTCCGCTGCCCTAGTTTCATGCCTCAATTCCTTCGCAAATCCTAATTGGGGCTCCAGTTGGATAGTTCCACGCCTCACCGCTTCTACTCAGGTAAGCAGTTTGTGTAATCTTATTTCTTTTGGTGTATCACAATTAGTTTGAACAGTTGCTTTCTAAACAATAAACATGTTATGTCGTTTGACTTGAACAACGAGCACATGGTTTCATTCATTGTTTCATATTCTTGGTGTTGGTGTTTAATACAGAATAAAGACTTATTAGGTTTTTTTTATAATGACTCGTCTGGATTATGTTTTTTTTTGCCCTGTTTTAACTGAGGTTGATTGATAAATACTACGATATATATTATTTTGGCCCATATTTTAATTAACATTGTGACTGCTGATCAAATCAGAAAAATGTTTTTGTAATGTGGACAAATTAAAAAACGGTTGAGAAATTCGGAATAAATTCAAAACTAGCAGTGCCTTAACTATCTCGGATGGAAGGAAAAAGGTAACTTTAGATTAAAAATTACAAAATTTGAGTAAAAGTCCAATTTTGGAATGAGGCCTGAGGGGTATTTGCTTGTTTTTTATTGGGTTATTAACATATGATCTTTTGAAATTTATTCAATAGTTTATATCTTTCAATGACATGTTTAGATGAGTTGTTTAAAGGACATTAAAATCCAAAGGATCATTGGACTATGCACATCCTTGGAGAAGGTCACTTTTTGAATCATACCTGAATATACTATGATATACAGCAGTTATATTATTATGCATAATAAATATAGTTTGGGAAACTTTTGATTCATTTTGAATTTTGGCCAGATTTTTTTACCTTTATTATACGTGTCTGACATGTTATAAAGAAAACATACCCTTCATAAGGCAATGGATTGACCCAAAACACCTTTATCCAAATAAATAAATTTTCTATAAACAAACAGGTGTATCAATATGATTTAAAAAATTAAATCATTACAGTACTATTCTAATTTTTTGAGCAAAATTAACAAGACTACTTATGCATTGAAAATACACTTTGGTTGACTAATGGCCCAGTTCTTAGCCTTTTTTTTATTCTACCATTTTGACCCATTATATGCCCCGCTTACAGTATGCGCATATAATATGTATATGTGTGGGCCGGGGGGGGGTTAGGTTACATTCGCCATTGCATATACTATACCCCATCTGTTTATGTACATCTGACGTTCGTTGCGTTTAGTTACGACTGGATTTCCTATTTTATATGTACGTTTAGCGATGCAAACGAGCCCAAGCTTGACTAGGCTCAAGCTCCAGCTTGCTAAAATTATGAAAGCTCGAGCTCGGCTTGGTTTGAACTTTACTTCTAAAGCTTGAGCTCAGTTTGTTTAATATTTATAAATTAATCTATTTATTATAGGTATTATCGTTTTATTTATATGACCTTCATGAAGGGGGGCTAAAAGAAACACAAGGTAGAAGAGCTTATTTTGACGTTTTAGTTTTCTCTAACGTGGATACTCTTGTTTCCGTGTGGTCGTTTTAGCTTTTTTTGCTATTTATTGGTGCACTTAGGTGCTAGTTTATACATTTCATTTTGCTGACTTTTATGCTGTTTTTTACTATTTTTTCTATTGTTTTTTTTGCAGTTTTACACTAGGGGTTGTGATGGGTTAGGAAGTCAATTTACGGTACACTTGTTGCTTTTTTATATGCTTTTTATGGCCAAGAGCCATGATGGAGCGGTGCATTATGTTTTCTGCCCAAGAGCCATGATGGAGTGGTGCATTATGTTCCATTTCTGACCAGATCTGCGACGGTATAAGGTGTATGTCCCCATTTCCAGCTAGCTCAGGTATTTTATTGTCACTTTGATGGTATTGTATGTGCAAACTGTTGATTTGTCTCCTCTTTTAGAATTCCGACGACTTTGGAGGAACAGATGGAGATTTTAAGCTGGGGTTCTGAACACTTGACAAACCCATTTTGGCACAAGCACAACTGATTTTTGGTTTCTTTTAAATTGTGTGTCTATATATATATATATATGATGTCTTTAATTATCTTTAAAGGTCATTTATTGCTCTTATTTGGCACAACATACTGATTTATATTAATTGTTTTTAAAGGTCGTATATTACCACCGTCCTCACAAACAAGATCAGCCGTCATCGTGAAATCGTTCGAAGCTAGCAGGTAGCCAGTGATTAGTGCCAGTTTTTTTCACTTTTAGCCATTCCACTTTGTTGTATTGGCCCAATAATGTTGTTTGATGATGTTTAGCTTGTGAAAACAGAATGTAGCCAAATGGTTGTGTAAGAAGGGTATATAGATCCACACATTATACCTGACCCCCTTTAGACAATATGGCACACCTCAACATCCCAAGACAACCAGGCTTAGTACGGTTTGTTGTAAAACATGATATTGCAGCCAAAGGTAAGCAAACCGGTTTACTTTTGTTTCACTTGAATAATGCCTATTGTTTCTAATTTTACCATCAATTCAATTTAATAGAATTACAGCAGCAACTTCTTTCAACACCAGCCCATATATCTGTGTTGGCTGCCTAGTGGTAAGAAGTGGTTATTTTGGTCAGCATCATTGTGGCAGGTCAACAATGATACCCCTTTTATAATATACTTTCATATGGTTGTGTTATGAAATGAATCATATGATTATTTCATTTTCAATTTGCAGATAATCAGTAAACTATTCGGATATACTAGAAGTGATTCTGATCATTTGATTAAGCCACATGCTGAGTTTATATGGTAATAATGTCTATAAAATTTTAAGCGCCCTATAACGATTACCTACTTAATTAGGATGTCGAACATTCGTGTATAACTCTAATGACAAAAAGATTCTTTGCCGCAATGCACGACGAGGATTAAACTAGTTTTTCTTAAGCCTTTTTTGTGTTTTGTCCATTTTCGCAGCCAAAGCATGTTACGACTTTATTGTATGCTGAACTGGGTACAAGTGGATCCCTTGACAGGCAACAAAGACTGGTAGTGAAGGGTAGATTTGCACCGAAAACTTTGAAGGGATTCTCAGGCGACAAGTCAGTAAGTTACATGTTACTTCTCCATGATTGATATCCACACTTAGAAGCAAAGTTTGCACGAAATTTAGTTTTTTACTCATTGATATCATTTTAATTTTTATTATCTTATGTTTTGAAAATGTCTATTGGAGCATGATGATATGGTTTAATATGCAGTAAACTTTCTTGCTTTTCTTTCTCATAAGTTTCCATTCACTGAGTGAGTATGTTATCTGCAATGGTTGCAAGAGCCTGGATAAAAAGCCTGGATACAATTCTTTTAAAGGAGAACCGTCTTTTCTACCTCAGGTAATATGTTGATTTTTTGTCTATGTTAGGTTTTTGGGTCGATTATAAATGGCTGCATCTTATATGTTGGCTGTTTATCTAATTGTTAGGTGTTCAAGCCATTTTCCAGTACATGTGTTTCTTTTGAATCAAGAACAATGAGGTTTATAAATTAAAGAACTTTTAGATTTTTTTTTGAATCATTACTAATGCTTGTTTATGTGGTTGATGATGGCAAGGTAGATATTATGAGAAGATTTGGAGCTAAGTTTAAAGATCGTGAAATTCTTACCCAAAAGAACGTTTAGGCTCCTTGTGTAAACATTTAGAAGTTGGAATATCTTACTTATTACATAATGTTTTGCTAACATTTGGAAGATGTTTTGGATCGAACTTATTATTGAAGTTATAATATTATGATTTCTACATTTACAATTTTATCGAATTTTTATTTTATATTGTAGATAATGTGCTTTGTGGAATAATTATCACTAAAATAGTACATATGTTTAAATTAGAAATAGTTTCTACTAACACAAAATTTGCCATAAAAGGTTTTTTAATACCGTAACAAAAAAAAGTGCCACTAAACTAGTATGGATATGTAACAAGGCTTACTTTTTAATGGCACAAAAATTGTGCCACTAAAGTATTTTTTTATATCGTGGCAAAAACAAAAGTGCCACTAAAGGCTCAAAAACATTGTGTGGCAGATTGAAAAAGTGACACTAAAAGGTTTTAGCGTCAGCGCTTCTAGTGGCACTTTTTTTGTGTGCCGCACATTCCTACAAAGATCTTTAGTGGCACTTATTTGTTAATTTGTGGCACTTTTTGTGTGTCACTATATGACATTTTTTTTGTAGTGTGGAATATACCGGGATAGGATTCATGTTACAGGAACAAGGGCCAAACCAACCACCCAAGACTGGAATCGTCGAGCAAAAACACTTGACAACCTCCTAGAAGCAACTTTTCTTGCCACCAGACCTCTCTCCATCAACTAGGAATCTGATGCCGTCACTAAACACATTCCTTAAGTTGTAGCCAATTGTTGAGTGTTTTTTTTTTTGGTGTCTAATCCACATATATATCACCATTGCTATGGATTTTCTTGACTGTATATCTCTTAAATGTCAACATATACACTTGTGATTTAGTTTACGAAGATTTTTCAATGTCGAGAACCTCGATCAGAGAGTAAAAAAGGCATAAGGTTCACAATGGTTTAAAATTAAAACGGGATATACCGGACAAGGATTCGAGTTACAGGAACAATGGCCAAACCAACCACCCAAGAATTGAATCGTCGAGCGAAAACATTTGACAACCTCCTAGAAGCAGCTTTTCTTACCACCAGACCTTTTTCCATCAATTAGGAATCTGATGTCGTCACTAAACACATTCCTTAAATTGTAGCCATTTGTTGAGTGTTTTTTATTGTGTCTAATCCTCATATATATCACCATTACCCTGGATTTTCTTGACTGTATCTCTTAAATGTCAACATATACACTTTTGATTTAGTTTACGAAGATTTTTCAATGCCGAGAACCTCGATCAGAGAGTAAAAAAGGCGTAAGGTTCACAATGGTGTAAAATTAAAATGGGATATACCGGGCTAGGATTCGAGTTACTGGAACAAGGGCCAAACCAACCACCCAAGAATGGAATCGTCGAGCGAAAACACTTAACAACCTCCTAGAAACAGCTTTTCTTGCCACAGACCTTTCTCCATCAATTAGGAATCTGATGTCGTCACTAAACACATTCCTTAAATTGTAGCCATTTGTTGAGTGTTTTTTTTTTTGGTGTCTAATCCTCATATATATCACCATTGCCCTGGATTTTCTTGACTGTATCTCTTAAATGTCAACATATACACTTTTGATTTAGTTTACGAAGATTTTCCAATGCCGAGAACCTCGATCAAAGAGTAAAAAAGGCGTAAGGTTCACAATAGTGTAAAATTAAAATGGGATATACCGGGTTAGGATTCGTGTTACAGGAACAAGGGCCAAACCAACTGTAACAACCCTCGGTAAAACCAATACCCTTATAAATTATTCCGACACCCTGTTATATGTTAAAATACCCTTATATATCTTATATTACATCCCGTATGTGAAAACCGAGCCCTAGTTATGTTATAATTATATAAAATAAATAAAATTCTGAAAATGTAAGCTGAGGCGGGCCGCGAACGACCTCACCTCAAACTAACGCGGGCCGTATTAGGACCAGGGTTGACTTCGCTGACTTCTTTAGTCAAAGCGGGCCGCGTAAGGATTAAGATAAGTTAACGCGGGCCGCGAGAGACCTGGACACGCGATCGCACCAGAGGCCGACACGTGTCGACATCGTGGCGGACCTACTCAACGACTCAGCTAAGCTAGTCCGTTGACCAGTTTTGACGCGGGCCGCGTAAGCCCTGCTTGTCTTTCACGCAGGCCGCGACAGAACCTAATTACACAACTATAAATAGCATGCATCAGATTTCAGTTTCCGTCGCTCACGTTCTTTTCTCAATCTCGAATTCTGAATAGTTGAAGTAATATTTTGGGTATTATACCCCTAATTAGCGAGGTTCTGCTCCATTGTAAGTATTATAACCCCGGTTTCATAATAGTTACGCTGCCCGATTGATTTAGGGTTCCGTAACAACTGTCGTGGTTCTGCCCGACGTAGTTGTTGGAATGCCGTCTCGGGGAGGGTATTATTAATAATTTCAAAGGGTTATGGTACTAATCAATGTACATTTGTATAAATTATAGATTATAGCCAGGAAACCCTTACGAAAAGCCTAAGACAGCAATGTGAGTTTATCCTCTTTTTGTTAATGTTTTTGGAATATTTTACCAAACCTTAAATATTTTATAATGCAATTTAGCAGTGATTGAGTCTTTGTAGTTCTTCAATTACTGCCGGTATGTTGGGGTTTTGTATACAAAATTTTGTACTACTTGCGAGTAGTAAGTCGGGATGACAATACGTTACCATTGGACAATGAGTTAGCCAATGGGTAATATGACCCACAAGTCAGGATTGATAGTACCAATTGGAGTAATTGTGTAGACATAAACAATGTGATCGCTCTCAATACTGTTCACTGTGACTTTAAACTTGATTAAACTGGGATTCACTCACCAGTATTTCCCGCTGACAAATATTTTTAAAACATGTTTCAGGTAACCCAATGTGAAAGCCAATTAGTAAAAAGCCAGCTGGAGAGCACTGAAGGCTTGGGAAAATGTGGCTATAAAAGTTACCTAATAAACGATGTTTTAAATTCAATGAAATAGGGTTTGTCCCTATAATGTATTGTAATAAGAAACTTGGGTTTTGCCCATGTTATTATTAATATGAAAGAAGGTGGTTTTACTCTGATAAACATTTCCTAACTACGGTCCTGATGTAAATTCCGCTGCGAGACTAAACAAACTGATACCACCAAACTCTGAGCTCACGTCCGCCCGTTCCCGGGAAACAGGGATCGGGGGTTGTGACACCAACCACCCAAGAATGGAATCGTCGAGCGAAAACACTTGACAACCTCCTTGAAGTAGCTTTTCTTGCCACCAGACCTTTCTCCTTCAATTAGGAATCTGATGCCGTCACTAAACACATTCCTTAAATTCTAGCCATTTGTTGAGTGTTTTTTATTGTGTCTAATCCTCATATATATCACCATTGCCCTGGATTTTCTTGACTGTATCTCTTAAAGGTCAACATATACACTTTTGATTTAGTTTACGAAGATTTTTCAATGCCGAGAACCTCGATCAGAGAGTAAAAAAGGCGTAAGGTTCACAATGGTGTAAAATTAAAATGGGATATACCGGGCTAGGATTAGAGTTACAGGAACAAGGGCCAAACCAACCACCCAAGAATGGAATCGTCGAGCGAAAACACTTGACAACCTCCTAGAAACAGCTTTTCTTGCCACCAGACCTTTCTCCATCAATTAGGAATTTGATGTCGTCACTAAACACATTCCTTAAATTGTAGCCATTTGTTGAGTGTTTTTTTTTTGTGTCCAATCCTCATATATATCACCATTGCCCTGGATTTTCTTGACTGTATCTCTTAAATGTCAACATATACACTTTTGATTTAGTTTACGAAGATTTTTCAATGCCGAGAACCTCGATCAAAGAGTAAAAAAGGCGTAAGGTTCACAATAGTGTAAAATTAAAATGGGATATACCGGGCTAGGATTCGTGTTACAGGAACAAGGGCCAAACCAACCACCCAAGAATGGAATCGTCGAGCGAAAACACTTGACAACCTCCTTGAAGCAGCTTTTCTTGCCACCAGACCTTTCTCCTTCAATTAGGAATCTGATGCCGTCACTAAACACATTCCTTAAATTGTAACCATTTGTTGAGTGTTTTTTATTGTGTCTTTTCCTCATATATGTCACCATTGCCCTGGATTTTCTTGACTGTATCTCTTAAATGTCAACATATACACTTTTGATTTAGTTTACGAAGATTTTTCAATGCCGAGAACCTCGATCAGAGAGTAAAAAAGGCGTAAGGTTCACAATGGTGTAAAATTAAAATGGGATATACCGGGCTAGGATTCGAGTTACAGGAACAAGGGCCAAACCAACCACCCAAGAATGGAATCGTCGAGCGAAAACACTTGACAACCTCCTAGAAACAACTTTTCTTGCCACCAGACCTTTCTCCATTAATTAGGAATCTGATGCCGTCACTAAACACATTCCTTAAATTGTAGCCATTTGTTAAGTGTTTTTTTTGGTGTCTAATCCTCATATATATCACCATTGCCCTGGATTTTCTTGACTGTATCTCTTAAATGTCAACATATACACTTTTGATTTAGTTTACGAAGATTTTTCAATGCCGAAAACCTCGATCAAAGAGTAAAAAAGGCGTAAGGTTCACAATAGTGTAAAATTAAAATGGGATATACCGGACTAGGATTCGTGTTACAGGAACAAGGGCCAAACCAACCACCCAAGACTGGAATCATCGAGCAAAAACACTTGACAACCTCCTAGAAGCAGTTTTTCTTGCCACCAGACCTCTCTCCATCAATTAGGAATCTGATGCCGTCACTAAACACATTCCTTTAATTGTAGCCAATTGTTGAGTGTTTTTTTTGGTGTCTAATCCTCATATATATCACCATTGCCCTGGATTTTCTTGGCTATATATCTCTTAAATGTCAACAAATACACTTTTGATTTAGTTTAGGAAGATTTTTCAATGTCGAGAATCTCGATCAGAGACTAAAAAAGGCAGAAGGTTCACAATGGTCTAAAATAAAACGGGATATATCGGGCAAGGATTCGAGTTATAGGAACAAGGGCCAAACCAACCACCCAAGAATGGAATCGTCGAGCGAAAACACTTGACAACCCCCTAGAAGCAGCTTTTCTTGCCACCAGATCTTTCTTCATCAATTAGGAATCTGATGCCGTCACTAAACACATTCCATAAATTGTAGCCATTGGTTGAGTATTTTTTTGTTGTGTAATCCGCATATATATCACCATTGCCCTTCATTTTCTTAACTGTATATCTCTTAAATGTCAACATATACACGTGTGATTTAGTTTACGATGATTTTTCAATGCCGAGAACCTAGATCAGAGAGTAAAAAAGGCATAACGTTCACAATGGTGTAAAATTAAAATGGGATATACCGGGCAAGGATTTGAGTTACAGGAACAAGGGCCAAACCAACCACCCAAGAATGGAATCGTCGAGCGAAAACACTTGACAACCTCCTAGAAACAGCTTTTCTTGCCACCAGACCTTTCTCCATCAATTAGGACTCTGATGTCGTCACTAAACACATTCCTTAAATTGTAGCCATTTGTTGAGTGTTTTTTTTTGGTGTCTAATCCTCATATATATCACCATTGCCCTGGATTTTCTTGACTGTATCTCTTAAATGTCAACATATACACTTTTGATTTAGTTTACGAAGATTTTTCAATGCCGAGAACCTCGATCAAAGAGTAAAAAAGGCGTAAGGTTCACAATAGTGTAAAATTAAAATGGGATATACCGGGCTAGGATTCGTGTTACAGGAACAAGGGCCAAACCAACCACCCAAGAATGGAATCGTCGAGCGAAAACACTTGACAACCTCCTTGAAGCAGCTTTTCTTGCCACCAGACCTTTCTCCTTCAATTAGGAATCTGATGCCGTCACTAAACACATTCCTTAAATTGTAGCCATTTGTTGAGTGTTTTTTATTGTGTCTAATCCTCATATATATCACCATTGCCCTGGATTTTCTTGACTGTATCTCTTAAATATCAACATATACACTTTTGATTTAGTTTAAGAAGATTTTTCAATGCCGAGAACCTCGATCAGAGAGTAAAAAAGGCGTAAGGTTCACAATGGTGTAAAATTAAAATGGGATATACCGGGCTAGGATTAGAGTTACAGGAACAAGGGCCAAACCAACCACCCAAGAATGGAATCGTCGAGCGAAAACACTTGACAACCTCCTAGAAACAGCTTTTCTTGCCACCAGACCTTTCTCCATCAATTAGGAATCTGATGTCGTCACTAAACACATTTCTTAAATTGTAGCCATTTGTTGAGTGTTTTTTTTTTTGTGTCTAATCCTCAAATATATCACCATTGCCCTGGATTTTCTTGACTGTATCTCTTAAATGTCAACATATACACTTTTGATTTAGTTTACGAAGATTTTTCAATGCCGAGAACCTCGATCAAAGAGTAAAAAAGGCGTAAGGTTCACAATAGTGTAAAATTAAAATGGGATATACCGGGCTAGGATTCGTGTTACAGGAACAAGGGCCAAACCAACCACCCAAGAATGGAATCGTCGAGCGAAAACACTTGACAACCTCCTTGAAGCAGCTTTTCTTGCCACCAGACCTTTCTCCTTCAATTAGGAATCTAATGCCGTCACTAAACACATTCCTTAAATTGTAACCATTTGTTGAGTGTTTTTTATTATGTCTAATCCTCATATATATCACCATTGCCCTGGATTTTCTTGACTGTATCTCTTAAATGTCAACATATACACTTTTGATTTAGTTTACGAAGATTTTTCAATGCCGAGAACCTCGATCAGAGAGTAAAAAACGCGTAAGGTTCACAATGGTGTAAAATTAAAATGGGATATACCGGGCTAGGATTCGAGTTACAGGAACAAGGGCCAAACCAACCACCCAAGAATGGAATCGTCGAGCGAAAACACTTGACAACCTCCTAGAAACAGTTTTTCTTGCCACCAGACCTTTCTCCATAAATTAGGAATCTGATGCCGTCACTAAACACATTCCTTAAATTGTAGCTATTTGTTAAGTGTTTTTTTTTTGTGTCTAATCCTCATATATATCACCATTGCCCTGGATTTTCTTGACAGTATCTCTTAAATGTCAACATATACACTTTTGATTTAGTTTACGAAGATTTTTCAATGCCGAGAACCTCGATCAAAGAGTAAAAAAGGCGTAAGGTTCACAATAGTGTAAAATTAAAATGGGATATACCGGGCTAGGATTCGTGTTACAGGAACAAGGGCCAAACCAACCACCCAAGACTTGAATCATCGAGCAAAAACACTTGACAACCTCCTAGAAGCAGTTTTTCTTGCCACCAGACCTCTCTCCATTAATTAGGAATCTGATGCCGTCACTAAACACATTCCTTTAATTGTAGCCAATTGTTGAGTGTTTTTTTTTGGTGTCTAATCCTCATATATATCACCATTGCCCTGGATTTTCTTGACTATATATCTCTTAAATGTCAACAAATACACTTGTGATTTAGTTTACGAAGATTTTTCAATGTCGAGAATCTCGATCAGAGACTAAAAAAGGCAGAAGGTTCACAATGGTCTAAAATTAAAACGGGATATACCGGGCAAGGATTCGAGTTATAGGAACAAGGGCCAAACCAACCACCCAAGAATGGAATCGTCGAGCGAAAACACTTGACAACCCCCTAGAAGCAGCTTTTCTTGCCACCCGATCTTTCTCCATCAATTAGGAATCTGATGCCGTCACTAAACACATTCCATAAATTGTAGCCATTGGTTGAGTGTTTTTTTGTTGTGTAATCCGCATATATATCACCATTGCCCTTCATTTTCTTAACTGTATATCTCTTAAATGTCAACATATACACGTGTGATTTAGTTTACGATGATTTTTCAATGCCGAGAACCTAGATCAGAGAGTAAAAAAGGCATAAGGTTCACAATGGTGTAAAATTAAAATGGGATATACCGGGCTAGGATTCGTGTTACAGGAACAAGGGCCAAACCAACCACCCAAGAATCGAATCGTCGAGCGAAAACACTTGACAACCTCCTTGAAGCAGCTTTTCTTGCCACCAGACCTTTCTCCTTCAATTAGGAATCTGATGCCGTCACTAAACACATTCCTTAAATTGTAGCCATTTGTTGAGTGTTTTTTATTGTGTCTAATCCTCATATATATCACCATTGCCCTGGATTTTCTTGACTGTATCTCTTAAATATCAACATATACACTTTTGATTTAGTTTAAGAAGATTTTTCAATGCCGAGAACCTCGATCAGAGAGTAAAAAAGGCGTAAGGTTCATAATGGTGTAAAATTAAAATGGGATATACCGGGCTAGGATTAGAGTTACAGGGACAAGGGCCAAACCAACCACCCAAGAATGGAATCGTCGAGCGAAAACACTTGACAACCTCCTAGAAACAGCTTTTCTTGCCACCAGACCTTTCTCCATCAATTAGGAATCTGATGTCGTCACTAAACACATTCCTTAAATTGTAGCCATTTGTTGAGTGTTTTTTTTTGTGTCTAATCCTCATATATATCACCATTGCCCTGGATTTTCTTGACTGTATCTCTTAAATGTCAACATATACACTTTTGATTTAGTTTATGAAGATTTTTCAATGCCGAGAACCTCGATCAAAGAGTAAAAAAGGCGTAAGGTTCACAATAGTGTAAAATTAAAATGGGATATACCGGGCTAGGATTCGTGTTACAGGAACAAGGGCCAAACCAACCACTCAAGAATGGAATCGTCGAGCGAAAACACTTGACAACCTCCTTGGAGCAGCTTTTCTTGCCACCAGACCTTTCTCCTTCAATTAGGAATCTGATGCCGTCACTAAACACATTCCTTAAATTGTAGCCATTTGTTGAGTGTTTTTTATTGTGTCTAATCCTCATATATATAACCATTGCCCTGGATTTTCTTGACTGTATCTCTTAAATATCAACATATACACTTTTGATTTAGTTTAAGAAGATTTTTCAATGCCGAGAACCTCGATCAGAGAGTAAAAAAGGCGTAAGGTTCACAATGGTGTAAAATTAAAATGGGATATACCGGGCTAGGATTAGAGTTACAGGAACAAGGGCCAAACCAACCACCCAAGAATGGAATCGTCGAGCGAAAACACTTGACAACCTCCTAGAAACAACTTTTCTTGCCACCAGACCTTTCTCCATCAATTAGGAATCTGATGTCGTCACTAAACACATTCCTTAAATTGTAGCCATTTGTTGAGTGTTTTTTTTTTGTGTCTAATCCTCATATATATCACCATTGCCCTAGATTTTCTTGACTGTATCTCTTAAATGTCAACATATACACTTTTGATTTAGTTTACGAAGATTTTTCAATGCCGAGAACCTCGATCAAAGAGTAAAAAAGGCGTAAGGTTCACAATAGTGTAAAATTAAAATGGGATATACCGGGCTAGGATTCGTGTTACAGGAACAAGGGCCAAACCAACCACCCAAGAATGGAATCGTCGAGCGAAAACACTTGACAACCTCCTTGAAGCAGCTTTTCTTGCCACCAGACCTTTCTCCTTCAATTAGGAATCTGATGCCGTCACTAAACACATTCCTTAAATTGTAACCATTTGTTGAGTGTTTTTTATTGTGTCTAATCCTCATATATATCACCATTGCCCTGGATTTTCTTGACTGTATCTCTTAAATGTCAACATATACACTTTTGATTTAGTTTACGAAGATTTTTCAATGCCGAGAACCTCGATCAGAGAGTAAAAAACGCGTAAGGTTCACAATGGTGTAAAATTAAAATGGGATATACCGGGCTAGGATCGAGTTACAGGAACAAGGGCCAAACCAACCACCCAAGAATGGAATCGTCGAGCGAAAACACTTGACAACCTCCTAGAAACAGCTTTTCTTGCCACCAGACCTTTCTCCATAAATTAGGAATCTGATGCCGTCACTAAACACATTCCTTAAATTGTAGCCATTTGTTAAGTGTTTTTTTTTGGTGTCTAATCCTCATATATATCACCATTGCCCTGGATTTTCTTGACAGTATCTCTTAAATGTCAACATATACACTTTTGATTTAGTTTACTAAGATTTTTCAATGCCGAGAACCTCGATCAAAGAGTAAAAAAGGCGTAAGGTTCACAATAGTGTAAAATTAAAATGGGATATACCGGGCTAGGATTCGTGTTACAGGAACAAGGGCCAAACCAACCACCCAAGACTGGAATCATCGAGCAAAAACACTTGACAACCTCCTAGAAGCAGTTTTTCTTGCCACCAGACCTCTCTCCATCAATTAGGAATCTGATGCCGTCACTAAACACATTCCTTTAATTGTAGCCAATTGTTGAGTGTTTTTTTTGGTGTCTAATCCTCATATATATCACCATTGCCCTGGATTTTCTTGACTATATATCTCTTAAATGTCAACAAATACACTTGTGATTTAGTTTACGAAGATTTTTCAATGTCGAGAATCTCGATCAGAGACTAAAAAAGGCAGAAGGTTCACAATGGTCTAAAATTAAAACGGGATATACCGGGCAAGGATTCGAGTTATAGGAACAAGGGCCAAACCAACCACCCAAGAATGGAATCGTCGAGCGAAAACACTTGACAACCCCCTAGAAGCAGCTTTTCTTGCCACCAGATCTTTCTCCATCAATTAGGAATCTGATGCCGTCACTAAACACATTCCATAAATTGTAGCCATTGGTTGAGTGTTTTTTTGTCGTGTAATCCGCATATATATCACCATTGCCCTTCATTTTCTTAACTGTATATCTCTTAAATGTCAACATATACACGTGTGATTTAGTTTACGATGATTTTTCAATGCCGAGAACCTAGATCAGAGAGTAAAAAAGGCATAAGGTTCACAATGGTGTAAAATTAAAATGGGATATACCGGGCAAGGATTTGAGTTACAGGAACAAGGGCCAAACCAACCACCCAAGAATGGAATCGTCGAGCGAAAACACTTGACAACCTCCAAGAAGGAGCTTTTCTTGCCACCAGACCTTTCTCCATCAATTAGGAATCCGATGCCCTTACTAAACACATTCCTTTAATTGTAGCCATTTGTTGAGTGGTTTTTTTTGGTGTCTAATCCGCATATATATCACCATTGCCCCTGATTTTCTTGACTGTTTATCTCTTAAAAGTCAACATATACACGTGTGATTTAGTTTACGAATATTTTTCAAAGCCGAGAACCTCGATCAGAGAGTAAAAAAGGCATAAGGTTCACAATGGTGTAAAATTAAAATGGTATATACCGGGCTAGGATTCGAGTTACAGGAACATGGGCCAAACCAACCACCCAAGAATGGAATCGTCGAGCGAAAACACTTGACAACCACCTAGAAGCAGCTTTTCTTGCCACCAGACCTTTCTCCATCAATTAGGAATCTGATGCCGTCACTAAACACATTCCTTAAATTGTAGCCATTTGTTGAGTGTTTTTTTTTGTTTCTAATCCGCATATATATCACCATTACCCTTGATATTCTTGACTGTATATCTCTTATATGTCAACATATACACGTGTGATTTAGTTTACGAAGATTTTTCAATGCCGAAAACCTCGATCAGAGAGTAAAAGAGGCGTAAGGTTCATAATGGTGTAAAATTAAAAAGGGATGTACCGGGCTAGGATTCGAGTTACAGAAACAAGGGCCAAACCAACCACCCAAGAATGGAATCGTCGAGCAAAAACACTTGACAACCTCCTAGAAATAGCTTTTCTTGCCACAAGACCTTTCTCCATCAATTAGGAATCAGATGTCGTCACTAAACACATTCCTTAAATTGTAGCCATTTGTTGAGTGTTTTTTTTTTGTGTCTAATCCTCATATATATCACCATTGCCCTGGATTTTCTTGACTGTATTTCATAAATGTCAACAAATACACTTTTCATTTAGTTTACGTAGATTTTTCAATGCTGAGAACCTCGATGAGAGAGTAAAAAAGGCGTAAGGTTCACAATGGTGTAAAATTAAAGAGGGATATACCGGGCTAGGATTCGTGTTACAGGAACAAGGGACAAACCAACCACCCAAGACTAGAGTCGTCAATCAAAAACACTTGACAACCTCCTAGAAGCAGCTTTTCTTGCCACCAGACCTCTCTCCATCAATTAGGAATCTGATGCCGTCACTAAACACATTCCTTAAATTGTAGCCAAATGTTGAGTGTTTTTTTTGTGTCTAATCCTCATATATATCACCATTGCCCTGTATTTTCTTGACTGTATCTCTTAAATGTCAACATATACACTTTTGATTTAGTTTACGAAGATTTTTCAATGCCGAGAACCTCGATCAGAGAGTAAAAAAGGCGCAAGGTTCACAATGGTGTAAAATTAAAATGGGATATACCGGGCAAAGATTCAAGTTACAGGAACAAGGGCCAAACCAACCACCCAAGAATGGAATCGTCGAGCGAAAACACTAGACAACCTCCTAGAAACAGATTTTCTTGCCACCAGACCTTTCTCCATCAATTAGGAATCTGATGTTGTCACTAAACACATTCCTTAAATTGTAGCCATTTGTTGAGTGTTTTTTTTGGTGTCTAATCCTCTTATATATCACCATTGCCCTGGAATTTTTTACTGTATCTTTAAATGTCAACATATACACTTTTGATTTAGTTTACGAAGATTTTTCAATGCCGAGAACCTCGATCAGAGAGAAAAAAAGGCGTAAGGTTCACAATGGTGTAAAATTAAAATGGGATATACCGGGCTAGGATTCGTGTTACAGGAACAAGGGCCAAACCAACCACCCAAGACTGGAATCGTCGAGCAAAAACACTCGACAATCTCCTAGAAACAGCTTTTCTTGCCACCAGACCTCTCTCCATCAATTAGGAATCTGATGCCGTCACTAAACACATTCCTTTAGTTGTAGCCAATTGTTGAGTGTTTTTTTTTTGTGTCTAATCCGCATATATATCACCATTGCCCTGTATTTTCTTGACTGTATCTCTTGAATGTCAACATATACACTTTTGATTTAGTTTACGAAGATATTTCAATGCCGAGAACCTCGATCAGAGAGTAAAAAAGGCGTAAGGTTCACAATGGTCTAAAATTAAAACGGGATATACCGGGCAAGGATTCGAGTTACAGGAACAAGGGCCAAACCAACGACCCAAGAATGGAATCGTCAAGCGAAAAAAAATGACAACCTCCTAGAAGCAGCTTTTCTTGCCACCAGACCTTTCTCCATCAATTAGGAATCTGATACCGTCACTAAACACTTTCCTTAAATTGTAGCCAATTGTTGCGTGTTTTTTTTGTCTAATCCGCATATATATCACCATTGCCATTGATTTTCTTGACTGTATATCTTTTAAATGTCAACATTTACACGTGTGAGTTACAGGAACAAGGGCCAAACCAACCACGCAAGAATGGAATCGTCGAGAGAAAACACTTGACAACCTCCTAGAAGCAGCTTTTCTTGCCACCAGACCTTTCTCCATCAATTAGGAATCTGATGATATCGCTAAACACATTCCTTAAATTGTAGCCATTTGTTGAGTGATTTTTTTGTGTCTAAACCGCTTATATATCACCATTGCCCTAGATTTTCTTGACTGTATATCTTTTAAATGTCAACATATACACGTGTGATTTAGTTTACGAAGATTTTTCAATGCTGAGAACCTCGATCAGAGAGTAAAAAACGCGTAAGGTTCACAATGGTGTAAAATTAAAATGGGATATAGCGGGCTAGGATTCGAGTTACAGGAACAAGGGCCAAACCACCCACCCAATAATGGAATCGTCGAGCGAAAACACTTGACAAACTCCTAGAAGCAGCTTTTCTTGCCACCAGACCTTTCTCCTTCAATTAGGAATCTGATGATGTCGCTAAACACATTCCTTAAATTGTAGCCATTTGTTGAGTGTTTCTTTTGGCGTCTAAACCGCTTATATATCACCATTGCCCTTGATTTTCTTGACTGTATATCTCTTAAATGTCAACATATACACGTGTGATTTAGTTTACGAAGATTTTTCAATGTCGAGAAACTCGATCAGAGAGTAAAAAAAGGCGTAAGGTTCACAATGGTGTAAAATTAAAATGGGATAAATCGGGCTAGGATTTGAGTTACAGGAACTAGGGCCAAACCAACCACCCAAGAATGGAATCCTCGAGTGAAAACACTTGACAACCTCCTAGAAGCAGCTTTTCTTGCCACCAGACCTTTCTCCATCAATTAGGAATCTGATGATGTCGCTAAACACATTCCTTAAATTGTAGCCATTTGTTGAGTGTTTTTTTTGGTATCTAAACCACTAATATATCACCATTGCCCTTGATTTTCTTGGCTGTATATCTTTTAAATGTCAACATATACATATGTGATTTAGTTTACGAAGATTTTTCAATGCCGAGAACCTCAATCAGAGAGTAAAAAAGGAGTAAGGTTCACAATGGTGTTAAATTAAAATGGGATATACCGGGATAGGACTCGAGTTACAGGAACAAGAGCCAAACCAACCACCCAAGAATGAAATCGTCGAGATAAAACACATGATAACCTCCTTGAAGCAGCTTTTATTGCCACCAGACCTTTCTCCTTCAATTAGGAATCTGATGCAGTCACTAAACACATTCCTTAAATTGTAGCCATTTGTTGAGTGTTTTTTTTGTGTCCAATCCGCATATATATCACCATTGCCCTTGATTTTCTTGAATGTATATCTCTTAAAAGTCAACATATACGTTTGATTTAGTTTACGAAGATTTTTCAATGCCGAGAACCTCGATCAGAGAGTAAAAAAGGCGTATGGTTCACAATGGTGTAAAATTAAAATGGGATATACCGTGCTAGGATTCTAGTTACAGGAACAAGGGCCAAACAAACCACCCAAGAATGGAATTGTCGAGCGAAAACACTTGACAACCTCCTAGAAGCAACTTTTCTTGCTACCAGACCTTTCTCCATAAATTAGGAATCTGAAGCCGCCACTAAACACATTCCTTAAATTGTATCCATTTGTCGAGTCTTTTTTTTTGTGTCTAATCCGTATATATATCACCATTGCCCTTGATTTTCTTGACTGTATATATCTCTTAAATGTCAACATATACACGTGTGATTTAGTTTACGAAGATTTTTTAATATCGAGAACCACGATCAGAGAGTAAAAAAGGTGTAAGGTTCACAATTGTGTAAAATTAAATTGGGATATACCGGCCTAGGATTCGAGTTACAGAAACAAGGGCCAAACCAACTACCCAAGAATGGAATCGTCGAGAGAAAACACTTAACAACCTCCTAGAAGCAGCTTTTCTTGCCACCAGACCTTTCTCCATCAATTAGGAATCTGATGATGTCGCTAAACACATTCCTTAAATTGTAGCCATTTGTTGAGTGTTTCTTATTTTGTGTCTAAACCGCTTATATATCACCATTGCCCTAGATTTTCTTGATTGTATATCTTTTAAATGTCAACATATACACGTGTGATTTAGTTTACGAAGATTTTTCAATGCTGAGAACCTCGATCAGAGAGTAAAAAACGCGTAAGGTTCACAATGGTGTAAAATTAAAATGGGATATACCGGGCTAGGATTCGAGTTACAGGAACAAGGGCCAAACCACCCACCCAAGAATGGAATCGTCGAGCGAAAACACTTGACAACCTCCTACAAGCAGATTTTCTTGCCACCAGACCTTTCTCCATCAATTAGGAATCTGATGATGTCGCTAAACAAATTCCTTAAATTGTAGCCATTTGTTGAGTGTTTTTTTTTTGTGTCTAAACCGCTTATATATCACCATTGCCCTTGATTTTCTTGACTGTATATCTTTTAAATGTCAACATATACATGTGTGATTTAGTTTACGAAGATTTTTCAATGCCGAGAACCTCGATCTGGGAGTAAAAAAGGCGTAAGGTTCACAATGGTGTAAAATTAAAATGGGATATACCGGACTAGGATTCGAGTTACAGGAACAAGGGCCAAACCAACCACCCAAGAATGGAATCGTCGAGAGAAAACACTTGATAACCTCCTTGAAGCTGCTTTTATTGCCACCAGACCTTTCTCCTTCAATTAGGAATCTGATGCCGTCACTAAACACATTCCTTAAATTGTAACCATTTGTTGAGTGTTTCTTTTTTGTGTCCAATCCGCATATATATCACCATTGCCCTTGATTTTCTTGAATGTATATCTCTTAAAAGTCAACATATACATGTGTGATTTAGTTTACGAAGATTTTTCAATGCCGATGAACCTCGATCAGAGAGTAAAAAAGGCGTATGGTTCACAATGGTGTAAAATTAAAATGGGATATACCGTGCTAGGATTCTAGTTACAGGAACAAGGGCCAAACCAACCACCCAAGAATGGAATCGTCGAGCGAAACTTGACAACCTCCTAGAAGCAGCTTTCTTGCCACCAGACCTTTCTCCATCAATTAGGAATCTGAAGCCGTCACTAAACACATTCCTTAAATTGTAGCCATTTGTCAAGTCTTTTTTTTGGTGTCTAATCCACATATATATCACCATTGCCCTTGATTTTCTTGACTATATATCTCCTAAATGTCAACATATACACGTGTGATTTAGTTTACGAAGATTTTTTAATGTCGAGAACCTCGATCAGAGAGTAAAAAAGGTATAAGGTTCACAATTGGGTAAAATTAAAATGGGATATACCGGCCTAGGATTCGAGTTACAGGAACAAGGGCCAAACCAACCACCCAAGAATGGAATCGTTGAGCGAAAACACTTGACAACCTCCAAGAAGCAGCTTTCCTTGCCCCCAGACCTTTCTCCATCAATTTGGAATCTGATGCCGTCGCTAAACACATTCCTTAAATTGTAGCCATTTATTGAGTGTTTTTTTTTTGTGTCTAATCCGCATATATATCACCATTGCCCTTGATTTTCTTGACTATATATCTCTTAAATGTCAACATATACACCTATGATTTAGTTTACGAAGATTTTTCAATGCCGAGAACCTTGATCAGAGAGTAAAAAAGGCGTAAGGTTCACAATGGTGTAAAATTAAAATGGGATATACCGGGCTAGGATTCGAGTTACAGGAACAAGGGCCAAACCACCCACCCAAGAATTGAATCATCGAGCGAAAACACTTGACAACCTCCTAGAAGCAGCTTTTCTTGCCACCAGACCTTTCTCCATCAATTAGGAATCTGATGATGTCGCTAAACACATTCCTTAAATTGTAGCCATTTGCTGAGTGTTTTTTTTTGTGTCTAAACCGCATATATATCACCATTGCCCTTGATTTTCTTGACTGTATATCTTTTAAATGTCAACATATACATGTGTGATTTAGTTTACGAAGATTTTTCAATGCCGAGAACCTCGATCAGAGAGTAAAAAAGGCGTCAGGTTCACAATGGTGTAAAATTAAAAAGGGATATACCGGGCTAGGATTCGAGTTACAGGAACAAGGGCCAAACCAACCACCCAAGAATGGAATCGTCTAGAGAAAACACTTGATAACCTCCTTGAAGCAGCTTTTATTGCCACCAGACCTTTCTCCTTCAATTAGGAATCTGATGCCGTCACTAAACACATTCCTTAAATTGTAGCCATTTGTTGAGTGTTTTTTTGGTGTCTAATCCGCATATATATCACCATTGCCCTTGATTTTCTTAACTGTATATCGCTTAAATGTCAACATATACACCTGTGATTTAGTTTACGAAGATTTTTCAATGCCGAGAACCTTGATCAGAGAGTAAAAAAGGCGTAAGGTTCACAATGGTGTAAAATTAAAATGGGATATACCGGGCTAGGATTCGAGTTACAGGAACAAGGGCCAAACCACCCACCCAAGAATTGAATCATCGAGCGAAAACACTTGACAACCTCCTAGAAGCAGCTTTTCTTGCCACCAGACCTTTCTCCATCAATTAGGAATCTGATGATGTCGCTAAACACATTCCTTAAATTGTAGCCATTTGCTGAGTGTTTTTTTTTGTGTCTAAACCGCATATATATCACCATTGCCCTTGATTTTCTTGACTGTATATCTTTTAAATGTCAACATATACATGTTTGATTTAGTTTACGAAGATTTTTCAATGCCGAGAACCTCGATCAGAGAGTAAAAAAGGCGTAAGGTTCACAATGGTGTAAAATTAAAAAGGGATATACCGGGCTAGGATTCGAGTTACAGGAACAAGGGCCAAACCAACCACCCAATAATGGAATCGTCTAGAGAAAACACTTGATAACCTCCTTGAAGCAGCTTTTATTGCCACCAGACCTTTCTCCTTCAATTAGGAATCTGATGCCGTCACTAAACACATTCCTTAAATTGTAGCCATTTGTTGAGTGTTTTTTTGGTGCCTAATCCGCATATATATCACCATTGCCCTTGATTTTCTTAACTGTATATCGCTTAAATGTCAACATATACACCTGTGATTTAGTTTACGAAGATTTTTCAATGCCGAGAACCTCCATCAGAGAGTAAAAATGGTGTAAGGTTCACAATGGTGTAAAATTAAAATGGGATATACCGGGCTAGGATTCGAGTTACAGGAACAAGCGCCAAACCAACCACCCAAGAATGGAATCATCGAGAAAAAACACTTGACAACCTTATAGAAGCAGTTTTTCTTGCCAACAGAACTTTCTCCATCAATTAGGAATCTGATTCCGTCACTAAACACATTCCTTAAATTGTAGCCATTTGTTGAGTGTTTTTTTTTGTGTCTAATCCGCATATATATCACCATTGCCCTTAATTTTCTTGATTGTGTATCTCTTAAATGTCAACATGTACACGTGTGATTTAGTTTACGAAGATTTTTCATTGCCGAGAACCTCGATCAGAGAGTAAAAAAGGCATAAGGTTCACAATGGTGTAAAATTAAAATGAGATTTACCGGGCTAGGATTCGAGTTACCGAAACAAGGGCCAAACCAACCACCCAAGAATGGAATCGTCGAGCGAAAACACTTGACAACCTCCTAGAAGCAGCTTTTCTTGCGACCAGACCTTTCTCCATCAATTAGGAATTTGATGCCGTCACTAAACAAATTCCTTAAATTGTAGCCATTTGTTGGGTGTTTTTTTGGTGTCTAATCCTCATATATATCACCATTGCCCTTGATTTTCTTGACTGTATATTTCTTTAATGTCAACATATACACGTGTGATTTAGTTTACGAAGATTTTTCAATGCCGAGAACCTCGATCAGAGAGTAAAAAAGGCGTATGGTTCACAATGTTGTAAAATTAAAATGGGATATACCGGCCTAGGATTCGAGTTACAGGAACAAGGGCCAAACCTGTTAGGATCTGAGTTTGGTTTTGATTGTGTTTTATGTTTGAATTAAAATGAACAATGAACAAGTAGTGCAGCGGAATAAAATGGTAACAAACTCTTCACAATCAAACAGGAGAATTGCTTTCAACACACATTTTCAACATAGAACCGAATGCTTGAATTTATTACAAGATTCAATTACAATGCATGCATGTAGCAAACTCTCCCTCAGCCTGAGCTCACAGTGATTTGTTCATACAGGAAGAAAGAGGGTGAAGAGCTAATAGAACAGTACAGGGTACTGTTCTATTTATAGGCACAGACAAACCACTGAGGCATCTTTGTTGATGTCACCATGAAAGTGACATCTAACCTCCTAACAAACTCTAACTACTGATCTATACAAGTACTACTATGCTAACAACTGTTATACATTATATTACATAAAGACAAACTAAACTACTGCTGAATCCTTCCACTGATGTGAACCCAGCAGCACTTGTATATCCAGCAGCGCTTGACCTATGGCAATAGATTGAACCGCAGGGCTTTAGTCTACATCAGTCTTTGTCTTGATCAGCAGTTGTATGTCAGCAGTTGTACCGATCAGTGGATTGGAGGTCATCAGATGTTGAAACCACTTTCAAGGGGAGAGACTTCAATACATAACATCTGCTTATTCTGGATCCACTGCTCTGATCCAGTTTTGGCTTTAATTATCTGTTCCTCTGATAGGGTTCAATCCCAACAATCTCCCCCTGGAACAGATAATGCCAAAACCCTTCATTATTGGTAGATCGTTATAGCCTCATCAACAGTTCCCTTATTTGCCCTTTGAGTTGTAACTCAAAGCCTAAGGCATCTGTGTCATCTTCATCCCTGCACAGTGGAAGATCAAGGAGATCCTGCAAATCTTCAAGACTTAGGCCAAGTGCTTGTTCCCTTGTTATTTTCTTCACTTCTCCACTAGACTTGATCACTGTCAGTACATGGGTCTGTTTGTCAGTTTTCCACTTTAGTACTTTTGAATCTGGTGGGTTTCTTGGGAGATTTTTATTAGATGAGGTGTTTGGTGATGCAGGCCTTTTGATGACTGACTCAGCAGTGCTTGCATGTTGATTTAGGCCAAGAGTTTCAGCTATCATCATCTTTATGCCCTCTTTTACAAGGTCATCTCCTGCCATTAATTCTTCCAATGTTTCAATATCCAGCTGTTTTTGTTGTCTTCTTTTGTAGATGGCAGTACCAGCTAGAGCAGTGGATCTCCTGATTTGCAGCTTTGGTGGTCTTGTTGAAACCTCTACTTCAGGGTAGTCAGGTTTTTATGGAACTTTAGGATCTTTCTTCCTTAATTCCTCCAACCTTTTGTAGGTGGTCCTGACTTTGTCTTCTCTCCATCTCATCACTTGATTTTTTGGACCCATAGTCAGCAACAACTAATTCCTCTTTCATTCTCTTCAGCTCCAATGTCTTTTCAGGCACATTCTTTTTGTACTTTGACCAATCTGGAGGAGTGTGTTTGACTTTATTCTTAATCATTTCTTGAATCTTGGCTGCTTCTTTTTCAAGCTCATGAATGGTCCACTCTTTGTACATATATTTTTCACCCTTATACTTCTTAAAAGCCATGATATTTTCAATGTAATCTTTTCTCAGGGTTTCATCTGCCCTTTCTGAAATTTGTCGGCATACATTCTTTGCCAACTGCTCTAAAGATCGGACTTGTTTAAATAAAAGTTGATAATGCGTTTGAATTTCTTTGTCTGATTTTCCTTGTGAATCTCTTTTAGAAATATCCTCTGCTTGTTGAGCCTTAACTTCCAAATATTCTTCAATATTTTTAGGCCTAGGATATCCTTCAACTGATGGCAACCTCCTTTTAGCAGGGTCATCCGTCATCCTCAAGATAGAATGATTTGATTTCTTCTCTGAATGCTACGAGTTCTAGAGGATATTGGACACCTGCAGGAGTAATGGCAGCGATTGGTTGTTGAACTTGGGCTGAAGAGAGAGGAACAGGGTTTGGGATATTAACAAGTGAAAGAGATTGTGAGGATGTTGGTGGTGGTGATGGAGAATCATCATCAGGTATAAAAATCCTTCTCCTTTTTATTGTAGGAGAGGCTGATGATGTTTTGGGTGGATCAGTGGTGGTGATTTGAGTGGTGGAAGGTGGCTGACTAACAGTTGTTGAAACAACTGGTGTTTCAACCACTGTTATTATTACAACAGATGTTGTAACATCTGATGTCTTCTGCTTCTTAGCAGGACCTGATGGTGGTGAGGTGGTTTTTAGTGGTGATGGTGGTGAGATGATTTTTGGTGGTGGTGGTAAGGCAGTGGTTATGGTGTGTGTTGACGTGGTGTGTGTTGAAGTGGTGGCAGGTGTTTGGATGACAGTTGTTGAAACTACTGAAGTATCAGCAGTTGTTGATACAACAGGAGTTACAACAGTTGTTTGGGTGGTAGTTTGAGGTTTGGAGCCTTTAGTAGGTGGTTTGGAAGCATGCTTTTTAGGTTGCCTCACTTGTCTAGTGGGCTTCTTCTTTTCTTCTTTGGGATTTTTATCATCCATAGGTTCAGAAGGACCTTACACATTCAGCTTCATAAATTCTCTTTTCTCTTGTTCCCACCAGGCTTTATCCTTAGCCTCTCTATCCCTTTTTACCTCAACTAATGCATCAACAATTGCATTAGTGGTACATCCGTCTTTTTGGTTCCATCTGGCAAAGGGATGTTTTTGAGCATACAATCTTGTTGAGGCTCAATGTAAATACCATCTTCAATACCCTTCTTCTTCCACTGCTTGATTTTCTCCCCCTTTTTGGCATTATCTGGAGGGGGTTATCAATGAAGAGAACAGTGGGAGGAGCAGTGCCAGTGGTGTTCAGTATGTGGGCCTTTATAGCCTTGATGTCAGCTTGGGTATGTTTAAACCTTGACTCCATCATGTTTCTCAGCATTTGAACATGTATTGCATGCTGCTGATCAGCCATTTCTTGTTGTTGTTGGAGCAGGGGTTGAAATAGATTCCATAACTCATTTGCAGCAGGTGCTTGTGGTGGAGCAGGTGCTTAAGCTGGAACAGCAGTGGGTTGCACCTTTTGAACTTTCAACAACTGTTGCAGTATTTCTTTTATTTCTGCAACAGAGGTATCCAGTTTGTCAATTCTCTCCGTCAATTCTAGGTACTTTAAACCATCACCCAACTTAATAGGATCATCTGATTTCCCACTAACAGTGGTTGTAACAGTGGTTGACTCAGGGATTGTATTCCAAAAGTCATCCATTGATGCCCCTTTGTCTTGGTACTGGGGACCTCTTCCTTCAAATTGAGAGACACTTTTTAGTGACCCAGTATAAACTTGATACACAAGTGTTCCCAGAGAAGAAATTGCCTCCATGGAAGTCTTATTGATGTAACCACTGTCCAAATGTAAACTAGTGGGTTCAACATTTGTAGTGGTTGCTTCACTTGGACTACCACCAAGAGTTACTTGTAACTCAAGGGGTGTAACCTCCTCAGGTCTTGTTGGTGGGTTAGCAATGATTGATACATCAGACCTAGTCACTTGTTGGAGTATGTTCTCATTGACAGGTGAGTGAGAAGGACTAGTTTATGCCTACTTTAAATCAATAGCATCCAACAATAATTTTGTAGGTGGGGGAATTGTGGAGGTGAGGTTGGGTGTAGAAAGAGAATTGGCCTCAGGCATTGGGTTGTGGATGATGGAAGCAAGTGATTCCACATCATCATATTGTGGTATCCCTATTTGTACAACCTGTTCTTTTTTAGAGGAAGCAGGAGGAGTTTCAGGTATGGGTTGAGATATTTCTACCAACTGTTGTGAGGAAGTAGCAGCAATGGTTTCTTGTGACTTTTGTGCTGTCACTGGTAGTTGCTCTGGTATCTCATCCTCCAGAGTTTCCTTTTTGGTAGGTTTGGGGGGCTTTTGAGTTTTTGTTTGTTTTCGCTTTTTGGTGATTTTAGGTGTGGGTTTCAAAGCAGTTGTTTTGCTGCTATGATCACCTTGAGCAGTGGGCTCAGCAACAGATACCTTAGGAGCAGTGGTAGCTGCTAAAGTCTGCTCAGGCACCTCTGCTTGTGTTTTGCAAGGTGTTGACATTCTTGTAAAAGTTTCAGCAGTTAAGCTGTTTATTTGAAAAGCGTCACCTTGTTTTATTATATGAGCATCATCCTTACCAAATTTCTTTTCAAAATAAAAACTTAGAAATCTTGGAAAAAGTAAGAATGGCTTTTTATCAACATGTTTAACCAAATCATTAAAGATTTCCTGGGAGTAATTGAAATTTTCATCTTGAAGAATAGCATATCCCAGGTTTTGAATCTTTAATGGTATCTCATTAAAGGAAGTGGTTTTGTTTGAAACACACATTAGTAGGGTATGGAACAAAAATCTGGTTGCAGGTGGAAAATTACCTTTTTGTAAGGTATCCTTTTTTATTTGTTCTGCATAACCCCTTTCAAGGAAATTAGTTTTTAACTCATTTTTGGGAAAAGAAGTTCTACCTTGCTGATCATTGAGTTCAAAGACTTCCGAGATGGATTGTGGTGTGATTTTGACAGCTCATTAGAGAAGAGTTAATGGCTATGACATCCTCACCTTGTTTGTCAAGGGTAATATTTTTCCAAAACTCTCTTTGGGTTTTCAAGTAAATTGGAGCATCTGCTATTAACAAAGTTTTATACTTTGATGAAGATATAATATCATTAATGGAATCGAAAGCATCGGTGGTGCCGGGTTTTGTAAGGAGACCCAGATAATTATGAGGAGACTTGTATGGTATTTCGATGGGTGTAGCCTTTTTGAGCGGCCTTTTTAGGAGATGATTTTGAAGTGGATTTTGCGGATGACTTTGGTTTCGTCATTTTGGAGAAGAAGATCGATGAAGGTTTTGAAGAATTTGAGAGAGGGAAATGAAAACTGTTTTGAGAAAGGAATTTTTGTGAATTCGCTTCGACAGTAAAACCCTGTTTGGGGTTTTGAAAAGGGTTTTATAAAGGAAAAAGTGGTTGTTGACGTGGCAGCGGTTACAAAAGGTCTGACCGCTATGTACAGTCCACGTGCCAACCCCTGATGAGATGAAGGATAAGTGTTTTTATGAAAACCACTAATGGATCAAGACCAGTGGTTGTAATGGTAAAAATGAAAGGATTGGGTGATTTTTACTATCAGTGGATAGCACATCAATGGATAAAACACTGATTGTGAACAACAGTGCTTATCAAGAAATGAGAGAACAGGGGTTGACTTTCAGTAGTGGACATAATTTTCAGTAGAACAGACTTTTGAACGAAGCAGTGGTTATGGCAGACTTTTAAGGATTTTAATGAAAAATTCATTTTTAGCTATTTTTAAGGATTGATTTTTAATTTTCAGAAAACATTTTAATGCTTTTATTCATAGAAAAACATGATTTTGCCTGTTATTCCATGTTTAGCATGCCAATCCTAGAGATCAAGCTTTCAAAGGTGGATGTGTCTAATGCTTTGGTTAGCACATCTACCAGCTGATCCTTAGTTGGAACATGGTGCAGATAAATCAAACCTTTTTCATAGCAATCCATCATAAAGTGATGTCTGATGTTAATGTACTTGGTGGTTGAGTGGGAAACTGGATTTTTGATGATATTTTCTACTGCCTGACTATCCAACATGAGTGGTGTCTTTAAGGCAGTGATACCAAAATCCAGCAACTGATTTTGAAGCCAAAGCAGTTGGGCTATACAGCTTGCAGCAGCTATATATTCTGCCTCAGCAGTGGATGTGGAAACAACTGTCTGCTTTTTGCTTTGCCAAGACACTAAACAACTGCCTAGGAATTGGCACCCTCCTGAAGTGGACTTCCTTGTCTTGTCACATCCAGCAAAGTTACTATCTGAGAAACCTGAAAGCTCAATTTTACCATCAGCTGGATACCAGCTACCAAGTGTGGGAGCACCTTTTAGGTATCTGAATATCCTCTTTACAGCAATAAGGTTTGACTTTCTAGGGGTTGATTGGGATCTTGCACAGACACATGTTGCAAACATGATGTCTGGCCTAGATGCAGTTAGGTACAATAAAGACCCAATCATGCTTCTATATAAAGTTTGATCAACCAAATCATCCTTCTCATCAGACATGACTATTTTATTTGTTGCAATGGGTGTACTACATGGCTTGCAATCATCCATCTCAAATTTCTTTAAAAGTTCATTGGCATATTTTCCTTGATGGATAAAAGTGCCATTTTTCAGTTGCCTTACTTGCAGACCAAGGAAGCACTGGAGCTCACCCATTGCACTCATTTCAAACTCAGCTGTCATGAGTTTCCTAAATTCTTCACACATTTTATTACATGTGCTTCCAAAAATGATATCATCCACATAAATCTGGACAATCATCAAATCCTTTCCTCTCCATTTTAAAAACAATGTTTTATCTATTCTACCTCTTGTGAAACCAATGGATAGTAGGAAAGTGGAAAGAGTTTCATACCAGGCTCTTGGTGCTTGTGTCAAGCCATACAAATCATTATTTAGCTTGTAGACATGATTAGGATTAAATGGATTCTCAAAGCCTGGAGGTTGACAAACATAAACCTCCTCTTGAATCTTACCATAGAGGAATGCACATTTGATATCCATTTGGACCTTGATGTTGTGGTTGACAGCAAAGGCCAGAAATAGTCTGATTGCTTCAAGTCTTGCTACAGGGCCAAATGTTTCATCATAATCAATGCCTTCTTCTTGTCTGAAGCCTTGAACCACAAGCCTGGCTTTATTCTTGACAATAATACCCCTTTCATCAGTTTTATTTTTGAAGACCCATTTTGTGCCAATAGGACTTACACCCTCTGGCAATGGTACAATTTCCCAAAGTTGTTGTCTTCTAAACTGTTGGAGCTCCTCTTGCATGGCTTCTACCCAGCTGTTGTCTTTTAGTGCCTCTTGGTACTTGACTGGTTGATGGAGAGATAGAAAACCAGCAAAAAGACAAATGTTTTGGGATTGACTTCTTGTGAGCACCCCTTCATTGATGTTGCCAATGATTTGGTCTGGTGGATGAGATTTCAAGAAGATAAGATCTCCTTGGTATGGAACAATGGCATTTAATGGTGAAGGCTGCAGATGTGAATCATCTGAGCTAACCACTACTGGTAACTTTGATGATCCAGTAGTGGCTTCAAAAGGTGGTCGAATAGGAGGTAAAGGTGTGGACACATGCTGATTTTGATCCACTGTTTGAGGAATTTTATCAACAGTGCTTGATGATGTGGAAGCAGGGGTTAAAGGGCTACTTTGGTCAACAACTGTTGAGGTAGCAGTGATTGAGCTTTGACAGCTGTTTTGCACATCTGCTGCTCTTCCCATTTTGACAGACTTTTGTTGAGGAATGATGATTTCATACCTATAGTCTGTTGATGAATCCTCTGATGGACTTTCACTGTTAGTCTTGACAACAGTACTTTTAAAAGTAAATTTATCAAGATCAAATAATTCTGCAGGATTTGCTGGGATTTTCATTGATGAAAATTCATTGAACTTTACATTCAAAGTCTCCTCCACTGTTTTGGTCCTTGTGTTAAACACTTTGTAGGCCTTAGCAGTGGTTGAGTATCCCAGATGATAACCACAATCAATTTTGGCTGCAAACTTTGAGATAGAATCTTTTAAGTTTAAAATGAAGCATGGGTAGCCAAAAACTTTGAAATATGAAATCAATGGCTTTATTTTATACAGCAGTTCATAGGCAGTCTTTTGATGCCTGGGGTTGATTAAACCTCTGTTTTGGACGTAGCAAGCAGTGTTTACTGCCTCTGCCCAAAAAGTTAATGGCAAACCTGAATCAGCAAGCATGGTTCTGGCAGCCTCAATCAAAGTTCTGTTCTTTCGTTCAACAACCCCATTTTGTTCTGGTGTTCTTGGAATGCTGTATTGCCTCACAATTCCTTTTGACACACAGAAATCATCTAACTCCTTGTTCCTGAACTCTGTGCCATTGTCACTTCTAAAGATTTTTACTGGAAGGTCAAACTGCTTTTCGACCTGTTTCACAAAGTCTTGCAGAATGCCTGTAGTCTCATCTTTTGAGTGTAAAAAGTAAGTCCATGTAAACCTAGAAAAGTCATCAACAATAACCAAACAATACCTTTTTTTCTTAAGACTTATGACTTTAACTGGGCCAAAAAAATCCATATGAAGCGTTTGCAAACATTTGGTTGTTTTGGACTCATCAATTGATTTGTAGGAGCTTTTATGTTGTTTTCCTTTTAGGCAGGAAACACAATGCTCAGGACAGGTGAACAATTTTTGAGGTAAACCTCTTACTAACCCCTGTTTTGAAATGGCAGTGATTGTCTTGAGATTTGCGTGCCCCAATCTCCTGTGTCATAATTCTGTCTCTTTGTTTGATGCAGCTGAGAACAGACAGGCATCAGTTCTGGGGCTCTCTTTTGACATATCCACCACATAAACATTGCCACTTCTTTGAGCGACAAGTTTTGTTTTTCCAATTTTTATTATTGCTTCAATCTTTTCAACCATTTATGGTCCAACAATCCTACAACACTCCTTTGTGAAGAATGATCCATACCCCTTATCACTCATTTGTGAAACACTCAGGAGTTTGAATTTTAGATTGTCTATCAGATTGACATTTTCAAATTTTACAGTACCAGACTGTACTGTACCAGACCCCAGAACATTCCTTTTACTATTATTACCAAAGGATATTTCACCCCCTCCATGGATTTTGAAATCTTTGAGAAGGGCTTTACATCCTGTCATGTGCCTGGAGCCTCCAATATCTACATACCAAAGGCTATCTAAGCATGCAGAATCTCCCTGCACATGAAGTAAAAGGATTAGTTCATTAGGGTCTCCAAAGCCAATAAGGCTTTGGATGGGGTCTCAACAGTGTCTAGGATGAGTTCAGATGGATGGGCAGTGGTTAGGTCAGGGGTTTGGACAGTTTTAGGACTGTTTTCCTCTAACCACTGTTGTGGATTTTGACCAATCACCTGTTGATAACCAAAAGGATGCATGTTCACTCTTGGTTTAGAAGGCCTTTTGTAAGCCTCATAAACATGTGGGATCCTTTGGTATGATGGTTGTCCCTTGCCTCTTTTGTATTGATTGGCAGGGGATGCATCAGTCACTTGAACATCTCTTTGGACAGATGTTTGGTTCAGCTGTTTTGTGACAGCTGGTTGGACTGGCACAAACAGTGGTTGGTTCTTGGTGAACTTGACAGATGATGTTGATGAACTTAAGGATGTTTTTGCAGTGTACTCATTCTTTTTTACATCAAAGTTTTTGAGATACACACATTCTTGAGTTTTGTGGTTTGTTTTACCACAGATGGTGCAGCTCTCAGCAGGTACAATGACACTTGTTTTGTTTAGATCATATGCTTTTAGATGAAAACAGTCTTTTGTTAGATGATTCTTCTTTTCACAAAAATCACAAAACAGGTTTTTGATCTTTTCTCTTTTCTTCCTTTTCTCAGACTCCTTAGCAACAGAGTTTTGAACCACTGTTGGGATGTCTTTGATAGGAATGACCTTTGCTTTTGGAGCTGTGACACCACCAGTGGTTGTGAAGTCCATGGGCTTGAAATTTTCAAGAATGTCACACTCATCAGACCATGTGGGTTTAAATTGGTATTTCTCAATTTCCTCAAAAGTTGAGGACCCCACATATCTTTCCAGAGTGATTTTGTTACCGAGTTTGTCAGTTATTTTAACTTCTTGGCCATTCTTGTTGGTTGGTTTTATCTTAGATGAACCAGCTTGTTTGACAACATTGTTTTCAAGATCATCATATTTTCTATATCCTACACCAAACTTGACATTGCTTTCAAGCTGTTTCTCAAGCATAACCTCATAACCTTTGCAAGATTCCACCCATCTTTCACAAGTGATTTGGGTGGATTCGAACTCCTTTTTACAAACTTGGTATTTTTCTACCACAGTTTGGAGTTGAGTCTTGGTTATGCTTTGCTCTTCTTTGAGACTGCTGATTTCCTTGTATTTTTCAGCCAATTTGTTTTTAAGTTCTTTCAATGACTTTTCAAATTTGACTTCATCAGTTAAGATTTTATCCCTAAGGTTTTCATTTACCTCTTTAATGCTAGCAAATGTAATAATGCATTTGTCTGAACACAGTTTTTCAAGAACTTGAGGTGATACCTTAGCAGCAGCCATCATGGCACAATCACATTGATGATCACCTTCTTCATTAGCTCCAACTTCTTTCTCACCTGCTTTCTTCTCTTCCTTTTCTTCTTTGTCATCATTGGACCATGGGTCAGACAGTGGTTCAATCAGGGTTTCTGAATTTTCTCCCAACTGTAGTTCACCAGCAACTGCACTAACCACTACTTCATCCGCTGTTTCAGCACTTAGCTGTTCACCTTCCTTTTCTACCCCTTCTGGTATTGACTCTAATGCCATCAAACAAAATTCATCATTAAAAGTATCATTTGAAGCATAGAGTGCAAAATTCATCATTAAAAGTATCATTTGAAGCATAAAAGTATCATACAGAAAGACTTGATTTATACAAGAAAACATGATACATTCAAGAATACTTGATTTATACAAGAATACATGGTACATACAAGAATACTTGACTTATACAAGATACATACAGAAACACTTGAATTATACAAGATACATACCATGTTTTCATACAAAGTTTCTGTATAACATGAAAAGAAAATGATTTTAAATTCGTTTTCTCAACAATACTTCAAAAACCGGTTACTCAAAAGATTTATTTCAAATCTTTTACAAACAAACTATGAACTCGCTCAACTTTATGTTGATTTTTCGCATGTTTCTTTCTCAGGTTACAGTTCTAAGACAAGGCACGGTTGGAATAGGAGAACCATGAAGAGTCGAGTACTTAGTGGGCGTTCACATACTAAAAGACTTAGCTTATTTGCTTCCGCTGTGCAATGAAGATACCAGTCCAGTCACGCCAATGCTCTGATAATTTCGGGGTGTGACAGATTGGTATCAGAGCTATAGGTTACAGCGAATAGGGTTCTCTGTAGAGATACCTAGGCTCTAACCTCAATTTTCTGGGAACTTAGAATACTAAAACCTGAACGCATACAGAACGCCTAGTACTCGAAAATGGTCTCCAACCGTTGCCGAAAAACAAACAGTCAAAAATTTTGTTTTCAAACATACGCTAAAGTGGTGTTTTACACACGATACACAAGACAGTCGCATACAGTACATAAAACCCTGAGAGTTAAGAAACATGCACATAAGACCTTCGGAAACTTATGTTAAAGTTCATTAAAGGTCATCACGTAGGAACTGCAAATATTAATTCGGGCACACACAATTATACATATTGTCTATGATGTTTTAACTTCCCGAGCAGGCAGCCTACGCATAACGAAACGCTAGTGCACGAGAATACATAGAACTCAAATTTTACGTCAACAGATGTCGGAGTGCATCACATTCTACGCAAAACCAAACGCTAGCGCACATGCATACGTAAGACTTAAGCTATACATCAACGGAGGTTGAAGTACGTCACATGCGACTATCGATCAGGAAGCGGCAGTGGGCACGCGGTCCTGCAAACGACACGAGTAATGCTAAGGAAAAGACGCAAGTCGCCGTATCCCCCCCCCTATTTCAGCTAACGACGAGTACGCTATATCCGACATTCTATGGTAATGTCACCTAACAAACGGTTATCACATGCAACCCCAGGTAAAGTCCTTAAATTTCTTTTATTGAAATTTCGACTTTCCCATTTACTGAGTAGATTTTCGTATCTCTACTCCTCTTAACGGTCATTGTGTCACAATCATTTCTTTCAGTATAGCGAATATTCATTTGCTTCATTTCTTGAAAATTCATACGTTACGCATGCATCGTTTGTTACGCATGTGGTTTGTTTCGAATAAAGCGTTTCATTAAAGTTCAAATATTATTTCGCTTGTGATTCGAATGACCCGCATTATTGAAATTGTTGGCTTCTTTGTTATCAAGTCAGCACATTTTCTTGAAAATTCTTTTCTTTTCAAGTTACATACATGGTTTTTCGTTGTGACCATGCCAAAAGTTTTCTTGTCGAAACATGCATTTACTGTAGGCTTGCGCCGAAGTCAAATTCAATTGTTTGAACTTATTCATTACACATATTCAATTCAAGACGCCATATGATGTATTGAAAACATCATATTCGAATTCGTTTTAACAAGCGTTTCATTGTTCTGAGTCGTAGTAGACTTGTTTGGTCTACGACTCCATTAAGTCGTTAACTACAACACCCTGCGGTGTCAGTACAAACTTGTAGCTTGGGCTAATCATGATTGAGCGTTTTATGCAAAACACAGGTGATACTTGTTCGATCACCGCTATATTAGAGTTGTTTCATTCACTACGACACCTTGTGGCGTCGGTAGAACTTGCAGCTTGCGCTGATCATGATCGAGCGTTTCATGCAAACTATTACAATTGAGCTTGTTGAAACCTAAATTCATTGATTGGGTGCAATCATTTCTAGAATTCATTTGTATCTTGTGATGCGTCCTTGAATTCACATCATTCGAATAAGTCTTGATTCGATTTCATGATCGTTCACTTGGTATTATTCATATTCAACTTACGCATAACGTAACTCTAAGGCGTTGACGTAGTCTAAATTTCGAGGACGAAATTTTATTAACAGGGGGAGACTGTGACAACCGGTAATTTACGGCTCATAATTACGCGATTAACAGGAGATTAACACGATAATAAATAGTGTTTACGCCACTAATTAACATAACCAGGCCCTTGGAGTGCCCAGGAACGTTTGTTCAGCTATACAGTGCGCGTGTGATGATTTACAGAAGATCTGCTGAATATTACGCGACAACGGACTGATACCGTACAAAATACTAACGACACTGACAAATATGGATGTTACACGAATATTTTATGCTATTGGAGCATGGGTTGCGATATCGGGTCTCGTAGATATTACGGGCCGCTTACACATAAGACGGGCTTGTGGGCCGCTTACACGAATATTCAAATGATACTTTTAATTCGCATATATATCACCATTGCCCTTGATTTTCTTGACTGTATATCTCTTAAATGTCAAGATATACACGTGTGATTTAGTTTACGAATATTTTTCAATGCCGAGAACCTCGATTAGAGAGTAAAAAAGGCGTAAGGTTCACAATGGTGTAAAATTAAAATGGGATATACCGGGCTAGGATTCGAGTTACAGGAACAAGGGCCAAACCAACCACCCAAGAAAGGAATCGTTGAGCGAAAATACTTAACAACCTCTTAGAAGCAGCTTTTCTTGCCACCATACCTTTCTCCATCAATTAGGAATCTGATGCCGTCACTAAACAAATTACTTAAGTTGTAGCCATTTGTTGAGTGTTTTTTTGGTGTCTAATCAACATATATATCACCATTTCCCTTGATTTTCTTAACTGTATATCTCTTAAATGTCAATATATACACGTGTGATTTAGTTTACGAAGATTTTTCAATGCGGAGACCTCGATCAGAGAGTAAAAAAGGCATAAGGTTCACAATGGTGTAAAATTAAAATGGGATATAACGGGCTAGAATTCGAGTTATAGGAAAAGGGCCTAACCAACCACCTAAGAATGGAATCGTCGAGCGAAAACACTTGACAACCTCCTAGAAGCAACTTTTGTTGCCACCAGACTTTTCTCCATCAATTAGGAATCTGATGCCGTCACTAAAAACATTTCTTTAAATTGTAGCCATTTGTTGAGTGTTTTTTTTGGTGTCTAATCCGCATATATATCACCATTGCCCTTGATTTTCATGATTGTATATCTCTTAAATGTCAACATATATACGTGTGATTTAGTTTACCAAGATTTTTCAATGCCGAGAACCTCGATCAGATAGTAAAAAAGGCGTAAGGTTCACAATGGTGTAAAACTAAAATGGGATATACCGGGCTAGGATTCGAGTTACAGGAACAAGGGCTAAACCAACAACCCAAGAATGGAATCGTCGAGCGAAAACACTTAACAACCTCTTAGAAGCCGCTTTTCTTGCCACCAGACTTTTCTCCATCAATTAGGAATCTGATGCCGTCACTAAACAAATTACTTAAATTGTAGCCATTTGTTGAGTATTTTTTTTGGTGTCTAATCCGCATATATATCACCATTGCCCTTGATTTTCTTGACTGTATATCTCTTATATGTCAACATATACACGTGTGATTTAGTTTATGAAGATTTTTCAATGCCGAGAACCTCGATCAGAGAGTAAAAAAGGCATAAGGTTCACAATGGTGTGAAATTAAAATGGGATATATCGGGCGAGGATTCGAGTTACAGGAACAAGGGCAAAACCAACCACCCAAGAATGGAATCGTCGAGCAAAAACACTTAACAACCTCTTAGAAGCAGCTTTTCTTGCCACCACACCTTTCTCCATCAATTAGGAATCTGATGCCGTCACTAAACACATTACTTAAATTGTAGCCATTTGTTAAGTGTTTTTCTTGTGTCTAATCCGCATATATATCACCATTGCCCTTGATTTTCTTGACTGTATATCTCTTAAATGTCAACATATACACGTGTGATTTAGTTTACGAAGATTTTTTAATGCCGAGAACCTCGATCAGAGAGTAAAAAAGGCGTAAGGTTCACAATGGTGTAAAGTTAAAATGGGATATATCGGGCTAGGATTCGAGTTACAGAAACAAGGGCCAAACCAACCACCCAAGAATAGAATCATCGAGCGAAAACACTTGACAACCTCCTAGAAGCAGCTTTTCTTGCCACCAGACCTTTCTCCATCAATTAGGAATCTGATGCCGTCACTAAACAAATTCCTTAAATTGTAGCCATTTGTTGAGTGTTTTTTTTGGTGTCTAATCCGCATATATATCACAATTGCCCTTGATTTTCTTAACTGTATATCTCTTAAATGTCAAAATATACACGTGTGATTTAGTTTACGAAGATTTTCAATGCGGAGAACCTCGATCAGAGAGTAAAAAAGGCATAAGGTTCACAATGGTGTAAAATTAAAATGGGATATATCGGTCTAGGATTCGAGTTACAGGAACAAGGGCTCAACCAACCACCCAAGAATGGAATCGTCGAGCAAAAACACTTGACAACCTCTTAGAAGCAGCTTTTCTTGCCACCACACCTTTGTCCATCAATTAGGAATCTGATGCCGTCACTAAACACATTACTTAAATTGTAGCCATTTGTTAAGTGTTTTTCTTGTGTCTAATCCGCATATATATCACCATTGCCCTTGATTTTCTTGACTGTATATCTCTTAAATGTCAACATATACACGTGTGATTTAGTTTACGAAGATTTTTCAATGCCGAGAACCTCGATCAGAGAGTAAAAAAGGCGTAAGGTTCACAATGGTGTAAAGTTAAAATGGGATATATCGGGATAAGATTCGAGTTACAGAAACAAGGGCCAAACCAACCACCCAAGAAGGGAATCGTCGAGCAAAAACACTTGAGAACCTCCTAGAAGCAGCTTTTCTTGCCACCAGACCTTTCTCCATCAATTAGGAATCTGATGCCGTCACTAAACAAATTCCTTAAATTGTAGCCATTTGTTGAGTGTTTTTTTTGGTGTCTAATCTGCATATATATCACAATTGCCCTTGATTTTCTTAACTGTATATCTCTTAAATGTCAATATATACACGTGTGATTTAGTTTACGAAGATTTTTCAATGCGGAGAACCTCGATCAGAGAGTAAAAAAAGGCATAAGGTTCACAATGGTGTAAAATTAAAATGGGATATATCGGGCTAGGATTCGAGTTACAGGAACAAGGGCTAAACCAACCACGCAAGAATGGAATCGTCGAGCAAAAACACTTGACAACCTCTTAGAAGCAGCTTTTCTTGCCACCACACCTTTCCCCATCAATTAGGAATCTGATGCCGTCACTAAACACATTACTTAAATTGTAGCCATTTGTTAAGTGTTTTTCTTGTGTCTAATCCGCATATATATCACCATTGCCCTTGATTTTCTTGACTGTATATCTCTTAAATGTCAACATATACACGTGTGATTTAGTTTACGAAGATTTTTTAATGCCGAGAACCTCGATCAGAGAGTAAAAAAGGCGTAAGGTTCACAATGGTGTAAAGTTAAAATGGGATATATCGGGCTAGGATTCGAGTTACAGAAACAAGGGCCAAACCAACCACCCAAGAATGGAATCGTCGAGCGAAAACACTTAACAACCTCCTAGAAGCAGCTTTTCTTGCCACCAGACCTTTCTCCATCAATTAGGAATCTGATGCCGTCACTAACCAAATTCCATAAATTGTAGCCATTTGTTGAGTGTTTTTTTTTGGTGTCTAATCCGCATATATATCACAATTGCCCTTGATTTTCTTAACTGTATATCTCTTAAATGTCAATATATACACGTGTGATTTAGTTTACGAAGATTTTTAAATGCGGAGAACCTCGATCAGAGAGTAAAAAAGGCATAAGGTTCACAATAGTGAAAAATTAAAATGGGATATATCGGGCTAAGATTCGAGTTACAGGAACAAGGGCTAAACCAACCACCCAAGAATGGAATCGTCGAGCAAAAACACTTGACAACCTCTGAGAAGCAGCTTTTCTTGCCACCACACCTTTCTCCATCAATTAGGAATCTGATGCCGTCACTAAACACATTACTTAAATTGTAGCCATTTGTTAAGTGTTTTTCTTGTGTCTAATCCGCATATATATCACCATTGCCCTTGATTTTCTTGACTGTATATCTCTTAAATGTCAACATATACACGTGTGATTTAGTTTACGAATATTTTTCAATGCCGAGAACCTCAATCAGAGAGTAAAAAAGGCATAAGGTTCACAATGGTGTAAAATTAAAATGTGATATACCAGGCTAGGATTCGAGTTACAGGAAAAGGGCCAAACCAACCACCCAAGAATGGAATCGTCGAGCGAAAACACTTGACAACCTCTTAGAAGCAGCTTTTCTTGCCACCACACCTTTCCCCATCAATTAGGAATCTGATGCCGTCACTAAACACATTACTTAAATTGTAGCCATTTGTTAAGTGTTTTTCTTGTGTCTAATCCGCATATATATCACCATTGCCCTTGATTTTCTTGACTGTATATCTCTTAAATGTCAACATATACACGTGTGATTTAGTTTACGAAGATTTTTTAATGCCGAGAACCTCGATCAGAGAGTAAAAAAGGCGTAAGGTTCACAATGGTGTAAAGTTAAAATGGGATATATCGGGTTAGGATTCGAGTTACAGAAACAAGGGCCAAACCAACCACCCAAGAATAGAATCATCGAGCGAAAACACTTGACAACCTCCTAGAAGCAGCTTTTCTTGCCACCAGACCTTTCTCCATCAATTAGGAATCTAATGCCGTCACTAAACAAATTCCTTAAATTGTAGCCATTTGTTGAGTGTTTTTTTTTGTGTCTAATCCGCATATATATCACAATTGCCCTTGACTTTCTTAACTGTATATCTCTTAAATGTCAATATATACACGTGTGATTTAGTTTACGAAGATTTTTCAATGCGGAGAACCTCGATCAGAGAGTAAAAAAGGCATAAGGTTCACAATGGTGTAAAATTAAAATGGGATATATCGGGCTAGGATTCGAGTTACAGGAACAAGGGCTAAACCAACCACCCAAGAATGGAATCGTCGAGCAAAAACACTTGACAACCTCTGAGAAACAGCTTTTCTTGCCACCACACCTTTCTCCATCAATTAGGAATCTGATGCCGTCACTAAACACATTACTTAAATTGTAGCCATTTGTTAAGTGTTTTTCTTGTGTCTAATCCGCATATATATCACCATTGCCCTTGATTTTCTTGACTGTATATCTCTTAAATGTCAACATATACACGTGTGATTTAGTTTACGAAGATTTTTTAATGCCGAGAACCTCGATCAGAGAGTAAAAAAGGCGTAAGGTTCACAATGGTGTAAAGTTAAAATGGGATATATCGGGCTAGGATTCGAGTTACAGAAACAAGGGCCAAACCAACCACCCAAGAATAGAATCATCGAGCGAAAACACTTGACAACCTCCTAGAAGCAGCTTTTCTTGCCACCAGACCTTTCTCCATCAATTAGGAATCTGATGCCGTCACTAAACAAATTCCTTAAATTGTAGCCATTTGTTGAGTGTTTTTTTTGGTGTCTAATCCGCATATATATCACAATTGCCCTTGATTTTCTTAACTGTATATCTCTTAAATGTCAAAATATACACGTGTGATTTAGTTTACGAAGATTTTCAATGCGGAGAACCTCGATCAGAGAGTAAAAAAGGCATAAGGTTCACAATGGTGTAAAATTAAAATGGGATATATCGGTCTAGGATTCGAGTTACAGGAACAAGGGCTCAACCAACCACCCAAGAATGGAATCGTCGAGCAAAAACACTTGACAACCTCTTAGAAGCAGCTTTTCTTGCCACCACACCTTTGTCCATCAATTAGGAATCTGATGCCGTCACTAAACACATTACTTAAATTGTAGCCATTTGTTAAGTGTTTTTCTTGTGTCTAATCCGCATATATATCACCATTGCCCTTGATTTTCTTGACTGTATATCTCTTAAATGTCAACATATACACGTGTGATTTAGTTTACGAAGATTTTTCAATGCCGAGAACCTCGATCAGAGAGTAAAAAAGGCGTAAGGTTCACAATGGTGTAAAGTTAAAATGGGATATATCGGGATAAGATTCGAGTTACAGAAACAAGGGCCAAACCAACCACCCAAGAAGGGAATCGTCGAGCAAAAACACTTGAGAACCTCCTAGAAGCAGCTTTTCTTGCCACCAGACCTTTCTCCATCAATTAGGAATCTGATGCCGTCACTAAACAAATTCCTTAAATTGTAGCCATTTGTTGAGTGTTTTTTTTGGTGTCTAATCTGCATATATATCACAATTGCCCTTGATTTTCTTAACTGTATATCTCTTAAATGTCAATATATACACGTGTGATTTAGTTTACGAAGATTTTTCAATGCGGAGAACCTCGATCAGAGAGTAAAAAAAGGCATAAGGTTCACAATGGTGTAAAATTAAAATGGGATATATCGGGCTAGGATTCGAGTTACAGGAACAAGGGCTAAACCAACCACGCAAGAATGGAATCGTCGAGCAAAAACACTTGACAACCTCTTAGAAGCAGCTTTTCTTGCCACCACACCTTTCCCCATCAATTAGGAATCTGATGCCGTCACTAAACACATTACTTAAATTGTAGCCATTTGTTAAGTGTTTTTCTTGTGTCTAATCCGCATATATATCACCATTGCCCTTGATTTTCTTGACTGTATATCTCTTAAATGTCAACATATACACGTGTGATTTAGTTTACGAAGATTTTTTAATGCCGAGAACCTCGATCAGAGAGTAAAAAAGGCGTAAGGTTCACAATGGTGTAAAGTTAAAATGGGATATATCGGGCTAGGATTCGAGTTACAGAAACAAGGGCCAAACCAACCACCCAAGAATGGAATCGTCGAGCGAAAACACTTAACAACCTCCTAGAAGCAGCTTTTCTTGCCACCAGACCTTTCTCCATCAATTAGGAATCTGATGCCGTCACTAACCAAATTCCATAAATTGTAGCCATTTGTTGAGTGTTTTTTTTTGGTGTCTAATCCGCATATATATCACAATTGCCCTTGATTTTCTTAACTGTATATCTCTTAAATGTCAACATATACACGTGTGATTTAGTTTACGAATATTTTTCAATGCCGAGAACCTCAATCAGAGAGTAAAAAAGGCATAAGGTTCACAATGGTGTAAAATTAAAATGTGATATACCAGGCTAGGATTCGAGTTACAGGAAAAGGGCCAAACCAACCACCCAAGAATGGAATCGTCGAGCGAAAACACTTGACAACCTCTTAGAAGCAGCTTTTCTTGCCACCACACCTTTCCCCATCAATTAGGAATCTGATGCCGTCACTAAACACATTACTTAAATTGTAGCCATTTGTTAAGTGTTTTTCTTGTGTCTAATCCGCATATATATCACCATTGCCCTTGATTTTCTTGACTGTATATCTCTTAAATGTCAACATATACACGTGTGATTTAGTTTACGAAGATTTTTTAATGCCGAGAACCTCGATCAGAGAGTAAAAAAGGCGTAAGGTTCACAATGGTGTAAAGTTAAAATGGGATATATCGGGCTAGGATTCGAGTTACAGAAACAAGGGCCAAACCAACCACCCAAGAATAGAATCATCGAGCGAAAACACTTGACAACCTCCTAGAAGCAGCTTTTCTTGCCACCAGACCTTTCTCCATCAATTAGGAATCTAATGCCGTCACTAAACAAATTCCTTAAATTGTAGCCATTTGTTGAGTGTTTTTTTTTGTGTCTAATCCGCATATATATCACAATTGCCCTTGACTTTCTTAACTGTATATCTCTTAAATGTCAATATATACACGTGTGATTTAGTTTACGAAGATTTTTCAATGCGGAGAACCTCGATCAGAGAGTAAAAAAGGCATAAGGTTCACAATGGTGTAAAATTAAAATGGGATATATCGGGCTAGGATTCGAGTTACAGGAACAAGGGCTAAACCAACCACCCAAGAATGGAATCGTCGAGCAAAAACACTTGACAACCTCTGAGAAATAGCTTTTCTTGCCACCACACCTTTCTCCATCAATTAGGAATCTGATGCCATCACTAAACACATTACTTAAATTGTAGCCATTTGTTAAGTGTTTTTCTTGTGTCTAATCCGCATAAATATCACCATTACCCTTGATTTTCTTGACTGTATATCTCTTAAATGTCAACATATACACGTGTGATTTAGTTTACGAAGATTTTTTAATGCCGAGAACCTCGATCAGAGAGTAAAAAAGGCGTAAGTTCACAATGGTGTAAAATTAAAATGGGATATACCAGGCTAGGATTCGAGTTACAGAAACAAGGTCCAAACCAACCACCCAAGAATGGAATCGTCGAACGAAAACTCTTGACAAACTCCTAGAAGCAGCTTTTCTTGCCACCAGACCTTTCTCCATCAATTAGGAATCTGATGCCGTCACTAAACACATTCCTCAAAAATTGTAGCCATTTGTTGAGTTTTTTTTTTTGGTGTCTAATCCGCACATATATCACCATTGCCTTTGATTTTCAATGCCGAGAACCTCAATCAGAGAGTAAAAAAGGCATAAGGTTCACAATGGTGTAAAATTAAAATGTGATATACCAGGCTAGGATTCGAGTTTCAGGAAAAGGGCCAAACCAACCACCCAAGAATGGAATTGTCGAGCGAAAACACTTGACAACCTCCTAGAAGCCGCTTTTCATGCCACCAGACTTTTCTCCATCAATTAGGAATCTGATGCCGTCACTAACCACATTCCTTAAATTGTAGCCATTTGTTGAGTGTTTTTTTTTGGTGTCTAATCCGCAAACATATCACCATTGCCCTTTATTTTCTTGACTGTATATCTCTTAAATGTCAACATATACACGTGTGATTTAGCTTACGAAGATTTTTAATGCCGAGAATCTCGATCAGAGAGTAAAAAAGGCGTAAGGTTCACAATGGTGTAAAATTAAAATGGGATATACCGGGCTAGGATTCGAGTTACAGGAACAAAGGCCAAACCAACCACCCAAGAATGGAATCGTCGAGCGAAAACACTTGACAACCTCCTAGAAGCAGCTTTTCTTGCCACCAGACTTTTCTCCATCAATTAGGAATCTGATGCCGTCACTAAACCCATTCCTCAAAAATTGTAGCCATTTGTTAAGTGTTTTTTTTGGTCAAATTCGCATAAATATCACCATTGCCCTTGATTTTCTTGACTGTATATCTCTTAAATGTCAAGATATACACGTGTGATTTACTTTACGAATATTTTTCAATGCCGAGAACCTCGATCAGAGAGTAGAAAAGGCGTAAGGTTCACAATGGTGTAAAATTAAAATGGGATATACCGGGCTAGGATTCGAGTTACAGGAACAAGGGCCATACCAACCACCCAAGAATGGAATCGTCGAGCGAAAACACTTGACAACCTCCTAGAAGCAGGTTTTCTTGCCACCAGACTTTTCTCCATCAATTAGGAATCTGATGCCGTCACTAAACACATTCCTTAAATTGTAGCCGTTTGTTGAGTTTTTTTTTGGTGTCTAATCCGTATATATATCACCATTGCCCTTGATTTTCTTGACTGTATATCTCTTAAATGTCAACATATATACGTGTGATTTAGTTTACCAAGATTTTTCAATGCCGAGAACCTCGATCAGATAGTAAAAAAGGCGTATGGTTCACAATGGTGTAAAATTAAAATGGGCTATACCGGGCTAGGATTCGAGTTACAGGAACAAGGGCTAAACCAACCACCCAAGAATGGAATCGTCGAGCGAAAACACTTAACAACCTCTTAGAAGCAGCTTTTCTTGCCACCAGACTTTTCTCCATCAATTAGGAATCTGATGCCATCACTAAACAAATTACTTAAATTGTAGCCATTTGTTGAGTGTTTTTTTTGGTGTCTAATCCGCATATATATCACCATTGCCCTTGATTTTCTTGACTGTATATCTCTTAAATGTCAACATATACACGTGTGATTTAGTTTACGAAGATTTTTCAATGCCGAGAACCTCGATCAGAGAGTAAAAAAGGCGTAAGGTTCACAATGGTGTAAAGTTAAAATGGGATATATCGGGCTAGGATTCGAGTTACAGAAACAAGGGCCAAATGTAACACCCTAGTTACTAATTAACGATTTTGTATGTAATTACCAACGATTAGATGTGTAGTTAAGACTACACATGCTATAATAATTCGGGTTTATTAAAACTTTTACAAATCATGAGTTATTCTACATCATGTGATCATATGTTTAATCCTTATGTATCAAAGTCAAAACTAATGTTTTAATGATTTTGACCCTAGGTGATTTACAACATGGCAAAGTGCGGAAGCGTGTATCTATATCGTGTTCGGTTCTTCGTTGAGCTTGATCGTCTTCCGGCATCCAAGGTGTACCTACATTTCATAAACATGAAATGCTTTAGTCATACAGGACTTAAAACGTGTCTAAACGAGTCCGAGAAACAATTGATAACAAAAACAAAAATTTCAACTTGACCTCCACCGTAAATTACGGTGGCACCGTAATTTACGGTGGCCACTGGTTTTACATGCCCCTACCGTAAACCAGTAGGGGGCCACCGTAAGGCTTTTCATCTCCACCGTAAATTACGGTGGCACCGTAATTTACGGTGGACCCTGCATCCAGTTTTCCATTTTTGCCGTGATTTGACACGAAATCTTCCGTATCTTTCAAACTGCTTGTCCGTTTGGCCTACCGTTTCTTCCTACGTGTTTGTAATTTGATTCTCCATCATTTGGAGTTAAAATCCGACATTCGGCTTAACAAAATTTAAGACTTCTAAGTCTTCGGTTTATTACCCTTTATACCAAATTTTGACCCGGTTATGCATTTTATCAAACAAACGTATTTATTTGATTCCTATATTTCATACACTTCATCAAATAATTATGATATACCATATTAGGTTCTAATCATAGGTTTATTACACAAATTAAACCCGTTTTCACTAGTATGCTTATTTTGACCCGTTAAGGATATTTTAAGCACTTTTAAGCTCAATTTCGCTTTCATTCTAATCTAGCGTTGTAACCTATATCTCTTATCTAGTACTCTTCCATCACAACTAAATGTGTGTTGGATTTAAAGTAGATATCTATGTGTTCCGAATTTATACCTCTTGAAATATCATTTTACGGCAAAGACTCATATGGAGTCTTTTGGCCCAAGAATTACATCTTTCACTACCCGTACTCGTTCTAAACTTTTGTTTAATCATAAGACTCCTTTCCAAACAACCTCTAAGAGTTGTTTGTTCAATTTAGCCTACAAGGGCGTTTTGGTCGATTTTGGTCCTTCTTTTACAATGAAGGGCTATCACCAATTATTCGACCAAATTAGCACTTTTACAGACATCATAAATAAGCGTACCTGGCTCGGATCAACAAATAGACCCGGTTTTAATACCTTGCTTTATATTCGCTAATTAAGAACGATGCGAATATCCATTGGATATCTATTCCTGTAAGTATATGACTCGACAAAAGAATCATTGGTCTATATAGTCAAAAGGTGTTGTCTACACCTTTTGACCCGTTCGGCCGAATTGACCATTTATCTTTGCGAAATGATATTTATTATCATCTCCTCTACATGACTCTTCCCGTTTAACACCGTACGGAAATTTTAAATATAAACCGTGTATTTCTTTCGACATAATATGACCAATTTATCGATTTACTTCTTTTTAACCATTATTATGGTTTCTATCATCTTTGATTTTTCTTGTTCCGTTCGACTACACGACGGAACATCATATTTCAATGTTTAGATATCTCATTCATAATTTATATGATAAGAAAACATTCCACAATTTAAGACTAGTGTAAGCTATACTTACCTTGCATCCGAATTATGCTTTTCCGCCATTCTTGCTTCGTTTGACCCGCTTCCTTTCCAAGCCTCCACCTAGCTTGTCAAGCGTCAAACTATCATCATAATTCGTAAGACGGTTATATTAGTCATCATTAATTATGACTATTCCATCTTACATATTTTCTATCACAATTACCATTCGATCTTATTAATGGTCGGTTTGACTATTTAAAAGTCAAATCACCAATTAACACATATGATTGCACTATCAAGTTCACAAGACTCAATTAGGCACATTATTAACACTTAGTTCTCATTTAGGCATTTTAACAAACACCTAATGTGCATGATTTTACATATTTACTAACTAGTTCCTAACTAGTTATTTTTACCAAGATTAACATCAAAATCACCACTATCACTTATGATCAATTACTCAAACTTGCAAATTGTTCAAGTATCTTGTTCCTACTAGCAACTATGATGTTTTTAAACATGTGTACATCATCATCTTTACTACATAATCAAAACCCACTTGACACATGAGGGTATGATCATGGATTCACAACCATGAACATCAATTCAACAAGTACATGACTAGGGTTTACTCCTAAACATAGTTTCATCACTAATTTCATCCAAACAACAAACATGCAAGTTCAGATTCGAGTTCTCTAGGTTTGCTCAGAATTTCAACTAGAGATTTCTCAAGAAATTTACATACCTCATGACTCCTTTTTCAATGGAGATCACTAATTCATGCTCGGATTTTGATTTGGACTTAATTTGCCCCTTCAATTTGATGAAATTGTGTTGATTAGGGTTTGACCCCTCCTTGGTCGCCCCTGAGCTCGATCCAGAACACACACTGTGTGTGTGTGTGTTTGTGTTTGTTTTTATTAAATAACTTTTCTAGTTATCCCGCTTTAACCCCTCGTGTTTGGTTCATTATTAAGTATGCCACAACCTACTTATTTCTTTTAACAATTTTCCCACTTATTAACTAGGTTAAATATTCCTAGTTAACTTAGCGGGTTCGGGAATATTTATGACTAAGTTTATTTTAGGTCCCGTTAACTCGGGCCTTCTAAGCTTTTATTTCTTAAAAGCTTTTATTCACTTTTTATTTATTATTAGGATTAATTATTTAAATCCTAATATTTACCGGGTAAATTTTTACCACTAAAGGTATTTTACCCGTCTTTACTATTAACGTGGTTTGATTACCAAAGCCGTTTTCGGGGTGTTACACCAAACCAACCACCCAAGAATGGAATCGTCGAGAAAAAACACTTGACAACCTCCTAGAAGCAGCTTTTCTTGCCACCAGACCTTTCTCCATCAATTAGGAATCTGATGCCGTCACTATACAAATTCCTTAAATTGTAGCCATTTGTTGAGTGTTTTTTTTTGTGTCTAATCCGCGTATATATCACAATTGCCCTTGATTTTCTTAACTATATATCTCTTAAATGTCAATATATACACGTGTGATTTAGTTTACGAAGATTTTTCAATGCGGAGAACCTCGATCAGAGAGTAAAAAAGGCATAAGGTTCACAATGGTGTAAAATTAAAATGGGATATATCGGGCTAGGATTCGAGTTACAGGAACAAGGGCTAAACCAACCACCCAAGGATGGAATCGTCGAGCAAAAACACTTGACAACCTCTTAGAAGCAGCTTTTCTTGCCACCACACCTTTCTCCATCAATTAGGAATCTGATGCCGTCACTAAACACATTACTTAAATTGTAGCCATTTGTTAAGTGTTTTTCTTGTGTCTAATCCGCATATATATCACCACTGCCCTTGATTTTCTTGACTGTATATCTCTTAAATGTCAACATATACACGTGTGATTTAGTTTACGAAGATTTTTTAATGCCGAGAACCTCGATCAGAGAGTAAAAAAGGTGTAAGGTTCACAATGGTGTAAAATTAAAATGGGATATACCGGGCTAGGATTCGAGTTACAGAAACAAGGTCCAAACCAACCACCCAAGAATGGAATCGTCGAACGAAAACACTTGACAACCTCCTAGAAGCAGCTTTTCTTGCCACCAGACCTTTCTCCATCAATTAGGAATCTGATGCCGTCACTAAACACATTCCTCAAAAATTGTAGCCATTTGTTGAGTTTTTTTTTGGTGTCTAATCCGCACATATATCACCATTGCCCTTGATTTTCTTGACTGTATATCTCTTAAATGTCAACATATACACGTGTGATTTAGTTTTTGAATATTTTTCAATGCCGAGAACCTCAATCAGAGAGTAAAAAAGGCATAAGGTTCACAATGGTGTAAAATTAAAATGTGATATACCAGGCTAGGATTCGAGTTACAGGAAAAGGGCCAAACCAACCACCCAAGAATGGAATCCTCGAGCGAAACCACTTGACAACCTCCTAGAAGCAGCTTTTCTTGCCAGCACACTTTTCTCCATCAATTAGGAATCTGATGCCGTCACTAAACACATTCCTTAAAATGTAGCCATTTGTTGAGTGTTTTTTTTTGGTGTCTAATCCGCATACATATCACCATTGCCCTTTATTTTCTTGACTGTATATCTCTTAAATGTCAACATATACACGTGTGATTTAGCTTACGAAGATTTTTAATGCCGAGAATCTCGATCAAAGACTAAAAAAGGCGTAAGGTTCACAATGGTGTAAAATTAAAATGGGGTATACCGGGCTAGGATTCGAGTTACAGGAACAAAGGCCAAACCAACCACCCAAGAATGGAATCGTCGAGCGAAAACACTTGACAACCTCCTAGAAGCAGCTTTTCTTGCCACCAGACTTTTCTCCATCAATTAGGAATCTGATGCCGTCACTAAACCCATTCCTCAAAAATTGTAGCCATTTGTTAAGTGTTTTTTTTGGTCTAATTCGCATATATATATCACCATTGCCCTTGATTTTCTTGACTGTATATCTCTTAAATGTCAAGATATACACGTGTGATTTAGTTTACGAATATTTTTCAATGCCGAGAACCTCGATCAGAGAGTAAAAAAGGCGTAAGGTTCACAATGGTGTAAAATTAAAATGGGATATACCGGGCTAGGATTCGAGTTACAGGAACAAGGGCCATACCAACCACCCAAGAATGGAATCGTCGAGCGAAAACTCTTAACAACCTCCTTGAAGCAGGTTTTCTTGCCACCAGACTTTTCTCCATCAATTAGGAATCTGATGCCGTCACTAAACACATTCCTTAAATTATAGCCATTTGTTGAGTTTTTTTTTTTGGTGTCTAATCCGCATATATATCACCATTGCCCTTGATTTTCTTGACTGTATATCTCTTAAATGTCAGTATACACACGTGTGATTTAGTTTACGAAGATTTTTCAATGCGGAGAACCTCGATCAAAGAGTAAAAAAGGCGTAAGGTTCCAATGGTGTAAAATTAAAATGGGATATACCGGGCTAGGATTCGAGTTACAGGAACAAGGTCCAAACCAACCTCCCAAGAATGGAATCGTTGAGCGAAAACACTTGACAACCTTCTAGAAGCAGCTTTTCATGCCACTAGACCTTTCTCCATCATTTAGGAATCTGATGCCGTCACTAAACACATTCCTTAAATTGTAGCCATTTGTTGAGTGTTTTTTTTTTGTGTCTAATCCGCATATATATCACCATTGCCCTTGATTTTCTTGACTGTATATCTCCTAAATGTCAACATATACACGTGTGATTTAGTTTACGAAGATTTTTCAATGCCGAGAACCTCGATCAGAGAGTAAAAAAGGCGTAAGGTTCACAATGGTGAAAAGTTAAAATGGGATATATCGGGCTAGGATTCGAGTTACAGAAACAAGGGCCAAACCAACCACCCAAGAATAGAATCGTAGAGCGAAAACACTTGACAACCTCCTAGAAGCAGCTTTTCTTGCCACCAGACCTTTCTCCATCAATTAGGAATCTGATGCCATCACTAAACAAATTCCTTAAATTGTAGCCATTTGTTGAGTGTTTTTTTTTTGGTGTCTAATCCGCATATATATCACAATTGCCCTTGATTTTCTTAACTGTATATCTCTTAAATGTCAATATATACACGTGTGATTTAGTTTACGAAGATTTTTCAATGCGGAGAACCTCGATCAGAGAGTAAAAAAGGCATAAGGTTCACAATGGTGTAAAATTAAAATGGGATATATCGGGCTTGGATTCGAGTTACAGGAACAAGGGCTAAACCAACCACCCAAGAATGGAATCGTCGAGCAAAAACACTTGACAACCTCTTAGAAGCAGCTTTTCTTGCCACCACACCTTTCTCCATCAATTAGAAATCTGATGCCGTCACTAAACACATTACTTAAATTGTAGCCATTTGTTAAGTGTTTTTCTCGTGTCTAATCCGCATATATATCACCATTGCCCCTGATTTTCTTGACAGTATATCTCTTAAATGTCAACATATACACGTGTGATTTAGTTTACGAAGATTTTTTAATGCCGAGAACCTCGATCAGAGAGTAAAAAAGGCGTAAGGTTCACAATGGTGTAAAATTAAAATGGGATATACCGGGCTACGATTCGAGTTACAGAAACAAGGTCCAAACCAACCACCCAAGAATAGAATCGTCGAACGAAAACACTTGACAACATCCTAGAAGCAGCTTTTCTTGCCACCAGACCTTTCTCCATCAATTAGGAACCTGATGCCGTCACTAAACACATTCCTAAAAAATTGTAGCCATTTGTTGAGTTTTTTTTTGGTGTCTAATCCGCACATATATCACCATTGCCCTTGATTTTCTTGACTGTATATCTCTTAAATGTCAACATATACACGTGTGATTTAGTTTACGAATATTTTTCAATGCCGAGAACCTCAATCAGAGAGTAAAAAAGGCATAAGGTTCACAATGGTGTAAAATTAAAATGTGAGATACCAGGCTAGGATTCGAGTTACAGGAAAAGGGCCAAACCAACCACCCAAGAATGGAATCGTCGAGCGAAAACACTTGACAACCTCCTAGAAGCAGCTTTTCTTGCCACCAGACTTTTCTTCATCAATTAGGAATCTGATGCCGTCACTAAACACATTCCTTAAATTGTAGCCATTTGTTGAGTGTTTTTTTTTTGTGTCTAATCCGCATACATATCACCATTGCCCTTTATTTTCTTAACTGTATATCTCTTAAATGTCAACATATACACGTGTGATTTAGCTTACGAAGATTTTTCAATGCCGAGAACCTCGATCAGATAGAAAAAAAGGCGTAAGGTTCACAATGGTGTAAAATTAAAATGGGATATACCGGGCTAGGATTCGAGTTACAGGAACAAGGGCCATACCAACCACCCAAGAATGGAATCGTCGAGCGAAAACACTTGACAACCTCCTAGAAGCAGGTTTTCTTACCACCAGACTTTTCTCCATCAATTAGAAATCTGATGCAGTCACTAAACACATTCCTTAAATTGTAGCCATTTGTTGAGTTTTTTTTTTGGTGTCTAATCCGCATATATATCACCATTGCCCTTGATTTTCTTGACTGTATATCTCTTAAATGTCAATATATACACGTGTGATTTAGTTTACGAATATTTTTCAATGCCGAGAACCTCGATCAGATAGAAAAAAAGGCGTAAGGTTCACAATGGTGTAAAATTAAAATGGGATATACCGGGCTAGGATTCGAGTTACAGGAACAAGGGCCATACCAACCACCCAAGAATGGAATCGTCGAGCGAAAACACTTGACAACCTCCTAGAAGCAGGTTTTCTTGCCACCAGACTTTTCTCCATCAATTAGAAATCTGATGCAGTCACTAAACACATTCCTTAAATTGTAGCCATTTGTTGAGTTTTTTTTTTTGGTGTCTAATCCGCATATATATCACCATTGCCCTTGATTTTCTTGACTGTATATCTCTTAAATGTCAACATATATACGTGTGATTTAGTTTACCAAGATTTTTCAATGCCGAGAAACTCGATCAGATAGTAAAAAAGGCGTAAGGTTCACAATGGTGTAAAATTATAATGGGATATACCGGGCTAGAATTCGAGTTACAGGAACAAGGGCTAAACCAACCACCCAAGAATGGAATCGTCGAGCGAAAACACTTAGCAAACTCTTAGAAGCAGCTTTTCTTGCCACCAGACTTTTCCCCATCAATTAGGAATCTGATGCCATCACTAAACAAATTACTTAAATTGTAGCCATTTGTTGAGTGTTTTTTTTGTGTCTAATCCGCATATATATCACCATTGCCCTTGATTTGCTTGACTGTATATCTCTTAAATGTCAACATATACACGTGTGATTTAGTTTACGAAGATTTTTCAATGCCAAGAACCTCGATCCGAGAGTAAAAAAGGCGTAAGGTTCACAATGGTGTAAAGTTAAAATGGGATATATCGGGCTAGGATTCGAGTTACAGAAACAAGGGCCAAACCAACCACCCAAGAATAGAATCGTCGAGCGAAAACACTTGACAACCTCCTAGATGCAGCTTTTCTTGCCACCAGACCTTTCTCCATCAATTAGGAATCTGATGCCGTCACTAAACAAATTCCTTAAATTGTAGCCATTTGTTGAGTGTTTTTTTTTGTGTCTAATCCGCATATATATCACAATTGCCCTTGATTTTCTTAACTGTATATCTCTTAAATGTCAATATATACACGTGTGATTTAGTTTACGAAGATTTTTTAATGCCGAGAACCTCGATCAGAGAGTAAAATGGCGTAAGGTTCACAATGGTGTAAAATTAAAATGGGATATACCGGGCTAGGATTCGAGTTACAGAAACAAGGTCCAAACCAACCACCCAAGAATGGAATCGTCGAGCGAAAACACTTGACAACCTCCTAGAAGAAGCTTTTCTTGCCACCAGACCTTTCTCCATCAATTAGGAATCTGATGCCGTCACTAAACACATTCCTCAAAAATTGTAGCCATTTGTTGAGTTTTTTTTTTGGTGTCTAATCCGCACATATATCACCATTGCCCTTGATTTTCTTGACTGTATATCTCTTAAATGTCAACATATACACGTGTGATTTAGTTTACGAAGATTTTTCAACGCCGAGAACCTCGATCAATGAGTAAAAAAGGCGTAAGGTTCACAATGGTGTAAAATTAAAATGGGATATACCGGGCTAGGATTCGAGTTACAGGAACAAGGGCCAAACCAACCACCCAAGAATGGAATCGTCAAGCGAAAACACTTGACAACCTCCTTGAAGCAGCTTTTCTTGCCACAAGACCTTTCTCCATCAATTCGGAATCTGATGTCGTCACTAAACAAAACCCTTAAATTGTAGCCGTTTGTTGAGTGTTTTTTTGGGGTCTAATCCTGTAGGATCGTGTACGAACCCGAACAAGTCTATCAGAGGAGTTTTACTTCGTTTCAGGTGCGGAAAACAAGAAACAAACGTAGACACAACTTGTTCTTCACTTTAAACACTCTTCTGATTGATATTATAACAAATACAATCAGGAAACACACCGGCAACACTTCGGTACTATATTCAGATTCCCCACCAAATGACAAGATCACTAGCCTATTTATAGAGTTTCTGATTCCCCACGAATGTGCAATGTTCATTTCGTGGGAAATCACCCTTTCGTGGGAAATCACCATTTCGAGCGGAATCAGGACTTTATGTGATTTAGTTTGAAAAGACAAGGTGTCATTTGGAGCGGAATCACCCCTAAAAACCACTTACTCGTTTTTTGTGCCCTGATCTAACATATCTAGAGAAAGACTCGATAAAAGACTAAGTCGACAGATGCATGCACTAACAGACTCCCCCTCAGATGTTGACGAGTCTTAAGTGTCGAGTCTTCACATCTTCAGTCTTGATCAGTCTCTGGGCTTCACTCTTTCACTCAGTATTAACAGACTCCCCGTAACAATGTGCTGGCATTCCTTTGGTTCATCAGCATCATCTGCTTCAGGATCGTAATCTGATTTTCTTCGGTTCAAGATCTTTGCCTGGCTCGAACTTTGTCCACAGAATCAAAACCTGGCTTAATCTCTATTCACAGCATCCTCAGGTATCGGAAACTGACTCTTTAAGCATCCTCAGGATCGATCAACCTGGTTCTCTATCACTCAGCTTTGACGTTGTTCCAAGATCGTCACCTGGCTCTCGTTCAGCTCAGGTTATCTGCACAATCTCTACCTCAAAGTAAGTTTTACACATTTACACATTTCTAAAATATAGGCATGTACTAACTCAAACTATCTCTCACTACACACATGATGAACCACTTGTAAATTTGATCACAATGTATTTGTTTTCAAACACAGACTCTCCCTCACAAAATGTCATCATGTTTAGCACTTGGAATTTTGAAAATCAGCTCTCCAACATCAGTTGTCGAAAATCTTTTTGAGTTTTTCAAAAGTTTATGCTAAAACACACTGAAAATCTTTTTGGATTTTGTAATAAAGGAAATGTAATGCAGTAAAGAAATATTTACAGACAATATTTTTGTGAGTTCGTGTAAGAGGATCATATCAGTTTTTGAGACAAGTCACCAACACCGTTAAGCTTCATTTCATTTTAAGTTTTAAACAATTCACCTAGATTGTCAGTATAATGATCCACTTAAATTTTCACACAAAGTTCAACTGCTTCGAGATACGATATTAATGTTTTAAGTACTTAAACTTATTCGCGTGTCCCACTACTTGAATGTACTCCCGTATCCAGATCCCAATATTCAGTCTTACAGGTGAGTATACCTAGATGATATCTGTAAAGGGGTTATATTGCGAGGGCCGTGAGAGCTAAGGTCGATACTTCCGTATACGCAGAGAGATGACGGCTTCGACTTTTGGTGTGTCCCCTTTAGAGGATCTTTTGTTACAACAACAATGACTATCAATTTTATTGTTTCATCAATTTGCTGAGGGCGAGCTTATATTTCAAAGCATTTGCAGAAAGTATTATACGGGGACTAGGTCAGTTTTTCCATACAGCAGAAGTCCCGTGATAATACCCCAGATAGCACTAAGTATAAAGACCTAGTATCTCAGAAAGAGGGGTCCTTCAAACAAGATTTTGGGGGTTACCCATATATCCAAGAAGTTGTTCCCCACGATATAAGCAAGTTTGATTTTAGGTTTATATCTCGTCACAATCTACTAAATGTGCAAAAACCTACTGACATATCCGCAGTGAGATTGTTTATCACATTTTAACTTTACATTTCTCTAACATGTTGTGACAGTCCACTAATGTACTATCATTTCCTCTTTTTACAACAAAACTCTTTTTACATTTTATCATGTTTTTGTTGTATTATCAATATTTTTCACATCAAAAATGAGTTTTGTGCTTTTTCAAATTTTCTAATATTTTTGGATTTTCTGAAATTTTCTACTCCCCTTAAAATGCAAACACATTAAAGAAAAATTGAAAACAAACTGTACAGAAAATTGACAACCGATATCAAATCGCCTCAATTCGCCATCCACTTGGCATAGACAATCAGAACTCCCCCTTTCAACAAACTATTTTCTCATTATGATTTCAAAACACTTAAGTTTGTTTTAATCAAAATGATTTTTCCGGAAAATAAGTTTGTTTTTACCACTTGTAGGTTTGATAGAAAACCACTTGTAGGGATTGGTTCATCATATTGTTCATTCAAACTCTTGTATAAGAATTACATCAAGTTCAAACTAATGACCTTGAGTAATCACTTTGTCAGAATCAACTTCTTACCACTTGTAAGTATATCCAAAACATTTAATCACATGTAGGAATAAATCATCTACACAAACCATTTTACCAATCAAGATGCCGATTCCTGCTTCGCACTTACCAACCGGGAAGCTCCGGCATAGTCCATAACCTGTAAAAACTAAACACATTTAAAAATCTTTCACAAAATCTTAAAATAAAAAAATGATGCCGATTCCTGATCCACGATTACAAACTTGGGATCTCCGGCAAGTCAGATTGTTTAAGGGAAAAGAATTTCCACCCAAGTTTGACTAACCTTGGGTGGTTTTAGCTCTTTTAGCTCTTGTTTAGTAGGGTTATAAGTTGCCTTTTTAGTTGCATAAAAATCTTTAACCCATTTTACTTTCCCATCAAGCATTTTCCCAAAAATTTTCTTAACATTTCCATTGAAAACTTTCTCGACATCAAATTCATTCTTCTCGGAGTAAAATTGATCCGAGATCTCAACCTTACCAACTTTTTTTTTAATCTTCTCAAACTTCAGTGATGGAAATTCATCATCATTCACTGAAAACACAGATTTTTCTGTTTTAATCCCAACTTGTGGCTCCTCTGGCTTTGTGGAACCAGGTTCATCGCCGACCTTCTCATCACGCTTCTTAACAACCCACACTTGGTTGTTCTTGGCTTCCTTTTGTAAAAATTCTTTTTAGAACATTCACCAACCTCATAAGTTGAATTTTCAAACATTTTGAATTTTTCGGTAGGTGGTTCAACATCAACAATATTTCTTTCAGTTTTTCAGAAACTCCCTGTTTAATTTTAGCATTTTTCGGACAGTTCCATGCAATGTGACCAGCTTCATTGCATTTGAAACAAGTTCGAGTCTCTTTTGGATGAAACACTCCAGTTCCATTCCTTTTCTTCTCAGCAAGAAACTCCTGGTTTAATTGTCTCCAGAAAGGTTTCTTATGTTCTTCTTCTGCACTTCCTCCTGAAACAAATGTCATTTTTGATTTAAAATCACGAACATGTTTTTCATTTTTGTGATTTTCAGATGGAATAAATCCAAGACCTTTATTTTTGTAGCTACCATTGTGGTTTAGTTTCTTTTGAAAACCAGAACCAAAATTGTAACCCTTTTTCTTGTTTAAACGCTGTTGAACTCTTGAAGTGTATTTTTTAGGTTTTCCAGTAAGATTTAAATCTTTTATTTCAGAAATATTAATTTCTGTCATTTTGAAAACCTTTTTGATCATGTTGAATCTAACACTTCTTATTGGAAACTCTTTATCAGAGTGTAATTTGTCAGAATCATTCAAAGTATAAACTACTTCGAATGTTTCATCATTCAAATTTGATTTTGATAACAAAAATTCTTTACTGTAAGACCGTTTAACCGACGATTTTGAACTGTTGACTGACGAATTTGACCCTCCAGACTCAGATTTTGACTCAGACTCCTCATCAGTATCCAACACCTGATCGACCACCTTTTTGATTAACTCAGACTCATGATCAGTGTCAGACGATGTAAAAGTAACGTCAATGTTTTCTGGTAAATCATCAGTTGTATCGGTTTTTAGCTTTATATTGACTGCTTTTTCGACTTGCTCCTCATTTGGTTTTCTGGGAGAATACCCTTCCCAGATTGGAGGCGGACACTTGTTATAGCTAACAGTCGGTTTCTTACCAGTATCCTTCTTCTTTATCTTTTCATCCTTGAATGCTTCGAAACCTGCAACATTCGGGTAAATTCGATCAATAAGATAATCAGAACTAGAATAACTCTGCAATAATCTTCTGATCCTCTCATTTTCAATTTTCTCCTTCTCCAACTCTTGTTTCAATGTAGCACATTCTTCGATGTAATGATTTATAGCTTTTTGCTTTGTCATCATTGTAGCATTCATCATAGTTAAAGCATCTTCTCTTTCAGAGTTAGTCTTTTGAAGACCAGTTACTGTTCTGTTCAAGACATCATAAGATTCTTTCACATAGTTGAGATTGAACAATAACTGTTCCTTCATCTTCTCAAACTCTGCCATCTTCTCATTTTTTGCTGCACATTCTTTGCAAGTCTCCAAACACTTCAAGCAAGGCTTGATGACTTCAACAATCTTTTCAACTTCTATAATTTTCTCAACTTCAATCACTTTCTTAGCTTCAGTCACCTTTTCTGCTTCACCCACTAACTCAGTCTTCATAATCTCCTCAGCAATACTTTTAACTTCATCATTCTGAACAACACTTTCAGTCTTCATTTCTTGTTGTTCTTTTGCAGCTCGTTTCTCCTTCAGCTTCTCCAAGCGATCTGCAAAATAAAAATGAAAACTTTCAGGAGAAAGATGAGATTTTGCAATATTAATGTGTTTTTCTTCTTCATCATCACTATTGTCATCTGTTGGCGACTGATCAAACTCTACAGATTTTTCAGAACTATCATCCGATGAACCAGTATCATATGGTGTTTGATAAAAAACAATTTCTTTTTCTGAACTTTCATCACTTTGTGAACTTTTATCTGAGCTATGTGAGCTTTCGTCAAATGCAACAGACTCTTCCTCCATAGTCTCACCAATAGACTTCATCCATGTGGTAAACATATCTGGGTCTTTTACAATCTTGGCAATGAAAGCTTTGAAATTCCCATTCTCATCCGCAAACATATCCCAGCTAAATCCTTCAGGTAATTTTTCATCATCTTGATTGATTAAGCATGCTTTGTTATCGGATGAAATGAATTTTTCCCAGCTGAAACTTTCTTGATTTCCTAAACATGCTCTCTTTGAATCCTCGATCACTTTTCTACCATGAGCCACTTGTGGTTCTTGCTGTTGTTGTTGACCAACTTGTTGATATATGGCTTTTCGGTAGTAATCGTCTTTTCCGAACGGATTCTTTACTTCACTAGCTTCCCTGTTCTTGCATTCCCTCTTGAAATGACCTTTCTCCCTGCATCGAAAATAAGTAACTTTAGATTTATCAAAACCTAAAGTAGACACATGTGCATCAAGAAAATCATTTCTTCCAGTAATCAGCTTGAATTTTTCAGCTCTTCTCAGAACGCTAGCTAGACACCATTTGATGTCCATAAGTTCCATTTCTTCGGCGTCTATCTAATCGTAATCCTCCTTTGTGAGCATAGGATTCCCGATCCGTCCAGCCACTAAACCTTCATAAGATAGCAACACAGAACCAAGCAGAGCCATGTGATCTTTTGCAACCTCTTTTGAAAAACTTTGGCCGTCTGGAAGATTCAAAGCAATGTTGCATTGTGTCATATAACCATTTCCTGTCTTTGTGCTTTGAGAATAGAAACTTGATGTAGTATCTTTTGGATTCACACTCGGATATGAAGAGAAACCACTGCTACTTTTAGGACTTTGATCAACTTTTTCAGACGAATCTCCAGCACTAAATGCAGTTTGGATTTTCGGGCTTCTTTCAACTTCTGGAACACTGCCTTTGTAGTACATTTTTACATCTTGTTGACCACTTGGACTGTTCATCCACGCGATCTTCTGCTGTTCCAGATCTTGACCTTCAATTTTCTCAATAAACTGAGAAATTGTCACTCCATCATAAACCCCGGTGTTTTTCAAGATCATCAAATAAGTTCCCCACTCTTTTTGCGGTAATGCATCAGCTAACTTATCTACCCATTCTTCACGATCTTTTGTTATGCTCAACATTGACATCGATCGCACTAAGTGGCAATAACGTTCAATTAGCTTCTTTGTATCTTCACCCGGTAGACTGCTGAATAAATCAAACTCTTTCTTGAGCAACGCCTTCTTGCTCTTAATCATGTTCTCACTACCCTCAAACTTGACTTTCAGAGCATCCCAAATTGACTTTGAAGTCTTGTCATGTTGTAGCAACACAAAGATGTCTTCTTTGATAGTCTGCTGAAGTAAACTGATCATCATCTTTTCAGCTCGGTACATGTCACGTTCTTTGTCATTGAACTCTGAGATTTCTTTTTCAATTTGCATTTCGATACGAGGTAGAACATATCTCTTTAAAATACATTCCCATGATCTTAGATGGTTAGCTTGTACCCAATTTTCGAATCTATCTTTCCACCCGTAATACTCCTCAATGCTCATAAGCTTCGGGGGTTTTTGAGTAGTTCCCGTTTCGTTTTCTAGATTCATGTTTTGAGCAATGACAGCCGGAGTAGACGGAGTAGCAAACGCGTTGTAGAAATCGTTATCCATGGTTCTTGTTCAAGCGAAATAACCCAATACAATTCAAGCGAAATACAAGAACAACCTTTTCAATCGAAATAAGCAAACACCTGTCTCAAGCGGAATACCAAATTCCAATTTCAAGCGGAATGCCTTGTTGGATCGGAATCAACAACTGTTTTCAAGCGGAATGTGATCTGGAGCGGAATCACTAACACACTTCAACCGGAATCTGATCTGGCAGCTTGAAGCAGAATCAACAAGATGTTGGAGCGGAATCACAAGTTTGGCAATCTGGAGCGGAATCAGCAAGTATATTGAAGCTGAATCAAACACTTTGGAGCGAAATCAACACTTTGGTAACTTTGGAGCGAAACAAGCCTTTAAAGTTGGAGCGGAATCAACACAAACTTTGAAGTTGAACCACTATTTCGAGCGGAATCACAGTATTTTGGAGCGGAACTAATGATTTCAAGCTGAATCAAACTGTGGTTCGTTCGAGCGGAATCAGTTTAAAGGTCCGTTTAGGTCATTTTTACTCTGAATTTTACTATGAAACTTTCAAGGGTTTGTCTATATGTATTTTTACACAGTCTGTAAAAAATTGATCCGATTTTGACCGTGAAATCTTCTTGAACTGATGAAAGAAGGTGTAGAAGATAGAAAATGCAATAAAAAATAGTTGTATTCTGTAGAACTCCTCCTCCTGTGCTCTGATACCAATTATAGTCTATCAGAGGAGTTTTACTTCGTTTTAGGTGCGGAAAACAAGAAACAAAGGTAGACACAGCTTGTTCTTCACTTTAAACACTTTTCTGATTGATATTATAACAAATACAATCAGGAAACACACCGGCAGCACTTCGGTACAATATTTCAGATTCCCACGAAAGTGCAATGTTCATTTCGTGGGAAATCACCATTTCCTGGGAAATCACCATTTCGAGCGGAATCAGGACTTTATGTGATTGAGCTTGAAATGACAAGTTGTCATTTCGAGCGGAATCACCCCTAAAAACCACTTACTCGTTTTTCGTGCCCTGATCTAACCTATCTAGACAAAGACTCGATACAAGACTAAGTCGAGAGATACATGCACTAACAAATCCGCATATATATTAAAATTGCCCTTGATTTTCTTGACTGTATATCTCTTAAATGTCAACATATACATGTGTGATTTAGTTTACCAAGATTTTTCAATGCCGAGAACCCCGATCAGAGAGTAAAAAAGGCGTAAGATTCACAATGGTGTAAAATTAATATGGGATATACCGGGCTAGTATTCGAGTTACAGGAACAAGGGCCAAACCAACCACCCAATAATGGAATCGTCGAGCGAAAACACTTGACAACCTCCTAGAAGCAACTTTTCTTGCCACCAGACCTTTCTCCATCAATTAGGAATCTGATGTCGTCACTAAACACATTCCTTAAATTGTAGCCATTTGTTGAGTGTTTTTTTGGTGTCTAATCTGCATATATGTCACCATTGCCGTTGATTTTCTTGACTGTATATCTCTTAAATGTCAACATATATACGTGTGATTTAGTTTATGAAGATTTTTCTATGCCGAGAACCCCGATCAGAGAGTAAAAATGCATAAGGTTCACAATGGTGTAAAATTAAAATGGGATATACCGGGCTAGGATTCGAGTTACAGGAACAAGGGCCAAACCAACCACCCAAGAATGAAATCGTCGAGCAAAAACACTTGCAACCTCCTAGAAGCAGCTTTTCTTGCCACCAGACCTTTCTCCATCAATTAGTAATCTGATGCCGTCACTAAACGCATTCCTTAAATTGTAGCCATTTGTTGAGTGTGTTTTTTTGGTGTCTAATCCGCATATATATCACCATTGCCCTTGATTTTCTTGACTGTATATCTCTTAAATGTCAACATATACACGTGTGATTTAGTTTACAAAGATTTTTCAATGCCGAGAACCTCGATCAGAGAGTAACAAAGGCGTAAGGTTCACAGTGGTGTAAAATTAAAATGGGATATACCGGGCTATGATTTGTGATACAGGAACAAGGGCCAAACCAACCACCCAAGAATAGAATCGTCGAGCAAAAACACTTGACAACCTCCTACAAGCAGCTTTTCTTGCCACCAGACCTTTCTTCATCAATTTGGAATCTGATGCCGTCACTAAGCACATCCTCAAAAACTGTAGCCATGTGTTGAGTTTTTTTTTATGGTGACTAATCCACATATATATCACCATTGCCCTTGATTTTCTTGACTGTATATCTCCTAAATGTCATCATATACACGAGTGATTTAGTTTACGAAGATTTTTCACTCGATCAGAGAGTAAAAAAGGCGTAAGTTTCACAATGGTGTAAAATTAAAATGGGATATACCGGGCTAGGATTCGAGTTACATAAACAAGGGCCAAACCAACCACCCAAGAATGGAATCGTCGAGCGAAAATACTTGACAACCTCCTAGAAGGAGCTTTCCTTGCCATCAGACCTTTCTCCATCAATTAGGAATCTGATGCCGTCACTAAACACATTCCTTAAATTGTAGCCATTTGTTGAGTGTTTTTTTGGTGTCTAATCCGCATATATATCACCATTTCCCTTGATTTTCTTGACTGTATATCTCTTAAATGTCAACATATACATGTGTGATTTAGTATACGAAGATTTTTCAATGCCGAGAACCTCGATCAGAGAGTAAAAAAGGCGTAAGGTTCACACTGCTGTAAAATTAAAACGGGATATACCGGGCTAGGATTCGAGTTACAGTAACAAGGGCCAAACCAACCACCCAAGAATGGAATCGTCGAGCGAAAACACTTGACAACCTCCGAGAAGCAGCTTTTCTTGCCACCGGACCTTTCTCCATCAATTCGGAATCTGATGCCGTCACTAAAGACGTTCCTTAAATTGTAGCCGTTTGTTGAGTGTTTTTTTTTTGTGTCTAATCCGCATATATATCACCATTTCCCTTGATTTTCTTGATTGTATATCTCTTAAATATCAACATATACACGTGTGATTTAGTTTACGAAGATTTTTCAATGCCGAGAACCTCGATCAGAGAGTTAAAATTGCGTAAGGTTCACAATGGTGTAAAATTAAAATGGGATATACCGGGCTAGGATTCGAGTTACAGGAATAAGTGCCAAACCAACCATCCAAGAATGGAATCGTCGAGTGAAAACACTTGACAACCTCCTCGGAGCAGCTTTTCTTGCCACCAAACTTTTCTCCATAAATTAGAAATTTGATGCCGTTACTAAACACATTCATTAAATTGTAGCCATTTGTTGAGTCTTTTTTTGTGTCTAATCCGCATATATAACAGCATTGCCCTTTAATTTCTGAACTGTATATCTCTTAAATGTCAACATATACAGTGTGATTTAGTTTACGAACATTTTTCAATGCCGAGAACCTCGATCAGAGAGTAAAAATGGCATAAGGTTCACAATGGTGTAAAATTAAAATGGGATATACCGGGCTAGGATTCGAGTTACAGGAACAAGGGCCAAACCAACCACCCAAGAATGGATTCGTAGAGCGAAAACACTTGACAACCTCCTAGAAGCAGCTTTTCTTGCCACCAGACCTTTCTCCATCAATTTGGAATCTGATGTCGTCACTAAACACATCCTCAAAAATTGTAGCCATGTGTTGAGTTTTTTTTATGGTGACTAATCCGCATATATATCACCATTGCCCTTGATTTTCTTGACTGTATATCTCCTAAATGTCAACATATACACGAGTGATTTAGTTTACGTAGATTTTTCACTCGATCAGAGAGTAAAAAAGGCGTAAGTTTCACAATGGTGTAAAATTAAAATGGGATATACCGGGCTAGGATTCGAGTTACATGAACAAGGGCCAAACCAACCACCCAAGAATGGATTCGTCGAGCGAAAATACTTGACAACCTCCTAGAAGGAGCTTTTCTTGCCACCGGACCTTACTCCATCAATCAGGAATCTGATGCCATCACTAAACACATTCCTTAAATTGTAGCCATTTGTTGAGTGTTTTTTTTGGTGTCTAATCCGCATATATATCACCATTGCCCTTGATTTTCTTGACTGTATAACTCTTAAATATCAACATATACATGTGTGATTTAGTATACGAAGATTTTTCAATGCCGAGAAACTCGATCAGAGAGTAAAAAAGGCGTAAGGTTCACACTGGTGTAAAATTAAAATGGGATATACCGGGCTAGGATTCGAGTTACAGGAACAAGGGCCAAACCAACCACCCAAGAATGGAATTGTCAAGCGAAAACACTTGACAACCTCCTAGAATCAGCTTTTCTTGCCACCGGACCTTCCTCCATCAATTTGGAATCTGATGCCGTCACTAAAGACATTCCTTAAATTGTAGCCGTTTGTTGAGTGTTTTTTTTTTTGTGTCTAATCCGCATATATATCAGCATTGCCCTTGATTTTCTTGACTGTATATCCCTTAAATGTCAACATATACACGTCTGATTTAGTTTACAAACATTTTTCAATGCCGAGAACCTCGATCAGAGAGTAAAAATGGCGTAAGGTTCACAATGGTGTAAAATTAAAATGGGATATACCGGGCTAGGATTCGAGTTACAGGAACAAGGGCCAAACCAACCACCCAAGAATGGAATCGTCGAGCGAAAACACTTGACAACCTCCTAGAAGCCGCTTTTCTTGCCACCAGACCTTTCTCCATCAATTCGGAATCTGATGCCATCACTAAACACATTCCTTAAATTGTAGCCGTTTGTTGAGTGTTTTTTTTGGTGTCTAATCCGCATAAATATCACCATTGCCCTTGATTTTCTTGACTGTATATCCCTTAAATGTCAACATATACACGTCTGATTTAGTTTACGAAGATTTTTCAATGCCGAGAACCTCGATCAGAGAGTTAAAATTGCGTAAGGTTCACAATGGTGTAAAATTAAAATGGGATATACCGGGCTAGAATTCGAGTTACAGGAATAAGGGCCAAACCAACCATCCAAGAATGGAATAGTCGAGTGAAAACACTTGATAACCTCCTAGGAACAGCTTTTCTTGCCCCCAAACTTTTCTCCATAAATTAGAAATTTGATGCCGTTACTAAACACATTCATTAAATTGTAGCCATTTGTTGAGTCTTTTTTTTTGTGTCTAATCCGCATATATAACACCATTGCCCTTTAATTTCTGAACTGTATATCTCTTAAATGTCAACATATACAGTGTAATTTAGTTTACGAACATTTTTCAATGCCGAGAACCTCGATCAGAGAGTAAAAATGGCATAAGGTTCACAATGGTGTAAAATTAAAATGGGATATACCGGGCTAGGATTCGAGTTACAGGAACAAGGGCCAAACCAACCACCCAAGAATGGAAACGTCGAGCGAAAATACTTGACAACCTCCTAGAAGGAGCTTTTCTTGCCACCGGACCTTACTCCATCAATCAGGAATCTGATGCCATCACTAAACACATTCCTTAAATTGTAGCCATTTGTTGAGTGTTTTTTTTTGGTGTCTAATCCGCATATATATCACCATTGCCCTTGATTTTCTTGACTGTATATCTCTTAAATGTCAACATATACATGTGTGATTTAGTATACGAAGATTTTTCAATGCCGAGAAACTCGATCAGAGAGTAAAAAAGGCGTAAGGTTCACACTGGTGTAAAATTAAAATGGGATATACCGGGCTAGGATTCGAGTTACAGGAACAAGGGCCAAACCAACCACCCAAGAATGGAATCGTCAAGCGAAAACACTTGACAACCTCCTAGAATCAGCTTTTCTTGCCACCGGACCTTTCTCCATCAATTCGGAATCTGATGCCGTCACTAAAGACAATCCTTAAATTGTAGCCGTTTGTTGAGTTTTTTTTTTGTGTCTAATCCGCATATATATCAGCATTGCCCTTGATTTTCTTGACTATATATCCCTTAAATGTCAACATATACACGTCTGATTTAGTTTACGAAGATTTTTCAATGCCGAGAACTTCGATCAGAGAGTAAAAATGGTGTAAAATTAAAATGAGATATACCGGGCTAGGATTCGAGTTACAGGAACAAGGGCAAACCAACCATCCAAGAATGGAATCGTCGAGTGAAAACACTTGACAACCTCCTAGAAGCAGCTTTTCTTGGCACCAAACTTTTCTCCATAAATTCGGAATTTGATGCCGTTACTAAACACATTCATTAAATTGTAGCCATTTGTTGAGTCTTTTTTTTTTGTCTCTAATCCGCATATATATCACCATTGCCCTTTAATTTCTTGACTGTGTATATTTTAAATGTCAACATATACAGTGTGATTTAGTTTACGAACATTTTTCAATGCCGAGAACCTCGATCAGAGAGTAAAAATGGCGTAAGGTTCACAATGGTGTAAAATTAAAATGGGATATACCGGGCTAGGATTCGAGTTACAGGAACAAGGGCCAAACCAACCACCCAAGAATGGATCCGTAGAGCGAAAACACTTGACAACCTCCTAGAAGCGGCTTTTCTTGCCACCAGACCTTTCTCCATCAATTAGGAATCTGATGCCGTCACTAAAAACATTCCTTAAATTGTAGCCTTTTGTTAAGTGTTTTTTTAGTGTCTAATCCGTATATATATCACCATTGCCCTTGATTTTCTTGACTGTATATCTCTTAAATGTCAACTTATACACGTGTGATTTAGTTTACGGAGATTTTTCAATGCCGAGAACCTCGATCAGAGAGTAAAAAAAGGCGTAAGGTTCACAATTGTGTAAAACTAAAAAGGGATATACCGGGCAAGGATTCGAGTTACAGGAACAAGGGCCAAACCAACCACCCAAGAATGGAATCGTTGAGCGAAAACACTTGACAACCTCCTCGAAGCAGCATTTCTTGCCCCCAGACCTTTCTCCGTCAATTAGGAATCTGATGCCGTCATTAAACACATTCCTTAAATTGTAGTTATTTGTTGAGTGTTTTTTTTTGTGTCTAATCCGCATATATATCACCATTGCCCTTGATTTTCTTGAATGAATATCTCTTAAATGTCAACATATACACGTGTGATTTAGTTTACTAAGATTTTTCAATGCCGAGAATCTCGATCAGAGAGTAAAAAAGGCGTAAGTCTCACAATGGTGTAAAATTAAAATGGGATACACCGAGATAGGATTCGAGTTACAGGAACAAGGGCCAAACCAACCACCCAAGAATGGAATCGTTGATCGAAAACACTTTACAACCTTCTAGAAGCAGCTTTTCTTGCCACCACACCTTTCTTCATCAATTAGGAATCTGATGCCATCACTAAATACATTCCTTAAATTGTAGCCATTTGTTGAGTGTTTTTTTTTGTGTCTAATCCGCATATATATCATCATTGCCCTTGATTTTCTTGACTGTATATCTCTTAAATGTCAACATATACACGTGTGATTCAGTTTAAAAAAGATTTTTTCAATGCCGAGAACCTCGATCAGAGAGTAAAAAAGGCATAAGTCTCACAATGGTGTAAAATTAAAATGGGATATATCGGGATAGGATTCGAGTTACAGGAACAAGGGCCAAACCAACTACCCAAGAATGGAATCGTCGAGCGAAAACACTTTACAACCTCCTAGAAGCAACTTTTCTTGACACCAGACCTTTCTCCGTCAATTAGGAATCTGATGCCGTCATTAAACACATTCTTTAAATTGTAGCCATTTGTTGAGTATTTTTTTTTGTGTCTAATCCGCATATATATCACCATTGCCCTTGATTTTCTTGACTGTATATCTCTTAAATGTCAACATATACACGTGTGATTCAGTTTAAAAAAGATTTTTTCAATGCCGAGAACCTCGATCAGAGAGTAAAAAAGGCATAAGTCTCACAATGGTGTAAAATTAAAATGGGATATATCGGGATAGGATTCGAGTTACAGGAACAAGGGCCAAAACAACCACCCAAGAATGGAATCGTCGAGCGAAAACACTTTACAACCTCCTAGAAGCAGCTTTTCTTGCCACCAGACCTTTCTCCATCAATTAGGAATCTGATGCCGTCACTAAACACAATCCTTAAATTGTAGCCATTTGTTGAGTGTTTTTTTGGGTGTCTAATCCGCATATATATCACCATTGCCCTTGATTTTTTTGACTGTATATCTCTTAAATGTCAACATATACACGTGTGATTTAGTTTATGATGATTTTTCAATGCCAAGAACTTCGACCAGAGTGTAAAAAAGGCGTAAGGTTCACAATGGTATAAAATTAAAATGGGATATACCCGCCTAGGATTCGAGTTACAGGAACAAGGGCCAAACCAACCACCGAAGAATGGAATCGTCGAGCGAAAACACTTGACAACCTCCTAGAAGCAGCTTTTCTTGCCACCGGACCTTTCTCCATCAATTAGGAATCTGATGCCATCACTATAAACATTCCTTAAATTGTAGCCATTTGTTGAGTGTTTTTTTTTGGTGTCGAATGCGCATATATATCACCATTGCCCTTGAATTTCTTAACTTTATATCTCTTAAATGTCAACATATACACGTGTGATTTAGTTTACGGATATTTTTCAATGCCGAGAACCTCGATCCGATAGTAAAAAAAGGCGTAAGGTTCAAAATAGTGTAAAACTAAAAAGGGATATACCGGGCTAGGATTCGAGTTACAGGAACAAGGGCCAAACCAACCACCCAAGAATGGAATCGTTGAGCGAAAACACTTGACAACCTCCTAGAAGCAGCATTTCTTGCCATCAAACCTTTCTCCGTCAATTAGGAATCTGATGCCGTCATTAAACACATTCCTTAAATTGTAGTTATTTGTTGAGTGTTTTTTTTGGTGTCTAATCCACATATATACCACCATTGCCCTTGATTTTCTTGACTGTATATCTCTTAAATGTCAACATATACACGTGTGATTTAGTTTACTAAGATTTTTCAATGCCGAGAACCTCGATCAGAGAGTAAAAAAGGCGTAAGTCTCACAATGGTGTAAAATTAAAATGGGATACACCGAGATAGGATTCCAGTTGCAGGAACAAGGGCCAATCCAACCACCCAAGAATGGAATCGTCGATCGAAAACACTTTACAACCTCATAGAAGCAGCTTTTCTTGACACCAGACCTTTCTCCATCAATTAGGAATCTGATGCCATCACTAAACACAATCCTTAAATTGTAGCCATTTGTTGAGTGTTTTTTTTGGTGTCTAATCCACATATATATCACCATTGCACTTGATTTTCTAGACTGTATATCTCTTAAATGTCAACATATACACGTGTGATTAAGTTTACGAAGATTTTTCAATGCCGAGAACCTCGATCAGAGAGTAAAAAAGGCGTAAGGTTCACAGTGGTGTAAAATTAAAAAGGGATATACCGGGCTAGGATTCAAGTTACAGGAACAAGGACCAAACCAACCACCCAAGAATGGAATCGTCGAGCGAAAACACTTGACAACGTCCTAGAAGCAGCATTTCTTGCCACCAGACCTTTCTCCGTCAATTAGGAATCTGATGTCGTCATTAAACACATTCCTTAAATTGTAGCCATTTGTTGAGTGTTTTTTTTTTGTGTCTAATCCGCATATATATCACCATTGCCCTTGATTTTCTTGACTGTATATCTCTTAAATGTCAACATATACACGTGTGATTTAGTTTAAAAAGATTTTTCAATGCCGAGAACCTCGATCAGAGAGTAAAAAAGGCGTAAGTCTCACAATGGTGTAAAATTAAAATGGGATATACCGGGATAGGATTCGAGTTACAGGAACAAGGGCCAAACCAACCACACAAGAATGGAATCGTCAAGCGAAAACACTTTACAACCTCCTAGAAGCAGCTTTTCTTGACACCAGATCTTTCTCCATCAATTAGGAATCTGATGCCGTCACTAAACACAATCCTTAAATTGTAGCCATTTGTTGAGTGTTTTTTTTGGTGTCTAATCCACATATATATCACCATTGCACTTGATTTTCTAGACTGTATATCTCTTAAATGTCAACATAAAAACGTGTGATTAAGTTTACGAAGATTTTTCAATGCCGAGAACCTCGATCAGAGAGTAAAAAAGGCGTAAGGTTCACAATGGTGTAAAATTAAAATGGGATATACCGGGCTAGGATTCGAGTTATAGGAACAAGGGCCAAACCAACCACCTACGAATGGAATCGTCGAGCGAAAACACTTGACAACCTCCTAGAAGCAGCTTTTCTTGCCACCAGACCTTTCTCCATCAATTAGGAATCTGATGCCGTCACTAAAGACATTCCTTAAATTATAGCCATTTTGTTGAGTGTTTTTTTTGGTGTCTAATCCGCGTATATATCACCATTGCCCTTGATTTTCTTGACTGTATATCTCTTAAATGTCAACATATACACGTGTGATTTAGTTTACGAAGATTTTTCAATGCCGAGAACCTCGATCAGAGAGTAAAAAATGCGTAAGGTTCACAATGGTGTAAAATTAAAATGGGATATACTAGGCTAGGATTCGAGTTACAGGAACAAGGGCCAAACCAACCACCCAAGAATGGAATCGTCGAGCGAAAACACTTGACAACCTCCTAGAAGCAGCTTTTCTTGCCACCATACCTTTCTCCATCAATTAGAAATCTGATGTCGTCTCTAAACACATTCCTTAAATTGTAACCATTTATTGAGTGTTTTTTTGTGTCTAATCCGCATATATATATATATATATATATATATATATATATCACCATTACCCTTGATTTTCTTGACTGTATATCTCTTAAATGTCAACATATACACGTGTGACTTAGTTTACGAAGATTTTTCAATGCCGAGAACCTCGATCAGAGAGTAAAAAAGGCGTAAGGTTCACAATGGTGTAAAATTAAAATGGGATATACCGGGCTAGGATTCGAGTTACAGGAACAAGGGCCAAACCAACAACCCATGAATGGAATCATCGAGCGAAACCACTTGACAACCTCCTAGAAGCACTTTTTCTTGCCACCGGACCTTTCTCCATCAATTAGGAATTTGATGCCATCACTAAATACATTCCTTAAATTGTAACCATTTGTTAAGTGTTTTTTTTGGTGTCTAATCCGCATATATATCATAATTGCCTTTGATTTTCTTGATTGTATATCTCTTAAATGTCAACATATACACATGTGATTTAGTTTACGGAGATTTTTCAATGCCGAGAACCTCGATCAGAGAGTAAAAAGGCGTAAGGTTCACAGTGGTGTAAAATTCAAAAGGGATATACCGGGCTAGGATTCGAGTTACATGAACAAGCGCCAAACCAACCACCCAAGAATGCAATCGTTGAGCGAAAACAATTGACAACCTCCTAGAAGCAGCATTTGTTGCGACCAGACCTTTCTCCGTCATTTAGGAATCTGTTGCCATCATTAAACACATTCCTTAAATTGTAGCCATTTGTTGAGTGTTTTTTTTTTGTGTCTAATCTGCATATATATATATATCAACATTGCCCTTGATTTTCTTGACTATATATCTCTTAAATGTCAACATATACACGTGTGATTTTGTTTACGAAGATTTTTCAATGCCGGGAACCTCGATCAGAGAGTAAAAAAGGCGTAAGTCTCACAATGGTGTAAAATTAAAATAGGATATACCGGGATAGGATTCAAGTTACAGGAACAAGGGCCAAACCAACCACCCAAGAATGTAACCGTCGAGTAAAAACACTTTACAACCTCCTAGAAGCAGCTTTTCTTGCCACCAGACCTTTCTCCATCAATTAGGAATCTGATGCCGTCACTAAACACATTCCTTAAATTGTAGCCATTTGTTGAATGTTTTTTTGTGTCTAATCCGAATATATATCACCATTGCCCTTGATTTTCTTGAGTGTATATCTCTTAAATGTCAACATATACACGTGTGATTTAGTTTACGGAGATTTTTTTCAATGCCGAGAACCTCGATCAGAGAGTAAAAAAAGGCGTAAGGTTCACAATGGTGTAAAACTAAAAAGGGATATACCGGGCTAGGATTCGAGTTACAGGAACAAGGGCCAAACCAACCACCCAAGAATGGAATCGTTGAGCGAAAACACTTGACAACCTCCTCGAAGCAGCATTTCTTGCCCCCAGACCATTCTCCGTCAATTAGGAATTTGATGCCGTCATTAAACACATTCCTTAAATTGTAGTTATTTGTTGAGTGTTTTTTTTTGTGTCTAATCCGCATATATATCACCATTGCCCTTGATTTTCTTGACTGTATATCACTTAAATGTTAACATATACACGTGTGATTTAGTTTACTAAGATTTTTCAATGCCGAGAACCTCGATCAGAGAGTAAAAAAGGCGTAAGTCTCACAATGGTGTAAAATTAAAATGGGATACACCGAGATAGGATTCGAGTTACAGGAACAAGGGCCAAACCAACCACCCAAGAATGGAATCGTCGAGCGAAAACACTTTACAACCTCCTAGAAGCAGCTTTTCTTGACACCAGACCTTTCTCCATCAATTAGGAATCTAATGCCGTCACTAAACACAATCCTTAAATTATAGCCATTTTTTGAGTGTTTTTTTTGGTGTCTAATCCACATATATATCACCATTTCACTAGATTTTCTAGACTGTATATCTCTTAAATGTCCACATATACACGTGTGATTAAGTTTACGAAGATTTTTCAATGCCGAGAACCTCGATCAGAGAGTAAAAAAGTCGTAAGGTTCACAATGGTGTAAAATTAAAATGGGATATACCGGGCTAGGATTCGAGTTATAGGAACAAGGGCCAAACCAACCACCTAAGAATGGAATCGTCGAGCGAAAACACTTGACAACCTCCTAGAAGCAGCTTTTCTTGCCACCAGACCTTTCTCCATCAATTAGGAATCTGATGCCGTCACTAAACACATTCCTTAAATTATAGCCATTTGTTGAGTGTTTTTTTTTGGTGTCTAATCCGCGTATATATCACCATTGCCCTTGATTTTCTTGACTGTATATCTCTTAAATGTCAACATATACACGTGTGATTTAGTTTACGAAGATTTTCAATGCCGAGAACCTCGATCAGAGAGTAAAAAAGGCGTAAGGTTCACAATGGTGTAAAATTAAAATGGGATATACCGGGCTAGGATTCGAGTTACAGAAACAAGGGCCAAACCAACCACCCAAGAATGGAATCATCGAGCGAAACCACTTGACAACCTCCTAGAAGCACCTTTTCTTGCCACCGGACCTTTCTCCATCAATTAGGAATCTGATGCCATCACTAAATCTATTCCTTAAATTGTAACCATTTGTTGAGTGTTTTTTTTTTTGGTGTCTAATCCGCATATATATCATAATTGCCCTTGATTTTCTTGACTGTATATCTCTTAAATGTCAACATATACACATGTGATTTAGTTTACGGAGATTTTTCAATGCCGAGAACCTCGATCAGAGAGTAAAAAGGCGTAAGGTTCACAGTGGTGTAAAATTCAAAAGGGATATACCGGGCTAGGATTTGAGTGACATGAACTAGGGCCAAACCAACCACCCAAGAATGGAATCGTTGAGCGAAAACACTTGACAACCTCCTAGAAGCAGCATTTGTTGCGACCAGACCTTTCTCCGTCAATTAGGAATCTGATGCCATCATTAAACACATTCCTTAAATTGTAGCCATTTGTTGAGTGTTTTTTTTTTTTGTGTCTAATCCGCATATATATCACCATTGCCCTTGATTTTCTTGACTGTATATCTCTTAAATGTCAACATATACACGTGTGATTTTGTTTACGAAGATTTTTCAATGCCGGGAACCTCGATCAGAGAGTAAAAAAGGCGTAAGGTTCACAATGGTGTAAAACTAAAAAGGGATATATATCACCATTGCCCTTGATTTTCTTGAGTGTGTATCTCTTAAATGTCAACATATACACGTGTGATTTAGTTTACGGAGATTTTTTTCAATGCCGAGAACATCGATCAGAGAGTAAAAAAAGGCGTAAGGTTCACAATGGTGTAAAACTAAAAAGGGATATACCGGCCTAGGATTCGAGTTACAGGAACAAGGGCCAAACCAACCACCCAAGAATGGAATCGTTGAGCGAAAACACTTGACAACCTCCTCGAAGCAGCATTTCTTGCCCCCATACCTTTCTCCATCAATTAGGAATCTGATGCCGTCACTAAACACATTCCTTAAATTGTAGTTATTTGTTGAGTGTTTTTTTTTGGTGTCTAATCCGCATATATATCACCATTGCCCTTGATTTTCTTGACTGTATATCTCTTAAATGTCAACATATACACGTGTGATTTAGTTTACTAAGATTTTTCAATGCCGAGAACCTCGATCAGAGAGTAAAAAAGGCGTAAGTCTCACAATGGTGTAAAATTAAAATGGGATACACCGAGATAGGATTCAAGTTACAGGAACAAGGGCCAAACCAACCACCCAAGAATGGAATCGTCGATCGAAAACACTTTACAACCTCCTAGAAGCAGCTTTTCTTGCCACCACACCTTTCTCCATCAATTAGGAATCTGATGCCCTCACTAAACACATTTCTTAAATTGTAGCCATTTGTTGAGTGTTTTTTGGTGTCTAATCCGCATATATATCAACATTGCCCTTGATTTTCTTGAATGTATATCTCTTAAATGTCAACATATACACGTGTGATTTAGTTTACGGAGATTTTTCAATGCCGAGAACCTCGATCAGAGAGTAAAAAAGGCGTAAGTCTCACAATGGTGTAAAATTAAAATGGGATACACCGAGATAGGATTCGAGTTACAGGAACAAGGGCCAAACCAACCACCCAAGAATGGAATCGTCGATCGAAAACACTTTACAACCTCCTAGAAGCAGCTTTTCTTGCCACAACACCTTTCTCCATCAATTAGGAATCTGATGCCCTCACTAAACACAATCCTTAAATTGTAGCCATTTGTTGAGTGTTTTTTTGGTGTCTAATCCGCGTATATATCACCATTGCCCTTGATTTTCTTGAATGTATATCTCTTAAATGTCAACATATACACGTTTGATTTAGTTTACGGAGATTTTTCAATGCCGAGAACCTCGATCAGAGAGTAAAAAAAGGCATAAGGTTCACAATGGTTAAAAAATAAAAAGGGATATACCGGGCTAGGATTCGAGTTACAGGAACAAGGGCCAAACCCACCACCCAAGAATCGAATCATCGTGCAAAAACACTTGACAACCTCCTAGAAGCAGCATTTCTTGCCACCAGACCTTTCTACGTCAATTAGGAATCTGATGCCGTCATTAAACACATTCCTTAAATTGTAGCCATTTGTTGAGTGTTTTTTTTTGGTGTCTAATCCGCATATATATATCACCATTGCCCTTGATTTTCTTGACTGTATATCTCTTAAATGTGAACATATACACGTGTGATTTATTTTACGAAGATTTTTCAATGCCGAGAACCTCGATCAGAGAGTAAAAAAGGCATAAGATTCACAATGGTGTAAAATTAAAATGGGATATACCGGGCTAGGATTCGAGTTACAGGAACAAGTGCCAAACCAACCACCCAAGAATGGAATCGTCGAGCGAAAACACTTGACAACATCCTAGAAGCAGCATTTCTTGCCACCAGACCTTTCTCCGTCAATTAGGAATCTGATGCCGTCATTAAACACATTCCTTAAATTGTAGCCATTTGTTGAGTGTTTTTTTTTTGTGTCTAATCCGCATATATATCACCATTGCCCTTGATTTTCTTGACTGTATATCTCTTAAATGTCAACATATACACGTGTGATTTAGTTTAAAAAGATTTTTCAATGCCGAGAACCTCGATCAGAGAGTAAAAATGGCGTAAGTCTCACAATGGTGTAACATTAAAATAGGATATACCGGGATAGGATTCGACTTACAGGAACAAGGGCCAAACCAACCACCCAAGAATGGAATCGTCGAGCGAAAACACTTTACAACCTCCTAGAAGCAGCTTTTCTTGACACCAGACCTTTCTCCATCAATTAGAAATCTGATGCCGTCACTAAACACAATCCTTAAATTGTAGCCATTTGTTGAGTGTTTTTTTTGGTGTCTAATCCACATATATATCACCATTGCACTTGATTTTCTAGACTGTATATCTCTTAAATGTCAACATATACACGTGTGATTAAGTTTACGAAGATTTTTCAATGCCGAGAACCTCGATCAGAGAGTAAAAAAGGCGTAAGGTTCACAATGGTGTAAAATTAAAATGGGATATACCGGGCTAGGATCCGAGTTATAGGAACAAGGGCCAAACCAACCACCTAAGAATGGAATCGTCGAGCGAAAACACTTGATAACCTCCTAGAAGCAGCTTTTCTTGCCACCAGACCTTTCTCCATCAATTCGGAATCTGATGCCGTCACTAAACACATTCCTTAAATTATAGCCATTTGTTGAGTGTTTTTTTTTTGTTGTCTAATCCGCGTATATATCACCATTGCCCTTGATTTTCTTAACTGTATATCTCTTAAATGTCAAGATATACACGTGTGATTTAGTTTACGAAGATTTTTCAATGCCGAGAACCTCGATCAGAGAGTAAAAAATGCGTAAGGTTCACAATGGTGTAAAATTAAAATGGGATATAACAAGCTAGGATTCGAGTTACAGGAAAAAGGGCCAAACCAACCACCCAAGAATGGAATCGTCGAGCGAAAACACTTGACAACCTCCTAGAATCATCTTTTCTTGCCACAAGACCTTTCTCCATCAATTAGGAATCTGATGCCGTCACTAAACACATTCCTTAAATTGTAGCCATTTGTTGAGTGTTTTTTTTGTGTCTAATCCGCATATATATCACCATTGCCCTTGATTTTCTTGGCTGTATATCTCTTAAATGTCAACATATACACGTGTGATTTATTTTACCAAGATTTTTCAATGCCGAGAACCTCGATCAGAGAGTAAAAATGGCGTAAGTCTCACAATGGTGTAAAATTAAAATGGGATATACCGGGATAGGATTCGAGTTACAGGAACAAGGGCCAAAACAAGCACCCAAGAATGGAATCGTCGAGCGAAAACACTTTACAACCTCCTAGAAGCAGCTTTTCTTGCCACCAGACCTTTCTCCATCAATTAGGAATCTGATGCCGTCACTAAACACAATCCTTAAATTGTAGCCATTTGTTGAGTGTTTTTTTTGGTGTCTAATCCGCATATATATCACCATTGCCCTTGATATTTTTGACTGTATATCTCTTAAATGTCAACATATACACGTGTGATTTAGTTTATGATGATTTTTCAATGCCAAGAACCTCGACCAGAGAGTAAAAAAGGCGTAAGGTTCACAATGGTATAAAATTAAAATGGGATATACCGGGCTAGGATTCGAGTTACAGGAACAAGGGCCAAACCAACCACCCAAGAATGGAATCGTCGAGCGAAAACACTTGACAACCTCCTAGAAGCAGCTTTTCTTGACACCGGACCTTTCTAATCTGATGCCATCACTAAAAACATTCCTTAAATTGTAGCCATTTGTTGAGTGTTTTTTTTTTGGGTGTCGAAGGCGCATATATATCACCATTGCCCTTGATTTTCTTGACTTTATATCTCTTAAATGTCAACATATACACGTGTGATTTAGTTTACGGAGATTTTTCAATGCCGAGAACCTCGATCAGAGAGTAAAAAAAGGCGTAAGGTTCACAATGGTGTAAAACTAAAAAGGGATATACCGGGCTAGGATTCGAGTTACAGGAACAAGGGCCAAACCAACCACCCAAGAATGGAATCGTTGAGCAAAAACACTTGACAACCTCCTAGAAGCAGCATTTCTTGCCACCAAACCTTTCTCCGTCAAATAGGAATCTGATGCCGTCATTAAACACATTCCTTAAGTTGTAGTTATTTGTTGAGTGTTTTTTTTTTGTGTCTAATCCGCATATATATCACCATTGCCCTTGATTTTATTGACTGTATATCTCTTCAATGTCAACATATACACGTGTGATTTAGTTTACGAAGATTTTTCAATGCCGAGAACCTCGATCAGAGAGTAAAAAAGGCGTAAGTCACTCAATGGTGTAAAATTAAAATCGGATATACCGGGATAGGATTCGAGTTACAGGAACAAGGGCCAAACCAACCACCCAAGAATGGAATCGTCAAGCGAAAACACTTTACAACCTCCTTGAAACAGCTTTTCTTGCCACCAGACCTTTCTCCATCAATTAGGAATCTGATGCCGTCACTAAACGCATTCCTTAAATAGTAGCCATTTGTTGAGTGTTTTTTTTGGTGTCTAATCCGCATATATATCACCATTGCCCTTGATTTTCTTTGACTGTATATCTCTTAAATGTCAACATATACACGTGTGATTTAGTTTATGATGATTTTTCAACGCCAAGAACCTCGACCATAGAGTAAAAAAGGCGTAAGGTTCACAATGGTATAAAATTAAAATGGGATATACCGGGCTAGGATTCGAGTTATAGGAACAGGGGCCAAACCAACCACCCAAGAATGGAATCGTCGAGCGAAAACACTTTACAACCTCCTAGAAGCAGCTTTTCTTGCCACCAGACCTTTCTCCATCAATTAGGAATCTGATGCCATCACTAAACACATTCCTTAAATTGTAGCCGTTTGTTGAGTGTTTTTTTTGGTGTCTAATCCGCATATATATCACCATTGCCCTTGATTTTCTTGGCTGTATATCTATTAAATGTCAACATATACACGTGTGATTTAGTTTACAAAGATTTTTCAATTCCGAGAACATCGATCAGAGAGTAAAAAAGGCGTAATGTTCACAAGGGTGTAAAATTAAAATGGGATATAGCGGGATAGAATTCGAGTTACAGGAACAAGGGCCAAACCAACCACCCAAGAATGGAATCGTCGAGTGAAAACACTTTACAACCTTCTAGAAGCAGCTTTTCTTGCCACCAGACCTTTCTCCATCAATTAGGAATCTGATGCCGTCATTAAGCACATTCCTTAAATTGTAGCCATTTGTTGAGTGGTTTTTTTGGTGTCTAATCCGCATATATATCACCATTGCCCTTGATTTTCTTGACTGTATATCTCTTAAATGTCAACATATACACGTGTGATTTAGTTTACGAAGATTTTTCAATGCCGAGAACCTCGATCAGAGAGTAAAAAAGGCGTAAGCTTCACAATGGTGTAAAATTAAAATGGGATATACCGTGTTAGGATTCGAGTTACAGGAACAAAGGCCAAGCCAACCACCCAAGAATGGAATCGTCAAGCGAAAACACTTGACAACCTCCTAGAATCAGCTTTTCTTGCCACCAGACCTTTCTCCATCAATTAGGAATCTGATGCCGTCACTAAACACATTCCTTAAATTGTAGCCGTTTGTTGAGTGTTTTTTTTTGTGTCTAATCCGCATATATATCACCATTGCCCTTGATTTTCTTGGCTGTATATATTTCTTAAATGTCAACATATACACATGTAATCTAGTTTACGAATATTTTTCAATGCCGACAACCTCGATCAGAGAGTGAAGAAACACTAATTAATTGACCGGAATCAACTAAACCAGGGGGTTCGGTTCTGCATAAAAGGGTTGGTTCCTTCTCATTTTGGTTCAGGGATCTGATCTCCTTCTCTTTATAGTAACTGCAAAACAACCACCGTTAGACTCGCCACGGGGAGAATGGGGGTTCTCTCCGTGACCACCCCCCGGCGTGAGAATAAGTACAGGTTTATGAAGAAGAAGAAGAAGTGTAAGTGAAGTGAATGTAACTTGAAGATTATACCTGAATTATCCTTCCTATTTATAGCCGAAGTTTGGGCGGGAAAACTTTTTGATGAAATGTTGACGGAAAGTGTTAACTCCGTAGGCGGTTATATTTCCCTCCGTTAATGATTTTAATGATTGTGAGAGCACACGGATCGCGATCTTTGATCAACGGCAGGGGTATTGCCATGTCGAAAGTGGGCAACTGAAGATCTCTCTTCGATTTCGTGCCATTATCGTGACTTCAAGAGAGCCTGGGATGATGACACGTGGCCAGACAGTTATAACCGTCTTGTGATGCACGAAAGAGCCTTCTAGATGATTACAGTTGTAATCCTGTGTGGCTCCTTACTGTATGGTATCAGTAAAGTAAATAATATCCAAGTCTGGGTATTATTTATACGGGAATGTTTTTTAGGATTTTTATCCTTATCTACTGTGGAGAGAGGCGCAAGGATTCGTTAGCTTCCTTTTGGCGCGCATGTGTTGATTGTTGTTTCTCTTCTAAATTCTCTTTGTTGGACCAGTGCACGGCCGCGCAAGGTCTAAAGAGGGTTAGAAGTATGAGGTTGTGGTATGGTCCCAAGTACTCGAAGCGAGGTTTTTGGGAACTTACCCCTTCAAGTCCCCCAGTCTAGTGTTGCTCTTATTGAAATAAGTGGAGCACTGGACTATGAGAGAGATGTGCTTTTTGCTGTAAAGTTTTTTGGCGCGAAAGTAGAGAATCTTGTTTTTGAAGATACTCTTGCTTATGATTCTGAGTTTGAAAATCTTGATTTTGGAAAAATGGAAATCTTGTGAGGGAAGATATTTGCCTCTTTCTTTATTCTGAACTGTTCTCTTGAGCGAGGAACTTTTTTAATTATGAGCTGACAGTTTCTTACGTCATTGTGAAAATATAATTTGTATTTCCTCTTCGTCTTCTAATCGAACTGTAGCTCTGGGAATGTGTGTGGACTTTGTCAGCGAGTTTTTAATGTGATGTCACGTTTGCAGTGGCAGCGCCGTTTCTAAGGCAATCGATTTGACACTTAATCATCACAACTCTTCTTTCAATGCTGACTCTGACTTATATATGCATATTGGTTGTGGATACCTTTCTACTTTTGGGAAAAATGAAGACTAAACCACAGTTCCGACGCCGGAGAATTTCCAAAATCTTGAATACCTTTGACGTTGCTGACACTCTGCTTCTTCTTTCTGGCTCATTGGTTGATCCTACCATCGGTGATGGAGGTTGTCGGCACATATTGTAACTCGATCATTTCCGACTGACCGGAAGGGGAGTTGCTCGATTGTATACCAGCGGCGTCGCCGTGGTCCCTGCTTAGTTCCGGCCGAGATTCCGACTGGTGACCATGCGGTTGCTCCCGTTGCAGGTGATGAGGAGGGTGCAAACCCTTGGATTGTTGATCCTCACCCTCTTTCTGAGTATGGTGAAGTTCTTTATACTCCGTTTGGTTTGTTAGACATGTTTCCTGGTGTGTAGCTTTTCTGATTTCTAACTAATATTTTGATGCATTGCTGTGCTTTGTAAATGTTGTTAAAGTGCTTTGCTACCTAATAACGTTTTGTGTTTGTTGATTGTGGCATATTAGTTTGTGTTTGAATTACAATATGTTACATGTGTATAATTACTTTGTTTAGGTAAAGCGAATGAGAATGGTATTGAGCTCACGTAGGTCTGGGCTGTGTGCGGGGCTTACGCCTGTTAGACCGTTTATGAGGGTTTCCATGTTTCACCATATTGTTTTCGCACGTACCAAAAGGAATTACATGAAATTTGTAATAAACAGTAGAATGTTTTAAGGATAATCTTGGTATTAATAAGGCGCGGGGCCGATAGATACAAAGTAGAATAATTAAAATAAATACATTGCCTGTATAAGTCTGGCCTCCTGTGGTGAATAGCTTGGCTTAGTCATATGTAGCACCTGTGCAGCTGCTGCGCGTTCTAGGTGCGGGGAATGCTTGTTCCGTTGAGCCTTTTTAGGGTGTATGCCCCTTTGCCCAGGACCTCGTTGATAATGTATGGTCCTTCCCATTTAGGTGCTAATTTTCCCGGCTTCCCCACTTTGGATGCTTCGTTGTCACACAGGACGAAGTCTCCTGGGACGAAGGTACATACCCGAACGCGCGCGTTGTAGTATTTTTCAAGTTTAGATTTATACCTTGCCTCTGCAATGGCCGAATTTTCGCGCCGTTCTTCGAGAAGGTCTAGATCCATCCTTCGTTCTTTTTCATTATCCTGTTTCTCTACAGCGATCATGCGCAGTGAGGGGAGGCCTATTTCCGCAGCTATTACTGCCTCTGATCCATATACCAGGCTAAATGGGGTTTCCCATGTACTAGTTTTTGGCATGGTGCGATGAGCTCATAGGATGCTACGGAGCTCATCTACCCATCCTCTGCGCGTCGTCCCCAATCGTGCCTTGATGCCGTCAACTATCTGTTTATTCACACTTTCGACCTGCCCATTTGGTTGCGGGTGTGCCACAGAGGCAAAGCTGTGCTCGATCTTCATTTCTTTAAACCACTTCTGGAGGTCTTCTGAGGCAAAATTTATGCCGTTATCTGAAATAATGCGTAAAGGTAACCCGAACTGGCAGATAATATGCTCCCATATAAATTTGCAGATTACCATTGCCATGGTTGACGCTAATGCCTTAGCTTCGACCCACTTAGTGAAGTAGTCAAATGCCACAACAATGAATTTAATTGCGCCTGGCGCGTCGGGGAAAGGACCGACAAGGTCGATACCCCACTGTTGGAAAGGCCAGGCTGAAGTAACTGGCACTAAAGGATTTTTTGGGTGGAGGGTTTTTGGCTCATGGCGCTGACATGCCGCGCTTTTGTGCAATAATTCCATTGCGTCCACATGCATTCCTGGCCAATAATAGTATGCGCTCATTATCTTTGCCACTACCATGCATGGCTCAGCGTGAATCCCACATGACCCTTCATGAATTTCTCTGACTAAGTACTGTGCATTTGTTTTATCGACACAGCATAGGAGTGGACCCATAAATGATTTCCAGTATAAGATACCGTTCGCCATTTCGTAATTCAGTGCTTTGTGTTGGATTTTCATAGCTTCCGCTTTTGCTTCTTGTAGTTTGCCATGCTGTAGGTACATGATAATTGGAGACATCCAGGATGGATTTCCGACTTGGACGATGTTTACCTGCCTTAGAGGGACGGATGGATTGGATAGCACCTCTATGCGGACTTCTTTTTCTAAATGTTTGAAACTGGTGGTGGCCAGTTTGCTCAGTGTGTCCGCATGCTTATTTTCATTTCTGTTTATGTGAATTATCTTCAACGTTTGATAAGCATTCGTGTTTGCTCTATGTATAAGGCCATGGCTTCGCCCTTTACATCGTAATGACCATTAACTTGCTCGGCCACTAGCTTTGAGTCGACGTGAGCTTCGAGATTTTTTGCTCCCAATTTAAGCGCCAAACGGAGGCCTGCAAGAAATGCTTCATATTCTGCCTCGTTGTTTGTACTTTTGAAATCTAAGCGTATCGCGTATGTGAGCTTGTGATCATCTGGGCTAACCAATCGAAGGCCTGCGCCTGCACCGTCATCGTTAGAAGCTCCGTCTGTGTGCAACGTCCAAACCCTATCGGCGGAGACTGGAATAGGGTTTTAGATTGCCTTGCATTCTTGTATTTTGTCTACGGGAACTTCTGTGGCGAAGTCTGCTAATACTTGCCCTTTGATTGCTGGTCGAGGTCTATATAGGATATTGTATCCTCCTAGTTCAATGGACCATTTGGCCAATCATCCCGCGACATCAGGTTTGTACAGAATTTGGCCTAAATGATAATTAGTGAGTATTGTAATAACATGACCAGAGAAATACTAGCGTAGTCTTCGGGATGCATTCACCAGTGCGAGGACCAGTTTTTCTGTCATCGAGTGGCGTGTCTCTGGGCCGGTTAGCATCTTACTAATGTAGTATATCAGAGTTTGGATGGCATCTCTTTCTACCATTAACACTGCGCCAACCGCCACTTCTGCTGCTGACAGATATAAGATTAGCGGCTCCTCCTCTCGCGGTGCTGTCAATGTTGGCAACTTGATCAAACACTCCTTCATTTATTTGAAGGCTTTTTCCACTTCTGGTGTCCATTGAAAATGGCTCTTCTTGGTGCAATTGTGCAATGTGCTAATGAACGGATAAGATTTCGCAGCGTTTTTTGCCAATAATCTGTTCAAGGCTGCTAATCGTCCCGCGAGTCGTTGCATTTCTTTTACTGTTGCAGGTGACGGCATTAGTTGGATGGCTTGTACCTTCTCCGGATTGACCTTAAAACCGTCTCTGGTTACTATGAACCCCAAAAATTTGCCCTCTTCCATTCTGAAGGAGCATTTTGTTGGGTTAAGTTTTAGATTGGCGCTGCGTAAATGTAGGATCGTGTTCTGACCCGAACGAGTCGTTCAGAGGAGTTTTCGTCAATTACAGGTGCGGAAAACAAGTAATTAACGTAGAAACAGCTAGCAATTCACTTAATTCACTGATTTGATTGATTTAACAGCTTGTACATTCAAATCTTGATCCGGCAGCACTTCGGTACGAGTTTCAAGAACACGTTTCAAATGATTTCGTGCTTGAGGTATATATAGACCTTGTGATTTCGCTCATATGGACAAGATGTCCATAAAAGCGAAACCCCTTCTTGCCATAAAAGCGAAACCCTCCCTCTCAGCATAGGGGTTTCACATATGTGTACATAGGGGTTTCACATATACGGACATGTCCATATATGTGAAATCACTTTTAAGGCTAATTAGGGGTTTCACATATACGGACATGACCATATATGTGAAATCACTATAAAGGAAAACCCGTACAAAATGCCCTAATTTAACAATCTAAGACTAAGACTCGATACAAGACGAAGTCAACAGATGTAGTGCACCAACAGACTCCCCCTCAGATGTTGACGAGTCGCAGTGTCGAGTTTTTGTCAATATCATGTCTTCACATCTTCAGTCTTGATCTGTCTCTGGGCTTCTCTCTCTCAATCTTTTCTTGTATGTCTTCAGACTCCCCCTTGCGATATGCTGGCATTTCTTCAGTTCATCAGCATCATCAGCTTTAGGATCGTTGTCTGACTTTTCATCTAACATCTTTTCAATATCAATCAGCCTAATTCTTCATGTTCCAAGATCATTTCCTGGCTACTCCTGCACATTCTTAACCCAGAATTAAGTTTTTATAAATTTAACAAATTAAATAACATGTGCACCAAAAACAACTCTCCCTCTCACCACTTTCTTTATGATGAACCACTTGTTGATTTTTTTAAAAAAATATATTGACATTTTAAGACACACTTCCCCTCACAACAATGTCATCATGTTTAGCACTCGGAACTTTGAAAATTAGCTTTCCAACATCAGTTGTCGAAAATCTTTTTGACTTTTTCAAAAGTTTATGCTAAAACACACCGAAAATCTTTTTGTAATTTTGAGTGAAAAGAAATGCAATAAAGAAATATTTACAAACAATATTTTTGTGAGTTTGTGCAAGAGGATCATATCAGTTTTTGAGACAAATCACCAACACCGTTAAGCTTCATTTCATTTTAAGTTCTAAACAATTCACCTAGATTGTCAGTATATTGATCCAATTAAATTTTCACACAAAGTTCAATTGATCTGAGATATGAGGTTAATGTTTTAAGCTCTTGAACTTATTCGTGTGTCCCACTACTTGAATATACTCCCGTATCCAGATCCCAATATTCAGTCTTACAGGTGAGTATACCACAGATGATATCTGTCAGGGGAATAAATTATAGTACGAGGGCCGTGAGAGCTCAGGTCGATCTTTCGATACGCAGAGAGATGACGGCTTCGACTTTTGGTGTGTCCCCTTTAGAGGATCTTTTGTTTCAACAGCCATGATTAGCATTTTTCAATGTTTCATCATTTTTTAGCTGAGGGTGAGCTATATTTCAAGCAAGCGTAAAGTATTATACGGGGACTAGGTCAGAAATTTCTTTCAGCAGAAGTCCCGGGATAATACCCCAGATATCACTGAGCATAAAGACCTAGTATCTCAGAATAAGGGACCTTTCAAACGAAATTTCAGGGGTTACCTATATATCCAAGTTTGTGTTAACCCACAGAATAAGCAAGTTTGAATTTAGGTTTATATCTCGTCACAATCTACTAAATGTGCAAAAACCTACTGGCACATCATCAGTGAGACCGTTTATCACATTTTAATTTTCCATTTCTTTAGCATGTTGTGATAGTCCACTGATGTACTATCATTTCCTCTTTTATGCAACAAAAACTCATTTTTCATTTTATCATGTTTTTGACTTTTTCAAATTTTCTAATGTTTTTGGATTTTCTGAAATTTTATACTCCCCCTAAAATGCAAACACATTTCAGGAAATTTGAAAAAAAAAACAAACTGTACAGAAAGTGACAACTGATATCAAATCACCTCAATTCGCCATCCACTTGGCATAAACAATCAGAACTCCCCCTTTCACAAAACTATTTTCTCATTATGATTTCAAAACACTCAAGTTTGTTTTAACCAAAATGATTTGTCCGGAAAATAAGTTTTGTTAATTTTCAAACCACTTGTAGGTTAGGGGTATGGTTCATCATTTTGTCCATTCAATCTCTTGTATCAGGATTACATCAAGTTCAAACTAATGACCTTGAGTAATCACTTTTTCAGAATCAACCTCTTACCAATTGTGAGTATATCCAAAACAATTAATCACATGTAGGAATAAAACATCTACACAAACCATTTTACCAATCAAGATGCCGATTCCTGCTTCACACTTACCAACCTGGAAGCTCCGGCAATTCCTGCAGTATGACTTGCCAAAATTTAACTATTCACAAAAACAATTTTCAAGAAAGATGCCGATTCCTGATCCGCGATATAAACTTGGGATCTCCGGCATGTCAGGTGTTTTAAGCAAAGAAAATGTCCACCCAAGCCTGACCAGCCTTGGGTGTTTTCAATTCAGAAGCAGTTGGAGTGTAAGTTGCTTTCTTTTTAGCATAAAACTCCTTTACCCCTTTTACTTTCCTTTCAACCATTTTCCCGAAAATCTTCTTAACTTTCCCATTAAATGCTTTCTCAACATCAAAGTTATCATTCTCAGAATAACCCTGATTTAAGATTTCAGACTTTCCGATTTTCTTTTTAAAATTTTCAGTCCTTAATGGTGGAAAGTTCTCATCATCCATTGAAAGAACTGAATTTTCAACACTCTTATCAAACTGTGGCTCCTCTGATTTTGTGGAATCAGATTCATCACCAGATTTTGCATCAAATTTCTTAACAACCCATTTTTGGTTGTCAAGTTTAACACTTCGCCTGTAAAATCTCTTCGAACACTCACCAACTTCAAATGTTGAATTTTTGAAAACTTTAAATTTTTCAGTTGGTGGTTCAGTTTTATCAACAATAACTTCTTTCAGTTTTCCAGAAACTCCCTGTTTTGTGTTTGTCGCTTTCGGGCAATTCCATGCAATATGACCAACTTCATTGCATCGGAAACAGGTTCTTGTCTCTTTGTTCACATAAGCTCCATTCTTTCTCTTTTCAGCAAGAAACTCCTGGTTTGACTGTTTCCAAAATGAGCTCTTTGCTTCTTCTTCATGACTGGTTCCTGCAACATATGTCATTTTTGCTTTAAAATCACGAACATATTTTTCATTTTTATAGTTTTCAGATGGAATAAAACCAAGTCCTTTCTTTTTGTAGTTACGATTGTGGTTTGGTTTCTTTTGAAAACCAGAACCAGAATTGTAACTCTTTTTCTTGTTTAAACGTTGTTGTACTCTAGAGGTGTAAGGTTTAGGTTTTTCATTAAGATTTAAATCTTTTATTTCAGAAATATTAATTTCTGTAAGTTTGAAAACCTTTTTAATCAATTAATTTTTAACACCTCTTATTGGAAACTCTTTATCAAAATATAATTTGTCAGAATCATTCAAAGTATATACAACTTCAAATGTTTCGTCATTCAAATTAGATTTTGACAACAAAAACTCTTTACTGTAAACCCTTTTTCCCGACGATTTTGAACTCTTTTCGGATGAATTTGAACTCCCGACTGACTGACACGAACTTTCGGACTCGGACTTTGACTCTGACTCCTCATCCTTATCCAACACCTGATCGACCACTCGTTTTATCAGTTCTGACTCATGATCTGTGTCGGACGCCGTGAACGTGACATCAATATTGTCCGGTAAAACATCGGTTATCTCAGATTCTAACTTAATATTGACCGCCTGTTTTAGTTCTTCCTCGTTAGGTTTCCTAGATGAGTACCCTTCCCAAATCGGAGGCGGACACTTATTATAACATACACCCTGTTTCTTACCAGTATCCTTTTCCTTTGGCTTTTTGATTTTATCTTCATCTTTAAATGCCTCGAAACCTTCAACTGTTGGATAAATTCTATCCATTACGTAGTCACAACCTTTGTAACTTTGCAGCAATCTTCTGATTCTTTCATTCTCAGTTGCTTCACTATCCAACTCTTTCTTCCACTTTGCACATTCTTCTATGTACATGTTGATCTCTTTCTGTTTTGTCATCATGGTAGCATTCAACATCTTCATAGCTTTCTCTCTTTCAGTGTTAGTCTTCTCCAGACTATTCACATGTCTGTTCAGTACATCATACGCCTTTTTCAAATTCTTTACATCAAACAATAACTGTTCTTTCAACTTTTCTAACTCACTAAACCTCTCATCTTTCTCTATACATGGTTTACAAGACTCTAAATATGTAAGACAAGGTTTTATGATTTCAACAATTTTCTCAACTTCAACTATTTTCTCTACTTCAACTATCTTCTCAACTACTTTGACTTCTTTCAGTTCTTTTTCAGCTTTCCTCTCTTTCAGCTTCTTTAATTTTTCTGCAAAATAAAATTCAAAACTGTCAGAAGATAGATGAGTTTTTCCAACATTTACCTGTTCCGTCTCTTCATCATCACTTGTTTCTGACGAACTGTTTTCAGATGAAACAGATCCTTCATCTTCACTTTTCTCTTCATCAGATAACACTTCCATCCATTCCTTTAGCATTTCAGGCTTTTGAATAATATGAGCAATAAACACTCCAACATTTGAATCAGCTGGAATGTATTTGTCCCAGCTAAATCCTTCAGATATTTTCTCATCATCTTGATCACAAATGCCAAAATAAGCTTTCCTGTTTGCATTCTCGATCATTCTTCCATGTGCCGTTTGTGACTCTTTTTGTTGATGTGGTTGATGAGTGATTTGCTGATAAATGGTCTTCCTATAATAATCATCTTTTCCAGAAGACTCCTTTGTTCCTCTTGGCTCCTGATTCTTGCACTCTCTTTTAAAGTGTCCTTTTTCCCTGCAACGAAAACAGATAACTTTAGATTTATCAAATCCAAGATTAGAAAGATTTGCATCTAAGAAATCAGTTCTCCCTGTAACCAATCTAAACTTTTCTGCTCTCCTCAAAACACTTGCTAAAGCCCATTTAATATCCATCAGTTCTAGCTCCTCTGCATCGATTTGGTCATAATCTTCTTTTGTTAGCATTGGATTACCAATTCTTCCGGCAATCAACCCTTCATAAGATTCCAATGCAGTAACCAATAATCCCATATGATGCTTTACTACTTCTTCAGAATAATTTTGACCGTTTTGAAGATGTAGAGCTACATTGCACTGAATTGAATGAGCATTTCCAGCAGATGAACTTTGAACACTTGGAGGATTCACCGTTGCGAACCCACTAGTGTTAATTGAACCTTGACTACTTGGTGTAGATTGATTTCCAGCACTAAATGCAGTTTGTATCTTTGGACTTGCTTCAGCAGTTTGAACATTTCCTTTATAATACAATTTAATATCTTGTTGATGATTAGAACTGTTCATTCTAGCAATTTTCTGCTGCTCCAGATCCTGTGCCTCCAACTTCTCTATGAACTGTGCAATCGATAGCCTTTTAAACTGTCCGGAATTCTTCAATATCATCAAATATGTACCCCATTCCTGTTGCGGTAGTGCGTCTGCAAGCTTTTCAACCCATTCTGCTGGAGTTTTTGTTATCTTCAACTGTGACATCGTGCGTACAAGATGACAGTATCTTTCGATAAGACTTTTTGTTGTTTCACTAGGCATGCACGCAAATAGTTCAAACTCTTTTTTCAGCAATGCTGCTTTGCTTTGAAGCATTTCAGTACTTCCTTCAAATTTCGTTTTAAGAGCTTCCCAAATAGAATAAGCGTTTTCATCATGTTGAAGCAACACAAAAATATCTTCTTTAACAGCCTGTTGTAATAAATTGGTCATCATCTTTTCTCCTTTGTAACTCTCTCTTTCTTGTTCCGTGAATTCTGAAATGATTTTATCGATTCCCGCTGAATTCTTTGGTCTCTCGTATTCAATTTCGATGCTTTCCCAGGCTTTTAGATGATTCGCCTGAACCCAATTCTCAAAACGTTTCTTCCATCCGTGATAATCTTCAATTCCCATGAGTTTTGGAGGTTTTTGCATTGTTCCAGTTTCATTCTCCATGTTCATGTTCTTCGCAATTTCAGCCGGAGAAGCCGAAGTTGAAGCAAAAGCATTGTAAAACTCGGAATCCATGATTCGGTAGTAACTTGAATTTCTTGATAATCACTTGACGTAAACCTGACGTAAAAGCGAAATCAGAATCATATACTGTCTTTGAAGCGAAATCAAATTCAAATGTGTCCCTTCGAGCGAAATCAGTATCTAAGATGACCCTTGGAGCGAAATCAGTCACTAAGATGACCCTTGGAGCGAAATCAGTTGTAAATGTGACACAAAAGAGAAATCACATGTAAATGTGACACAAAAGCGAAATCACATGTAAAATGTGACACAAAAGCGAAATCACTCAGAAGATGTTTTGGACCATTTTTACTTTGAATTTGAAGCTCAAACTTTCAGGGATTTGTCTATGACCACTTTCCTACAATCTGTGAAATTTTGAGCCAATTCCGACCGTTAAAACTTGGTCTGACGAAGAAAGAAGGTATAGAAGTAAGAAAAAGTGATGAAATCCAGCAAATCTAAGTAGAACTCCTCCTCCTGAAGCTCTGATACCACTTGTAGGATCGTATACTGACCCGAATGAGTCGTGCAGAGGAGTTTTCGTCAATTACAGGTGCGGAAAACAAGTAATTAACGTAGAAACAGCTAGCAATTCACTTAATTCACTGATTTGATTGATTTAACAGCTTGTACATTCAAATCTTGATCCGGCAGCACTTCGGTACGAGTTTCAAGAACACGTTTCAAATGATTTCGTGCTTGAGGTATATATAGACCTTGTGATTTCGCTCATATGGACAAGATGTCCATAAAAGCGAAACCCCTTCTTGCCATAAAAGCGAAACCCTCCCTCTCAGCATAGGGGTTTCACATATGTGTACATAGGGGTTTCACATATACGGACATGTCCATATATGTGAAATCACTTTTAAGGCTAATTAGGGGTTTCACATATACGGACATGACCATATATGTGAAATCACTATAAAGGAAAACCCGTACAAAATGCCCTAATTTAACAATCTAAGACTAAGACTCGATACAAGACGAAGTCAACAGATGTAGTGCACCAACAGTAAAGAATCGAACGTACGCTGGATGTTTGCGAGCATAGTCTCTTCTTCTTGACTCATGATGATGAGGTCATCCATATAAACTACAACTGTTTTACCAATGTCTTCCCCAAAGACCCTATCCATCAAGCGCTGGTAAGTGGCCCCTGCGTTGCGAAGGCCAAAAGGCATTTTCGTATAGCAAAAGATACCTTTATCTGTTCGGAAGGCTGTTTTGTCTTCATCTTCCTCTTTCATCTGTACTTGATGATAGCCCTTATAACAGTCTAGAAAACACTTCCAGCGGAAGGACGCTAGAGAGTCAACTTTCTTGTCTATTTCCGGTAGCGTATAAAAATCTTTCGGGCAGGCTTTATTGAGGTCTTTGAAGTCGACACACATGCGCAACCCGCCATTGTGTTTTTGAACCATTACTGGGTTGGCGACTCAGGTTTGGTATTGTACTTCGCGCAGGATCCCAGCATTGAGTAACTCTATTAAATGCTCGTCCATTGCTTCTGCCTTTTCTGCGCTGAGACTGCATCTTCCTTGCGCAACGGGTTCCGCTGAGGGGCGGACGTTCAAACAGTGTTGCGCTATATCTCGTGGTACCGCAGTCATGTCTGCTGGGCACCAGGTGAAGATGTCTCTTTTTTTTTGTAAGTAATTCCTTGAACTGCATCCATATTGCCGGTGAAATGGCGTGCCCTAGTAAGATGGTTTGCTCTTGATACTCCTCATTGAGAACCCACTTTTCCGGTTCGTTTGATGTTGAAGGTTTGGCAACCTTTGCTGGTGGCTCATCGTCCATGTACATGACTTCCTTGATGGAATACAGAATTGCTACTCCGGTTTCCGTCGGAAAGCCGCAAGCAGCGTGCGGGATGGAGGTAATCTTGCTGAATTCTCTCTGCGATCGTCTCCCTAGCAGTACATCATGGTGCGATGTTGCTGGCATAACCATGAAATTCACTGTGACAGTGCGCGAATGTTCGCCATCTGAGAGAGTCACAGGAAAAGCGATTTGTCCCATCGGAAAAATAGCTTCGTTGCAGAAACCAATGAGAGGGAAGTCAACTGGTTCTAAGCGTGCTTTATCTTCTGGGTCTATTTGCTTGAAACATTGCTTATAGATTATATCCATCGAGCTTCCTGGATCTATGAACATGTAATCATTTCTGTAGTGGCCGAAGATACCGGTGATAATTACTGGACGTTCTTCTTGAGGACCTCCGGGGACGACAGGAAATACAACTTGTTGCTCTCTCCAATGCTGATTATGGCTTCATTTGTTCGGCCTTCGTGAGGGACCTCCTTGTACTATGTTTATCTTCTTTGGTTCGGCTCCCGGGTGACTGGTATCTTCTGATTTTAGTATCATCTCTTTGTGACTACTGAATTGGATGTCCCACAGACAGGCTAACTGCGGGTCCAACACTGTAGTGCCGAATTTTTCCTTAATTACTTCTTGAGTATCAAATCTGTTGTTTAACAACTCGGATCTGGCGTTTTGTGCAAAAATTTGGTTTATGGCAATCTGGAACCTGGCGAACCAGTGTACCAAAGAGCCATTTTCTTCCAGATGACTTTTGTTGCTTCCTTCGTTTCCCATGATTCCGTCGATCTGGATATCTCGGGTTGCAGAACCCTTAAATTCAGATCGAGGACCTGATGGGTGAAATGATGGGTTCTCTGCCATAAGAAACAGAGGATGAAGAAAAATGAATCGAAACGAAAAGAAATGAGTGAAACTGAGAAATCGGTGGGCGCCAATGAAGAAACACTGGTTAATTAACCGGAATCAACTAAACCAGGGTGTTCGGTTCTGCAAAAAAGGGTTGGTTCTTTCTCGTTTTGGTTCAGGGATGACTGATATCCTTCTCTTCACAGTAACTACAAAACAACCACCGTTAGACTCGCCACGGGGAGAATGGGGGTTCTCTCCGTGACCACCCTCCGGCGTTAGAATAAGTACAGGTTTATGAAGAAGAAGAAGTGTAAGTGAAGTGAATGTAACTTGAAGATTATACCTGATTTATCCTTCCTATTTATAGCCTAAGTTTGGGCGTGAAAACTTGTTGATGAAATGTTGACGGAAAGTGTTAACTCCATAGGCGGTTATTTTTCCCTCCGTTATTCATTTTAACGATTGTGAGAGCACACAGATCGTGATCTTTGTTCAACGGCTGGGGTATTGCCACATGGAAAGTGGGCAAGTGAAGATCTCTCTTCAATTTCATGCCATCATCGTGACTTCAAGAGAGCCAGGGATGATGACACGTGGCTAGATGGTTATAACCGTCTGGTGATGCACGATAGAGCCTTCTAGATGATTACAGTTGTAATCCTGTGTGGCTCCTTATTTATGCAAGAATGTTTATTAGGATTTTTATACTTATATGATGTGGAGAGAGGCGCAAGGATTCGTTAGCTTCCTTTTGGCATGCAGGTGTTGATTGTTGTTTCTCTTCTAAATTCTCTTTGTTGCACTAGTGCGCGGCCGAGCAAGGTCTAAAGAGGGTTAGAAGGATGAGGTTGTGGTATGGTCCAAAGTACTCGAAGTGAGGTTTTTGGGACCTTACCTCCTTAGCGAGTAAAAAAGGCGTAAGGTTCACGATGGTGTAAAATTAAAATGGGATATACCGGGCTAGGAATCGAATTACAGGAACAAGGGCCAAACCAACAACCCAAGAATGGAATCGTCGAGTGAAAACACTTGACAACCTCCTAGAAGCAGCTTTTCTTGCCACCGGACCTTCCTCAATCAATTAGAAATCTGATGACGTCACTAAACACATTCCTTAAATTGTAGCCATTTGTTTACTATTTTTTTGTGTCTAATCCGCATATATCTCACCATTGCCCATGATTTTCTTGACTGTATATCTCTTAAATGTCAACATATACACGTGTGATTTAGTTTACGAAGATTTTTCAATGCCGAGAACCTCGATCAGAGAGTAAAAAAGGAGTAAGGTTCACAATAGTGTAAAATTAAAATGGGATATACCGGGCTAGGATTCGAGTTACAGGAACAAGGGCTAAACCAACCGCCCAAGAATGGAATCGTCGATCGAAAACACTTGACAACCTCTTTGAAGCAACTTTTCTTGCCACCAGACCTTTCTCCATCAATTAAGAATTTGATGCCGTCACTAAACACATTCCTTAAATTGCAGCCATTTGTTGAGTGTTTTTTTTGGTGTCTACTCCGCATATATATCACCATTGCCCTTGATTTTATTGACTGTATATATCTTAAATGTCAACATATACATGTGTGATTTAGTTTACCAAGATTTTTCAATGCGGAGAACCTCGATCAGAGAGTAAAAAAGGCGTAAGGTTCACAATGGTGTAAAATTAAAATGGGATATACCGGGCTAGGATTCGAGTTACAGGAATAAGGGCCAAACCAACCACCCAAGAATGGAATCGTCGAGCGAAAACACTTGACAACCTCCTTGAAGTAGCTTTTCTTGCCACCAGACCTTTCTCCATCAATTAGGAATCAGATGCCGTCACAAAACACATTCCTTAAATTGTAGCCATTTGTTGAATGTTTTTTTTTGTGTCTAATCCGCATATATATCACCATTGCCCTTGATTTTCTTGACTGTATATCTTTTAAATGTCAACATATACACGTGTGATTTAGTTTACGAATATTTTTCAATGCCGAGAACCTCGAACAGAGAGTAAAAAAGGCCTAAGGTTCACAATGTTGTAAAATTAAAATGGGATATACCGGGCTAGGATTCGAGTTACAGGAACAAGGGCCAAACCAACCACCCAAGAATGGAATCATCGAGCGAAAACACTTGACAACCTCTTAGAAGCAGCTTTTCTTGCCACCAGACCTTTCTCAATCAATTAGGAATCTGATGCCGTCACTAAACACATTCCTTAAATTGTAGCCATTTGTTTAGTGTTTTTTTTTTGTGTCTAATCCGCATATATATCACCATTTCCCTTAATTGTCTTGACTGTATATCTCTTAAATGTCAACATATACACGTGTGATTTAGTTTACGAAGATTTTTCAACGCCGAGAACCTCGATCAGAGAGTAAAAAAGGCGTAAGGTTCACAATGGTGTAAAATTAAAATGGGATATATCGGGCCAAGATTCGAGTTACAGGAACAAGGGCCAAACCAACCACCCAAGAATGGATTCGTCGAGCAAAAACACTTGACAACCTCCTAGAAGCAACTTTTCTTGCCACCAGACCTTTCTCCATCAATTAGGAATTTGATGCCGTCACTAAACACATTCCTTAAATTGTAGCCATTTGTTGAGTGTTTTTTTTTGTGTCTAATCCGCATATATATCACCATTTCCCTTGATTTTCTTGACTGTATTTATCTTAAATGTCAACATATACACGTGTGATTTAGTTTACGTAGATTTTTCAATGCGGAGAACCTCGATCAGAGAGTAAAAAAGGTGTAAGGTTCACAATGGTGTTAAATTAAAATGGGATATACCGGGCTAGGATTCGAGTTACAGGAACAAGGGCCAAACCAACCCCCAAGAATGGAATCGTCGAGCGAAAACACTTGACAACCTCCTAGAAGCATCTTTTCTTGCCACCATACCTTTCTCCATCAATTTGGAATCTGATGCCGTCACTAAACACATTCCTTAAATTGTAGCCATTTGTTAAGTGTTTTTTTTTGTGTCTAATCCGCATATATATCACCATTGCCATGGATTTTCTTAACTTCGTATCTCTTAAATGTCAACATATACACGTGTGATTTAGTTTACGAAGATTTTTCAATGCCGAGAACCTCGATCAGAGAGTAAAAAAGGCGTAAGGTTCACAATGGTGTAAACTTAAAATGGGATATACCGGGCTAGGATTCGAGTTACAGGATCAAGGGCCAAACCAACCATCCAAGAATGTAATCGTCGAGCGAAAACACTTGACAACCTCCTAGAAGCAGCTTTTCTTGCCACCAGACCATTCTCCATCAATTAGGATTCTGATGCCGTCACTAAACACATTCCTTAAATTGTAGCCATTTGTTGAGTGTTTTTTTTGTGTCTAATCCGCATATATATCACCATTGCCCTTAATTTTCTTGACTGTATATCTCTTAAATGTCAACATATACACGTGTGATTTAGTTTACGAAAATTTTTCAATGCCGAAAACCACGAACAGAGAGTAAAAAAGGCGTAAGGTTCACAATGGTGTAAAATTAAAATGGGATATATCGGGCTAGGATTCGAGTTACAGGAATAAGGGCCAAACCAACCTCCCAAGAATGGAATCGTCGAGCGAAAACACTTGACAACCTCCTGGAAGCAGCTTTTCTTGCCACCAGACCTTTCTACATCAATTAGGAATCTGATGCTGTCACTAAACACATTCCTTAAATTGTAGCCATTTGTTGAGGGTTTTTTGGTGTCTAATCCGCATATATATCACCATTGCCCTTGATGTTCTTGACTGTATATCTCTTAAATGTCAACATATACACGTGTGATTTAGTTTATGAAGATTTTTCAACGCCGAGAATCTCGAATAGAGAGTAAAAAAGTCGTAAGGTTCACAATGGTGTAAAATTAAAATGAGATATACTGGGCTAGAATTCGAGTTACAGGAACAAGGGTCAAACCAACGACCCAAGAATGGAATCGTCGAGCGAAAACACTTGACAACCTCCTAGAAGCAGCTTTTCTTGCCACCAGACCTTTATCCATCAATGAGGAATCTGATGCCGTCACTAAACACATTCCTTATATTGTAGCCATTTGTTGAGTGTTTTTTTTTTGTGTCTAATCCGCATATATATCACCATTGCCCTTGATTTTCTTAACTGTATATCTCTTAAATGTCAACATATACACGTGTGATTTAGTTTACGTAGATTTTTCAATGCGGAGAACCTCGATCAGAGAGTAAAAAAGGTGTAAGGTTCACAATGGTGTTAAATTAAAATGGGATATACCGGGCTAGGATTCGAGTTACAGGAACAAGGGCCAAACCAACCACCCAAGAATGGAATCATCGAGCGAAAACACTTGACAACCTCTTAGAAGCAGCTTTTCTTGCCACCAGACCTTTCTCAATCAATTAGGAATCTGATGCCGTCACTAAACACATTCCTTAAATTGTAGCCATTTGTTTAGTGTTTTTTTTTTGTGTCTAATCCGCATATATATCACCATTTCCCTTAATTGTCTTGACTGTATATCTCTTAAATGTCAACATATACACGTGTGATTTAGTTTACGAAGATTTTTCAATGCCGAGAACCTCGATCAGAGAGTAAAAAAGGCGTAAGGTTCACAATGGTGTAAAATTAAAATGGGATATATCGGGCCAAGATTCGAGTTACAAGAACAAGGGCCAAACCAACCACCCAAGAATGGATTCGTCGAGCAAAAACACTTGACAACCTCCTAGAAGCAACTTTTCTTGCCACCAGACCTTTCTCCATCAATTAGGAATTTGATGCCGTCACTAAACACATTCCTTAAATTGTAGCCATTTGTTGAGTGTTTTTTTTTGTGTCTAATCCGCATATATATCACCATTTCCCTTGATTTTCTTGACTGTATTTCTCTTAAATGTCAACATATACACGTGTGATTTAGTTTACGTAGATTTTTCAATGCGGAGAACCTCGATCAGAGAGTAAAAAAGGTGTAAGGTTCACAATGGTGTTAAATTAAAATGGGATATACCGGGCTAGGATTCGAGTTACAGGAACAAGGGCCAAACCAACCCCCCAAGAATGGAATCGTCGAGCGAAAACACTTGACAACCTCCTAGAAGCAGCTTTTCTTGCCACCATACCTTTCTCCATCAATTTGGAATCTGATGCCGTCACTAAACACATTCCTTAAATTGTAGCCATTTGTTAAGTGTTTTTTTTTTGTGTCTAATCCGCATATATATCACCATTGCCATGGATTTTCTTAACTTCGTATCTCTTAAATGTCAACATATACACGTGTGATTTAGTTTACGAAGATTTTTCAATGCCGAGAACCTCGATCAGAGAGTAAAAAAGGCGTAAGGTTCACAATGGTGTAAACTTAAAATGGGATATACCGGGCTAGGATTCGAGTTACAGGATCAAGGGCCAAACCAACCATCCAAGAATGTAATCGTCGAGCGAAAACACTTGACAACCTCCTAGAAGCAGCTTTTCTTGCCACCAGACCATTCTCCATCAATTAGGATTCTGATGCCGTCACTAAACACATTCCTTAAATTGTAGCCATTTGTTGAGTGTTTTTTTTGTGTCTAATCCGCATATATATCACCATTGCCCTTAATTTTCTTGACTGTATATCTCTTAAATGTCAACATATACACGTGTGATTTAGTTTACGAAAATTTTTCAATGCCGAAAACCACGAACAGAGAGTAAAAAAGGCGTAAGGTTCACAATGGTGTAAAATTAAAATGGGATATATCGGGCTACGATTCGAGTTACAGGAATAAGGGCCAAACCAACCTCCCAAGAATGGAATCGTCGAGCGAAAACACTTGACAACCTCCTGGAAGCAGCTTTTCTTGCCACCAGACCTTTCTACATCAATTAGGAATCTGATGCCGTCACTAAACACATTCCTTAAATTGTAGCCATTTGTTGAGGGTTTTTTGGTGTCTAATCCGCATATATATCACCATTGCCCTTGATGTTCTTGACTGTATATCTCTTAAATGTCAACATATACACGTGTGATTTAGTTTATGAAGATTTTTCAACGCCGAGAATCTCGAATAGAGAGTAAAAAAGTCGTAAGGTCCACAATGGTGTAAAATTAAAATGAGATATACTGGGCTAGAATTCGAGTTACAGGAACAAGGGTCAAACCAACGACCCAAGAATGGAATCGTCGAGCGAAAACACTTGACAACCTCCTAGAAGCAGCTTTTCTTGCCACAAGACCTTTATCCATCAATGAGGAATCTGATGCCGTCACTAAACACATTCCTTATATTGTAGCCATTTGTTGAGTGTTTTTTTTTGTGTCTAATCCGCATATATATCACCATTGCCCTTGATTTTCTTAACTGTATATCTCTTAAATGTCAACATATACACGTGTGATTTAGTTTCCGAATATTTTTCAATGCAGATAACCTCGATCAGAGAGAAAAAAATGCGTTAGGTTCACAATGGTGTAAAATTAAAATAAGATATACCGGGCTAGGATTCGAGTTACAGGAACAAGGGCTAAACCAACCGCCCAAGAATGGAATCGTCGAGCGAAAACACTTGACAACCTCTTTGAAGCAACTTTTCTTGCCACCAGACCTTTCTCCATCAGTTAGGAATCTGATGCCGTCACTAAACACATTCCTTAAATTGTAGCCATTTGTTGAGTGTTTTTTTTGTTGTCTAATCCGCATATATATCACCTTTGCCCTTGATTTTATTTACTGTATATCTCTTAAATGTCAACATATACACGTGTGATTTAGTTTACCAAGTTTTTTCAGTGCGGAGAACCTCGATCAAAGAGTAAAAAAGGCGTAAGGTTCACAATGGTGTAAAATTAAAATGGGATATACCGGGCTAGGATTCGAATTACAGGAACAAGGTCCAAACCAACCACCCAAAGACGGAATCGTCGAGTGAAAACACTTGACAACCTCCTTGAAGCAGCTTTTCTTGCCACCAGATCTTTCTCCATCAATTAGGAATCTGATGCCGTCACTAAACACATTCCTTAAATTGTAGCCATTTGTTGAGTGTTTTTTTTGTGTCTAATCCGCATATATATCACCATTACCCTTTATTTTCTTAACTGTATATCTCTTAAATGTCAACCTATACACATGTGATTTAGTTTATGAATATTTTTCAAAGCCGAGAACCTCGATCAGAGAGTAAAAACGGCGTAAGGTTCACAATGGTGTAAACTTAAAATGGGATATACCGGGCTAGGATTCGAGTTACAGGAACAAGGGCCAAACCAACCACCCAAGAATGTAATCGTCGAGCGAAAACACTTGACCACCTCCTAGAAGCAGCTTTTCTTGCCACCAGACCATTCTCCATCAATTAGGATTCTGATGCCGTCACTAAACACATTCCTTAAATTGTAGCCATTTGTTGAGTGTTTTTTTTGTGTCTAATCCGCATATATATCACCATTGCCCTTAATTTTCTTGACTGTATATCTCTTAAATGTCAACATATACACGTGTGATTTAGTTTACGAAGATTTTTCAATGCCGAAAACCACGAACAGAGAGTAAAAAAGGCGTAAGGTTCACAATGTTATAAAATTAAAATGGGATATACCGGGCTAGGATTCGAGTTACAAGAACAAGGGCCAAACCAACCACCCAAGAATGGAATCATCGAGCGAAAACACTTGACAACCTCCTAGAATCAGCTTTTCTTGCTACAAGACCTATCTCCATCAATTAGGAATCTGATGCCGTCACTAAACACATTCCTTAAATTGTAGACATTTGTTGAGTGTTTTTTTGGGTGTCTTATACGCATATATATCACCATTGCCCTTGATTTTCTTAACTGTATATCTCTTAAATGTCAACATATACATGTGTGATTTAGTTTACGACGATTTCTCAATGCCGAGAACCTCGATCAGAGAGTAAAAAAGGCGTAAGGTTCACAATGGTGTAAAATTAAAATGGGATATATCGGGCTAGGATTCGAGTTACAGGAATAAGGGCCAAACCAACCTCCCAAGAATGGAATCGTCGAGCGAAGACACTTGACAACCTCCTAGAAGCAGCTTTTCTTGCCACCAGACCTTTCTACATCAATTAGGAATCTGATGCCGTCACTAAACACATTCCTTAAATTGTAGCCATTTGTTGAGGGTTTTTTTGGTGTCTAATCCGCATATATATCACCATTGCCCTTGATTTTCTTGACTGTATATCTCTTAAATGTCAACATATACACGTGTGATTTAGTTTATGAAGATTTTTCAACGCCGAGAACCTCGAATAGAGAGTAAAAAAGTCGTAAGGTTCACAATGGTGTAAAATTAAAATGAGATATACTGGGCTAGGATTCGAGTTACAGGAACAAGGGTCAAACCAACCACCCAAGAATGGAATCATCGAGCGAAAACACTTGACAACCTCCTAGAAGCAGCTTTTCTTGCCACCAGACCTTTATCCATCAATGAGGAATCTGATGCCGTCACTAAACACATTCCTTATATTGTAGCCATTTATTGAGTGTTTTTTTGTGTCTAATCCGCATATATATCACCATTACCCTTGATTTTCTTAACTGTATATCTCTTAAATGTCAACATATACACGTGTGATTTAGTTTACGAATATTTTTCAATGCAGATAACCTCGATCAGAGAGTAAAAAATGCGTAAGGTTCACAATGGTGTAAAATTAAAATGAAATATACCGGGCTAGGATTCGAGTTACAGGAACAAGGGTTAAACCAACCGCCCAAGAATGGAATCGTCGAGCGAAAACACTTGACAACCTCTTTGAAGCAACTTTTCTTGCCACCAGACCTTTCTCCATCAGTTAGGAATCTGATGCCGTCACTAAACACATTCCTTAAATTGTAGCCATTTGTTGAGTGTTTTTTTTGGTGTCTAATCCGCATATATATCACCATTGCCCTTGATTTTATTTACTGTATATCTCTTAAATGTCAACATATACACGTGTGATTTAGTTTACCAAGTTTTTTCAGTGCGGAGAACCTCGATCAGAGAGTAAAAAAGGCGTAAGGTTCACAATGGTGTAAAATTAAAATGGGATATACCGGGCTAGGATTCGAATTACAGGAACAAGTTCCAAACCAACCACCCAAAGAAGGAATCGTCGAGCGAAAACACTTGACAACCTCCTTGAAGCATTTTTTTCTTGCCACCAGATCTTTCTCCATCAATTAGGAATCTGATGCCGTCACTAAACACATTCCTTAAATTGTAGCCATTTGTTGAGTGTTTTTTTTGTGTCTAATCCGCATATATATCACCATTACCCTTGATTTTCTTAACTGTATATCTCTTAAATGTCAACATATACACATGTGATTTAGTTTACGAAGATTTTTCAATGCCGAGAACCTCGATCAGAGAGTAAAAAAGGCGTAAGGTTCACAATGGTGTAAAATTAAAATGGGATATACCGGGGCTAGGATTCGAGTTACAGGAACAAGGGCCAAACCAACCACCCAAGAATGGATTTGTCGAGCAAAAACACTTGACAACCTCCTAGAAGCAGCTTTTCTTGCCACCAGACCTTTCTCCATCAATTAGGAATCTGATGCCGTCACTAATCACATTCCTTAAATTGTAGCCACTTGTTGAGGGTTTTTTTTGGTGTCTAATCCGCTTATATATCACCATTGCCCTTGATTTTCTTGACTGTATTTCTCTTAAATGTCAACATATACACGTGTGATTTAGTTTACGAAGATTTTTCAATGCGGAGAACCTCGATCAGAGACTAAAAAAGGCGTAAGGTTCACAATGGTGTTAAATTAAAATGGGATATACCGGGGCTAGGATTCGAGTTACAGGAACAAGGGACAAACCAACCAGCCAAGAATGGAATCGTCGAGCGAAAACACTTGACAACCTCCTAGAAGCTGCTTTTCTTGCCACCAGACCTTTATCCATCAATTAGGAATCTGATGCCGCCACTAAACACATTCCTTAAATTGTAGCCATTTGTTGAGTGTTTTTTTTTTGTGTCTAATCCGCATATATATCACCATTGCCCTTGATTTTCTTGACTGTATATCTTTTAAATGTCAACATATACACGTGTGATTTAGTTTACGTAGATTTTTTAATACCGAGAACCTCGATCAGAGAGTAAAAAAGGCGTAAGGTTCACAATGGTGTAAAATTAAAATGGGATATACCGGGCTAGGATTCGAGTTACAGGAACAAGGGCCAAACCAACCAGCCAAGAATGGAATCGTCGAGCGAAAACACTTGACATCCTCCTAGAAGCTGCTTTTCTTGCCACCAGACCTTTCTCCATCAATTAGGAATCTGATGCTGTCACTAAACACATTCCTTAAATTGTAGCCACTTGTTGAGTGTTTTTTTGGTGTCTAATCCGCTTATATATCACCATTGCCCTTGATTTTCTTGACTGTATTTCTCTTAAATGTCAACATATACACGTGTGACTTAGTTTACGAAGATTTTTCAATGCGGAGAACCTCGATCAGAGAGTAAAAAAGGCGTAAGGTTCACAATGGTGTTAAATTAAAATGGGATATACCGGGGCTAGGATTCGAGTTACAGGAACAAGGGCCAAACTAACCAGCGAAGAATGGAATCGTCCAGCGAAAACACTTGACAACCTTCTAGAAGCAGCTTTTCTTGCCACCAGACCTTTCTCCATAAATTAGGAATCTGATGCCGTCACTAAACACATTCCTTAAATTGTAGCAACTTGTTGAGTGTTTTTTTTGGTGTCTAATCCGCTTATATATCACCATTGCCCTTGATTTTCTTGACTGTATATCTTTTAAATGTCAACATATACACGTGTGATTTAGTTTACGATGATTTTTCAATGCCGAGAACCTCGATCAGAGAGTTAAAAAGGCGTAAGGTTCACAATGGTATAAAATTAAAATGAGATATATCGGGCTAGGATTCGAGTTACAGGAACAAGGGCCAAACCAACCACCCAAGAATGGAATCATCGAGCGAAAACACTTGACAACCTCCTAGAAGCAGTTTTTCTTGCCACCAGACCTTTCTCCATCAATTAGGAATCTGATGCCGTCACTAAACACATTCCTTAAATTGTACCCTTTTGTTGAGTGTTTTTTTGTCTAATCCGCATATATATATCACCATTGCCCTTGATTTTCTTGACTGTATATCTCTTAAATGTCAACATATACACGTGTGATTTAGTTTACGAAGATATTTCAATGTCGAGGACCTCGAACAGAGAGTAAAAAAGGCGTAAGGTTCACAATGGTGTAAAATTAAAATGGGATATACCGGGCTAGGATTCGAGTTACAGGTACAAGGGCCAAACCAATCACCTAAGAACGGAATCATCGAGCGAAAACACTTGACAACCTCCTCGAAGCAGCTTTTCTTGCCACCAGACCTTTCTCCATCAATTAGGAATCTGATGCCGTCACTAAACACATTCCTTAAATTGTAGTCATTTGTTGAGGGTTTTTTTTTTGTCTAATACGCATATATATCACCATTGCCCTTGATTTTCTTGACTGTATATCTCTTAAATGTCAACATATACACGTGTGATTTAGTTTACGACAATTTTTCAATGCCGAGAACCTCGATCAGAGAGTAAAAAAGGCGTAAGTTTCACAATGGTGTAAAATTAAAATGGGATATACCGGGCTAGGATTCGACTTACAGGAATAAGGGCCAAACCAACCACACAAGAAAGGAATCGTCGAGTGAAAACACTTAACAACCTCCTAGAAGCTGTTTTTCTTGCCACCAGACCTTTCTCCATCAATTAGGAATCTGATGCCGTCACAAAACACATTCCTTAAATTGTAGCCATTTGTTGAGTGTATTTTTTGGTGTCTAATCCGCATATATATCACCATTACCCTTGATTTTCTTGACTGTATCTCTCTTAAATGTCAACATATACAAGTGTGATTTAGTTTACGAAGATTTTTCAATGTCGAGAACCTCGAACAGAGAGTAAAAAAAGGCGTAAGGTTCACAATGGTGTAAAAGTAAAATGAGATATATCAGGCTAGGATTCGAGTTACAGGAACAAGGGCCAAACCAACCACCTAAGAATGGAATCGTCGAACGAAAACACTTGACAACCTCCTAGAAGCAGTTTTTCTTGCCACCAGACCTTTCTCCATCAATTAGGAATCTGATGCCGTCACTAAACACATTCCTTAAATTGTAGCCATTTGTTGAGTGTTTTTTTGTGTCTAATCCGCATATATATCACCATTACCCTTGATTTTCTTAACTGTATATCTCTTAAATGTCAACATATACACATGTGATTTAGTTTACGAAGATTTTTCAATGCCGAGAACCTCGATCAGAGAGTAAAAAAGGCGTAAGGTTCACAATGGTGTAAAATTAAAATGGGATATACCGGGCTAGGATTCGAGTTACAGGAGCAAGGGCCAAACCAACCACCCAAGAATGGATTTGTCGAGCAAAAACACTTGACAACCTCCTAGAAGCAGCTTTTCTTGCCACCAGACCTTTCTCCATCAATTAGGAATCTGATGCCGTCACTAATCACATTCCTTAAATTGTAGCCACTTGTTGAGGGTTTTTTTTGGTGTCTAATCCGCTTATATATCACCATTTCCCTTGATTTTCTTGACTGTATTTCTCTTAAATGTCAACATATACACGTGTGATTTAGTTTACGAAGATTTTTCAATGCGGAGAACCTCGATCAGAGAGTAAAAAAGGCGTAAGGTTCACAATGGTGTTAAATTAAAATGGGATATACCGGGGCTAGGATTCGAGTTACAGGAACAAGGGACAAACCAACCAGCCAAGAATGGAATCGTCGAGCGAAAACACTTGACAACCTCCTAGAAGCTGCTTTTCTTGCCACCAGACCTTTCTCCATCAATTAGGAATCTGATGCCGCCACTAAACACATTCCTTAAATTGTAGCCATTTGTTGAGTGTTTTTTTTTGGCGTCTAATTCGCATATATATCACCATTGCCCTTGATTTTCTTGACTGTATATCTTTTAAATGTCAACATATACACGTGTGATTTAGTTTACGTAGATTTTTTAATACCGAGAACCTCGATCAGAGAGTAAAAAAGGCGTAAGGTTCACATTGGTGTAAAATTAAAATGGGATATACCGGGCTAGGATTCGAGTTACAGGAACAAGGGCCAAACCAACCAGCCAAGAATGGAATCGTCGAGCGAAAACGCTTGACATCCTCCTAGAAGCTGCTTTTCTTGCCACCAGACCTTTCTCCATCAATTAGGAATCTGATGCCGTCACTAAACACATTCCTTAAATTGTAGCCACTTGTTGAGTGTTTTTTTGGTGTCTAATCCGCTTATATATCACCATTGCCCTTGATTTTCTTGACTGTATTTCTCTTAAATGTCAACATATACACGTGTGACTTAGTTTACGAAGATTTTTCAATGCGGAGAACCTCGATCAGAGAGTAAAAAAGGCGTAAGCTTCACAATGGTGTTAAATTAAAATGGGATATACCGGGGCTAGGATTCGAGTTACAGGAACAAGGGCCAAACTAACCAGCCAAGAAAGGAATCGTCCAGCGAAAACACTTGACAACCTTCTAGAAGCAGCTTTTCTTGCCACCAGACCTTTCTCCATAAATTAGGAATCTGATGCCGTCACTAAACACATTCCTTAAATTGTAGCCACTTGTTGAGTGTTTTTTTTGGTGTCTAATCCGCTTATATATCACCATTGCCCTTGATTTTCTTGACTGTATATCTTTTAAATGTCAACATATACACGTGTGATTTAGTTTACGATGATTTTTCAATGCCGAGAACCTCGATCAGAGAGTTAAAAAGGCGTAAGGTTCACAATGGTATAAAATTAAAATGAGATATACCGGGCTAGGATTCGAGTTACAGGAACAAGGGCCAAACCAACCACCCAAGAATGGAATCATCGACCGAAAACACTTGACAACCTCCTAGAAGCAGTTTTTCTGGCCACCAGACCTTTCTCCATCAATTAGGAATCTGATGCCGTCACTAAACACATTCCTTAAATTGTACCCTTTTGTTGAGTGTTTTTTTGTCTAATCCGCATATATATATCACCATTGCCCTTGATTTTCTTGACTGTATATCTCTTAAATGTCAACATATACACGTGTGATTTAGTTTACGAAGATATTTCAATGTCGAGGACCTCGAACAGAGAGTAAAAAAGGCGTAAGGTTCACAATGGTGTAAAATTAAAATGGGATATACCGGGCTAGGATTCGAGTTACAGGTACAAGGGCCAAACCAATCACCTAAGAACGGAATCATCGAGCGAAAACACTTGACAACCTCCTAGAAGCAGCTTTTCTTGCCACCAGACCTTTCTCCATCAATTAGGAATCTGATGCCGTCACTAAACACATTCCTTAAATTGTAGTCATTTGTTGAGGGTTTTTTTTTTGTCTAATACGCATATATATCACCATTGCCCTTGATTTTCTTGACTGTATATCTCTTAAATGTCAACATATACACGTGTGATTTAGTTTACGACAATTTTTCAATGCCGAGAACCTCGATCAGAGAGTAAAAAAGGCGTAAGTTTCACAATGGTGTAAAATTAAAATGGGATATACCGGGCTAGGATTCGACTTACAGGAATAAGGGCCAAACCAACCACACAAGAAAGGAATCGTCGAGTGAAAACACTTAACAACCTCCTAGAAGCTGTTTTTCTTGCCACCAGACCTTTCTCCATCAATTAGGAATCTGATGCCGTCACAAAACACATTCCTTAAATTGTAGCCATTTGTTGAGTGTATTTTTTGGTGTCTAATCCGCATATATATCACCATTACCCTTGATTTTCTTGACTGTATATCCCTTAAATGTCAACATATACAAGTGTGATTTAGTTTACGAAGATTTTTCAATGTCGAGAACCTCGAACAGAGAGTAAAAAAAGGCGTAAGGTTCACAATGGTGTAAAAGTAAAATGAGATATATCAGGCTAGGATTCGAGTTACAGGAACAAGGGCCAAACCAACCACCTAAGAATGGAATCGTCGAACGAAAACACTTGACAACCTCCTAGAAGCAGTTTTTCTTGCCACCAGACCTTTCTCCATCAATTAGGAATCTGATGCCGTCACTAAACACATTCCTTAAATTGTAGCCATTTGTTGAGTGTTTTTTTGTGTCTAATCCGCATATATATAACCATTGCCCTTGATTTTCTTGACTGTATATCTCTTAAATGTCAGCATATACACGTGTGATTTAGTTTACGAAGATTTTTCAATCCCGAGAACCGCGCTAGGATTCGAGTTACCGGAATAAGCGCCAAACCAACCACCCAAGAATGGATTCGTCGAGCGAAAACCCTTGACAACCTCTTAGAAGCAACTTTTCTTGCCACCAGACCTTTCTCCTTCAATTAGGAATCTGATACCGTCACTAAACACATTGCTTAAATTGTATCCATTTTTTGAGTGTTTTTTTTGTGTCTAATCTGCATATATATGACCATTGTCCTTGATTTTCTTGACTGTATATATCCTAAATGTCAACATATACACGTGTGATTTAGTTTACAAAGATTTTTTAATGCCGAGAACCTCGATCCGAGAATAAAAAAGGCATAAGGTTCACAATAGTGTAAAATTAAAATGGGATATACCGGACTAGGATTTGAGTTATAGGAACAAGGGCCAAACCAACCACCCAAGAATGGAATAGTCGAGCGAAAACACTTGACAACCTCCTAGAAGCAGCTTTTCTTGCAACAGACTTTTCTCCATCAATTAGGAATCTGATGCCGTCACTAAACACATTCCTTAAATTGTTGCCATTTGTTGAGTGTTTCTTTTGGGTGTCTAATCCGCATATATATCACCATTGCCCATGATTTTCTTGACTGTATATCTCTTATATGTCAACATATACACGTGTGATTTAGTTTACGAAGATTTTTCAATGCCGAGAACCTCGATCAGAGAGTAAAAAAGGCGTAAGGTTCACAATGGTGTAAAATTAAAATGGGATATACCGGGCTAGGATTCAAGTTACAGGAACAAGGGCCAAACCAACCACCCAAGAATGGAATCGTCGAGTGAAAACACTTGACAACCTCCTAGAAGTAGCTTTTCTTGCCACCAGACCATTCTCTATCAATTAGGAAACTGATGCCGTCACTAAACACATTCCTTAAATTGTAGCCATTTGTTGGGTGTTTTTTTAGTGTCTAATCCACATATATATCACCATTGCCGTTGATTTTCTTGACTGTATATCTCTTAAATGTCAACATATACACATGTGATTTAGTTTAACAAGATTTTTCAATGCCGAGAACCTCGATCAGAGAATAAAAAAGGCGTAAGGTTCACAATGGTGTAAAATTAAAATGGGATATACCGGGCTAGGATTCGAGTTACAGGAACAAGGGCCAAACCAACCACCCAAGAATGGAATCGTCGAGTGAAAACACTTGACAACCTCCTAGAAGCAGCTTTTCTTGCCACCAGACCTTTCTCCTTTCTCCATCAATTAGTAATCTGATGCCGTCACTAAACACATTCCTCAAAAATTGTAGCCATTTGTTGAGTTTTTTTTGTTTTCTAATCCGCATATATATCACCATTGCCCTTGATTTTCTTGACTGTATATCTCTTAAATGTCAACATATACACGTGTGATTTAGTTTATGAAGAATTTTCAACGCCGAGAACCACGATCAGAGAGTAAAAATGGCGTAAGGTTCACGATGGTGTAAAATTAAAATGGGATATACCGGGCTAGGATTCGAGTTACAGGAACAAGGGCCAAACCAACCACCCAAGAAGGGAATCGTCGAGCGAAAATACTTGAAAACCACCTAGAAGCAGCTTTGCTTGCCACCAGACCTTTCTCCATCAATTAGGAATCTGATGCCGTTACTAAACACATTCCTTAAATTGTAGCCATTTGTTGAGTGTTTTTTTTGTGTATAATCCGCACATATATCACAATTGCCCTTGATTTTCTTGACTGTATATCTCTTAAATGTCAACATATACACGTGTGATTTAGTTTACGAAGATTTTTCAATGTCGAGAACCTCGTTCAGAGAGTAAAAAAGGTGTAAGGTTCACAATGGTGTAAAATTAAAATGGGATATACCGAGGTAGGATTCGAGTTACAGGAACTCGGGCCAAACCAACCACCGAAGAAAGGAATCGTCGAGCGAAAACACTTGACAACCTCCTAGAAGCAGCTTTTCTTGCCACCGGACCTTTTTCCATCAATTCGGAATCTGATGCCGTCACTAAACACATTCCTTAAATTGTAGCCATTTGTTGAGTGTTTTTCTTTTGTGTCTAATCCGCATATATATCACCATTGCCCTGGATTTTCTTGACTGTATATTTCTTAAATGTCAACATATACACGTGTGATTTAGTTTACGAAGATTTTTCAATGCCGCGAACCTCGATAAGAGAGTAAAAAAGGCGTATGGTTCACAATGGTGTAAAATTAAAATGGGATATATCGGGCTAGGATTCGAGTTACAGGAACAAGGGTCAAACCAACCACCCAGGAATGGAATCCTCGAGCGAAAACACTTGATAACCTCCTAGAAGCAGCTTTTCATGCCACCAGACTTTTCGCCGTCAATTAGGAATCTGATGTCGTCACTAAACATATTCCTTAACTTGTAGCCATTTGTTGAGCGTTTTTTTTGTGTTAATCCGCATATATATCACCATTGCCCTTGATTTTCTTGACTGTATATCTCTGAAATGTCAACATATACACGTGTGATTTAGTTTACGAAAAATTTTCAATGCCGAGAACCTAGATCAGATAGTAAAAAAGGCGTAAGGTTCACAATGGTGTAAAATTAAAATGGGATATACAGGGCTAGGATTCGAGTTACAGGAACAAGGCCAAAAAACCACCCAAGAAGGAAATCGTCGAGCGAAAATGCTTGACAACCTCTTAGAAGCAGCTTTTCTTACCACCAGACCTTTCTCCATCAATTAGGAATCTGATGCCATCACTAAACACATTCCTTAAATTGTAGCCACTTGTTGAGTGTTTTTTTTTGGTGTCTAATCCGCATGTATATCACCATTGCCCTTGATTTTCTTGACTGTATATCTCTTAAATGTCAACATATACACGTGTGATTTAGTTTACGAAGATTTTCAATGCCGAGAACCTTGATCAGATAGTAAAAAAGGCGTAATGTCACACCCCCAAAATCGACACGCGGGGTATCGCCGCTTGGAGGCGTGACATGACCAGGATCAAGCCACCAATCATATTGAACAAGCATGTAAGTAGTTATAAAATCCAACCAATACAATTGGTGTCCAAACAAAACATAGTTTAAGTTGCAAGCGGAAGCAAAAATGTCTAAAAGCAAGGCATAAGTAAATAATGTTTAAGTCATCATGAACACTCAATGTCCATGCTCCACAACGACTCTTCCCCATGCAAGCTCCTGCTAAACCTATTGACCTGCAAAGCATGTAGTAACGAGTCAACAACAACTTTGAGCGAGTTCACAGTTGGGTGTTTGTTTTAAGTTGTTCAAAAACAGTTTCCTTTAACTGGCATCCCTGTCGTGGGGGTTACCCCATAGTTGAAAACGTGTTTTGTTTAATCCTGTTTACTCTGGCAATCCAGCCGTGGGGGCTACCCCATGTTTAATTATCTGGCTCTTCGGCCATGGGGGCTACCCCATGTATATACTAGTAGACTCGTTACCATATCGACTACTGACGTTAGTCATCTTTATGTGCCCTTGCGTCAATGTCTATCATCATTGACGTGCCTAGTCCATTAGTCCACGCCCGTCCTCTTCGGTACGGTGTGAGGTTTGTCAAACCTAATAGCGCTATTTAACTAATGACTCGTTCGCCATTGGCCTCGGCGATTAAGTCGATATAAAAGGAGGGACTTCGTGATAGAGTTTTGGTCTAGTGAAATTTAAACTGTCCATGAGGACGAGGAATTACATTCCTTAACCCATACTGTCCTACCCAAGAAGGACGAGGAAGCCATGTTCCTTAACCCATTCCCAACCCCTGGGAATCCCATGCTTTGTAGAAAGTGTGAACTCACCTTAGGTTAGCTCGGCAGATAAACGAAAGGTCAATCGAGCTGCTAGGGGTCAACCACGTCCTAACATGGTTACCATACAAGTTAGGTCTAGGTTCAAGTAGTGCACATAAGTTTACACGTAAGCTAACAGGTTACAAACACGTATTGATCATGGCAACACATTAACAGTCAAACATACAACATATTCAAGCTTGTGCGATTCAAGTGGAAGCCCAATAATACCTTGCCCAACCTGTTGTGCGTCCTGCACATCTTGTGCGACTCATAACAGGTTGTGCGATCCAAAAGATACCCGGCCCAGTTTACAAATAAGTGTAGGTCCGGCTAGGGGAGGATCTAGTCGCCTAATCCTTGTTATCGAACACGTCCGGTTGTGCGGAATCCAACCGGAGATGCAAACCGAGGTCGAGAAAGTGAACAATACGTAAAGATATCAACGATTAACAGTTACGTGTATTGATTTCGACAAAGTTTCGGTACAATATTTGACAAATACAAAGCTCACCGGAACTTTCTCTCACTACACTCTCTCTCTAGTTTTTCTGCATCTCTAAAACTATCGTTCTCACACACACACCTGGATATTTATATCCATCACCGTATGTCTGGTCGAAGGATCAGAATTGCTGATCGAAACATCATCCTTCGATCATGCAACCATCGAAGGATCCACATATGCTTCGAAGGATGACATATCCTTCGAAGTCCATCAGTATCTTCATGGGATATCTTTCGATCTCATCCAAGAATAGAAACAATCTTTCGATTGCCCAACCTTCGACACAGACGACTTACAACCATGTGCTGTGCGATTGGGCTGTGGTGCGGCTTGTGCGATTGGCGGTGGGGTTCGGCCCAATGATGGAGAGGTCCAAACAATCTGATTGGACCATACAAACAACACATGCACGTATACGTTCAAGACTTCAGCAAATATGGAAATTGAAAGCCTAAGTCAAACAAGTGACATCATCATGATGATGTCATGATGATGTGGCGCCTCGGGAATGCTCGCGGCTCTCCGTGCTTCGCGTGTCGAACTCTGGGACGCACGACGGAGGAATGTCGTGACGTCGGGCTTGAGCCGAACCTAACCGGGTCGAACCGAACCGAGTTGAACCGAACCAAGTCGCGTCCACATAATATGTACCAACAAACTCCCCCTTGGACGCTACTCGTGAGGTTCAACTTCCATATCTTCCATGTCGGAGGATCTTCAAAGTCTTCACGCATTGTAAGCAGAAAGTGTATCAACAAACTCCCCTTTTTATGTAGGAAGTGTGTTGACAAACTCCCCCTTAACATAAGCTCCCCCTTGAGTTATGCTCGTGAATGTCTTGATCTTTATGAAGTGAGATCCTTGTGGTGTTGATGATGGTCATCGGCAACTCGATCATCTTCATCATTTGAGTGCCTTCACGTCGTGTCTTCATTCCTAAGCTTGTCATCGACCATGTTCTCCTAGCCTTTAGAATCTGCACATGCAAGAAATCTAAACGCGTAATGAGAACAACCGCTTGGAATATAGTAAACATAAACAAACAACACACATGTGACCATTGTTCAAACAAACACCGTCCGACAGTTTGAAAGTTTAAAATAGTTTATCAATTTTAGTCTTTAACTTTCAAAACTTGCAAATTTCGACCGTTTATGAAGATTTAGTCATTTTCGGTTTTCGTTCAGGTTTCAGGTAACGAAGACTCGAGCTCCAACATCGTACGATCGAAAATAAGATAGAAATAAAATCTTTTTGGCTTTTATAAAGTTTATATTAAAACACACCTAAAATCTTTTTGGTATTTTTGAATATTTCAAATGTAAAGACTGAAAGCAGTAAATAAATATATACAGACATTCTTTTTGTGAGTTTCGAGGGTAAGAGAATCATATCAGTGTACGGTCATGCCAAAACGCTCTCTTTGTTCAATTAGTTAACATTAAGATAAGCATCCTATAACAATTATCGGTATTGTTGTCCACTTAAGCTCAACTTATCATTTGTAATCATGACGAGGGGATACGTTAAGGTATGATTTATACTTACCGACCGGTGTTCATCCACATCACGACACATTCCCGTATCAAGGTATGCACGAGGGTTCATCTTACCGGTGAGTATACCGATTATCATCTGTTTGACCGTATATGATGTGAGATTCTCACTTATTTTGTTTTGAAAACAAGCCCTATGTGATATAATCACTTATTGATGAGGAACTTGATTTTCGATGCATGAGGGCACAGGAGCAAGTCCGTGAACAGGTCAGTACTTTCGTACAGCAGAGAGACGAACTTGACTCCCGGAAAGAATTTGTGATATATTATCACTTATTTTGTTTGGACATGTGATTGTTTATCACTTATTGAGGTCGTATGCAATATGTACACGTATGTATAGTATCATGGAAGATCTAGACTTGCGTCCCCGTTATTTTTCGGTAAAAGATACAACCATGATACCCAGATGATAAGCAGCATAAAGACCGAATATCTCAGAACCTCGGCAATCTCTCAAACGAAATTTCGGTACTAAGACCATATGCCAATGAATGGTTCCCACCCAGTCTTCAGTCGATTTAAGTTTATATCACCCTGCACACTTTAAAATGATTGTGAGCCTACCGATACATCTTATATAGAGCTGCTTATCGTTTTTCATTTAAGGTTTAAAGAGTGTAAAGACAGACCACTGATGTACTATCATTTTCTCTTTTGCTCGCCAGGAAACTCATTTTTGTTTTTCTATTGTTTTTGTGTTTTTGAAATTTTTCAATGTTTTTGGATTTTCAAATTTTGGATTTACTCCCCCTAAAATCAATAAACTAAGACAAATTTAAAACACACAGGTATTTACAAAAATGATTTTCCGATGTGGATTACTCTTGCTTGACCTTAATGCCGTTTACCAATAATAAATAGTCAAATCTTGATTTGTCAAAAGCTTTGGTAAAAAGGTCGGCACGTTGGTCATCGGTGTGGACGTAAGCAACATCGATTAGCCTTTTCTCAAAGCAATCACGTATGAAGTGATATTCGAGATCAATGTGTCAGGTCAAAGAGTGCAGTACGAGATGATAATAATTCATAAAGCAGCTTAAACATCGACAAGTATAGGAGAGATTAGAAATTTAAAACCGTATCCTGCAACTACTTCGTGCATTGCCAGGAATCTGAGCGCTCTCCCAAACTGGATATCCACCCGGTGTGGATTTCAAAGTCGATTTTGTAGCTACTGAAATCCCTTCACAGCAACAAGATCATAAACCTTTGGGTCCGGCTGGTCTTCCACATTGCACCAGCGAAGGTCTTTATCTTTCTCTTGAGAAGTAGTGTGCGGTTGTTCAATCCACGCCAAGGCATCCGCACACCCGGTGTAGTTTGATCAACCAACACATTTTCTTCAATCACACCGTAGAGAAAAGTACCCTACACGTTCATCTTGTGGACTTTGAACTTCTTGTGGAAGAAAAATCCATGAACCTTCGAAAAGCTTCAGACGTGCTACAGGCGCGTACTTTTCATTTGAATCTTTCCTGAGGACCCGATCAAAAACCATAACAACCAAAACTTTGGAACATATTTCATCTGGTCGAATTTTTCAACTTCATTCAACAACTTTCTTTCATCAGACATTTTTGTCTTCTTTTCTCCTCTCTCCATCAAAGGCAACAACATTCTCCTAAATGTAACAATATTTCGGAGCCGCATGTCGCCGATCTTGTGCATGGACGCTCCACTATCAACAATCCTAAGACTATTTATAGTTCCTCCTGGAACATCCTGCGCACTCATTCAGAGATTAGTTGGAGAGGGGGACCCAAGCCTTCACAGACTTGGGTCGTCCGTCATCATCGAGGATTGTGACATCCATTTCCCGATGATTCGGAATTGATGTAGCTCCCCCTGGAACAATTTCCAATTTTGGTTTCCAAATCTGTTTTTGGTTTTCAAGTTTAACATTTGATTCAACAGATTTTGTTTGGACAACGTTCGGTTTTAAAACCTTTTCTACACTTTTCCGTTGTTTCTTTCTCTGTTTCACTTCTTGTTGTTTAACAAGACGAGGGTCCTGTTTTGGTGAAACAAATCTTTTATGGTAACTGTTACCATGGGGGGCATCGACTTTTGCTTTCAACTTATGAAGATACGGACAGTTTCGAACTATGTGTCCAATTGTGCCACATTCAAAACATGATCTTCGTTCAACAAACCCCGAAGTATCATGTGATCGTCTTGCCGATGATGATGAACTTTGTGATCTCGAGGTACTAGGTTTTGAACTATTTGGTTCATTCCTTTTCATCACTGTTACTTTCTGGACAAAATCTAAGTTAGATTGATTTGCAAACTTTTCAATTTTGTCCGTTCCCTTCGATTTCACAAAGTTCACATTCTTCTTCTTCTTCTGATTCGGCTTCTTTTGACTCTGAGTCGGTGTCTTACCTTTCAATTTGGTATGATTTTGCTGGGTTTGCACTGTTGGTAATTTCTTATTTCCAAATTGTTTTCTAACTTCAGCCTTTGGGATAGGAGGACACTGTGTGACTGTAACATGTGGTCCTGTCATTCCCAAAAACTTACTTGTAGAATTTTCAAAGATTTTACTGATTAAAGATTGATTTACATTCTTAATAGGAAAATCTTTGTCTGAGTAAATTTTATCATCACCAACAAGAGTGTACAGCAACTCCACACTCTCCGACTCTTTCTCAGACGAGGACTCAATTGCAACAGTCTTAGCGGGTTTTGCAGGAGGATCACACAGAATGTGATTCTCAAGAGGTATGTCCTCTTCTTTGATTACCGCATCAGACTTTGCTGAATCAGTATCATCAGATTCATCATCAGAAGAATCAGTATCCTCAATCACAACTGGAGGATCTTGATTCGGTTCAGCAGTTACAAAGGTATCTGCTGACACATCTGAATCTGACGATACTTCTTTCTTATATCCGAGCCCTGTAGCAAATTCATTAACATCTAGAGGAACAGATGGCTCAAAGTGAGTTCTATATTCCTCATCAGGCAGTGCATCAAAATTGTTTCTCACTGGTGGTGGACATTTCTTGTAACCTATGCATGTGACATCCTTCTTCTCTTTCTGAACATCAATGATGTGATCCAACACATAGCTAGAACTCAAATAACTGTCTAACTTGAGTCGGATCGCCTCACTTTCAGTTTTAACACAAGCCATTTCTTTTTGCATTACCTCAAGACGAGTGATATACAAATTAATGTCCGTTTGTTTTCTGGAAACCATTTTAGTTAACTCTGTTTTATCTTTCTTCAATGTTTCAATCATTGATTTATATCCCTTTTCATGGTTTTCATAAAACATATTGGCTTCTGTGCACTTAGAAAGATCCACGGTTAATTTCTGATTGTGGATGAATGTCACATCATATTTCTCTTGCAAAGCCTCGTGTTTGCTCTGCAACTCACACCACTTATCATTCAATGAAACATGTTTGTCTTGCAAGTCAAACAAACTAGCTTGTAAAGCATCATGTTTGCCTTGCAACTCAGACATGTTTGCCTCTAAATCAACACATTTAACACGCAAACTATCACAGTTATCACAACTAACAGCGGTGGGTTCATCGACACATACCTGACTAGAATCACTCTCAGATGTTGACCTTTCTGCATCAGAATCAACAACCTCCCTTGATGATTCATATTCAGATCCATCCTCGCTTGAACTTGAAGGTGTATCATCCTCAACTGAAGTTGAAACATCTTCATCTGAACTACTGTCATGTTCAGAACCGTCATTATTTCCCGAGGATTCACCATTGCTGGCATCTTTGACAATTTCAGCATACAACGCCGTTTTTGTCTGACTACAGTTCCTTGTATCAAGAGATGATGGTGCTACCGTAGAAGGATGGCACTGTGAGGCAACTGTTGGAGGAACTGGTTGAAGCGGATTTCCGTACATATCTGTTGTTCTGGTAGATTGAGGAGGAAGTGGATTCCCATACATGTCTGTTGTTCCGGAGGATCGAACTGGTAATGGGTTTCCAAACATATCAGTTGGTCTGAGAGGTCGTTGGATTTGTTGTTGTGGTACTGATTGAGGGACTGGTTCAAGCGAATTTCCATACATGTCTGTTTTTGGAGGGACCGGAACTTGGATTGGAGTGCCAAAACAATTTGTGATTGTGACAAACGCCGTTGGTCTTGAGGAAGCTGTATTTATCGGAGTACCCCAAATCGGATTCATTTTTGATAAAATGAATTCAGAAAATAATACTCAAAACAACTAAAAGGTTATAAGTGACCAGCCGAAAGATCCAAGCTCGAAGAACAAGACAAACAGAAACAGAAGAGATTTTCGAAGGATCAATATTTTCGAAGGATCAAAATTTTCGAAGGATCAATATTTTCGAAGGATCAAAATTTTCGAAGGATCAATATTTTCGAAGGATCAATATTTTCGAAGGACCAATATTTTCGAAGGATCAATATTTTCGAAGGATCAAAATTTTTGAAGGATCAATATTTCGAAAGATCCACAATTTGAAAGATCCTTATCTTTCGAATGTATATTCTTACAATTTGAAAGATCCTTATTTTTGATAGTTAATCTTGACTTTCTATCCACTGACGCAAAGTAACCTCCTTTTTCAACTCAAATATGCTTGTTTCACCAAATCAGTAAGGTTTTGATTATTTTAATACAGTAACAATTTTCAAAGCATAAACAACTTTCACAAATAGCTTTCAAAGATCAAAAAGTGTTTATGTTGAAGAACAGTTTGAAAATGGTGAGGAACACGATGAACTTTCCGGTAAGACTATGAGTTTTCCGGTCACCCGAAACTTTCCGAAACCCGAATTTTGCTCAAAAGATTTATAAAAACCAATATTTATCTTGAGAACGTGTGTTTTAACAAGGTTTTAATCAAAACAATCAGCAAAACAACAAGATTTTTTTCAGGAGTTTAACCGAAATTTTCAGAAAAATAAGCTTCAAAAACCCGAAAAACCACTCGGTTTTAACAAGGAGAAGAGCCAAGGCTCTGATACCACTTGTAGGTCCGGCTAGGGGAGGATCTAGTCGCCTAATCCTTGTTATCGAACACGTCCGGTTGTGCGGAATCCAACCGGAGATGCAAACCGAGGTCGAGAAAGTGAACAATACGTAAAGATATCAACGATTAACAGTTACGTGTATTGATTTCGACAAAGTTTCGGTACAATATTTGACAAATACAAAGCTCACCGGAACTTTCTCTCACTACACTCTCTCTCTAGTTTTTCTGCCTCTCTAAAACTATCGTTCTCACACACACACCTGGATATTTATATCCATCACCGTATGTCTGGTCGAAGGATCAGAATTGCTGATCGAAACATCATCCTTCGATCATGCAACCATCGAAGGATCCACATATGCTTCGAAGGATGACATATCCTTCGAAGTCCATCAGTATCTTCGTGGGATATCTTTCGATCTCATCCAAGAATAGAAACAATCTTTCGATTGCCCAACCTTCGACACAGACGACTTACAACCATGTGCTGTGCGATTGGGCTGTGGTGCGGCTTGTGCGATTGGCGGTGGGGTTCGGCCCAATGATGGAGAGGCCCAAACAATCTGATTGGACCATACAAACAACACATGCACGTATACGTTCAAGACTTCAGCAAATATGGAAATTGAAAGCCTAAGTCAAACAAGTGACATCATCATGATGATGTCATGATGATGTGGCGCCTCGGGAATGCTCGCGGCTCTCCGTGCTTCGCGTGTCGAACTCTGGGACGCACGACGGAGGAATGTCGTGACGTCGGGCTTGAGCCGAACCTAACCGGGTCGAACCGAACCGAGTTGAACCGAACCAAGTCGCGTCCACATAATATGTACCAACAATAAGCCCAACAAAATATACAGCCCAACAAATAAACATAAGTCTTGTGCGATTCGGTTGGTCTTGTGCGACTGACCAGTCCTTGTGCGATTGGGATTGGGCTTTGAGGCCCAACAGTAATGCAATTCAAGTTGTTTGTGTGAGGCCCAAGCCTTGTGCGATCGGCACCTTCTTATGCGATCCACAGGTCTTGTGCGATCATGCATATCTTAGTTGTACACTGTGCTTAATGTGACAATACCCGGCTTGTGCGATGCACCTTGTGCGATCAGATCAGGTCTTGTGTGACCTGATCTTGTGCGACCGAGAGAACTTGTGCGACTGGTTAACTAATTCCCTTAATTCATGCTATAGTTAAAATCATTCAAATGGTTTCCAAATTTCTTATCCAATCAATCAATGCTAACAGTTTCCAAAACCAACCATAATCGATCAACAAATGTTTTATCAATTGATTCATATGAACCCTAATCCGTTTAAGCATGAACAAAACACAAGCAACAATCCTAACACGTAGGCATATTAACATGATTCACGATTTCGATCCCTAGCATGCATACTAACATAATCAACCCATCTAACAATCATTCGAACATGAATACATCTCAGCCGAATATCATGCTTTCAGATTTTAAATCATCATTCAAACCATAGCATCATCAAACCCTATATCGATATATTACAACCTACATGTGGGCCGATTATCATTTAATCTCATGAACATATAACACCAATGGTTCTATTAAAAACACCCTAAATCATCATGCAAGACAATCATACAATCATTCATTCAATCATAACAAACGTAGCATTATGTATCATAACCATCTGACAATAGTAGAGTACTAACCGGATTGATGTTTGAAATAAAGAGAACCCAAAGAATCAAAAGCTGTCGTTTGTCTTCGAGGAGGAACAAGAGGGAGGTTTAGGGTTTGTGTGTTCTAGAGTGATTTGCAAATGATAAGGAAAAAAACCCTTGAAAGGATTATGTGCCGGGTTATATAGTAAAGTGGATGAAACCCCTAATGGGCAGTCCATTGGGTTCGATTTCGAGCGTAGTGGGCCGAGTAGGATAAGCAAATTAAGGCAAAGATGTGCGGCCCAAGCGTATTGTGCTATTGGGGTTATGTTGTGCGACAAGGATCCATTATACCCCTAAGTCCATAATACAATCATGCATAACACATAACATACACGTATAACATTCATTAAACCAACATGTCAAATAGTCACATAACGTTCAAGCATGTTACATCAAAATACAATGAAGGGTTCTAAATTACGAGTTGTCACACGTAAGGTTCACAATGGTGTAAAATTATAATGGGATATACCGGGCTAGGATTCGAGTTACAGGACCAGGGCGAAACCAACTACCCAAGAATGCAATCGTCAAGCGAAAACACTTGACAACCTGCTAGAAGCAGCTTTTCTTGCCACCAGACCTTTCTCTATCAATTAGGAATCTGATGCCGTCACTAAACACATTCCTTAAATTGTAGCAATTTGTTGAGTGTTTTTTTTTTGTTGTCTAATCCGCATATATATCACCATTGCCCTTGATTTTCTTGACTCTATATCTCTGAAATGTCAACATATACACGTGTGATTTAGTTTACGAAGATTTGTCAATGCCAAGAACCGCGATCGGAGAGTAAAAAAGGCGTAAGGTTCACAATGGTGTAAAATTAAAATGGGATATTCCGGGCTAGGATTCGAGTTACAGTAACAAGGGCCAAACCAACCACCCAAGAATGGAATCGTCGAGTGAAAAAACTTGACAACCTCCTAAAAGCAGCTTTTCTTGCCACCATACCTTTCTCCATCAATTAGGAATCTGATGCAGTCACTAAACACATTCCTTAAATTATAGCCATTTGTTGGGTGTTTTTTTTGGTGTCTAATCCGCATATATATCACCATTGCCCTTGATTTTCTTGATTGTATATCTCTTAAATGTCAACATATACACCTGTGATTTAGTTTACGAAGATTTTTCAATGCCGAGAACCTCGATCAGAGAGTAAAAAAGGCGTAAGGTTCACAATGGTGTGAAATTAAAATGGGATATTCCGGGCTAGGATTCGAGTTACAGGAACAAGGGCCAAAACAACCACCCAAGAATGGAATCGTCGAGCGAAAACACTTGACAACCTCCTAGAAGCAGCTTTTCTTGCCACCAGACCTTCCTCCATCAGTTAGGAATCTGATGCCGTCACTAAACACATTCCTTAAATTGTAGCCGTTTGTTGAGTGTTTTTTTTTGGTGTGTCTAATCCGCATATATATCACAATTGCCCTTGATTTTCTTGACTGTATATCTCTTAAATGTCTACATATACACGTGTGATTTAGTTTACCAAGATTTTTCAATGCCGAGAACCACGATCGTGACTAAAAAAGGCGTAAGGTTCACAATGGTGTAAAATTAAAATGGGATATACCAGACTAGGATTCGAGTTACAGGAACAATGGCCAAACCAACCACCCAAGAATGGAATCGTCGAGTGAAAAAACTTGACAACCTCCTAAAAGCAGCTTTTCTTGCCACCATACCTTTCTCCATCAATTAGGGATCTGATGTCGTCACTAAACACATTCCTTAAATTATAGCCATTTGTTGGGTGTTTTTTTTGGTGTCTAATCCGCATATATATCACCATTGCCCTTGATTTTCTTGACTGTATATCTCTTAAATGTCAACATATACACGTGTGATTTAGTTTACGAAAATTTTTCAATGCCGAGAACCTCGATCAGAGAGTAAAAAAGGCGTAAGGTTCACAATGGTGTAAAATTAAAATGGGATATACCAGGCTAGGATTCGAGTTACAGGAACCAGGGAGAAACCAACCACCGAAGAATGGAATCGTCGAGCGAACACACTTGACAACCTCCTAGAAGCAGCTTTTCTTGCCACCAGACCTTTCTCTATCAATTAGGAATCTGATGCCGTCACTAAACACATTCCTTAAATTGTAGCAATTTGTTGAGTGTTTTTTTTTGTTGTCTAATCCGCATATATATCACCATTGCCCTTGATTTTCTTGACTCTATATCTCTGAAATGTCAACATATACACGTGTGATTTAGTTTACGAAGATTTGTCAATGCCAAGAACCGCGATCGGAGAGTAAAAAAGGCGTAAGGTTCACAATGGTGTAAAATTAAAATGGGATATTCCGGGCTAGGATTCGAGTTACAGTAACAAGGGCCAAACCAACCACCCAAGAATGGAATCGTCGAGTGAAAAAACTTGACAACCTCCTAAAAGCAGCTTTTCTTGCCACCATACCTTTCTCCATCAATTAGGAATCTGATGCAGTCACTAAACACATTCCTTAAATTATAGCCATTTGTTGGGTGTTTTTTTTGTTGTCTAATCCGCATATATATCACCATTGCCCTTGATTTTCTTGATTGTATATCTCTTAAATGTCAACATATACACCTGTGATTTAGTTTACGAAGATTTTTCAATGCCGAGAACCTCGATCAGAGAGTAAAAAAGGCGTAAGGTTCACAATGGTGTGAAATTAAAATGGGATATTCCGGGCTAGGATTCGAGTTACAGGAACAAGGGCCAAAACAACCACCCAAGAATGGAATCGTCGAGCGAAAACACTTGACAACCTCCTAGAAGCAGCTTTTCTTGCCACCAGACCTTCCTCCAATAGTTAGGAATCTGATGCCGTCACTAAACACATTCCTTAAATTGTAGCCGTTTGTTGAGTGTTTTTTTTTTGTGTGTCTAATCCGCATATATATCACAATTGCCTTGATTTTCTTGACTGTATATCTCTTAAATGTCTACATATACACGTGTGATTTAGTTTACCAAGATTTTTCAATGCCGAGAACCACGATCGTGACTAAAAAAGGCGTAAGGTTCACAATGGTGTAAAATTAAAATGGGATATACCAGACTAGGATTCGAGTTACAGGAACAATGGCCAAACCAACCACCCAAGAATGGAATCGTCGAGTGAAAAAACTTGACAACCTCCTAAAAGCAGCTTTTCTTGCCACCATACCTTTCTCCATCAATTAGGGATCTGATGTCGTCACTAAACACATTCCTTAAATTATAGCCATTTGTTGGGTGTTTTTTTTGGTGTCTAATCCGCATATATATCACCATTGCCCTTGATTTTCTTGACTGTATATCTCTTAAATGTCAACATATACACGTGTGATTTAGTTTACGAAAATTTTTCAATGCCGAGAACCTCGATCAGAGAGTAAAAAAGGCGTAAGGTTCACAATGGTGTAAAATTAAAATGGGATATACCAGGCTAGGATTCGAGTTACAGGAACCAGGGCGAAACCAACCACCGAAGAATGGAATCGTCGAGCGAACACACTTGACAACCTCCTAGAAGCAGCTTTTCTTGCCACCAGACCTTTCTCCATCAATTAGGAATCTGATGCCGTCACTAAACACATTCCTTAAATTGTAGCCATTTGTTGAGTGTTTTTTTTTGTTGTCTAATCCGCATATATATCACCATTGCCCTTGATTTTCTTGACTCTATATCTCTGAAATGTCAACATATACACGTGTGATTTAGTTTACGAAGATTTGTCAATGCCAAGAACCGCGATCAGAGAGTAAAAAAGGCGTAAGGTTCACAATGGTGTAAAATTAAAATGGGATATTCCGGGCTAGGATTCGAGTTACAGTAACAAGGGCCAAACCAACCACCCAAGAATGGAATCGTCGAGTGAAAAAACTTGACAACCTCCTAAAAGCAGCTTTTCTTGCCACCATACCTTTCTCCATCAATTAGGAATCTGATGCAGTCACTAAACACATTCCTTAAATTATAGCCATTTGTTGGGTGTTTTTTTTGGTGTCTAATCCGCATATATATCACCATTGCCCTTGATTTTCTTGACTGTATATCTCTTAAATGTCAACATATACACGTGTGATTTAGTTTACGAAAATTTTTCAATGCCGAGAACCTCGATCAGAGAGTAAAAAAGGCGTAAGGTTCACAATGGTGTAAAATTAAAATGGGATATACCAGGCTAGGATTCGAGTTACAGGAACCAGGGCGAAACCAACCACCGAAGAATGGAATCGTCGAGCGAACACACTTGACAACCTCCTAGAAGCAGCTTTTCTTGCCACTAGACCTTTCTCCATCAATTAGGAATCTGATGCCGTCACTAAACACATTCCTTAAATTGAGCCATTTGTTGAGTGTTTTTTTTGTTGTCTAATCCGCATATATATCATCATTGCCCTTGATTTTCTTGACTGTATATCTCTGAAATGTCAACATATACACGTGTGATTTAGTTTACGAAGATTTTTCAATGCCGAGAACCTCGACCAGAGAGTTAAAAAGCGTAAGGTTCACAATGGTGTAAAATTAAAATGGGATATACCGGGCTAGGATTCGAGTTACAGGAACAAGGGCCAAACCAACCACCCAAGAATGGAATCGTCGAGCGAAAACACTTGACAACCTCCTAGAAGCCGCTTTTCTTGCCACCAGACCTTTCTCCATCAATTAGGAATCTGATGTCGTCACTAAACACATTCCTTAAATTGTAGCCATTTGTTGGGTGTTTTTTTTGGTGTCTAATCCGCATATATATCACCATTGCCCTTGATTTTCTTGACTGTATATCTCTTAAATGTCAACATATACACGTGTGATTTAGTTTACGAAGATTTTTCAATGCCGAGAGCCTCAATTAGAGAGAAAAAAAGGAGTAAGGTTCACAATGGTCTAAAATTAAAATGGGATATACCGGGCTAGGATTTGAGTTACAGGAACAAGGGCCAAACCAACCACCCAAGAATGGAATCGTCGAGCGAAAACACTTGACAACCACCTAGAAGCAGCTTTTCTTGCCACCAGACCTTCCTCCATCAGTTAGGAATCTGATGCCGTCACTAAATGCATTCCTTAAATTGTAGCCATTTGTTTAGTGTTTTTTTTTTGTGTCTAATCCGCATATATATCACCATTGCCCTTGATTTTCTTGACTGTATATCTCTTAAATGTCTACATATACACGTGTGATTTAGTTTACGAAGATTTTTCAATGCCGAGAACCTCGATCAGAGAGTAAAAAAGGCGTAAGGTTCACAATGGTGTAAAATTAAAATGGGATATACCAGAGTAGGATTCGAGTTACAGGAACAAGGGCCAAACCAACCACCCAAGAATGGAATTGTCGAGAGAAAACACTTGACAACCTCCAAGAAGAAGCTTTTCTTGCCACCAGACCTTTCTCCATCAATTAGGAATCTGATGCCGTCACTAATCACATTCCTAAAATTGTAGCCATTTGTTGAGTGTCTTTTTTGGTGTCTAATCCGCATATATATCACCATTGCCCTTGATTTTCTTGACTGTATATCTCTTAAATGTCAACATATACACGTGTGATTTAGTTTACGAAGATTTTTCAATGCCGAGAACCTCGATCAGAGAAAAAAAAAGGCGTAAGGTTCACAATGGTGTAAAATTAAAATGGGATATACCGGGCAAGGATTCTAGTTACAGGAACAAGGTCCAAACCAACCACCTAAGAATGGAATGGTCGAGCAAAAACACTTGACAACCTCCTAGAAGCAGCTTTTCTTGCCACCAGACCTTTCACCATTAATTAGGAATCTCATGCCGTCACTAAACACATTGCTTAAATTGTAGTAATTTGTTGAGTGTTTTTTTTGGTGTCTAATCCGCATATATATCACCATTGCCCTTGATTTTCTTGTGTGTATATCTCTTAAATGTCAACATATACACGTGTGATATTGTTTACGAACATTTTTCAATGCCGAGAACCTCGATCAGAGAGTAAAAAAAGGCGTAAGGTTCACAATGGTGTAAAATTAAAATGGGATATACCGGGCTAGGATTTGAGTTTCAGGAACAAGGGCCAAACCAACCACCCAGGATTGGAATCGTCGAGTGAAAACACTTGATAACCTCCTAGAAGCAGCTTTTCTTGCCACCAGACTTTTCACTATCAATTAGGAATCTGATGCCGTCACTAAACACATTCGTTAAATTGTAGCCATTTGTTGAGTGTTTTTTTTTGGTGTCTAATCAGCATATATATCACCATTGCCCTTGATTTTCTTGTGTGTATATCTCTTAAATGTCAACATATACACGTGTGATATTGTTTACGAACATTTTTCAATGCCGAGAACCTCGATCAGAGAGTAAAAAAGGCGTAAGGTTCACAATGGTGTAAAATTAAAATGGGATATACCGGGCTAGTATTTGAGTTTCAGGAACAAGGGCCAAACCAACCACCCAGGATTGGAATCGTCGAGTGAAAACACTTGATAACCTCCTAGAAGCAGCTTTTCTTGCCACCAGACTTTTCACTATCAATTAGGAATCTGATGCCATCACTAAACACATTCGTTAAATTGTAGCCATTTGTTGAGTGTTTTTTTTTTGTGTCTAATCAGCATATATATCACCATTGCCCTTGATTTTCTTGATTGTATATCTCTTAAATGTCAACATACACACGTGTGATTTAGTTTACGAAGATTTTTCAATGCCGAGAACCTCGATCAGAGAGTAAAAAAGGCGTATGGTTCACAATGGTGTAAAATTAAAATGGGAAATACCGGCCTAGGATTCGAGTTACAGTAACCAGGGCGAAACCAACCACCCAAGAATGGAATCGTCGAGCAAAAACACATGACAACCTCCTAGAAGCAGCTTTTCTTGCCACCAGAACTTTCTCCATCAATTAGGAATCTGATGCCGTCACTAAACACATTCCTTAAATTGTAGCCATTTGTTGAGTGTTTTTTTTGTTGTCTAATCCGCATATATATCACCATTTCCCTTGATTTTCTTGACTGTATATCTCTGAAATGTCAACATATACACGTGTGATTTAGTTTACGAAGATTTTTCAATGCCGAGAACCTCGATTAGAGAGTAAAAAAGGCATAAGGTTCACAATGGTGTAAAATTAAAATGGGATATGCCGGGCTAGGATTCGAGTTACTGGAATAAGGGCCAAACCAACTTTAATGCCCCAAAATTTAATTATGTACATTGCTACGGTATGTTATAAGAAATGACTAGGAATGTGAACTTAGTGATAATGTGAATTAGAATTTTATTCTAATAAAAACAAGTTTTGGCCATTTAAAAATAAGTATGCTAATATGAGGGGTGGAATGTGTAATTAGTGAAGGTTAATTTATTAAAAACATAAAAACACACCACACACACATACTGATATGTGTGTGGGTCGATTGGAACAAGAAGAAAAGAGGGGAAACTCTCTAAATTAGCAAAATCAGTAAATTGAGGAGGAAATCGAAGCCTGATTGCATGCATGAACACTAATTCTTGATCATCTAAGCACTTTAAACACATGGTAAGTCGAAATTTGTAATTTTATGATCTTGTATGTAAAGGGTTTTCAAGAAATTCACAATCTTATGTGGAATTAGTATGAATGAGGATTAAGAACATTATCTAGAACCTAATTGATGCTTGAAATAAACTAGATTCATAGTCAATATGAAAACCCACTTGAAAGTGTAATGTTAAGAGGAATTATGTAGAGTTTTATGTAAATTAGCATAATGGTTATATATGATGATGTTCATAACATGGGATTGTTAGTTGGAAATGATTTAAAATGAATGTCACATGGAAAATTTTAGAGTTTGATGATCTTGATGATATTGATATAAAATGGCTAAATTATGCTTATGATACTTGTACACTATGCTTGATTAGTAGTACGCACGCCAAGTGTTTGTTAAAATGCTTGAACAAAATGAATCTCATGTTAGGCAATACTACATTGCTAGAAATTAGAAACTTTAGTCGTTAATGCATATTATGTTAAGAAAGGAATGTAAACAAGACGTGAGATTTAAAGTAAGTTGATTTGGGATTGTAGGAATAAAAGAAGAAAGCTCGAGTCGCTCCGGATCGCAAGCGAACAACGACAAAGGTATGTTCTTTGCTTACAACTATTACTAGCATGTATTGATGTAAAATGTTATTATTCTATATCCGAAGTCGTATACTTGTGGTAATTTGGCGTAAGTCGAATACACGACATGAAGATGTTGAAAGAGTTAGAAGGAATGATGTGCCATGTTGAGAAGTTGTGTTAATTGATGGTTTTAAAATGGTCTTCTTGTAGTGTGGCTAGTAACTTATGGTTGTATGAATTATTCAATTGAAATGTCTAACATGTTGGTTGAATGTAGGTAAAGCGATTTGACGGATGGCGCTACTTGGATCGAACACACTTATGTTGCACGCTTCCGCAAAGCTTCTAGTTATGGTCTAAACTTTGGTTAAATGTTTTGTTAAAATGGGTCTTTTGTATGTAATCTAACCCGGTAGTTGTTAGATGTTGAACTTGCAGTTAAAGACTTTGTTAATAGGCTATGAAATGTTGGGTTATAAACTCTTTTGTAGCAATCTCATTAGTAGTAAAAAGGTTAAATGCTGAATTTCTTTATAAATTATTCGACCCGTTTAGAATCTTTAACAAATGAAAGCTTGTTAGTTTAATTTGAAGTTTGGGCCTTACAAGTTGGTATCAGAGCCTAGGTTTGAGAGATTCGAGCGTGCTCGAACTCAAACCGATAGCTCGGGTGAAGGTGTGTTCGTTCCAAGGCGCCACGCAAGTAAGTGAACTTTAATTTAAGGATTTCGAGTCATGCATTTAGATGGAAATGGGAATGGGTGATGGTTGAATTGCAAGTATAACCTGGGTTGGGACGTTATGAGATGCCATTGGAGGGTTCGGGACTGCCCAGGACCGTCTCGGGTTGGAAGAAAGGACCTGGGAGTGAAATTTTGTTTAAACAGCGTTTCAACATCAGAGAGCCCGTCGGCGACGGCATGAGGGCCCGTCGCCGACGGCACCTATTTCCACCTATTTCGTCGACGCCTTAACCTACTGCCGACGGGTTGACACTCTCCGACGGGGTTATCCCGAGCCCGTCGGCGACGGGCTTATATGCCGTCGGCGACGGGTCCCCCTTTTATCAATTTGCTGAAAATTGTTTGTTAAGCACAATAAGGTTCCTAATTCCAACTTTAACGTTCGTTAAAATCTAGAAACACTTCAATGAATTGTGAAACTAGGAGTTTCAAGATAACCATCATGTTTACATGATGAATGCATGGGAATATACGTGCCCGAACGAATGAAATAAGTAATACGACTAGAATGTTTATAGAGAAAGATTTGATGAAATTATGACTTACGAGAATGAATTATTAAATGGTGATTGACTAATAGAAGGATGGGAAGGATGAATGTAAAAATGTTTGACACGAATGTTTAATTGTAGATGGCAAGTGGAAGGAACCCGGATACCGCGGAACGAATGACTCGAGATGAGTTAAACAAGGTAGTTTCGGATGAAGCAACGAAGGCGTTTGATGCGAATGTTTCAAAGCTAGCTCAAGAGGTGGAAAGTCAAGTATTAAGCACGGTGGAGACTATGATAACAAGTAAGATAGATGAGTTGAAAGAGATGTTAACTGGGATTCAAGGCAAGAAGGAAGCAAGACGGTGCACCTACAAGGATTTCATGGCATGTAAGCCTACCACTTATAATGGAGAGATTGATCCCATCGAATGCCAAAGATGGATTGCTAACATGGAAGGGGTGTTCATTCGAAGTCATTGTGACAAGGAAGATCAAGTCATGTTTGCTACGGGGCAACTTTTACGAAGGGCCAAGGATTGGTGGGACTCATATAGTAAGGAGATCGGAGAGAATCGAGTTCAAACCTTGACTTGGCAAGAATTCAAACAACCTTTTATCAAGTATCATTGTCCACAATCAGCTGTGGATCGAATCCAAGAAGACTTTCTCCGGCTCCGACAAAGGGATGAATCAGTCAATGAGATCACGAACACTTTCCTCGATCAATTGAAGTTTTGTGAAGAAATAGTTGGAACGGAGAGGAAGAAGATTATCCGTTACCATGGCATGCTTAAGGCTGAAATTCGAGAGTTTATCACTCCTTCTAAATGTGAAACTTTGGACGAGATCATTGATCTAGCAAGGGATAGGGAAATCGAGATAAAGAGGCAAGATGAACGTGGGGAGAAAAGGCAAGCCGAGAAGGGATCAACTCAAGGCTCTTCCAAGAAACCTAAGACGCATGATCAAGGGAAGAAAGAAGCCTCCAAGGGAGGGTTTCCACGATGTAAGACATGTGGAAAACCTCATTCGGGTGAATGTTTATTGGGAAAGAAGGGGTGTTACAATTGCGGACAAGAAGGGCACCCGTACTATAACTGTCCGAATCCCAAGAGGGTGTGCTACAATTGTAACGAATCGGGCCATGTGAAAGCTGATTGTCCAAAGCTCAAACAAGGGGTGAAGAAAGACGGAAAGAAAGAAGAACCTGCAAAGGCTAAGGGAAGAATGTTCCAAATCTCCACGGAGGAAGCAAGGGCTCACCCGAATGTAGTCTCAGGTATCTATATGATAAACTCTATACCCACATATATATTATTCGATACCGGAGCTAGTAGGTCATTCGTTTCTAGTGAGTTTGCATGTTCCCATTTATTCACGATAGAAAGAATGTGTGCACCTCTCGAAGTAGAAATTGCCGATTGTAAGAGTTACCTTTTGCACGAAATATGTAGGGGTTGTAGAATCACTATAGATGATGAAGATTTTGATATTGATTTGATTCCCATGGTTTTAGGAGAATTTAAGGTAGTGGTAGGTATGGATTGGTTGTCCCGTTATCGCGCGGAAATCTTATGTGAAAGCAAAATTATTCATGTGACATCTCCTAAAGGGAAACGAGTAACTATTCATGGGGAAAGGGAAGTAGGGGCAAAATTTTGTACTATATTAGAAGCAGTTAAGTACCTGAAGAAAGGGAGTAAAGCATTTTTAGCCTATGTTGTCGATACAAAAATAGGTACCTTAAGAATTGAAGATACTAGGATAGTGAATGAATACCCGGATGTGTTTCCGGATGAATTGCCGGGACTTCCTCCCGAGCGGGAAGTCGAATTTCGTATCGAGTTGGAACCAAATGCCAAACCGGTAGCCAAAGCCCCTTATCGGTTGGCACCCGCGGAGGTACGGGAATTGATGGCTCAATTGCAAGAACTTCTTGACAAGGGTTTCATACGCCCTAGCGTATCTCCGTGGGGAGCGCCTGTTTTGTTCGTTAGAAAGAAGGATGGGTCGATGAGAATGTGCATCGACTATCGTGAGCTCAACAAACTCACGGTAAAGAACCGATATCCCCTCCCGAGAATAGATGATCTTTTTGATCAATTACAAGGGGCGAGTTGGTTCTCAAAAATTGACTTGCGATCAGGTTACCATCAAGTTCGAGTAAGGGATGAAGACGTACCTAAGACCGCGTTCAGAACCCGATACGGACATTATGAATTTTTAGTAATGTCATTTGGGTTAACTAACGCGCCGGCTGCTTCATATTTAAATCTATTGGTTTCTTCATTATTTGTAACAGTTCTTTACTTGGGGGGTTGGAATCTTTCTATTCCGTACATACCTGTTCCCGAGCTTTTTGATATTACTAAAAGAGGTAGAGTCTTTGGAACAATAATTGGTATCTTTATTACATTAGCTAAAACATATTTGTTCTTGTTCATTCCTATCGCAACAAGATGGACTCTACCGCGGCTGAGAATGGATCAATTATTAAATCTTGGATGGAAATTTCTTTTACCTATTTCTCTAGGTAATCTATTATTAACAACTTCTTCCCAACTTCTTTCACTGAGGGAACGTTTTATACTTCAGGAACAAGCAGCCTAAACAAATTGATCAACCTTTTCAAAAAAAGGGGGTACTCAAGCGTTTCGGATTCAAATCATTCAAAATTTATTTTTGGATCTCGAAATCTAAAAAATATCTGGAAAAAAATTGCGTCCAATAGGATTTGAACCTATACTAAAGGTTTAGAAGACCTCTGTCCTATCCATTAGACAATGGACGCTTTCATTGTGATTTTTGGGTATTTTTACTTTCTGATCTTTTATTTGAAAAAAAAATAAAGAATCTAGTAGGATTTATGTAAGAAAGGTTTTTGAATTGTATATTCAATCATGAATGATGTATTAATTAGAGTTAGAGTATTTAAGATAAATATAGTAAGATAATAGACTAAATATATACGGATATAGAGCGGGTAGCGGGAATCGAACCCGCATCGTTAGCTTGGAAGGCTAGGGGTTATAGTCGACGTCGATTCATCATTTTTAACGTCTCTAATTCAAAACCGAACATGAAACTCCCTGGTTTGAGAGAATCAAGTGTAAGAAGGTAAGTGCTTGAACTCAAACCTGTGTGCTCTTGTGATAAGAAACCAGTACAATCCAAGACTCGGTCAAGATCCAAAGGTAAAAGGGGATGTAAGTATGTACTTATGAACACGTATAAAGAAACTGACGGTTTGTATATGCAAGGTAAGTATAAGTGTTTAAAGAGGATGATCCGCGAATGCGGTCAAGTACCGACACCAAGGCATGAAATAAGACAAAGTTGAACCCAGGTACGTAAATTCAATATGTGGATATATGAAATGGTAAAATGCATTAAGGAAAAAAAATGCTAAATGAAGGACTATGATGGTATAGTAAACATGTTTTGAAAATGATACACGTGCCGAAACCTAGTTCTTCGGACATAAGGTGACAATTACACGAAGACACGAAACTAGTATGTGGATTGTGTACCTGGCCAGTACACGTGAAGCATATAACGTTCGTGAGACCGTGATAATTGATACAGGTATGTCCGTTAGAATTAAGTAGTAGGTGGACGTGAGGGTGAAGGGAAATGTAAGACTCCCAGGAATGAAAGTATGAATGCTATGTTAGAATCCGCGAGACGGATTCGAAACATGAAAGAAGTTAAAGTATAAATGCAATGTTTGAATCTGCGAGACGGATTCAAAGAATGAAAGATATGAATGCAATGCTTGAATCCGCGAGACGGATTCAAGGGATGAAAAGCGTAAATGCAATGTTTGAATCCGCGAGACGGATTCAAAGAATGAAAGATATGAATGCAATGCTTGAATCCGCGAGACGGATTCAAGGGATGAAAAGCGTAAATGCAATGTTTGAATCCGCGAGACGGATTCAAAGAATGAAAGATATGAATGCAATGCTTGAATCCGCGAGACGGATTTAAGGGATGAAAAGCGTAAATGCAATGTTTGAATCCGCGAGACGGATTCAAAGAATGAAAGATATGAATGCAATGCTTGAATCCGCGAGACGGATTCAAGGGATGAAAAGCGTAAATGCAATGTTTGAATCCGCGAGACGGATTCAAAACATAGAAGGTACGAAAGGTATGAATAATGTGTTCGAATCCGCGAAACAGATTTAAGATATAAAAGACGGAACTAGTCTACATAAGAAGAAGTCGATAGCTTGACCATGTATGCGTCAAACAAATCATATAAGTAAATGTAAAGCAAATGAACAAAAGAATGATAGGAATGAAAATATCCGAATGTGTAAGTAATTACGGACCAGACAGGTAAATATTTCTTAAAAAAAAATATATATGATTCAAATTATGCTTAAACTTTCGTGTATAGATATATGAATATATTTATGCAAATGCGTTGTATGCAAGAATGGTCGAAAGGATAAATGGGTCATACGGGTCAGATGGCGATTGCCATTTGAACTCGTTAGTTAATGTTTTGATATGTTAAGTTTTGTACTCATAGGTGAGCTTGATGAATGGACACGTAATGTCACCAATCGGAAAGGGATGATCACCGTAAGATAAGGATGACGAATCAATGGAATCTACTTCCGTCAGATATCATAGTGGGGTAAACCTATCAAGATCAGTGAAAGAATTCTCATAAGCGGAAGCTCATTACCCAGATAAATGAGATCAATCCTGGGATGGTTTGGATTTGTAATGAAGTGGTCGGTTCGCCTTCGCGGGTCGTGGCATTATGCCAAAATAGTAAGGTTAGTGAATTGTTTAATATGTGAATTTAAGTATAAAGTTATGAATTGAATAAGTACTTCCGCACGAGCCAGTGGTAACGCAAGGTGTGATATGATAAGGAAGGGTTGACTTTTAGAAGTAGGCTAAGAATGAGTTTTAAATCTGACTTAAGTAGTAGACAATGCATGTATGAGTAAGAAGGTAGAAGTAAAACTCCAAGTATATACAAAATTATTAGAACTAATACTAACGGTAAATGCGGTAGCAAGTTCATATGAACTTCATTTTGCTTTTATGTAAATCATGGTAGTAAACCCTTGGGTTTGCTTCTAGTTTGCACACTTTAGTTCTAGTATGATAATGTGATGGTATGATCATATTTATTCATGAATAAGACTTTTGCAAAGATCCCAAATGTAATCATGTTGTATTGGGCATCGTAAATGGATAAATGAATATATATATATATATATATATATATGAGAGTAGTATCGGTCTACTGAGAATGAGAAAGGTTTCGGGGACGAAACCTCATTTAAGGGGGGTAGACTTGTAACACCCCAAAAACGAATATTTAATTTGCTAGTTTGTTATCATATTTAACAAAATGAGGTATAATAACGGGGTTAGTAAACCTAGTTAAATGTCTAGCAAATTAAGTAAAGGATTGAAATTAAAGCCAAATATGATGGTGTCATGAACTTAAGGGACTAATGGTGACATATTAGAAGTTGGAAGGGTTAAATGATAGCAAGAATAAAACACACACACATCAGGCGTGTGTGTGTGTGTGTGTGTTCGACGCCAGAGACAAGGAAGGGAAGGAAAACCCTCCTAATCACTCAAAATCAGCCAATTGAAGCCCTAATCGTGACTAAATCTCATGCATGTCAATGATTTGTTGATCATCTAGGCCTATTAAAGCTTAAGGTAAGAAGAAATTGATAGTTTGATGATTTTGAATATGTAGGGTTTCAAGAAATTCCATGTGTTTATATGAAATTAGTATGATATTGAACTAAGATCATCATCTAGAACATCATGAATGCTTGAAATCGATTAATTCAATGTTGGGAGTGAAAACCCACTTAGAGTAGAATGAATATGTGTAGTAAAGTATGAAATTGGATGAGGGAATGTATGATGATTGTTTATAATGATAAATTGTTAGTTAGGGCTGAATTAGAAGAGAAGTTATGTGAAATTCTATGGAATGTTGATGTTCTTGATGATATTGACATGGATTGGTCATGTTATGCAAATGATACTTGTACATTGTGCCTTATTTGTTGTACGCCCACAAAGTGTTTGATAAAATGCCTACATGAAACTTGAATTGATTCAAGTTTGTGTTTAAAAGTTAGTAAATTCGTCACTTTTGACAGCCCTAGATAGTCATCTTGTAAAGGCTGTATCTCATTCGTTATTAGGAGTTAGATAACGAGCCTTATATCGTTGGAAAGCTTGTTTCGCATGTTACAATTCTTATTTGGTCACAAGATGCTGGTTATGAGATTTGGTGGGTCAAAACAGCATGTAAAGTTAGTAAATTCGTCATTTTGACAGCCCTAGATAGCCATCTTGTAAAGGCCGTATCTCATTCGTTATTAGGAGTTAGACAACGAGCCTTATATCGTTGGAAAGCTTGTTTCGCATATTACAATTCTTATTTGGTCACAAGATGCTGGTTATGAGATTTGGTGGGTCAAAACAGCATGTAAAGTTAGTAAATTCGTCATTTTGACAGCCCTAGATAGCCATCTTGTAAAGGCCGTATCTCATTCGTTATTAGGAGTTAGACAACGAGCCTTATATCGTTGGAAAGCTTGTTTCGCATGTTACAATTCTTATTTGGTCACAAGATGCTGGTTATGAGATTTGGTGGGTCAAAACAGCATGTAAAGTTAGTAAATTCGTCATTTTGACAGCTCTAGATAGCCATCTTGTAAAGGCCGTATCTCATTCGTTATTAGGAGTTAGACAACGAGCCTTATATCGTTGGAAAGCTTGTTTCGCATGTTACAATTCTTATTTGGTCACAAGATGCTGGTTATGAGATTTGGTGGGTCAAAACAGCATGTAAAGTTAGTAAATTCGTCATTTTGACAGCCCTAGATAGCCATCTTGTAAAGGCCATATCTCATTCGTTATTAGGAATTAGACAACGAGCCTTATATCGTTGGAAAACTTGTTTCGCATATTACAATTCTTATTTGAAAGTCGAAGTCGGATTAGGTGATTAAAAAGGGGGAAAATGACCCCGAACAGCTGCTGCGAGAAAAATGCGACAATGAAAATAATGTGTTTTGTGAACTTAAAACATATGATTTTCTAGTCTCCAATTTACTAAACACTAAATATTGCTTCGGGTGAATGTTACAGTTGTTAAGGTGTGTTTAAAGCGTTACTATGTGTAAAATTGGCGTTAATGTACAGCATGGTTAGCCTCTCGGATATGATTGTAATAGTAGAGAAGTCAGGCGTATTGTAGTAGATAATCTATGTGTCGCGTATGATGATAATTGAGTTGCTTGAATAAGGAACAAGGTGACTTTTAGTCTATATGCCTTATGTATGTGGTATTTGGTTAATAAAAAGTCAAGTAATGTATGAATGGAAAGAAACGAATGTAGTATGAATGAGCATATGTGCTAACCATAATGTAATTGTGATGACATGAAAGAATAGGAATCACATTAGCAAGGACTCGAAAACGGAAGGTTAACGGGTCAAGCAGAGGCGAGGAAACAAGCGTGAGCACTAACGCTCGAGGTAAGTGACTTTCGAATCACTTCTTAGTATACATATAGAGTTTTCTTGTTATGGTTGAATGGGATGATTGATGTATATAAAATGGCCGACAAGTAGGTATGTATGAATGCATTTAGGAAAATTACGTAAGTACATGCACGTGTGAGCTAAGGTATGCACGGGTGTAGTTATGATTCATTTTATGAATGTATGTAAGTACGGGGTTATGTATGCATGTATGTATATATGTAGGTATTGGTGTATGTATGTACGTAAGTAGTTATGTATGAGCATGAGCATTATGTATTTGAATATGAAAGTACATACGTGTGTAGGTACGAACGTATATATATATATGTGGATGCAAGTAAGTAAGTATGTATGTATGTGAGTAGGTATGTGTGTATGTAGTTATGTATGTATGTATGTATGTATGTAAATACATATGCGAAGATGTAATCATGTATGTATGTAATTAGATGCGTGGGTATGCAAGTAAAGGTATGTATGTACGTAGATGTGTATTATGCGTATGCGAAGATACGTAGGTATATATGAATGTATGTAGAGAAGTAGTAATGCATGCGCGTATGTAGATATGGGGTTGGTATAGAAGAAGGTACGTATGAGTATATGCAGGTATGTAGAAATATAGGAGGGCATGTACGTATGTAGACGCATATGTATACATGTAAACATGTACATGTGCATGATTTAGATACGTAGAATTTTAACGTTACTAATTATGCGTTTGAGGTTGGTATGTGATGCAGGAACAAGTACACCGGATTCTTACGAAACTTAAACCGAACCCGGAACAAGAGGATGAGAAAGAATAATTGGATGAACTAATGTTAATTGACGAACGTTATTCAATCTTTAATTACATGAGATTAATGTTATATGATGTTGCCTTTGACTAATGGCTAAGTTGTATGTGATGCCCACAGGTGTTACACGGACTTCTTCTGCTGCTAAGGAAGTGAAGCGGACGTAGATCGAGTCAAGAGCAAGGATTGTACGGATAGATTGGTCACATAGTTGAAGTATATAACGTTTGGTAATCTAAATTTTAGTATGAATGTTGTAAAATTATTTTACAGTACGTTTAACATTTTTAGGATTTGGAACCTTCGTGAAAGAAATGTTGTTAATACGGAAGAAAATTTTAAAGCTCTTTTTCCGCTGCGTCATTTTTAAGGTTAAACGTGTTAGGTAGTCTCAGGTATCTATATGATAAACTCTATACCCACATATATATTATTCGATACCGGAGCTAGTAGGTCATTCGTTTCTAGTGAGTTTGCATGTTCCCATTTATTCACGATAGAAAGAATGTGTGCACCTCTCGAAGTAGAAATTGCCGATTGTAAGAGTTACCTTTTGCACGAAATATGTAGGGGTTGTAGAATCACTATAGATGATGAAGATTTTGATATTGATTTGATTCCCATGGTTTTAGGAGAATTTAAGGTAGTGGTAGGTATGGATTGGTTGTCCCGTTATCGCGCGGAAATGTTATGTGAAAGCAAAATTATTCATGTGACATCTCCTAAAGGGAAACGAGTAACTATTCATGGGGAAAGGGAAGTAGGGGCAAAATTTTGTACTATATTAGAAGCAGTTAAGTACCTGAAGAAAGGGAGTAAAGCATTTTTAGCCTATGTTGTCGATACAAAAATAGGTACCTTAAGAATTGAAGATACTAGGATAGTGAATGAATACCCGGATGTGTTTCCGGATGAATTGCCGGGACTTCCTCCCGAGCGGGAAGTCGAATTTCGTATCGAGTTGGAACCAAATGCCAAACCGGTAGCCAAAGCCCCTTATCGGTTGGCACCCGCGGAGGTACGGGAATTGATGGCTCAATTGCAAGAACTTCTTGACAAGGGTTTCATACGCCCTAGCGTATCTCCGTGGGGAGCGCCTGTTTTGTTCGTTAGAAAGAAGGATGGGTCGATGAGAATGTGCATCGACTATCGTGAGCTCAACAAACTCACGGTAAAGAACCGATATCCCCCCCCCCCCCCCGAGAATAGATGATCTTTTTGATCAATTACAAGGGGCGAGTTGGTTCTCAAAAATTGACTTGCGATCAGGTTACCATCAAGTTCGAGTAAGGGATGAAGACGTACCTAAGACCGCGTTCAGAACCCGATACGGACATTATGAATTTTTAGTAATGTCATTTGGGTTAACTAACGCGCCGGCCGCTTTTATGGATCTAATGAATCGAGTATGCCGAAATATGCTAGATCAATTTGTCATAGTATTTATTGATGACATTCTAGTATACTCTCGTAGCGAGTCGGAACATGCGAGTCATCTACGCAAGGTACTCGAGACGCTTAGAAAGGAAAAGTTATATGCAAAATTTTCTAAATGTGCGTTTTGGCTCAGGGAGGTGCAGTTTTTAGGCCATGTAATTAATGAGAAAGGAATTTTGGTGGATCCTTCTAAGGTGGAAGCGGTAATGAAATGGGTACCCCCAAAGAATGTTAATGAAGTAAGAAGTTTCCTCGGGTTAGCCGGCTATTATCGGAGATTCATCCAAGATTTCTCTAAAATAGCCCTCCCTTTAACCAAGTTGACAAAGAAGGAAGAAAAGTTTGAATGGGGCAATGATCAACAGAAGGCCTTTCGAATATTAAAGGAGAAATTGTCAAGCTCACCCGTTCTAACGCTGCCAGAAGGAACAGAAGACTTAGTGGTTTATGCGGACGCATCTTATCAAGGGTTGGGTTGTGTCTTGATGCAACGAGGCAAAGTTATTGCTTACGCTTCAAGACAACTTAAGCAGCATGAAATTAACTATCCAACCCACGATTTAGAATTGGCGGCGGTAGTGTTTGCCTTAAAAATCTGGAGGCATTATCTATTCGGAACAAAGTGTACTATTTATTCAGACCACAAAAGCCTTAAATACTTCTTTGAACAGAAATATCTTAATATGAGGCAACGAAGGTGGCTAGAATTGATCAAAGATTACGACTGTGACATTCTTTATCATCCGGGAAAAGCTAACGTTGTGGCGGATGCACTAAGCCGGAAGGAATACCCACCACCCATTCGAGTGAAATCGATGAGAATGATAATTACACCAAACCTTCTTGAAACAATAAGGAAGGCGCAAGACGAGTCTTTGAATAAAGGTGATCCGAAAGGTGAAAGAACGAAAGGATTTGAAAACGAACTTGAGGCAAATACAAGTGGGCTAAGAACAAGGTTTGGGCGAGTGTGGATACCACGTTATTGTGAAGCAAAGACCTTGTTATTGGAGGAAGCGCATAAATCCCGTTACTCGGTCCATCCGGGAGCCACTAAAATGTATCAAGATTTGAAGGCAAACTATTGGTGGCCGGGAATGAAACGTGACATTGTTAAGTATGTATCTAAATGCTTGACATGTTCCCAAGTAAAGGTGGAACATCAAAAACCCTACGGAAAATTGCAACCTTTAGAAATCCCGGTATGGAAATGGGAAGATATAACAATGGATCTTGTGACTAAACTTCCTAGAACGAGAAAAGGGCATGATGCAATATGGGTCGTTGTTGACCGACTTACCAAAAGCGCCCATTTTCTACCTATACGGGAGACTTATTCCTCAAAAAGGTTGGCGGAAATTTATGTAGATGAAATCATTTCTCGCCATGGTGTGCCTGTCTCTATTGTGTCTGATCGTGACACGCGATTTACCTCCCGCTACTGGCAGAAATTTCACGAAGAAATGGGCACACAATTGCATATAAGTACCGCGTATCATCCACAAACGGATGGTCAATCCGAAAGGACCATCCAAACTCTTGTGGATATGTTGAGAGCATGTGTGATGGATTTCGGGGGAAGTTGGGATGAACATATGCCGTTAGTGGAATTCTCGTATAACAACAGCTACCAAAGTAGCATAAAAATGGCGCCGTATGAAATGTTGTATGGGAGAAAGTGTAGAACCCCTGTCTGTTGGGGAGAAGTGGGACAAAGAGAACTCGCTCCTAAGGATGTAGTAGCTATAACCAATGAAAAGATTGACATGGTACGGGCTCGATTAAAAGCGGCGCAAGATCGACAAAAGTACTATGCAGATAAAAAGAAGCGGCATTATGAGTTCCAAGTGGGGGATCGAGTGTTCTTGAAGGTGTCTCCATGGAAAGGCATAATTAGATTCCGTAAACGAGGAAAGTTGGGTCCCCGATACATCGGACCATTCAAGATATTAGCTCGGGTGGGAAAAGTAGCTTACCGGTTAGAATTGCCTTCGGCATTAGAAGGGATCCACAACACCTTCCATGTGTCACAATTACGAAGGTGTTTTTCGGATGTTACGGCTCACGTGCCTCTCGAAGACATCGAAGTAGATGAGAGAATGAACTACATAGAAAGACCAGTAGCTATAAAGGATACCAAAGTGAAAATTCTTCGCAACAAGGAAATCAAGCAAGTATTAGTTCAATGGCAACATAGAAAGGGATCGGATCTCACTTGGGAACCGGAGGATGAAATGAGGAAGTTCTACCCATTCTTATTCGGTACGTAAATTAGGTTTCGGGGACGAAACCTTCTTTAAGGGGGATGGACTTGTAACGCCCCAAAATTTAATTATGTACATTGCTACAGTATGTTATAAGAAATGACTAGGAATGTGAACTTAGTGATAATGTGAATTAGAATTTTATTCTAATAAAAACAAGTTTTGGCCATTTAAAAATAAGTATGCTAATATGAGGGGTGGAATGTGTAATTAGTGAAGGTTAATTTATTAAAAACATAAAAACACACCACACACACATACTGATATGTGTGTGGGTCGATTGGAACAAGAAGAAAAGAGGGGAAACTCTCTAAATTAGCAAAATCAGTAAATTGAGGAGGAAATCGAAGCCTGATTGCATGCATGAACACTAATTCTTGATCATCTAAGCACTTTAAACACATGGTAAGTCGAAATTTGTAATTTTATGATCTTGTATGTAAAGGGTTTTCAAGAAATTCACAATCTTATGTGGAATTAGTATGAATGAGGATTAAGAACATTATCTAGAACCTAATTGATGCTTGAAATAAACTAGATTCATAGTCAATATGAAAACCCACTTGAAAGTGTAATGTTAAGAGGAATTATGTAGAGTTTTATGTAAATTAGCATAATGGTTATATATGATGATGTTCATAACATGGGATTGTTAGTTGGAAATGATTTAAAATGAATGTCACATGGAAAATTTTAGAGTTTGATGATCTTGATGATATTGATATAAAATGGCTAAATTATGCTTATGATACTTGTACACTATGCTTGATTAGTAGTACGCACGCCAAGTGTTTGTTAAAATGCTTGAACAAAATGAATCTCATGTTAGGCAATACTACATTGCTAGAAATTAGAAACTTTAGTCGTTAATGCATATTATGTTAAGAAAGGAATGTAAACAAGACGTGAGATTTAAAGTAAGTTGATTTGGGATTGTAGGAATAAAAGAAGAAAGCTCGAGTCGCTCCGGATCGCAAGCGAACAACGACAAAGGTATGTTCTTTGCTTACAACTATTACTAGCATGTATTGATGTAAAATGTTATTATTCTATATCCGAAGTCGTATACTTGTGGTAATTTGGCGTAAGTCGAATACACGACATGAAGATGTTGAAAGAGTTAGAAGGAATGATGTGCCATGTTGAGAAGTTGTGTTAATTGATGGTTTTAAAATGGTCTTCTTGTAGTGTGGCTAGTAACTTATGGTTGTATGAATTATTCAATTGAAATGTCTAACATGTTGGTTGAATGTAGGTAAAGCGATTTGACGGATGGCGCTACTTGGATCGAACACACTTATGTTGCACGCTTCCGCAAAGCTTCTAGTTATGGTCTAAACTTTGGTTAAATGTTTTGTTAAAATGGGTCTTTTGTATGTAATCTAACCCGGTAGTTGTTAGATGTTGAACTTGCAGTTAAAGACTTTGTTAATAGGCTATGAAATGTTGGGTTATAAACTCTTTTGTAGCAATCTCATTAGTAGTAAAAAGGTTAAATGCAGAATTTCTTTATAAATTATTCGACCCGTTTAGAATCTTTAACAAATGAAAGCTTGTTAGTTTAATTTGAAGTTTGGGCCTTACACCAACCACCCAGGAATGGAATCGTCGAGCGAAAACACTTGACAACCTCCTAAAAGCAGCTTTTCTTGCCACCAGACCTTTCTTCATCAATTAGGAATCTGATGCCGTCACTAAACACATTCCTTAAATTGTGGCCATTTGTTGGGTGTTTTTTTTTGGTGTCTAATCCGCATATATATCACCATTGCCCTTGATTTTCTTGACTGTATATCTCTTACATGTCAACATATACACGTGTGATTTAGTTTACGAAGATTTTTCAATGCCGAGAACCTCGATCAGAGAGTAAAAAAGGCGTAAGGTTCAGAATGGTGTAAAATTATAATGGGATATACCGGGATAGGATTCGAATTACAGGAACAAGGGCCAAACCAACCACCCAAGAATGGAATCGTCGAACGAAAACACTTGACAACCTCCTAGAAGTAGCTTTTCTTGCCACCAGACCATTCTCTATCAATTAGGAAACTGATGCCGTCACTAAACACATTCCTTAAATTGTAGCCATTTGTTGGGTGTTTTTTTAGTGTCTAATCCACATATATATCACCATTGCCGTTGATTTTCTTGACTGTATATCTCTTAAATGTCAACATATACACATGTGATTTAGTTTAAGAAGATTTTTCAATGCCGAGAACCTCGATCAGAGAATAAAAAAGGCGTAAGGTTCACAATGGTGTAAAATTAAAATGGGATATACCGGGCTAGGATTCGAGTTACAGGAACAAGGGCCAAACCAACCACCCAAGAATGGAATCGTCGAGTGAAAACACTTGACAACCTCCTAGAAGCAGCTTTTCTTGCCACCAGACCTTTCTCCTTTCTCCATCAATTAGTAATCTGATGCCGTCACTAAACACATTCCTCAAAAATTGTAGCCATTTGTTGAGTTTTTTTTTGTTTTCTAATCCGCATATATATCACCATTGCCCTTGATTTTCTTGACTGTATATCTCTTAAATGTCAACATATACACGTGTGATTTAGTTTATGAAGATTTTTCAACGCCGAGAACCACGATCAGAGAGTAAAAATGGCGTAAGGTTCACGATGGTGTAAAATTAAAATGGGATATACCGGGCTAGGATTCGAGTTACAGGAATAAGGGCCAAACCAACCACCCAAGAAGGGAATCGTCGAGCGAAAATACTTGAAAACCACCTAGAAGCAGCTTTTCTTGCCACCAGACCTTTCTTCATCAATTAGGAATCTGATGCCGTTACTAAACACATTCCTTAAATTGTAGCCATTTGTTGAGTGTTTTTTTTTTGTGTCTAATCCGCACATATATCACAATTGCCCTTGATTTTCTTGACTGTATATCTCTTAAATGTCAACATATACACGTGTGATTTAGTTTACGAAGATTTTTCAATGTCGAGAACCTCGATCAGAGAGTAAAAAAGGTGTAAGGTTCACAATGGTGTAAAATTAAAATGGGATATACCGAGGTAGGATTCGAGTTACAGGAACTAGGGCCAAACCAACCACCGAAGAAAGGAATCGTCGAGCGAAAACACTTGACAACCTCCTAGAAGCAGCTTTTCTTGCCACCGGACCTTTTTCCATCAATTCGGAATCTGATGCCGTCACTAAACATATTCCTTAAATTGTAGCCATTTGTTGAGTGTTTTTCTTTTGTGTCTAATCCGCATATATATCACCATTGCCCTATATTTTCTTGACTGTATATTTCTTAAATGTCAACATATACACGTGTGATTTAGTTTACGAAGATTTTTCAATGCCGCGAACCTCGATAAGAGAGTAAAAAAGGCGTATGGTTCACAATGGTGTAAAATTAAAATGGGATATATCGGGCTAGGATTCGAGTTACAGGAACAAGGGTCAAACCAACCACCCAGGAATGGAATCCTCGAGCGAAAACACTTGATAACCTCCTAGAAGCAGCTTTTCATGCCACCAGACTTTTCGCCGTCAATTAGGAATCTGATGTCGTCACTAAACATATTCCTTAACTTGTAGCCATTTGTTGAGCGTTTTTTTTGTGTTAATCCGCATATATATCACCATTGCCCTTGATTTTCTTGACTGTATATCTCTTAAATGTCAACATATACACGTGTGATTTAGTTTACGAAAAATTTTCAATGCCGAGAACCTAGATCAGATAGTAAAAAAGGCGTAAGGTTCACAATGGTGTAAAATTAAAATGGGATATACAGGGCTAGGATTCGAGTTACAGGAACAAGGCCAAAAAACCACCCAAGAAGGAAATCGTCGAGCGAAAATGCTTGACAACCTCTTAGAAGCAGCTTTTCTTACCACCAGACCTTTCTCCATCAATTAGGAATCTGATGCCATCACTAAACACATTCCTTAAATTGTAGCCACTTGTTGAGTGTTTTTTTTGGTGTCTAATCCGCATATATATCACCATTGCCCTTGATTTTCTTGACTGTATATCTCTTAAATGTCAACATATACACGTGTGATTTAGTTTACGAAGATTTTCAATGACGAGAACCTTGATCAGATAGTAAAAAAGGCGTAATGTCACACCCCCAAAATCCACACGCGGGGTATCGTCGCTTGGAGGCGTGACATGACCAGGATCAAGCCACCAATCATATTGAACAAGCATGTAAGTAGTTATAAAATCCAACCAATACAATTGGTGTCCAAACAAAACATAGTTTAAGTTGCAAGCGGAAGAAAAAATGTCTAAAAGCAAGGCATAAGTAAATAATGTTTAAGTCATCATGAACACTCAATGTCCATGCTCCACAATGACTCTTCCCCATGCAAGCTCCTGCTAAACCTATTGACCTGCAATGCATGTAGTAACGAGTCAACAACAACTTTGAGCGAGTTCACAGTTGGGTGTTTGTTTTAAGTTGTTCAAAAACAGTTTCCTTTAACTGGCATCCCTGTCGTGGGGGTTACCCCATAGTTGAAAACGTGTTTTGTTTAATCCTGTTTACTCTGGCAATCCAGCCGTGGGGGCTACCCCATGTTTAATTATCTGGCTCTTCGGCCATGGGGGCTACCCCATGTATATACTACTAGACTCGTTACCATATCGACTACTGACGTTAGTCATCTTTATGTGCCCTTGCGTCAATGTCTATCATCATTGACGTGCCTAGTCCATTAGTCCACGCCCGTACTCTTCGGTACGGTGTGAGGTTTGTCAAACCTAATAGCGCTATTTAACTAATGACCCGTTCGCCATTGGCCTCGGCGATTAAGTCGATATAAAAGGAGGGACTTCGTGATAGAGTTTTGGTCTAGTGAAATTTAAACTGTCCATGAGGACGAGGAATTACATTCCTTAACCCATACTGTCCTACCCAAGAAGGACGAGGAAGCCATGTTCCTTAACCCATTCCCAACCCCTGGGAATCCCATGCTTTGTAGAAAGTGTGAACTCACCTTAGGTTAGCTCGGCAGATAAACGAAAGGTCAATCGAGCTGCTAGGGGTCAACCACGTCCTAACATGGTTACCATACAAGTTAGGTCTAGGTTCAAGTAGTGCACATAAGTTTACACGTAAGCTAACAGGTTACGAACACGTATTGATCATGGCAACACATTAACAGTCAAACATACAACATATTCAAGCTTGTGCGATTCAAGTGGAAGCCCAATAATACGTTGCCCAACCTGTTGTGCGTCCTGCACATCTTGTGCGACTCATAACAGGTTGTGCGATCCAAAACATACCCGGCCCAATTTACAAATAAGCCCAACAAAATATACAGCCCAACAAATAAACATAAGTCTTGTGCGATTCGGTTGGTCTTGTGCGACTGACCAGTCCTTGTGCGATTGGGATTGGGCTTTGAGGCCCAACAGTAATGCAATTCAAGTTGTTTGTGTGAGGCCCAAGCCTTGTGCGATCGGCACCTTCTTATGCGATCCACAGGTCTTGTGCGATCATGCATATCTTAGTTGTACACTGTGCTTAATGTGACAATACCCGGCTTGTGCGATGCACCTTGTGCGATCAGATCAGGTCTTGTGTGACCTGATCTTGTGCGACCGAGAGAACTTGTGCGACTGGTTAACTAATTCCCTTAATTCATGCTATAGTTAAAATCATTCAAATGGTTTCCAAATTTCTTATCCAATCAATCAATGCTAACAGTTTCCAAAACCAACCATAATCGATCAACAAATGTTTTATCAATTGATTCATATGAACCCTAATCCGTTTAAGCATGAACAAAACACAAGCAACAATCCTAACACGTAGGCATATTAACATGATTCACGATTTCGATCCCTAGCATGCATACTAACATAATCAACCCATCTAACAATCATTCGAACATGAATACATCTCAGCCGAATATCATGCTTTCAGATTTTAAATCATCATTCAAACCATAGCATCATCAAACCCTATATCGATCTATTACAACCTACATGTGGGCCGATTATCATTTAATCTCATGAACATATAACACCAATGGTTCTATTAAAAACACCCTAAATCATCATGCAAGACAATCATACAATCATTCATTCAATCATAACAAACGTAGCATTATGTATCATAACCATCTGACAATAGTAGAGTACTAATCGGATTGATGTTTGAAATAAAGAGAACCCGAAGAATCAAAAGCTGCCGTTTGTCTTCGAGGAGGAACAAGAGGGAGGTTTAGGGTTTGTGTGTTCTAGATTGATTTGCAAATGATAAGGAAAAAAACCCTTGAAAGGATTATGTGCCGGGTTATATAGTAAAGTGGATGAAACCCCTAATGGGCAGTCCATTGGGTTCGATTTCGAGCGTAGTGGGCCGAGTAGGATAAGCAAATTAAGGCAAAGATGTGCGGCCCAAGCGTATTGTGCGATTGGGGTTATGTTGTGCGACAAGGATCCATTATACCCCTAAGTCCATAATACAATCATGCATAACACATAACATACACGTATAACATTCATTAAACCAACATGTCAAATAGTCACATAACGTTCAAGCATGTTACATCAAAATACAATGAAGGGTTCTAAATTACGAGTTGTCACACGTAAGGTTCACAATGGTGTAAAATTATAATGGGATATACCCGGCTAGGATTCGAGTTACAGGAACCAGGGCGAAACCAACTACCCAAGAATGGAATCGTCAAGCGAAAACACTTGACAACCTGCTAGAAGCAGCTTTTCTTGCCACCAAACCTTTCTCTATCAATTAGGAATCTGATGCCGTCACTAAACACATTCCTTAAATTGTAGCAATTTGTTGAGTGTTTTTTTTTGTGTCTAATCCGCATATATATCACAATTGCCCTTGATTTTCTTGACTGTATATCTCTTAAATGTCTACATATACACGTGTGATTTAGTTTACGAAGATTTTTCAATGCCGAGAACCTCGATCAGAGAGTAAAAAAGGCGTAAGGTTCACAATGGTGTAAAATTAAAATGGGATATACCAGACTAGGATTCGAGTTACAGGAACAAGGGCCAAACCAACCACCCAAGAATGGAATCGTCGAGAGAAAACACTTGACAACCTCCAAGAAGAAGCTTTTCTTGCCACCAGACCTTTCTTCATCAATTAGGAATCTGATGCCGTCACTAATCACATTCCTTAAATTGTAGCCATTTGTTGAGTGTCTTTTTTGGTGTCTAATCCGCATATATATCACCATTTCCCTTGATTTTCTTGACTGTATATCTCTTAAATGTCAACATATACACGTGTGATTTAGTTTACGAAGATTTTTCAATGCCGAGAACCTCGATCAGAGAAAAAAAAGGCGTAAGGTTCACAATGGTGTAAAATTAAAATGGGATATACCGGGCAAGGATTCTAGTTACAGGAACAAGGTCCAAACCAACCACCTAAGAATGGAATGGTCGAGCGAAAACACTTGACAACCTCCTAGAAGCAGCTTTTCTTGCCACCAGACCTTTCACCATTAATTAGGAATCTCATGCCGTCACTAAACACATTGCTTAAATTGTAGTAATTTGTTGAGTGTTTTTTTTGGTGTCTAATCCGCATATATATCACCATTGCCCTTGATTTTCTTGACTGTATATCTCTTAAATGTCAACATATACACGTGTGATATTGTTTACGAACATTTTTCAATGCCGAGAACCTCGATCAGAGAGTAAAAAAGGCGTAAGGTTCACAATGGTGTAAAATTAAAATGGGATATACCGGGCTAGGATTTGAGTTTCAGGAACAAGGGCCAAACCAACCACCCAGGATTGGAATCGTCGAGTGAAAACACTTGATAACCTCCTAGAAGCAGCTTTTCTTGCCACCAGACTTTTCACTATCAATTAGGAATCTGATGCCGTCACTAAACACATTCGTTAAATTGTAGCCATTTGTTGAGTGTTTTTTTTGGTGTCTAATCAGCATATATATCACCATTGCCCTTGATTTTCTTGATTGTATATCTCTTAAATGTCAACATACACACGTGTGATTTAGTTTACGAAGATTTTTCAATGCCGAGAACCTTGATCAGAGAGTAAAAAAGGCGTAAGCTTCACAATGGTGTAAAATTAAAATGGGAAATACCGGCCTAGGATTCGAGTTACAGGAACCAGGGCGAAACCAACCACCCAAGAATGGAATCGTCGAGCAAAAACACATGACAACCTCCTAGAAGCAGCTTTTCTTGCCACCAGAACTTTCTCCATCAATTAGGAATCTGATGCCGTCACTAAACACATTCCTTAAATTGTAGCCATTTGTTGAGTGTTTTTTTTTGTTGTCTAATCCGCATATATATCACCATTTCCCTTGATTTTCTTGACTGTATATCTCTTAAATGTCAACATATACACGTGTGATTTAGTTTACGAAGATTTTTCAATGCCGAGAACCTCGATCAGAGAAAAAAAAAGGCGTAAGGTTCACAATGGTGTAAAATTAAAATGGGATATACCGGGCAAGGATTCTAGTTACAGGAACAAGGTCCAAACCAACCACCTAAGAATGGAATGGTCGAGCGAAAACACTTGACAACCACCTAGAAGCAGCTTTTCTTGCCACCAGACCTTTCACCATTAATTAGGAATCTCATGCCGTCACTAAACACATTGCTTAAATTGTAGTAATTTGTTGAGTGTTTTTTTTGGTGTCTAATCCGCATATATATCACCATTGCCCTTGATTTTCTTGTGTGTATATCTCTTAAATGTCAACATATACACGTGTGATATTGTTTACGAACATTTTTCAATGCCGAGAACCTCGATCAGAGAGTAAAAAAGGCGTAAGGTTCACAATGGTGTAAAATTAAAATGGGATATACCGGGCTAGGATTTGAGTTTCAGGAACAAGGGCCAAACCAACCACCCAGGATTGGAATCGTCGAGTGAAAACACTTGATAACCTCCTAGAAGCAGCTTTTCTTGCCACCAGACTTTTCACTATCAATTAGGAATCTGATGCCATCACAAAACACATTCGTTAAATTGTAGCCATTTGTTGAGTGTTTTTTTTGGTGTCTAATCAGCATATATATCACCATTGCCCTTGATTTTCTTGATTGTATATCTCTTAAATGTCAACATACACACGTGTGATTTAGTTTACGAAGATTTTTCAATGCCGAGAACCTCGATCAGAGAGTAAAAAAGGCGTAAGGTTCACAATGGTGTAAAATTAAAATGGGAAATACCGGCCTAGGATTCGAGTTACAGGAACCAGGGCGAAACCAACCACCCAAGAATGGAATCGTCGAGCAAAAACACATGACAACCTCCTAGAAGCAGCTTTTCTTGCCACCAGAACTTTCTCCATCAATTAGGAATCTGATGCCGTCACTAAACACATTCCTTAAATTGTAGCCATTTGTTGAGTGTTTTTTTTTGTTGTCTAATCCGCATATATATCACCATTGCCCTTAATTTTCTTGACTGTATATCTCTTAAATGTCTACATATACACGTGTGATTTAGTTTACGAAGATTTTTCAATGCCGAGAACCTCGATCAGAGAGTAAAAAAGGCGTAAGGTTCACAATGGTGTAAAATTAAAATGGGATATACCAGACTAGGATTCGAGTTACAGGAACAAGGGCCAAACCAACCACCCAAGAATGGAATCGTCGAGAGAAAACACTTGACAACCTCCAAGAAGAAGTTTTTCTTGCCACCAGACCTTTCTCCATCAATTAGGAATCTGATGCCGTCACTAATCACATTCCTTAAATTGTAGCCATTTGTTGAGTGTCTTTTTTGGTGTCTAATCCGCATATATATCATCATTGCCCTTGATTTTCTTGATTGTATATCTCTTAAATGTCAACATATACACGTGTGATTTAGTTTACGAAGATTTTTCAATGCCGAGAACCTCGATCAGAGAAAAAAAGGGCGTAAGGTTCACAATGGTGTAAAATTAAAATGGGATATACCGGGCAAGGATTCTAGTTACAGGAACAAGGTCCAAACCAACCACCTAAGAATGGAATGGTCGAGCGAAAACACTTGACAACCTCCTAGAAGCAGCTTTTCTTGCCACCAGACCTTTCACCATTAATTAGGAATCTCATGCCGTCACTAAACACATTGCTTAAATTGTAGTAATTTGTTGAGTGTTTTTTTTGGTGTCTAATCCGCATATATATCACCATTGCCCTTGATTTTCTTGTGTGTATATCTCTTAAATGTCAACATATACACGTGTGATATTGTTTACGAACATTTTTCAATGCCGAGAACCTCGATCAGAGAGTAAAAAAGGCGTAAGGTTCACAATGGTGTAAAATTAAAATGGGATATACCGGGCTAGGATTTGAGTTTCATGAACAAGGGCCAAACCAACCACCCAGGATTGGAATCGTCGAGTGAAAACACTTGATAACCTCCTAGAAGCAGCTTTTCTTGCCACCAGACTTTTCACTATCAATTAGGAATCTGATGCCGTCACTAAACACATTCGTTAAATTGTAGCCATTTGTTGAGTGTTTTTTTTGGTGTCTAATCAGCATATATATCACCATTGCCCTTGATTTTCTTGATTGTATATCTCTTAAATGTCAACATACACACGTGTGATTTAGTTTACGAAGATTTTTCAATGCCGAGAACCTCGATCAGAGAGTAAAAAAGGCGTAAGGTTCACAATGGTGTAAAATTAAAATGGGAAATACCGGCCTAGGATTCGAGTTACAGGAACCAGGGCGAAACCAACCACCCAAGAATGGAATCGTCGAGCAAAAACACATGACAACCTCCTAGAAGCAGCTTTTCTTGCCACCAGAACTTTCTCCATCAATTAGGAATCTGATGCCGTCACTAAACACATTCCTTAAATTGTAGCCATTTGTTGAGTGTTTTTTTTTTGTTGTCTAATCCGCATATATATCACCATTTCCCTTGATTTTCTTGACTGTATATCTCTGAAATGTCAACATATACACGTGTGATTTAGTTTACGAAGATTTTTCAATGCAGAGAACCTCGATTAGAGAGTAAAAAAGGCATAAGGTTCACAATGGTGTAAAATTAAAATGGGATATGCCGGGCTAGGATTCGAGTTACTGGAACAAGGGCCAAACCAACCACCCAGGAATGGAATCGTCGAGCGAAAACACTTGACAACCTCCTAAAAGCAGCTTTTCTTGCCACCAGACCTTTCTTCATCAATTAGGAATCTGATGCCGTCACTAAACACATTCCTTAAATTGTGGCCATTTGTTGGGTGTTTTTTTTTGGTGTCTAATCCGCATATATATCACCATTGCCCTTGATTTTCTTGACTGTATATCTCTTACATGTCAACATATACACGTGTGATTTAGTTTACGAAGATTTTTCAATGCCGAGAACCTCGATCAGAGAGTAAAAAAGGCGTAAGGTTCAGAATGGTGTAAAATTATAATGGGATATACCGGGATACGATTCGAGTTACAGGAACAAGGGCCAAACCAACCACCCAAGAATGGAATCGTCGAACGAAAACACTTGACAACCTCCTGGAAGCATCTTTTCTTGCCACCAGACCTTTCACCATCAGTTAGGAATCTGATGCCGTCACTAAACACATTCCTTAAATTGTAGCCATTTGTTGAGTGTTTTTTTTTGTGTGTAATCCGCAAATATATCACCATTGCCCATGATTTTCTTGACTGTATATCTCTTAAATTTCAACATATACACGTGTGATTTAGTCTACGAAGATTTTTCAATGCCAAGAACCTCCATCAGAGAGTAAAAAAGGCGTAAGGTTCACAATGGTGTAAAATTAAAATGGGATATACCGGGCTAGGATTCTAGTTACAGGAACAAGGGCCAAACCAACCACCTAAGAATGGAATCGTCGAGCGAAAACACTTGACAACCTCCTAGAAGAAGCTTTTCTTGCCACCAGACCATTCTTCATCAATTAGGAATCTGATGTTGTCACTAAACACATTCCTTAAATTGTAGCCATTTGTTGAGTGTTTTTTTTTTGTGTCTAATCCGCATATATATCACCATTGCCCTTGATTTTCTTGACTGTATAGCTCTTAAATGTCAACATATACACGTGTGATTTAGTTTACGAAAATTTTTCATTGCCGAGAACCTCGATCAGAGAGTAAAAAAGGCGTAAGGTTCAGAATGGTGTAAAATTAAAATGGGATATACCGGGCTATGATTTGAGTTACCGGAACAAAGGCCAAACCAACCACCCAAGAATAGAATCGTCGAGCGAAAACACTTGACAACCTCCTAGAAGAAGCTTTTCTTACCACCAGACCATTCTTCATCAATTAGGAATCTGATGTTTTCACTAAACACATTCCTTAAATTGTAGCCATTTGTTGAGTGTTTTTTTTTTTTTGTGTCTAATCCGCATATATATCACCATTGCCCTTGATTTTCTTGACTGTATAGCTCTTAAATGTCAACATATACACGTGTGATTTAGTTTACGAAGATTTTTCATTGCCGAGAACCTCGATCAGAGAGTAAAAAAGGCGTAAGGTTCAGAATGGTGTAAAATTAAAATGGGATATACCGGGCTAGGATTCGAGTTACAAGAACAAGGGCCAAACCAACCACTCAAGAATGGAATCGTCGAGCGAAAACACATGACAACCTCCTAGAAGCAGCTTTTCTTGCCACCAGACCTTTCTCCATCAGTTATGAATCTAATGCCGTTACTAAACACATTCCTTAAATTGTAGCCATTTGTTGAGTGTTTTTTTTTTGTGTGTCTAATCCGCATATATATCACCATTGCCATTGATTTTCTTGACTGTATATCTCTTAAATATCTACATATACACGTGTGATTTAGTTTACGAAGATTTTTCAATGCCGAGAACCTCGATCAGAGAGTTAAAAAGGCGTAAGGTTCACAATGTTGTAAAATTAAAATGGGATATACCAGACTAGGATTTGAGTTACCGGAACAAGGGCCAAACCAACCACCAATCGTCGAGCGAAAACACTTGACAACCTCTTAGAAGAAGCTTTTCTTGCCACCAGACCATTCTTCATCAATTAGGAATCTGATGTCGTCACTAAACATATTTCTTAAATTGTAGCCATTTGTTGAGTGTTTTTTTTGGTGTCTAATCCACAAATATATCACCATTGCCCTTGATTTTCTTCACTGTATATCTCTTAAATGTCAACATATACACGTGTGATTTAGTTTACGAAGATTTTTCAATTCTGAGAACCTCGATCAGAGAGCAAAAAAGGCGTAAGGTTCAGAATGGGGTAAAATTAAAATCGGATATACCGGGCTAGAATTCGAGTTACAAGAACAAGGGCCAAACCAACCACTCAAGAATGGAATCGTCGAGCGAAAACACATGACAACCTCCTAGAAGCAGCTTTTCTTGCCACCAGACCTTTCTCCATCAGTTATGAATCTGATGCCGTTACTAAACACATTCCTTAAATTGTAGCCATTTGTTGAGTGTTTTTTTTGTGTGTCTAATCCGCATATAAATCACCATTGCCATTGATTTTCTTGACTGTATATCTCTTAAATGTCTACATATACACGTGTGATTTAGTTTACGAAGATTTTTCAATGCCGAGAACCTCGATCAGAGAGTTAAAAAGGCGTAAGGTTCACAATGTTGTAAAATTAAAATGGGATATACTAGACTAAGATTTGAGTTACCGGAACAAGGGCCAAACCAACCACCAATCGTCGAGCGAAAACACTTGACAACCTCCTAGAAGAAGCTTTTCTTGCCACCAGACCATTCTTCATCAATTAGGAATCTGATGTCGTCACTAAACACATTTCTTAAATTGTAGCCATTGAGTGTTTTTTTTTGGTGTCTAATCCACAAATATATCACCATTGCCCTTGATTTTCTTCACTGTATATCTCTTAAATGTCAACATATACACGTGTGATTTAGTTTACGAAGATTTTTCAATTCCGAGAACCTCGATCAGAGAGTAAAAAAGGCGTAAGGTTCACAATGGTGTAAAATTAAAATGGGATATACCGGGCTAGGATTCGAGTTACAGGACAAGGGCCAAACCAGCCACCCAAGAATGGAATCGTCAAGCGAAAACACTTGACAACCTCCTAGAAGCAGCTTTTCTTGCCACCAGACCTTTCTCCATCAATTAGGAATCTGATGCCGTCACTAAACACATTCCTTAAATTGTAGCCACTTATTGAGTGTTTTTTTTTGTGTCTAATCCGCATATATATCACCATTACCCTTGATTTTCTTGACTGTATATCTCTTAAATGTCAACATATACACGTGTGATTTAGTTTACGAAGATTTTTCAATGCCGAGAACCTCGATCAGAGAGTTAAAAAGGCGTAAGGTTCAGAATGGTGTAAAATTAAAATGGGATATACCGGGCTATGATTTGAGTTACCGGAACAAAGGCCAAACCAACCACCCAAGAATAGAATCGTCGAGCGAAAACACTTGACAACCTCCTAGAAGAAGCTTTTCTTGCCACCAGACCATTCTTCATCAATTAGGAATCTGATGTTTTCACTAAACACATTCCTTAAATTGTAGCCATTTGTTGAGTGTTTTTTTTTTTTGTGTCTAATCCGCATATATATCACCATTGCCCTTGATTTTCTTGACTGTATAGCTCTTAAATGTCAACATATACACGTGTGATTTAGTTTACGAAGATTTTTCATTGCCGAGAACCTCGATCAGAGAGTAAAAAAGGCGTAAGGTTCAGAATGGTGTAAAATTAAAATGGGATATACCGGGCTAGGATTCGAGTTACAAGAACAAGGGCCAAACCAACCACTCAAGAATGGAATCGTCGAGCGAAAACACATGACAACCTCCTAGAAGCAGCTTTTCTTGCCACCAGACCTTTCTCCATCAGTTATGAATCTAATGCCGTTACTAAACACATTCCTTAAATTGTAGCCATTTGTTGTGTGTTTTTTTTTTGTGTGTCTAATCCGCATATATATCACCATTGCCATTGATTTTCTTGACTGTATATCTCTTAAATGTCTACATATACACGTGTGATTTAGTTTACGAAGATTTTTCAATGCCGAGAACCTCGATCAGAGAGTTAAAAAGGCGTAAGGTTCACAATGTTGTAAAATTAAAATGGGATATACCAGACTAGGATTTGAGTTACCGGAACAAGGGCCAAACCAACCACCAATCGTCGAGCGAAAACACTTGACAACCTCTTAGAAGAAGCTTTTCTTGCCACCAGACCATTCTTCATCAATTAGGAATCTGATGTCGTCACTAAACACATTTCTTAAATTGTAGCCATTTGTTGAGTGTTTTTTTTTGGTGTCTAATCCACAAATATATCACCATTGCCCTTGATTTTCTTCACTGTATATCTCTTAAATGTCAACATATACACGTGTGATTTAGTTTACGAAGATTTTTCAATTCCGAGAACCTCGATCAGAGAGCAAAAAAGGCGTAAGGTTCAGAATGGGGTAAAATTAAAATGGGATATACCGGGCTAGAATTCGAGTTACAAGAACAAGGGCCAAACCAACCACTCAAGAATGGAATCGTCGAGCGAAAACAAATGACAACCTCCTAGAAGCAGCTTTTCTTGCCACCAGACCTTTCTCCATCAGTTATGAATCTGATGCCGTTACTAAACACATTCCTTAAATTGTAGCCATTTGTTGAGTGTTTTTTTTTTGTGTGTCTAATCCGCATATAAATCACCATTGCCATTGATTTTCTTGACTGTATATCTCTTAAATGTCTACATATACACGTGTGATTTAGTTTACGAAGATTTTTCAATGCCGAGAACCTCGATCAGAGAGTTAAAAAGGCGTAAGGTTCACAATGTTGTAAAATTAAAATGGGATATACTAGACTAAGATTTGAGTTACCGGAACAAGGGCCAAACCAACCACCAATCGTCGAGCGAAAACACTTGACAACCTCCTAGAAGAAGCTTTTCTTGCCACCAGACCATTCTTCATCAATTAGGAATCTGATGTCGTCACAAAACACATTTCTTAAATTGTAGCCATTGAGTGTTTTTTTTTGGTGTCTAATCCACAAATATATCACCATTGCCCTTGATTTTCTTCACTGTATATCTCTTAAATGTCAACATATACACGTGTGATTTAGTTTACGAAGATTTTTCAATTCCGAGAACCTCGATCAGAGAGTAAAAAAGGCGTAAGGTTCACAATGGTGTAAAATTAAAATGGGATATACCGGGCTAGGATTCGAGTTACAGGACAAGGGCCAAACCAGCCACCCAAGAATGGAATCGTCAAGCGAAAACACTTGACAACCTCCTGGAAGCAGCTTTTCTTGCCACCAGACCTTTCTCCATCAATTAGGAATCTGATGCCGTCACTAAACACATTCCTTAAATTGTAGCCACTTATTGAGTGTTTTTTTTTGTGTCTAATCCGCATATATATCACCATTACCCTTGATTTTCTTGACTGTATATCTCTTAAATGTCAACATATACACGTGTGATTTAGTTTACGAAGATTTTTCAATGCCGAGAACCTCGATCAGAGAGTAAAAAAGGTGTAAGGTTCACAATGGTGTAAAATTAAAATGGGATATGCCGGGCTAGGATTCGAGTTACTGGAACAAGGGCCAAACCAACCACCCAGGAATGGAATCGTCGAGCGAAAACACTTGACAACCTCCTAAAAGCAGCTTTTCTTGCCACCGGACCTTTCTTCATCAATTAGGAATCTAATGCCGTCACTAAACACATTCCTTAAATTGTAGCCATTTGTTGGGTGTTTTTTTTTGTGTCTAATCCGCATATATATCACCATCGCCCTTGATTTTCTTGACTGTATATCTCTTACATGTCAACATATGCACGTGTGATTTAGTTTACGAAGATTTTTCAATGCCGAGAACCTCGATCAGAGAGTAAAAAAGGCGTAAGGTTCAGAATGGTGTAAAATTATAATGGGATATACCGGGATAGGATTCGAGTTACAGGAACAAGGGCCAAACCAACCACCCAAGAATGGAATCGTCGAACGAAAACACTTGACAACCTCCTAGAAGCATCTTTTCTTGCCACCAGACCTTTCTCCATCAGTTAGGAATCTGATGCCGTCACTAAACACATTCCTTAAATTGTAGCCATTTGTTGAGTGTTTTTTTTGGTGTGTAATCCGCAAATATATCACCATTGCCCATGATTTTCTTGACTGTATATCTCTTAAATTTCAACATATACACGTGTGATTTAGTCTACGAAGATTTTTCAATGCCAAGAACCTCCATCAGAGAGTAAAAAAGGCGTAAGTTTCAGAATGGTGTAAAATTAAAATGGGATATACCGGGGCTAGGATTCGAGTTACAAGAACAAGGGCCAAACCAACCACTCAAGAATGGAATCGTCGAGCGAAAACACATGACAACCTCCTAGAAGCAGCTTTTCTTGCCACCAGACCTTTCTCCATCAGTTATGAATCTGATGCCGTTACTAAACACATTCCTTAAATTGTAGCCATTTATTGAGTGTTTTTTTTGTGTGTCTAATCCGCATATATATCACCATTGCCATTGATTTTCTTGACTGTATAGCTCTTAAATGTCAACATATACACGTGTGATTTAGTTTAAGAAGATTTTTCATTGCCGAGAACCTCGATCAGAGAGTAAAAAAGGCGTAAGGTTCAGAATGGTGTAAAATTAAAATGGGATATAACGGGCTAGGATTTGAGTTACCGGAACAAAGGCCAAACCACCCAATAATAGAATCGTCGAGCGAAAACACTTGACAACCTCCTAGAAGAAGCTTTTCTTGCCACCAGACCATTCTTCATCAATTAGGAATCTGATGTTTTCACTAAACACATTCCTTAAATTGTAGCCATTTGTTGAGTGTTTTTTTTTTGTGTCTAATCCGCATATATATCACCATTGCCCTTGATTTTCTTGACTGTATAGCTCTTAAATGTCAACATATACACGTGTGATTTAGTTTACGAAGATTTTTCATTGCCGAGAACCTCGATCAGAGAGTAAAAAAGGCGTAAGGTTCAGAATGGTGTAAAATTAAAATGGGATATACCGGGCTAGGATTTGAGTTACCGGAACAAAGGCCAAACCAACCACCCAAGAATAGAATCGTCGAGCGAAAACACTTGACAACCTCCTAGAAGAAGCTTTTCTTGCCACCAGACCATTCTTCATCAATTAGGAATCTGATGTTTTCACTAAACACATTCCTTAAATTGTAGCCATTTGTTGAGTGTTTTTTTTTTTGTGTCTAATCCGCATATATATCACCATTGCCCTTGATTTTCTTGACTGTATAGCTCTTAAATGTCAACATATACACGTGTGATTTAGTTTACGAAGATTTTTCATTGCCGAGAACCTCGATCAGAGAGTAAAAAAGGCGTAAGTTTCAGAATGGTGTAAAATTAAAATGGGATATACCGGGGCTAGGATTCGAGTTACAAGAACAAGGGCCAAACCAACCACTCAAGAATGGAATCGTCGAGCGAAAACACATGACAACCTCCTAGAAGCAGCTTTTCTTGCCACCAGACCTTTCTCCATCAGTTATGAATCTGATGCCGTTACTAAACACATTCCTTAAATTGTAGCCATTTGTTGGGTGTTTTTTTTTTGTGTCTAATCCGCATATATATCACCATCGCCCTTGATTTTCTTGACTGTATATCTCTTACATGTCAACATATGCACGTGTGATTTAGTTTACGAAGATTTTTCAATGCCGAGAACCTCGATCAGAGAGTAAAAAAGGCGTAAGGTTCAGAATGGTGTAAAATTATAATAGGATATACCGGGATAGGATTCGAGTTACAGGAACAAGGGCCAAACCAACCACCCAAGAATAGAATCGTCGAGCGAAAACACTTGACAACCTCCTAGAAGAAGCTTTTCTTGCCACCAGACCATTCTTCATCAATTAGGAATCTGATGTTTTCACTAAACACATTCCTTAAATTGTAGCCATTTGTTGAGTGTTTTTTTTTTAGTCTAATCCGCATATATATCACCATTGCCCTTGATTTTATGGACTGTATAGCTCTTAAATGTCAACATATACACGTGTGATTTAGTTTACGAAGATTTTTCATTGCCGAGAACCTCGATCAGAGAGTAAAAAAGGCGTAAGTTTCAGAATGGTGTAAAATTAAAATGGGATATACCGGGGCTAGGATTCGAGTTACAAGAACAAGGGCCAAACCAACCACTCAAGAATGGAATCGTCGAGCGAAAACACATGACAACCTCCTAGAAGCAGCTTTTCTTGCCACCAGACCTTTCTCCATCAGTTATGAATCTGATGCCGTTACTAAACACATTCCTTAAATTGTAGCCATTTGTTGAGTGTTTTTTTTGTGTGTCTAATCCGCATATATATCACCATTGCCATTGATTTTCTTGACTGTATAGCTCTTAAATGTCAACATATACACGTGTGATTTAGTTTAAGAAGATTTTTCATTGCCGAGAACCTCGATCAGAGAGTAAAAAAGGCGTAAGGTTCAGAATGGTGTAAAATTAAAATGGGATATACCGGGCTAGGATTTGAGTTACCGGAACAAAGGCCAAACCAACCACCCAAGAATAGAATCGTCGAGCGAAAACACTTGACAACCTCCTAGAAGAAGCTTTTCTTGCCACCAGACCATTCTTCATCAATTAGGAATCTGATGTTTTCACTAAACACATTCCTTAAATTGTAGCCATTTGTTGAGTGTTTTTTTTTTGTGTCTAATCCGCATATATATCACCATTGCCCTTGATTTTCTTGACTGTATAGCTCTTAAATGTCAACATATACACGTGTGATTTAGTTTACGAAGATTTTTCATTGCCGAGAACCTCGATCAGAGAGTAAAAAAGGCGTAAGGTTCAGAATGGTGTAAAATTAAAATGGGATATACCGGGCTAGGATTTGAGTTACCGGAACAAAGGCCAAACCAACCACCCAAGAATAGAATCGTCGAGCGAAAACACTTGACAACCTCCTAGAAGAAGCTTTTCTTGCCACCAGACCATTCTTCATCAATTAGGAATCTGATGTTTTCACTAAACACATTCCTTAAATTGTAGCCATTTGTTGAGTGTTTTTTTTTTGTGTCTAATCCGCATATATATCACCATTGCCCTTGATTTTCTTGACTGTATAGCTCTTAAATGTCAACATATACACGTGTGATTTAGTTTACGAAGATTTTTCATTGCCGAGAACCTCGATCAGAGAGTAAAAAAGGCGTAAGTTTCAGAATGGTGTAAAATTAAAATGGGATATACCGGGGCTAGGATTCGAGTTACAAGAACAAGGGCCAAACCAACCACTCAAGAATGGAATCGTCGAGCGAAAACACATGACAACCTCCTAGAAGCAGCTTTTCTTGCCACCAGACCTTTTTCCATCAGTTATGAATCTGATGCCGTTACTAAACACATTCCTTAAATTGTAGCCATTTGTTGAGTGTTTTTTTTGTGTGTCTAATCCGCATATATATCACCATTGCCATTGATTTTCTTGACTGTATATCTCTTAAATGTCTACATATACACGTGTGATTTAGTTTACGAAGATTTTTCAATGCCGAGAACCTCGATCAGAGAGTAAAAAAGGTGTAAGGTTCACAATGGTGTAAAATTAAAATGGGATATGCCGGGCTAGGATTCGAGTTACTGGAACAAGGGCCAAACCAACCACCCAGGAATGGAATCGTCGAGCGAAAACACTTGACAACCTCCTAAAAGCAGCTTTTCTTGCCACCAGACCTTTCTTCATCAATTAGGAATCTGATGCCGTCACTAAACACATTCCTTAAATTGTAGCCATTTGTTGGGTGTTTTTTTTGTGTCTAATCCGCATATATATCACCATTGCCCTTGATTTTCTTGACTGTATATCTCTTACATGTCAACATATACACGTGTGATTTAGTTTACGAAGATTTTTCAATGCCGAGAACCTCGATCAGAGAGTAAAAAAGGCGTAAGGTTCAGAATGGTGTAAAATTATAATGGGATATACCGGGATAGGATTCGAGTTACAGGAACAAGGGCCAAACCAACCACCCAAGAATGGAATCGTCGAACGAAAACACTTGACAACCTCCTAGAAGCATCTTTTCTTGCCACCAGACCTTTCTCCATCAGTTAGGAATCTGATGCCGTCACTAAACACATTCCTTAAATTGTAGCCATTTGTTGAGTGTTTTTTTTGGTGTGTAATCCGCAAATATATCACCATTGCCCATGATTTTCTTGACTGTATATCTCTTAAATTTCAACATATACACGTGTGATTTAGTCTACGAAGATTTTTCAATGCCAAGAACCTCCATCAGAGAGTAAAAAAGGCGTAAGGTTCACAATGGTGTAAAATTAAAATGGGATATACCGGGCTAGGATTCTAGTTACAGGAACAAGGGCTAAACCAACCACCTAAGAATGGAATCGTCGAGCGAAAACACTTGACAACCTCCTATAAGAGTCTTTTCTTGCCACCAGACCATTCTTCATCAATTAGGAATCTGTTGTTGTCACTAAACACATTCCTTAAATTGTAGCCATTTGTTGAGTGTTTTTTTTTTGTGTCTAATCCGCATATATATCACCATTGCCCTTGATTTTCTTGACTGTATAGCTCTTAAATGTCAACATATACACGTGTGATTTAGTTTACGAAGATTTTTCATTGCCGAGAACCTCGATCAGAGAGTAAAAAAGGCGTAAGGTTCAGAATGGTGTAAAATTAAAATTGGGATATACCGGGCTAGGATTTGAGTTACCGGAACAAAGGCCAAACCAACCACCCAAGAATAGAATCGTCGAGCGAAAACACTTGACAACCTCCTAGAAGAAGCTTTTCTTGCCACCAGACCATTCTTCATCAATTAGGAATCTGATGTTTTTACTAAACACATTCCTTAAATTGTAGCCATTTGTTGAGTGTTTTTTTTTTGTGTCTAATCCGCATATATATCACCATTGCCCTTGATTTTCTTGACTGTATAGCTCTTAAATGTCAACATATACACGTGTGATTTAGTTTACGAAGATTTTTCATTGCCGAGAACCTCGATCAGAGAGTAAAAAAGGCGTAAGTTTCAGAATGGTGTAAAATTAAAATGGGATATACCGGGGCTAGGATTCGAGTTACAAGAACAAGGGCCAAACCAACCACTCAAGAATGGAATCGTCGAGCGAAAACACATGACAACCTCCTAGAAGCAGCTTTTCTTCCCACCAGACCTTTCTCCATCAGTTATGAATCTGATGCCGTTACTAAACACATTCCTTAAATTGTAGCCATTTGTTGAGTGTTTTTTTTTGTGTGTCTAATCCGCATATATATCACCATTGCCATTGATTTTCTTGACTGTATATCTCTTAAATGTCTACATATACACGTGTGATTTAGTTTACGAAGATTTTTCAATGCCGAGAACCTCGATCAGAGAGTTAAAAAGGCGTAAGGTTCACAATGTTGTAAAATTAAAATGGGATATACCAGACTAGGATTTGAGTTACCGGAACAAGGGCCAAACCAACCACCAATCGTCGAGCGAAAACACTTGACAACCTCCTAGAAGAAGCTTTTCTTGCCACCAGACCATTCTTCATCAATTAGGAATCTGATGTCGTCACTAAACACATTTCTTAAATTGTAGCCATTTGTTGAGTGTTTTTTTTTGGTGTCTAATCCACAAATATATCACCATTGCCCTTGATTTTCTTCACTGTATATCTCTTAAATGTCAACATATACACGTGTGATTTAGTTTACGAAGATTTTTCAATTCCGAGAACCTCGACCAGAGAGTAAAAAAGGCGTAAGGTTCACAATGGTGTAAAATTAAAATGGGATATACCGGGCTAGGATTCGAGTTACAGGACAAGGGCCAAACCAGCCACCCAAGAATGGAATCGTCAAGCGAAAACACTTGACAACCTGCTAGAAGCAGCTTTTCTTGCCACCAGACCTTTCTCCATCAATTAGGAATCTGATGCCGTCACTAAACACATTCATTAAATTGTAGCCACTTATTGAGTGTTTTTTTTTTGTGTCTAATCCGTATATATATCACCATTACCCTTGATTTTCTTGACTGTATATCTCTTAAATGTCAACATATACACGTGTGATTTAGTTTACGAAGATTTTTCAATGCCGAGAACCTCGATCAGAGAGTAAAAAAGGTGTAAGGTTCACAATGGTGTAAAATTAAAATGGGATATGCCGGGCTTGGATTCGAGTTACTGGAACAAGGGCCAAACCAACCACCCAGGAATGGAATCGTCGAGCGAAAACACTTGACAACCTCCTAAAAGCAGCTTTTCTTGCCACCAGACCTTTCTTCATCAATTAGGAATCTGATGCCGTCACTAAACACATTCCTTAAATTGTAGCCATTTGTTGGGTGTTTTTTTTTGTGTCTGATCCGCATATATATCACCATTGCCCTTGATTTTCTTGACTGTATATCTCTTACATGTCAACATATACACGTGTGATTTAGTTTACGAAGATTTTTCAATGCCGAGAACCTCGATCAGAGAGTAAAAAAGGCGTAAGGTTCAGAATGGTGTAAAATTATAATGGGATATACCAGGATAGGATTCGAGTTACAGGAACAAGGGCCAAACCAACCACCCAAGAATGGAATCGTCGAACGAAAACACTTGACAACCTCCTAGAAGCATCTTTTCTTGCCACCAGACCTTTCTCCATTAGTTAGGAATCTGATGCCGTCACTAAACACATTCCTTAAATTGTAGCCATTTGTTGAGTGTTTTTTTTGGTGTGTAATCCGTAAATATATCACCATTGCCCATGATTTTCTTGACTGTATATCTCTTAAATTTCAACATATACACGTGTGATTTAGTCTACGAAGATTTTTCAATGCCAAGAACCTCCATCAGAGAGTAAAAAAGGCGTAAGGTTCACAATGGTGTAAAATTAAAATGGGATATACCGGGCTAGGATTCTAGTTACAGGAACGAGGGCCAAACCAACCACCTAAGAATGGAATCGTCGAGCGAAAACACTTGACAACCTCCTAGAAGAGTCTTTTCTTGCCACCAGACCATTCTTCATCAATTAGGAATCTGATGTTGTCACTAAACACATTCCTTAAATTGTAGCCATTTGTTGAGTGTTTTTTTTTGTGTCTAATCCGCATATATATCACCATTGCCCTTGATTTTCTTGACTGTATAGCTCTTAAATGTCAACATATACACGTGTGATTTAGTTTACGAAGATTTTTCATTGCCGAGAACCTCGATCAGAGAGTAAAAAAGGCGTAAGGTTCAGAATGGTGTAAAACTAAAATGGGATATACCGGGCTAGGATTTGAGTTACCGGAACAAAGGCCAAACCAACCACCCAAGAATAGAATCGTCGAGCGAAAACACTTGACAACCTCCTAGAAGAAGCTTTTCTTGCCACCAGACCATTCTTCATCAATTAGGAATCTGATGTTTTCACTAAACACATTCCTTTAATTGTAGCCATTTGTTGAGTGTTTTTTTTTTGTGTCTAATCCGCATATATATCACCATTGCCCTTGATTTTCTTGACTGTATAGCTCTTAAATGTCAACATATACACGTGTGATTTAGTTTACGAAGATTTTTCATTGCCGAGAACCTCGATCAGAGAGTAAAAAAGGCGTAAGGTTCAGAATGGTGTAAAATTAAAATGGGATATACCGGGGCTAGGATTCGAGTTAAAGAACAAGGGCCAAACCAACCACTCAAGAATGGAATCGTCGAGCGAAAACACATGACAACCTCCTAGAAGCAGCTTTTCTTGCCACCAGACCTTTCTCCATCAGTTATGAATCTGATGCCGTTACTAAACACATACCTTAAATTGTAGCCATTTGTTGAGTGTTTTTTTTTGTGTGTGTCTAATCCGCATATATATCACCATTGCCATTGATTTTCTTGACTGTATATCTCTTAAATGTCTACATATACACGTGTGATTTAGTTTACGAAGATTTTTCAATGCCGAGAACCTCGATCAGAGAGTAAAAAAGGCGTAAGGTTCACAATGTTGTAAAATTAAAATGGGATATACCAGACTAGGATTCGATTTACCGGAACAAGGGCCAAACCATCCACCAATCATCGAGCGAAAACACTTGACAACCTCCTAGAAGAAGCTTTTCTTGCCACCAGACCATTCTTCATCAATTTGGAATCTGATGTCGTCACTAAACACATTTCTTAAATTGTAGCCATTTGTTGAGTGTTTTTTTTTTGGTGTCTAATCCAAAAATATATCACCATTGCCCTTGATTTTCTTCACTGTATATCTCTTAAATGTCAACATATACACGTGTGATTTAGTTTACGAAGATTTTTCAATTCCGAGAACCTCGATCAGAGAGTAAAAAAGGCGTAAGGTTCACGATGGTGTAAAATTAAAATGGGATATACCGGGCTAGGATTTGAGTTACCGGAACAAAGGCCAAACCAACCACCCAAGAATAGAATCGTCGAGCGAAAACACTTGACAACCTCCTAGAAGAAGCTTTTCTTGCCACCAGACCATTCTTCATCAATTAGGAATCTGATGTTTTCACTAAACACATTCCTTAAATTGTAGCCATTTGTTGAGTGTTTTTTTTTTGTGTCTAATCCGCATATATATCACCATTGCCCTTGATTTTCTTGACTGTATAGCTCTTAAATGTCAACATATACACGTGTGATTTAGTTTACGAAGATTTTTCATTGCCGAGAACCTCGATCAGAGAGTAAAAAAAGCGTAAGTTTCAGAATGGTGTAAAATTAAAATGGGATATACCGGGGGTGGGATTCGAGTTACACGAACAAGGGCCAAACCAACCACTCAAGAATGGAATCGTCAAGCGAAAACACATGACAACCTCCTAGAAGCAGCTTTTCTTGCCACCAGACCTTTCTCCATCAGTTATGAATCTGATGCCGTTACTAAACACATTCCTTAAATTGTAGCCATTTGTTGAGTGTTTTTTTTTTGTGTGTCTAATCCGCATATATATCACCATTGCCATTGATTTTCTTGACTGTATATCTCTTAAATGTCTACATATACACGTGTGATTTAGTTTACGAAGATTTTTCAATGCCGAGAACCTCGATCAGAGAGTTAAAAAGGCGTAAGGTTCACAATGTTGTAAAATTAAAATGGGATATACCAGACTAGGATTTGAGTTACCGGAACAAGGGCCAAACCAACCACCAATCGTCGAGCGAAAACACTTGACAACCTCCTAGAAGAAGCTTTCCTTGCCACCAGACCATTCTTCATCAATTAGGAATCTGAAGTCGTCACTAAACACATTTCTTAAATTGTAGCCATTTGTTGAGTGTTTTTTTTGGTGTCTAATCCACAAATATATCACCATTGCCCTTCATTTTCTTCACTGTATATCTCTTAAATGTCAACATATACACGTGTGATTTAGTTTACGAAGATTTTTCAATTCCGAGAACCTCGACCAGAGAGTAAAAAAGGCGTAAGGTTCACAATGGTGTAAAATTAAAATGGGATATACCGGGCTAGGATTCGAGTTACAGGACAAGGGCCAAACCAGCCACCCAAGAATGGAATCGTCAAGCGAAAACACTTGACAACCTGCTAGAAGCAGCTTTTCTTGCCACCAGACCTTTCTTCATCAATTAGGAATCTGATGCCGTCACTAAACACATTCATTAAATTGTAGCCACTTATTGAGTGTTTTTTTTTGTGTCTAATCCGCATATATATCACCATTACCCTTGATTTTCTTGACTGTATATCTCTTAAATGTCAACATATACACGTGTGATTTAGTTTACGAAGATTTTTCAATGCCGAGAACCTCGATCAGAGAGTAAAAAAGGTGTAAGGTTCACAATGGTGTAAAATTAAAATGGGATATGCCGGGCTAGGATTCGAGTTACTGGAACAAGGGCCAAACCAACCACCGAGGAATAGAATCGTCGAGCGAAAACACTTGACAACCTCCTAAAAGCAGCTTTTCTTGCCACCAGACCTTTCTTCATCAATTAGGAATCTGATGCCGTCACTAAACACATTCCTTAAATTGTAGCCATTTGTTGGGTGTTTTTTTTTGTGTCTAATCCGCATATATATCACCATTTCCCTTGATTTTCTTGACTGTATATCTCTTACATGTCAACATATACACGTGTGATTTAGTTTACGAAGATTTTTCAATGCCGAGAACCTCGATCAGAGAGTAAAAAAGGCGTAAGGTTCAGAATGGTGTAAAATTATAATGGGATATACCAGGATAGGATTCGAGTTACAGGAACAAGGGCCAAACCAACCACCCAAGAATGGAATCGTCGAACGAAAACACTTGACAACCTCCTAGAAGCATCTTTTCTTGCCACCAGACCTTTCTCCATTAGTTAGGAATCTGATGCCGTCACTAAACACATTCCTTAAATTGTAGCCATTTGTTGAGTGTTTTTTTTGGTGTGTAATCCGTAAATATATCACCATTGCCCATGATTTTCTTGACTGTATATCTCTTAAATTTCAACATATACACGTGTGATTTAGTCTACGAAGATTTTTCAATGCCAAGAACCTCCATCAGAGAGTAAAAAAGGCGTAAGGTTCACAATGGTGTAAAATTAAAATGGGATATACCGGGCTAGGATTCTAGTTACAGGAACGAGGGCCAAACCAACCACCTAAGAATGGAATCGTCGAGCGAAAACACTTGACAACCTCCTAGAAGTGTCTTTTCTTGCCACCAGACCATTCTTCATCAATTAGGAATCTGATGTTGTCACTAAACACATTCCTTAAATTGTAGCCATTTGTTGAGTGTTTTTTTTTTGTGTCTAATCCGCATATATATCACCATTGCCCTTGATTTTCTTGACTGTATAGCTCTTAAATGTCAACATATACACGTGTGATTTAGTTTACGAAGATTTTTCATTGCCGAGAACCTCGATCAGAGAGTAAAAAAGGCGTAAGGTTCAGAATGGTGTAAAATTAAAATGGGATATACCGGGCTAGGATTTGAGTTACCGGAACAAAGGCCAAACCAACCACCCAAGAATAGAATCGTCGAGCGAAAACACTTGACAACCTCCTAGAAGAAGCTTTTCTTGCCACCCGACCATTCTTCATCAATTAGGAATCTGATGTTTTCACTAAACACATTCCTTAAATTGTAGCCATTTGTTGAGTGTTTTTTTTTTGTGTCTAATCCGCATATATATCACCATTGCCCTTGATTTTCTTGACTGTATAGCTCTTAAATGTCAACATATACACGTGTGATTTAGTTTACGAAGATATTTCATTGCCGAGAACCTCGATCAGAGAGTAAAAAAGGCGTAAGGTTCAGAATGGTGTAAAATTAAAATGGGATATACCGGGGCTAGGATTCGAGTTAAAGAACAAGGGCCAAACCAACCACTCAAGAATGGAATCGTCGAGCGAAAACACATGACAACCTCCTAGAAGCAGCTTTTCTTGCCACCAGACCTTTCTCCATCAGTTATGAATCTGATGCCGTTACTAAACACATTCCTTAAATTGTAGCCATTTGTTGAGTGTTTTTTTTTGTGTGTGTCTAATCCGCATATATATCACCATTGCCATTGATTTTCTTGACTGTATATCTCTTAAATGTCTACATATACACGTGTGATTTAGTTTACGAAGATTTTTCAATGCCGAGAACCTCGATCAGAGAGTAAAAAAGGCGTAAGGTTCACAATGTTGTAAAATTAAAATGGGATATACCAGACTAGGATTCGAGTTACCGGAACAAGGGCCAAACCATCCACCAATCATCGAGCGAAAACACTTGACAACCTCCTAGAAGAAGCTTTTCTTGCCACCAGACCATTCTTCATCAATTTGGAATCTGATGTCGTCACTAAACACATTTCTTAAATTGTAGCCATTTGTTGAGTGTTTTTTTTTTGGTGTCTAATCCAAAAATATATCACCATTGCCCTTGATTTTCTTCACTGTATATCTCTTAAATGTCAACATATACACGTGTGATTTAGTTTACGAAGATTTTTCAATTCCGAGAACCTCGATCAGAGAGTAAAAAAGGCGTAAGGTTCACAATGGTGTAAAATTAAAATGGGATATACCGGGCTAGGATTCGAGTTACAGGACAAGGGCCAAACCAGCCACCCAAGAATGGAATCGTCAAGCGAAAACACTTGACAACCTCCTAGAAGCAGCTTTTCTTGCCACCAGACCTTTCTCCATCAATTAGGAATCTGATGCCGTCACTAAACACATTCCTTAAATTGTAGCCCCTTATTGAATGTTTTTTTTTGGTGTCTAATCCGCATATATATCACCTTTACCCTTGATTTTCTTGACTGTATATCTCTTAAATGTCAACATATACACGTGTGATTTAGTTTACGAAGATTTTTCAATGCCGAGAACCTCGATCAGAGAGTAAAAAAGGCGTAAGGTTCACAATGGTGTAAAATTAAAATGGGATATACCGGGCTAGGATTCGAGTTACAGGAACCAGGGCGAAACCAACCACCCAAGAATGAAATCGTCGAGCGAAAAGACTTGACAACCTCCTAGAAGCAGCTTTTCTTGCCACCAGACCTTTCTCTATCAGTTAGGAATCTGATGCCGTCACTAAACACATTACTTATATTGTAGCCATTTGTTGAGTGTTTTATTTTGTGTGTCTAATCCGCATATATATCACCATTGCCATTAATTTTCTTGACTGTATATCTCTTAAATGTCTACATATACACGTGTGATTTAGTTTACGAAGATTTTTCAACGCCGAGAACCTCGATCAGAGAGTAAAAAAGGCGTAAGGTTCACAGTGTTGTAAAATTAAAATGGGATATACCAGACTAGGATTTGAGTTACCGGAACAAAGGCCAAACCAACCACCCAAGAATAGAATCGTCGAGCGAAAACACTTGACAACCTCCTAGAAGAAGCTTTTCTTGCCACCAGACCATTCTTCATCAATTAGGAATCTGATGTTGTCACTAAACACATTCCTTAAATTGTAGCCATTTTTTGAGTGTTTTTTTTGGTGTCTAATCCACAAATATATCACCATTGCCCTTGATTTTCTTCACTGTATATCTCTTAAATGTCAACATATACACGTGTGATTTAGTTTACGAAAATATTTCAATTCCGAGAACCTCGATCAGAGAGAAAAAAAGGCGTAAGGTTCACAATGGTGTAAAATTAAAATGGGATATACCGGGGGTGGGATTCGAGTTACACGAACAAGGGCCAAACCAGCCACCCAAGAATGGAATCGTCAAGCGAAAACACTTGACAACCTCCTAGAAGCAGCTTTTCTTGCCACCAGACCTTTTTCCATCAATTCGGAATATGATGTCGTCACTAAAGACATTCCTAAAATTATAACCTTTTGTTGAGTGAATTTTTTTGGTGTCTAATCCGCATATATATCACCATTGCCCTTGATTTTCTTGACTGTATATCTCTTAAATGTCAACATATACACGTGTGATTTAGTTTACGAAGATTTTTCAATGTCGAGAACCTCGATCAGAGAGTAAAAAAGGTGTGAGGTTCACAATGGTGTAAAATTAAAATGGGATATACCGGTCTAGGATTCGAGTTACAGGAACAAGGGTCAAGCCAACCACCCAGGAATGGAATCGTCAAGCGAAAACACTTGATAACCTCCTAGAAGCGGCTTTTCTTGCCACCAGACTTTTCTCCATCAATTAGGAATCTGATGCCGTCACTAAACACATTCCTTAAATTGTAGCCACTTATTGAGTGTTTTTTTTGGTGTCTAATCCGCATATATATCACCATTGCCCTTGATTTTCTTGACTGTATATCTCTTAAATGTCAACATATACACGTGTGATTTAGTTGACAAAGATTTTTCAATGCCGAGAACCTCGATCAGAGAGTAAAAAAGGCGTAAGGTTCACAATGGTGTAAAATTAAAATGGGATATACTGGGCTAGGATTCGAGTTACAGGAACCAGGGCGAAACCAACCCCCCAAGAATGAAATCGTCGAGCGAAAAGACTTGACAACCTCCTAGAAGCAGCTTTTCTTGCCACCTGACCTTTCTCCATCCGTTAGGAATCTGATGCCATCACTAAACACATTCCTTAAATTGTAGCCATTTGTTAAGTGTTTTTTTTTGTGTCTAATCTGCATATATATCACCATTGCCATTGATTTTCTTGACTGTATATCTCTTAAATGTCTACATATACACGTGTGATTTAGTTTACGAAGATTTTTCAATGCCGAGAACCTGATCAGAGAGTAAAAACGGCGTAAGGTTAACAATGTTGTAAAATTAAAATGGGTTATACCAGACTAGGATTTGAGTTACCGGAACAAAGGCCAAACCAACCACCCAAGAATAGAATCGTCGAGCGAAAACACTTGACAACCTCCTAGAAGCATCTTTTCTTGCCACCAGACCATTCTTCATCAATTAGGAATCAAATGCCGTCACTAAACACATTCCTTAAATTGTAGCCATTTGTTGAGTGTGTTTTTTTGGTGTCTAATCCGTATATATATCACCATTGCCCTTGATTTTCTTGACTGTATATCTCTTAAATGTCAACATATACACGTGTGATTTAGTTGACGAAGATTTTTCAATGCCGAGAACCTCGATCAGAGAGTAAAAAACGCGTAAGGTTCACAATGGTGTAAAATTAAAATGGGATATACCGGGCTAGGATTCGAGTTACAGGAACCAGGGCGAAACCAACCAACCAAGAATGAAATCGTCGAGCGAAAAGACTTGACAACCTCCTAAAAGCAGCTTTTCTTGCCACCAGACCTTTCTCCATCAGTTAGGAATCTGATGCCGTCACTAAACACATTCCTTAAATTCTAGCCATTTGTTGAGTGTTTTTTTTTGTGTGTCTAATCCGCATATATATCACCATTGCCATTGATTTTCTTGACTGTATATCTCTTAAATGTCTACATATACACGTGTGATTAAGTTTACGAAGATTTTTCAATGCCGAGAACCTCGATCAGAGAGTAAAAAAGGCGTAAGGTTCACAATGGTGTAAAATTAAAATGGGATATACTAGACTAGGATTTGAGTTACCGGAACAAAGGCCAAACCAACCACCCAAGAATGGAATCGTCGAACGAAAACACTTGACAACCTCCTAGAAACATCTTTTCTTGCCACCAGACCTTTCTCCATTAGTTAGGAATCTGATGCCGTCACTAAACACATTCCTTAAATTGTAGCCATTTGTTGAGTGTTTTTTTTGGTGTCTAATCCGCATATATATCACTATTGCCCATGATTTTCTTGACTGTATATCTCTTAAATTTCAACAAATACACGTGTGATTTAGTCTACGAAGATTTTTCAATGCCAATAACCTCGATCAGAGAGTAAAAAAGGCGTAAGGTTCACAATGGTGTAAAATTAAAATGGGATATACCGGTCTAGGATTCTAGTTACAGGAACAAGGGCCAAACCAACCACCTAAGAATGGAATCGTCGAGCGAAAACACTTGACAACCTCCTAGAAGTTGCTTTTCTTGCCACCAGACCTTTCTCCATCAATTTGGAATCTGATGCCGTCACTAAACACATTCTTAAAATTGTAGCCATTTGTTGGGTGTTTTTTTTTGTGTGTCTAATCCGCATATATATCACCATTGCCCTTGATTTTCTTGACTGTATAGCTCTTAAATGTCAACATATACACGTGTGATTTAGTTTACGAAGATTTTTCAATGCCGAGAAGCTCGATCAGAGAGTAAAAAAGGCGTAAGGTTCAGAATGGTGTAAAATTAAAATGGGATATACCGGGCTAGGATTCGAGTTACAAGAACAAGGGCCAAACCAACCACTCTAGAATGGAATCGTCGAGCGAAAACACATGACAACATCCTTGAAGCAGCTTTTCTTGCCACCAGACCTTTCTCCATCAGTTAGGAATCTGATGCCGTTACTTAACACATTCCTTAAATTGTAGCCATTTGTTGAGTGTTTTTTTTGTGTGTCTAATCCGCATATATATCACCATTGCCATTGATTTTCTTCACTGTATATCTCTTAAATGTCAACATATACACGTGTGATTTAGTTTACGAAGATATTTCAATTCCGAGAACCTCGATCAGAGAGAAAAAAAGGCGTAAGGTTCACAATGGTGTAAAATTAAAATGGGATATACCGGGCTAGGATTCGAGTTACAGGACAAGGGCCAAACCAGCCACCCAAGAATGGAATCGTCAAGCGAAAACACTTGACAACCTCCTAGAAGCAGCTTTTCTTACCACCAGACCTTTTTCCATCAATTCGGAATATGATGTCGTCACTAAAGACATTCCTAAAATTATAACCTTTTGTTGAGTTAATTTTTTTGGTTTCTAATCCGCATATTATCACCATTGCCCTTGATTTTCTTGACTGTATATCTCTTAAATGTCAACATATACACGTGTGATTTAGTTGACGAAGATTTTTCAATCCCGAGAACCTCGATGAGAGAGTAAAAAAGACGCAAGGTTCACAATGGTGTAAAATTAAAATGGGGTATACCGGGCTAGGATTCGAGTTACAGGAACCAGGGCGAAACCAACCACCCAAGAATGAAATCGTCGAGCGAAAAGACTTGACAACCTCCTAGAAGCAGCTTTTCTTGCCACCAGACCTTTCTCCATCAGTTAGGAATCTGATGCCGTCACTAAACACATTCCTTAAATTGTAGCCATTTGTTGAGTGTTTTTTTTTTGTGTCTAATCCGCATATATATCACCATTGCCATTGATTTTCTTGACTGTATATCTCTTAAATGTCTACATATACACGTGTGATTTAGTTTACGAAGATTTTTCAATGCCGAGAACCTCGATCAGAGAGTAAAAAAGGCGTAAGGTTCACAATGTTGTAAAATTAAAATGGGTTATACCAGACTAGGATTTGGGTTACCGGAACAAAGGCCAAACCAACCACCCAAGAATAGAATCGTCGTGCGAAAACACTTGACAACCTCCCAGAAGAAGATTTTCTTGCCACCAGACCATTCTTCATCAATTAGGAATCAAATGCCGTCACTAAACACATTCCTTAAATTGTAGCCATTTGTTGAGTGTTTTTTTTTTGGTGTCTAATCCGCATATATATCACCATTGCCCTTGATTTTCTTGACTGTATATCTCTTAAATGTCAACATATACACCTGTGATTTAGTTGACAAAGATTTTTCAATGCCGAAAACCTCGATCAGAGAGTAAAAAAGGCGTAAGGTTCATAATGGTGTAAAATTAAAATGGGATATACCGGGCTAGGATTCGAGTTACAGGATAAGGGCCAAACCAGCCACCCAAGAATGGAATCGTCAAGCGAAAACACTTGACAACCTCCTAGAAGCAGCTTTTCTTGCCACCAAACCTTTTTCCATCAATTCGGAATATGATGTCGTCACTAAAGACATTCCTAAAATTATAACCTTTTGTTGAGTGAATTTTTTTGGTGTCTAATCCGCATATTATCACCATTGCCCTTGATTTTCTTGATTGTATATCTCTTAAATGTCAACATATACACGTGTGATTTAGTTGACGAAGATTTTTCAATGCCGAGAACCTCGATGAGAGAGTAAAAAGGCGTAAGGTTCACAATGGTGTAAAATTAAAATGGGATATACCGGGCGAGGATTCGAGTTACAGGAACCAGGGCGAAACCAACCACCCAATAATGAAATCGTCGAGCGAAAAGACTTGACAACCTCCTAGAAGCAGCTTTTCTTGCCACCAGACCTTTCTCCATCAGTTAGGAATCTGATGCCGTCACTAAACACATTCCTTAAATTGTAGCGATTTGTTGAGTGTTTTTTTTTGTGTGTCTAATCCGCATATATATCACCATTGCCATTGATTTTCTTGACTGTATATCTCTTAAATGTCTACATATACACGTGTGATTTAGTTTACGAAGATTTTTCAATGCCGAGAACCTCGATCAGAGAGTAAAAAAGGCGTAAGGTTCACAATGTTGTAAAATTAAAATGGGTTATACCAGACTAGGATTTGAGTTACCGGAACAAAGGCCAAACCAACCACCCAAGAATAGAATCGTCGAGCGAAAACACTTGACAACCTCCTAGAAGAAGCATTTCTTGCCACCAGACCATTCTTCATCAATTAGGAATCAAATGCCGTCACTAAACACATTTCTTAAATTGTAGCCATTTGTTGAGTGTTTTTTTTTTTGGTGTCTAATCCGCATATATATCACCATTGCCCTTGATTTTCTTGACTGTATATCTCTTAAATGTCAACATATACACGTGTGATTTAGTTGACAAAGATTTTTCAATGCCGAGAACCTCGATCAGAGAGTAAAAAAGGCGTAAGGTTCACAATGGTGTAAAATTAAAATGGGATATACCGGTCTAGGATTCGAGTTACAGGAACCAGGGCGAAACCAACCACCCAAGAATGAAATCGTCGAGCGAAAAGACTTGACAACCTCCTAGAAGCAGCTTTTCTTGCCACCAGACCTTTCTCCATCAGTTAGGAATCTGATGCCGTCACTAAACACATTCCTTAAATTGTAGCCATTTGTTGAGTGTTTTTTTTTGTGTGTCTAATCCGCATATATATCACCATTGCCATTGATTTTCTTGACTGTATATCTCTTAAATGTCTACATATACACGTGTGATTTAGTTTACGAAGATTTTTCAATGCCGAGAACCTCGATCAAAGAGTAAAAAAGGCGTAAGGTTCACAATGTTGTAAAATTAAAATGGGATATACCAGACTAGGATTTGAGTTACCAGAACAAAGGCCAAACTAACCACCCAAGAATAGAATCGTCGAGCGAAAACACTTGACAACCTCCTAGAAGAAGCTTTTTTTGCCACCAGATCAATCTTCATCAATTAGGAATCTGATGTTGTCACTAAACACATTCCTTAAATTGTAGCCATTTTGAGTGTTTTTTTTGGTGTCTAATCCGCATATATATCACCATTGCCCATGATTTTCTTGACTGTATATCTCTTAAATTTCAACAAATACACGTGTGATTTAGTCTACGAAGATTTTTCAATGCCAATAACCTCGATCAGAGAGTAAAAAAGGCGTAAGGTTCACAATGGTGTAAAATTAAAATGGGATATACCGGTCTAGGATTCTAGTTACAGGAACAAGGGCCAAACCAACCACCTAAGAATGGAATCGTCGAGCGAAAACACATGGCAACCTACTAGAAGTTGCTTTTCTTGCCATCAGACCTTTCTCCATCAATTTGGAATCTGATGCCGTCACTAAACAAATTCTTAAAATTGTAGCCATTTGTTGGGTGTTTTTTTTGTGTGTCTAATCCGCATATATATCACCATTGCCCTTGTTTTCTTGACTGTATAGCTCTTAAATGTCAACATATACACGTGTGATTTAGTTTACGAAGATTTTTCATTGCCGAGAACCTCGATCAGAGAGTAAAAAAGGCGTAAGGTTCAGAATGGTGTAAAATTAAAATGGGATATACCGGGCTAGGATTCGAGTTACAAGAACAAGGGCCAAACCAACCACTCAAGAATGGAATCGTCGAGCGAAAACACATGACAACCTCCTAGAAGTAGCTTTTCTTGCCACCAGACCTTTCTCCATCAGTTAGGAATCTGATGCCGTTACTAAACACATTTCTTAAATTGTAGCCATTTGTTGAGTGTTTTTTTTTGTGTGTCTAATCCGCATATATATCACCATTGCCATTGATTTTCTTGACTGTATATCTCTTAAATGTCTACATATACACGTGTGATTTAGTTTACGAAGATATTTCAATGCCGAGAACCTCGATCAGAGAGTAAAAAAGGCGTAAGTTTCACAATGTTATAAAATTAAAATGGGATATACCAGACTAGGATTCGAGTTACCCGAACAAGGGCCAAACCAACCACCAATCGTCGAGCGAAAACACTTGACAACCTCCTAGAAGAAGCTTTTCTTGCCACCAGACCATTCTTCATCAATTAGGAATCTGATGTCGTCACTAAACACATTTCTTAAATTGTAGCCATTTATTGAGTGTTTTTTTTGGTGTCTAATCCACAAATATATCACCATTGCCCTTGATTTTCTTCACTGTATATCTCTTAAATGTCAACATATACACGTGTGATTTAGTTTACCAAGATTTTTCAATTCCGAGAACCTCGATCAGAGAGTAAAAAAGGCGTAAGGTACACAATGGTGTAAAATTAAAATGGGATATACCGGGCTAGGATTCGAGTTACAGGACAAGGGCCAAACCAGCCACCCAAGAATGGAATCGTCAAGCGAAAACACTTGACAACCTGCTAGAAGCAGCTTTTCTTGCCACCAGACCTTTTTCCATCAATTCAGAATATGATGTCGTCACTAAAGACATTCCTAAAATTATAACCTTTTGTTGAGTGATTTTTTTTGGTGTCTAATCCGCATATATATCACCATTGCCCTTGATTTTCTTGACTGTATATCTCTTAAATGTCAACATATACACGTGTGATTTAGTTTACGAAGATTTTTCAATGCCGAGAACCTCGATCAGAGAGTAAAAAAGGTGTAAGGTTCACAATGGTGTAAAATTAAAATGGGATATACCGGGCTAGGATTCGAGTTATAGGAACAAGGGTCAAGCCAACTACCCAGGAATGGAATCGTCAAGCGAAAATGCTTAACAACCTCCTAGAAGCAGTTTTTCTTGCCACCAGACATTTCTCCATCAATTAGGAATCTGATGCCGTCACTAAACCCATTCCTTAAATTGTAGCCACTTATTGAGTGTTTTTTTTGGTGTCTAATCCGCATATATATCACCATTGCCCTTGATTTTCTTGACTGTATATCTCTTAAATGTCAACATATACACGTGTGATTTAGTTTACGAAAAATTTTCAATGCCGAGAACCTCGATCAGAGAGTAAAAAAGGCGTAAGGTTCACAATGGTGTAAAATTAAAATGGGATATACCGGGCTAGGATTCGAGTGACTGGAACAAGGGCCAAACCAACCACCCAAGAATGGAATCGTCGAGCGAAAACACTTGACAACCTCCTAAAAGCAGCTTTTCTTGCCACAAGACCTTTCTTCATCAATTAGGAATCTGATGCCGTCACTAAACACATTCCTTAAATTGTAGCCATTTGTTGGGTGTTTTTTTTTTGTGTCTAATCCGCATATATATCACCATTGCCCTTGATTTTCTTGACTGTATATGTCTTAAATGTCAAAATATACACGTGTGATTTAGTTTACGAAGATTTTTCAATGCCTAGAACCTCGATCAGAGAGTAAAAAAGGCATAAGGTTCAGAATGGTGTAAAATTATAATGGGATATACCAGGATAGGATTCGAGTTAAAGGAACAAGGGACAAACCAACCACCCAAGAATGGAATCGTAGAACGAAAACACTTGACAACCTCCTAGAAGCAGCTTTTCTTGCCACCAGACCTTTCTCCATCAGTTAGGAATCTGATGCCGTCACTAAACACATTCTTTAAATTGTAGCCATTTGTTGAGTGTTTTTTTTGTGTGTCTAATCCGCATATATATCACCATTGCCATTGATTTTCTTGACTGTATATCTCTTAAATGTCTACATATACACGTGTGATTTAGTTTACGAAGATTTTTCAATGCCGAGAACCTCGATCAGAGAGTAAAAAAGGCGTAAGGTTCACAATGTTGTAAAATTAAAATGGGATATACCAGACTAGGATTTGAGTTACCGTAACAAAGGCCAAACCAACCACCCAAGAATAGAATCGTCGAGCGAAAACACTTGACAACCTCCTAGAAGAAGCTTTTCTTGCCACCAGACCATTCTTCATCAATTAGGAATCTGATGTTGTCACTAAACACATTCCTTAAATTGTAGCAATTTGTTGATTGTTTTTTTTGGTGTCTAATCCACAAATATATCACCATTGCCCATGATTTTCTTGACTATATATCTCTTAAATTTCAACAAATACACGTGTGATTTAGTCTACGAAGATTTTTCAATGCCAATAACCTCGATCAGAGAGTAAAAAAGGCGTAAGGTTCACAATGTTGTAAAATTAAAATGGGATATACCAGACTAGGATTTGAGTTACCGGAACAAAGGCCAAACCAACCACCCAAGAATGGAATAATCGAGCGAAAAGACTTGACAACCTCCTAGAAGCAGCTTTTCTTGCCACCAGACCTTTCTCCATCAATTAGGAATCTGATGCCGTCACTAAACACATTCCTTAAATTGTAGCCATTTGTTGAGTGTTTTTTTTGTTGTCTAATCAGCATATATATCACCATTGCCCATGATTTTCTTAACTGTATATCTCTGTAATGTTAACATATACACGTGTGATTTAATTTACGAAGATTTTTCAATGCCGAGAAACTCGACCAGAGAGTAAAAAAGGCGTAAGGTTCACAATGGTGTAAAATTAAAATGGGATATACCGGGCTAGGATTCGAGTTACAGGAACAAGTGCCAAACCAACCACCCAAGAATGGAATCGTCAAGTGAAAACACTTGAGAACCTCATAAAAGCAGATTTTCTTGCCACCAGACCATTCTCCATCAATTAGGCATCTGATGCCGTCACTAAACACATTCCTTAAATTGTAGCCATTTGTTGGGTGTTTTTTTTTTGTTGTCTAATCCGCATATATATCACCATTGCCCTTGATTTTCTTAACTGTATATCTCTTAAATGTCAACATATACACGTGTGATTTAGTTTACGAAGATTTTTCAATGCCGAGAGCCTCGATCAAAGAGAAAAAAGGAGTAAGGTTCACAATGGTGTAAAATTAAAATGGGATATACCGGGCTAGGATTCGAGTTACAGGAACAAGGGCTAAACCAACCACACAAGAAAGGATTCGTCGAGCGAAAACACTTGACAACCTCCTAGAAGCTGCTTTTCTTGCCACCACACCTTCCTCCATCAGTTAGGAATCTGGAATCTGATGCCGTCACTAAACACATTCCTTAAATTGTAGCCATTTGTTGAGTGTTTTTTTTGGTTGTCTAATCAGCATATATATCACCATTGCCCATGATTTTCTTGACTGTATATCTCTTAAATTTCAACAAATACATGTGTGATTTAGTCTACAAAGATTTTTCAATGCCAATAACCTCGATCAGAGAGTAAAAAAGGCGTAAGGTTCAGAATGGTGTAAAATTAAAATGGGATATACCGGGCTAGGATTCGAGTTACAAAAACAAGGGCCAAACCAACCACCCAAGAATGGAATCGTCGAGCGTAAACACTTGACAACCTCCTAGAAGCAGCTTTTCTTGCCACCAGACCTTTCTCCATTAGTTAGGAATCTGATGCCGTCACTAAACACATTCCTTAAATTGTAGCCATTTGTTGAGTGTTTTTTTTGTGTGTCTAATCCGCATATATATCACCATTGCCATTGATTTTCTTGACTGTATATCTCTTAAATGTCTACATATACACGTGTGATTTAGTTTACGAAGATTTTTCAATGCCGAGAACCTCGATCAGAGAGTAAAAAAGGCGTAAGGTTCACAATGTTGTAAAATTAAAATGGGATATACCAGACTTGGATTCGAGTTACCGGAACAAGGGCCAAACCAACCACCAATCGTCGATCGAAAACACTTGACAACCTCCTAGATGAAGCTTTTCTTGCCACCAGACCATTCTTCATCAATTAGGAATCTGATGTCGTCACTAAACACATTTCTTAAATTGTAGCCATTTGTTGAGTGTTTTTTTTGGTGTCTAATCCACTAATATATCACCATTGCCCTTGATTTTCTTCACTGTATATCTCTTAAATGTCAACATATACACGTGTGATTTAGTTTACGAAGATTTTTCAATTCCGAGAAAATCGATCAGAGAGTAAAAAAGGCGTAAGGTTCACAATGGTGTAAAATTAAAATGGGATATACCGGGCTAGGATTCGAGTTACAGGACAAGGGCCAAACCAACCACCCAAGAATGGAATCGTCAAGCGAAAACACTTGACAACCTCCTAGAAGTAGCTTTTCTTGCCACCAGACCTTTTTCCATCAATTCGGAATATGATGTCATCACTAAAAACATTCCTAATATTATAGCCTTTTGTTGAGTGATTTTTTTTGGTGTCTAATCCGCATATATATCACCATTGCCCTTGATTTTCTTGACTGTATATCTCTTAAATGTCAACATATACACGTATGATTTAGTTTACGAAGATTTTTCAATGCCGAGAACCTCGATCAGAGAGTAAAAAAGGTGTAAGGTTCACAATGGTGTAAAATTAAAATGGGATATACCGGGCTAGGATTCGAGTTACATTAACAAGGGTCAAGCCAACCACCCAGGAATGGAATCGTCAAGCGATAACACTTGATAACCTCCTAGAAGCAGCTTTTCTTGCCACCAAACTTTTCTCCATCAATTAGGAATCTGATGCCGTCACTAAACACATTCCTTAAATTCTAGCCACTTATTGAGTGTTTTTTTTGGTGTCTAATCCGCATATATATCACCATTGCCCTTGATTTTCTTGACAGTATATCTCTTAAATGTCAACATATACACGTGTGATTTAGTTTACGAAAAATTTTCAATGCCGAGAACCTCGATCAGAGAGTAAAAAAGGCGTAAGGTTCACAATGGTGTAAAATTAAAATGGGATATACCGTGCTAGGATTTGAGTTACAGGAACAAGGGCCAAACAAACCACCCAAGAATGAAATCGTCAAGCGAAAATGCTTAACAACCTCCTAGAAGCAGCTTTTCTTGCCAGCAGACATTTCTCTATCAATTAGGAATCAAATGTCGTCACTAAACACATTACTTAAATTGTAGCCATTTGTTGAGTGTTTTTTTTTGGTGTCTAATCCGCATATATATCACCATTGCCCATGATTTTGTTGACTGTATATCTCTTAAATGTCAACATATACACGTGTGATTTAGTTGACGAAGATTTTTCAATGCCGAGAACCTCGATCAGAGAGTAAAAAAGGCGTAAGGTTCACAATGGTGTAAAATTAAAATGGGATATACCGGGCTAGGATTCGAGTTACAGGAACCAGGGCGAAACCAACCACCCAAGAATGGAATCATCGAGCGAAAAGACTTGACAACCTCCTAGAAGCAGCTTTTCTTGCCACCAGACCTTTCTCCATCAGTTAGGAATCTGATGCCGTCACTAAACACATTCCTTAAATTGTAGCCATTTGTTGAGTGTTTTTTTGTGTGTGTCTAATCCGCATATATATCACCATTACCCATGATTTTCTTGACTGTATATCTCTTAAATGTCTACATATACACGTGTGATTTAGTTTACGAAGATTTTTCAATGCCGAGAACCTCGATCAGAGAGTAAAAAAGGCGTAAGGTTCACAATGTTGTAAAATTAAAATGGGATATACCAGACTTGGATTCGAGTTACCGGAACAAGGGCCAAACCAACCACCAATCGTCGAGCGAAAACACTTGACAACCTCCTAGAAGAAGCTTTTCTTGCCACCAGACCATTCTTCATCAATTAGGAATCTGATGTCGTCACTAAACACATTTCTTAAATTGTAGCCATTTGTTAAGTGTTTTTTTTTTTTTGGTGTCTAATCCACTAATATATCACCATTGCCCTTGATTTTCTTCACTGTATATCTCTTAAATGTCAACATATACACGTGTGATTTAGTTTACGAAGATTTTTCAATTCCGAGAAAATCGATCAGAGAGTAAAAAAGGCGTAAGGTTCACAATGGTGTAAAATTAAAATGGGATATACCGGGCTAGGATTCGAGTTACAAGAACAAGGGCCAAACCAACCACCCAAGAATGGAATCGTCAAGCGAAAACACTTGACAACCTCCTAGAAGCAGCTTTTCTTGCCACCAAACCTTTCTCCATCAGTTAGGAATCTGATGCCGTCACTAAACACATCCCTTAAATTGTAGCCATTTGTTGAGTGTTTTTTTTTGTGTGTCTAATCCGCATATATATCACCATTGCCATTGATTTTCTTGACTGTATATCTCTTAAATGTCTACATATACACGTGTGATTTAGTTTACGAAGATTTTTCAATGCCGAGAACCTCGATCAGAGAGTAAAAAAGGCGTAAGGTTCACAATGTTGTAAAATTAAAATGGGATATACCAGACTAGGATTCGAGTTACCGGAACAAGGGCCAAACCAACCACCAATCGTCGAGCGAAAACACTTGACAACCTCCTAGAAGAAGCTTTTCTTGCCACCAGACCATTCTTCATCAATTAGGAATCTGATGTCGTCACTAAACACATTTCTAAAATTGTAGCCATTTGTTAAGTGTTTTTTTTTTTTGGTGTCTAATCCACAAATATATCACCATTGCCCTTGATTTTCTTCACTGTATATCTCTTAAATGTCAACATATACACGTGTGATTTAGTTTACGAAGATTTTTCAATTCCGAGAACCTCGATCAGAGAATAAAAAAGGCGTAAGGTTCACAATGGTGTAAAATTAAAATGGGATATACCGGGCTAGGATTCGAGTTACAGGACAAGGGCCAAACCAGCCACCCAAGAATGGAATCGTCAAGCGAAAACACTTGACAACCTCCTAGAAGCAGCTTTTCTTGCCACCAGACCTTTTTCCATCAATTCGGAATATGATGTCGTCACTAAAGACATTCCTAAAATTATAGCCTTTTGTTGAGTGATTTTTTTTGGTGTCTAATCCGCATATATATCACCATTGCCATTGATTTTCTAGACTGTATATCTCTTAAATGTCTACATATACACGTGTGATTTAGTTTACGAAGATTTTTCAATGCTGAGAACCTCGATCAGAGAGTAAAAAAGGCGTAAGGTTCACAATGTTGTAAAATTAAAATGGGATATACCAGACTAGGATTTGAGTTACCGGAACAAAGGCCAAACCAACCACCCAAGAATAGAATCGTCGAGCGAAAACACTTGACAACCTCCTAGAAGAAGCTTTTCTTGCCACCAGACCATTCTTCATCAATTAGGAATCTGATGTTGTCACTAAACACATTCCTTAAATTGTAGCCATTTGTTGAGTGTTTTTTTTGGCGTCTAATCCGCATATATATCACCATTGCCCATGATTTTCTTGACTGTATATCTCTTAAATTTCAAGAAATACACGTGTGATTTAGTCTACGAAGATTTTTCAATGCCAATAACCTCGATCAGAGAGTAAAAAGGCGTAAGGTTCACAATGGTGTAAAATTAAAATGGAATATACCGGTCTAGGTTTCTAGTAACAAGAACAACGGCCAACCCAACCACATAAGAATGGAATCGTCGAGCGAAAACACTTGACAACCTCCTAGAAGTTGCTTTTCTTAGCACCAGACCTTTCTCCATCAATTTGGAATCTGATGCCGTCACTAAACACCTTCTTAAAATTGTAGCCATTTGTTGGGTGTTTTTTTTTGTGTGTCTAATCCGCATATATATCACCATTGCCCTTGATTTTCTTGACTGTATAGCTCTTAAATGTCAACATATACACGTGAGATTTAGTTTACGAAGATTTTTCATTGCCGAGAACCTCGATCAGAGAGTAAAAAAGGCGTAAGGTTCAGAATGGTGTAAAATTAAAATGGGATATACCGGGCTAGGATTCGAGTTACAAGAACAAGGGCCAAACCAACCACTCAAGAATGGAATCGTCGAGCGAAAATACTTGACAACCTCCTCGAAGCAGCTTTTCTTGCCACCAGACCTTTCTCCATCAGTTAGGAATCTGATGCCGTCACTAAACACATCCCTTAAATTGTAGCCATTTGTTGAGTGTTTTTTTTGTGTCTAATCCGCATATATATCACCATTGCCATTGATTTTCTTGACTGTATATCTCTTAAATGTCTACATATACACGTGTGATTTAGTTTACGAAGATTTTTCAATGCCGAGAACCTCGATCAGAGAGTAAAAAAGGCGTAAGGTTCACAATGTTGTAAAATTAAAATGGGATATACCAGACTAGTATTCGAGTTACCGGAACAAGGGCCAAACCAACCACCAATCGTCGAGCGAAAACACTTGACAACCTCCTAGAAGAAGCTTTTCTTGCCACCAGACCATTCTTCATCAATTAGGAATCTGATGTCGTCACTAAACACATTTCTTAAATTGTAGCCATTTGTTAAGTGTTTTTTTTTTTGGTGTCTAATCCACAAATATATCACCATTGCCCTTGATTTTCTTCCCTGTATATCTCTTAAATGTCAACATATACACGTGTGATTTAGTTTACGAAGATTTTTCAATTCCGAGAACCTCGATCAGAGAATAAAAAAGGCGTAAGGTTCACAATGGTGTAAAATTAAAATGGGATATACCGGGCTAGGATTCGAGTTACAGGACAAGGGCCAAACCAGCCACCCAAGAATGGAATCGTCAAGCGAAAACACTTGACAACGTCCTAGAAGCAGCTTTTCTTGCCACCAGACCTTTTTCCATCAATTCGGAATATGATGTCGTCACTAAAGACATTCCTAAAATTATAGCCTTTTGTTGAGTGATTTTTTTTGGTGTCTAATCCGCATATATATCACCATTGCCATTGATTTTCTAGACTGTATATCTCTTAAATGTCTACATATACACGTGTGATTTAGTTTACGAAGATTTTTCAATGCTGAGAACCTCGATCAGAGAGTAAAAAAGGCGTAAGGTTCACAATGTTGTAAAATTAAAATGGGATATACCAGACTAGGATTTGAGTTACCGGAACAAAGGCCAAACCAACCACCCAAGAATAGAATCGTCGAGCGAAAACACTTGACAACCTCCTAGAAGAAGCTTTTCTTGCCACCAGACCATTCTTCATCAATTAGGAATCTGATGTTGTCACTAAACACATTCCTTAAATTGTAGCCATTTGTTGAGTGTTTTTTTTGGCGTCTAATCCGCGTATATATCACCATTGCCCATGATTTTCTTGACTGTATATCTCTTAAATTTCAAGAAATACACGTGTGATTTAGTCTACGAAGATTTTTCAATGCCAATAACCTCGATCAGAGAGTAAAAAGGCGTAAGGTTCACAATGGTGTAAAATTAAAATGGAATATACCGGTCTAGGATTCTAGTAACAGGAACAAGGGCCAACCCAACCACATAAGAATGGAATCGTCGAGCGAAAACACTTGACAACCTCCTAGAAGTTGCTTTTCTTACCACCAGACCTTTCTCCATCAATTTGGAATCTGATGCCGTTACTAAACACCTTCTTAAAATTGTAGCCATTTGTTGGGTGTTTTTTTTTGTGTGTCTAATCCGCATATATATCACCATTGCCCTTGATTTTCTTGACTGTATAGCTCTTAAATGTCAACATATACACGTGAGATTTAGTTTACGAAGATTTTTCATTGCCGAGAACCTCGATCAGAGAGTAAAAAAGGCGTAAGGTTCAGAATGGTGTAAAATTAAAATGGGATATACCGGGCTAGGATTCGAGTTACAAGAACAAGGGCCAAACCAACCACTCAAGAATGGAATCGTCGAGCGAAAATACTTGACAACCTCCTCGAAGCAGCTTTTCTTGCCACCAGACCTTTCTCCATCAGTTAGGAATCTGATGCCGTCACTAAACACATCCCTTAAATTGTAGCCATTTGTTGAGTGTTTTTTTTTGTGTCTAATCCGCATATATATCACCATTGCCATTGATTTTCTTGACTGTATATCTCTTAAATGTCTACATATACACGTGTGATTTAGTTTACGAAGATTTTTCAATGCCGAGAACCTCGATCAGAGAGTAAAAAAGGCGTAAGGTTCACAATGTTGTAAAATTAAAATGGGATATACCAGACTAGTATTCGAGTTACCGGAACAAGGGCCAAACCAACCACCAATCGTCGAGCGAAAACACTTGACAACCTCCTAGAAGAAGCTTTTCTTGCCACCAGACCATTCTTCATCAATTAGGAATCTGATGTCGTCACTAAACACATTTCTTAAATTGTAGCCATTTGTTAAGTGTTTTTTTTTTTGTGTCTAATCCACAAATATATCACCATTGCCCTTGATTTTCTTCCCTGTATATCTCTTAAATGTCAACATATACACGTGTGATTTAGTTTACGAAGATTTTTCAATTCCGAGAACCTCGATCAGAGAATAAAAAAGGCGTAAGGTTCACAATGGTGTAAAATTAAAATGGGATATACCGGGCTAGGATTCGAGTTACAGGACAAGGGCCAAACCAGCCACCCAAGAATGGAATCGTCAAGCGAAAATACTTGACAACCTCCTAGAAGCAGGTTTTCTTGCCACCAGACCTTTTTCCATCAATTCGGAATATGATGTCGTCACTAAAGACATTCCTAAAATTATAGCCTTTTGTTGAGTGATTTTTTTTGGTGTCTAATCCGCATATATATCACCATTGCCATTGATTTTCTAGACTGTATATCTCTTAAATGTCTACATATACACGTGTGATTTAGTTTACGAAGATTTTTCAATGCTGAGAACCTCGATCAGAGAGTAAAAAAGGCGTAAGGTTCACAATGTTGTAAAATTAAAATAGGATATACCAGACTAGGATTTGAGTTACCGGAACAAAGGCCAAACCAACCACCCAAGAATAGAATCGTCGAGCGAAAACACTTGACAACCTCCTAGAAGAAGCTTTTCTTGCCACCAGACCATTCTTCCTCAATTAGGAATCTGATGTTGTCACTAAACACATTCCTTAAATTGTAGCCATTTGTTGAGTGTTTTTTTTGGCGTCTAATCCGCGTATATATCACCATTGCCCATGATTTTCTTGACTGTATATCTCTTAAATTTCAAGAAATACACGTGTGATTTAGTCTACGAAGATTTTTCAATGCCAATAACCTCGATCAGAGAGTAAAAAGGCGTAAGGTTCACAATGGTGTAAAATTAAAATGGAATATACCGGTCTAGGATTCTAGTAACAGGAACAAGGGCCAACCCAACCACCTAAGAATGGAATCGTCAAGCGAAAACACTTGACAACCTCCTAGAAGTTGCTTTTCTTACCACCAGACCTTTCTCCATCAATTTGGAATCTGATGCCGTCACTAAACACCTTCTTAAAATTGTAGCCATTTGTTGGGTGTTTTTTTTTGTGTGTCTAATCCGCATATATATCACCATTGCCCTTGATTTTCTTGACTGTATAGCTCTTAAATGTCAACATATACACGTGAGATTTAGTTTACGAAGATTTTTCATTGCCGAGAACCTCGATCAGAGAGTAAAAAAGGCGTAAGGTTCAGAATGGTGTAAAATTAAAATGGGATATACCGGGCTAGGATTCGAGTTACAAGAACAAGGGCCAAACCAACCACTCAAGAATGGAATCGTCGAGCGAAAACACTTGACAACCTCCTAGAAGCAGCTTTTCTTGCCACCAGACCTTTCTCCATCAGTTAGGAATCTGATGCCGTCACTAAACACATTCCTTAAATTGTAGCCATTTGTTGAGTGTTTTTTTTTGTGTGTCTAATCCGCATATATATCACCATTGCCATTGATTTTCTTGACTGTATATCTCTTAAATGTCTACATATACACGTGTGATTTAGTTTACGAAGATTTTTCATTGCCGAGAACCTCGATCAGAGAGTAAAAAAGGCTTAAGATTCACAAAGTTGTAAAATTAAAATGGGATATACCAGACTAGGATTCGAGTTACCGGAACAAGGGCCAAACCAACCACCAATCGTCGAGCGAAAACACTTGACAACCTCCTAGAAGAAGCTTTTCTTGCCACCAGACCATTCTTCATCAATTAGGAATCTGATGTCGTCACTAAACACATTTCTTAAATTGTAGCCATTTGTTGAGTGTTTTTTTTGGTGTCTAATCCACAAATATATCACCATTGCCCTTGATTTTCTTCACTGTATATCTCTTAAATGTCAACATATACACGTGTGATTTAGTTTACGAAGATTTTTCAATTCCGAGAACCTCGATCAGAGAATAAAAAAGGCGTAAGGTTCACAATGGTGTAAAATTAAAATGGGATATACCGGGCTAGGATTCGAGTTACAGGACAAGGGCCAAACCAGCCACCCAAGAATGGAATCGTCAAGCGAAAACACTTGACAACCTCCTAGAAGCAGCTTTTCTTGCCACCAGACCTTTTTCCATCAATTCGGAATATGATGTCGTCACTAAAGACATTCCTAAAATTATAGCCTTTTGTTGAGTGATATTTTTTGGTGTCTAATCCGCATATATATCACCATTGCCCTTGATTTTCTTGACTGTATATCTCTTAAATGTCAACATATACACGTGTGATTTAGTTTACGAAGATTTTTCAATGCCGAGAACCTCGATCAGAGAGTAAAAAAGGTGTAAGGTTCACAATGGTGTAAAATTAAAATGGGATATACTGGGCTAGGATTCGAGTTACAGGAACAAGGGTCAAGCCAACCACCCAGGAATGGAATCGCCAAGCGAAAACACTTGATAACCTCCTAGAAGCAGCTTTTCTTGCCACCAGACTTTTCTCCATCAATTAGGAATCTGATGCCGTCACTAAACACATTCCTTAAATTGTAGCCACTTATTGAGTGTTTTTTTTGGTGTCTAATCCGCATATATATCACCATTGCCCTTGATTTTCTTGATTGTCTATCTCTTAAATGTCAACATATACACGTGTGATTTAGTTTACGAAAAATTTTCAATGCCGAGAACCTCGATCAGAGAGTAAAAAAGGCGTAATGTTCACAATGGTGTAAAATTAAAATGGGATATACCGGGCTAGGATTTGAGTTACAGGAACAAGGGCCAAACAAACCACCCAAGAATGAAATCGTCCAGCGAAAATGCTTAACAACCTCCTAGAAGCAGCTTTTCTTGCCACCAGACATTTCTCCATCAATTAGGAATCAAATGCCGTCACTAAACACATTCCTTAAATTGTAGCCATTTGTTGAGTGTTTTTTTTTTTTGGTGTCTAATACGCATATATATCACCATTGCCCTTGATTTTCTTGACTGTATATCTCTTAAATGTCAACATATACACGTGTGATTTAGTTGACGAAGATTTTTCAATGCCGAGAACCTCGATCAGAGAGTAAAAAAGGCGTAAGGTTCACAATGGTGTAAAATTAAAATGGGATATACCGGGCTAGGATTCGAGTTACAGGAACCAGGGCGAAACCAACCACCCAAGAATGGAATCGTCGAGCGAAAAGACTTGACAACCTCCTAGAAGCAGCTTTTCTTGCCACTAGACCTTTCTCCATCAATTAGGAATCTGAGGCCGTCACTAAACACATTCCTTAAATTGTAGCCATTTGTTGAGTGTTTTTTTTTTGTTGTCTAATCAGCATATATATCACCATTGCCCTTGATTTTCTTGACTATATATCTCTGAAATGTTAACATATACACGTGTGATTTAGTTTACGAAGATTTTTCAATGCCGAGAAACTCGATCAGAGAGTAAAAAAAGGCGTAAGGTTCACAATGGTGTAAAATTAAAATGGGATATACCGGGCTAGGATTCGAGTTACAGGAACAAGGGCCAAACCAACCACCCAAGAATGGAATCGTCAAGTGAAAACACTTGAGAACCTCGTAAAAGCAGATTTTCTTGCCACCAGACCATTCTCCATCAATTAGGCATCTGATGCCGTCACTAAACACATTCCTTAAATTGTTGCCATTTGTTGGGTTTTTTTTTGTTGTCTAATCCGCGTATATATCACCATTGCCCTTGATTTTCTTAACTGTATATCTCTTAAATGTCAACATATACACGTGTGATTTAGTTTACGAAGATTTTTCAATGCCGAGAGCCTCGATCAGAGAGAAAAAAAGGAGTAAGGTTCACAATGGTGTAAAATTAAAATGGGATATACGGGGCTAGGATTCGAGTTACAGGAACAAGGGCTAACCCAACCACACAAGAAAGGAATCGTCGAGCGAAAACACTTGACAACCTCCTAGAAGCTGCTTTTCTTGCCACCACACCTTCCTCCATCAGTTAGGAATCTGGAATCTGATGTCGTCACTAAACACATTCCTTAAATTGTAGCCATTTGTTGAGTGTTTTTTTGGTTGTCTAATCAGCATATATATCACCATTGCCCTTGATTTTCTTGACTGTGTATCTCTTAAATGTCAACATATACACGTGTGATTTAGTTTACGAAGATTTTTCAATGCCGAGAACCTCGATCAGAGAGTAAAAAAGGCGTAAGGTTCACAATGGTGTAAAATTAAAATGGGATATACCGGGCTAGGATTCGAGTTACAGGAACCAGGGCGAAACCAACCACCCAAGAATGGAATCGTCGAGCAAAAACACTTGACAACCTCCTAGAAGCAGCTTTTCTTGCCACCAGACCTTTCTCCATCAATTAGGAATCTGATGCCGTCACTAAACACATTCCTTAAATTGTAGCCATTTGTTGAGTGTTTTTTTTTTTGTTGTCTAATCTGCATATATATCACCATTGCCCTTGATTTTCTTGACTGTATATCTCTGAAATGTCAACATATACGCGTGTGATTTAGTTTACAAAGATTTTTCAATGCCGAGAACCTCGATGAAAGAGTAAAAAAGGCGTAAGGTTCACAATGGTGTAAAATTAAAATGGGATATACCGGGCTAGGATTCGAGTTACTGGAACAAGGGCCAAACCAACCACCCAAGAATGGAATCGTCGAGCGAAAACACTTGACAACCTCCTAAAAGCAGCTTTTCTTGCCACAAGACCTTTCTTCATCAATTAGGAATCTGATGCCGTCACTAAACACATTCCTTAAATTGTAGCCATTTGTTGGGTGTTTTATTTTTGGTGTCTAATCCGCATATATATTACTATTGCCCTTGATTTTCTTGACTGTATATGTCTTAAATGTCAACATATAGACGTGTGATTTAGTTTACGAAGATTTTTCAATGCCGAGAACCTCGATCAGAGAGTAAAAAAGGCATAAGGTTCAGAATGGTGTAAAATTATAATGGGATATACCGGGATAGGATTCGAGTTAAAGGAACAAGGGCCAAACCAACCACCTAAGAATGGAATCGTCGAACGAAAACACTTGACAACCTCCTAGAAGCAGCTTTTCTTGCCACCAGACCTTTCTCCATCAGTTAGGAATTTGATGCCGTCACTAAACACATTCTTTAAATTGTAGCCATTTGTTGAGTGTTTTTTTTTGTGTCTAATCCGCATATATATCACCATTGCCATTGATTTTCTTGACTGTATATCTCTTAAATGTCTACATATACACGTGTGATTTAGTTTACGAAGATTTTTCAATGCCGAGTGTCACACCCCCAAAATACCACCTAGGGAATGTCCCTGCTAGGCGTGTGACGTACCAACAACGAGCCACTAATTACATTGAACCCATACAAGTTTATAAATAAAATCCTCAACTATTAATGAACATACCATCCACAAGTTTAATGAAAATCAACATGTTCAGCGGAAGCAATTTAATAAACCAAAGTTAAACAGTTTCAAAACCAATGTATAGTATCAAGAAAATCAATCACATGAATCCCTTCAGTCGACCCATGACCACTCCAGCTACTCCAGACAACAAGTTCCCAACCACTGATATCTAACGACCTGCGAGCATGTAACAAGTGTATCAGACAAAGCTGGCGAGTTCACAGTTTTTGAAAACGTTTGTTACCAGTTGTATGTAAAACAGTTCACTGACAAATGCAAGTAATATTGTTAATATCTCAATTCCGAACAAGACGGCTCCTGAAATACATGACTGCCCTATCCCACGTACCCCTATCTAGTACTGGGCCCGACTGGGTCATTAGTTCACATCCGTCCTATCCAGGAGCGGTGTGAGGGTGCCAAACCTAAGTAGCGCTACCAACTAATACCCGAATAAGGGACTTACAAAAATGATAGGTGAGAATATTAACCAATATACCCGTTTTTACCCAAACCACTGACTGTCCCCAACCACTGGGACGCATGCTCGAATGTAGTGAACTCACCTTTGATTGCTCGGTAGACTACGTTACTTGTTTAACAGTTGATTAAGTATGTCCTATCATGATTTACCAGTAATAGTCAGTTTAGTATTCATGTCTAACCACGTATTTCGTCACAAGTTGCTCACATGAAGTATATATGCATATCGTCACACAACAAGCAATAGGTGATCATATAACACATTTAACTATAGCATACCCCACATCTTGTTACATGTACTAACATTTAGTTCACATCATCAACCTATCACCCGGCCTAGTTAATACATTTACTTGGTTCACAGATCTTATCAATTGTGTGTTTGGTTTATGAATGCGGCCCATTTCAAAGCACCCAAACCACCGGCCCACAATCCTTTCACATCAAAACACAATAATAAACCCAACATGTAAACCCGCTTAACACCCACTAACCAGCATCCCTAACTCAAATGTTTCATGATTACTTATCCTACTGTTTCAATGCATAAATCATCGCACAAGCACATATATGAATCATCATGTCTCACAATTCTTGCCTTGTTAATTCCATACATACAACCGATCATATACAGAATAATATCTAGTGAAACCCTACTTTAAATTTATTATATTATTACGTGTCCATCTTCCAGTAATTTAATTTATATCAACAGTTTACTTTCTTCAATTTAGATGAACCTCAACTATCATTATGGCACTAACATGGTTATCACATCTTATCATCATCATAGCTCCAACAGTAACCGACAATCTAATGCTTCAGTCCAACACATGGGCTGACAATCATACAATCCAATCTTTATTGTAATTGGACTACAATATCCACTATCCCTTATGATTACAATTAATCAGTTACCCCCTTAACATAGTTATCCCATTAAACCCTAAACTATATTTGTTAATAATTAAACCATTATGTAGTCGATAACACCTAATACCCGGACATTCACATTACACATAAACAACATCATAGTCAATACGATCTTTGAATATCACTACCGAACCTAGCATGTACGTCACTCTATCCTAGCACTTCTTGATTATGTTAAAACAGAAAGTTTAGCATACACACCCTACCTCATATTCATGCAATCAAGGTCACACATATAACAAGACCATACAAATAGAACTTTGCACGAAACGAATCACTTACCACAAGTCTTGATCCAATGGAATGGTGTTTCGAAAGGGTTTGTTCACTGCCGTCGCACAACTATTAGAGAGTTTAGGGTTTGAGTTTATGTATGCTATCAAGTCACGTAATCCTTTTGTGCGTGAATATAATGTATGGTAACCGACCCCCTAATCAAAACAATCATTTATTGGACTTCTACCCGGCCCAATCACTATTTTAATGTATGTAGTGTGTACGTGTGAATGATATTTCCTAGCCAGCCCATGAGTTGAGTAATAGGACCCAAGTAATCGGCCCATAACCACTTTTATTGGACTTGTGTGGATTTGCCTAAGATAACAAGTAACTAGGAGGAATGTGATTCGAGTTACTCGTGACCCGCACGTAATCAGTTGTCACTTACATTTAACGTTATCCCGCAACATTTAACGTTTCTAAATCAAGTAAAGCATAAAGAAGGAAAACAATGAGGGTTTTAGAATCGCAGAAATGAACGACACTAACCTGAAATGTTCGAGTTGTCACATCATCCCCAACTTGAAAGAAATTTCGTCCCGAAATTTAAGTAAGCACAAAAAGGTGAAGTGATAAATCAAGGTTGTTGCGGATTTTCCTCAGGTGTCACATCATCCCCAACTTGAAGAGGAATTTCGTCCCGAAATTCACCAACTTTACCAGACTTAGATTGGTCATCAGGAAAAAAGTTGAGGATATTTAAGCTTCATCTGATCCTCACACTCCCACGTGAACTCCGGTCCACGTCTTGAGTTCCAACAAACTCTCACGATTGAAATTCGACTGTGTTAACAGTGGGTTCCTCAACAAGGGTATCACAAATGTTGCGTCGAACAGACGTTTCTTTAGGTTCGAGACATATATGACATCGTGTACGTTACCTAATTCGTCAGGTAACTCGAGTTTGTAGGTTACGCTACCGATTCTTCCCAGACTGTCGAATGGCCATCGTGACGTCAGTTAAGCTCGCCATGCTTTCCAAGCATTCCACACCCTCCCAGGGTGAGACTTTCAACACGATACGATTGCCTACGGCGATCTTCCAGCATTTCCCAAGTTTATCAACTTTCCTGACGGTCACGCGTTGCCGCCAATCGACTCCCGATCCAAACAACCTTCCCAAGAGTTTCGAGTACAAGTCCTGGACCAGTAATTAAGTTGTCATCCATCTCAGTCTAACGAGAAGGTTGGCATTATTGTCTATGTAATGCCTCAACAGAGCTATCTGGTTACCAAAATGATAACTGCCTCAGTAGTACTCAACCATAGGTAAGAGTCTTTCCAATTTGCACCAAAGCCAGTCACACACAAGCTCGAAGCATGTCTTCGAGTGCCAAGAAAGTTCGTTTTCTCTGATCGTTTGCCCAACGGCGATAAGCAATGTTCTGGTCCTGACGTGAACCAAGGGTGTTGTGTATTGTCCGACATAAATCATGCATAGCTCAAAATAGGATATAATAGGAGTTGGCACCTCGTGCCTATAAGCCACCTCTCTCAGAGGAACATTCGCAACTTGTGAAGACTCGTCAGTTCCTTGTTTGCAAGCAAGTGTGTTGGTAACGTGAGACCGTCAACGATCACCTAGGTGATATTGTTTCCGTTTCGAGTTGTAAGTAAACCGGTGACAGAATCCATGTCAGTCTGTTCTCATTGCCATATAGGTGTTTCTAGTTGCTGATGCTTCACCTTGAGTTTCCCACATGTCAAACTTCGTTCCCATGCGTGGCTATGTGGGCCTTCAAGCCCGGTCACCAGTGCAGGATTTATAGATCCAAATATCTCTCGTCGAAACCCAGACGACTAGAATATTAAGGCCGGTGTGCTTTGCTCAACACGAGTTCCCTATAGTTGCCGTATAATGAGACCCACATTCTTTCCATGAGGTAGTAAATATCGTCCGACCTGCCAACGGTTGCTTCTCCATGCCCCGCATGGATTTAGCTAAAAAAAAAAATTCCCTTCCTTCAATTCTCCAGTTTGAACAGAGTGAATCTGATCAGGTAAGTTAGAGTCGATAATGAGCTGCAAAGCTCGTGCTCGTTCACGTTTCACAGTCGTGATCATTCAAAAGTTCCATCCAGCGATGCTATTTCATGTTTAGCTCTTCCGAAAAAAAAAAATACACGGGAGGCCCTTGTGATCGGTCTAAGTAGTGCATTTGGTACCGTCCAAGTAATGCCTCCAGCTCAAATCCGAGATCGTGGCTTCTACCCCTGGTTGTGAGTCGCGCAATTCTTCCTGTTAATCCACCATGTAAGCCATCACTCTCTCGTATTGAAACGGTGTGTAACTGAGACTCTGATTCGGGCCATCATAGTATACCACCAGATCACCGGTCCCCTCGGATAGAAATGATGCGTAGTGCGTTGCAGGGTTGGGTTTCAAAAGCTGAAAAGACGTTCCCATGTTCTGTCTTCCACAGATACACAGCTCACTGCTGTGTTAAAGAGGTTAGAGCTGCGCAATCTTTGAAAATCCCGTGATGAATTTGCGATAGTATCTTGCGAAACCAAGGATTTGTCGTATCCCCAAAGGGATCTTTGGTGTCGATCAGTTTCTAGCAGAATGGATATTAGCGAGATCCACGTGTATTCCCACTTCGTTGGCTACGTGACCAAGAAAAATATGTACCTCTCAAATCCAGAAGTTACACTTAACGAGACTTCGCGCGGAGTGGCTCCTCCCTCAGGAGCTCTAAAATAAGATACAAATGTTGCCCATGATGTTTCTTTCTCCTGGAAATGATCCAAAACGTCATCGGTAAACACGGTCGATTCATGTGGTCCATAAAGCTGCTGGTGTGTTGATTAACTCAAAGTCGCATTGGCCGCATTGCGTTCGATGTGGCGTTCCAGGAACATTCTCCCCTTGGACTTCCATCTGATAATAGCTTGTTCGTCAAACAATCCTCGAATGGGGGGGGGGGGGACTTGACCCTCACAACTGGTCAACGGGTTGTCAATGCAAGGTCGAGGCAAATGGTTCTCAACTGTCACCTTACTGAGTTCCCGATATTCAGTACACATACGAAAAGGCTTCTCTTCATGGGTATAACGTGGCTCCTTAAAGCGAAAACTCCTGTCCGACAGTTCCTGTAGTTGAGTAAACAGCTCCTGCAACCTTCCTAGTGCAAGACGGTAAGGAGTACGAGTAGCTAGAACTGCCTCTAGCGTGAGGTCAATCTGAGATCCTACCTAGCAGTTGTGGAGATAATTCTGGAAGTTCCTCGGGTAGCACATTGAGGGTAATCACGAACAACTGGTGGATCCTCGATCCTCTTCTTCCTAACATTAACGTCAATAACAGTTGCTAACATAGCGGGGTAGTCCCTCCGTAGACGCTTTCTGGCTTTCATTGCTGATATGATGCTAACCTTCACACCACGTATAACTACACGATATCTAGATAACCAATCCATACTAACTACTGCATCGAATTATCGAGGATGGCAGAAAGAAGGTCGACGTCGAACACTTGTCCCACAAGGTCGAGTTTACATCCCAACAGACATATAAGGTTTCATTTGGCTTGCCCTTAGTTGATTCCACAACAGGTTCGGTTTCAAGAGGCATCAGGGTTAAGCAGAACCGTGACAAAGTGATTAGTTACCAAGAACATGTAGGCCACCATGTTGTTATAATCCTGGCGTCGCCCACGCCAATCCTAAATGTCCCTCCATGAGCATCATTTCCCGTGTTGTTGTACTCGTTGCGAGGATTTCCAGTACGGCCGTCGTTCCCTTGGTTGTTGTCGTTTGATTTAACAACGGCCACTCCATGTCGTAGGCACCTTCATTTTCCATACTGTTGGTTACCATTACAAATACCTTGATGTTGTCATGACTGTTGCCTCTAATGCTGTTGTTTGAAACGAGCTCTACGATCTTTCACCTACATGGTCCACCACTTCACATTCCATGGTACGTGCTAAGGCACTACTCACTGTGCGTGGAGTTTCACATTCCATTCTACAGTCAGTTGTCATTGCATATGTCCTGATTGGTTCGTAAAGGTTGACTCCCATCAGTCGCTGACTAGGGTTGGAGATTCGATTGCAGTCACTTTACTGGTGTTCGTTGCCGGTAATCTGGGTTGTCCAATTACTGAGGTCGGTAAAATACTATGCTCACCCTTTTGTCTATCGATCTAGCAAGTCGATTGAGTAATACGCGGTATGCTGCGAGAATGTTGCAGAAGTGATCACACTTCGGAGTCTAAGACGTCAATACATAGAGTTCCATCAAACGAAGAGAAGCGAGAAAGGTATAAACCAACTCAAGGACGTTTGTGCAAGCACCTAACATTCTATACGTTTTGCTAGGCGTTCAGATGTGTGTTCAAGTAATACTCGATAGCATCAAGATTCGTAAGGGTTCCGAAAGGAGTGAAAAGATCATGTTCGAGTAAGAGACAATCACTGCTATGACTCCTATAGACTGTTATGTTTCACATCGATCAAATAACGGAACGGAACCCCTTTTTCACTTGTTAAGCCTTACTGGGACTCACATGCACCCCACATTATTATTATGTGTGCACCCACAATAATATTGTGACTTGCATGCTCATCTCAGCTCCTCCTAACTCATGTGGAATGGTTCCTCAAACTCGAGTAGCAAACAAAGAGCATCACGAAACGTAAGTCATGAATGTTTAGGGAAATACCACCCTATCAGTCACATAACACATGCAAGTAATACATGAATTCATATTGTTGTGCTAAACGTGCAATCACATGCAATATCATATGTAAGTGTTCACTAGCGACGCAGTACAATGAGTATACGAGAGACGAACCGTGCAATCTGGAGCGGAGTGTCATGGTCGATTTCGGATCTGTTCGGTTATAGTCTGGTTTTATAAAAACTGTTCTAAAACCAAGTTCACTATAACCAGTGGCTCTGATACCAAACTGTCACACCCACAAAATACCACCTAGGGAATGTCCCTGCTAGGCGTGTGACGTACCAACAACGAGCCACTAATTACATTGAACCCATACAAGTTTATAAATAAAATCCTCAACTATTAATGAACATACCATCCACAAGTTTAATGAAAATCAACATGTTCAGCAGAAGCAATTTAATAAACCAAAGTTAAACAGTTTCAAAACCAATGTATAGTATCAAGAAAATCAATCACATGAATCCCTTCAGTCGACCCATGACCACTCCAGCTACTCCAGACAGCAAGTTCCCAACCACTGATATCTAACGACCTGCGAGCATGTAACAAGTGTATCAGACAAAGCTGGCGAGTTCACAATTTTTGAAAACGTTTGTTACCAGTTGTATGTAAAACAGTTCACTGACAAATGCAAGTAATATTGTTGATATCTCAATTCCGAACAAGACGGCTCCTGAAATACATGACTGCCCTATCCCACGTACCCCTATCTAGTACTGGGCCCGACTGGGTCATTAGTTCACATCCGTCCTATCCAGGAGCGGTGTGAGGGTGCCAAACCTAAGTAGCGCTACCAACTAATACCCGAATAAGGGACTTACAAAAATGATAGGTGAGAATATTAACCAATATACCCGTTTTTACCCAAACCACTGACTGTCCCCAACCACTGGGACGCATGCTCGAATGTAGTGAACTCACCTTTGATTGCTCGGTAGACTACGTTACTTGTTTAACAGTTGATTAAGTATGTCCTATCATGATTTACCAGTAATAGTCAGTTTAGTATTCATGTCTAACCACGTATTTCGTCACAAGTTGCTCACATGAAGTATATATGCATATCGTCACACAACAAGCAATAGGTGATCATGTAACACATTTAACTATAGCATACCCCACATCTTGTTACATGTACTAACATTTAGTTCACATCATCAACCTATCACCCGGCCTAGTTAATACATTTACTTGGTTCACAGATCTTATCAATTGTGTGTTTGGATTATGAATGCGGCCCATTTCAAAGCACCCAAACCACCGGCCCACAATCCTTTCACATCAAAACACAATAATAAACCCAACATGTAAACCCGTTTAACACCCACTAACCAGCATCCCTAACTCAAATGTTTCATGATTACTTATCCTACTGTTTCAATGCATAAATCATCGCACAAGCACATATATGAATCATCATGTCTCACAATTCTTGCCTTGTTAATTCCATACATACAACCGATCATATACAGAATAATATCTAGTGAAACCCTACTTTAAATTTATTATATTATTACGTGTCCATCTTCCAGTAATTTAATTTATATCAACAGTTTACTTTCTTCAATTTAGATGAACCTCAACTATCATTATGGCACTAACATGGTTATCACATCTTATCATCATCATAGCTCCAACAGTAACCGACAATCTAATGCTTCAGTCCAACACATGGGCTGACAATCATACAATCCAATCTTTATTGTAATTGGACCACAATATCCACTATCCCTTATGATTACAATTAATCAGTTACCCCCTTAACATAGTTATCCCATTAAACCCTAAACTATATTTGTTAATAATTAAACCATTATGTAGTCGATAACACCTAATACCCGGACATAACAACATTCCTGCATCATTCGGCTAATTCACATTACACATAAACAACATCATAGTCAATACGATCTTTGAATATCACTACTGAACCTAGCATGTACGTCACTCTATCCTAGCACTTCTTGATTATGTTAAAACAGAAAGTTTAGCATACACACCCTACTTCATATTCATGCAATCAAGGTCACACATATAACAAGACCATACAAATAGAACTTTGCACGAAACGAATCACTTACCACAAGTCTTGATCCAATGGAATGGTGTTTCGAAAGGGTTTGTTCACTGCCGTCGCACAACTATTAGAGAGTTTAGGGTTTGAGTTTATGTATGCTATCAAGTCACGTAATCCTTTTGTGCATGAATATAATGTATGGTAACCGACCCCCTAATCAAAACAATCATTTATTGGACTTCTACCCGGCCCAATCACTATTTTAATGTATGTAGTGTGTACGTGTGAATGATATTTCCTAGCTAGCCCATGAGTTGAGTAATAGGACCCAAGTAATCGGCCCACAACCACTTTTATTGGACTTGTGTGGGTTTGCCTAAGATAACAAGTAACTAGGAGGAATGTGATTCGAGTTACTCGTGACCCGCACGTAATCAGTTGTCACTTACATTTAACGTTATCCCGCAACATTTAACGTTTCTAAATCAAGTAAAGCATAAAGATGGAAAACAATGAGGGTTTTAGAATCGCAGAAATGAACGACACTAACCTGAAATGTTTGAGTTGTCACATCATCCCCAACTTGAAAGAAATTTCATCCCGAAATTTAAGTAAGCACAAAAAGGTGAAGTGATAAATCAAGGTTGTTGCGGATTTTCCTCAGGTCTCACATCATCCCCAACTTGAAGAGGAATTTCGTCCCGAAATTCACCAACTTTACCAGACTTAGATTGGTCCCGAAATTTCAATGCCGAGAACCTCGATCAGAGAGTAAAAAACGCGTAAGGTTCACAATGGTGTAAAATTAAAATGGGATATACTGGGCTAGGATTCGAGTTACAGGAACAAGGGCCAAACCAACCACCCAAGAGTGGAATCGTCGAGCCAAAAGACTTGACAACCTCCTACAAGCAGCTTTTCTTGCCACCAGACCTTTCTCTATTAATTAAGAATATGATGTCGTCACTAAACACATTCCTTAAATTGTAGCCATTTGTTGAGTGTTTTTTTTTGGTGTCTAATCCGCATATATATCACCATTGCCCTTGATTTTCTTGACTGTATATCTCTTAAATGTTAACATATACACGTGTGATTTAGTTTACGAAGATTTTTCAATGCCGAGAACCTCGATCAGAGAGTAAAAATGGCCTAAGGTTCACAATGGTGTAAAATTAAAATGGGATATACCGGGCTAGGATTCATGTTACAGGAACAGGGGCCAAACCAACCACCCAAGAATGGAATCGTCGAGCGAACACACTTGACAACCTCCTAGAAGCAGGTTTTCTTGCCACCAGACATTTCTCCATCAATTAGGAATCTGATGCCGTCACTAAACACATTCCTTAAATTGTAGCCATTTGTTTAGTGTTTTTATTTTGAGTCTAATCCGCATATATATCACCATTGCCCTTGATTTTCTTGACTGTATATCTCTTAAATGTCAACATATACACGTGTGATTTAGTTTATGAAGATTTTTCAATGCCGAGAATCTCAATTAGAGGGTAAAAAAGGTGTATGGTTCACAATGGTGTAAAATTAAAATGGGATATACCGGGCTAGGATTCGAGTTACAGGAACAAGGGCCAAACCAACCACCCAACAATGGAATCGTTGAGCGAAAACACTTGAGAACCTCCTAGAAGTAGCTTTTCTTGCCACCAGACCATTCTCCACCATTTAGGAATCTGATGCCGTCACTAAACACATTCCTTAAACTGTAGCCATTTGTTGAGTGTTTTTTTTTGTGTCTAATCCGCATATATATCACCATTGCCCTTGATTTTCTTGACTGTATATCTCTTAAATGTCAACATATACACGTGTGATTTAGTTTAAGAAGATTTTTCAATGCCGAGAACCTCGATCAGAGAGTAAAAAAGGCGTAAGGTTCACAATGGTGTAAAATCAAAATGGGATATACCGGGCTAGGATTCGAGTTACAGGAAAAAGGGCCAAACCAACCACCCAAGAATGGAAACGTCGAGCGAAAACACTTGACATCCTCCTAGAAGCAGCTTTTCTTGCCACCAGCCTTTCTCCATCAATTAGGAATCTGATGCCGTCACTAAAGACATTCCTTAAATTGTAGCCATTTGTTGAGTGTTTTGTTTTTTGGTGTCTAAACCGCAGATATATCACCATTGCCCTTGATTTTCTTGATTGTATATCTCTTAAATGTCAACATATACACGTGTGATTTAGTTTATGAATATTTTTCAATGCCGAAAACCTCGATCAGAGAGTAAAAAAGGCATAAGGTTCACAATGGTGTAAAATTAAAATGGGATATACTGGGCTAGGATTTGAGTTACAGGAACAAGGGCCAAACCAACCACCCAAGAATGGAATCATCGAGCGAAAATACTTAACAACCTCCTAGAAGCAGCTTTTATTGCCACCAGACCTTTCTCCATCAATTAGGAGTCTGATGTCGTCACTAAACACATTCCTTAAATTGTAGCCATTTGTTGAGTGTTTTATTTGGTGGCTAATCCACATATATGTCACCATTACCGTTGATTTTCTTGACTGTATATCGTAAATGTCAACATATACACGTGTGATTTAGTTTACGAAGATTTTTCAGTGCCGAGAACCTCGATCAGTGAGTAAAAAAAGCGTAAGGTTCACAATGGTGTAAAATTAAAATGTGATATACCGGGTTAGGATTCGAGTTACAGGAACAAGGGCCAAACCAACCACCCAAGAATGGAATTCGTCGAGCGAAATAACTAGATAACCTCCTAGAAGCAGCTTTTCTTGCCAAAAGACCTTTCTCCATCAATTAGGAATTTGATGCCATCACTAAACACATTCGTTTAATTGTAGCCATTTGTTGAGTGTTTTTTTTTTGTGTCTAATCCGCATATATATCACCATTGCCCTTGATTTTCTTGACTGTATTTCTCTTAAATGTCAACATATAAACGTGTGATTTAGTTTACGAAGATTTTTCAATGCCGAGAACATCGATCAAAGAGTAAAAAAGGAGTAAGGTTCACAATGGTGTAAAATTAAAATGGGATATACCGGGGGCTAGGATTCGAGTTACAGGAACAAGAGCCAAACAAACCATACAAGAATGGAATCGTCGAGCGAAAACACTTGACAACCTCCTAGAAGCAGCTTTTCTTGCCACCAGACCTTTCTCCATCAATTAGGAATTTGATGTCGTCACTAAACACATTTATTTAATTGTAGCCATTTGTTGAGTTTTTTTTTTGGTGTCTAATCCGCATATATATCACCATTGCCCAAGATTTTCTTGACTGTATATCTCCTAAATGTCAACATATACACGTGTGATTTAGTTTATGAAGATTTTTCAATGTCGAGAACCTCGATCAGAGAGTAAAAAAGACGTTAGGTTCACAATGGTGTAAAATAAAATGGGATATACCGGGTTAGGATTCGAGTTACAGGAACAAGGGCCAAACCAACCACCCAAGAATGGAATCGTCGAGCGAAAACAGTTGACAACCTCCTTTAAGCAGCTTTTCTAGCCACCAGACATTTCTCCATCAATTAGGAATCTGATGCCGTCACCAAACACATTCCTTAAATTTTAGCCATTTGTTGAGTGTTTTTTTTGTGTCTAATCCGCATATATATCACCATTGCCCTTGATTTTCTTGACTGTATAACTCTTAAATGTCAACATATACACGTGTGATTTGGTTTACGCGGATTTTTCAATGCCGAGAACCTCGATCAGAGTGTAAAAAAGGCGTAAGGTTCACAATGGTGTAAAATTTAAATGGGATATACCGGGCTAGGATTCGAGTTACTGGAACAAGGGCCAAATCAACCACCCAAGAATGGAATCGTCGAGTGAAAACACTTGACAACCTCCTAGAAACAACTTTTCTTGCCACCAGCCTTTCTCCATGAATTAGGAATCTGATGCCGTCACTAAACACATTCCTTAAATTGTAGCCATTTGTTGAGTGTTTTGTTTTTTGGTGTCTAAACTGCATATATATCACCATTGCCCTTGATTTTCTTGACTGTATATCTCTTAAATGTCAACATATACACGTGTGATTTAGTTTACAAAGATTTTTCAATGACGAGAACCTCGATCAGAGAGTGAAAAGGCGTAAGGTTAACAATGGTGTAAAATTAAAATGTGATATACCGGGTTAGGATTCGAGTTACAGGAACAAGGGCCAAACCAACCACCCAAGAATGGAATCGTTGAGCGAAAACACTAGATAACCTCCTAGAAGCAGCTTTTCTTGCCATCAGACCTTTCTCCATCAATTAGGAATCTTATGCCATCACTAAACACATTCCTTAAATTGTAGCCATTTGTTGAGTGTTTTTTTGGGTGTCTAATCCGCATATATATCACCATTGCCCTTGATTTCCTTGACTGTATTTCACTTAAATGTCAACATATAATTTGTGATTTAGTTTACAAAGATTTTTCAACGCCGAGAACCTCGATCAATGAGTAAAAAAGGCGTAAGGTTCACAATGGTGTAAAATTAAAATGGGATATACCGGGCTAGGATTCGAGTTACAGGAACAAGGGCCAAACCAACCACCCAAGAATGGAATCGTCGAGCGAAAACACTTGACAACCTCCTACAAGCGGCTTTTCTTGCCACCAGATCTTTCTCCATCAATTAGGAATCTGATGCCGTCACTAAACACATTACTTAAATTGTAGCCATTTGTTGAGTGTTTTTTTTTTGTGTCTAATCCGCATATATATCACCATTGCCTTTGATTTTCTTGACTGTATTTCTCTTAAATGTCAACATACATGTGGGATTTACTTTACAAAGATTTTTCAATGTCGAAAACCTTGATCAGAGAGTAAAAAAGGCGTTAGGTTCACAATTGTGTAAAATTAAAAGGGGATATACCGGGCCAGGATTCGATTTACAGGAACTAGGGCCAAACCAACCACCCAAGAATGGAATTGTCGAGCGAAAACACTTGACAACCTCCTAGAAGCAGCTTTTCTTGCCACCAGACCTTTCTCCATCAATTAGGAATTTGATGCCGTCACTAAACACATTTCTTTAATTGTAGCCATTTGTTGAGTTTTTTTTTTGGTGTCTAATCCGCATATATATCACCATTGCCCAAGATTTTCTTGACTGTATATCTCTTAAATGTCAACATATACACGTGTGATTTAGTTTATGAAGATTTTTCAATGTCGAGAACCTCGATCAGAGAGTAAAAAAGACGTTAGGTTCACAATGGTGTAAAATAAAATGGGATATACCGGGTTAGGATTCGAGTTACAGGAACAAGGGCCAAACCAACCACCCAAGAATGGAATCGTTGAGCGAAAACACTAGATAACCTCCTAGAAGCAGCTTTTCTTGCCATCAGACCTTTCTCTATCAATTAGGAATCTTATGCCATCACTAAACACATTCCTTAAATTGTAGCCATTTGTTGAGTGTTTTTTTGGGTGTCTAATCCGCATATATATCTCCATTGCCCTTGATTTCCTTGACTGTATATCACTTAAATGTCAACATATAATTTGTGATTTAGTTTACAAAGATTTTTCAACGCCGAGAACCTCGATCAATGAGTAAAAAAGGCGTAAGGTTCACAATGGTGTAAAATTAAAATGGGATATACCGGGCTAGGATTCGAGTTACAGGAACAAGGGCCAAACCAACCACCCAAGAATGGAATCGTCGAGCGAAAACACTTGACAACCTCCTACAAGCGGCTTTTCTTGCCACCAGATCTTTCTCCATCAATTAGGAATCTGATGCCGTCACTAAACACATTACTTAAATTGTAGCCATTTGTTGAGTGTTTTTTTTTGTGTCTAATCCGCATATATATCACCATTGCCCTTGATTTTCTTAACTGTATTTCTCTTAAATGTCAACATACATGTGGGATTTACTTTACAAAGATTTTTCAATGTCGAGAACCTTGATCAGAGAGTAAAAAAGGCGTTAGGTTCACAATAGTGTAAAATTAAAAGGGGATATACCGGGCCAGGATTCGATTTACAGGAACTAGGGCCAAACCAACCACCCAAGAATGGAATTGTCGAGCGAAAACACTTGACAACCTCCTAGAAGCAGCTTTTCTTGCCACCAGACCTTTCTCCATCAATTAGGAATTTGATGCCATCACTAAACACATTACTTAAATTGTAGCCATTTGTTGAGTGTTTTTTTTTGTGTCTAATCCGCATATATATCACCATTGCACTTGATTTTCTTGACTGTATATCTCTTAAATGTCAACATATACACATGTGATTTAGTTTACGAAGATTTTTCAATGCCGAGAATCTCGATCAGAGAGTAAAAAAGGCGTAAGGTTCACAATGGTGTAAAATTAAAATGGGATATACCGGGCTAGGATTCGAGTTACAGGAACAAGGGCCAAACCAACCACCCAAGAATGGAATCGTCGAGCGAAAGCACTTGACAACCTCCAAGAAGCAGCTTTTCTTGCCACCAGACCTTTCACCAACAGTTAGGAATCTGATGCCGTCACTAAACACATTCCTTAAATTGTAGCCATTTGTTGAGTGTGTTTTTTTGTGTCTAATCCGCATATATATCACCATTGCCCTTGATTTGCTTGACTGTATATCTCTTAAATGTCAACATATACATGTGTGATTTAGTTTACGAAGATTTTTTAATGCCGAGAATCTCAATCAGAGAGTAAAAAAAGGCCTAAGGTTCATAATGGTGTAAAATTAAAATGGGATATACCGGGCTATGATTCGAGTTACAGGAACAAGGGCCAAACCAACCACCCAAGAATGGAATCGTGGAGCGAAAACCCTTGACAACCTCCAAGAAGCAGCTTTTCTTGCCACCAGACCTTTCACCAACAGTTAGGAATCTGATGCCGTCACTAAACACATTCCTTAAATTGTAGCCATTTGTTGAGTGTGTTTTTTTGGTGTCTAATCCGGATATATATATCACCATTGCCCTTGATTTTCTTGAATGTATATCTCTTAAATGTCAACATATACATGTGTGATTTAGTTTACAAAGATTTTTCAATGCGGAGAAACTCGATCAGAGAGTAAAAAAGGCGTAAGGTTCACAATGGTGTAAAATTAAAATGGGATATACCGGGCTAGGATTCGAGTAACAGGAACAAGGGCCAAACCAACCACCCAAGAATGGATTCGTCGAGCCAAACGACTTGACAACCTCCTACAAGCAGCTTTTCTTACCACCAGACCTTTCTCCATTAATTAGGAATCCGATGCCGTTACTAAACACATTCCTTAAATTGTAGCCATTTGTTGAGTATTTTTTTTTGTTGTCTAATCCGCATATATATCACCATTGCCCTTGATTTTCTTGACTGTATATCTATTAAATGCCAACATATACACGTGTGATTCAGTTTACGAAGATTTTTCAATGCCGAGAACCTCGATCAGAGAGTAAAAAAGGCTTAAGGTTCACAATGGTGTAAAATGAAAATGGGATATACTGGGCTAGGATTCGAGTTACAGGAACAAGGGCCAAACCAACCACCCAAGAGTGGAATCGTCGAGCCAAAAGACTTGACAAACTCCTACAAGCAGCTTTTCTTGCCACCAGACCTTTCTCTATTAATTAAGAATCTGATGTCGTCACTAAACACATTCCTTAAATTGTAGCCAATTGTTGAGTGTTTTTTTTGGTGTCTAATCCGCATATATATCACCATTGCCCTTGATTTTCTTGACTTTATATCTCTTAAATGTCAACATATACACGTGCGATTTAGTTTACGAAGATTTTTCAATGCCGAGAACCTCGATCAGAGAGTAAAAAAGGCGTAAGGTTCACAATGGTGAAAATTTTAAATGGGATATACCGGGCTAGGATTCGAGTTACTGGAACAAGGGCCAAACTAACCACCCCATTGACAACCTCCTAGAAGCAACTTTTCTTGCCAACAGACCTTTCTCCATCAATTAGCAATCTGATGCCGTCAGTAAACACATTCCTTAAATTGTAGCCATTTTTTGAGTGTTTTTTTTGGTGTCTATTCCGCATAAATATCACCATTGCCCTTGATTTTCTTGACTGTATATCTCTTAAATGTCAACATATACACGTGTGATTTAGTTTACGAAGATTTTTCAATTCCGGGAACATCGATCAGAGAGTAAAAAAGGTTTAAGGTTCACAATGTTGTAAAATTAAAATGGGATATACCGGACTAGGATTCGAGTTACAGGAACAAGGGCCAAACCAACCACCCAAGAATGGAATCATCGAGCGAAAACACTTGACAACCTCCTAGAAGCAGCTTTTCTTACCACCAGACCTTTCTCCATCAATTAGGAATCGAATGCCATCACTAAACACATTCCATAAATTGTAGCCATTTGTTGAGTGTTTTTTTGGTGTCTAATTTGCATATATATATCACCATTGACCTTGATTTTCTTGATTGTATATCTCTTAAATGTCAACATATACACGTGTGATTTAGTTCACGAAGATTTTTCAATACCGAGAACCTCGATTAGAGAGTAAAAAATTTCGTAAGCTTCACAATGGTGTAAAATTAAAATGGGATATACCGGGCTAGGATTTGAGTTACAGGAACAAGGGCCAAACCAACCACCCCAGAACGGAATCGTCGAGCGAAAACACTTGACAACCTCCTAGAAGCAGCTTTTCTTGCCACCACACCTTTCTCCATCAATTAGGAATCTGATTCCGTCACTAAACACATTCCTTAAATTGTAGCCATTTGTTGAGTATTTTTTTTGGTGTCTAATCCGCATAAATATCACCATTGCCCTTGATTTTCTTGACTGTATATCTCTTGAATGAGAACATATACACGTGTCATTTAGTTTACGAAGTTTTTTCAATGCCGAGAACCTCGATCAGAGAGTAAAAAAGGTCGTAAGCTTCACAATGGTGTGAAATTAAAATGGGATATACCGGGATAGGATTCGAGTTACAGGAACAAGGGCCAAACCAACCACCCAAGAATGGAATCGTCGAGCGAACACACTTGACAACCCCCTAGAAGCAACTTTTCTTGCCACCAGACCTTTCTCCATCAATTAGGAATCTGATGCCGTCACTAAACACATTCCGTAAGTTGTAGCCATTTGTTGAGTGTTTTTTTTGTGTGTCTAATCCACATATACATCACCAATGCCTTTGATTTTCTTGACTGTATATCTCTTAAACGTCAACATATACACGTGTGATTTAGTTTACGAAGATTTTTCAATGCCGAGAACCTCGATCAGAGAGTAAAAAGGCGTAAGGTTCACAATGGTGTAAAATTAAAATGGGATATACCGGGCTAGGATTCGAGTTACAGGAACAAGGGCCAAACCAACCACCCAAGAATGGAATCGTCGAGCGAAAACACTTAACAACCTCCTAGGAGAAGCTTTTCTTGCTGCCAGACCTTTCTCAATCAATTAGGAATCTGATGCCGTCACTAAACACATTCCTTAAATTGTAGCCATTTTTGAGTGTTTTCTTTTTTTTGGTGTCTCATCCGCATATATATAGCCATTTCCCTTGATTTTCTTGACTGTATATCTCTTAAATGTCAACATATACAGGTGTGATTTAGTTTACAAAGATTTTTCAATTCCGAGAACCTCGATCAGAGAGTAAAAAAGGTGTAAGGTTCACAATGGTGTAAAATTAATATGGGATATACGGGCTAGGATTCGAGTTACAGGAACAAGGGCCAAACCAACCACCTAAGAATCGAATCGTCGAGCGAAAACAGTTGACAACCTCCTAGAAGCATCTTTTCTTGCCACCAGACCTTTCTCAATCAATTAGGACTCTGATGCCATCACTAAACACATTCCTTAAATTGTAGCCATTTGTTGAGTGTTTTTTTTGTGTCTAATCCGCCTATATATCACCATTGCCCTTGATTTTCTTGACTGTATATCTCTTAAATGTCAACATATACACGTGCAATTTAGTTTACGAAGATTTTTCAATGTCGAGAACCTCGATCAGAGAGTAAAAAAGGTGTAAGGTTCACAATGGTGTAAAATTAAAATGAGATATACCGGGCTAGGATTCGAGTTAAAGGAACAAGGGCCAAACCAACCACCCAAGAATAGAATCGTCGGGCGAAAACACTTGACAACCTCCTAGAAGTAGCTTTTCTTGCCACCAGACCTTTCTCCATCAATTAGGAATCTGATGCCGTCACTAAACACATTCCTTAAATTGTAGCCATTTGTTGAGTGTTTTTTTTTTGTGTCTAATCCGCATATTTATCACCATTGCCCTTGATTTTCTTGACTGCATATCTCTTAAATGTCAACATATACACGTGTGATTTAGTTTACGAAGATTTTTCAATTCCGAGAACCTCGATCAGAGAGTAAAAAAGGCGTGAGGTTCACAATGATGTAAAATTAATATGGGATATACCGGGCTAGGATACGAGTTACAGGAACAAGGACCAAACCAACCACCTAAGAATGGAATTGTCGAGCGAAAACACTTGACAACCTCCTAGAAGCAGCTTTTCTTCCCACCAGACCTTTCTCCATCAATTAGGACTCTGATGCCGTTACTAAACACATTCCTGAAATTGTAGCCATTTGTTGAGTGTTTTTTTTGTGTCTAATCTACATATATATCACCATTGCCCTTGATTTTCTTGACTGTATATCTCTTAAATGTCAACATATACACGTGCGATTTAGTTTACGAAGATTTTTCAATGCCGAGAACCTCGATCAGAGAGTAAAAAAGGCGTAAGGTTCACAATGGTGTAAAATTAAAATGGGATATACCGGGCAAGGATTCGAGTTACAGGAACAAGGGTCAAACCAACCACCTAAGAATGGAATCGTCGAGCGAAAACTCTTGACAACCTCCTAGAAGCAGCTTTTCTTGCTGCCAGACCTTTCTCCATCAATTAGGAATCTGATGCCGCCACTAAACGCACTCCATAAATTGTAGCCATTTTTTGAGTGTTTTCTTTTTTTTGGTGTCTAATCCGCATATATCACCATTGCCCTTGATTTTCTTGACTGTATATCTCTTAAATGTCAACATATACACGTGTGATTTAGTTTACGAAGATTTTTCAATGCCGAGAACCTCGATCAGAGAATAAAAAAGGTGTAAGGTTCACAATGGTGTAAAATTAAAATGGGATATACCGGGCTAGGATTCGAGTTACCGGAACAAGGGCCAAACCAACCACCTAAGAATGGAATCGTCGAGCGAAAACACTTGACAACCTCCTAGAAGAAGCTTTTCTTGCCACCAGACCTTTCTCCATCAATTAGAAATCTGTTCCCATCACTAAACACATTCCTTAAATTGTAGCCATTTGTTGAGTGTTTTTTTTGTGTCTAATCCGCATATTTATCACCATTGCCCTTGATTTTCTTGACTGTATATCTCTTAAATGTCAACATATACAAGTGTGCTTTAGTTTACGAAGATTTTTCAATTCCGAGAACCTCGATCAGAGAGTAAAAAAGGCGTAAGGTTCACAATGGTGTAAAATTAAAATGGGATATACCGGACTAAGATTCGAGTTACAGTAACAAGGGCCAAACCAACCACCTAAGAATGGAATCGTCGAGCGAAAACACTTGACTACCTCCTAGAAGCAGCTTTTCTTGCTGACAGACCTTTCTCCATCAATTAGGAATCTGAAGCCGTCACTAAACGCATTCCCTAAATTGTAGCCATTTTTTGAGTGTTTTCTTTTTTTTGGTGTCTAATCCGCATATATATCACCATTGCCCTTGATTTTCTTGACTGTATATCTCTTAAATATCAACATATACACGTGTGATTTAGTTTACGAAGTTTTTTCAATGCCGAGAACCTCGATCAAAGAATAAAAAAGGTGTAAGGTACACAATGGTGTAAAATTAAAATGGGATATACCGGGCTAGGATTCGAGTTACAGGAACAAGGGCTAAACCAACCACCCAAGAGTGGAACCGTTGAGCGAAAACACTTGACAACCTCCTAGAAGCAGCTTTTCTTGCCACCAGACCTTTCTCCATCAATTAGGACTCTGATGCCGTCGCTAAACACATTCCTTAAATTGTTGCCATTTGTTGAGTGTTTTTTTTTGTGTCTAATCTGCATATATATCACCATTGCCCTTGATTTTCTTGACTGTATATCTCTTAAATGTCAACATATACACATGCAATTTAGTTTACGAAGATTTTTCAATGCCGAGAACCTTGATCAGAGAGTAAAAAAGGCGTAAGGTTCACAATGGTGTAAAATTAAAATGGGATATACCGGGCTAGGATTCGAGTTACAGGAACAAGGGCTAAACCAACCACCCAAAAATGGAATCGCCGAGCGAAAACACTTGACAACCTCCTAGAAGCAGCTTTTCTTGCCACCAGACCTTTCTCCATCAATTAGGAATCTGATGCCGTCACTAAACACATTCCTTAAACTGTAGCCATTTGTTTAGTGTTTTTTTTTGTGTCTAATCCGCATATTTATCACCATTGCCATTGATTTTCTTGACTGTATATCTTTTAAATGTCAACATATACACGTGTGATTTAGTTTACGAAGATTTTTCAATTCCGAGAACCTTGATCAGAGAGTCAAAAAGGCATAAGGTTCACAATGGTGTAAAATTAATATGGGATATACCGGGCTAGGATTCGAGTTAAAGGATCAAGGGCCAAACCAACCACCTAAGAATGGAATCGTCGAGCGAAAACACTTGACAACCTCCTAGAAGCAGCTTTTCTTGCCACCAGACTTTTCTCCATCAATCAGGACTCTGATGTCGTCACTAAACACATTCCTTATATTGTAGCCATTTGTTGAGTGTTTTTTTTTGTGTCTAATCCACATATATATCACCATTGCCTTTGATTTTCTTGACTGTATATCTCTTAAATGTCAACATATACACGTGCGATTTAGTTTAGGAAGATTTTTCAATGCCGAGAACCTCGATCAGAGAGTAAAAAAGACGTAAGGTTCACAATGGTGTAAAATTAAAATGGGATATACCAAGCTAGGATTCGAGTAACAGGAACAAGGGCCAAACCAACCACCTAAGAATGGAACCGTCGAGCGAAAACACTTGACAACCTCCCAGAAACAGCTTTTCTTGCTGCCAGATCTTTCTCCATCAACTAGGAATCTGATGCCGTCACTAAACGCATTCCTTAAATTCTAGGCATTTTTTGAGTGTTTTCTTTTTTTTTTGGTGTCTAATCTGTATATATCTCACCATTGCCCTTGATTTTCTTGACTGTATATCTCTTAAATATCAACATATACACGTGTGATTTAGTTTACGATGTTTTTTCAATGCCGAGAACCTCGATCAGATAATAAAAAAGGTGTAAGGTTCACAATGGTGTAAAATTAAAATGGGATATACAAGGCTAGGATTCGAGTTACAGGAACAAGGGCCAAACCAACCACCCAAGAATGGAATCGTCGAGCGAAAACACTTGGCAACCTCCTAGAAGCAGTTTTTCTTGCCACCAAACCTTTCTCCATCAATTAGGAATCTGATGCCGTCACTAAACACATTCCTTAAATTGTAGCCATTTCTTGAGTGTTTTCTTTTTTTTGGTGTCTAATCCGCATATATATCACCATTGCCCTTGATTTTCTTGACTGTATATATCTTAAATATCAACATATACACGTGTGATTTAGTTTACGAAGTTTTTTCAATGCCGAGAACCTCGATCAAAGAATAAAAAAGGTGTAAGGTTCACAATGGTGTAAAATTAAAATGGGATATACCGGGCTAGGATTCGAGTTACAGGAACAACGGCTAAACCAACCACCCAAGAGTGGAACCGTTGAGCGAAAACACTTGACAACCTCCTAGAAGCAGCTTTTCTTGCCACCAGACCTTTCTCTATCAATTAGGAATCTGATGCCGTCACTAAACACATTCCTTAAATTGTAGCCATTTGTTAAGTGTCTTTTTTTGTGTCTAATCCGCATATTTATCACCATTGCTCTTGATTTTCTTGACTGTATATCTCTTAAATGTCAACATATACACGTGTGATTTAGTTTACGAAGATTTTTCAATGCCGAGAACCTCGATCAGAAAATAAAAAAAGGTGTAAGGTTCACAATGGTGTAAAATTAAAATGGGATATACCGGGCTAGCATTCGAGTTACAGGAACCAGGGCTAAACCAACCACCCAAGAGTGGAACCGTTGAGCGAAAACACTTGACAACCTCCTAGAAGCAGCTTTTCTTGCCACCAGACCTTTCTCCATCAATTAGGACTCTGATGCCGTCACTAAACACATTCCTTAAATTGTAGCCATTTGTTGAGTGTTTTTTTTTGTGTCTAATCTGCATATATATCACCATTGCCCTTGATTTTCTTGACTGTATATCTCTTAAATGTCAACATATACACGTGCAATTTAGTTTATGAAGATTTTTCAATGCCGAGAACCTTGATCAGAGAGTAAAAAAGGCGTAAGGTTCACAATGGTGTAAAATTAAAATGGGATATACCGGGCTAGGGTTCGAGTTACAGGAACAAGGGCCAAACCAACCACCTAAGAATGGAATCGTCGAGCGAAAACACTTGACAACCTCCTAGAAGCAGCTTTTGTTGCCACCAGACCTTTCTCCATCAATTAGGACTCTGATGCCGTCACTAAACACATTCCTTAAATTGTAGCCATTTGTTGAGTGTTTTTTTTTTGTGTCTAATCTGCATATATATCACCATTGCCCTTGATTTTCTTGACTGTATATCTCTTAAATGTCAACATATACACGTGCAATTTAGTTTATGAAGATTTTTCAATGCCGAGAACCTTGATCAGAGAGTAAAAAAGGCGTAAGGTTCACAATGGTGTAAAATTAAAATGGGATATACCGGGCTAGGGTTCGAGTTACAGGAACAAGGGCCAAACCAACCACCTAAGAATGGAATCGTCGAGCGAAAACACTTGACAACCTCCTAGAAGCAGCTTTTCTTGCCACCAGACCTTTCTCCATCAATTAGGAATCTGATGCCGTCACTAAACACATTCCTTAAATTGTAGCCATTTGTTGAGTGTTTTTTTTTGTGTCTAATCCGCATATTTATCACCATTGCCATTGATTTTCTTGACTGTATATCTTTTAAATGTCAAAATATACACGTGTGATTTAGTTTACGAAGATTTTTCAATTCCGAGAACCTTGATCAGAGAGTCAAAAAGGCGTAAGGTTCACAATGGTGTAAAATTAATATGGGATATACCGGGCTAGGATTCGAGTTACAGGAACAAGGGCCAAACCAACCACCTAAGAATGGAATCGTCGAGCGAAAACACTTGACAACCTCCTAGAAGCAGCTTTTCTTGCCACCGGACCTTTCTCCATCAATTAGGACTCTGATGTCGTCACTAAACACATTCCTTATATTGTAGCCATTTGTTGAGTGTTTTTTTGTGTGTAATCCACATATATATCACCATTGCCCTTGATTTTCTTGATTGTGTATCTCTTAAATGTCAACATATACACGTGCGATTTAGTTTACGAAGATTTTTCAATGCCGAGAACCTCGATCAGAGAGTAAAAAAGACGTAAGGTTCACAACGGTGTAAAATTAAAATGGGATATACCAAGCTAGGATTCGAGTAACAGGAACAAGGGCCAAACCAACCACCCAAGAATGGAACCGTCGAGCAAAAACACTTTACAACCTCCTAGAAACAGCTTTTCTTGCTGCCAGATCTTTCTCCATCAACTAGGAATCTGATGCCGTCACTAAACGCATTCCTTAAATTTTAGGCATTTTTTGAGTGTTTTCTTTTTTTTGGTGTCTAATCTGCGTATATATCACCATTGCCCTTGATTTTCTTGACTGTATATCTCTTAAATGTCAACATATACACGTGTGATTTAGTTTACGAAGGTTTTTCAATGCCGAGAACCTCGATCAGAGAATAAAAAAGGTTGAAGGTTCACAGTGGTGTAAAATTAAAATGGGATATATCGGGCTAGGAGTCGAGTTACAGGAACAAGGGCTAAACCAACCACCCAAGAATGGAACCGTTGAGCGAAAACACTTGACAACCTCCTAGAAGCCGCTTTTCTTGCCACCAGACCTTTCTCCATCAATTAGGAATCTGATGCAGTCACTAAACATATTCCTTAAATTGTAGCCATTTGTTGAGTGCTTTTTTTGTGACTAATCCGCATATTTATAACCATCGCCCTTGATTTTCTTGACTGCATATCTCTTAAATGTCAACATATACACCTGTGATTTTTTTTACGAAGATTTTTCAATGCCGAGAACCTCGATCAGAGAATAAAAAAGGTGTAAGGTTCACAATGGTGTAAAATTGAAATGGGATATACCGGGCTAGGATTCGAGTTACAGGAACAAGGGCTAAACCAACCACCCAAGAATGGAACCGTTGAGCGAAAACACTTGACAACCTCCTAGAAGCAGCTTTTTTTGCCACCAGACCTTTCTCCATCAATTAGGAATCTGATGTCGTCACTAAACACGTTCCTTAAATTGTAGCCATTTGTTGAGTGTTTTTTTTTGTGTCTAATCCGCATATTTATCACCATTGCCCTTGATTTTCTTGACTGTATATCTCTTAAATGTCAACATATACACGTGTGATTTAGTTTAAGAAGATTTTTCAATTCCGAGAACCTCGATCAGAGAGTAAAAAAGGCGTAAGGTTCCCAATGGTGTAAAATTAATATGGGATATAACGGGCTAGGATTCGAGTAACAGGAACAAGGGCCAAACCAACCACCTAAGAATGGAATCGTCGAGCGAAAACACTTGACAAACTCCTAGAAGCAGCTTTTCTTGCCACCAGACCTTTCTCCATCAATTAGGACTCTGATGCCGTCACTAAACACATTCCTTAAATTGTAGCCATTTGTTGAGTGTTTTTTTTTGTGTCTACTCCGCATATATATCACCATTGCCCTTGATTTTCTTAACTGTATATCTCTTAAATGTCAACATATACACGTGCAATTTAGTTTACGAGGATTTTTCAATGTCGAGAACCTCGATCAGAGAGTAAAAATGGCGTAAGGTTCACAATGGAGTAAAATTAAAATGGGATATACCGGGCTAGGATTCGAGTTACAGGAACAAGGGCCAAACCAACCACCCAAGAATGGAATCGTCGAGCGAAAACACTTGACAACCTCCTAGAAGCAGCTTTGCTTGCCACCAGACCTTTCTCCATCAATTAGGAATCCGATGCCGTCACTAAACACATTTCTTAAATTGTAGCCATTTGTTGAGTGTTGTTTTTTGTGTCTAATCCGCATATATATCACCATTGCCCTTGATTTTCTTGACTGTTGTAGGATCGTGAAACGACCTAACGAGTCGATCAGAAGAGTGCTCAGACAGAATCAGAGGCGGAATTCATTGATTCTATCTTTGTTTAGCTTGTATAAAACTAGAATCACTATTAACTGTCTCTTGTATTGCTCAAAACTTGTTTACAATGCTGGAGACACTTCGACAACACCTTGGCGTCGGAAACAAAAACCTTATATAACAGATCTCGCTTCAAGGCTATTTATAGAGCTAGTGTTTCGCTTGAAGGTGACAAATGTCAGTTCAAGCAAAACCACTTATGTTGATTTCGCTTGAAATGGTGTTTGTTACTTTCAAGCGAAATAACATGTTTCAAGCGAAATCAGCTTAAAACACTATTCAAAATCCTAAATTTCTCAAACTACAAGCCCTGATCTATCAGTTCTAATCTAAGACTCGAATGAAGATGAAGTCGACAGACAACTGCACCAACAACTGTATATCTCTTAAATCTCAACATATACACGTGTGATTTAGTTTTCGAAGATTTTTCAATGCCGAGAACCTCGATCAGAGAGTAAAAAAGGCGTAAGGTTCAATATGGTGTAAAATTAAAATGGGATATACCGGGCTAGGATTCGAGTTACAGGAAAAAAGGCCAAACCAACCACCCAAGAATGGAATCGTCGAGCGAACACACTTGACAAACTCCTAGAAGCAGCTTTTCTTGCCACCAGACCTTTTTCCATCAATTAGGACTCTGATGCCGTCACTAAACACATTCCTTAAATTGTAGCCATTTGTTGAGTGTTTTTTTGTGTCTAATCCGCAAATATATCACCATTGCTCTTGATTTTCTTGACTGTATATCTCTTAAATGTCAACATATACACGTGCGATTTAGTTTACGAAGATTTTTCAATGCCGAGAACCTCGATCAGAGACCTAAAAAAGGCGTAAGGTTCACAATGGTGTAAAATTAAAATGGGATATACCGGGCTAGGATTCAAGTTACAGGAACAAGGGCCAAACCAACCACCCAAGAATTGAATCGTCGAGCAAAAACACTTGACAACCTCCTAGAAGCAGTTTTTCTTGCCACAGACCTTTCTCCATCAATTAGGAATCGGATGCCGTCACTAAACACATTCCTTAAATTGTAGCCATTTGTTGAGTGTTTTTTTTGTGTCTAATCTGCATATATATCACCATTTCCCTTGATTTTATTGACTGTATATCTCTTGAATGTCAACATATGCACGTTTGATTTAGTTTACGATGATTTTTATATGCCGAGAAACTAGATCAGAGTGTAAAAAAGGCGTAAGGTTCACAATGGTGTAAAATTAAAATGGGATATACCGGGCTAGGATTTGAGTTACAGGTACAGGGGCCAAACCAACCACCCAAGAATGGAATCGTCGAGCGAAAACACTTGACAATCTCCTAGAAGCAGCTTTTCTTGACACCAGAAATTTCTCCATCAAATAGGAATCTGATGCCGTCACAAAACACATTCCTTAAATTGTAGCCATTTGTTGAGTGTTTTTTTTTTTGGTGTCTAATCCGCGTATATATCACCATTGCCCTTGATTTTCTTGACTGTATATCTCTTAAATGTCAACATATACACATGTGATTTAGTTTACAAAGATTTTTCAAGGCCGAGAACCTCGATCAGAGAGTAAAAAAGGCGTAAGTTTCACAATGGTGTAAAATTAAAATGGGATATTCCGGGCAAGGATTCGAGTTACAGGAATAAGGGCCAAACCAACCACCTAAGAATGGAATCGTCGAGCAAAAACACTTGACAACCTCCTAGAAGAAGTTTTTCTTGCCACCAGACCTTTTTCCATCAATTAGGACTCTGATGCCGTCACTAAACACATTCCTTAAATTGTAGCCATTAGTTGTTCGTGTTTTTTTTTGGGTCGAATACGCAAATATATCACCATTGCCCTTGATTTTCTTGACTGTATATCTCTTAAATGTCAACATATACACGTGCGATTTAGTTTACGAAGATTTTTCAATGCCGAGAACCTCGATCAGAGACCTAAAAAAGGCGTAAGGTTCACAATGGTGTAAAATTAAAATGGGATATACCGGGCTAGGATTCAAGTTACAGGAACAAGGGCCAAACCAACCACCCAAGAATTGAATCGTCGAGCAAAAACACTTGACAACCTCCTAGAAGCAGTTTTTCTTGCCACAGACCTTTCTCCATCAATTAGGAATCGGATGCCGTCACTAAACACATTCCTTAAATTGTAGCCATTTGTTGAGTGTTTTTTTTGTGTCTAATCTGCATATATATCACCATTTCCCTTGATTTTATTGACTGTATATCTCTTGAATGTCAACATATGCACGTTTGATTTAGTTTACGATGATTTTTATATGCCGAGAAACTAGATCAGAGGGTAAAAAAGGCGTAAGGTTCACAATGGTGTAAAATTAAAATGGGATATACCGGGCTAGGATTTGAGTTACAGGTACAGGGGCCAAACCAACCACCCAAGAATGGAATCGTTGAGCGAAAACACTTGACAATCTCCTAGAAGCAGCTTTTCTTGACACCAGAAATTTCTCCATCAAATAGGAATCTGATGCCGTCACAAAACACATTCCTTAAATTGTAGCCATTTGTTGAGTGTTTTTTTTTTGGTGTCTAATCCGCGTATATATCACCATTGCCCTTGATTTTCTTGACTGTATATCTCTTAAATGTCAACATATACACATGTGATTTAGTTTACAAAGATTTTTCAAGGCCGAGAACCTCGATCAGAGAGTAAAAAAGGCGTAAGTTTCACAATGGTGTAAAATTAAAATGGGATATTCCGGGCAAGGATTCGAGTTACAGGAATAAGGGCCAAACCAACCACCTAAGAATGGAATCGTCGAGCAAAAACACTTGACAACCTCCTAGAAGAAGCTTTTCTTGCCACCAGACCTTTTTCCATCAATTAGGACTCTGATGCCGTCACTAAACACATTCCTTAAATTGTAGCCATTAGTTGTTCGTGTTTTTTTTTGGGTCGAATACGCAAATATATCACCATTGCCCTTGATTTTCTTGACTGTATATCTCTTAAATGTCAACATATACACGTGCGATTTAGTTTACGAAGATTTTTCAATGCCGAGAACCTCGATCAGAGACCTAAAAAAGGCGTAAGGTTCACATTGGTGTAAAATTAAAATGGGATATACCGGGCTAGGATTCAAGTTACAGGAACAAGGGCCAAGCCAACCACCCAAGAATTGAATCGTCGAGCAAAAACACTTGACAACCTCCTAGAAGCAGTTTTTCTTGCCACACACCTTTCTCCATCAATTAGGAATCGGATGCCGTCACTAAACTCATTCCTTAAATTGTAGCCATTTGTTGAGTGTTTTTTTTGTGTCTAATCTGCATATATATCACCATTGCCCCTGATTTTATTGACTGTATATCTCTTGAATGTCAACATATACACGTTTGATTTAGTTTACGATGATTTTTATATGCCGAGAACCTAGATCAGAGAGTAAAAAAGGCGTAAGGTTCACAATGGTGTAAAATTAAAATGGGATATACCGGGCTAGGATTCGAGTTACAGGAACAAGGGCCAAACCAACCACCCAAGAATGGAATCGTCGAGCGAAAACACTTGACAACCTCCTAGAAGCAGCTTTTCTTGACACCAGAAATTTCTCCATCAAATAGGAATCTGATGCCGTCACAAAACACATTCCTTAAATTGTAGCCATTTGTTGAGTGTTTTTTTTGTGTCTAATCCGCATATATATCACCATTGCCCTTGATTTTCTTGACTGTATATCTCTTAAATGTCAACATATACACATGTGATTTAGTTTAGAAAGATTTTTCAAGGCCGAGAACCTCGATCAGAGAGTAAAAAAGGCGTAAGTTTCACAATGGTGTAAAATTAAAATGGGATATTCCGGGCCAGGATTCGAGTTACAGGAACAAGGGCCAAACCAACCACCTAAGAATGGAATCGTCGAGCGAAAACACTTGACAACCTCCTAGAAGAAACTTTTCTTGCCACCAGACCTTTTTCCATCAATTAGGACTCTGATGCCGTCACTAAACACATTCCTTAAATTGTAGCCATTAGTTGTTCGTGTTTTTTTTTTGTGTCTAATCCGCAAATATATCACCATTGCCCTTGATTTTCTTGACTGTATATCTCTTAAATGTCAACATATACACGTGCGATTTAGTTTACGAAGATTTTTCAATGCCGAGAACCTCGATCAGAGACCTAAAAAAGGCGCAAGGTTCACAATGGTGAAAAATTAAAATGGGAAATACCGGGCTAGGATTCAAGTTAAAGGAACAAGGGCCAAACCAACCACCCAAGAATTGAATCTTCGAGCAAAAACACTTGACAACCTCCTAGAAGCAGTTTTTCTTGCCACACACCTTTCTCCATCAATTAGGAATCGGATGCCGTCACTAAACACATTCCTTAAATTGTAGCCATTTGTTGAGTGTTTTTTTTTGTGTCTAATCTGCATATATATCACCATTGCCCTTGATTTTATTGACTGTATATCTCTTGAATGTCAACATATACACGTTTGATTTAGTTTACGATGATTTTTATATGCCGAGAACCTAGATCAGAGAGTAAAAAAGGCGTAAGGTTCACAATGGTGTAAAATTAAAATGGGATATACCGGGCTAGGATTCGAGTTACAGGAACAAGGGCCAAACCAACCACCCAAGAATGGAATCGTCGAGCGAAAACACTTAACAACCTCCTAGAAGCAGCTTTTCGTGACACCAGAAATTTCTCCATCAAATAGGAATCTGATGCCGTCACAAAACACATTCCTTAAATTGTAGCCATTTGTTGAGTGTTTTTTTTTTGGTGTCTAATCCGCATATATATCACCATTGCCCTTGATTTTCTTGACTGTATATCTTTTAAATGTCAATATATACACATGTGATTTAGTTTACAAAGATTTTTCAAGGCCGAGAACCTCGATCAGAGAGTAAAAAAGGCGTAAGTTTCACAATGGTGTAAAATTAAAATGGGATATTCCGGGCTAGGATTCGAGTTACTGAAACAAGGGCCAAACCAACCACCCAAGAATGGAATCGTCAAGCGAAAACACTTGATAACCTCCTAGAAGCAGCTTTTCTTGCCACTAGAGCTTTCTCCATCAATTAGGAATCTGATGTCATCACTAAACACATTCCTTAAATTGTAACCATTTGTTGAGTGTCTTTTTTTTTTGTGTCTAATCCGCATATACATCATCATTGCCCTTGATTTTCTTGACTGTATATTTCTTAAATGTCAACATATACACGTGTGATTTAGTTTAAGAAGATTTTTCAATGCCGAGGACCTCGATCAGAGAGTAGAAAAGGCATAAGGTTCACAATGGTGTAAAATTAAAATGAAATATGTCGGGATAGGATTCAAGTTACAGGAACAAGGGCCAAACCAACCACCCAAGAATGGAATCGTCGAGCAAAAACACTTGACAACCTCCTAGAAGCAGCTTTTCTTGCCACCAGCCTTTCTCCATCAATTAGGAATCTGATGCCGTCACTAAACACATTCCTTAAATTGTAGCCATTTGTTGAGTGTTTTGTTTTTTGGTGTCTAAACCGCAGATATATAACCATTGCCCTTGATTTTCTTGATTTTATATCTCTTAAATGTCAACATATACACGTGTAAAAAAGGCGTAAGGTTCACAATGGTGTAAAATTAAAATGGGATATACTGGGCTAGGATTTGAGTTACAGGAACAAGGGCCAAACCAACCACCCAAGAATGGAATCATCGAGCGAAAATACTTGACAACCTCCTAGAAGCAGCTTTTATTGCCACCAGACCTTTCTCCATCAATTAGGAGTCTGATGTCGTCACTAAACACATTCCTTAAATTGTAGCCATTTGTTGAGTGTTTTTTTTGGTGGCTAATCCACATATATGTCACCATTACCGTTGATTTCCTTGACTGTATATCTCGTAAATGTCAACATATACACGTGTGATTTAGTTTACGAAGATTTTTCAGTGCCGAGAACCTCGATCAGTGAGTAAAAAAGCGTAAGGTTCACAATGGTGTAAAATTAAAATGTGATATACCGGGTTAGGAATCGAGTTACAGGAACAAGGGCCAAACCAATCACCCAATAATGGAATTCGTCGAGCGAAAACACTAGATAACCTCCTAGAAGCAGCTTTTCTTGCCACCAGACCTTTCTCCATCAATTAGGAGTCTGATGCCATCACTAAACACATTCCTTTAATTGTAGCCATTTGTTGAGTGTTTTTTTTTGTGTCTAATCCGCATATATATCACCATTGCCCTTGATTTTATTGACTGTATATCTCTTGAATGTCAACATATACACGTTTGATTTAGTTTACGATGATTTTTATATGCCGAGAACCTAGATCAGAGAGTAAAAAAGGCGTAAGGTTCACAATGGTGTAAAATTAAAATGGGATATACCGGGCTAGGATTCGAGTTACAGGAACAAGGGCCAAACCAACCACCCAAGAATGGAATCGTCGAGCGAAAACACTTGACAACCTCCTAGAAGCAGCTTTTCTTGACACCAGAAATTTCTCCATCAAATAGACATCTGATGCCGTCACAAAACACATTCCTTAAATTGTAGCCATTTGTTGAGTGTTTTTTTTGGTGTCTAATCCGCATATATATCACCATTGCCCTTGATTTTCTTGACTGTATATCTCTTAAATGTCAACATATACACATGTGATTTAGTTTACAAAGATTTTTCAAGGCCGAGAACCTCGATCAGAGAGTAAAATAGGCGTAAGTTTCACAATGGTGTAAAATTAAAATGGGATATTCCGGGCTAGGATTCGAGTTACAGGAACAAGGGCCAAACCAACCACCCAAGAATGGAATCGTCAAGCGAAAACACTTGATAACCTCCTAGAAGCAGCTTTTCTTGCCACGAGACCTTTCTCCATCAATTAGGAATCTGATGTCATCACTAAACACATTCCTTAAATTGTAACCATTTGTTGAGTGTTTTTTTTCTCTAATCCGCATATATATCACCCTTGCCCATGATTTTCTTGACTGCGTATCTCTTAAATGTCAACGTATACACGTGTGATTTAGTTTAAGAAGATTTTTCAATGCCGAGAACCTCGATCAGAGAGTAAAAAAGGCGTAAGGTTCATAATGGTGTAAAATTAAAATGGGATATACCGGGCTAGGATTCATGTTACAGGAACAAGGGCCAAACCAACCACCCAAGAATGGAATCGTCGAGCGAACACACTTGACAACCTCCTAGAAGCAGGTTTTCTTGCCACCAGACCTTTCTCCATCAATTAGGAATCTGATGCCGTCACTAAACACATTCCTTAAATTGTAGCCATTTGTTGAGTGTTTTTATTTTGAGTCTAATCCGCATATATATCACCATTTCCCTTGATTTTCTTGACTGTATATCTCTTAAATGTCATCATATACACGTGTGATTTAGTTTATGATGATTTTTCAATGCCGAGAATCTCAATTAGAGGGTAAAAAAGGCGTAAGGTTCACAATGGTGTAAAATTAAAATGGGATATACCGGGCTAGGATTCGAGTTACAGGAACAAGGGCCAAACCAACCACCCAAGAATGGAATCGTCAAGCGAAAACACTTGATAACCTCCTAGAAGCAGCTTTTCTTGCCACGAGACCTTTCTCCATCAATTAGGAATCTGATGTCATCACTAAACACATTCCTTAAATTGTAACCATTTGTTGAGTGTCTTTTTTTTGTGTCTAATCCGCATATACATCATCATTGCCCTTGATTTTCTTGACTGTATATTTCTTAAATGTCAACATATACACGTGTGATTTAGTTTAAGAAGATTTTTCAATGCCGAGGACCTCGATCAGAGAGTAAAAAAGGCATAAGGTTCACAATGGTGTAAAATTAAAATGAAATATGCCGGGATAGGATTCAAGTTACAGGAACAAGGGCCAAACCAACCACTCAAGAATGGAAGCGTCGAGCAAAAACACTTGATAACCTCCTAGAAGCTGCTTTTCTTGCCACCAGACCTTTCTCCATCAATTAGTAATCAGATTCCGTCATTAAACACATTCCTTAAATTGTAGCCATTTGTTGAGTGTTTTTTTTGTCTAATCCGCATATATATCACCCTTGCCCATGATTTTCTTGACTGTATATCTCTTAAATGTCAACATATACACGTGTGATTTAGTTTAAGAAGATTTTTCAATGCCAAGAACCTCGATTAGAGAGTAAAAAAGGCGTAAGGTTCACAATGGTGTAAAATTAAAATGGGATATACCGGGCTAGGATTCATGTTACAGGAACAAGGGCCAAACCAACCACCCAAGAATGGAATCGTCGAGCGATAAAACTTGACAACCTCCTAGAAGCAGGTTTTCTTGCCACCAGACCTTTCTCCATCAATTAGGAATCTGATGCCGTCACTAAACACATTCCTTAAATTGTAGCCATTTGTTGAGTGTTTTTATTTTTAGTCTAATCCGCATATATATCACCATTGCCCTTGATTTTCTTGACTGTATATCTCTTAAATGTCAACATATACACGTGTGATTTAGTTTATGATGATTTTTCAATGCCGAGAATCTCAATTAGAGGGTAAAAAAGGCGTAAGGTTCATAATGGTGTAAAATTAAAATGGGATATACCGGGCTAGGATTCGAGTTACAGGAACAAGGGCCAAACCAACCACCCAAGAATGGAATCGTTGAGCGAAAACACTTGAGAACCTCCAAGAAGCAGCTTTTCTTGCCACCAGACCTTTCTCCACCATTTAGGAATCTGATGCCGTCACTAAACACATTTCTTAAACTATAGCCATTTCTTAAGTGTTTTTTTTTGTGTCTAATCCGCATATATATCACCATTGCCCTTGATTTTCTTGACTGTATATCTCTTAAATGTCAACATATACACGTGTGATTTACTTTAAGAAGATTTTTCAATGCCGAGAATCTCGATCAGAGAGTAAAAAAGGCGTAAGGTTCACACTGGTGTAAAATCAAAATGGGATATACCGGGCTAGGATTCGAGTTACAGGAACAAGGGCCAAACCAACCACCCAAGAATGGAAACGTCGAGCGAAAACACTTGACAACCTCCTAGAAGCAGCTTTTCTTGCCACCAGCCTTTCTCCATCAATTAGGAATCTGATGTCGTCACTAAACACATTCCTTAAATTGTAGCCATTTGTTGAGTGTTTTGTTTTTTGGTGTCTAAACCGCAGATATATCACCATTGCCCTTGATTTTCTTGATTGTATATCTCTTAAATGTCAACATATACACGTGTGATTTAATTTATGAATATTTTTCAATGCCGAGAACCTCGATCAGAGAGTAAAAAAGGCGTAAGGTTCACAATGGTGTAAAATTAAAATGGGATATACCGGGCTAGGATTTGAGTTACAGGAACAAGGGCCAAACCAACCACCCAAGAATGGAATCATCGAGCGAAAATACTTGACAACCTCCTAGAAGCAGCTTTTATTGCCACCAGACCTTTCTCCATCAATTAGGAGTCTGATGTCGTCACTAAACACATTCCTTAAATTGTAGCCATTTGTTGAGTGTTTTTTTTGGTGGCTAATCCACATATATGTCACCATTACCGTTGATTTTCTTGACTGTATATCTCGTAAATGTCAACATATACACGTGTGATTTAGTTTACGAAGATTTTTCAGTGCCGAGAACCTCGATCAGTGAGTTAAAAAAGCGTAAGATTCACAATGGTGTAAAATTAAAATGTGATATACCGGGTTAGGAATCGAGTTACAGGAACAAGGGCCAAACCAACCACCCAATAATGGAATTCGTCGAGCGAAAACACTAGATAACCTCCTAGAAGCAGCTTTTCTTGCCACCAGACCTTTCTCCATCAATTAGGAGTCTGATGCCATCACTAAACACATTCCTTTAATTGTAGCCATTTGTTGAGTGCTTTTTTTTGTGTCTAATACGCATGTATATCACCATTGCCCTTGATTTTATTGACTGTATATCTCTTGAATGTCAACATATACACGTTTGATTTAGTTTACGATGATTTTTATATGCCGAGAACCTAGATCAGAGAGTAAAAAAGGCGTAAGTTTCACAATGGTGTAAAATTAAAATGGGATATACCGGGCTAGGATTCGAGTTACAGGAATAAGGGCCAAACCAACCACCCAAGAATGGAATCGTCGAGCGAAAACACTTGACAACCTCCTAGAATCAGCTTTTCTTGACACCAGAAATTTCTCCATCAAATAGGAATCTGATGCCGTCACAAAACACATTCCTTAAATTGTAGCCATTTGTTGAGTGTTTTTTTTTTGGTGTCTAATCCGCATATATATCACCATTGCCCTTGATTTTCTTGACTGTATATCTCTTAAATGTCAACATATACACATGTGATTTAGTTTACAAAGATTTTTCAAGGCCGAGAACCTCGATCAGAGAGTAAAAAAGGCGTAAGTTTCACAATGGTGTAAAATTAAAATGGGATATTCCGGGCTAGGATTCGAGTTACAGGAACAAGGGCCAAACCAACCACCCAAGAATGGAATCGTCAAGCGAAAACACTTGATAACCTCCTAGAAGCAGCTTTTCTTGCCACGAGACCTTTCTGCATCAATTAGGAATCTGATGTCATCACTAAACACATTCCTTAAATTGTAACCATTTGTTGAGTGTCTTTTTTTTTTGTGTCTAATCCGCATATACATCATCATTGCCCTTGATTTTCTTGACTGTATATTTCTTAAATGTCAACATATACACGTGTGATTTAGTTTAAAAAGATTTTTCAATGCCGAGGGCCTCGATCAGAGAGTAAAAAAGGCGTAAGGTTCACAATGGTGTAAAATTAAAATGAAATATGCCGGGATAGGATTCAAGTTACAGCAACAAGGGCCAAACCAACCACCCAAGAATGGAATCGTCGAGCGAAAACACTTGATAACCTCCTAGAAGCTGCTTTTTTTGCCACCAGACCTTTCTCCATCAATTAGGAATCAGATGCCGTCATTGAACACATTCCTTAAATTGTAGCCATTTATTGAGTGTTTTTTTTGTCTAATCCGCATATATATCACCCTTGCCCATGATTTTCTTGACTGTATATCTCTTAAATGTCAACGTATACACGTGTGATTTAGTTTAAGAAGATTTTTCAATGCCGAGAACCTTGATCAGAGAGTAAAAAAGGCGTAAGGTTCACAATGGTGTAAAATTAAAATGGGATATACCGGGCTAGGATTCATGTTACAGGAACAAGGGCCAAACCAACCACCCAAGAATGGAATCGTCGAGCGAACACACTTGACAACCTCCTAGAAGCAGGTTTTCTTGCCACCAGACCTTTCTCCATCAATTAGGAATCTGATGCCGTCACTAAACACATTCCTTAAATTGTAGCCATTTGTTGAGTGTTTTTATTTTGAGTCTAATCTGCATATATATCACCATTGCCCTTGATTTTCTTGACTGTATATCTCTTAAATGTCAACATATACACGTGTGATTTAGTTTATGATGATTTTTCAATGCCGAGAATCTCAATTAGAGGGTAAAAAAGGCGTAAGGTTCACAATGGTGTAAAATTAAAATGGGATATACCGGGCTAGGATTCGAGTTACAGGAACAAGGGCCAAACCAACCACCCAAGAATGGAATCGTTGAGTGAAAACACTTGAGAACCTCCTAGAAGCAGCTTTTCTTGCCACCAGACCTTTCTCCACCATTTAGGAATCTGATGCCGTCACTAAACACATTCCTTAAACTGTAGCCATTTGTTGAGTGTTTTTTTTGTGTCTAATCCACATATATATCACCATTGCCCTTGATTTTCTTGACTGTATATCTCTTAAATGTCAACATATACACGTGTGATTTAGTTTAAGAAGATTTTTCAATGCCGAGAACCACGATCAGAGAGTAAAAAAGGCGTAAGGTTCACAATGGTGTAAAATCAAAATGGGATATACCGGGCTTGGATTCGAGTTACAGGAACAAGGGCCAAACCAACCACCCAAGAATGGAAACGTCGAGCGAAAACACTTGACAACCTCCTAGAAGCAGCTTTTCTTGCCACCAGCCTTTCTCCATCAATTAGGAATCTGATGCCGTCACTAAACACATTCCTTAAATTGTAGCCATTTGTTGAGTGTTTATGTTTTGGTGTCTAAACCGCAGATATATCACCATTGCCCTTGATTTTCTTGATTGTATATCTCTTAAATGTCAACATATACACGTGTGATTTAGTTTATGAATATTTTTCAATGCCGAGAACCTCGATCAGAGAGTAAAAAAGGCGTAAGGTTCACAATGGTGTAAAATTAAAATGGGATATACTGGGCTAGGATTTGAGTTACAGGAACAAGGGCCAAACCAACCACCCAAGAATGGAATCATCGAGCGAAAATACTTAACAACCTCCTAGAAGCAGCTTTTATTGCCACCAGACCTTTCTCCATCAATTAGGAGTCTGATGTCGTCACTAAACACATTCCTTAAATTGTAGACATTTGTTGAGTGTTTTTTTTGGTGGCTAATCCACATATATGTCACCATTACCGTTGATTTTCTTGACTGTATATCGTAAATGTCAACATATACACGTGTGATTTAGTTTACAAAGAATTTTCAGTGCCGAGAACCTCGATCAGTGAGTAAAAAAAGCGTAAGGTTCACAATGGTGTAAAATTAAAATGTGATATACCGGGTTAGGATTCGAGTTACAGGAACAAGGGCCAAACCAACCACCCAAGAATGGAATTCGTCGAGCGAAAACCCTAGATAACCTCCTAGAAGCAGCTTTTCTTGCCAAAAGACCTTTCTCCATCAATTAGGAATTTGATGCCATCACTAAACACATTCCTTTAATTGTAGCCATTTGTTGAGTTTTTTTTTTGTGTCTAATCCGCATATATATCACCATTGCCCTTGATTTTCTTGACTGTATTTCTCTTAAATGTCAACATATAAACGTGTGATTTAGTTTACAAAGATTTTTCAATGCCGAGAACATCGATCAAAGAGTAAAAAAGGAGTAAGGTTCACAATGGTGTAAAATTAAAATGGGATATACCGGGGGCTAGGATTCGAGTTACAGGAACAAGAGCCAAACCAACCATACAAGAATGGAATCGTCGAGCGAAAACACTTGACAACCTCCTAGAAGCAGCTTTTCTTGCCACCAGACCTTTCTCCATCAATTAGGAATTTGATGCCGTCACTAAACACATTTCTTTAATTGTAGCCATTTGTTGAGTTTTTTTCTTGGTGTCTAATCCGTATATATATCACCATTGCCCTTGATTTTCTTGACTGTATATCTCCTAAATGTCAACATATACACGTGTGATTTAGTTTATGAATATTTTTCAATGTCGAGAACCTCGATCAGAGAGTAAAAAAGGCGTTAGGTTCACAATGGTGTAAAATAAAATGGGATATACCGGGTTAGGATTCGAGTTACAGGAACAAGGGCCAAACCAACCACCCAAGAATGGAATCGTCGAGCAAAAACAGTTGACAACCACCTTTAAGCAGCTTTTCTAGCCACCAGACATTTCTCCATCAATTAGGAATCTGATGCCGTCACTAAACACATTCCTTAAATTGTTGCCATTTGTTGAGTGTTTTTTTTTGTGTATAATCCGCATATATATCACCATTGCCCTTGATTTTCTTGACTGTATAACTCTTAAATATCAACATATACACGTGTGATTTAGTTTACGCGGATTTTTCAATGCCGAGAACCTCGATCAGAGAGTATAAAAGGCGTAAGGTTCACAATGGTGTAAAATTTAAATGGGATATACCGGGCTAGGATTCGAGTTACTGGAACAAGGGCCAAATCAACCACCCAAGAATGGAATCGTCGAGTGAAAACACTTGACAACCTCCTAGAAACAACTTTTCTTGCCACCAGCCTTTCTCCATGAATTAGGAATCTGATGCCGTCACTAAACACATTCCTTAAATTGTAGCCATTTGTTGAGTGTTTTGTTTTTTGGTGTCTAAACCGCATATATATCACCATTGCCCTTGATTTTCTTGACTGTATATCTCTTAAATGTCAACATATACACGTGTGATTTAGTTTACAAAGATTTTTCAATGACGAGAACCTCGATCAGAGAGTAAAAAAGGCGTAAGTTTCACAACGGTGTAAAATTAAAATGGGATATTCCGGGCTAGGATTCGAGTTACAGGAACAAGGGCCAAACCAACCACCCAAGAATGGAATCGTCAAGCGAAAACACTTGATAACCTCCTAGAAGCAGCTTTTCTTGCCACGAGACCTTTCTCCATCAATTAGGAATCTGATGTCATCACTAAACACATTCCTTAAATTGTAACCATTTGTTGAGTGTCTTTTTTTTTGTGTCTAATCCGCATATACATCATCATTGCCCTTGATTTTCTTGACTGTATATTTCTTAAATGTCAACATATACACGTGTGATTTAGTTTAAAAAGATATTTCAATGCCGAGGGCCTCGATCAGAGAGTAAAAAAGGCGTAAGGTTCACAATGGTGTAAAATTAAAATGAAATATGCCGGGATAGGATTCAAGTTACAGGAACAAGGGCCAAACCAACCACCCAAGAATGGAATCGTCGAGCGAAAACACTTGATAACCTCCTAGAAGCTGCTTTTTTTGCCACCAGACCTTTTTCATCAATTAGGAATCAGATGCCGTCATTAAACACATTCCTTAAATTGTAGCCATTTGTTGAGTGTTTTTTTTTGTCTAATCCGCATATATATCACCCTTGCCCATGATTTTCTTGACTGTATATCTCTTAAATGTCAACGTATACACGTGTGATTTAGTTTAAGAAGATTTTTCAATGCCGAGAACCTCGATCAGAGAGTAAAAAAGGCGTAAGGTTCACAATGGTGTAAAATTGAAATGGGATATACCGGGCTAGGATTCATGTTACAGGAACAAGGGCCAAACCAACCACCCAAGAATGGAATCGTCGCGCGGACACACTTGACAACCTCCCAGAAGCAGCTTTTCTTGCCACCAGCCTTTCTCCATCAATTAGGAATCTGATGCCGTCACTAAACACATTCCTTAAATTGTAGCCATTTGTTGAGTGTTTTGTTTTTTGGTGTCTAAACCGCAGATATATCACCATTGCCCTTGATTTTCTTGATTGTATATCTCTTAAATGTCAACATATACACGTGTGATTTAGTTTATGAATATTTTTCACTGCCGAGAACCTCGATCAGAGAGTAAAAAAGGCGTAAGGTTCACAATGGTGTAAAATTAAAATGGGATATACTGGGCTAGGATTTGAGTTACAGGAACAAGGGCCAAACCAACCACCCAAGAATGGAATCATCGGGCGAAAATACTTGACAACCTCCTAGAAGCAGCTTTTCTTGCCACCAGACCTTTCTCTATCAATTAGGAATTTGATGCCGTCACTAAACACATTTCTTTAATTGTAGCCATTTGTTGAGTTTTTTTTTGGTGTCTAATCCGCATATATATCACCATTGCCCTTGATTTTCTTGACTGTATATCTCCTAAATGTCAACATATACACGTGTGATTTAGTTTATGAAGATTTTTCAATGTCGAGAACCTCGATCAGAGAGTAAAAAAGACGTTAGGTTCACAATGGTGTAAAATAAAATGGGATATACCGGGTTAGGATTCGAGTTACAGGAACAAGGGCCAAACCAACCACCCAAGAATGGAATCGTCGAGCGAAAACAGTTGACAACCTCCTTTAAGCAGCTTTTCTAGCCACCAGACATTTCTCCATCAATTAGGAATGTGATGCCGTCACTAAACACATTCCTTAAATTGTAGCCATTTGTTGAGTGTTTTTTTTGTGTCTAATCCGCATATATATCACCATTGCCCTTGATTTTCTTGACTGTATAACTCTTAAATGTCAACATATACACGTGTGATTTAGTTTACGCGGATTTTTCAATGCCGAGAACCTCGATCAGAGAGTAAAAAAGGCGTAAGGTTCACAATGGTGTAAAATTTAAATGGGATATACCGGGCTAGGATTCGAGTTACTGGAACAAGGGCCAAATCAACCACCCAAGAATGGAATCGTCGAGTGAAAACACTTGACAACCTCCTAGAAACAACTTTTCTTGCCACCAGCCTTTCTCCATGAATTAGGAATCTGATGCCGTCACTAAACACATTCCTTAAATTGTAGCCATTTGTTGAGTGTTTTGTTTTTTGGTGTCTAGACCGCATATATATCACCATTGCCCTTGATTTTCTTGACTGTATATCTCTTAAATGTCAACATATACACGTGTGATTTAGTTTACAAAGATTTTTCAATGACGAGAACCTCGATCAGAGAGTGAAAAGGCGTAAGGTTAACAATGGTGTAAAATTAAAATGTGATATACCGGGTTAGGATTCGAGTTACAGGAACAAGGGCCAAACCAACCACCCAAGAATGGAATCGTTGAGCGAAAACACTAGATAACCTCCTAGAAGCAGCTTTTCTTGCCATCAGACCTTTCTCCATCAATTAGGAATCTTATGCCATCACTAAACACATTCCTTAAATTGTAGCCATTTGTTGAGTGTTTTTTTGGGTGTCTAATCCGCATATATATCACCATTGCCCTTGATTTCCTTGACTGTATATCACTTAAATGTCAACATATAATTTGTGATTTAGTTTACAAAGATTTTTCAACGCCGAGAACCTCGATCAATAAGTAAAAAAGGCGTAAGGTTCACAATGGTGTAAAATTAAAATGGGATATACCGGGCTAGGATTCGAGTTACAGGAACAAGGGCCAAACCAACCACCCAAAAATGGAATCGTCGAGCGAAAACACTTGACAACCTCCTACAAGCGGCTTTTCTTGCCACCAGATCTTTCTCCATCAATTAGGAATCTGATGCCGTCACTAAACACATTACTTAAATTGTAGCCATTTGTTGAGTGTTTTTTTTTGTCAAATCCGCATATATATCACCATTGCCCTTGATTTTCTTGACTGTATTTCTCTTAAATGTCAACATACATGTGGGATTTACTTTACAAACATTCTTCAATGTCGAGAACCTTGATCAGAGAGTAAAAAAGGCGTTAGGTTCACAATAGTGTAAAATTAAAAGGGGATATACCGGGCCAGGATTCGATTTACAGGAACAAGGGCCAAACCATCCACCCAAGAATGGAATTGTCGAGCGAAAACACTTGACAACCTCCTAGAAGCAGCTTTTCTTGCCACCAGACCTTTCTCCATCAATTAGGAATTTGATGCCATCACTAAACACATTCCTTAAATTGTAGCCATTTGTTGAGTGTTTATTTTGGTGTCTAATACGCATATATATCACCATTGCACTTGATTTTCTTGACTGTATATCTCTTAAATGTCAACATATACACATGTGATTTAGTTTACGAAGATTTTTCAATGCCGAGAATCTCGATCAGAGAGTAAAAAAGGCGTAAGGTTCACAATGGTGTAAAATTAAAATGGGATATACCGGGCTAGGATTCGAGTTACAGGAACAAGGGCCAAACCAACCACCCAAGAATGGAATCGTCGAGCGAAAGCACTTGACAACCTCCAAGAAGCAGCTTTTCTTGCCACCAGACCTTTCACCAACAGTTAGGAATCTGATGCCGTCACTAAACACATTCCTTAAATTGTAGCCATTTGTTGAGTGTGTTTTTTTGTGTCTAATCCGCATATATATCACCCTTGCCCTTGATTTGCTTGACTGTATATCTCTTAAATGTCAACATATACACGTGTGATTTAGTTTACGAAGATTTTTTAATGCCGAGAATCTCGATCTGAGAGTAAAAAAAGGCCTAAGGTTCATAATGGTGTAAAATTAAAATGGGATATACCGGGCTATGATTCGAGTTACAGGAACAAGGGCCAAACCAACCACCCAAGAATGGAATCGTGGAGCGAAAACCCTTGACAACCTCCAAGAAGCAGCTTTTCTTGCCACCAGACCTTTCACCAACAGTTAGGAATCTGATGCCGTCACTAAACACATTCCTTAAATTGTAGCCATTTGTTGAGTGTGTTTTTTTTGGTGTCTAATCCGGATATATATATCACCATTGCCCTTGATTTTCTTGAATGTATATCTCTTAAATGTCAACATATACATGTGTGATTTAGTTTACAAAGATTTTTCAATGCGGAGAAACTCGATCAGAGAGTAAAAAAGGCGTAAGGTTCACAATGGTGTAAAATTAAAATGGGATATACCGGGCTAGGATTCGAGTTACAGGAACAAGGGCCAAACCAACCACACAAGAATGGATTCGTCGAGCCAAACGACTTGACAACCTCCTACAAGCAGCTTTTCTTATCACCAGACCTTTTTCCATTAATTAGGAATCCGATGCCGTTACTAAACACATTCCTTAAATTGTAGCCATTTGTTGAGTGTTTTTTTTTGTTGTCTAATCCGCATATATATCACCATTGCCCTTGATTTTCTTGACTGTATATCTCTTAAATGCCAACATATACACGTGTGATTCAGTTTACGAAGATTTTTCAATGCCGAGAACCTCGATCAGAGAGTAAAAAAGGCGTAAGGTTCACAATGGCGTAAAATTAAAACGGGATATACTGGGCTAGGATTCGAGTTACAGGAACAAGGGCCAAACCAACCACCCAAGAGTGGAATCGTCGAGCCAAAAGACTTGACAACCTCCTACAAGCAGCTTTTCTTGCCACCAGACCTTTCTCTATTAATTAAGAATCTGATGTCGTCACTAAACACATTCCTTAAATTGTAGCCATTTGTTGAGTGTTTTTTTTTTTGTGTCTAATCCGCATATATATCACCATCGCCCTTGATTTTCTTGACTGTATATCTCTTAAATGTTAACATATACACGTGTGATTTAGTTTACGAAGATTTTTCAATGCCGAGAACCTCGATCAGAGAGTAAAAATGGCCTAAGGTTCACAATGGTGTAAAATTAAAATGGGATATACCGGGCTAGGATTCGAGTTACAGGAACAATGGCCAAACCACCGACCCAAGAATGGAATCGTCGAGCCAAAACACTTGACAACCTCCTAGAAACAGCTTTTCTTGCCACCAGACATTTCACCATCAGTTAGGAATCTGATGCCGTCACCAAACACATTCCTTAAATTGTAGCTATTTGTTGAGTGTTTTTTTTTTTGTCTAATCCGCATATATATCACCATTGCCCTTGATTTTCTTGACTGTGTATCTCTTAAATGTCAACATATACACGTGCGATTTAGTTTACGAAGATTTTTCAACGCCGAGAACCTCGATCAGAGAGTAAAAAAGGCGTAAGGTTCACAATGGTGTAAAATTAAAATGGGATATACCGGGCTAGGATTCAAGTTACAGGAACAAGGGCCAAACCAACCACCCAAGAATGGAATCATCGAGCCAAAAGACTTGACAACCTCCTACAAGCAGCTTTTCTTGCCACCAGACCTTTCTCGATTAATTAAGAATCTGATGCCGTCACTAAACACATTCCTTAAATTGTAGCCATTTGTTGAGTGTTTTTTTTGGAGTCTAATCCGCATATATATCACCATTGCCCTTGATTTTCTTGACTGTATATCTCTTAAATGTTAACATATACACGTGTGATTTAGTTTACGAAGATTTTTCAATGCCGAGATGTAACACCCTAAATTTTTACCCTTAAATTTATTCAAAATATAGTTTAAGTACATAACTTTCATTAACGAAGATCATAAGTAACTAAGACCTTAGTCAACTAATGACTAAGTTAAAACATTTCAAAAATTGTTTAACATGTGTTTACAACACATACACAAAACTACATAGATCTAAAACATTGCGGAAGCTTCAAAACGGAGTGTTCGGTTCTTCATCTAATTGCTTGATCGTCGCCTGTAAGATCTACCAAATTTACCTATGATCAAAATCATTTAAACACGTTAGTTTTGACGTTATTGTATAATATAATCACCAAGTTGTACATCTCATTCGAAATAATAAAAACAAACAACCATTCTGGATCCACCGTAAATTACGGTATCACCGTAATTTACGGTGAGTCTTGAAGATGTCTGGTCACCGTAAACCAGGAGGTATACACCGTAACAAGTATGACCTTTACCATAAATTACGGTATTACCGTAATTTACGGTAAGACCTGGAAATCAATGTTTAGTTTTGTTTGGTTCAACTCATTCAAACAAATCTTGTAATTTGCTTTTCTATCAACCCATAACATCCAAACTCTAGTATTTCTAATAATGTGATAAATATTAACCAATAACATAACACTATCCATCATATTCCGGAGTATATATATATATATATCATGTTTCACTTGATTAATTGACCCGTTTGGCTCGTCTAAGGAAATCCTCCTATATGACGACTACCAACGCGCACCAACCGAACTTAAATAATCAATCAATATAACGACTTCAAGGCTTACTTCAAAACAACTCTTATGCAAATTCAATTACATATTTAAATCATCCGACAAAATAAATGTAACGGAACAAGTTACATACCTTAGCGCACGCCCTTCAACCGTGAATCACCACCGGCTTGTCCACTCGACGTTCCGGTATCTTGTCCTATAGAGTTCAATTCAAGACATGTTTAGAACTCTCTTCATATCATAATTCGCATTATACACCGAACATCATGATTATGCGTTTAAACTCAAAATTTCAGTTTTTAAGCCTTCATAGAGGCATTTCAACAAACACTTTATAAGCAGATTTTTAAATGATTAAACATCACATCTTTAGTTCATCATTTAACCCTATTTTCATATAAATCAACCAATTTACATGAATGTTAGCTTCTAATTGCTGAAATCATTCCCAAATTGCTAAATTATACTAGATTAACAATTTACTTTCTAGCATTCATCCGAATACACATGACCCACTAACACCAACCATGGTGATTATGGATTCACCCAAAATTTCTTATGATATCAACTTCTATTGATCTAGGGTTTGTCCTTAGACACTATAATAGTTCCTCAATCATCATAACATACACATGCAACCCTAATTCCAGATTTTTCCCAAATCATCAAAATTTCAAGTTGAGAGAAATCCTTAAATTCTACATACCTTGTAATCCTCTTGTGATGAGGATCACGATTCTATGCTCGGATTTTCGTTTGGACCAGATTTGCTCCTTCAATTTGTGAATTTTAGTAGAATTCTAGGTTTGATAGGAAGTGGGTGTCGCCCCTGAGGTTTCTGGTCGACCAGGGATTTCAAGTGGGGTTAAGTTTGTGTTTTGTTTGTTTATTAGAACTAAAGTTTCAATATTAACATCTTAAACCCCTTCACTTTGATCAATATTGATTTTAGTGAACTTTAACTCTACTTTATGGTTATTTCTAGACTTTTAACTAATTAGGTTAAAATTCCTAGTTAGTAAATTCTCGTTTATTTAAACCTTACTAATTCCAGTTTAAGGTTTTACATTTTTCGGGGTGTTACAAGTCCACCCCCCTTAAAAAGGGTTTCGTCCTCGAAACCGCAATACGTACCAAATAAAGTAGGGTGAAAATGTCGCATCTCCTCTTCTGACTCCCATGTAGTGTCCGAACCCTTCCTATGCTCCCATTTGACTTTGACTTGGTCTGTTTGTTTATTTCGTAAACGTTTGACCTTTCTGTCTAAAATTTCAACCGGTCTCACCGCATAATTTAGACTATTATCCACTTCGATATCATCGTAATGGATATAGGTCGTTTCGTCTGCTAGGCACTTTCTTAATTGAGATACGTGAAACGTGCCATGGATCCCACTTAGCTCCTCCGGTAGTTCAAGACGGTAAGCTACCTTGCCAACTCTCCCGATAATTTTAAATGGCCCGATAAACCTTGGGCTTAACTTCCCCTTCTTTCTAAATCTAATAACGCCTTTCCATGGGGACACTTTTAACATGACCATGTCACCCACTTGAAATTCAATTGGCCTTTTCCTTTTATCAACATACGCCTTTTGCCTGTCTTGAGCCGCTTTCAAGTGTGCCCGAACTTTATCGATCTTTTCGTTCGTGGCTCTTACTATGTCTTGATGGGCGAGTTCACGTGGACCCACTTCACCCCAACAAACCGGGGTTCGACACTTCCTACCGTAAAGCAGTTCGTATGGTGCCATTTTAATACTAGATTGGTAACTGTTGTTATACGAAAACTCGACTAACGGTAGGTGAACATCCCAACTACCTCCAAAGTCGATTATACACGCCCGTAGCATGTCTCCCAATATTTGTATCGTTCTTTCACTTTGTCCATCCGTTTGAGGATGGTACGCAGTGCTAATGAACAATTTGGTCCCCATTTGTTCTTGGAAATCACGCCAGAAATTCGAAGTAAACCGGGTATCCCTATCAGACACGATGGACACCGGCACTCCATGACGTGCTATGATTTCATTGGTATAGACTTCTGACATCTTTTCTGACGTACAAGTCTCACGAATCGGAATGAAGTGAGCACTTTCCGTCAATCTATCCACCACTACCCATATTTCAAAACCACGATTCGTCTTAGGCAACTTGGTTAACAGGTCCATTGTAATATGTTCCCATTTCCAAACCGGAATTTCTAACGGTTGGAGTTTGCCATAGGGTTTCTGATGCTCTGCCTTGACTTGTAAACATGTCAAGCATTTTTCCACATACTTCGCCACATCCCTCTTCATTCCGGGCCACCAATAATTTTGTTTCAAATCATTGTACATCTTGGTTGCACCCGGATGAATCGAATAACGAGATTTATGAGCTTCGTTTAGTAGAAGCGCCTTTACTCCACAAGTATGTGGGACCCATATCCTTCCGGATCGAGTCTTCAACCCATAATTCCCTTCTGACAAATCTTTCAATTGACCTATTATTCTTTCTTTCTTCCAATTCTCTTCTTTTACTGCTTCTAGCTGCGCCTCTCGAATACGTTCAAGTATACCCGAGGTCACCACGAGTTGCATCGACCTCACTCGTATTGGGACATAGTCCGCTTTTCTGCTTAGAGCATCCGCTACCACGTTTGTTTTTCCGGGGTGATAATGTATCTCACAATCGTAGTCCTTCACCGTTTCCAGCCTTCGCCTTTGTCGCATATTTAACTCCTTCTGATCAAAGAAGTATTTCAAGCTCTTGTGATCGGTGAATATGGTGCACTTTACCCCATACAGGTAATGCCTCCATATTTTTAATGCAAATACCACCGCTGCCAGCTCGAGATCGTGCGTGGGATATTTCTTCTCGTGTATCTTCAATTGTCTCGAGGCATAGGCTATTACCTTGCCCTGTTGCATCAGCACGCAACCAAGTCCCAATAGTGAAGCATCCGAATAAACCACCATGTCTTCGACTCCGTCCGGCAATGTCAGTACCGGAGCTTGAGTTAGCCTTTCTTTTAGCGTCCGAAACGCTTTTTCTTGATCGACTCCCCAAACGAACTTTACTTTCTTTTGGGTTAGCTTTGTTAGCGGCGATGCAATCTTGGAGAAATCTTGAATGAATCTCCTATAATATCCAGCAAGCCCCAAAAAGCTTCTAATTTCAGAAGGGTTCTTCGGGGGATTCCATTTTGACACCGCCTCTATCTTTGACGGATCCACCAAAACCCCATCGGCACTTATGACATGACCGAGAAATTGTACCTCTCGTAACCAAAAGGCACATTTGGAAAATTTTGCATAAAGCTTCTCTCGTCTAAGTGTCTCTAACACTTCTTGTAAGTGGCGTGCGTGTTCGGCTTCACTTTTCGAATACACCAAGATATCATCGATAAACACGATGACCGACTTATCCAACATTGGCTTGCAAACCCGGTTCATGAGGTCCATGAAAGCCGCGGGCGCATTTGTTAGCCCAAATGACATCACGAGAAATTCGTAATGTCCGTATCTTGTGCGAAAAGCCGTCTTCGGCACATCTTCTTCTTTGACCTTTAGTTGGTGATACCCCGACCTAAGGTCAATTTTTGAAAACCAACTCGCGCCTTGTAGTTGGTCAAATAAGTCGTCTATCCTAGGGAGCGGGTATCGGTTCTTTACCGTGAGTTTGTTTAACTCCCGATAATCGATACACATGCGCATGCTCCCGTCCTTCTTTCTCACAAACAACACTGGTGCGCCCCAAGGAGACACACTCGGCCTTATGAATCCCTTGTCAAGTAAATCTTGAATTTGGGACATCAGCTCTTGTAATTCCGACGATGCAAGTCGGTACGGGGCTTTTGCCACAGGTTTCGCGCCCGGAATCAATTCGATCCCGAACTCTACTTCCCGTTCAGGCGGTATCCCCGGTAAATCTCCCGGAAAAACATCTTCATAATCTCGTACTACCGGTACATCTCCAATCTTCCGTGATTCTTTCTCGGTCTCATTTGCATAAATTATGAATGCCTTGCATCCTCGCTTCATGAGCTTGTGAGCTTTCAACATCGAACATACTTTGGGGTTGCCTCGTTTTTCGCCATAAATGGTGACGTGTTTTCCGCTCGGAGATGTTAGTTTTATCTCTTTGCGAAAACACACGACCTTTGCATGGTATTGAGATAGCCAATCCATCCCCACGACTACTTGGAATTCTCCCATCGACATCGGGATTAGATTTATCAAATATTCTTCATCATCGATGCTCAGTTTACAATTTTCACATACATCACAAACAATAAAGCTTTTGTTATTACCTATCTCTACTTCTAAAGGCACAGGTAATTTTGTTAGAATAAATGAAGGATGTCGAATAAACCCATATGAAACAAAGGATTTATTCGCACCCGTATCAAATAACACGTGTGCGGGAATTGAATTTACAGCAAATATACCTGAGACCACGTCAGGTTCAATCTTTGCTTCTGCGGTGGTTAATTGAAAAGATCTTGCCTTTGCTTTTGGGGCTTCACCTTTCGGTTCCTGCCCATCTTTCTTCCCAACCAGTTCCGGGCATTCCGACTTTTTGTGACCCGTTCGATAACAGTTATAACAAACCGTCACTTTCTCCGGGCACGACATAGCCATATGTCCCGTTTTCTTGCATATGGGACAAGGCTTATCCTTGTAACGACATTCTCCCTTATGAGTTTTCCCACAAATTTTGCAACCTGGTGTACTACCTTTAGCATCTGATCTCTTTGCTGTTTCATTCGTTCTTGCTTTCTTGGTAGGGCTTGGATTCACATCTTGTGCCCTTCGTTCACCCCGTTCTATACTCTTTTTCAATTCGATCTCCCTTTCCCGAGCAGCATTGACAATCTCGGTAAGGGTCTCGTACTTTGAAGGGGTTATGAACTCTCTATATTCCGCGCTTAGCATGTTATGATAATAATAGACCTTTTGCTCTTCATTCGTTATCAAATCATCACAGAACTTCATCTTGTCCATAAACATCCCCGTGATCTTGTCTATGGATTCACCTTTGTGTCTGAGTTGCATGAACTCTTCCTTGATTTTATTTATGACCGCCTTGGGACTATGGTGTTTAAGAAACGGCGTCTTAAACTCCTCCCAAGTCATGGCCTTAGCCGCTTCACTTCCAATCTCCTTCTTTTTGTTATCCCACCAATCTTTCGCTTGACTCCTTAGTTGACCCGTACCATAGGCTACGTAGTCTTCTTCGTCACAATGGGTTCTCTCGAATACCCCTTCGATGTCACTTAGCCATCGTTGGCACACTATTGGGTCAACCTCACCATTATATGTTGGTGGTTTACAAGCCATGAATTCCTTGTATGAACAAGGCTTTCGTCCTCCACGCTTTTCCTTTGCTACATTTGAATCATCCTCCAGTTTCTTGATTCTATCTTCTACTATTGATAAAACCGTGTTTTGGATTTTATCAATAAAGCCCGACAAACTGTTTTCGATCGCCTTTCCAACCTCTTCGGCAATCACTTCCCTCACTTGTTCGGTGACTCTTGGCACCGCATTATAATTGCCTCCATCAGCCATCTCGATTTCTGAAATGTTTACATAGATTGTTAAACATTCCATTTATAACACATGCTTTACTTGTTTTGATTTAATCAAGTTCATAACTTGATTTAATCATTCTTGTTTCAATTCAATCAAGTTCGTAACTTGATTTAATCATTCTTGTTTCAATTCAATCAAGTTCGTAACTTGATTTAATAATTCTTGTTTCTATTCAATCAAGTCCGTGACTTGATTTAATCATTCTTGTTTCATGCATTTCTTGTTTTTGAGTGAGCGTACACACTCTTTTCATGCATAATTGTTCGTTTCTCATTTTATACATAGTACATAATTTATTAACAAAACAAGTTAATTCTTACCGGACGATCGATCAAGCTTGAACCGAACACTTATTGACAACCTTGAGCTCTGATACCAACTTGTAACACCCTAAATTTTTACCCTTAAATTTATTAAAATATAGTTTAAGTACATGACTTTCATTAACGAAGATCATAAGTAACTAAGACCTTAGTCAACTAATGACTAAGTTAAAACGTTTCAAAAATTGTTTAACATGTGTTTACAACACATACACAAAACTACATAGATCTAAAACATTGCGGAAGCTTCAAAACGGAGTGTTCGGTTCTTCATCTAATTGCTTGATCGTCGCCTGTAAGATCTACCAAATTTACCTATGATCAAAATCATTTAAAAACGTTAGTTTTGACGTTATTGTATAATATAATCACCAAGTTGTACATCTCATTCGAAATAATAAAAACAAACAACCATTCTGGATCCACCGTAAATTACGGTATCACCGTAATTTACGGTGAGTCTTGAAGATGTCTGGTCACCGTAAACCAGGAGGTATACACCGTAACAAGTATGACCTTTACCGTAAATTACGGTATTACCGTAATTTACGGTAAGACCTGAAAATCATTGTTTAGTTTTGTTTGGTTCAACTCATTCAAACAAATCTTGTAATTTGCTTTTCTATCAACCCATAACATCCAAACTCTAGTATTTCTAATAATGTGATAAATATTAACCAATAACATAACACTATCCATCATATTCCGGAGTATATATATATATATCATGTTTCACTTGATTAATTGACCCGTTTGGCTCGTCTAAGGAAATCCTCCTATATGACGACTACCAACGCGCACCAACCGAACTTAAATAATCAATCAATATAACGACTTCAAGGCTTACTTCAAAACAACTCTTATGCAAATTCAATTACATATTTAAATCATCCGACAAAATAAATGTAACGGAACAAGTTACATACCTTAGCGCACGCCCTTCAACCGTGAATCACCACCGGCTTGTCCACTCGACGTTCCGGTATCTTGTCCTATAGAGTTCAATTCAAGACATGTTTAGAACTCTCTTCATATCATAATTCGCATTATCCACCGAACATCATGATTATGCGTTTAAACTCAAAATTTCAGTTTTTTAAGCCTTCATAGAGGCATTTCAACAAACACTTTATAAGCAGATTTTTAAATGATTAAACATCACATCTTTAGTTCATCATTTAACCCTATTTTCATATAAATCAACCAATTTACATGAATGTTAGCTTCTAATTGCTGAAATCATTCCCAAATTGCTAAATTATACTAGATTAACAATTTACTTTCTAGCATTCATCCGAATACACATGACCCACTAACACCAACCATGGTGATTATGGATTCACCCAAAATTTCTTATGATATCAACTTCTATTGATCTAGGGTTTGTCCTTAGACACTATAATAGTTCCTCAATCATCATAACATACACATGCAACCCTAATTCCAGATTTTTCCCAAATCATCAAAATTTCAAGTTGAGAGAAATCCTTAAATTCTACATACCTTGTAATCCTCTTGTGATGAGGATCACGATTCTATGCTCGGATTTTCGTTTGGACCAGATTTGCTCCTTCAATTTGTGAATTTTAGTAGAATTCTAGGTTTGATAGGAAGTGGGTGTCGCCCCTGAGGTTTCTGGTCGACCAGGGATTTCAAGTGGGGTTAAGTTTGTGTTTTGTTTGTTTATTAGAACTAAAGTTTCAATTTTAACAACTTAAACCCCTTCACTTTGATCAATATTGATTTTAGTGAACTTTAACTCTACTTTATGGTTATTTCTAGACTTTTAACTAATTAGGTTAAAATTCCTAGTTAGTAAATTCTCGTTTATTTAAACCTTACTAATTCCAGTTTAAGGTTTTACATTTTTCGGGGTGTTACACGAGAACCTCGATCAGAGAGTAAAAAAGGCCTAAGGTTCACAATGTTGTAAAATTAAAATGGGATATACCGGGCTAGGATTCGAGTTACAGGAACAATGGCCAAACCAGCCACCCAAGAATGGACTCGTCGAGCGAAAACACTAAACAACCTCCTAGAAACAACCTTTCTTGCCACCAGACATTTCACCATCACTTAGGAATCTGATGCCGTCACCAAACACATTCCTTAAATTGTAGCTATTTGTTGAGTGTTTTTTTTTTGGTGTCTAATCCGCATATATATCACCATTGCCCTTGATTTTCTTGACTGTATATCTCTTAAATGTCAACATATACACGTTTGATTTAGTTTACGAAGATTTTTCAATGCCAAGAACATCGATCAGAGAGTAAAAAAGGTGTAAGGTTCACAATGGTGTAAAATTAAAATGGGATATACCGGGCTAGGATTCGAGTTACAGGAACAAGGGCCAAACCAACCACCCAAGAATGGAATCGTGGAGCGAAAACACTTGACAACCTCCTAGAAGCAGCTTTTCTTGCCACCAGACCTTTCACCAATAGTTAGGAATCTGATGCCGTCACAAAACACATTCCTTAAATTGTAGCCATTTGTTGTGTGTGTTTTTTTTTTGGTTTCTAATCTGCATATATATCACTATTGCCCTTGATTTTCTTGACTGTATATCTCTTAAATGTCAACATATACATGTGTGATTTAGTTTACAAAGATTTTTCAATGCCGAGAACCTCGATCAGAGAGTAAAAAAAGGCCTAAGGTTCACAATGGTGTAAAATTAAAAGGGGATATACCGGGCTAGGATTCGAGTTCCAGGAACAAGGGCCAAACCAACCACCCAAGAAAGGAATCGTCGAGCAAAAACACTTGACAACCTCCTAGAAGCAGCTTTTCTTGCCACCAGACCTTTCACCAACAGTTAGGAATATGATGCCGTCATTATACACATTCCTTAAATTGTAGCCATTTGTTCAGTATTTTATTTTTTGGTGTCTAATCCGCATATATATCACCATTGCCATTGATTTTCTTGACTGTATATATCTCTTATTGATGGAGAAAGGTTTAGTGACGGCATCAGATTCCTAATTCATGGAGAAAGGTTTGGTGGCAAGAAAAGCTTCTTCTAGGGGGTTGTCAACTGTTTTCGCCTGACGATTCCATTCTTGGGTGGTTGGTTTGGCCCTTGTTGAGTGTCTAATCCGCATATATATCACCATTGCCATTGATTTTCTTGACTGTATATTACTTAAATGTCAACATATACATGTGGGATTTAGTTTACGAAGACTTTTCAATGTAGAGAACGTCGATAAGAGAGTAAAAAAGGCGTAAGGTTCACAATGGTGTAAAATTAAAATGGGATATACCAGGCTAAGATTCGAGTTACAGGAACAAGGGCCAAACCAACCACCCAAGAATGGAATCGTCGAGCGAAAACATTTGACAACCTCCTAGAAGCAGCTTTTCTTGCCACCAGACCTTTCTCCATAAATTAGGAATCTGATTCCGTCACTAAACACATTCCTTAAATTGTAGCCATTTGTTGAGTGTTTTTTTTTGTGTCTAATCCGCATATATATCACCATTGCCCTTGATTTTCTTGATTGTATATATCTCTTAAATGTCAACGTATACACGTTAGATTTAGTTTACGAAGATTTTTCAATGCCGAGAACCTCGACCAGAGAGTAAAAAAGGCGTAAGGTTCACAATGGTGTTAAATTAAAATGGGATATACCGGGCTAGGATTCGAGTTACGGGAACAAGGGCCAAACCAGCCACCCAAGAATGGAATCGTAGAACGAAAACACTTGACAACCTCCTAGAAGCAGCTTTTCTTGCCACCAGACCTTTCTCCGTCAACTAGGAATCTGATGCCGTCACTAAACGCATTCCTTAAATTGTAGCCATTTTTTGAGTGTTTTTTTTTGTGTCTAATCCGCATATATATATCACCATTGCCCTTGATTTTCTTGATTGTATATCTCTTAAATGTCAACATATACACGTGTGATTTTGTTTACGTAGATTTTTCAATGCCGAGAACCTCGATCAGAGAGTAAAAAGGCGTAAGGTTCACAATGGTGTGAAATTAAAATGGGATATACCGGGCCAGGATTCGAGTTACAGGACAAGGGCCAAACCAACCATCCAAGAATGGAATCGTCGAGCGAAAACAGTTGACAACCTCCTAGAAGAAGCTTTTCTTGCCACCAAACCTTTCTCCATCAATTAGGAATCTGATGCCGTCACTAAACACATTCCTTAAATTGTAGCCATTTGTTGAGTGTTTTTTTTTTGTGTCTAAACGACATATATATCACCAATGCCATTGATTTTCTTGACTGTATATTACTTAAATGTCAACATATACATGTGGGATTTAGTTTACGAAGATTTTTCAATGTCGAGAACCTCGATAGGAGAGTAAAAAAGGCGTAAGGTTCACAAAGGTGTAAAATTAAAATGGGATATACCAGGCTAAGATTCGAGTTACAGGAACAAGGGCCAAACCAACCACCCAAGAATGGAATCGTCGAGCGAAAACATTTGACAACCTCCTAGAAGCAGCTTTTCTTGCCACCAGACCTTTCTCCATCAATTAGGAATCTGATTCCGTCACTAAACACATTCCTTAAATTGTAGCCATTTGTTGAGTGTTTTTTTTTTGTGTCTAATCCTCATATATATCACCATTGCCCTTGATTTTCTTGACTGTATATATCTCTTAAATGTCAACGTATCCACGTTAGATTTAGTTTACGAAGATTTTTCAATGCCGAGAACCTCGATCAAAGAGTAAAAAAGGCGTAAGGTTCACAATGGTGTTAAATTAAAATGGGATATACCGGGCTAGGATTCGAGTTACGGGAACAAGGGCCAAACCAGCCACCCAAGAATGGAATCGTCGAGCGAAAACACTTGAAAACCTCCTAGAAGCAGCTTTTCTTGCCACCAGACCTTTCCCCGTCAACTAGGAATCTGATGCCGTCACTAAACACATTCCTTAAATTGTAGCCATTTGTTGAGTGTTTTTTTTTGGTGTCTAATCCGCATATATATCACCATTGCCCTTGATTTTCTTGACTGTATATCTCTTAAATGTCAACATATACACGTGTGATTTTGTTTACGAAGATTTTTCAATGCCGAGAACGTCGATCAGAGAGTAAAAAAGGCGTAAGGTTCACAATGGTATAAAATTAAAATGGGATATACCGGGATAGGATTCGAGTTACAGGAACAAGGGACAAACCAACCACCCAAGAATGGAATCGTCTAGCGAAAACACTTGACAACCTCCTAGAAGCAACTTTTCTTGCCACCAGACCTTTCTCCATCAATTAGGAATCTGATGCTGTCACTAAACACATTCCTTAAATTGTATCCATTTGTTGAGTGTTTTTTTTTGTGTCTAATCCGCATATATATCACCATTGCCATTGATTTTCTTGACTGTATATTACTTAAATGTCAACATATACATGTGAGATTTAGTTTACGAAGATTTTTCAATGTCGAGAACCTCGATCAGAGAGTAAAAAAGGTGTAAGGTTCACAATGGTGTAAAATTAAAATTGGATATACCACGCTAGGATTCGAGTTACAGGAACAAGGGCCAAACCAACCACCCAATAATGGAATCGTCGAGCGAAAACATTTGACAACCTCCTAGAAGCAGCTTTTCTTGCCACCAGACCTTTCTCCATCTATTAGCAATCTGATTCCGCCACTAAACACATTCCTTAAATTGTAGTAATTTGTTGAGTGTTTTTTTTTGTGTCTAATCCGCATATATATCACCATTGCCCTTGATTTTCGTAACTGTATATATCTCTTAAATGTCAACGTATACACGTTAGATTTAGTTTACGAAGATTTTTCAATGCCGAGAACCTCGATCAGAGAGTAAAAAAGGCGTAAGGTTCACAATGGTGTAAAATTGAAATGGGATATACCGGGCTAGGATCCGAGTTACAGGAACAAGGGCCAAACCAACCACCCAAGAATGGAATCGTCGAGCGAAAACAGTTGACAACCTCCTAGAAGAAGCTTTTTTTGCCACCAAACCTTTCTCCATCAATTAGGAATCTGATGCGGTCACTAAACACATTCCTTAAATTGTAGCCATTTGTTGAGTGTTTTTTTTGTGTCTAATCGACATATATATCACCATTGCCATTGATTTTCTTGACTGTATATTACTTAAATGTCAACATATACATGTGGGGTTTAGTTCACGAAGATTTTTCAATGTCGAGAACCTCGATAAGAGAGTAAAAAAGGCGTAAGCTTCACAATGGGGTAAAATTAAAATGGGATATACCAGGCTAAGATTCGAGTTACAGGAACAAGGGCCAAACCAACCACCAAAGAATGGAATCGTCGAGCGAAAACATTTGACAACCTCCTAGAAGCAGCTTTTCTTGCCACCAGACCTTTCTCCATCAATTAGGAATCTGATTCCGTCACTAAACACATTCCTTAAATTGTAGCCATTTGTTGAGTGTTTTTTTTTGTGTCTAATCCGAATATATATCACCATTGCCCTTGATTTTCTTGACTGTATATATCTCTTAAATGTCAACGTATACACGTTAGATTTAGTTTACGAAGATTTTTCAATGCCGAGAACCTCGATCAGAGAGTAAAAAAGGCGTAAGGTTCACAATGGTGTTAAATTAAAATGGGATATACCGGGGCTAGGATTCGAGTTACGGGAACAAGGGCCAAACCAGCCACCCGAGAATGGAATCGTCAAGCGAAAACTCTTGACAACCTCCTAGAAGCAGCTTTGCTTGCCACCAGACCTTTCTCCGTCAACTAGGAATCTGATGCCGTCACTAAACACATTCCTTAAATTGTAGCCATTTGTTGAGTGTTTTTTTTTGTGTCTAATCCGCATATATATCACCATTGCCCTTGATTTTCTTGGCTGTATATCTCTTAAATGTCAACATATACACGTGTGATTTTGTTTACGAAGATTTTTCAATGCCGAGAACCTCGATCAGAGAGTAAAAAAGGTGTAAGGTTCACAATGGTGTAAAATTAAAATGGGATATACCGGGCTAGGATTCGAGTTACAGGAACAAGGGACAAACCAACCACCCAAGAATGGAATCGTCTAGCGAAAACACTTGACAACCTCCTAGAAGCAGCTTTTCTTTCCACCAGACCTTTCTCCATCAATTATGAATCTGATGCCGTCACTAAACACATTCCTTAAATTGTAGCCATTTGTTGAGTGTTTTTTTTTGTGTCTAATCCACATATGTATCACCATTGCCATTGATTTTTTTGACTGTATATTACTTAAATGTCAACATATACATGTGGGATTTAGTTTACGAAGATTTTTCAATGTCGAGAACCTCGATCAGAGAGTAAAAAAGGCGTAAGGTTCACAATGGGGTAAAATTAAAACGGGATATACCAGGCTAGGATTCGAGTTACAGGAACAAGGGCAAAACCAACCACCCAAGAATGGAATCGTCGAGCGAAAACATTTGACAACCTCCTAGAAGCAGCTTTTCTTGCCACCAGACCTTTCTCCATCAATTAGGAATCTGATTCCGTCACTAAACACATTCCTTAAATTGTAGTAATTTGTTGAGTGTTTTTTTTGTGTCTAATCCGCATATATATCACCATTGCCCTTGATTTTCTTGACTGTATATAACTCTTAAATGTCAACGTATACACGTTAGATTTAGTTTACGAAGATTTTTCAATGCCGAGAACCTCGATCAGAGAGTAAAAAAGGCGTAAGGTTCACAATGGTGTAAAATTGAAATGGGATATACCGGGCTAGGATTCGAGTTACAGGAACAAGGGCCAAACCAACCACCCAAGAATGGAATCGTCGAGCGAAAACATTTGACAACCTCCTAGAAGCAGCTTTTCTTGCCACCAGACATTTCTCCATCAATTAGGAATCTGATTCCGTCACTAAACACATTCCTTAAATTGTAGCCATTTGTTGAGTATTTTTTTTGTGTATAATCCGCATATATATCACCATTGCCCTTGATTTTGTTGACTGTATATATTTCTTAAATGTCAACGTATACACGTTAGATTTAGTTTACGAAGATTTTTCAATGCCGAGAACCTCGATCAGAGAGTAAAAAAGGCGTAAGGTTCACAATGGTGTAAAATTGAAATGGGATATACCGGGCTAGGATCCGAGTTACAGGAACAAGGGCCAAACCAACCACCCAAGAATGGAATCGTCGAGCGAAAACAGTTGACAACCTCCTAGAAGAAGATTTTCTTGCCAGCAAACCTTTCTCCATCAATTAGGAATCTGATGCCGTCACTAAACACATTCCTTAAATTGTAGCCATTTGTTGAGTGTTTTTTTTTGTGTCTAATCGACATATATATCACCATTGCCATTGATTTTCTTGACTGTATATTACTTAAATGTCAACATATACATGTGGGGTTTAGTTCACGAAGATTTTTCAATGTCGAGAACCTCGATAAGAGAGTAAAAAAGGCGTAAGCTTCACAATGGTGTAAAATTAAAATGGGATATACCAGGCTAAGATTCGAGTTACAGGAACAAGGGCCAAACCAACCACCCAAGAATGGAATCGTCGAGCGAAAACATTTGACAACCTCCTAGAAGCAGCTTTTCTTGCCACCAGACCTTTCTCCATCAATTAGGAATCTGATTCCGTCACTAAACACATTCCTTAAATTGTAGCCATTTGTTGAGTGTTTTTTTTTTGTGTCTAATCCGCATATATATCACCATTGCGCTTGATTTTCTTGACTGTATATATCTCTTAAATGTCAACGTATACACGTTAGATTTAGTTTACGAAGATTTTTCAATGCCGAGAACCTCGATCAGAGAGTAAAAAAGGCGTAAGGTTCACAATGGTGTTAAATTAAAATGGGATATACCGGGCTAGGATTCGAGTTACGGGAACAAGGGCCAAACCAGCCACCCAAGAATGGAATCGTCGAGCGAAAACACTTGACAACCTCCTAGAAGCAGCTTTTCTTGCCACCAGACCTTTCTCCGTCAACTAGGAATCTGATGCCGTCACTAAACACATTCCTTAAATTGTAGCCATTTGTTGAGTGTTTTTTTTTGGTGTCTAATCCGCATATATATCACCATTGCCCTTGATTTTCTTGGCTGTATATCTCTTAAATGTCAACATATACACGTGTGATTTTGTTTACGAAGATTTTTCAATGCCGAGAACCTCGGTCAGAGAGTAAAAAAGGCGTAAGGTTCACAATGGTGTAAAATTAAAATGGGATATACCGGGCTAGGATTCGAGTTACAGGAACAAGGGACAAACCAACCACCCAAGAATGGAATCGTCTAGCGAAAACACTTGACAACCTCCTAGAAGCAGCTTTTCTTGCCACCAGACCTTTCTCCATCAATTAGGAATCTGATGCCGTCACTAAACACATTCCTTAAATTGTAGCCATTTGTTCAGTGATTTTTTTGTGTCTAATCCACATATGTATCACCATTGCCATTGATTTTTTTGACTGTATATTACTTAAATGTCAACATATACATGTGGAATTTAGTTTACGAAGATTTTTCAATGTCGAGAACCTCGATCAGAGAGTAAAAAAGGCGTAAGCTTCACAATGGTGTAAAATTAAAACGGGATATACAAGGCTAGGATTCGAGTTACAGGAACAAGGGCGAAACCAACCACCCAAGAATGGAATCGTCGAGCGAAAACATTTGACAACCTCCTAGAAGCAGCTTTTCTTGCCATCAGACCTTTCTCCATCAATTAGGAATCTGATTCCATCACTAAACACATTCCTTAAATTGTAGTAATTTGTTGAGTTTTTTTTTGTGTCTAATCCGCATATATATCACCATTGCCCTTGATTTTCTTGACTGTATATAACTCTTAAATGTCAACGTATACACGTTAGAATTAGTTTACGAAGATTTTTCAATGCCGAGAACCTCGATCAGAGAGTAAAAAAGGCGTAAGGTTCACAATGGTGTAACATTGAAATGGGATATACCGGGCTAGGATTCGAGTTACAGGAACAGGGGCCAAACCAACCACCCAAGAATGGAATCGTCGAGCGAAAACACTTGACAACTTCCTAGAAGCAGCTTTTCTTGCCACCAGACCTTTCTCCATCAATTAGGAATCTAATGCCGTCACTAAACACATTCCTTAAATTGTAGCCATTTGTTGAGTGTTTTTTTTGTGTCTAATCCGCATATATATCACCATCGCCCTTGATTTTCTTGACTTCATATCTCTTAAATGTCAACATATACACCTATGATTTAGTTTACGAAGATTTTTCAATATCGAGAACCTCGATCGGAGAGTAAAAAAGGCGTAAGGTTCACAATGGTGTAAAATTAAAATGGGATATACCGGGCTAGGTTTCGAGTTACGGGAACAAGGGCCAAACCAACCACCCATGAATGGAATCGTCGAGCGAAAACACTTGACAACCTCCTAGAAGCTGCCTTTCTTGCCACCAGACCTTTCTTCATCAATTAGGAATCTAATCCCGTCATTAAACACATTCCTTAAATTGTAGCCATTTGTTGAGTGTTTTTTTTTGTGTCTAATCCGCATGTATATCTCCATTGCCCTTAATTTTCTTGACTGTATATCTCTTAAATGTCAATATATACACGTGTGATTTAGTTTACGACAATGCCGAGAACCTCGATCAGAGAGTAAAAAAGGCGTAAGGTTCACAATGGTGTAAACTTAAAATAGGATATAACAGGCTAGGATACGAGTTAGAGGAACAAGGACCAAACCAACCACAAAAGAATGGAATCGTCGAGCAAAAACACTTGTCAACCTCCAAGAAGCAGTTTTTCTTGCCAACAGAGCTTTCTCCATCAATTAGGAATCTGATGCCGTCACTAAAAACATTCCTTAAATTGTAGCCATTTGTTGAGTGTTTTTTTTTTGTGTCTAATCCGCATATATATCACCATTGCCCTTGATTTTCTTGACTGTATATTTCTAAAATGTCAACATATACACGTGTGATTTAGTTTATGAAGATTTTTCAATGCCGAGAACCTCGATTAGAGAGTAAAAAAGGCGTAAGGTTCACAATGGTGTAAATTTAAAATGGGATATACAGGGCTATGATTCGAGTTACAGGAACAAGGGCCAAACCAACAACCCAAGAATGGAATCGTCGAGCGAAAACACATGACAACCTCCTAGAAGCAGCTTTTCTTGCCTCCAGACCTTTCTCCATCAATTAGGAATCTGATGCCATCACTAAAAAAATTCCTTAAATTGTAGCCATTTGTTCAGTGTTTTTTTGGTGTCTAATCCGCATATATATCACCATTGCCCTTGATTTTCTTGACTGTATATCTCTTAAATGTCAACCTATACACGTGTGATTTAGTTTACGAAGATTTTCAATACCAAAAAACTCGATCAGAGAGTAAAAAAGGCGTAAGGTTCACAATGGTGTAAAATTAAAATGAAATATACCGGGCTAGGATTCGAGTTACAGGAACAAGGGCCAAACCAACCACCCAAGAAAGGAATCGTCGAGCGAAAACACTTGACAACCTCCTTGAAACAGCTTTTCTTGCCACCAGACCTTTCTCCATCAATTAAGAATCTGATGCCGTCACTGAACACATTCCTTAAATTGTAGCCATTTGTCGTGTGTTTTTTTTTTGGGTCTAATCCGCATATATATCACCATTGCCCGTTATTTTCTTGACTGTATATCTCTTAAATGTCAACATATACATGTGTGATTTAGTTTACGAAGATTTTTCAATGCCGAGAACCTCGATCAGAGAGTAAAAAAGGCGTAAGGTTCACAATGGTGTAAAATTAAATTGGGATATACTGGGCTAGGATTCGAGTTACAAGAACAAGGGGCAAACCAACCACCCAAGAATGGAATCGTCGAGCGAAAACACTTGACAACCTCCTAGAAGCAGCTTTTCTTGCCACCAGACCTTTCACCATCAGTTAGGAATCTGATGCCATCACTAAACACATTCCTTAAATTGTAGCCATTTGTTGAGTGTTTTTTTTGTGTCCAATCCTCATATACATCACCATTGCCCTTGATTTTCTTGACTGTATATCTCTTAAATGTCAACATATACACGTGAGATTTAGTCTATGAAGATTTTTCAATGCCGAGAACCTCGATCAGAGATTAAAAAACGCGTAAGGTTCACAATGGTGTAAAATTAAAATGGGATATACCGGGCTAGGATTCGAGTTACAGGAACAAGTTCAAAACCAACCACCCAAGAATGGAATCTTTGAGCGAAAACACTTGACAACCTCCTAGAAGCAGCTTTTCTTGCCACCAGACCTTTCACGATCAGTTAGGAATCTGATGCCATCATTAAACACATTCCTTAAAATGTAGCCATTTGTTGAGTTTTTTTGTGTCTAATCCGCATATATATCACCATTGCCCTTGATTTTCTTGACTGTATATCTCTTAAATGTCAACATATACCCGTGTGATTTAGTTTACGAAGATCTTTCAATGCCGAGAACCTCGATCAGAGAGTAAAAAAGGCGTAAGGTTCACAGTGGTGTAAAATTAAAATGGGATATACCGGGCTAGGATTCGAGTTACTGGAACAAGGGCCAAACCAACCACCCAAGAATGGAATCGTCGAGCGAAAACATTAGACAACCTCCTAGAAGCAGCTTTTCTTGCCACCAGACCTTTCACCATCAGTTAGGAATCTGATGCCGTCACTAAACACATTCTTTAAATTGTAACCATTTGTTGAGTGTTTATTTTTATGTCTAATCCGCATATACATCACCATTGCCCTTGATTTTCTTGACTGTATATCTCTTAAATATCAAAATATACACGTGTGATTTAGTTTACGGAGATTTTTCAATGCCGAGAACCTCGATCAGAGATTAAAAAAGGCGTAAGGTTCACAATGGTGTAAAATTTGACTTTGCGAAACAAGTTTGTGCAATTATGCCTTGTCATTCAAAAGGTTTTACTTGTCCGAAGTAACGAAGTGCATTGTTGTCCGTGATATGTGTTGATAGCAATTGGAACCTAAACTTCGTGATAGAAATCAATTAATAACATACTCAAGTGAATCGAATTTAAAACGTGTAATAAGAACCCTAGGATTGCAATTACCGAACCGGGTGTGAGCCTTGTTTTCTTTATCTTGTTTAAACAATCAATTACATTTCTTGCATTTGCTAATTCCTAGTAGATAATTAATCCAATCAATTTAGTTAATTTTGTTCAACATCTTTTCAACAAACAAAAAACCATAAAAATATTCTATCAAGCTTCATAAGTTGTGACATCTGTTTAAATTCATTCAAGTCCATTCGCAAACCACATACTCTTCATGGTTCGACCCCTTACTACCACTAGCTATCGTTAAGGGTAATTAGGGCTTATAAATTTTATCTTTGACCGGAGGCGACACTCCGATCAAATTTTGGCGCTGCTGCCGGGGAGTGCGTGAGCTTTGTGTTTAGATTATTATTTGAATCTTTGTGATTAACTGTTTAATTTGCATAGTTTCTTTTCTTGTACTTTGTCTTTTTCCTTGTTACGCGGGTTGTGTTACTTGTGTAGGTTACATGTAGTGCATGCATACGCGGAATTCCAGGAGGACTTCACCGTTAGTCTATGAACCGGAAATTGAAAGAGTTGTAAGAAGGAACTTAGCAAGCCGGTTAGAAGCAACCCTTGTTTCTAACCAAGTCTCCCAAACACCATAATTCACACCATCCATTGAAACCGATTCAATGGCGAACCAAAATTCCAACCAAAACCTCAATTACCCAAACCTTAATCAAAACCAATTCCAAACTCGAGGAAACTTCAATCCAGCCCAAAATGTCCAACCGATACCTGAAGACCAACAGGGTGGTGGTAACAACTCTAGACCACCTACACCACCTTTTTCGAAACCAAAATCCCAACAACACCCAAAGAACACCCCAACAACAAAACCTTCACCGACATAACTCCTTACCCACTCAACTTGATGACTGGAATGTTAATTCCGATCGTAGAGGAAACCGAGATCATGGCAATCCCGTGAATGACGATCCTTTCTTTAACCAAGATGATTTGAGAAATGCTACCCCGATGATGAGCCGTTTAGTGTTCCCGGTTACCAATCACCGGAACATGTGAGTATTCACTCGGAATACTCGGATGATGGGGGTAACTATGATGATCGGGTCGATGATGACGGTTGGGGTATGTGAACTGGGGGAATGTCTACAATGCTAGAGGGTTCGAAGACGATGAATTTGGCTATCGAAATGCCAATTTTGTGGGGGATGATAATTACGGGTATGGGAATGTGAGAAATGCCGATTACAGAAACAACCGAAACCCACGAAACAACAATCAAAGGAACCGGAATGATGGGTTCTACAACAATAATAATAATGTGAACCATAACCGGATTACTCATTTTGTGGGAGGAGGTAATCAAGGTGGAAACCGAGGAGGTAATAGAGGAGGTGATCGAAGGGATAATCGAAGACTGGTTGATTAAGAAGTTAACAGCCCACGTCGTTGTCAACAACCAACAAGGGGTGTTAATGACCGTTTTGGGCCGGTAGTCACCGACAATGACTCTCCGATAGTTTGTGAAAGAAGAATGTTCGATTGCAAGCCCCATTACATCAACATACTTCCCCACTTCAATGGGAGGTCCAATGATGAAACATACACTCATTTGGCGGAGTTTTCGGCCATATGTAGCACTATTGGGGGGGCATGATTTTGCATTGGAAGAGGTCAAACTTTGGTTATTTCAGTTTTCACTAAAGGATAAGGCGAAACAATGGTTCCTTACACTTCCTGCGAATAGTATTCGTACTTGGGGCTAAATGCAACAAGTTTTCCTTGACGAATATTACTCGATGGCAAAGACCGATGATGCTCGAGATGAAATTAGGTCTTTCCGCCAACTCTCAAGTGAACCATTAAATGAAGTATTCACTCGGTACAAGGAATTGATTCGGAAGTGCCCGCATCATCAAATAGAAAAGTGGGAGTTGGTTAAGTGTTTTGTGAGAGGGTTGGATGACGAGACATGGAACCACCTCGAATCAACGAGCAACGGAACATTGTTGAGTAACCATGAAGATGACGATTGGGATTTTCTTGAGCGGATGAGAAAGCGGTCAAAGTCAAAGGAATCGGCTGATAGAGCTAAAAAATATCTTGTTTCCCGGTTACTTCCCGATCTTGACTCTAACTCTAAGGATTGGATTTCTACTCTAGAACGGGAGTTGGCTCGCATGAAGAGGAAGGAGGTAAGTGTGGTGCAATTTGCGGTTTGTGAAGATTGTGGGGAGATTGGTTATCGGACCGATCAATGTCAAACGGGACTGGGTGACTACACCGAAGAGGTAAATCAAGTGTATGGAGAGCGAAAGCAATATGACATGAACTCCAACACTTACCATCAGGGTTTGAGAAATCACCAAAATTTCCGATATGGTAATGCTTCGAATCAAATGAACCCAAACTTTCAATAGGGAAATCAAAGTGGGCAAAGTGGTTCTTCGTATCATAATCGGCAAGGTGGTAACCAAGGGAGTTACCAAAGAAATTACAATCAAGGGTTAGCCAAGGATACCAAAACCGTGACAATAACTACCAACGTGGCTACAATCAAGGTGGAAATGGGGGTGGTGCTTCAAACTCTCAAACGGGCGGTGATGATTCGTTAAACTCTATGCTTGATGCTATTATGAATGCTATCACCAATTCAAATCAAGAGATCAAAGCCAAAATGAAGAAAGAGTTCGAGGTACGAGATAAATCCCATAAGGCGTTGGAAAAGCAAGTGGGGCAACTTGCACAAGAAATGGCTCAGATTCGTGGAAGCGGAGGAGGACTTCCAAGTGACACCACGGTGAACCCTAAGCATCAAGGGTCGAGCTCGAAGAACGCATGTGAGGTACCAATAAATAAAATTTCTTTACGTAGTGGTCGAGTCATAGATAGTGGAGTCGAGCCACCACCACCCAAGTTTGTTGAAAGTGTGGTGGAGGATGCTAGTTATGATGAAGGTAGCAACCGTCAAACGAGTCCAAATCAAAATAAAAATGATGCAATAGTTAATAAAAATACACCTGTTGTGACCGCCCCAGTCCCAAAAGCTAAGGACAAGGGTGTGGAGGTTAATACTGCCCCTTATCCCGAAGCTTTATTGGGACCATCTAAGAAAGTGGTAAATAAACGAGTCCCACAACAAGAAGAGATGTGTGAAATTTTTAAACAAGTTAAAATCAATTTACCACTCTTGGATGCAATTAAACAAGTACCATCGTATGCTAAGTATCTGAAAGAATAATGCACCCAAAAGCGGACTCACAAGTTTCCAAAGAAACTTGATATAACCGAGAAAGTGAGTGATCCTTTCAGATGCACTTCCACCAAAACTTCGAGATCCGGGGGCACCCATAATTTCAATACAAGTTGGTGAATTTAAAATGACTCGAGCACTTTTAGATCTTGGGGCAAGTGTGAGTATCTTACCGGATAGTTTATATGACCAATATGATTTTGGTCCACTTCAAACGTTAAACACCACCGTGGCATTAGCCGATTTGTCCCCCAAACTACCACTATCCGATAGATTTTCTTGTACTTGATTATGTTTCTTTGGACCGAACCAAGCAACCAACAGTTATCTTAGGTCGACCATTTTGGCAACATCGAGTGCTCAAATAAATTGCAAATCGAGCACTATCGACATGACTTTTGGTAACCGTCGATTACGATTAAATGTCTTTTTAGGATTGACGGATCCTCTAGTCGGCGATGAATGCTATATGGCGGACATTGTTGATTAGTGTATACCTCTATGCGACATCAATGTCGAAAAGGAAAGCACAATAGAGGAGTGTTTCATGTTTAACAGGTTGCAAATGGAAACAAATCGAAGCATGGATGAGGAGGTGAATGAATTGGAGGTATTAGCGGCTAGGGAAGGAAGGCCCACTTGGACACATCAAGTGGAAAGCCTCCCGGAAAGCATTGACACCAAGTTAAAGCCGTCGTTAGAAGAACCTCTTGTTGTTGAGTTGAAGGATCTACCCAAGCATCTCAAGTATGCTTATGAGGGTGAGGGTAGAACGCTTCCGGTCATTATTGCATCCAACTTAACCGGGGAGCAAGAAGATAAGTTGATGAAGGTTTTAGTCACTCATAGAGCCGCTATAGGGTGGACCATTGCAGATTTGAAAGGGATTAGTCACTCGGTGGTGATGCACAAAATCATCACGGAAGATGTCATTAATCCTTCTCACGACACACAATGGAGGCTGAATCCGAGCATGCAGGAAGTGGTTAAGAAGGAGGTATTGAAATGGTTAGATGTGGGTATTATATATCCCATTTCAGATAGCCAATGGGTGAGCCCGACACAAACAGTTCCTAAGAAGGCAGGTATTCAAGTCGTCACAAACGACGCAGGTGAAGAGGTCGCCACTCGGCCGGTAACCGGGTGGCGTATTTGTATGGATTATAGAAAGTTATACACTGCTACTTCTAAAGATCATTTCCCTTTACCGTTTATTGATCAAATTGTCGAGGAATTAGCCAGAAATTTTTTTTATTGTTTCTTTGATGGTTATTCAGGTTACAATTAAATTGCTATACATCCGGAAGACCAAGCAAAGACTACCTTTACGTGTCCATACGGTAGCTTCGCATTTAGGCGAATGCCCTTTGGACTTTGTAATGCCCCCGCCACCTTTCAATGGTGCATGATGAGTATTTTTTCTGATATGGTGGGGGAGTCTTCGGAAATCTTCATGGATGATTTCTCAATATTTGGTTCATCATTTGATACATTCCATGACCAACTCAAAAAAGTTTTGAACAGATGTGTTGATAAAAATTTAGTTTTGAGTTGGGAAAAGAGCCATTTTATGGTTCAAGAGGGCATTGTGTTGGGGCATGTGGTGTCAAGTCGTTGGATAGAGGTTGACCATGCAAAAGTGCAAGTCATCTCTACCTTACCTTATGCCATGAATGTTAAGGGTATTAGATCATTTTTGGGTCATGCAGGGTTTTTTAGAAGGTTTATAAAAGGTTTTAGTGATATAACGAAACCTCTATGTAAATTGTTGCTAAAAGATCAACCGTTTGAATTTAATAAACATTGTCAAAATGCCTTTAATGTGTTGAAGAAAAGGTTGGTTGAGGCCCCAATCTTGCAATCACCGAATTGGTCATTACAATTCGAAATTATGTGTGATGCAAGTGATTATGCGGTGGGGGCCGTATGGGGTCAACGGGTAGACAAGAAAATGGTTGCCATATACTACGCAAGTAAGACTCTCTCGGATGCACAATTAAATTATACAACTACCGAGAAAGAGTTACTTGCGGTGGTATATGCATTGGATAAATTTCATGCTTATATATGGGTCATTGTGTATTCTGACCATTCTACAGTTAGGTATCTCATGGACAAGAAGGATGCAAAGCCGAGTTTAATCCGATGGGTTCTCTTGTTACAAGAATTTGACCTGGAGATTCGAGACAAGAAAGGAAGTGAGAATGTGGTTGCTGACCACATGTGTCGAATGGTAGTGGAGGAGGATTCTTCCCGTGTGGAAATTAATGAGAATTTCCCAGATGAGCAAATTCTAAAAGTTTCAATATTACCATGTGTCACACCTCGATATTTCCATATATTACCGGTGGGCCCGGCGGGGAGTATCGTGACATAGTTGATATCATCATTGTCAAGACACATAATATAATAGCACAGCAGAAGACTTGGTGAATAAACTATTACAAACCATAATGTCTGAGTGTCCAAATGAAAGAATATACATACTTGGTTGTAATAAGGTATCTAGGGATTTGCAAGATCCTCTTATATGACACCTAGTAGCTCCAGCCTATTTACGTGAAGTACCTGTCAATCAGTCTTTATAAAATACGTCAGTTTACACTGGTAAATACAACTAACTGACTCATTTGAAAACATTTATGAAAATTGATTTAAGTGCACAAGGCATAAATCATTTATAACTTGGGACAATTATTTAAAGTTAATCTTGTATACAGATTTACATGTTTGTCATACAATTGGGGCCGGTTTGGAAGCCGATCATGATTAACCGACTCACCACTTATAGAACCCACAAAGGAGTTATCCCCAACATGTGGGTTTATATTTTAGCATTTGCATTTGCATTTTTCAGGTGTATGCCTACACCCCGTGCATAGGTCGTGGCCATTTTCAAATGAAATGAGCCGAGGATATCCAGGACACGGTCGTATTAACCCCCAATGCTTATGTTATCAAACAAAAAAAATTAAAATGGGTTATGTAAATTTATTAATCACAATCCGATTAAATGATTTCATACCCAACCAAGTGGTATTTTTATAATACCATATCCCAAGCCCGTATAAGGGAAAATAAGTTAAAAGTATTTACCTGAGCTAAATGCGAGAAGTAACTCAGCCGTATATTCCTAAAGCTTTATGATAATACCTTCTACTGAAGCTACTCAATCTGTATGGAAGGTTTAATAACCTATTAGGATGCTAACGGGTCTTTAGTTAAGTCAAAGACTTAGACCGGCTAGCTAGAAAGAAACCTTACGGTTCTAAACGCTAGATTAAGTGGAGACCGGAATAGGATGTGGTTTAGACCCGACAAGTTTGGATACTTGTATAATATGGGTAAACTAAACACATTCTGGAAATTGAAGATTTAAATGATAAGGTTAAACCCGTTTCGGCTATTTTACGTAAAGTAGTCACATAAACCGATCCGAATGCATAAATGCGTAACGGGTAACCAAATGAATTATATACAAGTCTCAAATGTCATTATGCTTAGAATATGTTAATACATCAGTAGGATGTTAACATATATGCCCAAAAAGTATTTAAAACTAATTTAAGTCCCGTAAGGGCATTTTGGTCATTTTAATGATTATAAAAGAGATTTTAAAATAAACTGAGGTTCTTGTCTTTGGAAATCAGTAAAAATATTTATTTTATCACATTACATCAGTAACATATTATACATATGTGAGGTTTACCATTTATGGCCAAACTATGCCTCGAAAGGGCATTTTGGTCATTTCACATATGCTTTTATGGACATTTTTTGAAGGAGTTCATGACTTATACTTACTGTAATAATATTGAAATTTGTTTAAAAATTCAGTAGGTAACAAGTCTTAGGTGTTAAATATGGTTTTAAACAATACTATGCACCTAATTAGTGTAAAACTCGCTAATTGACGATAATTAAGATGTTTACGTAAATCTGAGATTTTGATCAGTTTTAAATTCGCAAAATAATTTATTTAATGTATGAAATCAGTAGTAAAAGGTTTGGCATTCAAATCATTTGTAAATCTCATTTTATGCATAAAAAGGGTATTATGTTCATTTACCGAATTACACAAGAACTCTATGATATGAGCAGATTATAATCTGACCAAAAATCCTAAAAATCCTTAAAAATAATATCTTAACAGTAGGTAATGAGTTTTGGTTCAAAATCCAAGTTTAAACATGTCTTATGCAAGATATCGCAATTTAATTAATAAAAAGCTTCTATTTACGATATCGAGCATAACTACTGTTTGAGACCAAGAACTGATATCAAATTTTCGGGACAAGCTTATATATCAGTAGCAAAGGTTTTTCTCCACTCACATTTCTAAAAATCTAATTTATATGTCAAAAGGGAAATTATGGCATTTATAAGCATAATAACAAACAAGAGCATATAATTCAAACTACTAAGGACCAAGTAATATAACTCTAGGGGGTTATACTACTATATAATGTGGTCCTAATGGAAGCTTAAAACATGGAAGAATTAAGCTTAATTGGGTCAGAACTGAAAGTCAAAGCAAAAGTCAAGCTTTTGCGACTTTTGGTTATAAACTGACCTTAAACTGATAATTATCGGGTTAGACATGTTTAAACATGTTCTAACACTATTTACCAAGTTATTAGAATGTTAAAATATAATTTATAACTTCTGTTTTATTAGTTTAAATCATTATTTTAAATTTTGTCCAGTTTGACTTTTTGACTAACTAGTTTGACCCGACAATTAACTAGTCAAACGAAATAATTAGGAGGTACCATTTTAAGGGTTAATCACCTACCTTAATATGGTCCCATAACCACTTTTATTTCGGTCAGTGGCTGGACCATTTGTGATTAAACCGAAAGTCAAAGTCTAATTACGATATCTTTGACTTTTCGGTTTTTAAACTAGTAAACTGAACTAAGGAAGGGCTAAGACACTTACATAAGGTCCTAGCTATCTTTTCTACACTTCTTGATCGTCTTCTAATGCTGTCTATCTCTAGAAGTGAGTATTGTAGTTGTTGCAAGTGAATGAGCACTTGAAAAATGAAGATAGGAGCCTTTATATAATAAAATGGCATGCACGGAGATCAAAGCAGGTGTTTTTGAAAGGATTAGGATCACCCTAGGTGTCCTAGTAGTATTACAAGTCCGTCCAACAGCCCATGGTATTGATTTGAATGAGTTAAAGTCGGTTTGGAGCTGAAACCTGCAGCTGGCAGGTTTTTTCTGCGTTGGGCACTTTTACGCGGGCCGCGTAAGACTCAAAAGGAGTCTACGCGGGCCGCGACGACCTTCTAATTAGGTGAAACATGTTTTAAGCTTGGCAGATTCAGTCCTTGGACCTTAAAAACTTTATACAACTTCATTTTGGCATAAAAGGCCCTTGTTGTTAGTTTGTAGAGGTTCAAGAGAGTATAACCAAATTCCGTTTGGCACGGTTTCGTTTAAAGATCACCATAAACACAAGTTTCTTACTATTGACACTTTTAACCCAAAGTCTTGAAAACTTGCTTAACGATCTCGAAACCATGTGAAATTTATATCACTTATTCTTGAGAGTATAATTGAATATTTCGAAGCCTCGGGTTCGTTAAAAGGTCACTCAGAGGTAAGAATTTACATGTTGACATGTTTAACCACTGTAGTTTATAATCGTCCGATTATTTTCATAAACGGCTTCTTATATCCAATTAATCACTCGTTTAAGAATATATTCTTCATGTTTGGTCATTCAGGGCACAAGTTTGGCATGTTGACACTTTTAGTCCCTTCGCATACATATTTTCATCATTTGGCAACTTTAGTCCTTCAAACTCAATATTTCACATGTTTAGAGTTTAGGACACGTGTCTTTACATAATTGGACACGTTTTTATGTGGTGTTACACCATGGTATGCTAATATTGTTAATTATTTGGTTACAGGTGACTTGCCAGCTCATTGGGATAGAAGGAAGAGGTTGCACTTACTTTCTCAAATTAAGTACTACACGTTGGAAGAACCAGACTTATTCAATATATGTCCGGATCAAGTCGTTCGAAGATACATACCCTACGAGGAGATTCCAAGCATTTTGATGCACGTGCATTCATTTGCTTTTTGGGCCATTTCAGTGGTCACAAAACCGGGTACAAAGTGCTCAATAGCAGTCTTTATTGGCCGACTATTTTTAAGGACGCATTTAATTTCGCTAAAAATTGCGATGAGTGTCAAAAGTTAGGGGGTGTTTCCAAAAGGGATGAGATGCCTATGCAACCGATCCTCATTGTAGATATTTTTGATGTGTGGGGGATCGATTTCATGGGCCGATTCCCTAATTCGCATGGCAACTTATACATCTTGGTGGCGATTGATTATGTATCCAAGTGGGTCGAAGCGATTGCCACCAAAACGAATGACCATACCGTCGTTTGCAACTTTGTACAAACAAACATAATTTCTAGATTTGGGATTCCCCGAGTGATCATTAGTGATAGGGGGATCTCACTTTAAGAATTTTAACTTTGGCAAACTTTTGAATCGGTATGGTGTTGACCACCGAATTGCTACCCCCTATCACCCACAAACCAGTGGTCAAGTGGAAGTTTCCAATAGGCAAATAAAAGAAATTTTGCAAAAGACCGTTCGACCAGACCGAAAGGATTGGTCGACGAAGTTTAATGATGCTTTATGGGCTTATCGAACGGCTCATAAAACACCTATTGGGACTACACCAAATCGCTTGGTTTATGGGAGAAATTGTCATTTACCGGTTGAACTTGTGCATCGTGCTTGGTGGGCCATAAAAGTGGTTAATATGAAATACGATGATGCAGGAAAGGAGCGGAAGTTAAAGCTTTGAGAGTTGGAGGAGCTTCGGGAAGAAGCGTATGGGTGTGCCTCAAAGTACAAGGACGATATGAAAAGGGCACATGACGCGAAGTTGAAGCCGAAGGAGTTTGAAGTGGGTCAAAAGGTTTGGCTCTACAATTCTCGGCTTAAATATTTTCCCGGAAAGCTTAAGAGCAAATGGATGGGCCCATACATGATTACACGGGTTGGGAAGCTTGGAGATGTTACAATCAAGGACCCGAAGGATGGGTCGAAGCAAACGGTTAATGGGCATCGCCTTAAACCGTTCCTTGACAGTAACGAAGGTAAAAAGGATGAGAATGTGGAGTTGGTGAACTTCGTGGTGTGTGTGCCAACTTATGAGGTCAACTGAAAGGACGGGTAACACCTTTTGTAAAGTTTTGTATAATCTATTTAATTGTTTTAGTATAATCATTTTTGTTTCATACTAACCTTTTGATTGTGTGAAGTCCGGATATTCCGAACGGGTCATGAAGACACAAGGTATGTTTATAGACTTTGTTATATGCATTGAGGAAAACGAACGATTTTTTTTTTGGGGGGGGGGGTGGTAGGACCGTAAACGGGTTGTTGTTTTTAAAATTTGAACTTATAAAAATTTATAAAACCATTTTTAATAATTTTTAGGATTTCTATTTGTATATTGTCCTTTTATAAAAACTTCTTAATTTTTCCTATAGTTTTCATAAAAAAACATAAAATGTCAAAAATTAAAAAATGGGTTTTACATAAGCCGTCCCCGACGGGCTTCTTCAGCGTCGCCGATGGGCTTCCAAAAACCCCCGTCGGCTGGTTTTGTCCATAGACAACAATATAGCCCGTCGCCAACTATTTCAAAACTCAGCGTGCGTCGGCGATGGTGGGCCAGGCCGTCGACGACGTGTCCTCCATTTCTGGCCGTCGTAATCTCGAGCCCAGCCATATATTTCCGAATCAAATCATTTTTTTTTTGCCATTACAACTCACCCGAACTCAGTTTTAACCACAAACATCACCTAACCTCACCCCCATTCCCATAAAAACATTAAAATGTCTGCCTCTCTCTCATAACTCACGTTGTTCACTTCATCTTCTCCAAAACATACTATCAAGAACCCTAATCTTCATCTTCTTATTCTTGAGTCCATTCTGTGTAATTTTTCAAGAGGAGCAAAACCCCTCTCATGATTTTCATTAATTCTTGCTCGTTTGTAAGATTTCTGGGCACGAATTTTCGGGTTTTCGAAGGGTGTTCATCAAGTTTCTTGCTTTGCATCTTTTCTTAGTTTTTCTTGTTCATCTACATCAAAGGTATGGAATTTCTTAAATTTAAGCATGATTATCATATGGTTTGTTGATTTCTTCTGAAATTTTAAGCTTATGGTTTAAGAGTAGGTTGTTTATCACAATGTATGATGTTTTAGCATAAATTTAAGGATGATTACTTGATTTGTGTAGGATTTGAACATGCTCTAGTCTTAGTGAGGTGATTACACTAGATTTTTGCATCATTGAACATAGTGATGATGTTGAAAATTGCTGAATCATAAGAAATTGTGAATAAACATGTTAAATTGATATGTAGATGGTGAAATACGCGACTTTGGAAGTTTAAAAAGGCGATTTTGCACCTAGTTATTAATTTAAATTCAATATCATACACTATGTTCATAGTTTGAGATTCTTGAAAATTGGGGTGTGCTAATTGTTATTTTATCTTTTGATTGTAGCTAAGTTCGAAAGAAAGAGATCTAAAACTTCCAGAGAGGGTTTATCTTCTAGAGCCGGTTCAGGCTCGGGTCACTATCAGAGACGATGGGAGCAATTAAGTAATGTGGAAGAAGGTGACAGCCATTTATATCGACAGGATTGGAATTGGGAAGAGTTAATAAACAGTCGATCGGCCTCAGCATGGAAAGACGATAAAAAAAAGGCTATTTCCAGGTACAACAATAAGAGGTTAGAGGCGAAGATGTGGAAGTGGAAAATGGTCACGGGTGTATCAACTTCTGTACTCGAGAGAATAGTGTGTGAACGTGCGGTGAATGTTGAGGAAATCCGCACAATTGGCATAACTCAAAGGTTTGAGGAGCTCGGGTGGGAAAGAGTATTGGATTGGTGTGAGGATATCACATCACGAGTCTATCTAGCGACAGTTTGTGAATGGTTGTCGACTTTGAGGTTTAAAAACTCTGACGGGCCGACTCCTACATGGCAGTTAATTGGCATCATCGGCAAGAATCAAATAAGTATGTCATTCGAATATATGAATGCCATTGCTAGATTTGATTCATTGGGGGTCGAAGCATACGATTATTATGATTATGGTCGTTTCTTAGATAACAAAACGAACACTGCTAATCCGGATAAAATGTCAGCGTCTGTTTTGCTAGGTTCTGGAGGTGCGGGGGAGTTAAGGAACGATTTGTCTTTAGAGGGAAGAATTTTACGAGGCATCTCGTTAGAAAATGTGATGGTGCGGTTTGGCGACCACGGAAAAGTGAAGGCACCCGACTGTCGGGTTTTGCATGCGTCGTTGTATGGGACGCCAAGGTTGTCATGGCGTCAAATTGTGATGATAAACGCCTATGACACAAGGGAGTCGTGCACACGGAAAATGATCCCCTATGTGCAGTTAATCAGCGCGATGATTTTACAACAGAACGCGTTGCCCTAGGAATCGCTATGGGTTTGTAAACCCATTGATCAGTATAACCTTGCTTCAATGAAGCGGCACTGGAAAATCATGGTTAAAGTCTTTGGTCATCTTCATACAGTGGTGGATGATCAAGGAAACAGTTATAGGTACATTGATCCACGCGAAGCCGAAGTGGGTGGTTATGATGAGGAGATGGTTGATGAGGAAGATGACACTGAGCCTGCCGGTCCACGGGGACCAAGGCAGAGGTACAGGCGGCAACATCGGGAAATTTCTGCCGATGTGGAAAATTTTGTGAATCAGCGACGGGGGCCATCGTACAAAGATTTTAACCGCGGTCAATAAGCGTTTTATGATAATGTGTCGGTGGGTATAGGAGAAGGAAGAGAGTATGAGGTGAGAAGGAAGAACTGGGAGGAGATGCACGGGGCCCAGTTGCAGGCACAGTGGGACCACCAAGCAGCCCATCAAGAGAGGATGGAAAAAATATATGGAGGAGCAGCAGATGCACCAAGCGCTCCAAAGATCACAAACGGAACATTTGATACAAATGCAGGAGGAAGAGACGGCCCGAAGACGGGCATGGGAAGAAAATGAGGAGAGACAACGAAACGAGCAAAATACATTGGAAGGCCGCCGATGGAGTGCCTTATACGTCTCTACTGAAACGGCTATTAATAACGCCAAAGTCCTCCATGATCAGGAGCGACACCGGAGAGATTGGGAAGCCGGCCTCCCCTATGCAGAACATGCGTGGTGGACTGACTACGCCAACCTCCCTGTTCTCTGATCCATCACCTTATTGGCCTGAGGCAGTAGGGTCTAGTTTCATCCCGCTACCATACCAGCCGCCAGCGCAAAGAGAGTCGGGTCCCCTCGACAACTACCGGGAGATGTTCGAGGCTCTCACTGGTTACTTATACCACCCGAACCCTTCAATCGACCCGAATGAGAGATACCAGCGGTGACGGTGAGGTATGTATTTTGTTGTTGTTGTATATTTTTGTTTCCTTTATTTTTATTTCGTTAGTATTTCTTTTTCCTAGTTAAATGAACGTTGTGGGTGTGTTTCATATATAACCCTCACGAGACCTACTCGTCCTCCCAAGCTATTGGGGGGTTTAAAAGGGCTTGTTGCATAAGCTAAATGAAACCGTGATTCCTACGAAAGTGAGTTAGGACTGTTGTTGTTGTAAATTATCTTTTCAACATAAATCAAGGTAAATTAACGCAGGGCTTGGTAACACTTTCATAAAAATGGTAGAACTAAGTAGCTAACAAATTTCAATGGTTGTGAGAAGCATGCTTCTACACAAGGGTTAAGATTTGTAGGTACTTCGTGTTCAAGGGACGACCATTCTTGTGAAGAGAAGAAGAAGACATGAGCATCTAGCGATAAAAATCAGGTGCATGCGTTTCCTTTTACCTTGATTCTTAGTTAGTAATAAGTGGATTGTAATTGTATTTTAATTTTCGGGGTGGAATTTTTGGAAATTAGCCGTAACACATCCCTTGTGCGTTTTAAAATTCTAGTTCTTACATATTGAGGACAGTGTTGACCTCAAGTGTGGGATGGGGGAGTAGTAAAAGTTTTTCGATTTTGACCCGTTCATTTAAACACTACATATTGAGGACAATGTTGACCTCAAGTGTGGGGATGGGGGAAAATTTTAAAAAAAATAAAAAAATGTCTTGTTTCGAAAGCGATCTTAAAGCACAAGTAACTAAGTCAACGAGGGATGGCACAACTCATGTAGTCATTTGTCATGGTCAAGTTCAAATTAATTGCATAACGGGTATTTAGCGGGTGGTTATTTGGGAATAATCCGCCTAAGAAACTAGCAAATTATGCATGTCACATATCATAGCCTTTATATATGTGAGGTTTTGAGCCACTTTTACATCATAGAATCACATATTTATGTTTCTTTGTTTGAGTGGACCATTAGTCATGTATTGTAGAACTTGCAACTTTTGATACGCTTGAGACCATAGACCGAATACAAGCACAAGAATGATCAAGGCATTATGTAAACCTTTTCCTTTTACACCATTTATATATCCTTACCCAAAATTTATCCCTTAGTAGCCAACTTTGAGCCTTATCCTTTCGTTTGACCACCCTTTAGCCCATAACCTTAAACCGTTTTCTTTTAAACCCGTGTGATGGAAATTCGATTATAGGAGTCAAGTTTGTCTAGTTGTGAATTGTTTGTTTGCATATAAAAAGAGAGAGAGAGAGAGAGAAATCAGAGAATGTTGCGAAAAAGAATAGAAAATCATTGAGAAAAGAACAAAAAGATGCGTTTCTAGTTTATGAAATAAAAGGCGAAAATTGTTGCCTTCTAGTTTGATGTTGGTAGTTAGTTTTATTTAGAGTAATTGTTTTGTAATAAAAATCGAATTTTTCATCAGCTTAGCCACTTTAAATATCCTATTTCTTACCCTTAGCCTAACCCCGTTACAACCCTTACAAAGACCTTTTGACTTGTGGTTAGTATTCGTGATCATTGGTGGAGAATGATTGAGTTGCAAGCCTATGCGGGTACATGTTCTAATGGGTTTGAGTGATTATTTCAAAAGTGCTAATCCATCAACCATTACCCAGTTTTAAACCGAGTGGAGAGAACATTGTCAGGGATATGCATGATTTGTCGGTTTCACGGGCAGGTTAATCTTGGATAACCATTTTATATGTGAATATTCACTTTGCCGTTAAATATGTTGAAAATTGTAAAGAGTTTTAACTTTTGTATGACAATTGACCTTAACCTTCGTCTCGGGAATGGGGAGTGTATTCTTTCTTCGACCCACGTGAAAGTGAAAAACAGGTTTGCTTGAGGGCAAGCAAAATACAAGTGCGGGGATGTGATACTTGGTCGAAAACCGGTGATCTTAATTGCTTAACACAAGTTTTAATTCCGAATAGCCTACTTTTGATTAGATATGTATTTTGCAGGTCTAGCGCAGTTTAAGGAGCTTTTCGGAAGCTTTTCGGGTCACCAGGACGAAAAACGTGCTACCGGGACGCGAAACAGGTCAACCGGGACCAAGAATTAAAGAAAACAACAAGTGACGTTTCGAGGACCCGTCGCCGACGCCCAAAAGAGCCATCGGCGACGCCGCTTGATGAGTGTCGTCGGCTGAATTCCACCGTAGACAACTGGATAACCCGTCGCCTGAAGTTCGAGATTTTGGGGCCCGTCGCCGATGCCCAGTACACCCGTCGGCGACGCCCTCTAAATATTTCCGACGCGAAAATCGAGTCTTGGGGTTGTTGGAACGATTTTAAACATTTTTTGGACAATCAATTCGGGGGTTACACAACATTTGGAGTTTGAATACTCATCTTGGAGCCACTTCTTCATCCCACTTCATCTTGAATCCATCTTATCAACCGAATCACCAACCGAATCAATCCATATCACATCTCATTTGATTCCAACTCTAATTCCATCAATCCATTCATCCGTTCATCATCATCACCTACCCAAAACCCTAACCCTCATTATTCTACCATTTCCAAAGCGTCAATATGATCCACATCAAATCCCAAACATTCGATGATCAAGTTCATTCGATCATGAGCGGCTAGTTCTTGGAGGTTTCACCCCGGTGTAGGTTATTGTAAGTCTAGGGTTTGAACAATGTTTTTAGTTTGATTTTGTGACAACTTGAATTGTATTTGAATTGATTAATAATTGTCTTGCATTTGAACTATATTTGTGAATTGTCGAGTGAGTTATGAAATTTGACTTTGCGAAATAAGTTTGTGCAATTATGTCTTGTCATTCAAAAGGTTTTACTTGTCCGAAGTAACAAAGTGCATTGTGGTCCGTGATATGCGTTGATAGCAATTGGCACCTAAACTTCGTGATAGAAATCCGTTAATAACATATTCAAGTGAATCAAATTTAAAACGTGTAATAAGAACCCTAGGATTGCAATTACCGAACAGGGTGTGCGCCTTGTTTTCGTTATCTTGTTTAAACAATCAATTACATTTCTTGCATTTGCTAATTCCTAGTAGATAATCAATCCAATCAATTTAGTTAATTTTGTTCAATGTTTTTGTATTTTTCTCGCCAGAAAACTCATTTTTTCTTGTTTTTGTCCTTTTTGTCCTTTTTGATGTTTTTCAATGTTTTTGTATTTTTCTGATATGAATTTACTCCCCCTAAAATGAAAAAATTAAATATAAACTTTTAGATAACATCTTTTTAGATTTTCATCAAGAAAAATATTCACAAAAACGATTTCCCGATGTGGATTAACTCATGTTTTACCTCGATGCCGTTCACCAAAAAATTAATTTAATCAAAAAATTGATTTATGAAATTTTTTGGAAAAATGAGTTGGCACGTTGGTAATCGGTGTGGACCAAAACAACATTGACGAGTTTCATATTGAAACGATAACGTGTGAGGTGATATTCGAGAATAATTTGTTTACCATGGTAATTAAAGTTACGTTTTATTTATAAACAAAAAAGATTTCATTGTCTTAAACAGAGAGAAACAAGAGTACATCACATAATTAAACTAGTTCTAGCTTCGTTTTAAGTCACTAAGGCACAGGTCCGCCTAAGTGTGTCTCGATCATCCTATGCAACAGCTCCTGAAAACACATGTGAAAATAGGTACATCAGCATTAAAATGCCTGTGAGATATAAAGGTTTTATTAAAATAGGATTCATGAGTTAAATTTAAAGAAATGTTTAATAAAAGGTGGTCATGAATTTTGTTTAAAGTGTTTTCTTTCATAAAACATTTGAAAAGCGATGATAAAATCAGATGATATATATATATATATATATATATATATATATATATATATATATAAAAGAATAATGTATGGTTAAATGAATAACCAAGTAAAAATGAGTTTGTATAAATTAAGTTATTTGTAAAACAATGTTTAAGTGAAAATATGTTGTAAATGTAATATGTCTAAACTGAAATGATTTAAATAACGCTACGATATGTAATATCATAAAAGCACTTATATATAGGAAGTACCAGCGGCGTATCCACCATGCTTTTATCATATTATATGTCGTTTCGGTATGTAAATCATTTACATAACAAACCACCAAAATGTAATGTTTAAACAAGTATTGAAATGCTTATTGTATAATCAATGCCTATTGTCAAATGTAAATCATGTAATGTGTAAACAAATGTTATGTATGGTAAGTAAAATGTGACTACTTAAACCCATTGTAAAAATGTATAAAAGAAAGTATTTTGAATAAATCAAAAGTCATGTTTTGCAAAATAAATGCATGCTTTACTGATACAAACACTTATGCGGTAAGTTAAACGTATACATTCAAGCCTTGAGACTGTAGGATAACCTTAGAGTAAAGGTTATCAAAATGTTTTCGGATTCAGTCATTCCTTATATCCAAACAAACCTAGGATGTCAGGAATGGGAGTTATCAAGTCCTATGGTACCACTACTTACTACCGAGCGGCGTAGCTAATGTTACTGAACGTATTTTAGTTCGTTAAGCAAACCAAATGTCATACCAAATGTAAGCATGTTTTATGAAAACAATGTACTTAGTATGCTAAGTAAACATACAAGGTAGAGATGTAAAACAATGTGTTCATATGCTGAGTAAACATATGTAACTGAAATGCAATGTAAAACAATGTGCTAGCATGCTAAGTAAACATACATAGCAAAAGAAATGCAATGTAAATCTATGTGCTAGCATGCTAAGTAAACATACATAGCAAAACATAATGAAATCATGTACTATAAGTGTACTAATGAACATAGCAAGCATATGATCTAAAAACATGGAAAGCACGGAAGTAACAAGTAGGCACATGTGTTTCACCCCAAAATGTTTGAAAAACAGTAAAAGAGGGGTCTATGTACTCACTTGAGATTGCTCAATAGTCTTTAGATAACCACCAAGCAAAGCTAGAAAGATCACGGAATCAAACGGCACTTAATATAGGTAACTACGTTAATAAACCGGACCTAAATCGGAGGATCGGATAGAATGAGGGTTCGTAAACCAAATGCGTATGGGAACTCATGTAATATGGTTTAACAAAGCCTACATACTAAAATGAAACCTAACCTAAGTGCTTACGACCCATTACGACCTGTTTAGGTAGCTTATGCTACTTTAACGCGTCGTTCGCGTAAAACACGATCAGACCGTCTAACTAGTCCTATGACAGGTAACATATGCCTTTACATGTCTAATATTGTTGCCTAATCAGTTTAGATGTCAAAATTTAGGTTACATATGCTTAAAATGAATTTATGCGCAAAAAGGGTATTTTGGTCATGACCATAAGGTATAACCTCGGAAGGTTATTCCCTATACAACTATGGTCACCTAATATCTTTGGTCGGATCCTAATGATTGACCAAACGGGTTGGGTTTGAAAGTCTAAGCGATTGTTTAGATCGCTTACCTTTACGACCCTATATAAGCACAAATCTAAAAGTGACGAGCTAAACATGTTAAAACATGTTTAACGAGGTTTGAAAACAGGTTTGGTATCAAAACAAAAGGTCTTGATACCTAAAAGTAGTTTGGTTACAAAATACGCAAGAATACACATTTTGGCCGAAACTACGACTCGCCACTATGCCTACATAACGTGGTAATCAGTAGGTATAGTCATAAGAGACTAAAACCATCGTGATTATGCTCACGTTATGAAGTTCAAACGAACTTCATGTTGACCATAAACTGGTCAATGCAGAAATTCAAACAAAGTTTGACTTTCATGTTAAAAACGCATAAAAGAATGAAAGAATACTTACAAGAGGTCCAAGAACGGAAGTTTTGATCCGATTACTCTCATGTATGAAGTAAATACTTCAACTTAGAGATCTAAATCAGATCAAATTGTGAGTTGAGAGTGAAAACATGAGGGGTATTTATAGTTTTTGTACAGCCGTTAGGATCGTTCATCGAAAATCGAGCTTCAATCTCATCCGTACACATGTACCCATGGTTTTGCAAAACCATGGGCACCTAAAAATGGCCGCTAGTAAGTTAGAAAACCATTTGCAAGTGAGAAAATCAGCTGGAACAGCTGGAAACAGCTAGAAAACACATTTTTGCAGGTCTGATACTTTAACACGGACCGCGTAAGAGTAGAGGGGGGTCTTACGCGGGCCGCCTGAGCTTCTGATCAGCAAATAAGTTTCAGTTTCAGCAGTTTTGGTCCCTGCAGTGTTTTAAGCTCAATTCCGACACATCTAAGGCCCGTTAAGCCAAATTTAAGACCCTACAATGATGCCTAAACATAGTGGACATGAAACATGCTCAAAAATATGCCGGATGTCGGTTCGTTTGGTCGTACGATAGCGATATTCGCTTAATTACGACGAAATACGCACGAATGCGAAAAACCATCAAAATTACGCGACAAATGGATTTTTCTCATGCCAATCACTAAAATAAAGTATTCAGAACGTAAGATATGTGCGAAAATACAAACTTATGCACTTTTTGACGCTTTTAGTCCCTGAATGAGCAAAAAGTTTATTTTAGCACACCGAACCACTCAAAGCCTATTTATAAGCTATGTAAAGGATATTTAGGGTATGTTTAACTTATGATCATATTCCGGAATGTCCGTTACTGTACGAATGGGCATGCTTTCGCAGTTAGTCAAATTTAGTCCCTTTAAGTGAATAAACTTGATTTTGCCATACCAAAGCCTTCAAAACATATTTCTAAGTTATGTAAAGGTTATTTAAGGTATGTTAAGCATAAATTGATGTTTTGGAGTGTTTGTTGCGTTAAACTGATTACGTTTACGCACCAGTTTGCATATAACTCTCTAGAAAGCGATATAGAGTTTGGAATTGAACAAAAATCAAAACATGAAAAATGTTAAACATAAACAAACAAATGTTGGGATCAACTAACATTATTTTATTGATTACTGAACTGTTTACAATGATTACAGACACAGATGGCACAGTCTCCCCTACTTGTGGAAACTTTGTCTCGAAATTTATTTAGAGGAAACTCGTGAGAATAGATGTGGATATTTCGCCAATGGAATGTGCTTGCGTTTAAGCCACTTGACCAATGGAATGTGCTTGCGTTTAAGCCACTTGACTTCACGGTCCATGATTTCCACAGGTTTCTCGACAAAGTGCATCGTGTTATCAACACGAATTTCGTCAAGTGGTATGTGGAGGTTCTCATTAGACAAACACCTCTTGAGATTGGACACGTGAAAGGTTGGATGAACATTTCCAAGTTCAGGAGGTAACTCAAGTCTGTGGGCTACCTTACCGATTCTTTCGACAATCTTGAATGGTCCAACGTATCTAGGTGCAAGTTTTCCTGTCTTTCCAAATCTGATCACACCTTTCCAAGGTGAGACCTTAAGTAATACGCGATCACCGACTTGAAATTCCAAGGGCTTGCGTCGTCGGTCCGCGTAACTCTTTTGACGGCTTCGAGCTGTCTGAAGGTTATCACGAACTTTCTTGACCTTATCTGTTGTCTCTAGAATGAGATCAGGTCCAGTAAGCTGAGCCTCACCGATCTCATTCTAGTAGACTGGTAAACGATATTTTCGACCATAGAGAGGATCGAAAGAAGCCATGTTGATGCTGGAGTGATAACTATTGTTGTAGGAGAATTCAATCAATGGAAGATACGAATCCCAACTACCACCAAAATCGATCACACAAGTTCTAAACATATCCTCCAAAGTCTGGATTGTTCTTTCAGTTTGGCCATCTGATTGTGGATGATAAGCTGTGCTCAGATTAAGTTGTGTTCCCATAGCAGATTGCATGGTTCTCTAAAAATGAGACGAGAATCGAGCATCTCTATCAGAAATAATGTTCAAAGGAACACCATGTCGGGATACAATCTCATCCACATAGATTTTTGCAAGCTTTTCAACAGATAGATCCTCACGGATCGACAAGAAATGCGCTGACTTTGTAAGATAATCAACAATTACCCGGATGTCATCATGACCTCTCTTAGTGCGCGGAAGTTTGGTAATAAGATCCATAGCAATGTTTTCCCATTTCCAAACTGGAATCTCTGGTTGCTCCAATAAACCAGATGGATGTTGATGTTCAGCCTTTACCTTAAGATAAGTAAGGCATTTTGAAACGTATAAGGCAATGTCTTTCTTCATACCAGGCCACCAATTCTGAGTACGAAGATCCTTATACATTTTGTCAGCACCAGGATGAATATAACAACGAGACTTATGAGCTTCATCCATAAGCAAGGTGCGAAGATCATCTTGACTTGGGACCCACAAATGGTCCATGAAATAATATGATCCATTGTCCTTTAATTCAAGATCAAGCTTAATGTGATAGGGTAATTCCTTACCCATCAAACCTTGGGAAACACAAGCATGTTGAGCATGAGAAATGCGGGTTTGGATATCAAATCGTGCTTGAATATCAGATTGAACATGAACACAATGAAGCTTGACACGTTCTTTACGACTCAACGCGTCAGCCACGACATTCGCCTTACCAGGATGGTAGCGAATTTCGCAATCATAGTCCTTTAGAAGTTCAACCCAACGTCGTTGCCTCATGTTGAGTTCTTTCAGATTGAAGATGTGCTAAAGACTCTTGTGGTCAGTGAAAACCACACATTTTGTACCATACAAATAGTGTCTCCAGATCTTGAGAGCGAAAACAACTGCACCTAACTCAAGATCGTGAGTGGTGTAGTTCTTCTCGTGTATTTTCAATTGCCTCGATGCATATGCTATGACTTTGTTCTTGCATGAGAACACAGCCAAGACCCAAGTTTGATGCATCACAATACACGACAAAATCATCATTACCTTCAGGCAAAGATAGAATAGGCGCATCACAAAGCTTCTTCTTGCTTGGTTCCCCATTCAAAGGGTTTGTTCTTCTGAGTTAGAGCAGTTAAGGGAACTGCAATCTTAGAGAAGTTTTCAATGAAGCGGCGGTAATAACCCGCGAGACCAAGAAATGAACGAACTTTAGTAGGAGTAGTAGGCGTATCCCAATCCTTAATCGCACTGATCTTGGAGGGATCTACATGAATACCTTGTTCGTTGACGATATGACCCAAAAATTGAACTTCCTTAAGCTAAAATTCACACTTGGAGAATTTGGAGAAAAGTTGCTCTTTCTTTAGGAGTTCCAGAGTAAGACGAAGATGTTGCTCATGATCAGCTTGCGTCTTCAATATATCAAAATGTCATCAATGAAACCGATGATGAACTTATCTAAGTAAGGCTTGCAGACCCTATTCATCAAGTCCATGAAAACAGCAGGAGCATTAGTCAGACCGAATAGCATAACTGTGAACTCATAATGCCCATAACGAGTGCGGAAAGCTGTTTTGGGAATATCTTCTTCATGCACACGAAGTTGATGATACCCATAACGTAGATCAATAGAAACTCCTTGTAACTGATCAAAGGGATCATCAATGCGAGGTAGGGGATATTGATTCTTGATGGTAAGCTTGTTAAGCTCATGATAATCGATACACATCCAGAAAGATCCATCCTTCTTCTTAATAAAAAGGACGGGAGCACCCCAAGATGAAAAGCTAGGACGAATAAAACCTTTGTCAGAAAGCTCCTAAAGATGCTTAGACAACTCTTGCATCTCAGATGGTGCAAGACGATATGGAGATATGGCAATAGGATTTGCACCAGGTAGAAGATCAATACGGAACTCGACTTGGTGTGCTGGGGGTAAACCAGGTAACTCTTCAGGAAACACTTCTAGATAATCCCGAACAAAAAGGATATCTTTAATCGCCTTACCTTTTCCTTTATCTGCTACAACATGTGCCAAAAAGGCCACATAGTTCTTTCGCAGATACTTCCGAGCCTGAGTACAAGACATGAGCTTGAGACTACTAGCAGGTTTCTCACTACGAACCTGTAGGATCTCACCTGTTGAGAGCGTAACACGAACAATCTTCTCGAAACAAACTACCTATGGGTGATGCTTGGCTAACCAATCCATACCCACTATAACATCGAAGCTTCCAAGTTGCATAGGCGTGAGGTCAATAGGAAAAAGATGGTTATTAAGGTTCAACTGGCAATTCCGAAGAACAGAATCAAGAACAATGGGTTTACCACTAGCAACATCTACTGTCAAAGGGTTTCCTAGTTTCGTTCAAGACATGCGAAGCAATGGCTCAAAAGACAATGACACAAAACTCTTATCGGCACCAGAATAAAAAAGAACGGAAGCAGACTGATTATTAACAAAGAACGTATCGTTCATGTAACAATCCTCAATAAACCGACACCCTCATAATATTTCCAACACCCTAGTATATTTTAAAATGTCCCAATATGTCTTTAAACACACCCCGTATGTGAAATCCAATCCCGAAATACATTAAATAGTCTTTAAAATAAATAAAAACCTGATTTTTAAGCTGAGGCAGGCCGCGTAGGACCCACCCCAACACTCACGCGGGCGGTATCAAGGCTGAAACTGATTTCGTTGATTCCTTTAGTCTAGGCGGGCCGCGTAAGATCCCCTTTAAGCTTACACGGGCCGCGTGAGATCAACAACGCAGAGACACCCTAGGCCGACACGTGTCGACATCGTGGCGGACCTATCTGATGAGCCGGACAAGCTAGTCTGTTGACTAGCTTTGACGCGGGCCGCGTGAGAGTCAAGTTCAGCAACTATATAAAGGAGGCCTCGGGCTTCAACTCAATTCGCTCACAAACGTTTCTGTATCTCAAATTCTGAAATATTAGGCATAGAAAGCTGGTATTATACCCCTAATTAGCGAGGTTCTGCTCCATTGTAAGTATTATAACCCCAATTTCGTAATAGATACGCTGCCCGATTGATTTAGGGTTCCGTAACAACTGTCGTGGTTCTGCCCGACGTAGTTGTTGGAATACCGTCTCTGGGAGGGTATCATTAATATTTTCAAAGGGTTATTATACTAACCAATGTACATTTGTATAAATTATAGATTAATCCCAGGAAACCCTTACGCGAAGTCTAAGATAGCAATGTGAGTTTATCCAATTTTTGTTAAACTTTTTGTAATATTTTACAAAACCTTAAATGTTTTACAATGCGATTAAGCGGTCATTGAGTCTTTGTAGTTCTTCAATTACTGCCGGTATGTTGGGGTTTTGTATACAAAATTTACTACAATGTGAGTAGTAAGTCGGGACGACAACACGTTACCATTGGACGACGAGTTAGCCAATGTGTAATATGACCCACAAGTCGGGATTGACAGTACTGAATGAGTAATTGTGTAAAAATAAACAATGTGATCGCTCCCAATACTGTTTTAATTCATAAAATGTTTCTTGATTAAACTGGGATTCACTCACCATTATTTCCCACTGACAAATGTTTTTAAAACGCGTTTCAGGTAACACAATGTGACAGCCAATTAGTAAAAAGCCAGCTAGAGAGCACTGAAGACTTGGGAAAAATGTGGCTATAAAAGTTACCTAAAAGGCGATGTTTTAAATTCAATAAAATAGGGTTTGTCCCTATAAATGTGTTGTAATAAGAAACTTGGGTTTTACCCATGTGATTATTAATATCAAATATGATGGTTTTACTTTGATAAACATTCCTAACTACGGTCCAGATATAATTTCCGCTGCCAAATTAACCAACTGATACCACCGAAAATCTGAGTTCGCGTCCGCCCATTCCCGAGACAGATAAGGGATCGGGGGTTGCGACATAAGGTGGTATCAGAGCCTAGCCACTGGTTTGAGCTAAAGAAGTGTTCTGCTGACACTTAAATTTTAAATTTTGTGTTAGGAAATAATTTATGTGATTATGTGTTTTGTGTTATTTGACTATTTGTTAGTTTACAGTATGAGTGATCAAGGACCCTCAGACATGTGTCGTCAGTTGTCTGATTCACCTAGGAGTGAAGGTACCTCTTCACGGCCTGTCCTTTCTGGGTATTCTGCTGATCAGGAAGAAGGGATGTTTTCCTTTAAAGCTTAGTCAGAAGAGCCATTCCCTCACAAAAAGAGAGGATGGTTCAGTAAGGAAGCCTTTGCGCGCAGGAAAAGAATGCGAAAGTTGCAACAGCAAAGAGGCTTAGCAGCCGTTAAGCGAAAGACAGATGCCCTTACACAGGATATGCTTAATAGAAGCCTAGCCAATTTCCATGTCCTAGCTACAAGTGTTGTTGACCCAAGTCTGGAACAATTAGTAGCCCCATAACCACGAATCCCAGACCAACCCATAGAGATAGAAAACCGTGAAAACCAAGTGGAGATGCATGACCTTAACCCAGAGGAAATCCCTAGGGTACATGCACCAAATCCCCTAGACCCAAATTACGACCCCTGGTGGGACGATAATAGGGACTTTGTGCAACGTTACCCGATACATGAAGACACACCCATACAAAACATAGGAGCCTATCCAGGTATGCACCCTTTAGATCCCTATTACCATGATGACTACATTAGGGAGATCTTAGAAGATCCTTATCGATTTCAGGCACTTTCACCTCCATACCAAGAACCCGCACCCCAGATTCCGAACCCAGTCCTAGAACCTGCACCCCCAATGAGTGCAGAAAACGTACAAGAACTTAGGACATTTGGTGAGGAAATTCTAGAAAGTAGTGAGAGAATGCGACTGGTTGGAGAGTGACTCGTATGGAAATACGATGAGCGCAATATGGATTTTTGGATAAATCCATATTCTTGAGGTGATGGAGGAAACGGTAATAGTAATAGTAATAATAATATAATATAATATAATAAAATAAAAATAAAATAAAATATGTGTGTACGGATGCATATTACTATTAGTGTGATTCTATTTCTGTTGGTATTGTAATTTTTATTTCAATACTAGTGTGTAATAGATGCATAATAGTATATGGAAATAGAGTAAAAGTCGAAGCCTCCAAGTTGCATAGGTGTGAGGTCAATAGGAAAAAGATGGTTATTAAGGTTCAACTGGCAATTCCGAAGAACAGAATCAAGAACAATGGGTTTACCACTAGCAACTTCTATTGTCAAAGGCTATCCTAGTTTCGTTCTAGACATGCGAAGCAATGGCTCAAAAGACAATGACACAAAACTCTTATCGGCACCAGAATCAAAAAGAACGGAAGCAGACTGATTATTAACAAAGAACGTATCGTTCATGTAACAATCCTCAATAAACCGACACCCTCATAATATTTCCAACACCCTAGTATATTTTAAAATGTCCCAATATGTCTTTAAACACACCCCGTATGTGAAAACCGAGCCCGAAATACATTAAATAGTATTTAAAATAAATAAAAACCTGATTTTTAAGCTGAGGCGGGCCGCGTAGGACCCACCCCAACACTCACGCGGGTGGTATCAAGGCTGAAACTGATTTCGTTGATTCCTTTAGTCTAGGCGGGCCGCGTAAGATCCCCTTTAAGCTTACGCGGGCCGCGTGAGATCAACAACGCAGAGACACCCTAGGCCGACACGTGTCGACATCGTGGCGGACCTATCTGATGAGCCGGACAAGCTAGTCTGTTGACTAGCTTTGACGCGGGCCGCGTGAGAGTCAAGTTCAGCAACTATATAAAGGAGGCCTCGGTCTTCAACTCAATTCGCTCACAAACGTTTCTGTATCTCAAATTCTGAAATATTAGGCATAGAAAGCTGGTATTATACCCCTAATTAGCGAGGTTCTGCTCCATTGTAAGTATTATAACCCCAATTTCGTAATAGATACGCTGCCCGATTGATTTAGGGTTCCGTAACAACTGTCGTGGTTCTGCCCGACGTAGTTGTTGGAATACCGTCTCTGGGAGGGTATCATTAATATTTTCAAAGGGTTATTATACTAACCAATGTACATTTGTATAAATTATAGATTAATCCCAGGAAACCCTTACGCGAAGTCTAAGATAGCAATGTGAGTTTATCCAATTTTTGTTAAACTTTTTGTAATATTTTACAAAACCTTAAATGTTTTACAATGAGATTAAGCGGTGATTGAGTCTTTGCAGTTCTTCAATTACTGCCGGTATGTTGGGGTTTTGTATACAAAATTTACTACAATGTGAGTAGTAAGTCGGGACGACAACACGTTACCATTGGACGACGAGTTAGCCAATGTGTAATATGACCCACAAGTCAGGATTGACAGTACTGAATGAGTAATTGTGTAAAAATAAACAATGTGATCGCTCCCAATACTGTTTTAATTCATAAAATGTTTCTTGATTAAACTTGGATTCACTCACCAGTATTTCCCACTGACAAATGTTTTTAAAACGCGTTTCAGGTAACACAATGTGACAGCCAATTAGTAAAAAGCCAGCTGGAGAGCACTGAAGGCTTGGGAAAAATGTGGCTATAAAAGTTACCTAAAAGGCGATGTTTTAAATTCAATAAAATAGGGTTTGTCCCTATAAATGTATTGTAATAAGAAACTTGGGTTTTACCCATGTGATTATTAATATCAAATATGGTGGTTTTACTCTGATAAACATTCCTAACTACGGTCCTGATGTAATTTCCGCTGCCAAATTAACCAACTGATACCACCAAAAATCTAAGTTCGCGTCCGCCCATTCCCGAGACAGATAAGGGATCAGGGGTTGCGATAGAAGGTGGTATCAGAGCCTAGCCACTGGTCTGAGCCAAAGAAGTGTTCTGCTGACACTTAAAATTTAAATTTTGTGTTAGGAAATAATTCATGTGATTATGTGTTTTATGTTATTTGACTATTTGTTAGTTTACAGTATGAGTGATCATGGACCCTCAGACATGTGTCGTCAGTTGTTTGATTCACCTAGGAGTGAAGGTACCTCTTCACAGCCTGTCCTTTCTGGGTATTCTGCTGATCAGGAAGAATGGATGTTTGCCTTTAAAGCTCAGTCAGAAGAGCCATTCCCTCACAAAAAGAGAGGATGGTTCAGTAAGGAAGCCTTTGCGCGTAGGAAAAGAATGCGAAAGTTGCAACAGCAAAGAGGCTTAGCAGCCGTTAAGCGAAAGACAGATGACCATACACAGGACATGCTTAATAGAAGCCTAGCCAATTTCCATATCCTAGCTACAACTACTGTTGACCCAAGTCTGGAACAATTAGTAGCCCCACAACCACCAATCCCAGACCAACCCATGGAGATAGAAAACCCAGAAAACCAAGTGGAGATGCATGACTTCATCCCAGAGGAAATCCCTAGGGTACATATACCAAATCCCCTAGACCCAAATTACGACCCCCGGTGAGACGATAATAGGGACTTTGTGCAACGTTACCCGATACATGAAGACACACCCATACAAAACATAGGATCCTATCCAGGTATAGACCCTTTAGATCCCTATTACCATGATGACCGCATTAGGGAGATCTTAGAAGATCCTTACCGATTTCAGGCACTTTCACCTCCATACCAGGAACCCGCACCCTAGATTCCGAACCCAGTCCTAGAACCTGCACCCCCAATGAGTGCAGAAAACGTACAAGAACTTAGGACATTTGGTGAGGAAATTCTAGAAACTAGTGAGAGAATGCGACAGGTGGGAGAGCGACTCGTATGGAAATACGATGAGCGCAATATGGATTTTTGGATAAATCCATATTCGTGATGTGATGGAGGAAACGGTAATAGTAATAATAATATAATAAAATAAAAATAAAATAAAATATGTGTGTACGGATGCATATTACTATTAGTGTGATTCTATTTCTGTTGGTATTGTAATTTTTTTTAGTACAAGTGTGTAATAGATGCATAATAGTATATGGAAATAGAGTAAAAGTCGCAATGATAGACCTTTTTTGCTAGATTGCGTGGCATGTGATTAACTATATTAAATATTATCTTGTGATATTAATATGGGGTAAATGTTTAAAATTCAGATGGCCGACGAAGGAAATCAAGGAAATCTAAATAATGATAACCAAAGTAACATTAACATGGTTAATGAGAATCCAAACATCAATAACAATGGAAACCAAATGGATAATAGTGTCGTTCAACATATAGTGGCACAAGGAATCATAGATGCAATGCCATTTATTATTCAAACGATTCAAGAAGCGAATAATAAAAGTAAGCATAGTAGTAAGCGACCAATCGAACCAGAACACAGTGTGAACAATGGACCTGTACTTCAAGTGCCCATTCCCAAAAGGAGAAGAACCGTGTCTTACGGTTGTTCTTATAAATAATTTTGGTCTTGTAAACCAATGGAATTCTCGGGAAATGAAGGGGCCATTGCAACCCTACAATGGATAGAGAAGACTGAGGCAGTCTTAAGAATAAGCAAGTGTGCTGAAGAAGATAAAATATTGTTTTCTTCTAATCTGTTTAAAAAATTCAGCACTAGAATGGTGGAACACTATCCTCCAATCAAGAGGGAGTGATAGGACTTACAATATGGAATGGGAAGAATTTAAGGATAAGGTAAAAAGGAAATTCTGCCCATCCAATGAGAAGGAACAGATAGCAAACAAATTCCTAAACCTTAGAATGACTTGTATGGATAGTAAGGGATACACTAAGATATTCTTCGAATATGCTAGAATAGTGCCAACTCTTGCTTCACCTGAACCAGTGTTAATCTCCCGTTATATCTGGGGATTAATCGGAGAGATTAGACATGTAGTCAAGGCAGCTAGACCTCAAACTATAGAAGAAGCTGTAGAACTAGCAAACACCTTGACAGATGAATTGGTCCGTACCCGAGAAGAGGATCAAAGGAGAAACCAAACCCAGAGGCTCACATAAGAATTTCGTTCTGGAAATTTTAATCGTGGGAAAATATAGGTTCTACCTCTACACCTTACTGCAAGAATTGCAAAAGAAAGCATTCAGGAAGATGCTCCATATACTGTAACTTTTGCAAAATATCGGGACACAAGGAAGAAAATTGCAGCAAGAAAGCTAATAACAGGATATGTTACAACTACGGAGAACAAGGTCATATTAAGCCTAATTGCCCAAAATTAGCTCCAGCTACGAACAACAAGAATACTCAAAATGCTAGAGCATTTGTTCTAACTGCAGATGAAGCTAAGATGATTCCAGATGATTCCAGATGTCATAGCTGGTATGTTTATAGTTAATGATGTCTTTGCTAAAGTATTATTTGACTCTGGTGTAAACCAAAGTTTTATTAATAAATCATTTTAAAAATTTCTAAATCAGTCATTAACTAAACTACCACAAGAATGTCTAGTAGAGACAGCTAATGGAGAAACTGTTAGGATTTCTGAAATCTTGCAGGGAGCAAGCATAGAAATTTTAAATCAGAAATTTATTGCAAACCTTTATCGCATGAATCTGGCAGGATTCGATGTTGTTTTAGGAATGGATTGGTTAATAGCCAATAAAGCCAGTATTTTATGTGATCAAAAGTCGATACAAGTAAATTCACCAAAAGGTAAAACGATCACAATTAAAGGAGATAAACCATCTAGAACTACAAAATTCATCTCTGTAATGAAAACTGCAAGTTATATAAGAAAAGGATCATTAGTGTATTTGGTTCCATAATCACTAACACTAAAGGAAAGGATTTAAAAGATATTCCAGTAGTATCTCAGTTTTCAGACGTATTTCCAGAAGAATTGCCAGGGCAACCTCCAAATAGAGAAGTTGAATTCAGAATCCATTTAATACCAGGAACAGCACCGATTGCCAAAGCACCTTACCGTTTGGCACCTGCAGAAATGCAAGAATTAAGGAAACAATTAGATGAGTTGTTGGAAAAAGGATTTATACAGCCAAGTTCGTCACCATGGGGAGCGCCAATACTGTTTGTTAAAAAGAAGGACGGATCAATGCGTATGTGCATTGACTACCGTGAATTAAACAAGGTCACGATTAAGAATCGGTACCCATTACCAAGAATCGATGATCTGTTCGATCAACTACAAGGAGCTCGATTTTTCTCTAAAATCGATTTAAGGTCAGGATATCATCAATTAAAGGTACAGGAAGAGGACATTCCTAAGACCGCATTCAGAACAAGGTATGGACATGATGAACCGAATATGTAAGCCATATTTGGATAAATTCATAATTGTCTTCATAGATGATATTCTCATGTATTCTAAGAATAAGAAAGATCATGCAAAGCATTTGCACCCACTTTTAAGTTTATTAAGAAAGGAAAAGCTTTACGCTAAATTTTCCAAGTGCGAGTTTTGGTTAGAACAGGTACAGTTTCTTGGACACCTAGTCAATCATGAAGGAATTCATGTAGATCCCACAAAGATCGAGGCGATTACTAAATGGAAAACCCCTGAATCACCAACCGAGGTTAAAAGTTTCTTAGGATTGGCCGGTTATTATAGAAGGTTTATTCAAGATTTTTCTAGAATAGCCATTTCTTTAACTAAGTTAACCTATAAATCTATTAAGTTTGAATGGGGACCAAAACAAGAAGAAGCTTTTAGAATTCTTAAGCAAAGATTAACCCATACACCCATATTAGCATTACCAGAAGGAACTGAAGACTTTGTAGTCTATTGTGACGCTTCTAAATTATGTTATGGATGTGTATAGGTTACGCATCTAGACAACTTAAGAATCATGAAGAGAATTATTCAACCCATGATCTAGAATTAGGAGCTATAATTTTTGCTCTTAAGATTTGGAGACATTACCTTTATGGTAGTAAGTTTACCATATTCACTGATCATAAAAGTTTAAGGTATGTTTTCAAGCAAAAGGAGTTGAATATGAGACAAAGACGCTAGATGGAGATGCTTAGTGAATATGATTGTGATATCCAATATCATGAAGGAAAAGCAAATGTTGTGGCAGATGCTTTAAGCCGAAAGTATCATGAAAAGCCAATGTGACAACTCGTATTTCAAACCTCTCTTTATACCTTCTTGTAACGTATGTGGACCCTATGTGATTATATGAACCTTGATTGATTAATCGAATGTTATGATTATGTGTTTACGTGTAACAAATTGTATTATATATTAACGAACTGATCGTGCAACACAAGCCCAATCGGGCCACACTTATGGTACTTGAACCGAAAGGGCAGCCCAAGTTTGGGTTCGGCCCACTCCTCCATGCGCATACACATATCCTTAGGGAGTTTTGTTTCTCATTTGTTGCAAAACACAAAACACACAAAAACCCTACTCTCTCTTTCTCTCTCTCGAAGCCGACGACCACAACTCCTTTCTCTCGAAGCTTTTGTGATTCGGGTCAATCCTATTCTTCTCTCAACCGGTTACTGTTTGTGATTATTGGTTTATGTAGTTGATGTGGTGATCTATATGTATTGTATGATGATTTAGTGATATCTTGTGACTGATTAGGTTGTAAGTTGTTGAGTTTTGGTGTTCTTGTAATCGGCACACATGAGTGTTATACACGGATTCAAATCAGGATTAATGAATGCTTTAAAGGTTGATAGAGCTAATTAAGAACCGATTAGATGTAGTATAATCGGATGTATGTTCGTATAATCGGACCCATTATATGATCGAACTTAAGGTGTTGTATGGTGATTGAAACCAATGATTTGATAAGTTACTGTTTATACTTTGAATAAATGAGTTTTAGGGTTTATATGAATTAGATGATAATTGCTTGGTTTGATCGAGATTATGCATGGTTGAAATTGTTAGTATTGTTAATTGATAAAGTTCCTAAATGGAAACCATATAACTAATTGCCATGATTTCGGATCTTAAATAACTAATCACACAAGACCCTTAGTCGAACAAGAGCTGGACGCACAAGCTTTTGGATCGCACAAGATCTGATCTAATCGCACAAGTGCAATGGCACAAGTTGGGTACAAACACATAAAGCACATGGTACTGTTTTATCATGCATGATCGCACAAGACTTGTGGATCGCACAAGACAGTGCCGATCGCACAAGGCTTGGGCCACACACATCCGTTGAACATTCTTATACTGTTGGGCCTCAAAGCCCAATCCCAATGGCACAAGGGCTGGTCAGTCGCACAAGACCATCCGAACCGCACAAGACTTGTGTTATTTGTTTGGGCCGTTACATGCAGGACTGCTTATGGTTATTGGGCCGGGTATATTTGGGTGTCAATGGGTGAATCGCACAAGGCTGTTAGACTTGTGCGAGCCCAATCTTTTAAATCGTACAAGTATGAGTATGTTATGTACTTAACTGTTATTGTGATTTACGTGTTTGCCATGATCAATATGTGTTCGTAACCTGTAGCTTATGTGTAAACATACGTGCATTACTTGAACCTAGACCTGACTTGTATGGTAACCATGTTAGGACGTGGTTGACCCCTAGCAGCTTGATTAACCTTTCGCTTATCTGCCGAGCTAACATAAGGTGAGTTCACACTTTCTACAAAGCATGGGATTCCCAGGGGTTGGGAATGGGTTAAGGAATATGGATTCCTCGTCCTCCTTGGGTAGGATAGTACGTGTTAAGGAATTCAATTCCTCGTCCTCATGGACAGTTTAAATTTCACTAGACCAAAACTCTATCACGAAGTCCCTCCTTTTTATATCGACTTAATCGTCGGGCCAATGGCGAGCGGGTCATTAGTTAGATAGCGCTATTTAGGTCTGACAAGCCTCACACAGTGCCGTAGAGGACGGGCGTGAACTAATGGATCTCGACACGTCAATGATGATAGACATTGACGCTAAGGGCACATAAGCTTGACTAAAGTCAGTGGTCGATATGGTAACGAGTCTAGTAGTATATACATGGGGTAGCCCCCACGGCCGGAGAGCCAGATAATTAAACATGGGGTAGCCCCCACGGCTAGATAGCCAGAGTAAACGAGATTTAAATATAACACGTTTTCAACTATGGGGTAACCCCCACGGCAGGGATGCCAGTTAAAGGAAACTGATTTTGAAACAACTTAAAACAAACACCCAAATGTGAACTCGCTCAACGTTGTTGTTGACTCGTTACTACATGCTTTGCAGGTCAATAGGTTTAGCAGGAGCTTGCATGGGGAAGATTCGTTGTGGAGCACAGACATTGAGTGTTCATGATGAACTTAAACATTATTTACTTATGCCTTGGTTTTAGAAATTATGCTTCCGCTTGCAACTTAAACTATGTTTTATTTGGACACCAATTGTATTGTGTTGGATTTTATTACTATTTACATGCTTGTTCAGTATGATTGGTGGCTTGATCCTGGTCATGTCACGCCTCCAAGCGGTGATACTTCGCGTGTGGATTTTGGGGGTGTGACAGATTGGTATCAGAGCCATTGGTTATAGTGAACTTGGTTTTAAAAAGGGAAAAGCTTTTTGACAAAACCAGACTATAACCTGTACAGTGCTCAACGATCCACAACGACGCTTCACTACACGTGCAAGGCTCGACACTATAGGTGATATGATGTATTTTTATATTGCCTACTTGCTAGCTACATAGTACATTGCTTATGGTATGCTTAGTTAGTATTACAACTGTTGCTTGAACTCCGTGTGCTTACTCTCTTCTGTCACTCCACGTTTACACACCTGCACGACACTTTCCTTACTTGTGTTTTCTTCGATGTGAAGATCATGAGTGGATGCCTGAACTTAACTCAAGCCCAGCTGACGGCTTTGATCAATGAGCAAGTTGTTGCGGTACTTGCAGCCACACAGGCAGGAGGTATACCCTGCCATTTCAACTCACTCTAGGATCTTCAGGTCCTACTCTCGTGAACCAACCTTTGTGTTAAACATTGTCCTTTCTTACTATCATGGCAGGTCAACCTGCACAGCCTCCTGTGTGCACTTTCAAGACCTTTATGGACTGTCTACCTAGTACCTTTAGTGGTACCGAAGGAGCTGTAGGTCTCCTCCACCTGTTTGAGAAGCTCGAATCTGTTTTCGAGATGTGTGAATGCCCTGAGGCTTGCAGGGTGAAGTATGCTACTGGTACTCTCGAGGGTATAGCGCTCAGGTGGTGGAACGCTCAAGTCCAAATGCTGGGGTTGGTTGCTTCTAATGCCACCCCATGGAACAATTTTAAGGAACTGATCAAAGAGGAGTATTGCAATCGTGATGACATTCACAAGCTAGAGGTAGAGTTCTTCAATCTAAAGATGACGGGGTCAGAAATTGAAGCGTACACAAAAAGATCGAACGGGCTGGCAATTTTGTGTCCTACTATGGTGGATCCTCCCATCAAATGCATCGAACTATACCTTAAGGGTTTAGTGCCAGAGATTCAAAGTCATGTGACTTCAGCTAACCTCGCCACCATCCAGCAAGTTGTTCAACTTGCTCATCGTCTCAATGATCAGGCGGTGGAGCAGAACAGGTTACCAAAGCGTATTAGTGCTACAGCTACTTCTGAAACTCCTGGCGACAACAAGCGTAAATGGGATGGAACTTCAAGCAAAGGTTCAACTTCTGTTCAGTCTCAGTCTCAGCAGAGAAGGACTGACGACTACAAGAGCCCTGGTCAGCAATCATCTGGTAGTCAAAGTCAAGGAGGGTACAGGGGAATGCACCCCAAATGCAATCGCTGTAAGCTACACCACAGCGGGCCATGCACCAGGGGTAACTGTCATCGGTGCAACAAGCCAGGCCATGCCGCAAAGGATTGCAGAAGTATACGTCCCGCAAATCAGAATCGTCAACAACAACCCCCACAGAATCAACGTCAGCAACAGCAGCAGCAAGGTATCAACAGAGGGTGCTTTCAGTGTGGAGCTAAAGGCCACTTCAAGAGAGACTGTCCCCAACTGAACCAGAATCATAACAACAACAATAATAACAATCAGGGGAATGGAAACAACAGGGGTAACAACGGCAATGGTGCCAGGGGGCGTGTTTTTGTGATTGGACAAGGTGATGCAAGGAATGATCCCAACGTCGTGACGGGTAAGTTCCTACTGGACGACTTTTATGTTACTGTTTTATTTGATTCGGGTGCCGATACTAGCTATGTGTCCTTAAAAGTTAGTCAAATGCTTAAGCGTACCCCAACACTTTTGAACACCAAGGACACTGTAGAGCTAGCTAATGGTAAGAGTTTAGAGGCCACACACGTAGTCAAGGGTTGTAATCTTGTTCTTGCTAATCAGACTTTCTCTATCGATCTCATTCCTATAGTTTTGGGTAGTTTTGACATCGTCATTGGGATGGATTGGTTATCCCAACAGCAAGCAGATATCCTTTGCAAAGAGAAGATTGTTCGTATTCCCCGTTCTGGCAAAGAACCTCTCAAAATTCAAGGCGACAAGAGTGGTGCAATTGTGAGCATCATCTCTTTCCTTAAGGCCCAGAAGTGTTTGTGAAAGGGCCACACTGCTATTTTGGCTCTCGTTACTGACACCTCGAAGAAAGAGAAGAAGATAGAAGATTTTTCGATTGTACGCGACTATCCTGAGGTATTTCCTGAGGAATTACCTGGCCTTCCGCATCATCGTCAAGTCGAGTTTCAAATCGAGCTAGCTCCTGGAGCAGCGCCCATAGCTCGAGCACCCTATCGTCTAGCTCCATCAGAATTGGAAGAACTGTCCACACAACTACAAGAGCTTTTGAATATGGGTTTTATTCATCCTAGCTCTTCGCCATGAGGAGCTCCAGTGCTATTTGTGAAGAAGAAAGACGGTACCTTCAGAATGTGCATCGACTACCGTGAACTCAACAAAGTGACCGTGAAGAATCGTTATCCTCTTCCACGTATTGATGACCTATTTGACCAGCTGTAAGGGTCGAGCTTCTATTCAAAGATTGATCTGGGATCGGGATATCACCAGCTGAGAGTCCGAGAAGAGGACGTCTCCAAAACAGCCTTTAGAACTCGTTATGGACACTACAAGTTTTTGGTCATGCCTTTTGGGCTGACAAACGCACCGGCGGTCTTCATGGACCTTATGAATAGAGTGTGCAAACCTTACCTGGATAAGTTCGTTATAGTTTTCATCGACGACATCCTGATCTTTTCTAAGAGTCAGGAGGAACATGAGCAGCATCTACGACTTATTTTAGAACTTCTTCGAACAGAGCAACTGTATGCAAAGTTCTCGAAATGCGACTTCTGGCTTCGTAAAGTCTATTTCCTAGGCCACGTGGTAAACAAGGACGGGATTCATGTTGATCCATCCAAGGTAGACTCGATCAAGAACTGGTCTGCACCTAGAACACCAATAGAAATCCGCCAATTCTTGGGTTTGGCAGGTTACTACAGAAGGTTTATCAAGGATTTCTCCAAGATTGCGCAACCTCTCACCTCACTAACTTAGAAAGGTGTCACCTATCATTGGGGTGATGCACAGGAAACTGCGTTTCAACACTTAAAGGATAGACTTTGTAGTGCCCCTATCCTCTCATTGTCTGAAGGCACAGACAATTTTGTGGTTTATTGTGTGACACCTGTGTCACTTCAACCATCTAACAAAGACCAAACCAATAAAATATTATATTTCATACTTGGGATTTGTATAAATATATGTATCATTTGCACATATCAATTCTTGTTCAATTTCAAGCCTTAAAAAGCGTTCTGGAAGGTTATACGCGCACTGATGCGTAAATATAACCAGTTTAATTCAACAAACACTCTGGAATAGCGACACAGGCTAAACATACCTTAAATAACCTTTACATAACTTAGAAATAAGTTTTGAAGGCTTTGGTATGGCAAAATCAAGTTTATTCGCTTACAGGAACTAAATTCGACAAACTGCGAAAGTATGATGATTCGTACTAGAACAGACATTCCGGAACATGACCATAAGTTAAACATACCATAAACAATCTTTACATAGCTTAGAAATAGGCTTTGAGGGGTTCGGTATGCTAAAATAAACTTTTGGGTCATTCAGGGACTAAAAGCGTAAAAAAAATACACAAGTTTGCATTTTCGCGCATAACTTGCCTTCTGAATACATCCGGACTTCCAAAAATTTATTTAAGCACTAAAATATTTTATTTTAGTGTTTGGCATGAGAAAAATCCATTCGTCACGCAATTTGGATCGTTTTTCGCGCTTCTGCGCATTCCGTCGTAATTAAGCGAACATCGCGAACGTACAATCAAACGAACCAACATCCGGAATGTTTTTGAGCATGTTTCATGTCCACAATGTTTAGGCATCACTTTAGGGCCTTGAAGTTGGCTTAACGGGCCTTGAACGCGTCGAAATAAGCCTTAAACACCAACAGGGACTGAAATTGTCATTTTTTCAAACTTGTTTCTTATCAGACATGCCCAGGCGGGCCGCGTAAGCTTTTGATGTTCCTTACATGGGCCGCGAGGCCCTCCCAGACCAGATTTAATTGTTTAAACAGCTGTTCACAGCTGTTAAGCACTACAAACCCACTTCCACTTGTTAATTTCTAATAGTATGGGCCATTTTGAGTTACCTTAGTGTTGCAACAAGTGTAGGGACAAGATCAAAGCAGGGTTTCCAAGAAACGATCCTAACGGTGGTCCATTTCCTATAAATACCCACCTTAATTTCTATTCTTCCTCACAAAAATCTGATCTAAAGTGCTCTAAGTTGAAGCCCTTGCTTCATACCTGAGCTATTTGGATCGAGATTAGCTTGCGGGGACCCTTTGTAAGTATTCTTTCGTTCTTTTCATTCGTTTTAGCGTTTAAGTCAAACTGCGTTTGACTTTCTGCATTGACCAGTTTATGGTCAATGTGAAGTTCGTTTGAACTTCATAACGTGAGCGTAATCACGATGGTTATAGTCACTAGTGACTATACCTACTGATTACCACGTTATCTAGGCTCAGTGATGAGTCGTAGTTTCGGCCAAAATGCGTATTCTTGCGTATTTTGTAACCAAACTACTCTTAGGTATCAAAACCGTTTGTTTTGATACCAAACCTGTTTTCTAAACTTAGTTAAGCATGTTTTAACATGCTTAGCTCGTCACTTTTAGTTTAGTGCTTATATAGGGTCGTAAGGTAAGCGATCTAAACAATCGCTTATACTTTCAAACCCGACCCATTTGGTCGATCATTAGGATTCGACCAAACATGTTTAGTGACCATAGTAGCGTAGGTACTAAACTTCCGAGGTTATACCTTATGGTCACCTAGTTTAGGTAGTTGTATGATAAGTAGTTTATATGCCTTAGATAAATTACCAGAATACCCTTTTCATGTATAATTGGTAATTAAGCATATGTAACCTAAACTTTCATCGCATAACTGATTATGTAACATGTTTAGGCATATAACACTTGTCATAGGACTAGTTAGACGTCTCGAACGCGCTTTTGCACGCACGACGCGTTAAAGTAGCGTAAGCTACCTTAATGGGTCGCAACAGGTCGAAAGCACTTAGGATAGGTTCCTTTTAGTATGTAGGCCATGTTAAACCATATCATATGAGTTCCCACACTAATTTGGTTCACAAGACCTCATCCTATCCAATCTTCCGAATTAGGTCCGGTTTATTTATGTAGTTTCCTATATTAGGTGCCGTTTGATTTCCGTGATCTCTAGCATTGGTTGGTTGTTACTCAAGGACTACTAAGCAATCTCAAGTGCGTACATAGACCCATCTTCTACTGTTTTCAAACTGTTTTGGGGTGAAGCATGTGTACCTATCTGTTATTTTCATGATTTCAAAGTATAATTGATTATACATGTTAGTACTTATCTGTTGACAAACTAAATGACTATCTATGGTTTAAACACTGATTTTTCAAAGATTATAAAATTAATTGTTAAATTGTACTCATTTTGTTCACCAGACCGGTTGGTAGTATGATATAGCGCTATAGGATTAGACACCCCATTCCTGTTGTCATGGAATGTCTGAAACCAATTTGTTTCTCCATCCAAATAGGGATTTCCTTTGTGGTATCCCTATAGTCTCAAAGGTGTATTTCGATGCACTAGGTCTGAATGAATTCTTAAATCACATTATTTTTATATATTTAGTTATACTCCCAAAAGTATAGTTTGATATGCTCCCATATGCGATATTGTACAAAACCAACGTATATTTTGTTAATCATCCAAAGCATATTTTGATATGTTATTTACAAAACCAAAACATAGTTTAATATGTTATTTATCACATCCAAAGAATTATTTGATATGTTATTTACAAAACCAAAACATAGTTTAATATGTTATTTATCACATCAAAAGCATATTTTGATATGTTATTTATGAAACCAAAACATAGTTTAATATGTAATTTATAAATCCGAAGTATACTTGTAATATACTACTGAAAACTATTATTTTAAACAACTAAAGTATATTTAATGTACTATCTATCTAACGATTGGGTTTTGGTTAGTGTTTAGATAACGGGACGGGTGTAATGTGATGAAAACATGGTAGATACGCCGCTGGTACTTCTTATATATAAGTGTTTTCATTGCATTACATACCGTGGCGTTATTTAGTACACTTGGGTTAACGATATTGGAACTGAAATATATTTTAATATACTACTCATTCGATTCTCTTAAAATCCAAAGTATATTTTCACATATACTATAATCCTCTTTATCAAAATACTGTTTTTCGAACAATACATTCAATACAAACTCATTTTACATGGTTATTCACTTAACCATACATTATTCTTTTATAAATATATATCATTATTTTGTTTATCACTTTTCAAATGATTTACAAAACAAAACAATTTACAAGGATCATGACTACTTTTCTTAAAACATTCTTTTTTTCTTTAAACATATAAGTCATGAATCCTACTTTCATAAAACCTATGTATCTCACAGGCATTTTTGTGCTGACGTACCTATTTTTACACATGTTTCAGGTGCTGTCTTGTGATGATTGTTGATACACGCTACACTTAGGATGGACCCGTGCCTTAACCACTTTAAAACTTGGAAGATCATAGTTGAACTTATTTGATTGTATTAAAACAATGAATTCATTTATTCAATAAAACAAAATTATTTATTCCATGGTTACGAAACAATGATTCTGTTACAACACTCCCCGACGTTTCTGCCACGTCTTGTTGTTTTACGTGGTCGGGGTGTGACAGAAAAGTTGGTATCAGAGCCAATGGTTATAGGGAATTAGGTTATTAGTAATGCTTTCACCTAGACTATAACCTTCCTAGGACCCTAACACAAGTTTTCTTGTGTTTAGTTTTAAAACAATACCGTCACTTAATCTTAGGTGACAACCACAATAAGAACACAAATTTCTATCCCGCTTTGAAAACTAATCATCTGTTCTAGGATGATTTATTATATGGTTTTGAACCCTTTAAGTTTTCAAAATCCCGTCAAAGTTGGTCTAAATAATGTGAACACGTGCAAACTGGAAGGGTGGGTGCCTGTACCCTGAGCTTTTTGTCTAAGGCTAGAGTGTTCGTACAAATCCGCAATATCGGACCAGTCACTCTTACCTGGGAACTCTTGGGGTGAGTGTCCACTTATAGGCGAGCATTTCTTCGCGATACATTATTTTTGACCTATTTAATTTGATTAATCACCGGGGTCATTTGTTGCTTTGTAGTAACAGACAAATGACCACCATCCTTGCTTTCATCAGATTTGTTTCATCTCATTCTTTTCGTCTAATTCTCTCACTCGTTTCCTTTCATGTTCCTCTTTCAGAATGCCTCCTCGAAACGACAATTAGATGGCGAATGCCGAACTGGCGGAAATCATCGCGCAACAAATGGCTGCTGCCTTCCCAAATCTTTTTGCTCAAATGAATCAAGCCATCAACAACCATAATGCTCTATGCAATTTCAAGAGTTTCAATTCGGCTAAGCCACTCAAGTTTAGTGGTTCTGAAGGAGCAACTGGGCTCCTACAATGGTTCGAGAGCACTGAGAGTACGTTCCGTCACGTTCAGTGTCCTGATAATCGCAAGGTCGAGTTTGCTTCCAGTGTGTTTCAGAAAAGGGCTCTTACATGGTGGAACGGAATTATGAGGGACCGCGGTGCTGAGGTTGCATTAGCACAGACTTGGGCTGAACTTAGGGCTCTTATGATGAAGGAGTTTTGTCCTCGTCATGAATTGAGAGCTTTAGAAAGGGAATTCGATGACCTGAAGCAAGACAGTGGAGAACATCGAGCCTATACTGACCGCTATGAGGAATTGAGCCTGTTATGCCCTACTATGGTTACGCCTCTAGATAAGGCGATTGAGAAATACATTGATGGTCTTCCTGACATAGTTCAGGATATCGTTACTGGCAGCAACCCTACTACTGTCAGACAAGCCATTGAATTGTCTGCCACCCTAACTGAATCCCATATCAGGAAGGGTAAGCTTTTTCGAAAAGGCGACCCATGACCATCTGACAAGACTGCTCAAGCTGAGCCAAAGGAAAAACAGGCTGAGGTATCCAAGAAGAAGAAGCGCAAAGCCTCTCAAAACTGCGCCGTAACTGCTCAAGACAAACAGGTTGCACCAAACCAGCCAGCACAACCTCGCAAAAGGCAAAAGTATGTTGGTACCGCACCTTTGTGTAATAAATGCAACCGTCATCATCTGGAGCAAGAGCAATGTCACAAATGTACCCACTGTGGGCGGTTGGGACACTTGATCAATGTTTGCCGTTATGCAAATCAAGCTGCTGCAAACCCTGCTGCTGTTCAAGCACGGTTCCCTCCGGGATCATGTTATAACTGTGGTGACCTTACCCACTACAGGAACAATTGCCCAAGACTTTTTAACATACCTCCAGCGCGTGGACGAGTGTTTAACATCAATGAGGCAAACGGGAACAATGATGCAGCAGCGAACAATTAGTGTTTTGTAATTCCTTGGTTGTTATCTTTTAACACTTCAAGACAATTCGGTTGTTACATAAATAAAGATTTGTTGTTTTTATTTCTGCAAAATTATGCGATTGTGTGAATGTTTGATGCAACCTTATGATGTCAACCCAAAGACAAACTACTCGTGTGGTTCTGTCATTTTTATGATCACTTGTGATCTCTCCAAGAACCTTAAACGCTCGATTATTTTAAGAAACGAAGCCAAACTCTTATTGAAAATCCTTCTATCTTCATAAATAGATCCTTGAAATGATTAAAGTGCCAAATGAAATCCATGGATTGGATTCCTAGTGTGCTTTAAATATCCATGCCCAAAGATAACAAATTAAAGAATCAAGTTAACTAATTTTGTGCTTATGTGTTTTCTTGCATGTTTTGTGGTTATATGTGATCCATGCAAATCCTCGTAGAATCTTTCATATCTCATATGAGGAATTCATAGTAGGATATGCAAAGTTACTATCATAAATCCTTAACGGACTTCTACGTTGTAGTCAAGTCCCTTGGTTTTAAAGTACTATTCTAAAATTGGACCCCTTGAGTGGTCTAGATAAACAGATTGATTTGAAAATCTGATTAGAAATATCATGTGATGATATAATTAAAAGATCCCTTAAGTGGTCTATTTAAGGAGATCGTACGACGGTCTAGTTAAAAAGATCATCTGTTGATCTAGTTAAAAAGATCGTTCGTTGATCTAGTTGAAAAGATCCTTTGGTGGTCTAGTCAAGTCGCTTCATGTTTATTCAATTGATTTTTTTCTCTACACATTATGAAATGAACTGTGCGGACTGTGCAAGGAATTATGTAATTATGGAGGCCTACATAATTATGGAAATTCAGTGCACAGAAACCACAAGAATTTTTGCCATGTGTTAAGACCTGTAGTGACAAGGATAATGATACGGGAGAAGTCTTGGACCTTGACCGATGTCATTTTATCTTACACTCCACAATTCTGATTTCAAGCACACACAAGTTTCCTATGATAACTCTTCAGGGGAAACGTTCTTTTGTCCGTAATTCAAAATCCCATGTTTTGTTACTACAAGGACTTCACTTTGAGGGTTAACAAATTCGCTAAGAATCCTAACATGGCCCAGAGTTTTACCTGAAGGTGTAGGACCGGTTACGGATCCGAACGAGTCGATCAGAGGCGTTCTCCTATGTTTCAGGTGCGGAATTACAAGAAACACAGGTAGAAATAGCTTTAAAACACTGTTTGATTGATTGGATGACAATTACAGCTCAAATCTCACACCGGCAGCACTTCGGCGTAGTTGTCAAGAGTCTCATAATGATTTCGCTCAAGAGGACCCTATATATAGGGTGATGGTTTCGCTTATGTGACAAACCACATAAGCGATACCCCATGTTAGTGATTTCGCTTATGTGTCATGTACACATAAGCGATACCCTCTTGTACACATGAGTGAAATCATCTCTAACTACCTATATCATTTTACATATTCTCGTACAACGTGCCCTGATCTATACAATGAAATCTAAGATTCGATACAAGACGAAGTCAACAGATGTAGTGCATCAACAAACTCCCCCTCAGATGTTGACGAGTCGCATCCAGCACCAACTGTATCTTCAGTTCTTCAGTCTTTATCTATCTATGGGCTTTTCCAAACTCTCCCCCTTAGATGTTCTCTTCAGACTCCCCCTCTCGATTTGCTGGTATTCCTTTGTTCTTCAGCACAATCTTCAGGATCTCTGTCTGTCTCTCTAAAACTTCAGATATCAAAACCTGGCTTTTCAAAATCAAGTCTAATTCTCTTGATCAGATCTCTTGATTCCTTAAGTTTATCAGCATCAGGTCAATATCTGGAAAAAACTTAACCCAAATATAAATTTCAAAATTTAACAAATTATATGCACCAATACTAACTCTCCCTCAAATTCTCATCTCACTTTCATTCAATGAACCAATTGTAAAATTTCAAAAAAAAAATTTCATTTAAGATTTACTCCCTCTTTACAATAATGTCATCATGTTTAGCACTTGAAATTTTGAAAATCAGCTTTTCAATATCAGTTGTCGAAAATCTTTTTGGATTTTTCAAAACTTATGCCAAAACACACTAAAATCTTTTTGTAATTTTTGATTGTAAAGGAATGCAATAAAGAAATATTTACAAACAATATTTTTGTGAGTTCGTGCAAGAGGATCATATCAGTTTATGACAAGTCACAAGTACCATTGAGCTTAGTTACACATTAAGAATTAAACAATTCACTTAGATTGCCAATATACTGATCCACTTAAATTTTCACACAAATTTCAACTGATTCAGGATATGAGTTAGTTGTTTTAAGAACTTAAACTCATTCATGTGTCCCACCTCTTGAATATACTCCCGTATCCAGATCCCAATATTCAGTCTTACAGGTGAGTATACCACAGATGATATCTGTCAGGGGAATAAATTATAGTACGAGGGCCGTGAGAGCTCAGGTCGATCTTTCGATACGCAGAGAGATGACGGCTTCGACTTTTGGTGTGTCCCCTTTAGAGGATCTTTTGATTACAACAGCAATGACTATCAATTTTATTGTTTCATCAATTTGCTGAGGGCTGCGCTATATTTCAAGCATGCAGAAAGTATTCTCCGAGGACTAGGTCAGAAATTCCTTTCAGCAGAAGTCCCGGGATAATACCCCAGATATCACTGAGCATAAAGACCTAGTATCTCAGAATAAGGGACCTTTCAAACGAGATTTCAGGGGTTACCTATATATCCAAGTAGTGTTCCCCACGAAATAAGCAAGTTTGAATTTTAGTTTATATCCCGAAAAGTTTACTAAATGTGTAAAAACCTATCGGCATATCATCAGTGAGACCGTTTAACACTGTTTAAACATTACAATTCTTTAGCATACTGTGACTGTCTACTGATGTACTATCATTTCCTCTTTTCACAACAAAACTCATTTTTCATTTTATCATGTTTTTGTCTTTTTCAAATTTTCTAATGTTTTTGGATTTTCTGAAATTTTCTACTCCCCCTAAAATGCAAACACATTTTAGGAAATTTAAAAATAAACTATACAAAAAACAAAAAAAATGACAACCGATATCGAATTGCGTCAATTCGCCATTCACTTGGCATAAACAATCAGAACTCCCCTTATTACAAACCATTTTCTCATTTAGATTTCAAAACACTTAAGTTTGTTTTAATCAAAATGATTTTTCCGGAAAATGAGTTTGTATTTACCACTTGTAGGTTTACCACTTGTTAAGTATGGGGATATGGTTCATCATCTTGTCAGTTTTATCAACTGTAGTAAATCAAGTACAACTTAATGTTCTTGATTCACTGTTTGCAATTAAGCAACCTCTTACCACTTGTAAGAATATCCAACATTTAAAACATATGTAGGAATAAACCATCTACACAAACCATTTTACCAATCAAGATGCCGATTCCTGCTTCACATTTACCAACCTGGAAACTCCGGCAAGTCACACTTATCCTGTAATCATTTAAACAATCTTAACAACTTTCATACAAACTCATAAAACATGAATGATGCCGATTCCTGATCCACGATATAAACTTGGGATCTCCGGCAAGTCCTGAGACTTACGGAAAACAAACTTCCACCCAAGTCTTCTCAGACTTGGTGGCTTCCAATTCTTGTTTAGTAGGGTTATATGTTGCCTTTTTAGTTGCATAATAATCTTTAACCCCTTTAACTTTCCCCTCAAGCATTTTCTTGAAATTTTTTTTAACATTACCATTGAATGTTTTTTCAATATCAAAATCTGAGATTTCAATTTTACCAACCATTTGTTGAATTTCTTTCACACTCATTGATTTAATATCAGCATCATTCAACAAATCATTAATCTCATTTTGTGACTCCTCTGATTTTGTGGAATCAGATTCATTGTCAGAACTATCAATCGATTTCTTAACAACCCATGTTTGGTTGTCTTTTGCCTTCTTTTTGTACAGTCTTTTAGAATTTTCACCAACTTCATTCTTTGAAATTTCAACAGTTTTGAAGTTTATAGTTGGTGAATCATTTTTTTCAACCATTTTTTCTTTAAGTTTTGTAGAGACTTCCTGTTTTTTGTTGATTTTGTTTGGACAATTGTGAGCTATGTGTCCAACAACTTGGCATTGAAAACAAGTTCTTGTGTCTTTTGGAATGTCTCTTGAATGAAAAACTCCAGTTCCTGTTCTTTTTCTTTCAACAAGAAACTCCTGGTTTGTTTCTTTCCAGAAAGGTTTCTTCTGTTCATCTTCAACACTTCCACCTGAAACAAATTTTGTTTTTGGTTTAGAATTGTTTACCTTTCTGTAACTTTCTTGCTGAATAAAACCTAAACCTTTTCTTTTGTAATTACAATTTTGGTTTGTTTTCTTTTGAAAACCAGAACTAAAATTGTAATCCTTTTTCCCTTTTTTCTTGTTTAACCTTTGTTGAACTCTTGAAGTGTATTTTTTAGATTTTTCATTAAGATTTAAATTTTTAGTGTCAGAAATATTAATTTCTGTGATTTTGAAAACCTTTTTGATCTTGTCAAATCTAACACTATCCATAGGAAACTCTTCATCAGAATATAATTTGTCAGAACCATTTAAAGTATATGCAACTTTAAATGTTTCATCATCCAAATTTGCTTTTGATAACAAAAATTCTTTACTATAAGACCGTTTTTCCGATGATTTGAAATTTGTGACCGACGAACTCGAACTTTTGACTGACGAACTTGAACATCCAAACTCAGACTTTGACTCAGACACCTCCTCAGTATCCAACACCTGATCGACCATCTTTTTGATTAACTCAGACTCATGATCAGTATCAGACGAGGTAAACGTGATATCAATGTTATCTGGTAAAACGTCAGTTTCCTCTGATTTTAACTTTATATTGACTGCTTTTTCAACTTGCTCCTCATTTGGTTTCCTAGGAGAATAACCTTCCCAGATAGGAGGCGGACACTTGTTATACTTAACAGTCGATTTCTTACCAGTCTCATTCTTTTTCCTTTCATCTTCAAATGCTTCAAAACCTGCAACAGTAGGATAAACTCTATCAATCACATAGTCAGAACATGAATAACTAAGAAGTAACCTTCTGATTCTTTCGTTCTCAATCTTTTCATTTTCCAAATCCTGCTTCAGTTTTGCATTCTCTTCGATGTAATGATTGATTGCCTTTTGCTTTTGCATCAAAGTTGAATTAGTCATGGTTAACGCCTTTTCTCTTTCTGAATTTGTTGTTTGAAGACTAGTCACTGTTCTGTTCAAGACACTGTAAGATTCTTTCACATAATTGATGTCAGACAGCAACTTCTCTATCAATCTTTCTCTGTCAAACAACAACACATCTTTATCTTCACACTTCTTGCAAACTTCCGAACACTTCATGCAAGGCTTCTCAACCTCAACAATCTTCTCAATCTCTACAGTCTTCACCACTTCAATAACCTTTTCTTCAACAATTTCTTTTTCAACCTCAGTCACCTTTTCTTCTTCAACAACATTTTCATTCTTCAAATCTTGTTGTTGTTCTTTTTCAGCTCTTTTCTCCTTCAGCTTCTCCAATCGTTCTGCAAAATAGAAATGAAAACTTTCAGGAGATAAGTGACTTTTAGCGACATTAATATGTTTTTCTTCATCATTATCACTGCTGCTATCAACTGGTGTCTGATCAAACTGTGTAGATTTTTCAGACTCAGTATCTGAACAACCAGAATCAACTGGTGTTTGATCAAAAACAACTTCTTTTTCTGAACTATCATCATTTTGAACACTCTCATCAGAACTTTTCAGACTTTCTTCATCACTGTCAGAACTTTCATTAAATGCATCAGATTCTTCTTTCACACTATTCACTGTCTCACCAATAGATCTCATCCATGTAGCAAACAAATCTGGTTCTTTGACTATTTTTGCAATAAATGCTTTGAAACCACCTTTCTCATCCACAAACATATCCCAGCTAAATCCTTCAGGTAATTCTTCATCATTCTGATCTACCAAACATGCTGAATTTTCAGAAGATATGTATTTGCTCCAGTTGAAATCTACCAAACATCCTTTCTTTGAATCTTCAATCTTTCTACCATGAGCCGTTTGTGAATCTTGTAATTGACCAACTTGCTGATAGATGGCTTTCCGGTAGTAGTCTTCTTTTTCGAACGGATTCTGAGCACCAATCACTTCTCTGTTTTTGCACTCCCGTTTGAAATGACCTTTTTGCCTGCATATGAAACAAGTAACTTTTGATTTATCAAAACCTAAATTTGAAACACAAGCATCAAGAAAATCATTTCTCCCCGTGATAGTTTTGAACTTTTCAGCCCTTCGAAGAACACTAGCAAGACACCACTTAATATCCATTAGCTCCATTTCTTCGGCATCTATCTGATCATAATCCTCTTTTGTTAACATAGGATTTCCAATCCGACCAGCCACCAATCCCTCATAAGATACCAAAACAGAACCAAGTAATGCCATGTGATCCTTTGCTATGTCTTCTGAAAAACTTTTACCCTCTGGCAGATTGAGAGCTATATTGCACTGAATCACACAACCATTTCCCATCTTTGTGTTTTCTGATGAAGTCTTTGGATTAAAACTTGGATATGATGAGAAACTGCTACTGCTTTTGTTTATGCTTTGATCAGTTTGTTCTGTAACATTCTCAACACTATATGCAGTCTGAATCTTAGAACTTCTATCAGCTTCTGATGTAGGAAAACTGCCTTTATAATACATCTTCACATCCTGTTGACCACTTGGATTATTCATCCTAGCAATCTTTTGCTGTTCCAGATCCTGACTTTCAATCTTTTCAATGAATTGAGATATCGATAAACCATCATAAACACCCGTATTTTTCAGTATCATCAAATACGTTCCCCACTCTTTCTGTGGTAAAGCATCAGCTAGCTTATCAACCCATTCCTCATTTTCCTTTGTGATGTCCATCATCGACATCGTTCTCACCAGATGACAGTACCTTTCAATTAACTTCTTCGTGTCTTCCCCAGGCAGACTTGTAAACAAATCAAATTCTTTTTTAAGTAACGACTTCTTGTTCTTAATCATATTTGCACTTCCTTCAACCTTTACTTTCAAAGCATCCCAAATCGACTTTGATGTTTTATCATGTTGAAGAAGTATGAATATGTCTTCTTTGATCGCCTGTTGTAACAAACTAATCATCATTTTTTCAGCCCGATACATCTCTCGTTCTTCATTGCTGAAATCTGAAATCTGTTTAATTGTTTGTAACTCAGTTCTTGGTAAAACGTACTTCTTCAAAATGCACTCCCATGATCTCAAATGATTAGCTTGAACCCAGTTTTCAAACCTATCTTTCCAACCATAATATTCCTCAATACCCATAAGCTTTGGCGGTTTCTGTGTAGTTCCCGTCTCATTCTCTAAGTTCACAGCTTTAGCAATTGAAGATTGACTCGTCGGTGTTGCAAATGCGTTGTAGAATTCAGTACTCATGATGACGTATCAAATTTTTCAATACTGTGTCTTAAAAGCGAAATCAGTTTGTAAGTTGCCACAAAAGCGAAACCCTAAAGTGACGTTTGAGCGAAACCCCAAGTTGTACGTTTGAGCGAAACCTCTGATTACCACAAGAGCGAAATCTCAAATTACCACAAGAGCGAAATCGCTGTGACACAAGAACGATACCCTGACCTCAAAAGCGAAACCCCTTCGAACCAGAATTTAGGCCATTTTACTTAGAATCTAAGTCTCAAACTTTCCAGGGTTTGTCTATGCAAGATTATCTATGTGCTGAACAATTTTGATCCAATTTTGACCATGAAAACCCTCTGAATTAAGAAAAGTATGTGTAGAAGTGAGAAAACCAATGAAAATCAGAAGAAAACAAGCTAATTTCAGCAGAACTCCTCCTCCTGAGCTCTGATACCACTTGTAGGACCGGTTACGGATCCGAACGAGTCGATCAGAGGCGTTCTCCTATGTTTCAGGTGCGGAATTACAAGAAACACAGGTAGAAATAGCTTTAAAACACTGTTTGATTGATTGGATGACAATTACAGCTCAAATCTCACACCGGCAGCACTTCGGCGTAGTTGTCAAGAGTCTCATAATGATTTCGCTCAAGAGGACCCTATATATAGGGTGATGGTTTCGCTTATGTGACAAACCACATAAGCGATACCCCATGTTAGTGATTTCGCTTATGTGTCATGTACACATAAGCGATACCCTCTTGTACACATGAGTGAAATCATCTCTAACTACCTATATCATTTTACATATTCTCGTACAACGTGCCCTGATCTATACAATGAAATCTAAGATTCGATACAAGACGAAGTCAACAGATGTAGTGCATCAACAGAAGGTTCAATGGATCTATTTGAAGGCGAAACCGTCAGAGCTGTCTTCACGAGTTTCCTCTAGAATTAAATTTCGGGACGAAATTTCCTAAAGTAGGGGAGACTGTGACACCTGTGTCACTTCAACCATCTAACAAAGACCAAACCAATGAAATATTATATTTCATACTTGGGATTTGTATAAATATATGTATCATTTGCACATATCAATTCTTGTTCAATTTCAAGCTTTAAATCGCTTTCTGGAAGGTTATACGCGCACTGATGCGTAAAAATAACCAGTTTAATGCAACAAACACTCCGGAATAGTGACACAGGCTTAACATACCTTAAATAACCTTTACATAACTAAGAAATAAGTTTTGAAGGCTTTGGTATGGCAAAATCAAGTTTATTCGCTTACATGGACTAAATAAGTTTTGAAGGCTTTGGTATGGCAAAATCAAGTATGATGATTCGTACTAGAACAGACATTCCGGAACATGACCATAAGTTAAACATACCATAAACATCCTTTACATAGCTCAGAAATAGGCTTTGAGGGGTTCGGTATGCTAAAACAAACTTTTGGGTCATTCAGGGACTTAAAGCGTCAAAAAATACACAAGTTTGCATTTTCGCGCATAACTTGCCTTCTGAATACATCCGGACTTCCAAAAATTTATGTAAGCACTAAAAAATTTTATTTTACTGTTTGGCATGAGAAAAATCCATTCGTCACGCAATTTGGATCGTTTTTCGCGCTTATGCGCATTCCATCGTAATTAAGCGAACATCGCGATCGTACGACCAAATGAACCAACATCCGAAATATTTTTGAGCATGTTTCATGTCCACAATGTTTAGGCATCATTTTAGGGCCTTGAAGTTGGCTTAACGGGCCTTGAACGCCTCGAAATGAGCCTTAAACACCAACAGGGACGGAAACTGTTATTTTTTTCAAACTTGTTTCTGATCAGACATGCCCAGGCAGGCTGCGTAAGCTTCTGATGTTCCTTACGCGGGCCGCAAGGCCCTCCCAGACCAGATTTAATTGTTTAAACAGTTGTTTACAGCTGTTAAGCACTCCAAACCCACTTCCACTTGTTGATTTCTGATAGTAGGGGCCATTTTGAGTTACCTTAGTGTTGCAACAAGTGTAGGGACAAGATCAAAGCACGGTTTCCAAGAAACGATCCTAACGGTGGTCCATTTCCTATAAATACCCACCTTAATTTCTATTCTTCCTCACAAAAATCTGATCTAAAGTGCTCTAAGTTGAAGCCCTTGCTTCATACCTGAGCTATTTGGATCGAGATTAGCTTGCGGTGACCCTTTGTAAGTATTCTTTCGTTCTTTTCATTCGTTTTAACGTTTAAGTCAAACTGCGTTTGACTTTCTACATTGACCAGTTTATTGTCAATGTGAAGTTCGTTTGAACTTCATAACGTGAGCGTAATCACGATGGTTATAGTCGCTAGTGACTATACCTACTGATTACCACGTTATCTAGGCTCAGTGACGAGTCATAGTTTCGGCCAAAAGGCGCCTTCTTGCGTATTTTGTAACCAAACTACTCTTAGGTATCAAAACTGTTTGTTTTGATACCAAACCTATTTTCTAAACTTAGTTAAGCATGTTTTAACATGCTTAGCTCGTCACTTTTAGTTTAGTGCTTATATAGGGTCGTAAGGTAAGCGATCTAAACAATCGCTTATACTTTCGAACCTGACCCATTTGGTCGAGCATTTAGGATCCGACCAAACATGTTTAGTGACCATAGTAGCGTAGGGAATAACCTTCCGAGGTTATACCTTATGGTCACCTAGTTTAGGTAGTTGTATGATAAGTAGTTTATATGCCTTAAATAAATTACCAGAATACCCTTTTCATGTATAATTGGTAATTAAGAATATGTAACCTAAAATTTCATCGCATAACTGATTATGTAACATGTTTAGGCATATAACACTTGTCATAGGACTAGTTAGACGTCTCGAACTCGCTTTTGCGCGCATGACGCGTTAAAGTAGCGTAAGCTACCTTAATGGGTCGCAACAGGTCGAAAGCACTTAGGATAGGTTCCTTTTAGTATGTAGGCCTTGTTAAACCATATCAAATGAGTTCCCACACTCATTTGGTTCACAAGACCTCATCCTATCCAATCTTCCGAATTTGGTCCGGTTTATTTATGTAGTTTCCTATATTAGGTGTCGTTTGATTTCTGTGATCTCTAGCATTGTTTGGTTGTTACTCAAGGACTACTAAGCAATCTCAAGTGAGTACATAGACCCCTCTTTTACTGTTTTCAAACTGTTTTGGGGTGAAGCATGTGTACCTATCTGTTATTTTCATGATTTCAAAGTATAATTGATTATACATGTTAGTACTTATCTGTTGACAAACTAAATGACTATCTATGGTTTAAACACTGATTTTTCAAAGATTATAAAATTAATTGTTGAATTGTACTCATTTTGTTCACCAGACCAGTTGGTAGTATGATATAGCGCTATAGGATTAGACACCCCATTCCTGTTGTCATGGAATGTCTGAAACCAATTTGTTTCTCCATCCAAATAGGGATTTCCTTTGTGGTATCCCAATAGTCTCAAAGGTGTATTTTGATGCACTAGGTCTGAATGAATTCTTAAATCACATTATTTTTGTATATTTAGTTATACACCCAAAAGTATAGTTTGATATGCTCCCATATGCGATATTGTACAAAACCAACAAATATTTTGTTAATCATCCAAAGCATATTTCGATATATTATTTACAAAACCAAAACATAGTTTAATATGTTATTTATCCCATCCAAAGCATATTTTGATATGTTATTTACAAAACCAAAACATAGTTTAATATGTTATTTATCACATCCAAAGCATATTTTGATATGTTATTTATGAAACCAAAATATAGTTTAATATGTTATTTATAAATCCGAAGTATACTTGTAATATGCTACTGAAAACTATTATTTTAAACAACTAAAGTATATTTAATGTACTATCTATCTAACGATTGGGTTTTGGTTAGTGTTTAGATAACGGGACGGGTGTAATGTGATGAAAACATGGTAGATACGCCGCTGGTACTTCTTATATATAAGTGTTTTCATTGCATTACATACCGTGGCGTTATTTAGTACACTTGGGTTAACGATATTGGAACTGAAATATATTTTAATATACTACTCATTCGATTCTCTTAAAATCAAAAGTATATTTTCACATATACTATAAGCCTTTTTATCAAAATACTGTTTTTCGAACAATACATTCAATACAAACTCATTTTACATGGTTATTCACTTAACCATACATTATTCTTTTATAAATATATATCATTATTTTGTTTATCACTTTTCAAATGATTTACAAAACAAAACAATTTACAAGGATCATGACTACTTTTCTTAAAACATTCTTTTTTTCTTTAAACATATAAGTCATGAATCCTACTTTCATAAAACCTATGTATCTCACAGGCATTTTTATGCTGACGTACCTATTTCTACACATGTTTCAGGTGCTGTCTTGTGATGATTGTTGATACACGCTACACTTAGGATAGACCCGTGCCTTAACCACTTTAAAACTTGGAAGATCATAGTTGTACTTATTTGATTGTATTAAAACAATGAATTCATTTATTCAATAAAACAAAATTATTTATTCCATGGTTACGAAACAATGATTCTGTTACAACACTCCCCGACGTTTCCGCCACGTTTTGTTGTTTTACGTGGTCGGGGTGTGACATATTGCGACGCATCCATTCAGGGACTTGGATGTGTGCTGATGCAACGTGACAAGGTTATTGCTTATGCGTCACGTCAACTTAAGATTCACGAACGAAACTACACTACACACGATTTGGAGCTGGGAGTTGTTGTTTTCGCACTCAAGATATGGAGACATTACCTGTACGGTACCAGGTGCACCATTTACACCGATCACAGGAGTCTCGAGCATATCTTCAAGCAAAAGGAGTTAAACATGCGTCAACGTCGATGGGTTGAGTTATTAAATGAGTACGAATGCGCGATCAAGTACCATCCAGGCAAAGCCAATGGTGTGGCTGACGCACTCAGTCGAAAGGACACTACGCCTAAATGCGTGCGAGCATTACAACTTACTATTCAATCTAGTCTTCCTTCCCAGATATGAGATGCTCAGGTAGAAGCATTGAAACCAGAAAACGTCAGGGTTGAAGCCCTACGTGGCTCAAGGCAACGGTTAGAACAAAAGGAAGACGGTGCCTACTACATAACAGGACGCATTTGGGTCCCACTCTATGGCAACCTACGAGAGCTTGTGATGGATGAGGCACACAAGTCTCGTTACTCAGTACATCCTGGTTCGGATAAGATATACCACGATCTCAAAACTACATACTGGTGGCCTAGCATGAAAGCTCACATAGCAACCTACGTTAGTAAATGTTTGACTTGTGCGAGAGTCAAAGTCGAATACCAGAAACCTTCAGGCCTACTCCAACAACCTGAGATACCACAATGGAAATGGGAGCAAATTTCCATGGATTTCGTTACTGGCCTCCCTAGATCTCAGCGCGGAAATGACACTATTTGGGTGATCGTGGATCGACTCACAAAGTCTGCACACTTTTTGGCTATCAAAGAAATAGACAAGTTCTCTACTCTAGCAGACGTTTATCTTAAGGAAGTGGTTTCGAGGCACGGGGTGCCAAGCTCCATCATCTCTGATCGTGATGCACGTTTTACTTCTGAATTGTGGCAAGCAATGCACAAGTCATTTGGCTCAGTTTAGATATGAGCACAGCTTATCACCCGCAAACGGATGGGCAGTCTGAACGCACCATCCAGACCCTTGAAGACAAGCTTAGGGCATGTGTGATTGACTTTGGCAACGGTTGGGAAAAACATCTGCCACTAGTGGAATTCTCGTATAACAACAGTTACCACACCAGCATTCGGGCTGCTCCATTTGAGGCATTGTACGGGCGTAAATGCCGATCACCTCTTTGTTGGGTAGAGGTGGGGGATAGTCAGATCACTGGCCCAGAACTTTTGGTAGACACAACAGAAAGAATTGCTCAAATACGAAAATGAATGGTGGCAGCTCATGACCGTCAGAAAAGCTACGCTGATAAGGGCAGGAAACCACTCGAGTTCCAGGTTGGGGATCGAGTGCTACTCAAAGTCTCACCCTGGAAGGGTGTTGTTCGTTTTGGCGAATGAGGCAAACTTAACCCACGATACGTTGGACCGTTCGAAATCATTGAGAAAATAGGCAGGGTGGCCTACAAACTGAACCTACCAGCAGAACTCAGTGGAGTTCACAACGTTTTCCACGTGTTGAATCTGAAGAAGTGTTTGCCAGATGAGACCCTCATAGTTCCTTTGAAGGAACTCACTATCGAAGATCAGCTGCGATTCATCGAGGAACCAGTAGAGATTACTGACCGAGAAGTTAAGTTTCTCAAGCGCACTAGAATTCCGCTCGTTCGAGTTCGTTGGAACTCCCGTCATGGCCCAGAGTTCACCTGGGAATGCGAAGACCAAATGAAACAAAAGTATCCCCAATTGTTCGGAAACATTACAACGACTACTGAGGCTGAAGGTACTGCGGAATTTCGGGCAGATCAACGGGGGGAGGATGTGACACCCCAGGAAAACCATGCAACTTAACTAGCTTCCTCAGTGAGTACGTGCTAAATTTCGGGACGAAATTTCTTTCAACTTGGGGATAATGTGACAACTCGTATTTCAAACCTCTCTTTATACCTTGTTGTAACGTATGTGGACCCTATGTGATTATATGAACCTTGATTGATTAATCCAATGTTATGATTATGTGTTTACGTGTAACGAATTGTATTGTATATTAATGAACTGATCGCACAACACAAGCCCAATCGGGCCACACTTATGGTACTTGAACCGAAATGGCAGCCCAAGTTTGGATTCGGCCCACTCCTCCATGTGCATACACATATCCTTAGGGAGTTTTGTTTCTCATTTGTTGCAAAACACAACACACACAAAAACCCTACTCTCTCTTTCTCTCTCTCGAAGCCGACGGCCACAACTCCTTTCTCTCGAAGCTTTTGTGATTCGGGTCAATCCTATTCTTCTCTCAACCGTTTAGTGTTTGTGATTATTGGTTGTATTTAGTTGATGTAGTGATCTATATGTATTGTATGATGAGTTTTGGTGTTCTTGTAATCGGCACACATGAGTGTTATACACGGATTCAAATCAGGATTAATGAATGCCTTAAAGGTTGATAGAGCTAATTAAGAACCAAGTAGATGTAGTATAATCGGCTGTATGTTCGTATAATCGGACCCATTATATGATCGAACTTAAGGTGTTGTATGATGATTGAAACCAATGATTTGATAAGTTACTGTTTATACTTTGAATAAATGATTTTTAGCGTTTATATGAATTAGATGATAATTGCTTGGTTTAATCGAGATTATGCATGATTGAAACTGTTAGTATTGTTAATTGATAAAGTTCATAAATGGAAACCATATAACTGATTGCCATGATTTCGGATCTTAAATAACTAATCACACAAGACCCCTAGTCGCACAAGAGCTGGACGCACAAGCTCTTGGATCGCACAAGATCTGATCTAATCGCACAAGTGCAATCGCACAAGTTGGGTACAAACACATAAAGCACATGCTACTGTTTTATCATGCATGATCGCACTAGACTTGTGGATCGCACAAGACAGTGCCGATCGCACAGGGCTTGGGCCACACACATCCGTTGAACATTCTTATACTGTTGGGCCTCAAAGCCCAATCCCAATAGCACAAGGATTGGTCAGTCGCACAAGACCATCCAAACCGCACAAAACTTGTGTTATTTGTTTGGGCCGTTACATGCAGGACTGCTTATGGTTGTTGGGCCGGGTATCTTTGGGTTTCAATGGGTGAATCGCACAAGGCTGTTAGACTTGTGCGAGCCCAATCTTTTGAATCGTACAAGTATGAGTATGTTATGTACTTAACTGTTAATGTGATTTACGTGTTTGCCATGATCAATACGCGTTCGTAACCTGTAGCTTATGTGTAAACATACGTGCATTACTTGAACCTAGACCTGACTTGTATGGTAACCATGTTAGGACGTGGTTGACCCCTAGCAACTCGATTAACCTTTCGCTTATTTGCCGAGCTAACCTAAGGTGAGTTCACACTTTCTACAAAGCATTGGATTCCCTGGGGTTGGGAATGGGTTAAGGAATATAGATTCCTCGTCCTCCTTGGGTAGGACAGTACGGGTTAAGGAATGTAATTCCTCGTCCTCATGGACAGTTTAAATTTCACTAGACCAAAACTCTCTCACGAAGTCCCTCCTTTTTATATCGACTTTATCGCCGGGCTAATGGCGAGCGGGTCATTAGTTAGATGTCGCTATTTAGGTCTGACAAGCCTCACATCGGGCCGCAGAGGACGGGCGTGAACTAATGGATCTGGGCACGTCAATGATGATAGACATTGACGCTAAGGGCACATAAACATGACTAAAGTCAGTGGTGGATATGGTAACGAGTCTAGTAGTATATACATGGGGTAGCCCCCACGGCCGGAGAGCCAGATAATTAAACATGGGGTAGCCCCCACGGCTGGATAGCCAGAGTAAACGGGATTTAAACAGAACACGTTTTCAACTATGGGGTAACCCCCACGGCAGGGATGCCAGTTAAAGGAAACTGGTTTTGAAACAACTTAAAACAAACACCCAACTGTGAACTCGCTCAACGTTGTTGTTGACTCGTTACTACATGCTTTGCAGGTCAATAGGTTTAGCAGGAGCTTGCATGGGGAAGAGTCGTTGTGGAGCATGGACATTGAGTGTTCATGATGAACTTAAACATTATTTACTTATGCCTTGGTTTTAGACATTATGCTTCCGCTTGCAACTTAAACTATGTTTTGTTTGGACACAAATTGTATTGTGTTGGATTTTATTACTATTTACATGCTTGTTCAATATGATTGGTGGCTTGATCCTGGTCATGTCACGCCTCCAAGCGGTGATACTCCGCGTGTTGATTTTGGGGGTGTGACAGCCAAAAAGGGTACATTCTCTTAAATTAAATCTACAAGTAGATTTAAATGATCAGATAAGAGAAGCACAAGGATCAGTAATCAAGGATGATACTGAAAAACTAAAAGGTATGATTAAAGAATTAGAACAAGAAACAGATGGAATTTGGAGATTCCATAAAAAGAGAATGTGGATACCTAAATTAGGAAACCTACGTCATTGTATATTAGAAGAAGCCCATAAATCTAAGTATACGATGCATCCAGGAAATGATAAGATGTATCAAGATTTAAGTAAGAATTTCTGGTGGATAGGAATGAAAAAGGACATAGCAGCTTATATTTCTAAATGTTTAACTTGTTCTCAAGTCAAAGCTGAACACCAGAAACCCTCAGGATTTCTACAACAATTAGAAATGCCAGTGTGGAAATGGGAATTAATAACAATGAATTTTGTTACGGAATTACCCAAAACAAAGAAAGGCAATGATATAATCTGGGTGATTGTAGATAGGCTAACCAAGTCAACTCATTTCCTACCAATGAAGGAAACTTTCAGTATGGAACAGTTAGCTAAGTTGTATTTAAATGAAATTGTTTCATTACATGGAATTTCTTTATCAATTGTTTCTGATAGAGATAGCCGATTGACCTCTCATTTTTGGTCAAGTTTCCAAAAAGCTATAGGAACCAAGTTAAATCTAAGCACAGCTTATCATCCTCAAACAGACGGATAAAGTGAAAGGACAATTCAGACAATGGAGGACATGCTTAGAGCTTGTGTAATTGATTTTTGAGTTAATTGGGACGATCACTTACCTTTAATAGAATTTTCTTATAATAATAATTATCACACAAGTATGAATGATGCACCATTTGAAGCACTTTATGGACGAAAGTGCCGAACCCCAGTCTGTTGGGCAGAAATTGCGGAAAAGCAACTATCTGGACCTGAGATAGTGCAAGAAACAACAGACAAGATTATTCAAGTCAAGGAACGACTGAAAGCAGCACGTGATCGACAGAAGAGCTATGCCGATAACAGACGCAAGCCATTGGAATTTCAAGTAAGAGATAAAGTATTGTTGAAAGTCTCTCCTTGGAAAGGAGTGGTAAGATTCATCAAAAGGGGAAAGCTAAGTTCCAGGTATGTTGGACCTTTTGAGAATTTAGAAGAATAGGACCTGTAGCCTATCAGCTACAGCTGCTAGAAGAAATGGCAGGAATACATGACGTATTTCATGTATCTAATCTCAAGAAATGCTTAGCTGATGAATCACTGATAGTACCTCTTAAGGATATAGAGGTAAATGAACAACTCAAATTTGTAGAGAGGCCTCTACAGATTGAAGACAGGAAAGTCAAAAACCTCAAGCATAAGAGATTAGTTCTGGTCAAAGTGAGGTGGGACTCCAAAAGAGGACCTGAGTACACATGGGAGCTTGAATCAGAGATGCAAAGGAAATATTCGCACTTATTCCGGTAGATCTCGAGGACGAGCTCTAAAACAATGTGGGAAGGATGTAACAATCCTCAATAAACCGACACCCTCATAATATTTCCAACACCCTAGTATATTTTAAAATGTCCCAATATGTCTTTAAACACACCTCGTATGTGAAAACCGAGCCCGAAATACATTAAATAGTATTTAAAATAAATAAAAACCTGATTTTTAAGCTGAGGCGGGCCGCATAGGACCACCCCCAACACTAACGCGGGGGGTATCAAGGCTGAAGATTTCGTTGATCCCCCTTAAGCTTACGCGGGCCGCGTGAGATCAACAACGTAGAGACACCCTAGGCCGACACGTGTCGATATCGTGGCGGACCTATCTGATGAGCCGGATAAGCTAGTCCGTTGACTAGCTTTGACGCGGGCCGCATGAGAGTCAAGTTCAGCAACTATATAAAGGAGGCCTCGGGCTTCAACTCAATTCACTCACAAACGTTTCTGTATCTCAAATTCTGAAATATTAGGCATAGAAAGCTGGTATTATACCCCCTAATTAGCGAGGTTCTGCTCTGTTGTAAGTATTATAACCCCAGTTTCAGAATAGATACGCTGCCCGATTGATTTAGGGTTCCGTAACAACTGTCGTGGTTCTGCCCGACGTAGTTGTTGGAATACCGTCTCGGGGAGGGTATCGTTAATATTTTCAAAGGGTTATTATACTAACCAATGTACATTTGAATAAATTATAGATTAATCGCAGGAAACCCTTACGCGAAGTCTAAGATAGCAATGTGAGTTTATCCAATTTTTGTTAAACTTTTTTGTAATATTTTACAAAACCTTAAATGTTTTACAATGCGATTAAGCGGTGATTGAGTCTTTGTAGTTCTTCAATTACTGCCGGTATTTTGGGGTTTTGTATACAGAATTTACTACAATGTGAGTAGTAAGTCGGGACGACAACACGTTACCATTGGACGACGAGTTAGCCAATGTGTAATATGACCCACAAGTCAGGATTGACAGTACTGAATGAGTAATTGTGTAAAAATAAACAATGTGATCGCTCTCAATACTGTTTTAATTGATAAAATGTTTCTTGATTAAATTGTGATTCACTCACCAGTATTTCCCACTGACAAATGTTTTTAAACCCCGTTTCAGGTAACACAATGTGACAGCTAAATAGTAAAAAGCCAGCTGGAGAGAACTGAAGGCTTGGGAAAAATGTGGCTATAAAAGTTACCTAAAAGACGATGTTTTAAATTCAATAAAATAGGGTTTGTCCCTATAAATTTATTGTAATAAGAAACTTGGGTTTTACCCATGTGATTATTAATATCAAATATGGTGGTTTTACTCTGATAAACATTTCTTAACTACGGTCCTGATGTAATTTCCGCTGCTAAATGAACCAACTGGTACCACCGAAAATCTGAGTTCGCGTCCGCCCATTCCTGGGACAGATGAGGGATCGGGGGTTGCGACAATTCACCACCTCGTTGTCTGCTCGCACCTCATTAGCAATCATGTTAAAAACGCGACCTCGAGCCTGAGCCTGATTCGGAATTGCATTGGCCAGCCTTGGACACTGGTTTCTATAATGGGTCAGATCCCCACAGTTATAGCAAGAACCAGGTGGGTAGTGAGGTCGTGCAGCTTGAGCCTGTTGGGGAGCAGGAGGCTGATCAGCTTACTGTGCTGGGTTCTGAGCTGCCCGATTCTGATTAGCAGGAAGACGACATGTGGCAGCAAGATGACCAGATCTTCCACAGTTGGTGCAATAACGACATTGGTGGTGATAACCGTTACACCTGTTGCACAAAGGTGCATTGCCAAGGTATGGTTTCTTGGCAAGTGGTTGCGCAGCCTGATTTAGAGTAGCTTGATTTGCCTGTGCAGTAACGGCGAAGTTTTGGGAAGCCTTGCACTTCCTAGACTTCTATGTAGATCCAGCTTCCTTATCCTTCTTGTTCTTACCCTTCTTGCTCTCACCCTTGTCAGACAACTGTTTCTTACCTTTGACACCCTTCTTGTGCAGCTTACCCTTTCGGACTTGCGACTCAGTCAATGTCGCAGCTAACTTGATTGCCTGACGAACTGTGGTAGGGTTACTACATTGACTATGTCTTGTACGGAGTCAGGTAAGCCATCAATATATCTTTCGATAGCTTTCTTGAGTGGGGAACCATGGTAGGGAAAGTAAACTCAACTCCTCATACCTATCAGTGTAAGCCCGGTGCTCACCACTATCCTGCTTCAAGTTATCGAACTCCCTTTCTAAAGCTCTCAGTTCATGACGAGGACATAATTCCCTCATCACAAGAGCCCTAAGCTCAGCCCAAGTTTGTTCTAACGCAACCTCAGCACCACAGTCTCTCATAAATCCATTCCACCATGTAAGAGCCCTCTTCTGAAATACACTTGAAGCAAACTCGACTTTCTGATTTTCAGGACACTGAACATGACGGAACGTACTCTCAATGCTCTCGAACCACTGTAGGAGCCCAGTTACTCCTTCAGAACCACTAAACTTGAGTGGTTTAGCCGAACTGAAACTCTTAAAATTGCATGGAGCATTCTGGTTACTGTTGGCTTGGTTCACTTGAGCAATAATGTCTAGGAGTACAGCAGCCATATGCTGCGCCATGATATCTGCCATTTCGACATTAGATAGCGGATTTTCGCGTCATGGAGGCATTCTAAAAGAGGAAACATGAAGGAAAACGAGTGAGATGTTTAGATGAAAAGAATGAGATGGAATAAAAATCGAAAAAAGCAAAGATGGTGGTCATTTGTTTGCTACCACAAAGCAAACAAACGACACACAGTGACTAATCAAAGTAAATGGGTCAAAAATAATGTATCGCGAAGACATGCTCGCCTATAAGTGAACACTCACCCCAAGAGTTCCAAGGTAAGAGTGACTGGTCCGATTATGTGGATTTGTACGAACACTCTAGCCTTAGACTGAAAACCCAGGGTACAGGCATTCACTCTTCTAGTTTGCACGTGTTCACACTATTTAGAACCCAAAATTTTGACGAGAATTTGAAAACTTGGAACGCACAAGGCCAAAATCAAACTGGAAGGGTTCAAAACCTTATAATAAATCATTTAAAAACAGATGATTGATTTTCAAAAAGCGATTTGGAAAATTGGGTTCTTGTTTTGACAATCACCTAGGGATAGGTGAAGTGCATGTTTTAAGATCTAAACACAAGACAACATGTGTTGGGGTCCTAGAAAGGTTATAGTCTAGGTCAAAGCATTACTTATAAACTAATTCCCTATAACCATTGGCTCTGATACCAACTCTTCTGTCACACCCCGACCATGTAAAACAACAAAACATGGCGGAAATGTCGGGGAGTGTTGTAACAGAATTATTGTTTCACAACCATGGTAATTAAAGTTATGTTTTATTTATAAACAAAAAGGATTTCATTGTCTTAAACATAGAGAAATAAGAGTACATCACATAATTAAACTAGTTCTAGCTTCGTTTTAAGTCACTAAGGCACAGGTCCGCCTAAGTGTGTCTCGATCATCCTATGCAACAGCTCCTGAAAACACATGTGAAAATAGGTACGTCAGCATAAAAATTCCTGTGAGATACATAGGTTTTATTAAAATAGGATTCATGACTTAAATTTAAGGAAATGTTTAATAACAGGTGGTCATGAATTTTGTTTAAAGTGTTTTCTTTCATAAAACATTTAAAAAGCGATGATAAAATCAGATGATATATATATATATATATATATATATATATAAAAGAATAAGGTTTGGTTAAATGAATAACCAAGTAAAAATGAGTTTGTATAAATTAAGTTATTTGTAAAACAATGTTTAAGTGAAAATATGTTGTAAATGTAATATGTCTAAACTGAAATGATTTAAATAACGCTACGATAATATCATAAAAGCACTTATTTATAGGAAGTACCAGCGGCGTATCCACCATGCTTTTATCATATTATATGTCGTTTCGGTATGTAAATCATTTACACAACAAACCACCAAAATGTAATGTTTAAACAAGTGTTGAAATGCTTATTGTATAATCAATGTCTATTGTCAAATGTAAATCATGTAATGTGTAAACAAATGTTATGTATGGTAAGTAAAATGTGACTACTTAAACCAATTGTAAAAAATGTACAAAACAAAGTATTTTGAATAAATCAAAAGTCATGTTTTGCAAAATAAATGCATGCGTTACTGATACAAACACTTATACGGTAAGTTAAACGTATACATTCAAGCCTTGAGCCTGTAGGATAACCTTAGAGTAAAGGTTATCAAAATGTTTTCGGATTCAGTCATTCCTTATATCCAAACAAACCTAGGATGTCAGGAATGGGAGTTGTCAAGTCCTATGGTACCGTTACTTACTATCGAGCGGCGTAGCTAATGTTAATGAACATTAGTCATGTATTTATGTTTCTTTGTTTGAGTGGACCATTAGCCATGTATTGTAGAACTTGAAACTTTTGATACGCTTGAGACCATAGACCGAATACAAGCACAAGAATTTATATATCCTTACCCAAAATTTATTCCTTAGTAGCCAACTTTGAGCCTTATCCTTTTGTTTGACCACCCTTTAGCCCATAACCTTAAATCGTTTTCTTTTAAACCTGTGTGATGGAGATTCGATTATAGGAGTCAAGTTTGTATAGTTGTGAATTGTTTGTTTGCATATAAAAAAAGAGAGAGAGAGAGAGAAAAATTAGAAAGTGTTGCGAAAAAGAATAGAAAATTATTGAGAAAAGAACAAAAAGGTGTGTTTCTAGTTTGTGGAATAAAAGGCGAAACTTGTTGCCTTCTAGTTTGATGTTGGTAGTTAGTTTTATTTAGAGTAATTGTTTTGTAATAAAAATCGAATTTTTCATCAGCTTAGCCACTTTAAATATCCTAATTCCTACCCTTAGCCTAGCCCCGTTACAACCCTTACAAAGACCTTTTGACTTGTGCTTAGTATTCGTGATCAGTGGTGGAGAATGATTGAGTTGCAAGCCTATGCGGGTACATGTTCTAATGGGTTTGAGTGATTATTTCAAAAGTGCTAATCCATCAACCATTAGCCAATTTTAAACCGAGTGTAGAGAACATTGTCAGGGATATGCATGATTTGTCGGTTTCACGGGCTGGTTAATCTTGGATAACCATTTTATATGTGAATATTCACTTTGCCGTTAAATATCTTGAAAATTGTAAAGAGTTTTAACTTTTGTATGACAATTGACCTTAACCTTCATCTCGGGAATGGGGAGTGTATTCTTTGTTCGACCCACGTGAAAGTGAAAAAAAGATTTGCTTGAGGGCAAGCAAAATACAAGTGCGGGGAAGTGATACTTGGTCGAAAACCGGTGATCTTAATTGTTTAACACAAGTTTTAGTTCCGAATAGCCTACTTTTGATTAGATATGTATTTTGCAGGTCTAGCGGAGTTTAAGGAGCTTTTCGGAAGCTTTTCGGGTCACCAGGATGAAAAACGAGCTACCGGGACGCGAAACAGGTCAACCGGGACCAAGAATTAAAGAAAACAACAAGTCACGTTTCGAGGACCCGTCGCCGATGCCCAAAAGAGCCATCGGCGACGCCACTTGATGAGTGTCGTCGGCTAAATTCCACCGTAGACAGCTGGATAACCCGTCGCCTGAAGTTCGAGATTTTGGAGCCCGTCGCCGACACCCAGTACACCCGTCGGCGACGCTCTCTAAATATTTCCGACGCAAAAATCGAGTCTTGGGGTTGTTGGAACGATTTTAAACATGTTTTGGACAATCAATTCGGGGGTTACACAACATTTGGAGTTTGAATACTCATCTTGGAGCCACTTCTTCATCCCACTTCATCTTGAATCCATCTTATCAACCGAATCACCAACCGAATCAATCCATATCACATCTCATTTGATTCCAACTCTAGTTCCATCAATCCATTCATCCGTTCATCATCATCACCTACCCAAAACCCTAACCCTCATCATTCTACCATTTCCAAAGCTTCAATATGATCCACATCAAATCCCAAACATCCGGTGATCAAGTTCATTCGATCATGAGCGGCTAGTTCTTGGAGGTTTCTCCCCGGTGTAGGTTATTGTAAGTCTAGGGTTTGAACAATGTTTTTAGTTTGATTTTGTGACAACTTGAATTGTATTTGAATTGATTGATAATTGTCTTGCATTTGAACTATATTTGTGAATTGTCGAGTGAGTTATGAAATTTGACTTTGCGAAACAAGTTTGTGCAATTATGTCTTGTCATTCAAAAGGTTTTACTTGTCCGAAGTAACGAAGTGCATTGCGGTCCGTGATATGCGTTGATAGCAATTGGCACCTAAACTTCGTGATAGAAATTCGTTAATAACATATTCAAGTGAATCGAATTTAAAACGAGTAATAAAAACCCAAGGATTGCAATTACCGAACCGGGTGTGAGCCTTGTTTTCTTTATCTTGTTTAAACAATCAATTACATTTCTTGCATTTGCTAATTCCTAGTAGATAATCAATCCAATCAATTTAGTTAATTTTGTTCAATGTTTTTGTATTTTTCTCTTTACTATCATTTTCTCTTTTTCTCGCCAGAAAACTCATTTTTTTCTTGTTTTTGTCCTTTTTGATGTTTTTCAATGTTTTTTATTTTTCTGATATGAATTTACTCCCCCTAAAATGCAAAAATTAAATATAAACTTTTAGTTAACATCTTTTTGGATTTTCATCAAGAAAAATATTCACAAAAACGATTTCCCGATTTGGATTAACTCATTTTTTACCTCGATGCCGTTCACCAAAAAATTAATTTAATCAAAAAAATGATTTATGAAAATTTTTGGAAAAATGAGTTGGCACGTTGGTAATCGGTGTGGACCAAAACAACATTGACGAGTTTCATATTGAAACGATAACGTGTGAGGTGATATTCGAGAATAATCTGTTTACCATGGTAATTAAAGTTATGTTTTATTTATAAACAAAAAGGATTTCATTCTCTTAAACAGAGAGAAACAAGAGTACATCACATAATTAAACTAGTTCTAGCTTCATTTTAAGTCACTAAGGCACAGGTCCGCCTAAGTGTGTCTCAATCATCCTATGCAACAACTCCAGAAAACACATGTGAAAATAGGTACGTCAGCATAAAAATGCCTGTGAGATACATAGGTTTTATTAAAATAGGATTCATGACTTATATTTAAAGAAATGTTTAATAAAAGGTGGTCATGAATTTTGTTTAAAGTGTTTTCTTTCATAAAACATTTGAAAAGCGATGATAAAATCAGATGATATATATACATATATATATATATACATATAAAAGAATAATGTATGGTTAAATGAATAACCAAGTAAAAATGAGTTTGTATAAATTAAGTTATTTGTAAAACAATGTTTAAGTGAAAATATGTTGTAAATGTAATATGTCTAAACTGAAATGATTTAAATAACGCTACGATATGTAATATCATAAAAGCACTTATATATAGGAAGTACCAGCGACGTATCCACCATGCTTTTATCATATTATATGTCGTTTCGGTATGTAAATCATTTACATAACAAACCACCAAAATGTAATGTTTAAAAAAGTGTTGAAATGCTTATTGTATAATCAATGCCTATTGTCAAATGTAAATCATGTAATGTGTAAACAAATGTTATGTATAGTAAGTAAAATGTGACTACTTAAACCAATTGTAAAAATGTACAAAACAAAGTATTTTGAATAAATCAAAAGTCATGTTTTGCAAAATAAATGCATGCTTTACTGATACAAACACTTATGCGGTAAGTTAAACGTATACATTCATGCCTTGAGACTGTAGGATAACCTTAGAGTAAGGTTATCAAAATGTTTTCGGATTCAGTCATTCCTTATATCCAAAGAAACCTAATATGTCAGGAATGGGAGTTATCAAGTCCTATGGTACCACTACTTACTACCGAGCAGCATAACTAATGTTAATGAATGTATTTTAGTTCGTTAAGCAAACCATATGTTATACCAAATGTAAGCATGTTTTATGAAAACAATGTACCTAGTATGCTAAGTAAACATACAAGGTAGAGATGTAAAACAATGTGTTCATATGCTGAGTAAACATATGTAACTGAAATGCAATGTAAAACAATGTGCTAGCATGCTAAGTAAACATACATAGCAAAAGAATGCAATGTAAAACAATGTGCTAGCATGCTAAGTAAACATACATAGCAAAACATAATGAAATCATGTATTATAAGTGTACTAATGAACATAACAAGAATATGATAGAAAAACATGGAAAGCACGAAAGTAACAAGTAGGCACATGTGTTTCACCCCAAAATGTTTGAAAAACAGTAAAAGAGGGGTCTATGTACTCACTTGAGATTGCTCAATAGTCTTTAGATAACCACCGAGCAAAGATAGAAAGATCACGGAATCAAACGACACCTAATATAGGTAACTACGTTAATAAACCGGACCTAAATCGGAGGATCGGATAGAATGAGGGTTCGTAAACCAAATGAGTATGGGAACTCATGTAATATGGTTTAACGAAGCCTACATACTAAAATGAAACCTAACCTAAGTGCTTACGACCCATTACGATCCGTTTAGGTAGCTTATGCTACTTTAACACGTCGTTCGCGTAAAACACGATCGGACCGCCTAACTAGTCCTATGACAAGTAATATATGCCTTAACATGTCTAATATTGTTGCCTAATCAGTTTAGATGTCAAAATTTAGGTTACATATGCTTGAATGAATTTATGCGCAAAACGGGTATTTTGGTCATTTACCTAAGGCATATAAACTACCTATCATACAACTAACTAAACGTCGTGACCATAAGGTATAACCTCGGAATGTTATTCCCTATATAACTATGGTCACCTAATGTGTTTGGTCGGATCCTAATGATTGACCAAACGGGTCGGCTTCGAAAGTCTAAGCGATTGTTTAGATCGCTTACCTTTACGACCCTATATAAGCACAAATCTAAAAGTGACGAGCTAAACATGTTGAAACATGTTTAACGAGGTTTGAAAACAGGTTTGGTATCAAAACAAAAGGTCTTGATACCTAAAAGTAGTTTGGTTACAAAATACGCAAGAATACGCATTTTGGCCGAAACTACGACTCGCCACTATGCCTAAATAACGTGGTAATCAGTAGGTATAGTAATAAGAGACTAAAACCATCGTGATTATACTCACGTTATAAAGTTCAAACGAACTTCATGTTGACCATAAACTGGTCAATGCAGAACGTCAAACAAACTTTGACTTTCGTGTTAAAAACGCATAAAAGAACGAAAGAATACTTACAAGAGGTCCAAGGACGGAAGTTTTGATCCGATTACTCTCAGGTATGAAGTAAATACTTCAACTTAGAGAGCTAAATCAGATCAAAGTGTGAGTTGAGAGTGAAAACATGAGAGGTATTTATAGTTTTTGTACAACCGTTAGGATCGTTCATCAAAAATCTAGCTTCAATCTCATCCTTACACATGTACCCATGGTTTTGCAAAACCATGGGCACCTAAAAATGGCCGCTAGTATGTTAGAAAACCATTTGCAAGTGAGAAAATCAGCTGGAACAGCTGGAAACAGCTAGAAAACACTTTTTTGCAGGTCTGGTACTTTCACACGGGCCGCATAAGAGTAGAGGGGGGTCTTACGCGGGTCGCCTGAGCTTCTGATCAGCAAATAAGTTTCAGTTTCAGCAGTTTTGGTCCCTGCAGTGTTTTAAGCTCAATTATGACACATCTAAGACCCGTTAAGCCAAATTTTAGGCACTACAATGATGCCTAAACATAGTGGACATGAAACATGCTCAAAAATATGCCGGATTTCGGTTCGTTTGGTCGTACGATCGCGATATTCGCTTAATTACGACGAAATACGCACAAACGCGAAAAACGATCCAAATTACGCGACAAATGGATTTTTCTCATGCCAATCACTAAAATAAAATATTTTAATGATTACAAAAATTTTTGGATGTACGGATGTATTCAGAACGTAAGATATGCGCAAAAATGCAAACTTATGCACTTTTTGACGCTTTTAGTCCCTGAATGAGCAAAAAGTTTATTTTAGCACACCGAACCAGTCAAAGCCTATTTCTAAGATATGTAAAGGATATTTAGGGTATTTTTAACTTATGATCATATTCTGGAATGTCCGTTACAGTACGAATCGGCATACTTTCGCAGTTTGTCGAATTTAGTCCCTTTAAGCAAATAAACTTGATTTTGCCATACCAAAGCCTTCAAAACTTATTTCTAAGTTATGTAAAGGTTATTTAAGGTATGTTAAGCATAAATTGATGTTCCGGAGTGTTTGTTGCGTTAAACTGAATACGTTTATGCACCAGTTTGCGTATAACTCTCTAGAAAGCGATATAGAGTTCGGAATTGAACAAAAATCAAAACAAGAAAAATGTTAAACATAAACAAACAAATGTTGGGATTAACTAACATTATTTTATTGATAACTGAACTGTTTACAATGATTATAGACACAGATGTCACAGTCTCCCCTACTTGTGGAAACTTTGTCTCGAAATTTATTTTGAGGAAACTCATGAGAATAGATGTGGATATTTCGCCTTCATTTGATCTTCACGTTCCCAAGTAAACTCTGGTCCACGTTTAGATTCCCAACAAACTTTGACCAATGGAATGCGCTTGCGTTTAAGCCACTTGACTTCACGGTCCATGATCTCCACAGGTTTCTCGACAAAGTGCATCGTGTTATCAACACGAATTTCGTCAAGTGGTATGTGGAGGTTCTCATCAGCCAAACACTTCTTGAGATTGGACACGTGAAAGGTTGGATGAACATTTCCAAGTTCAGGAGGTAACTCAAATCTGTAGGCTACCTTACCGATTCTTTCGACAATCTTGAATGGTCCAACGTATCTAGGTGCAAGTTTTCCTGTCTTTCCAAATCTGATCACACCTTTCCAAGGTGAGACCTTAAGTAATACGCGATCACCGACTTGAAATTCCAAGGGCTTGCGTCGTCGGTCCGCGTAACTCTTTTGACGGCTTCGAGCTGTCTGAAGGTTATCACGAACTTTCTTGACCTTATCTGTTGTCTCTAGAATGAGATCAGGTCCAGTAAGCTGAGCCTCACTGATCTCTTTCCAGCAGACTGGTAAACGACATTTTCGACCATAGAGAGGCTCGAAAGGAGCCATGTTGATGCTGGAGTTAAAACTATTGTTGTAGGAGAATTCAATCAATGGAAGATACGAATCCCAACTACCACCAAAATCGATCACACAAGCTCTAAAAATATCCTCCAAAGTCTGGATTGTTCTTTTAGTTTGGCCATCTAATTGTGGATGATAAGCTGTGCTCAGATTAAGTAGGGTTCCCATAGCAGATTGCATGGTTCTCCAAAAATGAGACGAGAATCGAGCATCTCTATGAGAAATAATGTTCAAAGGAACACCATGTCGGGATACAATCTCATCCACATAGATTTTTTCAAGCTTTTCAACAGATAGATCCTCACGGATCGGCAAGAAATGCACTAACTTTGTAAGACGATCAACAATTACCCAGATGGCATCATGACCTCTCTTAGTGCGCGGAAGTTTGGTAATAAGATCCATAGCAATGTTTTCCCATTTCCAAACTGGAATCTCTGGTTGCTCCAATAAACCAGATGGATGTTGATGTTCAGCCTTTACCTTAAGACAAGTAAGGCATTTTGAAACGTATAAGGCAATGTCTTTCTTCATACCAGACCACCAATACTGAGTACGAAGATCCTTATACATTTTGTCGGCACCAGGATGAATAGAATAACGAGACTTATGTGCTTCATCCATAAGCAAGGTGCGAAGATCATCTTGACTTGGGGCCCACAAACGGTCCATGAAATAATATGATCCATTGTCCTTTAATTCAAGATCAGGCTTAATGTGATAGGGTAATTCCTTACCCATCAAAACTTGGGAAACACAAGCATGTTGAGCCTGAGAAATGCGGGTTTGGATATCAGATCGAGCTTGAATATCAGATTGAACATGAACACAATGAAGCTTGACACGTTCTTTATGACTCAAAGAGTCAGCCACGACATTCGCCTTACCAGGATGGTAGCGAATTTCGCAATCATAGTCGTTTAGAAGTTCAACCCAACGTCATTGCCTCATGTTGAGTTCTTTCTGATTGAAGATGTGCTGAAGACTCTTGTGGTCAGTGAAAACCACACATTTTGTACCATACAAATAGTGTCTCCAGATCTTGAGAGCAAAAACAACTACACCTAACTCAAGATTGTGAATGGTGTAGTTCTTCTCGTGTATTTTCAATTGCCTCGATGCATATGCTATGACTTTGTTCTTGCTTGAGAACACAGCCAAGACCCAAGTTTGATGCATCACAATACATGACAAAATCATCATTACCTTCAGGCAAAGATAGAATAGGCGCATCACAAAGCTTGTGCTTCAAGGTCTGAAATGCTTCTTCTTGCTTGGTTCCCCATTGAAAGGGTTTATTCTTCTGAGTTAGAGCAGTTAAGGGAACTGCAATCTTTGAGAAGTTTTCGATGAAGCGGCAGTAATAACCCGCGAGACCAAGAAATGAATGAACTTCAGTAGGAGTAGTAGGCGTATCCCAATCCTTAATCGCACTGATCTTGGAGGGATCTACATGAATACCTTGTTCGTTGACAATATGACCCAAAAATTGAAGTTCCTTAAGCCAAAATTCACACTTGGAGAATTTGGCGAAAAGTTGCTATTTCTTTAGGAGTTCCAGAGTAAGACGAAGATGTTGCTCATGATCAGCTTGCGTCTTAGAATATATCAAAATGTCGTCAATGAAAACGATGATGAACTTATCTAAATAAGGATTGCAGACCCTATTCATCAAGTCCATGAAAACAGTAGGAGCATTAGTCAGACCGAATGGCATAACTGTGAACTCATAATGCCCATAACGAGTGCGGAAAGCTGTTTTGGGAATATCTTCTTCATGCACATGAAGTTGATGATACCCAGAACGTAGATCAATAGAAGCTCCTTGTAACTGATCAAAGAGATCATCAATGAGAGGTAGGGGATATCTATTCTTTATGGTAAGCTTGTTAAGCTCACGATAATCGATACACATCCTGAAAGATCCATCCTTCTTCTTAACAAAAAGGACGGGAGCACCCCAAGATGAAAAGCTAGGACGAATAAAACCTTTGTCAGAAAGCTCCTAAAGCTGCTTAGACAACTCTTGCATCTCAGATGGTGGAAGACGATATGGAGATATGGCAATAGGATTTGCACCAGGTACAAGATCAATACGGAACTCGACTTGGCGTGCTGAGGGTAAACCAGGTAACTCTTCAGGAAACACTTCTGGATAATCCCGAACAACAGGGATATCTATAATCGCCTTACCTTTGCCTTTATCTGCTACAACATGTGCCAAAAAGGCCACATAGTTCTTTCGCAGATACTTCCGAGCCTGAGTACAAGACATGAGCTTGAGACTATTAGTAGGTTTCTCACCACGAACCTGTAGGATCTCACCTGTCGAGAGCGGGAACACGAACAATCTTCTCGAAACAAACTACCTCTGCGTGATGCTTGGCTAACCAATCCATACCCACTATAACGTCGAAGCTTCCAAGTTGCATAGGCGAGAGGTCAATAGGAAAAAAGATGGTTATTAAGGTTCAACTGGCAATTCCGAAGAACAGAATCAAGAACAATGAGTTCACCACTAGCAACTTCTACTGTCAAAGGCTTTCCTAGTTTCGTTCTAGACATGCGAAGCAATGGCTCAAAAGACAATGACACAAAACTCTTATCGGCACCAGAATAAAAAAGAACAGAAGCAGACTAATTATTAACAAAGAATGTACCGTTCATGTAACAATCCTTAATAAACCGACACCCTCATAACATTTCCAACACCCTAGTATATTTTAAAATGTCCCAATATGTCTTTAAACACACCCCGTATGTGAAAACCGAGCCCGAAATACATTAAATAGTATTTGAAATAAATAAAAACCTGATTTTTAAGTTGAGGCGGGCCGCGTAGGACCCACCCCAACACTCACGCGGGTGGTATCAAGGCTGAAACTGATTTCGTTGATTCCTTTAGTTTAGGCGGGCCGCGTAAGATCCCCCTTAAGCTTACGCAGGCAGCGTGAGATCAACAACGCAGAGACACCCTAGGCCAACACGTGTCAACATCGTGGCGGACCTATCTGATGATCCGGACAAGCTAGTCCGTTGACTAGCTTTGACGCGGGCTGCGTGAGAGGCAAGTTCAGCAACTATATAAAGGAGGCCTCGGGCTTCAACTCAATTTGCACACAAACGTTTCTGTATCTCAAATTCTGAAATATTAGGCATAGAAAGCTAGTATTATACCCCCTAATTAGCGAGGTTCTGCTCCGTTGTAAGTATTATAACCCCAGTTTCGTAATAGATATGATGCCCGATTGATTTAGGGTTCCGTAACAACAGTCGTGGTTCTGCCCGACGTAGTTGTTGGAATACCGTCTCGGGGAGGGTATCATTAATATTTTCAAAGGGTTATTATACTAACCAATGTACATTTGTATAAATTATAGATTAATCCCAGGAAACCCTTACGCAAAGTCTAAGATAGCAATGTTAGTTTATCCAATTTTTGTTAAACTTTTTGTAATATTTTACAAAACCTTAAATGTTTTACAATGCGATTAAGCGGTGATTGAGTCTTTGTAGTTCTTCAATTACTGCCGGTATGTTGGGGTTTTGTATACAAAATTTACTACAATGTGAGTAGTAAGTCGGGACGACAACACGTTACCATTGGACGACGAGTTAGCCAATGTGTAATATGACCCACAAGTCAGGATTGACAGTACTGAATGAGTAATTGTGTAAAAATAAACAATGTGATCGCTCTCAATACTGTTTTAATTGATATAATGTTTCTTGATTAAACTGAGATTCACTCACCAATATTTCCCACTGAAAAATGTTTTTAAAACGCGTTTCAGGTAACACAATGTGACAGCCAATTAGTAAAAAGTCAGCTGGAGAGCACTGAAAGCTTGGGAAAAATGTGGCTATAAAAGTTACCTAAAAGGCGATGTTTTAAATTCAATAAAATAGGGGTTGTCCCTATAAATGTATTGTAATAAGAAACTTGGGTTTTACCCATGTGATTATTAATATCAAATATGGTGGTTTTACTCTGATAAACATTTCCTAACTACGGTCCTGATGTAATTTCCGCTGCCAAATTAACCTACTGATACCACCGAAAATCTGAGTTCGCGTCCGCCCATTCCCGGGACAGATAAGGGATCGGGGGTTGCGACAAAAGGTGGTATCAGAGCCTAGCCACTGGTCTGAGCCAAAGAAGTGTTCTGCTAACACTTAAAATTTAAATTTTGTGTTAGGAAATAATTTATTTTTTTATGTATTTTGTGTTATTTGACTATTTGTTAGTTTACAGTATGAGTGATCAAGGACCCTCAGACATGTGTTGTTAGTTGTCTGATTCACCTAGGAGTGAAGGTGCCTCTTCACAGCCTGCCCTTTCTGGGTATTCTGCTGATCAGGAAGAAGGGATGTTTGCCTTTAAAGCTCAGTCAGAAGAGCCATTCCCTCACTAAAAGAGAGGATGGTTCAGTAAGGAAGCCTTTGCGCGTAGGAAAAGAATGCGAAAGTTGCAACAGCAAAGAGCCTTAGCAGCCGTTAAGCGAAAGACAGATGCCCATACACAGGATATGCTTAATAGAAGCCTAGCCAATTTCCATATTCTAGCTACAACTGCTGCTGACCCAAGTCTAGAACAATTAGTAGCCCCACAACCACTAATCCCAGACCAACCCATGGAGATAGAAAACCTTGAAAACCAAGTGGAGATGCATGACTTCAACCCAGAGGAAATCCCTAGGGTACAAGCACCAAATCCCCTAGACCCAAATTATGACCCCTGGTGAGACGATAATAGGGACTTTGTGCAACGTTACCCGATACATGAAGACACACCCATACAGAACATAGGAGCCTATCCAGGTATGGACCCTTTAGATCCCTATTACCATGATGACTACATTAGGGAGATCTTAGAAGATCCTTACCGATTTCAGGCACTTTCACCTCCATACCAGGAACCCGCACCCCAGATTCCGAACCCAGTCCTAGAACCTGCACCCCCAATGAGTGCAGAAAACGTACAAGAACTTAGGACATTTGGTGAGGAAATTCTAGAAAGTAGTGAGAGAATGCGACAGGTAGGAGAGCGACTCGTATGGAAATACGATGAGCGCAATATGGATTTTTGGATAAATCCATATTCGTGATGTGATGGAGGAAACGGTAATAGTAATAATAATAGTAATATAATATAATAAAATAAAAATAAAATATGTGTGTACGGATGCCTATTACTATTAGTGTGATTCTATTTCTGTTGGTATTGTAATTTTTATTTCAGTATTATTGTGTAATAGATGCATAATAGTATATGGAAATAGAGTAAAAGTCGCAATGATCGACGTTTTTTGCTAGATTGCGTGGCATGTGATTAACTATATTAAATATTATCTTGTGATATTAATATGGGGTAAATGTTTAAAATTCAGATGGCCGACGAAGGAAATCAAGGAAGTCTGAATAATGATAACCAAAGTAACATTAACGTGGTTAATGAGAATCCAAGCATCAATAACAATGGAAACCAAATGGATAATAGTGCCGTTCAACATATAGTGGCACAAGGAATCATAGATGCAATGCCATTTATTATTCAAACGATTCAAGAAGCGAATAATAAAAGTAAGCATAGCAGTAAGCGACCAATCGAACCAGAACACAGTGTGAACAATGGACCTGTACTTCAAGTGCCCATTCCCAAAAGGAGAAAAACCGTGTCTTACAGTTGTTCTTATAAAGAATTTTTGTCTTGTAAACCAATGGAATTCTCGGGCAATGAAGGGGCCATTGCAACCCTACAATGGATAGAGAAGACTGAGGCAATCTTAAGAATAAGCAAGTGTGCTGAAGAAGATAAAATATTGTTTGCTTCTAATTTGTTTAAAAATTCAGCACTAGAATGGTGGAACACTATCCTCCAATCTAGAGGAAGTGATAGAACCTACAATATGGAATGGGAAGAATTTAAGGATAAAGTAGAAAGGAAATTCTGCCCCCCCCCCCCCAATGAGAAGGAACAGATAGCAAACAAATTCCTAAACCTTAGAATGACTTGTGTGGATAGTAAGGGATACACTAAGATATTCTTCGAATATGCTAATAGTGCCAACTCTTGCTTCACCTGAACCAGTGTTAATCTCCCGTTATATCTTGAGATTAATCAGAGAGATTAGACATGTAGTCAAGGCAGCTAGACCTCAAACTATAGAAGAAGCTGTAGAACTAGCAAACACCTTGACAGATGAATTGGTCCGTACCCGAGAAGAGGATCAAAGGAGAAACCTAACCCAGAGGCTCACACAAGAATTTCGTTCTGGAAATTTTAATCGTGGGAAAATATAGGTTCTACCTCTACACCTTACTGTAAGAATTGCAAAAGAAAGCATTCAGGAAGATGCTCCATATACTGTAACTTTTGCAAAATATCGGGACACAAGGAAGAAAATTGCAGCAAGAAAGCTAATAACAGGATATGTTACAACTACGGAGAACAAGGTCATATTAAGCCTAATTGCCCAAAATTAGCTCCAGCTACAAACAACAAGAATACTCAAAATGCTAGAGCATATGTTCGGACTGCAGATGAAGCCAAGATGATTCCAGATGTCATAGCTGGTACGTTTTTAGTTAATGATGTCTTTGCTAAAGTATTATTTGACTCTGGTGTAAACCAAAGTTTTATTAATACATCATTTTGCAAATTTCTAAATCAGTCATTAACTAAACTACCACAAGAATGTCTAGTAGAGACAGCTAATGGAGAAACTGTTAGGATTTCTGAAATCTTGCAGGGAGCAAGCATAGAAATTTTAAATCAGAAATTTATTGCAAACCTTTATCCCATGAATCTGGCAGGATTTGATGTTGTTTTAGGAATGGATTGGTTAATAGCCAATAAAGCCAGTATTTTATGTGATTAAAAGTCGATACAAGTAAATTCACCAAAAGGTAAAACGATCACAATTAAAGGAGATAAACCATCTAGAACTACAAAATTCATCTCTGTAATGAAAATTGCAACTTATATAAGAAAAGGATCATTAGTGTATTTGATTTCCATAATCACTAACACTAAAGGAAATGATTTAAAAGATATTCCAGTAGTATCTCTGTTTTCAGACGTATTTCCAGAAGATTTGGCAAGGCAACCTCCAAATAGAGAAGTTGAATTCAGAATCCATTTAATACCAAGAACAACACCGATTGCCAAAGCACCTTACCATTTGGCACCTGCAGAAATGCAAGAATTAAAGAAACAATTAGATGAGTTGTTGGGAAAAGGATTTATACAGCCAAGTTCGTCACCATGGGGAGCGCCAATACTATTTGTTAAAAAGAAGGACGGATCAATGCGTATGTGCATTGACTACCGTGAATTAAACAAGGTCACGATTAAGAATTGGTACCCATTACCAAGAATCGATGATCTGTTCGATCAACTACAAGGAGCTCGATGTTTCTCTAAAATCGATTTAAGGTCAGGATATCATCCATTAAAGGTACAGGAAGAGGACATTCCTAAGACCGCATTCAGAACAAGGTACGGCCATTATGAATTTACTTTCATGCCATTTGGTTTAACCAATGCCCCAGCCGCATTTATGGACATGATGAAACCGAATATGTAAGCCATATTTGGATAAATTCATAATTGTCTTCATAGATGATATTCTCATTTATTCTAAGAATAAGGAAGATCATGCAAAGCATTTGCACGCACTTTTAAGTTTATTAAGAAAGGAAAAGCTTTACGCTAAATTTTCCAAGTGCGAGTTTTGGTTAGAACAGGTACAGTTTCTCGGACACCTAGTCAATCATGAAGGAATTCATGTAGATCCCACAAAGATCGAGGCGATTACTAAATGAAAAACCCCTGAATCACCAACCGAGGGTAGAAGTTTCTTAGGATTGGCCGGTTATTATAGAAGGTTTATTCAAGATTTTTCTAGAATAGCCATTTATTTAACTAAGTTAACCTGTAAATCTATTAAGTTTGAATGGGGACCAAAACAAGAAGAAGCTTTTAGAATTCTTAAGCAAAGATTAACCCATTGTTAGTGCATACGTCTGTTGACTTCGTCTTGTATCGAGTCTTATATTAGAATTGTTAGATCAGGGCATGTTGTACGAGAAAATAGGAAGGTTTTAGGCATATTTGTGGTAATTTCGCTTGAAGAGGACATGTGACATGTCCAAGCGAAATCAACTATGTTAATTTCGCTTGAACTGTCACCTGACACCCTCAAGCGAAATCCAAACCCCTATATATACCTTTCAAGCGAATTCATTTGTAACTTCCTTGTTTCCGGTACTGAACTGCTGCCGAAGCGTCATTTGATCTGTAGAGCTGTTTTAATCAATAAACAAGACGATTAATAGTGAAACAAGCAGTTTTCCACGTCTGTTTCTTAGTTTCCGCCTCTGAAACATATTAGAGCTCTTCTGAACGACTCATTTGGGTCACAACTTGATCCTACAAGTGGTATCAGAGCTCAGGAAGAAGGGTTCTTGCCAAAAACACCCATTTTTCTGACTTCTACACCTTCTTTTACAAATTTTACAAAATTTCACGGTCAAAAAGTCTTGAATTTCACTTATAACAAGCATAAAAGTGTTCTAATGAATCCTTCAGAGTTTTGGACCTTAATTTGACTTAAAACTAATAAAAAAACGTAATTCTGTTTGAAAACAGATCGAATTGTGATGACGTCAGCAGCTTTCAAGCGAAATTAGTTTGTGTTTCCGCTTGAAATTCGAAATTTCGCTTGAAAATTTGATCTGATTCCGCTTGAATTTGTTGGTTTCGCTTCAAAGAGTTATCCCGCTTGAAAAGTTTCAAGCGATATCAGGTTTTTCGCTTCTAGAAGATATTTCGCTTGAAATTGTGGTAGTTCAAGCGAAATCAGGGAGTTTGTTTAGATAGTGATTTCGCTTGAGGAAGTTATTTTGTTTGAGTGTGGTATTCCGCTTGAAACAGAGTTTTCGTGAAAAAATTTCCAAAAAATGGACGAGGAATTCTACAATGCTTTTGCTACACCAGTCGCTCCGGTTACAACTGCTGAAACATTGTACAGTGAGAATGAGACGGGAACTCATCAGAAACCGCCAAAACTTATGTACATTGAAGACTTTAAAGGATGGCAGAATCGTTTTGAGAAATGGGTTCAAGCTTACAAGTTTGATGCATGGTGTGCGTTGGAAAAAGATTACGAGAAACCGAAAAACGAACGTGGGCTTGAAAAGGGATTTTTTGATTTTACGGAAGCTGACAAATTGAAGTATAAAAGTGAGAAAATGATGATCAGTATTCTTCAACAAGCAATTAAGGAAGATATCTTTGTTTTACTTCAGCATGAGGGTACTGCTAGATCAATTTGGAATGCATTGATTCAAAAGTTTAAAGGAAGTGCAGATATGATCAAAAACAGAAAGGCGTTGCTGAAGAAATCATTTGATATGTTTGTAGCTTTTGATCACGAAACAACTAAGCAGACTATTGATAGATATTGTCACCTTGTTTTGGAAATGGGAAGATTGGATATAAAGAAAGATGATGAAGAATGGGTAGATAAACTTGCTGATGCATTACCACAGCAGAAATGGGGAATATATTTGATGATTGTGAAACACATGAGGAAGTCTGAGAATATGAATCTGGCACAGTTTATTCAGAAAATTGCAGAACATGAATTGGATATTCAGAAAACTACTATCAAGATGAATCCAAATGCCAAACAAGATGTCAGTTTGTACTACAGAGGGAACAAGTTTGAGGTTACTCCCAGCTCTAGTCCAAAGATACAAACTGGGTTCAGTGCTGATACTTCGTCTGGAACAAAGAGTAGTAATGTGACACAGAGTGGTGGATCTTCATCTTTATATTTAAGTTTTGATCCAAATCATACAACATCAAGTCCTCAACAATAAAATTCAACAAATCTCTAATGCAATGTCACTTTGAACATTCATAATGGTCAGAATTTATCTCCGAAGATAGCAAAACAACACATGGCATCACTCGTTACTATGTTGGAATCTTATGAAAGTTTGATTGATCGCAAAATTGGAAATCTGATGCTTACTAAAGAAGATTATGACCAAATTGATGCAGAGGAACTTGAGTTGATGGATGTGAAGTGGTGTTTAGCTAGTGCTTGGAGGAGGGTAGAAAAGTTTCAGTAAATTACCGGTAGAGATGAGTTTCGAGGAATGGCTACTTCTCCTTTGGGTTTTGACAAATCGAAAGTCACTTGTTTTCGTTGCAAAGGAAAAAGGTCATTTTAAACGAGAATGCAAAAACCAAGAAGCAACCGGGAATCAAGAAAAGAACAATTATTATCAGAAATCAATTTTTCATCAGATTACTCAACAAAAAGGAACCACAAACTGCACATGCTCGACCAATTGTTGATGACAAACGGAAAATGATCGAAGATGCAAATAAAAAAGCTTATTTTGGTATCATTGATCAAGATGATGAATTTGTTGTTGAAGGATTTAGCTGGGATAAATACATTCCATCTAGTTCAGGTTTTGTTGCTAGAATTCAGGGTGAAGATGAGACTAATCAGAAAAAAATCCCGATTTTTCCAGATCTTGGAAGTGATGTGGATACAGATGATGAGGAAGAACATCTCAACAAAGCTAGAAAAGGCATTGATCCTACTAGTTTTAATTTGTTTTTTGCAGATAAAATGGAGATGTTGTATCAGAAGAAGATTGCCAGATTGAAGAAAGAGCTGGAAGCAGCAAGAAGGCTAGCTGATGAAAAGGCAAAGACAGAAGCTGGAGAAGCAAATGCTGAGACAGTAACTGAGAAAGTTGTAGAGAAAATCGTTGAAGAGGAGAAAGTGGTGGAGAAGATTGTTGAGGTCGAAAAAATAGTAGAAGTTGAAAAAGTTGTCGAAGTAGAGAAACTGGTCGAAGTAGAGAAACTTGTCGAGGTAGAAAAAATCATTGAAGTTGAAAAGACTATCGAGATTGAAAAGATAGTTGAAAAAATGATTGAAGTTGAAAAATCATGCTTGAAGTGTTCAGAATCTTGCAAAATTTGTGAGGAAAAAGAAAAGAAGATTGCTGAATTGGAGAAGATTAAAGAAGACTTGTTGTGTGATGTGAAGTATGTGAAGGAGTCGTATGACGTTCTAAACAAAACAGTTGATAGTTTGAAGAAGACAAATTTAGAAGTTGAAACTGCTCAGATGAGAATGAATGGAACCTTAATGACAAAGCAAAAGGTCATCAATGAGTATATTGAAGATAGTGCTAAGCTGAAGAAGGAGTTGGAACTTGAAAAGATCGAGAGTGAAAGGATTAAACGATTACTTTTGAGTTACACAACATGTGATTATTTGATTGATCGTGTTTATCCTACTATTGCAGGTCTTGAGGCATTCATGGATAAAAAGACTGAAGATACTGATACTGGTAAGAAACCAAGTGTCAAGTATAACAGATGTCCGCCCCCGATCCATGAAAGTTATTCTCCCAGGAATACTAATGAGGAACGTCTAAAAAAGGCAGTCAACATCAAGTTAAAGTCTGAAATCATTGATGAATTACCAGACAATATTGATGTTACATTCACAGTGTCTGACACTGATCATGAGTCTGAGTTATTAAAGAAAGTGGTCGATCAAGTGTTAGATATGGATGAAGAGTCAAAACCGGAGTCTAAGTCTGAAAATCCGAGTTCGTCAGAGAAGAGTCCGAGTTCACCGGTTAAAAGGGTTTACAATAAAGAATTCCTGTTATCAAAATCTAATTTGAGTAACGAACCAATCAAAGTGGCTTATACTTTGAATGATTCAGACAAATTATATTCTGATGAGGAATTTCCAATAAGAAGCGTCAAAACTGAAATGATCAAACAGGTTTTCAAATTAACAGAAATTAATATTTCTGAAATAAAAGATTTAAATCTTAATGAAAAACCTAAAAAGTACACTTCAAGAGTCCAACAGAGATTGAACAAGAAAAAAGGTTACGGTTCTGGTTATGGTTCTCAAAAGAAACCAAACCCTAATAGTAATTTCAAAAAGAAAGGTCTTGGTTTTAATTCTTCAGAAAATTATAAAAATGAGAAAAATTATAAACCAAAAACAACATTTGTTGCAGGAGGAAGTTCTGAAGATGAGCAGAAGAAACCATTCTGGAAACAGTCAAACCAAGAGTTTCTTGTTGAGGTAAAGAGTAATGTGAAGAAGTTTGCTCAAAGAGTTGACAGAAGAACTTGCTTTAAGTGACAAAAAGTTGGACATATTGCTTGGAATTGCCAATAGTCCAACAACACAAAACAGGAAGTTACTTCTACCTCAAAACTGAAAGAAAAACTAGTCTTTGAGAAGAAACAATCAACTAAGAAATCAAAAGTGTTTGAAAATTCAACTTCCGAAGAAGGTGAAAGTTCAAAACGTTTTTACAAAAGAAGAGTTGATTTAAACAAACAAAAATGGGTTGTAAAATCTGAAAGAATATCTGACAATGAATCTGATTCCATAAAATCAAAGGAGTCATGTGTTGAGAAAAAGGTTGATAATTCCGTTCCTGAGTTGAACGAAGAAAATTTTCCGCCATTGTCGAAAGATAATCTAAAATCAAAAGGTAGATTTGAGATATCAGGTCAATTCTTTGCTGATAAGAAAGAATTTGATGCTGAAAAGGTGTTTAATGGAAATGTTAAACATATTTTTGGTAAGATGGTTGACAGGAAAGTGAAGGATGCTCAAGATTTTTACAAATCAAAATGTTTTTGGGACAGATGTTTGCCACCAAAATCACCCAAGGCTGGTCAGGCTTGGGTGACAGCAGTTTCACCATAAATTCCTAACTTGCCGGACCTCCCAGGTTGGTAAGAGTGGAGTAGGAATCGGCATCATTCGTGAAATGTTTGTTTGTTAAATCTACAGGTGATATCTTTATATTGTTATATTTTGATTTACAAATGGGATGGTTGGTGAGTGAACCTGCAAGTGGTTGAAGAAGGTTTTCATCTTCAAATGGTTAATCAAGGTCATTAAGTTGAACTTGATTGGACCACACTTACAAGTGGTATTTTGGAGAACAAAATGATGAGTTTATCCCCTAACTTACAAGTGGTTTGAAAATCAACAAAACTAATTTTCCGGAAAAACCATTTGATTAAAACAAACTTAAGTGTTTTTGAAATCACAATGGGAAAATAGTTTGTGGTGAGGGGGAGTTCTGATTGTTTATGCCAAGAGGATGGCGATCTGAAGTGATTTGATATCAGTTGTCACTTTATTGTATAGTTTGTTTTTAAATTGCCTAAAATATGTTTGTATTTTAGGGAGAGTAAAAATTTCAGAAAATCCAAAAACATTTGAAAAAGCAAAAAACATGATAAAATCAAAAATTGAGTTTTGTTGTATAAAAGAGGAAATGATAGTACATCAGTGGACGATCACAGCATGCTAAAGAATTGGAAAGAAAAATGTGCTAAACGGTCTCACTGATGATATGCCAGTAGGTTTTTGCACATTTAGTAGATTGTGACGAGATATAAACCTAAATTTCAAACTTGCTTAATTCGTGGGTAACATCTCTCGAATATATGGGTAACCCCCGAAATCTTGTTTGAAGGACCCCTCTTTCTGAGATACTAGGTTTTTATACTCAGTGATATATGGGGTATTATCCCGGGACTTCTGATTTTGCGGAAGCAATGGCCTAGTCCCCGGAGAATACTTTACGCTTGCTTGAAATATAACCTACCCTCAGCATAAAAAATGATGAAACATTGAAAAATGCAAATCATGTGTTGTTGTAAAAAAGATCCTCTAAAGGGGACCCACCAAAGTCGAACCGTCATCTCTCTGCTGAACGGAAGTTCTGACCTGAGCTCTCACGGTCTCGCAATTAACCCCTTACAGATATCATCTAGGTATACTCACCTGTAAGACTGAATATTGGGATCTGGATACGGGAGTATATTATGAGGTGGGACACGCGAATGAGTTTAAGTATCTAAAACATTAATCTCGTATCTCGAAACAGTTGAACTTTGTGTGAAAATTTAAGTGGATCAGTATACTGACAATCTAAGTGAATCTTTTAGAGCTTAAAATGTTTAAAGCCTAACGGTGTTGATGATTTGTCTCATAAACTGATACGATCCTCTTACGCAAACTCACAAAAATAGTGTATGTAAATATTTCTTTACTGTATTTCAGGCATAAATCCAAAAAGATTTTCAGTGTGTTTTTGCATAAATTTTTGAAAATTCAAAAAGATTTTATACAACTGAGGTTGAAAAACTGATTTTCAAAATTCCAAGTGCTGAACATGATGAACATGTTTGGAAAAAATGTTTTGAAGATGTTTGAAATGAAAATGATATACATACATGTGGTTCATCAGAAATTGACATGATAAATCATTTGGTATAATGCTTGAAAATGATGTATTTAGGATGTATTTACAAGTGGTTAGCAGAGTTTCTAATTTTGTTATATCTTATCTTTTGTGAAACTTATGTTTTGGGTAGAGGTTATGCAGGTAAGCCAGGTTTTGATCCTGAGCAAGAATTGAGCCAGATCACGATCTTGGAACTGCTGATGCTGATGAGCTTAAGGAATCAAGAGATCTGATCAAGAGAATTAGAAGACTACGATTCCAGCACAAATTGAGGGGGAGTTTGTTAGAGATAGAGATTCTGAAGAAAGTTTTGATTTGAGGCAAGAGTCAGGTCGAGATCCTGGAAGAAAGAATCAGAATGTGATAAGAGCCAGATAGAGATTCTGGAAGCCCAAAGACTGATAAAGACTGAAGACGTTGAAGACTCGACACTTAAGACTCGTCAATATCCGAGGGGGAGTCTGTTGGTGCATACGTCTGTCGACTTCGTTTTGTATCGAGTCTTATATTAGAATTGTTAGATCAGGGCGTGTTGTACGAGAAAATAGGTAGGTTTTAGGCATATTTATGGTAATTTCGCTTGAAGAGGACATGTGACATGTTCAAGCGAAATCAACTTTGCTAATTTCGCTTGAACTGTCACCTGACACCCTCAAGCGAAATCCAAACCCCTATATATACCTTTCAAGTGAATTCATTTGTAACTTCCTTGTTTCCGGTACTGAACTATTGCCGAAGTGTCATTTGATCTGTAAAGCTGTTTTAATCAATAAACAAGACGATTAATAGTGAAACAAGCTGTTTTCCACGTCTGTTTCTTAGTTTCCGCCTCTGAAACAGATTAGAGCTCTTCTGAACGACTCATTTGGGTCACAACCATACACCCATATTAGCATTACCAGAAGGAACTGAAGACTTTGTAGTCTATTGTGACGCTTCTAAATTAGGTTATGGATGTGTATTAATGCAACATCAAAAGGTTATAGCTTACGCATCTAGACAACTTAAGAATCATGAAGAGAATTATTCAACCCATGGTAGTAAGTTTACCATATTCATTGATCATAAGAGTTTAAGGTATGTTTTCAAGCAAAAGGAGTTGAATATGAGACAAAGACGCTGGATGGAGATGCTTAGTGACTATGATTGTGATATCCAGTATCATGAAGGAAAAGCACATGTTGTGGCAGTTGCTTTAAGCCGAAAGTATCATGAAAAGCCAAAAAGGGTACATTCTCTTAAATTAAATCTAAAAGTAGTTTTAAATGATCATATAAGAGAAGCACAAGAATCAGTAATCAAGGATGATACTGAAAAACTAAAAGGTATGATTAAAGAATTAGAACAAGGAACATATGGAATTTGGAAATTCCATAAAAAGAGAATGTGGATACCTATATTAGGAAACCTACGTCATCGTATATTAGAAGAAGCCCATAAATCTAAGTACACGATGCATCCAGGAAATGATAAGATGTATCAAGATTTAAGAAAGAATTTCTGGTGGAGAGGAATGAAAAAGGACATAGCAGCTTATATTTCTAAATGTTTAACTTGTTCTCAAGTCAAAGCTGAACACCAGAAACCCTCAGGATTTCTACAACAATTAGAAATGCCAGTTTGGAAATGAGAATTAATAACAATGGATTTTGTTACTAAATTACCCAAAACAAAGAAAGGCAATGATACAATTTGGGTGATTGTAGATAGGCTAACCAACTCAGCTCATTTCCTACCAATGAAGGAAACTTTCAGTATGGAACAGTTAGCTAAGTTGTATGTAAATGAAATTGTTTCATTACATGGAATTCCTTTATCAATTGTTTCTGATAGAGATAGCCGATTTACCTTTCATTTTTGGTCAGGTTTCCATAAAGCTATGGGAACCAAGTTAAATCTAAGCACAGCTTAGCATCCTCAAACAGACGGACAAAGTGAAAGGACAATTCAGACAATGGAGGACATGCTTAGAGCTTGTGTAATTGATTTTGGAGTTAATTGGGATGATCACTTACCTTAAATAGAATTTTCTTATAATAATAGTTATCACACAAGTATCAATGTTGCACCATTCGAAGCACTTTATGAACGAAAGTGCCGAACCCTAGTCTGTTGGGTAGAAATTGGGGAAAAGCAACTATCTGGACTTGAGATAGTGCAAGAAACAACCGACAAGATTATTCAAGTTAAGGAACGACTGAAAGCAGCACGTGATCGACAGAAGAGCTATGCCGATAACAGACGCAAGCAATTGGAATTTCAAGTAAGAGATAAAGTATTGTTGAAAGTCTCTCCTTGGAAAGGAGTGGTAAGATTCATCAAAAGGGGAAAGCTAAGTTCCAGGTATGTTGGACCTTTTGAGATTATTAGAAAAATAGGACCTGTAGCCTATCACCTACAACTGCTAGAAGAAATGGCAGGAATACATGACGTATTTCATGTATCTAATCTCAAGAAATGCTTAGCTGATGAGTCACTGATAGTACCTCTTAAGGATATAGAGGTAAATGAACAACTCAAATTTGTAGAGAGGCCTCTACAGATTGAAGACAGGAAAGTCAAAAACCTCAAGCATAAGAGATTAGTTCTGGTCAAAGTGAGATGGGACTCCAAAAGGGGACCTGAGTACACATGGGAGCTTGAATCAGAGATGCAAAGGAAATATCCGCACTTATTCCAGTAGATCTCGAGGACGAGCTCTAAAACAAGGTGGGGAGGATGTAACAATCCTCAATAAACCGACACCCTCATAATATTTCCAACACCCTAGTATATTTTAAAATGTCCCAATATGTCTTTAAACACACCTCGTATGTGAAAACCGAGCCCGAAATACATTAAATAGTATTTAAAATAAATAAAAACCTGATTTTTAAGCTGAGGCGGGCCGCGTAGGACCCACCCCAACACTCACGCGGGCGGTATCAAGGATGAAACTGATTTCGTTGATTCCTTTAGTTTAGGCGGGCCGCATAAGACCCCCCTTAAGCTTACGCGGGCCGCGTGAGATCAACAAGGGAGAGAAACCCTAGGCCGACACGTGTCGACATCGTGGCGGACCTATCTGATGAGCCGGAAAAGCTAGTCCGTTGACTAGCTTTGACGCGGGCCGCGTGAGAGTCAAGTTCAGCAACTATATAAAGGAGGCCTCGGGCTTCAACTCAGTTCGCTCACAAACGTTTCTGTATCTTAAATTTTGAAATATTAGGAATAGAAAGCTGGTATTATACCCCCTAATTAGCAAGGTTCTGCTCCGTTGTAAGTATTATAACCCCAGTTTCATAATAGATACGATGCACGATTGATTTAGGGTTCCGTAACAACTGTCGTGGTTCTGCCCGACGTAGTTGTTGGAATACCGTCTCGGGGAGGGTATCATTAATATTTTCAAAGGGTTATTATACTAACCAATGTACATTTGTATAAATTATAGATTAATCCCAGGAAACCCTTACGCGAAGTCTAAGATAGCAATGTGAGTTTATCCAATTTTTGTTAAACTTTTTTGTAATATTTTGCATAACCTTAAATGTTTTACAATGCGATTAAGCGGTGATTGAGTCTTTGTAGTTCTTCAATTACTGCCGGTATGTTGGGGTTTTGTATACAAAATTTACTACAATGTGAGTAGTAAGTCGGGACGACAACACGTTACCATTGGACGACGAGTTAGCCAATGTGTAATATGAGCCACAAGTCAGGATTGACAGTACTGAATGAGTAATTGTGTAGAAATAAAAAATGTGATCGCTCTCAACTGTTTTAATTGATAAAATGTTTCTTGATTAAACTAGGATTCACTCACCAGTATTTCCCACTGACAAATGTTTTTAAAACGCGTTTCAGGTAACACAATGTGACAGCTAATTAGTAAAAAGCCAGCTGGAGAGAACTGAAAGCTTGGGAAAAATGTGGCTATAAAAGTTACCTAAAAGGCGATGTTTTAAATTCAATAAAATAGGGTTTGTCCCTATAAATGTATTGTAATAAGAAACATGGGTTTTACCCATGTGATTATTAATATCAAATATGGTGGTTTTACTCTGATAAACATTTCCTAACAACGGTCCTGATGTAATTTCCACTCCCAAATGAACCAACTGATACCACCGAAAATCTGAGTTCGCGTCCGCCCGTTCCCGGGACAGATAAGGGATCGGGGGTTGCGACAGTTCACCACCTCGTTTTCTGCTCACGCCTCATTAGCATTCATGTTAAAAACTCGACCTCGAGCCTGAGCCTAATTCGGAATTGCATTGGCCAGCCTTGGACACTGGTTTCTGTAATGGGTCAGATCCCCACAGTTATAGCAAGAACCAGGTGGGTAGTGAGGTCGTGCAGCTTGAGCCTGTTGGGGAGCAGGAGGCTGATCAGCTTGTTGTGCTGGGTTCTGAGCTGCCCGATTCTGATTAGCAGGAAGACGACATGTGGTAGCAAGATGACCAGATCTTCCACAGTTGGTGCAATAACGACATTGGAGGTGCGGCTGATGATGACCATTACACCTGTTGCACAAAGGTGCATTGCCAAGGTATGGTTTCATGGCAAGTGGTTGCGCAGGCTGATTTGGAGTAGCTTGATTTGCCTGTGTAGTAACGGAGAAGTTTTGGGAAGCCTTGCGCTTCCTAGACTTCTGTGTAGATCCAGCTTCCTTATCCTTCTTGTTCTTACCCTTCTTGCTCTCACCCTTGTCAGACAACTGTTTCTTACCTTTGACACCCTTCCTGTGCAGCTTACCCTTTCGGACCTGCGACTCAGTCAATGTCGCAGCTAACTTGATTGCCTGACGAACTGTGGCAGGGTTACTACCATTGACGATGTCTTGTACGGAGTCAGGTAAGCCATCAATATATCTTTCGATAGCTTTCTCGAGTGGGGTAACCATGGTAGGGTAAAGTAAACTCAAATCCTCATACCTATCAGTGTAAGCCCGGTGCTCACCACTATCGTGCTTCAAGTCATCGAACTCCCTTTCTAAAGCTCTCAGTCCATGACGAGGACAGAATTCCCTCATCATAAGAGCCCTAAGCTCAGCCCAAGTTTGTTCTAACGCAACCTCAGCACCACGGTCTCTCATAAATCCATTCCACCATGTAAGATCCCTCTTCTGAAATACACTTGAAGCAAACTTGGCTTTCCGATTTTCAGGACACTAAACATGATGGAACGTACTCTCAATGCTCTCGAACCACTGTAGGAGCCCAGTTACTCCTTCAGAACCACTAAACTTGAGTGCTTTAGCCGAACTGAAACTCTTGAAATTGCATGGAGCATTCTGGTTATTGTTGGCTTGGTTCACTTGAGCAATAATGTCTGGGAGTACAGCAGCCATATGCTGCGCCATGATATCTGCCATTTCGGCATTAGATAGCGGATTTTCACGTCGAGGAGGCATTCTAAAACAGGAAACATGAAGGAAAATGAGTGATATATTTAGATGAAAAGAATGAGATGGAATAAAAATCGACAAAAGCAAATATGGTGGTTATTTGTTTGTTACCACAAAGGAAACAAACGACACACAATGACTAATCAAAGTAAATGGGTCAAAAATAATGTATCGCGAAGACATGCTCGCCTATAAGTGAACACTCACCCCAAGAGTTCCCAGGTAAGAGTGATTGGTCCGATTATGTGGATTTGTACGAACACTCTAGCCTCAGACAGAAAACCCAGGGTACAGGCATTCACTCTTCTAGTTTGCACATGTTCACACTATTTAGAACCCAAAATTTTGACGAGATTTTGAAAACTTGGAAGGCACAAGGCCAAAGTCAAACTGGAACGGTTCAAAACCTTATAATAAATCATTTAAAAACAGATGATTGATTTTCAAAAAGCGTTTTGGAAAATTGGGTTCTTCTTTTGACAATCACCTAAGGATAGGTGAAGTGCATGTTTTAAGATCTAAACACAAGACAACATGTGTTGGGGTCCTAGAAAGGTTATAGTCTAGGTCAAAGCATTACTAATAACCTAATTCCCTTTAACCATTGGCTCTGATACCAACTCTTCTGTCACACCCCGACCACGTAAAACAACAAAACGTGGCGGAAATGTCAGGGAGTGTTGTAACAGAATTATTGTTTCACAACCATGGTAATTAAAGTTATGTTTTATTTATAAACAAAAAGGATTTCATTGTCTTAAAAAGATAGAAACAGTACATCACATAATTAAACTAGTTCTAGCTTCGTTTTAAGTCACTAAGGCACAGGTCCGCCTAAGTGTGTCTCGATCATCCGATGCAACAGCTCCTGAAAACACATGTGAAAATAGGTACGTCAACATAAAAATTCCTGTGAGATACATAGGTTTTATTAAAATAGGATTTATGACTTAAATTTAAAGAAATGTTTAATAAAAGGTGGTCATGAATTTTGTTTAAAGTGTTTTCTTTCATAAAACATTTGAAAAGCGATGATAAAATCAGATGATATATATATAAAAGAATAATGTATGGTTAAATGAATAACTAAGTAAAAATGAGTTTGTATAAATTAAGTTATTTGTAAAACAATGTTTAAGTGAAAATATGTTGTAAATGTAATATGTCTAAACTGAAATGATTTAAATAACGCTACGATAATATCATAAAAGCACTTATATATAGGAAGTACCAGCGGCGTATCCACCATGCTTTTATCATATTATATGTCATTTCGGTATGTAAATCATTTACACAACAAACCACCAAAATGTAATGTTTAAACAAGTGTTGAAATGCTTATTGTATAATCAATGTCTATTGTCAAATGTAAATTGTGTAATGTGTAAACAAATGTGATGTATGGTAAGTAAAATGTGACTACTTAAACCAATTGTAAAAATGTACAAAACAAAGTATTTTGAATAAATCAAAAGTCATGTTTTGCAAAATAAATGCATGCGTTACTAATACAAACACTTATACGGTAAGTTAAACGTATACATTCAAGCCTTGAGACTGTAGGATAACCTTAGAGTAAAGGTTATCAAAATGTTTTCGGATTCTCTCATTCCTTATATCCAAACAAACCTAGGATGTCAGGAACGGGAGTTGTCAAGTCCTATGATACCACTACTTACTACCGAGCGGCGTAGCTAATGTTAATGAACGTATTCTAGTTCGTTAAGCAAACCAAATGTCATACCAAATGTAAGAATGTTTTATGAAAACAATGTACCTAGTATGCTAAGTAAACATACAAGGTAGAGATGAAAAACAATGCGTTCATATGCTGAGTAAACATATGTAACTGAAATGCAATGTAAAACAATGTGCTAGCATGCTAAGTAAACATACATAGCAAAAGAAATGCAATGTAAAACAATGTGCTAGCATGCTAAGTAAACATACATAGCAAAACATAATGAAATCATGTACTATAAGTGTACTAATGAACATAGCAAGCATATGATATAAAAACATGGAAAGCACAAAAGTAACAAGTAGGCACATGTGTTTCACCCCAAAATGTTTGAAAAACAATAAAAGAGGGGTCTATGTACTCACTTGAGATTGCTCAATAGTCTTTAGATAACCACCAAGCAAAGCTAGAAAGATCACGGAATCAAACGACACCTAATATAGGTAACTACGTTAATAAACCGGACCTAAATCGGAGGATCGGATAGAATGATGGTTCGTAAACCAAATGAGTATGGGAACTCATGTAATATGGTTTAACAAAGCCTACATACAAAAATGAAACCTAACCTAAGTGCTTACGACCCATTACGACCCGTTTAGGTAGCTTATACTACTTTAACGCGTCGTTCGCGTAATACGCGATCGGACTGCATAACTAGTCCTATAACAAGTAATATATGCCTTAACATGTCTAATATTGTTGCCTAATCAGTTTAGATGCCAAAATTTAGGTTACATATGCTTAAAATGAATTTATGCGCAAAAAGGGTATTTTGGTCATTTACCTAAGGCATCTAAACTACCTATCATACAACTAACTAAACGTCGAGACCATAAGGTATAACCTCGGAAGGTTATTCCCAATACAACTATGGTTACCTAATGTGTTTGGTCGGATCCTAATGATTGATTAAACGGGTCGGGTTCGAAAGTCTAAGCGATTGTTTAGATCGCTTACCTTTACGACCCTATATAAGCACAAATCTAAAAGTGACTAGCTAAACATGTTAAAACATGTTTAACGAGGTTTGAAAACAGGTTTGGTATAAAAACAAAAGGTCTTGATACCTAAAAGTAGTTTAGTTACAAAATACGCAAGAATACGCATTTTGGCCAAAACTACGACTCGCCACTATGCCTAAATAACGTGGTAATCAGTAGGTATAGTCATAAGAGACTAAAACCATCGTGATTACGCTCACGTTATGAAGTTAAAACGAACTTCATGCTGACCATAAACTGGTCAATGCAGAAAGTCAAACAAAGTTTGACTTTCATGCTAAAAACGCATAAAAGAACCAAAGAATACTTACAAGAGGTCCAAGAACGGAAGTTTTGATCTGATTACTCTCAGGTATGAAGAAAATACTTCAACTTAGAGAGCTAAATCAGATCAAAGTGTGAGTTGAGAGTGAAAACATAAGGGGTATTTATAGTTTTCGTACAACCGTTAGGATCGTTCATCGAAAACCGAGCTTCAATCTCATCCGTACACATGTACCCATGGTTTTGCAAAACCATGGGCACCTAAAAATGGCCCCTAGTAAGTTAGAAAACCATTTGCAAGTGAGAAAATCAGCTGGAACAGCTGGGAAACACATTTTTGCAGGTCTGATACTTTCACACGGGCCGCGTAAGAGTAGAGGGGGTCTTACGCGGGCCGCCTGAGCTTCTGATCAGCAAATAAGTTTCAGTTTCAATAGTTTTGGTCCCTGCAGTGTTTTAAGCTCAATTCCGACACATCTAAGGCCCGTTAAGCCAACATTAAGTCCCTACAATGATGTCTAAACATAGTGGACATGAAACATGCTCAAAAATATGTCAGATGTCGGTTCGTTTGGTCTTACGATCGCGATATTCGCTTAATTACGACGAAATACGCACGAACGCGAAAAACGATCCAAATTACACGACGAATGGATTTTTCTCATGCAAATCACTAAAATAAAATATTTTAATGATTACATAAATTTTTGGATGTCCGGATGTATTCAGAACGTAAGATATGCGCGAAAATGCAAACTTATGCACTTTTTGACGCTTTTAGTCCCTGAATGAGCAAAAAGTTTATTTTAGCACACCGAACCCCTCAAAGCCTATTTCTAAGCTATGTAAAGGATATTTAGGGTATGTTTAACTTATGATCATATTCCGGAATGTCCATTACAGTACGAATTGAATTTAGTCCCTATAAGTGAATAAACTTGATTTTGCCATACCAAAGCCTTCAAAACTTATTTCTAAGTTATGTAAAGGTTATTTAAGGTATGTTAAGCATAAATTGATGTTCCGGAGTGTTTGTTGTGTTAAACTGATTACGTTTACGCACCAGTTTGCGTATAACTCTCCAGAAAACGATATAGAGTTTGGAATTGAACAAAAATCAAAACATGAAAAATGTTAAACATAAACAAACAAATGTTGGGATCAACTAACATTATTTTATTGATAACTGAACTGTTTACAATGATTACAGACACAGGTGTCACAGCAAAGATAGGAGAGATTAGAAATTTAAAATCGTAATCCTGCAATTTCTACGTGCATTGTCAGGAATCTATGTGCTCTCCTAACTGGATATCCACCTGGTGTGGATTTCAAGGTCGATTTTGTAGCTACTTCAGATATCTGAGAATTTTCTATACAGCAACAAGAACAGAAACCTTCGGGTCCGGCTGGTAAGAAGCATGGGAGCATGTAGGAAAGCATGTACATAACATCTTTGGACGGTCTATACATGATGTTGTCCACATGCTTTTACACCAGCAAAGGTCTTCGTCTTCAATCCACACCAAGGCATCCGCACACCCGGTTAACTTGTTCAACAAACACATTTTCTTCAATTACACCATGAAGAAATGTACACTACACGTTCATCTTGTAGACTTTGAACTTCTTGTGGAAGATATAATACACGAATCTTCGATAAGCTTCTAACGTGCTGCAATGCATACATTTCGATTGAATCTATCCTGTGGACACGATCAAAGCCATCAACAATCAAACTTTGGTATGTTTTTTTTGTTGAAGTTTTCAATTTCTTTTATCATAATTCAATCACCGGACATTTTATCTTCTTTTCTCCTCTCTATCAAAGGCAACAACTCTTAGATATAACGATGTTTTGGAGCCGCATGTCACCGATGTTGTGCCTGGATGCTCCACTATCAACAATCCTATGACTATCAATAGTTCCTCCTGGAACATCATGCACACTCACTAAAAGATTAGTTGAAGAGGGGTACCCAAGCCTTCATTGACTTGGGTCGTCCGACAGCATCGAGAATTGAGACTTTGATTTCCTGATGATTCGAAATTGATTGAACTCCCTCTGAAACAATTACTGGTTTTGGTTTCCAAATTTTTTTCTATTTTTCATTTTTAAGTTCTGGTTTAACAGACCGTGTCCATACTCACCGCATTCAAAACATAATCTCCACTCAACAAACCTTGGAGTATCATAATTGTAAGAGCTTGATGATGAACTTCGTGATCTTGAGGTACTTGGTCCTACATCACAACAGTTTGTGTGTTGTGTGTAGTTATTTTGACTGTTTCTTTTCAAAATTTTACTTTGTATAAAAAAATATTTGTTGGATTTGTTTTCAAAAGATTCAATTTTATCAGTCCCTAAGGATTTCACGAAGTTCACCTTCTGAACCTTATTGTTTTGGCTTGTTTGCTTTTTCCTTTCCTTGGGTAGCGTGATTTTGTTTTCGTTGATTGTTTTGTGGTTGCAATTTTTTATTCTCGTACTTCTTTCTAACTTCGCATTTTGGGATAAGAGCACATTGACTTACTACAACTCTTGAGCTCCACTTTCCCAAAAAATTACAAGTAGAAACCTCGAAAACTTTATCAATCAAGGATTGATTGACATTTTTGATTGAGAAATCTTTATCTAAATATATTTTATCAGAACCAATCAACGTGTAAAGCAGGATGGCGCTTTCACAACTCGCAGATGAAGATTCAACAGACTTGACTGTAACAGTCACAAACGGTTTTGTGGGTGGATCACAAAGAATGTGATTTTCGAGTGGTATATTTTCCTCTTTTGTTACCGTATCTGACTGCTTAGATTTGTCCTCATCCGAACTATCACAATCCTCAACAATGGGAGGACTTTGATCATTTATAGACTTTGAGTCATTGATGTTATCCAATTGACTTTGACTTGAGGATGTGCCCTTAGTGAACTCTAGACCAGCTGTAAATTCAGCTAGATCTAATGGAACGGTGGGTTCAAACTATGGCATATCTTCGTCATTTGGTATTTTGGTGTAATTGTGTCTAACCAGAGGGGGACAAGCCTGATAACCAATGCATTTCACATCACCTTTCATCTTTTGAACATCGATGATGTGATCCAAGACATATCCTGAGTTGGAGTAACTATCCAACTTGAGTTTAATCGCATCATGTTCACACTTTGCACAGGCTAACTCCTTGTTCGTTTCTTCAAGCATGTTAATATAATTATTAATGGTTGTTTGTTTTCCAAAACCTTCTTTGTTAACTCAGATACATCTTTCTTTAAGGTTTTAGTTGTCATTTTAAATTCCTTTTGGTTTTTCTTAAGAGTTGTGTTTGCCTCAGTGCACTTTCTCAGATCTACAATCAAACTCTGATGATTTTTATTTGTGTGATCAAATTTACCTTCAAGTTATAAGTATTTGCCTTTTAAAACTATACATTTAAAACACTTACCCAAGATAGGTTTATCGAAACTTACCTGACTTGATTGGCAATCCAAACGAGCCATGAATGATGCATGAAGAGTGGAAGATCCGATTGATGAGAGATGCTTAGAAAACTCATCAGATGACCCTTCAGTTTCATGCTCCAAAGCTGCTTCATCGCTATTCGTCGATTCAGTTTTAGTAATCACATCATCTACCTCAGCACCAACATCTTCAAATCGATCTTCACTTGAAGTCGATCCTGCTTCATCTGAACTGCTGCTATCCCATGAATTGTCATCATTTCTGGAAGATTCTCCATCACTAGCATTCTTTGCAATTTTGGCATCTGTTTCCCTATTGAACAGACCAATCACAACCTTCATCTATCTGAACAATCAAAGCTCGTCGGAATTGATTGCGGGAACCATTGCTCTTTCTTTGTTAGCTACTTGATTTCTGTTGAAAGGATATTGATTCCCTTCCTGTGGAGGCTTCGTGTATTCTCTTTTAGAATGCCCCTTTTCTCTGCAGTTGAACAGGTAACCTTCCTTTTGTCAAAACCGTATGGAGTATCCTTGTTGCTCTCCAGATTAATTCTTCCCGTTTTCTCTATAAAATCTTTTGCTCTTCTCACTGCACTTGCAAATGCCCATTTGATATCAATCAACTCCATCTCCTCCTTATCAATTTGTGCTACCAATCCGCAGTAAGAACTCACCAAAGTGTTTAGAAGCTCCATGTGTTCTTTGGCAACTTCCACACTTACCTTAGAAAGGTTTGATGTATCGAGTCTGACGGTGTTAGGGTTTGAAGGTTGAAAGTTGTTACCATAGAAAGCTTGTTGTGGAACTTGTGGTGTAACAACTTATGGTTGAGGAAGAAAGGCTTTTGGATCAAATGCTTGGCCGTAGGTCTGAGCACTTGAACCAACTGATTTATCTAGTTTAGGTGGTGGTAGAAAAGGGTTTGTGAATTTCTTATTCATTTTTGTTTTCAAGTTTCTGAACAAATTCATAAATTCTTATTACATCCAAAACACTGGTATGGTTCAGCAACTCAATGAATTGACTCCACTTACGTGGTGAAACATCAGCAAAATGCATAACAATCTCCTGTGGTGATGTGTTAACCTTGTATGAGTACATCTCACTAAGCAAATGATAGAATCGAGTAGTCATGTCACTTAGTATTTCATTCTCCATGAACAAAAACCCTTCAAACTCTTTCTTTAAAAGATCATGTCGGACCTTTCTCGTTGTTGCATTTCCTTCCCCTCTTGCTTCCAAAGAGTCCCACAAGGTCTTTGTAGTGGTACAATACATAAATTGATGATTAATATCCTTGTCAAGTGCTTGCATAAGGATAGCAAAGGCCTTCTTCCCTAGATCATAAGCCTTCTTATCATTCTCGTCCAACCCGGCTAAAGAGGTTAAATTTAATACTACTTATTCGAGAGATTCTTTGTACGAAGTAGTAAAACACGTCCACAACTCGGTATTCTATCCAAGAACATACGTATGAAAACGACTTTTCCATGATGGACAATCGTTCATGTGATTTAACTTTGGTAGACGATTGTTGCTTCTTGTCTCACTCTCGCTAATAAGAAGAGTTTGAATGCTTTGATTTTGATTCGTAACATACGCCCATTGATTAGTAGTAATCATGGCCGCTTGTTGAGGCATTAAAGATCATACCCATGAGGTTGCGGAGCTAGATTGTGATGGATCTTGGCTTGTACTCGAGCTACTACCCCAATCCTAAGGATTAAAATCTCAAATTAGACAAGTTTAATATGAATTGAGAACCTTCTGTGGAAAAAAATAACTTTCAAAACCCACGAAACACTTATTCCACGAAGAATAGATGTCTGTGAAATTCTTATCTACGAACAACTAGTGTCCACGAAGAACTAGGTCTTTCGTAGAAGACCAATTCAACGAAAGATATGGTTATTCATTGACTTCTATGTTCACGAAGACCAGTTCTTCGCAGATAGGTTCTTCGCAGGATGATTCTTCACTCACAGGTTGTTCGTGAATTGGTTGGTGAAATATTTCCATTTACAACAGAATCTTGTTTCTGAATTTTAGAAAGTTGGTAGCTGGTTATCCAGATTTGGTTAAACAACAAACATTCGAAATTCCTTTTTAGTCAAATCTTAAGGTTATCTTATCTCACCAACAAGATTCCGGTGACTTTTCCAGCCAAAACACTTCACCGGAAAAGATGTTGAACTAAACTTTTGCTAGAAATTTCAAGAAAAAATGTATTTTAACATGTCTCCATGTGTTCTAACAAGGTTTTTGTAAAAATTATCTCCAAACAACAAGGTTTGCTTAGTTTTAACCCATTTTACTTGTGAAAACTTAAGTTTCTTATTTTAAGTTCAAGAACACTTCCAGGAAGCTTCACAACTTGCTCAAACACAACAATATGCTTGGTTTTAAACAAGAAAGAGAGCCAAAGCTCTAATACCACTTGTAGATCCCTCTCAGAGGATCAAGATTAAACCTACTTCCTTGTTGTCTAACACACAAATGAGTGCAGAATCCACGTATATACGCAAACCAAAGCAAAGTTAAACAAACACAAAGTAACCAAAGATTAACTATCTTAATTAACTGAAGAGAACTAGTACAAACACATACACACAATGTTCATACAGACTCAAGGTGCTCTCTTACTGAACTGTGAACTGCAACCATGTATATATAGCCTAACACCCAGTAACATCACGAATGATGTTACTGGGCCACGAATAATATCGAGGCCCACGAACCATTGGGTTCTTCGTCGACCTATTCAACGAACAACTAATGTCACGAAGAAGGTTCTTCGTGACACTCCATCATGGTGAAACAACATTCTTCGTGAACATGTGTCTCCCACGAAGAAGTAAATTCTTTGTGGGAAGGCTATAAACATACATGAACTTACATCAAACAAACAGTCAGTAACAGCAAACACAAAATACTAACAGTCCGCACATTTGCAGCTGTTTTACAACCATTATAAAGTAAATGTCGTACTGATTCAAGATAGGAGGATATCTTGACTTCGATCTTCACATTATAAATGTTGGTTCGCACGACGGAGGAACGTCGTCGACTTCGGTCTTGAACTGAGTCTACTCGAACTAAACCGAGCCGAACCGAACCAAGCTGCATCCACACAAATATGCATCAACACTTGCTTCAACCAAAAACCAAAACAAAGCACCACATGAAAACAAAGATCAACCGATCCAAGCGGTACCGAAATCTTCGTCGGAACCTCACCGGAGGTAACCTACTCATCAGAATAGCATGACTCGTCAAATTAAGGTTCATGGACAACCGATCTAACCAAATAGCCAACATGCAAGAGAAAAGGGCTAACCAGAAATTGCGAGAACTTGACCAGAACCCTAGCCAGGAAACCCTAGATTCGACGACTTCGTTACTGTGGGTGTGAGGCGAGCACGCTTGGGGTCGGTTGCCGGAGATTCACCGGCTCCGGATCTCTATCTATTGTCTTCCGCATCTGTCTTTCCCTATCTATGCCTGTATTTTGAGAAGATGGGAAGAAAGCAGGGTGAAACACGTGCACAATAATAAGCCATGTAAGTTTTTTTACTGTTCCTTTCCACTCTTCTGTTAATATATAATAATAATAATAATAATAAAAATAATAATAATAATAATAATAATAATAATAATAATAATAATAATAATAAAACCTTACTACCCAATTGTTAATAATTAGTGTCATGTTATGGTTTTTTTATATATTATTGAGTAAATTGCCATAATCGTTTCACCAAAAAAAAATGATTTGTTGTGCCATACTGCCCTTCACGTTGCCAATTTTTGTCATTTTCATCCAACCGTCTAACTAGGTTAGAAAATGTTGTTTAACGAGGTTTTTTATTTTATTTTACAGTATAGTATTAAGTGTAGGTATTTGTGTCTTTTCGCTTCTAAATATTATGTTATTTAATAAAACACTTTAAAATCAAGTTCCAATTGTCAAACCCTACATTAAAGTGTTTCACCCTAGACCTAATGGTCAGGTTTCATCCACCATATTTTACCACCATCTGAGAACAACAAGTTTCACCACCATCTCATACCTCCACCGTTAACACCATCTTAGACGACCACCATTCAACACCATCACTGACCACCACCTGCAGAAAAAATCAAACCAAAATCAAAACGTCGCGGCTCTTGGATGCCCTATTTAGAGAAATCCTAATGTTTGCGTTTACCCCCATGATCACCAACATCAGCCACCACCCCCATCACCTCCACTGACCGCCACCATCACCACCAACAAAAACAAACCCCATAACAACAAGTACTAGACAATAGATGCTTGAAATAGGATTAAAGGTGTCGGGCCATACCGTAGTCGCCGAAAACAACCACAATCGAAAGTGATGGGAACTCATCGGAAATAGGATCAAGGGTGTCGGCCCGTACCTTTCTCGGAACTCATTGGAACAACCACAACCACAATCGTCAGAAACAACCACAATCGAAACTCATCGGAAACACGAGACCACCGCAGCCGGTGGTGGTAGAACCTTAGTCGCCTATCATTCACCGGAGTTGTCCATATATCAATTGCCTATCACTGATCTACGAGTATCAAAACCAATCGGAGGTGGGAGTGGGTGGTGGTGTTAGCGGTGTGTCAGAGTGTGGCATAGTGAGAAGGCGGCGGTTGAGGGGAATGAGGGGATGGAGGTGTGTGGAATCTGGGAGTTTTACAATTGAAACCTGCTGTTAAAGTGTTTTATTAAATAATAAAATATTTAGAAGCGAAAAAACACAAATACCCTCACTTAATAATGTGAAATTTCTGAAAAAAACCCCTCATTAAACCGTACTTTCTAACAAGTTAGAAGTTTGGATGAAAAAGACAAAAATTTGCAAACATGAAGGGTAGTGTGGCAAAAAAAGTCATTTGGATGAAACTCGCAAACTGACCTAAATCTCATGGACGATTTTGGCAATTTCCTCTATATTATTATTGAATTTACACCAAAGGGGCCCGCATTTTTTAGTCACCCCAAACCCAAAGTGTTTCGAAAATACTCATGGACAGCTCTATGTAAGAAAATACAAACTTATCCATCACTTGTGGTTTAGTGGTTCGAAAGACTTGGGTTCTCCTTGGAGACCCAAGTTGAATCCGCACGAGTGGAACATTTGGTGGATAAAGACAATGAAGGCTAGTTCTCTCAGACCCTAGGTCAAGAGTTCGAGCTCGAGCCACCCCGGGTTTTAGTCCACTATGTGTTACGCCAGATTGATTTTCTTTTGTGGCGTCGCAAGCCCCTCCCTCTGGCAGTGGGTGATATGGTTTCCCGGGGAACGCCGTTAGCTAAACTCTGACGTCAGCGTGGGCTCGGTAAGATAACATAGTCTAGACAGAGTGGGGTTAGGGCCCTTTGTTTAGGGGGTGTGAGATCTTAACAAGTTAAAGATTCTCACCGTTAAAAAAAATACAAACTTATTTTATAAGTTGACATGAAAGGACAATTTTATTAATAAGATTTTATTTATATTTTTTAATGAATAATTTAAAACTTCTAATCATCTTTTCCACTTTTGCAAAAATTTCTTGCCTCCAAAAAAATTTCTAGCCGAAGTTATGGTTTTCTTCTCCGCTTTGTGATTTTGTTTCTTGCTCTTGTCAACTTATTTAGTTTCAAGTTTTATACATTCTGCTATACATAATGAAAAACATTCCTTCGATGAAAAATTAAATCAAATAACCCAGCTCTGATGGATAAATAGCTGAGCTGGATTATTTTGTATTTTTCGGGTCTGTCATTAAGTGCATCCAAAAAGCCACTTTTTAATTGTGTTAAAGAATTCCCCACCGTCAACTCAACCATTTCTCCATCTAGGGTTTGTTTATTCTTCTTGAAGCTTCTTCAATGGCCTCTCTTTCATGTGGCAAGTCTTGTCTCCATTGTGATGACTCATCCTCCGATTCCTTGAAAAATGGCTGGGATTTAAGCACAGGCAAATTCGCTCAGCTTTGCGGCCGTTGCTAGTAAGTTAAATCAAGATTAATTATCTCTAGATCCATATAGATCGTATATGAGTTGATTGTATGGTGTTTTTTTTTTTTTTTTTTTTTTTTTTTTTTTTGGAAAATTTGTGGTTTGGTGTTAATAAGTAGTTCTGGAGTTCTAAGGTGATTTTGTGTTGATATTTTATGTATACATTTGCCCAGTTTGAAACATCAACAAGTCACTGTGCTTATATAAAGTAGACATCTGATCTATGTATATGAGTTAGTTGTATGAGTTTTTTGTATTTGTGATTTGATGTAGATAAGAAGTAGTTCTGGAGTTCTAGGTTGATTTTGACTTGATATTTTATTTATACATTCGCCGAGTTTGAACTTAACAATTCACTGTGATTATCCAAAGTAGACATCTGATAAGTATAATTGAATGATTTTTATTTTATAACTATTTTTATGATTTGATGTAGATTATAGTAGTTCTGGAGTACTTGTAAGTTGATTTTGACTTGGTATTTTACTATGAGTGTGCCTATTGGCACACTAAAGTGTCTATTAGCACACCAAACCCTAGCAAAATTAGGGTTTATCTACGCTGTGTATTGGTCAATACGCCGCGTATAGGGTTAACCCTATACACTGCGTATTGATCTATACGCAACGTAGATAAACAATAGATCCTGATAACCAATCATTGCACAGAAAATAAGGTGTATATACGCTGCGTATTGGTCAATACGCAACGTACATAAAACAGCTGCAAATTTGGCGTCATTTTGGTAGGTTTGAAGTGTCAAATTTTTGCCAGGTTTATATGCGCTGCGTATAGGTCAATACGCAGCGTATATAAAACAGTTGCAAATTATGGGTCATTTTGGTAGGTTTGAAGTGTCAAATTTTTTCCAGGTTTATATACTTATAATTATATTTATTATTATTAACGTAACTTTTTTAGCGGTTCATTTCTCTAACTGATTTAAAGAATTGGGTACAAGAAACGGGAAAGAAGTATGGTTACGTAATTGTTACCCGCCGATCAAAAATTATACGCTGCGTATTGACCTATTTGGTTATTTTATGAAACTCATACTTCAGGGACTAATATGGTCATTATTGAAACTATTTTAACTGAATGGTTTAGCCAGGTTAACTTTCATATAAAGATTTCTTCTTTAAACACTAACTCAGTTAGCACACTTAACTAAACAGTACAGGGACCATTTTTGTCAATTTTCGAAACTTCAAGGACCTTTTTTGTAAATTTTCGAAACATCAGGGACCATTTTTGTAAATTTACGAAACTTCAGGGACCATTTGTGTCAATTTTCGAAACTTCAGGGACTATTTTTGTAAAAATTGAAACTTCAGGGACCAAAGTTTAAATATTTCAAAAATATGTAAAAAGGGGGTCTTTTTTAAAGAATCGGCCCTTGCAAGGATCGAACTCGTGACCTATCGTTTAGAACCGCAACGCCTTAACCAGTTTATCCTCCTACTAGGAGCTGTTAGAATATGAAACTTAATTCCTTATATACACTAGTTAGGTTTTACGATGCGTATTGACCTATACGCAGCGTATGTCAACGCATTTGACATACGCTGCGTATGGATCAATACGCTTCGCATTTTCTTTGTCATTTTACGTTTTTACCCTTGTATGAGGCTAAAGGAAGCCAAAAAACAGGGGCTTTTTTGTCATTTGCTTCTCATACGATGCGTAGGGATCCCTACGCGGCGTATACAGAGTTCCATTTTTTTTGTGTTTTCCTTTGTTTATATTTATAGAAAACAATATTATTTGATAAATAATACAAATATAATTTAGAAAAGCTAAAAATAATACAAAAATTATGAATTATAAAAAATAAAAATGATACAAACTTTATAAATTAAAAAATTTCTACAATTTACAAAAATACAAGTTTCCGGTTAATCTTCGATAACATTTATACTCGGTTCTCTGTCTTTGTCTGAGTCTGATTTAGGATTGATTAACTCGTAGTAGTGCTGTAACCGCGGTCTATACATTTCTTCCCACCGTTCCGAAGCTATTGATCGATGTGTCGACCACAACGGGCTCGCTAAAGGCATGGGGTAGTCTCCTTCCAACTTAGCATGTATGAAGTGTCCCCCGTCAATATGTACGAGCGTTCTCGCTTGAGGTCGTGGATCTAGTGGGGCATCCGTTAATGGGAAGATGGTAGTGCTCCATTCGATGCTTAGCACGTGGAGGACAATATTATACCTTTGCGCTACGAGAAGCCCTACCTCGGGCATTTCCATCCAGTGACTTAGACCGCACCCTTTCACTGAATGCCATTCGATGTTGTTACGTATTCGTTTAAAGTCTCCTTCGTTATATGTTTCGAATACATGCTTCCAACGCGGCTCGTTATGGTCAATCTCCAGTAGTAAATCACTTCGAATACGGTGCCATGCGTGTTCCGTAAAACCTAACCCGACAGCCACAGACCTGTACCCACAATGACCGTCTGGGGTTACATCTTGTATACGCGATATGAAAGAGTGAAACTCTGATGGAATTTGATTCTTAAACATCTTAATGCTTAACAAGTGCTCGTCCCCCTTCATTAATGGAAAACCCTGATCATCCCGCATCTCCTTCTTTTTAGAACTCGTTGAACTGTTTCGTCGCATTTTAGGTTTTTCAGACTTTACAACCGAACCAGTAACACGAGAGCCCTCTGATGGTACGTATGAGCTTTGTCGGGGTAAATCGTACCTATGTTTGGGGGAAGCGGTATATACGTTGTTGTCCTCCCCATAGGAGCTGTGTCTCGCAGCTTCGTCTAACCTCACAGCTTCATCTAACCTTTCTTGTACTTTCTTTGATGTAGGCCGACCGTGAGTATTTTGCTGGACGATCGGTGATGTCTTGGTTGACGATTTCGGGGTGAAGACCACTTTTATCTTTGAAAGCAAACTCTTTTGCTGAACGGGGGACTGCGCCTCTAAATGTTGCCGCACATTATTTAGCTCTGCTACAATATCGACTTACTCGTCTACTAGTTTACACGGGCGCAAGTCAAGCTTACGCCAGAATACATCTATGTCATCGAGTTGTATCATACGCCCTGTACAGTTAAGTTAATACGGTGTGAGAAACAGCTAAGTCGTACAAGATAACAAAAGGTTTGTGGTTTTAATATTTTTTACCTGTACATTTGTAGTTTTCCAGCCTACAAGCACACGGCAATCCACAGCTAAGCCACATATGGCAACCACATGATGCGCTAAGTTTCCGCAACACCTCCATCTTCCTCAGAAGCTCTTTTGCCAGCAAATCAAGTGCTTCATGGGAAACCTTTCCACGTAGGTTGTCCAACAGTCGGTGTATGTGGTGGTTCATCATTTTTTCGATGCTCTCAGTGAAACTTTTTTTGTATTTCATCGTACTGAGTTTCAACTATATCAATGACGCATCTTGCTATTCGCTCCAATGAACTCCCGCGCGTAATGTATCTTTTTAAATTTGCGTGATGGCTCTCAACTCTGTTGGTGGTGCGCTGACCAAACTTGCGACACTTATCGGTCCACGCATAAACGAACATTTCTTTATAGTCTTTGAACCAGTTTTGGTAGACGTAATCATAGGCACCTGCAAAAATAAAATAATGAAAAGTAAAAGCGTGTCTAAAATATAATAGATTGGGTGAGTCGTTTGTTGAAGGAACACTTACTTTCTCGGTTGGCAACCACGAGTTGGTTATACATTTTCCCCAAGTTGTACTTGTACATGGGCTCTGAAGAAGATTCGCACAATCTCCGCCAGTACGACATAAATTTCCCCCAATCTTCTTTATCGAACCCTTCCTTGCACTTTCTAGCTATATTTTGTTGGATGTGAAAGTGGCATAGAAGCCTGGTTGCGTTCGGGAATACTTTAGAACACGTGTTAATTAGGGCAAGCTCCCTATCCGTGACTATCACACGCGGCATCATACATTCATGCAATATTGACTTGATCCGCTCAAGCACCCACACGTAGTTACCCCTTCGTTCTTTACAAATAACGGCATGTGCGATACAAAAAGACTTCCCAGTCAACGTCATACCCACAACCTGGACAAATGGCATGTTGTAGAGGTTTGTTTTGTAGGTCGCATCGATCAACATCATGTGCGGGAATGCGCGCCACATAGTGATTGAATAAGGATGAACAAAGAAAATCTCTGTTAGGACATCTGTTTTGGGTTCCTGTCGGGTTTCGTAAATGAATCGGTGGTCATGCAGCAGGCTTTCCAGTGCCTGCATAGGAGTCTTTCCGTCCACTATTGTCGCTCTAATTTTTTGTACCGCATTTTGCACGTCTTTCTAAACATGCAGGCTGTCGGGGAACGGCTTTCTTAGGGTTTGAAATATGATACGTGGCTCCATGTTTTGAGCAGTTAGCTGCTCCACTAGCTTGTATTCGGCTTCAGTAAATCTTCGCACAAAAGCGTGGCCCAACAGACTCGTAGTAGGTTCGTGGTTATGGTTCGCGTCTTCCACTTTTAACTCCCACGTGTCATTCTTCACGTCTCGGATGGCGAGTAATGAAAATGGGCAACCGATTTTTTTGCTACCAGCTTTCCTAACTGTTGCTTTACTACGGTGCTCACCACTACGGTCACACACAAGCCCTACCATCCCAATAGTACCGCCAATATTTTTCGATCGTCGGGTAACAATTACGTAACCATACTCCTTTCCCGTTTCTTGTACCCAATTCTTCAAATCAGTTAAAGACATGAAACGCTAAAAAAATTTACTTTAATAATAATAATTATAATATGAACCTATACGCTGCGTATTGACCTATAACCATATCCATCATGTTCTTGGTATCCATCGTACGCAGCGTATGTAAGACTGATTTGACATGGTACCAGGTTTGACTGTCTGGTCGTGTAGCTGCCCCTTACATACGCTGCGTATATGTCAATACGCATCGTATAGGGTTAGCCCTATACGCTGCGTAGACGCCTCTACGCAGCGTATGTAAACCCTAAGTGTGCAGATATGCAAACATGGTGTGCAGATATGCAAACATGGTGTGCAGATAGATTCGACGACTTCGTTACTGTGGGTGTGAGGCGAGCACGCGTGGGGTCGGTTGCCGGAGATTCACCGGCTCCGAATCTCTATCTATTGTCTTCCGCATCTGTCTTTCCCTATCTATGCCTGTATTTTGAGAAGATGGGAAGAAAGCAGGATGAAACACGTGCACAATAATAAGCCATGTAAGTTTTTTTACTGTTCCTTTCCACTCTTCTGTTAATATATATTAATAATAATAATAATAATAATAATAATAAAAAAAAACCTTACTACCTAATTGTTAATAATTAGCGTCATATTATGGTTTTTTTTATATATTATTGAGTAAATTGCCATAATCGTTTCACCAAAAAAAATGATTTGTTCCATACTGCCCTTCACGTTGCCAATTTTTGTCATTTTCATCCAACCGTCTAACTAGGTTAGAAAATGCTGTTTAACGAGGCTTTTTTTTATATTTTACAGTATAGTATTAAGTGTAGGTATTTGTGTCTTTTCGCTTCTAAATATTTTGTTATTTAATAAAACACTTTAAAATCAAGTTCCAATTGTCAAACCCTACATTAAAGTGTTTCACCCTAGACCTAATGGTCAGGTTTCATCCACCGTATTTTACCACCATCTGAGAACAACAAGTTTCACCACCATCTCATACCTCCACCGTTAACACCATCTTAGACGACCACCATTCAACACCATCACTGACCACCATCTACAGAAAAAATAAAACCAAAATCAAAACGTCACGGCTCTTCGATGCCCTCTTTAGAGAAATCCTAATGTTTGCGTTTACCCCCATGATCACCAACATCAGCCACCACCCCCATCACCTCCACTGACCGCCACCATCACCACCAACAACAACAAACCCCATAACAACAAGTACTAGACAATAAATGCTTGAAATAGGATTAAAGGTGTCGGGCCATACCTTAGTCGCCGAAAACAACCAAAAAATTGGCAAACGTGAAGGGCAGAGTGGCAAAAAAGTCATTTGGATGAAACTCGCAAACTGACCTAAATCTCATGGATGATTTTGGCAATTTCCTCTATATTATTATTGACTTTACACCAAAGGGGCCCGCATTTTTTAGTCACCCCAAACCCAAAGTGTTTTGAAAATACTCATGGACAGCTCTATGTAAGAAAATACAAACTTATCTATCACTTGTGGTCTAGTGGTTCGAAAGACTTGGGTTCTCCTTGGAGACCCAAGTTGAATCCGCACTAGTGGCACATTTGGTGGATAAAGACAATGAAGGCTAGTTCTCTCAGACCCTAGGTCAAGAGTTCGAGCTCGAGCCACCCCAGGTTTTAATCTACTGTGTGTTATGCCAGATTGATTCTCTTTTGTGGCGTCGCAAACCTTCCCTCTGGCAGTGGGTGATATGGTTTCCCGGGGAACGCCGTTAGCTAAACTCTGACGTCAGCGTGGGCTCGGGTAAGATAACATAGTCTAGACAGAGTGGGGTTAGGGCCCTTTGTTGGGGGTGTGAGATCTCAACAAGTTAAAGATTCTCACCGTTCAAAAAAAATACAAGCTTATTTTATAAGTTGACATGAAAGGACAATTTTATTAATAAGATTTTATTTATAGTTTTTAATGAATAATTTAAAACTTCTAATCATCTTTTCCACTTTTGCAAAAATTTCTTGCCTCCAAAAAAATTTCTAGCCGAAGTTATGGTTTTCTTCTCCGCTTTGTGATTTTGTTTCTTGCTCTTGTAAACTTATTTGGTTTCGAGTTTTATACATTCTGCTATACATAATGAAAAACATTCCTTCGATGAAAAATTAAATCAAATAACCCAGCTCTGATGGATGAATAGCTGAGCTGGATTATTTTGTATTTTTCGGGTCTGTCATTAAGTGCATCCAAAAAGCCACTTTTTAATTGTGTTAAAGAATTCCCCACCGTCAACTCAACCATTTCTCCATCTAGGGTTTGTTTATTCTTCTTGAAGCTTCTTCAATGGCCTCTCTTTCATGTGGCAAGTCTTGTCTCCATTGTGATGACTCATCCTCCGATTCCTTGAAAAATGGCTGGGATTTAAGCACAGGCAAATTCGCTCAGCTTTGCGGCCGTTGCTAGTAAGTTAAATCAAGATTAATTATCTCTAGATCCATATGGATCGTATATGAGTTGATTGTATGGTTTTTTTTTTTTTGGAAAATTTGTGGTTTGGTGTTAATAAGTAGTTCTGGAGTTCTAAGGTGATTTTGAGTTGATATTTTATGTATACATTTGCCCAGTTTGAAACATCAACAAGTCACTGTGATTATATAAAGTAGACATCTGATCTATGTATATGAGTTAGTTGTATGATTTTTTTGTATTTGTGATTTGATGTAGATAAGAAGTAGTTCTGGAGTTCTAAGTTGATTTTGACTTGATATTTTATGTATACATTCGCCGAGTTTGAACTTAACAATTCACTGTGATTATCCAAAGTAGACATCTGATATGTATAATTGAATGATTTATTTTTTATAATTATTTTTATGATTTGATGATTATAGTAGTTCTGGAGTACTTGTAAGTTGATTTTGACTTGGTATTTTATTATTTATAGGTTTGCAACTCAGCAATTCATTGTGATTATCCCAAGTAGACATAAATGTATATAAATAAGTCTATCGTATGATTTCTTTATCATTTTTTATAAAAAAAATGTGATTTGACGTAGATAATAAGTAGTTCTGGAATTCTAAGTTGATTTTGATTTGATATATTTTAGGCTATAAGGAGTGGATGGAGCCCCATGGGGCTTTATCAAGTCCACATAGGATACACGTCAGCCATGGAGCCCCCCCCCCCCCCCCCCCCTTTAATTTGGAGGGTGTGGATGGAGCCCCTATCAAGCGCCCCCCCCCCCCCCCCCCCCTTCCTTTAATTTTGATTGGTTTAAAACTAATGGGCCCACCTAAATTAACCAACTTTGGCGTTAAATGGCTTTATCACCATGGAGCCCCCACTTGAAGGGTGTGGTGATGGATGCTGATGTGGCATGGATGGAGCCCCATGGAGCCCCCACACCTCATAGCCGCCTTATGTACACATTTACCCAGTTTTAAACTCAAAAACTCACTGTGTTTCAAAGTAGACATCTGATATGTATATTAGATTTCAAACTGAAACAAAATATGATTTTGATTTGTTAGAACTGTTTTCTAATCTAATTTGTACTTTGGATCCATACAGTTCGATTTATGAGTCTGGACGGTTCTGCGAAACGTTTCACAGACGACAACATGATTGGAGGAAGTGCCAATCTTGTAGCAAGGTGAGTAAAATTGTTAAATCTTTTTTTCTAGAAAGTATGTATACTAGAAAATGCACACTTACAGCTCTTTCTATTGTAACTAATGTGTTCCACCTTTTCAGCCAGTCCATTGTTCGTGTCTTGTGTCATTTAACGAGTGGTTTCTGCTTGAGGGTGGTGTGCATAAAATAATATGTAAGGAGTGTTCAGAGATTACTTCTTTTCTGGTAAGATGGAAGTTTGCACTCAAAACGCCTTTCAAGATTTTTGCATATCGATAATGCTAACTTTATGGATTACAAATTTCTTAGGCACGGAATTTCAGCAGCGTGTTGGATCTTGATGAGGAAATAAGGAGATTCCAAATCTGTATGATGTATCCTTCCTTTTATTTATAACTTGTGTCATTGCTGTTTTGAATATCAGTTTTTGCTAGCCTGCTGTTGTTCTTTAACATAACTTAGCTCCAAATCTGCAATCGTTCCTTTGTTCGAAAAACTACTACATGCTGGTGATATAGATAACGGTGATGGCAGTATAGTAATTCCTAGAAAATATGCTGAGGTGACACCCAGAGATTATTTTAGATACAAGTATTTCATAGTGTTAATGAATATGCTCAACTTTTATCAGGCTTATCTACCGGAAGTTTCAGATCCTCACGGGATCTCACTAAATGCTTTTGATGATACTGATATCGAAAAATGGAATCTACGCTTCCGTTTTTTGCTTGATAGATTGTACGTTTTAGACGACCTCAGTGAGTATCTGGCTTCAAACAAATTAAAAGAAGGCGACACATGTAATTCTTTTATTAATTGAAGCTTGCTTCTTCATTTACCTTTTCTTACCTTCGTTCCTCATTCTTTATTTAATTTTTTCTATCAATCCAACTACAAGTAATTTCTTTTTCAGTGACATTTTCTCGGCTGGTGCCTAATGGACCATATGTCTTAGGATTTAGAAAGGCATCTACCAAGAAACCATCATCGCGTAAGGTACTATGTGTATCTATTTCTCTAGATTAATTGCCACATTATACATACATGTGTAACCAATCCACACTAGCTAGTCACATTTCTCAAAATTAGATGCTATCAAAAATTTTGATCAACATTTATCATATATTGAACTATTGAAATGGTCACCATATATTATGAAGGTGACTTACACTTTCTTAGCCCCAACTAATATTACCAATTTTTGTCTATACCTCTATTGTTAATTTATGTGCTAAACATTTTGCAGGCATCAACCCGAGATAAGAAGTAGCTACTTTCTTTGGATGAGTGTCTACTGATCTTGATAAAATGCATTATCTTTCAATCTTGATCAGTATGAGCTGTTATCGGTGGGATTATATTTATGAACTTCTAAGTATTATGTGATTGTTATTGCTATGATTGAGACCGAGAGACTAAAAGTTGTCTGTAATGTTTTATGCTGTATGTTTTAATTTTGGTATGGAGAACTTATTTGAACTCTTTTACATGAAAGTTTGTTCCGGAATCCGTTATACATATTGGAACGGTGGCTGCTTCTTTAAATTCCTTTTCTTGTAGCTCAACCATGTAAATATATGGATCAATCAGCAACAGAGGTACTTACTCTTTGGACTTGTTTGCGAGTCCGTTGGACTGCGGTTAAGTTTGAGTTGAGATAGTGGCTATTCAGAGTTGACTACAAAGTTTATGATGCTTTAATTATAAGTTCATTGTTCATGGAGGATGCCATAAATATTTTTGGGGCTCTTATAAGGTTTTCTATAGACTTTACAGACCTCTTAATAAGAAACTTTTTTTTTGGGTGGGTTTCAATATGGTTGAGATGTCAACATTTACAAATATTCTTCTTTAAAAAGAGTATCAAACCTTCCTGGCTTTTCTTTCAGCCTCCCGATTGGTGCTAATATGGCCAAGTCTTAATATTGCCAGAAGCGCCGAGAATAAACTTTATATGGAGAGGTACGATAACATATTGAAAACCTGCAAGGATAACTTGGAACAAGGTTCTAGCACCAGTGAAAAACAACCAGGGGACTTGCCATCGATATTATCTAATCTAGCAAAATTTAAGTAAAATAATCTATTTCCATTAATATTAATTGTTGAAAGCTGGTTAAAATGTTTCTGAAAGGGATTTTGTAACATAATTTGGGTATTTTGAGTGTGGAAAATTGCTGTAAATGAAATTCAAGCGAATGCCAATGATCAATCTCTAGAATCTTAATTTGTTTCGGTTTTGTAGTGCTTTATATACTCTATAATAAATTAGCTTTAACTCAGAACTAGATGAATTCTACGTCGTCGATATCAGGAGAATGAACACTCCATTAGACATGAATTTTTGCTTTGGGTCAAACGTTATTCAAAACTGAAATGGAATGCAACAAAATTTGGAAATGTGTATCAAAATGTATATAGCTTTGTAAGGGATAATTATACACATTATAAAGGTGTTATCACCTGTTAGTTACTATAAAATATATACATGGAGTGATGTAATTATGACGTGTGATTAGAAGGTTTTTACAAAGATTAGTGTAGTTATAACATGTTATAAGAAGGTTTATACATATATTAATGTTGTTATTGTTGATTATATCATTGAACATGTAGCCAAAACATAAAACCTTAATCATAAACTTGAGCATAAAAGTATAGGCACTTACATGTGGGAATGGTTATCTTTGCGGATGATGACGAAGCCATAATTCCCGTCAAGATGTTCTTCGTTCCGCTTTAGAGTGTCCTCTTGGGATGGACCAAGATTTAGAGAAAAGTAAAGGATGGAGAGTCATGATTTGGTGTAGTTTATTCTCCTTTTATTCTTATGTTATGGACACTCAAAGGGTAACCCTACACATTCTCCTAATGTCATTATTTCCATCAAATAATGACTTATAATTAATCTTTAGGATACTAATGTCATATGGTTGATTGTATTTAGATGATCAATAAAGGCCACAATTATATAGAAGTCTAACAATTATAACATGTGATTAGAAGGTTTACACATGGACTACTGAATTACACTTAGTAGACCCGATCATTAATACTTGGATTATGCATAATACTACTTCAAGATTTATCAACAGAGCGCTGATTTGAAGGGATTACATTTTTTTTCAAAGTCAGAGTATACTTCAAATTATGCTTTCAAATTCATATCTTCATTAATTTGTCAAATTGTCTAGTAGGTAAAACTGTCAAAATGGGTTAGTGAAATTTAGTATTAACTAGCAAGATCTTAATTGCGTAACTATGTCGAATTTATATGTCTGTTGTTTGCCGTTCAAAAAAATATGCATGTTGTTTTGTGTATTAGATAAGAGTATAAGTAGTGAAATTACTTTGGTCAAATCTATGCAAAATTGGTTAGTATGTAACAAAGAACTACATGCAAAAGTTATATGAAATCTTGGAACATTCTATGCTTATAACTTTCTATAACTAAGTTTTGCTAAAGATATCTGCGACAAAATTTTCTGTTTAAGTTTTGAATTGGGATGGATTTCCGTAAACTTTTAATTGTATTTCCTTACGAACAATCCCAGTGAGAATTAGCATGGATCCAAGTGGCTGTAGTGAGATATACTGGTGGTGTGTTATGTAAATTATATAAATTTGAGCTTGTGAATTCAATATATACAATTATGAGTTTGTGCACACTATAATTACATAGATTTAGCATAACGATCATTTCATTGTGTTTGCATGTTATCGATGCTTCACACTAGTAGGATATGCAACTATGATCTAAATACAGGTGAATATAAAGTTTTGTAAGTTATTTGAAACTTATGTCATAGGACTCTCAGATTTAAATTGTGTAGGGTTGAGTTGCATCCCAAACATGCTGGATCACCATAAGGCGACGTTCTATGGTTTTGGTATATTGCGGCATTGTAAGGTTTTTTTAACTTGAAGTACTTGGAGCAAATGCAACAATTAATCGAGTAAGAAACAAAAGAGGTTAATATGAAATCATATTAGTTTTGTAAAAGTTATATCGTAATTGTTTCTTTATCTAGATGTACTTTAACTCAGATTTTAGTGGATAAAAAATCCTTATAACAAGCAAAGTAGGTACTCCTGTTACTCTGTTAGGAACTTCTAGAACTTTACAAAGTCTAGAAGTTCTATTCCAAATTATTACAATCAAGTTAATAATTAATTCACTTTGAAAGCCAAAATAGCTGATAAAAGTTTCTGGTTATGGATTTACATCCTAATTTTGTTCACGTAGAAATGATGATGAATCTTACACCATTTGGCTAGTCCAAATGATCATATGCAAGGTTGATGTCGTTGTCAGTATGGATTGGAATTCTATTCAGTTGTTACACCTAATGAAAAGTCTATTTTAATACATGGTCGAACTAAGAAATGAATATTTGTATATGTTGAGACGGATCGGATGGTCTATAGCACGAATGATCAATCTAATTGAGATATGTTGTTAATAGGAAGAAAGAGTAAAAGGATGCTTGTTGGTTACCTATCACAAATGGCTTGACGTGTTTCTAGAATACTTTTCGGAGATGTCTGTTAGATAATCAATCATAACTTCAAAAAACCTTGCTCCAGACTAGGTACCTACCCCTCCCCGATGTCTTACTGTTTGGAGATATAAGGAGCAATTTAGCTCTCGAAGATTAACTTTAAATTTAGCTATCAATAGTTGCAGAAAAAGGAAGGCGGTGTAACAGATAGTACATTCATAAGATACATGATGAGTATTATCAAAGTTGTGATCATGCCATTTCACATGATCAATGCTTAACTAACATTTATGAATGTTTAGTTAGATTTAATCTGCTTTAGGAGTGATTAGTCGGTTATTGTGCCAATCGAAAATGTGCATGTCTACCGTAGACAGTCTACATGAAGAGTAAAGAGGATCATGCATGACAGTTACTTAAGTTACGATAGAAGCTTTGAGCAGAGAGAAAAGTTTGTAGGTCCCGAAATCGGAGGATCGATTTTCACTACCAAAGCCTTGTTTATAACAAACAAAGTTAAGTGTGCGGAATCCACTTAACTAAGCCAAATCAAACATAGAACGAAGTAAACACAGTGGTTAACCAAAGAAACACAATCGTTTGATTAACTGGATGAGAAAGCACAACTGATACAAACACAGTTTACAGACTTGCAGGATATTCTCTCATCTCTCGTCTTATCTCATCCTGTTTCACACAGAAACTATGAGACCTATTTATATTAAAACAGAGACACAGACTTGACGAAACTGAAAAGGAACTCGGCGAAACACAATTCAAAGTGACGAAACAAAAGTGTTTCGTCAAACATTTAATCCATTCTTTCTGTTTCGTCGATATGTAATCTGGCCCAAGAATAGTCTAAGTCCAATTGATAAGTTACGGCCCAATGTAGAAGTTGAAGCCCAGATATGATTCTGTTGAATTGTTTTCACAATTTCACCAATTCCAAGCATGAGACAAATGTTGTGACATCACCATGACATCACAATGATGATGTCATGGTGATGTGTAAACGGGAATTGCTTGCGGCGCTCCGTGCTTCGCGTGTCGAACTCTGGGACGCACGACGGAGGAATGTCGTGACATCGGGCTTGAGCCGGAGCTAACCGAGTCGAAACCAAGTTGAACCGAGCCGAGTCGAACCGAGCCGAGTCGCGTCCACACAAAGTGTATCAACAAACTCCCCCTTGGACGCTACTCATGATGGTTCGTCTTCTGTGATTGTTCGTCTTCTGTGTCTTTCATGTCGGAGGATCTTCAAAGTCTTCACGCGTCGTAAGCAGAAAGTGTATCAACAAACTCCCCATTTAATTTAGGAAGTGTGTTAACAAACTCCCCCTTAGAATGAACTCTCCATTGAGTCATGCTTGTGAATCTTTTGAACTTCAATTCTTTAGATCCTTGTGGTGTTGATGAGAGGTCAGCAGCAACTCGATCATGTTTATATTTTGAGTGCCTTCACGTCGTGTCTTCATTCCGAAGCTTGTCATCGAACATGTTCTCCTCGCCTTTAGCATCTGCACAGGCAAGAAAGCTAAACGCATAATGAGAACAACCGCTTGGAATATAGTTAACATTTAAACAAAAGACACATATGAGATCAAATCTCAATTAACACCAACCGACAATGATCAATTTTAATCCTTTAACTTTCAAAACTTGTTAACTTCGACTGTTTATGAAGATGCAATTGTTTTCCGGCTTACAATCAGGATTTTGGGTAGGATAGACTCGAGTTCCAACATCAGTCAATCAAAAATAAACTAGAAGCAAAATCTTTTTGGATTTTATAAAGTTTATATTAAAACACACCTAAAATCTTTTTGGAATTTTGAATTTTTCAAATGTAAAGACGGAAAGCAATAAATAAACATATACAAAGATGCAGAAACGAAAGCAGTAAACAAATATTTACAAACATTCTTTTTGCGAGTTTTGAGGGTAAGAGAATCATATAAGTGAACGGTCACGTCAAAACGCTCTTGTTGTTCAATTATTTATCATTAAGATAAGCATCCTATAACAATTATCGGTATTGTTGTCCACTTAAGCTCAACTTATCAGATGTAATCATGGCGAGGGGATACGTTAAGGTATGATTTATACTTACCGACTGGTGTTCATCCACACACGACACATTCCCGTATCAAGGTATGCACAAGAGTTCATCTTACCGGTGAGTATACCGATTATCATCTGTTTGACCGTATATGATGTGAGATTCTCACTTATTTTGATTGAAAACAAGCCCTATGTGATAAAATCACTTATTGATGAGGAACTTGATTTTCGATGCATGAGGGCACAGGAGCAAGTCCGTGAACAGATCAGTACTTTCGTACAGCAAAGAGACGAACTTGACTCCCGCAAAAAAATCTGTGATATAATATCACTTATTTGATTGGACATGTGATTGTTGATCACTTATTGAGGTCGTATGCAATATGTACACGTATGTATGGTATCATGGAAGATCTAGACTTGCGTCCCCGTTTTTTTTTTTTCGGTAAAAGATACAACCATGATACCTAGATGATAAGCAGCATAAAGACCGAATATCTCAGAACCTCGGCAATCTCTCAAACGAAATTTCGGTACTAAGACCATATGCCAATGTGCGGTTCCCACCTGGTCTTCAGTCGATTTAAGGATTTATATCACCCTGCACACTTTAAAATGATTGTGAGCCTACCGATACATCTTATATAGAGCTGCTTATCGTTTTTCATTTAAGGTTTAAAGAGGTTTAGACAGGCCACTGATGTACTATCATATTCTCTTTTTCTCGCCAGGAAACTCATTTTTGATTTTCTATTGTTTTTGTGTTTTTGAAAATTTTTGATGTTTTTGGATTTTTAAAAATTGGATTTACTCCCCCTAAAATCAACAAACTAAGATAAATTTTAAAAACACAAAGATATTTACAAAAACGATTTCCCGATGTCGGTTAACTCATGTTTTACCTCAATGCCGTTTACCAAAATTAAATTTTAATCAGAATGATTTATCGAATTTTGGAAAAATGAGTTGGCACGTCGGTAAGCGGTGCGGACCATGACAACATTGATGAGTTTCATAGTGAAACAATCACGTGTGAGGTGATATTTGAGTTCCACGTGTCTGGCCAAAGAGTGCTATATGAGATGATAATAATTCATAAAGCAGCTTAAAAAATCGATAAGTATAGGAGAGATTAGAAATTTAAAAACCGTATCCTGCAACTGCTTCGTGCATTGCAATGAATCTGAGTACTCTCCCAAACTGGATATCCACCCGGTGTGGATTTCAAGGTCGAATTTGCAGCTACTGAGAAATCTCTTGACAGCAACAAGATCATAAACCTCCGGGTCCGGCTGGTCTTCCACATTGCACCAGCGAAGGTCTTTGTCTTTCTCCTTCAGAAGTAGTGTGCGGTTGCTCAATCCACGCCAAGGCATCCGCACACCCGGTTGGTTTGTTCAACAACACATTTTCTTCAATCACACCGCGAAGAAATGTACATTGCACGTTCATCTTGTCGATTGTGAACTTCAGACGTGCTGCAGGTGCGTACATTTTGATTTGAATCTACCCCTGGGGACCCGATCAAAGCCTTTAATAATCACACTTTGAAATGATTTGCATTTTGTCGAAGTTATCAATTTCTTTCAACAGACAACTCTGTTTCCCCTTTCTTTTTCTCTCCATCAAAGGCAACAATTTCTTCTGTCGCCTATCTTGTGCAAGGACGATCCACTATCAACAATCTTACGACTATCGAAAGTTCCTCCTGGAACATCCTACACACTCACTCAGAGATTAGTTGGAGAGGGGGACCCAAGCCTTCATAGACTTAGGTTGCCCCTGAGAATCAAAAAATGTAATTTCAATTTCCTGATGATTTTCAAACACAGCACCTCCCCCTGAACTTTCACCCGTTTTAGGTTTCCAAGTTTGTTTTTGTTTACCAGATTGTGTATTATGTACAGTTTCTGGTTTTAATGGTTGTGACAAACTAGGTTTCCTTTTAACCGTTTTGACTTCAGATTTTAAAGCCTTTTCAACAGCTTTGATGTTATGACGTCGTTGTTTCGTTTCTTGTTCCTTAACAGTTCTTTTATCATGTTTTGGAGAAACAGGACGACGTTGTGAGTGACCTTGTTCAGAAGGGGTTCTTTCAACAAAATTTGGTTTAGGTGAGTTTGTGCAGTCTTTAATGATGTGCCCAAACTTCCCACATTTGAAACACGTTCTCCTTTCAACAAACTTAGGAGAATTTGATCGACTGGCAGATGTCGAACCTGTAGAACCTGATGTACTTGCTCTTTCATCACACCCGTTTGTGTGTTGGGTGTAATTGTTATCACTATTACGTTTCAAAATCTTGACTTGTTGTACAAAATCGGTGTTTGATTTGTTTTCAAAAGTCTCGATTTTATCCGTACCCTTTGATGCTACAAATTTAACATCCTTGCTTTTCTTGTTGATGCATTTTTAGTGTCTGTGACTAGTCTTGTTTCATGATGTATTTTGTATGGTCTTTTATTAATTATCGAGTCTGTATGTTATGTTGACCAAGTCAGATATCCTCCTATCTACTTGTGTACAACTTATTTGTTTCTTTTGATATGTAAAGTATAATGAACAATGCATGTTGCATTAAAGGGTAGTATGGTCGTTACTATGTTTATGTGTTCTATCTGTTTACTGTCTGTATACAGGAAATAGATCAGCTGGTGCAGCTCTCGACGATACAGGTCTATTTCGTCGGAACACATCATGACGAAACAGACCAATGTCCTATACTTTTGTTTCGTTGAAGGTCATGACGAATCACACTTTGATTCGTCATGTAATGGGCTGTTTCAAGCCCAAATGTCTGGCCCATGTTCAGTTTCGTCGAACACTTTGTGTTTCGTCGATGTCTTGGCCCAGGGACTATATAAACAACATCTCTGTTTCATTTGAACAGAGATGAGATAATAACCATAGTAACAAAACTCTGCCGAAATTCTGTCTGAACTGTGTTTGTATCAGTTTGTAATCGGTTCTCATCCCGTTAATCAATCGAGTGTGTTTCATTGATTAATCCGTTGTTATTATTGCTTTATATGTTTGATTTGGCATAGTTACGTGGATTCCGCACACGTAACCGTGTTTACTATAAACAAGTGATTCGGTTCGTTATCGATCCTCAGATTTCTGGACCTACAAGTGGTATCAGAGCATTGGCTCTTATCCTTGTTTAAAATCAAACTTGTTCGGTTTTTATCAAGTATTTTGTGTGTGTTTTTCTGCAAATTTGTTCTTGAAAAATTATATATTCTGGAAAAATATTCATAAATCTATTGTTTTATTGTTGTTTGCTAAAGATTTTTATCAAAAACCTAAGTTAGATTGTTTGTTCATGCTTTAAACCGGGTTTTTAGTGAAAATCTAGTGTATTTTCGTGTTTCGGAAAATTATAGGTGATCGGAAAACTCATCGGAAAAATCATGTTCTTGAGTGTGTTCTTCATATATTCATAAGTGTTCTTGTAACAAACTGAGAATTTGATCTGTTGAATTGTTAAAAACCAAGTGTTGCAACTTATAAAAATATATCTTGACTTTTGTGTAAAAAATGATAAGTGGTTTCAGTAATAAGTCTGTTTCGTTGAAAATAAGGTGTTACAAACATACCTTGTGTCAGTTCTAAATATCTTTGTGTCTGAGACTTATCCTTTGACTGGTCAGTAGATATTTTAAATATCTAAACCAGCTGTCTCTTACTCAGTTTCGACGAAACAAGTAGTCGACGAATCACATCTGTTTCGCCACAACATCTTTGACGAAACAAATTTCTGTTTCGCCACAACATCTTTGACGAAACAAAGTTTTGTTTCGCCACAAATCACAATTATCACAAGTCTGTTTCGTCATCATTCATTTAGACGAAACAAACCTGTTTCGTGAAATCTGTTTCGTCGAGAACAGATCTGTTTTACACAGAGGACTTGTAAAAGCTTGCTTACTGTGTGTTTTCAAGAATTTGTGCAGGTACTATCATACATACATCAAATATGAGTTGTACTAGTCCATGGGATTGGAGTATGGACTCGAGACCACGTGAAGATCCGACCTCCGCAGCAGCGTGGGTAAAGAATGTTTTTGGTCAACCAACTATAAGTGCCGGACAATGGGCTTTGGCATCCAATCAGAATCAAAACATTCAAAATCCTTTGCTTAGCGAGAGCGAAACGGGCAGCAACAATCGCCCGCCAAAGTTGAATCATATGAACGAGTTTCCATCATGGAAAGGTCGTTTTCATACATATGTTCAAGGTCAAAGCACTGATCTTTGGAGGTGTTTCATTACTCCAATCAATAATGCTCTCGAAGTAGCAGCTTCAACGGCCGAAGGTTTTTCTAACATGCAGGAAAATGACAAGAAAGCCTATGAATTTGAGAAAAAGTCGTTTGCTGTTCTTACTCAAGCACTTCAAAAGGATATTTATCATCAATTTTCTTATTGTAAGGACACGAAATCATTATGGGATTGTTTGGTAACAAGAGGAGAAGGAAATGCAGCTTCCAGAAAGACACGGCATGATCTATTGAAGAAAGAGTTTGAATCATTTCAGTTCTTGGAAAATGAAACTCTAAATGATATGACTACACGTTTTTATCATTTGATTAGTGAAATGTTTGCTTATAGTGTTGTTGCAAGTGAAAAGGAAGTTTGTGCACGGTTTGCTGATTCTCTACCACCAAAGTGGAGTCCATACATTGAGCTTCTAAAGCATACAGATATTCTAGATGCTGACACTATAACTATCTATGAATTCGTACAGAAGCTGGAACATAAGAATGATGAAGAAATCCGGAAAGGAAAACGCATTGCTGCTCCTCAAAATATCGAAATATATTGTGGTGGAGGTTTTGACCCGTCAGCTAGTCTGCGGCAACCAAAGTTACAAACGGCGTTTGTATCAAATACAAACTCTTCTCCGTTTCCTCAACAAACTCAGGATTATTCTGGAGGAGGTTTTATTCCTTATATACCTCAAGTTTCTACTACTCAACCTCAGGCATATTCTGGAGGAGGTTTTATTCCATCCCTACCACAACCACAAGTCCAACCACAACAACAGCAAGCTCATTATACCAACAATCCTCCAACCCCAAACCCTAACACAGTCAAAGTTGATACATCAAACCTCTCAAATGTTAGCATTGAAGTAGCAAAGGAACATATGGAACTTATTAATACCATGGTCAGTGCTTACTGCGGTTTGGTCGCAGGTCAAATTGGAAACATCAATTTGACCAACGAAGACTATCTACAAATCAACCGTGATGAAATGGAGTTGATGGATATAAAGTGGGCATTCGCAAGTGCTGTTAGAAGGGCGAAGGACTTTATGGTTCGAACAGGAAGAAGTTCTTTGGAAAGCAAACAAGATACAAAGTACGGTTTTGATAAAGAAGCAGTTACATGCTTCAATTGTGGCGAAAAGGGTCACTTCAAACGTGAGTGCACTCGACCAAGCAGACAAGGCAATCAGAACCCATTCCGTAATCAGACGAGTACTTCAAATGCTAATCAAGACAATCGTGGAAAAGGGATAGTGGCTGTAAACAACACCACTAACCAAAATCAGTCTGGACCATCAAACGAAAATCGTGCATTAACCGTACAAGCTGATGAAGGGTTTAATTGGTCTTTACAACTTGGGGAAAGTGATCAAGATAAAGGAAGAACAGCATGTTATGCAAAGATAATCCATCACATCAAGCACGTTCATAAGGAAGAATTTTCTGAAAGTGACGACAGTTCTGGTAATACCGGGAGTTCTGATGAAGAAAGTTCTACTTCGGGTTCTGAATCTGATGTGAGCAAAGAAGCAAGTTCTAATCTTGATGACTTATTGAATGAAGCAGAAGAGTTGAAATGTCAGAAATCAGTTCTGATCAAGAAGGCTGAGGTAGCATCTTAAGAAATGGAGAAGTTCTTTTCTGAAGACGGATCTTTCTCTTATCAGACTGCCATAAGCCTTTATGGCAAATGTCTCAGCTTCTACAAGTCAGGTAAAATCTGAAATTCTTATCAACTGTAGAGATTGTGAGTATATGAAAAATGAATTTGATAGAATAAAGCTTGAATGTGATACGATTCATATTCACAATCAGAGTTTAGTTGTTGAAATGGCTAAATGCAAAGAAGCGAATATGGCTTTAGTTCGAAACGAAAAAGAATTTAAATCTATGATTGAAACTCTAAAGAAAAATGTTTCCGAAGTGACAAAAACTGTTTATCATAAACAAGTTAGTATAAATGATTACATTAACATTGTTGAGGAAACCAAAAAGGAACTAGCCATTGCCAAATGCGAGCATGATGCAATCAAGCAAAAATTGGAGAGTTACTCTAACTCCCGATTTGTGCTCGATCACATTATTGATGTTCAACAACTAAAGGGAAACAAGAAAGGCGTTGGGTATGAGAAGTGTCCGCCCCCTTTGAGACATAATTATGCTTATATGCCTGATGAAGAAGAAATGCCACGGTTTGAATCCAGTGTGCCTCTTAATTATGAGGAAGTTACTACTGGCCTAGGGTTCAAATTGGACAATTCTCCAAGTACAAATTCTGAGCAAAAAGATTCAACATCTACGAAACAAGGTCCTCCCACCATTGAGGACTATGAGTCGTCGGATGATGAACCTGAATCAGATGTGAGTAATCAGGATAAATCACTTGACAAACTTAAAGGAGTAGAAGTTCCAATTGAGAATCATATTATGTGTGATCCTCCTACCCCTGATGTTCAACCTGCTGTTCAACAAGTGATAGATCCTGTGTCTACCGTTAAAAGTAAGATTGTGTTGTACACTTTGGTTGGTGATTCTAAAATCTATTCAGATAATGATTTTCCAATTAAAAATGTCAATCCATCATCGATTCATAATGTTTTTGAAAATAATACAAGTAAGTTTTTGGGAAAGTCGATTCCGGGAGTTATTGTGACTCAATGTAATCCAATTCCTAAGGCTGAAATCAAAAAGAAATTTGGAAATCAGAAATCACCTTCAAAGCAACAACCTATTGCTTCTAAGGGTAAACAATCAGATCAACGAGCTAAATTGCCAAATGTTTCTAACTCTAAATTTGAAACAAAAGGGGCTCGTTATCAGAAGAAAAACAGCAATGTCAAATTTGTGGAATCGAGGGGTACAGATAAAATTGAGACTTTTGCAAACAAGTCAAACACTGATTTTGTACAAGTAAAAATTTTAAAACGTGATAGTCAAAACAATTACACTCAACATTCAAATGGGTGTGATGAAAAAGCTAGTACCTCGGGTTATACAAGTTCGACATCTGATCGTCGATCCAGTTCTCCTAAGTTTATTGAAAGGAGAACGTGTTTTAAATGTGGGGAGTTTGGGCACATCATCAAAGATTGTGCTAACACTCCGAAAGCGAAATTTGTTGAAAGAGCATCACCTGAATCGATTCACCCTAAATGTCGTCCTGTTTCACCTAAACATGATAAAAGAATTATTAAAGAACAGGAATCGAAACAACGACATCAAAATGTGAATAAAATAGAAAAGGCTTTAAAATCTAAGGTAAATTCTGTTCCAAGGGAACCAAGTTCACCTGTAAAACCAGAAATTTAAAAATTTGTTTACAAAACTCAATCTGGTAAACAAAAACAAACTTGGAAACCTAGGAAGGGTGAAAGTTCAGGGGGAGCTGTTCGTTTGGAAAACCATCAACAAATCGAGATCACTATTTGTGATGCTCAGGGACGACCCAAGACCACTTTGGCTTGGGTCCCCATCCTTAACTAATCATTAGATGATATGTGCAGGATGTTCCAGGAGGAACTATTAATAGTCATTGGATTGTTGATAGTGGGGCATCCAGGCACATGACGGGCGACTTACGGCTTCTATATGATGTGAGAAACATTAAAGGAGGCTATGTTGCTTTCGCTGGAGACAAAGGCGGTTACATCACTGGAGAGGGAATGATCTCCAATGGTGTTGTATGTTTCGATAAGATCAATTATGTTCGTCAAATTGATCATAATCTTCTCAGTGTTTCGCAAATCTGCGATAAAAAGTTCACCGTGCATTTCGATGATGCCGGTTGTTATGTGCTTAAACCTGGTTTCAAAATTCCTGATGAATGGATTCTCTTATCGGCTCCAAGAATCAATGATCTTTATGTTCTTGATATGAGTCAAGCGATTACGACTTCTGCACAAGTCACATGTTTTGTCTCGAAAGCCACGGAGAAGGAGTCTATATCTTGGCACAGAAGAATGGGACACATTCACTTGAGAAAAATGAACCATTTGGTGAAAAACAATCTTGTGAATGGTGTGCCCGTGAGAAGTTTTCATCTACAAGATATCTGTGTTTCGTGTCAGAAAGGGAAACAAACAAAGAAGTCTCACCCTTTGAAGAAAATCAACACTGTTGGCATGCCTCTCGAACGTCTTCATATGGACCTCTTTGGACCTATGAGACACAAGACAACGTTCGGAGATGTGTATTGTTTAGTAGTTACTGATGACTACTCTAGATTTTCTTGGGTAGATTTTATGGCACACAAGAGTGATACTCCTGGCATCCTCAAGGATCTTCTTACAATGTTGGAAAATCTCTACTCGTTGAAAGTTAAGAGGATCAGAAGCGACAATGGAACTGAATTCAAAAACCGTGCTATGGATGAGTTCTGTACTTCTAAAGGCATTCTTCATGAATACATTTCTCCTTACACTCCACAACAAAATGGTGTCGCGGAGAGGAAGAATCAGACAATAATTGAAATTGCAAGAACAATGTTGGTAGAGTCGGCGTTTCCTGTTCAGTTCTGGGCAGAGGTTGTGTCGACTGCTTGCTACACATTAAACCGAGTTCTTATGGTTAAGAGACATGGCAAGACTTGTTTCGAACTTCTACAGAAAAGGAAACCTGATCTTTCAATTCTAGAACCTTTTGGTGGTCCATGCACTATGATTGATCCGGATGGAAAGTTTGGAGCGAAAGCTATCGAGGGTTTCTTCCTTGGATATGCTACACCAAATTTTCGTGTTTGGAATCTGTCTACCAAAAAGATTGAACTATGGAGTGAAGTAAGGGTTCAAAGATATACAAATCCTGTTAAAGCTCCAGGTGATCCTTGGATGTTCGATTATGATGGGCTATTCAACTCCTTTGATCTGCCAACCTTTGATGAAGATTCCGCAGCTGCTAGAATGATATTTGATAGTGACAATGCTGCTGAGTCGTCATTAGTTAGACCTATTGTTGTTAACTCACAAAGTTCTAATTCGTCTAACAACACAGTTCAAAATGAGGAAGTTGAAAATGCTACTGAATACAATGAGTCATCAGAAGAAGATGAAGAAAATCTGGATGCGACTGAAGGCACTAAATCTCCAGTTGTTCCAGTTCAGGGTACTTCTGTTGATACTCCTCATGTGCAAATCGATGATACTGCTGAAGGAAATGCATCCACTTCTACGCATATTCCAGGTGTGGAGTTGGTTGTTGATCTAAATATTAACAATTTGGGTGTTAATGCTCGTGTTCCTGAAAATCCTGAAATGAGGATACACGATACCCATCCACAGCAGAATATCATAGGAGATGTCCAACAAGGTGTGCAGACACGTAATCAGCTGAGAAACAACCAGAGTGCTGGTTTGTATTCAGCTATTAGAGAATCTGGTCTACAAAATGATTGGTCTTTCGCGTGTTACGTTTCACAAGAAGAACCAAAATCTTGGAAGGAAGCTTTAAAAGATAATTCGTGGGTTGAAGCCATGCAGGACGAACTGCAGCAATTTCAAAAGCTTGGTGTTTGGAAGCTTGTTGAAAAACCGGAGAATTACAAGAAAATTGGAACACGATGGGTTTATAAATGCAAGAAAGACGACCGTGGAGTTGTTATTCGCAACAAGGCAAGACTGGTTGTTCAGGGTTTTCGTCAGATTGAAGGCATTGACTACAATGAAGTTTATGTACCTGTTGCACGTCTGGAAGCGATTCGGATCTTCTTAGCTTATGCTTCTTTCAAAGGATTCAAAGTTTACCAGATGGACGTCAAAAGTGCGTTTCTTCATGGTATTGTTCAAGAAGAGGTGCATGTCGAACAACCTCCAGGTTTTGAAGATCCTATTCACCCCGATCGGGTTTGGTTGCTCAACAAAGCTCTTTATGGTCTACATCAAGCACCTAGGGCTTGGTACGCAACCTTATCAAACTATCTTCTGGAGAATGGATTTAGACGAGGTCTTATTGATTGCACACTCTTTATCAAAGAACAAGATGAAGATCTTCTGCTGGTGCAGATGGCTCCTAAAGCACCGCAAGAAAAAGGAAAACGCAAGAAGGCAATAAAGAAAGAAAACAAAACTGAAGAGGAGATTATGTCAGAGAAACGTCATAATCAAGTTGCATATTTGGATCCGGAAGACAAGCTCACGGAATTTAAAGATATGACGAAGTGGATCAGGGAGTCACGTATCAATCATGCTGTTACATACTCGACGCCCGTCTACAAATCACTGATTAAAGCTTTCTGGGATTCTGCAAGCGTCATCCAAATCGATGGAAAGGATATTATAAGAGGTCGTGTGAATGATCTGTATGTCGTTGTTACTCCGGAGATATTGAATGAAGTTCTTCAATTACAAGATCAACCAAATGCTCCATATTCAATACCAATCATGTGTTCACGAGGCTGTTTACTAAGAATGAAGTGTAAAGGAGATCTTTTCGTCAAACAAATCAACAAAGGTGATCTTCCATTACGATACAAGTTTTTATTGCATGTTCTTATTCAGTGTCTCAGCAATAGACGGTCTGGATATGATATGGCTGGAGATGATCTCGTTGGTTTCATGGTTGCTTTGGTGTTAAACAAACCGTTTAGCATCTCAAAGTATATTTTCAGCAACATGAAAGAAAATATGACAAGGACTGGTAGTAGAACCACCGGGAACAAGTTTTGGATGTATCCACGGTTTCTGCAAATGATTATGAATGTTCAACATCCAGACCTTCCTAAAGCTGAAAATGATCTTTTGAAAATAGAGGCGATGAATTTCAACTCTTTAAGGCTAATCAAGACTATGGCCGCCAAAAGATACAAAGAAAGTGTTCCTCCAAGGAAGCTTTTTGGCGCACTAGTGAATCCTGATTATGTTGCTCCAGCAAATGACAAATGGCGTCATGATGATAGCCAATCTGACAATGAAGAACCTGAGTTGGAAAGGTTAAGGATAGAAAAATTTGGTCCTGACCCAGTTGATTCAGATGAGTCTGGTAGTGATGGTGATGAAAGTAGTGGTGAAAGTGATGAAGGTGGTGATGCAGGTGATGCAGGTGCTGTTGGTACATCAAGCAAAGGTGCAGTTTCTGGTACATCAGCTAGTAGTTCATCAGCAAGTGGTGATGATGGATCTGATTCTAGTTCTAGTGATCATATAGTTGAACCTGGTTACGAAATGTATATCGATATACGTGGAGTAAGAAGGTATAGAAAGATTAGAACTGAGGATGATCCAGAATATGTTCCAGAGGATCCTGAAGGTGAAAGAAGAACAAAAAGAAGAGCTGAGAAAGCTGTTGAAGTTCAAAAGAAGAAATCTAGGAGATATTTGAGTACTTATACTCGGAAATCGGTGCCTCAAGAGTCTTCATCTGTACCTCAGGAGCCTGTACAATCTGTACCTCAGGAGCCTGTACAAGAAGCTCCTGTAGTTACTTCAGCTACAGAAACTCCAGTTGTTACATCAGCTACTGCTACTCCATCTGTTATTCCTCAGGCAGTTCCTGAAAGAACTATGGCTTCTGCAATCAGAGCAACCACTTCACAAATCAGTGCTGAACGTCATAGGACATTTTCCGGATTTTCTCAAGACGAAAAGATCAGATATCTATTTTCTACACTTGAAGCAGCTGCTGATCGTCTTCAAAGGCAATCTCATTTCGGTAATCTCACAAAGCATGATCAACTTAAACAATCGGTGGAAATTAACAAATTGAAGTCAACCGTTGGTCAACAGCAAACAGTAATAGAGCGACAACAAGGTGAAATTGATTTGCTTAAAGCTGAAAATGCTCGCTTGAAGGCTCTTGATGAAGAGAAAGAGAGAAGGCTTGCTATTATGTGGGATTATCATTGTAAACAACAAGAGGTACTGAAGAAAAAGGATGATGATACGGAAGACCAAGGAAATCCTGATACTTCTGGTACATCACAGAAGCAGCCAACCGCACTTGCTTCTGAAGTTGTTGCAGTTCAAACTACAGTTGTCGAATCATCTCAAGGAACTTCTACTGGAAAAGTTCAACAGATAGAAGGTACTTCTTCTATAGTAAGCAGTGCTGATATTGCTCTACAGGCTATTCATCCATTTACGGGAGAGTTGCTTGAAGAAGGGGAGTTAATAGAAGATCTTTCTCAGGAGCAATTGAGTATTTTACAGTCTATGAGAGAAATAGATGATGCTGAGATAAACAAAATGTCTACTGAGACTGATACAACGAATGTTGAAGAGATTGATGAGATTGTGTTTGAAGGTGAAGCATCAAAATCAACATATGTTCGAGAAGATGGTACTGAATTCGCTTCATTTGATGAAGATTGGATGAAGGAGAATATTGATGATATAAACGAGCACTTAAAGAATCAAAATTCGTCTGAGAAAGACACAGATGCATTTTCTGAATGGAGAAAACAGTTTTTATCTAAAGTCTCCAAGCCTGTACCTGAAAAAGCTCAAGTAGACTATTTGCAATTTGAAAAGGCAAAGCCAAGTGGAAGGATTCTATGCTGGATGTTTGTTAAAGATATACACTGCATTGCTATCAAACGTGAATACGGAATTCTGTATTTCGATTCACTGCTGAGCATTCTTTCCTTGCCATTTTATGATGTCTCTGCGTTGACAAGGCTTGAGCTTATCAATCGGTCAAAATACGATGGCGCTACATTATTTGAGCGACTGGTGAAAGTAAACAAGAAGTCGGGCTGGAAGGATGAATCATACAAGCCACAATTTCCTGTTTATCAACCAATCAAGTTTACTCTTGATCCGGACACCAACACTTGCAGATACAAACTTGTGTACCAGCCTCCGAGGGTAGTAGATAAAATCCCATTGATGCCTATGAAGCAGGATTTTCTTGAAGACATGGCATTATGGTGCTACGACTCGGATACTCATGAAGCTGTAATTGTGTTTAGAGATAATCGTGCAAATTACCGGATGTTGGATCCGATGTGGATCGTCAACATGTCTGAGGCTGATATTAGCAGATTATATCGTCATGATATTTTCTATGAAGATCAAGATGCACGTCAAGCTTTAAAGTTTCAGCGAGTAGCGTGTTTTTGCTATTACAGGGGCATACATTCGGGCAGTTCGTGGTCCGAACAACACTGATGGAAGATTAGAAGACCGAAGACGAGTAACAGACAAGGGGGAGTTTGTTGATGCATTTTTAGTGTCTGTGACTAGTCTTGTTTCATGATGTATTTTGTATGGTCTTTTATTAATTATCGAGTCTGTATGTTATGTTGACCAAGTCAGATATCCTCCTATCTACTTGTGTACAACTTATTTGTTTCTTTTGATAAGTAAAGTATAATGAACAATGCATGTTGCATTAAAGGGTAGTATGGTCATTACTATGTTTATGTGTTCTATCTGTTTACTGTCTGTATACAGGAAATAGATTAGCTGGTGCAGCTCTCGACGAAACAGGTCTATTTCGTCGGAACACATCATGACGAAACAGACCAATGTCCTATACTTTTGTTTCGTTGAAGGTCATGACGAATCACACTTTGATTCGTCATGTAATGGGCTGTTTCAAGCCCAAATGTCTGGCCCATGTTCAGTTTCGTCGAACACTTTGTGTTTCGTCGATGTCTTGGCCCAGGGACTATATAAACAACATCTCTGTTTCATTTGAACAGAGATGAGATAATAACCATAGTAACAAAACTCTGCCGAAATTCTGTCTGAACTGTGTTTGTATCAGTTTGTAATCGGTTCTCATCCCGTTAATCAATCGAGTGTGTTTCATTGATTAATCCGTTGTTATTATTGCTTTATATGTTTGATTTGGCATAGTTACGTGGATTCCGCACACGTAACCGTGTTTACTATAAACAAGTGATTCGGTTCGTTATCGATCCTCAGATTTCGGGACCTACATTTCTTCTGATAACGAGCTCCTTTTGTTTCAAATTTTGATTGAGAAATGTTAGTCTTTTGAGCTCGCCTTTTTGGTTGTTTACCCTTAGAGGCAATAGGTTGTTGCTTTGTCGGTGATTTCTGTTTTCCAAATTGTTTTCTGATTTCTGATTTTGGAACAGGATCACATTGTGTTACCACAACTCCGGGAATGCTCTTTCCCAAAAATTTATTCGTGTTGTCTTCAAACACTTTATCAATCAAAGATGGATTGACGTTTTTAATTGGAAAATCATTGTCCGAATAAATTTTAGCATCACCGACCAAAGTATACAACACGTTATTGCTCTTAACAGCAGACACACATTCTTTGTCATCCTTGACATTCTTGACAGGATCTATCACTTGCTTGGCAACAGGTTGCACGACAAGAGTAGGAGGATCACAAAGAATATGATTCTCAATTGGAATTTCTACTCCTTTCGTCTCATCAAGTGATTCATCCTGGTCATTCACATCTGATTCTGATTCATCATCTGACGACACATAGTCCTCAATGATTGGAGGACTTTGTTTCGTACATGTCGAGGTTTCTGGTTGCTCAGATGATGTGTTTGAAGAACTGTCCGGTTTGAACCATAGGCCAGTAGAAAATTCCTCATAATCAAGAGGCACACTGGGTTCATACCGAGGCATATCCTCTTCATCAGGCATTTTGGTATAGTTGTGTCTCAAAGGGGGTGGACACTTCTTATATCCTATGCCTTTCTGATTTCCTTTCAGTTGTTGAACGTCAATGATGTGATCAAGCACAAATCGGGAGTTAGAATAACTTTCCAACTTTTGCTTGATAGCATCATGCTCGCATTTGGCTATGGCAAGTTCCTTTTTGGTTTCCTCAACAATGTTAATATATTCGTTAATGCTCACTTGTTTATGATAAACGACTTTGTTTACTTCGGAAACACTTTTCTTTAAAGTTTCAATTACAGATTTAAATTCCTTTTCATTTCGAACTAGAGCCATGTTCGCTTCTTTGCACTTAGATAGTTCAATAACCAAACTTTGATTATGACTATGAAGCTTTTCGGATTCAAGCTTCATATCTGCACAAGATTTACAAACACTAGGAGCAGGAGTTTCAGAATTTACCTGACTCAAAGAGGCTGAGACATTTGCCATAAAGGCAGTATGAAAAGAAAAATATCCGTCTTCAAAGAAGGACTTCTCCATTTCCTTAGATGCAGCAGCAGCCTTCTTGATCAGGAGAACTGATCTCTGACATTTTAACTCCTCAGCTTCATTTAAAAAGTCTTCAACATCAGAACTTACTTCTTCCTTCACATCAGAATCAGAATGATCATTTTCCGAAATAGAACTTTCTTCATCAGAACTCCCGGTATAAGCCGAATTGTCGTCACTTTCAGAAAATTCCTCCTTATGAACGTGCTTGATGTGATTGATGATCTTTGCATAACAAGCTGTTCCTCCAAACTGTACAGACCAGTCACACCCTTCGTCAGCTTGAACTGTTAATGCTCGATTGGAGTTTGATGGTCCAGACTGGTTTTGATTGTTATTCACTACTACAATCCTCCTTTCACGATTCTCTTGCTGGGCATTGACATTTGAAGCACTCGTCTGGTTTCTGAATGGGTTATGATTGCCTTGTTTGGTTGGTCGGGTGCACTCACGTTTGAAATGCCCCTTCTCCCCACAATTGAAGCATGTGACAACATTTATATCAAACCCATACTTCGTATCCTTTTTCCCTTCCAACGAAGTTCTTCCAGTTCGAGCCATAAAGTCTTTTGCCCTTTTAACTGCACTAGCAAAAGCCCATTTAATATCCATTAACTCCATCTCATCCCTGTCGATCTGTTGATAATCTTCATTGGTCATATTGATGTTTCCAATTTGACCTGCCACCAACCCGCAATAAGCACTGACCATTGTATTAATGAGTTCCATATGCTCCTTTGCTACTTCAATGCTAACTTGTGAGAGGTTTGAAGTATCGACTCTGACCGTGTTAGGGTTGAGGGGTGGAGGATTGTTGGCATAATGAGCTTGTTGTTGTGGTTGTACTTGTGGTTGTGATGGAACAGGAATGTAAGCCCTCGGATCGAATTGAGGTTGAGCAGGATTAACTTGAGGTGGAGGTTGAGGTGTTGGAATATAAGCCCTTGGATCGAAAGCCGGAGTAGGAGCTGACTGAGGAAATGGAAAGGAACTTGTATTGGACACAAATGCCGTTTGCAATTTTGGTTGCTGAGCTGCACTGGATCTGGCCAAAGAGTCGAAACCTGGAAGGTACATTTCTGTATTTTGAGGAGCAGGAACTCGTTTAGCTTTCCGGATTTCTTCATCATTCTTGTGTTCCAGCTTCTGAATGAACTCATAGATGTTGACTGTATCTAGAGTATTCGTATGCTTCAACAGCTCAATAAACGAACTCCACTTTGGAGGTAAAGCATCAGCAAACCTAGCCACCATTTCCTGTTGAGTTGCCAAAACCCCATAAGCAAACATTTCACTAATCAAGTGATAAAAACGTGTAGTCATATCATTTAGGGTTTCATTTTCCAAAAACTGAAATGATTCAAACTCTTTCTTTAACAGATCATGGCGAGACTTTCGAGTAGCTACATTGCCTTCTCCTCTCGCTACCAAGGCATCCCATAATGTTTTCGTGTCTTTGCAGTAAGAGAACTGATGATAGATTTCTTTGTTGAGTGCTTGTGTAAGGATAGCAAACGCCTTTTTCTCTAAGTCATAGGCTTTCGTGTCATCTTCAAGCATATTAGCTTAACCTGCTGAAGTGGATGCTGCTACTTCGAGATTAGGGTTGAATGCATTAATGAAACATGTCCAAAGTTCGGTGCTTTGTCCTTGAACATATGTGTGAAAGCGGCCTTTCCATGAAGGAAAATCGTTCATGTGATTCAACTTTGGTGGGCGATTGTTGTTTCCAGTTTCACTTTCGCTAAGCAGAAGATTTTGAATACTTTGGTTCTGATTGGATACCAACGCCCATTGACTTGCACTGATAGCTGGTTGAGGAAACATACTTCTTGCCCACGCGGCTGCGGAAGTTTGATCTTGACCGGGTTGTGGGTCCGTACTCCAGTCCCACGGACTTGTGCAACTCATCTTTGATGTATACAAGTAGAATACCTGATCAAACACTTGGAAACACAATGTTATGATAGACTTGCAAACCTTCTGTTGAAAAATGACAACACACACGACGAAACACTTTCTACGAAACAGATTTTGTTTTGATGAAACAACTGATGACGAAACAGATCTTGTTTCGTCAAAGAAGTTTGGCGAAACAGATGTTTGATTCGTCAAAGGGACCTTTGGCGAAACAACCTTTGATTCGTCGAAGGGACTTTGGCAAAACCCTTTTCCTTTTTTTTTTATTTTTTTATTTTATTTTTTATTTTATTTTTTTTTTACTTTTCTGTTTCGTTGACTTCTTGATTCGCCGATAAGTTTGTTTCTTCGAGGTCTGTTACGTCAAAAAGTTTGTCAGATGGTTGGTAAAGTAGGTGATTTGATTATACCCAGCCTGTCAACTCACACACGATTTTTAACCCATGCTTTATCACCAACTTAAGGTACGGTGGATAATAGATTAGACTTATTATTATTTTCAATGCAAACCTTATCTGTTGGATTAAAAAGTAAGTTTTGTCAAGAACACTTTAAATATTTTATGAAGATATGAAGAACACAAGAACAACCAGTGAACTTTATAATTTCCGAACACAAGTTTTTGTCTAAGACTTTCAACCAAAACCAACAGTTAGCATGTGACCATTCAAACTAGTATAGTTTTCGGTAAAACTCTTAGCAAACAAACAATATCCACAGTTTTTAAAGCCCCTTTTTCCAGAAAAATACCAGGTTTTAAGAATACTTTTATGAGAAAAACACACAAACACTAGTTAAAACAACCGAACTATGTTTGATTTTAAACAAGGATAAGAGCCACTGCTCTGATACCACTTGTAGGTCCCGAAATCGGAGGATCGATTTTCACTACCAAAGCCTTGTTTATAACAAACAAAGTTAAGTGTGCGGAATCCACTTAACTAAGCCAAATCAAACATAGAACAAAGTAAACACAGTGGTTAACCATAGAAACACAATCGTTTGATTAACTGGATGAGAAAGCACAACTGATACAAAAACAGTTTACAGACTTGCAGGGTATTCTCTCATCTCTCGTCTTATCTCATCCTGTTTCACACAGAAACTATGAGACCTATTTATATTAAAACAGAGACACAGACTTGACGAAACTGAAAAGGAACTCGGCGAAACACAATTCAAAGTGACGAAGCAAAAGTGTTTCGTCAAACATTTAATCCATTCTTTCTGTTTCGTCGATATGTAATCTGGCCCAAGAATAGTCTAAGTCCAATTGATAAGTTACGGCCCAATGTAGAAGTTGAAGCCCAGATATGATTCTGTTGAATTGTTTTCACAATTTCACCAATTCCAAGCATGAGACAAATGTTGTGACATCACTATGACATCACAATGATGATGTCATGGTGATGTGTAAACGGGAATTGCTTGTGGCGCTCCGTGCTTCGCGTGTCGAACTCTGGGGCGCACGACGGAGGAATGTCGTGACATCGGGCTTGAGCCGGACCTAACCGAGTCGAAACCAAGTTGAACCGAGCCGAGTCGCGTCCACACAAAGTGTATCAACAAAGTTGTGTACTAGAGGAAAGTGTCGAAAAGATATTGATCCATAGGTGGCCACTTAGAGCATTATTAAGGCGCGGTGGCGTCCGAATCACTAATTTATGTGATACACACTTCAAAATAAATTTGATATTTATTAGAGTAAGTTAAACAATCCTCCATGTGGTTAGTCGGATCACCTATCGTTCCTAGGTTTCATTAATTATAGATATTATTCATACGATTTTCGAAGTTATCACTCTTTTGATCATTGAAATGGAGAGATCTTAAAATATTTCTAATTAGTCGGATCACCTTAACTCATCACATGTGGTCGCCGGAGAAGCAATATACATTGTAAAGAAGATGAAGAAATGGTGCTTTGGTATTTTCTTTTTACTCTTTAGTTACGTAAGGGTAAAATAGTCAGTTTATAAAATAACTCTAAAAATTAACACATCCTTATGGGAGACGATAAGACAATATCCATAGATGTTGATATATAGAGGAGTTTCCCCGCTTGTGGGATCAGACTGCTTTAAAGGGGTAGTGCTTTTACGGTGGGATCAGACTGCTTTAAAGGCTCCTTCGGGTAAAGTGACCAAACACGAGAAAGTGTGCCTTGACAACCGGCACATGTTTATCCCTTTTGTTTTTGATACTTTTAGTTTTCTGGTGCCAGAGACTGTGGACCTACTTAGTCAAGTTCAAAAGTTCATGCATAGTAATGTTATAACCCCGAGATCAATGGACGTATTTTCTAAAAGACTTAGTTTTGATATTCAAAAAGAGGTAGTGACACAGCTTGTTGCTCGTTTACCAATTACTATCTCAATGTAAATTTTAAATAGAAATGAAACAAGTCTTTACTAATATAATTACTTTAATATTAACCATATTTAGTTTTTCTGGTATAACTTTTAAGATGTGATTTTTATAAAATTCCAAGTAGGTTTTTAATGCGACGTGCTTCATTTTTATCTACGTCTTAATAAAAATTTTACTCATTCTGAGTTATGAATAGCATGTAATGTACAAGTGATTGAAATACATGACATCAAATTTTCTCACGGTTTAGTTTTTCTTTTTATCTATATTAGGTAAGGTCGTTTACTATTTTTGTTATTTTAATAATATAGTATAATGCGTTTAAAAATTGCGAATATATCGTTGCAACGTACTTGTTTTTTTATCTACGCTTGGGAGTTTTACTCAAAATTGGACAAGTCAATATAATTCATTGTTTTGTCCATGACGAACCAAACCTACATCGCTCTTTTTTAATGGTTTTGTAGATGCACCAGTAAAAGTGTTGTTAATAAAGGAGTTTTATTCAAAATCGAGTATTTTTTTAATCGTAAGCTATAATGAAGACCAGTATAGGTGTCAATACTGGTATTGAGACAAACCAAACTGAACTGAACCGATATTGACAGAACAACATCTGTACTTACATCGGTGTTATCAATATCAACACGGAATGGGTAACGGTACTCGTTTTTATGATTTTCGATCAATGTAAAAAAAACATGTCAATATTCTTTTGGGCATGTCACAACTTTATTTTTTGCATGTTTTTTGATTGCTATAGCGGTGCCAACCATGTCGTAACAAACTGAACGATACCGATCAAATCCCACTAGTTTGTTACATATATACTATATAATCCAGGAAATTGCATGGTGACTGATTATTTTATTACTTACTAGGTTAAAAAAAACTATGTATAAATAAAGGGGGGGGGGGGTGTTAGGTTTTTGTGGGGTGTCGGTGGGGGGTGGGTTAAATGGTTTAGAGGTGGACGAGGTAAGTCACCCATGAGGGGAAGACACGATCAGGAAGCGGGGCCTTCGCATAGACGAACCCCATCTGCAACTTACAGCTCCGACTCACACGTGGATTGGAGAAACTACCTCGAGCCAGCAAGACGTTCAGCCTCGCTCAATTCGTCGCCTTCTTACCACAACTCCTTTGGACCACACCAGGAAGAAGAGCCCCAAGACTCGCACCACTCACACCATTCCTTGGAGCATTCTGGTTCTCATCATTCATTCAAGAACCCCACTCCTTACTTTTAAAGTCGTTTCAACCCGATCAACCAAAATGATGAACCAGTGGGACATAACCCATTAGGGCCAGCAGATCACTTTCCTGAGTACCAGGATATGGATGTGGACGACGATCCAGATCCAGCTATGCCACCTTCTGGGACGCCCACGCATCCCATCGAAATCTCCAATGGTTCTTCATTTGCAGGATCGCCATACAGAGGCCCCGATTTAAGGGCCGAAAGGTGGAGCACTTATAAGTGGGAGTTTACTCCCCCTCACCACAACTCACCTCCACCACAGCGGCCCCTTCTGAGGACCCACACTTTCAGGCAGCCACACCACTGCCACCGCCACAGCCACCGCCAGAACCAGAGCAGCCTCCGCTGCCAGAACCGTCGAGGCAAAGAAGAAGCGCACGGATGTCCGTGCGAGGGGTTTTCATTTCAGCACCCCACAAAACTCCAGCAACTATCCTCCCATCTTTGAAGACCCACAAATGGGCGGGCCTTCAAACCTTGTTTCTGAAGTCGACTCTGCACCAGTCGCTCCTACACCACCACCACCCATGGGTTATGAAAACCTAATCCCTGCTTACCCAGACGCGGCTGGGTACAACCCGTTTGAGCCGCAAGCTTACTTGGGTTATTACTACAATGCACTTGATGTCGACCCACCGCGTACCCAACTGGGTACCCTGCTTATGGGTATCAATACCCGTCACCTCCACAACCTCAGTAGCAGCAGCCACCGCAACCTTCACTTCAACAACCGCAGCAACAAGAAATTCTCCAAAGGTTGCATGAGGTGGAACAAAGGGTGGAAGAAAGGGATAGAAGTCACAGCAAATTTCTTAAGGGTTTGGCAAACTTCATTAAAGGAAAGAAGAAGAAAGACCGTTGAAAGACCCTTATTTATTGTTTTGTAATTTCCATTTCAATTAAGTCTCTGCGTGGACATTTCATTTAAGTATTTAGTCCCTGCGTGGACTTATTTTCTTATTTAGTCCCTGCGTGGACAAGTTTATTTGTTTAAAGACATATTTAGGGCAATTATTGTAATTCTTAGGACTATTTATAAGAAGTGTCCTTTTGCAATTACATTGTCATTATACATATACATATATATATTGTATCATTGAATAAACTATCATTTCAATTTATAATTAATCTGCCAATAAATCTCAAAAGACAATCTTAAAGGTATAACCTAGCCTATATGTCATTTAGACATGGTTGTGATGGTAAAAACCTTCTTAAGATAAATCCTTGTTAACACCTAAGAACGTGTTAGCAATCTTGACAAATGTGGTTCAAGAAAATCACACTAGTCATCCTTATATTGAATTTTTCCAATTCCTTATTTAGCAAATGATCTAGGAAATCATGACTGATATCACCTTATTAAAACATCCATTAGTGATGTCACTGTTTTGCCTTCGGGGTGAACTACTCCAACTACATAACAAACGACAGTTGTAGTCTATGACTCCCTGTCAAGAAAGGTGAAGAACTATGTTCAAACCTTAATCGCCTCGATCCTATAAGATCATGGCTTATAAATTAAAACTGTCCTTCTGACAAAGCCTTTTGTGCCACCTTAATACCCTTAATGATTTATAAATAGGAATAATTATAGTGAAAAATTTAAGTAAATCTGATTAACAAATTAACCATTATGGTCTATTTTTACCATGGTTAATGAATCGCCGAGAATGATGATTCAATTGTAGACCACTAAACAAGTTGTTGTCAATTGTTTTATAGCAATCAAGCTTTTGGCTGACTCAGAAGAAGTTAATAGTCATCCCAATGAAAGGAATGATAACACCAGAATGAACGTAACGGGTGCAGACCTACAAGCATTGATAGACAATGTTGTAACCAAAGTTGTTGGCAGAATGTTCAAAGATTCAAGTGCTGCTCGCACAAAGACCCAATCAGTACCTCATACTAAGCCCCCTTGCAAAACACATACAACAAAGAAGGATGATTCGCAGCATTCATCAAATCAGAAAAGCTAGCCGTCTAAGAAGTTAGTGTTTGATCAGGAACCGCGTTCCAAGACTTGTTCTTATAAATACTTTTTCTCTTGCAAACCAAAGGATTTTACAGGTGAAAAAGGTGCCATAGACTGTATGACATGGCTTGACGAAATGGATATCGTTGTGGATATTAGTGGGTGTGCGGAGCAGGATGTTGTGAAATTCGTTTCACAGTGGTTTAAAGGAGAGGCATTAGCTTGGTAGAGGGCATTAATTCAAGCCATAGGGAAAATTCTACCCTATAACTTGTCATGGGCAGAGTTTGTGGCATTGATTAAAGAAAACTTTTGTCCTCAGCACGAGGTAGAAAAGATTGAAACTGACTTCTTGACTTTGGTCATGAAGAATCTAGATTGCCAAGCATGTGTTACGAGTTTCAACCCTAAGTCCAGACTTGTCCCCTATTTGGTTACACCTGAACCTAAGCACATAGCGCGCTTCATTGTAGGCCTGGCCCCTGAAATTAAAGGAAATGTCAAAGCTTCTAGGCCTACCACCTATAGGTCAGTGGTAGATCTGTCTTTATCCCTCACGCTTGATGCAGTTAGAAATAAGTCTTGTAAGGCTTCTGAAGAGGGAAAGAGAAAGAGGGAAGATGAGAGCTCACATCGCTCCGATAAGAAGAAGAAAGCTAATTCTGAGTTTAGGAAAAGTTTTGAGTTTAAGTAAAGCTCAAATCAGTCGGGTGACAGACCCATGTCTAAGAACTGCAAGAAACGCCACCCCGGTAAGTGCACTATTGATCCAAAAGAGAGACTCTATGGAATTTGCAAAACAAAGGGTCATAAAACCTTGGAGTGTAAGGAATTAAAGAATACGACCTGTTATGGTTTTAACGACAAGGGGCATATCAGGAGCAACTGCCCGAAAAAACCCGAAGAAGCCCGAAGAGGCTAAAAAGGCCAATGCTCGTGTTTTCCAAATGAATGCCAAGGAGGCAGTGCAGAACGATAACGTTATAACATGTACTTTCCTCATAAATGATGTTTATTCTAGAGTTTTATTTGATTCTGGTGCAGATAAGTCCTTTGTAGACAATAAATTTAGTAAACTGTTGAATCTGCCTATTAAAACTGTAGACATAAAATATGAGGTAGAATTGGACGATGGTACCTTAGAGACTGCTTCAACAATTCTAGATGGATGTTTCATATCCATTAGGAACCACTCTTTCCCGTTGTCTTTGTTACCGATGAAATTGGCAGGGTTTAATATAGTTTTAGGCATGGATTGGTTTTCTCTTAACCAAGCTCAAATTGCCTGTGATAGGAAGTAAGTTATTATTAAAACCCCTTATGGTGAATCAATTACTATTCAGGGTGATACGCAGTATGGATTGCCTGATCAAATATCTATGCTTAAGGCATCAAAGTATTTGAAGAAAGGTTGTGTCATTTACATGGCACAGGTGTCTGTAAATGAACCAAAGCCCAAGATAGAAGATATTCCTGTTATTTCAGAATACGCAGACGTTTTTCCTGAAGAACTACCTGTTTTACCTCCCAACCGACAAGTAGAATTCAGAATTGATATTATACCAAGAGCAGCGCCAGTTGCACGAGCTCCTTATCGTTTGGCACCGACCGAAATGAAGGAATTAAGGACCCAGTTGTATGATCTGTTGGAGAAAGGTTTTATTCAACCAAGCTCGTCCCCTTGGGGAGCGCCTTTTTTTTTTGTAAAGAAGAAGGATGGTTCAATGCGTCTATGCATTGATTATCGTGAGCTGAACAAAGTTACAATCAAGAACCGCTATCCATTGCCCAGGATCGATGATCTGTTCGATCAGCTGCAAGGGGCAAGTTTCTTCTCAAAGATCGATCTGAGGTCGGGGCATCATCAATTGAAGGTCAGAATCAAAGATGTACACAAGACTGCATTTAGAACAAGATATGGCCACTACGAGTTCTTAGTGAGGCCTCTCGGGCTGACTAACGCACCTGTAACATTCATGGATATCATGAATCGAGTCTGCAAGCCGTATTTGGACAAGTTTGTCATTGTTTTCATTGATGACATACTTATTTATTCAAAAAGTCAAGCCGATCACGAGAAACATCTCTGATGCATCCTTAAACTTCTGCAACAAGAGAAGCTCTACGCAAAATTTTCCCAATGTGAATTCTAGCTTCGAGAAGTCCAATTCCTTGGACATGTGGTAAGTGAGTGTGGCATCCAGGTGGATCTCGCTATAATTGATGCAATTATGAATTGGCAGGCTCCTAAGACACCTACGGAAATTCACAGCTTCTTAGGATTGGCAGGTTACTATAGGCGATTCATCAAAAACTTTTCAAGAATAGCTGCACCTTTAACTTCGTTAACTCGCAAAAATGTGAAATATGATTGGGGTCCCAAACAACAAGAATCCTTTGAGATTCTCAAGCAGAAATTGAGCAATGCTCCTGTTTTAACGTTACCTGAAGGGATAGAAGAATTCGTTGTTTATTGCGACGCATCGCATACTGGTATGGGTTGTGTGCTTATGCAAAGAGGCAAGGTGATTTCCTATGCATCACGTCAACTGAAAGTGCACGAAATGAATTACACCACCCATGATTTGGAATTGGGTGCCATTGTATTTGCACTCAAATTATGGAGGCACTACCTTTATGGAACCAAGAGTGTAAAATATTCAGATCATAAAAGCCTCCAACACTTGTTTAACCAGAAAGATCTCAATATGAGGCAACGTCATTGGATGGAAACATTGAACGATTATGATTGTGAAATTCGCTACCACCCGGGCAAAGCGAATGTGGTTGCTGACGCTTTAAGCAGGAAAGAAATAGTCAAACCTATTAGGATCAATGCTAAAAGTATTGAACTAAAGAACAATTTAAATGAGAAGTTGTTGTCAGCACAAAAAGAAGCCGTAATGGAAGAAAACTTTCCAGCAGAAAGATTAGGTGCAACTGTTGATCAGTTGTCACCTGGGAATGATGGAATCCATAGATTGAATGGTCGAATCTGGGTTCCAATACGTGGAGGACTTAGAGATGTAATCTTTCAAGAAGCTCATAATTCTAAATATTTGGTTCATCCGGTCAGCGATAAAATGTACCAGGATTTGAAGGCAAATTATTGGTGGATGGGTTTGAAGAAATCCATAGCCACATATGTAGCTAAATGTCTGACGTGCGCTCAGGTTAAAGTCGAGCATCAAAAGCCGTCAGGTTTATTACAACAACCAGAACTTCCCATTTGGAAATGGGAAATGGTAACTATGGATTTCATTACCAAGTTACCAAGGACGAAACATGGGAATGATACGATATAGGTTATAGTTGACAGAATGACAAAGTCAGCTCATTTCATACCCATCAATGAGACGCATAGCTCCGATAAACTAGCCCAGGTATATGTGGACGAGATTGTATCTTTCCATAGAGTGCCAGTATCTATTATATCCGATAGGGATATTATGTAGACAGACCACTGATGTACTATCATATTCTCTTTTTCTCGCCAGGAAACTCATTTTTGCTTTTCTAATGTTTTTGTGTTTTGAAATTTTTCGATGTTTTTAAATTTTTCAAATTTGGATTGGATTTACTCCCCCTAAAATCAACAAACTAAGATAAATTTTAAAAAACACAAAGGTATTAACAAAAACGATTTTCCGATGTTGGTTAACTCATGTTTTACCTCAATGCCGGTTACCAAAATTAATTTAATCAGAAATGATTTATCGAATTTTGGAAAAATGAGTTGGCACGTCGGTAAGCGGTGCGGACCATGACAACATTGACGAGTTTCATAGTGAAACAATCACGTGTGAGGTGATATTCGAGATCAACGTGTCAGGTCAAAGAGTGATGTACGAGATGATAATAATCCAAAAAGTAGCTTAAATATCGACAAGTATAGGAGAGATTAGAAATTTAAAACCGTATCCTGCAACTGCTTCGTGCATTGCAAGGAATCTGAGCACTCTCCCACATTGGATATCCACCCGGTGTGGACTTCAAAGTCAATTTTGTAGCTACTTCAATTGAATCCAAGAAAATTCTTCACAGCAATAAGATCAAAAACCTTTGGGTCCGGCTGGTCTTCCACATTGCACCAGCGAAGGTCTTTGTCTTTCTCTTTGAGAAGTAGTGTGCGGTTATTCAATCCACGCCAAGGCATCCGCACACCCGGTTGGTTTGTTCAACAAACACATTTTCTTCAATCACACCGCGAAGAAATGTACACTGCACGTTCATCTTGTTGAGTTTGAACATCAGACGTGCTGCAGGTGCGTACATCTTAATTTCGAATCTATCCCGGGGACCCAATCAAAGCCTTTAACATTCAAACTCTTGGAATGATTTTCAATTTGTCAAAGCTTTCAATTTCTTTCGACAGACAATTATGTCTTCTTTTATTTTTCTCTCCATCAAAGGCAACAATTTCTTTGTCGCCGATCTTGTGCATGAACATTCCACTATCAATAATCCTATGACTATCGAAAGTTCCTCCTGGAACATCCTGCACACTCACTCAGAGATTAGTTGGAGAGGGGGACCGAAGCCTTAATAGACTTGGGTTGCCCCTGAGAATCAAGAAATGTAATTTCAATCTCTTGATGATTTAGAAATTTCACGCCTCCCCCTGAACCTTCACCCGTTTTAGGTTTCCAAAATTGTTTCCGTTTACCAGATTGTGTATCATTTACAGATTTAGAAATCTCCGGTTTTAACGGTTGTGACAAAATTGGTTTCCTTTTAACAGTTTCTGGTTTTAAAGCCTTTTCGACCACCTTCACATTTTGACGTCGTTGTTTTGTTTCCTGTTCTTTAACAGTGCGTTTGTCAGTTTTTGGTGACACAGGACGACGTTGTTGGTGACCTTGTTCAGAAGGGGCCTTTCTACAAAATTTGGTTTGGGCGAGTTTGTGCAGTCTTTAATGATGTGCCCAAAATTCCCACATTTGAAACAAGTTCTCCTTTCAACAAACTTAGTAGAATCTGTTCGATGAGCTGAAGTTGAAGTTGTAGAGCCAGAGGTACTAGCTTCACACCCATTTGTGTGTCGGGTATAATTGTTATCACTATTACGTTTCAAAATGTTGACCTTTTGAACAAAATCGGTATTGGAGTTATTTTCAAAAGTCTCCACTTTATCAGTACCTTTGGAGGCCACAAATTTAATGTCGTTTGTTTTCTTCTTGTAACGAGCTCCTTTTGATTCAACCTTGGCCTTAGGCTTTGGAGCTCGTTGTTGTTGTTGTTTACCCTTAAAAGCGATAGGTTGTTGCTTCGTTGGCGATTTTTGATTTCCAAATTTTCTTCTAACTTCAGCTTTTGGAATCGGATCACACTGAGTTACTGAAACTCTCGGGATCCCCATTTCCAAAAACTTACTGGTAGTATCTTCAAACACTTTGTCAATCAAAGATTGATTGACATTTTTAATTGTAAAAGTTGTGTTTGAATAAATTTTGTCATCACCGACTAAAGTATACAACACGTTATCACTTTTAATGGTAGACTCTGTCTTAGTGATAGGATCTATCTCTTGTTTAACAGCAGACTGCACAGTAGGAGTAGGAGGATCACACAGAATACGATTCTCAATAGGGACTTCTACTCCTTTGTTCTTTTTAAGAGATTTATCCTCATCGCTCACATCTGGTTCATCATCAGACGAATCATAGTCCTCAACAGTGGGAGGACTTTGATTTGAAGCACATGATGACTTTTCTTTGCTATCAGATGAGCCCTCCGATGAATTGTCCGTTTTGAACCCTAAGCCAGTTGTAACTTCCTCAAAATCAAGAGGTACAGTTGGCTCAAAACGAGGCATTTCCACCTCATCGGGCGACTTGGTATAGTCGTGTCTCAAAGGGGGTGGACACTTCCTATAACCAAGGCCTTTAACGTTTCCCTTTAGTTTCTGAACGCCAATGATGTGATCAAGGACATATTGGGAGTTAGAATAACTCTCCAATTTGAGCTTGATCGCATCATATTCACACTTGTCCACGGCTAGCTCTTTCTTGGTTTCCTCAATGATATTAATGTAGTTATTAATACCAATTTGTTTGTTGAAAACAATTTTTGTTAATTCGGAAACACTTTTCTTTTGGGTTTCAATAACTGTTTTAAACTCCTTTTCATTGCGAGCTAAGGCCATGTTTGCCTCTTTGCACTTTGACAGTTCAATAACCAAACTCTGATTGTGACTGTGAATCTTTTCAGATTCTTGTTTCAATTCAGCACATTCATGTTTCATATCAGCACAAACACTACATATGCTAGGAGTTTCAGATTTTACCTGACTTGTAGAAGCTATGACATTAGCCATAAAGGCAGTCTGAGAAGAGAAAGATCCATCTTCAGTGAGAATCTTCTCCATTTCTTCTGAGGTAGCATCAGCTTTCTTGATCAAGTCAGAATTTTCGTTAGCATCAGCTTCAGAATCCACTCCCTTCTTCACGTCCAATTCTGAACTGTAATCACTCACACTTGAGCTATCTTCATTAGTGCCACTATATCCTGAACTCGTATCTTTTCCTGAAGATTCACCATCATTGACATTCTTGACAATTTCAGCATAAAACGCAGTTCTTGTTTGATCACCGTTTCCCAACTGTATGGCCGGACCACAATTGACACTTGGATCGAATTGAGGTTGTGTTGTGGAAACTTGAGGTTGAGGTTGGGGTTTAGATTGCGAAAGATAAGCACTTTGATTGAACTATTGAAACGGAGATGAGCTTGTATTTGATACAAACGCCGTTTGAAGCTTCGGTTGCTGAATGGAACTAGAACTAGCTGAAGGACCAAAACCCGGCAAATACATTTCTGTGTTTTGAGGAGGTGCAATCCTTTTAGCTTTCCGAATTTCCTCTTCGTTCTTGTGCTCCAACTTCTGAATGAATTCATAGATATTAACATTGACAGCATCTAGAACGCCCGTATGCTTTAAAAGCTCAATGAATGGGCTCCACTTTGGAGGTAGAGCATCAGGAAACCTGCTACCATTTCCTGTTGAGATGCAAGAACACCAAAATAATACATTTCACTCATCAAATGATAATAACAAGTAGTTATATCATTTAGGGTTTCATTCTCTAAGAAATGAAATGATTTGAATTTCTTCTTCAACAGATCATGACGTGTCTTTCTAGTAGCTGCATTTCCTTCTCCTCTCGCTACCAAAAGATTCTGTATGTTTTGATTTTGATTCGACACCAAAGTCCATTGACTTGCACTTATTGACTGTTGTTGTTTAGGTATGGTACTCGCTAAATATTCGGCCATCGACATCTGTTTTAGAGTTGGTTGTGGATCCGTACTCCAATCCCAAGGGCTTGTGCAACTCATTTTTGATGTATGAAGTAGACCACCTGATCAAATACTTGAAAACACAATGTTACCACACTTTTACAAACCTTCTGTTTAAAATTGAAAACAATCTCGACGAAACACTATCGACGAAACTGAGTGATTGCTGAAGTCGACGAAAGACAATTCTCAATTCAGTACGACGAAACAGATCTTGTAAGCTTGACGACGAAATAGGTCTTGTGAGCTTGGCGACGAAACAGAATCTGATGTTGTCCGACGAAACAGATTGTGATGTTGTATAACGACGAAACAAGATGATATGTTGTTATGCGACGAAACAGATCATCCCAATGGTGAAGCCCAATTTAATGTGAAGCCCAATGCAGTTTGTTGTTATTCGACGAAACAGATGAGATCTTGATGAAAGCCCAATATGCGACGAAACTGAATATTGATTTAAAATCAAATGACGAAACTGGATGTTGATTTAAATAATGTAGCCGAACTATTTGACTGGTCTTTTATGTTGACTGATCGATGAAACAAGCTTCTGAATTGTCCCTTGTGCGACGAAACAAAATGAAGCCCAATTAAGGTTTGAAGCCCACTTTAGTTTAAAGCCCACTTTAGTTTAAAGCCCACTTTATTTTAAAGCCCACTTCACGACGAAACTGAATATTGTATATAAAACGACGAAACTGAATCTGAATACTGGTCGACGAAGCAGATTTGTGTGACTGAACTTATGTCGACGAAACAGGATGAAATATCAGACGACGAAACAGGTTTATATTTAGATAAGATTTTGAGATATTTTCAAAGGACCCTTATCTACTACTGACAAACAGACTCCTTTTCAAACTTACACCATGCTTTGTCTGCCATTCACACACCTTTTCAAAATACACAGTTACCAACCGGCATGGGTACACAATATTTAATCAATAAACCTTTTATCAGTTTCTTTTAATTTTAAATTCACAAGAACACTTTGAAGGTTTTATGAAGATTTGAAGATACAACCTAGATTATATGAACTTCCGGTCACCTGAACAATTTTCCGAAACGCAAATCCGCACAAACTTTTGCCGATAACCCAGTTTTATCATATGAATAAGCAATGTAACAAAGGTTTTTAACAAAACTTTGGCAAATAAGCAAGAAACAAACTGATTTGAAGCACTTTTTCCAGAAAATATATGAACTTGAAGAACACTTTCAGAAAAACAACAATAACAGTTGAAAACACTTGATAAAACACAACTATGTTTGGTTTTAAACAAGGATAAGAGCCAAAGCTCTGATACCAATTGTAGGTCCTGAAATCTGAGGATCGATAATGAAAACTGAATCCTTGTTTATCACAAACACGGTAACGGGTGCGGAATCCCCGTGACGGTGCAAACCAAACACAAAGTATAAAACACACACGTAACCAAAGATTCAATATCTATTGATTAGGGATGAGAACGGATACAAACATATACAAACAATGTTTTCACAGACTCTCTCAAAGTCTCACAACTCTCATCTCTCGTCCAAGTTTTACACAGAAACAATGAGAGCTATTTATACTAAAACAGACACAGACATGACGAAACGCATAAAGGACACAACGAAACACTAAAGTCGACGAAACACACCTTGTTTCGTCGACATACATATTAATTCCATTCTGTTTCATCATGTGTAGAAGCCCAAAACAAGTCAAAGCCCATCACAAGTCTTCGGCCCAGATGTAAGTGAATTACGGCCCAGTTTCATTTCTGTTGACAAATGTTTTCACAAATTCAACATAGGATAAGTATGTGACATCACCATTACATCACAATGATGATGTCATGGTGATGTGTAAACGGGAATGGCTTGCGGCGCTCCGTGCTTTGCTTGTCGAACTCTTGGCGCACGACGGAGGAATGTCATGACGTCGGGCTTGAGCCGGACCTAACCGAGTCGACCCGAACGGAATCGAACCGAGTCAAGTCGCGTCCACATAAAGTGTACCAACATATTAGATACACTTCTCACTTTTGGAAAAGTTTCCAACAATCTCTAGGCACTCGTTTGAATTTCAGTACTGCTTATCATCCTCAGACGGATGGACAAAGTGAGCGTACAATTCAAACACTGGAAGACATGCTCCGGGCTTGTGTTATCGACTTGGGTGGAAGTTGGGACGATCATCTTCCTTTGATTGAATTTTCATATAACAACAGCTATCATTCGAGCATCCAAGTCGCGCCTTTCGTGGCCTTATATGGAAGGAAGTGCAGAACGCTTGTTTGTTGGGTGGAAGTTGGAGAAACTCAACTATCAGGACCTGAGATAGTCCTAGAGACGACAGACAAGATTGTCCAGATCCGTGATCGTTTAAAAGCTGCCAGGGATAGGCAGAAGAGCTACGCAGACAAGAGGCGCAAACCTCTAAAATTTGAAGTAGGAGATAAAGTATTACTTAAAGTGTCACCCTGGAAAGAAGTGATGAGATTTGGTAAAAAGGGCAAGCTGAGCCCAAGATATATTGGACCATTCGAGATCATCGAATGTGTCGGAAGCGTGGCCTATAAGCTGAATTTACCTGAAGAGCTTAGTGGAATTCATAATGTGTTCCACATCTGCAATTTAAAGAAATGTCTAGCCGACGAGTCGCTAGCAATGTCTCATAAAGACGTGCAGATTGACGAAAGTCTGAAGTTTGTTGAAAGACCTTTATTGATCGAGGATCGACAGGTTAAAAGGCTTCGGAAGAAACAAGTGTCGATTGTAAAAGTGAAATGGGATGCCCGCAGAGGCCCATAATATTCGTGGTAAGTTGAATCCACGATGCGACAGAAATACCCTCATTTGTTTCAGTAAATCTCGAGGTCGAGATTTCTTTTAAGGGGGTGGGGATGTAACACCTCACAAAATCATGTCCAATATAGTAATGACACGTGTCATAAACCCTAAACGTGTAATAAGTTGACTTTAAGGGACTAAAGGTGACAAACGGTGAAAAGATGTATGTGGAAGGACTAAAAATGTCAACATGCCAAACTTGTGCCTCTGATTAACCTCACCCGATGTTCGTATTCTTTATTGAGTAAATTGTCAGACGCAAGAAGCCGTTGTGATTAAAAATCAAAAGTTTATAAAACACAGGGGTTAAAAGTGTCAACATGTTAATTCTTACCTCTGAGTGACCTTTTATCGAACCTGGGGCTTTGTAATGTCTTAATACGAATGTCGGATAATGATTTCATGAAGTTTCGGTACAATTATATGATTAAATGTGCAAATTCCAAGAAGAAGGGTTGAAAGTGTCAATATGATAATTCTACTCCCGGGAGACCGTTTTAACAAATCTGGAACTTAACAATATTTGGTTTTATTCCCAAGATCATGTGAAACCTGAAATTAAGGGCCCCTAATGCTGAAAATGAAAAATATTCGAGTTTTGAAAGTACAGGGACTGAACTTGTAACAAAACAAAAAATTTGGAAATGGGTTGCCTCAAGTGGCACGCCAGGAATTCCCTTACCTGGCGCGTGGCGCAACGGAGGAGCTTTTCCAGCTGAAACTGGCAGCTGCCAGCATGCAAACCTGCAATCTTTCAGGATTCTCTGCAACTCTGATTCGAAAACAGCAGCATGCATACGGTTTTGTAAAACCTCTAGTACACATGAAGGCATCAAAAAACATCTGGGGACACTTGGATTGATCCTAATTCACCCTCTTCTTCTATATAAAAGCCCTTCATTCACATTTGAGACTTGCTCATTTCAAAAATCAGAATTCTACTCTCTTGCTTGCACTCTCTGGAGCATCCTGGTCTTAAAGGAGACTCCCCTTAGTTCAAACTGCGTGCTAGGACCTTGTGTAAGTGTTCTTAGCCTCTGTAGTTCGGTTTATATTCATATAAGGAACGAAAGTCAAAGTTATCGTAATTATGCTTTGACTTTTAGTTTAAACTTTATCGGTCCAGCCATGGTTCTAAACGAATGTGGCTATGTGTTGGTAATTAAGTAGGTGTTATCCCTCAAAAGGGAACCTCCTAATTATCACGTTTACTTAGTTAATTGTCGGGTCAAAGTAATTAACATAAAAAGTCAAACGAGTCAGTTTTTAAATAAATTCATATCTGATAATGTAGAAGCTATAAAATATGTTTTATCACTTTAATAACTTGGTAAATATTATTAGAACATGTCTAGACATGTTCAACCCGACAATTATGAGTTTAGGCTCGGTTCGCAACCGAAAGTCGCAAAAGTTGACTTTTGCTTTAACTTTCAGTTCTGACCTGAATTAGCTTTGTTCCTTTCTGCATTAAGGTTCCTTTGTGACCATATTATATAGTAGTATAAACCTCTGAGGTTATACTACATGGCCCCTTAGTAATCTGTGTTTATTGCTTGTTTCCATTATTATGCTTAAACTTTGACCCTTATGGTCTAAAAACGAGATTTTTTAATATGTAAGCATGCAAATATCTTTGTTACTGATATATAAACATGTCAAAATTATTTTGACGTTATTTTCAGGTCTCAAATTAAAGTTATGCAAGATATCGTAAAATTTAACTTTTTATAATTAAATTACGCTTTTGTGCCTAAATCATGTTTAAACCCAAATTTTGGCACTAAATTCATTACTTACTGTTATGATATTATTTTTAGGGATTTTTGGAATGTTAGGTCAGATTAGATACTGGCCATATCATTGAGTTCTCGTATAAGTTATATAATTGACGATAATGTCCCTTTTGTTAATAAAATGTGGTTTACATAAAATAAACATGCCAAACCTTTTCCTACTCACTTAATATGTAAAATAAAATATTTTAACCATTCAAGGCTAGTCAAAATCTCAGAATCACATAAATATAGCAAATCCCAGAATCGTTGGTAACGAAATCCAACGATTTTTTTAAAAAATATATTAAAAAAAATTGTGTGTTTTTAGCTATTTTTATGTATTTTTGGTTGTGTTCACATTGTTTTTCGCGGTTCTCGCAATAAAGGATGGTTTCTAACGGATCCTTCTCCTAAATATATATAATTGTCATGTGTTCCGGAGAGTTTTATTATAGATATAGATATGAATTCAAATGATAATGAATAATAGTTTTACTTTTTTTAACAATATTTGATTTTTAAAACTTTTTTATTATTTTTAAAAGTATTTTTATTATATTTATTTTTAAACTTAAACCTGTTGGATCGTGTACGTGACCCTGAAAGTCAGTTAAGGTAGCTCAACATCATATGTAAAGGCGGAATCAATGCATATAACGTCCAAAACAGCTCAATCCTTTTAACTCTTCTTTTCTGATTAATAACCGTGCTTTGTACAATGAAATCTGATGAAAATCCGACAGCACTTCGTGACTCTCACAATGACATCCAACCGTTCCGTTTGAAATGAACCTATCACACACCTATATATAGACCATGAACCCTTCCGTTTGAAACATTACAATATGTTCAAACGACAGATCTCAAACGGAAGCCTAAGTTCAAACGGAACCCTCATCGTTTGAGATAATTTCAAACGGAACCCTTATATACATAACTAATTTCAAACGGAACCCTTTGAAATACTATCTAAACTCAATACAAAACCCTAATTTTACATATAAGCTCCATTCTTGACTTTCTTGAACTAAGACTTGATGAAGATATAGTCAACAGACATTCTTGTGCATCAACAGACTCCCCCTTGGATGTTGACGTAGTCTTCAGCTCCTGAGTCTTCAGTCTTAGTCTTTTCTTCAACTCTGCCTTTTCATCACAAGCACTCTATCTTCACATTCCCATATGCTGTTGATCCAGACTCCCCCTTTCACAGACTCCCCATCTCGATATGCTGAATCTGAGATATCTGGTTCAAGCTTTGACAAATAGCTTCCATTGGGAATAATGAAGTCCAAATCTGTTACTCAACCAACAAACATTACAATTCTATCTTTTCAATCACAAAACACAAATTCAATCAGTTTTAGAAATCCACTCAAGTATTCAGGTCCAAGTTAATGACCCTGATCACTTGATTAATCTACCAAGTCCAAATCAATGACCTTGGTTGATCATTTGACAAAACAAACTGACATTAAAACAACATTTTCAAACATTTTCTGAAAATAACAAGTATCAAATTAATGAACTTGTTTTAAACTTTTCAAACACTTCAAACTTCTTCAAAGTAAGCTCTCCTCATTTTTCAGTTCAGAATTTCCTGCATCTGCTTCAAACATCTGAGAATCCAACAATCAACTCTCCACTTTGGTTTGTCTAAAATAAAGCAGAAATAAAATCTTTTTGGATTTTATCAAAGTGTTCTAAACTAAGAAATGAAATACAGAAAACTTAAATTGCAGAAAGTAAACAAAGTAAACTATTTACAAACATATTTTTGTCGAGCATGTCAGGGAATCATATCAACTTTTCAGACAGATCACAAGTACCGTTAAGCTATATTACATACTCAGATTTAAACAATTCACCTCGATTGTCAATATACTGATCCATCTTAAATTCCCACACAAATTTCAACTTACTCAGGATACGATTTAGTTGAATTAAGAACTTAGATCATTCATGTGTCCCACCTCTTGAATATACTCCCGTATCCAGAATCTCAATAATCAGTCTTACAGGTGAGAATACTACAATGATGTCTGTATATAATTTAGGTATGCGAGGGCTGAGGGATCTCAGATCGATACTTCCGTATACGCAGAGAGATATCAGCTTCGACTTTTCGGTGTGTCCCCTTTAGAGGATCTTTTTGCTTACAACAGCAGCATATATCAATTTTTTTGTTTCAGCATGCTGAGGGTTTAATGCTGTGTTTCAAGCATTGAAGCAAGTATTAGCCAGGGACTAGGTCAGAACTACCGTTCAGCAGAAGTCCCGGAATAATACCCCAGACATCATAGAGTATAAAGACCTAGTATATCAGATTAAGAGACCTTTCAAACGAGATTTCAGGGGTTACCTATATATCCAAGTAGTGTTCCCCATGAATTCACAAGTTTGAATTTTAGGTTTATATCCCGAATAAATCTACTAAATGTGTGAAAACCTATCGACACATCATCAGTAAGATTGTTTAACTCTTTTATACTTTCCAAATCTTTAGCATACTGTGATCGTCTAGCTGATGTACTATCATTTTCCCTATATACACAAGCTCTTTTTCATTTTATCATGTTTTTGTATTTTTGCATTTTTTACTGTTTTTGTATTTTCTGAAAATAAACTATGTACAAACTTCTACTCCCCCTAAATACCAAAACAAGTAAAAATTCGACAAACCATTGCAGATTGTTTCTCGTCTTCATCCGCAACAGTACCCTCATCAACACCAATTATGCCATCCGACACCGACAGAAGCTTCATACCATTCAGTTTTAACAAATATTTAAACCGATTTTTATCAAAAGCTTTGGTATGTAAATCAGCTTTCTGTTCGTCAGTGTGGATTTTCTCAATTCGTATCAACTTTTTCTCAAAGCAATCACGAATAAAGTGATGACGAATTTCTATATGTTTAGTTTTAGCGTGATGTACTCGATTTTTAGTTATATTTATTGCGGCCTCATTATCAACAAAAAGAGGTGTGTTAAGAAACTGCAAACCGTAGTCGCGCATCTGTTGCTGTATCCACAAGATCTGAGAGCAGCAACTGCTAGCAGAAACATACTCCGCTTCACAAGTAGATAACGCCACAGACGTTTGTTTCTTACACTACCAGGTAACCAATCTAGGACCAAAGAACTGGCATCCAGCAGTTGTTGATTTTGAATTGACTTTGCAGCATCCGAAATCCGAATCGGAATACCCTTCGAGCATAAAATCGCCTTTTCTAGGATACCACAACCCCAATGAAGGAGTTCCTTTCAGGTAGCGCAATATCCTCTTCACAATAATCATGTGCGATGCTCTCGGGTTAGACTGAAATCTTGCTGCGAGGCACGTTGGGTACATGATATCAGGACGTGAAGCAGTTAGGTACATTAAAGAACCTATCATGGATCGGTAAAACGCCTCATCAGCCCTGTTTCCGGTGAGATCTGGGTGAATCCCATGATTTGTTGCAAGTGGGGTAGCAGCTGGAGTAGAACTTGACATCCCAAATTTCTCTAGAAAATCATGAACGTACTTTGACTGATGAATGAAAATTCCCTCAGGAAGTTGTTCAACTTGTAATCCCAGAAAGAATTTCATCTCCCCCATTGATGACATTTCAAACTTCTGCTTCATCACTGATTCAAAATCTTTACATAGATTTTCATTTGTCGACCCAAAGATTATATCGTCTACATAAATCTGAACAATCAGAAGATGACCATCGACCTCCTTAGTGAAGAGAGTGGCATCCACTTTTCCACGAATGAACTTGTTGGCTAGTAGGTGTTGAGACAAAGTCTCATACCAGGCTCTCGGGGCCTGGTGTAAACCATACAGCGCTTTGTCCAATAAGTAGACCTTGTTTTTGTGGATTGGATCGGTAAAGCCCGGCGGCTGACCGACATAAACCTCCTCTTTAACCTTCCCGTAAAGAAACGCCGATTTAACATCCAACTGATAAACTTTGAAGTTCTTCCAAGACGCAAATGCTAGGAAAATTCTGATAGCCTCTAGTCGTGCTACAGGAGCATAGACTTCGGTAAAATCAATTCCCTCCTGTTGACTAAATCCCTGAACAACGAGTCGAGCTTTGTTCCTTACAACAACTCCTCTATCATCCCTCTTACACTTAAACACCCACTTGGTGTTAATCTTTCTCTGACCATCCGGCAAATCAACTAACTTCCACACTCCCAATTTCTCAAATTGACTAAGTTCCTCCTGCATAGCATTGACCCAAGAGTCTTCAGTAAGCGCCTCTTTGTAAGTTCTTGGTTCAATCTGCGAGATAAAACAACTTAATGAGAATTCAGTTTGCAAAGGAGCAACTTTTGTATAAAAACATGTAAGCCCTTTATCAATCTGATTTCGAGTGCGAACACCAGCTTGCAATTCTCCTATAATCAACTCCTTTGGATGATATGAAAAAGTTCTCGGCATCACTTCACTTGGAACATCTACATTTCCCTCCAGATTAGTAACATTCTGCTCTGCATCTTGTTCACCAACTTGGTTTGTTTGACCTGAAATCTGAATCTGCTCCCCCTCAGAATTTGAATCTGAATCACCGTGATCAAAAACTGGCATGTTTTCAGCTTCTAGATTATCATTCTGAGCCGACTGATTTTCTTGAGCAACTTCATTCTGTTGGACATCATCTTGTTCACCAGCATTACTCGGACCTGCTTCATCATCATTTGAAATTTCCCATGGTCTTCTCGAATACTCAGCTGGGAATCTTAGCTGCGACTCATATTCACGCAAAATATCCAACTCATCAAAGAAATCTTCTTCATCCTCTGATTCTTCTCTCATGTCAAACGAATCCCAAAGTTTGTCATAATGATAACGCCATGAATCACCAGGATTCTGCGGCGGCATAGTATAACCTTGACATTCAACATTTGCAGCTTCAATAATCCGCTTCTCACTTGGAACGAAGACACGTCTTAATGGATTTGAATAACCAACAAATATTCCCTCAATGCACTTCGGACCAAACTTTCCAAAAGGCTCTATAACCGTGCAAGGTGACCCGAACGGTTCTAGATACTTCAAATTCGGTTTGCGATTATTGATTAGCTCAAAGCATGTTTTGTTGAACTTCTTAACAGTAAGAACCCTGTTGAGCGTATAGCATGCGGCGGAAACAGCTTCAGCCCAAAAATTAATTGGTAACTTTGAATCTGCAAGCATAGTTCTAGCCGTCTCGATTAGCGTCCGGTTTTTGCGTTCTGCGACTCCATTCTGCCGCGGAGTGTACGGAGCACTAAACTCATGCAAAATACCTCTTTCATCACAAAATTCTTCCATCTTGCTATTCTTGAATTCAGTACCATTATCACTTCTAATTCTCTTGATACGCCTTTGGTACAAATTCTCAATCTTCCTGAACAGCCCCATCAAACTGTCAAAAGTTTCATCTTTCGTCTTCAAGAAAGATACCCACGAAAATCTGGAATAATCATCAGTAACGACCAAACAATAGTAATCTCCTGTAATACTTTTGACATTCACAGGACCAAATAAATCCATGTGAAGTCTTTCCAGAGGTCTCGAAACTGAATTGACTTTCTTTATAGGGTGTGACTTTTTCTTCTGCTTGCCTTTGACACAGCTAATGCACTCCCCTTCCAGATGAAAACCTTTGATATTAACACCCAATACCAAATTATTGTGCACCAAGTGATTCATCTTCCTTAGGTGAATATGCCCCATCTTTCGGTGCCACAATCTGGATTCTTTCTCAGTTGCTCTAGACACGAAACAATGTGCTTGACCAGTTGTTGTAGTTGCTACAGACATATCTAACACATATAAATCATTCACTCTAGGTGCCCTCATAATAATCCATTCTTCAGGGATAACAAAACCGGGTTTCAAGATCAAACACTCTTTATCAGTGAAATGAGTAGTATACTGATTGTCACAAATCTGCGAGATACTAAGCAGATTGTTCTCCAGCTCAGTGATGTAGTTAACTCTCTCAAACGTCACAATCCCATTGGATAACGTTCCTTCACCAACAATTCTACCACCTTCATGACCAGCAAATCCCACATAACCACCATTGATATTCTTCACATCATACAGCAATGCAGTTTTTCCTGTCATATGTCGAGATGCCCCACTATCCATGATCCATCTTGAAATGGCTCTTGGAAGATCCTGCATATTCCACAAATTGATTTTAAAACATTTCAATAAAGATGCCGATTCATGCTTCGCAATCCAGGAAGCTCCGGCAATTCAAACTGCTTATTCGAACATGGTGTCCACCCAGGCCTCATCAGCCTTAGGTGTAACCTTGACTCTAGCAATTTGAATTTTGAAATTTTCAGCCTTCAAAGGTGGAAAATTTGCATCATAATCAACCGTAATTGATTCTTCAGCCTTTTTCACTTTAGAAGTTGAAATTTTCTTCTCAGTTTTTGGTTTCCAAACTTGTTGAGTTAATGCAACCTGTTTAAAAAACTTGTCGTTTTTAGTTACCACTTTCTTTACAGGCTCATTTTTCACTTTTATGTTATTATTTTTCACACTCTTTTTCTCAACAACGATTGGTGCTTTACCCTTCTCATCAACTTTCTTCTGTTGATACTTCACATTTTCAGTCTTAGGCCTCACATTGGTACACATTCGTACAATGTGACCAACTTGATTACATCTAAAACATGTTCGAGTATCAACAACTCGACTTGTGCCTTCAGACTGATACTGTGAAGCTCTTTTCTCAAAGAACTCTTCATTCGATTTTGAAAAAATATTTTTCCCTTCATCAGCAAGTGAACTTGAACTGTTTACAAACACCTTCTTTTCAGCAAACCTCTTGTTTTGAAAACTCTTTTTCTGATAACTCCTACCACCTCGATAACCACCCGACCAATTGTTTCGATTGTTATTATAAAAACGTGGTGGAACAATAGGCTTTTTGTAATAAGTTTTATCTTTCTCAAAATTCATTTGCCTTTTTGTTTGACTCAAACTGTTCACTTCTGACAACTCAACTTCAACTAACTTGAAAACATTTGTCAACTTTTTCACATTAACATTCTCAATGGGAAACTCAGAATCCGAATACAACTTATCAGATCCAGCCATCTTGTACATCACAAGACCCGGTTCATCACTTAAGTTGTTTTTGGACTTTTGTTTCGGAATGTATTTATCAAAGAAACATCCATCCTCCTCAGAAGTGTCACAATCAGGTTTAAGCACTTTGTCTACCACACTTTTCACCACATCACTTTGAACACCCTCGTCATTGGAAGATGTGAATGTGACATCAATGTTTTCAGGAAGTTTAACTTCACTTTCTTCCTCAATTTCCACCAAACTAGACTGCTTTTTCGTGTAGTTGTCTAAAATTGGCGGTGGAACTTTGTGAAAACCTACACCAGTTCCATCAGAAAACACATCCTCGCCATCTTTGTTTTTTCCTATAGGTTTAGGAACAATATGCTGCAAAACAAAGCTTGCCGATTTATAGCTGTTAAGCTTCAACTGGATTCGTTCATTTTCAATTTCAGCTTCTTGAACTTTAAGTTTCAGTTTAGCAATTTGATCCAGTTGTTCATTAATCGATTCTTCTTTTATCCTCAAAACAGCTCTTAGATGTTCATTTTCTTTAAATGTTTTACCATTACGATCATCACTATCTTTGACAATGCTTTTCAATTTCTCAAACTTTTCAGAAATTTGACGGTTTTCAAGAATTAACTTTTCATTTTCAAATTTTATTTTCTCACGTTCAGTTTTATCATTTTCAATTTGAGCTGTTAATTCTTTAATCCGTTCAGTTGAAGCTCTTACAGTTTTGTCACGATCGAGAATCTGATTTTCAACATTTCTAACCTTTGTTGTCAGATTCTGGATTTTCTCATTGTTAAGATACGTGACAGTGCTACAAAAATTGCATTGTTTGGTGCAATTTTTGCAGTCAGCATTTCCATCTATCTTGTTACCTGACGCATTCGTCGACACACTTTGACTGACTGATCCCTTTGACTCAGTAACAGAATTAGGATCTACCTCAAGTGCCTTTGCAGCTAGCACTTTGTCAGCCATCACTCCCAGGTTTTCAGCTGTCAACTCTTGCGTAGTATCAATTATGCCTGTATCAACCTGCTTTTCTTTCTTCTCTTTTTCCTTTTTCTCCTTTCTCTCTTTCTCTTTCGCTTCTTCAATCATTTTCGAAGTTGGAGTTCCCCACCACTTATGTTGCCAATATTCATCTTCTTCTTTGTACTCCTTGATAATGGCTTCGATATCTAGCGTTTTGTCATCAATCGCAATGTTGCCATACCTATCAAGATAGCACTCTCTATCTGGATCCCATCTGTTTGCTCTTCTAGCTTCCAGAAAGATACCAGAAAGTCTGATAATCTTGGTTTCAGCAGTCATCTTCCGGTAGTGATACTTCTCTTCCTCAGTACGATCATCTTTCCATGGCTTAGGTTCATCATTGCTTGCCATGAATGCGTAACCAACCGCATCTTCTTCCGGTAGAACTTCCTTACTCCAATCATACCCCTCATCATCATAAATCACAGCAAGAGCCCTTGATTTGTCTCTGTTATCTTCAACTTGCTTCAATCTAGGCGGCTCAGATTTATTCTGATGGTAGATTGCCTTTTTGTAATAATCATCTCTGAAAGGGTTCTCCGATTCATCAGCATAAGCGTTTCGGCATTCTCGTTTGAAGTGACCCTTCTGCTTACATTTGAAGCATGTCACTTTGGATTTATCGAACCCCAGTTTTGTAGACGGACCACCAATCGTTTTTCTTCCTGTAATCTCCATGAAGCGTTGTGCACGTCGAACTGCACTTGCCATTGCCCAACGAATGTCGATCAGCTCCATTTCTTCAGGATCTATCTGATCGTAGTCTTCTTTAGTCAGATTTGTATTCCCAATTTTTCCAGCCACCAACCCTTCATAGGATTCCAGAACAGACGCCAGAAAGACCATTTGTTGCTTGGCCGACTCCTCATCAAAATTCTGTGCGTTCTTCAGATCTATCGCGATATTGCAAGAAAACTTCGCATCAGAATGATTTGCAGAAGATGTAGATCCACTGTGATAACCACTATGGCCTCCACTGCTTGAATTGCTTTGACTTTCTTTGCTTGCTGGAAAAACATTCTCAGCATAAAATGCAGTTTTTGGAGAAGTAGCTTTCGGCATCATGCTCTTTGGATAGTATAGATCCAGATTTTGTTGATAAGATGAATGATTAACTTTGTATGTCTTCTTCAATTCCAGTTCATGACTTTCAAGTTTCTCAATTACCAAATCTGGAGTCAAATCTTCTTCTGGAGAAATAGTGTTTTTCAACATCAGCGCGTAATATCTCCAATCCACTTCATCTGGTAATGAATCAAACAGTTTATCAACAAGTTCTTCATCAGAATATGTGATCTTGTGTCGAGCAAGCTCCAGTTTCAGATGACCGAACCTTTCAATCATTTTACACACCGATTCATTTTTAAGACAACCAAACATATCAAACTCTTTCCTAAGAAGTTACTTTTTGTTTTTTACAATCTCTTTGCTTCCAAGACACTTCTTTTTGAGTTTTTCCCATAAGTCTTTAGAATTAGAGTAATCTATCAACGAAATGATGTCTTCACGCACCGATTGAAACAATAATGCCACACATTTTTGCTCAGCCACAAAATTATCAATCTCTTCAACTGATCTTAATGCTTCACCATTCTTCTTTCCTTGGGCAAAACCATTTTTCATACTTTTCCAGCAAGGAAAAGCAAATGCCATCAACCAATCTTCGAACTTTGTTGCCCACCTGCTATAATCTTCTATAGCCATCAGCTTAGGAGGTTTGTTAAAAGTTCCAAATGCGCTTTCGGACTCCCAAGCTTCCTTCTTTCTTTCTTTCGGAGTATTCTCGTTCTCGTTCGTATTATTGTTATTTGTTGGAATATCATCTCCTGAGTTTCCTGCAAATGCGTACATATCGCTAAACGGATTCATGAAAATATCATCCATTTTGATCGTACCTGTAAAATCAAACAACACTTAGACAAATTTTGATTTTGAAAACTATAAGAACTTGTTCAAACGGAATGATATGCTTCGTTTGAAATACTAACAGTTTCAAACGACAACAATTTTCAAACTACAATATGTTTTCAAACGACACACAATTCAAACGAGCTACTGTTCCGTTTGAAACAATATTTTCAAACGACAAAGAATTTCAAACGAGGAACACTTCCGTTCGAATCAGAACTTTCAAACGACAACAAGTTTCAAACGACAACTTGTTTCAAACGATCAACTCAAACGATATATTTTCAAACGACAGACTTTCAAACTTTCAGTTCAAACGATGAACTGTTCAAACGATAGTTCAAACGATGGACCAGATTTCAAACGGGAGGGTCTAATTTTTCAAACGGTGGACCAAGTGACGTCAGCAAATTACGACATTTTTCAAACGGTCTGATCAATTTTAGTTAGTTTTAGGTCGAATTTCGTTATCAAACTTTCAAGGATTGATTATTAGTGAATTTCGTTTGCTATGTGATCGTTTCAAGTCCTTTTAACCGTGATAACAAGTCAAACTCAGAAAAGAAAGGTAGAAGTAAGATAATCCAATGATTTTCAGCTGTTTTCGGTATGAACTCCTCGTCCTGAGCTCTGATACCACTTGTTGGATCGTGTACGTGACCCTGAAAGTCAGTTAAGGTAGCTCAACATCATATGTAAAGGCGGAATCAATGCATATAACGTCCAAAACAGCTCAATCCTTTTAACTCTTCTTTTCTGATTAATAACCGTGCTTTGTACAATGAAATCTGATGAAAATCCGACAGCACTTCGTGACTCTCACAATGACATCCAACCGTTCCGTTTGAAATGAACCTATCACACACCTATATATAGACCATGAACCCTTCCGTTTGAAACATTACAATATGTTCAAACGACAGATCTCAAACGGAAGCCTAAGTTCAAACGGAACCCTCATCGTTTGAGATAATTTCAAACGGAACCCTTATATACATAACTAATTTCAAACGGAACCCTTTGAAATACTATCTAAACTCAATACAAAACCCTAATTTTACATATAAGCTCCATTCTTGACTTTCTTGAACTAAGACTTGATGAAGATATAGTCAACAGACATTCTTGTGCATCAACAAAACCTATTTTTACTTTTTGTTTTAACTTTTAGTTATCTCCTTTTTTAATATCCTTGACATCATCCTAATAAAAGCGACACCTGTATTTATAACACTGTTTAGTTTTCTTTATATATAAATAAATTGGCGCCAATTACCCTCTTCGTTTAAACCTATTTTGATTTTTGATTTTAACTTTTAATGACTTCCAATTTTTAATATTACTAATAACATCTGAACAACATTGATACTTGTACATAATATTCATTTAGTTTTTTTTTCTTTCTTTTTTAATTAAATCACGTCAATTAACCTTTTTGTTTTTTAATATAGTATTACCCTTTTATGATTATATTATCGCGATATGCTTATTATAATTATCTACAATTTGGTAAAACTTCTATTCAAACGAATCAAATATAATTGTTGATTCTTGATGCACCTGTGTCTGTAGCTTGTAGTTATTTGTAATGTTTATCTTTCGGTGGTTGTATAAAAGCTTAAAGTTGTTTATATTTGATTTTATGTTTGTTGATTAAGTCAAACAACATCCTCCTGTCGTTTGACTTGGCCCAATAGTTCCAAACAGTATACTAGATTGCAAACAACACTGCTTGTTATTTACATGATGGCTATAACAAAACAATATGATGTTGACGTTTAGGTACATGCCAAACAACATGGTGTATCATATATATAGTCTTTGGTCCAAATGACATGGCTTGTCGTTTGGACATAGACAAATGTCGTTTGTTGAACTGTTGTATTTGTGTATAAGTACAACAGTTGTCATTTCAAAATGTTTTAAACAGAGTATTGGGAGCTTTAAGTGTGTAATTGTAACAAAACTCTATGGAATGAATATATGGAAGTTTATTGAGTATATCCTTGTGTTAATTGATTGTTTTATGTTTAGTTTGGTGCAATAACTATGATTCCACACTCGTTATTGCATTTACAATAGAAATCATCATTGTTCAAGTTCGAAATTTGGACCTACGTATTTATCATCACAAACCGAACATATGAATAGTAGTTTTACTTTTTTTAATATTATATAGTTTTAAGAAATTTATTATTTTTAATAGTTTTTTATAGTATTTACTTTTAACCTTAAATGGATTTCCATTTTTGATTATACTTTTAAAGTTTTTCTCATTCTAAGTAGATTTTTTTTATAAAATGACGTAAATTACCATTTTTGGTTTTTTAAGATAATATAAAACTTTATAAAATTATGACGATTTGCTTATTATAAAAATTAAAAAAAATCTATTTTAAAAAAAGTAAAACAACTAATGTTATGTTCGGTTTGTGATGACAAATCAATTATATTTGACATATTTGAATGGAATTTTTATATAATCGTAGATAATAATAAGTAAATGATGACCATATATTCGGAATTTTATAAACCAAATATTTTATTATATTTACTTTTAACCTTATACATATTTCTATCTTTAACTAGTAGTTTCAAACTGGCGCGTTGCGCCAAGGGCGATCGGTATCAATTCGGTTCGTAATGGTAAGTGAAAACCTTGCGCATCGTGGTGGTATAGGTACTCGTAAACTTGAAAAAATACGGACATGGTAAATGCTTAGTGAATCGCGCGTTTCCGCACCGTTTTTACTCATTGAAGGGGCCTTTTTTACTTGGTGGTGAAGTGTAATGAGCATTGTAATTTCGCAAGCTTAAATGTTTTTACTCATTGAAGGGGCCTTTTTTACCTCGTTCTAACTGAATCTCCACCTAACAGTCTTATGAAAAGTTTTTTAACAACATACATAATAAAACTAAAAACCTGCCAAATAAAAAACTATAAAAGAATAGAAAAAATAAACAGCAAAACAAACTTGCATGCAATTCAAGTGGACTTCAATGACAAATATGGGAAAAATGAAACACTAAATCTTGTTATTCAAAGCTGCAACGAAAGATACTAAATTAAATACACAACCAATTAGTGATAGAATAATATGAAAATTTGGATAAAGCTTAATAACAAAATGTATTAATGCATGTCACATGGACCAGCTTTATACGTTTATACATTTTGTTTAAGCCAGGCAACACATGGACTTACTTTATCGAACGCGTTATGCGAGCGCCAATTGTGTACTAAAAAAGGGTCAGTAACAAATTAAAAACATTACTTCCATGTATAAACATTGTGATGGGCCTGCTTCATCGACTCATGGACCTAACCACAAGTTGAGACCTGCAATGTAACATCATTGCTTCCATGGTTTAGATTTAATCAATGCCCCAAACTTTGGTCAGAAACAAATTAAAAACATTTGTAAATAATAATCTTCATATCCAAAGTAAAAATATAAACATTATACCTCCAAAGCCATCTCAGTTTCAACTTCACTTCTAGCAGCATCCTCAATATTTATAGGAATCATAGTTGCAGACCTGTTTACATAGTGAATCTTGCTCACTTAAATGCCAACCTACAAATATTCCACAAAACATTCACTACTCAAATATCACAATCCAATTTCCAAACATTTTACTAAACCTACAAACCCTAACTCAAAATAACATAATCACCACAGGCACAAAGCAACAAAAAACCAAAATAAATCTATAAATCCTATATCAAAACAACAAAATTTTCAACAAAATAATAAAAAACCATGATAATGCAGTATGCAAATCTCACAATCTACTTTGTAAACACTTTAGTAAACCTACAAACCCTAATAAAAAAATAACATAATCACCACACATAGCATCTACAAATCAACAAAAAAGCCATGATAATCTCAGAATCTACTTTGCAAACATTTTAGCTAATGTACAAACCCTAAATCAAAACAACAATGTCACCACACAGAGTACCTACAAATCCACAAAACCATAACGATCATATCAAACATTAAGCTAAAATGAAATTTACCTGTTGGCTTAATAGCCTCAGAATGGAACCGAAACAACTCATTCAATATAAAAAAAAATGACTCCTTACTAACACCAGCAGTAAAGTTCACCATCTAAGCACTCACAACCTAACCACCACCAACATAATCATTTCAACAATAATACAAAAAAACAAAATCATCAACGCTAATTGACTCAGATAAAAAAAAGATCATCATCGTCGTTGAACCCGCACAGTGGCGCTACGGTTGCAACCGGAGTTGCCATACCAAGTAGCAAGCCACCATCATCGTTGGGTAGGCGAAAGGCTGAAACCTCGCAAGACCTCTAGCCGTCGTCGCCTAAAACGTCGGCTAGGGTTTTATGTTGAAACTGGTTGCCGCCAAAACGGCTGGACACAGCCGGTGGTGACCCTCCGATCACCGCCCCTCTCTCTTCTTAAAGACGAGTACGATGTAAAGCTGGAGGACACGCATATCAAGGGGGATGACCGCCCAAATAGGTCAATCGGGTCAAACCACAAACACAAACTCTGTTCATTTCCAGGCCGTCTAGAGAGAGAAATGGAGATTTGTAGAGAGAGGAAAAGAGGTGGTGCTATATAAAAAGAGCCCAGCAGTCGTGTATAGGTAAAAACCCACACAAAACAGAGACACCAGATGGCAACCGGCGTGTGGTGAGACGGTGGTGAGACTCCGGTCACCGGCCCTCTCTCGTCTTTCTCCGGTCACCACCCCTTTCTTCTCTCTCTACAGAGGAAAAAAACCCCAAAGAAAACAGAAACACCGGAGATGGTGACCGTCATGGTGGTGTGACGGCGGTGATTCTCCGGTCACCACCCCTTTCTTCTCTCTCCCTTTTCCCTTTCTCTCTCTTCTGAAGCTTTTAAAGAAGGGGTAAGGTGGAAAGATGGAGAACACATGTCTCAAGGGGGGATTACCATTAAATAAGCCAATTAGAACAAACCAGACAAAAACCACTGTTCATTCCGTTTACTTATTATCATATAGTAATAATTTTAACTTTTAATGAAATTCTGATTTTAATTTGATTTAGTCTTGTTTTTCTATAAATGATGTCATTTGCCCTTTTAGTTTTTTAATATAATATAGCACATTGTAAAATCTCAAATATAAGCTTATTAATTTAATGTTATTTACTATTCGATAAAAGTTCTATTCAATTGGGTCAAATATATTTGATTTTTTAGGGTCACAAAACATATGAATAGTAGTTTAGTTTTTTAATAATATATATATTTTATAACTTTTTTATTATTTTAATATTTTTTTATATTTAATTTATAACTTCAAGTATATTTTCATTTTTTATTTGACTTTTAATGATTTTATTTTTCTAATATTACCAATACTATCCGATTTGAACATCGGTAACTATACCTATAACCTTAGTTTCGCGTTTATTTTATTATATAAGATTACGTTAATTACCCTTTTTATTTGTTTATTAATATAATATAACGCATTATAAAATACCAAATATATGTGGTGCCATGCTTATTATTATCTATGATTCAATGAAAGTTTGGTTTGAGTTGGTAAAATATAGTTGATATCTTTTATAGGTCAAATATAGTTGATATTTTTTATAGTCACATACTAAACATGTACAGACAAAACGAAATTGGTACCATACTGTATGCGTTTTTACGGTTTTCATGGTGTAACAATCTATAATTCGTTGAACACAGAGTTGTATTTGCAACTAAGTATTTTCTGGTATCTTAAGTTGTATAGAGTTTCGGTACCAGACCAGACCGGTAACATAACACCAAACAATACCAGTACCGATATGAGTATCTATATTGATGATTTTCAATCAATGTAAAATATGTATCGATTATTTTACCGTATTTGAATATGATACTTGTAGCGTAATAAACCAAACTGATATTGACTAAAGCTCGCCGCGAGGTGTGAGAAAATCCCACTATCATATAATATAATGTAATATAAAGTAATGTGATGTGTTATGATGTGCTGTGATATGATCATAATATAAGTGATGTGATATGATATATATAATATTTTGTTTTAAATTATTATTTACTCAGTTTCATCGTAACGCTACCTAAAACAAACTAGTTTCTAGTAAAGCCTAAAAGTGATTTTCGGGTTTCTCTCTGCTATTAAATGATAATAATTTCAACTAGTTAAATTAAATTATAAATATATAAAATATATATCTTTTTACTTTAATAATTTATTAAAATTACTCAACCATAAAATTTCAATAATGTTTGTTTCTAAAATATAGTTTTTTGATTTTTAAATTTTTATTATTTGTTATTTATAATTGTTAAATCTTTGTTATTTTTTATTTCATCAATGGCTATAACATCTAACATACAAAATTCACATAAACTAATAATTTTTACAAGTTTATTTATTTAACTCATGTAATACATTGGATTTTTAATCTAGTCATATATATGTATAATTATTTTTTACCATATTTTTTTCATTTAAGAAATATTTTAGGAACCTTTAATTAATCAGCTTTTCCACTTTTGCTAAAATTTCTCACCTCCAATATAGCTTTCTGTAACCGGAGTAATGGCTTTTCCACGTTTTCAATATCTAATCCAACAAAAGTTTCCACAAGATCAACGATGGATGAATATGCTGAGCTGGATAATTATCCGGGGTACCGCGCTTATGTTATTCGGGTCTGTCATAAAGTACCTTAAAAAAATTCCCTATATAATAGCATTCAATCCCCCACAGCCAGATGCACTGTATCTCCTTCTAGGGTTTGTTGAATCTTCTTGAAGCTTCTCCAATGGCGTCTCCATCAGCCAAGAGGTTTTGCCTTCATTGTGAGAAATCTTCCTCCAAACCCTTGAGAAAGGGCTGGGATCTAAGCACCGGAAAGTTTGCTCAACTTTGCAAACGTTGCTAGTAAGTTCATTCGGATTTATCGCTAATAATCCATGCAGATTGCATCTAAGTTAGTTAGTCGTATGATTCTTTGTAGAAACTTTGCGATTTGATGTTGTTAAATAGTAGTTTGGGAGTTTTAAGTTGTTTTTGAGTTTATATTTTATGTATACATTCGCCCAGGCTGATACTCAATAAAACTAAAAAGTTTTTAAGTTTTTCAAGCAATTCATGTTGCTTGTTATTATCTACGGCAGACATCTACCTAATTTTCAATTCTGTGCATAAGATTAGTGATTTGATGGGCATAATTAATCTTGTGAAATATGCAAACCTTAGCGAGTTGACTTGTTAGACCTATTTTCTAATCTAGTTTGTATCTTGGATTCATAAAGTTCAATTTGTATGATTCTTTGTAGAAACTTTGAGATTTGTTGTAGTTGATTAGTAGTTCTGGAGTTCTATAACTTGTTTTTTACTTCTGATTATACATTTGCCCAAGTTGAAACTCAATGGAACAACAAGGGTTTTTAATACAATTCACCCAATTTTGTATATGATTATATCAGACATATGAGATCTCAAACTGAATATGAGTTTGCCTGGATAGCTAGATTTCAGTTTTGTGCAAAATTAGATGTGTGGATTGATGGGCATAATCTTGTGATATCATAGCCATATTGATTTATTAGAACTGTTTTCTAATCAAGTTTGTATCTTGGATTCCTGCAGTTCTATTTATGAGTCTGGACGATTCTGCGAAACATTTCACAAACAAGAACATGATTGGAGGCAGTGCCAGTATTGTAGCAAGGTGAGTAAAGTTGTTAATTTTGATGTAGAAAATATGTATGTTAAAGGATGCACACATTATTTCTTGGTCTTATTGTATGGGATATATATGTTGTGTTCCATATTCTTTGCAGCCAGTCCATTGTTCATGTCTCGTTTCATTTAGCGAGTGGTGTTTGCTTGAGGGTACTGGTGGGCAACAGATGATATGTATGGAATGCTCAAATATGACTTCTTACATGGTAAGATGGAAGTTTGCACTATAAAGATCGCCTTTCATGTTTTTTGTATTTTGATTATACTAACTTCATAGATTACAAACTTCTTAGGCACGAAATTTCAGCAATGTGATGGATGTTGCTGATGGAATAAAGACACTACGAATCTGTAGGATGTATCCTTCTATTTATATCTTGCTTCATTGATGTTTTGACTATTCTAGCCTACATGTTGTTCTTAAACATAACATAGCCCAAAAAGTGCAATTGTTCCGATGTTCGAGAAACTTCTAAGTGCTGGCGATATAGACAACAAGGATGGCGGCATCGTCATTCCTAAAAAACATGCTGAGGTGAGTGCTAGCGTTTATTTAATATCTACCTAACGATATATTAGATGCAAGGATTTGATAATGTTAATGCATGCGAACACCTCAGGCCTATTTACCCGATGTTTCTGATCATGACGGGATCCAGTTATATGTTTTTGATGATAAAGATATTAAAGAATGGTATCCGCGCTTACGCTTTTGGCTCAACAAGATATATGTACTAGATGGCCTCAGAGAGTATATGCTTTCACACAAACTACAAAGAGGGGATACATGTATTCTTTTATTAATTCAAATTTTATTCTTCCCTGACCTTTTTATGCTTCATGCTCTGTTGTTATTTTGTTTTTGTGTATTATCAATCTAAGTACAAGTAACTGTTCTTTCAGTGATATTTTCTCGGGTGATACCTGAGGGACCATATGTCATGGGATTTACAAAGGCTCCTACCAAGAAACCATCTCTTAAGGTAATATGTGTATCTATTTCTTTAGATTAATTCCCATATATATGTGTGTAACCAAGCTCAACTAGTTGCAGATTTTAAACTTATCAAAACTTATGATGAGTGTTTACTATGTATCCAAACAGTTGCCATATATTTTGAAGTGATCATGAACCCGTTCTATAAAATGCACCATTCCTTAAACATAACTTAATTACCTGTTTTTGTCTATGCATTGATTATTAATTTATGTGCTAAACATTTTGCAGGCATCAACCCGACGTCGGAAGTAGCCAGCTTCTCTATGTGGATGAGATTCTATTGTTGTAAAGAAACGGCATTATCTTTACATTTATTGGGATCCTGTTATCTTCTGTTGCAGCTAGAGTTACAGTTTTAAACTTTTAAATGCTTTGTGGTTCTTATTGTTGTGATAGACACAGACAGTGCTTTGTGGTTGTTAATGTTGTGATGGTCAAAAACTGAATATTGTCTGTAATGTTTTATGTTGTGTGTTCTATTTTCGGTATGGAGAACTTATTTGGAACTTTTAGATAAGCATTAGTTTGTTATACATGATAAAAATGATGCCTGCTGCTTTTAATACCTTTTCTGGTATCCTGCTCATGTAAATTAGTCAGGTATTCACCCAAACAATGAAGATTCCAAGAGCCCATCGAGGTGCTGCTACAGTAAATAGCTAGAGATTGTGCTCCTATTTGCAGGATGTGTTTTATTTATAACTGCATTATTGTTTTGGTTTTCAATTAACAGTACTCTTTGAATATGTTAGAGTTTTTTGCAGATATAATGCTATTTTGGAAAAAAATTTCACAACCAATGCCATGTTCAAAAAGATTTCACAAATGCTGCTATCTCCATTCATAATGGCGACTTTTGTGGTCTAGTAGGGTGTGGCAGAGAAGTCCAGGGAATGTGTAAGCTTTTAATCATTGAATAAGGTACAAACTCCATTCAAAATGACGACTTCTGATCAAGCTTGGAGAACAAACTCCATTGTTAATGGCGAATTTCTTCAAAAAAGACATTCAAAATGGCGACTTCTGCAAAAGCTGGTACAAAAACCATTTTGAATGGCGAAATTGATCATAAAAAGTACAAAACTCCATTACAAATGGCAAAATCCGCATAAAAGCTGAAAAGTTCTTACAAACTCCATTCCAAATGGCGAAATATGCATACAAAGTACAAAAAAATATGCATATTTCGCCATTTGGAATAAAGTTTGTAAGAACTTTTCAGCTTTTATGCGGATTTTACCATTTGTAATGGAGTTTTGTACTTTTTATGAACAATTTCACCATTTAACATGGCTTTTGTACCAGCTTTTGCAGAAGTCGCCATTTTGAATGGCTTTTTTGAAGAAATTCGCCATTAACAATGGAGTTTGTTCCATGCTTGATCAGAAGTCGCCGTTTTGAATGGAGTTTGTACCTTATTCAATTATTAAAAGCTTACACATTCCCTGGACTTCTCTGCCACACCCTACGAGACCACAAAATTCGCCATTATGAATGGAGATAGCACAATTTGTGAAATCTTTTTGAACATGGCATTGGTTGTGAATTTTTTTTTTATCGGCAAAAAACTCAATATGTTAAGACCGAATAATGTGCTTTGACGTAATTCCTTTTTGTTTCCAACAAACCGTTTATTGTAAACATAAAATTATACAACTTTTTATAGACTGGATGTGCAATAGTTCGTTATACATATTGGAATGATTTTAGGTTTCTACCGACTTTTAGGTTTCTAATACTTGAAGTTGCAATAGTAACTTTCAAAATTCACATTCAAACACCTCTAGTTTTAGCTATGCTTTTCTAGTAAAGATGGCAATATATGCCAAACGGCAAACTAGTAAATGGGTCAAAACTAGTTACGATAGAAAAAGTTTTAGTTTTAGTTATAATGATTGTTAGAGCGGTGTCTAGTATTCACAGAATAGGACAGGTTTCAATGAGATATTTTATTCATACTGCAAACACCTATTTAAATAGGAAAGAAACAAGTAACTTACATCAAATAAAAGACAAATATACAAAAAAGAACTAGTAAGTAACTTACACCAAATAAAAGTCTAACAAAATATGCAAAAAAGAACTAGTAAAGAGGAAACAAGCATACGCCCCCATCTTTTAATCAAAGTAAACTTCCACGCACATGCATATTCCCAACGAATCTTCAACCGTCACTAGTTTGAATTATTTCCAATATGCTCCTTTAATTCAAACTTCCTTTCTCCCAATCTTTCCCTCAAGTAACAGAATTGCTCAACTCTAAGTGGCTTAGTCAATATGTCTGCAACTTGATCTTGTTTCTACCATAAATTTAGCACCACTTGATTAGTATCCACCAAACTCTCTGAAAAATTAGACAGAAACACAGCAGGCAAGTTGTCAAAATAAATTACATTTGGTGTTTCTTGCTTATACCCAAGCTCCTCCTTCAACAATCTCATCCAAACAGCCTGACATGCACCACTGTTCGTTGCTACGTATTTGATAGGATATCGAGGGACCGGTCAAAGATAAAGTTAAAGTGTGTTCCTTAGTTGTCACACCCCCAAAAATCCACCTGCGGAGTACTACCGCTTGGAGGCGTGACTGACCAGGATCCAGCCACCAATCATATTGAATAAGCAAATAAGTAGTTATAAAATCCAACCAATACAATTGGTGTCCAAACAAAACATAGTTTAAGTTGCAAGCGGAAGCATAATGTTTAAAAGCAAAACATAAGTTTAATTGTTTCAAAGTTTAACATGGCCCACAGCTGTCTATGTCCTACAACGACTCTCTTCCATGCAAGCTCCAGCTAAACACCTATTGACCTGCAAAGCATGTAGTAACGAGTCAACAACAAGTTGAGTGAGTTCACAGTTGGGTGTTTGTTTTAAGTTGTTTCGAACACAGTTTCCTTTATCTGGCAACCTGCCGTGGGGGTTACCCCATAGTTAAAAACGTGACTTGTCTATTTCCGGTTATTCTGGCAATCTAGCCGTGGGGGCTACCCCGTGTTAGTTATCTGGCATTTCGGCCGTGGGGGCTACCCCATGTTAGTTATCTGGCATTTCGGCCGTGGGGGCTACCCCATGTTAGTTATCTGGCATTTCGGCCGTGGGGGCTACCCCATGTATACACTAGACTCGTTACCATATCGACTGCTGACTGTAGTCATGTTTATGTGCCCTGAAACTGTCAATGTCTATCATCATTGACGTGCCCCAGATCCATTAGTTCACGCCCGTCCTCTGCGGCACGGTGTGAGGTTTGTCAGACCTAAATAGCGCTATCTAACTAATGACCCGCTCGCCATTGGCCCGGCGATTAAGTCGATATAAAAAGGAGGGACTTCATGATAGAGTTTTGGTCTTGTACGAGTTATCTGTCCATGAGGACGAGGAATTACATTCCTGAACCAATGCTGTCCTACCCAAGGAGGACGAGGAATCCACGTTCCTTAACCCCATTCCCAACCCAGGGAATCCCATGCTTTGTAGAGGGTGTGAACTCACCTTGGTTTGCTCGGCCGATAAACAGGAAAGTCAATCAAGTTGCAACTGGTCAATTACGTCCTAACATAGATACCATTCAAGTCAGGTTCAAACCAAGTAGTGCACGTATCTTCTACACGTATTCATACACAAGTAACGATCATGGCATACACGTTTATCATGGCATTTCAACAACAGTGCACAACTTACTCAATTAACAGTAGCACATGCGGCCCATATGTTCGGCCCAATTACTTAGGCCCGTAACAGTGTGAAAGTCCAAACAGCGTGTACATGCATATGGTCTCGAGTCGAGACTGTGCGGTCTCTAGTCGAGACTGTGCGGTCTCGAGTTGTAGCCCACAAGATCTCGAGTCGCAACTAAGGTGGTCTCGGGTCATGCATGTAGTGGTCTCGAGTCGCAACCGGACTCGTAACCATAGTCTCGAGTTGTTGTGTTTGTGTGCTGATAATGGGTGGTCTCGAGTCGAGACTAGGGGTTCTCGACTCGCAACCTGAGTCGCAAACTGCAGTCTCGTGTTATCACGTTCAAGGTCTCGACTGGACATCAGCTGACCCTTCACAGTGTACTATCCAATAGAGTTTTGATTTCATGACATGGTGTACTATCCAATGGTAGAGCACAAACATGTTCCCTTGTCTACTATTTACCAAAAATGGATCAAACATACCAATTTTCAAATATTCAAGACATCTTCATAACATATTCAATAAGTTCTTCATGTACTCATCATGTTCATCAAATATTCATAACACACACAACCCTTATTCAAACACATTTTGCATTTTTCGGACAAGAGTTATAATACCTAAACTAGACATCAAGCTCATCTTGCAAACAAAACATCTATTCTATAATCCTCATGAATCGGATGATCATTATCATTCTTTTATCATGCAAAAATCTATACCTTTATTAAAGAGGTTATGTTCATAATAAATGTTGTAACTAAACATGTATCATCTAACCATCAAGAACTCATTAATCCACAAACAACTTTGTCATATTCAAACAATAGTCATGGTGCATATTATCACATAATCAATACCCTAATCATGTATGAAACTTAACAAGCAAACATATTATCATATGGCTTCATCATACATAACTATCAACCGAAACATACCATCTTCAACCGAAATATCACACATAACATAAGTCACTAACCGGTTAGGTTTTCAAGGGAGATCTTTAAGCTTGAATCCGAGAGCTCTTGTGGTTGCCGGTTTGATCCGAGAGTAAAGAAGAGGGGAGGTGATTCTTGATTCTCTAGGGTTTAAGGTTTTTCTAGAGAGAGAGTGTGTAGGAGGAGGTGTGTGTGAGAGTGAGTGTGTTGTCCAAAAAAAATGGCAAACATGGCTATCCACCAAGGTTATATATCCGTTCCAAGTAGTGCACCCTAATGGGCTTTCGGTTGGGTTAAATGAGGTGCGTGGCCCATCCGGCCCACTGTTTCATTGTTCACTCGAGACCGCATGGTCTCGAGTCGTGTTCATGGTTCTCGGCTCACTTAAACATATACACATACTATACATACAAGCATACATATACGCATAACACATAATCACATAGAATGTTCACTTATATCATTAAACCAACAAGTTAACTAGTCACACGTTTAAGCCTGTTACATCGAGATACAACGAAAGGTTCTATATTTCGAGTTGTCACATCATCCGCAAGTTGAAAGAAATTTCGTCCCGAAATTTGATAAGCACTCACTGAGGAAGCTAGTTAAGTTGTATGGTTTTCCCGGTTTTCCTGGGGTGTCACATCCACCCCCCGTTGATCTGGAATTTCGTCCCGAAATTCCGTAGCTTCAGCCTCAGTAGTGGGTGTACTGTTTGCGAACAGTCGGGGATACTTTTGTTTCATCTGATCTTCGCGTTCCCAGGTGAACTCTGGGCCGCGACGTGAGTTCCAACGAACTCGAACGAGAGGTATTCTAGTGCTCTTGAGGACCTTAACATCCCGGTCCGTGATTTCAACTGGTTCCTCGACGAATCGTAACTACTCGTCGATAGTGAGTTCCTTCAGAGGAACCATGTGGGTCTCATCTGACAGACACTTCTTCAGATTCGACACGTGGAAAACGTTGTGAACTGCACCGAGTTCTGCTGGTAAGTTCAGTCTGTAGGCCACCCTGCCTATTTTCTCGATGATTTCAAAAGGTCCAACGTATCGTGGGTTAAGTTTACCTCGTTTATCAAAATGAACCACACCCTTCCAGGGTGAAACTTTGAGTAGTACCCGCTCCCCAACCTGGAGCTCTAGTGGTTTCCTGCCCTTATCGGCGTAGACTTTCTGACGGTCACGAGCTGCCGCCATGCGTTTTCGTATTTGAGCAATTTGTTCGGTTGTGTCTACCACATGTTCTGGACCAGTGATCTGACTATCCCCCACCTCTGCCCAACAAAGAGGTGACCGGAATTTACGTCCGTACAATGCCTCAAACGGAGCAGCTTTAATGTTGGTGTGGTAGCTGTTATTATACGAGAATTCCACGAGTGGCAGATGCTTTTCCCAGCTGTTGCCAAAGTCGATTACACATGTACGAAGCATGTCTTCTAAGGTTTGAATAGTGCGTTCGGACTGCCCGTCCGTCTGAGGGTGATACGCTGTGCTCATGTGTAATCGTGAGCCAAAGGATTTATGCATTGCTTGCCACAGCTCTGAAGTAAAACGTGCATCTCGATCTGAGATAATAGAGGTGGGCACCCCGTGCCTCGAAACAACTTCCTTGAGGTATATTTCTGCGAGAGTGGAGAATTTATCCGTTTCCTTGATAGCCAGGAAGTGTGCAGACTTGGTAAGTCGATCCACGATCACCCAAATAGTATCGTTTCCGCTCTGGGATCTAGGTAGGTCAGTAACAAAATCCTTGGAAATTTGCTCCCATTTCCATTGCGGTATCTCTGGTTGTTGGAGTAGGCCTGAGGGTTTCTGATATTCAGACTTGACTCTCGCACAAGTCATACACTTGTTGACGTAAGTTGCTATGTGGGCCTTCATGCTGGGCCACCAATACGTAGTTTTGATATCGTGGTACATCTTATCCGAACCAGGGTGTACCGAGTAGCGAGACTTGTGTGCCTCGTCCATCACAAGCTCTCGTAGGTTGCCATAGAGTGGGACCCAAATGCGCCCCGTTACGTAGTAAGCACCGTCTTCCTTCTGTTCTAAGCGTTGCCTTGAGCCGCGTAGGGCTTCAGCCCTGACGTTTTCTGGTTTCAATGCTTCTATCTGAGCAGCTCGTATTTGGGAAGGAAGACTAGAATGGATCGTGAGTTGCAAAGCTCGTACGCGCTTAGGAGCAGTGTCCTTTCGACTGAGGGCGTCAGCCACAACATTGGCCTTGCCCGGGTGATACCTGATCGAGCACTCGTAGTCATTCAGTAGTTCGACCCATCGTCGTTGCCGCATATTCAGTTCCTTCTGCTTGAAGATATGCTCGAGGCTCCTGTGGTTGGTGTAGATGGCGCACTTGGTGCCGTACAGGTAATGCCGCCATAACTTAAGTGCAAAAACAACAGCTCCCAGCTCTAAGTCGTGTGTAGTGTAGTTCTTCTCGTGAACTTTGAGTTGGCGTGAGGCGTAGGCTATAACTTTATCTCGTTGCATCAATACACAGCCAAGACCCTGAATTGATGCGTAGCAGTAAACCACAAAATCATCTGTGCCCTCTGGCAGTGAAAGGATAGGTGCGCTGCAAAGTCTATCCTTTAAATGCTGGAATGCTAACTCCTGTGCATTTCCCCAGCGATAAACCACGCCTTTCTGCGTTAGTGAGGTGAGAGGCTGTGCAATCTTAGAAAAATCCTTTATGAACCTCCTGTAGTAACCTGCCAAACCCAAGAATTGGCGAATTTCCTTTGGTGTACGAGGTGCAGGCCAGTTCTTAATCGAGTCTACCTTGGATGGATCAACGTGAATCCCATCCTTGTTTACCACGTGGCCTAGGAAATGGACTTCTCGAAGCCAGAAGTCGCATTTCGAGAACTTTGCGTAAAGCTGTTCTGTTCGAAGGAGTTCCAAAATGAGTCGTAGATGCTGTTCGTGTTCCTCCTGACTCTTAGAATAGATCAGGATGTCGTCGATGAAGACTATAACGAATTTGTCCAGGTAAGGCTTGCACACTCGATTCATCAAGTCCATGAATATCGCAGGTGCGTTTGTCAGCCCAAAAGGCATGACCAAGAACTCATAATGTCCATAACGAGTCCTGAAAGCTGTTTTGGAGACGTCCTCTTCTCGGACTCTCAGCTGGTGATATCCTGACCTCAAATCAATCTTTGAATAGTAGCTCGACCCTTGCAACTGGTCGAACAAGTCGTCAATACGTGGTAGAGGGTAACGATTCTTCACGGTCACCTTGTTGAGTTCCCGGTAATCGATACACATTCTGAAGGTACCGTCCTTCTTCTTTACAAATAGTACTGGAGCTCCCCAGGGTGATGAGCTTGGACGAATAAAGCCCTTATTCAAGAGTTCTTGTAGTTGCGTAGGGAGTTCTTCCAACTCTGATGGAGCTAAACGATAAGGTGCACGAGCTATAGGCGCAGCTCCAGAAGCTTGTCACCATGAATTTCCAAAGGTTCTCAACCAGCACGAGGAATGCGGACGATCTTTTCCTTGCAAAGTATCTCTGCTCGATGTTGAGGTAACCAATCCATACCAATAACGATGTCGGAACCATCACCACGTTGGGGTCATACCTAGCATCACCCTGACCAATCACGAACACTCGACCTCTGGCACCATTGTCGTCGTTATTACCCCCGTTGTTGCCTCCATTGTTGTTGTGGTTCTGATTCTGGTTCTGGTTCAACTGTGGGCAGTGTCTCATGAAGTGACCTTTAGCACCACACTGATAACATCCCTTGTTAACCTGTTGTTGCTGCTGATTCTATGGAGCTTGTGGCTGCTGTTGTCGGTTCTAGTTTGCAGGACGTGAGCTTCTACAATCCTTGGCTCCATGACCAAGCTTGTTGCATCTCTGACAACGATCTTTGTTGTATGGCCCGTTGTGGTGTAGATTACATCGATAGCACTTAGGGTGGTTTCCCCTGTATCCACCCTGACCTCAGTTACCAAAAGACTGCTGACTGGGGCTCCTGTACTCGACTGAGATTGAACCGAAGTGAAACCCTTGCTTAAATTTCCATCCCACTTGCGTTTGTTGTCACTGGGAGTAGCAGAAGTAGTAGTAGTAGTACTAATATGCTTAGGCAGCTTGTTCTGTTCCACTGTCCGGTCGGTGGGACGATGAGCAAAACGAGTAACATCCTGGATAGTAGCAAGGTTAGCAGTAGTCACATGACTTTGAATCTCCGGTACTAAGCCTTTGGGGTACAACCCAATGCGCTTGGTGGGAGGATCCACCATAGTTGGACATAACACTGCCAGTTCGTTGGATCGTTTCATGTATGCCTCTATCTCTGATCCCGTCATCTTCAAGTTAAAGAACTCCACTTCCAGTTTGTGGATGTCATCACGGTTACAGTATTCTCGCTTGATCAGTTCCTCAAAATCCTTCCATGGGGTGGCATTAGCAGCCGCCAGCCCCAGTATCTGAACGTGCGCATTCCACCAAGTTAACGCAGTGCTTTCGAGAGTACCAGTGGTGTACTTCACCCTACGAGCCTCAGGGCATTCACCCATCTCTAAGACAGACTCGAGCTTTTCAAACCAATAGAGGAGTCCAACAGCTCCTTTAGTGCCACTGGAAGTACTAGGACGACAGTCCATGAACGTCTTGAATGTGCATACAGGCGGCTGAGCGTGTTGACTTGTCGTGTGCGCAAGAAAGGGCAAAGTTTAACACAAAGGTGGGTTCAAGAGAGTAGGATCTAAAGATCCTAGAGTGAGTTTAGACTGCAGGGTATACCTCCTGCGTGTGCGGCTGCAAGTGCTGCCCTAACGTGTTCGTTGGTAAGAGCCGTCAGCTGGCTTGAGTTAGGTTCACACGTTCCCTCATGATCTCACATCGAAGGAAACACAAATAAGAAAGGTGTCGCAAATGTGTGTAAGTGTGGAGTGACAGTAGGGAGCAAGCACAAATGTGTTTTCAAACTATAGTTGCTACGCTTATCTAAGCATACCATGAGCATAGTTCTATGAAATCTAGCAAGTAGGCAACAGAACATAAACCATATCACCTAGATTGTCGAGCCTTGCACGTGGAGTGAAGCGTCGTTGTGGATCGTAGAGCACTGTACAGGTTATAGTCTGGTTTTAACAAAAATGTTTTCCCTTATTAAAACCAAGTTCACTATAACCAATGGCTCTGATACCAATCTGTCACACCCCCAAAAATCCACCTGCGGAGTACTACCGCTTGGAGGCGTGACTGACCAGGATCCAGCCACCAATCATATTGAACAAGCAAATAAGTAGTTATAAAATCCAACCAATACAATTGGTGTCCAAACAAAACATAGTTTAAGTTGCAAGCGGAAGCATAACATTTAAAACCAAAACATAAGTTTAATTGTTTCAAAGTTTAACATGGCCCACAGCTGTCCATGTCCCACAACGACTCTCTTCCATGCAAGCTCCAGCTAAACACCTATTGACCTGCAAAGCATGTAGTAACGAGTCAACAACAAGTTGAGTGAGTTCACAGTTGGGTGTTTGTTTTAAGTTGTTTCGAAAACAGTTTCCTTTTATCTGGCAACCTGCCGTGGGGGTTACCCCATAGTTAAAAACGTGACTTGTCTATTTCCGGTTATTCTGGCAATCCAGCCGTGGGGGCTACCCCGTGTTAGTTATCTGGCATTTCGGCCGTGGGGGCTACCCCATGTTAGTTATCTGGCATTTCGGCCGTGGGGGCTACCCCATGTTAGTTATCTGGCATTTCGGCCGTGGGGGCTACCCCATGTATACACTAGACTCGTTACCATATCGACTGCTGACTGTAGTCATGTTTATGTGCCCTGAAACTGTCAATGTCTATCATCATTGACGTGCCCCAGATCCATTAGTTCACGCCCGTCCTCTGCGGCACGGTGTGAGGTTTGTCAGACCTAAATCGCGCTATCTAACTAATGACCCGCTCGCCATTGGCCCGGCGATTAAGTCGATATAAAAAGGAGGGACTTCATGATAGAGTTTTGGTCTAGTACGAGTTATCTGTCCATGAGGACGAGTAATTACATTCCTGAACCAATGTTGTCCTACCCAAGGAGGACGAGGAATCCACGTTCCTTAACCCCATTCCCAACCCAGGGAATCCCATGCTTTGTAGAGGGTGTGAACTCACCTTGGTTTGGTCGGCCGATAAACAGGAAAGTCAATCAAGTTGCAACTGGTCAATTACGTCCTAACATAGATACCATTCAAGTCAGGTTCAAACCAAGTAGTGCACGTATCTTCTACACGTATTCATACACAAGTAACGATCATGGCATACACGTTTATCATGGCATTTCAACAACAGTGCACAACTTACTCAATTAACAGTAGCACATGCGGCCCATATGTTCGGCCCAATTACTTAGGCCCGTAACAGTGTGAAAGTCCAAACAGCGTGTACATGCATATGGTCTCGAGTCGAGACTGTGCGGTCTCTAGTCGAGACTGTGCGGTCTCGAGTTGTAGCCCACAAGATCTCGAGTCGCAACTAAGGTGGTCTCGGGTCATGCATGTAGTGGTCTCGAGTCGCAACCGGACTCGTAACCATAGTCTCTAGTTGTTGTGTTTGTGTGCTGATAATGGGTGGTCTCGAGTCGAGACTAGGGGTTCTCGACTCGCAACCTGAGTCGCAAACTGCAGTCTCGTGTTATCACGTTCAAGGTCTCGACTGGACATCAGCTGACCTTTCACAGTGTACTATCCAATAGAGTTTTGATTTCATGACATGGTGTACTATCCAATGGTAGAGCACAAACATGTTCCCTTGTCTACTATTTACCAAAAATGGATCAAACATACCAATTTTCAAATATTCAAGACATCTTCATAACATATTCAATAAGTTCTTCATGTACTCATCATGTTCATCAAATATTCATAACACACACAACCCTTATTCAAACACATTTTGCATTTTTCGGACAAGAGTTATAATACCTAAACTAGACATCAAGCTCATCTTGCAAACAAAACATCTATTCTATAATCCTCATGAATCGGATGATCATTATAATTCTTTTATCATGCAAAAATCTATACCTTTATTAAAGAGGTCATGTTCATAATAAATGTTGTAACTAAACATGTATCATCTAACCATCAAGAACTCATTAATCCACAAACAACTTTGTCATATTCAAACAATAGTCATGGTGCATATTATCACATAATCAATACCCTAATCATGTATGAAACTTAACAAGCAAACATATTATCATATGACTTCATCATACATAACTATCAACCGAAACATACCATCTTCAACCGAAATATCACACATAACATAAGTCACTAACCGGTTAGGTTTTCAAGGGAGATCTTTAAGCTTGAATCCGAGAGCTCTTGTGGTTGCCGGTTTGATCCGAGAGTAAAGAAGAGGGGAGGTGATGCTTGATTCTCTAGGGTTTAAGGTTTTTCTAGAGAGAGAGTGTGTGTGTAGGAGGAGGTGTGTGTGAGAGTGAGTGTGTTGTCCAAAAAAATGGCAAACATGGCTATCCACCAAGGTTATATATCCGTTCCAAGTAGTGCACCCTAATGGGCTTTCGGTTGGGTTAAATGAGGTGCGTGGCCCATCCGGCCCACTGTTTCATTGTTCACTCGAGACCGCATGGTCTCGAGTCGTGTTCATGGTTCTCGGCTCACTTAAACATATACACATACTATACATACAAGCATACATATACGCATAACACATAATCACATAGAATGTTCACTTATATCATTAAACCAACAAGTTAACTAGTCACACGTTTAAGCCTGTTACATCGAGATACAACGAAAGGTTCTAAATTTCGAGTTGTCACATTAGTGCCCTTAGCTATATAGCTAGTGGTAAGAAGGGTGTCAAACCATGAAAAGTTTGTGGTCAGTGTTTAGATTTAGATTTACTAAACATGTCAATTATGAAGCTTGTTATTTATCTTTAAAAATGTGATTGAAAGTGGGAACCACAATGTGATTCCAATTGGTTTGTAGAAAACAAGACAATGATGTTATTTGGAATAATGATTATCAAAATGGATATGTAAACAATATTTGGAAATGAATCGCACTCGGTTCGGATTAGCAAGTATCTAGGGATATTTAACACAAATGGTTTATCATGTTATAAACATCAACAATCCTCTATCATACGCAACCGGTGCAAGATAAACATCACAATATGAATCAAAGACAATAGTATGTTTTATCATTCAATAACAAAAACCAAATCCTAGCATAAATCAGAACTTTATAGTAGCAATCATCTCTCAAAGTCAATGTTGCAAGAAAACTTAACTGTTTCGAGTTCAAAACTATACTAGCAAATGTTTGTAACAAACCATAACATGAAAAACAAACACTAGAAACTGCACAATCTTATTACACATGGATAATCTTGGAGTGATTAGCCACTCATAGTTGATGATTGATCTTCAAAACTTGATGGAATGTGATACTGGATAGGTTGGATACTCAAGAAGCTCCCAAAATCGCCTATGGAAAACCCCCAATTCGTGTGTGTATTTAATGGGTTCAATAGCACATTAATTGTATTATATTTTAAGTTTTGAATTGGGATGGATTTCCGTAACCATTTAATTGTATTTCCTTACTAATAATCCCAATGAGAATTAGCATGGATCCAAATGCTTCTAGTGTGATATACTAGTGGTGTATTATGCGAATTATATAAATATGAGCTTGTGATTTCAGTATATACAACTATGAGTTTGTGCACACTATGATTTAGTAGATTTATCATAACGATCATCTCATTGTGTTTGCATGTTATCAATGCATCACACTAGTAGGATATGCAACTATGATCTAAATACAAGTGAATATAAAGTGTTGTAAGTTATTTGAAACTTATGTCATAGGACTCTAAATTTAAATTGTGTAGGGTTGAGTTTCATCCCAAACATGGTGGAGCACCATAAGGCGACATTGTATGGTGATTTAGTATATTGCGGTATTGTAAGTGTATGGTGGTTCTAAATAGTGTTTTTCCAATTAAACTTTCATTTTTTTCCCATGTTGATTTCAGTTTTGGTGAGTAACTAACCCCAAAGTAGTGTTTAACATTGCTAAAAAATTATGTATACTTTGTGTTAACCCATATTGAAGATTTAGATCAGGAAGTGAAGTTTGTGATTACATGATAAGCATACATGTATGATGTATAACATCAAATGTTACTTTGTGAACTTGAAGTACTTGAAGCCAATACAACAGTACTAGTATTTATAGAATAATGATGTCTAAAACTCTAGAAAAATTAATCGAGTTAGAAACAAAACATGTTAATATGAGATCATATTAGTTTGTTTCTTTATCTAGATGTACCTTAACTCAGATTTTATTAATTTTATCGTTAATCCTTATAAAAAAAAGGTACTCCTATTAGCAACTTCTATAACTTTTACAAAATCAAGAGTTCTATGCCAAATTACTAAAATCAAGTTAATTAATTCACTTTGAAAGCCAAAATAGCGGATAAAAGTCTAGTTATGGATTTACATCGCATCCTAATTTTGTTCACGTAGAATGATGATGAATCTTACACCATTTGTCTAATCCATATGATCATATGTCAAGGTTGATGTTGTAGTCAGTATGGATTGGACTTCTTTTAAGTTATTGCACCTAACCGAGCGTCTATTTTGATTCATGGTCAAACTAGAAGGGAATATTTGTATATGTTTCATGTTGAGATGAATGGTCTATCGCACGACTTATCAACCTAATTGACATATTATGTTAGTACAAAGAAAGGGTAAAAGGTTACATGTTTTTTTTCACAACCAAATGGTTTGCCGTGTCTCTAGATACCTTCTAGGGATGCCTGATATACAAGCATAACGTGACCCCCCCCCCTTATGTCGTTGTAAGGAGCAATTTAGCTCTCGAAGATTAACTTTAAATTTACTTATCACTAATGGCAAAAAAAGAAGTCAATGTAACAGATATTGCATTCATAAGATACATGAGCATATCAAATTTGTGTTCATGCCATTTCACATGATAAATGCTTAACTAACATTTATGAATGCTTAGGTTAATTAGATTGTTTCTGCTCTATGCATGATTAGTTGGTTATTCTGGCAATCGAAAATGTGCATGTATAGGTGAAGACTAAAGAAGATCATGCAGGACAGTTACTTAAGGGTTGGAAACTTTGGGCAAAGAAAAGTTGTGTACAAGAGTAAAGTATCGAACAGAGATCAATCAATCGTTAGCCACTTGGAGCATTATTAAGGACCAGTCTCGATTGAATCACAAACCTATGCGATACACACTTCAAATAAATTTGATATCTATTAGAGTACGTTATACAATCATCCATTTGGTTAGTTGGATGACCTTAATTCGTTCCTAGGTTTCATTAATTACAGATATTGTTCCTACTATTTTCGAAATTATCACTCTTTTGATCATTTAATGGATAGATGTTAAAAGATTTGTATTAATTTGTCGGATCATCTTAACTCATCGGATGTGATAGCCAGAGAAGCAATATAAAATTGTAAAGATGATGAAGAAATGTGTCACACCCCGACCACGTAAAACATCAAATCGTGGCGGAAACGTCGGGGAGTGTTGTAACAGAATTATTGTTCCACAACCATGGTAATTAAAAGTTACGTTTTATTCATCAAACAAAGAGTTACATTGTCTTAAGATAACTGAAACGAAGAGTTCATCACATAATAAAACGAGTTCCATCTTTATTTTAAGTCTCTAAGGCACAGGTCTGCCCTAGTGTGTCACGGACATCCTAAGCAACAGCTCCTGAAAACACATATGAAAATAGGTACGTCAGCATAAAAATGCCTGTGAGATACATAGGTTTTATGAAAATATGATTCATAACTTGAGTTTAAAGAAATGTTTAATAAAAGTTTGTCATGAACCTTGTAAATTGTTTTGTTTTGTAAGTTATTTGAAAAGCAATAAAGTCATATGATATGTATAAATAAAAGAATGATATAATGTTAAATGAATAACCAAGTAAAATGAGTTGTATAAAATAAACTATTTTGTAAACGAAAGTCTTATGAAAAATATGTTGTTTGTGTAAAATGTATAAGTCCAAATTGAATGATTTAAATAACGCTACGACATGTAGTACAATACAAGCACTTATATATAGGAAGTACTAACGGCGTATCCTCCATGCTTGTATCATACTACACACATCTCGTTACTTAAGTCACTTGAACAAACCACCAATGTATAAAGTCCATGTTTAAATCAATTGTCAAAGAGTCCTTGCATAAACCGTGTCAAATGTTAAAAGTCCAAATGTAGTCAAGTAATGTGTAACAATTGTTATGTATGGTAAGTAAAGTGTAGTCACATAAACCAAATGTAAAAAAATGTACAAAACAAGGTATTTTGAATATATCAAAAAGTTATGTTTTGTAAAGTAAATGCATGTTTTACTGATACAAACACTTATGTGGTAAGTTAACGCATACATTCAAGCCTTGAGATAGCAGGATAACCTTAGAGTAAAGATTACCAAAGTAAAATGTTTTCGGATTCAGTCATTCCTTACACCCAAACAAACCTAGGATATCTGGAACGGGATTTGTCAAGTCCTATGGTACCATTACTTACTACCGAGCGGCATAGCTAATGTTAATGAACGTATATAAGTCCCGTTTGTTCAAACCAAATGTTATACCAAGTGTAAACATGTTATATGAAAACAATGTACTAAGTATGCTAAGTTAACATACAAAGCAGAAAAGTCATGTAAATCAATGTACTAAGTATGCCAAGTAAACATACATAGCAAAACAATGTAATGTAAATCATGTACTATAAGTGTACTAATGAACATAGTAAGTATATGATGTGAAAACAGGAAAGCATGAAAGTAACAAATAGGCACATGTGTTTCACCCCAAAACGGTTTGAAAACAGTAAAAGAGGGGTCTATGTACTCAACTTTGGGTGCGTTTTTATACACAATCCCACAATTTTTTTATTTGTCCTAAATTAGATAAGAATGATTTAATAAACAAAACTCACAAAAATACATGAGTTTCTCCGATACTTGGAATTTTCACATAACCTTGAGATTTCTAGAAAAGTTATTATTTTTGATTATTTTGGTGTATTTGTATATATGTACTCGAGCGTAACACACATAATCTTGTCAACACTAACATATGATCATACACATATTGTAAAACACATAGCACATTGTAACACATAAAATAACCCATGAACAACCCATTCTAGTGTATGTCGAAAAACACTTATTTTAGCGATTCGGTGACAGTTTTGGGCGTCGGAAGTCACGTATGACTAACCAAACACCAAGTAAACTTAATATTAGTTAAAATACTTATTTTTATATCAAAAATATCAGTTTGGTTACTGATCTAAAATAGTTTAATAAAAATCCTACGAAAAGGCGATTTTTGACCGTTTTACCGCATAGTTTTGCATCAAACGTTACCCGAACCATCCCAAATCGAAATGACTTGAAATTTTAACACAACCCAAGTTATTTACAGCTGAACAAAATAATGGTTATACTCATGATAGTGCAGGTCTTAAATAAAGCACATAAATTATCAAATTTCACCTAATTTACCACTTTTTAAGCTATATGTACAACATGCAAAGCTATCAAACCTATGTCAAAGTTTCATGCCACTATAATACATCAAATAATAGTATTTTTAGTGTTTATAACCATATCTAAAACAGTTTTTGTCATTTAACCATTTTTCATTACTTCTTGAGTTTTAAATCAACATATTTTCACATGTACAAGTGCCTAAAGTATACTAACATTTCATCATCTTTTTATATGGGTTTAGATGCATTTACAAGTGTCATGGGGTAGGAGAAGTGGCAAGAAAGGAAAAACACTTGTACTACATACATATATACACGAAAAGTATGATTTAAAAATAAATGTTATACCTTCAAGATTCAAGTAGGTTGTAGGATGAGATTTTGATGATAGGAAGCTTGTAATCACTTGACAACACCTTGGAATCACCTTAGATCTTCATACTAACTTGAAGGTTGCTTGAAATAGGACTTGAAGGTGAAGAACAAAGCTTCCAAAAAGATGAAGATGGAGAGAGAGAGGGGGTACAGTTTAGAGGGAGGAGAGAGAGGAGTGATGGAGTGTTGATTTGGTCTTGGAAAGATATGAATTGACATTGAAAGATTTAAAAGGATTATGGAAGATATGAAGGGGCAACATGCATTTACAAGTGTCATGGGGTAGGAGAAGTGGCAAGAAAGGAAAAACACTTGTACTACGTACATATATACACGAAATGTGTGTATATATATACATATTTTTATATAAACATGCTATATGTAGGCTAGAACGGGTGTTTAACTGGATACCGGGTATTTTATCTAGCGTTTAAATCCCGGTTTATGGCGTTCTAAATTATTTTTATTATTCTATAAAAATAAACTCGCCAAAATATTACTGAAATAAATTTCAGTTGCCAAGACTGGCAGTGTTGTTCGTGTTTTGCAGTAGAAGCATTGTGCTGCGCAGAAACACGCGGTACGCACTTAAACTTGAAAAATAACGTTTTTAGGCGTTTTAATTTATTTTTCATCACGAATCAGATTAAAATATAATTTTAATCATAACATAATATTTTTGAGATTTAAATATTATCCGGTCGGTCACCAACGTTTGTTTCGCAGTTTTGTCGTAAATAGTTCTTTAGATCAAATAAACATGTTTTTGCCATACCGAATCCTTGGAAACTTATTTCTAAGTTATGTAAAGGATATTTAGGGTATGTTCGGCTTACGTCACAGTTCTGGAGTGTACGTCACCTTAAACTGATTGCGTTTATGCACCAGTTTGCGTATGACCTTCTAGAAAGTGATTTAAAGCTTGAAATCGGAATCGAATCTAATTATAAAGTCATCAAACACAATAACACATATAATAACACCAAATCACATTGTTTTATTGATAATCCACATTGTTTTACATTATACGATGATTACAGAACACAGTTGTCACAAAATGTTACTTCAATTCGGTATAAAAATGTTTTTCTTTTGGTTTATTAATTGTGTAGGGGTAAAATGGTCGGTTTAAAATATAACCCTGAAAGTTAAAACATCCTTGTCAGTTTATTAATTTCATAGGGGTAAAATGGCTGGTTTTAAAAATAACCCTAAAAATTAAAACATCCTTGTCAGAGACGATAACACGATATCCGTAGATTGATATATAGGGATGAAATTTCATTTTGCCAAACCATATACATAATTCATGCAATTAACTCTATTATACTGTAGGTCCCTCTCGAAGGATCAAGATAAACCTACTTCCTTGTTGTTTAACACACACGAGTGTGGAATCCAAGTGTATATATAAACCAAAGCAAGAGCACAACTAATATAACAAAATATATAACTTCAAAGATTCACTATATTGATTTGTAGAGAGGCCCAGTACATACACTCTTGAACAAACTGCTTATCTCTCTATGCACTCTTACAGAACCTGGTTAACATGTGTGGGTATTTATAGGCCAAGACCCAGCTAACACGGCGAAGAACTTACAGGGCCATGAAGAACCTATTCGGGCCAAAAGCATGTTAGCCCACAATGCCAGTCCACGAAGAATCTAATTTTATTACGAAGAATGGTTCTTCGTGGGCTATTCTTCGTTGACTAGGGAAGTTCTTCGTTGACTTCCACACACAGAATCACCAAACTTTATGAAGATCAAGATAGGAGGATATCTTGACTTCGGTCTTCACTTCGTAAATGTCGGTTCGCACGACAGAGGAACGTCGTCGACTTCGGTCTCGAACCGAGTCGAGTCGAACTGAACCGAGCCGACCCGAACCGAGCTGCATCCACACAAATATGCATTCAAAAACTCCCCCTTAGATGTTGCTCATGATGGTTCGTTCTTCACATTGTTGGATCTTCAGATGTCTTCACTTGTTACAGTCAGGAGGTGCATCAGTGAACTCCCCCTTGGATGTTGCTTGTGAGACATTGATCTTCAAATCTTTAGATCCTTGTGGTGTTGATGAGTGCTCAGCTATGGATTGATCTTCTTGATCCACGGCTTGCATTCATGTTGTGTCTTCACTCACCTAACTTTTCTTCAAACTCATTCTCTTTGCCTTTAGCTTGCTTGGATGCCACATCTGCACACACTACAAAGCTAAACATGTAATGAGAACAACCGCTAGGAATTTAATCAACCTTAGAGAATTTTCATTTGAAAACTTCACGAAGGATTGACTTTAAACAAAATTAGCAAATGACACACATGAGACCAACTCTCATTCAACTACCAACCGACAACACTTTGAAAGTTTTAAAATTGTTCAGTTTTAATCCTTCAACTTTTAAAATTTGTCAACTTTGACCATTTATGAAGATACAATTGTTTTCCGGCTTACAATCAGGATTTTAGGTAGGATAGACTCGGGTTCCAACATCGGTCAATCAAAAATAAACTAGAAGCAAAATCTTTTTGGCTTTTATAAAATTTATATTAAAACTCACCTAAATTCTTTTTGATATTTTTCATTTTTCAAATGTAGAGATGGAAAGCAATAAATAAATATTTACAGATATTCTTTTTGTGAAATTCAAGGGAAAGAGAATCATATATCAGTATACGGTCATGCCAAAACATACTTGTTATTCGATTTGTTAGCATTTAGATAAGTATCTTATAACAATTATCGGTATTGTTGTCCACATAAGCTCAATTTATCATATGTACTCACGGTTAGGGGATACGATTAATGTATGATTTATACTTACCGACAGGTGTTCATCCACTCATGACACATTCCTGTATTAAGGTATGCACAAGAGTTCATCTTACTGGTGAGTATATCATTTATTATTTGTTTTGACGTATATGTGATACTCACTTTTTTAAGGATGAATACAAGTCGTATGTGATGAAATCACTTATTAACGAGGAACTTGATTCTAAATGCATGTAGGGCACGGGAGCAAGTCCGTGAGCAGATTAGTATCATCGTACCGACAAAGAGACGAACTTGACTCTCGGATGATAGATGTGATTAAAATCACTTATTCAGAGGTGACTTTGTTATTTTTATCACTATTATTGATGGTCGTATGCAACATGTATTATATACATGTATGCATAGTATATACACGTATGTATGGTATCATGGAAGTTCTAGACTTGCATCCTTGTTGTTTTCGGTAAAAGAAACAACCATGATACCCAGGTGATAAACAGCATAAAGACCACATATCTCTGAACCGCGACAATCTATCAAACGAAATTTCGGTACCAAGACCATATGCCAATGAGCGGTTCCCACACGATCTTCAGTCGATTATGTTTGTATCGTCCTGCTTCTACATGGATGGTTTATTTGTAGGTAGTCCATGAGGATTGAGGACGCATAATGACTCAAGATTTTACGCTTCTTATTTCTTTAATTGCTTTAATTTCTTTGTTAAATGTTAAGACTTTATGTCAGATAATGTTATAACTTATTTATGGTTAGTGTTTTTGTTATGAACATGCTTATTTGAAGTATAATGAAGTTTTATTTCTTTCATTAGTTGATGTTATACAATAACTATTAGGATGTTATATGTTGATGGTCTATTTATAAAATTGGTTTTATAATTTTATTCGGGATATTAGGACCATTTTCTTGATATTAAAGTAGCTATAACGTTACATCATAAGGGTCCTATAAATTAATTTTTAAGGAGGCTTGCATGTGTATCAAAAGATTAAAAATAGGTAATCACATTTTAGAACATTGTAAAAGTGTCCTAATATGTTCTTTTTAGGACGCTATTTAAGTTGTCTATATACATATTATGCGACCATAAAATTGGTTTCGTAATCTTATTTGGTATATTAGGACCCTTTTCTTGGTACTAAATTAGCTATAATGTTACATCATAAGGGTCCTATCAATTAATTTCTAAGGACGTTTATAAGTGTATCAAAAGACTAAAAGTATGTAAGCACATGTTAGAACATCGTAAAAGTGTCATAATATGTTTTTATTAGGACAGTATTTTGGTTGTTCAAAGACATATTACGCGACCATAAAATTGGTTTCATAATCTTATTTGAGATATTAGGACGTTTTTTTAGTTCCGGGACTTATTATGACCCCTTTACATGAAACGATTTTACCGTTGGTCCTATTAAATTAAAGGTCCTATAAAATAGCATTTTAGGACGCTTTGCGCGTACTAAAAACACAGTTTTCTTGTGGTGATTTGTAATGTTTATTTTTCGGTCTTTGTATAAAAGCTTAATGTTGTTTATGTTTGATTTTGTGCTTGTTGACTAAAGTCAAACAACATCCTCCTGTCGTTTGACTTGGCCCAATAGTTCCAAACGGTATACTAGATTGCAAACAACACTACTTGTTGTTTACATGATGATGTCGTTTGGCTATAACCAAACAATATGATGTTGATGTTTAGGTACATGCCAAACAACATGGTGTATCATATAGTCTTTGGTCCAAATGACATGGCTTGTCGTTTGGACATAGACAAATATGTTGATGCACTTTGTGGATGCGGCTCGGTTCGGTTCGACTCGGTTCGGCTCAAGACCGACGTCACGACCTTCCTCCGCCGTGCGTCCCAAAGATCGACACACGAAGCACGAAGAGCTGCGAACCGTCATAAGCCGCCACATCACCATGACATCACCATGATGATGTCATGTGCATAGCTAATATTTGAATGCAATTATTAACATCACGAAGAATCCATGAAGAATCCATGCCACGAACCATCACCATGTTGCTTTGGTCGAAGAGTGCTTAGTCTTTGTGGATTCTCTATTCAAGAATCAATGTTCGTCCAGTTTAGCATGATTGTTCCCCACGAAGAATAGTTAATCTATGTGGGATTGCATATTGACGAAGAATATTTCTTGTGCAATGATTGTTCACCACGAAGAATCCCACTCTTCGTGGTGATGAAAAGTTTGTTGGAATGGTCCACGAAGATTCCAATCTTCGTGCGCCTGCAGAATGTTCATGAGCCCAATAACCAATCTGCGTAGGGTTACTGGATAGGTAGAGAACACAGAGCACACCAGTGAGTTTGATAGAGTTTGAATTTAGAGATAAAGGTACTGACAAAAAGTAACCGCCCTTTATACAATCTAAACCCTACGAACCATCAAGGGGTCGACGAATATTCAAGTGGCCAACGAAGACTCAACTCGGTCCGACGAACACTCACGTGGGCCACGAAGAATCAAGTTGGCCGAGGAACACTCATTGATGGACTCAACACAGTTAAGTCTAAACTAAACCCAGCGAACAATTTAAGTCTTGGTCGAAGACTAAAGAGGGCCGACGAAGAATCAAATTTGGGCTCAAATTGTTAGGCCCAAAATGACATTCAACGAACAATTAGAGTCTTCGTCGAAGACTTATCTAACGAATATTAGATCACGAAGAGTCATTCTTCTTTGACTGAAAAGATTCTTCATTGATTCTTTTATTCTTCGTGAACCTTTTGGTTCTTGTGAACCCTTTGCCTACACAGCAACACCAACTTGGAAGAAACATGAACAAATTTTGTTTTCTAAGTTTACTAGATTTGCAAAAAGGATTTTATGAAGTTGTGATATTAAAGACAAGTCAGTTTTGGGCTTTTTCTCGGTAGAAAGCATTCGAGGGACAACTTCGGCTAATCAAGAAAAAATAACTTTTAAAGAAAAAAAAATTAAAATCCTAATAAACTAAATGTAAAACTTGAAAAAAAACATTTATAACATTAACTACCTGTACACTAAGTTACCATATTTTTCGAGTTTCAAGGTAAGAGAATCATACCAGTACGGTCTTATCAAAAACCGATTTTGTTTCTTGTAAAAATTACGATTAGCTCCCTAGAGGAGGATCTAGAACACCTTCTCCTTGTTACCGAACACACCCGCAAGTATTAACTTTTAGCAGAGTTTGGTTACAAAGATTAGTACAAGAAAATGCGCTCTCAAACTCACTGGTGTGCTCTGTGTTCTCTACCTATCTGTTGCTACAAGTGTTTGTATTTATAGACCCAACACCCAGTAACGCTACAACGATTGGTTACTGGGCTCACGAACATTCAGCAGGCCACAGGAAGAATGGAATCTTCATGGACCATTCCAACAAACTTTTCATCACCATGAAAAGTGGGATTCTTCGTGGTGAACAATCATTCCACAAGAAATATTCTTTGTCAATATGCAATCCCATGAAGATTAACTATTCTTTGTCAATATGCAACATGGTGATGGTTCGTGGCATGGATTCTTCATGGATTCTTCGTGATGTTAATAATTGCATTCAAATATTAGCTATGCATATGACATCATCATGGTGATGTCATGGTGATGTGGCGGCTGATGATGGTTCGTGACTCTTCGTGCTTCGTGTGTCGATCTCTGGGACGCACGATGGAGGAATGTCGTGACGTCGGTCTTGAGCCGAACCAAACCGAGTCGAACCGAACCGAACCGAGCCGAACCGAACTGAGCCGCATCCACAAAGTGCCTCAACAAACTCCCCCTTGGATGCTGCTCGTGACGGTTCGACCTTCACATGTTGTCGGATCTTCAGATGTCTTCACGTGTCACAAACAGGGAGTGTATCAACAAACTCCCCCTTAAACATTTCTCGAGAGATATTAATCTTCAAATCTTCAGATCCTTGTGGTGTCGACGAGTGGTCAGCGGCAACTCGATCATCTTGATCCTTTGATTGCATCCATGTCGTGTCTTCATTCCAAGTTTGTCGTCTAACACGTTCTCTTCGCCTTTAGCTGGTTTGAATGCCGCATCTGCACATACAAGAAAACTAAACGCGTAATGAGAACAACCGCTTGGAATATAGTCAACATAAACGAATGATACACATGTGACCAACTCTCAATCAACTACCGACCGACAACAGTTTGAAAGTTTAAAATTTTGAGTTATTTTAGATTTTAACTTTCAACACTTGTTAACTTCGACCGTTTATGAAGATGCAATTGTTTTAGGTTTCATTCAGGTTTCAGGTGGAAATAAAATCTTTTTGGTTTTTATAAAGTTTATATTAAAACACACCTAAAATCTTTTTGGTATTTTTGCATATTTCAAATGTAAAGACCGAAAGCAGTAAATAAATATAGACATAGATGCATAAACGAAAAGCAGTAAATAAATATGTACATACATTCTTTTTGTGAGTTTCGAGGGTAAGGGAATCATATCAGTGTACGGTCATGCCAAAAACACACTTGTTGTTCAATTAGTTAATATTAAGATAAGCATCCTATAACGATTATCGGTATTGTTGTCCACTTAAGCTCAACTTATCAGATGTACTCGCGGTTAGGGGATACGTTAAGGTATGATATATACTTACCGACCGATGTTCATCCACACACGACACATTCCCGTACCAAGGTATACACGAGAGTTCATCTTACTGGTGAGTATACCATTTATCATCTGTTATACACACTTTTTTTTGGATGAATACAAGCCCTATGTGATAAAATCACTTATTGATGAGGAACTTGATATTCGATGCATGCAGGGCACATGAGGAACTACCATCGTACCGACAAAGAAACGAACTTGACTCCCGGATAAAAGCTGTGATATATTATCACATATTGATAGGGTCATGTGATTGTTTATCACTTATTGAGGTCGTATGCATCATGTATTATATACATGTTTGAATGATATATACACGTATGTATGGTATCATGGAAGATCTAGACTTGCGTCCCCGTTGTTTTTGGTAAAAGAAGCAACCATGATACCCAGATGATAAACAGCATAAGACCACATATCTCAGAACCTCGGCAATCTATCAAACGGAATTTTGGTACCAAGACCATATGCCAATGAACGGTTCCCACGCGGTTGTCACACCCTGATATTTCCACGTATTACCAGTGGGCTCGGTGGGGAGTATCGTGACGTAGTTGATATCATCATAGTCAATTTATCACAGTTCAATGCACAGCGGAAGTCTAAAAGTAATAATATTACAAACCGAATGAAAGTAACATAAGTATTACAAACGGAATGTAAAAGGATCCACAGGCAGATCAAAATAAAGGAAATATTGTTCAACAGATTTTAAAGTGGTAAGCTTGCAAGACTCTTTATTTATTCACTCAGGCGTAGCCAGCCTATTTCGCATAGTACCTACACTTAACCTTTTGGAAAATACGTCAGTTTACACTGGTAAATACAATTAACTGACTCTTTTGAAAATATTTAAGAAAATTGATTTAAATGCACAAGGCACAAATAATCTTTTATAACTTGGGACAATTATTTAAAAAAAATAATCTTGTATATAGTTTTATATGTTTGTCGTCCGTCAGGGCTGGTTAGAAGAGCCGGACAAGATTAACTGACACACCATAGGTATAATGCCCACAAGGAATTTCCCTTATTGTGGGATACCTTTTATACATACGCAACTGTCAGGTGTAAGCCTACACCCCGTGCTTAAGTCATGGCCATTTCAATTAATGAGCCGAGGATATACAGGACATGGTCTTTATCCCCCCAAAGGCCTTGCACCAAACAAGACAGATTAAAACGGGTTATGTAAATATATTAATCACAATCCGATTTAAATAACTACATACCCGACCAAGCGGTATTTTTATAATACCGTATCCCAAGCCCGTATAACGGAAAATAAGTTAAAAGTATTTACCTGAGCAAAATATAAATTTATCTCAGCCGTATAACAATTCAGCAAGTGCAAATATCTTTTACTGGGCTCCTAAATCTGGAACGAAGGTTTTAATATCCTATTAGATTCCAAACGGGTTTTACTTACGTTTAAACTTAGACCGGTTAGTTTTAAAGAAAGGTATTCGGTTCAAAACGCAAGATTTAGCGAAGACCGGGTTAGAATGTGATTTAGACCCGACAAGTATGAAGACTTGTATAATATGGGTAAACTAAACACATTCTGGATTTTGAAGCAAAAATGATAAGGTTTGACCCGTTTCGGTCAATTTATGCAAATTAGTCACATAAACCGTACCAAACGCGAAAAATGCATAACGGGTAACCAAATGAGTCATGTACAGGTTTCACAAGTTAATATGCCTTAAAAATGTCATGATATCAGTAGGATACCTTCCATTATACCCAAAACGGATTTAAAACCAATTTAAGCCCAGTAGGGATATTTTGGTCATTTTTAAGATTATAAAAGAGGTTAAATAATAATCTGAGGTTCTGGTCTATATTGATCAGTAAAAGTATTTATTTTAGTAGGTTATATCAGTAAGATATTTCATATATGTGAAATATATCATTTATAACCAAACTATGCACCGTAGGGCGTTTTGGTCATTTCACATAAGCTTTAAGGGTCAATTCTGGAAATCTGAGTTAAAAACTTTTACTTACTGTTAAAGTATAAAAATTTACTTATAATATCAGTAGGTAGTAAGTCTTATGAAAATGGTTTTAACCCATACTATGCGTATAAAATGCGTATAAAGTCGGTTTTTGGCGATTTCCAGGTTATATAAGGAAACCTGAGTTTTTTATCAGTTTAAAAAGTTCAAAATATTTTATTTATCATATAAAATCAGTAGCAAAAGGTTTGGTATCAAAATGTTATGTAAAACTCATTTTATTAGCAAAAAGGGTATAACCGTCAATTACCGAATCAAAGCAAGAACTCCATTTTATGAACAGTTTAAAAATTAATAAAAATCTTCAAAAATCCCAAAATATTATATTACATCAGTGGGAAAAAAGTTTGGTGTCGAAATTTGTGTTTAAATAGGGTTTATGCTAAAAATGCCGTTTAATTAATAAAAAGCTTTCAAATTACGATATTGAGCATAACCCCTAATTTAGACCTCAAACTGATGTCAAATTTTTAGGACATGTTTATAAATCAATAATAAAGGTTTTTGTCCTCTCACATTTTCAAAAATCTCCTTTTAATATCAAAAGGGCATAATGGTCAACATTTAAGCAATTAACAGAAACATGCAAATGAATCGGATTAATAAGGAACCATGTTAGTATAACCTCAGAGGGTTTTACTAACTTATAATATGGTCCTAAAGGAACCTTAAGGAATGTCTAAAACAAGCTAAATCGGGTCAGAACTGAAAGTCAAAGCAAAAGTCTACTTTTGCGACTTTCGGTTCCGAACCGAGCCTAAACTCAGAATTGTCAGATTGAACATGCTTAGACATGTTCTTACATCATTTACCAAGTTATTTTAATGTTAAAACATGTTCCATAATCTCTACATTATCAGTTATGAGTTTATTTGCAAAAATAGCTTTATGTTGACTTTTTAATATTAAGTTTGACCCGACAATTGACCAAGTTAGAGTGATAATCAGTGGGTACCCTTTTAAGGACTTATTACCCACATAATTACCAACTCATAGCCACTTTCAATTTGAATAATGGCTGGACCATTACTGATTAATCACTAAGTCAAAGCTTAATTATGATGGCTTTGACTTTTGGTCATTAAACTAATAAAACTTGAACTTAAGGGGCTAAGAATACTTACAATGGTCCTTAGCACGAATTTGGAACTTAAGAAAACTTGCTTGAGCTCCAGGAAGTTCCAGAAAATGAGCTGTGAAAGATTTTTTGAGTGAGCAAATGAACTAGCAAACAAGAGGGCCTTATATAGGATTTTAAACATCACAAGATCATTCCACACAAGCCTACAACTGATTTCTGATGATCCTAGGTGTCCCCTATGCATGTAATACTGTTGGCTCGGTCCCCTGAATCGAAAACAAGCTTTCTAAGGCAGTGCAACTGGCTGGACTTGCAACTGTCCACTTCTGTCTGTTACTGGCACTTTTACACGGCTCGCGTAAGCCTAGGCCTTGGCTTACGCGGCCCGCGATGACCTTGTAAACCAGGAAAAATCTATTAAACTTTGCATTTTCAGTCCCTGGTCCATTTAAACTTTATATAATTTCCATTTATTGCATTTTGGACCCCCATAGTTAACTTTTAAGGACCTTAGGTCATAAACTAACTCCATTAAGCTCCCGGTTAGTTGTACGATCACCCGAAAAGTCTTGTTTTCTTCGAAACTCCACAAAATTAATATCCGACATTCTTGAGATCAAAATATATAATTATTACAATGTTTTTGGGATTGTCAAAAGGTCACTCAGAGGTTACATTCAACATGTTGACACTTTTAACCCCTATGTTTCATAAGATCCTTATTTTAAGCACAAACGACTTTCTAAGTTCGATAAATTATTCGTTAAAGAATACGAACGTCGTGTGAAGTCAATCATAGGCACAAGAATGGCATGTTGACACTTTGGATCCCTTTTACTAACATATTTACATTGTTTGACAGTTTTAGTCCCTCGGAAATAATTCCTTACACGTTTAAAGCCCATGACACGCGTCTTCATTATATTGGTCATGATTTTACGAGGTGTTACATCCTCACCCCTTAAAAGAAATCTTGACCTCGAGATTTACTGAAATGAATGAGGGTACTTTTGTTTCATTGTGGACTCAACATCCCACGTGTATTCGGGACCTCTACGGGCATCCCATTTAACCTTCACAATTGGTACGTGCTTCTTTCAATGCTTCTTAACCTGTCGATCCTCGATCGACAAAGGTTTTTCAACAAACTTTAAACTCTCGTCAATATGCACATCTTTATGTGACATGGCTAGCGATTCAGTGGCTAGACATTTCTTTAAGTTGCAGATGTGAAATACATTATGGATTCCACTGAGCTCTTCAGGCAGGTTTAACTTGTAAGCCACTGTTCCGACACATTCGATGATCTCGAATGGTCCTATGTATCTTGGGCTTAACTTGCCTTTCTTGCCAAATCGCATCACCCCTTTCCAGGGTGATACCTTAAGTAACACTTTGTCACCTACCTCGAATTTCAGAGGTTTACGCCTCTTATCTGCGTAGCTTTTCTGCCTATCCCTGGCAGCTTTGAGACGATCACGTATCTGCACAATCTTATCTGTCGTCTCCAGGACTATATCAGGTCCTGTTAGTTGGACATCTCCAACTTCCGGCCAACAAACTGGAGTCCTGCACTTTCTTCCAAACAAAGCTTCAAAAGGTGCAGCTTGAATACTCGAATGATAGCTATTGTTATATGAAAATTCAATTAATGGAAGATGATAATCCCAACTTCCACCTAAATCAATAACACAAGCTCGTAGCATATCCTCGAGTGTTTGAATTGTTCGTTCACTTTGACCATCCGTCTGAGGATCATATGCAGTGCTGAAATTTAATCGAGTACCTAATGATTGCTGAAAGCTTTTCCAAAAGTGCGATGTGTATCTTGTGTCCCTATCAGAGATAATAGACACTGGTACTCCGTGAAGAGATACAATCTCGTCCACGTACAGCTGAGCTAACTTATCTGAGCTGTGAGTTTCTTTTATAGGTAAGAAGTGGCCTGACTTGGTCAGTCTATCTACTATAACCCAAATAGTATCATTTCCTCGCTTTGTTTTCGGTAACTTAGTGATAAAATTCATAGTTACCATTTCCCACTTCCAGGTGGGGAGTTCAGGCTGTTGCAGCAAACCTGCCGGCTTCTGGTGTTCAGCTTTAACTTGCGCGCACGTCAAACATTTGGCCACATAAGTGGCTATAGATTTCTTCAAACCTATCCACCAGTAATTTGCCTTTAAATTCTGATACATCTTATCACTACCAGGATGAACATAATATTTGGAGCTATGGGCTTCTTGAAGAATCACGTCCCTAAGTCCTCCATAAATTGGAACCCATATTCATCCATTTAATCTTAGGATTCCATCCTTGTCATATGATAACTGTTCAGCAGTTACTCCCAACTTCTCATTTGGGTAGTTGGCTTCTAATACAGCTTCCTTTTGAGCGGCTAACAACCTTTCATTCAAGTTGTTCCGCAATTCAATGCTCTTGGCATTGATTCTAATGGGCTTAACCCTTTCCTTCCTGCTTAGAGCGTCAGCTACAACATTCGCTTTACCTGGATGGTAGCGAATTTCACAATCATAATCATTTAGTCTCTCCATCCATCGACGCTGTCTCATGTTCAGATCTTTCTGGTTAAACAGATGCTGAAGGCTCTTGTGATCAGAATAGATCACACATTTGGTACCATATAAATAATGCCTCCAAAGTTTTAGTGCAAACACAACGGCACCCAACACCAAATCGTGGGTGGTGTAATTCTTCTCGTGCACCTTTAATTGTCGGGAAGCGTAGGCAATAACTTTGCCTTTTTGCATAAGCACACATCCCATTCCAGTGTGCGACGCGTCACAATACACCGCAAATTCTTCAATCCCTTCAGGCAATGTCAGCACTGGTGCATTGCTTAACTTTTGCTTAAGAATATCAAAGGATTCTTGTTGCTTAGGACCCCAATCAAACTTAATGTTCTTGCGAGTTAATGAAGTTAGGGGTGCAGCAATCCTTGAGAAATTTTCAATAAAACGCCTGTAATATCCTGCCAGGCCCAAGAAGCTACGAATCTCTGTGGGCGTCTTCGGCTCTTGCCATTTCATGATAGCTTCAATCTTAGCGGGATCCACTTGGATACTGTAACACCCCAAAAACTTGAATTTTTCAGTTATTAGTATGTTACCACGTTTAAAATAACGAAATGAAATAACTAGGTTATTAAACCTAGTTAAATGTCTAACAAAACAACCAAAGGAAGGAATTTGCTACAATTGTGATCAAGTAATAACTAGAAGGACCAAGGTTGTCAAAGAGGGGAAAGGTTATGTTTAATTAAAGAAAATAAAATTAAAACCCAAAAAACACACACTGGGTGTGTTTTAGGCGTCGATGTGTGACCAGGAGAGGAGAACAAAGGGGATCAAACCCTAGATCACAAAATCCATCAAATTGAAAGGGAATTTAAGGGCTAAACGAATGCATGAACCAAGAAAGTCGATTACCTAAGTGTTTCTAACATCAAGTAAGTCGAATTTGGTGTTTTGATGATGTTTGATTAAGTGGGTTTTTGTGTAATCCAAAAATATAGTGTAAGATTGAACATGAATGTTTGTTATAATGAATGTGTAGATGCTAAAATATGTTTAATTTTGACTATGATGATGATTTGGGAAAAAAAACCCACTTATAGTAGTAGTGATGATGATGATAAAGATGATCATTCATGTTCAATAGATGTGTATTGTTGATGAATGATGATGTATTTTATGTTAATTTGATGATACTTGATGTTTATGCCAATGGATATTATAGGTTATTGATTTGAATCTAAATTAAAGTGAAAATTATGTGAAGAATTAGTAGGAATAATGCTTTAAAAGCTTGTAAATAATGTCTTACAAATGCGAAACCCGCCAAATGTTCGATGAAATGCCTAAGAGAGCAAATATGTGGAATTGTATGCAAGTTGTAAGTTTATATGTATAGAAAGTGATTGTGATGAAATTGTTAGCAAACTAACACGTGGAGTGTGTTTTAGATGGAGTTCATGTGGATTTCTAGTAAGAATCATGTCCGGTTCTAGGATAGTGACAAATTAGATAATCTTGAATGATGATGTTGTTAGTTATGAAATTATGAGAATCCTAGTATGAACGGAATGGAATGTGTATATATAATCAAACGATCTTGTAAGTTTACATATTGTACAATATGAGCGTGAAATGCAAATGATGTTTATACTATTGTCCCCTACATTAAGACGAATTCATATCCTTAATTTGAATGAAATTATATAAGCTGAATATTCGACTATTGAAAGTCAACTACGTATTAGTGCCATGAATGAGTTTGTGGACATAGTTGAATGGGTGTATGTATGCTAATTATGTTGTGAATGTGACTTCTTGTACGGATATGAGCCATGTTATCATGGATACAAGCACGGAAGGACAACGGTGTAGGTCCACCCGGAGGATCGAGTCAACCTCTATTCCCTGTTTTTCGACAAACCCGAGAGTGCGGAATCCAAACGGGTAAGTTAAACCAAGTTACGAACACAAACACAAAGATTCAACGATTAACATGGAATGTATTAATACTCTGAAACGGTTACAATGCAATGTTTACAAGGTATCCTTATAAACTCTCAGTTGTGTGTGTGTTCTCTCTCAAAGTCAATGTAACACCCCGAAAAATATAAAATTTTGATTTTTATATTTTAAAATGGCAATAAACAAAATAAACTAACTAGGAATAAAAATAACCTAGTTAGTTAACTATCTTGTAGTAACATGGAGTTGGAATAAAAACATTTAAAAATAGAGAAGAACTAATATATGAGGGGCCAAAGATGTTAAAGAGCAAACTAGTTTTAATAAAAAAAATATCCAAACACACATTTATGTGTGTCTGGTTCGATCTGAAAAAAGGGCGACCAGGGAATCCCCCTTCAAACCCTAACTCTTACAAAAACTCACAATTGAAGGCTCCAATCAAGACCAAATCGAAAACTGAATACATATTAGTGATCACCTCGACAAAGGGATCGTAAGGTATGTGAAATTTTGATATTTGGTTCCACTTCAAATTTTAGATGAACTCATGAGTTTTGAAATTTAACCTGCATGATTGTTGTATTGATGAAATTAGAAGCGGATTGATGTCTAGAGATAAACCCTAGATGAATTCTTGTTGAAATATTTTATGATACTTGTGGTGAATTTAATCACCATTGTAGGTGATTATTTGGTTTGTAGAAACTAGATAAACACTAGAATTATGATTCTTATTCTAGTGAAATTTGAATGCATGAAGTAAATTTCTGAAAAATTGATGTTAAAACTTTGTGTAAATTGCTAAGTTGAAGTTGATTTAGACGAAACTAACAAGTCATGAATTTACTATTGAATATGTAAAAATCCGACCTGCTAGGTGTTTGTTAAAACGCCTAAGTGAGGATCAAAATGTTAATAATCGGACAAAAACGCAGATTCGGATATCATAATGAATTATGATAAATGAATGTAAAAAGGGTTCTAAAATGGTTGTGAATGGAACTCTTTAGGTAAAGAATCCGGACCGTTAAGCGGACAAGCTGAAGGTGATACACGGTTGAAGGGTGTGCTTTAAAGGTACGTGACTTGTTGTCTCGTTACATATATAGATAAACCTAGTTGTAGATATGTTCAATATTGATATGGTGAAAATGACGGCGTTTGGTATGTCAATGAAGTGGTGTAACTCACTCGACAAACAAACGGGTCAAAATAGTTAATTAGAATTGTTGGTTGATAATGTTGTTTAGATATGCAAGTATGTAATTGACCCGTTACATTAAACGAATTGTTGTCAAATTATGCGAATTCTCATTGTAGGATAGTTATGGTGTAGATTGTAGCGACTAGGATCGTTATTTGAAGTAATAGGCTAAGAGTAACAAGGAATCGTTTGGTAGTCATCATATTGGGGAATTCCACAAGATGAGCCAAACGGGTCGAATAGTTGTGTAAATTATCGTACTAGTGTTTAGAGAGTTAAATTGGCGATGAAAATCACAAGAGCATTAAGCCATGAGATTGGTAAAGAAATGCGGGTGATTATAAGCCCCGGATGTTGGGTATAAAGTGCCATAAACCTACTAGTTAAATGGTAGTAAAATGAGTAAAGTTAGAGTAGGTCAAATAAACGTAGAATGACATATGGTCTTTCGGTCCGTAATTAAAATTTTCGGTATTAAATTTATAATAGTTATGTCGGTAATGAATTTACAGACATATAGGAAGAAAAATCACTTAAAACGGACTTACGAGTCAAAAGTTATGGCCAAACAAAGTTAAAAACTGGGTTTACCGGAGCTGGCAGCAAATGCAGCTCACAAAACTTGAGCTGCTGGAAAACATGACCCCCCGCGCCACGCGGAAGGTCATCTGGAACATGCCGCGACACGCGAGGGGTTCTCGCGGCCCGCGTAAGACCTCTCGCGGGGCGCGAGCGACCTGATCCGGAAATTTCAATTGTTTTCGATTGTTTTGACCCTAGATTTCGATTATACATGTTTTATTATTGTCAAAATTAACCCTTGATGTGGTTTTGACATTATGTGATGTTGGTGGACTTACGGATGGCGATCAAGCAATGATGAAGAACCGAACACTACATTTTGAAGCTTCCGCAATGTTTTAAATCTTTAGTAGTCTTTGTGTATGGGTTGTTAACATTTGTTAAACAACTTTTGAAATGTTTTACCTTAGTCATTAGTTGACTAAGGTTGATGTTACTTATGAACTTCGTTAATGAAAGTCATGTTACTTAAACAAAATTTTACTTGAAATGGTATAATGTTTTATTAAAAGCAAGTGAAAATTTAAGGGTGTTACAAGTTGGTATCAGAGCTTAAGGTTGTCAACAAAGTGTTCGGTTCAAGCTTGATCGATCGTCTGGTAAGAATTAATTGCTTTAGTAGACTTACTAGAATACTAGAAAAAGGAAATTTGATTTGGTATGCACGGAAAAAGTGCACTAAACATAAATGGTTTAAGCAAGTGATGAACTTGGCTAAATCAAAAGGAATGACACATATGTTATAGATGAAATGTTTAACAATTGGTATAAACATTTCAGTTTTAAGATGACGGAACGATGGGAGGAGTGTATAAATACGCTCGAACCCCGGAAAATACACTAAGTAAGAAAGGTAAGGCAAGATATATACTTGACCAAACCGAAAAAGAATAACACATTATTTATGATTGGATAAGAGTGATATAAATTTCCATATAATAAGATGGAAATGAATTAAATAATTATTGATAAATTATGATGGATGTTTCAGTTAAAGAAATGTCTGGAATAATCGGAGATGATTCGACATCTCAATTGACTGAACAAATGAAAGCTAAGATTTCCGAGGACGTCGGAAAAGCTCTAGAAAATAGTCTATCACAGTATATTGATAGATTACAAACCACAATTGTGCCGGTGGTGAACAATATGATGGCTGAATTAAAAGACAGCATACTACAAGAATTAGAAGAAAGGAGGGTGTTGGATATGAATCCAAGATCCGTAAAGAAGTCCAAGTTTAATAAAGCTCCCAAGAAGGGAGTTACAAAAAGTGTATTACATCAGTGTAGATTTTGTGGAAAATTTCACAAGGGCACATGTGGTAAGCCAAGACATAAAAAGTCTAAATGTCCAGAGAGGCTTGGAACCAAGGACACAACCGACACAAGGTCTGATGCCCAGAAATCAAGGACAAGGTCGTTTCATATAACAGCCACAGAGGCTAAAGCCGAACCTGATGTCGTTTCAGGTATACTCTAGTAAATTCAATTTCGGTATGAATTTTAATTATTACGAGTGAAAATAAATCGTTTGTTTTATATCGAATTATTCAACATCTTACATTCGTGTTAATAAAATTACCCATGCTTTGAGAAATAGGAATAAGTAACAATAAAAGTTCTACCGTTTATAAGAAGTGCAGAAACTGTACATTGAGTATTGAAGTAAAAGTAATCTCGGTAGATATTGCAATGAAAAGGAGTGCATGTACACTCGAACCCGGAGATATAATGATAGACAAGTGTCATAATGGGAAGGAGTGCATGTACACTCGAACCCGGGAAATTAATGAAGTGAATAAATGTTGTGATGGGAAGGAGTGAAATTACACTCGAACCCGGAATTTTCAATAGTAATAAATGGCAAAGTCAAGGTTATAGAATTGACCAAACCAAATAAAACATGCAGAAACTTTGTTTATATCAATAAATGAGGTGGATAAATTCCATACAATGATACGGAATAATAAAATGAAATGAATTAATGTTTTTATTGTAACAATGGATTAATGTCAAAAACGAGAGATTAAGACTCAGACAAAAATATCCTCGAGAAGAAGCTAAGTGAATAATACATATTATTAGCTGCGGTGAATAATGAAATAAGTAGATTAAAAGTGTTGGAATAAAAGCGGGTAAAACCCCAAAAGCCATATCACAATAGCAGTGATTTTATCAAATAAGACTTAAGAAATAAGCCTTCGGGATATTGGTAAAAGAGATGAATCTAGGGGTCACTAACAAAAGAAATATGGTGTTCAAATCAAAGTGGACAAAAATATAAATCGACAATTTAGAATGTCAAGGCATAAGGATAAAGTTTGACTGTCATAAGTGATGAAATTCACCCGAACAAGTCAAACTAGATGAATAAAGGAATAAAAGACATGGTGGAATAAAGGCGATGGAATTCTCTAATATGACCAAATAAACCTAAGTGAAGTCTGAATGCATGCCGGAATGGTTGCTCTGATAATGATGTCGGTAAAATGCCCGATGGATGGGTATGATTTCAGATATATGCGTAAACCAAGAGACGGGAACGCGGATTAAAAAGTAGAAAGACTCGAATTTAGAGTTATGACTAAAAGACAATAAAATTTCGCGAAAAGGAAATTTTGAAAGTTATGTTCAACTATTTCAACGTTGATCGGGCCGAATAAAGTATAACGCTTGATAGTGTAAGTAAGCGCAAACCATTAATGGAAATGCAAATATTAACGAACCTATGTGATGAATTGTGAGAAAATATAAAAGGAAGACATGAACCAGTAAAGTCGTACCCGGGTAAATGGGTTGTAAAGAAATAAAAGTGCATACCAGATAATGGTAGGCGGAGAACAAACCGGCACGTAATAACATAAGAAGTCACAGAGTTGGAAGAATAGTTCGAACAAAAACAAATGAAGCCTTGGACTACGGTCAAGGTCGATGGAAATTAAAAGTAAAAATAAATGATTCCAAACATAACGAGAGGTGCTTTGACACTATATGTGTAAATATACATTTTAATGATGACATGAGTAAAAGATAGATCTACGGGATCACCGTAACCTTCGGGATTACAAGCACATGTAAAGGTTTACGGGACCAAAAAGACCTTTGGGTCACAAATAGAAAGAAACGAACTGTTAGGGTCTCACCTTAAAAAGGTGAAAATCGAAGAAATAGCTTACAAGGTTAAGTGAAAGAACCTACGGGTTACTAGGATTAAGTAAGGAGACGAGTTATAACTCTCCACCCTAAATAATAATGAAAAGAAATAAATTCTTGGAAGTAAATTCCTCTGATATGAGTAATTGACATAAGTTAAAGGGATGAATGTTACTAAAATTCAGTTTTAGTAAGAAACAACGTTTAACAAATATAAATGCTACGAAACAAATTAGAAAATAGTTGTTAATAGGATGTAGGTCTTAACACCGATGGGTGTAAGACGATACGTTAGAAAGAAGATTTTAATAACGAAAAGTCATGAAAACTTAAACATGACGTAATGCGATGCAATGCGACCATGGTAATAAAAAGTGATATAGAATATAGTCATGTTGTAGCGCGAGTTACGGAATAGGAGATCATAAGATCACGTAGGTCTGAATATGGCAAAGAGTAGACTCGAAACTTACGAGACATGAGGTGAAGGTGACGACTCAGTCTAGCCGATAAGATCATCCAAGGTCAAAATGGTGTTGTGGTTTATATAAAACGCTTGTCAATTTAGGGTAATATGAAATAAACATATTGACGAACTCATACTATTGAGTGGTCAAGTGGCAATTGGGACAAAAAGGTGACAAGATAATAAATACAAGACACAAGTTACAGTCCGTAAGGACTTACACGTGAAAGACGTACGCGTCGAGGAAAATGATAACCTTTGACAAAAAGAAGGAATGCCTTGAAAACGAAACTAAGTTAGTTTGGTCCAAACCAAAGGACTACTTAAGGAAGGTTTCGGGGACGAAACCTCTTTAAGGGGGGTAGACTTGTAACACCCCGAAAAATATAAAATTTTGATTTTCATATTTTAAAATGGCAATAAACAAAATAAACTAACTAGGAATAAAAATAACCTAGTTAGTTAACTATCTTGTAGTAACATGGAGTTGGAATAAAAACATTTAAAAATAGAGAAGAACTAATAGATGAGGGGCCAAAGATGTTAAAGAGCAAACTAGTTTTAATAAAAAAATATATCCAAACACACATTTATGTGTGTCTGGTTCGATCAGAAAAAAGGGCGACCAGGGAATCCCCCTTCAAACCCTAACTCTTACAAAAACTCACAATTGAAGGCTCAAATCAAGACCAAATCGAAAACTGAATAAATATTAGTGATCACCTCGACAAAGGGATGGTAAGGTATGTGAAATTTTGATATTTGGTTCCACTTCAAATTTTAGATGAACTCATGAGTTTTGAAATTTAGCCTGCATGATTGTTGTATTGATGAAATTAGAAGCGAATTGATGTCTAGAGATAAACCCTAGATGAATTCTTGTTGAAATATTGTATGATACTTGTGGTGATTTTAATCACCATTGTAGGTGATTATTTGGTTTGTAGAAACTAGATAAACACTAGAATTATGATTCTTATTCTAGTGAAATTTGAATGCATGAAGTAAATTTCTGAAAAATTGATGTTAAAACTTTGTGTAAATTGCTAAGTAGAAGTTGATTTAGACGAAACTAACAAGTCATGAATTTACAATTGAATATGTAAAAATCCGACCCACTAGGTGTTTGTTAAAACGCCTAAGTGAAGATCAAAATGTTAATAATCGGACAAAAACGCAAATTCGGATATCATAATGAATTATGATAAATGAATGTAAAAAGGGTTCTAAAATGGTTGTGAATGGAACTCTTTAGGTAAAGAATCCGGACCGTTAAGCGGACAAGCTGAAGGTGATACACGGTTGAAGGGTGTGCTTTAAAGGTACGTGACTTGTTGTCTCGTTACATATATAGATAAACCTAGTTGTAGATATGTTCAATATTGATATGGTGAAAATGACGGCGTTTGGTATGTCAATGAAGTGGTGTAACTCACTCGACAAACAAACGGGTCAAAATAGTTAATTAGAATTGTTGGTTGATAATGTTGTTTAGATATGCAAGTATGTAATTGACCCGTTACATTAAACGAATTGTTGTCAAATTATGCGAATTCTCATTGTAGGATAGTTATGGTGTAGATTGTAGCGACTGGGATCGTTATTTGAAGTAATAGGCTAAGAGTAACAAGGAATCGTTTGGTAGTCATCATATTGGGGAATTCCACAAGATGAGCCAAACGGGTCGAATAGTTGTGTAAATTATCGTACTAGTGTTTAGAGAGTTAAATTGGCGATGAAAATCACAAGAGCATTAAGCCATGAGATTGGTAAAGAAATGCGGGTGATTATAAGCCCCGGATGTTGGGTATAAAGGGCCATAAACCTACTAGTTAAATGGTAGTAAAATGAGTAAAGTTAGAGTAGGTCGAATAAACGTAGAATGACATATGGTCTTTCGGTCCGTAATTAAAATTTTCGGTATTAAATTTATAATAGTTATGTCGGTAATGAATTTACAGACATATAGGAAGAAAAATCACTTAAAACGGACTTACGAGTCAAAAGTTATGGCCAAACAAAGTTAAAAACTGGGTTTACCGGAGCTAGAAGCAAATGCAGCTCACAAAACTGGAGCTGCTGGAAAACATGACCCCCCGCGCCAAGCGGAAGGTCATCTGGAACATGCCGCGACACGCGAGGGGTTCTCGCGGCCCGCGTAAGACCTCTTTCGGGGCGCGAGCGACCTGATCCGGAAATTTCATTTGTTTTCGATTGTTTTGACCCTAGATTTCGATTATACATGTTTTATTATTGTCAAAATTAACCCTTGATGTGGTTTTGACATTAGGTGATGTTGGTGGACTTACGGATGGCGATCAAGCAATGATGAAGAACCGAACACTACATTTTGAAGCTTCCGCAATGTTTTAAATCTTTAGTAGTCTTTGTGTATGGGTTGTAAACATTTGTTAAACAACTTTTGAAATGTTTTACCTTAGTCATTAGTTGACTAAGGTTGATGTTACTTATGAACTTCGTTAATGAAAGTCATGTTACTTAAACAAAATTTTACTTGAAATGGTATAATCTTTTATTAAAAGCAAGTGAAAATTTAAGGGTGTTACAAGTTGGTATCAGAGCTTAAGGTTGTCAACAAAGTGTTCGGTTCAAGCTTGATCGATCGTCCGGTAAGAATTAATTGCTTTAGTAGACTTACTAGAATACTAGAAAAAGGAAATTTGATTTGGTATGCACGGAAAAAGTGCACTAAACATAAATGGTTTAAGCAAGTGATGAACTTGGCTAAATCAAAAGGAATGACACATATGTTATAGATGAAATGTTTAACAATTGGTATAAACATTTCAGTTTTAAGATGACGGAACAATGGGAGGAGTGTATAAATACGCTCGAACCCCGGAAAATACACTAAGTAAGAAAGGTAAGGCAAGATATATACTTGACCAAACCGAAAAAGAATAACACATTATTTATGATTGGATAAGAGTGATATAAATTTCCATATAATAAGATGGAAATGAATTAAATAATTATTGATAAATTATGATGGATGTTTCAGTTAAAGAAATGTCTGGAATAATCGGAGATGATTCGACATCTCAATTGACTGAACAAATGAAAGCTAAGATTTCCGAGGACGTCGGAAAAGCTCTAGAAAATAGTCTATCACAGTATATTGATAGATTACAAACCACAATTGTGCCGGTGGTGAACAATATGATGGCTGAATTAAAAGACAGCATACTACAAGAATTAGAAGAAAGGAGGGTGTTGGATATGAATCCAAGATCCGTAAAGAAGTCCAAGTTTAATAAAGCTCCCAAGAAGGGAGTTACAAAAAGTGTATTACATCAGTGTAGATTTTGTGGAAAATTTCACAAGGGCACATGTGGTATGCCAAGACATAAAAAGTCTAAATGTCCAGAGAGGCTTGGAACCAAGGACACAACCGACACAAGGTCTGATGCCCAGAAATCAAGGACAAGGTCGTTTCATATAACAGCCACAGAGGCTAAAGCCGAACCTGATGTCGTTTCAGGTATACTCTAGTAAATTCAATTTCGGTATGAATTTTAATTATTACGAGTGAAAATAAATCGTTTGTTTTATATCGAATTATTCAACATCTTACATTCGTGTTAATAAAATTACCCATGCTTTGAGAAATAGGAATAAGTAACAATAAAAGTTCTACCGTTTATAAGAAGTGCAGAAACTGTACATTGAGTATTGAAGTAAAAGTAATCTCGGTAGATATTGCAATGAAAAGGAGTGCATGTACACTCGAACCCGGAGATATAATGATAGACAAGTGTCATAATGGGAAGGAGTGCATGTACACTCGAACCCGGGAAATTAATGAAGTGAATAAATGTTGTGATGGGAAGGAGTGAAATTACACTCGAACCCGGAATTTTCAATAGTAATAAATGGCAAAGTCAAGGTTATAGAATTGACCAAACCAAATAAAACATGCAGAAACTTTGTTTATATCAATAAATGAGGTGGATAAATTCCATACAATGATACGGAATAATAAAATGAAATGAATTAATGTTTTTATTGTAACAATGGATTAATGTCAAAAACGAGAGATTAAGACTCAGACAAAAATATCCTCGAGAAGAAGCTAAGTGAATAATACATATTATTAGCTGCGGTGAATAATGAAATAAGTAGATTAAAAGTGTTGGAATAAAAGCGGGTAAAACCCCAAAAGCCATATCACAATAGCAGTGATTTTATCAAATAAGACTTAAGAAATAAGCCTTCGGGATATTGGTAAAAGAGATGAATCTAGGGGTCACTAACAAAAGAAATATGGTGTTCAAATCAAAGTGGACAAAAATATAAATCGACAATTTAGAATGTCAAGGCATAAGGATAAAGTTTGACTGTCATAAGTGATGAAATTCACCCGAACAAGTCAAACTAGATGAATAAAGGAATAAAAGACATGGTGGAATAAAGGCGATGGAATTCTCTAATATGACCAAATAAACCGAAGTGAAGTCTGAATGCATGCCGGAATGGTTGCTCTGATAATGAATTCGGTAAAATGCCCGATGGATGGGTATGATTTCAGATATATGCGTAAACCAAGAGACGGGAACGCGGATTAAAAAGTTGAAAGACTCGAATTTAGAGTTATGACTAAAAGACAATAAAATTTCGCGAAAAGGAAATTTTGAAAGTTATGTTCAACTATTTCAACGTTGATCGGGCCGAATAAAGTATAACGCTTGATAGTGTAAGTAAGCGCAAACCATTAATGGAAATGCAAATATTAACGAACCTATGTGATGAATTGTGAGAAAATATAAAAGGAAGACATGAACCAGTAAAGTCGGACCCGGGTAAATGGGTTGTAAAGAAATAAAAGTGCATACCAGATAATGGTAGGCGGAGAACAAACCGGCACGTAATAACATAAGAAGTCACAGAGTTGGAAGAATAGTTCGAACAAAAACAAATGAAGCCTTGGACTACGGTCAAGGTCGATGGAAATTAAAAGTAAAAATAAATGATTCCAAACATAACGAGAGGTGCTTTGACACTATATGTGTAAATATACATTTTAATGATGACATGAGTAAAAGATAGATCTACGGGATCATCGTAACCTTCGGGATTACAAGCACATGTAAAGGTTTACGGGACCAAAAAGACCTTTGGGTCACAAATAGAAAGAAACGAACTGTTAGGGTCTCACCTTAAAAAGGTGAAAATCGAAGAAATAGCTTACAAGGTTAAGTGAAAGAACCTACGGGTTACTAGGATTAAGTAAGGAGACGAGTTATAACTCTCCACCCTAAATAATAATGAAAAGAAATAAATTCTTGGAAGTAAATTCCTCTGATATAAGTAATTGACATAAGTTAAAGGGATGAACGTTACTAAAATTCAGTTTTAGTAAGAAACAACGTTTAACAAATATGAATGCTACGAAACAAATTAGAAAATAGTTGTTAATAGGATGTAGGTCTTAACACCGATGGGTGTAAGACGATACGTTAGAAAGAAGATTTTAATAACGAAAAGTCATGAAAACTTAAACATGACGTAATGCGATGCAATGCGATCATGGTAATAAAAAGTGATATAGAATATAGTCATGTTGTAGCGCGAGTTACGGAATAGGAGATCATAAGATCACGTAGGTCCGAATATGGCAAAGAGTAGACTCGAAACTTACGAGACATGAGGTGAAGGTGACGACTCAGTCTAGCCGATAAGATCATCCAAGGTCAAAATGGTGTTGTGGTTTATATAAAACGCTTGTCAATTTAGGGTAATATGAAATAAACATATTGACGAACTCATACTATTGAGTGGTCAAGTGGCAATTGGGACAAAAAGGTGACAAGATAATAAATACAAGACACAAGTTACAGTCCGTAAGGACTTACACGTGAAAGACGTACGCGTCGAGGAAAATGATAACTTTTGACAAAAAGAAGGAATGCCTTGAAAACGAAACTAAGTTAGTTTGGTCCAAACCAAAGGACTACTTAAGGAAGGTTTCGGGGACGAAACCTCTTTAAGGGGGGTAGACTTGTAACACCCCGAAAAATATAAAATTTTGATTTTCATATTTTAAAATGGCAATAAACAAAATAAACTAACTAGGAATAAAAATAACCTAGTTAGTTAACTATCTTGTAGTAACATGGAGTTGGAATAAAAACATTTAAAAATAGAGAAGAACTAATAGATGAGGGGCCAAAGATGTTAAAGAGCAAACTAGTTTTAATAAAAAAAATATATCCAACCACACATTTATGTGTGTCTGGTTCGATCAGAAAAAAAGGGCGACCAAGGAATCCCCCTTCAAACCCTAACTCTTACAAAAACTCACAATTGAAGGCTCCAATCAAGACCAAATCGAAAACTGAATAAATATTAGTGATCACCTTGACAAAGGGATGGTAAGGTATGTGAAATTTTGATATTTGGTTCCACTTCAAATTTTAGATGAACTCATGAGTTTTGAAATTTAGCCTGCATGATTGTTGTATTGATGAAATTAGAAGCAAATTGATGTCTAGAGATAAACCCTAGATGAATTCTTGTTGAAATATTGTATGATACTTGTGGTGATTTTAATCACCATTGTAGGTGATTATTTGGTTTGTAGAAACTAGATAAACACTAGAATTATGATTCTTATTCTAGTGAAATTTGAATGCATGAAGTAAATTTCTGAAAAATTGATGTTAAAACTTTGTGTAAATTGCTAAGTAGAAGTTGATTTAGACGAAACTAACAAGTCATGAATTTACAATTGAATATGTAAAAATCCGACCCACTAGGTGTTTGTTAAAACGCCTAAGTGAAGATCAAAATGTTAATAATCGGACAAAAACGCAGATTCGGATATCATAATGAATTATGATAAATGAATGTAAAAAGGGTTCTAAAATGGTTGTGAATGGAACTCTTTAGGTAAAGAACCCGGACCGTTAAGCGGACAAGCTGAAGGTGATACACGGTTGAAGGGTGTGCTTTAAAGGTACGTGACTTGTTGTCTCGTTACATATATAGATAAACCTAGTTGTAGATATGTTCAATATTGATATGGTGAAAATGACGGCGTTTGGTATGTCAATGAAGTGGTGTAACTCACTCGACAAACAAACGGGTCAAAATAGTTAATTAGAATTGTTGGTTGATAATGTTGTTTAGATATGCAAGTATGTAATTGACCCGTTACATTAAACGAATTGTTGTCAAATTATGTGAATTCTCATTGTAGGATAGTTATGGTGTAGGTTGTAGCGACTAGGATCGTTATTTGAAGTAATAGGCTAAGAGTAACAAGGAATCGTTTGGTAGTCATCATATTGGGGAATTCCACAAGATGAGCCAAACGGGTCGAATAGTTGTGTAAATTATCGTACTAGTGTTTAGAGAGTTAAATTGGAGATGAAAATCACAAGATCATTAAGCCATGAGATTGGTAAAGAAATGCGGGTGATTATAAGCCCCGGATGTTGGGTATAAAGTGCCATAAACCTACTAGTTAAATGGTAGTAAAATGAGTAAAGTTAGAGTAGGTCGAATAAACGTAGAATGACATATGGTCTTTCGGTCCGTTAATAAAATTTTCGGTATTAAATTTATAATAGTTATGTCGGTAATGAATTTACAGACATATAGGAAGAAAAATCACTTAAAACGGACTTACGAGTCAAAGTTATGGCCAAACGAAGTTAAAAACTGGGTTTACCGGAGCTGGCTGCAAATGCAGCTCACAAAACTGGAGCTGCTGGAAAACATGACCCCCCGCGCCACGCGGAAGGTCATCTGGAACACGCCGCGACATGCGAGGGGTTCTCGCGGCCCGCGTAAGACCTCTCGCGGGGCGCGAGCGACCTGATCCGGAAATTTCATTTGTTTTCGATTGTTTTGACCCTAGATTTCGATTATACATGTTTTATTATTGTCAAAATTAACCCTTGATGTGGTTTTGACATTAGGTGATGTTGGTGGACTTACGGATGGCGATCCAGCAATGATGAAGAACCGAACACTACATTTTGAAGCTTCCGCAATGTTTTAAATCTTTTGTTGTCTTTGTGTATGGGTTGTAAACATTTGTTAAACAACTTTTGAAATGTTTTACCTTAGTCATTAGTTGACTAAGGTTGATGTTACTTATGAACTTCGTTAATGAAAGTCATGTTACTTAGACAAAATTTTACTTGAAATGGTATAATCTTTTATTAAAAGCAAGTGAAAATTTAAGGGTGTTACAGTCTATGCAGACTCTCTCCTGTTCTATCTGTTGTCTGTGTATTATATAGTAAAGGCATCGATGAAATCATGTCATCGAAGAAAACAGATTGACGAACATACATCATAATGACGAAATCACCTTGATTTCGTCACAGATGGGGTTTTCGCCACAAAGGTTTTCACCAAAAGGGATTTCGTCACATGTTGGGCTTGGGCCATGGGCTTCATGATGTTGGTCTTTCTCAATGGGTTACACAACCAGACAACACACAAACTATAATCTAAAATGCATACTGCACACACGCAGTTGCAAGTACATGATTTGTTACAAAGTAAATAGCATACCGAGTCAAGACAGGAGGTTGTCTTGACTACGGCCTTCACTTCATAGCCGAGTCGAACCGAGCCGTGCCGTATCCACACAATATGTATCAACAAACTATCCCTTGGATGCTGCTCGCGAGGTTCGTAGTCTCGTTCTCCATCTCTTGATGGTTCATTCATTCTCGAAAAGGATCTTCAAAGACTTCACGTGTTGTAAGTAGAAAGTGTATTAACAAACTCCCGCTTTCATTTAGGAAGTGTATCCATAAACTCCCCCTTTGATTATGCTCGTGAATCTTTTGATTTTCAAAACTTTAGATCCTTGTGGTGTTGATGATTGGTCAGCGGTAACTCGATCATCTTGATCTTTTGAGTGCGTTCATGTCGTGTCTTCATTCCGAAGCTTTTCATCTAACACGTTCTCTTCGCCTTTAGCTGATTGGATGTCGCATCTGCACATAAAAGAAAGCTAAACGCGTAATGAGAACAACCGCTTGGAATATAGTTAACATTTAAACATATGACACACATGTGACCATGTTCAACTACCGTCCGACAGTTTGAAAGTTTAACAAATTGTTCAATTTTAGTCCTTAACTTTCAAAAACTTGCAAATTTCGACCGATTATGAAGATTTAGTCGATTTGGTTTTCGTTCAGGTTTCAGGAAATGAAGACTTGAGTTCCAACATCGGTTAATCCAAACAAAGCAGAAATAAAATCTTTTTGACTTTTATAAAGTTTATATTAAAACAAACCTAAAATCTATTTGATATTTTGAATATTTCAAATGTAAGGACTGAAAGCAGTAAATAAATATATACAGAGTTGCAGAAACTAAAAAAAGTAAATATATACAAACATTCTTTTTGCGAGTTTCGAGGGTAAGAGAATCATATCAGTGTACGGTCATGTCAAAACACTCTTGCTCTTCTTTTTGTTAACATTTAGATAAGCATCCTATAATGATTATTGGTATTGTTATCCACATAAGCTCAACTTATCAGATGTAATCATGGCGAGGAGATACGTTAAGGTATGATTTATACTTACCGACCGGTGTTCATCCACATCACGACACATTCCCGTATCAAGGTATGCACGAGAGTTCATCTTACTGGTGAGTATACCATTTATCATCTGTTTTGACGTATATGAAAATGTGAGAAACTCACTTATTTTGAATTGAAAACAAGCCCTATGTGATAGAATCACTTATTGATGAGGAACTTGATTTTCAGATGCATGAGGGCACAGGAGCAAGTCCGTGAACAGGTCAGTACTTTCGTACATCAAAGAGACGAACTTGACTCCCAGAAAAATGTGATATATTATCACTTATTTTGTGGACATGTGATTGTTGATCACTTATTGAGGTCGTATGCAGTATGTACACGTATGTATGATATCATGGAAGATCTAGACTTCGTCTCCGTTTGTTTCGGTAAAAGAAACAACCATGATACCCAGATGATAAACAGCATAAAGACCACATATCTCAGAACCTCGGTAAAAGAAACAACCATGGTAACTGTTACCATGGGGGACATCAACTTTTGTTTTTTCCTTTCGTGAGATATGGACATTTTCTGACAATGTGACCATATTCACCGCATTCAAAACATGATCTCCGCTCAACAAACTTCGGAGTATTATGACGGTGATTACTTGATGATGAACTTCGTGGTCTCGAGGTACTTGGTCCTACATCACAACAGTTTGTGTGTTGTGTGTAGTTGTTTTGACTGTTTCTTTTCAAAATTTTCTTTTGCTTAACAAAATCTGTGTTGGATTTGTTTACAAAAGATTCAATTTTATCAGTCCCTCGAGACTTCACGAAGTTTATCTTTTGAAGCTTTTTCTTGTTTTGAGCTCTTTTGCCCTTTCTCTTTCCTTGATTAGCGTGATTTTGCTTTTGTCGAACTGGAAGTTTTTTATTTCCATATTTTTCCGAACTTCAGCTTTTGGGATAGGAGTACACTGATTTACTACAACTCTTGGGCTCGACTTTCCCAAAAACTTACTGGTTGAATCCTCAAATACTTTATCAATCAAGGATTGATTAACATTTTGAATGGGAAAATCTGTGTTTGAGTAAACTTTGTCGGAATCAATCAATGTATAAAGTAAGTTTGCGCTTTCCCAGGTTTCAACATGAGCTTCAACAATCTCAACAGGAGCAGTCACACTCCGTTTTGTCGGAGGATCACAAAGAATGTGATTCTCGCGAGGTATGTCCTCTTCTTTGATTACCGCATCAGACTGTGCTGAGTTAGTATCATCGGATTCATCATCTGAAGAATCAACATCCTCAACAATGACTGGAGGATCCTGATTTTGTTCAGCAGTTGATACTTTCGTATCGGCTGACACATCTAAATCTGATGATACTTCCCTTTTGTAACCAAGTCCAGCTGCGAATTCCACAACGTCTAATGGAATAGATGGCTCAAAGTGAGGCTTATCCTCCTCATCAGGCATTGCGGTATAATTGTGTCTAACAGGTGGACACTTCTTATATCCAATACGTGACATCTTCTTTCTTTTTCTGTATGTCAATGATGTGATCCAGCACATACCTCAAGTTTGAATAACTAGCTAACTTAAGCTGGATCGCCTCACTTTCACACTTAACACATGCCAATTCCTTTTGTGTTTCCTCGAGCCTATTGATGTAATTGTTTATCGTAGTTTGTTTTCTTGAAACCGGTTTTATTAGCTCGGACTTATCTTCCTTTAATGCGTCAATTATCTTTTTAAACTCTTTTTCATGATTTTTATGAAACAGGTTGGCCTCTGTGCATTTCGTAAGATACACGATCAAACTTTAACTATGGATAAATGTCACGTCATACTTGCTTTGAAAATCATCACATTTGCTTTGCAAGTCAGACAATCTAGAACCTAAATCAGACAAGCTAGCATCTAAATCAACACAATTATCACATTTATCAGATTTAGATTCATCGACAAATACCTGACTTGACAATGTTGGCAGCTCGTCAAGTCAGGTATGTGTCGATGTATAAGTACAACAGTTGTCATTTCAAAATGTTTTAGACAGAGTATTGGGAGCTTTAAGTGTGTAATTGTAACAAAACTCTACGGAATGAATATATGAAAGTTTATTGAGTATATCCTTGTGTTTAATGATTGTTTTATGTTTGGTTTGGTGCTATAACTGTGATTCCGCACTCGTTATTGCATTTACAACTGAAATCGTCATTGTTCAAGTTCGAAATTTGGACCTACGTATTCATCATTACAACCTGAACATATGAATAGTATTTTTACTTTTTTTAATATTATATAGTTTTAAGAAATTTATTATTTTTGATAGTTTTTTATAGTATTTACTTTTAACCTTAAATGGATTTTCATTTTTGATTATAACTTTTAAAGTTTTTCTCATTTTAAGTAGTTTTTTTATAGAATTACGTAAATTACCATTTTTGGTTTTTTAAGATAATATAAAACTTTATAAAATTCTGAATGTACCGTCACGATTTGCTTATTATAAAAAAAAGTAAAACAACTAATGTTATGTTCGGTTTGTGATGCCAAATCAATTATATTTGACATATTTGAATAGAATTTTTATATAATCGTAGTTAATAATAAGTAAATGACGACGATATATTCGGAATTTTATAAGTGATATATTTTATTATATTTACTTTTAACCTTATACATATTTCTATCTTTTATTTTAACTTTTAATGAAATTCTTATTTTAATTTGATTTAGTCTTGTTTTTCTATAAATGATGTTATTTGCCCTTTTCATTTTTTTAATATAATATAACACATTGTAAAATCTCAAATATACCATCACAATATGCTTATTAATTTATTGTTATTTACGATTTGATAAAAGTTCTATTCGATTGGGTCAAATATATTTGATTTTTTATCGTCACAAAACATATGAATAGTAGTTTACTTTTTTAATAATATATATATTTTATAACTTTTTTATTATTTTAATATTTATTTTTTATATTTAATTTATAACTTCAAGTATATTTTTATTTTTTATTTGACTTTTAATGATTTTATTTTTCTAATATTACCAATACTATCCGATTTGAACATCGGTAATTATACCTATAACATTAGTTTCGTGTTTATTTTATTATATAAGATTACGTTAATTACCCTTTTTATTTTTTTATTAATATAATATAACGTATTATAAAATACCAAATATATGTCGTGTCATGCTTATTATTATCTATGATTCGATAAAAGTTCTGTTTGAGTAGGTAAAATATAGTTGATATCTTTTATAGGTCAAATATAGTTGATTTTTTTTATAGTCACATACTAAACATGTACAGACAAAACGAAATTGGTACCATACTGTATGCGTTTTTATGGTTCTCATGATGTAGCAATCTATAATTCGTTGAACACAAAGTTGTATTTGCAACTAAGTATTTTCTGGTATCTTAAGTGGTATAGAGTTTGAGTACCAGACCAGACCGGTAACATAACACCAAACAATACCGGTACCGATATGAGTATCTGTATTGATGATTTTCAATCAATGTAAAATATGTATCGATTATTTTACCGCATTTAAATATGATACTTGTAGCGTAATAAACCAAACTGATATTGACCAAAGCTCGCCACGAAGCGTGAGAAATCACACTATCTTATGATATAATGTAATATAAAGTAATGTGATGTGTTATGATGTGATGTGATATGATATAATATAATATCTAATATAATATAATACAAGTGATGTGATATGATATATATAATATTTTGTTTTAGAGTTAAATGCCATTTTAGTCCCTAAAATATGGTAATCATGAACGAGGAAATTATAGGATAAAAATAATTATACATATATATGACTAGATTAAAAATCCAATGTATTACATGAGTTAAATAAATAAACTTGTTAAAATCATTAGTTTATGTGAAAATTTTGTATGTTAGATGTTTTAGCCATTGATGAAATAAAAAATAACAAAGATTTAACAATTATAAATAACAAATAATAAAAATTTAAAAATTATATTTTAGAAACAAACATTATTGAAATTTTATGGTAGAGTAATTTTAATAAATTATTAAAGTAAAAAAGATATATATTTTATATATTTATAATTTAATTTAACTAGTTGAAATTATTATCATTTAATAGCAGAGAGAAACCGGAAAATCACTTTTAGACTTTACTAGAAACTAGGTTTTTTTACGTAGCGTTACGATTAAACTGAGTAAATGATAATTTAAAACAAAAGAGTTAAATGCCATTTTAGACCCTGTGGTTTGGACCAGTTTGCCAGTTTAGTCCAAAGATTTCATTTTTAACCTGTGGGTCCAAAAAGGTTTCACCGTTACCATTTTAGTCCACTGGGTTAACTCCACCCATTTTTTCTGTTAACGAGAAGACCAATTCGGTCATTTTATATGGCTGAATTGCCCTTTTAATTAACAGAATTACATACAAAATTACCGAATTGGCCTTCTCGTTAACAGAAAAAATGGATAAAGTTAACCTAGTGGACTAAAACAGCAACTGTGAAACCTTTTTGGACCCACAGGTTAAAAATGAAACCTTTGGACTAAACTAGCAAAATGGCCCAAACCATTTGGACTAAAATGACATTTAACTCTTTTTTTTTTTTTTTTTTCATTTAACAAATATTTTAAGAACCTTCTAATTAATCAGCTTTTCCACTTTTGCTAAAATTTCTCACCTCCAATATAGCTTTCTGTAACCGGAGTAATGGCTTTTCCACGTTTTCAATATCTAATCCAACAAAAGTTTCCACAAGATCAACGATGGATGAATACGCTGAGCTGGATAATTATCCGGGGTACCGGGCTTATGTTATTCGGGTCTGTCATAAAGTACCTTAAAAAAATTCTCTATATAATAGCATTCAATTCCCCACAGCCAGATGCACTGTATCTCCTTCTAGGGTTTGTTGAATCTTCTTGAAGCTTCTCCAATGGCGTCTCCATCAGCCAAGAGGTTTTGCCTTCATTGTGATAAATCTTCCTCCAAACCCTTGAGAAAGGGCTGGGATCTAAGCACCGGAAAGTTTGCTCAACTTTGCAAACGTTGCTAGTAAGTTCATTCGGATTTATCGCTAATAATCCATGCAGATTGCATATAAGTTAGTTAGTCATATGATTCTTTGTAGAAACTTTGCGATTTGATGTTGTTAATTAGTAGTTCTGGAGTTTTAAGTTGTTTTTGAGTTGATATTTTATGTATACATTCGCCCAGGCTGATACTCAATAAAACTAAAAAGTTTTTAAGTTTTTCAAGCAATTCATGTTGCTTGTTATTATCTACGGCAGACATCTACCTAATTTTCAATTCTGTGCATAAGATTAGTGATTTGATGGGCATAATTAATCTAGTGAAATATGCAAACCTTAGCGAGTTGATTTGTTAGACCTATTTTCTAATCTAGTTTGTATCTTGGATTCATAAAGTTCTATTTGTATGATTCTTTGTAGAAACTTTGAGATTTGTTGTAGTTGATTAGTAGTTCTGGAGTTCTATAACTTGTTTTTTACTTGTGATTATACATTTGCCCAAGTTGAAACTCAATGGAACAACAAGGGTTTTTAATACAATTCACCCAATTTTGTATATGATTATATCAGACATATGAGATCTCAAACTGAATATGAGTTTGCCTGGATAGCTAGATTTCAGTTTTGTGCAAAATTAGATGTGTGGATTGATGGGCATAATCTTGTGATATCATAGCCATATTGATTTATTAGAACTGTTTTCTAATCAAGTTTGTATCTTGGATTCCTGCAGTTCTATTTATGAGTCTGGACGATTCTGCGAAACATTTCACAAACAAGAACATGATTGGAGGCAGTGCCAGTATTGTAGCAAGGTGAGTAAAGTTGTTAATTTTGATGTAGAAAATATGTATGTTAAAGGATGCACACATTATTTCTTGGTCTTATTGTATGGGATATATATGTTGTGTTCCATATTCTTTGCAGCCAGTCCATTGTTCATGTCTCGTTTCATTTAGCGAGTGGTGTTTGCTTGAGGGTACTGGTGGGCAACAGATGATATGTATGGAATGCTCAAATATGACTTCTTACATGGTAAGATGGAAGTTTGCACTATAAAGATCGCCTTTCATGTTTTTTGTATTTTGATTATACTAACTTCATAGATTACAAACTTCTTAGGCACGAAATTTCAGCAATGTGATGGATGTTGCTGATGGAATAAAGACACTACGAATCTGTAGGATGTATCCTTCTATTTATATCTTGCTTCATTGATGTTTTGACTATTCTAGCCTACATGTTGTTCTTAAACATAACATAGCCCAAAAAGTGCAATTGTTCCGATGTTCGAGAAACTTCTAACTGCTGGCGATATAGACAACAAGGATGGCGGCATCGTCATTCCTAAAAAACATGCTGAGGTGAGTGCTAGCGTTTATTTAATATCTACCTAACGATATATTAGATGCAAGGATTTGATAATGTTAATGCATGCGAACACCTCAGGCCTATTTACCCGATGTTTCTGATCATGACGGGATCCAGTTATATGTTTTTGATGATAAAGATATTAAAGAATGGTATCCGCGCTTACGCTTTTGGCTCAACAAGATGTATGTACTAGATGGCCTCAGAGAGTATATGCTTTCACACAAACTACAAAGAGGGGATACATGTATTCTTTTATTAATTCAAATTTTATTCTTCCCTGACCTTTTTATGCTTCATGCTCTGTTGTTATTTTGTTTTTGTGTATTATCAATCTAAGTACAAGTAACTGTTCTTTCAGTGATATTTTCTCGGGTGATACCTGAGGGACCATATGTCATGGGATTTACAAAGGCTCCTACCAAGAAACCATCTCTTAAGGTAATATGTGTATCTATTTCTTTAGATTAATTCCCATATATATGTGTGTAACCAAGCTCAACTAGTTGCAGATTTTAAACTTATCAAAACTTATGATGAGTGTTTACTATGTATCCAAACAGTTGCCATATATTTTGAAGTGATCATGAACCCGTTCTATAAAATGCACCATTCCTTAAACATAACTTAATTACCTGTTTTTGTCTATGCATTGATTATTAATTTATGTGCTAAACATTTTGCAGGCATCAACCCGACGTCGGAAGTAGCCAGCTTCTCTATGTGGATGAGATTCTATTGTTGTAAAGAAACGGCATTATCTTTACATTTATTGGGATCCTGTTATCTTCTGTTGCAGCTAGAGTTACAGTTTTAAACTTTTAAATGCTTTGTGGTTCTTATTGTTGTGATAGACACAGACAGTGCTTTGTGGTTGTTAATGTTGTGATGGTCAAAAACTGAATATTGTCTGTAATGTTTTATGTTGTGTGTTCTATTTTCGGTATGGAGAACTTATTTGGAACTTTTAGATAAGCATTAGTTTGTTATACATGATAAAAATGATGCCTGCTGCTTTTAATACCTTTTCTGGTATCCTGCTACAGTAAATAGCTAGAGATTGTGCTCCTATTTGCAGGATGTGTTTTATTTATAACTGCATTATTGTTTTGGTTTTCAATTAACAGTACTCTTTGAATATGTTAGAGTTTTTTGCAGATATAATGCTATTTTGGAAAAAAAATTCACAACCAATGCCATGTTCAAAAAGATTTCACAAATGCTGCTATCTCCATTCATAATGGCGACTTTTGTGGTCTAGTAGGGTGTGGCAGAGAAGTCCAGGGAATGTGTAAGCTTTTAATCATTGAATAAGGTACAAACTCCATTCAAAATGACGACTTCTGATCAAGCATGGAACAAACTCCATTGTTAATGGCGAATTTCTTCAAAAAAGACATTCAAAATGGCGACTTCTGCAAAAGCTGGTACAAAAACCATTTTGAATGGCGAAATTGTTCATAAAAAGTACAAAACTCCATTACAAATGGCAAAATCCGCATAAGTTCTTACAAACTCCATTCCAAATGGCGAAATATGCATACAAAGTACAAAAAAATATGCATATTTCGCCATTTGGAATAAAGTTTGTAAGAACTTTTCAGCTTTTATGCGGATTTTGCCATTTGTGTTGATACATATTATGTGGTCGCGACTCGGTTCGGTTCGACTCAGTTTGGTTCGACCCGGTTAGGTTCGGCTCAAGCCAGACGTCACGACATTCCTCCGTCGTGCGCCCCAGAGTTCGACACGCAAAGCACGGAGCGCCGCGAGCCGGTTCCCGCCGCCACATCATCATGACATAATCATGCTGATGTCATGATGATGTCATCAGTTGACTAATCTTTCCAAGTCTGATTGTTAGAATTCACGTGAATGCATGGATCATTTCCTTTGGGCCAATCAAGTCTCTTGGGCTTGCACATGGGCCGAACTTTATATGATCAGCATGTATGTCGACGAAACAACATGTGTTTCGTCGACTTTGAAGACATTTTATTTTATTTCGTCGACAACAACTGATTCGTCGAGTCCTACTTGTGTTTCGTCATAGCTGTGACTATATATAGACAGAATAGAGCACACAGAGAACACACACACGAGAGAGTTTGAGAGAGTTTACAGAAAACATTTGTAAACCTTATGCTGTAACTGACTTTCATAGTATTAATACATTGGTGTTAATCGTTGTATCTCGTGTCTATATTATCATTGTTGTGTTCGATCTCGGTTTGCTATCTCGGTTGGATTCCGCACAAATTGGGCTTAAACTTGCACCTGGGCCGAACCCCTACTGGACAACATGTGGGTCGACGAAACACACTTTGTTTCGTCGACTTTGATGAATTGTAATGTGTTTCGTCGACAACAGTCTTGATTCGTCGACTCCTGTTCTGTTTCGTTGATGCTGGCGCTATATAAACAGAGCATATCACAGGAGTGAAATTGGAGAGCACATGGTTGAGAGCACACACACACATGAGAGTTTGAGAGAGTTTGCAAAACACATTTGTAAACATTGATTTGTAACAGACCCTTTCATACGTATTAATACAGAGGTGTTAATCGGTGAATCTTGTGTGTTGATTATTTGCGTGTTCTATCTCGCTTTGCTATCTCGGTTGGATTCCGCACAACCGGGGTGGTTTGTACACAAGGATTAGGCAACTAGATCCTCCCCTAGCCGGACCTACAAGTGGTATCAGAGCCTTGGCTCTTCTCCTTGTTAAAACCGAGGTGTTCTTGGTTGTTTTTCGGGTTTTAAAGTTCATATTTTCTGGAAATCAGAAGTAAATCTTGTTGTTTTGCTTTGTGTGTGGTTAAAAACCTTGTTATTTCTCATGTTCACATGCTAGTTATGGGTTTTTATTAAACATTTTAGCAAAATCGTGTGTTTCGGAAAGTTTCGTTTCACCGAAAAACCCATCGTGTTCATATCATCTTCATAGTGTTCTTCACATTTCACACTTTTTGATCTTTAAAATTATATGCGAAAGGTGTTTGTGTATTGGAAAGTGTTAACTGATTATTATATTGCATACCATACCTTGTTTGGTGAAAGAATCATGCCTTAGCCAAAAGCAGTTCCTGTTGTGTCAGTAGAGGATAAAGTCAAAAAGCCCAACAAGCATAATTCAGTTTCGTCAAAGGGCTCAAATACCAAATCAGTTTCGTCAAGCCCAAACAAAACTTTGTTTCGCCATAACCTTTTAAGTAGATCATTGGGCCTATTTCGTCGACCAGGAAAGCCCAAAAATTTTAAACTTTGTTTCGTCAAATTAAAAGCCCAAAAGGACTTTTCCTGTTTCGTCATCTTTCAAGCCCATTTTTACAATTCTGTTTCGCCAAACAAGTATTGGGCCGTTTCGTCACTTCTTATATCTGTTTCGTCTAGTGTCAAAGCCTATTCTGTTTCGTCGTGATTGTTGTCAGTTTTTAACAGAAGGTTTACCAAAGTAATTTGACTATTTGATTTGAGTGATTTAAGCAGGTATTCATCTTAACATATTCAAAATGAATCCGGCTTGGGGTACTCCGTCAAATACAGAAAACATGTATAGAAGCACGGATTTACTTACGGACATGTATTATGGAACTCCGTCTCCGGATGAGGGAAAGTATAGAAATACGAGTTTGTCTCCTTCGTGGGCCAAATCTCCCGTACCGGTATCTTCGCAAGCTAATAAAATTTCTACCGGACCAACAGACTTGTACGGAAATCCGCTTCAACCGGCGTTTGTCACAAGCACAAATTTGTATGGCACTCCGATACAAGTTCCTATAAAGCCAGCTCCAACCACAGACTTGTATGGAAATCCACTACCACCAGTTGCCTTACAGTGCCATCCTTCTACGATAGCACTATCATCTCTTGATACAAGGAACTGTAGTCAGACAAAAACGGCATTGTATGCTGAAATTGTCAAAGATGCCAGCAATGGTGAATCCTCGGGAAATAATGACAGTTCTGAACATGACAGTAGTTCAGATGAAGATGTTTTCAACTTCAGTTGAGGATGATACAACTTCAAGTTCAAGCGAGGATGGATCTGAATGTCAATCATCAAGGGAGGTTGTTGACTCTTGTAATAACCGAAAAATTTAAAATCATAATAAGCTAATAAAATTAAAAGACCTAATTATTTTATTAAATTAACCCATAGGAAACCCTAATTGAGACACCCAAGTGATTCCGTACAAACCCTAGAAATCTCAGAATTTTCAGAATCAGGATTAGGGCCCCTAAAACTCAGGGGGGTATTACCTACTTGATGATTATCTTTAAAATTTCGTTGTCAAAATATAAAAATTCGATTATGTCAAGTCAGCTGAGCTAGTCCCACGCGTGGCTAGTCTATAACCTATTATTCAACCCTTACGCATCGTAGCGGTTTTAGGCATACGATGCGCAGGCGTCTTAAAATCCCATACGCATCGTAGGGGTTATTGTGCTACGATGCGTAGGGCTTCCCAAAAATCAGCTATAAATACAGGACCTTGGCATTCGATTTCTGGTGCTCCTACGACGAAGAAACTCCAAAATTTCGTCGAGTTATTGTCTGATTACTCTCCTAACACACACTAAACACAAATTAAGAGTAGCGGGGTGCTGCAGAACAGGGTAATAACTCGATCGCTATTACGATTCATTGTCCGATCGATCAATATATCCAATTGATGTTTAAGTGCTGCCCATATTAGGGTTATACTTTGTCGTTCGTCATTAATTTGACGGATCATCGTTAATTCGATGGATAAAGTATTGTACTTTGTCATTCGTCATTAATTTGACGGATCATCGTTAATTCGATGGATGAAGTATCGCACTTTGTCATTCGTTGTGAGAATTTGATCTCGTGAGTTATCGTAAAGGCTGTATTAAGTTACTAACCTAGTTTGTATGCATGTTATTTAAATTAGGTTAAAAGACTAATCAGTAGTCTAAACTCTGCCCGTATAAATCTAAATATTAGCACAAGGTAGCTTCACTTTGGAGTTATTAAGGTACGGATCCTACCCCACTCTTTATTGCTTCATATTCAAATTATAACCCACTAAATTAATATATCTTTTAAAACTCCTTACGTCTTTGAGTATCGATTCATTTGACAGTCCGTTCGAATTCTATTCTAATCATTTGATTTAAGCTTTCATGTCATGCGATAGTATTATGTTAGTTGTACTCATTATCGCATGTTCCAATATATGTTCCGTTCTGTTCTGAAAATAAGTTTTATAAGTTATGTGAATAAGACCATTTGTACTCTGTTACCCTGAGTATCGCTTCTCGTGGAGTGTCCCACGAGCATGTTGTTGTGGCATCAACAGCATGTGCTCCATCTGTGACGGAGAGATTAGTTCACGGCGTCCCTAGGTACAAGTGTGGTACAAAGCTACTAGGAGGCGTATGGATCGATCCTAGAATTTAAGTTTCAGGAGGTGGATAATGGGTATGCCAACTCGCCATCTCGTGTGATAATTATGCAGGAGTAGCTACCTGTGTATTGTCACATTTTCAGTTTGCTCATGGGTACATCCGTAAGATATGATTATGAAATTATGTTCTTGCATCGTATTATTTTCGCATAAAATTCCATTCAGATAACATTTCTATAAAGCGTTACTTGTTCTTTAAGCCTATAATTCCGTACTGAGCATTCGGCTCATTCCGTATAAATTTTGTATTTACAGGTCAGCAGGTAACTTTGGGCGGGGAAAAGAGAGAAGAATAAAGCCTAGGAATAAATCCGAAGATGTTAGAAATTATGTCGATGTGTCCGTTTGTATATTAAATTTAAGTTCAGTTGTTATATCCTTGTCAAATAAATAAATGGAATTATGACTTTTGTTTATGATATCACTGTTATTGTGACACGTCAGCCCTTCCGGGTTGGGGTGTTACAGCTATGGTATCAGAGCAAAGGCTCTTTCCTGTAGAAAACTTGAAGATAGTAATTAAAACCTGTGAGGAATGGGTAGATATCTATTATAGGATCCAATTTGATCTCTTATTTGGTTTAATTCCTATGTTTATTCGTATAGATATGCCTCCTCGTCGTCCGCTACGTAGGAATACTCGTACTAACCCTGTACGTAACAACACTTCTTCGAATGAGACTCCAGTCGATCCAAGCGTAATTAATGCTATCAACCAGGCTGTTGCCGGGTTGCTTCCAAACCTGGTTGCTCAAACAGCTGAGGCCGTTATTCAACAAACTCGTCATCCAGAAGGCACTAACACTAATCCAATCTCTGGTGGTGAAACTCGTGAGAATACCACAAACAATACTACTTATAGTATAGACATCTGGATTAGTAAATTCCAAAAACAAAAGCCGAAATCCTTTAGTCACGCTAATAATCCAGTCGAAGCAAGAAACTGGATAGCTCATATTGAAAAGATCTTCGGAGTTCTTGGAGTTCCGGAGCAATACAAAGTTAGATTAGCTACCTACAAATTCGAAGATGACGCACAAACTTGGTGGGAAGGATATATGAATGTCAAAGGAGGGGATGATTTTGACACTAATCTTTCATGGGTCGACTTTCGTAATATCTTTTACGACAAGTATTTTTCGACCGCTGATAAAGAAGCTTATATCAGGGAGTATGCAGTGATTCGACAGGGGAGTGATGAACCAGCCTCTGAGTTCATTACTCGATTTTCAAGGTTGGCTAGTATTGTAGGAGACGTTGCAGGATCAGCAGAAGTCCAGGCAGAAAAATGCAAGTGGGCAGTCAATGATCGAATCCGGAAATCGATCATGTACATGAAATTTAAGGACATCACCGAAGTTGCCGATGCAATCAAAACTTTTGAATTCGAAAGGAAAGAATTCTTATCTCGAACTGGGGATAATAAGAAGAGAAATAGGGAAGGACAATTTAAGCAGGAAAACGGCAAATCATCCACTACGCCACAGCATCAAGATCGCAAAGTGCAAGGAAATCAAAACTCTGGAAATCAGGCACGTCCATGGCAACCGAGACTGCAAAACCCGAGGCCTGCTCAAAACCAGATTCAGTTGAATGCAGAACCTATTAGAGCTCAACCACTGAATCAATATGTAAACCCAAATCAGATTACATATCCTCTATGTAATGTTTGTGGTAAGAAACATCAGGGGGTATGTCACCGAAGTACAGGAGCATGCTTTAGATGTGGCCAAACTGGACACATGATTAAGGAGTGTACTAAGAAAGACGCTAGGAAGAATAACCAACCCAATGTTGGAGGAAGAGTTTTCGCACTTTCTGCTACTGACGCTGCTAATGCTCCAGGTACTGTATCTGGAACCCTTCAGCTTGGTAAACGTAGTATCTATGTGTTGTTCGATACAGGAGCAACTCATTCTTTAGTATCCCATTCGTTTACTAAGTATCTTCCGATAAGACCAACCCTCTTAAATTCTACTTTAACCATTTCCACTCCCATGGAAAATTCATCCGTAATCACTTCCGTATATAAAGATTGTCCGATCCGTATTGAATCTATTGTGTGTAAGGCCGATCTATTTCCGATACATATGTGTGACTTTGATGTTATTCTAGGAATAGATTGGTTGTCTAGACATCGTGTAACTATAGATTGTCATTCTCGCCGTGTTATTTTCGGTGATCTTCATCATCCTGATATTATATATCAGGGAACTCAAGCTCATAAATCCCTTAAAATTATCTCTGCACTTAAGGCTCGAAAATTCTTATTAAACGGTTGTGCTGGATTTCTAGCATCGATTAAGGATACTTCTGCTAGTGTTAAGAGTATCGATAGCCATTCCGTTGTTCGTGAATATCCTGATGTATTTCCAGATGAACTACCAGGATTACCACCCGACCGTCAGGTAGAATTCACCATCGACTTGATCCCTGGTGCCGAACCTATTTCTAAAGCTCCATACCGTATGGCCCCGATGGAACTGAAGGAGTTGAAGGAACAATTGCAAGAATTGTTAGAACTAGGATTCATAAGACCTAGTGTTTCACCTTGGGGTGCTCCGGTCTTATTTGTGAAGAAGAAAGACGGTAGTATGCGTTTATGTATTGACTACCGAGAACTGAACAAGATTACTATTCGTAATCAGTATCCTTTGCCTCGCATTGATGATCTCTTTGATCAACTTCAGGGGGCTCAGTTCTTCTCGAAAATTGACCTGAGGTCCGGGTATCATCAGCTAAAGATCAAGAATGATGATGTTCCCAAGACCGCCTTTCGTACTCGATATGGTCATTACGAATTTTTGGTTATGCCCTTTGGGCTAACTAATGCACCCGCAGTCTTCATGGATTTGATGAATCGCGTGTTTCACAAATTCCTAGACAAATTCGTTATTGTCTTTATCGATGACATTCTGGTGTATTCTAAGAGTCACGAAGAGCATGAAGCACATCTACATGCAGTACTTGGAACCTTGAGGCATGAGAAGTTATACGCGAAGTTTTCCAAATGTGACTTTTGGCTTAGCCAAGTGGCATTTTTAGGTCATATCATATCAGCAGAGGGAATTATGGTAGACCCAACAAAGGTTGAAGCTATTACAAAATGGCCAAGACCCACTTCTGTTACCGAAATACGAAGTTTCTTGGGTCTTGCTGGCTATTACCGAAGATTCGTTGAAAGATTCTCGGTAATCGCTTTACCACTTACAAAACTCCTAAGGAAAGGGGTGAAGTACTCATGGAATGAGGAACAAGAGAAAAGTTTTGAAGAATTGAAGAAGCGACTCGTATCCTCTCCGATACTCGCTCTCCCTTCTGGATCAGGAGGTTACCAAGTCTATAGTGATGCCTCAAAGAAAGGATTAGGTTGTGTGCTAATGCAACATGGGAAGGTTATCGCTTATGCCTCCCGTCAGTTAAAGCCTTATGAAGTTAACTACCCTACACATGATTTAGAATTAGCCGCAGTCGTCTTTGCACTTAAGATTTGGCGACACTATCTGTATGGTGAAAGTTGTGACATCTTTACCGACCACAAGAGCCTCAAGTACATATTTACTCAGAAGGAGTTAAATATGAGGCAAAGAAGGTGGTTAGAACTTTTAAAAGATTACGATGTAAATATTCAATACCATCCAGGCAAAGCCAATGTTGTAGCTGACGCGTTGAGCCGAAAGAATTCCGGGACTATATCTTGCTTACAAATTCAGCCTCATATTAAGAGGGATCTTGAAAGAATGAACATCTGGCTCCAGGTTGGTAAATCGGATGGATATCTAGCTAGAATGAAGATTGAACCCGACCTCATATCTCGGATCAAAGATGCACAAAAGCAAGATGGAGAACTTTGGGCAATTGTGCAAAATCTTGAGGTGGGTAAGCAATCTGAATTTAGTATAGACCATCATGGGGTGATTTGGTGCGGTAAAAGACTTTGTGTACCCAATGACTCCAGCCTTCGTGAGTCATTGTTAGCCGAAGCTCACAGCTCACCATTTTCGATTCACCCAGGATCTACCAAGATGTATCGAGACTTAAGACAGAACTTCTGGTGGAATGGCATGAAGGAAGACGTTGCTCGATATGTAAGTAAATGTCTCACTTGCCAACAAGTGAAAATTGAACACAAACGAGCAAGCGGTCTGTTACAGCCATTGGATATTCCCATATGGAAGTGGGATGAGATCACAATGGATTTTGTTACCGGTTTGCCTAAAACTTTCAAGAAGAATGATGTTGTATGGGTTGTTGTCGATAGATTGTCGAAGTCAGCCCATTTTCTACCGATTCAGCAAGGATTTTCGGTTAATAAGTTATCCGAAATATTTCTTCAAGAAATTATTCGACTCCATGGCACACCATCTTCCATTGTTTCCGATAGAGACCCACGTTTTACCTCACGATTTTGGAAAGGTTTTCAGGCAGCTTGGGGTACACGCCTGAAGTTTAGTACGGCTTTCCATCCACAAACAGATGGACAGTCAGAACGTACGATTCAGACCTTAGAAGACATGCTCCGGGCATGTGCACTTGAATGGTCTGGAAACTGGGATGAATATCTATGCCTTGTTGAGTTCGCTTACAACAATAGTTGGCAAGCAAGTATTGGCATGGCACCTTTTGAGCTTTTGTATGGTCGGAAATGTCGTGCACCGATATGCTGGGATGAAGTTGGAGAAAAGATTATTGAAGGGCCAGAACTAGTTGAGATTACAAATGAAAAAGTCACTCTGGCACGAGAAAAACTGAAAGAAGCTCAGAGCAGACAAAAGAGCTATGCAGATCAAGATAGACGACCACTCGAATTTAAAATTGGCGACCACGTATTCTTAAAGGTATCACCTTGGCGTGGCGTTCGTAGATTTGGAATTAAAGGGAAGCTTAGTCCTCGTTTCATCGGTCCGTTTGAAATCCTTGAAAGAATTGGAGAAGTGTCATATCGACTGGCATTACCTCCTCAGCTCTCTCACGTTCATAACGTTTTTCATATATCCTCGTTAAGAGGATATAATTATCATCCACTCCATGTCATTAGTTATCCGTTACTTACAATTCACGAAGATTTGTCCTACGAAGAGGAACCAGAAGCCATTTTAGATCGACAAGAAAGGGTTTTACGTAGGAAAGTAATTTCATTTGTTAAAATCCTCTGGAAAAATCACTCTGAACGCGAAGCAACATGGGAATCTGAAGAATCAATTCGTTCTCTATACCCTAATCTATTCTCGCAATAGAATTTTAGTCAAGGTAACAGTGAACCTTGCTCTTTGATCTATGTTTAATTGTTTTTGTTTGTGGTCATTTATATTTTGCCTTATGTGAATATATCTTAGTTATGATTAAGCATGTCTATGTAGGAGATATCAGTACCAATAGTCACTCTATTATCCGTAAGTCTCTATTGACTTTTCGCACGGTAAGATATTTTATTAAGATACATTAGTACACATATATAAGGAAATTGATAAGTATAGTCATGACCTTAGTTATGAATTTCAGATACACAGGTGTGTTTAGGAGATTCTTGTTATATAAGTTAGTAACTCTGCTATGAAAATTTCGTTACTTATGCGATATGTTCTTATTTGAAAAATTTCGAGGACGAAATTTCTTTTAAGGGGGTAATAGTTGTAATAACCGAAAAATTTAAAATCATAATAAGCTAATAAAATTAAAAGACCTAATTATTTTATTAAATTAACCCATAGGAAACCCTAATTGAGACACCCAAGTGATTCCGTACAAACCCTAGAAATCTCAGAATTTTCAGAATCAGGATTAGGGCCCCTAAAACTCAGGGGGGTATTACCTACTTGATGATTATCTTTAAAATTTCGTTGTCAAAATATAAAAATTCGATTATGTCAAGTCAGCTGAGCTAGTCCCACGCGTGGCTAGTCTATAACCTATTATTCAACCCTTACGCATCGTAGCGGTTTTAGGCATACGATGCGCAGGCGTCTTAAAATCCCATACGCATCGTAGGGGTTATTGTGCTACGATGCGTAGGGCTTCCCAAAAATCAGCTATAAATACAGGACCTTGGCATTCGATTTCTGGTGCTCCTACGACGAAGAAACTCCAAAATTTCGTCGAGTTATTGTCTGATTACTCTCCTAACACACACTAAACACAAATTAAGAGTAGCGGGGTGCTGCAGAACAGGGTAATAACTCGATCGCTATTACGATTCATTGTCCGATCGATCAATATATCCAATTGATGTTTAAGTGCTGCCCATATTAGGGTTATACTTTGTCGTTCGTCATTAATTTGACGGATCATCGTTAATTCGATGGATAAAGTATTGTACTTTGTCATTCGTCATTAATTTGACGGATCATCGTTAATTCGATGGATGAAGTATCGCACTTTGTCATTCGTTGTGAGAATTTGATCTCGTGAGTTATCGTAAAGGCTGTATTAAGTTACTAACCTAGTTTGTATGCATGTTATTTAAATTAGGTTAAAAGACTAATCAGTAGTCTAAACTCTGCCCGTATAAATCTAAATATTAGCACAAGGTAGCTTCACTTTGGAGTTATTAAGGTACGGATCCTACCCCACTCTTTATTGCTTCATATTCAAATTATAACCCACTAAATTAATATATCTTTTAAAACTCCTTACGTCTTTGAGTATCGATTCATTTGACAGTCCGTTCGAATTCTATTCTAATCATTTGATTTAAGCTTTCATGTCATGCGATAGTATTATGTTAGTTGTACTCATTATCGCATGTTCCAATATATGTTCCGTTCTGTTCTGAAAATAAGTTTTATAAGTTATGTGAATAAGACCATTTGTACTCTGTTACCCTGAGTATCGCTTCTCGTGGAGTGTCCCACGAGCATGTTGTTGTGGCATCAACAGCATGTGCTCCATCTGTGACGGAGAGATTAGTTCACGGCGTCCCTAGGTACAAGTGTGGTACAAAGCTACTAGGAGGCGTATGGATCGATCCTAGAATTTAAGTTTCAGGAGGTGGATAATGGGTATGCCAACTCGCCATCTCGTGTGATAATTATGCAGGAGTAGCTACCTGTGTATTGTCACATTTTCAGTTTGCTCATGGGTACATCCGTAAGATATGATTATGAAATTATGTTCTTGCATCGTATTATTTTCGCATAAAATTCCATTCAGATAACATTTCTATAAAGCGTTACTTGTTCTTTAAGCCTATAATTCCGTACTGAGCATTCGGCTCATTCCGTATAAATTTTGTATTTACAGGTCAGCAGGTAACTTTGGGCGGGGAAAAGAGAGAAGAATAAAGCCTAGGAATAAATCCGAAGATGTTAGAAATTATGTCGATGTGTCCGTTTGTATATTAAATTTAAGTTCAGTTGTTATATCCTTGTCAAATAAATAAATGGAATTATGACTTTTGTTTATGATATCACTGTTATTGTGACACGTCAGCCCTTCCGGGTTGGGGTGTTACAACTCTGATGCAGAAAGGTCAACATCTGAGAGTGATTCCAGTCAGGTATGTGTCGATGAACCCACTGCTGTTATTTGTGATAATTATGCTAGATTAAGCGTTAAATGTGCTGATTTGGAGGCAAATATGTCTGAGTTGCAAGCCAAACATGATGCTTTAAAAGCTGAATTGTTTGACTTGCAAAACAAACATGTTTCTTTAGATAATAAGTGGTGTGAGTTGCAAAGCAAACACGAGGCTTTGCAAGACAAGTATGATGTGACATTCCTCCACAATCAAAAGTTGACCGTGGATCTTTCTAAGTGCACAGAAGCCAACATGTTTTATGAAAACCATGAAAAGGAATTTAAAACGATGGTTGAAACTTTAAGAAAAGATAAAACCGAACTGACAAAAATGGTTTCCAGAAAACAAACTGACATAAATTTGTATATCACTCGTCTTGAGATAATGCAAAAAGAGATGGCTTGTGTTAAAACCGAAAGTGAGGCGATCCGACTCAAGTTAGATAGCTATTTAAGCTCTAGCTATGTGTTGGATCACATCATTGATGTTCAGAAAGAGAAAAAGGAAGTCACATGCATTGGATATAAGCAATGTCCACCACCTGTTAGACAAAATTACGATGCACTGCCTGACGAGGAGTATAGAACTCACTTTGAACCATCTGTTCCTTTGGACGTTGAGGAATTTGCAGCAGGACTCGGATACAAGAAGGAAGTATCATCAGATTCGGATGTGTCAGCAGATACATTTGTAACTGCTGAACAGAATCAGGATCCTCTAGTTGTGATTGAGGATGCTGATTCTTCTGATGATGAATCTGATGATACTGATTCAGCAAAGTCTGATGCGGTGATCAAAGAAGAGGACATACCTCTTGAGAATCATATTCTATGTGATCCTCCCGCAAAGCCCGCTAAGACTGCTGCAACCGAGTCCTCATCTGCAAAAGAGTCTGAGAGTGTGGATTTGCTGTACACTCTTGTTGGTGATGATAAAATCTATTCTGACAAAGATTTTCCTATTAAGAATGTTAATCAATCCTTAATCAGTAAAGTCTTTGAAAATTCGACAAGTAAGTTTTTGGGAAAGACAGGATCACATGTTACAGTAACACAGTGTCCACCTATCCCAAAGGCTGAAGTTCGAAAACAATATGGCAATCAAAAATTACCAACAGTGAAAATGCAGCAAAATCATACCAAACCAAGAGGTAAAACACCGACTCAAAGTCAAAGGAAGCCGAATCAGAAGAAGAACAAGAATGTGAACTTTGTGAAATCAAAGGGAACGGACAAAATTGAAACGTTTGAAAACAAATCTAACTTAGATTTTGTTAAACAAGTGAAAATTTTGAAAAGAAACAGTCAAAACAATTACACACAACACACAAACGGTTGTGATGTAGGACCAAGTACCTCAAGATCACGAAGTTCATCATCAAGCTCCTACAATTATGATACTCCGAGGTTTATTGAGCGGAGATCATGTTTTGAATGCGGTGAGTACGGGCACATTGTCAGAAACTGTCCATATCTCACGAAAGGAAAGGCAAAAGTTGATGCCCCCCATGGTAACAATTACCATAAAAGATTTGTTTCACCAAAACAGGACCCGCGTCTTGTTAAACAACAAGAAGTGAAACAGAGAAAGAAACAACGGAAAAATGTTGAAAAGGTTTTAAAACCGGAGGTTGTCCAAACAAAATCTGTTGAATCAAATGTTAAACATGAAAAACAAAAACAGATTTGGAAACCAAAATTGGAAATTATTTCAGGGGGAGCTACATCAATTCCGAATCATCGGGAAATGGATATCACAATCCTCGATGATGACGGACGACCCAAGCCTGTGAAGGCTTGGGTCCCCCTCTCCAACTAATCTCTGAATGAGTGTGTAGGATGTTCCAGGAGGAACTGTTGATAGTCTTAGGATTGTTGATAGTGGAGCGTCCATGCACAAGATCGGCGACATTAGGCTCCGAAACATCATTATATCTAGGAGTTGTTGCCTTTGATGGAGAGAGGAGAAAAAAAGACAAAAATGTCTGATGAAAGAATGTTGTTGAATGAAGTTGAAAAATTCGACATGATGAGATATTTTCCAAAGTTTGGTTGTTATGGTTTTTGATCGGGTCCTCAGGAAAGATTCCAATGAAAAGTACGCGCCTGTAGCACGTCTGAAGCTTTTCGAAGATTCATGGATTTTTCTTCCACAAGAAGTTCAAAGTCCACAAGATGAACGTGTAGGATACTTTTCTCTACGGTGTGATTGAAGAAAATGTGTTTGTTGAACAAACCAACCGGGTGTGCGGATGCCTTGGCGTGGATTGAACAACCACACACTACTTCTCAAGAGAAAGACAAAGACCTTCGCTGGTACAATGTGGAAGACCAGCCGGACCCAAAGGTTTATGATCTTGTTGCTGTCAAGAGATTTCTCAGTAGCTACAAAAATCGACTTTGAAATCCACACCGGGTGGATATCCAGTTTGGGAGAGCGCTTAGATTCCTTGCAATGCACGAAGCAGTTGCAGGAAACGGTTTTAAATTTCTAATATCTCCTATACTTGTCGATATTTTAGCTGCTTTATGAATTATTATCATCTCATACAGCACTCTTTGGCCAGACACATTGATCTCGAATATCACTTCACACGTGATTGTTTCAATATGAAACTTATCGATGTTGTTAAGGCCCACACCGATGACAAACGTGCCAACCTTTTTACCAAAGCATTTGACAAATCAAGATTTGACTTTTTATTATTGGTAAACGGCATTAAGGTCAAGCAAGAGTAAAACCAACATCGGAAAATCATTTTTGTAAATACCTTTGTGTTTTTAAATTTGTCTTAGTTTATTGATTTTAGGGGGAGTAAATCCAAAATTTGAAAATCCAAAAACATCGAAAAATTTCAAAAACACAAAAACAATAGAAAAACAAAAATGAGTTTCTTGGCGAGCAAAAGAGAAAATGATAGTACATCAGTGGTCTGTCCAAACCTCTTTAAACCTAAACTGAAAAACGATAAGCAGCTCTATATAAGATGTATCGGTAGGCTCACAATCATTTTAAAGTGTGCAGGGTGATATAAACTTAAATCGACTGAAAACCAGGTGGGAACCATTCATTGGCATATGGTCTTAGTACCGAAATTTCGTTTGATAGATTGCCGAGGTTCTGAGATATTCGGTCTTTATGCTGCTTATCATCTGGGTATCATGGTTGTATCTTTTACCGAAAAATAACGGGGGCGCAAGTCTAGATCTTCCATGATACCATACATACGTGTACATATTGCATACGACCTCAATAAGTGATCAACAATCACATGTCCAAACAAATAAGTGATAATATATCACATTTATCCGGGAGCCAAGTTCGTCTCTCTGCTGTACGAAAGTACTGACCTGTTCACGGACTTGCTCCTGTGCCCTCATGCATATGAAAATCAAGTTCCTCATCAATAAGTGATTCTATCACATAGGGCTTGTTTTCAAATCAAATAAGTGAGAATCTCACATCATATACGGTCAAACAGATGATAATCGGTATACTCACCGGTAAGATGAATCCTCGTGCATACCTTGATACAGGAATGTGTCGTGATGTGGATGAACACCGGTCGGTAAGTATAAATCATACCTTAACGTATCCCCTCGCCATGATTACATTTGATAAGTTGAGCTTATGTGGACAACAATACCGATAATTGTTATAGGATGCTTATCTTAATGTTAACTAATTGAACAAAGAGAGCGTTTTGGCATGACCGTACACTGATATGATTCTCTTACCCTCGAAACTCGCAAAAGGAATGTCTGTAAATATTTATTTAATGCTTTCAGTTTCAGCATCTTTGTATGTATATATTTATTTACTGCTTTCTGTCTTTACATTTGAAATATTCAAAAATTCCAAAAAGATTTTAGGTGTGTTTTAATATAAACTTTCTAAAAGCCAAAAAGATTTTATTTCTATCTTATTTTCGATTGTACGATGTTGGAACTGAAGTCTTCGTTACCTAAAATCTGATTGAAAACCAAATCGACTAAACCTTCATAAACGGTCGAAATTTGCAAGTTTTGAAAGTTAAAAGCTAAAAATGAAAAATTCGTTAAACTTTCAAACTGTCAGACGGTGTTAGATTGAAACATGGTCATACGTGTGTCGCTTGTTTATACTAACTATATTCCAAGCAGTTGTTCTCATTACGCGTTTAGATTTCTTGCATGTGCAGATTCTAAAGGCAAGGAGAACATGGTCGATGACAAGCTTCGGAATGAAGACACGACGTGAAGGCACTCAAATGATGAAGATGATCGAGTTGCCGCTGGCCATCATCAACACCACAAGGATCTCAAGTTGTAAAGATCAAGACATTCACGAGCATAACTCAAGGGGGAGCTTATGTTAAGGGGGAGTTTGTCAACACACTTCCTACATGAAACGGGGAGTTTGTTGATACACTTTCTGCTTACAAGACGTGAAGACTTTGAAGATCCTCCGACATGGAAGACATGGAAGATGAACCTCACGAGTAGCGTCCAAGGGGGAGTTTGTTGATACATATTATGTGGTCGCGACTCGGTTCGGTTCGACTCAGTTTGGTTCGACCCGGTTAGGTTCGGCTCAAGCCCGACGTCACGACATTCCTCCGTCGTGCGCCCCAGAGTTCGACACGCGAAGCACGGAGAGCCGAGAACGTTTCCCGCTGGACACATCATCATGACATCATCATGATGATGTCATGATGATGTCAAGACTTTGACTAAGACTTCACAACTCTGAAACAAATTGAGTTGTGTACGTGCATGCATGATTGGGCTTTGACTTCAAATTGGGCTTAAACTTGCACCTGGGCCGAACCCCTACTGGACAACATGTGGGTCGACGAAACACACTTTGTTTCGTCGACTTTGATGAATTGTAATGTGTTTCGTCGACAACAGTCTTGATTCGTCGACTCCTGTTCTGTTTCGTTGATGCTGGCGCTATATAAACAGAGCATATCACAGGAGTGAAATTGGAGAGCACATGGTTGAGAGCACACACACACATGAGAGTTTGAGAGAGTTTGCAAAACACATTTGTAAACATTGATTTGTAACAGACCCTTTCATACGTATTAATACAGAGGTGTTAATCGGTGAATCTTGTGTGTTGATTATTTGCGTGTTCTATCTCGGTTTGCTATCTCGGTTGGATTCCGCACAACCGGGGTGGTTTGTACACAAGGATTAGGCAACTAGATCCTCCCCTAGCCGGACCTACAATTTGTAATGGAGTTTTGTACTTTTTATGAACAATTTCACCATTTAACATGGCTTTTGTACCAGCTTTTGCAGAAGTCGCCATTTTGAATGGCTCTTTTGAAGAAATTCGCCATTAATAATGGATTTTGTTCCATGCTTGATCAGAAGTCGTCGTTTTGAATGGAGTTTGTACCTTATTCAATAATTAAAAGCTTACACATTCCCTGGACTTCTCTGCCACACCCTACGAGACCACAAAATTCGCCATTATGAATGGAGATAGCACCATTTGTGAAATCTTTTTGAACATGGCATTGGTTGTGAATTTTTTTTTATTGGCAAAAAACTCAATATGTTAAGACCGAATAATGTGCTTTGACGTAATTCCTTTTTGTTTCCAACAAACCGTTTATTGTAAACATAAAATTATACAACTTTTTATGGACTGGATGTGCAATAGTTCGTTATACATATTGGAATGATTTTAGGTTTCTACCGACTTTTAGGTTTCTAATACTTGAAGTTGCAATAGTAACTTTCAAAATTCACATTCAAACACCTCTAGTTTTAGCTATGCCTTTCTAGTAGAGATGGCAATATATGCCAAACGGCAAACTAGTTAATGGGTCAAAACTAGTTACGATAGAAAAAGTTTTAGTTTTAGTTATAATGATTGTTAGAGCGGTGTCTAGTATTCACAGAATAGGACAGGTTTCAATGAGATATTTTATTCATACTGCAAACACCTATTTAAATAGGAAAGAAACAAGTAACTTACATCAAATAAAAGACAAATATACAAAAAAGAACTAGTAAGTAACTTGCACCAAATAAAAGTCTAACAAAATATGCAAAAAAGAACTAGTAAAGAGGAAACAAGCATACGCCTCCATCTTTTAATCAAAGTAAACTTCCACGCACATGCATATTCCCAACGAATCTTCAACCGTCACTAGTTTGAATTATTTCCAATATGCTCCTTTAATTCAAACTTCCTTGCTCCCAATCTTTCCCTCAAGTAACAGAATTGCTCAACTCCAAGTGGCTTAGTCAATTTTTCTGCAACTTGATCTTGTTTCTACCATAAATTTAGCACCACTTGATTAGTATCCACCAAACTCTCTGAAAATTTAGACAGAAACACAGCAGGCAAGTTGTCAAAATAAATTACATTTGGTGTTTCTTGCTTATACCCAAGCTCCTCCTTCAACAATCTCATCCAAACAGCCTGACATGCACCACTGTTCGTTGCTACGTATTTGATAGGATGTCGAGTGTCCGGTCAAAGATAAAGTTAAAGTGTGTTCCTTAGTGCCCTTAGCTATATAGCTAGTGGTAAGAAGGGTGTCAAACCATGAAAAGTTTGTGGTCAGTGTTTAGATTTAGATTTACTAAACATGTCAATTATGAAGCTTATTATTTATCTTTAAAAATGTGTTTGAAAGTGGGAACCACAATGTGATTCCAATTGGTTTGTAGAAAACAAGACAATGATGTTATTTGGAATAATGATTATCAAAATGGTAATCAAAATGGATATGTAAACAATATTTGGAAAAGAATCGCACTCGGTTCGGATTAGCAAGTATCTAGGGATATTTAACACAAATGGTTTATCATGTTATAAACATCAACAATCCTCTATCATACGCAACCGGTGCAAGATAAACATCACAATATGAATCAAAGTCAATAGTATGTTTTATCATTCAATAACAAAAACCAAATCCTAGCATAAATCACAACTTTATAGTAGCAATCATCTCTCAAAGTCAATGTTGCAAGAAAACTTAACTGTTTGGAGTTCAAAACTATACTAGCAAATGTTTGTATCAAACCATAACATGAAAAACAAACCCTAGAAAATGCACAATCTTATTACACATGGATAATCTTGGAGTGATTAGCCACTCATAGTTGATGATTGATCTTCAAAACTTGATGTAATGTGATAGTGGATAGGTTGGATACTCAAGAAGCTCCCAAAATCGTCTATGGAAAACCCCCAATTCGTGTGTGTATTTAATGGGTTCAATAGCACATTTAATTGTATTATATTTTAAGTTTTGAATTGGAATGGATTTCCGTAACCATTTAATTGTATTTCCTTACGAATAATCCCAATGAGAATTAGCATGGATCCAAATGCTTCTAGTGTGATATACTAGTGGTGTATTATGCGAATTATATAAATATGAGCTTGTGATTTCAGTATATACAATTATGAGTTTGTGCTCACTATAATTTAGTAGATTTATCATAACGATCATCTCATTGTGTTTGCATGTTATCAATGCATCACACTAGTAGGATATGCAACTATGATCTAAATACAAGTGAATATAAAGTGTTGTAAGTTATTTGAAACTTATGTCATAGGACTCTAAATTTAAATTGTGTAGGGTTGAGTTTCATCCCAAACATGGTGGAGCACCATAAGGCGACATTGTATGGTGATTTAGTATATTGTGGTATTGTAAGTGTATGGTGGTTCTAAATAGTGTTTTTCCAATTAAACTTTCATTTTTTTCCCATGTTGATTTCAGTTTTGGTGAGTAACTAACCCCAAAGTAGTGTTTAACATTGCTAAAAAATTATATATACTTTGTGTTAACCCATATTGAAGGTTTAGATCAGGATGTGAAGTTTGTGATTACATGATAAGCATACATGTATGATGTATAACATCAAATGTTACTTTGTGAACTTGAAGTACTTGAAGCCAATACAACAGTACTAGTATTTATAGAATAATGATGTCTAGAACTCTAGAACAATTAATCGAGTTAGAAACAAAACATGTTAATTTGAGATCATATTAGTTTGTTTCTTTATCTAGATGTACCTTAACTCAGATTTTAGTAATTTTATCGTTAATCCTTATACAAAAAAAGGTACTCCTATTAGCAACTTCTACAAAATCAAGAGTTCTATGCCAAATTACTAAAATCAAGTTAATTAATTCACTTTGAAAGCCAAAATAGCTGATAAAAGTCTAGTTATGGATTTACATCGCATCCTAATTTTGTTCACGTAGAATGATGATGAATCTTACACCATTTGTCTAATCCATATGATCATATGTCAAGGTTGATGTTGTAGTCAGTATGGATTGGACTTGTTTTAAGTTATTGCACCTAACCGAACGTCTATTTTGATTCATAGTCAAACTAGAAGGGAATATTTGCATAACGTGAACCCCCCCCCCCCCCCCTTATGTCGTTGTAAGGAGCAATTTTGCTCTCGAAGATTAACTTTAAATTTACTTATCACTAATGGCAAAAAAAGAAGTCAATGTAACAGATATTGCATTCATAAGATACATGAGCATATCAAATTTGTGTTCATGCCATTTCACATGATAAATGCTTAACTAACATTTATGAATGCTTAGGTTAATTAGATTGTTTCTACTCTATGCATGATTAGTTGGTTATTCTGGCAGTCGAAAATGTGCATGTATAGGTGAAGAGTAAAGAAGATCATGCAGGACAGTTACTTAAGGGTTGGAAACTTTGGGCAAAGAAAAGTTGTGTACAAGAGTAAAGTATCGAACAGAGATCAATCAATCGTTAGCCACTTGGAGCATTATTAAGGGCCAGTCTCGACTGAATCACAAACCTATGCGATACACACTTCAAATAAATTTGATATCTGTTAGAGTAAGTTATACAATCATCCATTTGGTTAGTTAGATGACCTTAATTCGTTCCTAGGTTTCATTAATTACAGATATTGTTCCTACTATTTTCGAAATTATCACTCTTTTGATCATTTAATGGATAGATGTTAAAAGATTTGTATTAATTTGTCGGATCATCTTAACTCATAGGATGTGATAGCCAGAGAAGCAATATAAAATTGTAAAGATGATGAAGAAATGTTACTTCAATTCGTAGATTGATATATAGGGGTAAAATGGTCGGTTTAAAATATAACCCTAAATGTTAAAACATCCTTGTCAGTTTATTAATTTCATAGGGGTAAAATGGCCGGTTTTAAAAAATAACCCAAAAATTAAAACATCCTTGTCAGAGACAGACACCATAACACGATATCCGTAGATTGATATATAGGGATGAAATTTCATTTTGCCAAACCATATACATAATTCATGCAATTTACTCTATTATACTGTAGGTCCCTCTCGGAGGATCAAGATAAACCTACTTCCTTGTTGTTTAACACACACCAGTGTGGAATCCAAGTGTATATGCAAACCAAACCAAAGTAAGAGCACAACCAATATAACAAAATATATAACTTCAAAGATTCACTATATTGATTTGTAGAGAGACCCAGTACATACACTCTTGAACAAACTGCTTATCTCTCTATGCACTCTTACAGACTGGTTAACATGTGTGGGTATTTATAGGCCAAGACCCAGCTAACACGACGAAGAACTTACAGGGCCATGAAGAACCTATTCGGGCCAAAAGCATGTTAGCCCACAATGCCAGTCCACGAAGAATCTAATTTTATTACGAAGAATGGTTCTTCGTGGGCTATTCTTCGTTGACTAGGGAAGTTCTTCGTTGACTTCCACACACAGAATCACCAAACTTTATGAAGATCAAGATAGGAGGATATCTTGACGTCGGTCTTCACTTCGTAATTGTCGGTTCGAACGACAGAGGAACGTCGTCGACTTCGGTCTCGAACCGAGTCGAGTCGAACTGAACCGAGCCGACCCGAACCGAGCTGCATCCACACAAATATGCATTAACAAACTCCCCCTTGGATGTTGCTCATGATGGTTCGTTCTTCACACTGTTAGATCTTCAGATGTCTTCACTTGTCACAGTCAAGAGGTGAATCAGCAAACTCCCCCTTGGATGTTGCTTGTGAGACATTGATCTTCAAATATTTAGATCCTTGTGGTGTTGATGAGTGCTCAGCTAGGGATTGATCTTCTTGATCCACGGCTTGCATTCATGTTGTGTCTTCACTCCCGTAACTTTTCTTCAAACTCATTCTCTTTGCCTTTAGCTTGCTTGGATGCCACATCTGCACACACTACAAAGCTAAACATGTAATGAGAACAACCGCTAGGAATTTAATCAACCTTAGAGAATTTTCATTTGAAAACTTCACGAAGGATTGACTTTAAACAAAATTAGCAAATGACACACATGAGACCAACTCTCATTCAACTACCAACCGACAACACTTTGAAAGTTTTAAAATTGTTCAGTTTTAATCCTTCAACTTTTAAAATTTGTCAACTTTGACCATTTATGAAGATACAATTGTTTTCCGGCTTACAATCAGGATTTTAGGTAGGATATACTCGGGTTCCAACATCGGTCAATCAAAAATAAACTAGAAGCAAAATCTTTTTAGCTTTTATAAAATTTATATTAAAACTCACCTAAATTCTTTTTGATATTTTTCATTTTTCAAATGTAGAGATGGAAAGCAATAAATAAATATTTACAGATATTCTTTTTGTGAATTTCAAGGGTAAGAGAATCATATATCAGTATACGGTCATGCCAAAACATACTTGTTATTCGATTAGTTAGCATTTAGATAAGTATCTTATAACAATTATCGGTATTGTTGTCCACATAAGCTCAACTTATCATATGTACTCACGGTTAGGGGATACGATTCATGTATGATTTATACTTACCGACAGGTGTTCATCCACTCACGACACATTCCCGTATTAAGGTATGCACAAGAGTTCATCTTACTGGTGAGTATACCATTTATCATTTGTTTTGACGTATATATGATACTCACTTATTTAAGGATGAATACAAGTCGTATGTGATGAAATCACTTATTAACGAGGAACTTGATTCTCAATGCATGTAGGGCACGGGAGCAAGTCCGTGAGCAGATTAGTACCATCGTACCGACAAAGAGACGAACTTGACTCTCGGATGATAGATGTGATTAAAATCACTTATTCAGAGGTGACTATGATATTTTTATCACTATTATTGATGGTCGTATGCAGCATGTATTATATACATGTATGTATAGTATATACACGTATGTATGGTATCATGGAAGTTCTAGACTTGCATCCTTGTTGTTTTCTGTAAAAGAAACAACCATGATACCCAGGTGATAAACAGCATAAAGACCACGTATCTCTGAACCTCGACAATCTATCAAACGAAATTTCGGTACCAAGACCATATGCCAATGAGCGGTTCCCACACGGTCTTCAGTCGATTATGTTTGTATCGTCCTGCACACTTTAAAATGATTGTGAGCCTACCGATACATCGAATGTAGAGCTACTTATCGTTTTTCATTTTATGTTCAAAGAGGTTTTGACTGGCCATTGATTTACTATCATTTTCTCTTTTCTTTCCAAGAAACTCATTTTTGTTTTTCTCTTGTTTTTGTCCTTTTTGACGTTTTCCAATGTTTTTGTATTTTTCGGATTTGGATTTACTCCCGCTAAAATTTAAAAGATAAAATTAAGCTTTTAAAAACATCTTTTTGGATTTTCTTTAAGAAAAATATTCACAAAAACGATTTCCTGATGTGGATTAACTCATGTTTTACCTTACTGTCGTTCACCAAAAAAAATTAATTTAATCAAAAATATGATTTATCAAAATATTTGGAAAAATGAATTGGCACATTGGTAATCGGTATGGACCAAAACAAAATTGAAGAGTTTCATATTGAAACGATCACGTGTGAGGTGATATTCGTGATTAATGTGTTTGGTCAAGAGTGCTGTATGAGATTTTAGTAATCCGTAAAGCAGCTTAAATATCGACAAAGACAGGAGAGATTAGAAATTTAAAACCGTAATCCTAAAATTTTTGCGTGCATTGTCAGGAATCTGTGTGCTCTCCCAACTGGATATCCACCTGGTGTGGATTTCAAGGTCGTTTCTATAGTTACTTCAGATATCTTAGAATTTTCTCTACAGCAACAAGAACAAAAACCTCCGGGTTCGACTGGTAAGAAGCAAGGGAGCATGTGGGAAAGCCTGTACACATCATCTTTGGACGGTCCATACATAATGTCGTCCACATGCTTTTGCACAAGCAAAGGTCTTCGTCTTTCTCCCTGAGAAGTAGTGTGCAGTTGTTCAATCCACGCCAAGGCATCCGCACACCCATTGGTGTGTTCAAAAACACATTTTCTTCAATCACACCCTGGAGAAATGTACACTGCACGTTCATCTAGAAGACTTTGAACTTCTTGTGGAAGAAAAAACCATAAATCTTCAAAACGTTTCAGACGTGCCTCAGGCGCGTGCACTTCATTTGAATCTATCCTGTGGACCCGATCCAAGCCTTAAACAAACAAATTGTTGCTCATGAATTTTCTTGTGAAGTTATCAACTTCATTCATCATAATTCAATCACTGGACATTTTATCTTCTTTTCTCCTCTCCATTATAGGTAACAAATCCTAGATATAACGATGTTTTTAAGCCGCATGTCGCCGATCTTGTGCCTGGATGCTCCACTATCAACAATCCTATGACTAACACTTCTCCTGGAACATCCTACACACTCACTAAAAGATTAGTTGTAGAGGGGGATCCAAGCCTTCATTGACTTGGGTCGTCCGACATCATCGAGAATTGTGACTTCGATTTCCTGATGATTGTATGTCCACTTGGAGAATCAAGTTAACCTACTTCCTTGTTGTCGAAACACACCCGCAAGTGTGGAATCCAAGTCGGTATGCAACCAAGCAAAGAACACAAAATACAAGAACAAGATTCAACGTTTAACGCTCACTTGTATATATCCAGAAGAGTTACAAAGTACAAAGTTTAACATGAAACACTCTAACTCTCTCTAGTGTGCTATATATCAAATGAGTTCTGCAAGTCTGTCATATATACCCAACAAACAGAAAATCCTACGAAGGGTACTGACCAGGCCCATTAAGCATTGGAATTTCGTGGACCTTGATAACCCACAACTATCTCATGAAAACTAAGTTCTTCGTGGCTATCCATGCAAGAATTAGTTTCTATATCTGAAATTATCTTGCAAAGTTTAATTAAGATATTTAAGTAACATCATCATGACATCATCATGATGATTTCATGATGATGTAATCTCGCATGAACTTTGTTCTCATATCGCGAATGGTCAGGTCGTACGACGGAGGAACATCGCGATGTCAGGCTCGAACCAAGTTGAGCTGAGCCGAGCCAAACCGCACCGAGCCACATCCACACAAAACTTCATCAACAAACTCCCCATTGGATGTTGCTGGTGATGGTTCGTTCTTCACGCTGTAGGATCTTCAAAGTCTTCACGTGTCACAAATAGGGAGTGTATTAACAAACTCCCCCTTGAATGATGCTCGTGAATCCTTTGATCTTCAATACTTGTTGGGATTGAACCCTACAAAGGAACATATGATTGTTTTGGTCAAAAATTACCTAAGCAATTTAGTGATCAAATTAGTTAAATGAGGTAGTGTGCTAAGAATGTGTGTTGTAAATATGTTGAATTGATTGATTGTTAAAACAGTTTCAGGATATAGCTCAGGATATTGAGCTATATCTACGATCAAATAATGAGCAAAAAGTAAAGCGGGTGACACGATATATACGAGGAAAGCCCTTGATCAATCTAGATCACCGGCACAAAACCTCGGGAGCTGACAATCGCAGCTACCTTGTTCTTCTTATTACTTTAAACGTCAGGATACAGTGCAGAATATTGATCAGATCGCTAAGTGTTACAATGCTTTTTGTGAAAGATAGAGTTGCGAGAGATTTGAAGTGTTAGAGTGAAGTGAGTGTTGTGTCCTATTCGATCTGATTTATCCATCTATTTATAACTAAGAAACGAAAACAAGATCTCCTATAAATGGGGGATGCCTTCGAATATTCCTTAGTAAACGTTGGAGACCATGTAAAGCGGGTTCAACGTCCTTCTTCGAACAACTTAGACCGAGTCTTCCGGGGAAAAGGTCCTCATGAACGTTGCAAGCTTGGACTCGCGCTCCTGCACATAATCCGTTAGTGATCCTCAGGATACCATGTCAGGATGTTACCAATATCCTGAATCAGTATCCCCGGCATGAACAGACTTCACATAATCAAGATATAACTTAGGATATTATTCAGGATATGGGCTCAGAATTTCACCCATAACAATTGTCCCCAAAATTTTTACCGTTAAGTATCTTGATACTAACGGTTACATTTTTTCACGAATAACGAGGTAATTAAGAGATAAGACCTTGATGTGACTAGTTGTAACCACGCAGCCTATAATTACTCATTACATCCCTATAACTTCTCATCATCATTTAACCTTTACCGAAGAGAAAAAAGGTAAAAATTTCTCTCTCATTTCCATCTTCCTCCTCCATTCTGTCCAATATTCCGGCAACCATATGGCGAGACAGACAAGATCGAGTTCCGGTGACTCTGCTCCCACGTTCATCCACCAGAATATTCTCCAAGATCCGGAGAAGGAAATATGCTCCTTCGATAGTGCCCACTTGTCGGCTCTCAAAACCTCCGGCATCTTCCCGAAAGGGACGGTGTTCCGGCCATTTGATCGGGAAATCCGGTGGGATATGGTTTCCAGCGAGTGGTTGTGTTTCAATGCTTTTCCCTTTACCTTAGGGTTGCAATTTCCTTTTCTAGATTTCATCACCGAGTTCTTTAATACTACGAAAATTTGTTTCAGTCAAACAATGCCGATGCTCTTACGAGTCTTGTCCGTTCTTGATCAAATCAAGAAGAATCATACCAGCTTAGATGCCATTGTTCTTGTCAATTTTTTGTTGGGATTGAACCCTACCAGAGGAACAGATAATGTAAAGCCAAAACCTGGTCACAACAGTGGATTCACAATAAGCAGACGTTTACTCTAAGCTCTCCCCTTGATAGTGGCTACCTATCTGCTGATACACTCCTAGTACTGCTCAGAAGAACAAGTGATGAACCAAACACTGATGGAACAATTAAAGACTGCTAAAAGGCAAACACTGATCTCTATCTACTGCTGTCTCTTAAGTACTGCTGAAGACCCAAGCACTGCTCATTCAAAGACTGATCACCTTTTGAAGAAAGCACTTATGATTCAAACAGTCAGTGCTTAGGCTACAACAGTGGAACGTGAACTGTGTTAGACTTGTTTTTTATTTTATTATCAATCAGTTGTTAGACATCAGTAGTTGTATAGAACAGTGGTTACAGGTTGTTAGGCTGTTAGATGTCACTATCATGGTGACGTCAGCTGAGGTACATCAGTAGTTTGGTTTGCCTATAAATATGACAGTACTCTGTACTGTTATATTTGATTTGTTTTGAGAGAGTTCTTCTCCTCAATTCAATTCTTTCATCTTGTGTAACCAATTCTGAAGTATCAGGCTGAGGGGGAGTTTAGTCTGTAAGCTTGCATTGTAACCTTTTGCTTTTGATGAAATCTTTCGACTCTATTAAAAGCAATTGTTTATCAAACTATATTCTCCTTTGATTGTGTTTACAAAGTTTTTTATTCATTTCCGCTGCACTTAAAATTGTTCATATCTATTTGATTTGTTCAAATCTCACAAACAAACACAATCATGAGAGCCTCCGATCCTAACAATTGGTATCAGAGCTTGGATAGTCAAATTCGATCTAATAATCAATTTGACATAACAGTTCAGCTCAAAATTCATTGATACTAAGGTTGGTTGTAGTTAGTTGAAAAACAGAGTATCGAGTAAATCATGTTCAAAATGGCTATTCAAAAACTCTGTAAATCAACCAAGATGTCATATGACACACAAATTTCACACAACAAGTGATTTCATGCATAAGACACTCATGGTTTCTAGATCTGAAACTATATTTGTTAAACTATGAGTTTATTCTTATTTTCTAAATTGATTTCAGTTGTTGATGTGCAATCTGTGATGTTTTTACTAAATACTAAAGTATGAACCTCAGATTAACAAAACCTATGTTCGTAAAAACATTGATTGTTTTGCTAAAACAAAAAAGGGAAATTAAAACTTTAGTCATTCAGATCTTATGTGTTGAAAACAGGTTGAATTCCTCAAAAGGACAAAATCAACTATGTGAAAATACATTAAGAAAATCAGGAGTCAAAAATGTCCAAATCATAGGTAATGATGGGGTTGGCATAAGCATTTGCAGAAATGACCAAATCTCTCAAAACATTACTGCAAAATGATTCTGGAACAAGTATTCCTTCAATAAATACCCCTCAGTAAGTATTTCAATACTTATGATTGGGAAGGGTAAAAAGGGAAGAAGAAAACTCACAAACTCAGAAGTGTGTTTATCTCAAAACTTTTGAATTCACAAAAACTCTTGAATTCAGAAGAAAAGAGTACAAACTTAAAACACTTAAGAGTCAAAACTTGGGGTAATAATGGTCATTAAGCAACTGTTTGTGCTCATTGGTTCAAAAAGTTCAGGTGATGTTAGTGTCTCTAGTGATTGAATTTCAAAAGGACTAGACAAATGTTCAAAAAGTCATCTATGTGTCCTCATGTTTGCAATCAACTGACAAAGAAAATACCTGTCATATCCTTGTGCTTCCACGCGAATGTTGACATCCTGCATTTCAAAAAATTAGTCAATTGATCTTCAATATCCTGAGGGATATTGGTTCCCACGAGCACCGAGATATCTGGATTATCCTGATCCAGGATAATTTTCTTTACATCCTGCTCTGACGCCTCCACGATATCCTGGGCCCAAATCTTTAATTGCTATGCTTTATTAGGCTTGGTTAAGGATTTCATCGAGGATGAGTAACACTCCTTTGCCTCCTGCTGATCACTACCTACCTTGACAACCCCCCAAGGAGTAGGGATCTTGATGCATTGATGATATTATAATAGGATAGGGAGTCCATCATACAGAATTATTGCATTGAGTTGACCCCTTCAACATATACTGGTAACTTTATCTCCCCCACTGTGTTCCTAGCCTCTCCACTGAACCCAACAAGCAAAGTGGACTTCGAAGTGATATCCATTGGAGATACATTCATTCTCTTCAACGTTTCTAGTTGGATTATGTTGTCAGAGCTGCCATTATCTACTAGTATCATGCGTACAAAATGGTTAGCCACATATAGTGTTATTACCATAGCATCATGGTGAGGATCCTGGACAGTATCCCTGTCATCATTGTCAAAGGTGATCACTTTATCAGTCGTGAGGGTCGTCATCCTGGTTGGCTTTTCTCCTCTTTCAGCCTTAGCCTCCTTTGCATGTCTCTTGGCCGTGGAATATAAAGTCCCACAAATGTCGGATCCTCCTGAAATAAAGTTAATTATCTTGGCATCCGCATGAGGTGATGCTGCTCGTTCAGGATCCTTCTCGGTATTCTGACCCTTGTTCTTCTTTCTTCCCAGAAGATCCTTCAGATATCCCTTGCTCAAGAGATAACTTATTTCTTTCCTTAGAGCAATGCAATCCTCAGTAACAGGTCCGAAATCCTCATGGAAGGCACACCATTTGGACTTATCCTTCCAATCAGCTTTTTGTTGATTCTTCCAAGGCCACCTGGCTTTGTCTCCTAAACCCTACATAGCATACATTAGTTCAGGTATATTAACAGAAAAACAATATTCAGATAATTCAGGATACTCCTCAGGATCCTCGTCTTCAACAGCATTCACTTTCTTGTTATCATTTCTACCATATGGCTTGGAGCGATATGGTTTATACGAAGATTCTGATTTCCTGTTGGTTGACTCATAGGTTGTGGACGAATTCATCCTCTCTTGCATCTTCTTGTCACCCTCTAGTCGAATATATCTTAAAGCCCTGTTCCGAGCTTCATCCAGGTTCCTGCATGGGTTCATCACAAGATCCTGGTAAAATTGAGAATCTTTTTGTAATCCCATCTTGAATGCTTGAACAGTTGTTACAACATCAAGATGTGGAATATCCAAGGATTCACGGCTAAACTAGTTCACATAATCTCTTAAGGATTCCCGAGGTCCTTGAGTTATCCTATAGAGATCACTTGTTAGTTTTTCAAAACTTCGACTACATGAAAATTGACTATTAAATAAATTCACAAGATGAGCAAATGATGTAATTGAGTGAGGAGGAACGTTTAAGAGCCATTTTAAGGCCGATCTTGTTAAGGTAGAACCAAAACCCTTGCATAGGCATGCTTCCTTGAGGTCTAGAGGGATAGGGTTGATCTCCATCCTTTCCCTATACTGGGCAATATGCTCTTCAAGATCCGTAGTTCCATCATATAGCTTCATAATGGGGGTTTGAAATCTTTTTGGGATTTCAGCATCACAAATAGGATATGCAAACCGGGATATCCTGTGGCTATCTTGGGACACTTTCGGAATTGGCTGGACCACCCCAGGTACACTGGATATCATGTCCTTCAATTTTTGAAGCTCCCTAGAAAATGCTGACGTCATACCTGCTGTTTTGGTCAAAAAATTTGTTGAGGATATTGCAACCAAACTCTCTGTTACGGGGTATGATGCTCGAAATGTAGAACAATGACAAGGATCACTTTAATGTAAATTGCACAAATGACACAAGGATTTATACGGGGAAAAAGCCCTTGATCAAGAGTTGATCTCCGGCACAAAAAACCCCGGGTGATGGAAACTACTGATCACCAAGCTCAAATAAATCAATAAACGATTATAACTTCGGATAGTAACGAGCTGGGTATAAGGATCACTATCGTGAAATGTGTAAAAGTGAGTGAAAATGAATGAATGTTCGTCGAGAGCTTCAAGTGTGCGAGTATATGAGAGTGTGTGTAGCTGAAAAAATGACTAAGTGTTCTAATTCTAGCTCGTTACTCCTTTTAAAATAGAAGTTAACTACACTAACTAACTATCCGACTTTTGTGCCAAGCTCCCACGTTCTCCACAACGTCCATTTTTGGTCAATCGTGTGCGAAATGCCCACGGAATATTCCTTAGTACCGTTGCCAAGATCAAGTCAAGCTTGTTACTCCTGCGAAGTAATACAAAACAAAAATAAACAATCGTCAGCACGAGGATCCCTAAAGTGATCCATGATCCTGATCCTGAAGCTCTTCTGAGGATCACTATCTGTCACAGAAATAAGGATCATTAATTAGGATAACGAATAAGGATCACTAATTGTTAGAAAATCCTCCCCTAACAATTGCCCCCAAAATATAAGGAGTAATTTGTAAAATAAGCGAGTTATATTTTCTTGATCTTATCCGCAACTAACTAACGGATATATAGCCGTTGATATCGAACTAGCCGTTGCAACCATGACGTCACAGAAGTGACAACCCTGCACGATCATGATTATAAATAGGAGATAGAGATAGGATCAAATGCATTTAAATCCGAAAGAAACTCCCTTTATATTCTCAGTCGAAGATCAATCAGGTATCTCTTTCTCCTCTTTCTCCCTCTCTTACTCAGTTTTTCTTTCTTTATCACCATCACTTTGAGAATGATGCTCCGAAGCTCACCGGGCAAGGATCACAAGAAGGATAGCCCTTTGAAGAGTCAAAAGATCATCAAAGACTCGGCGAACGAGAGATGTTGCTTTAACGATGCACAAGTAGATAAAATCCGTCACTGTTTTCCGGCGAATGCCTTTTTCAAACCCTTCGATCCTACTATTCTGAGAGACTATGTTTCAGATACATGGGTTGCCTTTCCAGTTACTCCATTTGCCATAGGATACACCTATCCTTTCCCAGAACTTACACAATCCTTCTTTTCCCTTACCGACATCTCTTACATCCAAGCCATGCCGATGATTTGGAGGGTTTTGTACACCCTGGAGAGGATCATCGAACAGGAAGGCATTGATTTAGGCATGTCAGAGCTGACACAATTGTATGATCTTACTACCTTTGCTTCCCATCGTTATTTGTTGAAACGAAAACCCGGCGGAGAACACCCCCTTCTTAAAGTCACCAAGAATGACACAAATTGGAAACGTCGCTTCTTCTTTGTCAGGAGGGATACCCTTCCAAATGGAAAGGATCTACCAAAGACCTGTTCCACCCATGGTAGGCCAGAGGATCCTGAGAAGGATCACCAGGTAGTCTTGTTTTTGTATAAGGATTACTGACCCCTTTTATCTTGTGTTATGCAGTTATTTCCGTCTCACACATCATCACATCACCTGCAACCAAGGATAGGCTTGCTGCTTTTTGGAAGCTTGATCCTGAAACAAGGACATTCAAGATAGACACCCAAGACTCACAGGAAGTATCCTCAGGTTCCATTACCATGTCAAGTAAGTATCCTGCCTTTTGCATAGTTGGAATATTAAAATAAATAAGTAAATTGAAATAGGATAAGGATACTTATCTTGCTTTGAATGTGTAGGTGCCGGAAAATCTGCCAAGCCTGTATCCCAATTCAACACGGCTGACCTTGATGTTGTTCGATCCAGGAAGAAGAGGTCCACTACCAGTCCCAGCATCTCCATTCCCAAGGCACCCACTAAAGGAAAGGGTAGCAAAAAGAGAAAGACCTCTGAGGGTGAGAATTTGCAGGGTCTGCCTCTGATCCGTCACCAATTCCTCGAGTTCTTCAATGATGTAAGGATCACCGTATCTGCCTGTATATCCTGCTAGCATATCCTGCTGATATATCCTGCTGATTTGAGGATCACTCAGTCCTGACCTTATCTTTCATCTCCTTTGCAGAAATTCGCTGAGATTGAGGATTATGTGGGGAATGTCGAGGAGCAGGACAAGAAGATTGCTGACCTCCAACAGGTTGCAGTGCTCAAGGACCTTGCAATTGCTGATCTTCAGAAGGAACTCCAAGATGCCAAGACTAAGACGGCTAAGCTTCTGATTGACCTTGACTATGAGAAGCATGATCTCATAGAAAATGCTAAGGTCTCTGCTGCCATCACAATGTATCAGACTAAATTGAAGATGGCCCAGGAAGCTCAAGATCCTCACTTTGACAAAAGCAGCTGGGATGTTGAGGGCTGGAAAGCAAGGTTGGCCGATCTTGAGGATGATGAGGAAGAGGCTACTGAGGTCTTGGCGATTGAGGCAAGTGGCAGTGGGAAGGATCTGATGAAGGATACCACAGCTGGAGGAGAAGAGGATGCAGCAAAGGTGTAGGCTGCACAATTGGGCGATGATGGACATTCCTAGACGCAGCCGGAGCCCAATTTTTTAGTTTGATGGTAGTTTTTTTGTGGTTGTGATGTTGAACAATTTAATGGGTTGTAATGAACAATAGTTTCTAGGATTAAGGATCATGTATGATCCTTTGGACAATAGGCAGGATTGCAATTGGTGGAGGGATCCTCTGTTTGGGGGATGAAGCCATTGTGATCCTACCGCCTTTATATTCCTGCACTATCTTTGAACTTATTATCATGGACACCCTTTACCTACCCCAGCGGACGGGCCACGTTTTGCTGGTAGATGCTCGGGTAGGTAATTTTGACAACCTTTTAAGGGTTAGTCTTTTGTTAATAAATAAAATCTTAACCTTCTCTCGCTTATCTTGTGTTGTTATCCTTTGTTTTGATGCACATTTATTGAATAAACAATTTTGAACAAGTCAGATTAAAAATATTTAGGACATGATCCAAGATCAAGTATCCTATAGTTAAAGAATCCAAAAGGTAAAATATTTTAAGGATCACAAGTTTAGTTGTCAAATTGTTAGGGTTATTCAAATAAATAATTAATAGAATTAAAAATAGTTAAGGATCATACCTGAGGATCCAAGTTAGGATCCTAACCATAATAAGGATAACTATAAGATAAACCTTAGAGAGAAGTAAGGATCAAGGATCCCTAGTTGCCTATCTTCAGGAACCTGAAATAGAGCATAACTTGGGACTAAGCCAATATAAGAAAAGAGTTAGCAACTGGGGACAAGCCCAAGGATAACTGGGGACAAGCCCAAGGATCGTATGTAAACTGGAGTATAGCCCTAACTGGCGACTATCCAAACTTAGTGACATGAAAATGCCAAAACCTTAGCTAACGTGAAAACGTTAGAAACCTTAGGAACGGATGTATGGTACGTCTACCATTATACGTAGGATCCTAGGCATAGCCAGTACAATGGAATTATCAGCCCCTAAAACGAGTACTGGTCCCACTGCCTTGAACTATACCAGGATCATCATGCGCTACAGGCGGAACTGGGGTCAAGCCCAAATAACTGGGGTTAAACCCAAGGAACGGATTGCTTCTGCGGATAACCAATGTTATGCTAAGGATACCTGAACTTTCAAAACTCAAACTCACGTGAGAGATGGATAAAGGATACATGATCCTTATCCTTATATGAGGAAATAAAGAAATAAAATAGTTAAAGTTTAGGATATTACCTAAGTAAGGATAACTGATACTTTAAGGATCCTTTAAGGATACCCCTATCGTGAGGATCATCTGTGCCATGAGGATTATGCTCACATGAAATATTTCTTTAAGTGGACAGCATTCCAAGCTCTTGGTAGCAAATCACCTTCCAGGGTTAGCAATCTATATGCCCCCTTTCCTGCTTCAGCTTCAATCAAATAAGGACCTTCCCATTTTGGAGCTAATTTTACATCAGCAGGATTGGTGGTATTCTGAAATGCTTTCCTTAATACCATATCTCCAACTTGAAACCTCCGGATCCTGACATTTTTGTTGTAAGCACCAGCCATTCTCTGTTGATAACTGGCCATCCTTATCCTAGCCATATCCCTGATTTCTTCAATAGTATCCAGGTCTTGGGCCAAGTTCTCAACATTCTCCTCAGGATCACGGGTACTTGTTCTAGCAGTTGGAACCACCATTTCTGTTGGGATCACTGACTCTGCCCCAAATACCAAAGAGAATGGTGTTTGACCAGTAGCATTCTTAGGGGTTGTCCTATCAGCCCAAAGCACATAGGGTAGTTCTTCTGCCCATTTCCCTTTCTTGGATCCAAGCTTCTTCTTCAAATTGTTGATGATGATCTTGTTGGATGATTCTGCTTGACCATTAGCTTGTGGGTGGACTGGTGTTGATGTTATCATCTTAATCCCCCAGCTGTCACAAAAGTTAGTGGTTCTGCCCCCAATAAATTGGGAACCATTATCACATATAATCTCAGAAGGAATTCCAAATCTAGTTATAATATTTCTTTTAATGAAGGATATAACTTCCTTTTCTCTGACTTGGGCGAAAGCTTCAACCTCTATCCACTTGGAGAAGTAATCGGTCATAGCTAGCATGAATACTTTTCCACCAGGTGCCTTAGGGAGCTTACAAACTATATCCATTCCCCATCTCATAAATGGCCAAGAGGAGGATATAGGATGCAATAATTCAGCTGGTTGATGAAGGATATTGCTGTGTCTCTGACAAGGATCACATCTCTTAGCATACTCCACAGCATCTCTCTTCATGGTTGGCCAGTAGTATCCTATCCTCAGGATCCTTGAGAATAATGCCATGCCCCCAGTGTGGTTTCCACAAACTCCTTCATGGAAGTCTTTTAAAACTTCTTGGATTTCAGGATCCTCAATGCATCTCAAGTATGGTCCTGCAAGAGTTCGTCTATACAACATATTATTTAAAATTGTGAATTAAGATACCTTAATTTTGAAAGCCCTAGGGTTTTCTCCTGTAGGAATCTCTCCATGTTGTAAGTATCTCATAATTGGTGAGATCCATGATCCTGATCCTGAATGGGATTGAGTATCCTCACTAGGGATAATTGCAGAATCATTTCCTATCTCCATAACCACATGATCCTCGATAGTCGGGGTCAGGATATGGATAATAGGGATCTTGATATCCTCCGGGATCTTCAAGGATGATCCTAAGTTAGCCAATGCATCAGCTTCTGTATTCTCTTTCCTTGGTACCTGTGTCAAACTAAAGGAAACAAAAGAGAGTGCCAAACTTTTGACTATCTCTAAATATTTGGTTAGCTTTTCACCTTTAACAGCATAGGATCCATTAAAGTGGTTTGTAATTAGTAATGAATCTACATGTACCTCAAGATACCTGATCCCCATATGCTTGGCAATTTGCAAACCAGCAATTAAGGCTTCATATTCGGCCTCATTGTTAGTGGTTTGGAACTCACAAGCTATAGAATGGGGTATTATGTCCCCCTGTGGCGATTTTAGTAGTATTCCAAGCCCTGTGCCTTTGACATTTGAGGATCCATCAGTATAGAGTATCCAAGGATCCTTGGTCTCCTCTAGCTGCTGGACTTCTAACTCAGCTTCTTCTTGTAAATCACTACTGAAATCAGCCACAAAGTCGGCTAATGCTTGGGATTTGATGGCTGTCCTAGGCTCATATCTTATATCATAGGCACTAAGCTTCACTGCCCACTTAGCCATCCTTCCTGACATCTCTGGTTTCCTGAGGACATTCTTAATTGGAAAGTTAGTTTTAACAACAATAACATGAGTTTCAAAATAATGTCTCAACTTAGTAGATGCCATAATTAATTCAAGAATAAGTTTTTCAAGGTGTGAATACCTGGATTCGGCATCAAGTAAACTTTTACTTACATAATAGACAGGATGTTGTGTACCTTCATGATCCTTAACAAGGACCGCACTTACTGCTTTTGAGGATACTGCAAGATACAAGGATAGCACATCGCCTTTTTCTGGTTTCATCAAGGCTGGGGCTGAGGATAGATAATCTTTGAGAGCTCTTAAGGCATTCTCATGCTTCTCAGTCCACTCAAATTTCTTGTTCTTCCTTAGGATATCATAGAATTCTTTGCATTTCTCTGAGGATTTGGATATGAATATGTTCAAAGATGCTATCCTGCCTGTTAGCCTTTGAACATCCTTAGCATTGGCCGGAGATTTGATGTTCACTATAGCTTTGATCTGTTCCGGACTAGCTTCAATGCCTCTCTTTGTCACCATATATCCTAAGAATTTACCTGCTTTAACACCAAAGTGACATTTTGAAGGATTAAGCTTCATATTATATTTATCAAGGATATTGAATGCTTCCTCCAAGTCTCTTAGGTGATCCTCAGCTTTTAAAGATCTTACCACCATATCATCTATGTAAACCTCCATAGTTTGTCCAATCTGATGCTTGAACATCATATTCACCAGCCTTTGATATGTTGCACCTGCATTTCTCAATCCGAACGGCATAGCAAAATAGCAGTATATACCAGTTGGAGTCATGAAGGCTGTATCCTCTTGGTCGGATGGTTCCATTTGGATTTGTTGAAATCCAGATGAGGCATCCATAAAAGTCAACAGTTCATGACCCGCAGTTGCATCCACCATGGAGTCAATGTGGGGTAATGGGAAAGGATCCTTGGGACATGCCTTATTTAAATCGGTAAAATCGACACATACCCTCCACTTTCCGTTTTTCTTTTGAACAACAACCACATTGGCCAACCATCTTGGATACTTGACCTCTCTAATCATACCTGCCCGGAGCAATTTCTCTACCTCTTCCTGGATAATGGCATTCCTTTCGGGTGCAAACTTTCTTCTCCTTTGATGGATTGGTTTGAAGGACCTGTCAATGCCGAGTTTGTGAGTGATTACATCTTTGGATATACCAGTTATGTCTTCGTGTTTCCATGCAAAGGTAGTCTTTCTCCTTTTGAGGAAGGATACAAGGTCTTCTTTCATTTCGCCAAGGATCCCTGATCCGATATAGATTTTGGATTCAGGATCATCGGGATCCATGAGGATTTCTACCACATCCTGCTCTCTTGCCTCCAAGACATCCCTTGGAGGATACCTTGATTGCTATTGCTCCCTTGACTTCGAGGCTGGTTTCATCGATGAAGTGTAGCAATTCTTAGCCTCCTGCTGATCACTATCAATCTTCACTATTCCCCAAGGACTAGGGAGCTTCACACATTGATGGTAGGTAGATGGGACTGCTTTCATATCGTGTATCCAGGGCCTGCCAAGGATAACATTGCAACAAGATAAACAGTCAATAACACAAAATTTTTTATAAGAGTGTAGGCCTTCGATATATATTGGGAGTTTAATGTCCCCCAGGGTATTCTTAGTTTCGCCACTAAATCCCACAAGCACGGAGGATCTTGGTATGATATCTGATTCAGGAATTCCCATCTTCTTTAGAACATCAAGCTGGATAATGTTCACTGAGCTTCCTCCGTCTATAAGGATCCTGCGGACAAAATGGTTAGAAATGAAAAGAGTAATAACTAAACAATCGTGATGAGGATCCTGGATATCAACACGATCATCCTCATCAAAGGTTATGACTTTTCCTTCGGAGACACTTGATGTTCGAACTGGTCTTTCTCCATTATCCATTTTAGTTTCCTTTGCATGCCTTTTAGCCGCTGAGAAGGATGTGCCGCAAATGTCTGATCCTCCAGAAATAAAGTTTATCACTTGTGCATCTGCTGGAGGGGCTGGAGCCTTCTCAGGGATCCTTTCAGGATCCTGAGTCCTTGACTTTTTTCTTCCCAACAATTCTTTTAGATGCCCCTTGCTCAACAAGTATCCAATTTCCTTTCTTAGTGCAATGCATTCTTCTGTGAGGTGCCCAAAATCTTCATGATATGCACACCACTTTGATTTATCCTTAGTTGCAGCTGGCCTATCATTTTTTCTGGGCCATCTAGCTTTATCACCTAGATTCTGCATCGCAAGGATTAGTTCATTGTTATCAACAGAAAAACAATATTCAGAAATTGGAGGATAATCCTCATCATCCTCTTCTTGGTCAATAGAATGCACGTTCTGGTTATCAGATCTGTTGTAGGATCTAAACTTGTTGTTCCTGAATGAGGATCCTTGCTTTTCCTGCTTTGAGGATCCTGCTAACCTCTCCTGGATCCTCTTGTCATCCTCTAGCCAAATGAACCTAAGTGCTCGGGTTCTTACCTCATCTAAGTTCCTGCATGGTGTCATAACAAGATCATCATAGAACGACGAATCCCAAAGCAATCCCATTTTAAAGGCCTCAACAGCCGTGGCTATATCTAAGTTGGGAATGTCTAAGGATTCTTTACTGAATTTGGTAATGTAATCCCTTAATGATTCATTATGACCCTGGGTTATCCTGTATAAATCACTAGTTAATCGTTCAAATTTCTACTACAAGAAAACTGATTATTAAACAGGTTAACTAGATTGGCAAATGAGGTAATAGAGTAGGGGGGAGACTTAGCAGCCATTTGAGAGCTGATCCAGTAAGAGTGGATCCGAATCCCTTGCATAGGCATGCTTTCTTTAACCTTTCTGGGATTTGATTGATCTCCATCCTCTCCCTGTATTGTGCTATATGCTCTTCAGGATCCGTCGAACCATCATACAGCTTCATTGTTGGCACATGGAACCTCTTGGGTATCTCGGCATCACAGATCGGTGGTGCAAAATGTGATATCTTGTGGCTCCCATCTGCAATCTCTGGGATAGGTTTGACCACTCCTGGAACACTTGATATCATATCCTTTAGCTTTTGCAATTCTCTGGCCATGGCATGATTGATATCTGGATCCTGCATAAGACCATGGTTAGTAGTATAAGAATTATTAAAAGTGTTACCTCCCATCGGATTCAAATTAGGAAGAATGGATGTTAATCCATATTGTTGGGGCTCTGGGATGATCGAGGGACCAGTAGAAGCATTGGTCTGCATTGGAATAAAATCTCCCTGATGGACATCTGAACTTCCTGTTTGCAAACTCCTCAAGGATCCTGGCATCTGGAAGGATCCCTGAAACTGGGACGGTCCTGGAACAAAGGAGGATCCTTGAACCTGGGATGATCCTGGAACAAAGGAGGATCCTTGAACCTGGGATGATCCTGGAACAAAGGAGGATCCTTGAACCTGGGATGATCCTGGAACAAAGGAGGATCCTTGAACCTGGGATGATCCTGGAACAAAGGAGGATCCTTGAACCTGGGATGATCCTGGAACATAGGAGGATCCTTGAACCTGCTGCATTCCTGAATATCCTCCTGAATTCGTGAGGGATCCCATATGCTGAGGATAGGATCCCGCTGGCTGGAAATATGAACCTGATGCCTGGGTCATTGTTGTTGTTCCGTAGTGCACTCCTTTCGGTCCACCCACATATTGAACGTCTGGAACCACTGATGGCTGAGAAGTAATCACCGGAGTATCAAAATTCAAGGATTTCGGCACCAGTGGGGAATGATCCTCTACCGTTGTCTTTTGTTTCTTGAGATCTCCGATTTCTTTGAGAATCCTCTCATTGGTTTTATCCTGCTGCCGTATCTGATCCTTCATCTACAAAATCAAAGTAAACATGTCACTAGTAGTGGGAGTGTAAGAAGCAGAAGAAGTTGGAGGTTTTGAGAAAATGGGAGTTGGTTTCTTCGCAGCATTCTCAGCATTCTTCTGGGATCCAGAAGGTGGTGGAGGCAAAGGGGGGACGCCTTGTGAAGAAGTGAATGTGGGCATCAAATTTGAAGCATTCTTCACTGAGGAAGCCATTTGCTTGGTTGTAGTGAACTGAAATGAGCACAGAAATGCGAATTTTTTCTAAGGATGAAGCACCAATTGCCCCACGGTGGGCGCCAAACTGTTTTGGTCAAAAAATCTGTTCAGGATATTGCAACCAAACTCTCTGTTACGGGGTATGATGCTCGAAATGTAGAACAATGACAAGGATCACTTTAATGTAAATTGCACAAATGACACAAGGATTTATACGGGGAAAAAACCCTTGATCAAGAGTTGATCTCCGGCACAAAAAACCCCGGGTGATGGAAACTACCGATCACCAAGCTCAAATAAATCAATAAACGTTTACAACTTCGGATAGTAACGAGCTAGGTACAAGGATCACTATCGTGAAATGTGTAAAAGTGAGTGAAAATGAATGAATGTTCGTCGAGAGCTTTAAGTGTGCGAGTATATGAGAGTGTGTGTAGCTGAAAAAATGACTAAGTGTTCTAATTCTAGCTCGTTACTCCTTTTAAAATAGAAGTTAACTACACTAACTAACTATCCGACTTTTGTGCCAAGCTCCCACGTTCTCCACAACGTCCATTTTTGTTCAATCGTGTGCGAAATGCCCGCGGAATATTCCTTAGTACCGTTGCCAAGATCAAGTCAAGCTTGTTACTCCTGCGAAGTAATACAAAACACAAATAAACAATCGTCAGCACGAGGATCCCTAAAGTGATCCATGATCCTGATCCTGAAGCTCTTCTGAGGATCACTATCTGTCACAGAAATAAGGATCATTAATTAGGATAACGAATAAGGATCACTAATTGTTAGAAAATCCTCCCCTAACACCTGCATCCTGCAAAGATCCAATACCGTTAGTAGCAAGAGTATTATTATTATTTGACACGTTACCAGTCTGAGGATTCTGGCCATATCCTGAAGTATATCCTGAGCTTCTCACAGTTGACACCCTGACCGAAGAGGGTATCTCAGGAGTATGATTCTGAGAATGGCTATACACAATATTTCCCCTGTTATCCTCAGTATATATACTGCAGAACTGAAGTTCAAGGTTCTGGGTTGCAAGGGAGTGATAGTATCCTCAGCGGGCCTGCTTGAGCTAAATTTCAAGAGTTGTATCTCTCTTATCAGTATTTGGTTGGTTTCCTGCTGCTGCCTCATCTGTTCCTGTAAACTACCAAACAAGGTTAGAATTTCATCATTAGAAGCCAAAACAGGACCGGATCCCTGAATGTTCCGAGTAGGGATAATATCCTGAGGCTGTGTGGAGGCTTGCATCCTTGGAGGAGGTGGAGGAAGCACCGAACCAATTGTTGCAGATGTTGTAGCAGACATGGTGGAGGAGCTCATGTTTGATCTCAAGGCCATTGAAAATAGTGTAGCAAAAAGTTTTGAAAATAGAAAACCAAGTAATGATTTTGCAAAAGCTTCTAGTTGAAATAGCACCACTCGCCCCATAGTGGGCGCCAAATTGTTTTGGTCAAAAATTACCGAAGCAATTTAGTTATCAAATTAGTTAAGTGAGGTAGTGTGTTAAGAATGTGTGTTGTAAATATGCTGAATTGATTGTTTGTTAAAACAGTTTCAGGATATAGCTCAGGATATTGAGCTATATCTACGATCAAACAATGAGTAAAAAGTAAAGGGGGTGACACGAGATATACGAGGAAAGCCCTTGATCAATCTAGATAGCCGGCACAAAACCTCGGGAGCTGACAATCGCAGCTGCCTTGTTCTTCTTATTACTTCAAACGTCAGGATACAGTGCAGGATATTGATCAGATCGCTAAGTGTTACAATGCTTTTTGTGAAAGTGAGAGTTGCGAGAGAGTTGAAGTGTTAGAGAGCAGTGAGTGTTGTGTCCTATTCGATCTAATTTATCCATCTATTTATAGCTAAGAAACGAAAACAAAATCTCCTATAAATGGGGGATGCCTTCGAATATTCCTTAGTAAACATTGGAGACCAGGTAAAGCCAACATCCTTCTTCGAACAACTTAGACCGAGTCTTCCGAGGAAAAGGTCCTCATGAATGTTGCAAGCTTGGACTCGCGCTCCTGCACATAATCCGTTAGTGATCCTCAGGATACCATGTCAGGATGTTACCAATATCCTGAATCAGCATCCCGGGCATGAACATACTTCACATAATCAAGATATAACTTAGGATATTATCCAGGATATGGGCTCATAATTTCACCCATAACAATGATATATAGCCAAAACTGGTTCAAAGCAGTGGATCATCATAATCAGTATTTATACAAAGACTTTCCCCTTGACAGTGGATCTAACAACTGATAGTCTCCAAATACTAATCATTTCAACCACTGATAGGCCAAGCACTGATGAAGATTAAAGAACTAAAGCTCTATCTGCTGATGTCTCCTAAGTACTGTTGAAGACCAAAGTACTGCTTATTCAAGGACTGATCACCTTTGAAGAAAGCACTGATGCTCAAGATCAGTGCTTAGACTACATTAGTGGAAAGTGAAACAGTAGTTTATAGAAACAGTGTCTATGTAGTTAGTTGTTTGTAATAGCAAGTGGTTATATGTAACAGTCCTTAGAGGTTGTTAGGTTGTATCAAACAAAAACACAATCATAAGAAACTCATATCCTAACAATTGGTATCAGAGTTAGGACAGTCAAATTCGATCTAACAATCAATTTGACATAATAGTTCAGCTCAAAATTTAGTGATACTAAGGTTTGTCATATTTGTTGAAAAACAAAAGTAAAGGATAATCACGTTTAAAGTTGGTTATATGAAAAACTTTTGTAAAACAACCAAGATGTCACCTATCGCATAGGATTCACGTAACACTGATAATTTGATATAAACTACCGATGATTGTTAAAGTTGGTAAAATTTAATAATCTCGGATTGGATATAGTCTTCATAGATTCATGAGTGTTTGTGATGAAAACTATGACTAGTTCCATGATTGACTGCTGCTAAGGGTTTATCTCAGGTCATTAAAGACCTCTGTTCAGAAAAATGGCAATTATGCCCTTGGTAACATATGAGAGATGAACAAAACCTTTGGAACAAAATCTTATATGTGAACAACAATTTTGAAAACCTTCAAAAGTTAAAAACAAAATTGTTTAAAAAGAAGATGAAAATCAGTAGTCTCAAAAAATTGCATAAAATGTAACTATGGATCAACTCAAAACCTTGATAGTGAAATATCAGTGTTGTAAAGAGCTTGAAATTAACCCAAATCTCTTGTGAGAAAAAGGGTGAAATCCTACAAAGGTTATATGTTTGATGTTGAGAAAATCGGATTGTGAGTAATGTGAAATTTGGTATAAGCATGTGTGAAAAATGTCCAAATCTCTCAAAACATTGCTAAAAATGATTTTGGAATGAGTATTCCTTCCTTAAAACCTTCCAATGGAAGTTTCAAAACTTATCTATGGAAAGGGTGAAAAAGGAAAAGAATAAAATTACAAAAACTCAAAAGTGTGTTTATCTCAAAACTTTTAAATCAAAACAAAAGATTATAAATCTAAAACACTTAAGAGTTCACAGGTGGGTCCTACAAAAAGAAAAACCAAAAATAAACATACATCCTTGGTCAAACATATGTCATCAAACAACCATGAACAACCACTGTATCAGAGAAGTTCAGGTAACAAGGGTATCACCAGTTTATTTATCAATAAAGAGGTTTAGGCAAAAGTTTCAGAAATTCTTCACAAGGTAATAAAGTTCATAAAGAACTTTCAAAATCATTTGCGAACAAGCTCCTCTTAGTTGCAATCTTCTGACAAGGAAATGGTGTCAAACTGTCGTTCTGAAATTTTGATTCAAACCACTGACCATTATCTTAAATTTGAAAATGATGTGATTCTAACTATATTCAAAGATACTTTGGCTTTGAAAATACACCAGATCCATTTGATATCTGAAAATCTGTTGGTACACACATCTGTCGTCTTCGTCTTACATCAAGTCTTCGGGTTCGTTGCGGTTCAAAACAAGAATGATGTCATCATTCTTGATGATGACATCATCCTAGTGATCTAATGCTTGCATCATCAACAAGAATTCTACGTGAAGTTTGCATGATTTGCACTAGAAGACAAAACTGTTATATATTGAATTGTTTTAGGATCGCTTATTAGTCAACTAGTCAGGTTCGCTTTTATGTCATTGTTAAGTGAGGTTCGCTCATAGGGTCAAGTTGAGGTTCGCTTTTATGTCAATTATCTGGTCCGCTTTTGTGTCATGTACTTATAAGCGGACCTGAACTCCTATATATAGTTATCATGAGCGGATCTCACACATAGTTGTAGGTGATTGTCTTCCGGTGAGCCACGAAGTGCTGCCGAAGTGTCGACAGGTTGTACACGTCTTCAAGATCAATAAAATCGACAGTTATAAGTGTATACGTGCTGAATTACATCGTTACATTTGTTTCCGCCACTTGTTTCGATGAAAAACTCTTCTACGCGACTCGTTTAGGTCGAAAATCGATCCTACAATTGGTATCAGAGCCAGTGGAGAAGAGTTTTATACATTTCAGCCGTTATTTCTGTTTCTACACCTTTCTTTTCCGAAAAACAAAAATTTTTACGGTTAAAATCGGCCAAATTTCACATATATTGTGCGTAAACATGTTTTGATCAATCCTGGAAAGTTTCATAGTTTGAATCGACCTAAAACATCAAATTTTTGAGGTATCGCTTTTACGAACTCGTGAAAAGATGACATCATCATCTGGTCCGCTCATTTGATAATCATCTGGTTCGCTCATTTGAACAAAGTTGTGGTTCGCTTTTAGTGACAGTTGTGGATCGCTTTAGTGACAGTTGTGGTCCGCTTTTAGTGACAGATCTGGTCCGCTCATAGTGACAATTAGGAATTCACGTGATTGTTCATCGAGTATTGTGAAACATTAAACGAGGTTGTCAGGTTGTGTCGGATAATCGAAATTGCGTGTGATATTTTAAACAAGGTTGTCAGTTGATTGAAATATGTGATCATGTGAATACATCAGATATGTGTGAAACTTTATAAAAAATTGTCAGTATATGTGGTTTAATAGTTAATGTTTTATCATGAATTGATATAAGTATGTCTGCCATTTAAAAAAAGTAGTGGATTGTGCGGCCCAATTATGTTTTGAGGTGTATCAAATTAATTTGGCTAAGATTCATATTGTCAGTTCATGTTTTTCAAAGTTGCATGTGATTTGGGTTTAATTAGTCATTGGATATTGAAATTGTCAGTCACATGATTGTTTGATTCAAGATAGTACACGTGATATGTTGTTTTGATATGATCAGAAGATGCGGCCCAATGATATAGTTTTTTTTTTTTTTAATTTGTTGGCCCAACCACAAAATCAGTTTTAGTTTGTCGAAAAAGTGTATGTTTTTGTGTCAGTTTGAAAGTTTTGATCACATGTAACAAAGCATATATTGTCAGTTCTTTATAATCAAAAGAAATGTTTTGCATGTGAGATTTTGAATGTTGTCGGCTATTAAAAATTTGAAAATCCGGTTCAATCAATTGTCATTATTTGCGGCTCAAAGTAGGTTTGAGTTTATTGAAGATTGAGATCCAATTTTTGTTTGATACCGAGATTCGTTCAGGGTTGCGTGGTTTGAGTCGTGGTTTCTGTCAGATTGTACAGTCTGAAGTTCAAAAGTTTCAAAGGGTCAAGTCATTTGCACGATTTGGAGTTTTAATCAGTCCTCAAGTCTTCGACATCAGTTCACAAATCTTCGACACGAGTCTTCGATTGATTTCTTCAACTCATTTTTACGTGTTTAATTCGTTTAAAACTGATATTTTGTTTGTGTGTCGACAGGTATTCGACAAGTGATAAAGGTGTGTTACAAGGAGAAACAGTTCGTTTGAAAGTCATCATGGATACCGAGTTCTATAATGCGTTTGCAACACCATCTGGTCCAGGTGCTATTGCTCAAGCTATGAGTTTAGAAAATGAGACGGGAACCACCCAAAAGCCCCCTAAATTGATGAGTATAGAAGAATACTACGGGTGGAAAGACAGATTCGAAAACTGGGTTCAGGCAAACCATCTTAGGTCATGGGAATGCATACTGAAGAAATATGTGTTGCCTCGAACAGAGTTGCAGGTTCTCAAAGAGTTATCAGAGTTTACGGATCAGGAACGTGTTATGTACAAAGCCGAAAAAATGATGATTAGTCTGTTGCAACAAGCCATCAAAGAAGACATTTTCATTCTGTTACAGCATGACAAAACTGCAAAGTCAATTTGGGATGCACTTAAAGTCAAATTTGAGGGTAGCGAAAACATGATAAAGAGCAAAAAGGCGTTACTAAAGAAAGAGTTTGATCTGTTCAGTAGTTTACCAGGTGAAGACACAAAGAAGTTGATTGAGAGATACTGTCACCTAGTGCGATCAATGTCGATGTTGAGCATTACCAAAGATCGTGAAGAGTGGGTAGACAAGCTTGCTGATGCATTACCTCAGAAAGAGTGGGGAACTTATTTGATGATTCTGAAAAACACGGGTGTTTATGATGGGTTGACAATATCTCAGTTTATTGAAAAGATCGAAAGCCAGGATCTGGAGCAACAGAAGATAGCTAGGATGAACAGTCCGAGTGGTCAACAGGATATTAAAATGTACTACAAAGGTAGCATTCCGGTTTCAGAATCTGAGAGAAGTCCGAAAATTCAGACTGCTTCAGTGCTGGAGATTCATCAGAAAAAGCTGATCAGGATTCAGGCAAAAGCACCAGTGGATTCTCATCATTTCCGAGGGTTAATCCTAAAGAATCAAATTCAAGTTTTCAGTCACAAAGCACAAAAACAGGAAATGGCTACGTGATTCAATGTAACATCGCTCTAAATCTTCCAGAAGGTCAAAGCTTCTCAGAAGACACTGCTAAAGACCACATGGCTCTACTTGGTTCCGTATTGTTATCTTATGAAGGTCTAGTTGCTGGTCGGATCGGAAATCCCATGCTCACCAAAGAGGATTACGATCAAATAGACGCAGAAGAGATGGAATTGATGGATATCAAATGGTGTCTTGCAAGTGTTCTTAGACGTGCTGAAAAGTTCAAAACAATTACCGGGAGAAATGACTTTCTTGATGCTCATGTATCTACTTTAGGTTTTGATAAATCTAAAGTTACTTGTTTTCGTTGCAGGGAGAAAGGTCATTTCAAGCGGGAGTGTAAGAACATGGAAGTTAGTGGCGCTCAGAATCCGTTCAGAAAAGACGACTATTACCGGAAAGCAATTTATCAGCAGGTCGGTCAATCACAAGATTCACAGACGGCTCATGGTAGAAAGATTGAGGATTCCAAGAGAGCGTGTGCAGTAGATTTCAACTGGAACAACTACATATCTCCTGATAGCAAAGCCTGTTTAATTGATCAAGATGATGAACAATTACCTGAAGGTTTCAGCTGGGATATGTTCGTTGATGAAAAAAGGAGAATATAAAGCTTTTATTGCTAAGATTGTTCGAGAACCAGACATGTTTGCTACTTGGATGAAGTCTATTGGAGTGACTGTAAAGAGTGTGGATGAAGAGTCTGTTGTTTCTGATGAAAGTTCAGAAAGTGCTTATGAAAGTTCACAGAGTGCAGATGAGAGTGTACAGAAGGATGTTACTTCAGAAAAGGAAGTTGTATTTGATCAAACACCGTCAGATTCTGGTTTATCAGATGCTGATTCTGAAAAATCTGTACAGTTTGATAAATCACCAGTTGATTGTAGTAGTGATGATGAGGAAGAGAAACATATAAATGTTGCAAAATCTCATCTTTCTCCTGAAAGTTTTCATTTCTATTTTGCAGATCGAATGGAGAAACTGAAGGAGAAACGAGCTGCTAAAGAACAACAACAGGAAATGAAGGCTGAAAGTGTTGTTCAGAAAGAGAACATTGAAGGTGTTGTTGAGAAGATGATTGAAACTAAGAAGGTGAAAGAAGAAGAAAAAGTGATTGAAGTGATAAAGACAATTGAGATTGAGAAGATTGTTGAAGTTGTAAAGCCTTGCATAAAGTGTTTGGAAGCTTGCAAGGAATGTGCTGCAAAAGACGACATCATTGCTGAATATGAGAAGAAGAAAGAGCAGTTACTGTTCAACCTCAATTATGTGAAAGAATCTTATGATGTCTTGAACAAAACAGTAACTGGTCTTCAAAAGACAAATTCAGAAAGAGAACAAGCATTAACGATGATGAATGCTGTGATGATGACGAAGCAAAAAGCTATCAACTTTTACATCGAAGAGAGTGCTAAATGGAAGCAAGAGTTGGAGACAGAAAAGATCGAGAATGAGAGAATTAGACGTTTATTGCAAAGTTATTCTAGTTCTGATTATCTCATTGATCGTATTTACCCAACTGTTGCAGGTATGGAAGTTTTTCAAGACGAGAAGCCAATGAAAAAGAAAGATAGTGGTAAGAAACCGACTGTTAGATATAACAAGTGTCCGCCTCCAATTTGGGAAGGGTATTCTTCTAGAAAACCAAACGAGGAGCAACTTGAAAAAGCAGTCAATATAAAGCTAAAAACCGACACAACTGACGTTTTACCAGATAATATCGATGTCACGTTTACCTCGTCTGATACTGATCATGAGTCTGAATTAATTAAAAAGGTGGTCGATCAGGTGTTGGATACTGAGGAGGATTCTGAGTCAAAGTCTGAGTCTGAGTCTGGAGGGTCAAATTCGTCAGTCAACAATCCAAAGTCGTCGGTTAAACAGTCTTACAGTAAAGAATTTTTGTTATCGAAAGCAAATTTGGATGATGAAACATTTGAAGTTGCATACACTTTAAATGATTCGGACAAATTATACTCTGACAAAGAGTTTCCAATAAGAAGTGTTCGTTTTGACATGATCAAAAAGGTTTTCAAAATGACAGAAATTAATATTTCTGAAATAAAAGATTTAAATCTTACTGAAAAACCTAAAAAGTACACTTCAAGAGTTCAACAACGTCTAAACAAGAAAAAGGGTTACAATTCTGGTTCTGGTTTTCAAAAGAAATCAAACCAAAATCGTAGCTACAAAAAGAAAGGTCTTGGATTTATTCCACCAGAAAATCATAAAAATTTGAAAAATTCTAAAACAAAAACAGAATTTGTGTCAGGTGGACTTGCAGAAGAGGAACAGAAGAAACCATTCTGGAGACAGTCAAATCAAGAATTTCTTGCTGAAAAGAAAAAGAATGGAACTGAAGTGTTTTATCAAAGAGAGAATCGTACCTGTTACAAATGCAATGAAGCTGGTCATATTGCATGGAACTGTCCGAAAAATGCTAAGACAAAACAGGGAGTTTCTAGGAAACTGAAAGAAATAGTTGTTGATATTGAACCACCAACTGAAAAATTTAAAATTTTTGAAAACTCAACTTATGAGGTTGGTGAGTGTTCTAAAAAGAATTTTTATAAAAAGAAAGAAAATGACAACCAAGTGTGGGTTGTTAAGAAAGTTGATGTGAATGTCGGCGATGAATCTGGTTCCACAAAGCCAGAAGAGCCACAGGTTGAGATGAAAATTTCAGTGAATGATGATGAGTTTCCATCACTGAAATTTGAAGAAATTAAACAGAAAGTTGGTAAAGTTGAAATCTCGAATCAGTTTTACACAGAGAAAACTAAGTTTGATGTTGAGAAAACATTCAATGGAAGTGTTAAGAAAATTTTTGGGAAAATGTTGAATGGGAAAGTTAAGGGGGTTAAAGATTTTTATGCAACTAAAAAGGCAACTTACAACCCCACTGCGCAAGAACTGAAAGCCATCAAGTCGGAGAAGACTTGGATGGAAGTCTGTTTCCCTTGAAGTCTTAGGACTTTACCGGAGATCCCAAGTTTATATCGCGGATCAGGAATCGGCATCTTTCTTGAAAATTGATGATTGTGAATGAATCTTATATAGTTTAAATTTTTACAGGATAAGTGTGAATTGTCGGAGATTCCAGGTTGGTAAGTGTGAAGCAGGAATCGGCATTTTGATTGGTAAAATGGTTTGTGTAGAGGTTTATTCCTACATAGGCTTGAATGTTGTGAATAGTTTTGCAAGAGGTACAAAGTGATTCGTCAAGGTCATTAGTTTGAACTTGATGTAATTCTCTTATATGTGATTGAATGAACAATGTGATGAACCACACCCCGAACCTACAAATGGTTTAAAATCAACAAAACTTATTTTCCGGAAAAATCATTTTGGTTAAAACAAACTTAAGTGTTTTGAAATCATAATGAGAAAATAGTTTTGTGAAAGGGGGAGTTCTGATTGTTTATGCCAAGTGGATGGCGATTTGATGCGATTCGATATCGGTTGTCAAGTTTGTTGTACAGTTTATTTTCATATTTTTTTAATGTGTTTGCATTTTAGGGGGAGTAGAAAATTTCAGAAAATCCAAAAACATTAGAAAATTTGAAAAAGGCAAAAACATGATAAAATCAAAAATGAGTTTTTGTGTCTAAAAGAGGAAATGATAGTACATCAGTAGACGGTCACAGTATGCTAAAGAATTGTAATGTTTAAATAGCGTTAAACGGTCTCACTGATGATATGCCGATAGGTTTTTACACATTTAGTAAGCTTTTTCGGGATATAAACTAAAATTCAAACTTGCTTATTTCGTGGGGAACACTACTTGGATATATAGGTAACCCCTGAAATCTCGTTTGAAAGGTCCCTTATTCTGAGATACTAGGTCTTTATACTCAGTGATATATGGGGTATTATCCCGGGACTTCTGATTTTGCGGAAGCAATGGCCTAGTCCCCGGAGAATACTTTCCGCATGCTTGAAATATAGCGCAGCCCTCAGCAAATTGATGAAACAATAAAATTGATAGTCATTGCTGTTGTAATCAAAAGATCCTCTAAAGGGGACCCACCAAAAGTCGAAGCCGTCATCTCTCTGCGTATCGAAAGATCGACCTGAGCTCTCACGGCCCTCGCAAATTAACCCCTTACAGATATCATCTGTGGTATACTCACCTGTAAGACTGAATATTGGGATCTGGATACGGGAGTATATTCAAGAGGTGGGACACATGAATGAGTTTAAGTCTTTAAAACACCTAACTCATATCCTGAATTAGTTGAAATTTGTGTGAGAATTTAAGTGGATCAGTATATCGGCAATCTAAGTGAATTGTTTAAATCTTAATGTGTAACTAAGCTCAACGGTACTTGTGACTTGTCAAAAACTGATATGATCCTCTTACACAAAACTCACAAAAATATTGTCTGTAAATATTTCTTTATTGCATTTCTTTTCACTCAAAATTACAAAAAGATTTTCGGTGTGTTTTAGCATAAACTTTTGAAAAAGTCAAAAAGAGTTTCGACAACTGATGTTGGAAAGCTGATTTTCAAAATTCCGAGTGCTAAACTTGATGACATTGTTGTGAGGAGGAGTATATCTTAAATGTCAAAATATGTTTTTAAATCAACAAGTGGTTCATCATGTATGTGATATGATGGAGAGTGACTGTTTATGTTTATGAGAGGGAGTCGTCTGATTATTTCAGAGTGTTTACATTAAATTGTTAAATACGTAAAATTTACTTTTAGGTAGAGTGTGTTTGTGCAGGTTTAAGTATGAGCTGGATTGATGATCCTGAGCTGAATGAGAGCCAGATTACAATCTTGGAACAACATCAGAAAGTGATAGTCAGATTACGATCCTGAAGCAGATGATGCTGAAGAACTAACGGAATGCCAGCACATTGCAAGGGGGAGTCTGTTAATGCTGAGTGAAAGAGTGAAGCTCAGAGACTGATTAAGACTGAAGATGCAAAGACTCAACATGTAAGACTCGTCAACATCTGAGGGGGAGTCTGTTGGTACACACATCTGTCGTCTTCGTCTTACATCGAGTCTTCGGGTTCGTTGCGGTTCAAAACAAGAATGATGTCATCATTCTTAATGATGACATCATACTAGTGATCTAATGCTTGCATCATCAACAAGAATTCTACGTGAAGTTTGCATGATTTGCACTAGAAGACAAAATTGTTATATATTGAATTGTTTTAGGATCGCTTATTAGTCAACTAGTCAGGTTCGCTTTTATGTCATTGTTAAGTGAGGTTCGCTCATAGGGTCAAGTTGAGGTTCGCTTTTATGTCAATTATCTGGTCCGCTTTTGTGTCATGTACTTATAAGCGGACCTGAACTCCTATATATAGGTATCATGAGCGGATCTCACACATAGTTGTAGGTGATTGTCTTCCGGTGAGCCACGAAGTGCTGCCGAAGTGTCGACAGGTTGTACACGTCTTCAAGATCAATAAAATCGACAGTTATAAGTGTATACGTGCTGAATTACATCGTTACATTTGTTTCCGCCACTTGTTTCGATGAAAAACTCTTCTACGCGACTCGTTTAGGTCGGAAATCGATCCTACAAAATCTTTATTTGTTTTTTAATAGTAAAGATTTTAAAACAGGATATATTGTTCTAAATTTTTTTAAGGATGATATATATTGTACTTTTACTGGTTTTAGATAGTAACAGTTTCAATCACCTGTCAGGATATAGGATCCTTTTATTTTTGCCTAGGGTAATATTGTCCATGATAATTGATCAAAAGGAGATGGTGTTAGAGTCTAGGTTATTTCATTCATAAACTCAAGTCGAAATCGGTAATGAAGGTTGGTTGTTAACAAACCTCATACATTTGGCTGCTCATGTTTTAGTCTAAATTTTCAAAAGATTAAAAAACACAAAATGTGTGGTCAGAGTAAATTGTGATAATCATCTGGGATACTCAACCACTGTCAAAATCTATAGAATGTTTAAAACATGAAATAGATCTGTGGTAAAACCTTGAATGCCAAAACCAGTGAATTCTCTGCATTAGAAATCCCTGTAAAACCTGTTGTTATGATTAATTCTAATAGACTTGCATCTAAAATGTGTTTGTCAAGAAGTTGATTTTGCAGGTAACTCACAATCACCATCAACAGATGTTGGACATGATACTAAAATCATTTCCTTCATCAGAGCAGCAGATGTACAAAAAGGCTGTTAAAGCTCATCCACTGATGCACAAACAGTGCTTGACCAAAATAGCCTTCTAAACCTCTACCACTACTTCACCCCAAACCACTGTTGATAAAGATCCATCAAAAATGGATAAAAATTATCACTGGGCCAAATCCATCTTTTAAATCCTTTCACCTTCATTTCAAACATATGTTGGATCACTAAAGTCACCAACAGATGTTAGCTCAGATGATTCACATTTGAAGATTCACCTTTTAACCATCAAATATTCCTTAAAACTCAACCATTTCGCCACACACTTGGCAACATCAATGAAAAGGGATTCCTATAAAAGGTTCATCCTAAAACAGTTGTCTTCTTTCTGACACTCTACCATCTCATCAACAAGTCATGTACCTTGGTGCATTTAAAGACAGAAAGCTGGGTAGCTGTCATGAAAGAGGAGTTTCAGCAGTTCAGTAACAACAAGATTGAAAATCTTGTGCCACAGCCAAAGGATGAGAATCTTTTTGGCAAAAAGTGGATTCCCAAAGAACATAGCATATGTTGAAGCATGGTTGTCAAGATTTATCATACTCAAACAAGTACAAACATCAAGGCAGATGTTTCCACACCCACTGATTGAAGAATATTATGATGTTGTTGCTATTGCTGAAAAGTCCAATTGTTTGTAATTTCAAAATATGTTATTGAATTTTGGTATATTTGCTCAAAAGACTTCTTTTATGCAGGACAGTCAAGTAGCTGAAATATCATCAAAGATTCAATATCTCATTGATTCACCATCAGACATGACTATGTGAGGGATTGCTATGAAAAAGGTTTGATTTCTCTGCATCATGTTCATTCCAAGGATCAGCTGGCAATGTGCTAACAAAAGCATTAGACACATCTACCTTTGAAAGCTTGATTTCTAGGATTGGCATGCTTAACATGGAATAACAGGTAAAATCCTGTTGTTTTGTGAATAAAAAGCATTAAAATGTTTTTAGAAATCAAAAATTCATCCTTAAAATAGCTAAATATGAAAATTTTCATTAATCCCTAAAAGTATGCCATAACCACTGTTTTGGTTCAAACATCTGTTATGCTGATATTGTCCACTGCTGAAAGTCAACCTCTGTTCTCTCATTTTCTTTGTTAATCACTGTTGTCCAAAATCAGTGTTTTAACCCACTGATGGCTATCCACTGATAGTTAAAAGTCAGCCACTGTTTCATTTTCACCACTGTAAACCACTGATAATTGATCCATTAGTGGTTTCCTAAAAACAATTGTCTTCCATTATTCATCAGTGGTTGGCACGTGGACAATACTTAGCCGTCAGATCTTTTGTAACCGCTGCCACGTCAGCATACACTTTTCCCACCTATAAAACCGTGATCAAAACCCCAAACAGGGTTTCACTGTCGAATCGAATTCAAAATTATTTTCTCAAAGCAGTTATCATAAATTTCTCCCAAATGTTTCATCGTCATTCTCTTCTCGCAATCATACTCAAATCACCATGGCTCTTCCATTCAAAACCCCTCATAATTACTTGTGCGTACTTGAAAAACCAAGTGACAGCACAACATTTCACTCCCTTATTGATGCACTCTCATCTTCAAGGTATAAAACCTTGTTGACCTGCAACCAATCCATATATCTCGAAACCCTTCGTGATTTTTGGAAAAATGCAAAACTGGAAGTTCAGGACAAAAAGCCCAGGGCTATTACTTCTTCGGTAAAGGGAATTAAGGTTGCTGTCAAACCTAAAGACATTTCAGAGGTGTTTGAGTTGAATGACATTACATGTAAAACTTCTTTGCCAAAAACCGATTATCAAACTGATTATCAAACATTACAGGTAAAACTTCTTTCAAAAAACCCCCCAAACCCACTCAAAAGGTAACTCTGGAAAATGAGATCCCAGATTTTATACCTGTGACAGCACAAAAGTCACCAATAACCACTGCTGCTACTTCCTCACAGCAGATGGAAGAAAGATCTCAACCTGAGCCTCAAACTCCTCTTGTTTCCTCTCAACAGGATCAGGTTGTAACAACTGGGACACCACAATATGAAACATTTGATTCACTTGAATCTATGTTCAATAGCCCAGCTCCCGGGGCAAATTCGCTTTCTACCCCTGTCCTCACTTCACAAATTCCACCCACAATACTACCTCTATTGAATGTTTTTGATATAGCCCAGACACAAATCAGTTCTTCTCAATCACCTATCAATGAGAATATGCCACAACAAGTGACTGAGTCTGGTGTTTCCATCACTGCTAACCCACCAATAGTTGAGGAGGCTACACTGCAGGAATTACAAGTAATTCCTGTCAGTAGTTCAAGTGGAGCAGCTACTACAAGTGTTGAACCCAATGGTTTACACATGGACAGTAGTTTCATAAGTCAGACTCCCTTAGAGGCAATTTCTTCTTTAGGAACTGTTTTGGTCAAAAATTACCGAAGTAATTAAGTGATCAAATTAGTTAAGTGAGGTAGTGTGCTAGAAATATGTGTGAAAAATATGTTAATCAAATTATTTGCAAAAACAGTTTCAGGATACGGCTCAGGATATAGAGTTGTATCTATGATCAAACAATGAGCAAAAAAGTAAAGGTTGACACGTGATGTACGAGGAAAGCCATTGATCAATCTAGATCGCCGGCACAAAACCTCGGGAGCTGACAATCGCAGCTGCCTTATTCTTCTATTGCTTCAAATATCAGGATACAGTGCAGGATGTGATGCGGATCGACTATGTGTTACAATGTAATTCGAGTACAAGTGTTTGTGTATAGTGTTTGCTAGGAGCTAGAGAGCAAAAATGTGCGAAAGAGTGTGTGTAAAAGTTGCATGCCTTAATCTGATCTGCCCCATCTATTTATAGTAAAAGAAATGCAACAAACTACCCTAATAAACTGGGCTGGGATCCAGCGGATATTCTGCACTTGAACGTTGTAGACCTGGTCTTTCGGGTTCAACGTCTCTCATATAACAGATTTGCCCGAGTCTCAAGGAGAAGAAGTCCATCTGACCATTAGTAACCCACAACTTCTAACCTGCACGTGATTAATTTTGCTAATACCAGGATATTGCACCAGGATGTTACCAATATCCTGATCCGGTATCCTGGTCACAGGTAAACAATCAAAAGCAGGATATTAGTCAGGATATATACGCTCAGAAAATTACCCATAACAATTGTCCCCAAATATATCTATTGGTATACCAATCAAACGGATATATTTTAAAAATTCTATCTCGTAAATCAAGGCAATTAAATCGAGACGACGGTTAAGATTACACCATAACTTCCAACGCGCTTTTAACTCGATGGAGATCTATAATGCTCCTATATCTTCTCTCTTCTTGTTTAAAAAGCAGATATCTCCAACGGAGTCTCCAGGTAATTCCCTACTTCTTATTCATTTCCTGTCAATCTCTTTTCCTTTACTTGAAATGGCTACCAGAACTTATTCTCAAACCGACGAATCATCCGAGACCTTCATTCAGCTGAATCTTCTTAAATTTCCCGAGAAGGAGGTCTGTGCTTTTGATAACGCAGACATTGCAGCTTTGAGAGCTTCCGGTGCTTTCCCTGATGGAACGGTCTTTAGACCATTTGATCGGTCAATTCGATCGGACTTTTTTTCTGCTGATTGGGTCTGCTTCCCGGCATACCCTTTCTCGCTAGGTATTCGGTACCCTTTTCCCGAATTTATGATGCAATTCTTCCGGACTACCGGTATTTCCTTTGCCCAAACCATGCCCATGGTCTAGAGGGTATTAATCGTACTCAACCAAATTAAAAACCTTCACTGTCCCGTCCTTTGTATCGAAGATATGCCAATCGCTTACCGCCTCCGATCCCACGGTTCTAGCCGGTTTTTGCTTTTTTCGACTTCCAACAAACCCCCTATTCTTAAAGCCACCAAAAATGAAGACGGATGGCAACGCAAGTTCTTCTTCGTCAAACGAGACTCCATTGATGAGGGTGCTAGCCTTCCGGTGGAGTGGTTAACCACCGGTAGGATCATGAATGTCACCACGTACCTTTAGACTTTTATCTTTTGCTAATATCCTGTTATTTGATCCTTATGCAGTGAATTTTAAGGAAGTAGCCCCCCCTACTGCGGAATCAGAAAAAAGAATCAAAACAGTTTACCAATTACCTGCAAGTGACAGGAGTTTTACCACACATATCCCGAGTTCCAGTCAATACTCATCATCTGAAATGTCTGGTAAGGATTACTTTTGAAATAATTAATTGGCGCAATATAATATAATGAAGGGTAATAAAGATGTAAGACTTTTCCCTTTACGCAGCACCAGCCAAGATCCCTGAAGTCTTTGACCTCGACGAGCTGCACAGTTATTCCGATCAGGTCCAGATCAAGAAGGAAGCTAGTCCCAAGGCCACGGCCTCATCCAAGCCCAGCAGTTCCAAGGCCATCGTCATTCCCAAACCTTAGCCAGCTACCAAACCCCGGAGTTCAAGCTCTCGTAAAAGGAAAGAGCCCGATTCCCCCGTCATCCCTGATACATTCCCCTATGAGAATCACGGGTTCATCGAAGCTAGCGGATTTATGACTTCTTTTCTCAACTAGGTTAGTATCCTTGAGCCATATCCTGCAGCTTATACCACTTATAAGTATTTATTAAAACCAATACCTGTCCTCTTATTTTTGCAGGGTCTTGAACGTCTGGTTCATCTATATCAAGAATCCTGTGGGCTCAACAAGACGCTCGAATCCAAGTTGAAGAAAGCCGAGGTTACCATCTCCGATCAGGGCATGATTGCAGCCGCCAAATCTCGGCACTACAAGGAGAAGTTCAAGGCTATGACCCAAGAACACCAGGCCGCTCTCAACAAAGCTGCTCTCCAGGCCCAAGCCGATCTTGATGCTGCCCATACTCAACATTAACGAGATATGGTCAGCTACCAGGAAAGCCTTAAAAGTTCCGTCGTCACTTCCCTCCTCCAGGCCAGGCTAAAGATGGCCCATGAAGCCAGAGCACTGGGCTTCGAATGCCCTTCTTGGGACGTCAATGCCTGGGAAATAAAGCTAAGGAGTCCCGGCGGCACTTCTACTAAACCTGCAACTGAAGGGTCTTCAAAAGCAGTCGAAAAACCAACTGGTGCTGAGAGGGATACTGAGGCTGATCCCGAGATGGATGCTGCTAAAAATACCATGAACGAAGAAGGCGCTGCCTCCTAAAACTTATTTTCTTTAAATTTGAGAGTTATGCTTATGTTTGAACAATTTTACTTCTTGTCCTATCAACAGTTTCTATTTCTGTATTAAAACAACTTAATAGCCGAAGGTGGATGGGTCCTAGGTTTTAGGATGAAACCTTCGGTTATCAACTGGTATTGCTTATTTCAAATAATCTTATCTTTCAATTGGCTTGCTACTGTTCTCAGATCCTGATTAATATACTCAGTGATATATTATGAAAACCTTTTTCAGAAAAAATTCAATTAATTTCATACAAAACTTCTAAAGAATAAAAGATAGCCCATTTTCTAAAACCTGTTTCGATAATACTTGTTTGATAGGGTTTTCATTTTCAATTCAAATATTTCAATGAAATATCCCGAAACGTATTCCAAAAACACATTTTGAAGACATATCCTAAAGATATATCCTTAATCAGAGTTAAACGATTCATTTAAGGTTCACAAAGGAAATATCATACCAGGAATTGAGTGTAGCCCTAGTATTAAACTCCAACCTCTTTTGTGACTTCTCCTACTAAGATGTCCCCAGTTCGAGACACTTAGCTCAACTTTGATCCTTTGTGCTTCATACAATTGCTTTAGATGGAATGTCCCCTGTGCATGAAGTCCTCAAACACTTAGAAAATTTTTGAACACTAGTTCCAATTGTATAGACAATTTTTTGGGTTATAGGGGTAAAACCCAAAATATACTGGAGATAAATCCTTTGTATCCTGGGGAAAATCCCAAATTTTCGTGCGCTACAGGCGGGAGTGTATAAACTCCAAGACTTAGAAAGGTGAAAGCCTTTAAACCTTAGAGAGTATGAAAATACCCTTTCGTGAGAGAGGGTGATCAATCCTCATATACCTTAAGGATTCAGGATATAGCCAATAGTAACGAAATTGTCAGCCACTTTTACATGAACTGGTCCCGCCACCTTGAACTATTCCCGAATAACTTGCGCTCCAGGCGGGGTGTTTAAACCCAATTCGGAAGAAAGGTGAATATCTTTAAACCTGTGAAGGGATCAGGATCCCTTAGACCTGAGAGAGGGGGCCAATCCTCTAATCTTACGAAGTATCCTGAGTGTATATCCTGGTGCTACATCCCGAAGCATATACTGCAAAACAATCGTAAGCTAAGGTGGGTGTTAGCCTGGCTAACACCCCTCCGATACTTAAGTCAGTAATGGGTTCAAAATAGTAAATAATATCAAAATTTAATAAAAGAGACAGAATCCATGCCATCCTGAGTCAGAATTTGAATTCCTTACTCACTTAAAATAGAGCTTTAGATGTATAGCATTCCAGGATCTCGGTAACATATCCCCCTCCATATTCTTGAGTCGGTATGCTCCTTTTCCTGATTCTGATTCAACCTCATAGGGTCCTTCCCATTTTGGAGCCAACTTTCCATCAGCAGGATTAGTAGTATTCTGAAAAGATTTTCTTAATACCCAATCTCCAACCTGAAATCTTCTAGTCCTTATATTCTTGTTATATGCTTTAGATATCCTCTGTTGATATGCTGCCATCCTTAGCCTTGCAGCGTCTCTTGTCTCATCAATAGTATCCAGTTCCTGGCATAGGACTTCAGGATTCTGCTCAGGATCCCTGAGGTTGGATCTCGCTGTAGGTATCACCATTTCTGTCGGGATCACCGCTTCTACTCCAAACACCAAGGAAAACGGGGTTTGGCCAGTTGCACTCTTCACCATTGTCCTATCAGCCCATAGAACAAAGGGTAATTCTTCTGCCCATCTTCCTTTCTTAGCCCCTAGTCTCTTTTTCAAGTTGTTGACAATTATCTTGTTCGAGGATTCTACTTGTCCATTCGCTTGAGGATGTACCGGGGTAGACGTGATCATTTTGATTCCCCAACTCTTGCAAAAGTCAGTAGTCCTTTTACTTATAAATTGAGATCCATTGTCACAAATTATCTCAGCTGGTACTCCAAACCTAGTCAGGATATTCCTTTTTATGAAGGATACCACTTCTTGATCTCTATCTTGAACAAATGCTTCTTCTTCAACCCACTTGGAGAAATAATCCGTCATTGCCAACATGAAAACCTTTCCTCCTGGAGCCTTTGGAAGCTTTCCCACTATATCCATACCCTATTTCATGAACGGCCAAGGGGAAACAATAGGATACAGCGGTTCAGCAGGCTAATGTAATATGTTACTATGTCTTTGACATGCGTCACATCTTCGAGCATATTCTGTGGCATCTTTCCTCATCGTCGGCCAATAATATCCTGTCCTTAATACTTTTGAGAATAACGACCTGCCCCTAGTATGGTTACCACAATCCCCTTCGTGTATATCTTGAAGTACTTCTTTAGTTTCGGGATCCTCTAAGCACCTCAGATATGGTCCTGCAAGAGATTTCTTATACAAAACGTCATTTATAATAGTGAATCGTGATACCTTCATTCTAAAGGCTTTAGGATTCTCATTCTTTGGGATATGTCCTTCCTTGTGATATCTCATGATTGGAGCCGTCCAGGACTTAGGATCCTCCTCTGGATACTCATCATCAGGATCCTGAATACTTATTACTTCCTTATCCTGAGGATTCATCGCTGGATATAGGATATGTAATATTGGTATTCGGGTTCCTTCCGGTATCTTGACCGATGATCCCAGATTTGCCAAGGCATCAGCTTCAGCATTTTCCTCTCTTGGTACATGCTCAAGTGTAAAAATATCGAAGTATCCTGCTATTTTTTGAGAATTTCGAGATACTCGATTAACTTCTCTCCTTTAACTGCATAGGTTCCATTAAAATGATTACTGATTAACAAAGAATCAACATATACTTGCAAATTCTTGATACGCATATTTTTAGCCAACTCTAATCCTGCAATCAAAGCTTCATATTCTGCCTCATTATTAGTAGCAGGAAATTCACACCTAATAGCCTGGGGTAATATGTCCCCCTGTGGCGATTTTAGTAGTATACCTAGACCTACACCTCTTACGTTAGATGCACCATCAGTATACAATGTCCAGCATTCTAAGTTTTCTCCAAGCTGCTGTACTTCTAAGTCTACTTCATTTTGAATGTCACTACTGAAATCAGCCACAAAGTCAGCTAAAGCCTGAGACTTTATGGCGTTTCTAGGCTCATATACTAAGTCGTAAGCACTTAATTTTACTGACCACTTAGCCATCCTACCCGACATCTCGGGTTTCCTAAGCACGTTTTAACAGGATAATTGGTTTTAACATGAATCCTATGTGTCTCAAAATAATGTCTAAGTTTCGTTGATGCCATAACTAGGGCTAATATCAATTTTTCTAGATGAGAATATCTAGTTTCAGCATCTAATAAACTTTTACTAACATAATAGACAGGATATTGCTGACCTTCATGGTCCTTTATAAGAACGACACTTACAGCATTCCCTGATACAGCAAGGTATAGGGATAGTGGTTCACCATTTTTAGGCTTCATCAATAGTGGTGCAGTTGAGAGATATCGCTTCAAATCCTGCAAGGCTGCTTCCTGCCTTGCTCCCCATTCGAACTTCTTATTCTTCTTGAGGATATCATAAAATTCCTTGCATTTTTCCGAGGATCTCGAAATAAATCTGTTCAATGCTGCTACTCGGCCTGTTAACCGTTGAACATCCTTCATATTCGAAGGTGATTTTATATCCAGGATAGCTTTGATCTACTCCGGGCTTGCCTCTATGCCTCTTTTGGTCACCATATATCCTAGAAACTTTCCTGCCCCCACTCCGAAATGGCACTTAGCAGTATTCAGTTTCATGTTATATTGATCCAGGATATCAAACGCTCCCTTAATATCTTGGAGGTGATCCTCAGCCTTTTTAGATTTCACCACCATATCGTCAATATATACCTCCATGGTGTCCTCCAGCTTGTCTTTAAACATCATGTTTACCAACCTCTGGTATGTTGCACCTGCATTTTTCAAACCAAAGGGCATAGCAGTATAACAATAAATACATGTGGGTGTCATGAAAGCAGTATCCTCCTGATCAGAGGGTTCCATTTGGATTTGCTGAAATCCTGAAGAGGCATCCATGAAGGTTAACATCTCGTGGCCGGCGGTAGCATCTACCATTGAATCAATATGAGGTAGAGGAAACGGGTCTTTGGGACATGCTTTGTTTAAGTCTGTGTAATCTACACAAACTCTCCATTTCCCATTTTTCTTTTGTACCACGACTACATTCGCAAGCCATCTAGGAAACTTCACTTCTCTAATCATCTTGCTCCTTAATAGCCGTTCAACTTCCTCTTGGATGATCACATTTCGCTCCGTAGCAAATTTTCTTCTCTTTTGTTGGACCGGCTTGATTGACCTGTCAATACCAAGCTTATGTGGTATAATATCGTTGGATATACCTGTCATATCCTCGTGCTTCCATGCGAATGTTGACATCCTGCATTTCAAAAAATTAATCAATTAATTTTCAATATCCTGAGGGATATTGGTTCATACGAGCACCGAGATATCTGGATTATCCTGATCCAGGATAACTTTCTTTACATCCTGCTTTGAAGCCTCCATGATATCCTGGGCCCGCATCTTTAATTGCTATGCTGCATTAGGCATGGTTGAGGATTTCATTGAGGATGAGTAGCATTCCTTCACCTCCTGCTGATCACTATCAACCTTGACAACCCCCCAAGGGGTAGGGATCTTGATGCACTGATGATAAGTCAATGGCACAGCCTTCATATCATGGATCCATGGCCTGCCTAGTATGATGTTATAGCAGGATAGGGAGTCCATCACACAGAAACATTGTATCGAGTTGACCCCTTCAACATATACTGGTAACTTTATCTCCCCTACGGTATTCCTAGCTTCCCCACTAAAGCCAACGAGCACTGTGGATTTCGACGTAATGTCCATGGGAGATACATTCATCCTCTTCAATGTTTCCAGCTGAATTATGTTGACAGAGCTGCCATTATCCACTAATATCCCGCGTACAAAATGGTTAGCAACATATAATGTTATTACGAGAGCATCATGGTGAGGATTCTACACAGTATCCATGTCATCACTGTCGAAAGTGATCACTTTATCAGTTGCAAGGGTAGTCATCCTGGCTGGTTTGTCTCCCCTTTTAGTCTTAGCCTCCTTTGCATGTCTCTTGGCCGCAGAATACGAAGTCCCACAAATGTCGGATCCTCCTGAAATAAAGTTAATTATTTTGGCATCTGCTGGGGGTGATGTTGCTCGTTCAGGATCCTTCTCATTATCCTGCCCTTTATTCTTCTTTCTTCCCAGCAAATCCTTCATATACCCCTTGCTCAATAGGTAGCTTATTTCTTTCCTTAGAGCAACGCAATCCTCGGTCACATGTCCGAAATCTTCATGGAAGGCACACCATTTGGATTTATCCTTCCAATCAGCTTTTTGTTGATTCTTTCGAGGCCACCTAGCTTTGTCTCCTAAACCCTGCATAGCATACATTAACTTAGGTATGTTAACAGAAAAGCAGTATTCAGATAATTCAGGATATTCTTCAGGATCCTCTTCTTCAACAGCATTCACTTTCTTGTTGTCATTTCTAACATATGGCTTGGAGCGATACGGTTTATACGAGGATTTTGATTTCCTGTTGGTTGATTCATAGGTTGAGGTAGAATTCATCCACTCTTGCATCTTTCTGTCATCTTCCAAGCGAATATATCTCAAGGCCCTAGATCCTGATAAAACTGAGAATCCTTTTGTAACCCCATCTTAAAAGCCTGCACAGCTGTTGCAACATCAAGATGTGGGATATCCAAGGATTCCCGACTAAACTTGTTCACATAATCCCTCAAGGATTCCTAAGGTCCTTGAGTTATCCTGTAAAGATCGCTGGTTAGTTTCTTAAAACTCCGGCTGCAAGAAAACTGACTATTAAATAAATTAACCAAATGAGCAAACGAAGTAATTGAGTGAGGAGGAACATTTAACAGCCATTTTAAGGCCGACCCTGTCAAGGTAGAACCGAACCCTTGCACAAGCATGCTTCCTTGAGTTCCGGAGGGATAGGGTTAATCTCCATTCTTTCCCTATACTGGGCAATATGCTCTTCAGGATCCGTAGTCCCATCATACAGTTTCATGTTGGGGGTCTGAAATCTCTTTGGGATTTCAGCATCACAGATAGGATATGCAAAGCGGGATATCCTGTGGCTGTCTTGGGATACTTCCAGAATTGGCTGGACCACTCCAGGTACACAGGCTATCATGTCCTTCAATTTCTGAAGCTCCCTAGTAAATGTTGATGTCATACTTGCATCCTGCAAAGACCTATTGTTGTTAGTAGCAAGAATATTATTATTTGACACGTTACCGGTCTGAGGATTCTGGCCATATCCTGAAGCATATCCTGAGCTCCTCACAGTTGACATCCTGGCTGAGGAGGGTATCTCAGGAGTATGATTCTGAGAATGGCTTGGCATGATATTCCCCCGGTTATCTGCAGTGTAAACTGCAGAACTGAAGTTCAAAGCTCTAGGCTGCAAAGGAGTGACAGTTTCTTCAGCGGGTCTACTTGGGCCGGCTTTCAAGAGTTGTATCTCTCTCATCAGCATCCGATTAGTTTCCAGCTGCTGCCTCATCTGTTCCTGTACACTACCAAACAAATTCAGAATTTCATCATTAGAAGCCAAAACAGGAGCAGATCCCTAGGTACTGGGAGCGGGAATAATGTCCCGAGCCACATGACTTTCAGTTCCGTGTGAAGAAGTTTGCATTCGTGGAGGAGGAGGTGGAAGCACCGAACCAATTGTTGCAGAGGTTGTAGCAGACATGGTGGAAGAGCTCATGTTTGATCTCGAGGCCATTGAAAACAATGTAGCAAAAAGTTTTGACAATAGAAAACCGAGTAATGATTTTACTAAAGTTTTTAGGATACGGCTCAGGATATAGAGTTGTATCTATGATCAAACAATGAGCAAAAAAGTAAAGGTTGACACGTGATGTACGAGGAAAGCCCTTGATCAATCTAGATCGCCGGCACAAAACCTCGGGAGCTGACAATCGCAGCTGCCTTGTTCTTCTATTGCTTCAAATATCAGGATACAGTGCAGGATGTGATGCGGATCGACTATGTGTTACAATGTAATTCGAGTATAAGTGTTTGTGTATAGTGTTTGCTAGGAGCTAGAGAGCAAAAGTGTGTGAAAGAGTGTGTGTAAAAGTTGTGTGCCTTAATCTGATCCGCCCCATCTATTTATAGTAAAAGAAATGCAACAAACTACCCTAATTAACCGGGATCCAGCGGATATTCCCCACTTGAACGTTGTAGACCTGGTCTTTTGGGTTCAACGTCTCTCATATAACAGATTTGCCCGAGTCTCAAGGAGAAGAAGTCCATCTGACCATTAGTAACCCATAGCTTCTAACCTGCACGTGATTAATTTAGCTAATACCAGGATATCGCACCAGGATGTTACCAATATCCTGATCCGGTATCCTGGTCACAGGTAAACAATCAAAAGCAGGATATTAGTCAGGATATATATGCTCAGAAAATGGCCCATAACAGGAACCATACTAACCACTGGTGTGTATCCTATATTCACTCACTGGTGAGCTTAGAATGGTAACCTCTGTTGAAGAAAGAAGTCCACAGTACCAAGAAAAAGGGGCATCAGTGGATGACTTTTGGAAATCTTTCCCTAAGTCAACTGCTAATACAACCACTGCCAATGGGAAATCAGATGATCCCATTAACTTGGGTGATGGTTTAAAATACCAAGAATTGACGAAGAGGGTAGTTAAACTTAATACATCTGTTGCAGAAATCAAAGATATGCTGCAACAGTTGTTACAATCTCAAAAGGCTCAACCCACTGTTGCACAGTCTGCATCATCTGCTCCAACCCCTGATGCACTATGGAGTCTTTTCCAACCTATGCTTCATCAACAGAGATAACATGCTGATCAACAACATGAAGTTCAAATTCAAAAGATCAGAAATTTGATGGAAGCTAGATTCAAGGATACACAAGCAGATATCAAGGCAATTAAGGCCCATTTGCTTCAAACCACTGGCACTGCTCCTCCTTCAATCATCTTTGTTGATAATCCTCCTGATGATGCCAAAAAGAGGGAGAAAAAGAAGAAGGGATATGAAGATGGTTTATACCTACCACCAGATCCAAGGTTTAAACCAGAAATAGAAATTCCAAGGCCAAATGGTTCCAAAAAGTTGATGAGGCTCAAAATGTAATTGCTGATTTAAAAGCAAGTATGAAAGAGTCAATGGAGATAAAAGGGGCTAAAAGGTTTGAAAAGGAGAAGAAAGTTTTAATTGAAAAAGAAGAGCAGGGTACTTCTGAGCCCAAGGATGAGCAGGAAAATCCTAAGCATAAAAGAAGACAACCCACTAGAAAAGTGAGGCAACCCAAATCCACACCTTCCAGAATCACAAAACATACTCCCCAAACTCCCAAAAACTCCTCTCATCAAACCTCCAAACCAACAGATGTTGAGACACCTGTTGTATCAACAATTGTTGGTACTTTAGTGGTTTCAACAGATGTTAACCCAACAACTACTCTCACCATCATACCACCCACTACTCAATCCACTGCCACTCCACAAAACTCCACACCACTTCAAACACCACCTGCCACAGTGCAAAAGACAACAGTTGACACATCAACTGTTGTAATGACAACATTGGTTGAAACACCAGTTGTTTCAACAACTGTTAGTCAGTCACCCATTACCACAAACACTCCCACACAAGCCATAATTCTTTCCGTTCCTAAAAATCAAACAAAAACACCTTCTCCCAAAAAGGTGTATACAAGAAAAAGAAAATTTCAGGTGCATGATGATGACATACCAGCACCTAATCCTATTTCATCTGCTCCTTACAATGTCACCAAACCTCAATCTTTCATTCCTCCAAAATTGGCCAACCCAATCAAAGATCCAATAGAACTTCAAGGATATGACCCTGCTGATGTTGTACCAGTAGCCGCCAGTTATCCACTAGAACTGAATGCAGTCAAAAATGAAATGAGGCAGTTCTATACAGTGGATGATCCTTCAAAAAGGAAATTCCCTTCTCTGATTGGTTTTAGAGATCCAGCAAACATGGATGAATATCTAAAACTCAAAGTCGGGCAAGCAGACTTAAGAGCTAAACTTGAATGCAAAGGGAAAAGTGATAATGAAACTTCAAGTTATATGCAGTTTTTGCTCACCAAGGTTAAACAATTAGAAGACTATGAAAGAGACCTGAGCAAAGAAATGTCTAACCTGCCTCCAGAAGCTGATTTGCAAGTAGATCTGAAAGAAGACCTCATCAAGCTAATCATAAGTGAGAATTTCTACCCTGTCAAAGCTGAACAATTCCAAGACTGGCCTCTGGTTTCTTTTAAAATAGAACTGAATAGAATTGTAAGAATAAAAAGAGATCTAGGCATGAAAAGGTCAGCACCAAATTAGAGCAAATACAAAAAGAAAATTGATGATCTTACTTTGGAGTATAAAAGAAAGAAGTAGGAGTTGGTTGATGCAAAGGTTGGAACTGCCAAAGCCATATCAAAATGGACAAGGCAGTACACTGATGAGGCTTATGAAAGGCTGAGAAAAAGGAGAGAAACAAATCCTAGCCTTCCAAAGAAGCCTGATTACAAAACCACTGATAAGTCAAAGCAGCAGGCTGATGTAGAGGAAAAAGAAAAGGAAGCTGAATATTTTAAAGAGGCTATCAAGAAAATGGCTCTAGAGAGTGATGACTCAGAAAAACTTCAAAATATAGTAAAAAATGTTCTAAACAGGCATCCATCCCCAAACTCATCTAAAATAAAAACTCTCCCAAGAAACCCACTGGACTCAAAGATACTAAAGTGGATGTCTGATCAAAAGACCCACATATTGACTCTGCTCAAGTCCAGTGGTGAAGTGAAGTATGTATCAAGGGAACAAGCACTTGGCCTGGGTGTAGAAGATCTACAAGATCTCCTTCAGCTTAAACTGTGTAGGGATGGGAATGATGAGGATTCCATGAACTTTGAATTACAATTCAAATGTCAAGTTAGGGAACTCCGTATGAGAAAATAAAGATCCTTAATAATGAAGTGTTTTGTCATCATCTGTTCCAGGACGAGATTGTTGGGATTGAACCCTACAAAGTAACAGATGATATATAGCCAAAACTGGTTCAAAGCAGTGGATCATCAAAATCAGTGTTTATACAAAGACTTTCCCCTTGACAGTGGATCTAACAACTGATAGTCTCCAAACACTGATCATCTCAACCACTGATAGGCCAAGCACTGATGAAGATTAAAGAACTAAAGCTCTATCTGCTGATGTCTCCTAAGTACTATTGAAGACCAAAGTACTGCTTATTTAATGACTGGTCACCTTTGAAGAAAGCACTGATGCTCAACATCAGTGCTTAGACTACATTAGTGGAAAGTGAAACAGTAGTTTATAGAAATAGTGTCTATGTAGTCAGTTGTTTGTAATAGTCAGTGGTTGTATGTAACAGTCCTTAGAGGTTGTTAGGTTATTAGATGTCACTTTCATGGTGACGTCAGCTTTGATTCTCATTGGTTTGATCTGTACTATAAATAGAATAGTTTGTATTGTTCTATTTAAGGAGTTTTCTCCTTCAACCCAGTCATCTTGTACGATCAACCATTGAGCTCATGTTGAGGGGGAGTTTTAGTATGTAAGCATGTATTGTAATCATTATGTTTATTAATCATTCGACTTAATGAAAAGTATATGTTTACTAAAAACTATTTCTCTCTGATTGTGTTGTAAAGTTTGTACCCATTTCCGCTGCATTTGATTCTCATTTTATTCATCCATTTCTTCATTAATTTCAAACAAACACAATCATGATAGCCTCAGATCCTAACAATACTTCAGATCCTTTTGGTGTTGATGAGTGGTCAGCTGCAACTCGATCATCTTGTTGCACGGCTTGCATCCATGTCATGTCTTTACTTTACGGCTTGTCATCTGACACGTTCTCTTTGCCTTTTGCTAGCTTGGATGCTACATCTGCACACACAACAAAGCTAAACGCATAATGAGAACAACCGCTAGGGATTTAATCAACCTTAGATAATTTTCATTTGAAAACTTTACTAAGAGTTAATTTTAATCAATATAAGCACACGACACACATGTGACCAACTCTCAATCAACTACCAACCGAAAACAGTTTAAAAATATGATCACTTTTAAATTGTAACTTTCAAAAATTGTTAACTTCGACCGTTTATGAAGATGCAATTGTTTTCCGGCTTACAATCGGGATTTTATGTAGGATAGATTCGAGTTCCAACATTGGGCAATCAAAAAATAGAAATAAAATCTTTTTGGCTATTATAAGATTTATATTAAAACACACCTAAAATATTTTTGGTACTTTTGAATATTTCAAATGTAAAGACGGAAAGCAGTAAATAAATATTTACAGACACTCTTTTTGCGAGTTTCGAGGGTAAGAGAATCATATCAGTGCACAGTCATGCCAAAACACTCTTTTTGTTCAACTAGTTAACATTTAGATAACCATCCTATAACGATTATCGGTATTGTTGTCCACATAAGCTCAACTTATCAGATGTACTCGCGGTTAGGGGATATGTTTAGTGTATGATTTATACTTACCGACTGGTGTTCATCCACTCACAACACATTCCCGTATCAAGGTATGCACGAGAGTTCATCTTACTGGTGAGTATACGATTTATGATCTGTTTGAACGTATAACTTGTGAGATACTCACTTATTTTTGGTTGAAAACAAGCACTATGTGATAAATCACTTATTATTAAGGAAGTTGATTTTCAGATGCATGTAGGGCACAGGAGCAAGTCCGTGAACAGGTTAGTACCATCGTACCGACAAAGAGATGAACTTGACTCTCGAATGATAGATGTGATTTAGAATCACTTATTCGGGGGTGAATGTGATATTTTATCACTTATTGATGGTCGTATGCAGCATGTATTATATACATGTATGTATGATATGTACACGTATGTATGGTATCATGGGAGTTCTAGACTTGCGTCCCCGTTGTTTTTGGTAAAAGAATCAACCATGATACCCAGATGATAAACAGCATAAAGACCACGTATCTCTGAACATCGATATTCTATCAAACGAAATTTCGGTACCAAGACCATATGCCAATGAGCGGTTCCTACACGGTCTTCAGTCGATTTAGTTTATATCACCCTGCACACTTTAAAATGATTGTGAGCCTACTGATACATCTTATATAGAGCTACTTATCATATTTCATTTTAAGTTCAAAGAGATTTCGACAGACCACTGATTCACTATCGTTTTCTTTTTTTCTCGCTAGGAAACTCATTTTTGTTTTTCTATTAAATTTTTGTATTTTTCTGATTTGGAAATTACTCCCCCTAAAATTCAAAAAGTAAATTTAAACTTTTAAAAACATCTTTTTGGATTTTCTTCAAGAAAAATATTCACAAAAATGATTTCCCGATATGGATTAACCCATGTTTTACCTCGATGTCGTTTACCAAAATTAATTTTAATTAGAAATGATTTATCGAATTTTGGTAAAATGAGTTGGCACGTTGGTAATTGGTGTGGACCTAAACAACATTGACGAGTTTCATATTGAAACAATCACGTGTGAGGTGATATTCGAGATCAACGTGGCTGGTCAAGGAGTGCTAGACGAGATGTTAGTAATTCACAAAGCAGCTTAAAAATTGTCAAAGATAGGAGAGATTATGTTGATGCATAATGTCTATCGCCTACGTCATCAGTCTATGTCATGTAAAATATATGTAATAGTGTGAAATGTTAAGTTTTATATGTATATTGGCCAGTTCGCATGACCTGGGAAGGTCAGGTCGCACGAACTGGAGTTATCAGTTCGTGCGAACTGGAGATGTCATTCCGTACGAACTGGTGGGCCTATATATAGTCAGGTAGTGTTCTTCATTTGTGTGATTCTGGAGAAATCTGTAACGAAGTGCTGTCCGATTCTCTCTGTACCAAAACATTTAATATCAATGAAGAACATGTTTAAAGTGACTTTCTACTCTTCTACTCCTGTTCTAACACTGATTGAAGGTTTCTAGTCTGATTCCGCCTTTCTAGAAACCAGATCTGACTCTGATTGACTCGTTTTGGACGAATCCTCGATCCTACAGATTAGAAATTCAAAACCGTAATCCTGCAACTACTTCGTGCATTGGCAGGAATCTGAGTGTTCTCCTAAACTGGATAGCCATTCGGTGTGGACCTCAAAGTCGATTTTGCAGCTACTTCAATTAACCAAGAAATCTCTTCACAGCAACAAGATCAGAAACCTCCGGGTTCGGCTGGTTAGTGGCAAATGGAGCATGTGGGAAAGCTTATACACATCATCATTGGTCGGTCCATACATGATGTCATCCACATGCTTTTGCACCAGCAAAGGTCTTCATCTTCCTCCTTGAGAAGTAGTGTGCGGTTGTTCAGTCCCTGCCAAGGTACCCGCACACCCGGTTAACAAACACGTTTTCTTCAATCACACCGTGGAGAAAATGTACACTGCACGTTCATCTTGTAACTTTGAACTTCTTGTGGAAGAAAAAGACATGAATCTTCGATAATCTTCTTACGTGCTGCAGGCGCGTACATTTCATTTGAATCTTTCCTGTGGACCCGATCCAAGCCTTCAATAACCAAACTTTGGAATGTTGTTCATTTTGTCGAAGTTTTCAATTTCTTTCATCATAATTCAATCACCGGATATTTCATCTTCTTTCTTTTTCTCTCTCCATCAAAGGCAACAATATTCTCCTAGATGTAACAATGTTTTAGAGCCTTATGTCGCCGATCTTGTGCAAGGACGCTCCACTCTCAACAATCCTAAGACTATCAATAGTTCCTCTTGGAACATCCTACACACTCATTCAGGGATTAGTTGGAGAGGGGGACCCGAGCCTTCATAGACCTGGGTCATCCATCATCATCGAGGATTGTGACTTCCATTTCCCGATGATTCTGAATTGATGGAGCTCCCCCTGAAACAATTACCGATTTTGGTTTCCATATATATTTCTGCTTTTCATTTTTAACATCTGATTTAACAGATTGTGTTTAGATAACCTCTGGTTTCAAAGCCTTTTCAACTTCTTTTCTTTGTTTCTTTTTCTATTTCATTTTTCGTTGTTAACAAAACGAGGGTCCTGTTTTGGTGAAACAAATCGCTTTTGGTAACTGTTACCACGAGGGGATCAACTTCCTCCTTTCCTTTCGTGAGATATGGAGAGTTTCTGACAATGTGCCCATACTCACCGCATTCAAAACATGATCTCCGCTCAACAAACCTCGGAGTATCATAATTGTAGGAGCTTTATGTGAACTTCATGATCATGAGATACTTGGTCCTACATCACAACAGTTTGTGTGTTGTGTGTGTTGGTGAATATTTCGTATGTCTGCCACTGTGCGGATAGTTAGATAGAGCGTGTGTTGAATTTTGTATAGAATAGGATCAGTTGGACACGGTGTTGATACTACAAACCCCATCCAGTCGGATGGACAATAGAATAGTCCAAACCCCATCCGGTCGAATAGGTAATGATATTGTAAAGTCCATCCGGACGGATGGATACTAGCTCATTCGGACCGAATAGGTTGTTGCCTATAAATAGGGAGTTGGGGTTCCCATTTGGACAAGCTTTTGGATCCCAGAGGGGACATGCTGTCCAACTGGTCTCATGGTGCTGTAACTTTCAGATATGAATAGAGACCAGATTATAAGTGACTGCTCGGTGTCGTATCTATCTTCTACTCCTTTCTTAGTAATAATAACGAACCGAACACGTCGTATCAGGACCGAGGCTCTGTCAAACTCATCGGTTCCTGGATTAGCAGTGGTATCAGAGCTACGGTACCGATTTAATCGATCTAACAGTCAGTTAAATCACCCAAGCCCATCAATTTTGGCTTAAACGGGAGTTTTGACGTTAAAACAGAGAAAATCAGCAAAATAAAGGTCGATTCACGGATGGATTTTGGAACTGAAGCCATCATTTTGTTCGGAATTGGTTCGCGCACAATCCTGTAAAGTTTCATCATGAAATTCACACAAATAAAGATTCTGGATCGAAAAGACATGATTTGAAGTGTTCTTGAGCTGTTAGAATATAATCCTTCGGATGACCATCCGAGCAGATGATCATCCAAACCATATAAAGTGACTTTTACCTGGATGACCATCCGAGCGGATAGTCATTCGGACAAGTAGACCCATTCGATCGAATGGTCATTCGAACCATATAGTCATTCGGATAGATGAAGACACTCAGGTGGCTAACTGTCAAGGTGATTCAACATCAGTCCATCCGGATGAATGGACCTATCCCATTCGAACGAATGAACTAATGCCTAAAACAAAGGCATTTTTTGATCGCAACGATGAGGAGAGTCTCTAGAAAAAATTTGGTGATTGAAAATTTTTTCGGGCTTTTAACGACCAAGCTGGGTTGTTCGGAGACACCTTCTGGGGCTTCAGTGAACAGATTTGATGATGCGATCACGGATTGTGGAAATTAGTGGGGTAGTTATGATACTGGTGCAAAATGTTTATCATCTGGGTTATCTGACTATTTATGGGCCAAAATGTAAAATCCGAAATGATTAAAAACTGACGTTTTGAGAAAAATTGTCATATTTTCGGCATAGTCGAGTTTTTCACAGATAAAAGAGGACTGAATTGCTCAATTTGAGGGGGGATTCAGTGTTAGAGACATCGGAATTTGCAAAAAAAGGGGGAATAAAATTTTTCAGATGTTCCAGCATTTTTGAAATTCGTGACACTGCAACAATATTCAGGTGGTTTCGACTTCAGATTGTCAAGGGGAATGTGAATCTGATCGTGGGTGAAAACTTCCGAGATCAAGATGATCCGAGGTGTTGATATTTGATCGTGGACGAAAGCATCGGAGATCTGAGAGTGATCGTGGATGATAGCTTCTGAGATCTAGATTATCCGAGGAGATGAATCTGATTGTGGACAAATGCTTCAGAGATCCGATTACATTACCAGATGATTTGTTTTCCGATGAAGATTTGCTGATTGTGGACAATACCGTTTACACGGATCTGTCATTCTTACGGTGCGTTAACATTGATCACGGTAAACGGGATATCAGATCTTCGGGGGGAATCACGGATTTGAAGTTAACCAGTGGGGTGTTTGAAGTTTCTATCAATTGCCGGTTGAGTTTTTGTACATTCTTAGATCGAGTAGGAGGAACGCAAGATCATGGTGCTGACATGTCATATCAAAAACTGAACTCATGTCACACCCCGACCGCGTAAAACAACAAATCGCGGCGGAATCGTCGGGGAGTGTTGTGACAGAATCATTGTTTCAAAACACACGGAAATTTGAATTTTCGTTTTATTAAACATTAAACATTTACATCATCTTGAAATCTAAACAAACAAGTTAAACATAGTCTATCATTGTTATTAAGTCACTAAGGCCTCGTCCAGTCCTATGTGAGCATGCATCCTAGCAATCAACATCATTCAACAACACCTGAAACATATGTAAAAACAAAGTCAGCAAAGAAATGCTGGCGAGCACATAGGTTTATGAGAGTGTTGGATTCATGGCTAGTTTACATGTTGCAATACTTAATTAAAAACCTTGTTTTGAAAAGTATATTATTGTGACAAAATTAACCAACTCAAATCAAGTTGGTTATAATTTATAAAATCTTATAGCCATGATTCTTAACCCAAAACATTTATTTAATTAAATCAAATTGTAAAAATCTCGTAAAAACTCGTATGGTTTATATTATTTAGAAAACATCATTGTGTGACATCGTTTCAGAATCGTTTACCCAAGTGAACTAAATAATGCCATGGTATGTAATATGATGAAAACACTTATATATAAGAAGTACCAGCGGCGTATCTACCATGTTTTCATCACATTACACCTGTCCCGTTATCTAAACACTAACCAAAAACCAATCATTTACCCAAATCGTTTAATTCGTTAAAAATCGCTTCAGTCGTTTAAATCATTCTCGTTTTAAATTGTGAAAATTACTTTTGTTCGTCTCGCTAATAACATCCAAACCTTCGCAACTCGCCTATCTCGAAACTCGCATTAATAAACCACCAAAGGGTAAATTAACAATCACAGATTCAGTCGTTACCCACTTAACCCACACATAACCATGAGTGCAGTCTGATAACTGGATTTATCAGATCCTACGGTACCATAACCTAATACTGGTCAGTTCGGCCAAAACTAATGAATGTTATTCATTATGTAATTACAACGAACAAGTTTATTCACATTATTGAAATCGTTATTAATTTAATATAAACCATTTTAATCGTTTTCGAAACCATCGATAAAAACATCGAAATCATTTAACACATATGAATCACCCCAAAACAATCGAAAACAGTAAAATAGGGGAACTATGTACTCACTTGAGAATGCTTAGAAGTATTGAGTAAAAACTAAGCAAAGCTAGAGGAATCACAGAAATCAATCGGCACCTAATATAAGTAACTACGTAAATAAACCGGACCTAAATCGGAAGATCGGATAGGATGAGGTTTCGTAAACCAAATGAGTATTGGAACTCATATGACATGGTTTAACAAAGCCTACATACTAAAACAAAACCTAACTTAGGTGCTTACGACCCATTACGACTCGTTTTAGGTAGCATACGCTACTTTAATGCGTCGTTCGCGTGAAACGCGTTCGGACCTCCTAACTAGTCCTATGACAAGTATTATATGCCTTAACATGTATAATAATGTTACCTAATCAGTTTTATTGTCAAAATTTAGGTTACAAATGCTTAAAATGAAATTATGCATAAAAAGGGCTTTTTGGTCATTTTCTTAAGGCATATAACTACCTATCATACAACTAACTAAACGAAGTGACCATAAGGTATAACCTCGGAAGGTTATTCCCTATACAACTATGGTCACAAAATATGTTTGATCGGATCCTAATGATCGACCAAAAGGGTCGGGTTCGAAAGTCTAAGCGGTTGTTTAGACCGCTTATCTTACGTCCCTACATAAGAACTAAACTAAAAGTGACGAGCTAAACATTTTAAAACATGTTTAACGAAGTTAGAAAACAAGTTTGATATCATAACAAACGGTTTTGATACCTAAGAATAGTTTGGTTGCAAAATACGCATGAATACGCATTTTTACCGAAACTATGACTCGTCACTACACCTAATCAACGTGGTAATCAGTAGGTAGAGTCACAAGGGACTATAACCATCGTGATTACGCTGACGTTGTGAAGTTCAAATGAACTTCGTATTGACCAAAGACTGGTCAAAGCAGAAAGTCAACCACAGTTTGACTTTTACGCTTAAAACGCATAAAAGAACGAAAGAATACTTATAAAGGGTCCAAGCTAGAAGATCTTGATTCAAATTGCTCAGGTATGAAGTGTTAAACCCCAACTTAGAGCTATTTGAATCAGATTGTAAGGAATGAGAATGAAGGTGTTGAGTTTATATAGAAAACGCACAACTGTTAGGATCGTTCCTTGCAATTCGTGCTTCGATTTTGGCCCTCCATGTGGGCACATGGTATTGTAATACAAGGGGCATACTAAAAACCATCAAATCTAGCCCAAAGTATGCAAAACCTTGGGTTAAAACCATCAAAAACAGGCTGGAAGTCCAAATTCAATGTTTCTGATCTGGGCAGCTCTCGCGGGCCGTGTAAGAATAGGCCTTACGCCCCAGGCCTAGAAAGTTTGGCAGAATTACAATTTAGCCCCCAACAGGTCTAAAACTTGGTTTTTGATGCATTTTTGACAAGTTTATGCCCCGTTAACCCCATTTCAAGGCTCTAAAATGAAGTTAAAGTATAGGGAACTTAAAATATGCTCAAAAATATCTCGGATGTCGGTTCGTTTGGTCGTACGGTTGCGTTGTTCGGTTAATAGCGATGGAAATCGTAACGGACGCAAAAACGATCCAAATTAAGCGACGAATGGAATTTTATCATGCCAATCACTAAAATAAAATATTTTAATGATTACATAAATTTTTGGATGTCCGGATATATTCAGAACGTAAGATATGCGCGAAAATGCAAACTGTTGCACTATTTGACGCTTTTAGTCCCTATTGATCAATAAAGTTTATTTTAGCATACCGAACCCCTCAAAGCCTATTTCTAAGCTATGTAAAGGATATTTAGAGTATGTTTAACTTATTATCAAGTTCCGAAACATTCATTACAGTACGAATCGGCATACTTTTGCAGTTTGTCGAAATTAGTCCCTGTAAGCGAATAAACTTGATTTCGACACACCAAACCTTCCAAAACTTATTTCTAAGTTATGTAAAGGTTATTTAAGGTATGTTAAGCCTATATCACTATTCCGGAGTGTTTTTTGCGTTAAACTGATTACGTTTACGCATCAGTTCGCATATAACTTTCCAGAAAGTGATTTATAGCTCGAAATCGAACAAGAATTGATATGTGCAAATGATACACATATTTATACAAATCCCAAGTATGAAATACAATATTTCATTGATTTGGTATTTGTTTGATGGCCGTGGAGGCACAGATGTTACAGTCTCCCCTACTTCATGGAATTTCGTCCAGAAATTTATTTAGAGGAAACTTGTGAGAGCTCAAAACATGAAGTCGAAAACATAAAACAATACTGGTTAGGGTTCTGAACTTCTAGTAACTTTAAATAACATTATGCTTGCAATGTAAGAGGGACACTTATATACAAGTATATGAAGCGCCATTGGTGCGTCCACCGTACTTCCATTACATTGTTCACGCTTCGTTATTGTTGCCACTATAGGTTCTTACACATGATAAATCTTACTGGGGTTCCTGTGCACTGAATTTCATAATTATGTACGCGTCCATAATTACGTAATTCCTTGCATAGTCCGCATAGTGCATTTTATAAGGTGTAGGGGAAAACCAAATGAACAAACCTGTGATGAGTGTGACTAGACCATCCTAGGGTCCTTTAATTAATCAATAAATGATTTCTTTAAATAGACCACCGAGGAGTCTTTTCAGTTATATCATCACATGCCATTCTTAACTAGATTCTGAATCAATCTTTTTAACTAGACCACTCAAGGGGTCTCTTTCCAATTATGGAATGGTACTATATAATCCAAGGGTCTTAACTATTACGTAGAAGCCCATTAAGGATTTAAGGTAGTACCTTTTGAATATCCTACTATGAATCCCTCATGTGAAGCTATGGAAAATTATACGAGGATTTGGATAACGAAAATTCAGATCACACAAAGACATAAAAGAAAACACATAATCACATAATCACATAATTGTTTAACTTGACCTTTAATTTGTTATCTTTGGACATGGGTATTTAAAGCACACCAGGAATCCAATCCGTGGATTTCATTTGGCACTTTAAACATTTTCAAGAATCTAACTATGGAGATAGGAAGATTTTAATAGGAATTCAGCTTTGTCCTTATTGAATTGTAATGTACGTATTAAGGCGTACAAGGAATCCAAATCAAGGGCTCCGATTTGGGCGATAATCATCCACAAGGATCTAATTGTGGGGATAAGAAGATCCTATATGGATTTTAGAATTCGAAGGGCGGGGGAGACGCTTCGAAACCTTGCACTAGACATGCTTAAGTTGATACATGATGTAGAATGCTCATGAAGTTGAGGTGCTAGATATGCCAAGGCGACACATAAAGCAGAATTTGAAGGTTGGGTAATACGAGCAGAATGCTTTTCAAAAACTATGCATGGGGTTCTTTTTAGAAATGTGTTTAATGTTTTGAAACCTTAATACTTTTGAAATCATAAAGTAGGTGTATTAGGTAAGTATATTTATAAAATGTTTTAAAATCATGCGAGATAAATTTTGAAATTATGTATAAGGGTTTTGAAAACATGAATAATGCTTTTGAAATCATGCACTTGATACATTAAGTAAATATATTGTGTTAAAATCGTTTTCAAACTTATATGAAATATTTTGAAATCATGAAGGTTGTTTTGAAAACCTACACTATGTATGTTGTTATGAAAACCAGAATGAAATGATGTGAGATTGAAGAAGGGTATCCTTAGTTATCTTACCAAGGATTTAAAGTGATTACTCAAAATGTCACTTATTTTTTTTTGTACTTCGTTTCTTAGAATGAAACGAGCACTTATAATTTTCGAGGAAATCATGAGCGATCATATAAACGAGAGAATTACAAATATGGTTCTTTGGTTTAGGTATCGTAGGGGTATGCCATACACACATGTAACTACACTTGTACATCAGAATTGCAAACAACGATTTTATTTATAAACAAAACCGATTGTTTTCAGAGTTCAAGAAAAACAAAAGAAACTAAAGCATAAGATTCAGATTATTCAAAGCGGCAACTTCTTCTAATCAGCCAAATGCTCGTCCGTGGGTCAGATTTGCATTGAAAATCTTTGGGCTTTTGTTCCTGAGATAACCCGTCTCGCCATAGGTGTAGCAAGTACCAGGAGGAAAATGAGCTCGTGCTGGATCTGCTTGTGCAGCAGTAGGATCTGCAACAGTTTTGCTTTGGATAGCAAAACGGCACACATTAACCAGATGTCCCCATCGTCCACAGTTGAAACATTTTCGACATTTGACACTGGCATAGTGGTGAAGGTTACACTGATTGCACAAAGGAGCAGTTCCCAAGTATGGCTTCTTGGCTGGTGGTGCTGCCACCTGGCTAGGTTATGCTTGATTTGTTGCAACGGCTATGGGATCCTTTGAAGCTTTACGCTTCTTTGAATTTTTCTAAGGCTCGGCTTCTGCTTCCTTTGATGCTTCTTGGGTGGCTTCATTATTTAGACGAGACATGGCGACAGCTAAGTCAACAGTCTTCAGGATTACTTCGCCTATTCGCTGGGCAAATTTGGTAGTCTGCTCGGACATTTGAGTGTCGCTGCGATGAAGAGACATTCTGGAGGAAATGAAAGACAAAGGAGGAAACAAGTGAAATGTTATCGGATAATCAAAACAGAAAGATAACGCAAATAAATTGTGATCATTTGTTTGTTACCTAAGGCAAACAAATGAGACGGTGACTAATCAAAGTAAGCGGGTCATATTAATGCATCGCGAAGACATGCTTTAGCCTATAAGTGGACACTCACCCCAAGAGTTCCCATGTAAGAGTGACTGGTCCGATTATGTGGATTTGTACGAACACTCTAGCCTTAGACAGAAAACTCAGAGTACAGGCATCCACCCTTCCAGATTGCACGTGTTCACATTATAAGACCCAACTTTGACGAGATTTTAAAAACTTAGAGGGTTCAAAACCTTATAATAAATCATCCGAGAACAGATGATTGGTTTTCAAAGCAGATTTGAAATTTCTGTTCTTGTTGTGGTTGTCACCTAAGGATAAGTGACGGTATTGTTTTAAGATCTAACCACAAGAATCTTGTGTTAGGGTCCTAGGAAGGTTATAGACTAGGTCAAAGCATTACTAATAACCTAATTTCCTATAACCATGAGCTCTGATACCAACTTTTATGTCACACCCCGACCGCGTAAAACAACAAATCGCGGCGGAATCATCGGGGAGTATTGTAACAGAATCATTGTTTCAAAACACACGGAAATTTGAAGTTTCGTTTTATTAAACATTAAACATTTACATCATCTTGAAATCTATATAAACAAGTTAAACATAGTCTACCATTGTTATTAAGTCACTAAGGCCTCATCCAGTCCTATGTGAGCATTCATCCTAGCAATCAACATCATTCAACAACACCTGAAACATATGTAAAAACAAAGTCAGCAAAGAAATGCTGGCAAGCACAAAGGTTTATGAGAGTGTTGGATTCATGGTTAGTTTACATGTTGCAATACTTAAATAAAAACCTTGTTTTGAAAAGTATAGTATTGCGACATAATTAACCAACTCAAATCAAGTTAGTTATAATTTATAAAATCTCATAGCCATGATTCTTAACCCAAAACATTTACTTAATTAAGTCAAATTGTAAAACATCTCGTAAAAACTCGTTAATAAAACTTGTATGGTTTATATTATTTAGAAAACATCATTGTGTGACATCGTTTCAGAATCATTTACCCAAGTGAACTAAATAACGCCACGGTATGTAATATGATGAAAACACTTATATATAAGAAGTACCAGCGGCGTATCTACCATGTTTTCATCACATTACACCCGTCCCGTTATCTAAACACTAACCAAAAACCAATCGTTTACCCAAATCGTTTAACTCGTTAAAAATCGCTTCGGTCATTTAAATCATTCTCGTTTTAAATTGTGAAAACTACTTTTGGTCGTCTCGCTAATAACATCCAAACCTTCGCAACTCGCCTATCTCGAAACTCGCATTAATAAACCACCAAAGGGTAAATTAACAATCACAGATTCAGTCGTTACCCACCTAACCCACACATAACCATGGGTGCAGTCTGATAATGGGATTTGTCAGATCCTATGGTACCGTAACCTAATACTGGTCGGTTCGGCCAAAACTAATGAATGTTATTCGTTATGTAATTACAACCAACAAGTTTATTCACATTATCGAATTCGTTATTAATTTAATATACACCATTTTAATCATTTTTTAAACCATCGTTAAAAACATCGAAATCATTTAACACATATGAATCACCCCAAAACAATCGAAAACAGTAAAATAGGGGAACTATGTACTCACTTAAGAATTCTTAGAAGTATTGAGTAACAACCAAGCAAAGCTAGAGGGATCATGGAAATCAATCGGCACCTAATATAAGTAACTACGTAAATAAACCGGACCTAAATCGGAAGATTGGATAGGATGAGGTTTCGTAAACCAAATGAGTATTGGAACTCATATGACATGGTTTAACAAAGCCTACATACTAAAACGAAACCTAACCTAGGTGCTTACGACCCATTACGACTCGTTTTAGGTAGCTTACGCTACTTTAACGAGGCGTTCGTGTGAAACGCGTTTGGACCGCCTAACTAGTCCTATGACAAGTATTATATGCCTTAACTTGTATAATAATGTTACCTAATCAGTTTAATTGTCAAAATTTAGGTTACATATGCTTAAAATGAAATTATGCGTAAAAAGATTTTGGTCATTTTCCTAAGGCATATAACTACCTATCATACAACTAACTAAACGAAGTGACCATAAGGTATAACCTCGGAAGGTTATTCTCTATACAACTATGGTCACAAAATATGTTTGATCGGATCCTAATGATTGACCAAACGGGTCGGGTTCGAAAGTCTAAGCGGTTGTTTAGACCGCTTATCTTACGTCCCTACATAAGCACTAAACTAAAAGTGACGAGCTAAACATGTTAAAACATGTTTAACGAAGTTAGAAAACAAGTTTGATATCAAAACAGACGGTTTTGATACCCAAGAATAGTTTGGTTGCAAAATACGCATGAATACGCATTTTGACCGATACTATGACTCGTCACTACACCTAATCAACGTGGTAATCAGTAGGTAGAGTCACAAGGGACTATAACCACCGTTATTACGCTCACGTTGCGAAGTTCAAACGAACTTCGTGTTGACCAAAGACCGGTCAAAGCTGAATGTCAAACACAGTTTGACTTTTACGCTTAAAAACACATAAAAGCACGAAGGAATACGTATAAAGGGTCCAAGCTAGAAGATCTTGATTCAAATTGCTCAGGTATGAAGTGTTAAACCCCAACTTAGAGCTATTTGAATCAGATTGTGAGGAATGAGAATGAAGGTGTTGGGTTTATATAGAAAACCCACAACCGTTAGGATCGTTCCTCGCAATCCGTGCTTCGATCTTGGCCCTCCATGTGGGCACATGGTATTGTAATACAAGGGGCATACTAAAAACCATCAAATCTAGCCCAAAGTATGCAAAACCTTGGGTTAAAACCATCAAAAACAGGCTGGAAGTCCAAATTCAATGTCTCTGATCTGTGCAGCTCTCACGGGCCGCGTAAGAATAGGCCTGGGCAGTTTGGCAGAATTACAAATTAGCCCCTGCAGGTCCAAAACTTGGTTTTCGATGCATTTTTGACACGTTTAAGCCCCGTTAACCCCATTTCAAGGCTCTAAAATGAAGTTAAAGTATAAGGAACTTAAAATATGCTCAAAAATATCTCGGATGTCGGTTCCTATTGGCGCTTTTAATGATTACATAAATTTTTGGATGTCCGGATATATTCAGAACGTAAGATATGCGCGAAAATGCAAACTTATGCACTTTTTAACGCTTTTAATCCCTATTGATCAATAAAGTTTATTTTAGCATACCGAACCCCTCAAAGCCTATTTCTAAGCTATGTAACGGATATTTAGAGTATGTTTAACTTAAAACTAAGTTCTAGAATGTTCGTTACAGTACGAATCCGCATACTTTCATAGTTTGTCGAAATTAGTCCCTGTAAGCGAATAAACTTGATTTCGACACACCAAACCTTCCAAAACTTATTTCTAAGTTATGTAAAGGTTATTTAAGGTATGTTAAGCCTATGTCACTATTCCAGAGTGTTTGTCACATCAAACTGATTACGTTTATGCATCAGTTCGCGTATAACTTTCAAGAAAGTGATTTAGAGCTCAAAATCAAACAAGAATTGATATGTGCAAATGATACACATATTTATACAAATCCCAAGTATGAAATACAATATTTCATTGATTTGGTATTTGTTTGATGGCCGTGGAGGCACAGATGTCATAACTCGGATGCGATTAAAGCTGAAACAGAGGATACTCCATTGACTAGTTTCAAGTTGGTGATTATTCGTAAAGGTTGCAGTTTAGCAAATCAGAGGAGAGTCGTGAACTGTGCAAAAGACCTGAAGATTCATTTCAGGGGGAATTGGTGCTTTACTCTGTCAAAGTGAACCCGAATCATCAATCGAGAGGGAATCTGTTGAATATTTCAAGATGCCTGATTGAAGTTGCAGAAAAGTTGAAGATTACAGAATATTCAAACACGGCTCAAGGTTCTCAAAGTGTTAATGACGATTCAACACTGACAGCCGAGGGGAAATCTGTTGGTGCATATTTTGTACGTCTGCCACTGTGCGAATAGTTAGATAGAGCGTGTGTTGAATAATGTATAGAATAGGATCAGTTGGACATGGTGTTGATACTATAAAGGTCTATCCGGACGGATGGACAACATATAGTCCATACCCCATCCGAATGTATTGGTTTAACATTGTAAAGTCCATCCGGACGGATGGACACTAGCTCATTCGGACATGTGTAGGTTGTTGCCTATAAATATGGAGTTGGGGTTCCCATTTGGACAAGCTTTTGGATCCTAGAGGGGACATGCTGTCCAACTGGTCTCATGATGCTGTAACTTTCAGATATGAATAGAGACCAGATTATAAGTGTATGCTCGGTGTCGTATCTATCTTCCACTCCTTTATTAGTAATAATAACGAACCGAACACGTCGTATCAGGACCGAGGCTCCGTCAAACTCGTCGGTTCCTGGATTAGCAAACTCCCATGGCAACAGGGAACAAACTTGATTCTTGTAAAGAAGGAACATGTGTAGATATTAAAACCTATAAGGGATGATAGGATCATTGTTATACTTAACTGCAAGCAGGCCATATATTATGTTTGCTACATGTTTTCTTGCAAGATACCAATGCAATCCTAAAGAATCTCACCTAAAAGCAGTAAAAAGGGTTTTTAAATATCTAAAGGGCATATCAGAACTTGGTCTCTAGTATCCTAAAGATATAAATCTTGAACTAATTGCATACTCAGATGTAGATTATGCAGGATGCAAGATTGACAGAAAGAGCACATCTGGTGCATGTCAAATCTTCGGAGAAAAGTTGGTATGCTGGGCAAGTAAGAAACAAAACTGTGTTGAAACATCAATAGCTGAATCTGAATATGTAGCAGCAGCAAGTTGTTGTTCACAAGTGCTATGGATACAAACTCAGCTAAAGGATTATGGGGTAAATCTGACAAAGATACCCATTCTATGTGACTCAAAGAGTGCAATTGCAATTACAGAAAATCCAGTTCATCACTCTAGAATCAAGCACATAGATGTCAGATATCATTTTATAAAGGATCATGTTGAAAAAGGTAACATAGAGATGTAGTTTTTTTCCAACAGAAAACCAAATTGTTGACATTTTCACAAAATCTCTTGATGAAAAGAGACACAATTTTCTAATCAGCAAACTTGGCATGGTTAACATAAAAGATGAAGAAATTTCAGAAAACAAAATGTCACAAACTGAAAATCAAACTGATGAACCCAAAGGAGACAATCAGGGTGTAAACAAAAATTATGATGATCAAAGAATGAAACAACAGATTTCTGATAAAGAAAGCCATCAATCTGGTGAAACATCAAAAAATCTGATAAAAGATCAAAATATCTTATAATTTACCAGAAAATATGATGAATCATCAGAAAATCTCATAAAGCATCAGAAAATATGATAATTTATCAGAAAATCAAATAAAATATTAGAAAATCTGTTAAAACATCAGAAACACCACTGATTATCAGAAAATTTCATGGATTTCACCTTCTTTATTCATATCTCATACTTGTAAAAACACATAACTGTAGATAATATTTTTTTGAATATTTTTTTTTTTTGCATAAATTAAGCCACCATAGGGAAAATCAACCATCACAGGTGAAATTTTCTCCAAAAAATCATTTCTCTTCTACTTCCAAAGTATGCAACGTCGTCTTTCAAAGGAGTATAGCAAGACACATGGGCATAAAAATGATTAGGGGCTATGAAAAGTAGCCACCTAGTTATTCAATGCAACATAAAAGCAACTCACAAACGGGGGCTTAAACTCTGTCACACACCTTCTGTACACAGATATTGCATTAAATGAAGAGAAAGAAAAGGATAAGAAAATCTTGAGTTGTTAATACCATTTATAGCAAAACCATCACTTTCATCTATATAAATTAACAAACTCCTAAAGACTTTCTTCATCACAACTACCTCCACTTCAAAAAAAATTCACATCCATCTCACTCTCAAATACCTTAATGGCAAAATAAATCAGAACTGAGCACTTTCCTCTTATCCTTCACACCACACACAACCTAAGACTAAGTTCAAACCTTGAAGGTCCTGCATGGGAGAACTATCGGGTGGTGTACAACATGTTGAAGCAAAGTCCTTTGGGCCATGCCATATCAACACACATCACGATCTACCCCACACTACTTCAAGAGTTCTGGTGGAATGCAGAGATCATCTACAGGGACACTAGCATGTGGATAAGAAGCATGGTGATGAATAGGGAAATCATTCTAAAGGAGGAAACTCTTAGAGATGCCCTCCAGGTGAATGATGACATAGACGTCACCTTCTTCCCAAGGGAAAGGCTGGAAGAAACCTTGAGGGAAATGGGTTATCACACACCCAACCTTTCGAGGCAGATTAGCAGATCTGGTTTTATTCAACCATACCAATATCTAGTAACACATCTCGGTGTTTGCTTCTCAAGGAAGATTGGACACTTCAACGAGCTATCTTACAGGCTGATGGAAGTGGTACATGCAGTTGTACAAGAAAAACCATATAACTTCTCCAAATTTCTCTTGAGAGATTTGGAAGTAAACATACACACTCGTCAACCTTTTCTGATCTATCCTCGTTTTGTGACCAAGGTGATTACAAGCCAGCTGGACTTCGGAGGAGTAACATACTGGTACCCAAGGGCCCAAGTTTTTCTACAAGAAGATTGGAATGTTCCCTCCTTGGTTCCAACACAAAATCACACCGGACGCAGAACCTATCTATGGGTGTGTTCTACTTGTTTTTATAATGATTAGTTTTCTTCTTATTGTACATTTTTTCTTTGTTTGAATAGTATATATTTGCTTTGTTTTAAAAAAAAACAGCATAATAGATCTAGGGGAAGTAAAATGGCATATCTGATAAAATCATGAAAAATCTGATAAAATATAAAGAAATCTGGTAAAAATCAGAAAATCTGATGAATCTGATAAACTTATCAGAAAATCTGATCATTCACCAGAAAATCTGATAAATCATCAGAAAATATTTAAAATAACAAGAAAGTCTAATAAATCAATAGAAAAATTAGAAGAAATATCATATAACATTGCTTAAAACAAGATTTAAAACAATGACAAAGAAACTTGTGACAAAGTAGAAAAAGATTCATAAAAGTTTTTGTCAAAATTGAAACTTTTTTCTGGATAATCAATCTTCAAAAGAATGAAACAAAATGATGTTAAAGTGATGTCAATTTTTTTTCACAACAACACTCCTTGAAGATCTGAGCAAAGATTTGAGGTTCAGAAATGCTATGTAAGTAATATCTTCAAAACTCTACTTATTCCCTCTCATCTCAAAAAAAATAAAAAAATTAAAAAAAATCTAATTCAACTTTCAAATTTGAATCTAATCTATTCTGGTGAAGTATAAAGAAAATCCAACACTCAAAAGTTAATTTAAGGATTTTCTGATACACATCATCACAAGGACTTTTTGGGAACCAGGTCAGTTTCAAAAAGGGATTTTATTGGACCTCTTTATGACAAAAGGGTCCCACAGGAAGAAAAAGTGCAACTTGGATGTTAGTATTTATCTCCTAAATCTTTTTGAAATCTACGATTTTTAATAAAAGATATGCATCAAAAAATTTCGGAGATATACCAAAGGTTTTGTAAAATAGTTGTTTCATCAACGGATTAAAACATCATTAAGGTGTCATTAACCACCTTAAATACAAACCACCCGCGATAAATACTCAAAGATCTATGTCTTAAAAACACTATAAATACATCTTGCAAATTGCAGAGCAAACCATCTTCAACTTCCATCCTCAAAACTCAAGAACCCTAAAAACCCTTTTCGAAGCAAAACTCAAATCACCATGGCCGCAATTAACATCAACATGCCACCAATTGAACACTATGTTCAATTCATCAATGAAGCAGAGTTCCTACCCTTAAAAAGCAACAATGAAGCAATGAACACCAACATTAGAGAATATGACATGAAGTGCCAAATCCTAATTGAATTTCTGACAAGGTGTCCGATTGCTCAAGCCATAACAAAGACCAGAGATGTATCGGAAAAGATTATACAAAAACTGGTGATGACACTCGAACATTCAAATACAAACGAGTTGACAGCACACTTTTGGGGAGATATCTTCATTGCAATTAAACCGGAGAAGATAAGGGAATGCCTGGAGTTACCTATAAGCCAAAACTATGATCCAGCACCAACAAAAGATGACATGTTTGCACAGCTTGATGCTGTGATGGGATACAAGATAAAGATCTCAAAAATTGGTAATTTTAAAAGAAACAAATTGCATGCCTTCTGGCAAGTATTGATGGAGATCTTAAACAAATGCATATCATCAAAAATTGGGGGAACAGACCAAATTAATAGGAATGTTCTGACAATCATGTTCAGTCTCATCACAGGGATGAACATTGATTTTAGAACAGAAATCTTTAATTTGATAAGAAGATCAACATTGATGCGTTTTCTGAAAGGAATATGGAAATTCCCTCATCAGAAAACATGTGGAGTGCTGAGGTGATGAGACCATGGTTTGCACTGGGCTTCTGGAAATCAGATTTTGATGTGCCTACCTTATCAGAAAATATGATGAATCTGATACAAGAGGATTCATCCTACAAGGCAGAATATTTAAAGATGTTGAACAGAAGACCAGAAAATGCAGCAGTTTATGACAGTGTGTCCCCAATGGAGCATGATGCCCAAGAATCAAGTGTACCACAAACAGAGCAGGAGGCTCAATCAGAACCTAAACAAGGTAATGAAGTACAAATGAGTCCATTGGCATAACAGCATCATGCAGAAACTTCACATATGGGAGAAACAGGTGCACAACATTCTAAATTTAATGTTGTTTAAAATTTTGATAGTGATTCTAATGAATCAATCTATTCAGGGCAACTATGTTATAGAACATAGAGTGCCTGTTTCTGAAAAATAAGGTGTGAGTGAATCCAAAGACCTAATCTCTGAATCAGAAAATGAGGAGGAGAATGAGGTGGCAACAGGTTGAGATCAGTTTACTGATCAAGGAAACCTGGATGAGAAAAGTAAGAGTTTCTCAACAACTCATGGAGAACCTGAAAAGGTTCAAGGAAATGAGGAAAACCCGGATTTAAATAAGTTTTAATATTCTGGTAAGGGTATGGAGGATTGGGATTATTACCAACCTACTAACCTTAAAACAGCAGCAAGTGTGTCTTCTACTGGTGTTAAAGGTGGAACATCTGTTGTTCCTCCTGTTACCCAACAACAACCTATGTCAACAGAACAACTTCACAAAGAGCTTGATGACATCACAAATGTCTGTACTAGAAAGACAGCAACAGAAGAAAAGTTTAATCTACTACTGGAAGAGATCAGAAATCAAAGATTTGATATTAAGGCTTTATCAGAAACTGTTGAAACTGTGAAGAAACAAACAGAAGTCAACACTGCAGCTCTAAGCAAACTTCAACAGTCATCAAAAAGAAGAGAGAAGTCATCAGACTTTGAGAAAGCTGTCAAAGAACTTCAAGAAATCAACGCAAAAATGACAGAAGTTGCAAGTGTGAGAGAAAATTCAAGTACTGGAAGGATTCTAGAAGAAATTAAAGTCCTAAGAGCCAATAGCAACAGCATGGCAGAGGCTCTTGAAAAGATGATGGTGGAATGGTCTACACAGAAAAATCAAGACAAGCTAGAGTTTCATAAAATGCGGAAACAAGAAGAAACAAATGCTCAAACGCTGTCCAATGTTCAATGGTTAATAAAGAGGTTGCAGTTTAATGTTGCCAGACTGGAAAAGATTGATATGCATGAGCTGAAAGCTCAGATTCCACAAGATACACCAGTGAGTGAACCGGAAATCTCCCACCAAGAACAGCCAAAACAACCTGAAGCTTCAACACCACAAAAGCAAAAACAACCCATGGGCCCTCCACCAAATGTACCAAAACCCATGGGTCCCCCACCAAATGTGCCAAAACTAGAAAGACTAAAGATGCTGACACAACCACCAATTTCAGTTGAATCCTCTTCCATAGCCCTTATTGATGAAACAGAGTTCAGTAGACAAATGAATGCAGCTTAGAAAAGAAAAAAGGGATGAAGTGACATCTTCAAAAAGACCTAAAATAGTGATCAAAGAAGGTCCAGTTGGGAAGCTAAAAGAGTACACACTCTTGGAACCTGATCAAGACACAATGATGTACCCTAAAGAACACCTGAAACACTACTACTGGAATGATAAGGAGGATAAACAGGAAAGGCCCTTCTCTCCAATAAGGTCAAGAATCATTCAAGTAAGACAACAGAGAAGCTGGGAACTCATGCATAATCCTGTTACAAATCCAGTAGTTGGGATTGAAAAAATAAGCTCTGAAAGTCATCAAGGTGAAATCATGGGAACTTATGAGCAGAACAAGTATACATTGGTCAAAAAAGATGGGACTACAGCAACTGTTACTGATGCAATTTTGGCTGATCAAGTTCATCCACTAAACATAGTAAAAAATGAAACAGATCATTGATCAACAAAAGGGGAATACAATGCACATTAGAAGAGCCCTTCACAGCATTAAGGAAGCAGGAAGAAAAATGTATCACAGAGCTGCACTGGCAGATTTTGACTTGTGCATCAATTTTGAGTACATCAGAAAAGTACACACACCTCCTCCCAATAACACCATTCCAGCTGAAATCATATCCAAAGCAAGACCTGGAGCTATCTTTGAAACACCTGAAATGTCAGTAGTATTCAAAGATGCTAATGATGAAAGAGCTTTGTTTAGAATCAACGAAATTAACAGGTATTCAAACTATACCCTGAATTATGTCAAGCACTACATAAATCAGAAACAAGCCCAACTCAAAGAGAAAGGAAAGGAGAATGAACAACTGAGGAAGAAAATTGAAGAATGGAAGGAAGCCAAAGGATGGTACAAAGAACTATACAGAGCAACTCACAAGAAAACTGATTACAAGAAGTTGAAGATAGGAGACACTTTCAAAAGTGGTCTGAAGATAAACTGATAAATTCTTGCATTTATAATCTGTTTGGGAAACATTGTTTTTGTTTTTGAACTTGTTTAAATTTTCCTTACTTTGGTTGTTTGAATTTTGTTTAAAGTTTGGTTGAAATTTGTTTATGTTTGACATAAGTAGTTGTTTTTCTTACAATACTTAGGGGGGAACTGTTAGGAAACTTTTTATGTAAGTATTGAAGAAAAACTTATTCAGCCTGATCTAAAGAAGAAGATAAAGTCCTGAATATCAAACAACAAGAAGAAATAAGATAGGACGTGTTAGTGATAGAATTTCTAAGCATATGGATCATGGATCCTCAAGTGCAGCCAGGATCGCGGATCCTCAGTTCAGTTTGAATTAAGGATCCTCGGAAGACGTTGCAGGACTAAGGATCCAGGATCCTCATTATTATCCTAATACTAACAATTGTTTCCATTATATTAGAACTTTTTTTGCAAGAGTATTCGAGTGGGACTTGGTCTAACCGAGATTCCAGGGGAATATGCCTTCTAATTCTGCACGTGCATGAGCTCTTCGACCGTTGTGGTGATCGTGGGAGAGCTTGCACCATTTTCGGATTGTTAGTTAGCTTAGCTAGTTTCTATTTTTATTGGGGATAACAAGCTAGATTAGATTATTATTAGCAACACACACTACTCTCAAGAACTCTCTACAATTTATTGGCGATTACACACTTTTTTGCACACTAGTGATCATTGTACCAAGCTTGTTATTATCCTGATTTGTAAACATTGTTTGTTTAATATACTTGGTGATCGGTAGTTTCCATCACCCGAGGTTTTTTGTGCCGGAGATCATACATTGATCAAGGGATTTTTCCTCGTATAAATCCTTGTGTCCAACATTCATTTCATTCATTCATTGTTTATACATTTTTTTATTTATCCAAGCATCTAACCTCACAAAAATCAGATTTGGTTACATTATCCTTGTGTGATTTTTGACCAAAACAGTTTGGCGCCCACCGTGGGGCAATTGGTGCTTCAATTCTGAGAAATTTTGTTTATTTCTTTTCATTACCTTCAACTACATGGCTTCTCAAGTGAAGAACACTTCAAGCTCCATGCCGGTGATCACCTCTTCACAGGGCATCCCACCTTTGCCTCCTGCACCTTATGGATGCCAGAAGAAAGCTGAGAATGTTGCGAAGAAACAAACCCCCGTTTTCTCAAAACCAACTTCTGCTGTTTCTTCTGGTCCTACTTACAATGATCTTTATTCTTTGATTTTGCAGATGAGGGACTACATGTAACAGCATGATAAAACCAATGACAGAATCCTTCGAGAAATTGATGACATCAAGAAATTGAAGAGATCAGCGGAGGATCACTCTCCATTTTGCCGAGATCGCTAGATTTCGGCACCCCAGCAACAACCGCCCAGCACTCTACAGCATCAGATGTCCAGTACCAGGGTGGATCATTGGGAATGCGCTGTGGATCATCGGCAATGACACAGGCTCAAGGATCCTACTTTCAGCCTTCAGGATCCTCTCTTCAGCCTCAAGGATCCTCCTTCCAGCATCAAGGATCCTTCTTTAGTTCTGGAGGATATATGGGAACTCAGACGGTTCAAGGATCCTCGTCTCAAGGTCAAGGATCCTATTCTCAGGTTCAAGGATCCTCATCTCAGGTTCACGGATCCATGGATTATCCTCCAAGACCCCCAGCTTCAGTGTATCAAGGATCCAACATTTTTCAGGATCAAGGATCCTTAAGAAGTGCAGAACCCAGGAGTTCAGAGATTCATTTGGGAGACTTCATACCTATGCAAACTATTGCTTCATCTGGTCCCTCAATTATACCAGAATCCCGCCAATATGGATTCACATCAGGAATTCCAAACCTGAATCCTTCAGGAGGTAACACATTAAATAATTCTTATAATGCTAACCATGGCTTTGTGTAGGATACAGGAATCAACCAAGCTATGGCTAGGGAATTGCAGAAACTCAAGGATATGATATCCAGCGTTCCAGGAGTGGTTAAGCCCATTCCTGAAATTCCAGATGGAAGTCACAAGATATCTCGCTTTGCACCACCCATTTGTGATGCAGAGATACCAAAGAGGTTTCAAACACCAAACATGAAGTTGTATGATGGCTTAACTAATCCAGAAGAGCATGTAGCTCAGTACAGAGAAAGAATGGAGATCAACCCCATTCCTGAGAGGTTAAAAGAAGCATGTCTATGCAAGGTTTTCGGATCCATACTGACAGGATTAACTCTTAAATGGCTGCTAAGTCTTCCCCCTTACTCTATTACTTCATTTGCTAATCTAGTTAACTTGTTTAATAGTGAATTCTCATGCAGTAGGAGATTTGAACGTTTAACTAGTGATCTATATAGGGTAACACAAGGTCAAAATGAATCACTGAGAGACTATATCACTAAATTCAGTAGAGAATTCTTGGAGATTCCTAATTTGGATATTGCTACGGTTGTAGAAGCCTTCAAAATGAGTTTACTTAAGGATTTACTGTTCTATGATGATCTTGTCATGACCCCTTGCAGGAATCTTGATGAAGTAAGAACCAGGGCCCTTAGATTCATCCGACTAGAGGATGATAAAAGGATCCAAGAAAGACTGGCAGGATCCTCAAAGCAGGAAAAGCAAGGATCCTACTTCAGGAACAATAAGTCCAAATCATATAATAAGTCTGATAATCAGAACGTGCATGCAGTGGAGCAAGAAGAGTATGATGAGGATTATCCTCTCATTTCTGAATATTGCTTTTCTGTAGATAATAATGAACTAATCCTTGCAATGTAGAATCTAGGTGAAAAAGCAAGATGGCCCAGAAAGAGTGATAAGCCAGCTGCAACAAAAGACAAATCCAAATGGTGTGCCTATCATGAAGATTCCGGTCATCTCACTGATGAATGCATAGCACTCAGGAAAGAGATTGGTTATTTGTTAAGCAAAGGGCATTTGAAGGAGCTATTTGGAAGGAAAAAGTCAAGGATCCAGGATCCTGAAAAGGTTCCAGAAAGAGCTCCTGCTCCTCCTGCTGATGCACAAATTATCAACTTCATATCTGGTGGATCAGACATATGTGGTACTTCCTTTTCAGCAGCCAAGAGGCATGCTAAAGAAACGAAGATGGATAATGGAGACAAACCCATTCGAACCTCGATCCTTACACAGGAGAAAGTTATATCCTTTGATGCGGATGATCGTATGGATATTCAGGATCCTCTTCATGATGGTATTGTTATTACTTTGTTTATATCTAATCATTTTGATAGATGGAGGAAGCTCAGTGAACATTATTCAACTTGATGTCCTCAGGAAGATGAACATCCCTGAATCTGAAATTATCCCGAGATCATCAGTTCTTGTGGGATTCAGTGGAGAAACCAAGAACACTTTGGGGGACATTAAACTTCCCATTTACATAGAGGGATTTAATTCTTTTCAAAAATTATGTGTTATAGATTGCTTATCATGTTGCAATGTTATCCTTGGCAGGCCGTGGATACATGACATGAAAGCAGTTCCATCTACATAGCATCAGTGTGTCAAACTCCCAACTCCATGGAGTGTGGTGAAGATAGAAAGTGACCAACAGGAAGCTAAAAATTGTTACACTTCATCCATGAAGCCAGCTTCATGACCTAGGGAGCAATAGCAATTAAAGTATCCTCCAAGAGATGTCCTGGAGGCAAGAGAACAAGATGTGAAAGATATCATGATGGATCCACAGGATCCTGAATCCAAAGTCTTTATAGGATCCGGGATCCTCAATGACATCGAACAGGATCTAGTATCCTTCCTCAAGAAGAGAAAAACTACCTTTGCCTGGAAGCATGAGAACATGACAGGTATTTCTAAAGATATCATTACTCATAAGCTTGGCATTGACAGGTCGTTCAAATCTATACATCAAAAGAGGAGAAAGTTTGCACCAGAAAGGAATGCCATCATCCAGGAGGAGGTAGATAAACTGCTTAGGGCAGGTATGATTAGAGAGGTTAAGTATCCAAAATGGTTAGCCAATGTGGTTGTTGTTCAAAATAAAAATGGAAAGTGGAGGGTATGTGTCGATTTCACTGATTTAAACAAGGCATGTCCCAAGGATCCTTTCCCATTACCCCATATTGACTCCATGGTGGATGCTACCGCGAGTCATGAGTTATTGACTTTCATGGATACTTCATCCGGGTTTCAACAAATTCAGATGGAACCATCTGATCAGGAGGATACAGCCTTTATGACCCTAACTGGTATATATTGTTATATTGTTGTGCCATTTGGACTAAGAAATGCAGGTGCTACCTACCAAAGGCTAGTGAATATGATGTTCAAAGAACAAATTGGACACACGATGGAAGTATATATAGATGACATGGTGGTTAAGTCCAAGAGAGCTGAGGATCACCTTAGAGATTTAGAGGAAGAATTTGATATCCTTGATAAATTCAATATGAAATTGAATCCTTCCAAGTGTCACTTTGGTGTAAAAGCAGACAAGTTCCTAGGTTACATGGTTACAAAAAGAGGTATAGAGGGGAGTCCAAAGCAAATCAAGGCGATTGTGAATATTAAATCACATGCCAATGCCAAGGATGTGCAAAGGTTGACAGGGAGGATCGCAGCCTTGAACAGGTTCATCTCAAAGTCATCAGAGAAATGCACAGAATTCTATGACATCCTGAGAAAGAACAAGAAATTTGAGTGGACTGAAAAACATGAGAATGCTCTCAAAGCCCTTAAGGATTACCTATCCTTAGCTCCAGCCTTGATGAAACCGGAAAAGGGGGATATATTATCCTTGTACTTGGCAGTTTCCTCTAAGGCAGTAAGTGCAGTCCTTGTAAAGGATCATGAAGGTACCCAACATCATGTATATTATGTAAGTAAAAGTTTACTTGATGCTGAATCCAGGTATTCACATTTAGAAAAACTTATCCTTGCTTTGATTATGGTATCTACTAAATTACGCCATTATTTTGAAACTCATGCTATTATTGTTAAGACTAACTTTCCAATTAAGAATGTTCTCATGAAACCGGAAATGTCAGGAAGGATGGCAAAATGGGCAGTAAAGCTTAGTGCTTATGATATAAGATATGATCCAAGAACTGCCATTAAATCCCAAGCCTTAGCTGACTTTGTGGCTGATTTCAGTAGTGATCTACAAAGGGAAGCTGAGTTAGAAGTGTGACTGTTTTGGTCAAAAATCAGACTAGGATAATGCAACCAAATCTTATTTTGTGAGGTGTGATGCTTAAATTATTGAGCAAATGTATGAACAGTTTGTAAATGGAATGAACAAGGAACACAAGGATTTATATGAGGAAAAAGCCCTTGGTCAATATATGATCTCCGGCATAAAAAACCTCGGGTGATGGAAACTACCGATCACCAACTATATTCAACAGGTAAGGGTTACAAATCAGGATGATAACAAGCTTGTTACAAGGATCACTAGTGTGTAAACAGTGGGTAATCACCAATAAGTTGTAGAGGGTTGCCGAGAGTGTGTGTGTTTCTAATTGTTGTAACTATCAAGCTCGTTATCCCCTTTTAAAAATAGAAATAAACTAAATAACAAACATCCCGCAAATTGTGCTAGCTACCCACGACTTCCATAACGGTCATTCAAGCTATGCACGTGTAGAATATTGGAGCATATTCCCCAAGAATATCGGCAAGACCAAGTTCTACTCGTATACTCCTGCAAATCAAGTTCAAACATAGTGGAAACAACCGTTAGTGTGAGAATAACAATGAGGATCCTGGATCCTTAAACCTGCAACGTCTTCTGAGGATCCTTAATTCAAACAGAATTGAGGATCCGTGATCCTGGCTGCACTTGAGGATCCGTGATCCTTAGGTTTGGAAAATCCATTCCTAACAATTGCCCCTAAAATATGAGTAATAAAACACAAATTAGTGAGTCATATTTTCTACCTTATCACTAACAAACTGAATAACGTAAATATAGTCGTTATTATCTAGCTAGTCGTTGCAACCCTGACGTCAGCGACATAACCACCTACAAAATCATCATTATAAATTCAAAGTTAGAGATAAGGATCAAGAGGCATTTATATTCGTGCATTACTATCCCTTTAAATCCTCATCCAAAGATCGGAACCGGTATCTCTCTTCTTCCTTCTCTCTGCAATTTCTTATTCTGATCTCGTTTCTTCAAATTCTTGAAGCTACGATCCTCTCCTGCCAAGGATCCTAGGAAGGATAGTCCCCTGAAAAGCCAAGGGATTATCAAAAATCCTTCATCTGAACTCTGTCGCTTCACCGACCCGGAGATCGATCGAATCCGCCATTGCTTCCCGGTGGATACCGTCTTTAAACCTTTTGACTCTTCTGTGAAGAGTGACTGTATCTCCGATACCTGGGTTGCTTTTCTGGCCACCCCCTTCTTGATAGGGTTCTCTTATACTTTCCCTGCTTTCACCTAATCCTTTTTTTTCACTCATCGGCATGTGCTACATTCAGGCCATGCCGATGATGTGGAGACTACTGTACACCATAGAGAACATCATCGAGCAAGAGGGCATAGAGATAGGAATGTCAGAGTTGGCCGAGTTGTACAATCTTGTTAGCCATGGTTCACACCATTTCTTGTTCAAACACAAACCTGGTGATCCTCACCCAATCCTCAAGACCACAAAAAACGATACCCATTGGAAAAACCGTTTCTTTTTTGTTAGGAGGGACTCTATCCCGGACGGGAAAGACCTTCCCAAGAAGTGGACCACCCATGGTAGGATATAGGATCCTTATAGAAGGATCATAGGAAGATTCTATTTCCATTCAGGATAACTGATCCTTTTCTGTTTCTATTATGCAGATATCTCAGTTTCTCATCTTCTAGAATCCCCTGCAACAAAGAAAAGGGTAGCTGCCTTTTGGAATCTTGATCCTGCTGTTAGAGCGTTCCAGACCACAACAAAGGATTCACAAGAAGTATCCTCTAGTTCAGTCACCCACTACAAAAAAATGACTTTTGGGGACTGAAAAATCAGTATCCGATGCGTAAGAATCAGTCCCTAATGGTTATTAGGGAATGATTTGCCAGTCCCCAGCCAGTCCTAGATACCTAGTACTAGATACTAGTTTTAACAACTAAGAATCAGTCCCTACTGTACGACACCAAACAGGACTAATAGTCAGTCTCAAATACATAAAAATTCAGTCCTAAACTTACCTCCCGGTACCACGTCATTTCAGTCACCGATGCATTTCTTCGATGACTAAAAAATTAGTCTCAGATACTACGATAGTTTAGTCCCAGGTGTTTTACTTTAAGGACTGAAAATCGGTCCTATAAACATGTTTGTATTGTCCCTAATAAGTTTTGTTAAGTTCGTGATTCCATGTCAAATCAGTATCCAATAAGATGTTTTAGAGACTAAAAATTAGTCTCAAGTACCTCATGATTTCGGTCCTTAATATGCTTCTTTTAAGTACTAAAAATTAGTCTCACGTACTATCTTATTTTAGTACTTAATATGTATTTTTAGGGACTAATAATCAGTTTAAGATAACAAATACTTTTAGTCTCCAATATGTTTATTTATGGTCTGAAAATTACTCGCTTAAGTTAGTCCCAAATATCTTTTTTAGTGACTATCTTTTAATCTCTAATACTATGTGTCACTTTCAATATGGTTTTTTACATACTGAAAAATAGTTGCAAATACAAATTTAATCTCTAAGTTTTGTCGTTGGCTGTCAATATCTTCTCATATAGCGTCAAGTTTAACATTTTTTTCTTTCATGAACTTCAATCTATTTGCACATTTCCAACAATTGGTTTTCTCAGCTTCAACGTTTGCTTTCAATAATTCCACCAGCCCCTTCGAAAGTCTCTTGCACATTTTTAGCAACAGGTATTCGTTGCCTTGAGTGACACCCATGCCCAGCTGTTAATACCAAGCAATAATGCTGCAAATTCATGAATAAAGACAATATTAGCAAGTAAAACAGAAATCACTGGATACCTAGCTAGTATTTCATATTAATGAGGAATGTAAAAATGACCAATGCTGATGTTATAAGCACATAACATAGTTGAACTTACCATACGGCAGTGTCTGAATAACCCCATGTCTAGACATGCTAGTGCACCATCACTTGAGTGATGTCTATGTAAGCATGTGATGTAGCTAGCTCTCTACATGTACAAAAAACATATATATATTTACTGAGTAAAGTATGATAAACACAAAAAAGTAGTTACAATAAAATAAAGAAGTATAATCACAATATCAGCTTCATGCAACTTATGCAGTACATCTGAAAGTGTCGTGCTCATGTAGTTCTTCTATGCTCTTTCGTTTATTTTTCGGTATGCCTCTAATCATGGACATAATAATAGTTATGTCATACTATTATTCGTGAGGTATTTGACAATAATAGGAAAAATGTATTCGTTAGTGTCAACATGTACAAAAATTATAAATATTACATAGTAAATATATAATTCAACACAAATTTGAGCTCTAAAAATTGTAAAAAATAAGCTGAACTGAAGCAACAACAATTCAAATTGGACCTTCTTTCTCTTGGTGATAGAAAAAAGAGCAGCCTTGCCTACATAGTTTAAAAACACAGTTTAGTTCATACAATAAGCATAAAACTAAATGTTATACAAGTAATCTCAGTTTCAATCATTTAAAGATCCATTATGAAAACAACTTTTGTTCAGCAAAAAACCCCCCCCCCCCCCCAAAAACAGCATGTTTTTTCAGCAAATAAACGCCAAACGCCAAGTATATGAAAACGTCAAATATGAAACCAAATCGCACTTGAATCAAACCGAGTTGATCCAAAGTTGACTAGTTGACTTCCTTTGACTTTCTGACCCGGACCAAGACCTGAATGTTGATCGAAATCCGCACTTGAATCAAACCGAGTTGATCCAAACCAAACCCGAACTGAACCATGGTAGAACCTGCATAAATCGAAGTGAACCGAAACCCAAAACAGAACTAAACTGAACCGAGCTTGAATCAGAGTGAATCTGATCAAGTTGGCCTCACCCGAATACAGACATCCACCACCTTCGCTGCTGCCAGCTCCGGCGACGAAGACCGCCGTCGGCCATCATCAACATCGCCATATCATCATCATCGACTTCAACAAAAATCACCACAATCATCATCATCGACTTAAACAAAAAGAAGAAAACAGAGAAGGGGGTTACCGTCAAACACATCGGACCGAGACTCCGTCCGTCGCCACGCCGCCGCCGTCACCATCTTCAATCATCATCGTCATCAACAGTTACAACAGCATCATCATCATCAGCGCCGGAAAGAAAAAACGCCGGAGTTGCTCCGGTTGTCGATAACTTGAGGCTTTTCGCGGACGAAAGGCGACAGTCGGCGTCCGGTTTGAGCGCCGGTGAGATTCCAGGAGAGGGATCACTCCGCGGGAACCATCACCAGGTCTCCTTTCTGCCGTTTGTGGGTGTGGCTGATGTTGTTCTGAGGATTTGAAGGAGATAAGGGTGTAGGCATGTGTGTTCTTCATTTGTGATTATGATTAAGTTACAGAGAAGTGAGATGGGAGGGAGGGTAAAGGAAACACACGGATCAAAAGAAGGTATTAGGGTTCTCTTTGCCATTGATCACACTCAATATCAACGGCCAGTATTAACCCAGCCACAAACACACGGATCCAAGTGCATAAATTTAAAAATAAAAAAATTTTAAAAAAAATACAAAAAATTTAAAAAAATCACACAAACATTTATAAAAAAAACATACAACTTCATTAATATTTATAAAATTACATAAACCTAAAAATTACAAAATAAGAAACCTAAAGCGTTAAATAAATTTCAAAAAGGTCGATCTTGTCACCCCATATTTTTGCCATATACTTAATCCATAAAACCAACGAAACCCTAATGTGTTCAATTACCACAAAAATAGGAAAACCAAAACAATAAAACAGAAGAAAAGGAAGGTACCTGGTGCAGCGGACGAGGTGCGGCGCGCGGGCGAGTGAGCCGATGTGGCTGGGTTGAATCAATCTGGCAGCGCCGTGGGGTTTGGGGGAGGGCTCATTGATCGATTTGGGGGAGTGCCAGTGGATCGATTTGGGGGGAGCCTAAACGAGTCTATTATTTAGTAGACGATCTCGAGCTCGAGCTTCACTTATCGAGCTCGCGAGCCTAAACGAGTCTATTATTTATATTATTCTATTCAATATATTAATTAATAGATGTTAAACGAGCCGAACTCGAGCTTGAAGAACTACCAACAAGTTGAGCACGGGCTCGACTTGGCCCATTTGCAAGACACGCCCGAACTCGACTAGGCCTGAGCCTGACTAGTAAGTAGGTTTTTCCAGCTTCGCTTTCGCGCATTTACTATTTATTAAATAGTTTAATTATATTTATAAGTTTTTATATAATTTTTAACTTATACTTTTTTTATATATAACATAATATGTATATAAAATACTTATTGTATTGAAGTATTATATTATGATAATAATTATTCATAAATATATATTCATTTGTATTAAATAAACATTACATAAATATCATACTCATTAAGCCTCACAACCTCAATAAACAAAGCTCAGGCTGGTTATTTCTCCTGTCTATAAAAAATCATTGGAGACTAAATATTAATTCCTAATAAGGTTTCGGAAAGATCTTTAAGCTTGATGTCACAGTCCCAGTCCCTGATGCTTCCCAATAGATGGTAGAATATGCTTAACATAATTGGACACCGAAAATTAGTCACCAATCATTTTCTATGCCAAAAGGCATTCAAAACTGAATATTAGTCCCTAATTTTGTCTGTCTTTAAAAAAAATCAACCTCTAATACAATTAGTAACTAATAAATTTGTCCCAGATACTACGTATCCGAGACTGATAGATTAGTCCCTCATAGTTTAGTCCCTCGGTGTCAATATATTAGTGACTGAATATTAGTGACCAGTAAAATAGCGCCATTTTTATTAATGGGGGCAGTTATTTAGGACTGAATTTCAGTAACCAATATGTTTCCCTCCAAAAATTATTTTTAGACAAACATATTTGTGACTAAAATTCAGTCACGGACATCAGTCACAAAAAAATCAACCTCTAATACAATTAGTAACTAATAAATTAGTCCCAGATACTACGTATCCGAGACTGATAGATTAGTCCCTCATAGTTTAGTCCCTCGGTGTCAATATATTAGTGACTGAATATTAGTGACCAATAAAATGGCGCCATTTTTATTAATGGGGTCAGTTATTTAGGACTGAATTTCAGTAACCAATAAGTTTCCCTCCAAAATTTATTTTTAGACAAACATATTTGTGACTACAATTCAGTCTCAGATAAGTTGTTCAAGTATTAAGGACTGATTATTAGTCACGGACATCAGTCACAAAAAAATCAGTCTCTAATACAATTAGTAACTAATAAATTAGTCTCAGATACTATGTATCCGAGACTGATAGATCAGTCCCTCATAAGTTAGTCCCAAATGGTCATTTTTCTTGTAGTGCATGTCAAGTAAGTATTCACATTTATGTATGATTAAATATTTAAATAGATGTAAATTAAGGATACTTATATGTTGTTTGCCATTTGTAGGTGCTGGAAAATCTTCAAAATCATTGCTTCAGTGTCAGTGATCTTGATGAATTTGCTTCCTCCCGGTCCGGCAAGAAACAACTTGCTGCTAGTCCTAGCATCCCAGTTCCTAAGGGTGCCAGCACAAAGGGCAAGGGTGGAAAGAAGAGGAAAACTGCTGCCACTCTTGAAGGCTTGCCTCTCAGCCAACATCAGTTCGAAGAATATGTCTCTGAGGTAAGGACCCCTGATCCTTAAATCTGTTCTGCCCATATTGAGGATAACGGATCCTGACATGTGTTATTCTTTTGCAGAAATTTGCTGAGATCCATATGCTCATGGATTCCTATGCTGAAGAGGCTGAGCAAAAGCAGTTGGACTACCAGAAGATGTACCTAGCAAAGGATTAAAAGATCGCCTCCCTCTAGAATGAAGTCAACCTGGCGAAGAGGGAACTGGTCTTGGCCCACATCACAGTTGATCAGGAAAAGGCCGAAGTGATGAAGGGTGCTAAGCTTTCTGCCACAATCGCCATGCTCAAAATCAAACTTCAGATGGAAAAGGAGGCTGAGGATCCTAACTTTAACAGGACTGCCTGGGACCAGGAAGGCTGGAAGATCAAGCTGGCTGAGCTAGATGATTAGGAGGAGGCTGGAGAGGTTTTGATGATTGGAGCCAGTGGCAGAGGGGTGAAGGATCAGGCTGAGGATGCAGCAGCTAGTGGTGATGCAGCGAAGGTGTAGGCTGCAACAATGCCCATTTTTATGGTTTGGTAGTTTTTTTTTTTTGTTTGATGCTGTTTTCATGATGAACAATGTTGGTCTGTACATAAACAATAGCCTTTAGGTTTAAGGATCATGGATCCTTCAGACAATAGGTAGGATAATAGATGGTGGAGGGATCCTCTGTTTGGGGGATGAAACCACTGTTATCCTGTCGCCCTTATATTCCTGCACTTATGAACTGTTAACTAAGGACACCCTTTGCCTACCCCAGCGGACCGGCCACGTTTTGCTGGTAGATGATTGGGGTAGGCAATTTTGACAACCTTTTAAGGGTCAATATTTTGATAAATAAATAAAACTCTAATCTTTTGGCTATCTTATGTTGTCCATTGTATCTATTTTTACCTTTCAATATTTATGGTACCTTTTCTTTGAAATCACAAGTTAAGAATGAGAATATATTAGATTATGTCAAAAAAATTAGGATATGATCAAGGATCAAATATCCTATAATCGAAGGTTCAAAAAATGGCATAAATTAAGGATCATGTATCCTGTTGTCAAAGAATAAGGGTAACAAAAATAAATCAAGAATAAAATGAAGGTAAATAAGGATAATACCTGAGAATCCAAGTTAGGATCCTAAGTCTTTAACATTTATAATCAAGATAACCGACAGACAAACCTTAGTAAAAGGTTAGGATCCAGGATCCTTAACTGTTTAGCTTTGTAAAACCTGAAACATATCATAACTTGGGACTAAGCCAATATAAAAGAAGAATTAGTAACTGGGGACAAGCCCAACAATTCTGGGGACAAGCCCAAAAAACTGGGGACAAGCCCAAAAAACGGGTGCAAACTGGAGTATGGCCCTCACTGGCGACTATCCAACTTAGTGACATGAAAATGCCAAAACCTTAGCTAACGTGAAAACGTTAGAAACCTTAGGAACGGATGCATGGTACGTCTACCATTATACGTAGGATCCTAAATACAGCCAGTACAATGAAATTGTCAGCCCCTAAAGCGGGTACTGGTCCCATTGCCTTGAACTGCATCAGGATCATCGTGCGCTACCGGCGAAACTGGGGACAGGCCCAAAGACTGGGGATAAACCCAAAAAACTGGGGACAAACCCAAGAAATTGATGAAACTTCTGTGGATACTTGACCCTTTGTCAAGGATACATCAATCTTCTGCAAAACTCAGAACTAAGTGAAAAAAGGATAAAGGATCTTGGATCCTTCTCCTTGTATCAAAGTTAATAAAAGGATTAGATAATTTAGGAACAGGTCATTACCAAAATGAGGATCATCTATCCTTTAAGGATCCTTCAAAGATATTGGAAATTAAGACGGCCAAGGATCCTAAACCCTTCTTATATGAAGTATCTCTTCAAATGGACAGCATTCCAAGCTCTTGGTAGTAAATCACCTTCCATTGTTAGTAATCGATATGCCCCCTTTCCTGCCTCAGCTTCAATTAGATAGGGGCCTTCCCACTTTGGTGCCAACTTTCCATCAGAAGGATTTGTGGTATTCTGAAATGCTTTCCTTAACACCATATCACCAACTTGGAACTTTCTGATCCTGACATTCTTATTGTAGGCTCCAGCAATTCTTTGCTGATAACTAGCCATCCTTATCCTTACCAAATCCCTGAGTTCTTCTATGGTATCCAAGTCTTAAACCAAGTTTTCAGCATTTCCTTCAGGATCACGGATGCTTATTCTAACAGTAGGAACCACCATCTCTGTAGGGATCACTGATTCTACTCCAAATACTATAGAAAATGGAGTTTGGCCAGTACCATTCTTGGGAGTTGTTCTATCAGCCCATAGCACATAAGGTAACTCTTATGCCCATTTTTCTTTCTTGGATCCAAGTTTCTTCTTCAAGTTGTTGATGATGATCTTGTTGGATGATTATGCTTGACCATTAGCTTGTGGGTGGACTGGTGTTGATGTTATCATCTTAATCCCCCAACTGTCACAAAAGTTAGTAGTTCTACTCCCAATAAATTGGGATCCATTATCACAAACAATTTCAGAAGGAATACCAAATCTGGTAATAATATTTCTTTTAATAAAGGATATCACTTCTTTTTCTCTGACTTGAGCAAAGGCTTCAGCTTCTATCTACTTGGAAAAATACTCAGTCATGGCAAGCATAAACACTTTTCCTCCTGGTGCTTTGGGAAGTTTACCAACTATATCCATTCCCCATCTCATGAATGGCCAAGAAGAAGATATAGGATGTAGGAGCTTTGCTGGTTGATGAAGGATATTACCATGTCTTTGACAAGCATCACATTTCCTGGCATAATTCACAACTTCCTTCTTTATAGTAGGCCAATAGTATCCTGTCCTAAGGATCCTTGAGAATAATGCCCTGCCCCCAGTGTGATTTCCACAATCTCCTTCATGAAATCCTTTAGGACTTCTTGAATTTCATGATCCTCAATGCATCTGAGATATGGACCTGCAAGAGATCGTTTATATAACATGTTATTCAATATTGTAAACTGAGATACCTTGACTTTGAAAGTTCTATGATTTTCTCCTGTAGGGATCTCTCCATGTTGTATATATCTCATGATTGGAAGGATCCATGATCCTAAATGAGACTGTGCATTATCACTAGGAACGATTGTAGAATCCTCTTCTATCTCCATATCTATATGATCCTCAATAGCAGGAGCCAAAATATGGATGATAGGAATTTTGATATCCTCTGGAATCTTCAATGATGGTCCAAGATTGGCCAATGCATCAGCTTCTGCATTCTCTTCCCTAGGTACTTGTGTCAAACTAAAGAAAACAAAAGAGAGTGTCAATTCCTTGACTGTCTCTAGGCATTTGATTAGTCTTTCACCTTTAACATCGTAGGATCCATTAAAGTGATTAGTAATTAACAATGAATCTACATGTACCTCAAGATACCTGATCCTCGTGTGCTTGGCAATTTGCAAACCATCTATCAAGGCTTCATATTCAGCCTCATTATTAGTAGTTTGAAACTCACAAGCTATTGAGTGGGGTATTATGTCCCCCTGTGGAGATTTTAGTAGTATCCCAAGTCCAGTTCCTTTGACATTAGAGGCTCCATCTGTAAAGAGTATCCAAGGATCCTTGGTCTCTTCAAGCTGCTGAACTTCTAACTCAGCTTCCCTTTGTAGATCACTACTGAAATCTGCCACAAAGTCAGCCAAGGCTTGGGATTTAATGGCAGTTCTCGGTTCATATCTTATATCATAAGCACTAAGCTTCACTTCCCATTTAGCCATTCTTCCTGACATTTCAGGTTTCCTGAGAACATTCTTAATTGGAAAGTTAGTCTTAACAATGATAGCATGAGTCTCAAAAGAATGACGTAATTTAGTAGATGCCATAATTAGAGTAAGGATAAGTTTTTCTAAATGTGAATACCTGGATTTAGCATCAAGTAAACTTTTACTTACATAATATACAGGGTGCTGTGTACCTTCATGATCCTTAACAAGTACTGCACTTACTGCTTTAGTAGAGACTGCCAAATATAAGGATAATATATCCCCTTTTTCTGGTTTCATCAAGGCAAGAGCTGAGGATAGGTAATCCTTAAGGGCTTTGAGAGCATTCTCATGCTTTTCAGTCCACTCAAATTTCTTGTTCTTTCTCAAAATGTCATAGAATTCCTTGCACTTTTCTGATGACTTTGATATGAACCTGTTCAAGGCTACGATCCTCCCTGTCAATCTTTGCACATCCTTGGCATTGGCAGGAGATTTTATATTCACAATTGCCTTAATTTGCTCTGGACTCACCTCAAAGCCTCTTTTGTCACCATGTAGCCTAGGAACTTGCCTTCTTTAACACCAAAATGACACTTGAAAGGATTCAATTTCATGTTGAATTTATCAAGGATATTGAATGCTTCCTCCAAATCTTTAAGGTGATCCTCAGCTCTCTTGGACTTAACCACCTTGTCATCTATATAGACTTCCATGGTATGTCCAATTTGTTCCTTAAACATCATATTGACTAGCCTTTGATAAGTAGCACCTGTATTTCTTAGTCCAAATGGCATAGCAATATAACAATAGATACATGTTGGGGTCATGAAGGTTGTATCCTCTTGATCAGATGGTTCCATCTGAATTTGTTGAAATCCAGATGAAGCATCCATAAAGGTTAACAACTCATAACCCGCGGTAGCATCCACCATGGAGTCAATGTGGGGTAATGGGAAAGGATCCTTGGGATATGCCTTGTTTAAATCAGTGAAATCGACACATACCCTCCACTTTCCGTTTTTCTTTTGAACAACAACCACATTGGCTAACCATCTTGGATACTTAACCTCTCTAATCATACCTGCTCGGAGCAGCTTATCTACCTCCTCCTGGATAATGGCATTCCTCTCAGGTGCAAATTTCCTCTTCTTCTGATGTATGGGTTTGAATAACCTGTCAATGTAACAACTCTCATTAAAATTACCATTTCTTATTTTATTTTACCCAATAGGAAACCCTAATTGAGACCCCCAAGTGTTACTACTTGACCCCTAAAATTTATTGAACAATCGGAATCAGGATTAGGGCCCCTAAAACTCAGGGGGGGTAAACCCTAGTCGTATTATCTAAACAGTTTAACGTGTAAATCGAATTTGAGCGAACGACCAACTCAGCTGAGCTAGTAAGACACGGGGCTACCCTATGATAGGGAGGTACCCCTCGCGCCACGCGAAGGCCCCTCGCGCCACGCGAGGGCGCCCTTTTTCAAGTATAAGTAGTAGACTGTGGCACTAGATTCCTGGCTTCAGTTCGACGTAAAAACTCAATTCACACGCTGAGTTATTGTCTGTATACTACAAAACACACACAATTCACGAAACGCTGCCGCAACAACAGGGTAATAACTCGATCGCTACTACGATTCAATGTCCGATCGATTAAAACTATCCAATGGATGTTTAAGTGCTGCCCACATTAGGGTTATGCTTTGTCATTCGTCGTAAATTCGATGGATGTTTAAGTATCGCACTTTGTCATTCGTTGTGAGGGTTTAATCTCGTGAGTTATCGTAAATGCTGTATTAGTTACTAACCTAGTTCGTGTGCATTGTTATTTAAATTAGGTTATCAGGATAATCAATAGGCTAGAACCTCTGGCCGCATAAATCTGCAAAGTGAGTCATTCTCTTTTTGCCAAATTGCTTTAAAAATCATGTTTGCTTTCAAAGTTATAATTACAGGGATTAAGTCTTTGTAGTGTCCAAATTACAGCCGGTATGTGGGGTTTTGTATACATTACTTGATAACCGTCACCATTGGACAACGAGTTAGCCAAGGGGTGATATGACCATAATCACAGACACCATTGGACAACGAGATACCCAATGAGTGGTCGAGTGATAAATACCGTGGGTAGATGATTGATATGTATAAACATTGTAATCGCTCTTAATACTGTAAATTATAACAACACGTCGTTTTTAGTAAAAAGAATGATTCACCAGTATTTCCCACTGACAAAACCTTTTTCAAACATGTTTCAGGTGATCTGTTGTGATTCAGGAATCATGCCATGAAGCACTACAAGCTTAAGGAAGTGGCTCAATATAAATAAAGAAACATGTTTTGTAAAATAGGGGTTTCCCAGTGAAATCGCCTTGATTGTAAAGTACGGGGTATATTCCGGATTATGAAATAAAATAATCAGGAATTTTCTGTTTTAAAAAGATCCTGCTAAAATCTTCCGCTGTCAACTCAATTAAATAAATACCATGGGATTTTCTGTCCCGCGGCTCCTGAACCGGGTCACACTGGGCCGGGGGCCGTGACAGAAAAAGGTGGTATCAGAGCCACTGAGTTAAGCTAATTAAGTATTTAAGAAATACTTAATTTTTCCTGATTACCATTTTGTGATTATGTGTTTTATTACTTGACTAATTGTTAATTACAGTATGGTTAAGCAAAAGCTTTCGAACATCTATCTTAAATTAGATAGTTCACCAAAAGAGAAGGGAAGTTCATCTCAAACAAAATCCTCAAGATACTCAGTAAATACTGAGGAGGGAATATTTGTTCGTAAAGCCCATTATGAGGAACCACTTTCTCCTAATAAAAGAAGTTTGATTATTAGGAAAAGTCAGGAGAAAATAAAGAAATCTCAATCAAAAGAAATGAAAGTTAATCAGGAAATCCAGAAATTAGGCAGTAACCCAGCGTGGGAAGATAAGTTAGATGAAAAATGGGCAGATCTCTATATGCTAGCCACGGTAGCAGTAAATGCGAATCTTTAAAATACCATGACCCAGTATTAGCACCCTTATCAACCACAAGCCAGAAACTTTACCCAGTAAATAAATAAGTTTACAATAAACTCTAGTATGTTTAATTTTCAGTTGTTCTTTGTATTTAACGGTATGCAATAATACTTGAAGGTTATCTGTGAAATTTTATTATAAAATTTTAACTTAGTATTTTTGCATATATGCTAAACAGCATGAATGAGTTATCTGAAGCCCTTCAGAATCTCAATCTATATCCGGTGAAAATAGAAGTTTCTAAAGACTTCACTGGTTACATACCCGATGTTGAAGAACCTATGGAATTCCACACTCCACCTCTGGAGAAATCAAAGGCTAAGAAAATGAGAAGATTTGTAGGCTGGAGGCGGGTACGCAGAAGGAAACCAGTAACTAGAAAGGTTCCCAAAATAGAGAATCCCATAGATAAAGGAAAAGGAATTGCTATCGGGGAAGGTTCTAGACAAATAGAAATGGAAATTGGGGAAAGTTCTAGGCAAGTCGAGGAGTTGCCATTACAGGAGGAATTGGATCGCATATTGGCAAGTTGTGATATCATTAGGCCTATCAATAATAACCTCTTTCCTTATCCTTCCGAAACTCAACTTCCAATAAATTTGGAACCAGCCATTCCCGAACCTTTAATCCATACCCAACCTTTAGGAGAAATGGACGATTGGTGGACCAATGATTGGCAGTTTCAGAACCTCCTTAATAATCCTTATACCTTTTTACCTCAATTCGATCCAGAACCTATACCAAATCCACCAATAAATAATGAAAATTTAGCTGAACTCCGCCATTTTGGCGAGGAGCTGATGGATACTGGGAATAGGATCCGGGAAATAGGAGGACAAATCTCCTGGAAGTACAACGAGAGGGAACATCGCTTTTGAAATGCCAGCGGATTAGGGATAATGTGGTTGTGAAGTATGATTGTATAATAATATAATAATCAAAATAAAACATGTAAAATAAAAATAAAACTTTGTAATATAACAGTGTGTACGGATGCATAATATGATATATAAAAATGGAAGTCAAGAAATTGACAATTTTGAATATATATATGTTGTGAAATTTGTGTGATTGTTTTATGTATAATTGTTATTTATTTTATACTAATAAATTATATATTAATTATCAGATGGAAAACGCTAATAATGAACCAGTTAACGAGGTTAACCAATCTGAGCAACACCAGGATGATCAATTTATGACTAAGCAAGATATAGAAAATATTGTTGCTCAAGGAATAGCCAATCCTATTCCAGCAATCCTTACTGCTGCCCAGAAACCTGTTGAACCTCAACAAATTATTCCTAGCAAACGCACACAAGGCGACAACTTTAGCAATAGTGTAAACGGAGGCGGCAACCATATTAATAACGACAATGATGGATTGCAAGCTCCACTTCTTAAGAAAATGAAAGCGGCAACACCTGGTTGCACTTACAAAGAGTTTCTTGCCTGTAAACCGGTTGAGTTTGCAGGAAACGAAGGAGCAACTGCTGCACTGCATTGGTTAGAGAAAACCAAGGCAGTAATTGCAATAAGTAAATGTGTCGAGGAAGACAAAGTGATGTACACCTCGCATCTGTTTAAAGAAGGGGCGCTCGAATGGTGGAATACAGTACTTCAAGCCAAAGGAAGAAATGTGGCATATGCCATGAGTTGGGAAGAATTTAAGCATCTAATAGAAAGAAAATTTTGTCCCGAATACGAAAAAGAACAAATGGCAAATAAATTCCTGAATCATCGGATGATGGGTGTAGACTGTCGAGGATATACTTCGACATTCTTCGAGTATGCGAGAGTAGTACCAACCCTGGCTTCGCCAGAACCAGTGCTTATTTCTCGCTATATTTGGGGATTGATTAGCGAAATCCGTAATATCGTTAAAGCTGCGAGACCACGTACTATTGATGATGCGGTAGAATTAGCTAACACCCTAACTAATGAGCTGGTACGAACAAGAGATGAAAATAGGAAAAAGGAACTGGCTCAGAAAATTACCCAAGGATTTCGTATGGGTAATAATAACAACTTCAAGAAAAGAGGAACGGGACAATCCTCAACTCCGCCGTTCTGCAGGAATTGCAGAAAGAAACATTTTGGAAAATGCAATGTAACCTGCAACTTTTGCAAAGTTGTAGAACATCGTGAAGAAGACTGTAGAAAGAAAACAAGGGTCTGCTATAACTGTGGAGAAACGGGACATTTTAAAACAGAATGTCCTAAATTGGTTAAACTAGCAGACAATAAAGCTAAACCAACCGACGGAGCTACCAAGAAGAATGTTCGAGCCTTCCAGATAACTACTCAGGAAGCCGAGCTAATCCCTGACGTGATAGCTGGTACGTTCCTAGTTCACAACGTTTACGCAAAAGTATTATTTGACTCTGGTGCAAACCAAAGTTTTATAAATACTTTATTCTGCCAAGCTCTTAAATTGCCCTTAACCAACCTTAGGCAGATTTTTACAGTCGAAACGGCATATGGGAATTCTGTTACTATAAATAAAGTTTTGCAAAAAGGAAATATAGAACTTTCAGGTCATAAATTTCATGCAAACCTATTACCAATGAATTTAACTGGGTTCGATGTTGTGTTAGGAATGGATTGGTTAGTAGCCAACCATGCTCGAATCCTTTGTGATAAGAACTCTATAGAAATTCGTGCACCCACCGGAGAAGTAATCATGATTACAGGAGATAAGCCAAGTAAACCCATGAAGTTCATTTCAGTAATGAAAGTTGCTAGTTATGAACGAAAGCAAGGAATAATATATATGATTTCTGTAATCATTAGTACTAAGGATAAAGAACTTAAGGAGATTCCTGTAATCTCAGAATACCCAGCTGTATTCCCAGAAGAACTCCCGGGATTACCACCCGACAGGGAAGTAGAATTTAGAATTCATCTAATTCCTGGAACTACACTGATAGCTAAAGCACCTTATCGGTTAGCACCCACAGAAATGCTAGAATTGAAAAAGCAATTAGGTGAATTACTAAGTAAAGGTTTTATACAACCTAGTTCATCCCCATGGGAAGCACCAGTGTTGTTTGTAAAGAAAAAGGACGGTTCAATGAGAATGTGTATTGATTATAGGGAATTGAATAAGGTTACAATTAAGAATCGATACCCATTACCCAGGATTGATGATCTGTTTGGTCAACTTCAAGGAGCTAAATATTTTTCAAAAATAGATTTACGCTCTGGATATCATCAATTGAAGGTACAAGAAGAAGACATACCTAAAACTGCCTTCAGAACTAGGTATGGTCATTATGAGTTTACAGTCATGCCCTTTGGGTTAACAAATGCTCCTGCAGCATTTATGGACATGATGAATAGAATCTGTGAACCATACTTGGATAAATTTGTAATTGTCTTCATCGACGATATACTTATTTATTCCAAAAGTCAGAACGAACATTGTCGGCACTTGCATGCACTCTTAACTTTGTTAAGAAAAGAAAAGCTTTATGCAAAATTCTCGAAGTGTGAATTTTGGCTACAGGAAATGCAATTTTTAGGACACATGGTGAATCATGAGGGTATTCACGTAGATCCTGCTAAGATTGAAGCAATCACCAAATGGAAGGTTCCGCAATCAGCAATGGAAATTAGAAGCTTTTTAGGATTAGCTGGATATTATAGGCGCTTTATTAAGGATTTTTCCAAGATAGCTGTACCATTAACTAAGCTAACATGTAAAGCAGTTAAGTTTGAATGGGGACCTAAACAAGAAGAAGCCTTTAGGATTTTGAAGCATAAGTTAACAAATGCTCCAATCCTAGCTTTACCAGAAGGAACCGAAGATTTTGAAGTATATTGTGATGCTTCAAAGTTAGGATTAGGATGTGTGCTAATGCAACGCAAGAAGGTAATTGTGTAAGCATCAAGACAATTGAAAAAGCACGAGGAAAACTATACGACTCATGATTTAGAATTAGGAGCCGTAATTTTTGCCCTTAAAATTTGGAGACATTATCTGTATGGAAGTAAGTTTATTGTCTATACAGATCATAAGAGCTTAAGATACATATTTGGGCAAAAAGAATTAAACATGCGGCAAAGGAGATGGATGGAAATCCTAAGTGACTACGACTGTGATATTCAATATCACGAAGGAAAGGCAAATGTAGTTACAGATGCCTTAAGTCGTAAGTATCATGAGAAACAACGACGGGTTCATGCTCTTAGATTAAATCTACAGTTATATTTAATGGAACAACTAAAGAAGGTTCAAGAAACAGCAATCAAGGACGATGCTGAAGGAATGAAAAGACGAATAAAAGAATTAGAGCAAGGAAATGATGGAATTTGGAGATTCCATAAGAAAAGGATTTGGGTACCTAGACAAGGAGAATTAAGAAATAAAATTTTAGAAGAAGCTCATAAATCTAGGTATACCATGCATCCAGGAAACAATAAAATGTATCAAGATTTAAGAAATAATTTCTGGTGGATAGGAATGAAAAAGGAGATAGCTACATATGTTTCTAAGTGTCTTACATGTTCACAAGTTAAGGCAGAACACCAGAAACCTTCAGGTCTACTACAACAATTAGAAATGCATGTATGGAAATGAGAACTCATAACAATCGACTTTGTTACTAAGTTACCCAAAACCAGAAAGGGTAATGATGCTATTTGGGTAATTGTGGATCGATTAACCAAATCAGCTCATTTTCTACCTATGAAAGAAACATTTAGCATGGAAAGGTTAGCAAATTTGTACGTAGACGAGGTAGTATCCTTACATGAGTTCCACTCTCCATTGTATCGGATAGGGATAGTCGTTTCACTTCCCATTTCTGGACAAGTTTCCAGAAAGCAATGGGAACCCGACTAAATTTGAGTACGGCATATCATCCACAAACAGACGGACAAAGTGAACGGACAACCTAAACCCTGGAAGACATGCTCAGGGCATGTGTAATAGATTTTGGTGGAAATTGGGATGACCATCTACCTTTAATTGAATTCTCCTATAATAATAGTTATCATTCAAGCATCGAAGTTGCCCCATTCGAAGCACTATACGGACGGAAGTGTAGAACTCCAGTTTGTTGGACAGAAATAGGAAAAAGTCAATTATCAGGTCCCGAGATTGTGCAAGAAACTACCGACAAGATCACTCAAATCAAGGAAAGATTAAAGACGGCTCGAGATCGCCAGAAAAGCTATGCAGATAATCGACGCAAGCCACTAGAATTCCAAGTCAGTGACAAGGTACTCTTGAAAGTTTCTCCTTGGAAAGGAGTAGTTCATTTCGGAAAGAAGGGAAAGCTAAGTCCAAGATACGTAGGACCATTCCCAATAATCCAGCGAATAGGACCAGTTGCCTATCGCTTACAACTACCAGAAGAACTAGCTGGAGTAAATGACGTATTTCATTTATCAAATCTCAAGAAATGTCGATCTGACGAGTCCCTGGTAGTACCTCTTCAAGATATAGAGGTAAATGAAAAGTTAAAGTTTGTTGAGAAGCCATTACAAATAGAAGACAGAAAGGTCAAATTTCTCAAACACAAACGACTAGTGCTGGTCAAAGTCAAGTGGGATTCAAATAGAGGACCTGAGTACACTTGGGAGCTGGAATCAGAGATAAAGCGGAAATATCCCTACTTGTTCCAATAAATCTCGAGGACGAGATTTTTATTAAGGTGGGGAGGATGTAACAACTCTCATTAAAATTACCATTTCTTATCTTATTTTACCCAATAGGAAACCCTAATTGAGACCCCCAAGTGTTACTACATGACCCCTAAAATTTTCAGAACAATCGATATCAGGATTAGGGCCCCTAAAACTCAGGGGGGGTAAACCCTAGTCGATATTATCTAAACAGTTTAACGTGTAAATTCAATTTGAGCGAACGACCAACTCAGCTGAGCTAGTAAGACACGGGGCTACCCTATGATAGGGAGGTACCCCTCGCGCCACGCGAAGGCCCCTCGCGCCACGCGAGGGCGCCCTTTTTCAAGTATAAGTAGTAGACTGTGGCACTTGATTCCTGGCTTTAGTTTGACGTAAAAACTCAATTCACATGCTGAGTTATTGTCTGTATACTACAAAACACACACAATTCATGAAACGCTGCCCCAACAACAGGCTAATAACTCGACCGCTACTACGATTCAATGTCCGATCGATTAAAACTATCCAATGGATGTTTAAGTGTTGCCCACATTAGGGTTATGCTTTGTCATTCGTCGTAAATTCGATGGATGTTTAAGTATCGCACTTTGTCATTCGTTGTGAGGGTTTAATCTCGTGAGTTATCGTAAATGTTGTATTAGTTACTAACCTAGTTCATGTGCATTGTTATTTAAATTAGGTTATCAGGATAATCAATAGGCTAGAACCTCTGACCGCATAAATCTACAAAGTGAGTCATTCTCTTTTTACCAAATTGCTTTAAAAATCATGTTTTCTTTCAAAGTTATAATTACAGGGATTAAGTCTTTGTAGTATCCAAATTACAGCCGGTATGTGGGGTTTTGTATACATTACTTGATAACCATCACCATTGGACAACGAGTTAGCCAAGGGGTGATATGACCATAATCACAGACACCATTGGACAACAAGATAGCCAATGAGTGGTCGAGTGATAAATACTGTGGGTAGATGGTTGATATGTAATAACATTGTAATCGCTCTTAATACTGTAAATTATAACAACTCGTCGTTTTTAGTAAAAAGAATGATTAACCAGTATTTCCCACTGACAAAACCTTTTTCAAACATGTTTCAGGTGATCTGTTGTGATTCAGGAATCGTGCCGTGAAGCACTACAAGCTTAAGGAAGTGGCTCAATATAAATAAAGAAACACGTTTTGTAAAATAGGGGTTTCCCAGTGAAATCGCCTTAATTGTAAAGTACGGGGTATATTCCGGATTATGAAATAAAATAATCAGGCATTTTCTGTTTTAAAAAAAAAATCCTGCTAAAATCTTCCGTTGTCAACTCAATTAAATAAATACCACGGGATTTTCTGTCCCGCGGCTCCTGAACCGGGTCAAACTGGGCCGGGGGCCGTGACAGTCAATGCCAAGCTTATGAGTAATTATATCTTTAGAGATACCAGTCTTGTCTTCATGCTTCCAGGAAAAGGTAGTTTTTCTCCTCTTGAGGAAGGATACCAAATCCTGTTCGATGTTGCTAAGGATCCCTGACCCTATGAATACTTTGGATTCAGGATCATGAACATCTTTCACATCTTGTTCCCTTGCCTCCAGGACATCTCTTGGAGGATGCTTTAATTGCTATTGCTCCATTGGTCTTGAGGCCGGCTTCATTGATGAGGTGTAGCAATTCTTTGCTTCTTGTTGGTCACTCTCAATCTTCACCACCCCCCATGGACTAGGAAGTTTTACACACTAATGATATGTAGATGCAACTGCTTTCATGTCATGTATCCATGGCCTGCCACGGATAACATTGCAACAGGATAAGCAATCTATAACACAAAATTTTTGAAAAGAATTGAGTCCCTCTTTGTAAATAGGAAGATTAATGTCCCCCAATGTATTCTAAGTTTCTCCGCTGAACCCCACAAGAACTGAGGATCTTGGGATGATTTCTGATTCAGGAATATTCATCTTTTTGAGGACAACAAGTTGAATGATGTTCACCGAGCTTCCTCCATCTATTACGATCCTGCGAAAAAAATGATAAGATATGAACAAAGTAATAACAAGACCATCATGATGAGGATCCTGAACATCCACACGATCATCCTCATCAAATGTTATAACTTTTTCCTATGTAACAGTAGTTATTCGAATGGGTCTGTCCCCATTATCCATCTTGGTCTCCTTTGCATGCCTCTTGGCTGCTGAAAAAGAAGTGCCACATATGTCTGATCCACTAGATATGAAGTTTATAATTTGTGCATCAGCAGGAGGCGCAGGAGCTCTTTCTGGAACTTTCTCAGGATCCTGGATCCTTGACTTTTTTCTCCCCAATAGCTCCTTCAAATGCCCTTTGCTTAACAAGTAACCAATCTCTTTTCTGAGTGCAATACATTCTTCAGTGAGATAACCAAAATCTTCATGGTATGCACACCATTTGGATTTGTCTTTTGTTGCAGCTGGTTTATCACTTTTTCTGGGCCATCTTGCTTTTTCACCTAAGTTCTGCATTGCAAGGATCAGTTCATTGTTATCTACAGAAAAACAATATTCAGAAATGGGAGGATAATCCTCATCATCCTCTTCCTGTTCTATTGCATGCACGTTCTGATTGTCAGACTTGTTATAAGATTTGGACTTGTCGTTCCTGAAGTAGGATCCTTGTTTTTCCTGCTTCGAGGATCCTGCCAGTCTTTCTTGTATCCTTTTATCATCCTCTAATCGGATGAATCTAAGGGTCCTGGTTCTCACTTCATCAAGATTCCTGCAAGGGGTCATGACAAGATCATCATAGAACAATGAATCCCTAGGTAAACCCATTTTAAAGGCTTCTATAGCCGTAGCAATATCCAAATTAGGAATATCTAAGGATTCTTTACTGAACTTGGTGATATAATCTCTAACTGATTCATTTTGACCTTGTGTTACCCTATATAGATCACTAGTTAAACGTTCAAATTTTCTACTACATGAGAATTGGCTATTAAACAGATTAACTAGATTAGCAAATGAAGTAATAGAGTAAGGGGGAAGACTTAGCAGCCATTTAAGAGGTGATCATGTTAATGTGGATCCAAAACCCTTGCATAAACATGCTTCTTTTAACCTCTCCGGGATGGGATTGATCTCCATCCTTTCTCTATATTGAGCTACATGCTCTTCTGGATCCGTTGAGCCATCATATAGCTTCATGGTTGGTATTTGGAACCTCTTTGGAATTTCTGCATCACAAATAGGTGGTGCAAAATGAGATATCCTGTGGCTTCCATCTGGAATTTTAGGGATGGGCTTAACCACTCCTGGAACGCTGGATATCATATCCTTCAGTTTTTGTAATTCCCTAGCCATATCTTGATTGATACATGTATCCTGCACAAAGCCATGGTTAGTATTATAAGAATTGTTCAAAGTGTTACCTCCTGAAGGATTCAAGTTTGGAATTCTAGATGTGAATCCATATTGATGAGATTCTGGTACAATTGAGGGACCAGATGAAGCAATAGTTTGCATAGGAATGAAGTCTCCTAGATGAACATCTGAACTTTCGGGTTGCACACTCCTTAAGAATCCTTGATCCTGAAAGATGCTAGATCCTTGATGTGCTGTGACTGGGGGTCTTGGAGGATAATCCATGGATCCGTAAGCCTGAGATGAGGATCCTTGAACCTGAAATGAGGATCCTTGAACCTGAGTTGATCCTTGAACCTGGGAGGAGGATCCTTGAACTGTCTGCGTCCCCATGTATCCTCCTGAGCTAGTGAAGGATCCCTGATGCTGGTAGGAGGATCCTAAAGGCTGAGAAGAGGGTCCTGAAGGCTGAAAGTAGGATCCTAGAGCCTGAGACATTGTCGTTGACCCATAACGCCTTCCCAACGATCCACTCTGGTACTGGATATCTGGAGCCCCAGATTGCAGGGCGGTTATAGCTGGAGTGTCGAAATCCAGTGATCTAGGTACCAATGGAGAGTGATCCTCCGCTGATCTCTTCAATTTCTTGATGTCATCAATCTCTCGTAGGATCCTATCATTGTTTTTTCCTGCTGTTGCATGTAATCCCTCATCTGCAAAATCAAGGAATAAAGATCATTGTCAGTAGGCCAGAAGTAACAGCAGAAGTTGGTGGTTTTGAGAAAACAGGGTTCTGTTTCTTCGCAGCATTTTCAGCACTCTTCTGGGATCCAAAAGGTGCTGGAGGCAAAGGTGGGATGCCCTGTGAGGAGGTGACTACCGGCATGGAACTTGATGTGTTCTTCGCTGAAGAAGCCATATAGTTGAAAGTGGTGAACCGAAATGATCACAATGAACAAAATTTCTCAGAAATGAAGCACCAATTGCCCCACGGTGGGCGCCAAATTGTTTTGGTCAAAAATCAGACTAGGATAATGCAACCAAATCTTATTTTGTGAGGTGTGATGCTTAAATGATTGAGCAAATGTATGAAAAAATTGTAAATGGAATGAACAAGGAACACAAGGATTTATACGAGGAAAAAGCCCTTGATCAATATATGATCTCCGGCATAAAAAACCTCGGGTGATGGAAACTACCGATCACCAACTATATTCAATAAGTAAGGGTTACAAATCGGGATGATAACAAGCTTGTTACAAGGATCACAAGTGTGTAAACAGTGTGTAATCGCCAACAAGTTGTAGAGAGTTGCCGAGAGTGTGTGTGTGTTGCTAATTGTTCTAACTATCAAGCTCGTTATCCCCTTTTAAAAATAGAAATAAACTAAATAACAAACATCCCGCAATTGTGCTAGCTACCCACGACTTCCATAACAGTCATTCAAGCTATGCACGTGTAGAATATTGGAGCATATTCCACAAGAATATCGGCAAGACCAAGTTCTACTTGTATACTCCTGCAAATCAAGTTCAAACATAGTGGAAACAACCGTTAGTGTGAGGATAACAATGAGGATCCTGGATCCTTAAACCTGTAACGTCTTCTGAGGGTCCTTAATTCAAACAGAATTGAGGATCCGTGATCCTGGCTGCACTTGAGGATCCATGATCCTTAGGTTTGGAAAATCCATCCCTAACAGTGACAACTGTCAAAAATCCAGGTATCCGTACAATTAATTAACCATGATTAGTGATTAATGACTGTGCTGAATTACAATTAACTGCTTTCTGATTTCTGCTTAATACATACATATGCATCATACATTTTTTAATGTCATATCATTATTGCATGAAAGCTATATTGCCTCAAATGATGCATTAAGTACAGTTAGCACGGTTATCTGATAAATCAGGAAAATGCTGACAGAACTCAGCACATAGACAGACAGTGCATTGAGACACAGAATGAGCCAGAAACTAAGTACCACACTAGTATAGTGTGTAGGAAAGTAAGGATCACAAAACTGCCTTTCTAGTGATAGTTTAAGTGCCGGAAAGTGCCTAAAACTCACCCAAAGTGCTGAATTCAGCAAAATTCAGCAAAAATCAACATTTTAACAATCTAACTTAATGCAGAAATATGGTTAAATGGTCCTGAATGCTTTCCTAAGTGTCAGGAATCAAAAGTGTCACAAAACGATACATAAAGCACACTAAACCGCAAGGTTTAGCACTTTAACGAACCAGTAACCAACCGAACAACCGGACACTACCTGAAACACCAAAATTTACACTAGAAGCATTGTTTTAACATTACCAAGCTAGTTATGGTCCCTGAACATCATAACACCCCATACAAATATCTAATAACTAAAACATGTAACTAATACTTGGATTTAAACTAGTAAGTAACCAACTTGGTTAAAACCTATCCTACTACCCCCCCCCCCCCCTATGTCTACGGCCCAACAAGGGTCCCATTTGGTGGTTTTTATTTCATTATTTAATTAAATTGTGTTTATACTTTACTAAACATAATATCCAAGAATTTGAAGGAGAAAATGGTTATAAGTAGAACTTGTAGGATCTTGAGCTCATTTTCATCACACACTTGAAACACACACAACTTCTCCTCCCTCTCCTTGAGCTCTCGGCTGAGAACCATCACCCACACATCCACCATCATTCAACCTCCTTCATACATTCTACATACATACAAAGGTGTTAGAGTTCATACAAAGAAGCTAGGAGCTTGTGGAAGATCAAGGACCTCTCTTGTTTGCTTTTATCCACTTGTTTTCTACACTTGAATCATCCCTAGCCTTGAGCTAGTGGTAAGAACCTTGTACACTACATTTTACATCCATTTTTAGTGGTTAAAGAAGAATCATAATCAAAATCTTGAAGAAAACTAAAGATCATAAGAATGAAACTTGAACATAAGCATGTTTAATGAAGTAATCTTGATGAATATGGGTTGTTATGCTTGTTGATCATTGATTGTTTGTAGAAATGATGTAGATCATCATATGATCTTGCTAGATCATGATTAAAAACATAATCTAGCAAGATGAGAGGATGAAAGTGTTGTAGGATGATGGATCATCCACACATGAATCATGAACTTGAATGAATAAATGGTTTTCTTGAAAAATAAAGATCAAAGTAAGTTGTTAATCATGTAGATCTAAAGATTTGTGGATGGTTTTTCAAAGAAACCAAGTTAAAAATGAAAGTTATATTAAATCTTGGTTCTTACATAAACAAACTCGATCTTTGGTGGTTAAACAAGTGTAGAAACACTTGTGAAATAAGAAAATTTCATAAAGAAACATTTTTTAGAAAATGTGACAAGAAGTTGTAAACATCTAACTTCTTTAAAAATGAAGTTTTTAAAGAACTAATCATATTTTAAAGGGTAACAAGACCTACTAATAACGCTAGTAAGTTACTACAAATTTTTACAAATATTCAAGTTCATGAAGTAGTAGTTATTGCTTGTTTTTGGCAAAAATGGTAAGTAAAGGTTGTTTAGGATGATTGTGAATTGATTGTGTTGATTTTTACAAAAGAAAATGATATGCTTGAAATGATGGAAACCTCCATTTTTAGGGGAAACTATGGCAAAATTTTCTAAAAATATAAACACTTAGAAAAATATTTTTAAACAAATATTTACAAGTGTATTTTAAACCATGAATTTCCTACATAAACTTTGCCATAAACTTTGTCACAAGAATATAAATATTGGAGGTTGGTTTTCATAAATAAAAGTGACTAAATATGTATTTAGGGAAATATGTATTTAGAAGTCACATGTGTGTGATTATTTGTATACTTTGTGTATTAGTTATATTATTTTAGGACTTGAAATGATATAACTCACAAAAATACCAAGAATTACAATCCAAAATATTACCAAAATTCCAACAAATAAATATACTCATTTACACAAAATATTGGTGAAACCGAACTATGGAATAAGACTTACAAAAATATTCCGGAAAATTTATTCACAAAGAATATTTTGGTAAATAATATTTTGGACACCAAGGAAGTAAGAATATAATTTTTACAATTACTACAAGACTATATCATATTTTTTACAAGGAAAAATATATTATTTTTGGCAAGTATGAAATACATATTTTTCTTGAAATTTTTAGAAGATATATTATTTTTAAGAAATATATATTTTCTTACACAAACATGAAATACAATATTTTTGAGTAAAATTTATATTTTCTCAAATAAATATGAAACATATCATTTTTGGAGAAAATGAGTTTAAATATATTTTCTAGGTTAAGACTTGAAAATATATTATTTTTGAACTTATGAGAAAATACAAGTATTTTTGCCAAAGAAAAATTATAAATAGTTTTTCTAAGGAATATCTCTTAAAATATATATTTTGGAAATATATATTGAATCTTTATTAAAGATAATATTCCTGAATAATTAATATGAAATTAAGTATAAAGGATACTTAATGAATACCGTAAAGATACGTATTCTCGTACGTATAAATACACACCGGAATACGACCCCGATACAAGGCAAAAATATACAAGTGAAAGATACCCCCATCCTTGGTAAGGAAATACAAGTATAAATACTTGGGAAGTATTAAGTTAAAATAATTGTTTCAACAATTATTCCAAAATTTAATAAATATAGTTTAAGTTAAAATATTAATTATTTTAACAAATAATTATATAACCTGGAATAATATCAAAGACACAAAAGAAACGTAACTCAAGAACATTAATACTAAGTCAAGGCATGACCCGCCCGTCTAATAGATCATAGTAAGTTGTAGGTAGTCGTGTTTACCCGAAGGAGCTTGAGTTACGGTACTTGAAGACGCAAGACTGTGAGTTCATGTCCCCCTTTTCTTTAAACTGTTTTCGTTTTATAACTTCGGGGGTGAAGTACATGTTACAAAATGATTACAATCAATTACAATCGGTATGGTTAGCTTTGGAAAGTACAGTAGATCATGTGAATGGGTAGGCGCACTCCTAATACCATTAATCCTCGTGTTAGGACCGATGGGTATGAGTGATAGATCTATTTGGGTGTAGCGAGCCCACACCCGTGTGGACCAGGTGGCCCATGAGGTGACTATACCTTACAGCCGGAGGCCCGGTACAAATCTGCTAGGTTTAAGCCTTCCTACGTCGTTTCACGCATGTTAATGGCCTTGCAAACCATTAATCGATCTGTTTCCTTGTTTTGCTTTCATACCGGGATTTACAAAACATACATGTTAGGGATAGAATTTTACTGCCTATGGATCACGGATCCTCAAGTGTAGCATGGATCACAGATCCTCAGTTCAGTTTGAATTAAGGATCCTCAGGAGATGCTGTGAGAATAAGGATCCAGGATCCTCATTATTATTCTAACTTAACAATTGTTTCCATCACCTTTGGCTTGTTTTGCAGGTATGTTTCGAAGAGGACTTATTCCATGCGAGATTCCAGGGGAATATGCTCTACATTTTTAACATGTGCACAAGCTAGTTGCCATTGGTGGTGATCGTGGGTGAAGGGCAGATTTTTTGGATAGTTAGTTAGGATATTTTTAGCAAAGATTAAAGGGGTATTGAGCTTAATTTAGAAACACTTTTGAACTTGGTTTTACACACAACACTTCTGCAATTCTCTCGAACACACACTAGAACTCATTGTATCAAGCTCAATACTTCCGGAGTTGTAAACTTGTTTATTCAATATACTTGATAGTGATAGTTTTCACTATCCGAGGTTTTTTGTGCCGGAGATCATACATTGATCAAGGGATTTTTCCGCGTATACATCCTTGTGTCCGGCATTCATTTCATTCATTTTTCTGTTCATACATTTGACCATTAATTCAAGCATCACACCTCACAAAATCGGATTTGGTTGGATTATCCTTGTGTGATTTTTGAAAAAAACCAGTTTGGCGCCCACCGTGGGGCAATTGGTGCTTCAATTCTGAAAATTTCATTCATTTCATTCATTTCTGTGCATTACCTTCAACTACATGGCTTCTCAAGCGAAGAACACTTCAAGTTCCATGCCAGCGGTCACTTCTTCACAGGGCATTCCACCTTTGCCACCTGCTCCTTCTGGATCCCAGAAGAATACTGAGAATGCTGCGAAGAAACAAACCCCCGTTTTCTCAAAACCAACTTCTGCTGTTACTTCAGGCCCTACAAACAATGATCTTTATTCTTTGATTTTGCAGATGAAGGGTTACATGCAACAGCAGGACAAAACTAATGAAATGATTCTTCGAGAGATTGATGACATCAAGAAATTGAAGAGACCAGCGGAGGATCATTCTCCTTTGATGCCGAGATCGCTGAATTTTGACACTCCGGTCATAACTACCCAGCACTCTACAGCATCAGATGTCCAGTATCCGGGTGGATCATTGGGAATGCATCATGGATCAACGACAATGACTCGGGCTCAAGGATCCTACTATCAGCCTTCAGGGTCCTCTCTTCAGCCTCAAGGATCCTCTTTCCAGCATCAGGGATCCTTTGCTAGTTCAGGAGGATACATGGGGACGCAGACAGTTCAAGGATCCTAATCTCAGTATCCAGGATCCTCGTTTCAGGTTCAGGGATCCTCATCTCAGGGTCAAGGATCCTCATTCAGGCTCATGGATCCATGGATTATCCTCCAAGACCCCCAACTTCGGTGTATCAAGGATCCAACATCTTCCAAGGTCAAGGATCCTTAAGAAGTGCAGAACCCAGAAGTTCAGAGATTCATTTAGGAGACTTCATACCAATGCAGACCATTGCTTCTTCTGGTCCCTCAGTTATACCAGAATCCCGTCAATATGGATTCACATCTAGAATTCCAAACCTGAATCCTCCAGGAGGTAACACTTTGAATAATTCTTTTACCACTAACCATGGCTTTGTGCAGGATACAGGTATTAACTAAGCTATGGCTAGAGAATTACAAAAGCTCAAGGATATGATTTCCAGAGTTCCAGGAGTGGTTAAGCCTATTCCTGAAATTCCAGAAGGGAGTCACAAGATATCATGTTTTGCACCACCTATTTGTGATGCAGAGATACCAAAAAGGTTCCAAATACCAACCATGAAGCTATATGATGGCTCAACGGATCCAGAAGAGCATGTAGCTCAATATAGAGAAAGGATGGAGATCAATCCCATTCCGGAGAGGTTAAAAGAAGCATGTCTATGCAAGGGTTTTGGATCCACACTGACAGGATCAGCTCTTAAATGGCTGCTAAGTCTTCCCCCTTACTCTATTACTTCATTTGCTAATCTAGTTAATCTGTTTAACAGTCAATTCTCATGTAGTAGGAAATTTGAACGTTTAACTAGTGATCTATATAGGGTAACACAAGGTCAAAATGAATCACTTAGAGATTATATCACTAAATTTAGTAAAGAATCCTTAGACATTCCTAATTTGGATATAGCTACAGCCGTAGAAGCCTTTAAAATGGGATTACTTAGGGATTCACTATTCTATGATGATCTTGTCATGACCCCTTGCAGGAATCTTGATGAAGTAAGAACCAGGGCCCTTAGATTCATCCGACTAGAGGATGATAAAAGGATCCAAGAAAGATTGGCAGGATCCTCGAAGCAGGAAAAGCAAGGATCCTACTTCAGGAACAACAAGTCCAAATCATACTATAAGTCAGATAACCAGAACGTGCATGCAGTGGAGCAAGAAGAGGATGATGAGGATTATCCTCCCATTTCTGAATATTGCTTTTCTGTTGATAATAATGAACTAATCCTTTCAATGCAGAATCTAGGTGAAAAAGCAAGATGGCCAAGAAAGAGTGAAAAACCAGCTGCAAAACACAAGACAAATCCAAATGGTGTGTATATCACGAAGATTTCGGTCACCTCACTGAAGAATGTATTGCACTCAGAAAAGAGATTGGTTACTTATTAAGCAAAGGGCATTTGAAGGAGTTGTTGGGAAGAAAGAAGTCAAGGATCCAGGATCCTGAAAAGGTTCAAGAAAAAGCTCCTGCTCCTCCTGCTAATGCACAAGTTATCAACTTCATATCTGGTGGATCAGACATATGTGGCACTTCCTTTTCAGCAGCCAAGAGGCATGCCAAGGAGACCAAGATGGATAATGGAGATAGACCCATCCGAACCTCTACTGTTACACAGGAGAAAGTTATTACCTTTGATGGGGATGATCGTGTGGATGTACAGGATCCTCATCATGATGGTCTTGTTATTACATTGTTTATATCTAATCATTTTGCTCGCAGGATTCTTATAGATGGAGGAAGCTCTGTGAACATCATTCAGCTTGATGTCCTCAAGAAGATGAACATCCCTGAATCAAAAATTATCCCAAGATCTTCGGTTCTTGTAGGACTCAGTGGGGAAACCAAGAACACATTGGGGGACATTAGGCTTCCCATTTATATAGAGGGACTTAATTATTTTCAAAAATTTTGTGTTATAGATTGTTTGTCCTGTTGCAATGTTATCCTTGGCAGGCCATGGATACACGATATGAAGGCAGTCCCCTCAACATATCATCAATGTGTCAAGCTCCCAACTCTATGGGGTGTGGTGAACATAGAAAGTGATCAGTATGAGGCAAAGAACTATTACACTTCTTCAATAAAGCTAGCTTCCAAGGAGCAAGACGTCATGGAGGCAAGAGAGCAAGACGTCAAGGATATTCTGGTGAACCCAGAGGATCCTGAATCCAAAATTTTTATAGGATCTGGGATCCTAGACAGTATTGAGCAGGATTTAGTATCCTTCTTGAAAAGAAGAAAATCTACCTTTGCTTGGAAACATGAAGATATGACAGGTATATCTAAGGATGTTATTACTCACAAACTTGGTATTGACAGGTCTTTCAAGCCAATACATCAAAAAAGGAGGAAATTCGCACCCGAAAGAAATGTCATTATCCAAGAAGATGTAGACAAATTGCTCAAGGCAGGTAAGATATATTGAGGAAGAATAAGAAGTTTGAGTGGACTGATAAGCATGAAGCTGCACTCAAGGCTCTTAAGGATTATCTATCCTCAGCACCAGCCCTGATTAAACCAGAAAATGGAGAATCATTATCCTTATACTTAGTTGTTTTAGCTAAAGCAGTAAGTGCGGTCCTTCTTAAGGATCACGAAGGTACACAGCATCCTGTATATTATGTTAGTAAAATTTTGCTTGATGCTTAATCCAGGTATTCACACTTAGAAAAACTTATCCTTGCTTTGATTATGGCATCTACTAAATTACGTCATTATTTTGAAACTCATGCTATCATTGTTAATACTAACTTTCCAATTAAGAATGTTCTCAGGAAACCTGAAATGTCAGGAAGGATGGCCAAATGGGCAGTGAAGCTTAGTGCTTATGATATAAGATATGAACCAAGAACTGCCATTAAATCACAAGCCTTGGCTGACTTTGTGGCAGATTTCAGTAGTGAACTACAAAGAGCAGCTGAGTTAGAAGTTCAGCAGCTTGAAGAGACCAAGGATCCTTGGATACTCTTCACAGATGGAGCCTCTAATGTCAAGGGAACTGGACTTGGAGTACTACTAAAATCGCCACAGGGGGACATAATACCTCACTCAATAGCTTGTGAGTTTCAAACTACTAATAATGAGGCTGAATATGAGGCCGTGATAGCTGGTTTGCAAATTGCCAAGCACATGAGGATCAGGTATCTTGAGGTACATGTAGATTCATTGTTAATTACTAATCACTTTAATGCATCTTATGCTGTTAAAGGTGAAAGACTAATCAAATATCTAGAGATAGTCAAGGAATTGGCACACTCTTTTGCTTCTTTTAGTTTGACACAGGTACCCAGAGAAGAAAATGCAGAAGCTGATGCATTGGCCAAGCTTGGATCATCCTTGAAGATTCCAGAGGATATTAAAATTCCCATTATCCATATCTTGGCTCCTTCTATTGAGGATCACGCAACTATGGAGATAGGAGAGGATTCTGTAATCATACCTAGTGATGGTGTCCTGGATCCTTCCAATCATGAGATATATACAACATGGAGAGATCCCTACAGGAGAAAATTCTAGAGCTTTCAAAGTCAAGGTATCTCAATTTACAATATTAAATAACATGTTATATAAACGATCTCTTGCAGGTCCATATCTAAGGTGCATCGAGGATCCAGAAATTCAAGAAGTTCTGAAGGATTTCCATGAAGGAGATTGTGGAAACCACACTGGGGGCAGAGCATTGTTCTCAAGGATCCTTAGGACAGGATACTATTGGCCTACTATGAAGAAGGATGCTGTGGAATATGCGAAGAAATGTGATGTCTGTCAAAGACATAGCAATATCCTTCATCAACCAGCGGAGCTCCTGCATCCTATATCCTCTTCTTGGCCATTCATGAGATGGGGAATGGATATAGTTGGCAAGCTTCCCAAAGCATCAGGAGGAAAAGTGTTTATGCTTGCCATGACTGATTACTTTTCCAAATGGATAGAAGCTGAAGCATTTGCACAAGTTAGAGAAAAGGAAGTTATATCCTTTATTAAAAGAAACATTATTACCAGATTTGGTATTCCTTCTGAAATTGTTTGTGATAATGGATCTCAATTTATTGGGAATAGAACTACTAACTTTTGTGACAGTTAGGGGAATAAGATGATAACATCAGCACCAGTCCACCCATAAGCTAATGGTCAAGCAGAATCATCCAACAAGATCATCATCAACAACTTGAAGAAGAAGCTTGGGTCCAAGAAAGGAAAATGGGCAGAAGAGCTACCTTATGTGTTATGGGCTAATAGAACAACTCCCAAGAATGCCACTGGTCAGACTCCATTTTCGTTAGTGTTTGGAGCAAAATCAGTGATCCCTACAGAGATGGTAGTGCCTACTGTCAGAACAAGCATCCGTGATCCTGAAGGAAATGCTGAAAACTTGGTTCAAGACTTGGATACCATAGAAGAACTCAGGGATTTGGCAAGGATAAGATTGGCTAGCTATCAACAAAGGATGGCTGGAGCTTTTAACAAGAATGTCAGGATCAGAAAGTTTCAAGTTGGCGATATGGTGTTGAGGAAAGCATTCCAAAATACCACAAATCATGCTAATGGCAAGTTAGCACCAAAGTGGGAAGGTCCCTATCTTATTGAAGCTGAGGCAGGAAAGGGGGCATACCGTTTGTTAACAATGGAAGGTGATTTGCTACCAAGAGCTTGGAATGTTGTCCATTTGAAGAGATACTTCATGTAAGAAGGATCTAGGATCCTTAGTAATTCTCATATCCGGTATACATAAAGGATCCTTGGAGGATATATGATCCTCATTCTGGTAACGATTTGATTCTCATTTATTTAATCCTTTAACTTATTTGATTACAAGGGGAAGGATCCAGGATCCTTTATCCTTTTTACTAAGTTCTGAGTTTTGCAGAAGATCGTGCATCTTTGACAAAGGATCAAGTATCCACAGAAGTCTCCTAAGTTTTATGGGCTTGTCCCCAGTTTTTTGGGTTTATCCCCAGTTTTTGGGCTTGTCCCCAGTTTAAGGTATCTACTACCTTCTACGAATCAGGTTCTTACACCTTCACCAGTAGCGCACGATTATCCTGGTGCAGTTAAAGGCAATGGGACCAGTACCCGCTTTAGGGGCTGACAATTTCATTGTACTGGCTGTATTCAGGATCCTAAGTATAATGGTAGACGTACCATACATCCGTTCCTAAGGTTTCTAACGTTTTCACGTTAGCTAAGTGTTAGGGGAGGATTTTCTAACAATTAGTGATCCTTATTCGTTATCCTAATTAGTGATCCTTACTTCTGTGACAGGTGGTGATCCTTAGAAGAGCTTCAGGATCAGGATCATGGATCACTTTAAGGATCCTCGTACTGACGATTGTTTACTTATGTTTTGTACTATCTCGCAGGTATAACCAGTTTGACCAAGTCTTGGCGACATTCCTGGAGAATATTCCCAAACTATTCTGCACGTGCTTGGCCAGAAATGGACGTTATGGAGAACGTGGGGGCTTGGCACAAAAGTCGGATAGTTAGTTTGGTAGTTAAATTTCTATTTTAAAAGGGGTAACGAGCTAGTAGAAAAACACTTAGTCATTTTGACAGCTACACACACTTATATACTCGCACACTTGAAGCTCTCGACGAACATACATTCGTTTTCACTCACATTTACACATTTCACGATAGTGATCCTTGTACCTAGCTCGTTACTATCCGAAGTTGTAAACATTTATTCATTTATTTGAGCTTGGTGATCGGTAGTTTCCATCACCCGGGGTTTTTTGTGCCGGAGATCAACTCTTGATCAAGGGCTTTTTCCCCGTATAAATCCTTGTGTCATTTCAGCAATTTACATTGAAGTGATCCTTGTTATTGTTCTACATTGTTAGCATCATACCCCGTAACATAGAGTTTGGTTGCAATATCCTCAACAGATTTTTTTGACCAAAACAGTTTGGCGCCCACCGTGGGGCCATTGGTGCTTTGTCCTTGGGAAAATACGCATTTCTGCGCTCAATTCGGTTCACTACAACCAAGCAAATGGCTTCCTCAGCGAAGAATGCTTCAAATTTGATGCCCTCATTCACTTCTTCACAAGGCGTTCCCCCTTTGCCTCCACCACCTTCTGGATCCCAGAAGAATGTTGCGAAGAAACCAACTCCCATTTTCTCAAAACCTCCAACTTCTTCTGCTTCTTACACTCCCACTACTAGTGACATGTTTACTTTGATTTTGCAGATGAAGGATCAGATACGGCAACAGGATAAGACCAATAAGAGGATTCTCAAAGAAATCGGAGATCTCAAGAAACAAAAGACAATGGCAGAGGATCATTCCCCATTGGTGCCAAAATCCTTGAATTTTGATACTCCGGTGATTACTTCTCAGCCATCAGTGGCTCCAGACGTTCAATATGTGGGTGGACCGAAAGGAGTGCACTACGGAACAACAACAGTGACCCAGGCATCAGGTTCATATTTCCAGCCAGTGGGATCCTATCCTCAGCATATGGGATCCCTCACGAATTCAGGAGGATATTCAGGAATGCAGCAGGTTCAAGGATCCTCCTTTGCTCCAGGATCATCCCAGGTTCAAGGATCCTCCTTTGTTCCAGGATCATCCCAGGTTCAAGGATCCTCCTTTGCTCCAGGATCATCCCAGGTTCAAGGATCCTCCTTTGTTCCAGGATCATCCCAGGTTCAAGGATCCTCCTTTGTTCCAGGATCATCCCAGGTTCAAGGATCCTCCTTTGTTCCAGGATCATCCCAGGTTCAAGGATCCTCCTTTGTTCCAGGATCGTCCCAATTTCAGGGATCCTTCCAGATGCCAGGATCCTTGAGGAGTTTGCAAACAGGAAGTTCAGATGTCCATCAGGGAGATTTTATTCCAATGCAGACCAATGCTTCTACTGGTCCCTCGATCATTCCAGAGCCTCAACAATATGGACTAACATCCAATCTTCCTAATCTGAATCCAACGGGAGGTAACACTTTTAATAATTCTTATACTACTAACCATGGTCTTATGCAGGATCCAGGTATCAATCATGCCATGGCCAGAGAATTGCAAAAGTTAAAGGATATGATATCAAGTGTTCCAGGAGTGGTCAAACCTATCCCAGAGATTGCAGATGGGAGCCACAAGATATCTCATTTTGCACCACCAATCTGCGATGCAGAGATACCCAAGAGGTTCCATGTGCCAACAATGAAGCTGTACGATGGTTCGACGGATCCTGAAGAACACATAGCACAATACAGGGAGAGGATGGAGATCAATCCAATTCCAGAAAGGTTAAAGGAAGCATGCCTGTGCAAGGGATTCGGATCCACTCTTACTGGATCAGCTCTCAAATGGCTGCTAAGTCTTCCTCCCTATTCTATTACCTCATTTGCTAACCTAGTTAACTTGTTTAATAATCAGTTTTCTTGTAGTAGGAAATTTGAACGATTAACTAGTGATCTATATAGGATAACCCAGGGTCATAATGAATCATTAAGGGATTACATTACTAAATTCAGTAAAGAATCCTTAGACATTCCCAACTTAGATATAGCCACGGCTGTTGAGGCCTTTAAAATGGGATTGCTTAGGGATTCGTCTTTCTATGATGATCTTGTTATGACACCATGCAGGAACTTAGATGAGGTAAGAACCCGAGCACTTAGGTTCATTCGACTAGAAGATGACAAGAGGATCCAGGAGAGGTTAGCAGGATCCTCAAAGCAGGATAAGCAAGGATCCTCATTCAGGAACAACAAGTTCAGATCCTACAACAGATCTGATAACCAGAACGTGCATTCTATTGATCAAGAAGAGGATGATGAGGATTATCCTCCAATTTCTGAATATTGTTTTAGTGTTGATAACAATGAACTAATCCTTGCGATGAAGAGTCTAGGTGATAAAGCTAGATGGCCCAGAAAAAATGATAGGCGAGCTGCAACTAAGGATAAATCAAAGTGGTGTGCATACCATGAAGATTTTGGGAACCTCACAGAAGAATGCATCGCACTAAGAAAGGAAATTGGATACTTGTTGAGCAAAGGGCACCTAAAGGAATTGTTGGGAAGAAAAAAGTCAAGGACTCAGGATCCTGAAAGGATCCCTGAGAAGGCTCCAGCCCCTCCAGCAGATGCACAAGTGATAAACTTTATTTCTGGAGGATCAGACATTTGTGGCACATCTTTCTCAGCAGCTAAAAGGCATGAAAAGGAAACTAAAATGGATAATGGAGAAAGACCTGTTCGAACATCAAGTGTCTCCGAAGGAAAAGTCATAACCTTCGATGAGGATGATCGAGTTGATATCCAGGATCCTCATCACGATGGTTTAGTTATTAATCTTTTCATTTCTAACCATTTTGTCTGCAGGATCCTTATAGACGGAGGAAGCTCAGTGAACATTATCCAGCTTGATGTTCTGAAGAAGATGGGAATCCCTGAATCGGATATCATACCAAGATCCTCCGTGCTCGTGGGATTTAGTGGTGAAACTAAGAATACCCTGGGGGACATTAAACTCCCAATATACATCGAAGGCCTACACTCTTATCAAAAATTTTGTGTTATTGACTGTTTATCTTGTTGTAATGTTATCCTTGGCAGGCCTTGGATACACGATATGAAAGCAGTCCCATCTACCTACCATCAATGTGTGAAGCTCCCTAGTCCTTGGGGAATAGTGAAGATTGATAGTGATCAGCAGGAGGCTAAGAACTGCTACACTTCATCGATGAAACCAGCCTCGAAGTCAAGGGAGCAATAGCAATCAAAGTATCCTCCAAGGGATGTCTTGGAGGCAAGAGAGCAGGATGTGATAGAAATCCTCATGGATCCTGATGATCCTGAATCCAAAATCTATATCGGATCAGGGATCCTTGGCGAAATGAAAGAAGACCTCATATCCTTCCTCAAAAGGAGAAAGACTACCTTTGCATGGAAACATGAAGACATGACTGGTATATCCAAAGATGTAATCACTCACAAACTCGGGATAGACAGATCCTTCAAACCAATCCATCAAAGGAGAAGAAAGTTTGCACCGGAAAGGAATGCCATTATCCAGGAGGAGGTAGAGAAATTGCTCCGGGCAGGTATGATTAGAGAGGTCAAGTATCCAAGATGGTTGGCCAATGTGGTTGTTGTTCAAAAGAAAAACGGAAAGTGGAGGGTATGTGTCGATTTTACCGATTTAAATAAGGCATGTCCCAAGGATCCTTTCCCATTACCCCACATTGACTCCATGGTGGATGCAACTGCGGGTCATGAACTGTTAACTTTTATGGATGCTTCATCTGGATTCCAACAAATCCAAATGGAACCATCTGACCAAGAGGATACAGCCTTCATGACTCCAACTGGTATATACTGCTATATTGCTATGCCGTTCGGACTAAGAAATGCAGGTGCAACATATCAAAGGCTGGTGAATATGATGTTCAAGGATCAGATTGGACAAACTATGGAGGTTTACATAGATGATATGGTGGTAAAATCCTTGAAAGCTGAGGATCACTTAAGAGACTTGGAGGAAGCATTCGATATCCTTGACAAATATAACATGAAACTTAATCCTTCAAAATGTCACTTTGGTGTTAAAGCAGGTAAATTCTTAGGATACATGGTGACCAAGAGAGGCATTGAAGCTAGCCCAGAACAAATCAGAGCCTTAGTGAATATCAAATCCCCGGCCAATGCTAAGGATGTTCAAAGGCTAACAGGCAGGATAGCAGCTTTGAACAGATTTATATCCAAATCCTCAGAGAAATGCAAAGAATTCTATGATATCCTAAGGAAGAACAAGAAGTTTGAGTGGACTGGGAAGCATGAAAATGCTTTAAGAGCCCTCAAGGAATACCTATCCTCAGCCCCAGCCTTGATGAAGCAAGAAAAAGGCGATGTGTTATCCTTGTATCTTGCAGTATCCTCAAAAGCAGTAAGTGCGGTCCTTGTTAAGGATCATGAAGGTACACAACATCCTGTCTATTATGTAAGTAAAAGTTTACTTGATGCCGAATCCAGGTATTCACACCTTGAAAAACTTATCCTTGCACTAATTATGGCATCTACTAAGTTAAGACATTATTTTGAAACTCATGTTATCATTGTTAAAACTAATTTTCCAATTAAGAGTGTCCTCAGGAAACCAGAGATGTCAGGAAGGATGGCTAAGTGGGCAGTGAAGCTAAGTGCATATGATATAAGATATGAGCCTAGGACAGCTATCAAATCCCAAGCATTAGCTGACTTTGTGGCTGATTTCAGTAGTGATTTACAAGAAGAAGCTGAGTTAGAAGTCCAGCAGCTAGAAGAGACCAAGGATCCTTGGATACTCTATACTGATAGATCCTCAAATGTCAAAGGCACAGGGCTTGGAATACTACTAAAATCGCCACAGGGGGACATAATACCCCACTCTATAGTTTGTGAGTTCCAAACCACTAACAATGAGGCTGAATATGAAGCCTTAATTGCTGGTTTGCAAATTGCAAAGCATATGGGGATCAGGTATCTTGAGGTACATGTAGATTCTTTGTTAATTACAAACCACTTTAATGGATCCTACGCTGTTAAAGGTGAAAAGCTAACCAAATATTTAGAGATAGTCAAGAATTTGGCACTCTCTTTTGTTTCCTTTAGTTTGACACAGGTACCAAGGGAAGAAAATACAGAGGCTGATGCATTGGCTAACTTAGGATCATCCTTGAAGATCCCGGAGGATATCAAGATCCCTATTATCCATATCCTGACCCCGGCTATCGAGGATCACGAGGCTATGGAGATAGGAAATGATTCTGCAATTATCCCCTGTGAGGATACTCAATCCCATTCAGGATCAGGATCATGGATTTCACCAATTATGAGATACTTACAACATGGAGAGATTCCTACAGGAGAAAACCCTAGGGCTTTCAAATCTAAGGTATCTCAATTCACAATTTTAAATAATATGTTGTATAGACGATCTCTTGCAGGACCATACTTGAGATGCATTGAGGATCCTGAAATCCAAGAAGTTTTGAAAGACTTCCACGAAGGGGATTATGGAAACCACACTGGGGGCAGGGCATTATTCTCAAGGATCCTGAGGACAGGATACTACTGGCCAACCATGAAGAGAGATGCTGTGGAGTATGCTAAGAGATGTGATCCTTGTCAGAGACACAGCAATATCCTTCATCAACCAGCTGAATTATTGCATCCTATATCCTCCTCTTGGCCATTTATGAGATGGGGGATGGATATAGTTGGTAAGCTCCCTAAGGCACCTGGTGGAAAAGTATTCATGCTAGCTATGACTGATTACTTCTCCAAGTGGATAGAGGCTGAAGCTTTTGCCCAAGTCAGAGAAAAGGAAGTTATATCCTTCATTAAAAGAAATATTATAACTAGGTTTGGAATTCCTTCTGAGATTATATGTGATAATGGTTCCCAATTTATTGGGGGCAGAACCACTAACTTTTGTGACAGCTGGGGGATTAAGATGATAACATCAACACCAGTCCACCCACAAGCTAATGGTCAGGCAGAATCATCCAACAAGATCATCATCAACAATTTGAAGAAAAAGCTTGGATCCAAGAAAGGGAAATGGGCAGAAGAACTACCCTATGTGCTTTGGGCTGATAGGACAACCCCCAAGAATGCTACTGGTCAAACGCCATTCTCTTTGGTATTTGGGGCAGAATCAGTTATCCCAACAGAAATGGTGGTTCCAACTGCAAGAACAAGTACCCGTGATCCTGAGGAGAATGATGAGAACTTGGCTCAAGACCTGGATACTATTGAAGAAATCAGGGATATGGCTAGGATAAGGATGGCCAGTTATCAGCAAAGAATGGCTGGTGCTTACAACAAAAATGTCAGGATCAGGAGGTTTCAAGTCGGAGATATGGTATTAAGGAAAGCATTCCAAAATACCACCAATCCTGCTGATGGAAAATTGGCTCCAAAATGGGAAGGCCCTTATTTGATTGAAGCTGAAGCAGGAAAGGGGGCATATAGATTGCTAACCATGGAAGGTGATTTGCTACCAAGAGCTTGGAATGTTGTCCACTTGAAGAAATATTTCATGTGAGCAGGATCCTCATGGCATATATCATCCTCACGATAGGGATATCCTTAAAGGATCCTCAAAGTATCAGTGATCCTTACTTAGGTAATATCCTAAACTTGAACTATTTCATTTCTTTATTTTCTCATATAAGGATAAGGATCATGTATCCTTTATCCATCTCTCACGTGAGTTTAAGTTTTGAAAGTTCAGGTATCCTTAGCATAACATTGGTTATCCGCTGAAGCAATCCGTTCCTTGGGTATAGCCCCAGTTATTTGGGCTTGACCCCAGTTCCGCCTGTAGCGCACGATGATCCTGGTATAGTTCAAGGCATTGGGACCAGTACTCGTTTTAGGGGCTGATAATTCCATTGTACTGGCTATGCTTAGGATCCTACGTATAATGGTAGACGTACCATACATCCGTTCCTAAGGTTTCTAACGTTTTCACGTTAGCTAAGGTTTCTAACGTTTTCACGTTAGCTAAGGTTTTGGCATTTTCATGTCACTAAGTTTGGATAGTCGCCAGTTAGGGCCATACTCCAGTTTACATACGATCCTTGGGCTTGTCCCCAGTTATCCTTGGGCTTGTCCCCAGTTGCTAACTCTTTTCTTATACTGGCTTAGTCCCAAGTTATGCTCTATTTCAGGTTCTTAAAGATAGGCAACTAGGGATCCTTGATCCTTACTTTATTCTAAGGTTTATTTTACAGTTATCCTTATTATGGTTAGGATCCTAACTTGGACCCTCAGGTATGATCCTTAACTATCTTTTATTCTATTCATTATTTATTTGAATAACCCTTAAAGTTTGACAACTAGACTTGTGATCCTTAAAACATATCGCTTTGTAAAATTCTTTAACTAAAGGATATCTGATCATGGATCATATCCTAAACATTTTCAGTCTGGCTTGTTCAAAATTGTTTATTCAATAAGTGTGTATCAAAACAAAGGAAAATCAAAGAAACATAAGGATAACAACACAAGATAAGCGACAAAAGGTTAAGATTTTATTTATTAACAAAAGACTAACCCTTAAAAGGTTGTCAAAATTACCTACCCGAGCATCTACCAGCAAAACGTGGCCCGTCCGCTGGGGTAGGTAAAGGGTGTCCATGATAATAAGTTCAAAAGTAGTGCAGGAATATAAAGGCGGCAGGATCACAATGGCTTCATCCCCCAAACAGAGGATCCCTCCACCAACTGCAATCCTGCCTATTGTCCAAAGGATCATACATGATCCTTAATCCTAAAACATATTGTTCAGTACAGACCATCATTGTTTTAAACGTCATAACCACAAAAAAAACTACCACCAGATTTAAAAAATTGGGCTCCGGCTACGTCTAGAAATGTCCTTCATCGCCCAATCATGCAGCCTAAACCTTCGCTGCATTGTCACCTCCAGCTCCACTTGTTTCACCACCTTCACCTTTGCCTCCAGCTTCAATTGTCAGGATCTCTTCAACCTCCTCAACCTCTTCATCGTCCAGTTCAGCCAGCCTTGCCTTCCAACCTTCAATGATCCCCTGGCTTTTCGGAGGACTGGTAGGAGCTTTTCTCTTAGAGGATCTGACAGTGGTGAGATCAGCAACATTAAACTTGGAAGCGGACTTGGTTGATTTTCCAGCACCTACACAACCAAAACAAGATAAGTATCTTTTCTTAATTCATATTTCACTATTTATTTAAATTTTAAACAAGGATACTTACTTGACATTGTGACAGAGCCTGAGGATACCTCCTGTGAATCTTGGGTTGTTGTCTTGAAAGTTCTTGTCTCAGGATCAAGTTTCTTGAAAGCAAGGAGCCTTTCCTTAGCAGCAGGGGACAGTTTGAGGTGTGAGACGGTGATCGCTGCATAAAAAGAAAGCAAAAATATAAGTTATCCTTACATCAAAAGAAAGTTCCTGGTGATCCTTCTCAGGATCCTCCACCCTACCATGGGTAGCCCATTTTTTAGATAGATCCTTTCCATCCTCGATGGAATCTCTCTTGATAAAAAAGAAACGCCGTTTCCAATTAGCATCATTCTTGGTGGCTTTGAAGATCGGGTGTTCCTCACCGGGTTTACGTTTAAACAAATAACGATGAGAGCCAAAGGTGGTAAGATCATACATCTCTCCCAGCTCTGCCATTCCTAGATCTATTCCCTCCTGATCGATGATCCTTTCAAGGGTGTACAAAACCCTCCAAATCATCGGCATGGCTTGGATATAAGAGATGCCGGTTAGGGAAAAGAAAGATTGGGTGAAGGCTGGAAAAGGATATGTATAGCCTATGGTGAAAGGAGTGACGGGGAAAGCAACCCACTTATCGGAGATATGATCGCTCAGGGCATTGGGGTCAAAAGGCCTAAATTCGGTGTTCGCCGGGAAGCAGTGGCGGATCCTATCTATCTGAGCATCATTGAAGCAGAAGCGTTCTTTAATGGAGTCTTCAATGATCCCCTGGCTTTTCGGAGGACTGTTCTTTGGGTGATCCTTGGCTGGGGAATTTCGGAGCAACATCTTTGATGGAAAGAGACGAAAATAGAGCAAGAGAGGGAAGAAGATAGAGAGAGAGAATACCTGATCGTCTTCGGAATGCAGATTATAAAGGGAGTCTCTCTGAAAATTTAAATGCATTTGATCCTATCTATATCTCTATTTATAATTATGATTCTGCAGGATTGTCACTTCTGTGACGTCATGATTGCAACGGCTAGTTCGATATCAACGGCTATATATCCGCTAGTTAGTTGCGGATAAGATCAAGAAAACATAACTATCTAATTTTACAAATTACTCCTTATATTTTGGGGGCAATTGTTAGGGGAGGATTTTCTAACAATTAGTGATCCTTATTCGTTATCCTAATTAGTGATCCTTACTTCTGTGACAGGTGGTGATCCTCAGAAGAGCTTCAGGATCAGGATCATGGATCACTTTAAGGATCCTCGTACTGACGATTGTTTACTTATGTTTTGTACTATCTCGCAGGTATAACCAATTTGACCAAGTCTTGGCGACATTCCTGGAGAATATTCCCAAACTATTTTGCACGTGCTTGGCCAAAAATGGACGTTATGGAGAACGTGGGGGCTTGGCACAAAAATCGGATAGTTAGTTTGGTAGTTAAATTTCTATTTTAAAAGGGGTAACGAGCTAGTAGAAAAACACTTAGTCATTTTGACAGCTACACACACTCATATACTCGCGCACTTGAAGCTCTCGACGAACATACATTCGTTTTCACTCACATTTACACATTTCACGATAGTGATCCTTGTACCTAGCTCGTTACTATCCGAAGTTGTAAACATTTATTCATTTATTTGAGCTTGGTGATCGGTAGTTTCCATCACCCGGGGTTTTTTGTGCCGGAGATCAACTCTTGATCAAGGGCTTTTTCCCCGTATAAATCCTTGTGTCATTTCAGCAATTTACATTGAAGTGATCCTTGTTATTGTTCTACATTGTTAGCATCATACCCCGTAACATAGAGTTTGGTTGCAATATCCTCAACAGATTTTTTTGACCAAAACACTAAGGTTTTGTCATCTTCATGTCACTAAGTTTGGATAGTCGCCAGTATGGGCCACACTCTAGTTTACACAAGATCCTTTGGGCGTGTCCCCAGTTTTTGGGCTTGTCCCCAGTTTTTTGGGCTTGTCCCCAGTTTGTTGGGCTTGTCCCCAGATTGTTGAGCTTGTCCCCAGTTTATTGGGTTTATCCCCAGATTGTTGGGCTTGTCCCCAGATACTAACTATTCCTTTTACAGTTGGCTTAGTCCTAAGTTATGTCTCATTTCAGGTTTCTAAAGCTAAACAGTTGAGGATCCTGGAACCTAACTTTATACAAGGGTTTGTTTTTTTGGTAATCACGATTGTAAGTATCAAGGATTTAGGATCCTAACTTGGATTCTCTGGTATGATCCTTATTTACTTTAATTTTATTCTTGATTTATCTATGTTACCCTTATACTTTGACAACAGGATATATGATCCTAAAATTATCTCACTTTTTAAACTTTTCGGTTATAGGATATTTGATCTTTGATCATATCCTAAACTTTTGACATAAACTAATTTTTATACTTTCATTAATAACTTGTAAGTTCAAAGAAATGTACAATAACAATTGAAAGGTAAATATACAGAGAATGAACAACACAAAGATAGTCGAAAAGTTAAAGTTTTATTTATTTATCCAAAGTTAAAACCCTTTAAAGGTTGTCAAAATTACCTACCCCGAGCATCTACCAGCGATACGTGGCCCCGTCCGCTGGGGTAGGTAAAGGGTGTCCATATTAACGAGTCTTAGAGTGCAGGAAAGTAAAGACGACAGGATAATAGTGGCTTCATCCCCCAAACAGAGGATCCCTCCACCAACTATCATCCTACCTATTGTCCCAAGGATCCGTGATCCTTAAACCTAAATACTATTGTTCACTTACAAACCATCATTGTTCAAAATTACCATCAAACTAAAACCACAAAACCATAAAAAATGGGCTCCGGCCGCGTCTAGATAAATCCATCATCGCTCATTGTTGCAGCCTAAACCTTTGCTGCATCATCACCACCTTTACCAGCTGCCTCCTCCACTGGATCCTTCACTCCGCTGCTCCTAGCTCCATCAGTTGCTGCCTCCTCAGCCTCATCCTCGTCGTCCAGCTCAGCCAACCTCTGCATCCAAGCCTCCTGGTCCCAAGCAGACCTGTCAAAGGCAGGATCCTCAGCCTCCTTGGCCATTTGCAGCTTGATCTTTAGCATGGCAATAGTAGCAGAGAGCTTCGCCCCTTCCATGACCTCTGCCTTCTCCTGTTGGGCTGTGATCTGGGTCAGGACCAGCTCCTTTTGCAGTAGATTCACATCCTTCTCGAGGGAGGAGATTTTCTTATCTTTGGCCAGGAACATTTGCTGGAAGTCCAGATTCTTCTGCTCAGCCTCTGCCAGGTGTTGATCAAGGAGCATTTGGATCTCAGCAAATTTCTGCATAAATGAAGTATATAGTCAGGATCTGTTATCCTCATAAAGGAAGTTCAGACTTAAGGATTCGGAATCCTTACCTCGGAGACGTATTCCTCGAACTGATGCTGAATGAGAGGGGGGCCTCCAGTGGGCTCGGCGGTCTTTCTCTTTTTGGCACCCTTGCCCCGTGTGCTCATGCCCTTAGGATTCGGGATGCTTGGGCTTGCAGCCAGCTCCTTTTTGATGGACTTTGAGGAGGCGAATGCATCAAGATCACTCACGCTGAATTTGGAAGCAGATTTAGAGGATTTGCCAGCACCTACAAATACAAAACACATATAAGTATTCATACTTTACATCCATTTAAACATTTATTTACACATAGATATGGATACTTACTTGACATTGTGTAGGAACCATGCTTCTTGTGAATCCTTTGTTTTAGCTTGAAATGTTCTGACAGCAGGATCAAGCTTCCAAAAAACAGCAATCCTTTCTTTTGTTGCATGTGTTTCTTGAATGTGAGAGAGCGAGATAGCTGCACAACAAAAACAGAAAGAAGGATCAGTTATCCTTAAAAGAAAAAGAGTCTTACTATGATCCTTGTCCAAGGATCCCATATCCTACCCTGGGTGATCCACTTTTTGGGGAGGTCTTTCCCATCTGGGATTGAGACCCTCCTTACAAAGAAGAACTGGTTTCTCAAGTTGGTATCATTTTTGGTGGTTTTCAGAATCGGATGAGGCTGACCGGGTTTGTGCTTGAACAGAAAGCGATGAGAATCGTGGCTAACAAGGTTGTACAATTGACTCAACTCAGACACCCCTATTTTAACACCCTCCTGCTCAATGATGTTTTCAAGAGTATAAAGAACTCTCCACATCATTGGCATGGCTTGTATATAGCACATGCCGGTGAGTGTAAAGAATGCTTGTGTTAGGGCAGGGAAAGGATAAGTGAACCCTATCAGAAAAGGGGTTGCCGAAAAAGTGATCCACGCATCGGAGACCCAATCGCTCTTCATCGAAGAGTCGAATGATCTGAAGACGGCTCCTGCCGGAAAGCAATGACGTATCCGATCAATTTCAGGATCGGTGAAACGACAGAGTTCCAGCGAAGGATTTTTGGTTACACCCTGGCTCTTCAGGGGGTTGTCCTTCTTAGGATCCTTGGTGGGGGAGGATCGGAGATTCATCTTTGCCATGGAATTTTGATGAAACAGGGAATCGGAAGAAGAAAATTTAGAGAGAAGGGAAAGAAAGATACCTGCTTGGATCTTCGCATGAGGATTTAAAGGGAGAAAGTCTCGAATTTAAATGCAATTTGGTCCTTATCTCTAACCCTATATATAATGATTGTTGTTGCAGGTGGTGACTGTTGATGACATCAGCCTGTAACGGCTATATCTTTTACTAACGACTAGTCCGAGAAATGTTGAAACATGACTATCTAATTCGATTTCAACTAGTTATGTTTGGGGGCAATTGTTAGGGATAGAATTTCTAAGCATATGGATCACGGATCCTCAAGTGCAGCCAGGATCGCGGATCCTCAGTTCAGTTTGAATTAAAGATCTTCGGAATACGTTGCAGGACTAAGGATCCAGGATCCTCATTATTATCCTAATACTAACAATTGTTTCCATTATATTTGAACTTGTTTTGCAGGAGTATTCGAGTGGGACTTGGTTTAACCGAGATTCCAGGGGAATATGCCTTCTAATTTTGTACGTGCATGAGCTCTTCGACCATTGTGGTGATCGTGGGAGAGCTTGCACCTTTTTCGGATTGTTAGTTAGCTTAGCTAGTTTCTATTTTTAATGGGGATAACAAGCTTGATTAGATTATTATTAGCAACACACACTACTCTCGAGAACTCTCTGCAAGTTAATGGCGATTACACACTTTTTTGCACACTAGTGATCATTGTACCAAGCTTGTTATTATCCCGATTTGTAAACATTCTTTGTTTAATATACTTGGTGATCGGTAGTTTCCATCACCCGAGGTTTTTTGTGCCGGAGATCATACATTGATCAAGGGCTTTTTCCTCGTATAAATCCTTGTGTCCAACATTCACTTCATTCATTTATTGTTCATACATTTGTTTATTTATCCAAGCATCTAACCTCACAAAAATCAGATTTGGTTACATTATCCTTTTGTGATTTTTGACGAAAACAGGACGCTTGAAAAGAACAACACATCTTCATCAAAGAATCAGAAGCTGATCAAGAACAAGAGAAGATTATCAAAAAAGACCATTCTGATGGATCTGATGATATTTCTGATCACATATCATCAGTTTCTAGTAAATCTGATCATCGGACTTTCTGATGATTTGTTCATCAGAATTTCTGATGAAGTGGCTATCAGAAATTCTGATAAACACCACTTGTCTGAACGAGTTCTATCCTGCCACAATAACCGAAGCAACTTGACGTTATTGGATCTCATGATAACTGAAGCAACTTAATAATTGGATTCAATGAATATGTTAAGAAACTACTTTTTGCAGGACAAGTGCATAAATAAACAAATGTTTATTCGTGCCCCTAGGCTTTCTATAAATAGAAAGCTCTTCAGCAAAGGACAATGAGTTAAGCCAAGCATTCAATACATACAACAAAAACTCCATTATCCTTTCACCTCAGAATTACACAAGTATTCGTTTGTAATAGATAATAATCTCACAATCACCTTGTAAACAATTTTGTTTCAAAGTGATATAAACTTGAAAATTCTGTAGTTCTTGTTTCTTGAAAGTCTGATTTCTATTTCCGCACACTATTTTCATATTTTTTTTAAATCACTTGCCATATTACGTGAAAAGAAAGTTTTTAAGTCTAACTAGGACCAACATTTCTTGATCGGAGATTTATGTCATACAACACCACAAAAGTTAGTAATGGCTTCTTTAGCTTCTTGCACACTCGCCATTGTAATAAACGCAAACCCCTTACTCATGTTCGTAACCCTATCGTAAACAATCTGATCCAACACAAACATTATCATTTAGCGTTACCAACAGAAGGTTAATCGTAAACATTAACATTAATCAAACACAATACCTCTACAGCATCAACATCACCAGCTTCCCCAAATATTTGTGCCAATTCTGCTGACGTAATCGCGTACGGTAGGTTTCCCACATAAAGTTTGCCAGCTTCTGGCGATTCCGGTTCACTTTCTTCTTCATCTTCTTCTTCAAAAACGTCGTCGTTTTCTAGTTCCTCTTCAATTTCTGATTATTCGGCTTCTGGGGTTTGTTGAATTTGAGTTGTTTGGTATGATGGGGAAGTAGATCGAAATAGTGTGGAGAGAGTTAAGTGATTGAGCTTGAAATTGAGAGAGAAATTGGGGGGTTTTGAAGAGGGATTTGGGGATTGAAATTAGGGTTTTGAGGGAGTGTAGATTAGAAGATGTGTTTGGAGTGGTGGTAATGGAGATTAATGATGAAGAAGCTGCTGCAGACATTTTTTGGATTATGGTTTGTGGAATGTTGGAGGGGGTGATGAAACACGAACAACAGAGAAGGTTAGATCCGGAAAATCAGAACGAAGAACAGAAATTCTGAGGCTGTGGTGGCAGTGGTGGTAGTGGTGGTGGTGATGCTATGAAGAAGATACATGGTGTTGCAGTTTTTAGTTTAAAAACATATAATTTTTTTTATTTTGGTCCAAAACTTGAACCTATTTACACAAATAGTCTTTTTAATAAAAGCTTTAAATAAAATAAAAATAAAATGACCATTTTGCCCTTGAGGAAAAGGATAAAATAGCAGGATTTTATAAAATAAATTTGACTTGATTTCACTTTTGGATCAAAATGACAATAAAACTGAAACGGAAACTATAGTAACTCGGATGTAAAAGGTTTGAGTTTTAAACTAAAGAGACAAAAATACCCCTCTAGGACCAAAATGGCAGATTACTCTTTATATTTCTATGGGCTGTTTTGGAATCGGTATCTGTATCGATCGACAAGACTGTAGAGTGCCTTCACTTTTGGTACAAACACAAACAAGCACACAAACCATCGAAAGAAATGGGGTTTTGGGACGCCGTATACTACACCGGCGATCTGGTTAAGGGGATGACACCAAGCCTGTCAACGGTGAAACATGCAGGCAGTACAGCTTACATTTACACTTATGCGGCCGTCACTAAGATCGATCAAGTGGTCCGAGTCGATGGCATCCAGAAGCTGCCTCAGTACTGGCCCGATGATGAAAAGCGAGCTCAGATCGCCCTTTTTACCGCCACACTTGCTAAGAACGCCGGAAAATACGCCGTCTATGAAGGCTTCAAACACATTCCTGGTTCGTTCGTTTTGCAGACTATATTGTTTCGTTATTGAAAATGACACTAGAAAAAAAAATTGTTTAGCTGGGTTCCTTTTATTTTTTAAATGCACCTCTACAATTTTTATTTTATTTATTTATTTATTTGATAGGCAGCTTAATTTAGAAAAGTTTTATATTTAGTTTTTTTTCTTTCTGATTTATAATTCTGATCTAAAATGATAATTTTTATAGTGGATCACACCCTTTGATACTTTGGTACTTACAAAATATTTGACTTTACTCTTTCAATCCCACAAACAACTGTAACAATTTGGAATTCTGGAATGTATAGCAATGCAGATTTTTTGTACATAGAAATAGAATAAATCTTGCCGATCTCTTTAGGCTATGCGGTATGGTGATGGTCCTCCCTTGGAGGATGATCTGCCACGCAAGCTAGGATGGTGTGAGGACGGGGCAGAGGGAATGAAACTAAGGAAATGGGGGATGATCCTAATATATATATATATATATATATATATATATATATATATATATATATATATATATATATATATATATAAGTTGTATGTATAGGTGTGTGAGAGAGGGGGAAGGACGCCGGAAACATCTGGATGGAGACGCCTAGGACGCCGCTGGAGGGTGGCGAAATGGAGAGGGGGCCGGCTCCGGTGGGGGACGGTCCAAGGCCGAAGCCCACACCGTGCAGCCTTATATACAGAAATGACAACCTGATAAGTTTACAAGTAACATATAGTAGTGCAATCATTTTAAATATATCTCTAATACCGATCAACATAATCTGAAAGCCTATTCCTCGTGTCTTGCAGTAATAAGTTATGTGTGTAAATAATCTCTCGTGTGTTTATTGGTGTTGCACCTTTTGTCTTGCAGTAACGAGTTATGTGTGTGCGTTTGTAGGTGCAACCGTGGCCTCTAAGTTGGTTTCCGACACATTGCGTGAAGTGAAACAACAAAATCACAAGGATGGATTGAAATCAGTGCAAGAAAAGATGGATAAATTGGAGAAAGACTTGATGAAATCAACCTCACAACCAGAAAATTTAACCCAAAACATGAAATTAAGCTCTGCAAATGCAGTTGAAGGCGGATCTGTGAAGACTAAGGACATGATTAGCACGTTCATGAAGACTGAGTTTGTAGGAAACCACATGTTTCGTGACTTGATGATCCCTAAGATTGCTCGTATCGAAAACACAAACGAGTAGACATCTTATCGTGCCTTGTATCTGGCTGCTGCATGTATATCCTTATGTAAACGTTTTCGTAATGATGAAATGAATGGATGAAGGTGGGAATCAATTTAAAGTGTTCTAGTGTAGTAAGAACTTAGGCAGGACGGTGTGGGCTCACGCCCCACCTCCGCATCATCCCTTCACGCCCTAAACGCCACCCCACTGCCGCCATGACAGGGGGGCGTTATGGAAGGCAGCGCGCAAGCCCTTTAACGGGCGTTAGAGGTGGAGAGAATGGGGACCACCTTGAAGCAACCAATCAGATTTTTTTAAGGGAGCGCTGATGTGGCGCATACATGGCGCTTTAAAGCCCCTAGGGATTTTATTCCAAATCACCCAACCTTATTAATGGTGTCAATTCCTGATACGATAGGAATATAAATAGTTTTTGGTGTCATGTATGACTTGTTTTACTAAATAAACTTTGTTCATCTTGACCTGTTTAACCCGTTTAAATAACCGGCTATGTATAGGTTGTCCTAAAATCAAACGGGTTACAGATATTTAAATAAAAAATCATTTAGAAAGTTGTTTACAAAAGTTGATTACTTAAATTTCTTGATATTTTTCTTCTTGAAAAAACCAAGACTCTTTATTGACGTATCCAAAAATTCACTCTTCAATTTACTAAAAATTTAATACCCTTCAAAGAAACTATGAAAGTAAAACCCTTTAATTGTAATTACACGTATACAAATTTAAAAATTCAACCTGAGCCATATGAGTAATAACTTTATGTTTTTGGCTATGTAATTGTTATTAACAAGTTGTCACACTAAACTGATAGCCCATATATAACTGGTCAATCGGTTTGACTTGTTTAGCTAGATGGGTTACACGGGTCGTGTTCAAGTTACACAGGTGTGTTTGGGTTACAAGATTTTAAGTGTATCAAGATTAAGGTTGATGTGAATAAAGTCGGAGTCTTCGACTTCCAGTCAAAGTAATAAGAAAATGAACAGTCAGCAACCTAACTATACAAAGCTCAATGTAACCTTGCTACAAACAATCTCATGTGTTTATTGATGCCACACTTTGTGTTGTGTCTTGCAGTAATGAGTTGTGTGCACGCGTTTGTAGGTGCAACCGTGGCCTCTAATTTGGTTTCAGACACAATGCGTGACGTGGAACACAGAAAATCATAATGATGGAATTAAATCAACCTCACAACCAGAAAATTTCTCCCAAAACAGCAAAGTAATCTCTCAAAATGCAGCTAAAGACAATGTTAGTAAAAAATCTGACCTAGCTGGTGTATGTTATAAGGAACCAAAAACATATTACAAAACATGAAAACCAAAAGAAAACCATGTAAGGATGAGTCACATGATGTTTAAAGTGAACAAAGATTATTTCTGCATATGATAATGATAATATTTTCAATCATTCTTTCTTCTTTTCTTTGACAACTTTGCCTTTGTATGGAGCAGCACTATATGCATACATTTGAAATATAGAGAAAAATATCATCTCCACAACCACCACTATGTTTTGAAGTGCTTGCTGAACATGTGCTGCATCTAGCCAATAATGTTCAGGCGTGAGTATATCCATTGCCGCCAAAATACTTAGCAACACTCCCTGCAAAATCCAAACGATTGCTCGCTATGATTTATGACTTTTTACGAATCGTTTGTAACTCAAATGAGAACCGTACCTGCCAATAACAGAAGAAGACAATCCCTTTGACACATAAAAACTTTGCAAGAGGGTTATGTGGGGCTAATTCTTTAGCGAATACAAGGTAGAAAGCCACAAGGGCATACAACGCCAATGAAACCGATATGTTTAAGATTATAGTGATTCTCCAGCTCAGCCAATCAGGGTATATTTCAAGGAGCTGAAGAACGATCATTACGACAGAGCACACTGGCCGGATCACTACAAATTGCCATGTCCAATACTTGAGGAGTTTCAATTTGTGATGGTTCAGATAGACTTTATGAGGCTGCAATTCATATCATCAGTAAGTAATTTCTCTAGTTATATTCCAAAAAACATATTTTCTTGGTTTCTTGTATTAGTTAATAATATGAACTTAATACATGACATGAACCTAACACAAAATTCACTGGTTTGAGTCTGATCTAAACGGGTACGGATCAGCTTCGGGTCGAACTCACATACACTTTCAGACAGAAAGGTCGCGTTTGTCTCAACCCAATGGGTTCACGGATTGACCTGTTTAATAACTTACACTATTTGCCTGTTTGGTTTTTTTTTTTTTTTTTTTTTGCTTTTTTTTGCCAGAATTTATAAGTTTAAATATAACTTTACATACTTCAAACATAATTACTTTTTTTTAACAAAAACAAAAATAAAATGTAAATTTAGAAATTTAAAGTATTAACATGCCAAAAAATAACTAAACAAACTTTTTAAGGTTAAAAGGGTCGTGTTTGTGTCGACCCGCGAATACTTGTTTGGTATTCAGGTTCATGTGTGTGACACGATTTTCGGGTTCATGTGAAATTTTCGGCCACCAACCCAAGAGCATGACCCGTTTAGCAGCCCTAGACTATTAATATTGCAAACTTGCAACTATATGAGTTCATAAAATTGTAAAGAAAAGATCTTTACTTGGAATATAAATAGGTTTGTTCATTTTCACTTAAAAAACGGATCCATATGAAAGCAAATCTAAAAACAATCTTGATGGATCCGATAAATCGGAAGTTAAATCGTATGAAATATAACTTACGAACTTGTATGGTAACCTTGAATAGAGAGATACCGAGAAGATTATAACAAAATCCCTAATAAAAGATATAAACGGAACATAAATGTTGATTTTGGCATATTTCAATCCATCTTTCTACAAAACATGAACATAAATGTTTAGGTTTGACAGATTTCATAGTGAAATATATAAAATGCAGTTTATGTATAACATAAATGTTGATTTGTGTAATTTTGTCTAAATACTATTATCAAATGCATATGCTAAAAGAAAATTCATTTTTCACATTATAAGCATATTAAAATAAATCACCGAAAGACAAGTCTTAGTGGAAAATAAAAATATAAATTAAAAAAATCGGGTATATAGTTTTGGTAAACGGGTATGTTATTTCGGGTAACGGGTCGGGTATCACCTGATCCCATACCCGCGAAAATTTTTAAAACCAATCTCATACCCGGCTCAATACCCGTCAGGTTAGGTATCAGGTATACATGTCCCATTTGTGTCGGGTTTCGAATATACCCACCAGACTTGGGTATTTTTCCCATCCCTACCCAAATTTTCACTTCCCTCCTACACGTGAGTTCCTAAGACCCAATTTATATGTTTCTATGGGCAGTTTTGGAATGTCACTAATTGAAGTGGCATGATTTCAAATAGTAGGACAGATTAATAGAACAAAGTTAAAACAAAGATAATCAACACATATTCATTAATCAACCAGTAAGAAAGAAGATGGGAATTCAGAGAAATTGAGATGGGAAAATTAGATTGTTCATACACAAGTTCGTTCATCCCTAAACTCTATTCTACGGTTCCCTACATAATTTGTCGGGCCTTACTAACTCTTGAATTGGGCTTCCTAACTGGGCTCATTGTGGTGTTATTCACATTTTTTGGGTTTTCGTTCACAGTGTTCATAACACTAAATGGTAAACAATTAGTCGCTATTTGTATCGACCAGACTGTAGAGTGCCTTTACTCTTTGGTACAACGAACACAGGCACACAAACCATCGAAAGAAATGGGGTTTTGGGACGCCGTATACTACACCGGCGATCTGGTTAAGGGGATGACACCAAGCCTGTCAACGGTGAAACATGCAGGCGGTGCAGCTTGCAGTTACACTTACGCCGCCGTCACTAAGATCGATCAAGTGGTCCGAGTCGATGGCATCCAGAAGCTGCCTCAGTACTGGCCCGATGATGAAAAACGAGCTCAGATCGCCCATTTTACCACCACACTTGCTAAGAACGCCGGAAAATACGCCGTCTATGAAGGCTTCAAACACATTCCTGGTTCGTTTTATTCTTTAATTGCACCTCTAATTTTTTTTATTTTATTATAAAAGGTAGCTTAACCTTTAAAAGTGATTAAAATTTAGTTATTAGTAAAGTTTTATATTTAGTTTTTTTTTTCTGATTTATAGTTATGAACTTATAATGATATTTTTTTATATTTGATACAAGGCAAAGAGGCTGAAGAGTTGCTATAATGTATCTGTTGTTTTTTTTCAAGTGGTTTAAAACTTATGAGATTAGCTTTGACACTCTCATGCTTGCAAAAAAATAATAAGAAAAAGTCAAAAAAAAAAAAGGAAGAACGTAGTTTCACCCTTTGTGTTGCACGTTGTTTGCTACCTGTTGTTACTTGTAAACAATAGACAATAGAAAACGTGACGTTTACTTGAGATCATGTCCAAGGACGAGAGGTGCAGGTAAGGGTAAAGTTAGAGGCTGTAGTTTACGGGTGGCGTCTTGGAACGTAGGAACTCTTAGTGGTAAATTGCTGGAAGTGATAGACGCACTTAAAAGACGTAGGGTACATATAGCGTGCCTTCAGGAGACTAGGTGGAAAGGACAGAGAGCAGAAGAGCGCAATGGGTACAAGTTGTTGTATTCAGGGTCGGATGAAGCCAAGAACGGAGTAGGATTTTTGGTATCTATAGAATTGCATAAGAATGTAATTGAGGTGATACGACACAACGATAGAATTATGGTGTTAAGGTTAGTATTAGGTGAGCAAATAGTGACAGTGGTATGCGCATATGCACCGCAAGTGGGATTAGGAGACCAAGAGAAAAGAGAGTTTTGGGATTGTCTAGATGTAGTAGTAAGGGCCATACCTAGGGAGGAGAAAATTTTTATAGGAGGAGATTTTAATGGGCACATTGGTAAGGATCGTGATGGCTTTGAGTTGGTACATGGGGGTTTTGGTTTTGGCGATAGAAATGACCCTGGTAGAGACCTTCTAGACTTTGCGGCAAACAACGACCTAGGTATTATAAACTCGTTCTTTAGGAAGAGAGAATCTCATTTGATCACTTTTAGTAGCGGAGGTCGCAACACGCAAATCGACTATCTTTTGATGAGGCAGGATGATCGACGGATGTGGATGGACTGCAAGGTTATACCCAGGGAGACTGCGGCGACTCAACACCATTTGCTAGTAGCAGATATAGCCCTAAAAGTAAGACTAACTGAGGGGGAAAAGAAAACCCGACCCAGGATCCGTTGGGGAAACTTGAAGGGAGAAAAAATTATGATGTTCACAGGAAGAGTTAGCGCAATGACATCGATGCAACTAGGTGACGACGCAAACCGGATGTGGGAGGCTATGGTGACTACGATCACTACAGTGGCGAATGAGACGCTCGGGGTCACAACAGGAAAGACTAGTGGGCATAAGGAGTCTTGGTGGTGGAATGAAGACGTGCATACCAAAATAAAGGATAAGCAACATAGTTTTAGAGCTCTGTTGAGGTGCACAGATGAGGAGGAGCGGCTGAGGGTAAGGGAGATCTACAAGAAGGCAAAAAGGGAAGCAAAAAAGGCGGTGACCGAGGCAAAAAACGCAGCATATAAACAAATGTATGAACGTTTGGAAACGAAAGAGGGGGAGCATGATATGTTTAAGATTTCCAAAGCTAGGGAGCGAAGAAGACAAGATCTAGGAGTAGTAAAGTTTATCAAAGGAGAGGATGGACGTGTTTTAGTCAAGGCACAAGACATTAAGATGAGATGGCAAACATACTTCCATAATCTTTTCAACCAAGGTAGGGCATACCAACACGAGAGCAGCAACCCCAGGATTCAAAGGCTACAACAGAATAATTGCTACTGCAGGAGGATCACACATGACGAGGTGAGGATGGCACTTAGGAAGATGGGAAGAGGGAAGGCAATGGGTTTGGACAACATACCGATTGAGGTGTGGAAGTGTTTGGGAGAAGAAGGAGTCCGATGGTTAACACTTTTGTTCAATTGTATCTTCAAGACTGGAAAAATGCCTGATCAGTGGAGGAATAGCATCGTGGTGCCTTTATACAAGAATAAAGGAGACGCTCAATGTTGTGGGAACTACAGAGGAATCAAACTGCTAAGCCACACTATGAAGCTTTGGGAGAGGGTAATTGAGACTAGAATTAGAAGAGAAACTCAGGTTTCAGTAAACCAATTTGGATTCATGAAAGGGAGGTCAACTACAGAAGCGATACATATTCTAAGGAGGCTGATGGAAAAATATAGAGCAAAGAACCAAGATTTACATATGGTGTTTATCGACCTGGAAAAGGCATATGACACTGTCCCACGGCAACTGATTTGGGATAGTTTGGAGGGGCGAGGGCTACCGGGAAAGTATATCGACATAATTAAGGATACGTACGATAGAACGAAAACTAGTGTTCGCGCGCCTGTAGGAGATACAAACTTCTTTCCTGTGGAGGTAGGACTCCACCAGGGGTCTGCGTTGAGCCCTTTTCTTTTTGCGGTTGTCTTGGATGAGTTGTCTAAGTTGATTCAGGAGACAGTTCCGTGGTGCATGCTTTTTGCAGACGATATTGTGTTGATTGCAGAGACTAAACAGCGCCTAAACGCGAGGATAGAGGAGTGGCGAGTAGCTTTAGAAGGCAAGGGCCTTAGGATTAGTCGATCTAAGACTGAATATCTACACTGTGATTTCAGCGGTGTAGCCATTGACGATGAAACCCAAATCACCATTGAGGATCAATTGGTCCCGCAGGTAACCAGATTTAAGTATCTGGGGTCGTTTGTACAAAGAGATGGTGACATAGATAGTGATGTAACTCATCGCATACAGGCCGGCTGGTGTAGATGGAGGGCAGCCAGTGGGGTTTTGTGCGATAGGAGGTTCCCAGCTAAACTAAAAGGGAAATTCTACAGGGTAGCAGTTAGGCCAGCTATGCTATATGGAACAGACTGTTGGGCTATCAAGAAGACACAAGCGCGCAAGATGGAGGTAGCAGAGATGAGGATGCTGAGGTGGATGTGTGGACACACAAGGTTAGATCGGATAAGAAATGAGGTTTTTAGGGATAAACTAGGAGTGGCTAGTATATCGGAGAAGATTAAGGAGGGGAGATTGAGATGGTTTGGGCATGTGAAGCGGAGGGAAGCGACAGCACCGGTTAGAGTAGTGGAAACTCTTACTGTGGAGGGGAGGAGAGGAAGAGGCAGACCCAAACTGACATGGGATGAGCAGATTAGGCATGATTTACTAGAGTTGCATCTTTCTGAGGACATGGTCCACGATAGGACTTCGTGGAGGCGTAGGATTAGGGTTAAGGACTTCTAGAGGGTATTGTAGAAAGGTCTTAGGTGTTTTTCATGGACGTAGGCTTTTCCTTTTCTTTAAGGGACTTTTCCGATGATTGCCTTCTTGTGTCTATGATGTTGTATGCTATTATACATGATTTACATTATGTGTACGCCCAAAATGATGTTACAGGCCATTATACATGTTTCACATTATATTGTCCCACTCTTATCACTTTCTTAGTATGGCCGACTTCTTATTTCTGTATTCTTTGACTTGGTATGTTGGTTTGCTGTTCGCTTTCGAGCCGAGGGTCTCTCTGGAAGCAGCCTCTCTGTCCTTATGGATAGAGGCAAGGTCTGCCTACATCCCACCCTCCCCAGACCCTACAAATAGCTCTGCTATCGGTGGGATATACTGGGTATGGTTGTTGTTGTTGTTGTATGCTTGCAAAATATTTGTTACTGTGCTTTAGTATCAGCGGCAATTATTGACACTACCCGAACATTACACGAACATGCCCAATTTAAAAAGCGGCCATGTTCGGGTTGACCCGTTGTAAATCTTTGACACGGACAATAATATGGGTCGAGTTCGGGTTGCACATGTAGTCCCAAAAAGAAATGTTCGGTTGACCCGTTTTTAATATGTATCGGTTATCAACATTAAGGAGTTTATTGCTACCATGAAGTTCATGTCAAATGATGCTAGATATTTAAAACAACACCAATATAGAGAAAGCTTAGGCCCAATTCGTGTTGGTTATATAATCTTTCGATTTTCTGGGTGTTATTTATTTGGTGTTAGAAAGAATGATACTGTGTTTTTTATCTAGTTGCAAGGTGCAATAAAAATCGAGGGTTTGTTTAAGCACATAGTATAAAGATACCTTTCTTTGGACATGTATTAGAATTGTTTAGGGCTAGTTTAGGCTGTTTTAGGTTGTTTTCAAGCTTGTTTAGTGGGTTTTAGACATGTTCACACGATTTTTGTCTGGAACTTGCCCAGAAAACGGGCCTGATCGTCTGAAACGGCGCATATCCAGGCAAGGCGGTTTCCCTATGTTGCGCTGGCGCTCGCCTAGTGCGCTTTTGGCAATATAGCATAGAATAGATTCTACGAATCTCTATATATAGAGAGATTACGTCAATCAATCAATCAACCAATCAACCGTACCTAGTAAATCCCACAACACAGCAAAAGCTATTTGTAGGGTCTGGGGAGGGTGGGATGTAACCTCGATCCTTGTGGATAGAGAGGCTGCTTCCAGAAAAAACCCCAGCTCCAAAACAAACGACATGCAAACACATAGAACTGTAAAGGTAGAAGTAGAAAGTTACCAAATACAAATTAACGGAAGAAAAATTAAGAAAAGAACTAGTAACACAGTAAACTTGAAACAAATATATCATACAGAAACCACATATACCCACGTACCCAAGTAAGACCTCCTAAAGTGTCTAAGAAAGTTCACCCTTGAGACCCAAGTAAGATACTACTGTAACCCCCCTCTAAAAATCCTTAACCTTAATCTTACGCCTCCACGAACTCCTATCATGAACCATGTCCTCAGAGAGGTGCAACTCTAGTAAATCATGTCTAATCCGCTCATCCCAAGTCAACTTGGGTCTGCCTCCACTCCTCCTTCCCTCCACAGTGAGTGTTTCCACTGCTCTAACTGGCACTATTGACTGTCTCCTCTTCACATGCCCAAACCATCTCAATCTCCCCTCTTTTATCTTATCCGAAATCCTAGCCACTCCTAACCTTTCTCTAATTACCTCATTTCTTATTCGATCCAACCTCGTGTGCCCACACATCCACCTTAACATCCTCATCTCCGCTACCTCCATCTTGTGCATTTGTGTCTTTTTGGTCGCCCAACACTCTGTCCCATATAACATAGCAGATCTCACTGCAACCCTGTAGAACTTTCCCTTTAACTTAGTTGGGAACCTCTTGTCGCATAAAACCCCAGTTGTAGCTCTCCACTTACACCAGCCAACCTGTATGCGGTGTGCTACATCACTATCTATCTCCCTATCTTTTTTAACAAAAGATCCTAAATACTTGAACTTAGTTACCTGCGTAACCACTTGGCCCTCAATGGTGATCTGAGTGTCATCATTGTCACCTACATTACTGAAATTACAATAAAGATGCTCAGTCTTAGAGCGACTAATCCTTAAACCTTTAGTCTCTAAAGCTGCTCGCCACTCCTCTAACCTCGCATTCAGACGCTGTTTAGTCTCTGCAACTAGCACAATATCATCCGCAAAAAACATACACCATGGAACCGTCTCCTGAATTGACTTTGACAACTCATCTAAGACAACCGCAAAAAGAAACGGACTCAACACCGACCCTTGGTGGAGGCCGACCTCTACAGGAAAGGAATCTGTATCCCCTACAGGCGCACGTACACTAGTTTTAGTCCTATCGTACATATCCCTAATTAAGTCTACATACTTTCCTGGAACCCCTCTACTCTCCAAACTATCCCAAATCAATCTACGCGGCACACTGTCGTATGCCTTTTTTAGGTCAATGAACACCATATGAAGATCTCGCTTTTTCTCCCTATATCTTTCCATCAACCTCCTTAAAATGTGTACTGCTTCCGTGGTTGACCTCCCCAGCATGAAACCAAATTGGTTTACCGTCACCTGAGTTTCTCTTCTAATTCTAGCCTCAATTACCCTTTCCCATAATTTCATAGTATGACCTAGCAGCTTAATCCCTCTGTAGTTTCCACAACACTGGGCATCTCCTTTGTTCTTATATAAAGGCACTACAACACTGCTTCCCCAGTGGTCTGGCATTAGCCCAGATTTGAAAATAAGGTTAAACAAATTGGTTAGCCATTGAACTCCTTCCTCTCCTAAACACTTCCATACCTCAATAGGTATGTTGTCCGGCCCAACTGCTTTGGCTCTTCCCATTTTTCTAAGTGATGTCCTCACCTCTCCTTGTGTGATACCCCGACAGTAGCAATTATTTCGTTGTCTCCTTTGAGAAGAAGGGTTATCGCTTTCAAGTTGATGACTTCTCCCGCCATTGAAAAGATTGTGGAAGTACGTTTGCCATCTCATCCTGACGTCATTTTCCTTTACCAGAGCACATCCATCCTCTCCCTTTATAAACTTCACCAATCCTAGATCCTGTCTTTGACGTTCCCTAGCTTTGGCAATCTTGAATAGAGAGATTACGACAACCAGATGATGATAAAAGTAAATAATTAATATAACAATGCAATCATTTTCAAATATATCTCTAATGGCGATCAACATAATCTGAAAGCCTATACCTCTTAATCTTTCATGTTTTTAGGCATTTCTTCTATTATATGAGGCTCGACGATGTAGCCTTGGTACAAATAATCTCTCATGTGTTTATCGGTGCTGCACCTTCCGTCTTGCACTAATGAGTTATGCGCTGTAGGTGCAACCGTGGCCTCTAAGCTGGTTTCAGACACAATGCGTGAAGTGAAACAACAAAATCATAAGGATGGATTGAAATCAGTGCAAGCAAAGATGGATAAATTGGAGAAAGACTTGATGAAATCAACCTCACAACCAGAAATTTTAGCCCAAAATGGGAAATTAAGCTCTGCAAATGCAATTGAAGGCGGATCTGAGGCTAAAGACATGATTAACACGTTCATGAAGACTGAGTTTGTAGGAAACCACATGTTTCGTGACTTGATGGTCCCTAAGATTGCTCGTATCGAAAACACAAACGAGTAGACGTCTTATCGTGCCTTGTATCTGGCTGCTGCGTGTATATCCTTATGTAAACGTTTTAGTAATGATGAAATGAATGGACCAAGGTGGGAATGATTTTAAAGTGTACTAGTTTAGTAAGAACTTATTAATGGTGTCAGTTTCTCACACGGCACGAATATAAATAGGTTTTTGGTGTCATGTATAACTTGTTTTACTAAACCGGCCATTTCATCTTGACATGTTTAACCTGTTTAAATAACATGTTGTGTGTTGGTTGTCCTAAAATCAAACGGGTCAGGGATTATTTTTATAAAAAGTCATTTTGAAAGTTTAGTTTACAAAAGTTTATTGTTTAAATTTATTGATTTTTTTCGTCTTGAAAAACGACTCTTTATTGGCTCTACAGACTACAGTATCCAAAAACTGACTCTTCATAATTACTAAAATTTTGATATTCTTCAAGGAACCTATGAAAGTAGAATTTATTAGTTGTAATTATACGTATACAACTTTGGAAATCCAACCTGAACCATATAAGTAATAGCTTTCTGTTTTTGGTTGTTCTGTTATTGTTATTGAACAAGTGGTCACACTAAACTGCCAAGTGCCAACCATATGTAACCAGTCAATTGGTTTGACTTGTTTAGCTAGATGGGTTACACCGGTCGTGTTCAAGTTAGACAGGTCATGTTTGGGTTACAAGGTTTTAAGTGGGTCAAGAATAAGGTTGATGTGAATAAATGAGTCGTGTTCAGATTCATCAATTCAACCTAGAGCTTAGATCGGCCTTTTCACCATCACCCTTGCCAAGAACGCCAAATACATCGTCTATGAAGGCTTTAAACACAATTCATGAAGATCACAATTTTGGTTGTATGAGTCATACTGTGATTATAGGTCCCATTAGTTGATGTTTTAGAATATTCTTGAACTTAAATAATCAACAAAGTAGGAGGCTTTGACTTCCAGTCAACATAATTTAAGACAAATGAATAGTGGAGCAGCCTATTCCTCTGAAATATTTCATGTTTTTAGGTATTCCTTATATAATTCATACAAGGCTTAAAGCAACCTTTTTACAAACAACCTCTCATGTGTTTATTGGTGTCTTGCAGTAATGAGTTGTGTGTGCGTGTTTGTAGGTGCAACTGTGGTCTCTAAGTTGGTTTCAGACACAACGCATGAAGTGGAACAAAAAAAAGATCATAATGATGTAATTAAATCAACCTCACAACCAAAAAGTTCCACCCAAAACAGCAAATTAACCTCTCAAAATGCAGCTAAAGACAGATCTCAGAAGACTAAGATTGCTCGTAGCCGTATGTAAAACAAAAACGATTAGGCATCGTATCATGTATTGAATCTGACTGCAGCATATATCTATAAAGTAAGTGACGTGTGAAATTTGGAGAACGTTGTAGAAATGACGAAATGAATAGAATCAGTTATATACTCTTCCTTTATGTATATCGTTCATGCTTTCTCTAATTCAAACGTATGTAATAGTTCATCCATTAGATAATTTATTAATATTCGATTCAACTACTCTACTCTACAGGACACAGTTTGATGTGTTAAACTACAAGAAAGCTATAATATCAGATGCCCTATTTATAAAAGAATATTATCGCTCATAGGGTCAACAGGCTCCCCAGACCCCCTTTTACATTCGGTTTACATAACAATGTTAGTGAAAAATCTTTGACCTAACTAGTGTATGTTATAATGTTATAACGAACCAAAAACAGATTACAAAACATGAAAACCAAAACAAAACCATGTAAGGGTAAGTCACATGATGTCTAAAGTGAACAAATATAGAAGCTTTACCAACATTATTTCTGCATATGACAATGATACTATTCTCAATCATTCTTTCTTCTTTTCTTTGACAACTTTGCCTTTGTATGGAGCAGCACTATACGCATACATTTGAAATATCGAAAAAAATATCATCTCCACAACCACCAGTATGTTTTGAAGCGCTTGCTGAACATGTGCTGCATCTAGCCAATAATGTTCAGGCGTGAGTATATCCATTGCCGCCAAAATACTTAGCAACACTCCCTGCAAAATACAAACGGTTGCTCGCTATGATTTATGACTTTTTACGAATTGTTTGCAACTCAAATGAGAACTTTACCTGCCAATAACAGAAGAAGACAATCCCTTTGACACATAAAAACTTTGCAAGAGGGTTATGTGGGGCTAATTCTTTAGCGAATACATGGTAGAAAGCCACAAGGGCATACAACGCCAATGAAACCGATATGTTTAAGATTATAGTGATTGTCCAGCTCAGCCAATCAGGGTATATTTCAAGGAGCTGAAGAACGATCATTACGACAGAGCACACGGGCCGGATCACTACAAATTGCCATGTCCAATACTTGAGGAGTTTCAGTTTGTGATGGTTCAAATAGACTTTATGAGGCTGCAATTCATATCATCTATAAGTAATTTCTCTAGTTATATTCCAAAAAACATATTTTCTTGGTTTCTTGTATTAGTTAATAATATGAACTTCATACACGACACGAACCTAACACAAAATTCGTAGGTTTGAGTCTGATCTAAACGGGTACGGATCAGCTTCGGGTTGAATTCACATACACTTTAGACAAAAAGGTCGTGTTTGTCTCAACCCAATGGGTTCATGGATTGATCAGTTTAATAACTTACACTATTTGCCTATTTGGGTTTTTTTTTTTTTGCCAGAACTTAAAAGTTTAAATATAACTTTAAAAACTACATACTTCAAACATAATTACTTAATAAAAACAAAAATAATATGTAAATTTAAATTTAAAGTATTAGCATGCCAAAAAATAACTAAACAAACTTTTTAAGGTTAAAAGGGTCGTGTTTGTGTCGACCCGCGAATACTTGTGTGGTGTTCAGGTTCATGTGTGTGACATGATTTTCGGATTCATGTGAAATTTTCGGCTCGTGCCGAGTTCAACCCACCAAGCCACGAGCATGACCCGTTTAGCAGCCCTAGAGTATTAATATTGCAAACTTGCAACTATATGAGTTCAAAAAATTGCAAAGAAAAGATCTTTACTTGGAAAAGAGTCATTGGGAATGAATGGTGAATAACTCTTCCTTTGATATCATCAGGTACAATATTCTTGCTTATAGATATATCCAAGTAAGTATACAACAAAGCCAAGAATTTGGCCATCACCTACATGTAAATAGTACAACATTTAAAGCATATGTAACATATTACATCTCATATGTTAAAACCATCTGCAGTGGTTTAACTAAAAAGTGAAAAAGTTCATGTCACGTCACTTCCAGGTACATTCATCATAGTCTTCTGGAGTTTGTGGCGAAAAAGAAATAACGCTAGATTTAATCGTAAGCAACCTATGGTGGCGAATGTTATCAAAGAGGTCAAAGTCATGAGCTTTTTGTGGATTAAGTCACTACACTTAGGGGCTGTTTGGCAACATCTGAATGATTAAGGGGCTGTTTGGTAGCCTCTGAATGGTCATTAAGAGGCTACCTCTTAATGGAACCATTAAAAGCCAGTATAATGCTTAACCGTTCATAGGGAAATGTCTGACCAATTCAAATTAGAGGTCTTAACCATTCAAACTCAGTATAGTGCTTAACCATTTAGAGGCAAATGTCTGAACCATTCAGACATCTGCTCGTGAAACAAACAGTCTGAAGTATTAAGTGCTGAACCAGTAAGAAGTCTGAACCATTAAGAGCCTTGTAATGTATAATAATATATTAATTAATAATTCTCACCAAAGCCTCGTAGCATTCTTTGATGGAATCCAACAACTCAAAAAAGGTTTCACTGCCACGAATTTCGATCAAACCAACATATGAATCAATAGCATAGATAGGTGCCATGAGGATGATAACAACGATCGCCTTTTGTTCCTTTGGTTTCTTCCAATGTAGGACGTGATCGATCAGTAATTTTAACGATAAAATGACTGTGATCGCTACACAGGCTCCGGAACCAAATAGGGTTTGCTCTTTACGATTCATTGTTAGAAACCCAGAATTATAAAATATAAATCTACACAAAACAAATGGAAAATTAAACTATTTTCAGCAAGTGTTGAACGATGATCGAACCGATTAGGGTTTGCTCTTTACGATTCATTTGCCCGTGAGTGAGGAAGGGAAATCGGAGACTTTTCCGTTTATCTCGGAATTTGTTCCGGCGATTCTAAATTGGCGGGTAAAATAATAAAGAAAATACATATAAAAATATTATTGCTCAACGGTTTAACAACAATAAATTATTTATAGCTTTTATTCATTGTAATCATAGTTTTGCCTTGTAACATATTATTGATTATTTGAGGGGAATTGGTATGTAATAATCTCAACTATAGGTCTTTGGCCATTGACAGTCCCATCTTTAAATATTCCCTTCACCAGTCTCACATTTCATCTATTTTTTCTACACCGCCCCCCCGTTAAAAAAACTTAACAGAGTTATGTTTTTTTTCCAAATTACAAACAGTTTTTTATGGCTTTTGATCAGAACGACGATACGAGTCCATTGATGTAAAACTTACCTCGAAACGGTGTTCTAAACGATGAAAACGACGCTTCAATTCGGGTGTTTAAATTATCAATTAACAAAAATAAAGTCATTTGGAACATCATTTCGAGGTAAGTTTTACATCAATGGAGTTGTATCATCGTTCTGATCAAAACCCCTAAAAAATTTGTTTGCAATTTGGAAAAAAACTTCACTCCGTTAACTCTTTTTTTAACGGGGGACCGGTGTAGGAAAAAATATGTGAAAGGTGGGACTGGTATGGAGAATATTCAAATATAGGACTTTCAATGGCCAATGACCTCTAGTTGGGATTTTTACAGTCCAATTCTCCATTATTATATTTAATTTTGTGATATTACTACAAATAAAAGTGATACCAAAGACTTTGGTTTAGCGGTTTCGGATTAGATGTGTAAAATGGTACTTGTCTTTTAAGACATAAAGGGTATGAGTTTCGCGACAAATAATGGTGTAGAATTTAAAGTAAACTAGTATTAACGCCCCCGCGTTGCGGCGAGGGGCATAAAATCATGCAAAGTAGCACCAATGTCACACAACTACCAACGATCAACGCCGAAAAACTCATATATAGAAAAGGAGAAAATAAAACCGAATGAAAAACATATGTAAAATCGTTGAACCACGCACACCCATTGCGGCGTGTTAATGCGAAAAATTTAGGCTGAAATGTAAAACATAGAAAAATACCTAAGTCGAACTAGGACCCGTGCGTTGCGACAAACTTCTCAAATGGGAAAAAATAGACGAAAGAACTTTGAACCCCACACGCACGTTGCGGCGTGTTAACTCACAAAATTTTGAACGAAGCGTTAAATAAAAAACTTGCGAAAGATGAAAACTATGAGGGCCAAAGTTGAAAGTAAAAAAATATTGAGGTTAAATCGCAAAAGATGAAAAACTTTGTGTTAAAAGTAAAAAAAAACAAAGAGGTCAAATTGCAAAGATAAGATGTTTTGGGTTAGAACTGAAAAATATTAAAAACCTTTTTGAAATACCACTAAACATATTGTACAACAACATGAAGCACATACATCTTGTTAATTTATAGTATGGAAATAATAATAAATAATAATAATTAATATGTATTACAAGAGAGCACAAAACATGTACAACACATTATCCATAATATACAACTCAATTTGCACACAAATGTTGCAAATTTATAGTAGATAATAATTAATATGTATTACAAGAGAGCTCAAAACATGTACAACACATTATCCATAATATACAACTCAATTTGCACACAAATGTTGCAAATTTATAGTAGATAATTGCATTGTTGTTAAAAACAAGATATGTTTGTTTATAGTTTAAAAATGTGATGTGGTTAAAGTTAACCTTCAAGATGTCTGTAACTGATGAAACACTATTTAACACCGAAGGTGAACTAGCTGGGTCGTCTCTTTCGTGGGTTCAATATCCTTCCTTACTCGCCAAAAGACCAGGTCCTGCAAAACAGCAACACCGTTAGCTCGTTAAGAGGGGAATATGGGGGTTTCCCTCTTAACCGGGCTCCGGCGTGAGAATAAGTACTGTTCTGAGAAATAAAACAGTGTGTGTTAAGAGTGAGAGTGTGGAGAGTTGAATAATATAACCTGAACGATGAAGGGTCTTATTTATAGCCGGAGGGTGAAGGAGGGAGGAGCAACCTTGCTAGCTGTTATCGGGCGCCAGCTGTCCGACCAAGGGGAATATCCTCTTGATCTCCTCTGTTGTGTCCAGGGTAGTGGTCCACGTGGCGTGCCGATATTTGTCCATGTTGGAGGAATTGTACTGCTGTTGTCGGTCTGCTCCCAGATTTGCTGCAGGTCTATATGGCGCTCATTTACTGGTGACACGTGTCATCCTTTCTGTCGGAAGAAGCATCTTTGGTGCCACCATGACGTCTTCCAGAAGCTTCTGGATTTATTTGCTGATGTAGGCGCCATGTAGACGGAAAAGTGGTGTGGTCCTTGCCATGTAGATGTGGAATTGGGACCATACCTCTTCAAGTCCCCCCAGTCCAGTGTGCCTCCTAGTTGAGTTGATCATCTAGGAGGGATTCTGGACTTATAAGGGTGGTGGTGGCTGTTGTTGTTTAACGCATGTTGGTTACCTTGCGCGGTTGAGCCAAATGGACGCCTGGCGCATGTCGTGTAATGGTGACTCTGTAAAGTGGAGCCAATTTGACGCATGGCGTGTAATGATGATTTTTCAAAGTTGAGCCTAGTGGACGCATGGCGCATGGCGTGCAATGATGACTCTGCAAAGTTGAGCCAAGTGGACGCATGGCGCATGGTGTGCAATGGTGACTCTGCAAAGTTTGAGCCAAGTGGACGCATGGCACATGGCGTGCAATGATGACTCTGCAAAGTTGAGCCAAGTGGACGCATGGCGCATGTCGTGCCATGGTGACTCTGCAAAGTTGAGCCAAGTGGACGCATGGCGCATGGCGTGCAATGATGACTCTGCAAAGTTGAGCCAAGTGGACGCATGGCGCATGGCGTGATGGTACTTCCTTCTGAAAGAAGTTTCCTTTCTTGGAAAGAAGACAACTGGTGTGACTGTCTGATGTCACTGTCTTGTCGGAGGTGAACAGTCGCCTTTTCAGTGGTGTAAGTTGCTTTTTCCCACGTTGTCAGGTAAGCGTCACCCACTTTCCCGAAAAAAAGAGGTGACGGTTTCTCTTCCTTGTGACGTGTCATCTCCCTGTTGGATGTCTTCCTGTATTCCTAACGGCCCACTACCCATTGCATTAAATGCGATGGGTATAAATATATGGCGGTTCCCTCATCTTCCTTCACTTTTCAAAATTTGAACTCCATTTTTATCCCATACTTCTCTACCTTTCTCCTTTTCCAAGTTCATCCCTATCTCCTCTTTTCATATTCTTACACCATGTCTACTAGAGCCAATCCTTTGGCTAGGAAGAGAAAGTACAGGGGGAGGAATCATCCGGGGCCTGACCGGGCGGAGATAAGTTGGAAAGAAGAAGAATTCCAAAACTTGGTTAGAGATATGGGTTTTCTTCCTGAGTGGGGTGCTCAATTTCTGACCCCAAATTCTACCGCTCTAGATGCCCCTCCTGGTTATATAGCGTTATATGCAGCCTTCTTCCGGGAGGGTAACTTTCGTCTCCCTATGACGAAGTTTACTTCTAATGTTTTGACGAATTATGGGTTTCATATTTCTCAAATCAACGCGTTGGGGCTTCCTCGTGTTACCCATTTCGAATTTATATGTAGGGCCAACCGTATTGAGCCGACCTTTGAGATGTTTAACGTCTTCTACAACGTGAACTACACCGGTGGTTTTTACTCCTTTAACTCCCGGACCGGTAGTGTTATCCCTTGCAGTTCCAATCCTCCGAAGAGCTTGCACGATTGGAAACAGAAGTTCTTCTATATTCGCCGTGGGGTTATTCCGGTGGATATGCATTATCGAGCGGAGAGTGAAGGGATTCCCAAGATAGATGTGACTATAAATTTTGCTGAGCAAGAGTGGTATAAGACGTTGACACGGAAAGCCACTTCTATTTCGCAGATTGAGGAGAGGGCGTTGGTAGGTGCTGGTATGAGCATGCTGTGGGTCCCGAAGAACCCTAGGGGTATCCCTGTTTATGGTTATCAGGGCAAAGGTTAGTGTTGCTTGTTTTTTCGTGTTTTCCTCTGATTTTGTTATGTTCTTCCTCATGCTTTTGTATTTTTCAGTTGGGTATAGTTTGTTGAACGTTCTCAATCCGAAGGCTGCCAGTGCCATGATTGAAGCGGTGTTTGCTGAGGACAAACCGGTGTGGTTAGACCAGATCCGAAACCGTTTTTTGCACCCAACTAGCGAGAGTTTTGCCGCTTATGCCAATACTATTTTAGGTGAAGATGATGGTGATGAGCATGATGACTCTGTTGATCCTACTCGAGAGGAAGTTATTGTTCTCTCGAGTGAGGGTTCTGACAGATCGCGTAAAGGCCTAATTACTCGTTCCCCTCGTGCAGGTCCAGCGCAAGGGGCTGCGAACAAGCCCGTGAATGAGCCTGTTGATGTTGATGTTGATCCTCCGGTGGAAACTGCTGAGCAGTTAGAAACTAGAAAGAAGAAGAAGGTGGATAAGTCTGTGGAGAAGGAGAAGAAGGCTGAGGAGAATGTTACCGAAACTCCTCGTAAGCGACCTTCTACTCATCATTTCCTGGATTATGTTGTCGTTTCTGATACGCTATCTGGTTTAGGCGCAGGGAGCAAACGTACTGAACGTGACCCTGAGGATGATGAAACTTTGACCGAGATTATGAAGAAGAGAAAAACTCTTGAAGACAAGAAGAAAGAGCTTGACGAACAAGCTGCTGCTGCTCTTGCTGCCAAGAAATCTAAGCTTCAGAAAGAAACTCCTCCTGCACCCTCGGAGTCTGAGATTGACATGGGTGTCTTTAGCGCGAAGCGTGGTAATCTTTTGGAGAAGATATACGTTGCTTCTGCTCCTCAAGGTAAAGACTTTGCACTTGTAACTCTTATTGTTTTGGCTTTCGTTCTCGTTTTTTACTATCATGGTTGTCTGGCGGCAGGTGTGAAGTCAGGTAAAGCTTCCCGTAAGACTGACATTTCAAATATTACTCCTCCTACCTTTCCACCTTCTAGGACTTATGGTATGTCTCCTCCTCATGCGGATCTGGGTGAGAAGGAGAAACAAGGTCATGTGGAAGTTGAACAAGTCGGAGAAGGTGGTGCTGGAGATGCAGGTGGTGCTGGTGGTGATGGTCGAGGCAAGGGTGTTGACACAGAGGCGGAGTCTAGTGAGGCTACACCTCGCCAGACCATCTATACCAAGTGTCCACCAGGTTCTGGTGGTGATGCTACTTCGGGGGTACCCCGGAGTCCTGAGTTTGAAAATATCCAAGCTGGGTCCTGGGATACTCAAAACCCAGCATGTGATGACCTGCCTCATGCTCCCCGATGGAAATTAACTTAGGGCTCTCGGATGAATGATCATGATAACTGCCGAGAGTTCTTCTCCTTGTCCTTCCCCCTGCTGAGAGGTTATTTCAAAAAAGGCGCAACCGGTTTGATCTCTTGGACGATCATATTCATGCCGGGGTCAACTTTTTTGCTACCTCTCAAGAGATTGTTCGAGAATGGAAGCTGATGGGGGAGGATACTCTTGAGTTTGAAAATGCAAAGAAGGCGTTTGCTGAAGAGAGGGAGAAATTCAATGCTGAGAGGAAGGTTTTGTTGTGGAGGGTGTCTAATGCGGAACAAAATCTTGCACAGGAGAAACATGTTAACTCCAACAAACAGAAAGAGTGGGAGGCCGCTTGTGAACGGACCAATAAGGAGTTGCAAGCGTAACGTGATGCGATTATGAGGTTGTCAGGGGAGAAGAAGAAAATTAGTGACGAGGCTGAGCAGGATCGTGTTGCATCCCAAAAAAGGGAGCAAGAACACATACAGCGCATTGCTAAGTTGGAGAAATTTGCTGAGGAAAAGGTTGCTGAGGTCAAAGCCTCCGAAATTTTGGTTGAAGAAACCGCTGCTGACTGCAAGTGGTTACTTGCCCGTGCGGTGCCTCTGGTAATTTTCATTGTTTGTTTGTTTTTGTTATTCATTTCCGTTTCCCTCGTGTGTGTATTATCTTTGCAAATCGCCGAACGTATCGTCGGGTCTGAAGAGTTGGCCAAGTACGTATATGAGCTTGGTGAAGCTGCACGTGATCTTGGTCGCAAGGAAGGTTATGCTGAAGGAAGGACAGCTGCTGAGTCGAAAGAGTCGTTGAAAAACTTTGAACTATACAAGACTGACTGTGTCGCCCGTTATGCTGAAAAGCGGCAAGAATTCGAGTCTCTCGAATTTGCCATTGTTAAAGCCGCTGGGAAGTTGTCCCGGAAACCCAACGGGGTTGCACTGTTGAAAAGGGCGCTTGGTGATGAAGATCTTGAGGTTGGCACTAGCCACCAGGGATGAAGGTTCCCGGCTTGCGCGCTGTGTATGGGCTTTGATAGCCTTGTAATCATTCGACAATTTCGTAAACAATTTACCTTTATGCTTTGTGAACAGTTTGCCCATGGTTGACGTATTTGTTAACTTTTTGTGATACTTGACATATTTCATGTTAATATTTGGCTTTGCTTCTTTGTTCGTTGCGAATTTTGCTATCGTTACAATATGTGCATGTGTAATTACTTTGATTAGGTATCACGAATGAATGATGGCGCTGACAGGTTGTGTTGTGTTAGTTACAACGTTTGTTCTGTCGTTTAAGCGCATAGGTTGATTCGTGTGTACGAAGTGATCGAGTTACAGGTTATTGTGTTGACCCGGCTGTGTTCAGCTTTGGAGGTCTTATAGTGTTTGTTACCGTGTTTTCGATGTTTTCGTGTTTATTTGGGCATGAAGTATTATGTGGCACGATAGGCTTTAGTTGTGTTTTTGACCCGGCTGTGCACTTAGTCGTGACGAGCCTTGGAAGTCTACAACGTTTCCTATTTTAGAGTCATTTATGTTTTCGTGTATGCCCGAAGTAATATATGCAGTTGTAACAAAAATTTGCATGAGATAAGATAGCCAACGCTTCTTGTATTAGATTTAAATATGTCGGCGCGCGGCCATTACAAGTAAGATAAATATTGACCGTCTACATGTAGCATCTTCTTAATTGCTGAGCATTTCGGGTTCTTGGGACCTCTTTGTTTTCCAGTGTGCGTAACTTATACGCTCCCTTTCCAAGGACTTCATCTATAACATAAGGCCCCTCCCACTTGGGAGCTAATTTTCCGGGTTTTTCGGCATTGAACGCTTCATTGTCCCTTAGGACGTAATCTCTGGGATTGAATGTGCAAATTCGGACCTTGGTGTTATAGTATTTTTCCAATTTTGTTTTGTATTTCGCTTCACTGATTGCCGCCATCTCTCTCCTTTCTTCTAGGAGGTCAAGGTCCAACCTCCTTTCTTCTCGTTGTTGATCATGTTCATGGAGAGCATTCTTGGTGATGGCAGTCCAATCTCTGCTGGTATCACGGCCTCGGACCCATAGACTAAACTGAACGGTGTCTCTCCGTTACTTGTTTTTGGCATCGTCCTATTGGCCCATAGGATGCTAGGTAGCTCGTCAGCCTCTTCTTTGCGTTCCCAACCGTGCTTTGATACCGTCTACAATGCTCTTGTTTACGGCTTCAACATGTCCATTCCCCTGCGGGTGCGCAACCGAGGAGAAGGTATGCTCTATGTGCAGTTCCTTGAACCAATTTTGGAGATCATCAGCAGCGAAATTCGTTCCGTTATCGGTAATAATTCTCAGAGGCAGCCCGAACCTGCAGATTATTTGTTCCCAGATGAATCGTCGCACTACGGTAGATGTGGTTGACGCCAGCGCCTTTGCTTCCACCCATTTTGTGAAATAGTCTACCGCGACTATGATGAATTTCACATCGCCCGGGGCTTCTGGAAAGGGACCAATCATATCTATCCCCCATTGTTGAAACGGCTACGCCGTTGTTACGGGGACTAGTTCATTTTTGGGGCGCATCGTTTTCGGAGCATGTCTCTGACACCCGCTGCATTTCCTCAAAACCTTTACTGTGTCAAGATGCATTTCGGGCCAGTGGTACCCCGCGTTCATCACTTTCGCAACTACCATTCTTGGGCCGGCGTGAATGCCATAGATTCCCTCATGTACTTCCCGGATCAGGTAGTTTGCAACCTCTGGATCGACGCATCTCAATAACGGTCCGAGGTATGACTTTCGGTACAGAATTCCATCAACCATCTGGTAGTGCTCGGACTTGTACTGTACTTTCCTTGCTTCAACTTTGTTTTCCGGTAGTATTCCAGACTGGAGATACACGATTATTGGCGTCATCCAAGATGTCGTTCGCAGCTGAATAACGCTCACTTGCCTTAGCGGTACCGATGGATTACTCAGAACTTCAATGCGCACATCCTTGGCTAGGTGCTGGAAACTGGTGGAGGTGAGTTTATTTAGTGCGTCTGCTGGTTTATTCTCGCTTCGGTTGATATGGTGCACCTTGTACGAATTGAAGTTCTGCAGCAATGCTTTCGCTTGGTCAAGGTATAATGCCATTACGTCTCCTTTGGCATCATATTGGACGTTGATCTGCCCAGCTACTAACATGGAGTCCACTTGCGCCTCGATGTGTTTGACTCCCATCTTGATCGCTAACCTTAGACCAGCAAGAAAAGCTTCGTATTCTGCTTCATTATTCGTGCTCTTGAAGTCCAATCGGATGGCGTACGTGAATTCATGTTTTTCAGGACTTACCAACCTAAGTCATGCGCCTGCACCATCCTCGTTGGACGTGCCGTCCGTATACAGTAGCCATGGTTCTTCCGACTGTTGCTTCTCAGCTCTTTCCATCGCCTTAATATTCATTTAACACACCGTTGCCTCGTTAAGAGGGGAATATGGGGGTTTCCCTCTTAACCAGGCTCCGGCGTGAGAATAAGTACTGTTCTGAGGAATAAAACAGTGTGTGTTAAGAGTGAGAGTGTGAAGAGTCGAATAATATAACCTGAATGATGAACGGTCTTATTTATAGCCGGAGGGTGAAGGAGGGAGGAGCAACCTTGCCAGCTGTTATCGGGCGTCAGTTGTCCGACTAAGGGGAATATCCTCTTGGTCTCCTCTGTTGTGTCCAGGGTAGTGGTCCACGTGGCGCGCCGATATTTGTCCATGTTGGAGGAATTGTACTGCTGTTGTCAGTCTGCTCCCAAATTTGCTGCAGGTCTATATGGCGCTCATTTACTGGTGACACGTGTCGTCCTTTCTGTCGGAATGAGCATCTTTGGTGCCACCATGACGTCTTCCAGAAGCTTCTGGAGTTATTTGCTGATGTAGGCGCCATGTAGACGGAAAAGTGGTGTAGTCCTTGCCATGTAGATGTGGAATTGGGACCATACCTCTTCAGTAACGTAAAACTCAATTTTAAACTCAACTCAAAAACCGACTTCAGATATCAAATATCAAAGAACACTTCTAACATGAATATAATAATTTGAAGTTTTGAACACTTTTAAGTTTTTAACGGACTATCTGATGTGGTCTCTTGGGTTTTAGCCAAGAAATAGAGCAGAGAAGGTATGGAAAAGATTAGATTTTGCTAAAATTCATTTCATAACCAAAACAAGGGAAATCCTATGCCTTTAATAGGCTTACATGGTCCTAGATAAAGGGAAAACATGGGAATGGAAATAACTGCAGATCATGTGAACGTGAGTAATGGCATACACCACCCACTACTCCACATTAATTAAACTAAAATAATAAAAATAAACAAAGAAACTTGCAAATTACTAAGCCTTGATGACGTATGACGTGGCTATCAACCCATGCACATATCACTATCTATTATATTTTTTAAGATTATAGAGGAAGAAAAAACGCCACTCGAAGGAGGGCAATGATCGGCTTCTACCTTAGTATATCGACGAGAAAAGCGTGAAAGGTAGCAAGATCTGTATTCGAAGCAGGCTCGGGTGACAACTTTGTTGAAGTGTGGCGGAATAGCAAAAATGGCAATGGTCGGGAAAGAGATGGGCCGACCGGTAATGGGCTTGAGCCTTATAGGGAAAGTGAGTCAAATTTTAATGGCCCAACCAGTAACAGGCTTGAGCCCACTGGGCTGGGCCCAATATATATATACACTCTTACAGACTACAGGGATCAAGCACCCAAACAACTTATGTTCATGCAAAACATTCAACCAAATTGATTCAAACACTTTGTGCTTTATTTTATATATTCAATTGTAAACGAATCGTTACAAAACAAGAATCAAACGACGAATAACCAATGCACATAATCCCCAACAAAAGAACCACATTCATTAATCATCGATCATCTTCCTCGCGGATGCATAAGCTGAGAAAACACACCACTTGTTGCACCATCTTCTCCTTCATTATCTGCCCTGAACTTATCCCTATCAATCATACTCATACTATTATCAAACGGTCCGAGTTGACTCAACCCGATCCCTTGGATATGGTTCATGCTACTATCTTCAGGCTCCACAAGAGCCGATGTCTCTTCGAGCTGCAACGCGTACTCCAAGTTCCATAACACATCACCCATTGACAGCCTATCAACACCATATTCCGCTAAACATTTTTCAGCAGTCTCACCATATTTCTTCAATGATGCAGGATTCACCTTCCCCACAAGATTTGCATCTATAATTTGATCCAGTTTTCCCTTTCTTTGCCATGTTAAAGCCCATTCAGCAATGTTCACTTGATCACGAGGAAGAACCGGGTTTAAAGCGGGCCGGGCGCACAACACCTCCATTAAAACAACCCCGAATGAATACACGTCAGATTTCTCGGTCAATTGTTGTCGTCGGAAGTATTCAGGATCTAGATACCCGAAACTACCTTTTACGGCTGTGCTGACGTGAGTCTCGTCGAGGGTGGGTCCCGCCTTCGACAGACCAAAGTCAGCAACTTTCGCGACAAAATTCTCGTCTAACAAAATGTTAGTTGTCTTCACATCACGGTGGATCACACCATTTGCTGCACCGGTGTGAAGATAATGTAGGCCTCTAGCAGCCCCGATACAAATCTCGAGTCGTTGCTTCCATGACAACGACACGAGATCTGTACCGTAAAGATGGCTTCTGAGGGGCCCGTTTGCCATGAACTCGTAGATGAGAATCATTTCAGACCGTTCGTCGCAATACCCGATAAGTGAGACTAGATGACGGTGTCGGAGCTTCGATAACATCTCGATTTCTGTTCGGAATTCCGCAAGACCTTGTTCGGATCGCGGGTTTCCTCGTTTAACCGCAACACAGGTTCCGTCTTCCATAGTTCCCTTGTAAACCCGCCCGAAACCACCGACTCCAAGCAGCAAATTTTCATCAAACTTGTTCGTCGCCTCCAAGATTTCTTGAAAACTAAAGTTTCTTCCAAGATTACATGAAGCTAACGAAATGCAGCTTGCAGTCATTGTCGTTTTCGTCAAGGTAACCGAGTTACCGTACAACTGTGGAGGGAACCACGACGGTTTTGGTTTCGAATCACCCATCTTTTTCGACCCACGACGCGCCACACAACAATAACACAAACCCAAAAGACCCAACACCACAGCGGCTCCAAGAACAGCAGCTATCACGACACCGATCTTTTTCGACTTTTTTGCCTGACGAATACCCAGATTCTCGACCCCGTTAAGCCCATCTAAGCTTCGAGCTCCATTGCTAATCTTCAAGATTTCAAGACCATTCAAAATTGCATTCGGATTATCAGCATCCAATTCTGGCCCCACACTAACAGTCAAAGTGTTCGACTCACCAGTCAAATTCGTGACAAAATCTCTATAAACAGGTACATCCAACTCACCCGTGAGGTTCGACAGATCCAAATCACCAGAAGCAATATCCGAATTTATGTACAGGTTGAACACAAGTGTATTCGACGACTTACTAACGATATCACAGAAATGTACCCGCACAAAGTATGCAAAATCAGGATCAACCGGAAGAACCCATGTGATATTAAACTTCAAATCCGCTACCTTTGCATCACCCATAGTCTGGGCCGTGGCATACACCATATTCGGTGCGATTACAGGAGTCAAATCTTGTGTGTACTTTACAGACAAAGGGTCGATAGACACATTTGCAGCAGAGTTGTTAACATGAAGATAAATCTCATCGTTTTCCCAAATTCTTCCTAATGTATCGTTTTGTGGAGTGAGTTTCGGCCCACCCATATTCAAACGGTAGACCGTTTCAAACGCGAGTTCTGACAGCCCGTTAACCTGGTTGTGTGACAACCCGGTTGCCTGATCGGGGATCAACTCGTCAGGGACCGAGACAACTTCAATCGCATTAACGAATGCGATTGAATTGTTTGATGGGATAAAGTTCAGAAGCAATGTGTTGGATGTCACATTGATCGAATACTCTTTCGAAACGAATTTGGCGTCTTTGTAGCTATTGAAACTGTGACTGTCTAACAGAACAAAGTTTTCTGTAACTATTGTGAATGAGGCTGAAGTAAGATTGTGGCCCGGAATCGGGTAAAAATGGAGCCGGATCCAATGCCGGCCTTGTTTTCGGATATCGAATTTGTAGGTGAACATAGAGGTGAATACTCTAGCAGATTGGTGGAATGGTAATGGAACAGTCGAATCCGATTCGACGATATTGGAATCATGTTGGGACTGAAGATCAAATGATGATTGAGTTGAATCAGGGACATAAGTCTGGCCAAGATATGTGATGTTTTGTGAAGAACCACAAGCAATCAAGTAGTTATCAGTAGGAGTGAATGAAAAAGATGATGATTTGTGGAAGTATAATGATATAAGAACAAGAACAGAGGCTACCCATTTTAAGAAATTCATTTTTCTTGAAACTACTAACTCAAAATTCCCAAATTGAATGAAAAAACAAGCTAATTGTAGCTTAAAAAATCAAGATTTATGAAAAAGACTCAATTTTTAACCCTAAAACCCCAAATAAGCAAATGGGTATTCCAAATTAATACCAAAAACCCAAAAGAATGCAAGAAAGTCAGAATCTTGCAAACTTAAGCAACCCCTAAAAGCACCTTAACAATCAAGATTCATGAAACCCATTTCAGAAACTCAATGTAGAACCCTAAAACCCCAAATCAGCACCAAGAACACCTTAACCACACCTAAAGATTCCACATTTTATGAAAGAAAGCAAATTGGGTGATCCAATATCATATATTTCTACAAATCTAAACAACCCCAGAAAGTATTTTGATCTGTGATGTTGATTAAATGGAGTGAAGAGAGTAATAATATTATTAGAGTGTGAAGAAGCCATGAAAGATTGTTTATAAAAAGGTTGAAGAATGAAGATCTTACATTACACTGAAGTTTACACAGCTCTTTCCAGGCTGCCAGAAAAATTTGGGGTGGATCATGGACCCACAAACAAACTGTAAAGAATCAAGATATGACAATCTAGCCCATAATAATACTGGTTTGATTTAATCAAAACAGCTGGTGTAATATGATTTATAAGTGAATTTTTTTTTTATTTATGGCTACAGTATCTTTGATTTGGGGTGTGAGTATTAATTCGGAAAGCAGTGTGAAAGTTCGGCTACTGAGCTGTTCATTTAAATAAAATTAAAAGTTTTGTACCTTTTTTTAATGGCAAATTTGACAACCCCTTTTAGGAATTGATCCCTAAGACTTATTACACCCTTAAAATCAGGGGCGAAGCTTGAGATTTCTTACAGGGGTCGAAAACGTATATACCCAAAAAAATTCTATAAAACGAGGGGTCGAAAACGTATATACCCAAAAATTTCTATACGAAAACTACACACTTTCCACTACTGAGCAAAAAGTACCCCCCCCCCCCCCCTCCCCCCACTATGCTTCACCAATGCCCAAGATGCTACTAGGCTGTAATGTTATGACTTTAATAAAAAAAAATTGTGACATCAGCCCCAATCTTTGATGTGTCAAATTGGATTCGGATTGTGGTGCGATCGTGCCCCTCTCTCAGGTGCATCTTGTTTTTTGTTATGAATCGGATTAAAATGTACTTCTTGAAAACCAAGGATTTAAAATTTCATGAGGATTCTTAAGCAATCTAAGCTTTAAAACGCGTCTGATCTTGTATTCAAGATTCAAGATCTTATACGATAAATTTACGATCTTGAGTGATAAAAGAAGAAGCAAATTAAGTTTTACTTCCACACCTGTAAAAAGATCTAATATTAGACCATGTGTAGTGGTAATGTGTTATAATGCCCCCACTATGGGGCATTATCCGACATGTGTCAGTCCAGTCAGCATGGGGCATTATTGCAAAAATGGTGTAGTGGGAATAACGCCTAAATAATGCCCCTTCCAATCATTAAACAAAAAAACAAAAAAAAAACTAACTAAATGATCATTGGCTGATCAAACCAACTCCTTCTCCCATTGGCTACATGCAAGAATGGAATGGAGGTATGTAGCGTTTTAATAATCACGCCAAACTCAAATTTCAGATTATTTTTTTTAAATAACGCCTAGTGTAATGGTGGGGGGCGTTTTAGGGCGTTTTTTTTTTTCAATTTTTTTTAAAAATCACGCCCCACTACGGATGATCTTAGCCCTAACAAGAGTTTTATGAAAAATTTATTATTGATTGCTATGAAAAGAGACGAGATAATATATGTTCAAGATAATGAAAAGGTTACAAGTCATCGCTCTCATCTTAAATGAATATTATGAAGTGAACTGTATGTACTATAAAATATAAAATTAGAGCATTAGGGTGAAGGGAGTGGTTAAACAGGTGAAAGTGACAAACTTTAAAATGGACCAATCAGAGAGTGCCACGTCAGAGAGGAGAAAAAGTTTAAACTTTGCTGAAAAGTGTTGGCAATGGTTAAACACTTTGGAATTGGTAAACTATTTTTTTTATTTTTTTATTTTTTGTCCTACCCTCCACCACAATTATGTAATTTTTTGTCCTACCCTCCAACGGTCACAAACATCACATTTGCCGCATCGGTGAACCTTTGCCAATTGACATCAAAACCGATCGGTAAACACCCCTTGGCGGCGGTGTTACCGCCCGGCAAACAGGTTTGCCGACCCACTTTGCCGCCCACTCCCTTCACCCTTACACATAAATTGAAATGTCACGTTATGCAAAATATTGTCAAATTAAATATGTGATATTATTGATTACACTGTATTCTTTTCTAAAATCTTGAGTTAAAAAGTTATTTTGGCCAAAAACAAAAACAAAATTTTGATGATCTTGTAACTTATCTATTTATTTTTTATATGTTTTTCAACATCATTTTATTACCCTATACTACCATTTAATCTTGTAAGTCACATCACTTTTGTGAGGGGCACTATACTACTAGACCATTAATTCATATTTATGTTATCTGTATAAGACCACTCGCACTCGCTATGGGCTCATGCGCATGAACCTTACCCTAAAAAAAACCCACTACAACACCCAAAACCTAACCCTCCCAAAGCTAAATGCTAAAAACTAAAGCATACAGCTACCCCCCCCCCCCCCCACCCACCCACCCAACCAAAAAAAATCTAAAAACACTTAAGAAAATTAATATTTTTTTTATAAAAAATCGCTAATTTTCTTCTCCAAAAAAAATTTAAAAAAAAATATTGACGAAAAGTAGCGATTTTTAATAAAAAAATATTAAAAAATTATGTGTTTTTAGATTTTTTTTTAGGTATTTTTTGTTGTGTTCACATTGGTTCTAGCGGTTCTCGCAATAAATGGTGCTTCATAACGAATCCTTCTCATATATATATATATATATATATATATAGGGTAGGGTTCCAGCGTGAACAACCTCCCAAGAGTGAACTGCGTGAACAGATCTGGACCCTTGATTTCTTTTTTAGTTGTTAAGGGTAGGATTGTAATTATATAAAAAATAGATTTAAATCATTATTTTAATAATTGAATTAAGTTACATCTTTCCTATTTTAAATTTATTATCCACATTATGTTTTATTTATTAATAAGATAATTATCAAAACAAACAACAAATCACCAGATTTCAATTTTAATTTTTATTTCAGATTTCATCACCAGAATTCAAATTTTGATTTTTAAAGATCCACGTAACCTTCATATTTCAACGGTATACACATGTGTACTTGGATATACATAGAACAGTACACATGTGTACTCAGCATCGTACATATGTGTAATTAGCTACATAATACATACATAGAAACAATACCTGTAAAACTATTTTATATTTAACAAATCACAAATTCCATAAAAGTTTTCCAAACCAAACAAAAAAAACATATAATTACAAGTTCCAGTTTCGTAGAAACAATAAACCCAACATAATCGAAAAAACAAAAAAACATAATCTTTTACAACTATTCGCCACGTTGTATGTTGAATCATCCTTATCGACCAAGCAAACAAACATATGTGAATCATCCTTATCGACCTCATACGTGAATCATCCTTATCGAACTTCCATCACCACTTTTCTCGTTAACGACATCTCCTATAATAGCACAACAAAAACTCAGCAACTAATACTTTGTGTAATTCACAAGTGTACATCAACAACCTTACACATTCAATACACACAAAATTCTGAGACATCACAAAAACAGACGCTATACACATGTGTACATCGCGTTAAAATCAGAATACACATGTGTACATCGCACTAAAAACAGAGCAAAATCAGAATACACATGTGTACAACGCATTAAAACCATAGCAAAATCAGAATACACATGTGTACATCGCATTAAAACAGAGCAAAATCAAAATACACATATGTACAAGCCTCTATGAGTACGAATCACTCAAATAATTCAAAATTTTCATCTCTACAAATCAAATAATTCAAAATATTATTATAAAGTGAACCTCTACGGTGCGAATCACTCGAATCAAGCCATCGATTTGCCCGTTCCATATCATCAACTCAGAAATTACCAGGATTCATCATCAAACAAATTCAACTTCCTAATTTAGCATTCATACCATCATGACATATTTACATAAAAACCCTAAGTCAAATAAGTCAATCAAACTAGTGTACAGGTCTAAACAAACAGATTGTCACCAAGCATTTATACACACACTTTTATCTCACAAAATCAATTATTACAAGGAATGCAATATAAACACTAAAACAAATCTCAGATTATATGTATAACAGACCTTATTTATCCTTTCTATGGTATAATAACAAGATTTTTAATTTTTAGTTATTAATTCATAACCAAATTTTCTTAACACCCAACTCAGTTAACAACTAGACACTAGACCAATAATCACCAGGTTGAACATCACCATTATAACTCAACCCTTAATCAGTTTATAGGAGTTTGATAATAATATAATCATCATGAGTACGAGTAAAAAAAACCATCAACAAACATATGTTGAATGTGTAGGTATACCTCCACTTCATACATATTCCTATCATCATATTCATAAAATTTAAACATATGTCATACATGTACAGTTACCACATTCACAAAAAACATTCCTTCAATTCTCATATACACCAAACTATTTACAATTACCTGAGTCAATCCAATGTATTCTAAAAACAAACAGCAACTATCAGACTAAATACAAGACAACCAAAATGAAAGCATAGGACTAGATAATACAATCCGCACCGTATACAAAACAACTAACCAAAAATTACAAGATTGCCAGACAAATCGATGGACATATACTAACCGGGGACTCATGAGGTGAATGGGTGTAGGTTGCCTCCGAAAATCACGCCGGCCCCGAATCACACCCGAACTCAATCTGAGATGACGGGGGTTGCCCGAATCAAACCAAAACAGAATATGCATACGAACCGAACAAACATAACCACTTCCACTTTCGCCACTTGCCGTCGCCTGCCGTTCGCCGTCGAGACCCGCCGCCGCTGCCGACATCACTACTTCTTCTCCGTTTTCTTCCCTCTCACTCTCCGATTCTCTCTCCACACACTTTTCCTCTCTCTCTGTTTGTTCGATTTGGATCTGAGAAACGATCCAGCGAACTTCACCTGTTGATCAGAAAAACTAGGAGACGAGGCTGTACAGGGAAGGAGAATGAGGATGGATGGATGGACGGGCGATGAAGGTGAGACCTGGATCTGGGCGACGGATCTGTGAGCTAATAAGGGATTTTCTTTGATGTTGGCTTTGATATGTGAGAGAGAGATATTTGTGGGATTTTGAAACGTAAAAGTAGATATAAATGGGATGTTGTTCAATATGATATGTAGATTACATATTTACCCTTATTAGCTTAATTAAATGGTATCAAAAAACCTAATAATTACAATCATGCCATCCATTTAAAATATCAAGATCCTAATAATCAATGGTCCAGATCAGTTCACGCAGTTCACGCTGGAGAAATTGTTCACGTTTGAACCTAATCATATATATATATATATATATATATATATATATATAGTGTGAGGTTCATTGGGGAACACTAAAAAAGTGGGGAACCGACTCAAACGAACTCCGATTAGACTCATTCCAGCGGTGTTGGAACCGGCTCGTCGAACCCTAACTAGAATCTCTTAACCCTAAACCCTAAATCATAACCCCTAAACCCTAAATATATTAGGGTTTGGCTTTTAGGGTTTAGCCTTAGGGTTTAGCTTTAGGGTTTAGCCTTAGGGTTTAGCTTTATGGTTTAGCTTTAGGGTTTAGGGTTTAGCTATAGGGTTTAGCTTTAGGTTTAGCCTTTAGGGTTTAGCTTTTAGGGTTTATAGTTTAGATTTTACGGTTTAACTTAGGTTTTAGCCTTATTTTTTAGCTTTAGGGTTTAGAGTTTAGGAGTTAGGATTTAGGGTTTACGGTTAAGAGATCCTAGTTAGGGTTCGACGAGCCGGTTCCAACGCCGCTGGAATGAGTCCAATCGGAGTTCGTTTGAGTCGGTTCCCCGCTGTTCCCCACTTTTTTAGTGTTCCCCAATGAACCTTCCCCTATATATATATATATATATATATATATATATATAGGGTGGAGTTATTGTAAAAAATACCAAAAGTGTGAGAAAGGTAAGAAAGAATCTCAACCATTAGATCTAAATTAATTGAAAAGGGTAAGATTGTAAATGCATTAACAAATTCAAATATGGTAATCCTTGATTTAAGGATTTGGAGAGAGAAAATCCTTGATTTAAGGAATATAACCGTCCATAACATTATTAATTTTAATTTTTTTTGCATCATTCACAGAATCAGAGCCATGTTCATGACATGGTGTTTTTAAAAATTCATAGTTCAATTCATGGTGTTTTTACGAAAAATTCAGAAACAAAATAACACCATTCAGAAACAAAATAACACCATTCAGTAAACAAAAAATATAACACCATTCAGTACACAAAATAACAACATTCAGTACAAGATATAACACCATTCAGTAAACAAAAAATAACACCATTCAGAAATAAAATAATACCATTCAGAAACAAAATAACACCATTCAGAACACAAAATAACTATATAACACTATAAACAAGATATAACACTACAAATGACTTATAACACTATAAATGACTATAAAAACACTATGAATGGTATATAACACCATATTACCATTTTCTAACTCTGTATAACACTACAACCCATCCTTCCAGTTCCGGCGAAGACGTCGACGATTCAGAGCGGCAGAGACGTCGATGATTCAGATCGGCGGAGATGTTCAATCGGCGGAGATCGGCAGAGATGTCAGATCGGTGGAAGAAAATCGATGGAGATCAGAACGGCGGAGATGAGATCGGCGGAGATGTCAACCGGCGGAGGAAGGCGGAGATGTTCAATCGTCGGAGTGTTAGGGTTTTTAATTGAATCAACAGATGGTGATTTGATGATGTTGTTCGTAAAATTCTGGAAGAAGAAAGAGGATCGAAATTGTAGGATTATGATTTGCAGTTTCCTAAATTCTAGTGGATATAAAAGACTATATTACCCCTACAATTTACAAATTAGTCCAAAAATAAAAACACATTTTACAATTTGGTCCCTAATGATCTCAACCATTAGATCAAAGATCTAATGGCTGAGATTCTTTCTTATCTTTCTCACACTTTAGGCTTTTTTTACAGGATCCTCTACCTATATATAGGGGGCCGCTAGAATGAGAACCACCACGAGTTGTAAGAACCACGAGAACCGCGTCCCGCGGGTGGCCGTTGACCACGAAATTTTTTTTACACCTAGATCCGTATATTTTAACACCGGGGGTAAATTTTGGGTTCAAACGGCGCGCCCGAGGGGGTAGTTTTTTACGCCCAAAGTTTGGTTAAAAAAAAGAAAAATTAAAAAAACCCAAACTTTGGGCGTAAAAAACTACCCCCTCGGGCGCGCCGTTTGAACCCAAAATTTACCCCCGGTGTTAAAATATACGGATCTAGGTGTAAAAAAAATTTCGTGGTCAACGGCCACCCGCGGGGCGCGGTTCTCGTGGTTCTTACAACTCGTGGTGGTTCTCATTCTAGCTATCCCCTATATATTTTTATTTTTATTTATCTTCTAATCTCTTTTGTATAAATCCCCATCTTCTACAATTTTATACCACAATTCTCTCAACTTTTTATACTACAAAACCAATCAGCTCTCTCATATTTTTTTTATCAAATTCAAATGGCGTGCCGATGGACCAAGGAAGGGGACATCACTTTAGCGACAAGTTGGGTGCATGTTGCGGAGCAAGGGCAGCCTCCAGATTATGCTTCAACTTGGAACACGATTTTGGTACACTTTCATCAACAAGTGGGTGCAAACAATCGTAATGTTCGTAATGTTCATCACATTACTGGCAGGTTAATAATGATGCGAACAATGTGTGGGAAATTTGAGAGGCATCAATGCCTTGAACAGGAAAGAGGGCTTAACTGAAGATCAAGCAATCGAGACGGCCCATATCGAATTCCAACAATTTCAAAACATTAGTCTTCGTCATCTTGCGGCATGGAGAATTTTGTGTGGCCGTTTTAATTAAGTCGTTAATCAAGTAACTTTTTATGTATTTTTTAATTAAGTTGGGTTACTTTTTTATTCTAGTTTAATGGAACTTTTTATGTTTTATTATTGTTTTAAAACTTGTGTTTTTTATATAGTGTTTATAAGTTTAGAATACATTTAAATTAAAAAAATAATAAATAAGTAATGATGACATAAATTTTATATGGTTTTATTCTACTATATGGCACTTAACAATAAACCCCTGCCGCCCCTTGGACCCTGCTCTCTGGGGTGCTACCTCAAGACCCCGCCAAGGGGGCGTTGCCCCCTTGAAACCCTCGTAGAGTACGGGCTTCGCCCGTACACTTTGAATTATAATAACTCAAACAAGCGTGCACTACCGCACCTCCTAACTTACTTGATATGTATTATTATTCACTTTGATTTGATCACTAAATCAATCTCAAATACACTAAAATATCTAACATTAAATATACAAAGTAAAACAATTAAAAACCGTTTTATAACCATATATTGAATATAAAATCAAGATAATGTAGGACAAATATTAAAACCTTTTATGTAAAACTTTTTCTAGTATAAAAACCTTTTGAGGGAGGGTCCAGCGGGAGCCACTTCAACGCGGAATTTGTTGCTCACCTGGCGTATTGGCAATTTGCATTGACCGTCTACTATGGGTATGGACAACCCAATTTTGGGGTTCTTGTTTCTATTTTAATTTTTTTATTCTGGTTTAGAGGGTGTTTATGATTACATATACAATTGTAAATTTTTATTACATTTAGTGTTTCTTAAGAAAATACAAGATATTTGAATATAAAAAAAGTATATATATAATAGGAATGGGTTTAATTAGGAACCATAATGAGTTGTTAGAACCATTAGAACTCTTACTTTCCGCACGAGTTGGGCTATCATTTTTCACACAAACGTATATGAAAATGTTATAAACACATCAGTAAAAACAAAACAAAAAATTGTCGAGTTGATAGTTACGCTGAAGAAACACGTATCTAATTTTATGTTAATTAGGTGGTTTATGTTTCAAACATGAGGGTTAATCTTCTTAATATTTCCTGAGCTTCGATGTGTTCCGGTCTTCCTGCAAAACAACAACACCGTTAGCTCGTTAAGAGGGGAATATGGGGGTTTCCCTCTTAACCAGACTCCGACGTGAGAATAAGTAACTGCTTTAAGGAAATAAGTGTGTGTTTAAGAGTGAGAGTAGAGAGAATGTAATGTTCAACCTGAGTATGGAGGTCCATATTTATAGCTGGAGAGGTGTAAGAGGAGATGGGTAGATGGGCCTTGGGCCGAAAGGCGACTGTCGCAACCCCCGTCCCCTATCTGTCCCGAGAACGGGCGGCCGCGAACTCAGTGTCGGTGGTATCGGTGTTTATTAATTTGGCAGCGGAATTTACATCAGGATCGTAGTTAGGAAATATTTTATCAGAGTAAAACACCACATTTTATATAAATAAACATATTGGGATAAAACCCAAGTTTTCATTACAAACTGATTTATAGGGATAAATCCCATTTTATTTGAAATAAAACGCCTTCTTTATTTAGGTAACTTTTATAGCCACTTTTCCAAGCCTTCAGTGCTGTCCAGCTGGCTTCTAATTGGCTTTCACATTGTGTTACCTGAAACGCGTTTAAAACATTTGTCAGTGGGAAATACTGGTGAGTGAATCCCAGTTTAATCAATAAACATTAATTTAATTTAAACAGTATTGAGAGCGATTACAATGTTTATATCTACCCAATTACTCATTCAGTACTGTCAATCCTGACTGGTGGGTCATATTACACATTGGCTAACTCTTTGTTCAATGGTAACGTGTCTCACATTTTGTATACAAAACCCCAACATACCGGCAAATTGCATTGTAAAATAGTTAAGGTTTTGTAAAAACTGTTTACAAAAAGGAGATTACTCACATTGCTGTCTTAGGTTTTCTGTAAGGATTTCCTGAGAATTGTCTATAATTTACACAAATGCACACATGTTAGTATAATAACTCATTTTAACATTAGTAATACCTTCCCCGAGACGGCATTCCAACGACTACGTCGGGCAGAACCACGACAGCCGTTACGGAACCCTAGATCAATCGGGCAGAGTATCTAATACGTATCCAGGGGGTTATGTTACTTACAACGGAGCAGAACTTCGTTATTTAGGGGGTATTATGCCTACACTTCAGAAATTCGAGATTTAGAAAGAAAATGAACGAGTAGACTGAAGATCTGGTGCCCTCTACTTATAGGGCTTCATTTCAACTTCTACGCGGCCCGCGTAAGGTAAGACAACGGGCTACGCGGCCCGCGTCAAAGGGGGTCAACGGCATAGTTGATCCGGGTCAGCATATAGGGTTTCACCAGCTTTCACCTTGTCGTGGCCCGCGTAAGGGTTATGCGAAGACTTACGCGGCCCGCCTGAAACCCAATTTCTTTGTTTTTTAATTATTTTTAATGATATTTTATATTTTGGGCTCGGTTTTCACATACGGGGTGTATTTTAAGACATATAGGGGTATTTAAAATATTTTTAGGGTGTCGGAAAATTTGTGAGGGTGTCGGTTTTCTTTAGGGTTGTTATATCCTCCCCACCTTGTTTTAGAGCTCGTCCTCGAGGTCTACTGGAACAGGTGTGGATATTTCCTTTGCATTTCCGATTCAAGCTCCCATGTGTACTCAGGTCCTCTTTTGGAGTCCCATTTCACTTTGACCATAACTAATCTCTTGTGCTTGAGGTTCTTCACTTTCCTGTCTTCAATTTGTAGAGGCCTTTCTACAAACTTGAGTTGTTCATTTACCTCTATATCTTTAAGAGGCACTACAAGTGATTCATCAGCTAGGCATTTCTTGAGATTAGATACATGAAACACATCATGTATTCCTGCCATTTCCTCTGGCAATTGTAGCTGATAGGCTACAGGTCCTATTCTTCTAATAATCTCAAAAGGTTCAATATACCTGGGACTTAGCTTCCCTCGTTTAATAAATCTTACTACTCCTTTCCAAGGAGAGACTTTTAATAATACTTTATCTCCTTTTTGAAATTCCAATGGTTTGCGTCGGTTATCAGCATAGCTTTTCTGTCGATCACGTGCTGCTTTCAGTCGTTCCTTGACTTGAATAATATTGTCGGTTGTTTCTTGCACTATTTCAGGTCCAGATAGTTGCTTCTCCCCAATTTCTGCCCAACAGACTGGGGTTCGGCACTTTCGTCCATAAAGTGCTTCGAATGGTGCAACGTTGATACTTGTGTGATAATTGTTATTATAAGAAAATTCTATTAAAGGTAAGTGATCGTCCCAATTACCTCCGAAATCAATTACACAAGCTCTAAGCATATCTTCCATTGTCTGAATCGTCCTTTCGCTTTGTCCGTCCGTTTGAGGATGGAAAGTTGTGCTTAGATTTAACTTGGTTCCCATTGCTTTTTGAAAACTTGACCAAAAATGAGAGGTAAAACGGCTATCCCTATTAGAAACAATTGATAAAGGAATTCCATGTAATGAAACTATTTCATTTACATATAAATTAGCTAACTGTTCCATACTGAAAGTTTCTTTCATTGGTAGGAAATGAGCTGACTTGGTTAGACTATCTACAATCACCCAGATTGTATCATTACCTTTCCTTGTTTTGGGTAATTTAGTAACAAAATCCATTGTTATCAATTCCTATTTCCACACTGGAATTTCTAGCTGTTGCAATAAACCTGAGGGTTTCTGGTGTTCAACTTTAACTTGTGAACAGGTGAAACATTTAGAAACATAGGCTGCTATGTCCTTTTTCATTCCTAGACACCAAAAATTCTTTCTTAAATCCTGGTACATTTTATCGCTCACTGGATGCATTGTATATTTAGACTTATAGGCTTCTTAAACTTTTATGATCAGTAAAAATGGTAAACTTACTACCATAAAGGTAATGTCTCCAAATCTTAAGGGCAAAAATTATAGCTCCTAATTCTAGATCATGGGTTGAATAATTTTCTTCATGATTCTTAAGTTGCCTAGATGTGTAAGCTGTAACATTTTGGCGTTGCATTAATACACATCCATAACCTAGTTTGGAAGTGTCACAATAGACTACAAAGTCTTCAGTTCCTTCTGGTAACGCTAGTATGGGTGTATTAGTTAATCTTTGTTTAAGAATTCTAAATGCTTCTTCTTGCTTTAGTCCCCATTCAAACTTAATGGATTTACAGGTTAACTTAGTTAAAGGTCTGGCTATTCTAGAAAAATATCGAATAAACCTTCTATAATAACCGGCCAATCCTAAGAAACTTCTAACCTCGGTTGGTGATTCAGGGGTCTTCCATTTGGTAATCGCCTCGATTTTTGTGGGATCCACATGAATTCCTTCATGGTTGACTAAATGTCCAAGAAACTGTACCTGCTCTAACCAAAATTCGCACTTTGAAAACTTAGCATAAAGTTTTTCCTTTCTTAATAGACTTAAAAGGGCGTGCAAATGCTTTGCATGATCTTCCTTACTTTTAGAATAAATGAGAATATCATCAATAAAAACAATTATGAATTTATCCAAATATGGCTTACATATTCGGTTCATCATGTCCATAAATGCGGTTGGGGCATTGGTTAAACCAAATGGCATGACAGTAAATTCATAATGGCCATACCTCGTTCGGAAGGCGGTTTTAGGAATATCCTCTTCTTGTACCTTTAATTGATGATATCCTGATTTTAAATCGATTTTAGAGAAAAATCGAGCTCCTTGCAATTGATCGAACCGATCATCGATTCTCGGTAATGGGTACCGATTCTTAATTATGACCTTGTTCAATTCACGGTAGTCAATGCACATACGCATTGATCCGTCCTTCTTTTTAACAAATAAAAGTGGTGCTCCCCATGGCGATGAGCTTGGCAGTATGAATCCTTTTTCCAGCAATTCGTCTAATTGTTTCTTCAGTTCCTGCATTTCTGCGGGTGCCAAACGGTAAGGTGCTTTGGCAATTGGTGTTGTTCCTGGTAATAAGTGAATTCTGAATTCGACTTCTCTGTCTGGCGGTAGTCCTGGTAATTCTTCTGGAAAAACATCTGAAAACTGAGACACTACTGGAATGTCTTTTAGTTCTTTTCCTTTAGTGTTAGTGATTATAAAAATCAAATACACTATAGACCATTTTCTTATATAGCTTGCAGTTTTCATCACAAAGATGAATTTCGTGGATCTAGATGGTTTATCTCCTTTAATTGTGATCTTTTCACCTTTTCGTGAATTTACTTGGATTGACTTTTGATCACATAAAATACTGGCTTTATTGGCTATTAACCAATCCATTCCTAAAACGAAATCAAATCCTGCCAGATTCATTGGGTAAAGGTTTGCAATAAACTTTTGATTTAAAAACTCTATTCTTGTTCCATGCAATATTTCAGAAATCCTAACCGTTTCTCCATTTGTTGTCTCTACTAAACATTCTTGTGATAGTTTAGTTAATGACTGATTTAGAAGTTTCAAAATGAAGTATTAATAAAACTTTGGTTTGCACCAGAGTCAAATAATACTTTAGCAAAAACATCATTAACTAGAAACGAACCGGCTATCACGTCTGGAATCATCTTGGCTTCATCTGCAGTTAGAACGAATGCTCTAGCATTTTTAGTGTTCTTATTATTTGTAGCTGGAGCTAATTTTGGACAATTTGGCTTGATATGACCTTGTTCCCCACAGTTGTAGCATATCCTGTTGTTGGCTTTCCTCCTGCAGTCTTCTTCCTTGTGTCCTGATATTTTGCATAAATTATAATATATGGAGCATCTTCCAGAATGCTTCCTTTTGCAATACTTGCAATAAGGTTCAGATGTGGAACCTACATTTTTCCCATGGTTGAAATTTCCAGATCGGAATTCCTGGGTTAGTCTTTGAGCTAGATTTCTTCTCTAGTACGGATTAATTCATCTGTCAAGGTGTTTGCTAGTTCTACAGCTTCTTCTATGGTTTGAGGTCTAGCTGCCTTGACTACATGCCTAATCTCCCCGATTAATCCCTAGATGTAACGGGAGATTAATAATTGTTCAGGTGATGCAAGGGTTGGTACTATTCTGGCATATTCAAATAATGTAGTAGTATAACCTTTACTATCTACCCCGGTCATCCTAAGGTTCAGAAACTTATTTGCTATCTGTTCCTTTTCATTGGGAGGGCAGAATTTCCTTTCTACCATATTCTTAAATTCCTCTCATTCCATGTTGTATACCCTATCACTTCCTCTTGACTGGAGGATAGTGTTCCACCATTCTAAGGCTGAGTTTTTAAACAAATTAGAAGCAAACATTATTTTGTCTTCTTCAGCACACTTGCTTATTTTTAAAACAGCCTCAGTCTTTTCTATCCAGCGCAGAGTTGCAATGGGTCCTTCATTGCCCAAGAATTCTATCGGTTTGCAGGACCAGAATTCTTTATAAGAACAACCATAAGGCATGGTTCTTCTTCTTTTAGGAATGGGCATTTGAAGTATAGGTCCACTGTTTACGCTGTGTTCTAGTGCAGTTGGTCGCTAACTGCTATGCTTACTTTTATTATCCGCTTCTTTAACAGTTTGAATAATAAATGGCACTGCATCTATGATTCCTTGTGCCACTATGTGTTGGATGGCACTATTATCCACTTGGTTTCCATTGTTATTGTTGTTCGGATTCTCATTATCCAGATTATCGTTATTTGGGTGGTTATCACTTTGGTTTTCCTGGTTCACTTCGTTGTCCATCTGAATTTTAAACATTTACCACGCATTAATAATCACAAAATAATATTTAATATAGCAAATCACATGACACGCACTTTGGTCAAAAACGTCGATCATTGCGACTCTACTATATTTTTATATAATATGCATCTATTACACACCAGTACTAAAATTAAAATTACAATACCAACTGAAATAAAAATTACACTAATAGTAGTAGGCATCCGTAGTTTTTTTTTTTTCATACACATACACACATATTTTATTATTATTTAATTACTACTACCGTCTCCATCATCACCTCTACGGATATGGATTCATCCAGAAATCCATATTGCGCTCGTCGTACTTCCAGACGAGTTGCTCTCCCACCTGTCGCATTCTTTCACTACTCTCTAAAATTTCCTCACCAAATGTCCTAAGTTCTTGTACATTGTCTGCACTCATTGGGGGTGCAGGTTCTAGGACTTGGTTTGGAAATTGGGGTGCGGGTTCCTGGTACGGAGGTGTAGGGGCCTGGTATGGGTAAGGATTTTCTAAGATCTCCCTAATGTATACATCATTGTAGTAATAGGGATCTACAGGATCTAACCCTGGGTAGGCTCCTAGGTTTGGCATGGGCATGTCTTCGTGTATCGGGTAACGTTGCACATAGTCCCTATTGTCGTCCCACCATGGGTCGTAATTTGGGTCTAAGGGGTTTGGTGCAGGTACCCTAGGTATTTCCTCTGGGTCGAAATCATGCATTTCTACTTGATTTTCAGGGTTTTCTATCTCCATCGGTTGGTCAGGAATTGGTAGTTGTGGTTGGGGTGCTATCATTTGTTCCAGGTTAGGGTCAGCTGCAGTGGTTGCTAGGATGTGGATGTTGGCTATACCCCTATTAATCATTTCCTGGGCATAGACATCGGTTTCTCTTTTGGCTGCTGCTAGTGCTCTCTGGTCTTGTAACTTTTTCATACGCTTTCTACGCTCATGTGCCCCCGACTGAACCATCCTCTCTTTTTCTGAGGGAATGGTTCCTCGGATTGAGCTTTAAACATGAATATTCCTTCTTCCGTATCAGTAGAGTACCCTGAGAGGGCCGACTGAGAAGAGGCACCTTCGCTTCTAGGCGAACCAGATAATTGACAGTACGCGTCTGATGGTCCGTGGTCGCTCATACTGTAAACTAACAAATAGTCAAATAACACATAACAAGAAATACAATTATGCACGTATTCCCGTAATTTATTTCCTAACAATTTAAATTTTGGTGTCAGCGGAACACTTCTGTGGCTGAATCAGTAGCTTAGCTCTGATACCACCTTCTGTCGCCGGGAACGGGCGGCCGTGAACTCAGTGTCGGTAGTATCGGTGTTTATTAATTTGGCAGCGTAATTTACATCAGGATCGTAGTTAGGAAATATTTTATCAGAGTAAAACACCACATTTTATATAAATAAACATATTAGGATAAAACCCAAGTTTTCATTACAAACTGATTTATAAGGATAAATCCCATTTTATTTGAAATAAAACGCCTTCTTTATTTAGGTAACTTTTATAGCCACTTTTCCAAGCCTTCAGTGCTGTCCAACTGGCTTCTAATTGGCTTTCACATTGTGTTACCTGAAACGCGTTTAAAAACATTTGTCAGTGGGAAATACTGGTGAGTGAATCCCAGTTTAATCCAGAAACAATAATTTAATTTAAACAGTATTAAGAGCAATTACAATGTTTATATCTACCCAATTACTCATTCAGTACTGTCAATCCTGACTGGTGGGTCATATTACAAATTGGCTAACTCTTCATCCAATGGTAACGTGTCTCACATTTTGTATACAAAACCCCAACATACCGGCAGTAATCGTAGAATTACAAAGACTCAATCACTGCTAAATTGCATTGTAAAATAGTTAAGGTTTTGTAAAAACTGTTTACAAAAAGGAGATTACTCACATTGCTATCTTAGGTTTTCTGTAAGGATTTCCTGAGAATTGTCTATAATTTACACAAATGCACATGTGTTAGTATAATAACCAATTTTAACATTAGTAATACCTTCCCCGAGACGGCATTCCAACGACTACGTCGGGCAGAACCACGACAGCCGTTACAGAACCCTAGATTAATCGGGCAGAGTATCTAATACGTATCCAGGGGTTATGATACTTACAACGGAGCATAACTTCGTTATTTAGGGGGTATAATACCCGAGTATTATGCCTACACTTCAGAAATTCGAGATTTAGAAAGAAAATGAACGAGTAGACTGAAGATCTGGTGCCCTCTACTTATAGGGCTTCATTTCGACTTCTATGCGGCCCGCGTAAGGTAAGACAACGGGCTACGCGGCCCTCGTCATAGGGGGTCAACGGCATAGCTGATCCGGGTCAGCATATAGGGTCGACGAGTGTTGGGCCACGTGGCGGCCCAGGGTTTCGCCAGCTTTCACCTTGTCGTGGCCCGCGTAAGGGTTAAGCGAAGACTTACGCGGCCCGCCTGAAACCCAATTTCTTTGTTTTTTAATTATTTTTAATGATATTTTATATTTTGGGCTCGGTTTTCACATACGGGGTGTATTTTAAGACATATAGGGGTATTTAAAATATTTTTAGGGTGTCGAAAAATTTATGAGGGTGTCGGTTTTCTTTAGGGTTGTTATAGCGATAACCAGGAATATCCTTCTTGTCTCATTGGTCTCAACCGTAAATGGTTTCTAGAAGTTCTCCGGTGCTGGCGCACCTTGATTGGAGTCACGTGTCCTAGTTGTGGCCTTGTTGTCTCTCTGCCATCAGCAGGTGAGTGGAGATTGTGAGTCAGTTGTCGCCGCCTCCTGATTGGTGCCACGTAGGCGTCCTTGTGTACTCTCTATCTCTTGCACATCAGTCGATCGTGGAGCACGATAGAGCACAGCCTGGTGGACGCTGATTGGCTCGTTCTTCTGCCACTCGTACCTTTGGTACTTTCCGAAGTGGCCTTGCGCCGTAACTCCTGCGCGACCCTTGTTGTGCACGTAACTAGCCCGCGCATGGTTGTAGGAGTTTAAGGCTCTTATTCAGAATACTAAGTGTGAAACTGATGTTATCTATTTCTTGGGCCTCGCGCGAGGCTCAGGATATATGCAAGTAGCCCGCGCGAGGTCTAAGGATCAATCAGCTTTTGATTAAGGAGTATGGTCCAGTGCGCTACCTTCATGGTTTGCGCGGCTTTTTGGGACCATACCCCTTGATACGCCTAATGCAAATTTTTTTACATCCGATGGTTTGCATGCTACATTTATTTTTTATTTTTTTTTCTGAAACAAGTGATTTTTTAAAAAATCTTTGAGATTTTTTTTTTTTTTTTGAAAAAAAATCTTGTGAAATACCTAGTTTTCACAACTCAAATTTTACCCTTTCCCTTGTATAATATAACACAAATAATAACAGATATAAAGGTTGGCATCATGTGTAACAAACAATCTTAGTGATAGATTATATTAATTTTTCAAAAAGACTATTATAGATGTAATCATTTAAATTAATAGTACAATACTTATAATGTAAGGACTAAATACAAATTAATTCTAACAAGTTAGACGTAAAAAGTGAAGAAAAGAATTTTATTATTATTATTATTATTATTATTATTATTATTATTATTATTATTATTATTATTATTATTATTATTATTATTATTATTATCTACTTAAATATGTTTTCTAGTTGAAACAAGTTTAAAAATGTGTAGTTACTCTGATGAAGTAATTATATCTATGGGGATCGCTAGAATGAGAACCACCACGAGTTATGAGAACCACGAGAACCGCGCCCCGCGGGTGGCCGTCGGCGACGAAATTTTTTTTACACCTAGATCCGTATATTTTAGTGGGGGGTTTAAATTTTCGGTTCAAACGGTGCGCCCGAGGGGGTAGTTTTTTACGCCCAAAGTTTGGGTTTTTTTAATTTTTCTTTTTTTTTACCAAACTTTGGGCGTAAAAAACTACCCCCTCGGGCGCGCCGTTTGAACCGAAAATTTAAACCCCCCACTAAAATATACGGATCTAGGTGTAAAAAAAATTTCGTCGCCGACTGCCACCCGCGGGGCGCGGTTCTCGTGGTTCTCATAACTCGTGGTGGTTCTCATTCTAGCGGCTCCCTTATATCTATAATCATTATATATATATATATATATATATATATATATATATATATATATATATATATATATATATAGGGCATGGATGTATAGAAAACTTATTTGTGCTAAGAAAACCTAGGAAACCCAATCTATAACCATTGATCAAGATCATCCAATGACTCATAAATTTTGAAGCCTTTTTGAATTAAATTTAATAGAATGATGAGGTCAACAAAAGTACTTGAAGGGTATTTAGGTAAAATCAACCATAATTGTAGTACATTATATATATTATAATATTATGTGATTTGACATGCATTAAAGGAGGTGCACGAATATCTATAAGAACTAATCAAATACCCCAACCTCATTTCAAACATTTCAAAATACTCAACCCAAATTCATCTCTTTCTCTCTCAAACAATCGATCTTCCCAAAACCCACCGGAGAAGAAAGGGGGCACCGGAGAAGATGATCTGGCCGGAGAAGATAAGGGGCACCGGAAAAAGGTGTTTTGACCGGAGAAGATGATCTGACCGGAGAAGAAAAGGGGCACCGGAGAAGACGATCTGACCGGTAAAAGTTGCTGGAAATGGAAGAAAGCAAGAACTAAGTACAGAAGCAAGTAAGTTTGGTTCGATTTTTTATCAGTAGGTGTTTTGAACGGTGATGATTTTTTCATTTCTCCGATCGGTAGGTGTTTTGATCGGATAAATGTTGGGTTTTCTGTTTTTTCCGATCGGTAGGTGTTTTGGTCCGATCGGTGTGTGATTTGATCGGTGGTGATTTTTGTTTTGAATGAGACTAGAAAGTGTTAATGTTGGTTTTTATGTTTTTTTTTTCCAATCGGTAGGTGTTTTTTGGTCCGATCGATGGTGATTTTTGTTTTGAATGTGACTAGGAAGTGTTAGTTATTTTGAGTAGAAACAGTCTCGGGTTATTTATTTATTTTTTGGATTGCCAACTGCACGTTAAAACTATTGATTTGTAACATGTGTTAAACCCGTCTTGTTTACTGTCAAAAACATGTGTTAAACATGTCTTATATTTTTTATCAAAAACATATTAGGTAACATGTGTTAGACCTTGTTACACCCTAATTCGTATTAGACAAAAAGTCGCAGCGGAAATTCATGCCATAAAATTTTCTTCCTTTACAAACGTTTTGACTTACTTGAAGGTCCATTTTAAATATAAAAACATAACTTATCCTTACTAAATTACATAAGTAACCATTCCCGTACAATCCGTCTTGTGACTCGGTCTTCGATCGCTACTCTTTGTGAGGTTAATCCGTGATTCGTACAACCTGCACTCACCACATTCATTCATACATTAGCACACATTATATAAACAAGATTTAATCACGTACACTTCACATATCATCATTTATCAAACTTTAAGCATTTCATCTGCGTATCCATTTCCTGGTGAGGCTTCAGTAATGTACCTGCATTGCTTTTCATTCTCAAGGTACACCGTTAGTAACATTAACACTCAACGTGTCTACATTATGCATACTTGCGTTCTTATTTTCAAACATACATTCACATCTACATAGATACATATCCTTCCTACAACTTTACATACATGCATACACCCACACATGTCTTTACACATACATACATACACAACTACATACGTACATACCTTCCCTACGTCTTTACATACATGCATACACTCATACATATCTTTATACATCCATACATACACATCTACATACGTACATACCTCTACTACATCTTTACATACATGCGTGCACTCATACATATCTTTATACATACATACATACATATCTACATACGTACATACCTTAACGAACACGTATTAGATCACGTGTAACTCCTACATAATCATACATTATTTACATGGGTCTTAGACTTAGCTTTATAACCCATAAACATCTAAGGAACCATCAAAATCATGTTTGGAAGGTCCGCTGTAGTCCACGGATAACAAACCGAAGCCTACGATACATAAATCAACTTAGAAACAAGATTTCAGCTTTTGAGACCTTGGGAGGTCGTCGGCGACGGGCCTTGCATTTGCCCGTAGCCAGAAACACCCGTAGACAGGTAGTTAACCCGTCGGAGGAAAAAATGGTTTTCCCTTGCCCGTCGGCGACGAGTCCCCTACCCGTCGGCGACGCCCTCTAGTTTTTGCAGTTTTCTGCAGATTCGTTTCGTCGTTCGTACGCACTAAAACGCGCGTAACTTTTGAACCGTTTACCCGTTTAACCTCCCGTTTCTTCCTACATGCTTGTAAATTCACATTCTATCATATGAACTTAAAATCCCACATATGGATTAAGGAGATTCTTAACTTACATGCGTTCGGCTTATTATCATCTTCTCATTATTTGACCCGTTCGTGCATTTATCAACAAAATATGTTTATTTGACCTCAATCTCATATGAACTTAATAATTTCATTGACGCCTATCATAAAAGGTTAATTTCTCGGATGCCTAGCATCCTCTTAACCCACTTTTGCTTAAAGCTCATTTTTGACCCGTTATGGGTATTTGTGCATTAAATGGTCTATGACATAACAAGACCATACTCTACGCTTTCACACATGACCAACACATTACCCTAATCAGTTCACTTGTTTCCAATAGACATTCAAGGTCGTTTGCCCGATATACTTATCAAGGGCGTTTATGTCAATTTCGCTCTATCCTTAACAACAAAGGAATTCCTTACATAAGTAACGAATCCTCCTATTTAGCTAAAATTCTTAATCTCACATACCTTGCTCGGATAAAAGCTAAGATCCGTTTAATACTCATTGACATCATACAATTCATTCCTAATTGACCTCAATTATCATATTTAGTTAAAATTCATATAACTTTACATAAACAACTAAGAAGTGATTACGGAATCACTTACCTTGTGCATCCGTGTTCGTAACCTCTTCCTTGCCTCATCTTGACCCGTTAGCCTTCCACGCTTGGTCCGTGCTAGTGTGGTTCCTATTCTTTCATGTCGTCATGCCATGATTATGTTAGTATTCATGCTCATTCATATTAACACACATTTTTCCAACTTTTATCTATTTGACTTTCACTAACACGCATACGACATGACTTGTCAACCACATAGTTCAATATCTCCGAAATACCATTTCGTTATCACACATAACGCACAATTGGTCTACACTTATTCCATGATCTCTTGATTCTTACATTTGTGTCATAATGCCTAACCATGTTATAAATTCTCGGTTGACTTTCAGAAAGTCAACTTTCTAGCATATAACTTCCAACTTATGGACACGCATTCATGTTGATATAGTGAACCATTTCAATGACACGATATTCATTTCATACATAATGTTGTATGACACTAACAACTACATGATCACCTAGTCACATACACAATATACCATTTATATTTCATAATCATGGTGTAGGACACACTCACATACCTAAGCACATGATCGACTAACTACATACATGCATACGTATCGTCAATTCAACACATACTAACATATTCATCATTCTTTAGTTGACAACTTTATTCAAAGCTAGTAATTCGACATAATCTCAACCTCTTCACATGTTCATCCGGTGTTTAGCATACAATTTCACATACTAGCTTATACGAGGCATTTCATCAAACACTTGGTGTGCGTACACAATTTTAATGCACAATGTACAACTAATTCATGCATAATCTTCCAAGTTCATACATAGTTCATCAATATAACAAACAACACATTCCTTTCAATTCATCTAACGAGATTCCATCATATTCAATATGGCACCTCAACATTTGAACAAGAATCGAACATGATGAAATACCCATGTCCTCTTCATCACTCAACTTAGTGGGTTTCCATCTTTAAACATCAATTAATCAAAATTAAGCCTAGCACATGATTCCTAAGATGATGCTAACACATATACATGCTTAATCTCATACTAATTCGTGGGTTGATCATAACCCACTTCATATCAAAATCACCAAATCATAAATTACAACTTACCAAGTGATTTATAGGGCTAGATGATCATGAATTCATGTTCATGCATTAGATCCGAGCTGAATTCCCCTTTCAATTTGATGATTATAGTGAAACTAGGGTTTGAACCCCTTTTTCTCCTTCCTGATGTCGACACACACACACACACACACTGTGTGTGTGGGGTGTTTTGATTTTTATTTTATAAATTCATGTTTCCCACTTAACGGTTTTGGTCCCTCTAGTTTGCTCCCTTGCTTGCTTTGCGAAACATTTTACCACATTCAATCTTGTAATAATTTTAACCATACATTTAAGTAGGTTAAATAGCCTAGTTATTTATTTCTTGATGTATCATATCATAACATTTTAACGAATATAAATATTCGGGTTTTGGGGTGTTACAAGTCTACCCCCCTTAGAAGAGGTTTCGTCCCCGAAACCTTGCTCATATCTACGGGACCATAATCCTTTACTTACCGGTTACTACCATCCCTCCTAAATAACATGCTTCTAAAATATATATCTTTAGATCTCAACTTCTAGCCTCATGACAGTTTCTTAGTGATGATCATCACTACATGTTTATTCATTCATTCCATAATCACGTCTACATGCTTAACTCCATAGTTAACATCTTTCTACATTACTATTCCTCTCATTTCACGCATTTTCTTAATTTACATAGGTATACGTATCATGCACATTCATCATACAAGAGTTTAACTAATACTCGTATATTTTACTCAAAACATTAAAAATTCACTTCTTAATGACATAGTTTTCATTCCTATGTCAACTATTAGAACCAAGCTTTCCATATTACGCCATGCCCATTCCAACATTTTTGGTTTCATCCGCTTATATACTTTCATTTCTTTCACGCATTCGATTATCCACTTAATTGGGTAATAGCATATACTATCATAATGAGATTCAAGCATACCACTTACGACCCGGTAACATCGGGTTAATTGCTTTCAACATAAATCTTCCGTTCTATCAGTATAACGGATTGAACTTCATACATTCGTTATTGTATTCACGACCACTCGTTCTAAACGGATGGTACCTTATCCTCACTCGACTTGTTCAACTTGAACCGGTCGACGTGCATAGCTTGTTACAGCTTTCGCTTATCATAACCAAATCCACAAGGAATTTGCATCATTCATATCTTTCATTCCTTGAATCCGTCTCGCGGATTCAAACATTGCATATACGCTTTTCATCCCTTGAATCCGTCTCACGGATTCAAGCATTGCATTCACACTTTAACTTCTTTCATGTTTCGAATCCGTCTCGCGGATTCTAGCATAGCATTTCATGTTTCGAATCCGTCTCGCGGATTCTAGCATAGCATTTCATGTTTCGAATCCGTCTCGCGGATTCTAGCATAGCATTTCATGTTTCGAATCCGTCTAGCGGATTCTAGCATAGCATTTCATGTTTCGAATCCGTCTCGCGGATTCTAGCATAGCATTTCATGTTTCGAATCCGTCTCGCGGATTCTAGCATAGCATTTCATGTTTCGAATCCGTCTCGCGGATTCTAGCATAGCATTTAATACTCTCATTCTTGAGAGTCTTACATTTCTCTTCACCCTCACGTCCACCTACTACTTAATTCTAACGGACATACCTGTATCAATTATCACGGGCCCACGAAAGTTATGCGTTTCTTGTGTACTGGCCAGGTACACAATCCACACACTAGTTTCGTGTCTTCGTGTAATTGTCACCTTATGTCCGAAGAATTAGGTTTCGGCACGTGTAACATTTCCAAAACTTCATTACCATTCTTATCATTATTTTTCATTTAAAATTTCCCTTTCATTGTTAGGTTTTACCCTCACATGTACTTACATATATTAAATATATGTACTTGGGTCAATATGTCAAATTACATACCTTGGTGTCGGTGCTAGACCGCATCCACAATTCATTCTTTCCAAGCAACCATGCTTACCTTACACATAACATATAGTTAGTTATCTTCCAATACATACTTAAGCACATACTTACCTTTGCTTCTACCTTTAGATCTTGGTCGAGTCTCGGATTGTACGGGTTTCTTGTCATAAGAGCACACAGGTTTGAGTTCAAGCACTTACCTTCTTACACTTGATTCTCTCAAACCAGGGCTCTGATACCAACTTGTTACACCCTAATTCGTATTAGACAAAAAGTCGCAGCGAAAATTCATGCCATAAAATTTTCTTCCTTTACAAACGTTTTGACTTACTTGAAGGTCCATTTTAAATATAAAAACATAACTTATCCTTACTAAATTACATAAGTAACCATTCCCGTACAATCCGTCTTGTGACTCGGTCTTCGATCGCTACTCTTTGTGAGGTTAATCCGTGATTCGTACAACCTGCACTCACCACATTCATTCATACATTAGCACACATTATATAAACAAGATTTAATCACGTACACTTCACATATCATCATTTATCAAACTTTAAGCATTTCATCTGCGTATCCATTTCCTGGTGAGGCTTCAGTAATGTACCTGCATTGCTTTTCATTCTCAAGGTACACCGTTAGTAACATTAACACTCAACGTGTCTACATTATGCATACTTGCGTTCTTATTTTCAAACATACATTCACATCTACATAGATACATATCCTTCCTACAAATTTACATACATGCATACACCCACACATGTCTTTACACATACATACATACACAACTACATACGTACATACCTTCCCTACGTCTTTACATACATGCATACACTCATACATATCTTTATACATCCATACATACACATCTACATACGTACATACCTCTACTACATCTTTACATACATGCGTGCACTCATACATATCTTTATACATACATACATACATACATATCTACATACGTACATACCTTAACGAACACGTATTAGATCACGTGTAACTCCTACATAATCATACATTATTTACATGGGTCTTAGACTTAGCTTTATAACCCATAAACATCTAAGGAACCATCAAAATCATGTTTGGAAGGTCCGCTGTAGTCCACGGATAACAAACCGAAGCCTACGATACATAAATCAACTTAGAAACAAGATTTCAGCTTTTGAGACCTTGGGAGGTCGTCGGCGACGGCCCCTAGGGTCGTCGGCGACGGGCCTTGCATTTGCCCGTAGCCAGAAACACCCGTAGACAGGTAGTTAACCCGTCGGAGGAAAAAATGGTTTTCCCTTGCCCGTCGGCGACGGGTCCCCTACCCGTCGGCGACGCCCTCTAGTTTTTGCAGTTTTCTGCAGATTCGTTTCGTCGTTCGTACGCACTAAAACGCGCGTAACTTTTGAACCGTTTACCCGTTTAACCTCCCGTTTCTTCCTACATGCTTGTAAATTCACATTCTATCATATGAACTTAAAATACCACATACGGATTAAGGAGATTCTTAACTTACATGCGTTCGGCTTATTATCATCTTCTCATTATTTGACCCGTTCGTGCATTTATCAACAAAATATGTTTATTTGACCTCAATCTTATATGAACTTAATAATTTCATTGACGCCTATCATAAAAGGTTAATTTCTCGGATGCCTAGCATCCTCTTAACCCACTTTTGCTTAAAGCTCATTTTTGACCCGTTATGGGTATTTGTGCATTAAATGGTCTATGACATAACAAGACCATACTCTACGCTTTCACACATGACCAACACATTACCCTAATCAGTTCACTTGTTTCCAATAGACATTCAAGGTCATTTGCCCGATATACTTATCAAGGGCGTTTATGTCAATTTCGCTCTATCCTTAACAACAAAGGAATTCCTTACATAAGTAACGAATCCTCCTATTTAGCTAAAATTCTTAATCTCACATACCTTGCTCGGATAAAAGCTACGATCCGTTTAATACTCATTGACATCATACAATTCATTCCTAATTGACCTCAATTATCACATTTAGTTAAAATGCATATAACTTTACATAAACAACTAAGAAGTGATTACGGAATCACTTACCTTGTGCATCCGTGTTCGTAACCTCTTCCTTGCCTCATCTTGACCCGTTAGCCTTCCACGCTTGGTCCGTGCTAGTGTGGTTCCTATTCTTTCATGTCGTCATGCCATGATTATGTTAGTATTCATGCTCATTCATATTAACACACATTTTTCCAACTTTTATCTATTTGACTTTCACTAACACGCATACGACATGACTTGTCAACCACATAGTTCAATATCTCCGAAATACCATTTCGTTATCACACATAACGCACAATTGGTCTACACTTATTCCATGATCTCTTGATTCTTACATTTGTGTCATAATGCCTAACCATGTTATAAATTCTCGGTTGACTTTCAGAAAGTCAACTTTCTAGCATATAACTTCCAACTTATGGACACGCATTCATGTTGATATAGTGAACCATTTCAATGACACGATATTCATTTCATACATAATGTTGTATGACACTAACAACTACATGATCACCTAGTCACATACACAATATACCATTTATATTTCATAATCATGGTGTAGGACACACTCACATACCTAAGCACATGATCGACTAACTACATACATGCATACGTATCGTCAATTCAACACATACTAACATATTCATCATTCTTTAGTTGACAACTTTATTCAAAGCTAGTAATTCGACATAATCTCAACCTCTTCACATGTTCATCCGGTGTTTAGCATACAATTTCACATACTAGCTTATACGAGGCATTTCATCAAACACTTGGTGTGCGTACACAATTTTAATGCACAATGTACAACTAATTCATGCATAATCTTCCAAGTTCATACATAGTTCATCAATATAACAAACAACACATTCCTTTCAATTCATCTAACGAGATTCCATCATATTCAATATGGCACCTCAACATTTGAACAAGAATCGAACATGATGAAATACCCATGTCCTCTTCATCACTCAACTTAGTGGGTTTCCATCTTTAAACATCAATTAATCAAAATTAAGCCTAGCACATGATTCCTAAGATGATGCTAACACATATACATGCTTAATCTCATACTAATTCGTGGGTTGATCATAACCCACTTCATATCAAAATCACCAAATCATAAATTACAACTTACCAAGTGATTTATAGGGCTAGATGATCATGAATTCATGTTCATGCATTAGATCCGAGCTGAATTCCCCTTTCAATTTGATGATTATAGTGAAACTAGGGTTTGAACCCCTTTTTCTCCTTCCTGATGTCGACACACACACACACACACACTGTGTGTGTGGGGTGTTTTGATTTTTATTTTATAAATTCATGTTTCCCACTTAACGGTTTTGGTCCCTCTAGTTTGCTCCCTTGCTTGCTTTGCGAAACATTTTACCACATTCAATCTTGTAATAATTTTAACCATACATTTAAGTAGGTTAAATAGCCTAGTTATTTATTTCTTGATGTATCATATCATAACATTTTAACGAATATAAATATTCGGGTTTTGGGGTGTTACAAGTCTACCCCCCTTAGAAGAGGTTTCGTCCCCGAAACCTTGCTCATATCTACGGGACCATAATCCTTTACTTACCGGTTACTACCATCCCTCCTAAATAACATGCTTCTAAAATATATATCTTTAGATCTCAACTTCTAGCCTCATGACAGTTTCTTAGTGATGATCATCACTACATGTTTATTCATTCATTCCATAATCACGTCTACATGCTTAACTCCATAGTTAACATCTTTCTACATTACTATTCCTCTCATTTAAATAGTTATGGTGGGAAATGTATTTGGTTACCAGTTATCAGTTACATGTGTTATTAGTTAACATGTTTTATTCATTACCAATTGTAAGAAAAGTAGTAGACGAGCATTGGGTGGTCAACATATTGTTTCAATTGTAACCTTTGATACTAATTAACAAGTGTAACATGTGTTACACAGGATGAAGTAGAAAACAAGGTACATACCTTTAATATTACTTGGAAACAATAAGCAATTGTAACATGTGTTACACATCTTACGTAAGTAAATGCAGTACATGGTGGAACATGTAAGTAACATGTGTTACATACGATGTAGTGAATAAAAACAAGGCACATATATAGTGAATAACATACATATACATGTAACATGAGTAACATGTGTTACATACGATGTAGTGAATAACATACGTATACATGTAACATGAGTATATGCACCACAAAGGCATACGCATGTTACATGTGTGTATGAAACACACTTGGTATATATAAAACACATGTAAGTATCTATAGAAAACCCACTTTTATTTAGAAAACTTAGGGAACTCTAACCTCCCGAATTTTTAAAAAAAATATACACATGTTATATACATGTTTTTAAGGGTTTTGGGAAAAAGTAAATGCAACATGTGTACATCCAAACATGCTAGTACATGTGATTTGTAACACACGTTACAAAAGTAAATGCAACACATGGGAATCATTTTCATCTAATATAATCGAAGTAATCACATAAAAGTAATCACATGATGGTTTGATTGGTTACCGAATTGGTTACAGAGGTGCACCCTTTTAAAAAACAAAAATAGGTCGTTAAACATAAAAAAGTGGTAAAGGTAACATATAAAAGTGGTACCATACACAAGAATATACACATCTAGTAAAACAAGTTAAGGGCAACCATGCCATTGTCAAATTACAACCAAAATACATGTTGAAACACGAGCGGGATATTGTTTATGTTTCACATGAAACATACATACGTTAAACTAAGTAACGAAGAACATACTGAGCTTCACCAATCATGTTATACCTGGGAAAAAAGAGGGTAGGCGGTTAGCACAAAATCTTGTTACATGTCGGGGGTAACACATGTAACAAGTGTCAGAACTCCAAATAAAATGCATAGTCTTATTCGAACCCTTTACATTATCCAGATACATGTCACAATGCCTGTTGTTATTTGAAAAAGATAGACAATTTTAAAATGTGTAACACATGTTACAACTACCTATTCTTTTCAAGTAACAATGAAAAAAGATGTCTTACTGTTACTTCAAAACAAGATATCTTTTCAAGTAACAATGAAAAAAGATATATTTTCAAGTAACAATGAAAAAAGATATCTTTATTGTTACATGTTACACATGTGTAAACTTTTTGTTGTAACACATGTAACATGCCTATACATGTATTACCGCCTAGTATAACACAAAAAAACAGTTAGTATTCAGATCAAAAGCCCCAAACAAGCAACCAAACTAACAAAAACCACTTGTGTAACACATGTAAAAACCATATGTAAAATGTGTAATGTGGCTATACATGTGTTATCCTCTAGCGTAACATATGTTACAAACATATGTTACATATGTGCAGCTCCGTCAGTGTTAGTTTAAACTTAGTAAAATTACATATGTAACAACATTACATCATCCAAAACGTCACATCAATTGATAAATAAGTAATATATGTAACTAGCAGTATATGAGACTAGTGTAACAAATTAAAGGGATAAATAGGTACACGTCATATTACATCATGTTATATTATATTTGCTTATAAACACTTGTCATTCTCATGAAACTTAATAAAAAGAACATATGTGCTAACAAACATGTTTCTTGTATATGTTAGATATTGAATTGGTAAATAAAAAACCACAAAACCTAATTACATTAACAAGTGTATACTCATGTGTTAGACAAGAGGCTATAAACGCAGGTAACATCAACATGTAACATGTGTATACATGTCTAGCCCACTGGGTGTAACACATGTAACACCCTGTATGCAACATATGTAACCCTCAGTGTAACACGTGTTACAACATATATGACAAACAGTTTAGAAATTTTAGCATTAATCTTCGTAAAAATATCAATATACTCTGTACAAACAATTTAGAAAGTCAACATTAATCTTCGTAAAAAATATCAATATACTCTTCACATAAATGTAGCTAATAGAAATGTAACATATGTAGCAAATTATGCCCGTAAAAAACATGAATTTCTATTTGTAAAACAAACCCGATATCCGATTAAATTATGGACTTTCTAAAGGTAATGAAAATGTAATATCGGAGTGAATTTATTCAAAAAAACAACTAAACAACAAAGAAATTTGAAACATACATCGTAAAAATTATGGATTTTCAAACTAATTATCTACCATCAATGGTGATGCTGAATTTAAACAAAACCAGAAAACAAATTAAACCAAATCCAATTATAAACCCTAAAAAAACCCAGCTCACCCCCCCCCCCACACACACACACAAAAAAAATCCAACTAAAAGCAATCATTAACTCAAAATCGCTGGATAAACAATTTAGAAATTTAACATTAATCTTCATAAAAAATATCAATACACTTTGAAGAGAGAAATACAACATACAAAAATTTCTTCTAGATCTTGATTTAAAAAATAAAATAAACAAACTAGCTCTGATTTTAAATCTACCAAACGTTATACAAAGTATAAATCTAAACAAATTACATAAATAACAAAAGTAAGATCTTTAAACTTGTTTCTCTCTCACACACTTGTGTGTGTGTTCTTGGTGTCTAGGTGAACATGATGAAAAATGTTGTTTCTCCTTCCAAAACATTAGCTTTCTCTCTCTAAAAACACAGAAACAAAGATGTGATTAAAATGACACCGAGCTTCCTTTTATTTGAGAGCTTTGATGGGGGCTTCGATCTTCAATGGTGGCTTCGATCTTCAGATTTGGTGGCTTCGATCACCGATGAACGTCTAGGAGAGTACGCACTAAGATCATCCACAAAGTCATGTGGGTCACCCATGAAACTCCGATAAAAAACTAGAACTGTGTTTGAGTTTGAGTTTGTGTGTGAGAGAGAAAGAGATGAGAATTATCAAGGGAGGGAAGATGAAGATCTCTTGAACTATAGAAAGTAAGGTGGGGTGGGAATCGAGAGAGAAAGGTGAAGTTGGTCGGGTGGGAATCAAGATGACATGGGGAGTGGAAAAGGTAGGTAAAGTACAAAAAAAATGATTTGATATGGATAGGTTTATCAAATGACGAAATTGCCCTTTAGACATTTGAATATAGAAAGTGAGGTGGATTAATCTTGACCACACATAACAAGTTTCCCAAGTTTTCTACATTAAATGGGTTTTCCATAGATACTTACACTATATATATATATATATATATATATATAGGGTGGGGGTTCTAGAGTGAACACTAATGTATTTGCGAACTGAGTGAACAAACTTGGCCATCGATTTACACACGTGGATTGCTAGGATTTAATCATCAAATCGTAAAATACACTAACATATTTTATTATCAAATCCTGGCCATTTATCTACAGACATGTATGGCCAGGATTAGTTCGCTCAGTTCGCAAACTACACTAGTGTTCACTATTGAACCTAATCCTATATAGGCTAATTATAATGAGAAAACTCATTCCAGTTAAGAAAACCCAGGGAACTGTTATATGTGGCTAGGATTGATCTACGTTACATGTTAGTTTGATGGGAGACAAGGGCATTTTCGACATTTTCCTTAAACCTTTTGACTGATGAATGTGTAAGTGTGTAAGAGACTTGATGCCGCAGACTTTTCTTCCTCTTTCATCGGTTTCATTTAATACATTTGTACTTGTTGTAAGTGTGTATCTCTCACCTCTCTCACATATCTTTTCTTGTCTTTTGTTTTATGTACAGCCAACAACCTCACATATCTCACATCTCATTTTCTCCCAACCAGAAAGTGGAGTGAAAGAAAAAAACCAGACTCACCATTGAAGAGTTTTTGCATTTAACATGGCTGAGTTGAACAACCAACAACCTCGGACCGTTGCCGATGGTACGGCGACATTCAATGATCATTCGGGTTCACCCTTAAATGTTGTCCCACATAATCTTTTACCTGGTTTTGCATTTAATGAAGATGAAGATGCATTGGGTGAGAGTAGAGTTGTTGAAGATCCTGAACCTATTTCTTCAGAGTTCCCAGGTGAGTCATATTTTTTTTTCAGTTTTATTAAATGTACAGCTATAAATGCATACGAGTAGTTGTGTAAATTAAGGTTTTCTTGTTTAGATTTTGATTGGATTCTTCTTGATTTTTATTTTTTGGTTTTTAGTACTTTTTTATGTGTAGCCTCAGATCTGCATCAAAATGGCACAAATGATGATGAGGATGGTGTTGAGAATTGTACTTTTACACAGCTGCTATTCACATGTCATTTTTTATGTGAAAGCGTGAATTTTTTTCTTTAGGGTTATTGTAACACCCCTAGTTTTAATGTTTGTAGTTTGTTATTATTAGTTTTTTTTTGTTGGTAGAGGAGAAAAAAAACAGATGATGTGATGGTTAGTTTGATTGAAAATGTTGTAAACTTTTATTAACAGTACCATTTTTATTTTTTATGAAACAAGCTTTTATATTTTGTAGAAGGTAAAAACATATGTGGTTACACTTGTATTAAGTTTTTATATTTTTTGGAAGGGAAAAACATTCGAGATTACACTTTTGGATCACATAAAAAAAATGAACCAGCATGTAAACTTTTTGGTGACATCAAAAAAATGTACCACCATGTTTTGTTTGCATTGTAGCAAAACGTGTTAAACTTGTATTGACAATACAGTAAAATGCATCAGTTTGTTAGGTTTCATGTTACAAGTAATTTTTTTAACCCATACGTGTTAAAATTTATTAACAATACAATGTTTTCTAAAAGACTTGTGACCTTTTTAAAGTTTCATGCTTATGATATACATATGCAAGCCCAACATCGTTATAACTATTTTTTTTTATAGGTATTAATGCGGACGAGGAATTTTATGTTCACCACACACCCAATGGCACTAGAATGTGGTGTCCTAATGTTCCTATTGTTTTAAAGCCTGTTGTTGGTTGTGTATATGAAACGTGGAAGGACGTGTTCAGTATGTACAAGGACTATGCTGTGTATTATGGGTTTTCTATTCGTAAGGGTTAAACCAAGAGATGGAAGGGGTTTGTCACTCACCAGTACATAAGGTGTACTAAATATTCAAAACCACATATTAAGCGTAAAACTGATACCCTGGAGAAGTCAACCTTGACTATCAGGCAAAGTAATTTCACAGTGACAGATTGCAAGGCTAGTATACTGGTTAAGTTTTGTGAGGGCAGCTCTGTGTGCACAGTGGTAGGGTTCCATGAGCATCATAATCATCCGTTTATTGAGCGTTTTAATCGTGACCTAAGTAGGATTTCAAGGAAACTACCCTTTACATCCAAACAGTTTATCGATAACATGAGTTTGAACAGAATTGGTCCAATTGTTTCTCACAGAGTTTTAGTGTCTCTGATGGGTGGACATCACAACGTACGTGGCACGTCAACTGATTTTAAGAACTGGATCCAGTCAGTTAGGCTTTATATTGGTGACCGTGATGCGCAACTTGTTATAGATCGTTTGAAAGAAAGATTGGAGAGCTTACCAGACTTTTACTATGAGTTTGTGGTTGAGAAAGGGCAATTGAGGTCGATTTTTGGGGCAGACGAAATTTCTAATATAAACTATGAGGTGTTTGGTGATGTGTTAGCTTTTGATGCGACTTATCATACTAACAAGTAAGGTTTTTCAAACTGACACTCTTTTTTTCCCTTTAACATATTATTAACTTTTGTTTATTTTCTTTGTCGTGCAGGTACAACATGATTTTTGTTCTTTTCACTGGAGTTGATAATCATAAACAATGTGTGACATTCGGTGCTGGCTTGCTATTCAATGAAACCACTGAGTCTTACAAGTGGTTACTTGAATCATTTCTGAAGGCACACAAGAAGCAACCAAAGTTAGTTCTGACGGACCAGGACCCTTCAATGAAAGCTGCCATTTCAGAGGTTTTCACAGACTCTCGGCACCGCCTTTGCATGTGGCATATTATGAAGAAACTTCCCACCAAGGTTTTATTAATTTATGAATCTCGTTTGAGAAGGTTTTTTTGTTACATTTTCTTAACAGTTTTAGGTCCTGTTATGTATAGATTGCTGGAGACCTATTACAAAACTCTGAGCTAAGGGCATTGATGCATCGTTTGGTGTGGAGTATTCACATGAAGTCATCTACATTTGAGACGCGTTGGAAACTTTTGATGGAGGAATATGGGTTACAAGATCATGACTGGTTGAATGATATATACTCAATTTGGGACCAATGGGTACCTGCCTACTTCCGTGATATCCCAATGTGTTGTCTGATGAAGACTACATCAAGATGTGAAAGCTCTAACTCAAGCTTCAAGGTCAACTCTTCTAGCGCTAACACACTAGTTCAGTTTATGCTATGTTATGAAACATGATAGACAATCAGCATTACAGGCAACATGTTGCAGAGTTTAAAACTTCATCTAGTGTATTCATGGACACTACTGACTTAGCTATCGAGAAGCATGCTTTTGAGTTGTACACACCTGCAATTTTCACAGAAGTAAGAAAAGAGATATACAAGGGGAAGCTGTTTTGTTACATTGTAAACACGGAGGATTGTGATGATGTTTGTGTTTACTATGTGAATCAGTTGGACAAACGAAACAATGCAACCAACACATTCACGGTAACTTGTTGTATCCTTATAGTGGCATCTTTTGTTTAAGCTTTCATTATGCTTTTTTTTTCACAGAAGCTTAATAATGTGTTTTGGTGTTTTTGTAGGTTAAGCTTGAGTCGAGAGATCAGTCGATCTCTTGTTCATGCAACAAATTCATCCGTATTGGATATCTGTGTAGGCACATTTTTTGTGTTTACCGTGTAAACAATATTGAAAAAATCTCGTCCCAGTTTGTTGTTAAGCGTTGGACTAGGGACGTGCTTCCTAAAAGTTTATTTTCTGTTGAGAGTCGATACGGCGTTGACACCCGTCCACAAGCTGCTGCGAGAAGTCAGATTCATGAGATTGTAACCGAATGTGTAGACGCATTAAGAAGTGATGTTGGAGAATTGCTTGGTGTTTCTTTAGATGGGGATGTAACTCTCAACAATCCAGACGGGATCAGGAACAAAGGATGCGGCAAACGTCGACGATTGTCTAGAGCAGCTCAGGATGCAAAGTGCAACTCTGCCATCAAACCTCCCAAAACACCCAGGCTTTGCCGAACATGTATGAAGTACGTGACTGGGCATGATTCAAGAAATTGCAAGAAAAAGAAGAAGAAGAAGAATAAATCGGGTAATGAGGATGAGGACTCAAGCTCTGCGAGTCAGGAGTCCACTTGATTTGGTATTTATATTGATGTGTGTGTTGTGCGTGTTTTGAAAACTTTTATGACGCCAGCTTTTTGGTCTCCATTTTAGTGGAGCGCAACTAAACTTTGATCATCCCTTTTGTATTTTTTTGGGCTGCCTTTTGTACATGCACATGTTTGCATGTGTAGATTATCTGAAAATGGATGCACATGCATATGTTTGCATGTTAGGATGTATGTGGGTCTCGTATGTAGTATGGTTTTCAGTTTAATGACTATGGTTTAATTGATCAGTGGCATTATGAAATGATATCCACAATGTTTGTGTGAAAAGCAAACGTCGTTATCTCTATTTATTTTGGATGTTACATCCTATGTATATAATTAGTGAGAAAATGACCCATTTCGTTACAAAAACGAGTAACAAAAAAAATGTAACCCCATATAGTAGTTTGTAGTTTTTTTTTTTTTTTTTTGTATTTTTTTTACAAAACACAAGCTGTTTTTTTTCTTAAAGAGATAATATATCTGGATGAATACTACTTGTTATTGTAACAAATTTTATATATTATACATAAAGTAACAACTTTTTATATGGTCAAGTAGTACATACATTTTTATAGAATACATATGACAAGATGTATCTTTTTATTACTTTCTCCTTTTTATCTGGTGATGCATTTAATTTGTCATTTATTTTCATATCTAATCACCACCATCCACCCCCAAAGTTTATTTTTTCATTATAAATAGTTTCAGCATACATAATATGTACATCCACAAACCATTGTTAACTACTAATCACACACAAAGCATAACAATGCACAAGAGGTCATCCGCGGTGTCCAAAGTTCCGGATGTTGAGGTGATCGATCTCACTCCTGAAAAAATGAGTTTATTAATGTCGGGAAGAGACTTCGAAATTATACATCAACTCCACCGAGGGTTGGCGATATGCATGAAACAACCCCTTTAGCCCCTATGCCCATCCATACGCTTAGGAAGATTTTTACCAGTGATGGGCACCCTCGCGGAAAGAGAAGTAGCTTTTGTTCGATCCCAAAGGTGGAACCCGATGTGAAGCCTATGGCGCAAGCAATACCGAAAAACGAGCCTAGTGTTAACCCTACAGTTTATCGATAACATGAGTTTGAACAGAATTGGTCCAATTGTTTCTCACAGAGTTTTAGTGTCTCTGATGGGTGGACATCACAACGTACGTGGCACGTCAACTGATTTTAAGAACTGGATCCAGTCAGTTAGGCTTTATATTGGTGACCGTGATGCGCAACTTGTTATAGATCGTTTGAAAGAAAGATTGGAGAGCTTACCAGACTTTTACTATGAGTTTGTGGTTGAGAAAGGGCAATTGAGGTCGATTTTTGGGGCAGACGAAATTTCTAATATAAACTATGAGGTGTTTGGTGATGTGTTAGCTTTTGATGCGACTTATCATACTAACAAGTAAGGTTTTTCAAACTGACACTCTTTTTTTCCCTTTAACATATTATTAACTTTTGTTTATTTTCTTTGTCGTGCAGGTACAACATGATTTTTGTTCTTTTCACTGGAGTTGATAATCATAAACAATGTGTGACATTCGGTGCTGGCTTGCTATTCAATGAAACCACTGAGTCTTACAAGTGGTTACTTGAATCATTTCTGAAGGCACACAAGAAGCAACCAAAGTTAGTTCTGACGGACCAGGACCCTTCAATGAAAGCTGCCATTTCAGAGGTTTTCACAGACTCTCGGCACCGCCTTTGCATGTGGCATATTATGAAGAAACTTCCCACCAAGGTTTTATTAATTTATGAATCTCGTTTGAGAAGGTTTTTTTGTTACATTTTCTTAACAGTTTTAGGTCCTGTTATGTATAGATTGCTGGAGACCTATTACAAAACTCTGAGCTAAGGGCATTGATGCATCGTTTGGTGTGGAGTATTCACATGAAGTCATCTACATTTGAGACGCGTTGGAAACTTTTGATGGAGGAATATGGGTTACAAGATCATGACTGGTTGAATGATATATACTCAATTTGGGACCAATGGGTACCTGCCTACTTCCGTGATATCCCAATGTGTTGTCTGATGAAGACTACATCAAGATGTGAAAGCTCTAACTCAAGCTTCAAGGTCAACTCTTCTAGCGCTAACACACTAGTTCAGTTTATGCTATGTTATGAAACATGATAGACAATCAGCATTACAGGCAACATGTTGCAGAGTTTAAAACTTCATCTAGTGTATTCATGGACACTACTGACTTAGCTATCGAGAAGCATGCTTTTGAGTTGTACACACCTGCAATTTTCACAGAAGTAAGAAAAGAGATATACAAGGGGAAGCTGTTTTGTTACATTGTAAACACGGAGGATTGTGATGATGTTTGTGTTTACTATGTGAATCAGTTGGACAAACGAAACAATGCAACCAACACATTCACGGTAACTTGTTGTATCCTTATAGTGGCATCTTTTGTTTAAGCTTTCATTATGCTTTTTTTTTCACAGAAGCTTAATAATGTGTTTTGGTGTTTTTGTAGGTTAAGCTTGAGTCGAGAGATCAGTCGATCTCTTGTTCATGCAACAAATTCATCCGTATTGGATATCTGTGTAGGCACATTTTTTGTGTTTACCGTGTAAACAATATTGAAAAAATCTCGTCCCAGTTTGTTGTTAAGCGTTGGACTAGGGACGTGCTTCCTAAAAGTTTATTTTCTGTTGAGAGTCGATACGGCGTTGACACCCGTCCACAAGCTGCTGCGAGAAGTCAGATTCATGAGATTGTAACCGAATGTGTAGACGCATTAAGAAGTGATGTTGGAGAATTGCTTGGTGTTTCTTTAGATGGGGATGTAACTCTCAACAATCCAGACGGGATCAGGAACAAAGGATGCGGCAAACGTCGACGATTGTCTAGAGCAGCTCAGGATGCAAAGTGCAACTCTGCCATCAAACCTCCCAAAACACCCAGGCTTTGCCGAACATGTATGAAGTACGTGACTGGGCATGATTCAAGAAATTGCAAGAAAAAGAAGAAGAAGAAGAATAAATCGGGTAATGAGGATGAGGACTCAAGCTCTGCGAGTCAGGAGTCCACTTGATTTGGTATTTATATTGATGTGTGTGTTGTGCGTGTTTTGAAAACTTTTATGACGCCAGCTTTTTGGTCTCCATTTTAGTGGAGCGCAACTAAACTTTGATCATCCCTTTTGTATTTTTTTGGGCTGCCTTTTGTACATGCACATGTTTGCATGTGTAGATTATCTGAAAATGGATGCACATGCATATGTTTGCATGTTAGGATGTATGTGGGTCTCGTATGTAGTATGGTTTTCAGTTTAATGACTATGGTTTAATTGATCAGTGGCATTATGAAATGATATCCACAATGTTTGTGTGAAAAGCAAACGTCGTTATCTCTATTTATTTTGGATGTTACATCCTATGTATATAATTAGTGAGAAAATGACCCATTTCGTTACAAAAACGAGTAACAAAAAAAATGTAACCCCATATAGTAGTTTGTAGTTTTTTTTTTTTTTTTTTTTTGTATTTTTTTTACAAAACACAAGCTGTTTTTTTTCTTAAAGAGATAATATATCTGGATGAATACTACTTGTTATTGTAACAAATTTTATATATTATACATAAAGTAACAACTTTTTATATGGTCAAGTAGTACATACATTTTTATAGAATACATATGACAAGATGTATCTTTTTATTACTTTCTCCTTTTTATCTGGTGATGCATTTAATTTGTCATTTATTTTCATATCTAATCACCACCATCCACCCCCAAAGTTTATTTTTTCATTATAAATAGTTTCAGCATACATAATATGTACATCCACAAACCATTGTTAACTACTAATCACACACAAAGCATAACAATGCACAAGAGGTCATCCGCGGTGTCCAAAGTTCCGGATGTTGAGGTGATCGATCTCACTCCTGAAAAAATGAGTTTATTAATGTCGGGAAGAGACTTCGAAATTATACATCAACTCCACCGAGGGTTGGCGATATGCATGAAACAACCCCTTTAGCCCCTATGCCCATCCATACGCTTAGGAAGATTTTTACCAGTGATGGGCACCCTCGCGGAAAGAGAAGTAGCTTTTGTTCGATCCCAAAGGTGGAACCCGATGTGAAGCCTATGGCGCAAGCAATACCGAAAAACGAGCCTAGTGTTAACCCTACAGTTTATCGATAACATGAGTTTGAACAGAATTGGTCCAATTGTTTCTCACAGAGTTTTAGTGTCTCTGATGGGTGGACATCACAACGTACGTGGCACGTCAACTGATTTTAAGAACTGGATCCAGTCAGTTAGGCTTTATATTGGTGACCGTGATGCGCAACTTGTTATAGATCGTTTGAAAGAAAGATTGGAGAGCTTACCAGACTTTTACTATGAGTTTGTGGTTGAGAAAGGGCAATTGAGGTCGATTTTTGGGGCAGACGAAATTTCTAATATAAACTATGAGGTGTTTGGTGATGTGTTAGCTTTTGATGCGACTTATCATACTAACAAGTAAGGTTTTTCAAACTGACACTCTTTTTTTCCCTTTAACATATTATTAACTTTTGTTTATTTTCTTTGTCGTGCAGGTACAACATGATTTTTGTTCTTTTCACTGGAGTTGATAATCATAAACAATGTGTGACATTCGGTGCTGGCTTGCTATTCAATGAAACCACTGAGTCTTACAAGTGGTTACTTGAATCATTTCTGAAGGCACACAAGAAGCAACCAAAGTTAGTTCTGACGGACCAGGACCCTTCAATGAAAGCTGCCATTTCAGAGGTTTTCACAGACTCTCGGCACCGCCTTTGCATGTGGCATATTATGAAGAAACTTCCCACCAAGGTTTTATTAATTTATGAATCTCGTTTGAGAAGGTTTTTTTGTTACATTTTCTTAACAGTTTTAGGTCCTGTTATGTATAGATTGCTGGAGACCTATTACAAAACTCTGAGCTAAGGGCATTGATGCATCGTTTGGTGTGGAGTATTCACATGAAGTCATCTACATTTGAGACGCGTTGGAAACTTTTGATGGAGGAATATGGGTTACAAGATCATGACTGGTTGAATGATATATACTCAATTTGGGACCAATGGGTACCTGCCTACTTCCGTGATATCCCAATGTGTTGTCTGATGAAGACTACATCAAGATGTGAAAGCTCTAACTCAAGCTTCAAGGTCAACTCTTCTAGCGCTAACACACTAGTTCAGTTTATGCTATGTTATGAAACATGATAGACAATCAGCATTACAGGCAACATGTTGCAGAGTTTAAAACTTCATCTAGTGTATTCATGGACACTACTGACTTAGCTATCGAGAAGCATGCTTTTGAGTTGTACACACCTGCAATTTTCACAGAAGTAAGAAAAGAGATATACAAGGGGAAGCTGTTTTGTTACATTGTAAACACGGAGGATTGTGATGATGTTTGTGTTTACTATGTGAATCAGTTGGACAAACGAAACAATGCAACCAACACATTCACGGTAACTTGTTGTATCCTTATAGTGGCATCTTTTGTTTAAGCTTTCATTATGCTTTTTTTTTTCACAGAAGCTTAATAATGTGTTTTGGTGTTTTTGTAGGTTAAGCTTGAGTCGAGAGATCAGTCGATCTCTTGTTCATGCAACAAATTCATCCGTATTGGATATCTGTGTAGGCACATTTTTTGTGTTTACCGTGTAAACAATATTGAAAAAATCTCGTCCCAGTTTGTTGTTAAGCGTTGGACTAGGGACGTGCTTCCTAAAAGTTTATTTTCTGTTGAGAGTCGATACGGCGTTGACACCCGTCCACAAGCTGCTGCGAGAAGTCAGATTCATGAGATTGTAACCGAATGTGTAGACGCATTAAGAAGTGATGTTGGAGAATTGCTTGGTGTTTCTTTAGATGGGGATGTAACTCTCAACAATCCAGACGGGATCAGGAACAAAGGATGCGGCAAACGTCGACGATTGTCTAGAGCAGCTCAGGATGCAAAGTGCAACTCTGCCATCAAACCTCCCAAAACACCCAGGCTTTGCCGAACATGTATGAAGTACGTGACTGGGCATGATTCAAGAAATTGCAAGAAAAAGAAGAAGAAGAATAAATCGGGTAATGAGGATGAGGACTCAAGCTCTGCGAGTCAGGAGTCCACTTGATTTGGTATTTATATTGATGTGTGTGTTGTGCGTGTTTTGAAAACTTTTATGACGCCAGCTTTTTGGTCTCCATTTTAGTGGAGCGCAACTAAACTTTGATCATCCCTTTTGTATTTTTTTGGGCTGCCTTTTGTACATGCACATGTTTGCATGTGTAGATTATCTGAAAATGGATGCACATGCATATGTTTGCATGTTAGGATGTATGTGGGTCTCGTATGTAGTATGGTTTTCAGTTTAATGACTATGGTTTAATTGATCAGTGGCATTATGAAATGATATCCACAATGTTTGTGTGAAAAGCAAACGTCGTTATCTCTATTTATTTTGGATGTTACATCCTATGTATATAATTAGTGAGAAAATGACCCATTTCGTTACAAAAACGAGTAACAAAAAAAAATGTAACCCCATATAGTAGTTTGTAGTTTTTTTTTTTTTTTTTTTTGTATTTTTTTTACAAAACACAAGCTGTTTTTTTTCTTAAAGAGATAATATATCTAGATGAATACTACTTGTTATTGTAACAAATTTTATATATTATACATAAAGTAACAACTTTTTATATGGTCAAGTAGTACATACATTTTTATAGAATACATATGACAAGATGTATCTTTTTATTACTTTCTCCTTTTTATCTGGTGATGCATTTAATTTGTCATTTATTTTCATATCTAATCACCACCATCCACCCCCAAAGTTTATTTTTTCATTATAAATAGTTTCAGCATACATAATATGTACATCCACAAACCATTGTTAACTACTAATCACACACAAAGCATAACAATGCACAAGAGGTCATCCGCGGTGTCCAAAGTTCCGGATGTTGAGGTGATCGATCTCACTCCTGAAAAAATGAGTTTATTAATGTCGGGAAGAGACTTCGAAATTATACATCAACTCCACCGAGGGTTGGCGATATGCATGAAACAACCCCTTTAGCCCCTATGCCCATCCATACGCTTAGGAAGATTTTTACCAGTGATGGGCACCCTCGCGGAAAGAGAAGTAGCTTTTGTTCGATCCCAAAGGTGGAACCCGATGTGAAGCCTATGGCGCAAGCAATACCGAAAAACGAGCCTAGTGTTAACCCTACAGTCAAGACGGAGCCAAATGTAGTGCCTAAGGGTGAACCTTTTGGGTTTGATACATACACTACAAGTAACGTAATGTCTAATGACGAGCCTACAATATACCCAACAAAGAGACATGTTGATGATCCCAAAACCAGTGATTGGGTTGATGATGTCTCATGGATGAGTGGGATTCATATTTCCCAATAAACATATCAGTTTCCCCCGTGCCACCAAACCCATGCAAGTGTAAAAAGTGGTTCACATGAAGAAGGTCAAGTAGAAATCAGGTGTTGTTGTGTTTTTATAATTATGTTATTTTTGAAGATGTATGTATGTTTTTAGGTTAATTAGAAATTAGGTGTAGTATCAGGTTATCACCATTAACTAAGGAGCAATGTATGTGTCTAATGATTTTGTAATTTTTAGTGGTGTAATATGTAATGAAAAAAAAAACTATCTAGTTTGGGTGTTGTTACTTGTTTTTTGGGGTGTATTTTTTTTGTATTTTTGGTTATACAAGTAGTGTAGAAATGTGGTAGTAAAACAGTTTCTAGGGGTAGGCCCCATGTTAACAAAAGAAAAAAGTAAAAAAAGAAATAAGTGTATGGACGTGGGTAATCACAAAAGACTTTCTTATTATACTGGGATCCACAAATCCTTGGTAAAGATATTTGTTGTAGATCCATCATGAGGGCTCCATCATGATCCATCATTCTAACTATAGGCTTCCAACTATCTCTATCTATATTCAAATATATGATTTTCTTATCTCTCTTTTTTCTTTACAATTCATCTACCTCTCAAAAAAGATGAAAAGGTGTTCATGTGGGAGGATTGCTACCATCCGGACATCATGGACAGATGACAACCCAGGAAGAAGGTTCTATCCATGTCCGTTTAAGGTAAAATTTTCGAACCCTGTTTTAATAAGTAAATGTATGTTCTAATCGTGTTTTATCCCCGTTATTTTAATGTAGCCCAGCAACTGCCCTTTCATTGGTTGGGTCGACCCACCGATGTGCCTACGGTCAACTAGGATCATACCACGTCTTTTGAGGAACATCAACAACCTGCAAGCTTAACTGTTTGCCCGTGAGCAAGAAATTCGGAAGAAGAAGAGGGTTGTATGGTTACTGAAATTACCGTTAGTGATTGGCAGCTTACTTGTTAGCATTGTTTCTTGAGGTTTTTGCCATTGTTTGTTGAGATTAAGAAATAGGTGGTACTTAGTTGCATTATCCTTGTTAGTATGCTAATGACATTTTCAGTAGTATGTACTTGTTGATGTTTGGTTGAATCTGAGAATTTTCTATGTTATGGATTTTTTGGTTTTGTTTTTACCATGTTACATTTTTTTTCCCTGAGATTTAGATTTTTGTTGTGTTGAATCTGAGGATTTTCTATGTTATGATTTTTTTGGTTTTGTTTTTACCATATTACATATTTTTCCCCTGAGATTTTTGTACATTTTTGCTGTATCTGTGTTTGATCATGTGCTTACGTACCGTGTTACTTTTGTTTTCCCTGAGATTTTTGTACATTTTTGCTGTATGTGTGTTTGATCATGTACTTTTGTTGATGGTTGCTTGAATCTCCTTTTTTTCGTGAGAATGTTGTACATTTTTTTAGATTTTTTGTATTTGTGTTTGATCATGTGACTCTTATTTTTTTTTCTAAAGCATGTAACTTATGTAAGTTTTTTTTAAGATATCAACTATTTTATTTTAGTTTTTCGTTATGTTAGAAGTCAGTATTTGTTGAAAACATATAATAACGACACGATTTTTTGAATAACATAGATTGGAAAATCATAGGTTTAACACAATAGTTGAGTACATAATAACGTTCACACTAGATATGGTAAACAAAATAGGATAAGGAAAGTAGCCCCTATATTGCATGAGAGAGGGAAAATGGGGGCACGTTATTTTTTCAACCACATAGTAGTAACTTCACATAAACGCCACTTTTTAGTCAAGAAACGATCTTGGAGTGCCATACTCGATTTCAGTTCTTAGTGGTTCTGGGCTAAGCTCACTCTCCCACGGGTTGTGGTTGGCCCACGAGACAAGAGTGTTTGGAGAGTAACAAGAGTAATCATCATCTATAGGATCATCTTCAGGATCATCGGTAGTGTTTGGATCAACTGCCGGGGGGGTCTCCTGGGTGGCGTTGACTGGTTTAGCTTGGTCAGTGAGCACCACAGATGAAGAGTGTTTGACAGGGGTAACTTATGTAGTGGAGTAAAAAGATCCCCAGTCAACATCAAAAAGTGCCTCATTTATCGACATCTCATCATGTGTTGTTGCTTCAGGTTTAGTGTCAGTAAGGAGGTCACTTATAAGCTTAGCATCCATAGCAAGATTTTCTTCAACAGTTTGCGGCGTTGACGGAAGAGAAGGGGCGTATGTGATTTGAGAACACTCTGGGTTGTCATCCGATTTGGAGTTTGGAGTTCGAATGAAAGAGTTCTCCGCAATCGTTTGGTAACCCGTTTTGAGTCAGATGGTGATGTTGGACTAGACATAATAAGGTTGTTTTTTTTTTCACTTTTTTATGGTGAACTAGTGATGAAACAAATGTTTACATTTCACCTTAATTTATAGACAAACAAATGATGTTAGGTAGATAAATTAATTAGATTGTTTACATCAGTTTACATCAACATTAAATGTAATACACTAACCAACATAGAAGTTAAGTATTTTTTTTGTTGTTTCTTTTTGTTTGAAAGCAATTAACATCATTATATTATATATTTCCAAGTAACATAATTATATTGTGAAATGTAACATAATTATATTATATATATGAAAGAAGTTACATAAATTTCCAGGTATGGACAAATGTAAATCATTTTATGGCCTTCATTTTTACTTCATTTATAAATGTAACTTATATAATTAGTGTTCCTTCTTTTTTTGTATTTTCCCGCCAAAAAACCCCATATATGATATGAGATTGCATGTATTTCAACCAGTAGATATTTTTTTCAAAGCTGTCATTTCTTAGCAAGCATTTACATTTGATGTAACAAGTTTCTTTAAAGTTGTTGTCATTTCATATTAAAGTTTTGAACTTTTGATTCTTCACTCCTTTTGTTTACCCAAACGTGATACATGTGTATATATATATTTTTTTTATTATTACATCACAAAGAGACAAATGGGATTCATTAAATGTTTGTACTACAGTTATCAAATCATGAGAGCTACACTAACACTGCATATCCATACCTTTCTTTTTTTAAATGTGTAAGATAAGACAAAAAGACAATGGGGGATAAAATAGAAGTACACATTTTTTTCTTTTTTATTATTTATGCTTTTTCCTTCTTTAGTGTAAACATCAATGATATGCTTTCTTTTTGTCCAATTTACATTCCTCATACTGGGGCATTTATATGAGATTGTACTTTATTTTTGTTTATATATATATATATTATAATTAATGAGTACTATGGATATATTTCTTGGATATGGTGTTGGTATATGTGTGTATTTTTTGTGCAGATTAGACACTTCCAAGCTCGCAGCATTAATTTGTAAGACTGTACTTTTTTTTTCTTTATATAAATATTATAACAAGGAGTAGTTAGCTTTACCTAAGAGATGACTCAATTTAATATATGATGTTACATATTTTTTGTACTGATTTTTGTAACAAAACATGTATTTTTTGTATTGATTTTTTTTTGTAACAAAGTAGCTTGTAATGATAATTACGTCTGTTTGACTAACGCTAATTATTACAGCAAAGAACACACATATTAAACGTAATATTGTATTACATTTTATTCATTGTCAAAGTGATTAAAAAAGTTATCAAACGAAAACATTGCATTGTTACACCTTTTTTACTACATCTTATTGTATGCTTTTCTAATGAAAATATTTATCTTAGTCAAACTTTCCAATAGTGTACTTATGGTTCACCAAAATGTAACATTAAACGTACACATAAAGACATGTGTTCCAGATCAACGACATACATAAATAGTGAAATACATAGACAAGCAACTGACAAAGTACGAGTTAAATTGTTTAAGTTGTCCACATAAAAAACATAACATTAGCATATGGAGCAGCAACTTACACTGATAATGCAGCATTGCGAACCTTTGCCTTCATTAAATTCACATCAGAGAGTAGTATGCGTGTAGCGAATTTTTTTCGGGGGGCAAGAATCTATTTTTGTTTTTTCTTCCAGTGGCCGCTAAAACCACATTCAAAAGGTTCATTGATGCCGTTAAAATTCTGCATGTGCTGCATAAGGAATACTGCATTATTCATTGGATGCGCAGGGGTCGCCCAATGGATATCACACCTCTTAATCTTGGCTGTTGCAATTTGATCCTTTGCCGGATGTTCGGAACGCTCCAAATAAGTGTCCAACATATGCTTCAGTAAAAAAACAATAAAGTAATCAGTTTTGGTATGAGTTATTGTTTTTCATCCTAATGTTTACAAGAAAAGAGAATGACTAACCACTTTGTATGGTGTATCTTTATTGTAGTAATCTTGATGATCCCTAATGCCAACTAAGGGTGTGCGATCAGGCTTGTGATCTATGACGGTTATTGCGCCGTTTTGCAGATCGAAAACAATCAAGTAATATTGATCATTCTCTAGGATTGGAAAGAAAATCATTTTGATCCCAATGAGTTCAAATGCGCCGGCTTCCATCATCCTTACGCGGAACGTTTTCATACGTTCATCATCATCACAAGTAGAATCTGTCAATAACCAGCTGTCCTGTTTTTTTTTTCAAATAAGAGGTGTCAATAAGCTGGTGCAAGACCCGAATTCCAATAATTAAAAAAAGGCCTTAAAATTGGCAAACTTGCAACATTCCAAAAGACTTAATAAATCCAAAATCATAAACAAAGATCAAACAATATAGTATGAATACTTACTATGACAGTTGTTCTAAAATAAATACGCGTCTCGCAGCCGGCGGTTCTATCAACTTCTTCATAATTCATTACATCTACCCAAGCATCAACCACATCAGAGTACACCTTCACTTCCTCCCTCAATGTGCGCATCAGCGTCTTTGTGATTTCGATGCCGTACATACTCTTGAAGATAATATCTCTACGTAAGATTTATAAATTAGATTCTGGATATCAAAAATCTAGGACTACTATGTTTTACGTATATTTTATATAACTAAACTTACTCAGCAGATTGACCGAATTTTTTTGTTACCCCGCTAGACAAAGAGATGACCATTTTCCGTGGCCTATATGTTGTTTGTGAAAAAACGTATGTTGTTATACATTTAAAAGAAAATAGAGTAGTCGAAAAAAAATACTATTTGGAGCAAAACATTCGCTAATCTATCAGGAGCAAAGCTTTGCATAATGTAACAACTAGTATTTTATAATTTAAACGGAAGCTTACATTGAGTATTTGATATCGAACAGAAAATCCCATATACGTTGTTCTTCCGATGTAACATCGATTTCCATTTCGTCATCATGGTCATCATATGACCGGTTGAACCTACCAAATGGTTTTCTTCGTCTTGATTCAAGTTCGTTTACCCAAGCCTTACGTGTGATATCATTTTCAGTTGTTCCCTTGCCTGCTTAATTTTATTTTTTGTTCGTTAGTATTAATAAAAAAAATTCCAAGTTTATTATAATTTTTGAATGAAGTTAAAAACATGTAGAACTTACCATTGATTTTATTTTTGGTCTCTTCTTCTTTTGAATGCTTATCTTCTTGATTCATGGCATCACTTTTTTGCAGATTAGTTGGTACGGAAGTTTTCGTATTATCTGTTTCATCGACATCAGCACCTGCATTTTTTTTTGGTTTTTATAAGTCCGATTATCTGTTGTGTACAGAAATAACACATGTTCGTGGTTTTTTTTATTTTTATTTTTTTGGAATCATGACTTACCTAGTTCGGCATCTTGTGTGAGTAGCTGAAAGGTAGACCCGTCAAGCAATCCTTGCGTGTTTTGTGTTTCGTTGCTCCTGTCCAATTCTATTCATTTACATGTACACATACATGTACGTGTTAGTTTGTTTGTGTATGATCGGTTCTTCTTGATTATTGTACACATGTAACAGGTTATACGTGAGTTTATATATGGTTGAATGAAAAAAAACATGTAGAACTTACTTGTCGGTGTAGCTTTCTTCTCTTGATGTTTTGCCTCATTTTCTTCGTCGCATATGACTCCACATGCGCCACTTTTTTGTGTAGTAGCTGCCGAACCTGGTGTGGTATCTCTGCCACCTTCTTCATCATGTATGATCTCTTGTGTTTTGTCACCCTCACCCCCATCTAGTTAGTTAAATGCGGTCACATACACATATGTTACGTTTAGTTTGCATTTTAGCACATACATAAGGTGGTTAACTTCACTTTTAGCGCATTACTTAGTATGACTTTTTACGTTATTGTTAATTAAAACATGTTACATTTTTTTTTATTTGTAGAGAAATGTAACATTGATGTCACTATGATTTTTTTTATAATTTTTGTATCTACAATTATTGCACGTCTATGTTATCGTGTATGTTTCTATAGTGGAGTTTCTATTTCAAAACAAGAAATTAGGATTAGCTTTTGCACACATAAGGTTTTTTTGTTAGGTTTGCGATCACTAAAGTTACCTTTCACAGACACAACTTTCTTCCTTCGCTTGGCATCACCATCACCCCGATTACCGCCAGATGCTACATACGTTTAAAAAATAGTATTAAAAAACAGTTAAATGTGCTAATCAACCCAATGATCTTCTGGCGCCTTACCTTTTTTTGTAAATTATCAGTCGCAGCATTGCGTTTTTTAGCTGGCACATTCCCATGATCGTCTATATTTGAATATGTCAATTATCATTATTTTGTGTTATAAATTATTGGCATTTAAAGAGTCAGTACATGATCATGATCCATTTAATGCACACCAAGGTTTTGAACTATCACTAAAGTTACCTTTCGCAGACACAACTTTCTTCCTTTGCTTGGCATCACCATCACCCCGATCACCACCAGATGCTACATACGTTTAAAAAATAGTATTAAAAAACAGTTAAATGTGCAATCAACCCAGTGAGCTTTTTATATAGCTTATTATCACATGTGCCTGTATGATCGTCTATATTCGAATCTATCAATTATCATAATTTTGTGTTATAAATGATTGAGAGCCAAATGATTGATATTTAAAGAGTCAGTACATGATTGATGTGTGTAAAATGCAACATATAAATTACATCAAAAGAGGCATAAAACTAACCCTTTTTTAGTACTAATATTGGAAAAAGAGTGTTTTTGTCTTCCTTTTGTATTTTCAGGATTAAATGAGCTCAAAAACGCAAAAGAAGCAAAAAGACAGCTAAATCCAACATAAATACAAGAAAAGGAACATTAGTGGACTGCCCGAACCCTCAACGGCACCTTTCAAAGCAAAATAGAGAAAACAGAAGGCTGAACACGCCCCGTGCTCAGCCAGCACGGGGCCGTGCCCAAGAAGCAGCAGAAAAGACAAATCTATAGAAGCTTCTAATGCCCATCACGGGGCCGTGCTCAGCGGACACGGGGGCGTGTCGAAAGTACAGCAGGCGCATTTATTGTAATTGCGAATTACAATTAATGAGGAGAGAGAGTGTCAGACGGACACGGGGCCGTGTCCAGCTCTCTGTTCAGCCTATAAATAGGAGTGCTTGGATTCATTTCATCTCATCCATTGGCACACCACCTCTCTCACACTTCATCCACCACCCACCACCATCACAACACCATCATCCACCACCATCATCCATTGTCCATCATAGAGTGTGTGAGTCGTCTCGGGATCCAAGATTGATCGTAAGAGTTCTTGACAATCAAGGTCATGTTTGCCTAAGTCTCTTACATCACTTGGTGAAGACAAAGTGTCTAGTATAATACTTTTTATTTCTAATCTTTTGCACTTTTTATTTGGTTTTGTATTAATGACTTTAATAACTAGTTACTTATGTTGAAGGTGATCTTTCCTTATCGTTTGTCCGTGGTGTCTTGGCATTATTTTACTGTCTATATAAAATAAAGGATTTTCACCATTCATATCTCCACGGTCTATATGGAGGTATGTTGGCTACCTGGTAGGGGGTTAAGGGAACGGTTTGGTAAAGGTCTTGCCATTGTTCAGCGTTTAGAGGTCCTGCAATGGACCTGGGTCAAATTTAGTAGGACCTCTTTCAATACTTCACGGTATTGGATGGCGGGGGTCCAAACTCTTTGATCCCCTCATAAGTTAACTACTATTAATACTATAACCCGGCTATTTATGACTGTATCCCTGCTGACTCAGACTACTTAGCCGAGGGTAACGTCACCGCCAAAAGCGGGGCCTACCACAATACTGCATTAATAACTTAATTCATTATCTTCCAATAATCCACCCCTTTAGGATTGTATCCCTGCTGACTCAAACTACTGGGGTGAGGGTAACGTCACCTCCAAAAGAGGGGCCTACTACAATAACTAAGATAATCTCTTAATTATGTGCAAAAGTGCGGAAATAATCAAAGGTTATACTAGATACGAGTCGGAACCAAGTGATTCATCTTGTCTATCTGTTTTTATTTTTATTTTTATTTTCAGCATTTTAGTTAGTTTTATTTTTCTTAGTTTAAAACATTTTTCTAAACTTTTGTTTTGGTTAGACGTTGAGGATAAACCGGTACTAAAAGCTCTTGTGTCCTTGGACGACCTCGGTATCTTACCAACGCTATACTACACTCAACGATGGGTGCACTTGCCCATATGTGTGTTTAGTGTTAGTAAAATATCGTGTTTTATAAATTTAAAACTTGGCTAAAATAAGTGTTAAAAAGGGTTAAAATATACACCTAAAATATACGACACTTCGCACGCATCAAGTTTTTGGCGCCGTTGCCGGGGACACAAGGATTTTAAGAAAGTTAGGAATCAACGGCCTAATCATCTTTTATTTTTCTTTTTATTTTTTTTAGGATTTTCTTAGTTTTTCAGCTTCTGCAGAGCTCAGCACGGGTCGTGCCCGCTGAACACGCCCCCGTGCTCAATCATTGGAACTGGCAATCCTGTTTACATCAGACAGTAAGCTGAACACGGGGCCGTGTCCACTCAACACGCCCCCGTGCCCAAGTTTCAGTTACTGAAAACAGAACCGTTAGATCCCGACGGTTGGTAATTTCTGACATAAACATGAGTGATAGTAATTATTTTTACTTTCGGCACTCTTATGGTAAGTGGTGTCAATTATGTGGTGGCGAACATGAAGAAGTAAAATGCTACTTCCTAAATTATAGGCCCCACTACATGGACCCACCATCTTCTCACAACCTTAAGAGGGGCGAAAGTAAAAATAAGCACTATTTCTCCCTCGAATGCGCCCAGCCAGATATTCTAGGGGAAATGCTCCTTAGCGAGTTATTTCAACTAGAAGAGCTAATTCTGAAATGGATGGAAGAGCTTGGGAAGGATTTTATTGATCCACCCCAAGACGATACCCATGAAGAAATGTTGGAACCGCATTCCGACAACCTCGTTGCTCCCGAAAATACCTTCGTACCTAGCAAAGACTTGGACGATAGTCGTCCCTGTGTCGATTGTGCCGTGAAGGACTCACCATCGACTTTGTTCGGTGCATACATAGACCTGAGCGATTCGGCATATACCTTCTTTAACAAGAGCCCGGAAAAGGGTTGGACTTGTCCACCTAGAATGAAAATAGGAATTACCCTCACCGACAACCTCTTGCGTTCTCGCCTTAGTCTAGGACAATTAAGGTATATTAGGCACTTTGGGGTTGTTCCAACCAGTAAGGAACCACCCGATATCGGGGAGATCCTTGAAATAGCGAAACTCCATAAAGCAGCCTCCAGACACGGGGCCGTGTCCAGGTCAACACGCCCCCGTGCTCACTAAAAAGATTCTCTGCTGATTTGGTCAGAATACGGACAAAATGTGTCAGGATTTTCTCTGAACACGGGGCCGTGTCCAGTCAACACGGGGCCGTGCCCAGGGCACTGTCGTTTTCTTTAAATGCAACCTGATTCCTGCTCATTTTGACCACTTCAATTGACAGAGATCCCTGGGATTTTCACTCATACCATCCTAGGTAAGTGTCAAAAGAAGGTTCCAAGGGACCCTCTTGTCCCTTCCACTCTTATTCATTTCCTCCTCTTTCAAAATTTTTCAAAAGTTCCTCCATGGAAGCTTGGAAATCCCTTGATTCCAATCCTCTATGTGAAGTTTGTAAGATTATTTGCTAAAGATTCTGGGCTAAAGTTAGTCGTATAACTTTATTTTAAATTATCTGAGCTTAAAACCCAGATAGAAATCATAAAAATAATTTAAAACTCCAAGATTCTTTAGCCAAAAATCCTGCAGACAAATGGACACGGGGCCGTGCTCAACGAGCACGGGGCCGTGTCCAGGGGCTCTGTTTTGTAAAAATTCAGCTTTCTTCGGTTTTCTTCGCAGAAAATGGCAAGCAGAACAAGCGGATCATCTTCAAGAAATAACCGACAAGGGAGGAGATCTTCAACGGCAGAAGACTCTCTTGTAAACTATTTTTACGCTCTAAGGGAGGCTATTGATGAAATGACGGGAGTGGAAGAAGCATTGGTCGACCGTATCAACCATCTTACTGTAGGGCTGGAGGGCTGTCTCCATGAAGTAAACCTCTTGCACCAGAGGTTGAACCTTCTCGCCTCCCCGCCTTTGGTACCCATAATAACCCAAAGGGCGTGGAACATGGTGCCTGAAGTTGTCATTCCAGCCGAATGGTACGCCATGCACCAAGAGCTCCCGCGAAGAGTGGTGCAAGGAGTCCCGGTGAATGTTCCCCCTCAACCACCAGCAGCAGAGGAAAACGAAGCCGCATTCTTCCTCCCTAGAGAGATCGAAGAATGGCTTTAAACAAAGTTTAGGGGAGAATTCGTTCGGCTAAAAGTCCTACTATATCGGGAAATCATTCTCGAAATTTTCTTAAAAGAGTAGAACTCCTTATGATAACCTCGTGTACCTGCTGACCTATCTAGATAAGTTTTAATTTTATTTTAATTTAGGATTATGTAAGTTCTCTCTATGATGAAATGAAATGATGGTTTTAAGGTTTGGATGGTTTAAAAGGAATAAATCACACTCATGGCGGTAAAGGATGAAAAGGGGAACGAGAAAAATTATCCCATGCACAAGAACGAGGCAACCCGACAATTTTCTCCATTTCAGAAGGTTCAACACGGGCCGTGCCCAACCAACACGACCCCGTGTCGAACCACCTGCAGAAAAACGCCCAGTACAGGTAACTGGACACGGGCCGTGTTCACCCAACACGCCCCCGTGTCCAGACTTCTGTTTCTCGTATTTCAATTTTGTTACTGGCACTTGAACACGGGGCCGTGCCCGGATAACACGGGGTCGTGTTCAGTACCCAGTAACACAAATTTTTGCTTTTTAAACACTATTTTACACATCTAATCAACCTAAAAATTTATTTTTGGGACACATTGAGGACAATGTGTAATTTAAGTGTGGGGGGATGCTAAAACCTTGAATTTTGCAAGTCCTAAATACAAGCCTTACACAAAACTCTATTGGAACCGCTAATCACCCCAAATTTTTTCAAAAAATTTTCATTTTTTTTACTTGTCTAGGTTTAACTCGGGAAATTCAAGTTCTCAAAAAGGTTATATTTTTACAAATTTACAACCGATAGCGTAGTGATAAAAAGAACCAACATAAGAAAATTATGAAAAGGCATGACAAACTTATTTAAAATTTGATTATATATACTTGATCACATAAAAACCCATTCCCACAAAAGTGAGTTTTGAGCCTTTATTGAGCACACAATTTCATATCATTTGACTAAATGCTCATTTTTCGTTTCTTGTGTGAATAGCTGCTTGGTTCTTACGACTCTAGAACTTGCCATGACAATACATTTCCGGTCCTTATCAACTTAAACCCGAGTAAGTACATGATGGAGGCATTAGGACTAACCTTTTTCATTTTTACACCATTATTTTTCTTTTTCTTTTACTACCTACCCAAAAATCCCCCTAGTTAGCCCCTTTGAGCCTAAACCTTTTCGTTTCATCACCCAAACAAAAACCCTTTTACCCACCAAAACCTTTTTCAATTTTTACCCTTTATTTTAGTAACAAGTTCGGTTCTTCGCGAAAAAAAAAATTTGATAATAATGAAGCAAAAAGAAAATAAACAAACAAAGTAATCAAAAATAACTTTGTTTGAATAAAAGCTTCATTAAAAATAAAAAGTTGCAAAAATACGAAAACCGACACTTGTTACGCTTTTTAGCCCTTTTTTCTACTAACCACTAACCCAACCACCCACCTTTAACCCTAGCCAACCCTTAACCCACAAAGTCCTCTTGATATCTACAAAGGTATAAAAGTTAAAAAGGAGGAGGATTGATTTCTTGGCAAGCCTATGGTAGTAATAAGTTCCGTGCCGCTCTCGAGTGATTCACTAAAAATACACTTTCGGCCGAGTGTGAGTGATTTCCCCGTGAGGTATGTGAACTTGTATATAAATAGAATTTTAAAAAGGCATGTCATGCCCAAATAAGTAATTTCTTTTATGAACAGTTCTAAATAAATCATTACGAATAGGAGTGTAAATAAATAAAAATAAAACCCAAAAAGATCTTGGAAATCCCGACACTCTACGACAAGCCCAAAACCTTCTCTTCTACCTATTCCATTTGGGAGTGTAAGCCACATATTAAAGAGTTTTGCTTGAGGACAAGCAAAAGTTCAAGTGTGGGGGTATTTGATGTGTGTAAAATGCAACATATAAATTACATCAAAAGAGGCATAAAACTAACCCTTTTTTAGTGCTAATATTGGAAAAAGAGTGTTTTTGTCTTCCTTTTGTATTTTCAGGATTAAATGAGCTCAAAAACGCAAAAGAAGCAAAAAGACAGCTAAATCCAACATAAATACAAGAAAAGGAACATTAGTGGACTGCCCGAACCCTCAACGGCACCTTTCAAAGCAAAATAGAGAAAACAGAAGGCTGAACACGCCCCGTGCTCAGCCAGCACGGGGCCGTGCCCAAGAAGCAGCAGAAAAGACAAATCTATAGAAGCTTCTAATGCCCATCACGGGGCCGTGCTCAGCGGACACGGGGGCGTGTCGAAAGTACAGCAGGCGCATTTATTGTAATTGCGAATTACAATTAATGAGGAGAGAGAGTGTCAGACGGACACGGGGCCGTGTCCAACGGACACGGGGCCGTGTCCAGCTCTCTGTTCAGCCTATAAATAGGAGTGCTTGGATTCATTTCATCTCATCCCTTGGCACACCACCTCTCTCACACTTCATCCACCACCCACCACCATCACAACACCATCATCCACCACCATCATCCATTGTCCATCATAGAGTGTGTGAGTCGTCTCGGGATCCAAGATTGATCGTAAGAGTTCTTGACAATCAAGGCCATGTTTGCCTAAGTCTCTTACATCACTTGGTGAAGACAAAGTGTCTAGTATAATACTTTTTATTTCTAATCTTTTGCACTTTTTATTTGGTTTTGTATTAATGACTTTAATAACTAGTTACTTATGTTGAAGGTGATCTTTCCTTATCGTTTGTCCGTGGTGTCTTGGCAATATTTTACTGTCTATATAAAATAAAGGATTTTCACCATTCATATCTCCACGGTCTATATGGAGGTATGTTGGCTACCTGGTAGGGGGTTAAGGGAACGGTTTGGTAAAGGTCTTGCCATTGTTCAGCGTTTAGAGGTCCTGCAATGGACCTGGGTCAAATTTAGTAGGACCTCTTTCAATACTTCACGGTATTGGATGGCGGGGGTCCAAACTCTTTGATCCCCTCATAAGTTAACTACTATTAATACTATAACCCGGCTATTTAGGACTGTATCCCTGCTGACTCAGACTACTTAGCCGAGGGTAACGTCACCGCCAAAAGCGGGGCCTACCACAATACTGCATTAATAACTTAATTCATTATCTTCCAATAATCCACCCCTTTAGGATTGTATCCCTGCTGACTCAAACTACTGGGGTGAGGGTAACGTCACCTCCAAAAGAGGGGCCTACTACAATAACTAAGATAATCTCTTAATTATGTGCAAAAGTGCGGAAATAATCAAAGGTTATACTAGATACGAGTCGGAACCAAGTGATTCATCTTGTCTATCTGTTTTTATTTTTATTTTTATTTTCAGCATTTTAGTTAGTTTTATGTTTCTTAGTTTAAAACATTTTTCTAAACTTTTGTTTTGGTTAGACGTTGAGGATAAACCGGTACTAAAAGCTCTTGTGTCCTTGGACGACCTCGGTATCTTACCAACGCTATACTACACTCAACGATGGGTGCACTTGCCCATATGTGTGTTTAGTGTTAGTAAAATATCATGTTTTATAAATTTAAAACTTGGCTAAAATAAGTGTTAAAAAGGGCTTAAAATATACACCTAAAATATACGACACTTCGCACGCATCAATGATCATGATCCATTAAATGCACACTAAGGATTTGAAGCATTATACATAGGGCTTTTTAATGGTAGTGTTATATTTGGGGATGTTATCAAAATGGACCTTGTTAATCTAGATTTTAACTTAAATTTTAACTTGTAAGAGTAAATTGATTGAATCTCAAGAACGGAAAAAACAGTTTTGGCTCAACGAATCTGAACGAACTTGCGATAAGTACATTCCTATTCAAAAATTCATTCACAATTTCATTGTTTCAGTAATTATTACACAAAAAGTTATCTCGCATAGTATATTGAGCTACAAATACTTACAAATACTTTTTTCGTTTAAACGATTTTTGTGTTGATACACTTTGTGTGGACGCGACTCGGCTCGGTTCGACTCGGCATTGAAGACTTGAAAGAACGTCAGAGAGTTGAAGACACGAAGATCGAGACAAAGCTACAGCCAAGGGGGAGTTTGTTGGTGCACTTGTGTCTGTACTTTGTCTATATTTTGTCATGATACAAAACGATGTCTTGTGTTAGTCTGGGTTACGTCTTAGGTTTGTTTATATGTGTTCGATGTAAGTTTGACCAAGTCAACCATCCTCCTGGTTTGACTTGGCCAAACAGTTAGCACAATGTTTGTAAGATGTTGTGTCGAAGGATGAGTAATCGAAGGATTGGTTATATCCTTCGATGAGCTCGAAGGATAAACCTTCGAAGGATATAGATGGACCTCGAAGGATATCATCCTTCGAGGTATATGTGGATCCTTCGATAGGCTTCAGATCGATAGATGATCCTTCGATCAGTCTATCTGATCCTTCGACCAGACGAGCTGTGATGGATATAAATATCCATGTTATGTGTTCACTTCATTTAGACAGAGAAGTGTGAAGTAAGAGTGAGCTTAGTCTTGTAGAGAGCGTATTTTCAGTTTGGTCAAGGGTTGTAACCGTGTCCACTGAAATACAAGAGAAAACTTTGATATCTCGTGTGTCTACCTTTCTCTTTGTAGCTTGTGTTCTCATCTAAACTACCGGTTTGCATTCTAGCTTGGATTCCGCACTTGCTAGTGTGTTAAACATAACAAGGATAAGGTTTAACCTCAACCTCCGAGGGACCTACATTTTGGAATGCAAAAAAGCTAACTAGGTACGTAAAAAAGTTCATACCATCGATGTTTGCCACTTCAGCTGCAGTTGCGGCATCATCTTCATCGTCTGCGTTTGTCCAAAAAAAAAACAAATTAGTTACAGTTTGTAGAAAAAGTTAATACATCTTCAGGGTAGTGATTTATCCGTTATCCGTATTACCTTCTGTGTAATCATTTTCGGGGTTTTGCACTGTGTTGTTGAGAGACATGAGGACCCCAGCAATTTTTTCCGTGGGGTATCAGGCGCCAGCCATACCCTTGTTTTTCTAGAGTGTACAATTGTCTCAAACCGTTCTATCAATTTCTTAACATGCTCGTTGTGTGGATGAGCATTAAACACCACATCCAATTTTGTTTGCACTGTCACCTTTTTTGCTTCCATGACATCCAAATGTTTTTCAATAGATACAATATCATTCTACAAGGAAAATTTTAAAATACGGTTTGTAAGTAATGTTGTAAGAAGATAATTAGTTTCTAACTGTTTATGATTAGTAATCTTACATTGAGAACTTCATCATTAATTCGTAACTCAGTTTTACTTGAATCCCGTTGAACCACAGCGACTTCATGCAACTCGCCTCTACCAAAGCCACCTCTTTTTATCTCCAATCTTTCTCTATTTTTCAGTTCGTTTTTATTCCAGAATACGATTGGGTTTATTGACCGGTCAACTTCAAATCCGGTGCATTTAACTCGGTCGACGTACAGTAGCTGTGTAATGACTCAAAAAAAAAACAATGCCAAGTGGTAAGATAACTAAACAAATCTTGTATACCTATATTTTTAGTAAGTTTTCTTACAAAAAACACTTACAGCCAAAAGTGTGAATGGCCCGGAAAATGGAGAATCAGGATCACACCTCTTCCATCCATCTTTACACGATTTAATTTGCTGAATCACATAGGCACACCAATTTATTTTACTGAAATCTGTATCTCCAGTAAAAGTTTTCAAAATCCATACTTTCATCCACCCATTTCTATTACACTCAACCATGACGGTTAAGAATAACATTAGAAAGTCTAGTCGGAAATTGAAACTATTGGCTTCATCACTTGTGATTATAGATTGTGCCAGATTCTTCGGTGCCACAAATCGTGCACGATATCGTTTTCTCCATGCCATAACAGCAACATCAAGCTTTTCATATGCTCTTACATTTTGCATGTCTATCCCTTTGTTAGGAATTCCTAGAAGGTCATAGATAGACTCAATATCAACATTTATTGACCCGCATGACATCTCAATAGCCATTTCTTCCGTGTTGAAGTTGTCTACAACATAGTGTGCAAGTTTTGCAGGTATCCCACTAACGTTGAATGATAGCATTTTACCAAACCCCATCCTCTTCATGTCCTCTTGTTGGTTACTGGTTAGAGACTTGATGCATTTGTACAATTGCATAGGCGCTGAACGTGTTTTTTATTTTAGACCACTTATGTGTGGTTTTTGGTTGTTTCCCACTTCGCCTTTTCACCCGTTCATGTTTTCCTTTTTTTGTTTTCCTCACAACAACTGCATCCTTTTTTGGCAGAACCGCATGGCCATTGTGACCCAAGGTGTTGTTATTTAACAAATCTCCAGTCATCTCTAAGTCGCTGTCCACTGAAACTAAGACACCAACTTTCAGTTACGGTTTACATATTTTATAAAGAACAAAACAAGTTTTGTGTACGTACCTATTAGTTTCCTTTTGACAATTTTCTTTGCTTTGTTATCCGCCCGTGATTGCTGACTTGTAAATATACATTTTTTTAACAATTAGCATTAAACTATCGAAACATATATTTATTTAGATTCCTAAAGATCACGTCTAAAACAGCTCTGTACCTCCTCTAGTACGTATTGCTGGCCCGCCCGCATCGTCGTCAGCTTAGAATGTTTTACAAAGTCCATGTACATAAATATTAGATTTAAAAAAATGTAACGAAGAAACGTCTATACATAAAAACATACCTTTTTTTATTTTCTCCATGTTTTCCCCGGGGGTGTCCAAATCACTGTCTGGTGAAACTGAGACACCAACTTTGTTTTATTTATTTATATAAAACATAATTATAAGACAAGCGAAAGAAAAAAATATGCTTGTACGTACTTATTAGCTTTCTTTTTTGCAACTTCTTATCACGATGCGCTTGCTTACCTACATTTGTACAAGTTTTATATAAATCACAAACTATTAACAACCTTTACAAAATATATGTCTTAACAATCAAAAAAATGACTAATTTTAAACCTTTTTTACCTCCTCTTGTTCGCGTTGCTAGACCGCCCGTGTTAGCATCCGGTGTCACTATTTAGAAAGCTTAACAATTAGCATTAAACTATCGAAACATATATTTATTTAGATTCCTAAAGATCACGTTTAAAACAGTTTTGTACCTCCTCAGTATATATTTATTTAGATTCCTAAAGATCATCGCCGTCAACTTAGAATGTTTTACAAAGTTCATGTACATAAATATTAGATTTTAAAAAATGTAACCAAGAAACTTCTATACATAAAAAACATACCTTTTTTATTTTCTCCACGTTTTCCCCGGGGGTGTCCAAATCACTGTATGGTGAAACTGAGACACCAACTTTGTTTTATTATTTATATAAAACATAATTATAAGACAAGCGAAAAAAAAATGCTTGTACGCACTTATTAGCTTTCTTTTTTGCAACTTCTTATCACGATGCGCTTGCTTACCTACATTTGTACAAGTTTTATATAAATCACAAACTATTAAATACCTTTACAAAATATACGTCTTAACAATAAAAAAAAGACTAATTTTAAGCCTTTTTTACCTCCTCTTGTTCGTGTTGCTGGACCGCTCGTGTTAGCATCCGGTGTCACTATTTAGAAAGGTTATGTACATTAGACATAGACATGACAACAAACATGTAATGAATTCAAAGTAGTTACGTACATATTAGTTGCCTGTTTACGCGCTTATCGACAACCGGGGTACGGCGAGCCTTTTTAGCTGCATTTTTTAATTGTAAACAACATTAATAAAATAACATGTAATTTAATGCGTAAGCATAATTTATCAAAGGTTTTGTAATTATAAACACCTGTGCTCATTTTTTCCTTGGATATGTTTTTGTTATCCTTAGTTGTAACAGCGGATGACTACAAAGTATCACGTAATCCAACAAAGCATCAGATTAAGAGGCAGTCAATTTATGCTCCAGATCACTTTTATAACCCAGACAAATGACCAGTAGGTAACAAATACAGGACCACAATCACTAGTAGATCACTATGGCCCATTTCAATTTATCAACAAGCAAAGATTTTTTTTCTCAGACGAACATTCTTCTCACATTTTTATGCTTATAGTTTTTATTATCCCCAAAATTCTCAAAATTTTTTAACATTTCTGATTATGTATTGATAAACCCTGAATAGCCGTTTTTTTCTAATTACAGACTATTAGTGTAATTTACTTTCTCAATCAAATTTAACACACAAATTAGAGACCTCCCACCCCAATTGATCATGTATTCATCCAAAAAATCGTTGTATCCAAGCGTTTAACAAGTGAGATTCTTCAAAAGAAAGAGAAAGCATAATGCTACCCTGTCATTAACAAAAAGCCAGATGGGTATGAAGGAACCGAGCACTTTCAAAACTGTTTAAAACCTTATAGTCTCTATTTTCATACATCCCAAATCTGTATAGCTAAAAGAAAATTCATAATTTTAGTCAACAAAGAACCGTATTCATCCATATTAAGACACAAATTAGAGCCCCCCACCCCAATTGATCACATATTCATCCAAAACTTTTAACAAAGAAAATTCATAATTTTAGTCAACAAAGAACCGTATCCAAGCTTTTAACAAGTGAGATTATTCAAAAGAAACAAAAACCCTAACGGTACCTGTCATTAAGAAAACCCAAATGGGTATAAAGGAATCGAGCAATTTGAAAAGTCTTTAAAACCCTATAATCTCTATTTAACACAACCTAAATCTCCAGTGATTTTAGTCAACAAAGAACCGACGCACCTGAAATTCCCTCGTTTTTAGGCTGAATATCTCCGGCGGGGATCGTTGAAATTCTCCGGTGATTGTTGAATATCTCCAGCGATCGTTGATTTTCTCCGGCGATTTTCAGTATCTCAAGCGATTTTTCTCCGGTGATTTTGGGTATAGATGAACATCTCCTGTGATTTGGGTATAGATGAAGAGGGATTGATGAAGAGGGATTGATGAAGAGGGATTGATGAAGAGGGATTGATGAAGATTTTTGAAGAGAGAGAATGTATTTGGGTTTTGAAGTTTTGAATTAATGAAGACTGTGTGAGTGTAATGATGCCGCCGATGTGAGGGTTCTTGCACCATGCAGAGTTCTGTCTATTTGTAAGAGATTGTATTAATATTTCCCATATTACCCTTAACGTACATCAAATGCATTAAAAAATAGAGAAAAAAGGGAAACAAAAGCAACTCATGGCCCAAAGTCAATCTCAGCCATGCATTAAGTTTGATCAATGGTTATTAATGGGTTTTCAGGGTTTCTTCAACTCAAGTGGGATTTCAATTTATCATTGCCCTATATATATATATATATATATATATATATATATATATATAAACGGGATCAGGAGAAAACGTCCAAAAGTGTGAGAACGGTGAGAACGCATCCTGGCTCAACACGTGTCACACGACATAGAGAAGGGCGGAGGGGTTTTTTGTCCTTTTATATTCTTTTTTAAAACGGGCGTCACATCACCTTTCCATTTTTTGGCGTTTAACAAATACGCAGTGTTTTGTTTTTAGATCAGGATCATAGTAAATATTTTGGTGTTTTAACTAAGTATGGCTTTGATTGTTGTGGCAAGTAGGATGTAGGCCTATAATGTAAAAAATGATCAGTAATTTTCTTGATGTTTATTTCTTTTTCTATCAAGTGTTGTGCCATGTAGAATGCAGGCCTATAATGTGACAGGCAATTATGGCGTTTTGAAAAGATAAACAAATTCAATTTTCCATGTAGTGGCTTTTAATATAATAAATGTTTTGCAATTATTGTTTCGTTCAATTTCATCTGTCAATTAGTGTTGCTTTTTCCAGTAATACTTTGTTTGGCGTTTTATATTAGCAACAACGTGCTTTGCTAGCATCCGCTCTCACAGTTTTCATAGTATCAGGCGTTTTGGTGTTTGTAGTTTTTGGCGTTTTATACTCAATTTTTTTTATTAGTAGAGAATTAGATAATAAACAACAGAGAATTAGATAATAAACAACAGAGAATTAGATAACAAACAATAGAAAATGAAAAAAAAATCTATCTAATTTCTCATCCTAATCTTCAATGTCATCAGCCTCTTCTACTTTTAACTTTTTTGGCGTTTTGAACCTGATTTGAATACCTTATCTAGATCCTTATTTTCCTGTATAACGCCCGTCTTTAGAAGATGCTTATTTTTAGTGGCATCCTGTATTGTGGTTTGATATATACTTGTTTGGTGACATGTTGAAGATCAACGCCTGCTCGAATGTATTGATCTCTTCATGTCATCCATATATCCATCAAGAACAAAGTGACATGATGACATATCAGTGTCATCAATCTCTTTTTCCTGAATATTTGTCCATCTCATTCAGCAAAAGCTTATAGAGATACCCACCTCAGAGAAAAATCCATTCAGTGAAACTTCATTCAGAACAATACTCAATATAGAAGAAATGAGGTTCCCCATCTGTGGCTTTTTTAACTATCTTTTTTTGGCATTTTAAAGTGAATGGTTTCTAGAAAAGATGGCGTTGTTTTTGGTGTGTGATCAGTTGATTGTGCAGAGACGTCTCTCTTATATGATTTTTTTGCGTGTAGATTAGGCGGGATTTTATTTATAATAAATGATATTAATAAAGTAGCCGTCTTTTCAGTTACTGTGTGTATTTTTACTGTTTTTGTTCAGCTTTTTATGAGTTTTTAGGGTGATAGACTTGCCATCTTCCTAGTTTGGCGTTTTTAATGGCTATAAGTAGATTTTGGCCTTTTTTTTTTTTCATTTTTAGCTTTTAATAATACTTTTCCAAATTACTTTTAATATAGGTTGGGAGTTTTTGGCTTTTTACTGCATTATGGCGTTTCATAATCATTATGATTGTTTGGCGTTTCATTAATATAATGTATTTTTTTTTGTTCTTAGCTGAAAAATACATAACAAACAACAGAAAAAGAAAATTAAAAAATAAAAATAGAAACAACTCTTCTTCCAAATCTTCACTGTCATCAGTCTCTTTCTTCTTTGAAACATGTTCACTGGCGGTTTGACTTTGTCATGCTTGAGTTTTTGTGGCCGTTTGGAAAGACAAAATGAGGTGAGTTTTTTGTTTGAATATGTATCTTCAAACACTCATCAGTGTCATTCGTCTCTTCATGCCATTATAATATTCATCAATAACAAAACACAAAAAATGACATAAGTCTGACACCAGCATCTTTTTGTTTATGACTTGTCCATCTCATGCAGCAAAATGTTATTGAGTCACAGCACCTCAGGGAAGAATGCATTCTGCGAAACTTCACGTAGAACAATATTGAATATACAAGAAACGATCTTTGCCATTTTTGGCGTTTTACTGAGGAAATAGTGTATCTGAAAGAAACGTTGATTTTTTGGAATCTTTGATGTTTGAGTGTTTTGGCGTTTTCTAATATGATTGGTATATAGTAAAATATGGCGTTTTTGAGTAGGTGTGTTTGATGTTTTGGGGTTTTTGGCGTTTCTAAGATGAATGGTATATAGTAGAAAATATGGTGTTTCAGGTTCGGGGGGTGTGTTTTTATGTCTAAGATGTTTTGTTTATATAGGGATGTGTTTTGGCCCGTAATGGCGTTTTATTCATTAGTTTGGCATTTTGGTAGAGAAGTGTAAAGACCCTTTTACCCTTAATGAAGCGCGTCCCACATAATAAAATTGATGTTATTTATGAAAACGTCACCGTGCAATCTAGTCCATGGATTGTTTTGATCGGACGACCCATAAGCGTTCTCACACTTTTAGCCGTTTTCTCTAAATCCTGACCCTATATATATATATATATTGGTTTTAGGACTAAATTTATCATGATATATATTTTTTAATATGTTTGACCAGATGACCAAAATTTTTTTTTGAAAAAATAAAAAATAAAACAAGACACTTTCAGTTCTCACATTTGGTACGCTAAAACTTATTTATACAATAACCTTACGTTATATTTGTATACTAATGTGACACCCTGCTATTCTGAGCTGGCACCGTACTGATACGACACGCGTCATGAGTATATATAGGCACTAAATTAATAAATAGTACATTAATTTGAAGTATTTGAAAGTTTTACAAACTCAAACTTTACTAAAAATTACGTTGGCAATAATAAGTTAAACGCTTATCGGGTAACGAACGAAATGCGAGACGAACGTCGGTGACTGTCCGGATAACGTCAAAATCCGAAAAATATTCTGTTATGATTAAAACCCTATTTTAATCATATGCGTGAAGAAAAATTAGTTAGAACGCTTAAAAATCTTGTTCTGCGATTTTTAGCGCGTACTGCACCATACAGTGCGTATACTGCGAAACGCGGACGACGCAACCAGTTTAGGTGAACGAAGTATTATTTAGTAATATTTTGGTGAGTTTTATTTTATATAATATTAAAAATAATTTTAAACGCCTTAAAACGCTAATAAAACGCCAAATAAAATACCCGGTAATCAGTAAAATACATGTATATTGCATATATATGTGTGTATATCTTACATTTGAGAGAGAGAGAGAGAGAGAGAGTGGGTTGTAGGGGACAAAGGTGGTGGCTAGGATTGCCACCTCTTCACCCTTGTGTGCCAAATGTCATATGTGTAAGATTTCAATCGTAACCAAAATCTTTTACACTCCACTTAAACTCACAAATCCAAGAAATTACTTTTCAAAAACATCTTCTTCTTCTTCCTCCTCCATAAGCTACGGCCGAACACACCCACATACATACACATTTCATTTTTTCAAACTTTTTCCATCAAGTTCATGGTTGATTCAAGTTAGTTTCAAGCCATTTTGAAGATCCAAAGTTGATTTCAAGGCAATTTCAAGGAAGAACAAGCTTATTTCCACCAAAAATCTCATCATCCAAAACCCACTTCATTCTTGAAAAGTATAAAAATTTTGTTTCTTTTAACAACATTCTTGATGATGATGATGATGATGATGATGATGATGATGATGATGATGAAGATGAGCTTGATTCTCAGTTGTTTGAATTTTCACTATTCTTGAAATCAAACCAAACTAATAATTTTTATAAAAATAGAAATATGAAGATATGAATATGTGATGTTGGCCGAAAATTTTGAATGTATGTAGTTGTTTGTATTTTGAGTTTTATTTGATAAGATGCTTGAAAGATGATTTCTTGAATAAACGAGGTTGAATGTTTATGTGTTAGATGATTAAAGAATGAATGGAACTTGGTTTTTGATTTAAAATAAAATGAGTATCAAATTTTATATATGGCCACCAATGGGGTGGTGGTCCATTGGCAAAGGCAAAGTCTTTAAAACACCAAGGTTGGGAAGGAGGAGGTCGTGGGTTCAAGTCCCACAGACGACAGGGAATTAAAGAAATTAGTCGTTCAAAAAAAAAGTTTATATATGGCCAAAAATAATGGATCTTGTATTTGAGTTTACAAGTTGAATGCATGTTCTTGATTGTTAGAGTTTAATGCATGTGTGATGATTTAGTTATGATGGATGAATGATTGAACAAGATGTTATAAATATGTCATAGGTTATCATAAATGAAAGAATGAAGTTTTAATGATCTTGAATATGATTGTGACATAAATGTGCTTAAAACACTTTTACTTAGACTTGTAGGATGCTTAATGATCATCATAAAAAGGAAAATTGTTGTGATGTGTTAAACATGAACCAAATCATTAAATAAACATGTTAAACAAAGTTATTTGAAGTATTTTAAAGTTATAAAAATTATATCATAATTTGGTAGCTTTGCATGTTGTACTTTAGGCTTGAAAGGTAGTAAATCGGGTGCTATTTGCATGATTTTTGTGCTTTTTATAAGACATGCATATATGTGGTTAAAAGTTTTATTTTAATCAGTAGATAACATGTATTATGTTAAAATATCAAGTCTTGATGATTTGGGATGGTTACGGTAAAGTTCGGTACGAAACTATGCATTAAAAACGGTAAAAGTCGGCTTTTTAAGTGATTTTTATAAAACTGTTATAAATCTGATTTGAAACTGATTTCATATGATAAATATAAGTATTTTAACTTATGTTAAAAGATTTTGGTGTTTGGTTGGTCATACGTGACTTCTGACGCCCAATAACGATACCGAAACGGTTAATAACGCATATTTCAACGTACGCAAAAACGGAATGTTCAAAGGATGAACTATGTGTATTTTAATTGATAGGTGAATTATGAGTATATGTAATGTGATCTGCTAAGTGAATTCATGATGATATGAAATAATGATAAGTTTAGACGTTTGTGCGGTAAAAATGGTAAACTAGATCAGAAATTGCATTTTGTGTGAAATTTTGTGATTTATATGACAAATAGGTTTAACAAAAATTAATAAGTTATTTTAAATATATTAAGTGTTTTAAACATGATATATATGTGTAAAATAACTTGGCGTGTGAATTTTGATGAATATTCTATGAATATATTAATATACGTATGTATGTATATATGTCGAATATGTCCATACTTATGCATATATGTTACGAAGCGCGACTCGTAGACATATATTGCGAATAAGTAGACATGATAAAGAGTCACCAACAAAATCGTTCGTATCACGAAAACCCTAATATATATATATATATATATATATATATATATATAGGTAGAGGATCCTGTAAAAAGTGCTCAAAGTGTGAGAAGTGTATTATAACACTATATATAATACTATATAACACCATATAAACACCTTATAACAATATGTAACACCATATAATACCATATAACACTATGTAACACTATATATCATTATATAACAAATATAACACTATAGTTTGTCTGATAGCATGTCTATGATAGACGTATAGTGTTATATTTGTTATATAATGATATATAGTGTTACATAGTGTTATATGGTATTATATGGTGTTACATATTGTTATACGGTGTTTATATGGTGTTATATAGTATTATATGTAGTGTTATAATACACTTCTCACACTTTAGGCCCTTTTTACACTATCCTTACCCTATATATATATATATATATATATATATATATATAGGGTTGAGTTCATTTCAGAACTCTAAATAACTACAAAACTTTCAGAACTAAAATAAACAAGCATTTTATATATAAGTTTTTGTATTTAGGATCTTTTTATCATCTATTATATGTATTTCTTTGATTACATACATGTTAAAAGTAGTTTACATATGTTTAATTGCCAAAATTATATATATGTGTCATAACTAATTACATATATGTAAAAAAAACTAGTTTACATATGTGTAATTATAAAATTACATATAAAAAATGATAAAATTACTCTTAACATGTATGTAATCTTAAAAATACACATAATAAATGATAAAATTATCCTAAACATAAAAATATATAAATAAAAAGATTGTTTATTAGGAGTTCTGCGAGTTCAGTAAATATTTATGGTTCTGAAATGATCCTGGGGTTGAGTTCATTTCAGAACTCTAAATAACTACAGAACTTTCAGAACTAAAATAAACAAGCATTTTATATATAAGTTTTTGTATTTAGGATCTTTTTATCATCTATTATATGTATTTCTTTGATTACATACATGTTAAAAGTAGTTTACATATGTTTAATTGGCAAAATTATATATATATGTGTCATAACTAATTACATATATGTAAAAAACTAGTTTACATATGTGTAATTATAAAATTATATATAAAAATGATAAAAATACTCTTAACATGTATGTAATCGTAAAAATACACATAATAAATGATAAAATTATCCTAAACATAAAAATATATAAATAAAAAGATTGTTTATTAGGAGTTCTGCGAGTTCTGTAAATATTTATGGTTCTGAAATGATCCTGGCCCTATATATATATATATATAGAGAGAGAGAGAGAAACGGGATCAGGAGAAAACACTCAAAAGTGTGAGAACGGTGAGAACGCATCCTGGCCCAACACGTGGCGCGGGACATGATCAGGGTCCCAGTGGTTTTTTTGTCTTTTCAATCTTCTTTTATTTTCCCAACGCGGTATATTATTTTCTGGCGTCTAAGTTTTTTTGGCGTTAATTGTATTTATTAAACTTTTGGGCGTTGAATTAATTGTTTCTGTGTCACATAGATAATTTTTTTGGCGTTATAGCGTTTTCTGGTCAATTTTTTAGCGTTTTGTGATAATAATTCACTACGAGTCATTAATATTTGCATAAGATTATAATAAGACCAAATTTTTTTGGCGTTTAATACATTTTACAAGGTGTTTTGCCAGCACCCGTTCTCCCAGTTTTCATACTACTAGCGTTTTGGTGTTTAAAGTTTTTGGCGTTTTATATAATAATGTATTTTATTTATAGAGAATTAGATAACAAAACAACATATAACTTCATATCAAAAAAAAATATAAAATGAAAATAAAAAAAATAAAAAATGGTAATCTAATTTCTCTTCTGAATCTTCACTGTCATCAGCCTCTATCTTCTTGAATTTGTTTTGGTGTTTTGAACCTTTTTTGAATACTTTAGCTAGATGCCAGTTTTCCTACATAAACCCTGTCTTTTTCAGACGAAGCTGCATAGTGGCATCCTGTGTTTTGGTGTGATATTCTTGTTTGGTGGCATGTCATTGAAGATTAACTCTTGCTTGATGCTATTTATAATAATGGAGTCCAAAATAGCATTTTACACTTGTGTTGATCCCTTTATTCCATGCCGATATTCATTAAGAACAAAGCTCACATGATGACATATCACTGTCATCAGTCTCTTTTTCTTGAATATTTGTCCATCTCATTCAGCAAAATATTATTAAGATAACTCATTCAGAAGAAGAATCCATTTCAGTGAAAGCTTTGACATCTGTAGTTTTTTTAACTAAAATTTTTTGGCGTTTTAAAGTGAGTGGTTTCTAGAGGATATGGCGTTTGTGTTTTCTGGGTGTGATCAATTTTCATTGTGTATAGACCCCTCTCTTATAGGAGTTTTTTGGCGCGTAGTTTAGGCGAGATTTTTTTATTGTAATAAATGATAGTAATAAAGTAACTGTCTTTTCAGTTACTGTTTTTGTATTTACTGTGTTGATCAGTTTTTATCAATTTTACAGGTGATAGACGTCCAATCTTCTACTTTTGGTGTTTTTTTAAATGGTGTTATGCAGACCAAGATGACAAAATACAATAACGGAGTAAATAAAATATTAAGCAGGAAATTTTTATTGTTATTTTTGGCGTTTTGTAAGGAATAACCATTTTTAGTATTTTTTTGGCGCTTTGCTAATAAAGGGAGAAATGTATCATTTAATTATCTTAAAAAAAACAAAAAGAAGATTACACAGAAGAAAAAAAGGAGGAAAAAAATTAAAAGCCTTCGTCAGAAGGTACTTTATCCGAATAGTATCCATCACTTGCGTTATCTTCTTCCTCCTCGGAGTCTTCATCTGGATCTTCATCCATGTCATCACCTTCACCTTCATCAGCTTCTTGTTCCTGAAGATTCTGAAGCCTCCACCTGAACATGTCTTGCATTAACTCCAATTTTGAGTCTATTTCTGTGTTGGTACAAGTGGCGTTATGCAATTCTTCCATGAAACCCAGACGCTCCTTTGTCATGATATTTTCTAGCCAGTAGACTTCCTGCTCTCCGCTGTCGTATGTAACGGTCACCATGTTTGTTTCATCATCAAAACGCCATGATGTCATGACAGGGTCCGGCTTCACATCTGCTTTGATTGGTTCAAATTTTCCGGTTAATGCTTTCATAAGCATATGCGTTTCATGGCATTCGTTGTCTAGAGCGATGTCAATGGATAAGATTCGCCTCTGTATCTCTTCTTCCATCTTCAGAATTGCCCTGACGGTCTTAACATACACCCTCCTTCTGTTGTCAAAACGGAGGACGTATCGCCTGATTCCCAGAGTGTATCTCCATGAAACGATTGTTGCCATTTTTGGCGTTTTGGTTAAGTTGGCGTTTTTGGTTAAAGATGTTTTTAGCATAAATGGATAGATTGAAGTTGTGACAACCCGCACTAAACCAGGTATCCGTACAGCTTAATTAATGATTAATTACTGCTTAATTACTGTGCTTGATTGAACTAGCTGATAAACTGCTACCTGCATACTGATACATGCACTTACTTGCATCATACTTTATATGATGTCACTACATTATTTACATACGGCACCTTAGTGACAAACATGATGCACAAAAAGCACAGTAGCACTAAACGGATACACAGTGAACATGCTGATATAACCAGCATCAGGCAGATACTGCCTCTAAGGCTTGTTAAGAGCCTCAAATATTTTGGCTACACTGGTAGTGAGTGTAGGAATATAAGGGTTATGGTACCGCGTCTCTAGGGATAAGATACACTGATTCGGATGTGCCAAAAACGTACTTTAAGTACCAAACACAGCACTTTAAAAATTAAACCAGCTTCTAGCTGACTAGTAAAGTGCCAGAAAATGAGAAAATAACACTAGACACTTTCTAAAGTGTCGGGAAAACAAATTGTGTCACTAAAAATGCAATAACGACACTTTAAAGCCTTTTGTAATGCTTTAACGGATTACTATCCAACCGAACAACCGGACTTTACCCGGAACACGAAAATATTAATATTTTCACTATTTATATTTTTTCTAAGCCAGTTAGGGTCCCTGATTACCCTAACACCCGTCATAACGCGCTGTATATAACTAACGAGGTTAGATACTTAACTTAACCTATTTAACATAACCAACTCCCTAACTACTAGTTTTGATCGAACCAACCCCCCCCCCCCTCTATGTAACCGGCCCCATAATCTAGGGGACACACAAGTACAAGACTTATTATTTTTATTAAGCTTGGTTTAGTATCAAGAGGACATAAGAACCCATGGTTAATAACTCCTTAATCTTGTCTATAAGATACATGGTTTACATGAGAGCATTATTCATAATCAAACACCACTCAACACTCTCTCTTGCTCCCTATCCATTCTCGGCCGAAACCCCCACCACCTACACACCCATTTTCGGTTCTTGTTCACTCCATTCCAAGATCATTCAAGCTTCACAAGTCGCATATTAGGAGCTTTGGTGCAAGCAGAACACGAAGGACCTCCACCGTTAGCTTTTATCCACCTCTTTTTCGTCAAGATTCTTCCCTAGCCCCGAGCTAGAGGTATATTGTTTAAAACTTGTTCTTGAATGTATCTAAAGTGGTTAAAAGAACTTTCGTCGGTTAAATATCGAAAACATAAGTTTTGATGCATTAATGTCTAGTAAAATCACAAAAATGGTGGATAATAACATATAACTTGTGTAAAAGTTGTAGTATTTGAGATTTGTGTTTATTGAGACCCGATCTGTGACAACCCTCAAAAATCCCATGTATTCCGTACAATTCAATTAATAATAATTAATGTGCTTGACGACTGTGTGGAATCATTTAACTGCTCTCTGACTTACTGTGTTATACTTACATGTACTTGTTAATATACTAATAGTGTACAGAAAAGTCACCAGATAGTCCGTTATAATTTCCTAAGTGTTAGAAATTAAAAGTGTTATAAAAATATATACATAGGACACGTTACGAATTAATTAAGCAGTTTAGCGGAACAGTGTCAAACCGAACAACCGGACTTAACCCGGGACATAAAAAAAAATTGTCATTAACATTGTTTTTCTTTTTCTGAGCCAGTTAGGGTCCCCGAATACCCTAACACCCGTTGTAAATTACAACACACATACTACTCCAATTTAAATACTTAACTAACTAAATATAACTTAACCCTTAGTTCAAATCTAACCATATGTAACCCCCCCCCCCCCCATAACCGATTGTCCCATGTAGGGGGACACCCTCCACCACTTTCTTATTATTTTAATCTTTATGTTTAATATCCATGAGACACATTACTTGGGGGATAATGGGATTGCATGGATCATAATGTAGCTTATAAGGTTTAAACCTCCACTCATTTCAACACTTAAACAAAACTCATTCTCTTTCCCCTTGCCATACCTTCGGCTGAACATATACCCACCCCCACATCCATTTTCAAGTTTAGATTAAGGCATTCTACTTGCATACAAGTGTGAAGGATCACGCACGAGGAGGCCCGGTGCTTGCGGATTGTCAAGGACCTCGCCCTATTGCTTTTATCCACTCGATTTTCGACTAGAATCTTCCCTAGCCTCGAGCTAGTAGTAAGTTGCTCTAAACATCTTCTTGATCTTGTCTAGAGTGGTTAATAAGAGTTTCGTCGGTTAAAAATTACGAACATATAAGATCAAAGTCTAAAAGTTTACTAAAGTGATGAACAAGGTGGTTAATGGATGAATATGTGTGTAAATCATGTAGATCTTGTGTGGTTATGATGATTGGGTGATTATCTGATGCTTTACTGAATGATATTAGTATATGATGTTGTTGTGGTCACTAAACTCGTTAACGGAATCGATCGAACATGATTTAGATGGTTAAACACTTTAAATCAGAATCTGTCTAACTTTTACAGCCCACTTCTGTTGGCTGTAAACAGGTCTTAACCTCAACGAAAAATCGATATTTTGAATCTAAAATATGTTATTATGAAATACGGTTCTAATGGCACCGGAATCGTAATTTTTGGACTCCGTTTACTATTTTTAAAGTGTTAATTTGTAACAGCTACTTAAGCTGAATTTTGACAGCAATAAATGGGCGTCGTACTTTCGGTCATAACCTGAGTTTTGTGATGAATCGGACCATGAAAATTTTACTGTAGATGATAACTGAAGTATTTGTAATTACCCCACTGGAATTTCGCAAATCGGACTTACGATGAATTTGTAATAAATTGTTTCGTGGACTGTGGTCAGAAATACATAAATCTGAGTTCAGTCCCGAATATGAATTTTTATAAAATATTGGTGATAAACCAGACCCCGATATTTTTACACAATAAAATATGGAATGTTTATGATGTTCTATAAAAATTTGGGAATTTTTGGAATAATCTAACTATTTTATTTAAATGTCCGAAAACAGCCGATTTTGAGTATTAATGCTGAAACGACATAAGTAGTGATTTGCGTGTCTAAATGTCGAGTATGCTATCTGTGAATGATTTGACATGTTATATATGTTATGTGCATTATCGTATGTTTGATTTTGAGTGGGGAATGGACGAGAAACTTAGATGGGCATAAACCGTTACAGTGATGCATGTTGTGTGATAGATACGTGTAGGAACTTTGTGTTCTATTTGAAAGCCACTAAATGACTAACTGGTAAATCATACTAGGACGTGATTGACCGACCTTGACTGTTAGCTATATTGAGAATCTAACCGAGCAAACCGAGGTGAGTTCACACCCTTACTAAGGCATGGGATTCCCGGTGGTTGGGAATGGGATTGAATAACTATTTATATTATCAACACTACTAGACTACCTACTACTGTCCTCGGATTGGGAAGGGCACGTACGTAAAACCTACGTACACTCACACCTACTACTGTCCTCGGATTGGGAAGGGCACGTACGTAAAACCTACGTACACTCACACCTACTACTGTCCTCGGATTGAGAAGGGCACGTACGTAAAACCTACGTACACTCACACTCACTACTGTCCTCGGATGAGAAGGGCACGTACGTAAAACCTACGTACACTCATACTTAACACCGTCCTCGGATTGGGAAGGACTCTTATGGATACGCCTAGTCTAGTAACATACATAATGGGAAGCCCCCACTAAATATCGTAAAGGTTTGGGAATCAAGAATAATGGGTAATACTTGGTTATGAAACGAACTTCCGATTCCTGATACGAACTCATTAACTAAACAACCAAACGTGAACTCACTCAACTTTGTTGTTGACTAGTTGTTACATGCCTTACAGGTCGCTAAATGCTTGGAGCTTGCACGGGGAAGGAGTCGTTGTGGAACATGGGTTGTTATATCCCATACTTAATAATTGAACTTTATAAACCTATGGAACTTATGTTTGAGACTTTAAACTTATGAACTGTGAACTTATGTTTTGAACTCACGTTTACGCTTCCGCTGTTTAAACCAAACAAGGTTAACTAGCTTTGGTCACCAATCGTATTATGTTTGGTTTTATTTACTTAATTGAATTGTTCAATATGATTGGTGGCTCGATCCTGGTCATGTCACGCCTCCAAGCGGTGATACTCCGCATGGTGGATTTTGGGGGTGTGACACGATCTATGATGTGGTAGCTCGGAACATCGTTTAACCCGACTTCGTAAGATCGTGTATCTTCACATAAGCTCGTTTTTGACTAAATACAAGGGTTAAAGGTGAAACTCTACCACACAAGATACATGAACTTGTGTGAGAATATTTTACTTGTGTAAAAGTGATTTAACCGGTAAAATGGTGTTTAAAACTAGCGGATCTACGTATCCGCAAGTGGTATTTTTGAAAGACCACACTTTAAAGAAATCGTGTTTTTCTAAAGATGAATCTTACACTAGTAAACATGAGTTTATAAACCACAAGTGTGTAGACACTTGTGAAATGAAAAGATCCGACAAATAACTATTTTTGGGAAAAATGACTAGAAGTTGTAAAGACGGATTTCTCTAAACACGGGGTTTCTACAAGATTAAAGTTACTTTATATAAAGATCTACATATATAAAGGGTGTTTACACTATAGATCCGGAAAAACTACAAGTTCATGCGATTATGCAAATTTACATATTTGTCGACTAGTTTGTTGTGTCGGAAATTGTTTGATTGAATAAAGAAGATTGTTGAATTGATTTGTTAAAAGAAAATGATACGCTTGAAAGCGTGGCCACCTCCAGTTACAGAGGAAACTCTGGCGAAATTTTCTAAAAACCTAACACTTAGGCTTATTTACACAACAAGTGTTAGAACTATTTTTGGACATATTTTCGAAACATAAATTTCGCCAGCACTATATTTTACTAAATATTCGGAGGTGGGATTTTCACAAAGATTAACGTGATAAATATATTTGTCACAACACTGTTTATGACTATTTTGTGAAATACATAAATATTATTTTAGAGTAAAAATAATATTTACAAGCGTTAATGATTCCAAAACCTTACGAACGCTTCTACAAACATATAAGTTACACCGGTAATTACATTACCACAAGACTGATAAAACGTAACTTACGCACATGTATTGTATCCCCCATCCTTGGGAAAAAGAATAACTACCAAGTGTATACGGAACATAAACACGAAATAGTTGTCTAACTATTTCCCAAAGACATAAACTGTAAAGCTAAGGCACGGCCGTCCGTCTAATAGAATTAGCACTTGTAGGTCGTTGCACAGCTTACTGTATTGGAGACACTTGGTAGAGACGCGCATTCACTGTGAGTTCATGTCCCCCTTTTTTCTCTAACTGTTTTCAGTTTACTTAACCGCGGGGGTGAAATACATGTTACTTTATTTACAAGTACTTTATACACGGTATGAATTACGTAAGGAGGTTTAGATCATGTGAATGGGTAGTTAGAACACCGAGGGACTCAGGCGGTAGATCTATCTGGGTGTAGCGAGCCCAGCTCCCGGTCCAACAGAACAGGCCTCTCGGAGGACTAACAGAACGGACCTGGAGTGACTTGGTACCCAACGCAAAAATCGGCTAGGGTTGTGTCTTTCCTACTTGCATTTCACGACATGCTAATGGCCTTGCAAACCATTGGTGATCACAAGTCCTCTTACACTGCTACATACCAGGAAACTTTTATACTTACAAGTGTTTTACTTACTCACTTGCACATGAACTCGCTCAACATTATTGTTGATTTTTCAACTCACATGTATTTCAGGAAATTAAACGGATCTGGCACGGTATGGAACGTTTTCCGCTGCACTTGTCATGAAGTCATCAGGGTTTAGGGGATGTGTCTCTTTCCTGGACAAGACACAGTCCTTAAACCACGTTTATGTTATGTTTCAGTTTGTAATGTTGTTGAACAAGGTCATGGTTGTTGGTTAAAAACAATGGTACTGTATTTTGATTTTCAAAACTTGATGGATGACTTGCATGGTTTTTAAATTCATATAGCTTGTTATGATTAAGCTATGGTATTAAGAAGTCACACCAAAATTAACCACGCTTCCGCAAAGCCAGGGTGTGACAGCTTGGTATCAGAGCTCTGATCATAGCGAACTAGGATTCTTTCTCGAGTCTAGACTATGATCACTAGGGCTCTCACGAAAACATTTTACTGCATACCACTTAAGTCCAGATCCACAACTTTTTACAAACAAATGTTGAGCACATTTTATTTATTATTCTAGGCTCAGTCTGGGAGGCTGAGATAGGGGGCTAGTGGGACTAGAAGTGTTGGCTAGTGGGACTAGAAGTGTTGGCTAGTGGGACTAGAAGTGTTGGCTAGTGGGACTAGAAGGGTTGGCTAGTGGGACTAGAAGTGTTGGCTAGTGGGACTAGAAGTGTTGGCTAGTGGGACTAGAAGTGTTGGTTTGAATGCTTGCTTGATGACTTATGTGACTATTTGATTATATGATTGACAATTTGTACATGTTTGTGTATATGTTACAGACACATGGATTCTACAGGCACTGGTGGTTCAGGCACCACAGGCCCTAGGCCTATCGTTTCAGACGACATTGAGTCATCGGAGCACGAGGTTTATACGTCAGACTTCACCAGCACGGATGATGATGACTTTCAGCCATTCGCCTTACCCGACGGCGTTGATGAGCTCCCAGTTGATCTTCCAGCCGGGGATCTACCACTGGCACTGATCCCTGCTCCTATACCGCTGGCTGCGTACCCAGCTTACGATTTACCCATCGACGACGAGGAGGACGACGTCGATATGTTTGAGGAGGAGCCTTTGGAGGATGCTCAGGGCGAGGCCCTACCTGCTGTTGCTCCCTTACTGATCGCAGATGCTCCGGCCGCGGAGTCACCTGCTCATTCCCCAGTCGCGGACTCCTTTGAGTCTGTGGCTTCTGTACCCACACAGGCTCATAGTGCGCAGCACTTTTCCCATGGGTCCGATTCTGACCAGGCTTTTTCTGTTGCTTCCATACCTGGACTTGTTTTTGACCATGACGACGAGGGGGATTCAGATCCTATGTTCCCACCAGGATTTGATCCTGACCGTGATTTAGAGTATGTCCCGATGGACGAGTTGATGGAGGATCCAGTAGACGCTGTTGACCCTTTTGATCCGATTGATCCTGATTTCGATTTTGACATGGCGTTTGATGACTTTGAGCCTGCCATTGCACCTGAGCAGGCAGCTGCCCTTGACCCTTTACTAGAGCATGACCCTGTGCATGCCGATGTACCTTTGGAGCCCATTGCTGATGATCACCACATAGATGTTCCTGTTGATCCCGTTGGTCCTTTACCCATTGCTGCGGTACCAGTTGACCCCCCTTTCGAGCACTTGGCACCCGTTCACCCTGTTGTTGCTCCCTTATTTGATCCCGTTCCCCTAGAGCCCGGACGTGCACTGTTCGCGGCACGTATGGATCCTCCGGATGAGTCTGCACAGCATGGCTGGATACCGGCAGACGAGGACGTTCCCCCATTCCCTCCACAGATTCCTGTTGCACCACATATTGACTTTTCGTTTCAGGTTCCTATGTTTATACCTCCAGCAGGGCCTGGAGAGGGCTCTTCAGCTCACCCTGATGGGCATGTACCGATGCCCATGCCTTTCATGCCCCAGATTCCTTTTGTTCCACCTACTACAGCTCCTTTTGGTGTGGCACCCTTTGACCCCACACGTGAGCCACTGCTGTGGTCACCGTTTTCCCCCATGCCACCCACTGATCCATACCACAGGTTCCACGTGGGACATACCATTGAGGATGTATTGATGTCGTTTGTATACCAGCATGAGTCGCATGAGCAGCGACTACAGGAGTTGGAGAGAGCCCATCTGCAGCCATGTCAGTGCCATGGCCGGGTACCCTCTCCGTTGCAGCCATCACGACCTTTACCCCCTGACTATGCTGCTCGTCTTACTACTTTGGAGCAGCAGATTGCTTCCATTATTCGCACACAGCAGGCGATGGAGGCGGACTGGTTACAGTTGCGCCGTTTGTTTTATACCCATTTTCCCCCTCCTCCACCACCATCTGCTTAGAGCTCATCGGTGCCACATGGGTAGGCGAAGTGAGAAGGCGGCGATTGCTTTTTGACTGCACAGCTTTTTGGGGAGACTACGTTATGACTTGACTTTTGTTATGTACTTGATGTTGTATTGATACTGATGTAGCTTTTGACAGGGGTTATGTAGCCCCTAGTGATTGATGATTGTATGTATACACTTACGATGTGGTCTCATTTATATGGCAATCGCAGTTTTCTCACCATATTTGGATTCGCTTGATTACTTGCTTATACTTTATGACATGGGATGTTGTGTGATTGATGTTTGTGATATGGGATAACATGAGATGTTACGTGATTATACTATTACTACCGTTATATACGTACACTATATTACGAACTGATTTACGTACTATAACAACGAAGCCTTACTATGGCCTAACCAACTTAAACCATCTTTTAGAAGATGCCGCCAAGACGCGAACCAAACATGCCAACAAACGAGGCAGAACTCCAGCAGATTATTGCTGCTGCCATAGCACAGTACGCAGCATCTCAGCCAGGAGCAAGCGGAAATGTCAACCAAGGCAATAACAATCCACCTCACGGTAATACCACGCCATTCGAACCTACCATGAACTAGTTGGAGATTTTAGCGGTGATGCTAATGCCAAACACATGTTTTAACATACATGCAGGATGCACCTACAAGCAGTTCTTAGACTGCAAACCAGTTAACTTCGATGGCACAGGAGGTGCAGTTGCCTTTACCCGCTGGGCTGAGAAAACCGATTCTGTCTTACGCATGAGCAAGTGTGCAGAGGATCAGCAAGTCACGTACATTTCAGGGCTATTTTTAGATGGAGCCCTATCATGGTGGAACCTACAAGTACAAACACTAGGCGAAGCTGCCGCCTACGCCCTAACTTGGGCCGAATTGAAAGAACTGATGCGCAAAAAGTACTGTTCACGCGCAGAAATTCAAAGGTTGGAGACCGAATTTTGGCACTTAAAGATGGATGGACCAAAGATTGCGGAATACGTCCAGAGGTTTCACGACTTATCTCAAGTGGTTCCTTACATGGTTACGCCTGAATACAAGCGAATCGAGCGCTTCATTTGGGGTTTGGCTCCCCAAATAATAAGCATGGTAACCTCCTCCAAACCGGCGACCATCACTGAAGCCATCGATTTGAGCGTGGCTCTCACCGAGGAGGCGATTCGTCTAAACAGGTTTGGTGATGCTAAGGCAAAGGAGAAAGAGACTCATGTTGAGTCGTCCGGAAGTAACAAAAGAAAGTTTTCGAACTTCAAACAAAGTGTTAGCGGTGATGGCAAGAGAGGAGCACCAAACACACCAGCTCAGGGTACGACTGGCAGTGGAAGGAAAGGAAGGGGATATATGGGCACCCAGCCCAAGTGTAACGCCTGCCAGCGTCACCATTCTGGTCAATGTGGGTTAAAAGTATGTGAAGTGTGTGGAAAACGTGGTCACTCAAAGGAATCATGTTGGGCTAGTACGGGCCGGGGAGGCCAGGGAGGATATATGAATAGAAACGATAATCGTGGTGGTTTGGGAAATCGCCCACAAGGGAATAATCGAGGCTACAATGCAAATCAAGCCGGAACTGCCAATCAAAACAACCCGCCAGTTGGGGATGGTGCGGGAAGTGGAAAAAGATTAGGATGTTTTCATTGCGGTGACGTTGGGCACTTCAAGAAGGATTGCCCGGGATTGAACCAAGCCCGTGGAAGGGTGTTCCAGATCGGTGCACGGGAAGCACGCCAGGATCCCAACGTTGTCACGGGTACGTTCCCTATCAATCAACGCTATGCATCTGTTCTGTTTGATACTGGTGCCGACTATAGCTTCGTATCACTAGAATTTAAGAATATACTTGGGCTAGCCGCTAATAAGTTAGACATTCCCTACGCAATCGAATTGGCTAATGGCAAGTTGGTAGAAGCCAATGATGTAATCAGAGGTTGTGTGATAGAATTGGGAGAACGCGAGTTTACTCTGGATCTACTACCAGTCCAACTGGGAAGCTTCGACGTGGTGGTAGGAATGGATTGGTTATCCAGAAACAAGGCTGAGATAGTATGTCACGAGAAAGTTGTTCGTATCCCAACTGATGGTGGTGAGACAATTGTGGTTCACGGAGAGAAGCGTGACACGCCGCTAAGATTTATCAGCTGCTTGAAAGCAAGGAAGTGTTTACAGAAGGGATGTGTTGCTTTTCTGGCACACATCGTGGACAAGAAGGCTGCCGAACCAAGGATCGAAGACATCCCTGTCGTAAGGGAGTATCCAGAAGTCTTCCCAGAAGACTTACCCGGACTGCCACCTCAGAGGCAAGTGGAGTTTCACATTGACTTAGTTCCAGGCGCAGCGCCTGTAGCTAAGGCGCCGTACAGACTTGCGCCGTCTGAGATGCAGGAACTGTCAACACAACTTCAAGAGTTGTTAGACAAGGGTTTTATCCGACCAAGCTTCTCGCCTTGGGGAGCTCCGGTCTTGTTTGTCAAGAAGAAGGACGGAAGTTTCCGCATGTGTATTGACTACAGAGAATTGAACAAGCTGACGATCAAGAACAGGTATCCTCTGCCAAGAATCGACGATCTGTTCGACCAACTTCAAGGCTCAAGCTGTTACTCTAAGATCGATCTGGATACCATCAATTAAGGATACAGGAGGAAAGTATCCCGAAAACAGCCTTCCGAACTCGTTATGGACACTACGAGTTCCTCGTTATGCCATTTGGTTTGACAAACGCGCCTGCGGTATTCATGGATCTAATGAATAGGGTTTGCAAGCCATACTTAGACAAGTTCGTGATTGTATTCATCGACGACATCCTGATTTACTCAAAGACGAGGGCTGAACACGAACAGCATCTTAGAACCATACTGGAACTGCTAAAGAAGGAACAGCTGTACGCCAAATTCTCCAAGTGCGAGTTCTGGCTACGCGAAGTCCAGTTTCTTGGACATGTGGTTAATGGGGATGGAATTCATGTTGATCCCGCAAAGATTGAGGCGATCAAGGATTGGGAAACGCCAAGGACGCCAACCGAGATTCGGCAATTCTTGGGTTTGGCTGGCTACTATCGAAGGTTCATCGAGGATTTTTCGAAAATCGCTCAACCATTGACGCTCCTGACCCAGAAGGATAAGACGTTTGATTGGGGAATCAAACAGGATGAAGCATTTCAGATGTTGAAGGACAAGCTTTGTAACGCGCCAATCTTAGCTCTACCAGAAGGTACTGACGATTTTGTGGTATACTGCGACGCATCGCGTCAGGGATTGGGTTGTGTGTTGATGCAACGCCAAAAGGTCATTGCTTACGCATCACGCCAACTGAAGGTGCACGAGAAGAACTATACCACGCACGATTTAGAGCTTGGCGCAGTGGTTTTCGCTTTAAAGATCTGGAGACACTACCTGTATGGTACAAAATGCACAATCTTCACAGATCACAAAAGCCTACAGCATATATTCAACCAGAAGGAGTTGAATATGAGACAAAGACGATGGGTTGAATTGTTGAACGACTACGACTGCGAGATAAAGTATCACCCAGGGAAGGCGAATGTAGTTGCCGATGCCCTAAGTCGTAAGGAAAGAATCAAGCCCATAAGGGTTAGAGCTTTGGAAATGATCATACGAACCGATCTTTCCTCGCGCATTCGCGCTGCACAAAAGGAAGCTCTCAAGGAGGGAAACCTTGAGGAAGAATATCTCCGTGGAATGGAGAAGCTTTTGGTACCAAACGAGGAAGGGACGTTATGTTTTGAGAAAAGAATTTGGGTTCCTCTGTTTGGTGGATTAAGGGAAGTTATTTTCGACGAAGCGCACAAGTCACGGTACTCTATCCACCCTGTAACGGATAAGATGTATCAAGATCTCAAGGATTACTATTGGTGGCCTAGAATGAAAGGCGACGTTGCTGTCTACGTGAGCAAATGTTTAACGTGCGCTAAGGTCAAGGCAGAATACCAGAAGCCTTCGGGACTTCTGCAACAACCTGAGATTCCCAAGTGGAAATGGGAACAAATCTCAATGGATTTTGTTACAAAATTACCAAGAACGCCAAGGGGTCATGATATGATTTGGGTGATAGTTGACCGCCTAACAAAATCCGCACACTTTCTGCCAATCAAAGAGAAAGATAGCACGAGCAAACTTGCGGAAATTTACATGAGAGAAATCATCGCACGTCACGGAGTGCCTCTCTCGATCATCTCTGATAGAGACGGAAGGTTTGTGTCCAGGATATGGCAATCTTTCCAAGAATCTTTTGGCTCACAATTGAATCTGAGCACTGCGTTCCATCCGCAAACTGACGGCCAGAGCGAGCGAACGATACAAACTTTGGAAGACATGCTGAGGGCATGTGTTATGGATTTAGGCGGTAGCTGGGATAAACATTTACCTTTGGTCGAATTTTCATACAACAACAGCTACCACACCAGTATTGGTGTCGCGCCATTTGAGGCCCTATACGGACGCAAGTGCCGATCACCACTATGTTGGTCTGATGCAGGTGATAGGCAGCTTGCTGGTCCCGAGATCGTCCAAGAGACGACAGACAAGGTCGCACAAATACTTAAACGCATCGAAGCAGCTCGCCACATACAAAAGGCCTATGCGGATCCAAACCGAAAGCATGTGGATTTTCAAGTTGGAGAAATGGTTTTACTGAAGGTATCACCCTGGAAAGGGGTGGCGCGCTTTGGAAAGCGTGGAAAGTTAAATCCACGCTACATTGGTCCCTTTAGAATTCTAGAAAGAATTGGGACGGTAGCATACAAGTTGGACCTACCCGCTGAACTAAATGGTGTCCACGATACATTTCATGTATCCAATCTAAAGAAAAGTCCAACTCAAATTGACGTTGCCATTCCTATCGACGAGATTCATATTGACGACACGCTCCACTTTGTTGAAGAACCTGTTGAGGTCACGGATTGGAAAGTTAACAAGACCCGCCGGAGCAGTGTCAAACTCGTCAAAGTACGTTGGAATGCCAGACATGGTCCTGAATACACCTGGGAGCGTGAGGACCGGATGAAAGAGAAATACCCCCACTTATTTCCTAAGAACCCTGCTTCTACAAGCAGAACTTAAATTTCGGGACGAAATTTATTTAACGGGGGGAGAATGTGACAACCCGCACTAAACCAGGTATCCGTACAGCTTAATTAATGATTAATTACTGCTTAATTACTGTGCTTGATTGAACTAGCTGATAAACTGCTACCTGCATACTGATACATGCACTTACTTGCATCATACTTTATATGCTGTCACTACATTATTTACATACGGCACCTTAGTGACAAACATGATGCACAAAAAGCACAGTAGCACTAAACGGATACACAGTGAACATGCTGATATAACCAGCATCAGGCAGATACTGCCTCTAAGGCCTGTTAAGAGCCTCAAATATTTTGGCTACACTGGTAGTGAGTGTAGGAATATAAGGGTTATGGTACCGCGTCTCTAGGGATAAGATACACTGATTCGGATGTGCCAAAAACGTACTTTAAGTACCAAACACAGCACTTTAAAAATTAAACCAGCTTCTAGCTGACTAGTAAAGTGCCAGAAAATGAGAAAATAACACTAGACACTTTCTAAAGTGTCGGGAAAACAAATTGTGTCACTAAAAATGCAATAACGACACTTTAAAGCCTTTTGTAATGCTTTAACGGATTACTATCCAACCGAACAACCGGACTTTACCCGGAACACGAAAATATTAATATTTTCACTATTTATATTTTTTCTAAGCCAGTTAGGGTCCCTGATTACCCTAACACCCGTCATAACGTGCTGTATATAACTAACGAGGTTAGATACTTAACTTAACCTATTTAACATAACCAACTCCCTAACTACTAGTTTTGATCGAACCAACCCCCCCCCCCCTCTATGTAACCGGCCCCATAATCTAGGGGACACACAAGTACAAGACTTATTATTTTTATTAAGCTTGGTTTAGTATCAAGAGGACATAAGAACCCATGGTTAATAACTCCTTAATCTTGTCTATAAGATACATGGTTTACATGAGAGCATTATTCATAATCAAACACCACTCAACACTCTCTCTTGCTCCCTATCCATTCTCGGCCGAAACCCCCACCACCTACACACCCATTTTCGGTTCTTGTTCACTCCATTCCAAGATCATTCAAGCTTCACAAGTCGCATATTAGGAGCTTTGGTGCAAGCGGAACACGAAGGACCTCCACCGTTAGCTTTTATCCACCTCTTTTTCGTCAAGATTCTTCCCTAGCCCCGAGCTAGAGGTATATTTTTTAAAACTTGTTCTTGAATGTATCTAAAGTGGTTAAAAGAACTTTCGTCGGTTAAATATCGAAAACATAAGTTTTGATGCATTAATGTCTAGTAAAATCACAAAAATGGTGGATAATAACATATAACTTGTGTAAAAGTTGTAGTATTTGAGATTTGTGTTTATTGAGACCCGATCTATGATGTGGTAGCTCGGAACATCGTTTAACCCGACTTCGTAAGATCGTGTATCTTCACATAAGCTCGTTTTTTACTAAATACAAGGGTTAAAGGTGAAACTCTACCACACAAGATACATGAACTTGTGTGAGAATATTTTACTTGTGTAAAAGTGATTTAACCGGTAAAATGGTGTTTAAAACTAGCGGATCTACGTATCCGCAAGTGGTATTTTTGAAAGACCACACTTTAAAGAAATCGTGTTTTTCTAAAGATGAATCTTACACTAGTAAACATGAGTTTATAAACCACAAGTGTGTAGACACTTGTGAAATGAAAAGATCCGACAAATAACTATTTTTGGGAAAAATGACTAGAAGTTGTAAAGACGGATTTCTCTAAACACGGGGTTTCTACAAGATTAAAGTTACTTTATATAAAGATCTACATATATAAAGGGTGTTTACACTATAGATCCGGAAAAACTACAAGTTCATGCGATTATGCAAATTTACATATTTGTCGACTAGTTTGTTGTGTCGGAAATTGTTTGATTGAATAAAGAAGATTGTTGAATTGATTTGTTAAAAGAAAATGATACGCTTGAAAGCGTGGCCACCTCCAGTTACAGAGGAAACTCTGGCGAAATTTTCTAAAAACCTAACACTTAGGCTTATTTACACAACAAGTGTTAGAACTATTTTTGGACATATTTTCGAAACATAAATTTCGCCAGCACTATATTTTACTAAATATTCGGAGGTGGGATTTTCACAAAGATTAACGTGATAAATATATTTGTCACAACACTGTTTATGACTATTTTGTGAAATACATAAATATTATTTTAGAGTAAAAATAATATTTACAAGCGTTAATGATTCCAAAACCTTACGAACGCTTCTACAAACATATAAGTTACACCGGTAATTACATTACCACAAGACTGATAAAACGTAACTTACGCACATGTATTGTATCCCCCATCCTTGGGAAAAAGAATAACTACCAAGTGTATACGGAACATAAACACGAAATAGTTGTCTAACTATTTCCCAAAGACATAAACTGTAAAGCTAAGGCACGGCCGTCCGTCTAATAGAATTAGCACTTGTAGGTCGTTGCACAGCTTACTGTATTGGAGACACTTGGTAGAGACGCGCATTCACTGTGAGTTCATGTCCCCCTTTTTTCTCTAACTGTTTTCAGTTTACTTAACCGCGGGGGTGAAATACATGTTACTTTGTTTACAAGTACTTTATACACGGTATGAATTACGTAAGGAGGTTTAGATCATGTGAATGGGTAGTTAGAACACCGAGGGACTCAGGCGGTAGATCTATCTGGGTGTAGCGAGCCCAGCTCCCGGTCCAACAGAACAGGCCTCTCGGAGGACTAACAGAACGGACCTGGAGTGACTTGGTACCCAACGCAAAAATCGGCTAGGGTTGTGTCTTTCCTACTTGCATTTCACGACATGCTAATGGCCTTGCAAACCATTGGTGATCACAAGTCCTCTTACACTGCTACATACCAGGAAACTTTTATACTTACAAGTGTTTTACTTACTCACTTGCACATGAACTCGCTCAACATTATTGTTGATTTTTCAACTCACATGTATTTCAGGAAATTAAACGGATCTGGCACGGTATGGAACGTTTTCCGCTGCACTTTTCATGAAGTCATCAGGGTTTAGGGGATGTGTCTCTTTCCTGGACAAGACACAGTCCTTAAACCACGTTTATGTTATGTTTCAGTTTGTAATGTTGTTGAACAAGGTCATGGTTGTTGGTTAAAAACAATGGTACTGTATTTTGATTTTCAAAACTTGATGGATGACTTGCATGGTTTTTAAATTCATATAGCTTGTTATGATTAAGCTATGGTATTAAGAAGTCACACCAAAATTAACCACGCTTCCGCAAAGCCAGGGTGACATAAACTGTAAAGCTAAGGCACGGCCGTCCGTCTAATAGAATTAGCACTTGTAGGTCGTTGCACAGCTTACTGTATTGGAGACACTTGGTAGAGACGCGCATTCACTGTGAGTTCATGTCCCCCTTTTCTCTAACTGTTTTCAGTTTACTTAACCGCGGGGGTGAAATACATGTTACTTTGTTTACAAGTACTTTATACACGGTATGAATTACGTAAGGAGGTTTAGATCATGTGAATGGGTAGTTAGAACACCGAGGGACTCGAGCGGTAGATCTATCTGGGTGTAGCGAGCCCAGCTCCCGGTCCAACAGAACAGGCCTCTCGGAGGACTAACAGAACGGACCTGGAGTGACTTGGTACCCAACGCAAAAATCGGCTAGGGTTGTGTCTTTCCTACTTGCATTTCACGACATGCTAATGGCCTTGCAAACCATTGGTGATCACAAGTCCTCTTACACTGCTACATACCAGGAAACTTTATACTTACAAGTGTTTTTACTTACTCACTTTGGAAGCTATGTTTTACCTTGTTTATATAATGATGTTTTTGGCGCGTAATTTAGGAGGGAATTTCTTCTAATAAATGTTAATAACTGAAATTCAATTACTGTGTTGTTTCATCTTCCTGTAATATCCAACGTGTTTTATTACTAATTTTTGGCGTTTTGTTTTTAATGGCGTTTTGTTTTTTTTAATGGTGTTTTATCATTTGATGGTGTTTTGAATATGAGCGGTAAAAGACCATTTTATCCTTAATGAAGCACGTCCCACATAATAAAATTGATGTTATTTACGAAAACGCCACTGCGCAATCTAGTCCATGGATTGTTTTGATCGGACGACCCATAAGCGTTCTCACACTTTTGAGCGTTTTCTCTAAATCCTGACCCTATATATATATATATAGGGTGAGGTTCCTCTACAAAGTGTGTTTTTCCTACAAAGTGTAGGAAGTGATCTTGACCATTGGATGAGTGTGTATGATGGTTGAGATCATCTTGGTGGCATTTTGGTAATATGTGTGTCTTAAAAATAGGATGATTTAATTAATTAGGGGTAGATGTGTCATTTAGCTTGTTTTAAATATGGAAATAGCGGTCATCCCATAAACCACTCCATATTTCTCGCGATTCTCTCTCTCTCTCTCTTCCTTCTTGAAGAAACACAACGTCACACATCGTGAATCATGCAATATCACACATCGTGAAGAACCAAAAAATTATAAAACACAACGTCAAGAAACCATAAAAGACATGTCATTTGTGAATCATAACTGGTATAACACGTTGTGAATTAACCTGTAACTGGTAAAAAACATCGTCAAGAAATTACAAATACATCTCCTTCCTGAAAACACAATAATAATTACAAAATACATATCCTTCCTAAAACATAAACTGCTATAACGCACTATGAATTAACTTGTAACTGGTAAAACACATTGTCAAGAAATTATTCATGAAAGATTGCAGCTGGTAAAACACATCGTCAAGAAATTGTTCATGAAGGATTGTAGCTGGTAAAACACATGTTACACAGTGAATGTTTAAAACACAACGACAAAAAATCCTCTAATTAATCCAATGATAAACTGATAAAACACAACGGTATTAGTGTGCTTGCTGCTAAAACACAACGATATTAGTCTGCTTGCTGTTAAAACACAATGTCGGGAAATCCTCCAGCATTAATTCAATATCGTAATCCTTGTTAGATAAATCATACAATTGCTACAACACATCAAACAAAAATTCAAGTTTGTGCAATATCATAAAACTTTACCATCACCGCAATCAACCATAACATTTGACACCATGATTTTGATCAGTAAAGATGTTATGAAGAACCAGATGCAATACGAATCCTCTGGAGATATGTTGTATTGATTTTATAATTTAAACGAAACCGTCGATTTGATTATAATGAGATATTTAGTTTCCTTAATTATCTGGCTAGTTAGTTAATCTATTAATATAATCCTTAATTAAATAATAATCAAACTACCTTAATACCCTTTTGATTAAAACCTCTAATTGCCACATGTTACATGTAGGAGGCTTCCTACACTTTGTAGGAAAAAATGGCTTTGTAGCCAACTCCTACTATATATATATATATATATATATATATATATATATATATATAGGATTAGGTTCAAGAGTGAACACTAGTGTAGCTTGTGAACTGAGTGAACTAATCCTGGCCATACACGTGTGTAGATCAATGGCCAGGATTTGTTGTTGAAATACACTAGTGTATTTTATGATTTGATGATGAGATCCTGGCCATACACGTGTGTAGATCAATGGCCAGGATTAGTTCACTCAATTCACAAATACACTAGTGTTCACTCTAGAACCCCACCCTATATATATACAGTGGAGGGTTCAAATGAGAAGAAATTTTTTGTAAGAAGAAAAAAGAAGAAATTTCAACCAATAGGAATGCTTCATTAAACTTCATTTAATATTTGTACTTAATGTAACTATAAGGGTATATTAGTAAACTTACATACATCATTAATTGGTAGTTTCATCTTTAATAACTAACTATATTAAATTTGTAACTTATTTTTTAAGATATATATTTTTCACAAAAAATAAAAATAAAAATTCATTTAAAGTGTAGGATAAATACAAGGCGTGTAAGATAAATTACGAGTTGTGTAGGATAAATTTCAATATGTGTAGGATAAATTTCGAAATGTGTAGGATAACTTTTGATGTGGGTAGGCAACAATATTTAGTGTGGAGAATTATAGTCTTAATGACTAATTAATTAGTCAAACATAATAATAAATGAGATGAGAAAAAAACTTTGATTTAATGTTTTACAATTATACCCTTTTATTCTTTTTCTTCTCAATAAAATTTTCTTCTCAAATGAACTAGGGTAAGGTTATTGTAAAAAAGGTTAAAAGTGTGAGAAAGGTGAGAAATATTGTGGAGATGACATGTGTCCTAAATCTAAATTAATTCAAAGGGGTAAACAAGTAATTTTATCATTAATTCAATTAATTAAAAACTTCCCACAACCGCCACCTTAATTATAGGAACTGGATTTAAAAAAAAAATCTCTATAAACACCATTCAGCAAGTATATAATACCATTCAGCAAGAATATAACACCATTCAGCAAGTATATAACACCATTTCACCATTCAGTAAGTATATAACACCATTCAGCAAGTATATAACACCATTCATGTACTAAACATCTGATCAAAACATATTTTTTCTCTATATAAGTATAGCAATATAGTACTCATATTAAAGATAAAAAACGCTCGTTATTATGGTGTAATTTTTTTTTTAAAGTTACATATAAAAAGTTATTGACGTTTAAAAAAGACGGGGGGAAGTTACATGTGCATTAATGTTAGTTTCTTAATTTAAAAATGTTAAATTTACCTATATACCCTTAATCTAGAAAATTAATATGTTTAATAGTAAACATTATTTACAATTTTGCCATTATGATCTCAACCATTAGATCTTTGATCTAATGGTGTAGACTCTTTCTTACCTTTCTCACAAAAAAACATTTTTTTTACAGGAACCTCTATATAGGGTAAGGTTATTGTAAAAAAGGTTAAAAGTGTGAAAAATGTGAGAAATATTGTGGAGATGACATGTGTCCTAAATCTAAATTAATTCAAAGGGGTAAAGAAGTAATTTTATTATTAATTCAATTAATTAAAAACTTCCCATAACCGCCACCTTAATTATAAGAACTGTATTTTAAAAAAAAAACTCTATAAACACCATTCAGCAAGTATATAACACCATTCACCATTCAGTAAGTATATAACACCATTCAGCAAGTATATAACACCATTCAGTAAGTGTATAACACCATTCATGTACTAAACATATGATCAAAACATATTTTTTTCTTTATATAAGTATAGCAATATAGTACTCATATTAAAGATAAAAAAACACTCGTTATTATGGTGTAATTTTTTTTTAAAAAAGTTACTTATAAAAAGTTATTGACGTTTAAAAAAGACGGGGGAAGTTACATGTGCATTAATGTTAGTTTCTTAATTTAAAAATGTTAAATTTACCTATATACCCTTAATCTAGAAAATTAATATGTTTAATAGTAAACATTATTTACAATTTTACCATTATGATCTCAACCATTAGATCAAAGATCTAATGGTGTAGACTATTTCTTACATTTCTCACAAAAAACATTTTTTTTACAGGAACCTCTACCTCTACCTATATATATATATATATATATATATATATATATATGTGTGTGTATGTATGTAAATGGAATTACATATATAAATGCCAACATAATTTAATATAAAGACTTTTCTTAAAAATCTTCAAAAATATGTGAAAATCCTATGTGACAGGGAAACTTGATTGTTCTTAAAACAAATAGTTAATAGATTATTTCTATCTAAATTAGGATATGTGGATTTGATCCAAGGTATTGCGATAATTTAAACCGCACCCAAATGTGAGTATCACTACATCCCCACTTTTTACTATTTTATTAACTGTTTTCGGGGTAAAGAACACGTCATTAAAAGAATGTAAATATGTTTTTGTGTATAAAACATACTCTTGAATAAATGTGATTTAGTGAGTGTCACAGAACCCCACTTTTTACTGTTTTATTAATTGTTTTCGGGGTAAAGAACACGTCTTTAATGAATATGTTTTCGTATAAAACATGATTTAAAGTAAATGTATTTTAGCGAGAATTCATTTAAACGTCATTTTACCATCATACATAATGTTTTCATAGAAAAACATGTTATTAAAAGCTAAGTATATGTTTAGACTCCGATTACAGGAGTGCGTTGGACCGTTTGCATAGTTCTCTTCCCGACCTTGATATTGGCGGTTTCTACATTAAAGACACCGCCCCTCCTAAATCCCAGAAAATTCTGGCGAATGCCTTATATGGCGAAATTGTCAAGAGGTTTGAAGAGAAGTTTGTTTTATCCCCTCGGCAAAGAGCTGTGTTTGAATGTCTACGTGCCCCACATGCTCAGGATTTTCTGTCTGTCGCACCTATTGAAGGCTTGGGGCAACACATGTCGGCTGTGGAATACCGTGCTATCCTTAGATACCGACTGATGATTCCTTTGTTCCCAGTTGACGAGCCATGTCCGGTATGCCGCAAAGCGGTGCTCAAGGCAGAGGCGAGCAAAGTGGCAAAACATGAGAAAGCCTGCCTAGAGAATCAACATGTGTTTGTCCCGTTTGCGTTTGATACCTTTGGTGGTCTCGCTCCTGACGCTGTGCGACTTTTGAATCGGGTTCAAAAAGTCGTTAATAGTAATTCTTCGTCGCTAAAGGTTTCAAACTATGTATTTAGTAGAATTGGGTTTTCTATTCAAAAGGGGGTGGCGGCGCAACTTGTTGCCCGACTACCTGCCATTGCTTTGTAATTGCCCTTTTCGTGTGGAATGATATTGTCTTTTGCGTTAAAAAAAAAAAAAAAAAAATTATATAAAATGTATTTTCATCGAGAATACGATTTTTAGAGTATCATAATTTGTATATGAACTCAAAAGATGAATGACTTAAATGGTTTTCCAGAAAAACAAGTTTAAAATGTATCAAACTGGTTTCGGGGAGGAGACTGGGTAAATTGACGACGTTATGAGTTTAACGATCGTAAAGATTTAAAAATGAATTTCTTTTAAATCTAAGTTGAGACAAATCTGTTAGGATCCCAAGGGTGCAGAGGATGGTATAAGCTCGCATGGCGTGGGGGATACTGAGATTTGTAAAACGCCAAATATTAAATTGTTATTCAGTAGGTTATATATAAATGTTGCAATTGAGGACAGGCATTAGATGCATCATAGCCATGTTTAACCACTTAAGTCATATACGTGTGGAATCGTTAATAGATCTATTGGGTTGACGTCCTGTCGTGATCGGTCGCTCCGATCTACATAGCGACGAATTGGCATTCTTGAGTTGTCTAGTATTGATTAATCCCTCGATTTTTTTATATAGCTCGTAATGTCTTGTAAACACACGAAACCGAAAACATAACGAAAATTTAATATTATTTAATCAAAGTCATGAGTATAAGTTTTCATTAGAAAAAGGCTTGCGGAGCTATTTCGGATGAAACCTTTCATGACATATGATATTAAATAAGGTGCATTCCAAATTTCAAAACATATTACAATGACATTTTTATATGAAATAGGGTGGATTCCAAATTTCAAATCATATTACAATGACATTATTTTTATTAAAACGAATGTCTTATTTTAAACACTTGAAAATGTTTTTAATATGTAAATGTTTACAGATCATTAAGGGTTAAATATGGAAGTTTTCCCTTAAACAAAACGTTACAAAGATTATATGTGAACTCACACTCCTTTGTGTTGACACTTGATTTTAACGTGTTCTACAGGTACATGATTTCGGCTTCGGGGAATTTTGGCTAGTGATGTCATGTGGTAGAATGATGCTTGTGTAACAAAAATTATGATGGACACTTTTTAAACTATGGGACCATGTTTGTAATAAGACCTCTAAGGGTCAAACTACTATGACTTGTTTGTGATGGTGTGGTAAACTTAAAAACTATGTTTTAAAAATAACAAAATGTCCGAACCAACTAAAGCATCGACCACTAAGACTTATATGGGTACCAACATCCGTCACACTACGTTTGTATTTCTGCTGCAACGTTTTTGGGGTGTGACAACTAATCCGTATTTAATAAAAAATTGTTATCTAATTTAAAGAGAGTGAATAATTTTTTCTATATGTTTAAACTACTGGGTTTTTTGATTTGACGTCACTACTTCAAGCATATGACCTAAGGGTATTTGTGATCACCTCTTATAAATTGGCCTCGCAAACTCATGGAACACATTCTCCAAATGGGTAATGCCGTGGCTAGTTGGTTTACGTAAAATTTCTTTACCGTATAATATAATGATCGACTTGCACAATAATCAAGGCATTCATGTGAAGTTCTATCAAACATAAGTAAATACTCATCATATTCATCAAGAACGTTACCGGTTGCGAGTTGGCGGATAGTTTATGTGCATTACTGTATGGCGGGAAACTTCTTTTTAACATCTCGTCGTAACCTTCTTTAAACCATTCAAACTGGCATCTATATCCCTAGTAATTTTTGAAAACAACTCATTGCATAGACGAAATCTCGCTCTAAACGTCGGAACATCATACTTTGGGTTTTGACGAAGTAATCATTTATTAGAAGTTGATGGTCCCCTTTGTGATCACATCGCGCAAATCTTTACTTTAATAGTCTCGTATCATCATTTTCTTCTGCTGTTGCGGCCACTTTAGCAACAAACTCAAGACTAGAATCAGATGAGTTGCATGGGTGAACCCAAGTGAAGGCTTCAGTGGGCAGGCTCCCCCCTTAAGAAAATTAGTGTATTTTATAGACAAAAATACCGATTGCACCAATTGAAATTTTAAAACCCCTCAGTTGCACGCTTAAAAAATAATCCATGGGGCTCCCACTGATGAGTCGGAAGAAGTTGATGGGTTGAGTTAAATTTTTCATTTTCTCCATTTGAATGAAACATAATTTTGTGTATTTTTTAGGTCGGAAAAAAGAAAATGTTGGAATAGATTTTTAATGGGAAAAAATATGTATGGTGTGAAAAGGTGTACTTTTTTAATTAACGGTTATTTGACCATTATCCACCATTCAAACACCTCCATCTAGCACGGGTTCACAAATCTGGAATTGAACCCGCTCGCCCATCCTAGGGGGATTTGCGACCCATCCCGCGAGCGCCCCATCGTGCTTGCCTGAGTGAACCCGTGAGCGTCTCGTCCACCCTAAGGATCTAAATATCTCACAATCTTGTATCCTTCTCTCTCCCGGATCATTTATAAATAGCAAATATAAAACATCCAATTCATCAAAAAGTAGCTATTATATCTCTAAGGTTTAAACTGTAAAAGTATAGTAGCTATTACATCTCTAAGGTTTAAATCGTAAAAATATAAATAAAAGGTATTTTTTTTCCTTGTGATTTCATTCTTAGAATAGTTTCTTATGAGTTGGCTCCTAAATTATGATTTCTTACGCGTAAACTAAGTTTTCTCAACATTTTTTATGACATGTGGCAGAGTCGTAACGACAGACAAGAAGATTTGTGACATGCAAGATTATGTTAAGAAGATAAAATGGATGTAGGCCCCATCAAATTAATAATTTTCCCATGAATATATACAATAAAAACTAGTGTTTTTCCTCAAAATATATGTGGCGTAATCTAAAACACCATTCTATCTCAATCTCTATAAGATCATGCTTTATCGTTTAACAAAACGTCCTATCACGTCACTATTATGTAGACAATAGGCTTTAACTAACTCACAGGTTTAACTAATAATTAAATAAAAGAAAACTAATAAATAAAACTAACTACCGGACACTTATCACCAAGATCTCCATGTTTTATATTTTTTCGCATTTCTCTCCTATTAAATAATGATATTAAAAATATATATTTTTATATTTGTTGTAAATTTAATGATGGGTGCATTTTATATAATTACATAGTTTTTTAAATCTTTAAATAACTACCTTTTAAGTCTCTAAATAACCGAATCAACTTTTTTTGTTTAAATTTAAGTTTTCAAATATTACTAAGGGGTAAGGTTGTTGTAAAAAAGTTAAAAGTGTGAAAAATGTGATAAATATTATGGAGATGACATGTGTCCTAAATCTAAATTAATTAAAAAGGGTAAACAAGTAATTTTATCATTAATTTAATTAATTAAAAACTTCCCATAACCGCCACCTTAATTATAGAAACTTGATTTTTTTAAAAGATCTCTATAAACATCATTCAGCAAGCATATAACACCATTCAGTAAGTATATAACACCATTCAGCAAGTATATAACACCATTCAGTAAGTATATTACACCATTAATACCATTCAGTAAGTATATAACATCATTCATGGACTAAACATCTGATCGAAACATATTTTTTTCTCTATATAAGTATAGCAATATGGTACTCATATTAAAGATAAAAAATGCTCGTTATTATGATGTAATTTTTTTTAAAAAAACGTTACGTATAAAAAGTTATTGACGTTTAAAAAAGACGGGGGGAAGTTACATGTGTATTAATGTTAGTTTCTTAATTTAAAAATGCTAAATTTACCTATATACCCTTAATCTAGAAAATTAATATGTTTAATAGTAAACATTATTTACAATTTTGCAATTATGATCTCAACCATTTGATCAAAATCTAATGGTGTAGATTCTTTCTTACCTTTCTTCAACAAACCATTTTTTTACAGGAACCTCTACCTATTACTAAGTTTAAAAGTATGTTCGTTAAAATATTAAAAAAAAAGAAAAAAAAATTAATGTCCATATTTGTTTTTTATGAGTATTTTGTATTTAAAAAAAATAATGTAGTTGGATGATTTAAATAGTAAGGATATAATATATCAAATAACAAAAAAGGTAGGTGGTATAAAAGATCCAGGTTTTAGTTCTTTATTTTTTGTATGCATTTATCATTTATAATTGCAAACAACAACAACCAAATCCAATAAATTGCACAAATAGTAAAACTATTAGTGAGGTCTAGGGATGATGAGATGTATGCAAATCTTACATCTACCCCTAAGGATAAAAATCTCACTTCTAAAAAGAAGTTTTAATTGCGGTCTGATTGCAACACTATAAAATTATAATTGCAATATAAATTAAATTATTTATGGTAAAAGGATATGTAAAGGACTAAGTACACACTCTAATTGAATAAATATTCATCAATAAAATAGAAATATTAATGCCCAATCAAAAAAATATAAAAAATTAATTTAACAGAGCTTATACCTGTCACGTCAAAGTTCATTTTTTAAAACATGTCTTAAACGATTGTATGTGTTGACAAATTACATTATATTCTATTCAACCAGTACAATCCACAAGTTTTTAAAGTCACAATTTTTTATATTACTAAGTATATAATATTAAATTATTCAAACCGTGTAATACACGTGATTTTAATCAAGTAATATACTAATACGTTTATAGTCTTGTTATAAAAATAATATATGTTGTTTTAATATACTTTTATATTAATAACCAGGTTAGAAACTTTTTTATACGCATTGAATAAAAGAAATATTAAATAGTTAAAGGGTGGAGATATAATAGGAAGTTTATTTGGCTAGGAAGACTAGGAAGTGATCTTGACCATCTATTTACTTAATCAAGGACTAAGATTAAATCAGGGAAATTGAAAGTAAAAAAAGAGACGCGTGAATTTTTTCAGAGGCAATCTAGTCAATCCAAGCCAATAGTTTCTCTCTCCTCCAATTCCCCCCATTTTTTAAACGTTAATAACTCTTTCATACGACATTATTTTTTTTATAAAAATTGCACCAAAAAAACGAGCGTTTTTTTATCTTTAAAACGAGTATACTATTGCTATATTTTGAAAAAAAAAATTTAAAACCCAGTTGCGTAAAACGCAATAGAAAAAACCCCAGTATCGTAAAACGCAATGAAAAAAAAACCCTAAAAAATGACATTTTTCTAAAACGCAATGCACAAAAAACACAAAGAAATGACTTTTTTGTAAAACGCAATGGCCAGAAAACACATAAAAATGTGTTTTACCTAAAACGCAATGCACCAAAAACACAAAAAAATGACTTATTTGTAAAACGCAATGGCCAGAATACACTTAAAATGTCAGTTTTCTAAAACGCAATGGACTGAAAACACATAAAAAAGTGTTTTACCTAAAACGCAATGCACAAAAAACACAAAGAAATGTCTTATATGTAAAACGCAATGGCCAGAAAACACTTAAAAATGACTCATTCTAAAACGCAATGGACTGAAAACACCTAAAAAATGTGTTTTACCTAAAACACAATGACTAAAAACACTTAAAAATGTGTTTTTTCTAAAACGCAATAGCCAAAAACCACATAAAACTCTCTTATTTCTAAAACGCAATGGACACATAAAACTGTCTGTCACTATGAACTGTCTGAATTGTCTACGAATTACTGTCTTCGAAATGAGCCAATTTATGGAAATTTAATTTTTCTAATGCGTTTTTAGTACAGCAATTTAATCGAAAAAAAAAATTTCCGAGCTAACCCCAGCCAGGGGCTCTGCCCCTTGGACCCCGCCAGGGGCTGCCGCCCCCGGACCCCCGCAAAGATCGTAAAACGCAATGACTAAATCAAAAACCCAGATCATGAAAATGAAATTAAAGAATTTCTTACATGGATCGAAGCCGATTTCTTCATCAATTGACGGAATTTGAATGATAGAAACACTTATCAACGCTCGAATCGAACGAATCGAGTGATTATCTCCAAAATCACCGGAAAAAATGAGATTTTTTTATGAAATTAAACTGGGTTTTCTTCAAAAAAAAAGCTGAAGAACACGTTGATCGGGTTCTGAATCATTGATTTGTGATGAAAATCGCACTATAATGTAGTGATTATTGAGATAGAAAGTGAAGAAATAGTTGAAGATGGTGGATTTTGAAAATGATGGGTTTTTGAATTTACTGGGTTTTGAAAAAGGAAGAAGAAGGAGTTGGATTGACTAAAATACCCTTTCTCTTTATTTTAAAATTTGCCACATGTCATAATCCTATGGCTTCCTATCATTCCTAGAGAAAATTAACTTCCTATTTGATCTTTACCCTAGTTATTAATGCATATTTACGAATTGAATAAAAGAAATATTAAATAGTTTTTAATGAATATTTATGAAGTAAATAGTTAATAAGGAAACGGTGATTTGAATTGCTGAGAAAAAATAAGGAAACGATTGAGAAATTTCAAAAGAAAAACTGGGAAAACCATATTAGGGTCATAAAACGTGTCACATAGCATCGTATTTACTTAAAGTATAAAGATTAAGATTTAAAAATAATAAAGTACCAATACAAGAAATCATATTGATAACCTTTATCGTCAAGATATGTGACTATTACCGAATCAACGATTTCTGTGACGACTTAATAAAAAAGCACCGTTTGTGACGGAGAGAAAGACGGAATGATTGAGGAAGACTTTTGATGGAAAAGAAGAATAAACGACAACCGTTTACGTGCAACATGCATATGTTCCTACCAACTAAACTAATCATCATTTGTTTTCAAACAACATCAATATTATCGTATCTTTTATTCTAATTAATTTTAACTAGTATTAAGCACCTCCGCGTTGCGAGGGGGGAGACCAATACCACACTACTGTCAGCGACCACCAACACTAAAGTTGTGGCGTGTTAGTGAATTAAACCAAAACGTAAAACATATAAAACAATAACTAAATCGATCTAGGACCCGCGCTTTACGAAAATAGACGACGTAAAAACATTTAACCACACACGCACATTACGCCATGTTAACTCGCAAATTTAGAACGGAACGTAAAACGAAAATTTTGCAAAAAAAATGGAAGTATAGAGGGTTAAAAGTAAAGATGAAAAGTATTGGGCTAAAAGTAAAAAAAAAAAAAAAAATCAATTTTTTTAAAACACCCACCCAAAGCATAATGTACAATACCTTATACCTAAATATGTTGAAAAATATAGTATTGGGTAATACTTCAAATCTTTCTATATTAATAAACAAAAATCATTTTTGTACACATGTCATTCTCTGGTAATTTCTCACCCTTATTTTTTATTTATCTCTTTTATTAAATAATAATAATATTATTAAATATCAATTTAACTAAATCTATTTATCTCTTTTGTTTTCATAATCTGAAATTGATTTATTTTTTAACTCTAAAGTTTCAATCTTTGTCAATTTAAGTCTAACGTTTCAATCTTTGGTATTTTAACCCCTTTGATTAATTTGATTTTTCACTTCCAATTCAAAAGTTTTCATCTTTTGCAATTTAATCCCTTTAATTTTTTTACTTTCAACCCAAAGCTTTTCATTTTTCGCAATTTAATCTCAACACTTTTTTTACTTTCAACTTTAGTCTCTTATATATTTTTCACCTTTCGTAAGTTCTCTGTTTAACGTGTCGTTCTAAATTTCCGAGTTAACATGCCGCAACGTGCATGTGGGGTTCAAAGTTTTTTCATCTATTTTTTTCCTGTTTAACATGTTCGTCGCAGCGCGTCTATTTTTCCTGTTTGATAGGTCTATCGCAACGTGCGAGTCAGAGATCGATTTCTCGGTTTTACACATAGGCTCGTGGTCATGTGAGACACATTTGCCTTTCATCTAACATGATATATAACTAATGAATCCCCGCCGCATTGCGGCGGGTGGTAATTCTAGTATACACCATAACGTAATACTTTTTTATGGTTGATGCAAAATGACTTTATTCCACCTTACCAATCAGTTAAACATCTATAATGTTGCTATAAAGATCCGCGTTGCAAGTACCCAAAGCGCTACATCAGCGCTTCAGAGAACGTTCTCCCGGCTCAGTTGGCATTCATGATCGCGACAAGTTTTCTAGATTGTAAGTCTGTTTTCATAACGGCATTCGCAAGTTAACCAAATTTAAAATCTGGAACAAGCATTCATAAAATCTCAAGAACCAAATTCGATGTGTTAACTAAAGGGAATATGCCACAAAATAGTAACGAAGTTTTAGGAGTGTTCCAATTAGGTCACTAATAAAATTTATTGTTCCAATTAGATCATTCTACTTTATTTTGGTGTTCTAATGCTATATATTTTACCTGAATAGCAGGTAATAGTCTTAGATGTCATTTATTTATGGTTAGTTGTTTATCTTCTTTAATGACTATAATTTAAATGTTTTTGGTGTAGGAGTAATTAGTACTTTCTTTCATTAAAAATTTACTGACATCTAACTATTTTTCACGATTTTATAAAAATTTTGATGACTTCTTAGAGATTTTGAAAAAAAAATCACATTTTTTTTAACTTTTCTACAATTTAAAAAAAAAATTAAATCTATTTCGTATTTTTTTCTAACCCATTTGGCATTTATGTGCCATGTCAACAATTTTTTTTAAATAAAAAACCTAAATAAATGCCATGTAGGATGGATGACCTTCTATTTAGGTAAAATATCTAGGATTGAAACATCAAATGAAACTTGAATGACCTAATTGGAACAAAAAAAATTATGAGTGACCTAATTAGAACACTCTTGAAACTTGGTTACTATTGTACAAAGTTAACCCTTAACTAAAATAGAAAAAAAAAATACAAAAAAGAAAATATATTTAGTAATACATAGACACGCAAATCATAACAAGGATACAAAGTTGGGGATCAATAAACATATAACACACCAAGGGATAACAACACTTTATATCTAAAGTCATTGGGTGAAGTTTCACTATGATGCCACTATCCCATCTGTATATGCACCAATGCATGTGACCTAACCTATCATCGCCACCCCTAAATTCGAACGAAAACAGTCTTGAAAATGCTACAAAACTCTCACCATTTTCAACTCTATACCAATCTCTGGTCACCGGTGACCAAAAGTCGTGTAATTTATGAGGCCGGAATGCAGTAAGAGGAGCTCAGTGGTGGAGGAAAGACGCAAACCAAATGGGGTCCTGCCGGGTTACAACTTATATTTGCCTCACCGATGTTTGATAGTTCCAGTTGTGGCGGCCGAACATATCCAGCCGTTAGTGGGACACATAGTATTGATATCTCAATTCTTGAACCTGTATAAAGTTAAGATAAAACTATATTATTCACTGATAATTCGATATTTTTTTATTAGTTTTAACATGCGTGAGATGTTTTTCACACACCTTGTTTTATTGAGAGAGGCACGTGACCTTGCTTTCTCCCGGCGATCATCCAATGCTCAGAACTTGCATTCACTTCATATTGTACTTCATCCTGCTGCAAATCAAATAGATTATTTAAATAGTTCTAAAAGAAACAACAATTTTCGTGCATTTTAGAAAGTAAAATACTGATGTCACCCTTAAGATTGGGGAACACATAAGTTAGTAATGCCGGTTTTGTTTATGGTGAACGTTAAAAGGTTGTAAACTTTACCTTGTTTTCCTCTTCAAGATATTTTAATCGTTCAACTCGCCACTTCATTGTAAAAAGCTGCCCGACTCGAAGACCGCCTGAAGGGAGAGGAAGAAAGCCAACTGCTAAACAAGGTTCTAGAACAGGCCGTTGTAAGACAATCGCACTCTTGAATGTCAACAACTGTGTGCCATCATCCTCGGATCCATTGGTTCCCACAGACATAGGAGTATGCGATCCAAGATTTCTGTTCCCGTCAATTTTGTATCTAATGTTTAATATAGAATCGGGATTCATTGCTTTAACTTCCTCTGCATAATCAACAAACGAATCAATTTCTTTGCAGACGAGTAGTTTTGAAGATAAGAAATAAAGAAATAATTACCTTCGGTGATTGTAGTTTTTAAGGATATGCTGAACAAGATTCCAGCTTTAGAAGATGATGGAACTACAAGGGGAAAGAAAGCAGATGTTGGTCTACAATCGGTTTGACCAGTATGAACAAAACCATCTTGTAGATCTAACCAAGCATCGTGTATGCTTAAACATGCCTTCACTTGTGAGTGTAGTATGACCTGAAAACGATAAAGCCCGTAAAAAATTTAGCCTTTTTTTATAAATAAACAATAGAATAAAGAGTAAAATGTTATTTTCGTCCCTGAGGTTTGACCACTTTTGCGACTTTCGTCCAAAGGTTTGTTTTTTCGCATTTAGATCCAAAAGGTTTGAAATCTTGCCATTTTCATATGATTCCTTAACTCCATCCATTTTTCTTCGTTAAATGAGGGGCATTTCCGTCCTTTTAGTCACTTTTTTTATTAAAATAGAAAACACTATAAGAAATAAAGATCCACCTCTGTTGACTTTCTCCTCACCCAAACCCTTTAATCATCCCAAAAAATGTCTAAAAAGGCGAAAATACCCCTGACTTAACATCAAAAAATGGATGGAGTTAACGAGTTGGATGAAAATGACAAGATTTCAAACCTTTTGGATCTAGATGCGAAAAAACAAACCTTTGGACGACAGTCGCAAAAGTAGCCAAACCTCAGGGAACAAAATGGCATTTTACAAGAGTAGTGACCATGAACTGATAATAATAACCTGCAAAAGCAAAGTGCCATCACTGCACTTGTCTGCCACACGTGTGCTGACGTGGAACGGGTTGGTAAAATGAACAGCTATAGTTTGATCAAAAGTCTGGTTATGTGATACTCCAAATTCAAGTTTTAAAGCTACCGTTCTTAATCCATCCACTACACTTGGTCTTTCAGGAGAAACCGTCCCTAAAAGATATGCCAATGGTTGATTAGGTAAGTAAACCACAGCGAAATGTTAACGAAAAATGCATAATGTTAAACATAACAATAAATAAATAAGACTAAAATGCCATTTTAGGTTTGGCCAGTTTTGCGACTTTCGTCCAAAGGTTTGATTTTCCGCATATGGATCCAGAAGGTTTAAAATCTTGTCATGTTAATCCAGCTCGTTAACTCCATCCTTTTTTCTCCATTAATTCAGGTGTATTTCCATCTTTTCTGTTAACTTAAAGGGCAATTCAGTCTTTTTCACTTTATGGACAAGCATTTAGCATAATGTACAAGTATTCAAAATACCCTTACTAAACAAAAAACAAAAACAAGTAGGTAAGAAGACGAAAACACCCCTGACTTAACGGAGAAAAATGGATGGAGTTAACGAGAAGGATGAAACTGGCAAGATTTCAAACCTTTTGGATCCAAATGTGGAAAAACAAACGTTTGGACAAAAGTCGCAAAACTGGCCAAACCTCAGGGACGAAAATAGCATTTTACTCCATAAATAAAAACCTGCAGATGTTCCTCTTGCTAATCCATCGTTAATGGCACGAACAGGCACCCATAAAACACTCGTTATATCGCTTGCCCAACCTGGTAACTCTAGGCTACCATCTTTCAAAGTTAGTTGTGTTTCCATATCAGTAGAAGTATTATTTTTATCAATTAGTCCATTAGCACTTTTGGATGTATCTGTATACGTATACATCTCCATTTCAATGGGCTGTGATTCTTCAATCTTCAACCCGGGACCCGTATCAATGTGCAGAACCGCTCCTTTGAGGGAATAATTAATCGGTTTTACGATTATTCCAAGCCACTGTGGCTCATTCATTAATAACGCGGATGAAACCGCTGCAGCAAGATCAACAAGAGCCCTTGGTTTGTGTACCTTCAGGATTGGTCTAGTTGGTTTCTCATAACTCATGAGATCGTCACTTTCTGCGGGTCCACCTCTAGCAAAACGATGAGACCTGAACCGTAAATGACCAATTTGCCCTGTGAGAACACCTAACACGTACGAACCGGTTTTCTGAGGGGGCAAAGAAAGCGTGATTGTATTTCTACCGGGGTTTAGTATCGTGGCACCTGAGCTCCTGATCGCCTGAATATTAATAAAAAAATTCAAATTTCAGAAGTTTTGAACCTCATAGCAACTGTGTGAAATAGGGGTGACCGGGTGAGCAGAAAACCGAAAAACCGAACCGAAACCAAAAAACCCGACTTAACTGAACTGGAAAAAACCAAAACGCACAAAAAACTGAAAGACAAACGAATCGAAAAATCCCAAACCAAAATTTACGGTTCGGTTACGGTTTTGCATTTTGTGAAAACCGAAAGAAACCAAACCGAACAGAATAACCTAAAAAAACATTTTTTAAATGTTTGTTATATATTGATTTAGGAATTGTTACTTTTACTTGCATGTTAAGTATTTATAATAAAAACATTAACATATTTATTTATATTCGAAATGATTTATCCATTGCCTACAAGAAATAACAAAACTTAACATAAAAATTAGGGTAAATTGCACTTTCGTCATTCCATAATTACAGTCACAATCCTGTATTTGTAATAATCATTACACCCTAGAGTTAAATGGTTTTCAAAGTATTATAAATAATGTCTTAATAAAAACTTTGGAGAAACATAAAAATAAATTAGAAGGTTAGGTTTATGTGAACAATATTAATTAAAAATGTTAAATATAATAACTTAAAAGTTAAATGTAAACATCTAAGAAGGATTCTTAAATTTTGGATTATTTTTGAACCTTACGTAGTTTTGTTCCAAAAAACCGAACCAAACCGTCGTTAAAACCGAAACCGAACGGTTTTCAAAAACTGAAAACCGAACATTTCGGTTACAGTTTTACCATAAAACCAAACCGAACCAAAACAACAAATTTACCTTAACCCCTTCATCGGCATTACTGGTAGCATTCAACGTCAGGCTGAGTGATTCGAGCGTGATGTCATCGGGAAATCCACTCCACAAAATTACCGACAAGATTCCAGGATCACCGTCACATAACTCCAAAGGTGGTCCGGAATTACCAGAAAACGTAATCAACGACGACACATCTAACGGCACGGGGTGCTCCATTTCGCCATGTGCGAGACGAACAACTTCAGATTGAAACGCTTGGCGTTCTTTTGATAAAAACAAACCCTTATCAAGAGAGAGTAATCTGATACAGGATGATAAGTAGCCAGCTTGATCGTTAAGTATTTTCTGACACTCGGCTAGATTAGGAAGCACATCAGCTAATAAATCCTCCCATCCTTCACTAGAATAAAGCGCGCAAACTTTCTCGTATGATTTTGCAGCTAAATCATAATCTCCATGTTTAAAACAAACAGCAGCAATTTCTCCATCGAGAACAACCCCATGTCGTTTCCACCACGAGTTGTGGTAATTTTCTGCTGCCGATTTTGACAGTTCCAGATATTTTTGCTGGAGGAGACATAAACAATGAAATGAGATAGATATGTGTTGACGTTTAATGATTTATGTTTTGAATCACGTACCTCGAATTCATCTAAAGATGAAAACGATGCCCATAAACTGGGATCAGAAATCGTTTTCTGGAGAGCATGTTCAGCAGCAACGATGATTTCCGCAAGTTTCATAGGGCGATCAATCGAGCTCTCGAAGTTTCCAGGTGTCGAATTGGTTCGTGACATGACAGCAGCTGAACCTGAGCTGGCAGCATACAACAAGTGGAACAGAGCGGTATTTTATTTCAACACAAAATAATTAAAAAAAAGGAGTAAAAGGCCATTTTCGTCCCTGATGTTTGACCAATTTTGCGACTTTCGTCCAAAGGTTTGTTTTTCCACATCTGGATCCAAAAGGTTTGAAATTTCTTTCCATTTTCATCTGGCTCGTTAACTCCGTCCATTTAGCTCCATTAAGACAAGGGTATTTCTGTCTTTTTTGTTAACTTACAGGGCAATTCGATCTTTTTCACTTTATGTACAAAAACCGTATAAAAGACCAAATTGCCCTATAAGTTCACAAAAAGACAGAAATATCCATGACTTAACGGAGAAAAATGGATGGAGTAAACGAGCCGGATGAAAATGGCAAGATTTCAAACCTTTTGAATCCAGATGCGAAAAAACAAACATTTGGACAAAAGTCGCAAATCTGGCCAAACCTCGGGGACAAAAATGGCATTTTACTCTAAAAATAAACTACGAAAAAAAGGAAAAAAGTCAAACAGTTGACTTTTCCATACCCATCTATAGAAGCTGTCCGCCCATCAAATATTTCCGACGCATTCCCAACAGAAAGAGAAGCTCTTCGACGATTAGCCTCTCTCAGGAGAAAAGTAGGCTCAAGTGGTAATGGTTTTCTCTGAATACCAAAATGCTTGACTCTCGGTGTAACTTGAAGAAGCATCTATAATATATTTCCAGAAAAGTCAGAATTTTATTTACTTGAGCATACTTTTTTATGAGTAACATGCCATTTTCGTCTCTTAGGTTTGGCCAGTTTTGCGACTTTCATCTAAAGATTTGTTTTTCCTCATTTGGATCCAAAAGGTTTGAAATCTTGCCATTTTCATCCAGCTCGTTAGCTCCATCCAATTTTCTCCGTTAAGTCAGGGGTATTTCCGTCTATTTTGTTAACTTAAAGGGCAATTCAGTCTTTTTCAGAGGTATTCAGACTTTTTACATAAAGCGAAAAAGACTGAATTGCCCTTTAATTTAACAAAAAAATTGACAAAAATACCCCTGACTTGGCGGAGAAAAATAGATGTAGTTAACGAGCCGGATGAAAATGGCAAGACTTCAAACCTTTTGGATCCAGATGCGGAAAAACAAACATTTGGACAAAAGTCGCAAAACTGGCCAAACCTTAGGGACGAAAATGGCATTTTATTCCTTTTTAATTGAAAAGGTTTAAAAAATAATATAAGGATACATACCTTTTCTTTAGCAAGAACTTCAGATGATGCATCAGCGGGAACCGAAGGCCAGATTGCCGGTTTAGGCCACGGAAGCATGCTAAGTGAAGCACTGTACAATAAAAATAAAATATTTAAAAAAAAAATTAAAGTGAAATTTAAAGAAATTGAGCGTCTACCTGTTGACGGGGCTTCTTTCTATAGCGGATCCATAACCGAGTAAATATGCAAGTCTCATGAACTGCCAAATTCATCAATGTCTTCAATAGTTAATATTTAACTGAAATATGTATTTCCCAGAAGAATTCATTTTTATTTACAAATGGTGTTTTGTAACTTATTTAGTCTATACCTTAGCTCGACATAGAGAATATAATTCCCCCCGTACACGATAATATTCTCTTTCAATATCAGGTCCCACAAGTCCGTTACTATAACGAGCAGCTGTTGCATCGGCTAAACTCAAGCAAGAAGTGATAATCCAAACTTCCCGTAAACAAAAGGGTAACATGCTCTGTTGCAGAAGCCATAGACAATAGGCAAAAAAAATAATCAGAAATAATGTAAGATAATTAGGTGGTCAGTTTAACGAGATTACAAACTTCTCGATTATAAACCAACACTATTAGTTTATTACCAAATATCACAGAAAATGGACATTGAAGTGAATGCCAGACCTCATGAAGGGCCAGTGCTTTTGAAAAACTAATTACAAATGAATATCCCCTTGATGCAACCTCAAATGGACGATTTAGCTTGAACAATAGCTGCAAAAGGTTCCATTATTGTATTAATAACGTATATTACTATAAATGGTCGGATAAAACGAGTTCATCAAACGAATAAAGCAGTTGATCTAGATTACCTTTGCTTGACAAGCAAACAGATATTGTCGAAATTCAAACTCCCTAAAGGAATCATCTTGAACAATCTGTGTTAATGGTTTTTTTTGGGAATTTAATAGTGCAGCCTGATCATCTCCATGTTCCATTCCTCCGAAATCCCTTTGTTTGCCTGCTATGTTAACTGATTGCACAAAAAGTAAAATATTTTATAAGCCCGCATTGTTAAAAGAGTTAAAATAAAGAGTAAAATGTCATTTCTGTCCCTGAGGTTTGGCCAGTTTTGCGACTTTTGTCCAAAGGTTTGTTTTTTCGCATCTAGATCCAAAAGGTTTGAAATCTTGCCATTTTCATCCGGCTCATTAACTCCATCCATATTTCTTCGTTAGACCAAGGGTATTTTCGTCTTTTTTTGTTAACTTAAAGGGTAATTCAGTCTTTTGAATACTTGTACATTATGCTAAATGCTTGTGCATAAAGTGAAAAAGACTGAATTGCCCTTTAAGTTAACAAAAAAGATGGAAATACCCCTGACTTAATGGAGAAAAATGAAAGGAGTTATCGAGCCGGACAAAAATGGCAAGATTTTAAACCTTTTGGATTTAGATGCGAAAAAACAAACCTTTGGACAAAAGTCACAAAACTGGCCAAACCTCAGGGACGAAAATGGCATTCTACTATAAAATAAAATATACAGGTCTATTAATACAGATGTTAGTTCATCATAACCATTAACACCTGTTTCCAAATAGCAGAGCTCCAGTTCATCATATTCCCGTAAAGAATCCTCATGAAGATGAGACATCTCAAACATGAACGCCAAGCTTTCCTATATTAAAAGTAACAACTTACATAATCCAATTACATTCACAACAAGCAAACTGCCAAACAGTGACATAATTATTCAATAATAACCGATAAAAATTCAAAATACCTTGCAGTTTGTTCAAGAATTGTAACATTAATAAATGTCTGAAAAAGTTATTAATTGTTTACCTTCAGAATAAAAAAGTTACAAAAGCTCCAAACAGGCTTAAAACGTTGTTCACTAAGCTTACGAATTTCCTCCTCATAAAACTGAATACGCCTATCAAGAGTGTTTCTAACACACTCAGTAATTTTGGATTCCAAATCTTCCCAAAAACTTGCTTCTGGTCCATTTATATCCAGTTTACAGCACCTACAACAAAGATATTATCTAATGTTACACCTTTATACAAAATATTATATACATATATTAGCTTCACAATTTTACCTTTCCCGCTTCTTTGAGCTAAAATCAACTTCAAGTCTGGCATAAACTTTTTTCGCCAATTTCGTTGCTTGATCATTGTGGGGTGGGGCCCGAGACACAAACACAATAAACCACTCTCGCTCATCATTTTGTGTAATCAGTTTTAGACGTGGTTTTAGGATAGTCTTGAACTCGTCTAGATCCTGTTGAAACACAGATGGCGTGGAACCAAACTGTTATAAAGCAGAGTATGAAATATTTTCTCCAGCAAGTATGAAATATATAAGTTACCTCACAAGTCACGAGAATCACGGTTGCATACGGTTCTCGAAACGAGAATAATAATTGTTCTTGTGGGAACCTACTGCGAAGCCTTGCATCTGTTGTTAGTATAAACTCAGCTGGCAGGTTATCCACAAAAACAGGATTACGGGTTTTGTTGTTTAATGTAGCTCTTTTGAATGGAACCCTTTCTTCAAATCCCTTCTTGACAAGTGGCCATAAATCGCTTACATCTTCAACTGGAATTAATTAAAGTTCAAGTTTTTAAGATTTCAATATTAAGACATACAGCAAAATCATTGCTTCCTTTGCAAAACAAAAACTGATCTAAAACAAATCAACAATTATAGCAACCCTAAACAAGCCTTGAATCAGCCTTAAACAACCAGAACTGGCCGCAAAGAAGCCTAAAACATGTCTAAAACCCCTAAAAATTGTATTTTTATACTATACGCCTCGCCTAGAAAAGCCCTTGTTTTTAAGCACCTTGCACTAGGCCCAAGGCTCACCCTTTGCGCCTTCGACAACTATGCTTTATAGCAGATAATGAGGATGCCATTGGTGCATGATCCGAACAAGATCTATATCAAAATCACATCCAAAAACTACTTCTGTCCAAAGAAACACTAAGTTATTCCTTCATAATATTTATCTTCGTCCCCCAATTTGTATAATCCACCCTATCTTCTCTCACAGTGTACAAACTGTTTGGCAACATCTGAATGGTTAAGTGCTAAACCAGTAAGAGGTCTGAACCATTAAGTGTTGAATCAGTAAGAGGTCTGAACCATTAAGAGCCAGTATAATGCTTAATCGTTCAAAGGCAAATGTCTGACCAATTCAGATTAGATGTCTTAACCATTCAGACTCTGTATAATGCTTACCCAATCAGAGGCAAATATCTGAACCATTCAGACATCTACATCTGCCCGCGAAAACAAACAGTCTGACCCATTAAGTGTTGAACCAGTAAGAGGTCTGAACCATTAAGAGCCTCATTAAGAGGTAAACAAACAACCCCTTGTTTCTATAAGGAAAGCATTACAATCTGGAAAACTTGCAGCCAAAACCTAAAAACATCTCTGTGAATTTGAAGTTCAAAAGTACTAATAAACCTGAATAAAGAATTCAAATACCCAATGTAATAACACTAGGTTTCACATGTTTCCAGTTTAAAATATAGGGTCTACAATCAACATTTACATTGAATCCTAAAGCAAAGTTAATTAACAACACAACAGTGATGCGATCTGATGACTTAAAAAACTAAATCAGAGAACCACAAATGCATGTTTCAAAGATCAAACTAGGGCTACAAGTGTATACCAGCAATGACAAGGCGTTCGCAAGAGTTCTTGATGGACAGAAACTGAGCTAAGAAATTGGCCATGTGAAGGATCAATTTGCGGCAATCATATGTTGAAATTGTAGTCGTGAAGTGTGAAATTGAAAGTATTTTGAGTGAGTGAGAAAAGAAAAGCCCTTATGTGTGTGATTTTATGGTTGCGATTTAACCGGAGAGGTTTTCGTCAGTGGGGATTGGTTTGATCTCATAATGGTTTGATTTGGTGGATCGGGTAGCTGTTACCCTAGGTGTGATGATCTAAATTGGGTTTATGAAGGCCAGCTATACATATGACGTATCTAGGTGGGATTGTCTATATACTAATCATCAAATAAAAAAAGGGCCAAACTATCTAATCTACACACCAAGTGTGTAGATAGTCACATTTAAAAGGTATTTTTTGTCTTTATATGCACACTCTACAATGTCGAATTGTGACCAAAATGTGGCGTTTTGGTCAGGTTAACCAGAAAAAGACTGACGGGTGTCTGACGGGTCTGTTGACCGGACCAAAACGCCGAGCTTTGGCAGTGTTTTGGTCCTGTCAACCAGACCGGGTGTCAGTCTTTTGTCTGGTTGACAGGACCAAAACGCTGCCAAAGCTCGGCGTTTTGGTCCGGTCAACAGACCCGTCAGACACCCGTCAGTCTTTTTCTGATTAACCGGACCAAAACGCCGCGTTTTGACCACAGTTCGACACTGCAGGGTGTACATATAAAGACAAAAAACATTTTTTTAAGTGTGTATATAGTGAAATGAGTGTGCCAATAGGTACACCCTAAAAAAAAAGTTTATTTTCGGTACCATCAAATAAAAAGTTAATTTTTGCTAAGTAGGATGACTAGAAATCTTAACCATTTATTTTTCAAATCAATTGTTAAAATGAAAGTGTAGGAAAAATGAGGAGTGGAATGGTATCTTAGGAAAATCCAATTTATGTACTTTCTCTCTCAACATGTATATTTCACCACCATTTTTTAAACGTTCATAACTTTTTATATGACATTATTTTTTTATAAAAGTTTCTCCGTAAAATCAAACGTCTTTTTATCTTTAATTTGAGTACCATATTGCTATATAAAATATGAAGACTAAAAAAACCCATTAAAATGTGTTATATTTCTATGTTGTATAACATTTTTTGTGCTTAATTTTTGTACTATATTTTTTGCTAAATTTTTATACTGAATTTTTTTGTCTTAAATTTTTTTTCTCAATTTTTGTGCTGGTTTTTTGTACTACATTTATTTGCTGAATTTTTTCGTGCTATATTTTTTATACTAGATTTTTTTGTGCTATATTTTTTATACTACATTTTTTGTGCTATATTTTTTGTACTAGAATTTTTTGCTAGATTTTTTTGTACTGGTCAAGAAAAGATCAATATGAGAATGAAAATATAAAAAATAAGCGTCAACTTGTAACAACCTTATTATTATTTAACAATTTTCGTATAATTTACGAAAATAAACGGGTAATTAGTATTTCAATACATTGAAAATACGGGTTTCATTAAACTTTATTTACAGAATTAAAACTATACAAAATAACATGTTTGAGTTCGTCATTTAACGAAACAACGATACATAGTGCGGAAGCTTATTTCTTGATCGTGTTCGGTTCTTCGTTGTGCTTGATCATCCTCCGGTGCTAAAATCATACCTGAAACTCATAAAACATGAGTTGAATTAGTCATATGTAACTTAGAACGTATTTAAACGAGTCCGGGAAGCGAAACTGATTAAAATAATTTTTTTTAGCTAAATCAGGGTTCTGTCGCGTGTCGCGGAGGAACCATGTTGTTCCTTCGCGTGTCGCCTGGAAAACCAGTTTCCAGCAGGTTGCAGTTCAGATCAGCTATGCCAGTTTTTACGGAAACGGCCATAACTTCTTCATTATTGATCCGTTTTACCCGATTCTTTTTCCTACGCGTCCGTAATTTAATCCTCCATCTTATGGAGTTAAAATCCTACATCCAACTTAAGAAATTTTGAGACTTATAAGCCTTTGACTCGTTACCTTTTTACCGAATTTTAACCCGTTTATGCATTTTATCAAACAAACGTGTTTGTTTGATTCATATATCACATACACTTCTTCAAATTAATGTTACCTACCATATTAGGTTCTAATCATAGGTTTATTACACAATTTAAACCCGTTTTCGCTCGTATGCTTATTTTGACCCGTTAAGGGTATTTAAGCACTTTCGACCCTAAAATCGCTTTCATTTGTATCTAGCTTTATATTTTCACATTTCTTACCAAGTAGTCTTCCACCACAACTATATTTGTGATGGATTTAATATGGAGATACATATATTCTGAGTTTTATCCCTCGGACTATCATTTTACGGCAAAGACCCGTATTGAGTCATTTGACCCAAGATTTACCCTTTTCATTCTTTATACTTATTCGAAGTATTTGCTTGATCATATAACTTGTTTTTAAACGACTCTTAAGATTCATTTACTCGATTTTGCTTACGAGGGCGTTTTGGTCATCTTAAACCCTTTCTTTACAACAAAGGACTTTTCATGTCGTAATTGACCAAAATTCCACTTTTTAAACTAGGATCTTGTTTAAATAGCCATCATGTTTTTAAAACACAATGACAATAACTTAAATCATCCGGTTTACTTAAAAGATAACCCAATGTCCATTTTAACTTGTTTAGCCCTCATTGAACTTCAAGTTCTAATGATGATTTGACCAATTATACATACCTGGCTCGAATCAATATATTGACCCGTTTTGATACCTTGTCTTAGTAGCCGCTAAGTAATAGCGATGACAACATTCAATCGATATTTATTCTTGTAATCATGCAACTCGACAAAACATTAGCCGATATTGTCAAAGGGTGATATTTTCACATTTTGACCCGTTTGGTCTATATGACCATTTACTTTTGCGAGATGGATTTATTATCATCTCGTCTACATAACTTGTACCGGTTTACACCATACGGTCAATTTACTTATACATTTATTTCTTGATTATTTTGACCCCTTTATATCTTACGCCATAAAGTGTCCATCAAAACTAACGGTTATCGTCAACAAGTGACTACATTGCCGTTTTACCCTTATTAATTGTATTGATTTACCTTATAAGGTAAATCACTCAAAACTCGTTATTTATTAGTCATTACATGACTAAATGACCTTATTAGCTCTTTTTAACCATTCAACATGGTTTATCATTATTGTCTTTTGTTTCGAACCTCGCACGTCGGGTCGAAACATCATAAGTCAAAATGTGACTTTTGATTATTCAAAATCTATAAAACCAATAGATATCAAATAAAAGGTGTAAGTTTTAACTTACCTCGCATCCCGAATACGCCTTTCTTCTCACTTGATTCGTTTGACCCGCTCACTCATCAAGCTTCCACCTAGCTCGTTAAGCGTCAAACTATCATCATAATTCATAAGATGGTTAGATTAGTCATTATCAATTATGACTAATCCATCTAACGGGTCTTATGTCGACTTTATCACTCGATTAAATCATTGGTTAGTTTGACTTCCTAAAAGTCAATTGATCTATCGACATATCCAAATGCACACTTCACATGGAATTTCAACATTTTAGCTTCGTTTAGGCATTTTAACAAACACCTAGTGGGCATACTTTTACACATTTACAAACTAGTTCATAACTAGTTATTTTTACCAAGATTTACATCAAATTTACCACTATCACTTATGATCAAATACTCAAAATTGAAATTTGTTTAAGTATTTCCCGATTACTTAACATGCATGATGATTCTAATCATAATCATATCATCAACTCCACCTTATGACTAATACCCACTTAGCCTAGTGTGGGAATTCATTCAATCATTCAATTCATAGCATGTTAGGTATGATTTTCACTTAGGGTTTCGTTCCTAAGCAAGTATACATCACTTATCAAGCCATAGCTTCTCTAATTCATGCCTAATTCGCGATTAGGATGATTATCAAATTTTTACAACTTCACAAATGTTAGAAATTCAACATACCTCACGATCCCCTTGACTTGGTGATCACGAATTTGTGTTCATGCATTGATTTGAATCTTGATTTGGGCTTCAATTTGACCAATTTGTTGCTTTTAGGGTTTGAGCTCTCTTGGTCGCTCCTGATGATCGATCCACACACACAAAGTGTGTGTGGTGTGTGTGTTTTTTTTTATTAAAAGAACTTGTTCCCTTTTTGACGATTTTGGTCCCTCAAGTTTTGTTAACTAGTAAGTAGGCTACAACCTACTTATTTTCAACAATACTCTGTTTTGTTAACTAGGTTAAACTTTACTAGTTTAACTTAGTGAGTTCGGGGTAGTCATAACCCGTCTTATTTTAAGTCCCGTTAGCTCGGGCCTTCTATATACTTTGTTTTCCTCAAAGTATTTATCCTCTTTTAATTAACATCAAATTTATTTATTTAAATCCTAATATTAACCGGGTTAATTTTTTTTACCACTAACGGTATTTTACCCGTCGTCACTAGTAACGTGGTTTAATTACCAAACCCATTTTTGGGGTGTTACACATATAATCACACAACTTTAAGTTTAAGACTTGTTCATCACTTGTGGGTTAAAACCCTATTAAAACAGAAAGTTTTTGAGGATTAAACCTCTGGATTTACATGTCACAACCTTTTTTTTAAGCTCACATAATCATGGTCTTAATAAGTGGCATAAGGACATAGGAATGTGTTGAGAAATCTCAAGTTTAAGTAAGTTTAACAAGTGTTTATACAAAACAAAAAGTTTTCTTGCACTTTTAACCTTATTTGGTTGATGTTCCAGCCTTAGTTTTCCATGGAAAACCTGTGGAAACATACCTAAGGTTGTTCCAAGTGCTAAGAAGATAGAATGAGTGAAAAAGATGGAGTAGAAGTGAAGTTAGGCTCACTTTTGTAACTTGGTATGCTTCTGTCATTGCTACTGATTTCCAGCTGAATTTGGGGTGTTTAGAGAGTGTATTAGTGAGTTTGCAAAGTGAAAGATGTGTGGAGGAGGTTTGGGTTTTATAGGGAATGATTTAGGGTTGAGTTTGGTGGCCATTTAATGCAAGAAACACAAACAAAACACAACAACTCGCCAATCCACGAGCTGCCAGCTTATTTCTACGGATCGAACTTTGTCGCGGGGCGCGATCAAGCAGGAAGATGGGGTCGCGGGCCGTGAGTCACTCGGCTGGTGAAACTTGATGTTATTTTGACACTTTTAACCCTTAAACCATATATTATTGTTTTAAGTTAAGGTGTTTTAAGTATAAAGGGCCATATGTAAGGTATGTAATGTAATTAAATCACAAAAACAACTATAAAACAAGTATAAATAGGCATGGATGTCGAGAATATGTGTCATGTTTGCATGAATTGAGCATATAAGTCAAGTGTTTGTAAGTTCAACGTGTTTTACATGAATTATGAATAAAGTATCACATGTTTAATTAATTCAAACGTATGAACATGTATGAAATATGTGTAACATGAATGTAAAGAAATATGAATTTTATTATGATCCAAGTCTCGGATTTTACAATGATTACAACGATAATAGGATAACAAGAATACAAGACTTGCAAAAATAGAAATATAAACAACGCTTTCTAATTATGGAAAGTATGAAGAAGCAGGGTGTTACACCTGCCACCACCGCCATACACCTTCACCGGACCACTGCCACCACCTGCACACACCCCACCGGACCACCACCTACACACACCTCACCACCGCCATAGCACCACCACTATCGCATGACCACCGCCATTGCACCTCCCCCCCATCGCATGACCACCGCCATTGCACTCTGCCATCGCACCACCAAGAAATCAAATCTGTAACGCAAATCGGTCTCACCACCGGAACGCAAATCAGTCTACGTGAATCCAGATCTGATATCTTACCCATTTGAAATCATTTTAGTGGATCCATATCTGAATGCACCGCAACACCAACCAGTCAAAGTGGATTTTATAGTTATCTTTGTGTTGGGTTTAACGAAATGTTGAGGAATACGTATTATTTGTTTTAAAGGGTCTTCATCAACCCCAAATTCCAACCCCACCAATTTCATTGAAAATGTTAAACAAATTGAAGATGATTTTGGGATAATAAAGTATTTTTTTTGGGTTGTGTTAGGAATCTTGGGATTGAGATGAAACTCGCAAATTGCAGAGATCATCTTCTTCTGTATAGTGTTCCACACACTAATCCACCATCTACCCAAATGGATGTAGTGTGATATCTAGATTTGAGTTTTGATTTGTGATTGGAGCCGCTGAGAGGTGTGGCCGAAAAGGTTATGTGGTGGTTGCGGTGAAATGTATCGAGATCTGTGGGTGGGGTAGGGCTAGTGGCATGTTGTGGTGGTCGGGTGGGGTGGTGGTGGCTGGTGGTGCAAGGGTAGTGGCAAGTTATGATTTTTTTTAATATAAATAGGTAAAAGGACTAATTTACCCTTATGTGGGATACACTTGGTCAAGTTTAACCCTGAAAACTAACTAGGTTAGGGCTAAAGTACATAACGTGCAAGACAAACATCAAATATGTTTTTTTGTACTTTTTAAAGACAAAGAACATAATTAGTAATCTGATGTTAACATAAAAGATGATTTTTGTAATTTATTTTTTCAAATAATAAACCTTGGTTCTATTTTCATTGAAGGACTAAATACGATATCATATGACCTTGGGACTTGTCCCAATGGTCATGGCAATGAAGGTTAGGACTTGGGACTTTAAGGTCTCAAGTTCGAATCCGAGCCACCCCGAGTTTTCTATTACAGTGCATTTACTCCAGAGAACCTTGGTTCTTGTGGAGGGTGCAACTCCTGTCATATGGGCAGGGGCTGGAAATTTTCTCGGGGAACGCCTTAGCCAAACTCTGATGCACCAAGCGTGGGCCCGGTTAAGACAACATAGTATTGGCTGCCGGAGTGGGGCGGAGGGGCCTGCCCGAGTTATAGGGTTAGGTGCTATCTCTATCGCCTGTTGTAGAAATATCGCCGTTCAAAAAAAATACGATATCATATGCTGACGTGTCCCACTAAAAACAACCAAACAAAAACATCCACACGCGTTTTGCACTTCCAACTGAAACTAACCACAACAGATAGGCTTCACTCCATCTAGATAATGCTACCCGCCAAAACCTGCAACAATCTGGCTATGGCAGTTCCCTTATCTTCTCCACTCATCTCCCCCAAACCTTCCATTAACATTTCAATCAACGCATCTGTTTCCAGACGATACTGTGCCCTAACTCCACGATCCTTCATCCCGCTCAACAGAACTGCAACAAAATCATTTCAGTCGAAGCTTGTTAGCTGCATTTTGTCGAAATTAGAGCCTCCAACGGTTAGTATGAGTTTCAGTTGCACTTGTTTTGAAACGAATGGTTGTTGATTGTTTAGGTAATGTGGATTAACGGTTTGTGATGTGTTTCTCGTTGCGATATGTTAGAGTGGATTGTGTTTTGTAATTAGGTGTAGATTAGGTTTAGTTTATGAGTTTGATTCGGTTTTAGTGGTTTAGATTTGTGATTAGGTTAACTTTAATTTAGATTTGGCTTTAGTTGTGCATTTTTGTGCAATTTTTATAAGTTTTAAGATTAATACTGTGTATGAATTCAGTTTTACTAGTGTTGTTCTTGGTCTGTTGGAGATGAATCATTGTTGATTGTTTACGCATTGTAGATTAACCTTTTATGATGCTGTTTCTTATTACAATCTATTAGAATAGGACAATAGGTTGCATAGTTGCATTCGTAATTAGAAGAATATGCATTTAGTGTATGTACTCGATTTAGTTTCGGTGGTTAAGATTCGTAATTAGATCAAAATTAGTTGAGATTTGACTTAAAATAGGCATTTTTGTGCAATTCTCTGATGTTTTAAGATCGATACCGTGTATGAATTCAATTTTTACTAGTGAGGTTAATGGTGTGTAGCTTTGAAGACGAATCAGCGTTGATTGTTTACGTGGTGTAGATAAGTAGATTTACCTTTTAAGAAGCTATTTCTCATTAGAATATATTAGAATAGCTTGCATTTCGTGCTTTGGCAGAAAATACGTTTAGTGTATGAATTCGATTCAATTTCAGTGGTTTAGATTCGTAATCAGGTTAAAATTAGTTTAGATTTGGCTTTAGATATGCATTTTTGTGCAATTTTTAGAAGTTTTAAGATCAATACTGTGTATGAATTCGATTTTGCTAGTGTTGTTCTCGGTGTGTTGTTTTGAAGACGAATCATCTTTGATTGTTTACGCTATGTAGATCAACTTTTTATGATGCTGATCTCATTACAAGCTGATAGAATAGCTTGCATTTCGTAATTAGGCATAAATTACGTTTTGGATATGCATTTTTGTGCAATTTTTAGAAGTTTCAGTTGTTTTGATTTTTAATTAGGTTTAAACTAGTTTAGATTTGACTTTAGATATGCATTTTTCGTGCGATTTTTAGTGGTTTTAAGATCAATACCGAGTCACATTCGTTCAGATTCTGCCAATTTTACAAGCGGACTTTGTCATGTAGGAATGTTCAGACAACCACAAAACCGACACCAAATCATGTTTGCCAGTTTTACAGCATGGAATCATGAGATTGGGAGCTGCAGTCTCTGCAGCAGTTTTTATCATTCAACTCATATCTCCAGTGCCGTTATCTGGATGGGATGCACCATTTCTTCCACCTGCTAACGCTGTGCTTTATTCGCCCGACACAAAGGTGCCCAGAACTGGAGAATTAGCTTTGAGAAAAGCCATCCCTGCGAACACAAATATGAAAAGTATACAGGTCCATCAAACAGTTCTTCATTGGGACACTTTCTACGTTTTGGTATATCTTGTGTTGAAATTTATCTTGTTTTCTTGTAGAATTCTCTTGAGGAACTGTCATACTTGCTAAGGATTCCTCAGAGAAAGCCTTATGGAACAATGGAGGGCAATGTAAAGAAAGCTTTAAAGGTAGTTAATCACCTTTAGACATGTTTATGATGAAGAATGACCTTGTTCGTTTTCCTCATTATTTCATATTCCTTGATCAGATTGCAGTAGATGAAAAGGATTCTATTTTGGCAAGCCTACCAGCTGATCAAAAGGAAAAAGGGTTGGCATTTTATACTTCTCTTACTGATGAGAAGGTACCTTGCACGAAAATACGTGAAAATATACACAATGTTTTAGGCCACGGGTTCTAGAACAATGTTTTTGGGCTTGCAGGGGGAATTGCAGGCTCTGCTTCAATATATAAAGGACAAGGATCCAGATAGAGTATCAGTAGCTCTTGCATCTTCACTGGATTCTATAGCCCAGTTAGAGCTCCTACAGGTTCATTTCAAGTCATACAAACTGTATTCTATGCAAAAGCATCAAAGACATTCGCCTTCCATGTCAGCAACTTAAATTTGTGCTTTGTTGAAACAATGTTGACATTTTTGATACCAGACTAATTCCCAGTTTGAGAAATTCGGAATGTGCAAGTCACCTTTTTTTTATATGTATATGATTGTGGTATTTTTTTTTTGACAGGCTCCTGGGCTATCTTTCTTGTTGCCCGCACAATATTCTAACTATCCTAGGTAAAAGTTCACTTAAATTTTTCTAATTTTTTAATTTTATTCTTTAAATGTATTTATATATTTTAGGCTCACGGGGAGAGCGGTTGTGGAATTTGTGGTTGAGAAAGGAGATGGTTCGATGTTTACTCCACAATCTGGTGGTGTACCAAGAAAAGCTGCTACAATCCAGGTATGCTGAATCTTTTCATCCTATGTTGGTACTGTGGCTTCAACTGATCTTTAACCGTATACGCAGGTTGTCTTGGATGGATATTCAGCACCGCTGACAACAGGAAATTTTGCAAAACTGGTAAGGTAGTGAAACATTACATCATCTGTTTACATCGTATTTCTCATTTCATTAATCACTTAAACTTCATGTACATGTATGTAATAAATGAACATTTTAGAACAAGAAAATAGAGTAAAGTAGACGGATGGTCCATATGGTTTACAAAAATTTGGTCCCTAGCTTTCAAAAGTACACGAATGGTCCCTGTGGTTTGCACTTTGTAACGTATTTAGTCCCCAGCCAACAAATCTAAAAGGTTTCAACAGTGCAAGTTAGGGACTAAATGTGTTACAAAGTGCAAACCACTAGGACCATCCATGTAACTTTTGGCAAAGTTGTGGACTAAATGCGTTACAAAGTGTAAACCACAGGGACCACCTGTGTACTTTTGAAAATCTAGGGACCAAATCCAAAATTTTGGTAAACCACAGGGACCATCCGTCTACTTTACTCTAGAAAATATATATAATTTTAGAATGAAAAAGATAAATTAAATGGTTGTTCAGGTAAATGATGGGGCCTATGACGGGATGAAGCTAAAATGCACCGACCAAGCGATTCTGTCAGACGGTGGGATTGACAAGAGCATAGGTTATAGTGTTCCTTTAGAGATAATGCCATCTGGACAGTTTGAACCACTGTATAAAACAACTTTAAGCATACAGGTTGGTTCATTTTGTGATCAAACGGTCAATTCTTCTTTCTATACTTGTTTTTTCTGTGATAAAGTTTCGCATTTACAAAATGGAAGGATGGAGAGCTGCCTGTGCTTCCGCTATCTGTTTATGGTGCAGTTGCTATGGCCCATGATGACGTCTCTGAGGAATACTCGTCCCCAAATCAGTTTTTCTTTTATCTTTATGATAAAAGCTATGTGAGTATTCAGACAAAGAAACATCATAATACTGTTTATATTTTCAGAACTATGAGTTTGTGTACAACTAACACTTGATTATGTGTCAACAGTCTGGCTTAGGAGGTTTATCTTTTGATGAGGGCCAGTTTTCTGTATTTGGGTAAGTCTTCTAAACCTTTTTCACTATTTATAATTTATATTTCTTGAAACTTAGAGGTGGAAATTTTGAACAATTGTAAATTTTTACAAATGAGTTGATTCAGGTTATGTTTTCTATCTAATGGGTTAAAAGGAGAAAAAGATTACCTTAAAAGAAACGGTTCAGAAAGTTACCGTAAATATATATGTTTTGACCCGTTACCTTACCTGATCAACCCATTTTGCCATTTCTAGTTAAACTCCTTCATTCTCGTTAAACTAACAACTTAATTAAAATACGTAGATACACGACTATTGGAAGAGATGTTCTCCCTCAGATTAAGACAGGGGATGTGGTTCGTTCTGCAAAACTGGTGGAAGGTCAAGATAACCTTGTATTGCCAGCTGAAAAGTAACCTACTTTTTAAAAAAGTTTTCAGTTTTTAACTTTATCATTATACTCTACAATTAATTTATCCATTCATTTTGGCTTGGTTTGTGCAGCTTATAAGTTCAAGATTCAAGACCCTTGCATGCCAAGCTTATAGAAACAAAATCAAATCGTATAAATTTGGATGGTCGATTCGAACAATTGCCAAAGAGGTTTAACGCATTGATTATAGAGTTGATGTACAACATTTCATGTATGATCCTTCTTGGTGGTCACAATGGACCAACTTCGGTTATTGCAAATTGTTGATGACACTTTGTTTTATAAAAGTTCAATTGGCGGCTACAACCGTTTGAAGGTGACCCAGAGGCGAAACTCTTAATTGACCTTCTCTGTCTTGCCTCTCTCTATCAAAGTCTTGGTTCCTCTTTCTCGTATAATCCCATCCTACCAGAAGCTGGTGTTGTCCTGATCCAACAACGAGGCGAAACCTCCATAACCTCATTTGCGATTTCCATCACCTGTTTCAGTGTGTAGCCACCTGGACCCTCGTTTGAGGTGAATTTACATCAATTAATTGGTCATGAATAGTTGCAGCTTGATAGTTGGCAGAAATGACAGGTACCGTGAGATTTTCACGGTAAGACCATGCGTAGTGATAAGGGTGAATAATGCCCCCACCCTTGGGCGTTTTCCGCCATGTGGTAGTACAGTCAGCAAGAGGCATTATTGGGCGTTTTTTTTAAAATGGGTGTAAGGAGGATGTGGGGATTATGTTAAAAGGGTGTAAACAGTTAAATAAAATAAAAAAACTAACCAAAAAAAGGTATTGATGTGATTGGCAAAAACAATGCCCCCGTAGTGTGATTTAAACAACGCTAAAACAACAATTCCAGCCAAACACGCCCAGGGGGGTGGAGGGGCGGCGTGTTTGGGCGTTTTCCGGCACAAAAAATGCCCCCTTAGGCACGACTACGGGTGGTCTAAGAGCCGAAAATGAGTGAGTTTTGACTTTTTTTTAGGTGAAAATTTCACAGAATAGTAACCAAGTTTTAAAAGTGTTCTAATTAGGTCACTGGTGTCGTTTTTGTCACAATTAGATAACTTAACATTCAAATCAAGCCTTGTCTTTTTTTCCACGTGTTGAGAAAAAAATGGAGCATAAGATGCTGGGGTTGAATTATTTTAATATATGAAATTATATTTATTAAAAATAAAAACTATTTAATTACATTAAAAATAAAAAAAACATGCTACAATCCACATCACCATTCGACGTTAGCATCAAATAAAAGAGAAAAAAGAAACAAAAATCCACATCACCACGGTTACCTATGAAATGGATGAAAAAACCTTAATTTAATGAATAATTAATGTTGAGTGACCTGATTGGAACACTTTTGAAACTTGAGTGACCTAATTGGAACACTTTTGAAACTTGGTTACTATTCTACAAAGTTACCCTTATTTTCTAAATGGTCTTGTTGATGAAGATGGGGTAAGACCATAACCGCCCCTACAAGGAAAGGATAAAGCACCCTATCCTTCCATCATTCTAGACCTAAGGTCTTCATCCTTTCATGATCGGGTAAAGGTTTGACATTTGACTTCCCTTTTTCCTGATTTACGGTAATGCCTTTTGTTTTCACTTTTTGTCTTCATCTTCCCAATAGCTTATTTAGATACGTCTATATCAGCCACGCGATGGAAGAGGGAAGAGTCCACTATATAAAAGGGTTTGATGTTAGACACACCAAATCGAATAGATCTTCTCTAACTCACTTTGTTCTCCCTTCGTGATTTACTTTACACGCTTTACTTCATTCTCTTTGAGGAAATATTTCAAACCTTTCCTTGTTTTTGGGCAACCAAGAACAAGTCTTTGTCATTAACAACAATACAACCTTTCTCACTATTTTTTTAAGTAAACATTTTACTAGATAGCCGTGAAACATTTATTTTGATAAAAAAAGACATTTAATCTTTATTAGGTAGCCTTGAAACATTTATTTTGATTAAAAAAAGACTACGTTAATCTTTTGTAGGTGAAATGCCAATGCAATATTAATTAATGATTAAAACTTAAAAGGGTAATTCATGTTAAGGGGCTGTTTGTTTATCTGTTAATGAGACTCTTAATGATTCAGACTTCTTATTGGTTCAGCACTTAATGGTTCAGACTGTTTGTTTTACGAGCAGATGTCTGAATGGTTCAGACATTTGCCTCTGAATGGTTAAGCACTATACAGGCTCTTAATGGTTCAGACATCTTACTGGTTCAGCACTTAATGGTTCAGACCTCTTACTGGTTCAGCACTTAACCATTCAGATGTTACCAAAGAGCCCCTAAATGAGGTTCAATTGATTGGTGAATTTCGTGGCGATGACAATGTGTCAAAGTGAAAAGATATGCTAAAAATGAAACGTATACAGGAGCGCATGTATGATTGTCATTGGGTAATAACCGTATCTAATGTTGTTAAAGAATGAACATGATTACACCAATCATTTGGTAACTTTTGTGTGAAATGTTTACTAGCCGCATCACAAACGAATAATGAAAACTAAAAAAATGTTTTTTTTAACAACATTCTCATGCTATCCTTATGTAATTTGCCCTGATGATTGGAATGTAAATGCTATTTTACTAAAAAAAAACATTCTCATGCCCAATGGATATCTATAAACACAAGCGGTGGCCACCCAAGATTTTTTAATTGGTATCACTCTTTGTAAATCAATGTCACTCGACTGTTAGATACGTAAATAATACCTGAAAAATGAGCATTGTACGATGCTATATAGCGTGCAAAATTTTAAATGGTGTCACGTCTCTATCATTTGGGTCTGGCAATGACATCAAAGATACTAGCTCAAAACTTTAATCAATCTCTCATAACCACAAAACGATAGCTAACTAGGTTTCACAAACCAAAAACAACTCTTTTGATTTTATCTCTAATCTTGAACTTAGTCTCATAAGCTAGAAACCGGTCCACTATGTTGACCGCCCTACGTGCTCGGGTATGGCCCACCCAGTCCACGAGCTTGGACTCGGGAATTACTATCTGCCAATAATTTCAATACATAATTATAAACTTGAATCAATCGAATGTAAATAAAATCTGCCAATAATTTCAATACATAATTATAAACTTGAATTTGAATCAATCGAATGTAAATAAAAAAAAAAGATAAAATGGTAACTCGATTTACAAAATTTCCCATGTGGCAATCTTATTTATGGTTCTAGTTATTTATAATTTGACTAGCAACACTAGCAAATTTAATATAACACTTTTCTTTTCGGTTTTTGGGTTTTTTACATGATCACATTGGTTTTGGACCATAAATAATAGATGGGTATTTAACTTTGGGCCCAAGTCTCTTTAGTATCGGCCCATAAACTATTAAATTTCTTGCGTACATAAATTATATAATCCATTCGCTACGGTTTTTTAAGTTGAAAAAATAAATATGATTCTTTCACTTGCCATGATACATCATTTTAATAATTTTCATCATGGTTTTTTTCTTACATCAAATGTAAAAGGTGTTGAGTAAACACAGACAAAACCTAACCATCTGATTGCTTCATCGTTCGCCAACGTTACCTTAATCGACCACTGTTGTTTTGCTTAATGGATCACCATTCCGGTTTTATTCAATCATAGTGGCGGAGCTTGACTAAAAGTTCCGAGGGGGCGGAAAGTCATAGGACCCAATTTATATATTGTATAAATATTTAGGCAAAATAATTGGGGGGGCGATCCTATATAATTTTAAAATTTTCGAACGAAAAATAGAAAAATTTTACACTTTTAATCGAAACATTAGAGGGCGGGTGCACCCCCCACTTCACACTAACCTACGCCTCTATTCAATCACTTTTGAGAGCTTAAAGGCTTGGAATTTCTTTTCTTTAAATTTAAAGAATCATAACTTTTGAGAGCTTAACTGTTATATATATAGAGTTTACTCAAATTTTCATTGAAATTTACGACATCGAGATAGTTGTTATATATCATGATTAGAAGGTAAACAAACACCAAGGTTGAGTCATTTTCACTTCGATAAGAATTTTTATCCATATTCATATCCACTACTCGACATGACAACAATGAAGATAAATCTTAATGGATTTTATTCCTCCCCATCCCGAATTCCTGATCTAGGAATGATTTAAGTCTCCATCATCCACGAGTTTGCAAGGATTATTCTTGATCCTTATAGGAGTTTAAAAACCTCATTAAAGATGAAAGATGAAAATAGGGGTGTGTATGGGTCAGTTTTTGTTCGGTTTTTACCATTAATCGTAACCATAACAATAACCGAACTTTGGTTACGATTAATTGGTTATGAAGTCCATTATGGTTAGGTTTTGGTTCATTTCGGTTAATTAACCAAGAAATGTTTGAAATAAATAGGGGTTTGTATTCGGGGCGGGGCGTGCACGGTTTGGACTTAGCTTGGCTTTTTTTTTTTTTTTTTTTTAACTATGACTACACTTTTTGGTTAACTACTGATGTGAGATTCCTTTTAACAAGGTAATTCTCTACACAACAAATTATGATCATAAAACCTTAGTTCTTCATCAAAACAAAGGACATCCACATCAAGATCATTTTGTTACTAACATATTTTTAACTTTGTAAAAAACCTTTATATGGTTTATGTAATACATTATCCATTATATAGACTTAACATTACAAGTTTGGGACAGTTTTGGTTATATCAGTTAACAAAAGCTTCATAACTGTAACCAAAACTGATTGGTCGGTTAACAAAGTTTCATAGTCATCAGTTATGTTGGTTAGTAATAATAGCGATTTAGTAATGTTGGTTATGATTTGATTATTAGTTATAATGGTTAATTTGCTTACCCATAAATGAAAACATCAATTAATAAGTAGCTTGTATACTTGTATGATTTGTGATTATACAACACCAACCTAATTAAATAATTGAAATCATATAGATGCACAAAATGTGTTACTAATGGTCCTGAATAAGTGTTAATTTGAGAAAATATTTATATATCATCTGGATCAAATAGGGTATATATTTTGGGTGAGAAGTCTAACAACTAATAATAGATTGACACATCGCAAGAAGAAAAAAATATAACGAGTGACACTTTAGTCAACCAAAAACTAGTCCATCTAAGACTACGTTGTGGGGGTTTGGGGGGCCGCTTGGGTTGAGAAGTGGCGAAGGTGAGATCCACATGGTGTGGTTTGGCTGGCATGAGTTTTGTTGGGTGTGGGGTGGCATGGCTTCGACTTGCGTGGCCAGCCATGTGGCACTGCTATTTTTTAAACTAATTAATACTAGGTTTAAAAAAGTTCGTCGCGTTGCGGCGAATTTCTTTTGTTATTTAGTCTGTGTTTACATTTGTTTTGAAATCATTACGAGCGTGTTGCGAACAAAATTGCTTACAAAAATAAAAAGGAAATGTAGAAAAAAAACACTAAGAGATAACCAAAAGAAAATCAACCAAAAAAGTTGTATGATAACAATGTTGTTCGTATGAAACCCGTGGTCAGAGATGAGCAAATTGTTCTGGGTACCGGTACCAAATTGTTCTGATATTAAAAAAGGATTAAAGTTCAAAAGTAAGGAAAATAACTATTATTATAATATTAAAATAATAAAAGTATTAAAATACTATATATTATTAAAATATTAAAATCACTATTTAATTCAATTCGTTTATTAATATACAGTAATAATATATAGTAATAATAATAATTGTTTTTAACAATTCTTGAAACTTAAAAGAAAGTTGCATATAAAATATTGTATGCATATAAAATACAATCAAGTATATAAGTTTTAAAAGAAAGTTGTTGGCACAACCTTTGTCAGTTAATAATTTTATTCTATACGGGTCATATAAAGTTATAAAGCCCATATACACTATGTAAGAATAAGATTTTACCATGTATGATTATTAGGACCCTGTAAAATGTTCTCTTTATCGATTCAAGAAGTTGCCATTCAAAAATAAATCAATTAAAGAAGTTATAAAAAGTAAAACCACATTTGTATATATATTTTTTTGAACAACAACAACTCTATATATTTATATATATGTTTTTTGTCACATTTGTATATATTAATTAACTAGTTTTAAGCCCCCCGCGTTGCGGGCGAGGGCGTAAAACCGTGCCACCATCGTTGCATGGCGCGAGGGGGGGGGGGGGGGTAAAACTATGTTAAGTAGCAACCGAACGACGATCAAAACACTAATTTCTAACACCAAGTGACTCACATGAAGCAAATTCTAGACGAAGTCGAATTTATATCGACACATATTAGAAAGTCCAGGGATAAAAACATGAGAGACCAAATATGAATACCATACACCGTGCTAAGTAGCAACAAACAACGACTAAATATGAAAAAAAAAATGTAAAAAAACAAATAAAAGACTAAACTCATTTAAAATTTGTGCCAAATCATATAAAAAAACAAAGTTTTATTACAAAAGAAAATCCTATAGTTAAAAAAAAATCCTCCACAAAAGACAAAAAAAATGTACTATTCATCCCTTTGTTATGAATTAATATATATTTACAATTTCATTATTCCATATATAAAGAAGCAACTTTTTAGTGCATTATGAGTTGTACATTGTGCTTTGGGCATTTTTCAAAAAAAAAAAAACCTTGATTTTTTAGTTTTAACCCAAAGGTTTTTACCTTTTGCAGTTTTAACCCTACATAATTTGTTTTTTTTAACTTTAACCCAAAATTTTTCATTATTTGCAATTTAACTTCACAACTTTTGTCACTTATACTTTTCATCTTTCACAAATTTTCGTTTTACGTATAGTTCTAAATTTTTCGAGTTAATACGACGCAACGTGCATGTGTGGTTCAACGTTTTTACCTCTATTTTCCCATGTTTGACAGGTTCGTCACAACACGCATACCTAACGTTGAGTCAGTGTTGGTGGTCGATGACGGTTGTGTGACATTAGTACTATTTGACACCGTTTTACGCCCCGCCGCAACGCGAGGTGTGCTTTGGGGATTTTTCAAAGAAAAATGGTTATGCATATGGTTGTCGTAACGTTGCCTTTGGGGGTTTTCCGAAAAAAAAATGATTTTTTTACTTTTCACCCAAAAGTATTTCATAAATTACTTTTAACCCAAAACTATTTGTTTATTTACTTTTAACCCAAAACTTTTTATCTTTTGTAATCCTTCTTCACAATTTTTTTTACTTTCAACTTTAGTCCTTTATAGTTTTCATTTTTCGCAAAATTTTTCGTTTTATGCTTTGTTCTAAATTTTGTGACTTAACACGTCGCAACGTGCGTTTTTGGTTTAACATTTTTACATTTCGTTCTAAATTTTGCGAGTTAACACGATGCAACGTGCGTGTGTGGGTGAACGTTTTTACATCGTCTATTTTTTCCCGTTTCACAGGTTTAACATAACGCGCGGGTCATAGATCGACTTAGTTATAACTAAAGAATCCCCGCCGCATTGCGGCGGGTCGCAATTCTAGTTTAATTAAATTAACAAACTAATTAAAAAATACATAAAATTAAAAAAAAAAAACAAGTACATTAAAATAAGGGAAATTGGCCTGTAATAATCCCACCTAGACCTTATTGGCCATTAATAATCTCACCTCAGAATATTCCCCCCCACCAGTCCCACCTTTCACCTATTTTTCCTACAATGGTCCCCCGTTAAAAAAACTTAGTCCATTGATGTAAAACTTGCCTCGAAACGGTGCATTAATAATCCCACCTCAGAATATTCCCCCCCACCAGTCCCACCTTTCACCTATTTTTCCTACAATGGTCCCCCGTTAAAAAAACTTAGTCCATTGATGTAAAACTTGCCTCGAAACGGTGCTCCAAACGATGAAAACGGCGCTTCAATTCGGGTGTTTAAATTTCCAATTAACCAAAATCAAGTCATTTGAAGCACCATTTCGAAGTAAGTTTTACATCAATGGACTCGTATCATCGTTCTGATCAAAAGCCCTAAAAATGTGTTTGTAATTTGGAAAAAAAGCTTAACTCTGTTAAGTTTTTTTAACGGGGGACCATTGTAGGAAAAATATGTGAAAGGTGGGACTGGTGGGGGGAATATTCTGAGGTGGGATTAGTAATGGCCAATAACGTCTAGGTGGGATTATTACAGGTCAATTCCCCTATTAATTATAAAAAAACTCATATTAATATCAATAACACTAATATTAATTATAAAAAACTCATATTGTACAAAATGAAATAAGATCTCGTTATTGACACAGAATTGACAACGACGTCGATATAAGATCTCGTCAAAGTAACTTCTTCTTGAGCCGTCCACTTTTTTTTGTACTCGTAGAGCGGCCGCTATTGCTTTCTCTTCATCCGTTTTTTTGTGACTTTTTTTTTTGGCCGGTTTGGATGACGAACCACCAACGTCTTGCGGTTGTGTTTTAGGTACGAAATTGGGTTGGGATATGTTAATTGGAACATATGTATCGTCGTATGGAAAGTTCGTGAAAACACGCACCCATATATACAACGCGATTCCGGCTAGATCAGGACAAGGTGAGTATACAAAACCTTGTGGTTGGTCGTGGGTAAGGGGTATTTGGGTCGGGTTTGGTGGTTGGCGGTTTTGTGGTGGGCTAGGGTTCGGGTTCTCTTGGAAAACGAAGAGGTTGTTCGGGTCGAGGTTTCGGTTAAATGGATGCATTGTAGAGGATTAAGTGGGTTGAATTTATAAAAAAATATAGAGATTGAAGAAGGTGAAAAGTAGGCTACTCGGTATGGGGTTCGTCCCCGGTGCGTCTTGGTTCGGCGACGGGGTGAACACCGTGCCGCCCCCCCCCCCCGGTAGCGTCGTCCTCGTCGAGTTCTCGCCGTTTGCGACGGTCCAAAAGTGGTGGGGCCCAAATCCAGAAAGTTACTGTTTAAAAAAAATTCCATTTTTTTCAAACAAACGAACGGTAATATTTACAAAATATATAAATTTCCTTCCATTTTCACTTTCATTCACAAAATTAACCCCAAAATCTCATCCCTCTCTCACATAATTTTTATAAATCTTCTTCCACTTTTATAAACCTTATACTCTATCATGGATCCCTTCAACAACCCGAGCGACCCGAACAACCCGAACAATCCGTATAACCCGACGACTCCCATCAACCCGACCCAACCTAATGTTTTCTCGGGTCCGAGATATTATCCGATGCTAGAACCGAACCAATTCTCGCAATATTCATCAAATGCGTTTGCATCATTCCAACACTCGCCAAACCAATTCGCTCAATTCTCTCAAAATCAAGCCCTTCAACAAATGATGATGCGGGGTGCTTATAATTTCCCACCGAACCCGACAACACCCGTTCAACCCCAACCGATCCCGACGCAACCCTTTCAACAATCCGAACCCGACGACGATGTGGAGGTTGTTCCCGAAACCCAACCGCCTAAAGGAAAAGGAAAACGAAACAAATGCAAGAAAGTGGTGGGTGATCAACCGTCCAAACCAAAGGGGACTAAGTGGACGCCAATCGAAGAAGAAGCCTTAGCCAAGGCTTACATTGGCACGTCTGCCCACCCGATAAAAGGTTCATGTTTTTTTTAAGGTTTAATTTGTTTTTTTGTTTATTTTTAATTTTTTTTAAGGTTTAACAGTTTGTTTTTTTTAAGTTTAATTTGTTTTTTTGTTTTTTATTTACTTAACAGTTGGTTTTTTTAATTGTTTAAAAGTTTGTTTTTTGTTTTTTTAAGGTTTATTATTTTGTTAACAGTTTGTATTTTTTTAAAGGTTATTTATTATTTTGTTAACACTTTATATATTTTGTTTGTTTTTTATAGGTAATAACCAACCGGGTGACGGGTTTTGGGCAAAGGTTTTGGCGAAGTTTCTCGACTATATGGGCCAAGGCGCGTATCGAGATGTCGATTCGGTCTCATCAAAGTGGCGGAAAATGAACGCGCTCATCAATAGGTTTTGCGAGGAATATAATAAATTATATACAAGTGACCGTCGTAGCGGCATGAGCGACGACGATGTGTTCAGAATGGCGTTGGACAAGTATAAGGCGAACAATGGTAATACCAATTTTGCTCACGTTCGCGCGTGGATGGTTGTAAAAGACGAACCAAAATGGAAGCCGATTCCCAACGAGGTGGCGATGGCGAAACGCCAAAAAACATCGGAAACGAGTAGTTTTAGCGCCGGTGGATCGGACGCGAGGTGTAACTTAAACTTAAATGATGACGCCGACTTTGACGAAGAGGAGTACGCCGTACATGAACCGGAGCGTCCACCGGGCCGAGACAAATCAAAGAAGGAGCGGGCCAAGGGGAAAGAAAAAGAAAAGGTGGACCCGAACATGGTTGAGTTTATGGAACACTTAAAAATGTACAACGACATCTCGGGCCAAAAGACGAAGGCGAAGGAGCGGGCCGTCGAAGAAAAAGCTCGTGTAGCGGAAGAAAAGTTACGCGAGAAGGTCCGATTGTCGAATGAGAAAATAAGAATTTCGGATGAAAAAATTCGGCTAAAGGAATGGGAAATGATAACGATGGATGTCAATCAGTATCCTGAGCCGAAACGTTCGATGTTGAAAAAACTTCAAAACGACATCATGAAGAAGCATAATATTATTTAAGTCTATGTTTTTTTTAAGTCTTTGGTTTTTTTTTATTAAGTGTATGTTTTTTTTATTAAGTTTATGTTTTTTTTTATGTTTATGTAATGTGGTTTTAATATTAATGAAAATATTTTGTTAGTATATTTGTTAAATGTTAAAAAAAAAATAGAAGACTAAAAAAAATAAAAAAAAAGACATAAAAAGTGGTGGAGGACTATGACTAGGACCATCATCCTATGCCTTCTAGTTTTGGAGGATGGACCATCCTTGGGAGGATTATGACGTGGCGCCTACGTGGCGGATCATCCTCCAAGGATGGTCCATCACCATACCGAGTAGCCGTAGAGAAGTGGTAAAAGTTTAAAAAAAATAGGTGAGTATTTATAAGTTTGAAAAAGAAATGTATATATTTTTTAATCTAGCCGGTACCCAACGGCTACCCCAAACGGTCGAATTTCCTAGCCAATTCCAGCCAGCCACATCGTCGCCCCAACCCGCCCCACGCCAGCAAGGCAACGCCGTGACCCACGCTGGCCCGGTGTGGCTAAACGGCTTTGGTTGACTTCCCATGCCCCAAACCGAAGCCCACACCCCACAGTCTAAGAAACCCAAATCCTTATAGTTCATCATCCCACCCTCACACCACCACAACCATCACAAGAATAATTCCGACATTGGAACCCCCAACGCATCTCTTCGATCAGAAATAGTGTTCTGGTACGTGAATTTCGGTTGTAGATTTGGTTCTCTCTCAACTCAACACACTATATGAAAGAGGTAAAACAGTAAAACCCATTCTTTTCTTCGTAAACTCAAGTCATCTTCTAAAATCGAACCATCGTTCAATGGCATCTCCTGTAATTTGGGTTTAATTCAAAGATTAATGGAAGGGATCCTAAAATACGTTTTGCTTTGATTTGATGATTAAACCTTGCATAAAGAAATGTGGGTTTTGATAATTTTTATTCGAAAAAATTACAAGTTTTGTCCTTTATCAATATACCTCTTTTCTGGCGGTGTCATTTTTCAACGAATTTTGACAGGTTTTACCCTTTATAAGGAATTTTATAGAATAGTCCCCAAGTATAACTTATTTATACAACAGTCTCTGGCGTGGTGAAATGACAAGCATACCCTTATGTACAAGGCACATGACCAAACTTAACAAAAAAAAAAAAAAAAACTAACTGGGTTAGGGCTAAAGGACAAGACGTGCAACAATTTTCCCTATAAAGAGCAAAAGCTGTCAAAATTCATTGAAATGGAGACCATCTAAAAAAAGTGTCAAGATAAAGGACAAAACGTGTAATTTTTCCTTTTTATTCCATTGCGTTATTGCACTCCTACAAGTTGCAGGCTTGGAGTGCCATCTATTTTCTCTTTCTTCATATTTTATATTTTTTTAGTCCATTGCATAAAGAAATTTGGGTTTTGAAATTTAGGTTTATTGTGTTTTGGTTCATTGTGTTTTATAACACAATAAAAAACCACATTTTTTTGTGTTAGTCCATTAGCTTTTTAATACAATGAAATAACAATTTTTTTGTGTTTTTAGTCTATTGTGTTTTATAACACAATGAAAAATAGTTTTTTTTTTTTTTTTTTTTTTTTTTTTTTTTTTTTTTTTGTGTTTTTAATCCATTACGCCTTTATAACACAATGAAAAAACTTTTTTTTTTGTGTATTTTTAGTCCATTGAATTTTATAACATAATGAAAAAACACATTTTATTGTGTTTTTAGTCCATTGCGACACAATGAAAAAACACATTTTTTGTGGTTTTAGTATGTTATGACGTCTAATGTGTTTTACGCATCTAGGTTTTCGTTTTTTTTTTCAAAAGTATAGTAATAGTATACTCGTTTTAAATATAAAAAACGCTCGTTTTTATGGTGTATTTAAAAAAAATTAACGTCCTATGAAAAGTTATTAACGTTTTAAAAAATAGGGGAAATGGGGGGAAAGAGAAAATTATTGTCTTAGATGGACCATAAGGCTATGTGGTGCAGTGATGTTCCTAATCACCACCACCAGCAGCAGCGTTCACATAGGCGTTACATTACTCAACTCTTATCCACCTCCTTATATGATGTGGTCCATGATCCGTACTATCATCCACCATACTCCACCACCAATCAAATGCATGGATTGAGGGGGGGGGGGGGGTGTATTTAATATTTTTTAAATATATTTTTATCTCAATATAGTGTTAGTAATTTCTAAATGTTTATTACTAACTATTTAATATTTTTTATTCAAACTTGTGTAATAGTAGAGTTTCTAACCTATATGTGTGTGAGAGGGAAGTCCAGTAAATAGCTACCTACCCACTTTTTTTTTTTTTGGATGCAACATGCATGTACTAATTAAACTTGCAAATTAAACTATAACTAGGGTTAAGACCCGCCCGCGTTGCGGCGTGGGTACATCGTAAACATTGAATGGATTAGTCCAAACGTTATATGATGCATTAACCATATGAAAACACACATTTCGACGTATCCAGTTGAACTCAGTGTAATCTGTATAAGCATTGTGATTTGATCAAACGTAAAGTAAATGGAATTCATATCGAACAATCATAACGTATTATATGTGACCCAACTTATACAAAGAAAACGTAACGGATATGAAGGAAAATATGCACATGTAATCGAAAGGGATTAATTAGAGCTTTCGAAAAAATGGGAGAAAAAGAAACCATAATTTGACTTCACTCGGTTCGAAACAAATTTTACGAAATATACATAAAATAAACACGAAAACGTATTATATTTGACCTGAATCATTTCCCAAAAAAGTTTACATCGAAAAGTAGAACGACTTGAATTTATACGAAAACGTACATAAAAATATGCACGTAAAAATGGTTTCTTTAAACGAAAACGTATTACATTTGACATGACTCGTCTATAAAAAAGTTTACGTCGGAATGTAGAAGAAATCATATTTACACATACCCGTACATAAAATATGCACATAAAAAATAGTTTTTAAGTAAAGGAAGTATAGAGGTAAACTGAAACAAAAAATTAGTAAAAAATTTAATGGGTTAAAAACGTTCGTAAAACCGTGCCAAGTAGCACCAATGCCACAACCACATCGACTCTCAACATCGTAAAAATAAAATAGATAAAATGGTAAAAATTACACTGAACGAAAAGCAGACTAAAATCGTTGAACCACGCACACCTGTTACAGTGTCTTAATGCGAATAAATTAACCAGAAACGTAAAAAGTATAAAATAATAACTTAGTCGATCTACGACCCGCCCGTTGCGGCGAACATTTCAAAAGGGGAAAAATGGACGCGTTACGACGGGTCTGTCAAATCTAAAAAATTATAGCAAAAACGTTGATCCTCACATGCACGCTACGACATGTTAACTCGCAAATTTAGAATGAAACGTAAAACGAAAAACTTGCGAAAGATAAAAAGTATGGGGTACGAAGTTGTTAATAATAAAGTGTTGTGTTAAATTATTAAAGATGGAAACCTTTTGGTTAAAAGTAAAAAAAAAATGAAAAGGGGCTAAAATGTAAAATATGAAATGTTTGGTTTAAATGTGGAGAACCAAGTTTTTTTTTTTTTTTTTTTTTGAAACACTCCCTAAGCACAAGCTACAAGTCATGAAGCATACATAAGTTGCTTATTTATATATGGAATAATAATAAACTTTCAAATTAAATTTATATGATCATTCAATTGAATTTCTAATTTGAAATGGCATTAAAACCATAATCTAAAGGACACCGACATAAAGAGAGTCACATACCATATAAACATGATAATCACATTTAAAGAAATAATTTGTTAATGTATCAGACAAGAAGGGAATAAAACACGAAAGGGGACAAGCTATAAACATGAAAAACAAAGCCTAAAACTTACTAGGATTTGATCTTGGTTGGAGATTCTTGAGCTCAAGAGATTTGCTTATATAAAGAATTATACTTGACATTCTTATACCACATCGTATATATTTGAGATTTGGATTAGAAGTGTCTTTATGAGATGATAAACTCGAATGAGATTTACGACTTACCCTAACTTTCGTGTCAATTCTAATTTTATATCCTTTAAGTGCTTGTGTGACACATGTGAGATTATACATTATACACGTGTGCATCGGCTGGCTTGAGAAATCTTCAATCTTGATCTTTATTGAAGTTTTAAGTGTTTATAATGTCGGTTGAACAATTATTTAGTTAGTAGATTGTTATGCTAACTCATAGCTTGGAAATTCTGACCTTTAAGTCTTAGAGCTTCTAAATCAATATATGTTATGTTGACTAATAGTTAGAGCATCTGGTTTGGTACATGTAGTTAACTTACAGTATTGAATGTTTGACTATATGAATAACTTAAATGATACTGCTTGTGCATACTCATGTTCATTATCATATTGACATATGAAAACATTTTTTTTTTTTTGAAAGGCCAAACTAAACTTTATTACTCCAAAATAGTCTGCAAGATGCAGACATCCAAACTTACACCCCAAAAGTACACTAAAAAAAGGAACAAAATCATACAGAGACTATACATTACCCCATACAGCTAAGACGTCAAAGCTCTAGCCCCGGCTCTATTTTTAACCCAAAGATAGCTCATGACTTTCACCTCCTCTATAATGTTCGTTACTACAGCCTGTTTATTCTCAAAAACAGCCGCGTTTCGACATATGAAAACATAAGGAATCTAGAAACCTATATCTACAAATATAAACAAGGATTCCGTACCCAACATGATTGCTCAAAAACTTGAGCATAACGTGTTCATTAAATATTTATTATCCAAAACTAAGGGTACAATCCTCTAAAATGAATGAAGGATGACTAGCCCAAAAGTGACATGAAAACAATAAAACAAAAACAAAGTGTAACATAATTGCCACTATGAAATACATAAAAAAACAGACAATAGCACATGTTCTTCTTAAAAGCATAAGGTGGTCTCTTACTCCTCTAGAGTATGTACAAGCTTTAAGTCAACATTATTATTTAAATTACTTGGTGTTTTCTTTTCGTTATAAAATCCTCTTTACACAATGATGGTGAGACAATGCTGGTGCTAATTACTTGATTGTGAACCCAGTGTTTCACTGTCGTTTAGAGCACATATATAGAGGTTGACTTTCGCTTTTTTGTTGAAAGGTTTCACAAACGATTTACATGTTTTGGTTTATTTTACATAGGACCAACTTGCTCACATCTTCATAACCATTGACTACTACTTCTCGTTTTGTATTTCTTTGTCCAAACTCCATGTAGTTGATCTCCACCTTTTTCTTTGTATTGAGGCTAGGGTTTTAAATTTGGTTTGTTTTTTTTTTTTTAATATTCTACTACATTATTCCTCAATACAATCATATTATCATAATATATATAGAGAAGAGACATATACCTAAACCTAATTCTTAACAAAGCATGAAATCATTAATTCTGATTCTTCTTAACAAAAAGTAAGATCATATTATTTGATTAAACAACTTTTTAAACTTTTTTATCGTTAAGAAAAAGATTCAAGATCCATCTTTTAAAACCCCAAAGGACATGTACCTAATATTGATACTAAGCACTAAATTTTAACTAATCTAACAATAAAAATAAAACTTTAATAAACAATATATGGATGATCGATATTAAGGGATATCGTTATCTCTTATACAATACGCTTTAGTATAGCTTTTAATTCAAGCATCTAAATCATATGCCTTAAAAGGAATGAAGTGAGAGGTCATGCCTACTAAATTAGGTATTATGTATACATCTAATATCTATACTTGTACGTATTTATACTTTATACATGTTTAGAGACTTCTATGCTTATACGTATGTGTTATTTAACATCTGTATAGACGTATTATACAAATATACACATTGGTATTTAGAAACCGTACATGAAAATTATCTCATTTTAGAGAAACTAAAGAGCCGATAGTCCGTCATTGTTGTCCCAATAGTAATTACAAATAAAGTATTTTTAAAGTGTATTAAAGTGGATTTGTAGTTTTGCACTCATACTTAATGTAGAACTGAATGCATCGAATGCATTTTAATTTATGTGGTTTTAAAATAACCATTCCATTTGGATGACAACCAAATTAATGGTCCTAGAAGTCACTCGATCCATCTATTAGCAATAAAAACACACAAATTAGAATTAAAAAAAAATACAAAAATGATTGAATTTTGTGGGTTTATATAGGGCTGTAAACGAACCAAACATTCGGCGAACCGTTCGTGAACCGTTCGGCGAGAAGTTCGTTTGTGTTCGTTCGTTTATTAAACAAACGAACACAAACAAGAAATTTCGTTCGTTTAGTTAAATGAACAAACATAAACATATGTCGTGTTCGTTCATTTATGTTCGTGAACGTTCGGTAACGTGTTTGTTTGTGTTCGATAGTTCATTAGTGTTTTTAGTTTACATCTATTTAAATACTTCAAAATTCCAACAAAACAAATATCTAATAAGTGTCTGTATATTATATATTCTGTTTATGAACGATTGTTTATGTTCGTTTGTTTCCATTTGTATTCATGAACATCAGTTTGTGATCATTTGTGTTCATCAACGTTCGTTGCCTAAAATTAACAAACAAACACAAACGAACACGAACAATTTCATTTACTTAACAAACAAACACGAACATAAAATCTCGTTTGATAAGTGTTCATGAACTGTTCACAAACACATATATTTCTTAACAAACGAGCACGGACAAGGTCTTGTTCGTGTTCGTTCGGTTCGTTTACAGTCCTAGGTTTATATAATAATAATAATAATAATAATAAAACAATTACATTTATTTTATTTAACTCGTGTAATACACTAGTTAACCTTAAAATATATAGGTTTTCAAAAGACATAACTTTTTTTATTATTAAATATATAATATTACATTTATTCAATACATGTAATATACGAACCCATGTAATATACGAGATTCTAACCCAAATTATTTTATAATCGATGAAGCATTTAAATATTAATTAAGTGACTGAAATGGAAATATATAAATTTTGGTTAATATTCAATGATTTTTTTTTTCATTTTGATTTAAACTGAACAATTATGATTTTACATTCCCTATTATCTCTTAGTAGTTTATGTTATATTTATACCACTTAATTTAATTTATTTTGAATATTATAATAAAAAAAATTCATATGACTGGAACGCCTAATAAAAATCAAGTAACTTTAGAAAAACAATATTTTAATGACTTTTGTGGAACACTTAGGAAGTTCAGTCGCTACTTTGTAGTGTTTTTGTTTGGAGTAAGTATGATAGGGTTGCAAACAAAATGAACGATGATAAACAAGGCTTTTTCGTGTTTATCCATTGGGGAAATAAATGTGTGCATGAAGTGTTAATGAACATTTACCAAACAAGATTTGCTGTTCGTTTCCATTCAATAAGGAAATGAACGTGTTCGTGTTCGGTTGTATATTTGTTCGTTAGTTTTAGGTAATGAATACAAATGAACACAAAAACGTTCACGAACATCAATAAACACAAACAAATGCAAACAAACATTCATGAACAGGTTCGAACACAAATGAACATATAATTATTTTGAATGAAAAACGAATATAAACAAACATTCATGAACAGGTTCGAACATATAATTGTTTTGAATAGAATTAGGATTTTTTTATTACAAACATTACCCATCCAAAATATACTAACATAACTATCCAAACATACTTGACAAACCTAATTAACATAAAATATAATGTCTTAAAAACAAAATTCTCTTATTAACATGTAATATACAATGAAGTAGGGATATTGGATTTGAATAACCCTAACTTTCACCAATAGGCCGATAACACTCTCAACTTTTGATTTGTATCTCACCACTCCCAACTTTCAACTTATTTTCCTATATCACTCCCAAACTAACTAAACACTAACTCAATTAGTTTTTTTTTTTTTTTTTTTTTTTTTTTTTTTTTTTTTTTTTTGCTGATGTGGCACTTGTGTGGGGATGTGGCATCAGACGTGACGTTTTTTGAGGACGTAGCAACTTATATGGGTTTTTTTATTATGCCTTTCTTTCTATAAATACTCTCTAAGGCGATTATACCACATACGCCCAGATTATGTTATCCCATATAATAATTTGTTTAATTTAATTGAAAGATGTTCTCGATAACTTGATTTACATGAGTTTGGCAATTTGAATCTTTCAGGGAGTTTCATGTAAATATCAGTATGAAGTGAGCGATAGAGGTAGGTTGTCACAACATCCATTAGACGCAAATGTACCAACCTGTATTACGAGACTAATAAGATAATGAAAAGTTGTCGCATCCACCACTAGAGAATATGTCTCCTCATACTCAATCTTAGGTCTTTGCGAAAATCTTTGTGCTACTAATCTTGCCTTCTATCGTACAATTTTTTTTTCTCATTACATTTCCGAACAAAGACCCATTTATATCTGACAAGCTTCACACCCTCAGGTGTATGGACCACATGTCCAAAAACTTCTTGTTTATTGAGGGAAGTCAATTCTGTCTCAATCGCGTCTTTCCATTTTGGCCAATCATTTCTTTGTTTACATTCTTTAGTGGATTTTGGTTCTTGATTCTCATTGTTTTCCATTACTTCTAGTGCTACATTACATGGAAACTATCATCGACTTCGATTTTGTTTCGGTTCCATACCTTTCTAGACATGATCTAATTTATTGAGATCTCTTCGTTTTCAGGTACTTGAGGTTCTTCTGGAACCATCATGTCTAGTGTCTCTTCAGGAGGCTCCTTTTCTAGCGTTATTGCTACCTCGACTTGACCATCAATATTATTTGCTCCCTTTTTCTTTCTAGGATTTTTATCTCCAGAACCGATTGGTCTACCAACATATGGTTGTCCTTCTTGGACAGTTATTTTTACTATAGCATTAGAAACTGGTAAATGTGACTTAGTCACTCTCTTTGGGTCAGTGAACGTGTTTGGTAATTGATTTGCTTATCTTTGCAAATGAATTATCCTTTAAACATCTAGTTCACGCTGTTTAGTTCAAGGATCAAGGTGAGACAATGATGATTCATTCCAAATTATATTATTTACCAGTTGCTTTTCGTCTCTCCCTAATTTTAGGAATGTTGATTCATCAAAATGACAATCATCATATCGAGCCATAAATAAATCTCTCTTTGATGGCTCTAAATACTTAATGATCGATAATGATTTATACCCAACATATATTCCTAACCTCCTCTGAGGTCCCATCTTTGTATGTTGTGGTAGAGAGATGGGAACATATACGACACAACTGAACAATTTTAGATGGGAAATGTCTGGTTCCTGGCCAAAAACCAATTTTAATATGGAGGCAATATGATAACTTGTGGCCTGATATGAATTAGTGTTGCAGTATTTAAAATTGCAAGTCCCCAAGCAGATTTTGGTAGTCTTGATTTCATTATAATTGGTCTTGCAATCATTTGAAGTCGTTTGATAAGCGATCCAACAAGCCCATTTTGTGTATGTACATGAGGTGCATGATCCTCTACACATATCCAAATAGCATGTAGTAATAATTAAATGTTTGTTATGTAATTTCACCCGCCTTGTCCAATCGAATTTTCTTGATGGGGTTAATCTGGAAAATGTGTTCTTAGTCTTATTAACTATGCAAGCAGTCGTGTGAATAACATATTACGACTTGATAGTAAGCACGCATGTGACTATCTAGTTGATGCATCAATTAAGACCATGAAGTATCTAAATGGTCCACTAGAAGGATGTATTGGTCTGCATATATCCCCATGTATTCTTTAAAAAAAACTAGGGGTTCAGTCTCCACCTTCATTGGTGATTGGTGAGTAATTAACTTCCCTTGTGAGCATGCAATACATCTAATGTCCTTAGACTAAAGTATTTATGATTCTTCAAAGAATGCCCAAATGAATTTTGTATATTTTTTTGCATCATTATTGATATGGGATGGCCTAACTGGTAATGCCAAATGATAAAACTTTCTTGGTCCATAAACTTTTGGTTTATAACCATATTTGATTCAGTTGCACTAATTTTAGTACAACATAAACCAGAGGCGGGGGGGGGGGGGGTTAACTTTTCTAACACATGCTTTTTTTTTTACCTAAAATCATATTTGTGATTTGAAGGTATTCATCATGTCCTTCACATGTAGTCTCAAGAAGATAACCATTTGAACGAATATCTTTAAAGCTTATCAAATTTCTTTGAAACATTGTGTCACACCCCAACCGATGGCGGAAACATCAGAGCGAGACGAAGATAGATTGCTCATTACACATAACACTAGAATTTACGACAAGTATTTAAATAATGAATTTCATTTTATTACTATAGGGATTCGATTACAACATGGAAAGGAAAATACAATTACAAAAACTTGAAATGAAAGAATTACATTACAATAAGTTTACACAATTTAAAATGAGTATCTAGGCATCTTACTATATTCCATGCATCATCAACATCATCGTTAAACCTGTAACATGTTTAAAATAAAGTGTCAATGTGAAAGCATTGGCGAGTACACAAGGTTTGTATAAATATAACATAAGTATAAAAGCATTTTTCTCGAATCCACATGACAATTTGTAAATAAGATAACTAGCATGCATCACAATATGTCAAACCCAAGTGTCCACTAGTATTTAGCATCCCTCGCCACAAACGTAGCGAGACCGTTTAAGAATGAATAAAGACTTAACAAGACCCCGACGGGCGGCATGCTACTCCTATAGCGCTATATATGTTAAGTTGGGGCTTAGCAAAGTTAATGATGTAAAGCTTGTATAATCTAGCATGAACCTAGGTAAACAAGTAGCATGTATATAGGATTGAGAGTATAAAACAAGGTTTAAGTGTGTGATTGTGAGTTTCGTATATTAACATGTTACAACCCAAAGTGTTTTAAAAGTAAAACAAGTCAAGTGTACTCACAAACTTGCTAGGTCATCCGATTATCCAAGTATTGACGAGTTTAATGAGACTAGGAGGCTGAATGTGTTCGGATTGAAGTTTAAGGAAGGATTGAAATTTAAAATACACAAAGTATGTATGTAAGAAAGTAATCACTTAGTGCTCGTTTTCGACACTATAAAAACCCATAGGGTTTAGAATGATTTCATGGGTGTAACACCCATTAGAATCGTAATGAGAAAACTAAGTTCTTGGATGATATAACCTAGTTCCATGACGAATAATCACTTGACTACCATCAAAGGTTTGGTTAGTATATTTTATATATGTTATATATAGTATATAGTATGATTATAGTTCAACAAATATTCCAAGTATTATCATATAAGTCAAGCATAGAGGTAGAAGGATAATCTTCCATTTTAACACCTCTTTTGTATATTCACCAATGCACAAGTTGTCATAAGACAACAAGGATGGTCATGAATGAACTAGAAATGAAATATACACACTATACTAAGGGGAAATCATCAAGTGAGGTGTGGATTGAAGGTAGGATAGCCCAAGCTTTCCAAGTAATCACACATACACAAGCTCAAGTCTTGTTCAAAACTTGTGGGTAAGAAACCCTTACAAAACAAAAAGTTTGGAGGGATTAAACACCTTCGATTTGTATGTAACAACCTTGTTTTTAAGCACACTAATCATAGACTTGATTAGTGGTATAAGGACATAGGAATGTATGAGTAAAACATAAGATTAAAGAATGTTTAACTAATTTTCTTCCAAAACAGAAAGTTGGGCCTAAAAATGGGATGTTTCACCTTGGATTTCTATGGAAAACCTTGTGAAAACAATCCTAGAGGTGTTCCACACTTTGTAGAGGAAGAAGAAGTGAAAAGGATGAAAGAAAGTGAAGAAAAGTGCTCATTTAGCACTTAGAATAAACTGCCAAGAACTTGTATTTCCAGCTGAAATTAGAGTGTTTTGAGAGTGTAACTGAGTTGGAAAAATGAAAATGAGTGTTAGGAGACTTGGTTTTATAGTTGAGCTTAGGGTTTGGGGTCTTAAATGCAAGAACCACACCTAACTAGTCACAAAATGGACCAATAAATGAAGCTGATTAACAATTTTGCGGATTAGGTTCTCTGGCGGGGCGCGAGAGAGTGGGGGGGGGGGGGGTTCGCGGTACGCGAGGCACTTTGGCTGGCGAAATTGTTTGACATTTTGACACTTTAGGCCCTTATAGTTTATGTTTGATAGTTTTTAGGGTATTTTAAGCATAAAGAGCAAAGTATAACAGTGTATTAAGTAATTAAGACATAAAACTAGTATAAAACAAGTATGACCAAGTTTGTGGATCGAGAATAAGTATCGTATACGCATGAATTGAGTATGTATGACACGTCTTTGTAAGTTTAACACACTTTGCAAGAATTACGAATAAGGTTTCATAAGTATAATAAACTGAATCGTATAAGTGTAATGAATAACTAAGACCTAATTTGGAATAAGACAATGGATTTTGTTACGATAAGAGTTTTGGATTTTACGATGTTAGAACAAATGACGATTATAAGCAATACAAGTTTCCAATTATCGAATTACAAGACAAGCTTTCTAGTTAAGGAAAGTTATGAAAAAGCAGAGCGTTACACATTGAGGCAATAACGCATTATTAATTTTAAATGGTGTTCCACTTGGAAACACTATAAAAGCTTTTCCAAGGCCTTCAATTAATTTTGATTTACCAGATATTATACCAACATTTTCCTCCTTCAAAGTTAAATTAGAGAAATAATTATTTTTTTCTTGAGAATTGTATGCGTATATGAACTGTCTATTAGACATATATCTTCACTATTAATAGAGAGTTTAAATGCTCTATATGCTTCAAAACAAAAAAAAAGTCATATAAATAAAATGTCTAATATGTTTCAAACATAACGAATCCCCAAATGTTTCATATTTTTCAAAACAAACATAACAAAACCTCAAATAAAATGTCTTAAAAAATGAAAGAAATAACATAACTTAAAATCAAATCATTCATATGTCAGGAAAATTGGAAGCATCCACATAGGTCGTATCAGCCACGATATCACCAGAATCCTAATTAGTTGGCTAAGTATGTAAATAATCATACTCCATGTTAGTTGTACTAGTATGGTCTTTATGACCATCAAGGACATCAACATTTCCATCCTCATATGTAATGTTTATCTCGAATCCTCTTCCTTTGTCTTTGATGAATTGTTAGTAAACCTATACTAAGTGTCTGGGTGTACGACATGCATGAGCCAAATGATTGTTACTTCCACATAGGTGACATGCAGTTGGTGGAGCCCCGTTTTTCTTTTTACCCTTTTTCATCATTTGATTTATTTTCATTAGCATGCCACTTCTGGTGAGTCCCTTTGTTTTTAAATTGGACACCATGATAATTTCCCCTGCCACGTGCACGTCCATGACCATGACCACGACCATGATGATAACCATGGCCACGCGCGTGACTTTCACTTTGGCCATTATATGCTGCCACATTCGCTTATGGGAATGGGGTTGTACCAATCGAACGAGTTTCGTGATTTTTCATTAGAAGCTCACTATTTTGCTCGGCCACAAGCTAACATGATATCAACTCACTATATTTGGTGAAACTCCTTTCATGATATTGTTGCTGAAGTATCACATTCGAGGCGTGAAAGGTGGAGAATGTTTTTCCAACATATCCTTATTAGTAACATTTTCACCACATATAATCAATTGTGACGTGATTCTAAACATTGCCGAGTTGTACTTTTATATAGAATTAAAGTCTTGCAACCTTAAATTGATCCACTCATAACGAGTTTTCTGTAATATTACCATTTACTGGTGGTCATACCTTTCTTTCATGTTGGTCCAAATGACAAGTGGATCCTTGATAATGAGGTATTCATTTTTCAAAGCCTCATGAATTTTTTGGCGTAAAAAGATTATGTCATTTTCTTTATCTAGGGTATCTGTTTTATTTCCTTTTTTTTTTATTAAATCGCCAAGATTATTAGCATCCAAGTGTATTTCAGCATCCAATACCCACGACAAAATTGTTTTCCCAATAATATCTAGAGCCATGCACTGAAGTTTTGCAAGATTTGTCATGATGAGCTTATGATGGTCCGATCCTACTCCAAAAGCAAACTAGGCTGCTAACGTGTTATGAACAAACCTAATAGCAAGAAGATGAAAATAGATATTGGAAGGAAAAAAATATGTTTATTATTGATTGGTATACTTTTTACAATGTCATACATGTACTATTCATAGGAGGGAAAAGTCTTAGAGAACAAGTTGGTCTATATTAGTTGATAATCAAAATATAATTATTTTTAACAAAAACCTATCCAGAGCAAAAAGTTAGTGTCTTATCTTATCTTTGATTAATCTTGTTTTTTTGAAAGAAAAATCTTTAAAAGACCCATTATTGATTAATGGCAAACCTTTAAAATACACTCACCCACTTGGGAAAAAACTAACTATGGAGAAAAAAAAACATCAAAAAGTTACATACGAGAGAGTGGATTTTTAAGCCACCCAGTCTAACTAACTGCTAATTTAGCATTACTAGTACACCATAAAAAGACAAATAAATAATTGAATAAAAAATGCTTTCTTGTGTGCCTTTTTTTCTAACCAAACACCTTTTCATTTCAAAATCTCTAAATACACCATCAAGCGTAGTATGTTATCGGCTCAATAATATCTTTCTTCTTCTTGGTAACATTAAGTGAGTCCACTCACAGGATTATCGAATAAGGGGTTTTGTCAACCAGAAACGAAATATCCAACCATCGAGCAATACAACTCCAAAATCTATATGCAAGACCTTATTCACCAAAAATATGATTCGAAGATTCTACTCTTGACAAGAAAATTAGGCATACAATTACCTGATGTCGCAACCCCCGCCCCCTTATCTTTCCCGGGAATGGGCGGCCGCGAACATCAGTGTTGGTGGTATCATTTGTTTAATATTTTGGCAGTGAAAATTTCATCAGGACCGTAGTTAGGAAATGTTTTATTAGAGTAAAACCACCATATATTAGTAATCACATGGTTGAAACCCAAGTTTCTTATTACAATATGTTTATCGGGATAAACCCTATTTTATTGAATTTAAAGCATCGTCTTTTAGGTAACTTTTATAGCCACATTTTTTCCAAGCCGTCACTGCTCTCAAGCTGGCTTTCTTCTAATTGGCTTTCACATTTTGTTACATGAAACACGTTTTGAAAACATTTGTCAGTGGGAAATACTGGTGAGTGAATCCCAGTTTAATCAAGAAGAGTTTTATCAATTAACACAGTATTGAGAGCGATTACAATGTTTACATCTACACAATTACTCATTCAGTACTTGCCACTCGACCGTATCTGTGGCTATGGTCATATCACACATTGGCTAACCCGTTGTCCAATTGTGAAGGTTATCAAGTAATGTATACAAAACCCCATAATACCGGCAGTAATTGAAGAATTACAAAGACACAATCACTGCTTAAACACATTGTAAAATATTTAACGATTTGTAGAAACAATTTGCAAAAAGGAGATTACTCACATTGCTGTCTTAGGTTATCCTTTAGGGTTTCCTGGAGATTATCTATAATTTACACAAATGCACACGTGTTAGTATAATAACCCATTATTTATATTAATGATACCCTCCCCGAGACGGCATTCCAACGACCACGTCGGGCAGAACCACGACAGCCATTACGGAACCCTAGATCAATCAGGCAGCGTATCTAATACATAACCGGGGTTATAATACTTACTACGGAGCAGAACTTTGTTATTTAGGGGGATATTATACCCGATTATAGCTTATACTATGTAAAAAGTCGAGAGAGAAAAGAAATATGAACGATCTGACTGAAGGCCCGATGCCCTCTATTTATAGGGCTAATTTTGGGTTTCCTCGCGGCCCGCGTAAGGTGATACTAAGGCCTACGTGGCCCGCGTAGTAAGGGTAAGTAGGCCCTAGGGTTGTTGATTCGGATTGTAGCTTCCACACGAGTCGTGCCACGTGGCAGCACTGGGTGCGACCTGATCTTGTAGCTGTCGCGCCCGCGTAAGGTGTAGCCAAGGGCTACGCGCCCCGCGACAAACTCAATTTTCTTGTTTTATTTTATTTTTAATGATATATCGTATTTTGGGCTCGGTTTTCACATACGGGATATATTTTGAGACATATTGTAACAACTCTTGCTAAAATTATTAATTCTTATTTTAATAATGTCCATTAGGAAACCTTAATTGAGACCCCCAAGTAGTATGGCATAACCCATAATTTTTCAAAACAATCGAAACTAGGATCAGGACCCCCTAAAACTCAAGGGGGGGGGGGGGTATCCCCTAATTGATAATTATCCTTAAAACCGCATGTAAATCAAGAAAATTCGTTCGCTGTTGACTCACTTAGGCTATACAAGACACGAGGCTACCCTATCCTAAAAGGGTAGCCGTCGCGCCACGCGCAGGGACCAGGTGGGCCTGGTGCGCCACGCGAGGGGGGCCGAATTTCAGTATAAATGCAGGGGTTTGGCACTTACATGGCTGTCTTGTTTCGACGTTAAAATTCATTACATACGTTGAGTTATACACCATTTCGTTCAAAAACACACACTAGCACGAATCTCTGCTACGACCACAGGGTAATAACTCGATCATTGCTACGATACAATGTCCGACCGATTGAAACCGATCCGATGGATGTTTAAGTGCTGCCCGAAACTGGGCTATACTTTGTCATTCGTCGTGAGGGTTTTGATTTTGTGAGTGTCGTAAATGTTGTATTAAGTTACTAACCTAGTTTCGTATGCATTAATATTTAACTAGGTTACAAGGCTAAATCAATAGGCAAAGTTCTGTCCAAATAAACTTGCAATGTGAGTCATTCTCTTTTTATCAAATTATTTCCAAAACCCTATTTATTTTCAAAGTTATAATTACAGGGATTAAGTCTTTGTAATCTTCAATTACTGCCGGTATGTGGGGTTTTGTATACATTACTTGATACCCGTCACCATTGGACAACGGGTTAGCCAATGGGTGATCTGACCATAGTCACAGATACAGTCAAGTGACAAATACCGATTTGGGGTAATTGGTTGATAGAAACAATATAATCACCCTTAATACTGTGTATTATAACAATGTGTCATTTTGTACAAATTTGAATGACTCGCCAGTATTTCCCCGCTGATAATTTTTTTTTAAAACATGTTTCAGGTGATTTACTGTGACCCAGGGAAAGTGCCGCATAGCACTAAAAGCTTGAGGTGGTGGCTCAGTAAAATAAATAAACATGTTTTGTAAAACAGGGAATTTCCTCGTGAAATTCCTTTCTTATAAATTACGGGGTTGGCCCCAAACTGTGAAATAAAATAATTGGGCATTTTCAGTTTCACGATCCTGTTAAAATTTCCGCTGCCAAATTAAACATCAATGCCACGAGTTTTTGTCCGGCGGCTCCTGAACCTGGTATAACCGGGACGGGGGCCGTGACAGAAAAAGGTGGTATCAGAGCCACTGATTTAAGCTAATTAAGTATTTAGAAATACTTAATTTATCTGATTGCCATTCTGTGATTCTGTGGAAATTTGCAATAAATAACATTCTAACTAGGATTTTTGTGTTTTCTTTATATATTAATAGCATGAATGAGTTGTCTGAAGCTCTTCAGAACCTCACTATCAATTCTGCTGACATGGAAATTCCCGGGTGCTTTTCCGGTTATCAGGCCGACACTGAAGAACCTATGGAATTCCAGGCCCAACCGCAGGAGAAACCAAAACCAAAAAAGAGAAGGAGAATCCTGGACTGGAAACGTGGGCGTAGGAAGAAACCAGCTGCACAGAAGGTCAAAAAGACTGAGGATCCAAAGGATAAAGGGAAAGGAAAAGAGATCGGGGCAAATTCCGGGCAAGCCCAGGAAATGCCGCCATGGGAGGATCTGGATCGCAAACTGGCAAATTGTGACCTCATCGAACCTGCCGATGAAAACCTCTTCAATTACCCCGCTAAATCACAACTTCCAGTTAATTTGGAACCTGCTATCCCAGATCCTATTATCAGCCACCAACTTCTACCAGGCGAATTGGAGGAATGGTGGATGAGTGACTGGCAGTTTCAGAGTTTCATGAATAACCCCTACGTCTATTTTCCCCAATTTGATCCTGAGCCTGCACCAAACCCACCTATGAGCACAGAAAACTTGGCTGAACTCCGCAACTATGGCAAGGAATTGGTGGAGACAGGAAATAGAATTCGGGATGTGGGGGAGAAAATCACGTGGAAATACGACGAGAGGGAGCGTCGTTTCTGAAGGGCCGGTTATCTGTGGTTGTGTGTTTAATAGTAATAAAATAATAAAAATAAATAATAAAAATATAATCATGTAAAATAACTCAAATAAAACTTTTGTAATATAACAGGTGTGTATCGATGCATACTAATATATATATATATATATATATATATATATATATATATATATATATAAACATAAATATGAAAGTCGCAAAATCGACAATTTTGGCTATACGTGTTGACATGATTATGTGTAATTGCTTTATTGTGTTTGGTTGTTATTTGTTTTGTGGTAATATTTTGCATATATTGTTAATTATTCAGATGGAAAATGAGGAAAACCAACCAGTCAATGAAGTTAACCAATTTGAGCAAAATAATGAGGATCACTTCCTTAATAGACAAGACATAGAAAATATCGTTGCCCAGGGAATAGCCAATGCTATCCCGGCAATCGTCGCTGCTGTCAAGAATCCCGTAGAACCTTCACAAGCCAACCATAGCAAACGTACCCGCGACGATAGTTTCAGTAACAGTGTAAATGGAGGCGGAAATAATAATGATGTGGTTCAAGCCCCATTTCTTAAGAAAATGAAAGCTGCAACACCTGGTTACACTTACAAGGAATTTCTTGCCTGCAAACCGATCGAATTTGCAGGCAATGAAGGAGTAACTGCTGCACTTCGTTGGTTAGAGAAAACCGAAGCAGTAATTAAAATAAGCAAATGTGCCGAAGAAGACAAGGTTATGTATGCGTCGCACCTTTTTAAAGAAGGGGCGTTAGAATGGTGGAACACGGTACTACAAGCCAAGGGAGGTGATGTGGCTTATGACATGAATTGGGAAGAATTTAAGAGATTGGTGGAAATAAAATTCTGTCACGAATATGAAAAGGAACAAATGACAAATAAGTTCCTAAACCACTGGATAGTGGATGTTGACTGTCGAGGGTATACTTCGACATTCTTTGAATATACTAGAATTGTACCAACTCTGGCTTCGCTAGAACCGGTACTTATTTCTCGCTATATTTGGGGTTTGATTAGCGAGATTCGTGATATCGTCAAAGCTGCGAGACCCCGCACAATTGACGATGCGGTGGAATTAGCCAACACCTTGACCGACGGACTGGTACACACGCGGGAAGAAAACAGGAATAAGGAGTTGGCTCAGAAAATTACCCAAGGATTCCGTGGGGGTAATATTTTCAAGAAAAAGGGAACTGGGCAATCTTCCACCCCGCCATTCTGCAGAAATTGTAAAAAGAAACATTTTGGAAGATGTAATGAAGCCTGCAACTTCTGCAAAGCTCTGGGGCATCGAGAGGAGGAGTGCAGAAAGAAAACAAGGATCTGCTACAATTGCGGCGAAGCTGGACACTTTAGACCAGAGTGTCCTAAACTGGTCAAACCAGCTGACAACAAGGCCAAACCTGCTGAAGGGACTACTAAGACAAACGCAAGAGCCTTTCAGCTGACAACTCAAGAAGCAGATCTGATTCCAGATGTGATAGCTGGTACGTTCCTTGTACACGATGTTTATGCAAAAGTATTATTTGACTCTGGTGCAAACCAAAGTTTTATAAATACTTCATTCTGCCAAGCCCTTAAGCAACCTTTAACCAAACTTAGACAAGTTTTTACTGTAGAAATGACATATGAGAATTCTGTTAACCTAGATAAGGTTTTGCAAGACGGAAAGATAGAACTCTTAGGCTATAAATTCTCTGCAAACCTGTTACCTATGAATTTAGCTGGATTCGATGTTGTGTTAGGAATGGATTGGTTGGTAGCCAACCATGCTCGAATTCTTTGTGATAAGAATTCCATAGAAATTCATACACCCACAGGAGAAATAATTGTGGTTACAGAAGACAAGCCACGAAAGTCAATGAAATTCATTTCAGTAATGAAAGTGGCCAGTTACGCAAGAAAACAAGGAATAGTATATATGATTTCAGTAGTTATTAATACTAAAAGTAAGGAACTCAAGGAAATTCCAGTAGTATCAGAATACCCGGATATATTTCCAGAAGAACTACCTAGATTACCACCTGATAGGGAAGTAGAATTTAGAATTAATCTAATTCCTGGAATTACACCGATAGCTAAGGCACCTTATCGGTTAGCACCCACTGAAATGTTAGAATTGAAAAAGCAGTTAGATGAATTATTAAGCAAAAGATTAATACAACCTAGTTTATCCCCTTTGGGAGCACCAGTGTTGTTTGTGAAAAAGAAAGATGGTTCGATGCGAATGTGTATCGAATATAGGGAATTGAATAAGGTTACAATTAAGAATCGATACCCATTACCTAGGATTGATGATCTTTTCGATCAACTTCCGGGGGCTAGATATTTTTCTAAAATAGATTTGCGATCTGGATACCATCAGTTGAAAGTACAAGAAGAAGACATACCTAAAACCGCTTTCAGAACTAGGTATGGTCACTACGAGTTTACAGTCATGCCATTTGGACTAACAAATGCTCCTGCAGCATTTATGGATATGATGAATAGGATCTGTAAACCGTATTTGGATAAATTTGTAATTGTCTTTATCGACGATATATTTTTTATTACAAAAGCCAGGACGAGCATGGTAAGCACCTGCATGCACTTCTAACTTTGCTAAGAAAAGAGAATCTTTACGCCAAATTCTCGAAGTGTGAATTTTGGCTACAGGAAGTGCAATTCTTAGGTCACATGGTGAATCACGAAGGTATTCACGTAGATCCTTCTAAGATAGAAGCAATCACCAAATGGAAGGTCCCTCAATCAACTACGGAGGTTAGAAGTTTTCTATGATTAGCCGGTTATTATAGGCGATTCATTAAGGATTTTTCTAAGATAGCCGTGCCATTAACTAAGCTAACCTGTAAAACAGTTAAGTTCGAATGGGGTCCCAAGCAAGAAGAGGCCTTTAGGATTTTAAAGCAAAGGTTAACAAACACCCCAATTCTTGCTTTACCCGAAGGGACAGAAGATTTGGAAGTTTACTATGATGATTCTAAGCTAGGATTAGGATGTGTGCTAATGCAACGCAAAAAAGTAATTGCGTATGCCTCAAGGCAATTGAAAAAGCACGAGGAAAATTATACGACTCATGACTTAGAATTGGGAGCTATAATTTTTGCCCTTAAGATTTGGAGACATTATCTGTACGGAAGTAAGTTTACAGTCTATACAGATCACAAGAGTTTAAGGTACATATTTGGGCAAAAAGAATTAAACATGAGACAAAGAAGATGGATGGAGATTCTAAGTGACTACGACTGTGATATTCAATATCACGAAGTAAAAGCAAACGTAGTCGCATATGCCTTAAGTCGTAAGTATCATGAAAAGCGAAGACGAGTTCGTGCTCTTAGATTAAATCTCCAATTAGATTTAATGGAACAAGTGAAGAATATACAGGAGACAGCAGTCAAGGACGATGCTGAAGGAATGAAAGGGCGAATAAAAGAATTAGAGCAAGGAACTGATGGAATTTGGAGATTCCACAAGAAAAGAATTTGGGTACCTAAGCAAGGGAATTTAAGAGATAAGATTTTAGAGGAAGCCCGTAAATCTAGATATACCATGCACCCTGGTAATAATAAGATGTACCAAGATTTAAGGAACAACTTCTGGTGGATAGGAATGAAAAAGGATATAGCTAGATATGTTTCTAAGTGCCTAACTTGTTCACAAGTTAAGGCGGAACACCAGAAACCCTCAGGTCTACTGCAACAATTAGAAATGCCCGTATAGAAATGGGAACTAATAACCATGGACTTTGTTACTAAGTTACCCAAGACCAGAAAAGGTAACGACGCAATCTGGGTGATTGTGGATCGATTAACCAAATCAGCCCATTTCCTACCAATAAAGGAAACCTTTATCATGGAAAGGTTAGCAAAATTGTACGTATACGAAGTAGTATCCTTACATGGAGTTCCACCCTCCATTGTATCAGATAGGGATAGTCGCTTCACTTCACATTTCTGGACAAGCTTCCAAAAAGCCATGGGAACGCGATTAAATTTAAGTACCGCATACCATCCCCAAACAGACGGACAAAGCGAAAGGACGATCCAAACCCTGGAAGATATGCTCAGAGCGTGTGTCATAGACTTTGGTGGTAACTGGGATGACCACCTACCCTTAATCGAATGCTCCTCTAACAATAGTTATCATACAAGCATCGAAGCTGCCGCGTTTGAAGCACTGTATGGACGAAAGTGTAGAACTCCAGTTTGTTGGGCAGAAATACGAGAAAGTCAATTATCAGGTCCCGAGATTGTACAGGAAACCACCGATAAGATAACTCAAATCAAGGAAAGACTGAAGACGGCTCGCGATCATCAGAAAAGTTATGCTGACAATCGACGCAAGCAGCTGGAATTTCAAGTTGGAGATAAGGTACTTTTGAAAGTTTCTCCTTGGAAAGGAGTAGTTCGGTTCGGTAAGAAGGGAAAGCTAAGTCCAAGATACACAGGACCCTTCTCAGTGATCCAACAAATAGGACCAGTTGCCTATCGCTTACAACTACCAGAAGAACTAGTCGGGGTACATGACGTATTTCATGTATCCAACCTCAAGAAATGTTTATCTGATGAGTCACTGGTAGTACCTCTTCAAGATATAGAGGTAAATGAAAAGCTGAAGTTTGTGGAGAAACCTCTTCAAATAGAAGACAGAAAAGTCAAGTTCCTCAAGCACAAGAGACTGGTGCAGGTCAAGGTAAAATGGGATTCGAAAAGAGGACTGACGTGCTGTCATAGTACACGCAAATTTAATCCAAATAACAAGTGTAGTTAGTGGTAAATGGGTATCGAACTCAGGGAGTATGTGGAAAATGCATTGATTTTATAGCTTTGCGATTTAACTACAATTAACCTAATTTGCAAAAATTAAAGATCAAGGATTTGGATTGTTTGTTTTAGAAAACTAAATTATCAATTACTACTAATCACGATTGGATTTTTACTTCAGATTGTGAGAACAATGACCATCTTAGGATTCAGTTTCTTTTAACACTTGTGTGAAATTCCACTAGAAAGAGTTACATAGACATAACTCGTGTTTAAACAATTGTTGTGATAAAAGGGAACAAAGTACTCGGATTATATGAATGTAAGGTTGTTTCCCGATGATCAATCAATCAATATCCAACCCTAACCCTTCCCGTGATATCTCGATTGTCAACGACACCAGGAACGTACGATTAGACTAGAAATGCAATACTAATTAACAAGCTACAATCAATTACTCAAACACCATGACAAACAAAGCAACACAATGTTATCATTCTAGAAATAAAGGAGCAAACACACAAGAGTTTAAGAAAACCTTCACCTAAGATGATCACCACAAGTTTAGCCGGACATTGTTCGGTTGATCATCATAACATCCAAATTCAAGTTCATACGAATCAAAAACAAGAACTAAATGTTTAGAATTGTTTGGAACAAGGTAGAACCAGCCAAAATCGCCCCCAAAGTTCAGATAAAACGTCCAATGATGAGATATGTGAAAAGGCACCACAAAAACTGATTTAATGAGGCAGTTACGAGTTTTTCCGCAGCCTCCACCGTAAATTACGGTACCACCGTAACTTACGATGGACATCAAACAGTTACGGTGCAAGTCTCCTGAGTTACGGTGGAGAAATATGCAAGTTTCAGGGCCACCGTAAATTACGGTGGCCGAGCGCTGAATGTTGGGTTTTGTTTCTTCTTTCATTCCACGCACGACCCGTTCATCTCCAAACCGTCCAAAGTTGCGTTTTATCCCTTTTTAGCTCCCGAACCGCACCTGAAACATAAGCAACCGTAGTCATCTAATTCAAGATAATTACGCGATTAAGTGAAGGATAAATTCGTCTTTTAACCTCATTAAGGGTTGTCCAATGGACCACCCGTCACATCCCCACACTTAACCGTTGCTTGTCCCAAGTAACTCATCAAATCATTTTCGAAACAAGCGATTAATGTAAACCAAGCATAAACATGTAGTCCTTTTACTAACCCCTTTTTAACACCCAAAATAACGCACCCCTCGCTATGTCTCTCCTCTCGGTAATAAGTAAGCACTAGCAATTGTAAGCTAGACACACAAAGGCTAATGGGCGGTTGCACAACTATAGGCTTGTACCTAAATCAATCCTTCTCCTATCAAGTGCCAAACATGAATGCAAATCAAAGGGACTTTCAAGGTTGTAACGTGGCTAGGTGTATGGGTAGGAAATGGAATATATATGAAGTAGCGAAAACTTAACCCGGTCTTTTATTACACAAAGAAACAAACAAACAACTATCAAACTTAACTACTATATACAAGATAACTAAACATTACTTCCCTTTTTTTTTTTTTTCATTTTTCATTGCTTTTTCTCTGTTTTTTTTTTTTTTTGACAAAGCAAACATACAATATAATATGAAAAATATCTACAAACTACTACTCACACTATAAGACCGGGTCAAGTTGGGTAAATTTTTTTTAGGTAACTAGCTAAGGGGTAACAAACGATAGGCTTTTAGGCACAAAATTGGGCAACTAAATGTCCAAACCCCCGCCCCTCTCGCAACCATGCTCATATATATAATTTATGAGGTCCAACCCCCAAATCCCACACTCACACACACTAAAGACGAGGCTACCTAAATGCCCTTATCCTTTTCGCATTCATGTCCAACTAAGGACTCAAACCGTATCAAGGCACAAGTTCTAATGCACCCCCACCCGTTGCCACTCTCATCAAAGACGATTATTATTTATTTACATGTGTGGCTTCAACTCTCACCAAGAATAAAAAAGGGTATTAAGGGTTGCCGGTGCATCATTTGGGGTTAATCTAAGGTGTTCAAATTCTCACATTGTTTCGCTTGATTTAAATTTTTTTCAAAAACTTCAAAAATTCCCCCCATCCCCACACTTGGGATACATTGACCCCAATGTATGGTTTTAGGGGGCTTTGATCGCTTAAAACTCTTTCACACCAACTGAAAGATCAACACTCAAACCACAAATTTCTTTTTGGTATTTTTGTTCATTTTATATATTTTTTTTATCTTTTTCTGCTTTTTAAGACATCACACCGCCAGCTTCCACCACCCAAACATAACATCAAAAACTCAACACCACCCAACCACCCGACCATAAACATATCAAACTAAATAACTATTCACAAAATATACAAGGAAGGAACACAACCTGACTAGTAATAGCGTGGCTGCGAAGACATCATGTCATTCCATTCTCCAAATGCAAATGTACCGCTACTACTCCCACCTTGTTGCGGAGCTCCTTCTTGTTGGCGCGGGTTGATCCATTGTGAATGATGGAGCGGCGGGGTCGGATACGATACACTACCATCATAAGGTGGTAGAGACGCATAATGCACATGTTGTGGATCCACAACCACTGGCCACCCGGCGTGCCAATCTGCATGCATTCTTCTTGCTTGGTCATCATGGTATCGATTATTCATTTCCAATTCATGTGAATACGCGGGTGTGCGATTCCACGCCTCTTGACGATCGAAGTTATGCTTCAAAGACCGCTCCATGCTTGCACTCATCATCATGTGTTGATCAAATAACGTCCGCTCCGAACCCGACCATGACTCAAAAATGGGTGCCGGAGGACGTTGGTTCTTGATAACCTCTTGCATCGTGCCATCATAAGCCCAATTTGGCTCATAGGAACGCTCCGTGTAATCGTAAAAGGCACCACCATAACCTCTACCTAGGCCCCCTTGGCCTACATTCACATTCTCACCACCATGCGTTTCGTCTGCATAATCATCATCCCCACTCGGGGCTTCCGCATCACTTTCCAATTCATCTTCTTCACCCGGTAGAAGATCTCTTGCACCCACTTTTAATGCTCTCCATCTCTGCCCCTCCGACTTGAGCTTATGATACCTTTCCGATTGCGTGTAAGTCCAACCAATCCCCAACTTGTTTAAAGTAAAAGGCTGATGCCTTTTTGCTGCCCCTTTATCTTCTGACATGATTGCCTTTTGCTGCTTCATTAATCCCGTGATAATTCGGCAATACGGGATAATATCTCTCCCCTTTTGTTGTTGGAAGCTTCTCAAACCTCTCCTTGCATCATTAGTCTTTTGAGAGGTGTAATATTCATCCAAGAATATTTGTTGCATATCGGCCCATGTAAAGATCGATGCGGAAGGTAGCATGTGAAACCATCTCTTTGCCTTGTCTTCCAAAGAAAATTGGAAGAGAACCAACTTCACATCATCCGAAGAAAATCCTTGACCCCCAATAGTGTTGCAAATAGAGTCATATGTCTCCAAATGAAAATAGGGTTCTTCCGTTGCTAACCCCTTGAACTTTGGTAGACTTTGGAGGGCGGTTGTTCTAACTTCAAAAGTTCTTCCATCCGCATGATGAGGGATCACTACCGGCGAAGGATTGTTAGTGATAATAGGCCGGAAGTGAGCTTCAATTCCCCGTACGACCTCCTGATGATGTCTTTGAGGGGCACCCAATGGTGCTCTTGGTTGACCCATTTGCATAGGCCCTTGAGGTGCAAAGGGTTGTTGGTATTGATATTGATGAATTGGTGGTTGTTGTTGAATCGGCCTTTGAAATTGCGGTTGTGTATTTTGAGGGCGCACTTGTTGTAGCGGTGTAGGGCGTTGTAATTGTGGCCCTTGCGGTCTAATGTGTTGCACCCAAACCGGTAATCTACTCGTATCTTGAAATTGTTGAAGCAGTTGACTTTGTTGACCCGCTCCTCCTTGAGGTCCCAAGTAGCCTCCATCACCCCCATAGTAATAACCTTCCTCTTCATACCCTCTAACTCATCTTCATAGCCATCATCATATCCATCCCCTCGAATACCCGAAGATTACCCAAAGGGAAGAGTGGAGTAATGGAAACCCGATTGTTTCGATGGTCTAAATGTTAAAGTAGCATGGACAATGGTTGAATTGGGTGGTATTGGGTAATTAGAGGATGACTGACCCGTAGTTGGGGGAAAGAAGTGTGACAATGGTGGTATTGTGGATGAAGGGCTAAAGGTAAGATTGGGTTCAACTTGAGTAGTGATCGGTTGTGTAGTATTGGTTGGTGTAGTGTCATGAGGTGGAGTAGGAATTGTAGTGGAATTTGGTATGGTTGTGTTTGGTGATGGTTGTGTGGAAGTAGGTATAAATGATGAGGTCGTTTGACCCGTTGTGGGTGGTATTTGTGATTCTTGCATGATATTTCGTGGTGTGATGGGTGATGTAGGTGAACCAATAATTCTGTTTTCTCTTACTAAAACACGGGTTTGCCTTAATGTTCTTTCAATCTCCAGATCAAATGACAATGGTGACGACTTGTGAGAGCCTCTAGTATGCATGCACCTGTAGAACCTGCACACTAAACACACTAGTGTAAACCCGAAAATAACAAAGCAAAACTAACAAACTGACACACGTTGCGCACAACTCCCCGACAACTGTAACACCCCAAAAACGGGTTTGGTAGTCAAACCACGTTAATATTAAAAGACTGATAAAATACCATTAATGGTAAAATTAACTCGGTGAATATTAGGACTTAAACAAATAATCCTAATAATAATTAAAAAGGAAAATAAATGCTTGAGGAAATAAAGTTACGAAAGGCCCGAGTTAACGGGACTTAAAAATAAAACGGGTTATAACTTCCCCGAACCCACCAAGTAACTAGGAATATCAACCTAGTTAAATATGTGCCTTAAAATAAAGAAGGAAACTTGGGTAATAACCCTTATGATAAGGTTACAAACTAGAGGGGCCAAAAGAGGAAGATTTAAAACTTGATTTTTATTTAATTAAAACACTACACACACACTAGTGGGTGTGTGTGTGAAATCGATCAGAAGAAGGGCCAGGAGCTCAAACCCTAGCTCATCTCAATTTCACCAAATCGAATGGCAGAACTAGCTCAAATCAGATGCATGAACACAAATTCGTGATCACCTAGTCGTGGGGATTACAAGGTATGTCGAATTTTATGATTTGGTGATACTTTGAGATTATGATGAACAATCATAATCGAAATTCTGGAATAAATGTTGAATCTATGAGTGTTATTGTGATAAAATCTTGGTTTAGAAACAAACCCTAGTAGAAAACTTGATGAATTGTTGTCAAAACTAGGGATTTGATAATTACCCTATTATGTGCTAAGTGGGTTTTACGTTAATATGATGAACACTAAGATTAGAATGTAAAATTGATGAAATTTGAGGATATGAAGCAAGTTCTAGATGTAGTTCATGAACACTAGACATAAGGATGTGATTTTGATGTTGAAGATATGGTTAAAAGTTAACCATAAACTTGATAAAAGAAGAATACAAATTATGCACATTAAGTGTTTGTTAAAATGCCTAAATGAGAACTAAAGTGTTGAAATTAGAGTGAAAACGCGTATTTGAATGATATGGCAATTATGCGTAATATGAAGTGATAAGGGTTCTAAACATCATGTCGATTTAGACTTAATATTGTAAACCATGTGATTGAAAATAGTAGCTTCGACATAGAAAATAAGTGAGGTGGAATAGTCGTGATTATTAATGACTAATTTAACCGCCTTGTAAATGATTGACAATAGTTTGACGCTTAAACGAGCTAGGTGGAGGCTTGGGAAAGAAGCGGTCAAATAAATCAAGTACAAGAAGGGAAGCGTAAACCGGATCCGAGGTAAGTTAAACTTACACCCCCTTTTTAATTACTATACACTTACTAGCGAAAATTGATCATGAATAATGTTAAGTAATTGAAATACGATGATCCGGCATGATACAATGCAAGCCGGGATGAATAAAAAGGTAGGAAATCATGAATTATGGTAAAATGGGTAAAAAGGTAAATTAGTCATGTAATGACGAACAAATAAAAATGGTTTTGTAGTAAAACGAGTTTAAAGGAAAACCGGGATAGGTTTAAAGGGATGAAATGGTAACTAAATACCATCTCATACGGATAAATGGTCAATTAGGCTAAATGGGTCAAATGGTGTTGTTAACACCATTTGACAACTTCATTTGACAATTGCTTGTTGAGTGTTGTAATCACAGGAAACAACATAAACGTGTGTTGCTTTAACTAGAAAGATTTAAAGCAAAAAGTTATGTAAACTGGTCAATACTTTGACCCGAGCCAGGTACGCATAAATAAGCTTTTAGTTAAACATATAATTTATGGTCAAATATTTAACGAAAGTCCTTCGTCGTAAAGTGAGGGACTAAAGTGACCAAAACACCCTTGAAGGGTATATTGGGTAAACGACCCATAGGGTTTGTTTAGAAACTTGCATCAAGATTTTGGAATCATTAGATATGAATAAAAGTTACAGGAATACACATTCATGGGTCAAATGCATAAAAATGGTCATTTGCGTAAAATGACCAACCGATGGGTAAATTTTGGGATAATAGGTTAGTTATGCTAAATCCACCATAAAAATAGTTGTGGTGGAAGATCATTTGAAAAATATTGCGAAAATAAGATGTTAGAAATAAACGAGTATGAATTATGCGGAAAAGTGCTTAAATACCCTTAACGGGTCAAAATAAGCTTTTAAGTATAAACGGGTTTAAGAATATACATAAACTCGTGAATTGAACCTAATATGATAGACAACACTGAAATTATAAGATTCATGTGAATTTGGGATCAAACAAACATGTTTGTTTGATAAACGCATGAACGGGTCAAAACTTTGTAAAAAGGTATTAAGTCGAAGGCTTAGAAGTCTCAAAATTTTTTTATGTTGGATGTTGGATTTTAAATGGAGAATTAATTTACGGACGCGTAGGAAAAAGAATCGGGTAAAACGGATTAAAAACGAGAGAGTTATGCTCGTTTCCGTGAAATCGGGTCATGCTGGGAATGTACAGCACAGTTTAAGCAACATTCTGTGAAAAAGAGGGCTAGGCGTCACGCGTAGCCCCTAGGCGTTACGCGAAGCCCCCTAGTTCCGGAAAAACTTTAATTTTTTGTTGTTTGACCCATGTAACTTGTTTAAACTTATTATTTAACTATCAAACTAACTTTTAAGTTGGTTTTGATCATAGGTGATCGCCAAGAGTGCCCGGATGAAGATCAAGCTCGATGAGGAACCGAACACGATAAAATACAAGCTTCCGCGCGACGTTTCGTCGTATCTTTTAAACGACGAATTCAATTACATTAACTTGTATATTCTTTTAAATTGTAAAATTTTTAATTAACCTGTAATTACAATGTATATGAAACTATAATTACATGTGTATTTTCGTAAAGTGAACGAAAACTGTAAAATAATAGTAAGGGTGTTACAGCAATGACGCCAAAATTTGACGTGCTGTCGTAGTACACGCAAATTTAATCCAAATAACAACTATAGATAGTGGTAAATGAGTATCGAACTCGGGGAGTATGTGGAAAATGTGTTGATTTTATAGCTTTGCGATTTAACTACAATTAACCTAATTTGCAAAAATTAAAGATCAAGGATTTGGATTGTTTGTTTTAGAAAACTAAATTATCAATTACTACTAATCACGATTGGATTTTTACTTCAGATTATGAGAACAATGACCATCTTAGGATTCAGTTTCTTTTAACACTTGTGTGAAATTCCACTAGAAAGAGTTACATAGACATAACTCGTGTTTAAACAATTGTTGTGATAAAAGGTAACAAAGTACTCGGATTATATGAATGCGAGGTTGTTTCCCGATGATCAATCAATCAATATCCAACCCTAACCCTTCTCGTGATATCTCGATTGTCAACGACACCAAGAACGTACGATTAGACTAGAATTGCAATACTAATTAACAAGCTACAATCAATTACTCAAACACCATGACAAACAAAGCAACACAATGTTATCATTCTAGAAATAAAGGAGCAAACACACAAGAGTTTAAGAAAACCTTCACCTAAGATGATCACCACAAGTTTAGCCGGACATTGCTCGGTTGATCATCATAACATCCACATTAAAGTTCATATGAATAAAAAACAAGAACTAAATGTTTAGAATTGTTTGGAACAAGGTAGAACCAGCCAAAATTACCCCCAAAGTTCAGAGAAAACGTCCAATGATGAGATATGTGAAAAGGCACCACAAAAACTGATTTAATGAGGCAGTTACGAGTTTTTCCGCAGCCTCCACCGTAAATTACGGTACCACCGTAACTTACGGTGGACATCAAACAGTTACGATGCAAGTCTCCTGAGTTACGGTGGAAAAATATGCAAGTTTCAGGGCCACCGTAAATTACGGTGGCCACCGTAATTTACGGTGGAGCCCTGAATGTTGGGTTTTGTTTCTTCTTTCATTCCACGCACGACCCGTTCATCTCCAAACCGTCCAAAGTTGCGTTTTATCCCTTTTTAGCTCCCGAACCGCACCTGAAACATAAGCAACTGTAGTCATTTAATTCAAGATAATTACGCGATTAAGTGAAGGATAAATTCGTCTTTTAACCTCATTAAGGGTTGTCCAATGGACCACCCGTCAAGGACCAGAGTATACTTGGGAACTAGAATCGGAAATGAAGCAAAGATATCCTCACTTATTCCAATAAATCTCGAGGATGAGATTTTAAATAAGGTGGGGAGGGTGTAACAACTCTTGCTAAAATTATTAATTCTTATTTTAATAATGTCCATTAGGAAACCCTAATTGAGACCCCCAAGTAGTATGGCATAACCCATAATTTTTCAAAACAATCGAAACTAGGATCAGGACCCCCTAAAACTCAAGGGGGGGGGGGTATCCCCTAATTGATAATTATCCTTAAAACCGCATGTAAATCACGAAAATTCGTTTGCTGTTGACTCACTTAGGCTATACAAGACACGAGGCTACCCTATCCTAAAAGGGTAGCTGTCACGCCACACACAGGGACCAGGTGGGCCTGGCGCGCCACGCGAGGGTGGCCAAATTTCAGTATAAATGCAGGGGTTTGGCACTTGCTTGGCTGTCTTGTTTTGACGTTAAAATTCGTTACATACGTTGAGTTATACACCATTTCGTTCAAAAACAAGCACAAGCACGAATCTCTGCTGCGACGACAGGGTAATAACTCGATCACTGCTATGATACAATGTCCGAATTCGGGCTATACTTTGTCATTCGTCGTGAAGGTTTTGATTTCGTGAGTGTCGTAAATGTTGTATTAAGTTACTAACCTAGTTTCGTATGCATTATTATTTAACTAGGTTACAAGGCTAAATCAGTAGGCAAAGTTCTGTCCAAATAAACTTGCAATGTGAGTCATTCTCTTTTTATCAAATTATTTTCAAAACCCTATTTATTTTCAAAGTTATAATTACAGGGATTAAGTCTTTGTAATCTTCAATTACTGCCGGTATGTGGGGTTTTGTATACATTACTTGATACCCGTCACCATTGGACAATGGGTTAGCCAATGGGTGATCTGACCATAGTCACAGATACAGTCAAGTGACAAATACCGATTTGGGGTAATTGGTTGATAGAAACAATTTAATTACACTAAATACTGTATATTATAACAATGTGCCATTTTGTACAAATTTGAATGACTCGCCAGTATTTCCCCCCCTGATAAAAATCTTTTTAAAACATGTTTCAGGTGATTTACTGTGACCCAGGGAAAGTGCCGCATAGCACTAAAAGCTTGAGGAGGTGGCTCAGTAAAATAAATAAACATGTTTTGTAAAACATGGAATTTCCTCGTGAAATTCCTTTCTTATAAATTACGGGGTTGGCCCCAAACTGTGAAATAAAATAATTGGGAATTTTCAGTTTCACGATTCTGTTAAAATTTCCGCTGCCAAATTAAACATCAATGCCACGGGTTTCTGTCCCGCGGCTCCTGAACAGGGTATAACCGGGACGGGGGCCGTGACACATATCGGTACATTTTAAAATATATTAGGGTATCAAAAATATTTTGGAGGGTTGTTATATCCTCCCCACCTTAATTTAGAACTCGTCCTCGAGGTCTACTGGAATAAGTATGGATATTTCTTTTGCATTTCTGATTTAAGTTCCCATGTGTACTCTGGTCCTCTTTTGGAGTTCCACTTCACTTTGACCAGAACTAATCTCTTGTGCTTGAGGTTCTTGACTTTTCTGTCTTCAATCTGTAGAGGTCTTTCTACAAATTTTAACTGTTCATTTACCTCTATATCCTTGAGAGGTACCATCAGTGATTCATCAGCTAAGCATATCTTGAGATTAGATATATGAAATACATTATGTATTCCTGCCATTTCCTCTGGCAGTTGTAGCTGATAGGCTACAGGTCCTATTCTTCTAATAATCTCAAAGGGTCCAACATACCTGGGGCTTAGCTTTCCCCTTTTGATGAATCTTACCACTCCTTTCCAAGGAGAGACTTTTAATAGCACTTTGTCACCTACTTGAAATTCCAACGGCTTTTGCCTGTTATCAACATAACTCTTTTGTCGATCACGTACTGTTTTTAGTCGTTCCTTGACTTGAATGATCTTGTCTGTTGTTTCTTGTACTATTTCAGGTCCAGATAACTGCTTTTCCCCAATTTCTGCCCAACAAACTGGGGTTCAACACTTTCGTCCATAAAGTGCTTCGAATGGTGCAGCATTAATACTTGTGTGATAACTGTTATTATAAGAAAATTCTATCAATGGTAAATGATCGTCCCAATTACCTCCGAAATCAATTACACAAGCTCTAAGCATGTCTTCCATTGTCTGAATTGTCCTTTCACTTTGTCCGTCCGTTTGAGGATGATAAGTTGTGCTTAGATTCAACTTGGTTCCCATGGCTTTTTGGAAACTTGTCAAAAAATGAGAGGTAAAACGGCTATCTCTGTCAGAAACAATTGATAGAGGAATTCCATGTAAAGAAACTATTTCATTTACATACAATTTAGCTAATTGTTCCATACCAAAAGTTTCCTTCATTGGTAGAAAATGAGCTAACTTAGTTAGTCTGTCTACAATCACCCAGATTGTATCATTACCTTTTCTGGTTTTGGGTAATTTAGTAACAAAATCCATTATTATCAATTCTCATTTCCACACTGGAATTTCTAACTGCTGTAATAAACCTGATGGTTTCTGGTGTTCAGCTTTAACTTGCGAGCAAGTTAAACATTTTGCAACATAAGTTGCTATATCCTTTTTCATCCCTATCCACCAAAAATTCTTTCTTAAGTCTTGAAACATCTTATCACTTCCAGGATGCATCGTATACTTAGACTTATGGGCTTCTTCTAATATACGGTGGCGTAGGTTTCCTAATTTAGGTATCCACATTTTTTTCTTATGGAATCTCCAAATTCCATCTGTTCCTTGTTCTAATTCCTTAATCATTCCTTTTAACTTCTCAGTATCATCCTCGATTACTGATTCTTGTGCTTTTCTAATCTGCTCATTTAAATCTACTTGTAGATTTAATTTAAGAGAACGTACCCTTTTTGGCTTTTCATGATACTTTCGGCTTAAAGCATCAGCAACTACATTAGCCTTTCCTGCATGATACTGGATATTACAATCATAATCACTAAGTAATTCCATCCAGCGTCTTTGTCTCATATTCTATTCCTTTTGCTCGAAAACATACCTTAAACTCTTATGATCTGTGAAAATAGTAAACTTACTACCATATAGGTAATGTCTCCAAATCTTAAGGGATAAAATTATGGCTCCTAATTATAGATCATGATTTGAATAGTTTTCTTCATGATTCTTAAGTTGTCTAGATGTATACGCTATAATCTTTTGGCGTTGCATCAACACACATCCATAACCTAACTTAGAAGCATCACAATAGACTACAAAATCTTCAGTTCCTTCTGGTAACGCTAATATGGGTGCGTTGGTTAATCTTTGCTTAAGAATTCTAAATGCTTCTGCTTGTTTTGTTCCCCATTCAAACTTAGCAGATTTAGAGGTTAGCTTAGTTAAGGGAATGGCTATTCTAGAAAAATCTTGAATAAATCTTCTATAATAACCGGCTAGTCCTAAGAAACTTCTAACCTCGGTTGGTGACTCAGGGGTTTTCCATTTGGTAATTGCGTCGATCTTGGTCGGATCCACATGAATTCCTTCATGATTGATTAAGTGTCCAAGAAACTGTACCTGTTCTAACCAAAACTCGCACTTTGAAAACTTAGCATAAAGCTTTTCCTTTCTTATTAAACTTAGAAGTACGTGCAAATGCTTTGCATGTTCCTCTTTACTCTTAGAGTAAATGAGAATATCATCTATAAAGACAATTATGAATTTATCCAAATATGGCTTACATCTTCGGTTCATCATGTCCATAAATGCAGCTGGGGCATTGGTTAATCCAAATGGCATGACAGTAAATTCATAATGACCATACCTTGTTCGGAAGGCAGTCTTAGGAAGGTCCTCTTCCTGTACCTTTAATTGAAGATATCCTGACCTTAAATCAATTTTTGAGAAAAATCGAGCTCCTTGTAACTGATCGAACAGATCATCGATTCTTGGTAATGGATACCGATTCTTAATCGTGACTTTGTTTAATTCACGGTAGTCAATGCATATACGCATTGATCCGTCCTTCTTTTTAACAAATAGGATTGGCGCTCCCCAGGGTGGTGAACTTGGTTGTATGAATCCTTTCTCTAATAATTCGTCTTACTGTTTCTCCAGTTCCTGCATTTCTGCGGGTGCTAAACGGTAAGGTGCTTTGGCAATTGGTGCTGTCCCTGGTAGTAGGTGGATTCTGAATTCAACTTCTCTGTCTGGAGGTTGTCCTGGCAATTCTTCTGGAAATATATCTAAAAACTGGGATACTACTGGTATATCTTTTAATTCCTTTCTTTTAGTGTTAGTGATTATAGAAATCAAATACACTAATGATCATTTTCTTATATAACTTGATGTTTTCATCACAGAGATGAATTTTGTAGATCTAGAGGGCTTATCTCCTTTAATTGTGATCTTTTCACCCTTTGGTGAATTTACTTGAATTGACTTTTGATCACATAAAATACTGGCTTTATTGGCTATTAACCAATCCATCCCTAATACGACATCAAATCCTTCCAGATTCATTCGGTAAAGGTTGACAATAAATTTCTGGTTTAAAAACTCTATTCTTGCTCCCTGCAAGATTTCAGAAATCCTAACGGTTTCTCCATTTGTGGTTTCTACTAAACATTCTTGTGGGAGTTTAGTTAATGGTTGATTGAGAAGTTTGCAAAATGAAGTATTAATAAAACTTTGGTTCGCACCAAAGTCAAATAATACTTTAACATCATTAACTAAAAACGTACCGGTGATCACATCCGGGATCATCTTTGCTTCATCTGCAGTTAGAACAAATGCTCTAGCATTTTTGGTGTTCTTGTTGTTCGTAGCTGGAGCTAATTTCGGACAATTTGGCTTGATGTGGCCTTGTTCTCCGTAGTTGTAGCATATCCTGTTGTGTTTCTTCCTGCAGTCTTCTTCTTTATGTCCAGATATTTTGCAGAAGTTGCTGTATATAGAGCATTTCCAAGAATGCTTCCTTTTGCAATACTTGCAATAGGGTGCAGAGGTAGAACCTACATTTTTCCCACGATTAGAATTTCCAGAGCGAAATTCTTGGGTAAGCCGTTGAGCTAGGTTCTTTCTTTGATCCTCTTCCCGTGTACGCACTAATTCATATGTCAAGATATTGGCTAGTTCTACAGCTTCTTCTATGATTTGTGCTCTAGCTGCCTTGACTACATGCCTTATCTCCCCGATTAATCCCCAGATGTAACGGGAGATTAATACTGGTTCAGGTGATGCAAGGGTTGGCACTATTCTAGCATATTCAAAGAATAACTTAGTGTACCCCTTACTATCCACTCCATTCATCCTAAGGTTTAGGAATTTATTTGCTATCTGTTCTTTTTCATTGGGAGGGCATAATTTCCTTTCTACCATGTTCTTAAATTCCTCCCATTCCATATTGTAAATCCTATCACTTCCCCTAGACTGGAGGATAGTGTTCCACCATTCTAAGGCTGAATTCTTAAACAGAATAGAAGCAAACATTATCTTATCCTCTTCTGTGCACTTGCTTATTCTTAAGACTGCCTCAGTCTTCTCTATCCAGCGTAGAACTGCAACAACCCCTTCATTGCCCGAGAATTCCATTGGTTTACAAGACTAGAATTCTTTATAAGAACAACCATAAGGCATGGTTCTTCTTCTTTTGGGAATGAGCGCTTTAAGTAAGGGTTCATTGTTTACACTGTTTTCAGGTTCAGTTAGTCGCTTACTACTATGTTTACTTTTATTATCAGCTTCCCTAACCGTTTGAATAATAAATGGCATCGCATCTATTATTCCTTGTGCCACTATGTGTTGGATGACACTATTATCCACTTGGTTTCCATTGTTATCATTGTTCGGGTTATTGTTATTCAGATTATTGTCATTCTGGTTTTCCAGGTTATTATCCAGATTCTCTTGATTCACTTGGCCGGCCATCTGAATTTTAAACAATTATCACATATTAATATCACAAAATAATATCTTAATACGATCAATCACATGACACGCATTTTGATCAAAAGCATCGATCATTGCGACTTACTCTATTTTTATATATATAGTATGCATCTACTACAAACCAGAACGGGAAATTAAAATTTCAATACAACTGAAATAAAATTACACTACTAGTAGGCATCTATAGCTATGATATATATATATATATATATTCAACAAACACACATATTATATATATTATTTTATTATTATTATTATTATTATTATTATTATTATTATTATTATTATCACTACATCCACCATCTCCTCACTGATATGGATTCATCCAGAAATCCATATGACGCTCGTCGTACTTCCAGACGAGTCGTTCTCGTACTTGCCTCATCCTCTCGCTACTTTCTAAAATCTCTTCTCCGAAAGTTCGGAGTTCTTGCACATTTTCTACACTCATTGGGGGTGCAGGTGCTGGTACTGGATCTGGGTATTGTGGCATGGGTTCTTCCTGAGGATACGGATTCTCTAAGATCTCCCTAATGTATTCATCATTATCGTAGTAGGGATCTAGAGGGTCCAGACCTGGGTAAGCTGCTAGGTTTGGCATGGGTAGGTCTGTCAGCTGGTAGCGTTGCACATAGTCCCTATGATCATCAAACCACGGATCGTAGTCTGGGTCTAAGGGATTGGGTGCTGGTACCCTAGGTATCTCATCAGGATTAAAATCATGCATTTCTACTTGATTTTCTGGGTTGTTTTCTATCTCCATTGGCTGGTTGGGAAAGAAGGGTAATGGTTGAGGGGCTACTAGTTGCTCCAGGTTTGGGTCGGCAGCTGTGGATGCTAAAATATGGAAGTTTACTAAACTCCTATTAAGCATGTCTTGGGTGTGGGCATCGGTTTCTCTTTTAATGGCTGCTAAAGCCCGCTGTTCTTGCAACTTCTTCATTCTCTTTCTACTCTCATGTGCTCCCTTACTGAACTATCCTCTCTTTTTCTGCGGGAATAACTCTTCAGACTGAGCATTAAACACAAACATCCCTTCTTCATCATCAGTAGAATACCCTGAGAGGGCAGGCTGTGAAGAGCTACCCTCGCTCTTAGGTGAGCTGGACAACTGACGATACGCGTCGGATGGTCCTTGGTCGTTCATACTGTAAACTAACAAATAGTCAAATAACACATAACAATAAAATACAAATATGCGTGTATTTTCGTAATTTATTTCCTAACATTTTAAATAATATTTTGATGTTAGCAAAACACTTCTGAGGCTGAATCAGTGGCTTAGCTCTGATACCACCTTCTGTCGTAACCCCCGTCCCCTTATCTGTCCCGGGAACGGGCGGCCGCGAACATAAGTGTTGGTGGTATCATTTGTTTAATATTTTGGCAGCGGAAATTTCATCAGGACCGTAGTTAGGAAATGTTTTATCAGAGTAAAACCACCATATATTAATTGTGACAATTGGCACCAAACCGGTAATTTCCGTACACTTTAATTATTATTTAATGACTGCAATTATGTGCTTAATTGTCAGCAATGTCTGAACACATGATTAAACAAGTGAATTCATGCACGTTGTATACTACAAAATATTGCTTTATGCATAAACAAGAGCGTTGCGTAAAAAATACTAAGTAAACTCACCGGTAAGACACTATGTGTCAACGAAACTGCAGAAAGCAGTCAGACAATAAAATTGGAGCCTAGGTGTAGGTCCGACAACAAGAATGCATTAAAACCCAAGAGTACATACAAGGGTTTAATATATATGCAATACCAAAGCAAAAATAAGCACTAAAAAGCACCCGAAACGCACTTTAAGTGCATAATTTATATAATTCAGCATTTAAACATATGAATATTATGCAGAAATGTCGTTTTATTATCCAGAATATTTCCCGGAGTGTTGGGAACTAAAAGGGTACAAGAAAGGTACTTATTAGACACTAAAAAGTGTAATTTAGCACTTTAACGAATCGGTATATAACCGAACAACCGGATATTACCCGAAACATAAAAATAATGCTAGAAGCATTGTTTTTATTTTTCTAAGCTAGTTAGGGTCCCCGAACACCCTAACACCCGTTATAAATTATAACACCCAAATAATCTATTTATTCACCTAACTAATCCCACTAACTAATACTTAGCTAGTTGTTGAAAACAAACTATTAACCAAACACCCTCTTGGACGGTTCCCCCATGTGAGACACACCCTTACACATTAGAATATTTTATCCTCTTGTGTCTTGTATTAAGTGAACATAAAACCTAATGGATATTAGTGGAGAATGGATATTATAATTGCATGCAAGTTCACAACTTCATTACCTCAACACTTTACAAAAAATTTTGATTTCTTTCCCCTTGGCTACTCTCGGCCGAACACAACCATACTCACCTCACCACCTTCAAGTTTCAACCTTGCCATTTTACATACAACCCAAGGTGTTAGAGCTTATACGAAGATGCTCGGTGCATACGGAATCGCAAGGACCTCACCACAACGCTATTAACCACTCGTTTTTCGTCTAGTTTCTTCCCTAGCCACGAGCTAGCAGTAAGTGACTCTAAACATCTTCTTGTTCATGTTTAAAGTGGGTAATAATAGATTTAACGGGTAAAAATTATGAACACTAGAGATCAAAGTTTAAAGTCTACTAAAATGATGAACAAAGTGGTTAATGAGTAAATATTAGTGTAAAACTCTTGGATCTTGTTTTGTTATGATTATTTATTATTGTTGGATGCTAGTAGGGGAACGGATTGTCATCTAACCACGCTAGGTCATGTTCATGGAACATGAACTAGCACTATGTTTAGTGTAAAAATAATTAGATGACGAACCCTTTCACTCACAAACATGAACTTGTATAAAAACGATTTTTCTCATGAAATGGAGTTCTAAACTAGTAGATCTACGGATCTACAAGTGGTATTTTTGAAGAACCAAGTGTATGATGAAATCATGTTTAAAAAGCCGGATCCTTCTCAAAATAAAGACATTTTTTTAGAACCAAAAAGTGTGTAGACACTTGTCTAATGAAAGGATTTAACCAAGAAATATTTTCGTAAATACCGACTAGAAGTTGCAAAACTTCATATTCTTTAAAAAAATAAAGTTTTCGAGATAATGATTTTATTTTTAGAGATGGAAAGACTTACTAAATGTGCTAGTAAGTTACTACACATTTTTATAAATATTCAAGTTCATGAAATAGAGAAATTAGTGATTATTGTTGATTTGTTGATAAATTGTTGTTGATGATTGTTGACGATTTAAAAGAAAATAAACACATGTTTTGGAAACATGAGAAACCTCCATTTTTAGGGGAAACTCTGCCAAAATTTTTATAAATTTTGACACTTAGAAAAATATAAGTTTTTGAGAAACTTATTCCCTAAAAATGTATTTAAAAGTATTACCAAGGTTTCCCTAATTTTTGGTGATAAGAAATGAGGATTTCTTCAAGAATAAAAATGGACATAAATATGTATATTTTTGAGAGAAAAATATATATTATTTTATCACCAACTTTTGTGCTAAGTGTATAAAGTATGTGTTATACTTGCTAGTGTATTAAGACTTAAAAATACACTAAATACTCATGAGGAGTATAAACATAAAAATACACATACAACATACAAGATACATAATTCGGGCGCAAAGTGCAAAACACGAGATACTTATATTAATTTTAGAGAAAATAATATAAGTAAGATACTTAGTTAAAAATATAAAATATTTTTAACACAAGAATATATACACCAAAGAGAGTGACTGTACTTGTGCGACACAAGTCTAGTGACTAACGTTAAGAAAACGCGTATAGGTTACGACGTTAATTAAGCAAATCCGGTGAAGTTTACGACGCACAGGAACGCAAAGTTGTGAGTTCATGCTCCCCCTTTTCTCTTTAACAGTTTTCAGTTTTTATAACTTCGGGGGTGAAATACATGTACAAATGTACAATATTTATAATTGGTATGATATAAATACAAGAAGTACACTTGGTGAGAACGAGAACCAAGTGTGACGAAATATAAGAGTACAAGAAGTACACTTGGTGAGAACGAGAACCAAGTGTGACGAAATATAAGAATATGAGAAGCGCACTTGGTGAGAACGAGAACCAAGTAGGAGGCGTTATGAGAAATGATACGAGAAATCGTGTCACGAATAGGGTAACATAAGCACCATTAATCAACAATATACCTAGACCGCAGAACAAAAGGTTAGATCTAACGGGTGCCGGTCAGCCACACTCTCGGTGAGGGAGAGAATCGAGTAGTGCTTTTGTGTCTCAGAATATACCAATTAAATGCCTAAGGTTTGGTGACTTCCTATGTCGTGTCACATGTTAATGGCTTTGCAACCCATTAACAATCCTGATACTTACAGGAATACTTTATTTACATAAAATTCATACCATACTAAAACTTGATGAATACTTGAGTACGTGGGGTACTCAAGAAAAGCTTGAATTATACTTGAAGTACGTGGGGTACTCAAGAAAATGGGAATTATACTTGAGTACGTGGGGTACTCAAGAAGAATTTGAATTATACATGAGTACGTGGTGTACACATGAAACTGGATTTATATATGAAAACTTGATTTATTCACAAACTATGTTTTCATACAAAGTATACAAACGTGAAATACAAAATTGCATGAATTCACACCAACATTATGTTGACGTTTTTCCAAAACTCACATGTATTTCAGGTAACTAGGATGGATGTGCGCGCGGTCTCGCTTATGCTTGTGGATGTCGCTTATGTTTATCTTAAATAAAGTTGTAAACTTTTCAAGACAATGTTTTATGCGACCTAGCGATGTAAACGCTAAATTTATGTTTTCAAATTATGGTATTTGATGTTTTTACGAGCATATAGCATGTTTACCTTTCGTATGCAATGAGAACCTTTCATGATCACACCTCGTGCTTCCGCCGCAGAAAGGGGTGTGACAGATTGGTATCAGAGCTGCGATTGTAGTGAACCAGGATTCCTTCTCGAGTCTAGTCTACAATCTCTAGTATCCTTTCACGAAAGCAATTTTTCAAAGAGTTTTCATTGCATAAAACGTCCCGCGACATCCACTACCTGAAACTGTCTACATGAAAAGACGCTACGAGACTTAGAGTGCACTAGAGTAGCACTTGCCTTTAACTGAGAAACTACTTGCAATTATGTGTGATAATTAGCATATACTAGAAGTGGAATTTCACAAGTATACGTGACTTCACCTGAAAGCAATGGCCTATCTGAAGGAAGAAATACGCGGATGAAACGAACTGTGCGGACTGGGCAAGGAGTTACGTAATTATTGATGCATACATAATTATGGAATTCAGTGCATAGAAACCATAGCAAGTCTTGCCACGTATAGATTCCCTCAGTGCAAGCCTACTTAGTACTCTGCTAGAGTGAAAATTGTTTGATGTCACTTATGTGGTATATACCTGTCAATATATATATGCAACTACTGTCTAGTGTGACGATATCAACCAAATGTTTAACCCTGCTGTGTTATGTTCTGTCAGAACTTGGCACCCAGGAAAACTGTGAATGCTCGCAATGACGATCAACCTCCTCCTCCCCCACTGCCAAGAACTACTGAAGAGCTGGAAGCCCTACTGGAAGAAAGGATCTCCGCTGCTATCGCCCAGTATGAGGCGAACCGTACTCAAGACAGTGGTGGCCCAAGTAATGCTAGACGTAACGGGCATGGAGATTCGTCTGGAGGGAACGCAGTTCAAGGTAACCTTAAGTCAATGTCCTAAGCATGAAGAAATTTATGAACGGTCCTTGTTTCATTATTTCTTCAATTGCTCATATGTGAATTGGTTGAATCAATTCCAGGCTGCACTTTCAAGCAGTTCCTCGACTGCAAGCCGATGAACTATGATGGCACAGGAGGTGCAGTAGCATTTGTGCGCTGGACGGAGAAGACCGAAGCTACTATCCGCATGAGCAAGTGTACCGCGGATCAGCAAGTCACCTTTGCTACTGGGTTATTCGTCGATGAAGCTCTGACTTGGTGGAACCTGCAAGCCCAAACCTTGGGTGATGATGCCGCTTATGGCTTAACTTGGGAGGAACTGAAGGAAAGAATGAGAGAGAAGTATTGCTCTCGCGCTGAACTCCAAAGGCTGGAAACGGAGTTCTGGCACTTGACCATGGTAGGTGCTGACATTAATGGTTATACTCGAAGGTTCCATGATCTGTCAAGAGTGCTTCCCTACATGGTGACTCCCGAATTCAAGCGCGTTGAACGCTACATTTGGGGACTGGCCCCAGAGTTTCGTGGCATGGTGACGTCGGCCAAACCACAAACAATCACTGAGGCTGTAACTCTGGCTGTCAGCCTGACTGAAGATTGTGTTCGTATGAAGAAGTTATCACTGAACCCAACAGAGAAGACCGAGACACATGCTGAGTCGTCCGGTGACAAAAAGAGAAAGCATACAAGTTTGAACCAAGCAACTCGTAACAACAAGGGTTTCAGCAAGAAGCGCGACGCTAACCCGTCTCAGGAGGCGAAAACCCATGCAACCAAAGCATACCAAGGCTCCATGCCTAGATGCCAAAAATGTAAGTATCATCATGAAGGAGCTTGTCGCATTCCAAGGTGCGACAAATGTGGTAAGTTGGGTCATCAAACAGAAGACTGTTGGGGAAATGGAAAGAATCGGAATGGAAATGGTGCTGTTAACAAGAATGGTAACGGTAAAGGGCGGAACCAAGGATGCTTCAAGTGTGGAAGCAATGATCATTTCATGAAGGACTGCCCAGAGGGAAACAATGCTCAGGCTAGAGCATTTGTGATTGGAGCAAAGAACGCACGCGAGGACCCTAACGTGGTCACCGGTACGTTCCTCATTAACAATCACTTTGCATCCATATTATTTGACACTGGCGCCGATTATAGCTTCATGTCTGTGGAATTTAAACGCATGCTTGGGATAGAATCTAGTAGATTAGAAATTCCTTATTCCATCGAACTAGCCAATGGTAAACTTGTTGAATCAAGCGAAGTTGTTAGAGGCTGCACACTAGAACTTGGCGAACGAAATTTTTGCATCGACCTCTTACCTATTCAATTGGGTAGCTTCGATGTAGTAGTCGGAATGGACTGGTTGTCCAAGAACAAAGTTGAGGTTATTTGTCATGAGAAAATCATTCGCATCCCTTTGGCAAATGATGAAACTCTCATCGTGCATGGAGAAAAAAACGAGACGCGCCTCTTCGAATCATCAGTTGTATGAAGGCACAGAAGTGCTTGAGGAAAGGATGTGTCGCTTTCCTAGCACACGTTATAGACAAGAAGGCTGTGGAGCCAAAACTCGAAGACATTCCTGTGGTGAAGGAATTCCCTGATGTTTTTCCCGAAGATCTGCCAGGACTACCACCGCAACGACAAGTCGAATTCCGTATAGACTTGGTTCCAGGAGCTGCTCCTGTAGCCAAGGCACCCTATCGACTTGCGCCATCCGAAATGCAAGAATTATCTACACAACTTCAGGAGTTGTTGGATAAAGGATTTATAAGGCCAAGCTTCTCACCATGGGGAGCTCCGGTATTGGTCGTGAAGAAGAAGGATGGAACATTGCGGATGTGTATCGATTACAGGGAACTGAACAAGCTCACTATCAAGAATCGGTACCCGCTACTGAGGATTGATGACTTATTTGATCAACTGCAAGGATCAAGCTACTATTCCAAGATCGGCCTTCGACCTGGATACCATCAGCTGAGAATCCAAGAGGAAAGCGTACCAAAGACTGCATTCAGAACACGCTATGGGCATTACGAATTCCTTGTGATGCCGTTTGGGCTGACGAATGCACCAGCGGTCTTTATGGACCTGATGAACCGTGTATGCAAACCATATCTTGATAAATTCGTGATTGTATTTATCGATTATATCCTGATTTATTCGCGAACGAAAGAAGAACATGAGCAACATCTCAGAACTATTCTGGAACTACTGAAGCAAGAGAAACTTTATGCAAAGTTCTCGAAATGCGAATTCTGGATTCGCGAAGTATAATTTCTTGGTCACGTTGTGAATGAGAAGGGCATTCATGTCGACCCAGCCAAGATAGAAGCAATAAAGAATTGGGAAGCTCCGAAGACCCCAACTGAAGTTCGACAATTTTTGGGCTTAGCGGGCTATTATCGGCGATTCATCGAGAATTTCTCAAAGATAGCTCAGCTGCTAACCACTCTTACGCAGAAAGACAAGAAGTACGACTGGGGTTACAAACAGGAAGAAGCCTTCCAACTACTCAAGAACAAGCTATGCGATGCACCGACACTATCCTTACCCGAAGGCACTGAAGACTTCATGGTTTACTGCGACGCTTCACGACAAGGCTTGGGTTGCGTGCTCATGCAACGCCAGAAAGTCATCGCATACGCTTCGAGACAATTGAAGGTGCATGAAAGAAACTACACCACACACGACTTGGAACTAGGAGCGGTGGTATTCGCCTTGAAGATCTGGCGACATTATTTATATGGTACTCGATGTACAATTTTCACAGATCACAAAAGCTTACAACACATATTTGATCAGAAGGAATTGAATATGCGCCAGCGACGTTGGGTCGAGCTACTAAACGATTATGACTGTGAGATTAAGTACCATCCTGGAAAGGCAAACGTTGTAGCGGACGCGTCGAGCCGAAAATAAAGGGTTAAGACCCTAAGGGTTCTAGCATTGGAAATGACCATTCGAACGAACCTCACTGCACGCATTCGTGATGCACAACAAGAAGCTCTTAAAGAAGAGAACCGTAAAGCTGAATACCTACGGGGTATGCTGAAATACATGGTGCCAAACGAAGAGGGAGCCTTATACTTCAAGAAGCGTATTTGGGTCCCACTCTATGGTGGCATACGAGAAGTCATCCTTAATGAAGCCCACAAATCGAGATATTCGATCCATCCCGGATCGGACAAAATGTATCAAGACTTAAAGGATTACTACTGGTGGCCGAGACTTAAAAGCGATGTTGCTGTTTATGTTGGAAAATGCCTAACCTGTGCCAAGGTTAAGGCAGAATATCAGAAACCGTCCGGCCTATTACAACAACCAGAGATTCCCGTGTGGAAGTGGGAACAAATCTCGATGGACTTCATAACGAAATTACCCAGGACCCCGAGAGGGCACGATATGATATGGGTAATAGTTGATCGATTAACGAAGTCTGCGCACTTCCTACCGATCCGAGAAAAAGACAGCACTGGAAAGCTTGCTGAAATATACTTAAGAGAAATTGTGGCACGTCATGGAGTGCCAATCTCAATCATTTCAGACAGAGATGGGCGCTTTGTCTCAAGAATCTGGCAATCATTTCAGGAAACCTTTGGATCTCAGTTAGATCTGAGCACGGCATTCCATCCACAAACAGATGGCCAGAGCGAACGGACTATACAAACGTTAGAAGATATGCTTCGCGCATGTGTTATGGATCTAGGCGGCAGCTGGGATACTCATCTACCGTTAATTGAGTTCTCCTACAATAACAGTTATCATACGAGCATAAAAGCCGCGCCGTTCGAAGCTCTGTATGGCCGCAAGTGCCGATCGCCCTTATGTTGGGCAGACGCTGGAGATAAACGTATGGTTGGTCCTGAACTTGTACAAGAGACAACCGACAAGATTGCGCAGATCCGAGAGCGCATTAAGGCGGCTCGAGATCGACAAAAGAGCTACGCCGATCCGAAAAGAAAATCAGTAGAATTCAAGGTGGGAGACAAAGTGTTGTTAAAAGTCTCACCTTGGAAGGGCGTAGTCAGATTTGGAAAGCGTGGAAAGCTGAATCCACGATATATCGGACCATTCAGAATACTGAAGAGAATTGGTACCGTGGCATACAATTGGAGTTACCGGAAGAACTTAATGGAGTACATGATACGTTCCACGTATCCAACCTGAAGAAGAGTCCAACACAAGAAAACATGATCATCCCGATGGATGAAGTGCATGTTGATGAAGCCCTCCGATTTACAGAACAACCCCTTGAGGTTACCGACTGGAAAGTCAACAAGACCAGGAGGAGCAATGTGAAACTTGTCAAAGTACGTTGGAGCTTTAAGCACGGACCCGAGTACACATGGGAACGTGAAGACCAGTTCAAAGAAAAGTATCCCCACCTATTCAAGAAGACTCCTGCGAGAGTTAGTTCAGCCTGAATTTCGGGACGAAATTCTTTTAACGGGGGGAGACTGTGACAACTGGCACCAAACCGGTAATTTCCGTACACTTTAATTATTATTTAATGACTGCAATTATGTGCTTAATTGTCAGCAATGTCTGAACACATGATTAAACAAGTGAATTCAAGCACGTTGTATACTACAAAATATTGCTTTATGCATAAACAAGAGCGTTGCGTAAAAAAATACTAAGTAAACTCACCGGTAAGACACTATGTGTCAACGGAACTGCAGAAAGCAGTCAGACAATAAAATTGGAGCCTAGGTGTAGGTCCGACAACAAGAATGCATTAAAACCCAAGAGTACATACAAGGGTTTAATCTATATGCAATACCAAAGCAAAAATAAGCACTAAAAAGCACCCGAAACGCACTTTAAGTGCATAATTTATATAATTCAGCATTTAAACATATGAATATTATGCAGAAATGTCGTTTTATTATCCAGAATATTTCCCGGAGTGTTGGGAACTAAAAGGGTACAAGAAAGGTACTTATTAGACACTAAAAAGTGTAATTTAGCACTTTAACGAATCGGTATATAACCGAACAACCGGATATTACCCGAAACATAAAAATAATGCTAGAAGCATTGTTTTTATTTTTCTAAGCTAGTTAGGGTCCCCGAACACCCTAACACCCGTTATAAATTATAACACCCAAATAATCTATTTATTCACCTAACTAATCCCACTAACTAATACTTAGCTAGTTGTTGAAAACAAACTATTAACCAAACACCCTCTTGGACGGTTCCCCCATGTGAGACACACCCTCACACATTAGAATATTTTATCCTCTTGTGTCTTGTATTAAGTGAACATAAAACCTAATGGATATTAGTGGAGAATGGATATTATAATTGCATGCAAGTTCACAACTTCATTACCTCAACACTTTACAAAAAATTTTGATTTCTTTCCCCTTGGCTACTCTCGGCCGAACACAACCATACTCACCTCACCACCTTCAAGTTTCAACCTTGCCATTTTACATACAACCCAAGGTGTTAGAGCTTATACGAAGATGCTCGGTGCATACGGAATCGCAAGGACCTCACCACAACGCTATTAACCACTCGTTTTTCGTCTAGTTTCTTCCCTAGCCACGAGCTAGCAGTAAGTGACTCTAAACATCTTCTTGTTCATGTTTAAAGTGGGTAATAATAGATTTAACGGGTAAAAATTATGAACACTAGAGATCAAAGTTTAAAGTCTACTAAAATGATGAACAAAGTGGTTAATGAGTAAATATTAGTGTAAAACTCTTGGATCTTGTTTTGTTATGATTATTTATTATTGTTGGATGCTAGTAGGGGAACGGATTGTCATCTAACCACGCTAGGTCATGTTCATGGAACATGAACTAGCACTATGTTTAGTGTAAAAATAATTAGATGACGAACCCTTTCACTCACAAACATGAACTTGTATAAAAACGATTTTTCTCATGAAATGGAGTTCTAAACTAGTAGATCTACGGATCTACAAGTGGTATTTTTGAAGAACCAAGTGTATGATGAAATCATGTTTAAAAAAGCCGGATCCTTCTCAAAATAAAGACATTTTTTTTAGAACCAAAAAGTGTGTAGACACTTGTCTAATGAAAGGATTTAACCAAGAAATATTTTCGTAAATACCGACTAGAAGTTGCAAAACTTCATATTCTTTAAAAAAATAAAGTTTTCGAGATAATGATTTTATTTTTAGAGATGGAAAGACTTACTAAATGTGCTAGTAAGTTACTACACATTTTTATAAATATTCAAGTTCATGAAATAGAGAAATTAGTGATTATTGTTGATTTGTTGATAAATTGTTGTTGATGATTGTTGACGATTTAAAAGAAAATAAACACATGTTTTGGAAACATGAGAAACCTCCATTTTTAGTGGAAACTCTGCCAAAATTTTTATAAATTTTGACACTTAGAAAAATATAAGTTTTTGAGAAACTTATTCCCTAAAAATGTATTTAAAAGTATTACCAAGGTTTCCCTAATTTTTGGTGATAAGAAATGAGGATTTCTTCAAGAATAAAAATGGACATAAATATGTATATTTTTGAGAGAAAAATATATATTATTTTATCACCAACTTTTGTGCTAAGTGTATAAAGTATGTGTTATACTTGCTAGTGTATTAAGACTTAAAAATACACTAAATACTCATGAGGAGTATAAACATAAAAATACACATACAACATACAAGATACATAATTCGGGCGCAAAGTGCAAAACACGAGATACTTATATTAATTTTAGAGAAAATAATATAAGTAAGATACTTAGTTAAAAATATAAAATATTTTTAACACAAGAATATATACACCAAAGAGAGTGACTGTACTTGTGCGACACAAGTCTAGTGACTAACGTTAAGAAAACGCGTATAGGTTACGACGTTAATTAAGCAAATCCGGTGAAGTTTACGACGCACAGGAACGCAAAGTTGTGAGTTCATGCTCCCCCTTTTCTCTTTAACAGTTTTCAGTTTTTATAACTTCGGGGGTGAAATACATGTACAAATGTACAATATTTATAATTGGTATGATATAAATACAAGAAGTACACTTGGTGAGAACGAGAACCAAGTGTGACGAAATATAAGAGTACAAGAAGTACACTTGGTGAGAACGAGAACCAAGTGTGACGAAATATAAGAATATGAGAAGCGCACTTGGTGAGAACGAGAACCAAGTAGGAGGCGTTATGAGAAATGATACGAGAAATCGTGTCACGAATAGGGTAACATAAGCACCATTAATCAACAATATACCTAGACCGCAGAACAAAAGGTTAGATCTAACGGGTGCCAGTCAGCCACACTCTCGGTGAGGGAGAGAATCGAGTAGTGCTTTTGTGTCTCAGAATATACCAATTAAATGCCTAAGGTTTGGTGACTTCCTATGTCGTGTCACATGTTAATGGCTTTGCAACCCATTAACAATCCTGATACTTACAGGAATACTTTATTTACATAAAATTCATACCATACTAAAACTTGATGAATACTTGAGTACGTGGGGTACTCAAGAAAAGCTTGAATTATACTTGAAGTACGTGGGGTACTCAAGAAAATGGGAATTATACTTGAGTACGTGGGGTACTCAAGAAGAATTTGAATTATACATGAGTACGTGGTGTACACATGAAACTGGATTTATATATGAAAACTTGATTTATTCACAAACTATGTTTTCATACAAAGTATACAAACGTGAAATACAAAATTGCATGAATTCACACCAACATTATGTTGACGTTTTTCCAAAACTCACATGTATTTCAGGTAACTAGGATGGATGTGCGCGCGGTCTCGCTTATGCTTGTGGATGTCGCTTATGTTTATCTTAAATAAAGTTGTAAACTTTTCAAGACAATGTTTTATGCGACCTAGCGATGTAAACGCTAAATTTATGTTTTCAAATTATGGTATTTGATGTTTTTACGAGCATATAGCATGTTTACCTTTCGTATGCAATGAGAACCTTTCATGATCACACCTCGTGCTTCCGCCGCAGAAAGGGGTGTGACAGATTGGTATCAGAGCTGCGATTGTAGTGAACCAGGATTCCTTCTCGAGTCTAGTCTACAATCTCTAGTATCCTTTCACGAAAGCAATTTTTCAAAGAGTTTTCATTGCATAAAACGTCCCGCGACATCCACTACCTGAAACTGTCTACATGAAAAGACGCTACGAGACTTAGAGTGCACTAGAGTAGCACTTGCCTTTAACTGAGAAACTACTTGCAATTATGTGTGATAATTAGCATATACTAGAAGTGGAATTTCACAAGTATACGTGACTTCACCTGAAAGCAATGGCCTATCTGAAGGAAGAAATACGCGGATGAAACGAACTGTGCGGACTGGGCAAGGAGTTACGTAATTATTGATGCATACATAATTATGGAATTCAGTGCATAGAAACCATAGCAAGTCTTGCCACGTATAGATTCCCTCAGTGCAAGCCTACTTAGTACTCTGCTAGAGTGAAAATTGTTTGATGTCACTTATGTGGTATATACCTGTCAATATATATATGCAACTACTGTCTAGTGTGACGATATCAACCAAATGTTTAACCCTGCTGTGTTATGTTCTGTCAGAACTTGGCACCCAGGAAAACTGTGAATGCTCGCAATGACGATCAACCTCCTCCTCCCCCACTGCCAAGAACTACTGAAGAGCTGGAAGCCCTACTGGAAGAAAGGATCTCCGCTGCTATCGCCCAGTATGAGGCGAACCGTACTCAAGACAGTGGTGGCCCAAGTAATGCTAGACGTAACGGGCATGGAGATTCGTCTGGAGGGAACGCAGTTCAAGGTAACCTTAAGTCAATGTCCTAAGCATGAAGAAATTTATGAACGGTCCTTGTTTCATTATTTCTTCAATTGCTCACATGTGAATTGGTTGAATCAATTCCAGGCTGCACTTTCAAGCAGTTCCTCGACTGCAAGCCGATGAACTATGATGGCACAGGAGGTGCAGTAGCATTTGTGCGCTGGACGGAGAAGACCGAAGCTACTATCCGCATGAGCAAGTGTACCGCGGATCAGCAAGTCACCTTTGCTACTGGGTTATTCGTCGATGAAGCTCTGACTTGGTGGAACCTGCAAGCCCAAACCTTGGGTGATGATGCCGCTTATGGCTTAACTTGGGAGGAACTGAAGGAAAGAATGAGAGAGAAGTATTGCTCTCGCGCTGAACTCCAAAGGCTGGAAACGGAGTTCTGGCACTTGACCATGGTAGGTGCTGACATTAATGGTTATACTCGAAGGTTCCATGATCTGTCAAGAGTGCTTCCCTACATGGTGACTCCCGAATTCAAGCGCGTTGAACGCTACATTTGGGGACTGGCCCCAGAGTTTCGTGGCATGGTGACGTCGGCCAAACCACAAACAATCACTGAGGCTGTAACTCTGGCTGTCAGCCTGACTGAAGATTGTGTTCGTATGAAGAAGTTATCACTGAACCCAACAGAGAAGACCGAGACACATGCTGAGTCGTCCGGTGACAAAAAGAGAAAGCATACAAGTTTGAACCAAGCAACTCGTAACAACAAGGGTTTCAGCAAGAAGCGCGACGCTAACCCGTCTCAGGAGGCGAAAACCCATGCAACCAAAGCATACCAAGGCTCCATGCCTAGATGCCAAAAATGTAAGTATCATCATGAAGGAGCTTGTCGCATTCCAAGGTGCGACAAATGTGGTAAGTTGGGTCATCAAACAGAAGACTGTTGGGGAAATGGAAAGAATCGGAATGGAAATGGTGCTGTTAACAAGAATGGTAACGGTAAAGGGCGGAACCAAGGATGCTTCAAGTGTGGAAGCAATGATCATTTCATGAAGGACTGCCCAGAGGGAAACAATGCTCAGGCTAGAGCATTTGTGATTGGAGCAAAGAACGCACGCGAGGACCCTAACGTGGTCACCGGTACGTTCCTCATTAACAATCACTTTGCATCCATATTATTTGACACTGGCGCCGATTATAGCTTCATGTCTGTGGAATTTAAACGCATGCTTGGGATAGAATCTAGTAGATTAGAAATTCCTTATTCCATCGAACTAGCCAATGGTAAACTTGTTGAATCAAGCGAAGTTGTTAGAGGCTGCACACTAGAACTTGGCGAACGAAATTTTAGCATCGACCTCTTACCTATTCAATTGGGTAGCTTCGATGTAGTAGTCGGAATGGACTGGTTGTCCAAGAACAAAGTTGAGGTTATTTGTCATGAGAAAATCATTCGCATCCCTTTGGCAAATGATGAAACTCTCATCGTGCATGGAGAAAAAAACGAGACGCGCCTCTTCGAATCATCAGTTGTATGAAGGCACAGAAGTGCTTGAGGAAAGGATGTGTCGCTTTCCTAGCACACGTTATAGACAAGAAGGCTGTGGAGCCAAAACTCGAAGACATTCCTGTGGTGAAGGAATTCCCTGATGTTTTTCCCGAAGATCTGCCAGGACTACCACCGCAACGACAAGTCGAATTCCGTATAGACTTGGTTCCAGGAGCTGCTCCTGTAGCCAAGGCACCCTATCGACTTGCGCCATCCGAAATGCAAGAATTATCTACACAACTTCAGGAGTTGTTGGATAAAGGATTTATAAGGCCAAGCTTCTCACCATGGGGAGCTCCGGTATTGGTCGTGAAGAAGAAGGATGGAACATTGCGGATGTGTATCGATTACAGGGAACTGAACAAGCTCACTATCAAGAATCGGTACCCGCTACTGAGGATTGATGACTTATTTGATCAACTGCAAGGATCAAGCTACTATTCCAAGATCGGCCTTCGACCTGGATACCATCAGCTGAGAATCCAAGAGGAAAGCGTACCAAAGACTGCATTCAGAACACGCTATGGGCATTACGAATTCCTTGTGATGCCGTTTGGGCTGACGAATGCACCAGCGGTCTTTATGGACCTGATGAACCGTGTATGCAAACCATATCTTGATAAATTCGTGATTGTATTTATCGATTATATCCTGATTTATTCGCGAACGAAAGAAGAACATGAGCAACATCTCAGAACTATTCTGGAACTACTGAAGCAAGAGAAACTTTATGCAAAGTTCTCGAAATGCGAATTCTGGATTCGCGAAGTATAATTTCTTGGTCACGTTGTGAATGAGAAGGGCATTCATGTCGACCCAGCCAAGATAGAAGCAATAAAGAATTGGGAAGCTCCGAAGACCCCAACTGAAGTTCGACAATTTTTGGGCTTAGCGGGCTATTATCGGCGATTCATCGAGAATTTCTCAAAGATAGCTCAGCTGCTAACCACTCTTACGCAGAAAGACAAGAAGTACGACTGGGGTTACAAACAGGAAGAAGCCTTCCAACTACTCAAGAACAAGCTATGCGATGCACCGACACTATCCTTACCCGAAGGCACTGAAGACTTCATGGTTTACTGCGACGCTTCACGACAAGGCTTGGGTTGCGTGCTCATGCAACGCCAGAAAGTCATCGCATACGCTTCGAGACAATTGAAGGTGCATGAAAGAAACTACACCACACACGACTTGGAACTAGGAGCGGTGGTATTCGCCTTGAAGATCTGGCGACATTATTTATATGGTACTCGATGTACAATTTTCACAGATCACAAAAGCTTACAACACATATTTGATCAGAAGGAATTGAATATGCGCCAGCGACGTTGGGTCGAGCTACTAAACGATTATGACTGTGAGATTAAGTACCATCCTGGAAAGGCAAACGTTGTAGCGGACGCGTCGAGCCGAAAATAAAGGGTTAAGACCCTAAGGGTTCTAGCATTGGAAATGACCATTCGAACGAACCTCACTGCACGCATTCGTGATGCACAACAAGAAGCTCTTAAAGAAGAGAACCGTAAAGCTGAATACCTACGGGGTATGCTGAAATACATGGTGCCAAACGAAGAGGGAGCCTTATACTTCAAGAAGCGTATTTGGGTCCCACTCTATGGTGGCATACGAGAAGTCATCCTTAATGAAGCCCACAAATCGAGATATTCGATCCATCCCGGATCGGACAAAATGTATCAAGACTTAAAGGATTACTACTGGTGGCCGAGACTTAAAAGCGATGTTGCTGTTTATGTTGGAAAATGCCTAACCTGTGCCAAGGTTAAGGCAGAATATCAGAAACCGTCCGGCCTATTACAACAACCAGAGATTCCCGTGTGGAAGTGGGAACAAATCTCGATGGACTTCATAACGAAATTACCCAGGACCCCGAGAGGGCACGATATGATATGGGTAATAGTTGATCGATTAACGAAGTCTGCGCACTTCCTACCGATCCGAGAAAAAGACAGCACTGGAAAGCTTGCTGAAATATACTTAAGAGAAATTGTGGCACGTCATGGAGTGCCAATCTCAATCATTTCAGACAGAGATGGGCGCTTTGTCTCAAGAATCTGGCAATCATTTCAGGAAACCTTTGGATCTCAGTTAGATCTGAGCACGGCATTCCATCCACAAACAGATGGCCAGAGCGAACGGACTATACAAACGTTAGAAGATATGCTTCGCGCATGTGTTATGGATCTAGGCGGCAGCTGGGATACTCATCTACCGTTAATTGAGTTCTCCTACAATAACAGTTATCATACGAGCATAAAAGCCGCGCCGTTCGAAGCTCTGTATGGCCGCAAGTGCCGATCGCCCTTATGTTGGGCAGACGCTGGAGATAAACGTATGGTTGGTCCTGAACTTGTACAAGAGACAACCGACAAGATTGCGCAGATCCGAGAGCGCATTAAGGCGGCTCGAGATCGACAAAAGAGCTACGCCGATCCGAAAAGAAAATCAGTAGAATTCAAGGTGGGAGACAAAGTGTTGTTAAAAGTCTCACCTTGGAAGGGCGTAGTCAGATTTGGAAAGCGTGGAAAGCTGAATCCACGATATATCGGACCATTCAGAATACTGAAGAGAATTGGTACCGTGGCATACAATTGGAGTTACCGGAAGAACTTAATGGAGTACATGATACGTTCCACGTATCCAACCTGAAGAAGAGTCCAACACAAGAAAACATGATCATCCCGATGGATGAAGTGCATGTTGATGAAGCCCTCCGATTTACAGAACAACCCCTTGAGGTTACCGACTGGAAAGTCAACAAGACCAGGAGGAGCAATGTGAAACTTGTCAAAGTACGTTGGAGCTTTAAGCACGGACCCGAGTACACATGGGAACGTGAAGACCAGTTCAAAGAAAAGTATCCCCACCTATTCAAGAAGACTCCTGCGAGAGTTAGTTCAGCCTGAATTTCGGGACGAAATTCTTTTAACGGGGGGAGACTGTGACAACTGGCACCAAACCGGTAATTTCCGTACACTTTAATTATTATTTAATGACTGCAATTATGTGCTTAATTGTCAGCAATGTCTGAACACATGATTAAACAAGTGAATTCAAGCACGTTGTATACTACAAAATATTGCTTTATGCATAAACAAGAGCGTTGCGTAAAAAAATACTAAGTAAACTCACCGGTAAGACACTATGTGTCAACGGAACTGCAGAAAGCAGTCAGACAATAAAATTGGAGCCTAGGTGTAGGTCCGACAACAAGAATGCATTAAAACCCAAGAGTACATACAAGGGTTTAATCTATATGCAATACCAAAGCAAAAATAAGCACTAAAAAGCACCCGAAACGCACTTTAAGTGCATAATTTATATAATTCAGCATTTAAACATATGAATATTATGCAGAAATGTCGTTTTATTATCCAGAATATTTCCCGGAGTGTTGGGAACTAAAAGGGTACAAGAAAGGTACTTATTAGACACTAAAAAGTGTAATTTAGCACTTTAACGAATCGGTATATAACCGAACAACCGGATATTACCCGAAACATAAAAATAATGCTAGAAGCATTGTTTTTATTTTTCTAAGCTAGTTAGGGTCCCCGAACACCCTAACACCCGTTATAAATTATAACACCCAAATAATCTATTTATTCACCTAACTAATCCCACTAACTAATACTTAGCTAGTTGTTGAAAACAAACTATTAACCAAACACCCTCTTGGACGGTTCCCCCATGTGAGACACACCCTCACACATTAGAATATTTTATCCTCTTGTGTCTTGTATTAAGTGAACATAAAACCTAATGGATATTAGTGGAGAATGGATATTATAATTGCATGCAAGTTCACAACTTCATTACCTCAACACTTTACAAAAAATTTTGATTTCTTTCCCCTTGGCTACTCTCGGCCGAACACAACCATACTCACCTCACCACCTTCAAGTTTCAACCTTGCCATTTTACATACAACCCAAGGTGTTAGAGCTTATACGAAGATGCTCGGTGCATACGGAATCGCAAGGACCTCACCACAACGCTATTAACCACTCGTTTTTCGTCTAGTTTCTTCCCTAGCCACGAGCTAGCAGTAAGTGACTCTAAACATCTTCTTGTTCATGTTTAAAGTGGGTAATAATAGATTTAACGGGTAAAAATTATGAACACTAGAGATCAAAGTTTAAAGTCTACTAAAATGATGAACAAAGTGGTTAATGAGTAAATATTAGTGTAAAACTCTTGGATCTTGTTTTGTTATGATTATTTATTATTGTTGGATGCTAGTAGGGGAACGGATTGTCATCTAACCACGCTAGGTCATGTTCATGGAACATGAACTAGCACTATGTTTAGTGTAAAAATAATTAGATGACGAACCCTTTCACTCACAAACATGAACTTGTATAAAAACGATTTTTCTCATGAAATGGAGTTCTAAACTAGTAGATCTACGGATCTACAAGTGGTATTTTTGAAGAACCAAGTGTATGATGAAATCATGTTTAAAAAAGCCGGATCCTTCTCAAAATAAAGACATTTTTTTTAGAACCAAAAAGTGTGTAGACACTTGTCTAATGAAAGGATTTAACCAAGAAATATTTTCGTAAATACCGACTAGAAGTTGCAAAACTTCATATTCTTTAAAAAAATAAAGTTTTCGAGATAATGATTTTATTTTTAGAGATGGAAAGACTTACTAAATGTGCTAGTAAGTTACTACACATTTTTATAAATATTCAAGTTCATGAAATAGAGAAATTAGTGATTATTGTTGATTTGTTGATAAATTGTTGTTGATGATTGTTGACGATTTAAAAGAAAATAAACACATGTTTTGGAAACATGAGAAACCTCCATTTTTAGTGGAAACTCTGCCAAAATTTTTATAAATTTTGACACTTAGAAAAATATAAGTTTTTGAGAAACTTATTCCCTAAAAATGTATTTAAAAGTATTACCAAGGTTTCCCTAATTTTTGGTGATAAGAAATGAGGATTTCTTCAAGAATAAAAATGGACATAAATATGTATATTTTTGAGAGAAAAATATATATTATTTTATCACCAACTTTTGTGCTAAGTGTATAAAGTATGTGTTATACTTGCTAGTGTATTAAGACTTAAAAATACACTAAATACTCATGAGGAGTATAAACATAAAAATACACATACAACATACAAGATACATAATTCGGGCGCAAAGTGCAAAACACGAGATACTTATATTAATTTTAGAGAAAATAATATAAGTAAGATACTTAGTTAAAAATATAAAATATTTTTAACACAAGAATATATACACCAAAGAGAGTGACTGTACTTGTGCGACACAAGTCTAGTGACTAACGTTAAGAAAACGCGTATAGGTTACGACGTTAATTAAGCAAATCCGGTGAAGTTTACGACGCACAGGAACGCAAAGTTGTGAGTTCATGCTCCCCCTTTTCTCTTTAACAGTTTTCAGTTTTTATAACTTCGGGGGTGAAATACATGTACAAATGTACAATATTTATAATTGGTATGATATAAATACAAGAAGTACACTTGGTGAGAACGAGAACCAAGTGTGACGAAATATAAGAGTACAAGAAGTACACTTGGTGAGAACGAGAACCAAGTGTGACGAAATATAAGAATATGAGAAGCGCACTTGGTGAGAACGAGAACCAAGTAGGAGGCGTTATGAGAAATGATACGAGAAATCGTGTCACGAATAGGGTAACATAAGCACCATTAATCAACAATATACCTAGACCGCAGAACAAAAGGTTAGATCTAACGGGTGCCGGTCAGCCACACTCTCGGTGAGGGAGAGAATCGAGTAGTGCTTTTGTGTCTCAGAATATACCAATTAAATGCCTAAGGTTTGGTGACTTCCTATGTCGTGTCACATGTTAATGGCTTTGCAACCCATTAACAATCCTGATACTTACAGGAATACTTTATTTACATAAAATTCATACCATACTAAAACTTGATGAATACTTGAGTACGTGGGGTACTCAAGAAAAGCTTGAATTATACTTGAAGTACGTGGGGTACTCAAGAAAATGGGAATTATACTTGAGTACGTGGGGTACTCAAGAAGAATTTGAATTATACATGAGTACGTGGTGTACACATGAAACTGGATTTATATATGAAAACTTGATTTATTCACAAACTATGTTTTCATACAAAGTATACAAACGTGAAATACAAAATTGCATGAATTCACACCAACATTATGTTGACGTTTTTCCAAAACTCACATGTATTTCAGGTAACTAGGATGGATGTGCGCGCGGTCTCGCTTATGCTTGTGGATGTCGCTTATGTTTATCTTAAATAAAGTTGTAAACTTTTCAAGACAATGTTTTATGCGACCTAGCGATGTAAACGCTAAATTTATGTTTTCAAATTATGGTATTTGATGTTTTTACGAGCATATAGCATGTTTACCTTTCGTATGCAATGAGAACCTTTCATGATCACACCTCGTGCTTCCGCCGCAGAAAGGGGTGTGACATTAATAATCACATGGTTAAAACCCAAGTTTCTTATTACAATATGTTTATCGGGATAAACCCTATTTTATTGAATTTAAACATCGTCTTTTAGATAACTTTTGTAGCCACATTTTTTCCTAGCCGTCAGTGCTCTCAAGCTGGCTTTCTTCTAATTGGCTTTCACATTTTGTTACCTGAAACGCGTTTTAAAAACATTTGTCAGTGGGAAATACTGGTGAGTGAATCCCAGTTTAATCAAGAAGAGTTTTATCAATTAACACAGTATTGAGAGCGATTACAATGTTTACATCTACACAATTACTCATTCAGTACTTGCCACTCGACCGTATCTGTGGCTTTGGTCATATCACACATTGGCTAACCCGTTGTCCAATTGTGAAGGTTATCAAGTAATGTATACAAAACCCCATAATACCGGCAGTAATTGAAGAATTACAAAGACTCAATCACTGCTTAATCACATTGTAAAATATTTAAGGATTTGTAGAAACAATTTACAAAAAGGAGATTACTCACATTGCTGTCTTAGGTTATCCTTTAGGGTTTCCTGGAGATTATCTATAATTTACACAAATGCACACGTGTTAGTATAATAACCCATTTTTTATATTAATGATACCCTCCCCGAGACGGCATTCCAACGACTACGTCGGGCAGAAGCACGACAGCCGTTACGAAACCCTGGATCAATCGGGCAGCGTATCTAATATGTAACCGGGGTTATAATACTTACAACGGAGCAGAACTTCGTTATTTAGGGGGATATTATACCCGATTATAGCTTATACTATGTAAAAAGTCGAGAGAGAAAAGAAATATGAACGATCTGACTGAAGGCCCGATGCCCTCTATTTATAGGGTTGATTTTGGGTTTCCTCGCGGCCCACGTAAGGTGAGGCTAAGGCCTACGCGGCCCGCGTAGTAGGGGTAAGTAGGCCCTAGGGTTGCTGATTCGGATCGTAGCTTCCACACGCGTCGTGCCACGTGGCAGCACCGGGTGCGACCTGATCTTGTAGCTGTCGCGGCCCGCGTAAGGTGTAGCCAAGGGCTACGCGCCCCGCGACAGACTCAATTTTCTTGTTTTTATTTTATTTTTAATGATATATCATATTTTGAGCTCGGTTTTCACATGCGGGATATATTTTGAGACATATCGGTACATTTTAAAATATATTAGGGTATCAAAAATATTTTGGAGGGTTGTTATACCTGAATATCAAAACCTCTCTTACTTAAGTTGAATCTAGCCGGAAGACGATCCAAAGGCAGTCTCCACACATGAATATTGAGCTTCCTTGGGACAAGTCTATTCCATCTAGAAGCATGAATCACATTCGGAATAGAATGGCTATTAACAAGTTTTCTAAAAGATATAACCGAGAATTCACCTTGTAAACCCAATTCCCAAACCCATTTATCCTCCGAGTCACCAATGTGACATTGCCCAAAGCCGATTGATCAAACAACTTGTTAGCTTCTAAACCGCCCCTGGGCGATCTTCTCCAACCCCACACTTATCGCCACTTTTGAGCTAAGATAGAGTTATGCTTTTACTTTTCTTGATATGAATTGACCCATGGTCAAATGAAACACTTGTCCATTTAATGCATTAGTTGCGTTAATTTAACTAACCTTAAAAAGTTTACTTATCTTGAGTGACTTTATGCCATTTAACAAAGTAGAAATTAACAACATCCCAATATAGTATTACATATAAAGTTTGGGATGCTATATATTTTCTCCACGAAAATTAGTATTTTGTTCGTTACATAGAAACTAAATAGGGGTAAAATTTCTTCATTTCCTCTAACGACAAGTGGCTTCTGATTCTCTCCTATGTATTGGACTCAACCCAAGACTACAACTCAAGAAAAAAGAAAATAAGATGAAGAACATAAATTTGGATCAACTTGTATAAACTTTAGACTGAATATCACATGCACACCAAATACGTTCGGTAGAAAACCTATTCTAGGTTGAAAACCAAGTTTCCTTATTTAACTCGATTTATTCAAGGTACCATTGTAAGATTAAATATATTTATTTTATATTTAATCTAGTAGCCATTATAATCATTTACATTATATGGATCAAAATATATAACAATCCATTAAATAATTAGTTGGTAATTGTTGATGGGCCTAATTACCCTTATTAACTAATTAGGGTTTCCTCCTGGGTGCATATATAAGGAGACTAATGTAGAGGTTAAAGGGTTAGACAATTACACAAACCCTAATAACACATAACATCAATATCGCCTCTCTCTCCCAACCGAACAACCCTATTCGGTTTCTTATCACCATCATTAGATTGCACCCTAAGGAGGAACCCGATCAAGCTGACAATCAGGTCAAACACTGTTGCTGCGTCTCCATCTGGATTCTCTGCTGGCCTTTGCTGATGCAATCAAAGGTATGTTTTCATGTTTTCCTTCATATATAAACAGAACTGAACCAACATGTGGTATCAGAGCATATGTTGATTAGTCAGTTCTGTTTTCGTATCCATCATTCTGGAATTAAAATCTGGAAAACAGACGTTTAGAAAACTCAATAAAATTCACGGCTGGTTTCGAGTCATATGTGCCGAAATCATTGTTTTTTCGGAAAAAGGATAATAAAAGTTCACTCGAAATCATATGGTTATTATTGATGTCCGAAATCTGTTTTAAAAGGCCTTAATATTCAGGTTTCGTGTTCCAGAATTATGTTTTAATTTTAGGGTTCATCTTATGTTCTTATGTTCTTATGAGAAATTCGAAAATTCCCTAAGTTTTGGAATTAAATTTAGATTATTGGGTGTTTTTCCTAGTTTTGATCTAAAATTTATCTTTTAGAATTTTGAAATCTGTTATAAAATTAAATGGATATTATTTTGAAATATTTAGATAAATTTAGATCAACATTAAAATAGGAAACTAAATCCCATAATCCCTTAAAATTCGAATTTCAAACTTATCACACTAACAGCTGGTAACAAGAGTTTCGAGATCATTTGTTTAACGACTCGAGACCATAAGGTCTCTACTCGAGACCATAAGGACTCTACTCGAAATCATAAGTGTTCTCAAATCTTCAAAACTCGAGACAAAGATTTCGACTCGAGACCACAGGGTCTCGACTCGAGACCACTAAGGTTTCGACTAAGGGCTTCAATCTTCACAACTAGAGACCATGGTTGCGACTCGAGACCTCATCAAGCACTCGCGATCTCATAAAACACAGTAGTCGAGACCATGATTACGACTCGAGACACTGAGGTTGCGACTCGAGACACTGAGGTTGCGACTCGAGACCATTAATGAGTCGAGACCTCATAATGTTATAAGCTGAGTTGAGACTTGACTCGAGATCTCACTCGAGACTTCATAACTCACTCGAAACCTCATTATTTTAAGCTGTTTAATGTGAACTAAAAATTTTTTCGGGGCGGGCGGGGGCACGCTGTTCCCCGCAACCCCAGCGAACTCACCGCGGAGTTCGACCGCGCTAACGGGTGGTTTGCTACTAAATAATTGGTTTTTGTAATTAGTTAGTTAATTAATAAGGATCAAATAATGTTTTACAAAACCAAAATGGCTTAACTTGAATGAGCTTCTGATGTATCATTTCTGGCCAAAGCTGACTTGATACATCTACTTATCGTTCAAGTATTACGAAAGCTATGTTAAGTGTGCATCATAAATATGAATGTCTTAATATCTGGCCAAAGCTGATTTAATTCCTTCAGAGATGGCATACTTAACAAGTGCATAACTAAAGTGATTGTCTCAATTTCTGGCCAAAGCTGATTTGTTACAACCACTTTGCACACATGCTTAAATGATTACACTTCTAGCCAAAGCTGATTTGTCTTCGTTTAAGTAGAACTTTAAGCAGTCTATTATTTTGATGTTAGTAATAGACATATCACAACCTCTTCACTCAATGATCCTTATATTAATGATCCTTAATTAATTTTTTATGATCATTTCGTCTGCCTTATTCTTAGTACCCATAATTTTACTCACTATAATTTTCTTCTATAAATCTATATCTCATCCACTCTAATTCCTAAATCTAATATGTTTTGCTTAAAGTTTCTGTAAGAATTAGCTCTTAAATTAAATCCTTGATTATCTCTTAAGGCACGATAATCCTATTGCTCTCTTCTGATAAAGCACTACAGAAGAAAAGTAGAGCATGATGATTAGGACAAATCGAACATGATGTCTCTTATAATAATCAAGAATAAGTGCTGTCACTAAAAGGTTATTCCAGATTAAGTCTTTCCTAAGACTAATCTATAATTGTGGAATAATCACTAGAACTCCTAAGATGCATGCCTTCATTTAAAATTATAAATTATAAAGCTAAGTGGTATATGTGAATACATAATAATGTCCAATACCATGACCCATAAAGTTAAGGGCTTACGCATGAAAATAAGTACATTTTTCCAGTACATTACATACTAAGATTTTCACTTGTACAAATTGATGCATTATAAATCAACTATAACACTCAAAAATACCAAAGTATAATGAGTGTGTTGATAAGCAACATATGTACAAAGAAATAAATGTTTAAAGCTGGAAAATAAGTTGTTACTCACCTTACAACCACTTAAACTTTAAAAGAGGATTGTTCTAAGGTCCATAGACAAATTACAAGTGCTAATTCCAACTTTAAGGTTCTTTAAGGGAAAATCTCACTGCATAATTATGTCATTAGACTAGGCATAAGCAACGAGACTATCCATTATTCAAAAGAACAGTTGGATAAGTTAATTAGGTAGTCACTTACTAATGATATTTAAGTCTGATAATTTTAATATTCCATTTAACACATGATTAGTTGACTCTAGTTCCATACGTTTCCTTACCAGAACTCGACAAATAACTAACATGAGAGTTAGTGACAAAACTAATTGTTAAGGCTATAAGAACCATAATAAGCAGTCTTTTAACAAAGTATTTCGATACCTTACATATTCTGAAGATTAATCAGAATATAGTATCATAATTAAAAAATGTTATGAAGATTGTGAGGTTTGCATAGTCAACATAAAGTCACACTTACCTTAAACTCTCATTTTATTTGTTCTAATCATCTGGATTGAAACATTACTAAGATAAAACTAGATGATACCTTACACTTTCACAACTTTTGTCATCATGCAAATGAGAATTTAACAAAAGGAAAAATGAGACTTATAAATTTCATCCATTATAACCGAAATTAATGAGAAATCATGACATGGTTAATGAGGATGATTTTTTATCTAATCTCATTCTAAGTGATTTTAAATCATGACGTTATAGCCCTAAATATTACTTGGCTTAAGGAATAAGTGTGGGTCCATCATAAGTCATTCATTGACATTCGTGGGACTTATTCCAAATGGAATATTCAGACATAATTTATTTATCATTTGAAAGACTACCAACTTGTATCTAAATTTTGTCACATATGGCCCACGGTCTTAGAAGAAATCTATTCATATACATACTTTATAAGATTTCTATTAAATATGTCCCTAAAGTTTCTTATGATATCTGGACATTAAAGAAATCAAATAAAGTCTAACGTATATATGATAGGTTCCCACATCACGTACCTCATTGAAACTTCTCTTGTAGCATTCTAGAGATATTAAAGTTTAGTGGGAGTATTAAGTGTCTTAATAATAACTTGCAATAGTTGCAAGAGGTGGGGGAGTGAAAATTTTACATTACCTCAATTTGCACCTCTTGTACAAGACACCGCTCCATCACGACACTTTTATATCAAAACTTGTCTCCTTAAATCTAATGCTACTCTTACATAAAGTTTCATTGTTGCTTAATTGTGGGCACACTTAGATTTCTTACCTAAACTAACATAATCCTCAACAAGAGAAATCATCACGACTAACGTCATTAACTTATTTCTCTATTAGAATTTGTTGGTCGTTAAATATTGACCCTAAGCATGCTGAGTTCCTAAAGATTTCTAGGGTCAGTGGGAGCAGTCAAAGTCCTTATTATGACTTGCAAGGAATACAAGAGGCGGGGGGAAGAGTATCATTAAATTTCACTCCAAATTTAACTCCGATTACACCTCTTGTACACCATACTGCACCAACTCTTACAAACTTAGAATCCTGAAAATGATAGCAACCCAACCAAGAGCTAATCCATAAAACTGAAACTTCTAATGAACCCAATCTTCAACTCAGGAGGTCATCTAGGTTTAAAAACCTACTAACTTTGATGATTACATGACCTCCCTAATGAAGTTGAAATGGACTTTGGAAAAGTTTACCGATCCTATCTCTTCAAATTAAGCCATTAGTGTCAATCAATCTTCTAAATGGAATAAAATAGTTTTCTAGTAAAACTGGTTTTATGTGTTCGTATAACGTTTGGGATTTGATTAAATTACCTAAGAGTGTTCATAAGTAAATCAAATCCTAATATAAGCGTTAAGACACAAAGATGCATGATTGATTGTCAAAGGTTATACTTAGAAATAGATAAATTATCAAAGATTTCTTTAAGGATCATCACTGTTCTAGTAGCTTATAATAGTTTAAAGCTACATTAGATGAACATTAAAACAATTTTCCTTAACAAATGGCTGACATATTTACATGTTCATAAAACAACCTGAAAGTTCTAAACTAGAGGTTAAAGAACACTTTATTTGTAAGCCAATAAAATCCATGTATGGGTTAATGCAAACATTATAATGTGATGAAATCTTAACGTAATTATTTTTCATCAAGAATCAAGTGGATTAATGTACCTACCTCAAGATGAGTGGGAGCAACTAAAATAAACTTGTCTATATAGATGACATTCTTTTGACAAGTATATGTCACATAAGTCAAAGCATTGTTAACACAAACTTTGATATAATAGATCTCAGAGATATCTCTTATGTATTAGATATCATAACATGCCGAGATAGACCCAATGGGACATTAGTTCCGTTCCATAAGTTTAACATTAAATGGGTCCTTACATGTGTAACAAACAATACTGCTCTCTTTTAGAGGATAATAGGATAAATGAGATTATTTCCTTACGCTTCATTAATTGGAAGCCTTATGTAAGTTTAAGTCTATACTCGTTTAGATATTACTCACATTGCAACACACTAGATATGTCTAGATTAATGTGAAGCATCTAATGGAGTATTACAATATCTTTAAAAGAAACGAGAAGCTATAATTTGAAGAAGAAGTGAGAATTAAAACCGGTTTATTACTATAACTTTGAGATATTCAAAGATGACAAAATGTAATTTCGGGTATATCTTTATGTCAGCAGACAAAACCTATTTCATGGAGGAGTCATAATGCACTGATATTAACAACTTAAGTTATAACGATATAATATAGTCACTAAATGTTGTTGGAAATTTATCAGTGGACTCATAAGTTTATTAACTCCATATAATTAATGTTTTGAAGACTTAGTGTGATAAAGTCAGCTACCATGACTCCTTGAACAGTAACAGTTTGAGAGGTGCTGCATTAAATTTCGATACGCAATTAATTATTCGTTTATGAACGAATTGAGGAAACTAAGTTTTGTATCGAATACATTCATGATATGCTTAAGGATCCTATAACTGAAGGGCTATTACCCATAAGTCTTATTAAGAGAGCTCATAGACGGGTATTAATTAATGGCCATGCGCAATTGCATATCGTACTATGAATGACTAAGTATTAGTTAATTTTCCTCATCGGTTTGATTTTGTATGTCTCTAAGAATATGTCAAGTCGACATAACGGCATATAGACAAATAAAGTTACAAATCAAACAAAGGGCTTATGCGTATTTTGATCATAACGATTAGGTTTTAAATTAAGGCTATAGTATGATTAATGGGGGTCCTGAGTCGCATAATGATTCAACGACTGTATTTCTCTGCTATAGTACTTGTTTAAGGCTAAAATGAGTGTTAACTCCTGATCAGGCTTACCTAATACTCATAGTAAATGATTACTCGGCTAAGTGGGAGAATGTAAGATTAAATATATTTATTTTATATTTAATCTAGTAGCCATTATAATCATTTACATTATATGGATCAAAATATATAACAATCCATTAAATAATTAGTTGGTAATTGTTGATGGGCCTAATTACCCTTATTAACTAATTAGGGTTTCCTCCTGGGTGCATATATAAGGAGACTAATGTAGAGGTTAAAGGGTTAGACAATTACACAAACCCTAATAACACATAACATCAATATCGCCTCTCTCTCCCAACCGAACAACCCTATTCGGTTTCTTATCACCATCATTAGATTGCACCCTAAGGAGGAACCCGATCAAGCTGACAATCAGGTCAAACACTGTTGCTGCGTCTCCATCTGGATTCTCTGCTGGCCTTTGCTGATGCAATCAAAGGTATGTTTTCATGTTTTCCTTCATATATAAACTGAACTGAACCAACAACCATACCAATAGATTTAATAAAATACCAAAATACCTTTTACGAAATGCCCTTCAACTTCTTTCTAAAACGACATGTTTCAAAGTTAACTTCCAATAATATATGGTTGACCTCCTTGTTTTTCAATAGTTTCATACTACGATAATATATAGAAACTCACTATTCTACATTGTTAAGCTTTTCATTATCATCACCATAATATTGTCTTGTGACATATGGACCTCATTATTAACCAAGCGTTCTTAAGTGGGACATGTGACATGTGTTAAAGAGTCCCCCTCAATTCTTCAGACGTATACTAACTAAGAAAAAGAGCCGAGGCCTTGTGTTAGGCATTTAGATTTGACATAAAGTGTTATGTGAAGCTTTGATAACTCTAAACCTCATCTAATATTTGTCAATTACTATTCAATGTTGTTGGTCGATTAGGGTTTTAATATTTGTTGCATAAATCCAAATTTAATCTAACAGTTTTAGAATAAAATATATTTTTACGTTATCCTCTATTAGTGAAATATATTAAGGAGGTTATAGTAAAAAAGACGTATTTTTAGAAAGTAAATCTAGATACTAACTTTATTAAATGAGGGATAACTATTGATTTATTGATTTGATGAAAATGTTACGTATGCATGGAATAGAAAAAAAAGGGCAAAAATAAAGGATTACAAGCATGACTTTCTCTAAAATCCAAAAAGACAACTAATTATAAATCCCAAATAATTTTAATGTATACTAAGTATTCGCCGATCCAAATAGATTGACAAGGGTATGGCGGTGCAGTTTGTTGCCCGTCTACCTGTTATCCTTATGTAATTTGTCATGATCATTTGAAATGAAACATTCAACCTTTCAGTAAAAAAAAGATTGATTTTAGTTTTAGCATTAGAAAATTAAATAAACAAATTAATTAGCTTTACGTACAATTCAAAAACAATATTTATAATAATTTATGCTACTAGGTAGTAGGAAGTATATAGACTTAATTAAGGATACATACGATAGAACGGAAACTTGTGTCCGCGCGCCTGTAGGGGATACAAACTTCTTTCCTGTAGAGGTAGGACTACACCAAGGGTCTGCGTTGAGCCCTTTTCTTTTTGCGGTTGTCTTGGATGACTTGTCCAAGTTGATTCAGGAGACAGTTCCGTGGTGCATGATTTTTGCAGACGATATTGTCTTGATTGCAGAGACTAAACAGTGCCTGAACGCGAGGGTAGAGGAGTGGCGGGTAGCTCTAGAGGGCAAGGGCCTAAGGATTAGTCGATCCAAGACTGAGTATCTACATTGTGATTTCAGTGGTGCAGCCGATGACGATGACACCCAAATCACCGTTGAGGATCAATTGGTCCCGCAGGTAACTAAATTTAAGTATTTGGGGTCGTTTGTACAAAGAGATGGTGACATAGATAGTGATGTAACCCATCGCATACAGGCGGGCTGGTGTAGATGGAGGGCAGCTAGTGGAATATTGTGCGATAGGAGGTTCCCAACTAAGCTAAAGGGGAAATTTTACAAGGTAGCAGTTAGACCCGCTATGCTATATGGAACAGACTGTTGGGCTATCAAGAAGACACAAGCGCGCAAGATGGAGGTAGTAGAGATGAGGATGCTGAGGTGGATGTGTGGACACACGAGGTTAGATCGGATAAGAAATGAGGTTTTTAGGGAGAGATTAGGAGTAGCTAGTATATCGGATAAGATTAAGGAAGGGAGGTTGAGATGGTTTGGGCATGTGAAGCGGAGACAAACGACGGCACCAGTTAGAGTAGTGGAAACTATTACTGTGGAGGGGAGGAGAGGGAGAGGCAAACCCAAACTGACATGGGATGAGCAGATTAGGCATGACTTACTAGAGTTGCATCTTTCCGAGGACATGGTCCATGACAGGACTTCGTGGAGGCGTAGGATTAGGGTTCAGGACCTGTAGAGGATATTACTGTAAGGTCTTAGGTGTATTTTAGGGACGTTTTCCTATCCTTTAAGTGACTTTACCGGTGATTAGCTCCTTGAGTTTATGCCCAAAGGATGTTGCACGCTACTATACATGATTTACATTATACTGTGTCATTCTTATTACTTTCTTGGTATTGGCCTTGGTATTGGTGACTTCTTTTTTATATTCTTTGACTTGGTGTATTGGTATGCGGTTCGTTTTGGAGCTGAGGGTCTCTCTGGAAGCAGCCTCTCTATCCCTAGGGATAGAGGCAAGGTCTGTCTACATCCCACCCTCCCCAGACCCTATAAGTAGCTTTGCTATTTGTGGGATTTACTGGGTATGGTTGTTGTTGTTGTTATGCTACTAGGTAGAGGATCCTGTACATTAATCCAGAAGTGTGAAAAGTGTGAGAAGTGTATTATAACATTATATATAACACTATATAACACCATATAGACACCGTATAACACTATGTAACACCATATAACACCATATAACACTATGTAACACTATATAATAATATATAACACTATAAATCTATCATAGACATGCTATCAGACAAAATATAGTGTTATATTTGTTATATAGTGTTATATATAGTGTTATAGGGTAAGGTTATTGTAAAAAAGACTAAAAGTGTGAGAAAGGTAAGAAAGAATCTCATCCATTAGATCTAAATTAATTGAAAAGGGTAAACAAGTAATTTTATCATTAATTCAATTAATTAAAAACTTCCCATAACCGCCACCTTAATTATAGGAAGTATATAACACCATTCAGCAAGTATATAACACAATTCAGTAAGTATATAACACCATTCAGCAAACATATAACACTATTCAGCAAGTATATAACACCATTCAGCATTCAACAAGTATATAACACCATTCAGCAAGTATATAACACCATTCAGCATTCAGCAGGTATATAACACCATTCAGTAAGTATATAACACCATTCAGCAAGTATATAACATCATTCAGCAAGTATATAACACCATTCAGTAAGTATATAAACCATTCAGCAAGTATATAACACCATTCATTGATTAAACATCTGATCGAAACATATTTTTTTCTCTATATAAGTATAGCAATATGGTACTCATATTAAAGATAAAAAACGCTCGTTATTATGGTGTAATTTTTTTTTTAAAAAAAGTTACGTATAAAAAGTTATTGACGTTTAAAAAAGACGGGGAGAAGTTACATGTGCATTACCTAATTTCTAGTGGGTTTAAAAGACTATATTGCCCCTAGATATTTCAAATTAGTCCTAATTAATGAAAATATTTTACAATTTGGTCCCTATTGATCTCAACCATTAGATCAAAATATCTAATGGCTAAGATTCTTTCTTACCCTTCTCACACTTTAGGCCTTTTTTACAGGATCCTTTACCTAGTGTTATAATACACTTCTCACACTTCTCACGCTTCTGAATTAATATACACTATCCCTACCCTATGCTACTATACTTTTATCATAGTAAAAAATCAAACATTTAAATTGAGAACTTAAATAATATAGCAAATCATTTTAACTTCCATTGATGTTCATAAAAACAATTCATGAATAAAAGACAATAGCATGTCAAGAATACAAAATATATATTAGAGCTTTGAATCATTATAAATCAAACACTTGGACAAAAATCCAAGCATATATCATCACTGTCGAAATAAGATGAGTCGTTATCATTAGATTCATGGTGATGATATGAATAACCGCCATCGTAATGGTCATCAAAGGAAAGTGTTTACTAAACTTGAAGGTGTTACATACTTGTTTGATGGAGATAAGTTTTTTTTAATATTTTCGGGTTTCTACGAGAAATATTATGTTATTATTTTGTTTTTAAACACAAAAGTAAAATAGAGACATGATTTTTTTTAATGAAAAATACTATACTTTCTAAATAAAATATTTTAATGGATCTTAATATATATTATCTGTGTTGTAGAGATATGGAGAAAGAGATGTATGGAGTATATAGTAAGTGTGATCGTTAGGATCATAAAGTTACTTGTGATCACCTACACATTAAGAACAAGAAAAAAAATCAATTACACATATACAATCACCTTTTTCTTATTGATCGGCTGTTAAGAGTATGAGTTTCTATGCATGATGTATAAGACAAACAAGCACATAAAAGATTAATATCACTATTACCTTTTAGGGTTTTGCGGTCATCGTTTAATAACACACAAAAAAAGACGAATGCATTATTATATAAATCCTCAAAACAATGACATTTCATGCATCAAAATCGCTTTCATACATAAAGGTTTCGGATTATTTAACTTTTCAAAAGAAATTTTCAAGATTTCTTGAAATTTAACAAATTAAAGATTTTCAATACTTAATTCATAATAATTGTAATAAAATTATGGTTTTGTCACATGATTTATAATTATCACCCTCCTCATGACTTCATGCAAGATATCTTTAAATTATATATAGCAAACCAAGATTTCTTGAAATTATATATAGCAAACCAAGATTTCTTTAAATTATATATAGCAAACCAAGATTTCTTGAAATTATATAACTTATTCAATATAATGTAAAAGAGTTTATAATTTTTCACATAACAACTATATGCATCAATCACTCTAGAGAGTTGTCTTCTATATCTAATCTAGCTAAATTATTCACTGCTTAAGCAAATATATAACCCATGTCTTCTTACCTAAAACTGGTAGCAAACCAGCTACACATTCACACCAACTGTAGACCAATTTGTCTTACCAAAATTAACAAAAATTGCATCTTTTCATATGTAACTTCAAGTTCATATCATACCCACTTCCCAAATTCCATCTAATTGTACCATTTCATCTCCGGCAACTGATACTGCTGCGCGAAAACGCTTTCTCCAGGAGCCAACATCATGGTTTGCTGTTGCTGTTGCAGTTGCAGTTGCAATTGCGGTAACTCCGCTTGTGTATCCATCGGGCTTCTGTCGGTGTTACCGTCCGTTAGAAACATCTTTGTGTATGCTGCTGCTGATGATGAATTACCTGTATTAACCTCTTCATTCCAAGACAAACCGGATAAGGCGGATCGCTTCACGGGAAGGATATTCGAGGTGTTAAAGAAGGTGTTGTGATGGTGGTTGTCATTGCCAGTGTTGGAGTTTAGCATGTTGTCAAGCAAGAGGTTGTTGTGTTCATGATCTTGATCCAATATTGAGTTATACTCTGTGCCACTTCCGGTTGGTTTCATAAACCAGTGGTGGTTGTATGACCTACATGGCAGTGGAGATGCTATGGTGAGATCACCGCCGCCTTGCCCGTCACCTTCCACCGGTCTCGGCGTGTTGGACTTCTTGTAGATTCGACACAAAACCCAATCATCCAACTGCAAATAATTAACCCAATCAAATAATCACAAACATTGATCGTATCAATTTGACAAAACAAGAACTTTTTAGTCAGCGTTATCATAAAATTATTTTCTCGGACTACGCTTAGGGTTTCAACTCATATTTTAATTAAAAAAAATCAGATTTTATACATAAAAATTCAATAAATCCTTGTACAGAGTGTTAGCGGACCCTCTTGACCCTTGGGTCCGCCTCTGTATATAAATCGAAACAGGGTAAAAAATTAGCAAATTCTCGTAGTAAAGGATCAACGGGACCCTCTTGACCCTCGCGGTTTTGACACTTGCATATCACTCAAAATTTTACAATTATAAACCAAATATAATATAATATTACCCGTAAAGATCCTTTACTTTTGGCGGGATCATAGGCAGGTGGTGAGCAGATGGATTTACCATCAGTGAGTCGATACTCATGCATGATCCAGTTAGTCTTCACACCTTTTGGTGGCTTACCACCATAGAAAACAAGAGCTTTCTTAACACCAACTTTCTGTGTACCACCAGCCGTCAACACCGGTTTATCGATCCCAGTAGCTTTCCAGTACCCGGATGTAGCCACTCTGTTAGGGCGAGCTCCGTTCGGGTACTTTCTGTCCCTCGGACTGAAGAAATACCACTCTTGTTCGCCAAACGCTGCCTTAGCTACACGCACACAATTTAAAAGAATATCAGAAAACCCTAATCTTTTTTAAACACAGATCCCTAACAAAAGCAGTGACAGAACCAGAACTTTTCATCAGGGATCATAGATATCTCGTCATCCAAAGCATGTTTGTTCTAGAAAATATCGGGTTTTATATATAAAAATCCAATAAATTCTCGGGACAGGTGACAAAAAAAAAAAAACTATTTATGTATATACCTGGAAGCTCCCACGGATCGAACTTATAGAGATCGACTTCGGCGATGATGGCGGCTGGAAGCGGGGCGGATGCGGCTTTTTTCTTAAGGTAGTGAACCACAAGCTCTTCATCGGTGGGGTGAAACCGGAACCCAGGCGGAAGATACGGCTGTTGCGACGACGTAGATGAATGATGATCAGTAGCTTCCATGCTTAGAGAATATTCCGGTGAGTTGTTACCTTCAAAAATGATCGGAAATGATCGCCGGCATGGTTTAAAAAGTAACGGAGAGAGAGAACCACAAGAAAATATAAGGTGAACAAGTGAGGGTATTACGGAGCATGGTATTTAAGGTGGGGTGAACCGTACACGATCAGATGTAATACGCAGTTAATACGAGGATTATAATTGGCAGTAGTATAGTGGCACGTCATAATAAAAGGGTAGATTAGTCATTTTATTCGGTGGTTGTAAAGTTTAGAGGGGGTTACGGCTGCAGAGGATGTAGCATTTTGGCGACTGTAACACTGGCCATTGAGGCACTGACACGCGTCCATGGGGATGTGACGTGGCAAACTGAGAACGGAGGATGGAGTGGGACCCTGTGGGGACCAGAGAACACCAGATCTTTATGTGTTGGCGAGATATTTCTGGACGGAACTGATGTAGATTTAAAAAGGTTTAAATTATAGATATTTTGGGGTAAATTGCATAAAAAATACGGGATATGTGAGTTATAATACTTTGAAGTATAATTACATTGATGTACTTAACTTATCAACTCATATATATTTCAAGACGTAAATATGGGTGAAAACTAAGCAAAATTAATATTATTACACTACTATTTATTTATAATTAGAGTAAACTTCCGTTTTGCTCCATGTGTTTTGGTCGTTTTAACGGTTTTGCACCAATCCTTTAAAAATAACCATTTTACTCCCTGATGTTTCGATTTTGTTGCCAGTTTGCTCCATGGTCTTAACTCCATCTAAATTGTTTGTTAACTGAAAGGGTATTTTAGTAACTTACCACAAAAAAGTAAGGATATTATGGTAATTTTACATATAACGATATTTTTAATTTATATATAATATATGCATACAATATATACATACCACAACACATACATACACTCTCTCATCTCTCTTCTTAATCACCAGCCACCACCAACAACCACCATCCCCACCAACGTAACACCGCCAACAAGCACCACCAGCACTGCCACTCCACCCCACATCGACCATCGCCAACGAATCTACCATTAGATCTTCGTCTGAAACCATAACCCCCAAATCTTTATCAAACCCAAGTCAGGATGTGGAGGTTTCGTCTTCGAAAAAAGAGCGAGAATGGTGGATACATACCTCAAAATCACTGAAATCACCACCATTCCCGTCATGGTCCATCACCACTCGCCTAGGTTTCGTCGCCGCCACCATCTCCAGTAGATCTGAACAATTCTAGAAAGATCCGCGATTGGAAACCCTAGCCGCCGCTACGTGTCGTCGAAACACAGGGATGATGGTGGTTAACCTTGGCAGTTTCGAGCTTAGATCCGGTTTCAAGTTAGGAGCAGCTAGGGTTAGCTGTTTGCAGGTGCGACTGGGTTATGCAGACACCATCGGATCTGAACACACCTCCAAACATTTTGTATTAATAATAAACAAGAAAAAAACTTTGAGTCGATTCTTGACTGAAATAGAGAGAAAAAAAGATCTTGAGCAGTTTTGAAAAATGAATGTGAAGAAAAGGATTTCGTTGGAGTCTTTTTTTGTTGTGGGGTGTTTGTGGTTTGTTCTTAAAATTTGTTATATAGATGATGATGATGAAAGCTGATTGAAAAACAAAAATGTTGGTGGTGGTGCCCGGGTGGTGGGTGGCAGCGGTGTTAGGTGGTAGGTGGTGGTGTAGAAGAGGCAGAATGATCTTGTAGAGAAAGAGAGTAAAGACTGTACTAGTGTGTATATTAATAATTTACATTTAAATATAAATTACCAATACTTGAAAGTACCAAAATACCCTTTCAGTTAACATATAATATGGATGGAGTTAAGACCATGGAGCAAACTGGCGACAAACCGAAACATCAGGGAGTAAAATGGCTATTTTTAAAGGATTTGAGCAAAACCGTTAAAACGACCAAACCACGGGGAGCAAAACGGAAGTTTACTCTTATAATTAAAATACAACATTAACAAAAAAAATTACATGTACAAAATTACCAAAAAATTACATGTTTAAAGTTGCATATACTCTTAAATAAAAAATCACATATATGTAAGTTTATCATTTACAAACGTTTAAATTTTTACTATTCACACTTGTACCTTAATCAAATATAGGCTGTAAGTTGTGTTTAAGTGGTTGTACCTTAATCAAATAATAATGGTTTCATTACCTTACCAAATTCAATATGTTTTGTATGTATGTATGGTTGTAAATTGTGCTTAAGTGGTTGTACCCTAATCAAATAATGGCTTCATTATCTTACCATATTCAATCGGTTTAATACATTCAAAGTTGAGTTGTTTTATTTGTAAATTATTATTATTTATAATAATCTAATTAATTTAGCCAAAATCTTATATAAATATAATTTGCAACATATTGATGCAATGGTTGTTGTAATGTATGCATTATGGGGGTGAGGTTTCTGTAAAAAAGACATTTTTCGTGAGAAGTGTGAGAAGGCATAGAAATTTGCATATAGGCATCATGTTTTGAACTTAGGCATGATGTTTCGGCAAGAAAAACACCAAACATAACAATCTAAAATACAACGCAACGTATTATGGGCATGAATTTTAAAACATACTACTTCACACTTAAAACACCCTAGTTAACGTTCTTGGCATAGTGTTCTAAGTTTTATGCCTAGAATTCACTGCATTGTGTCTTAAATTGTTATGTTTGGTGTTTTTCTTGCCAAAACAACCCAAAACATTATGCCCAAGTCCAAAACATAATCTATACATATGAATTTTTATGCCTTCTCACACTTCTCACGAAAAATGTCATTTTTACAAGATCCTAAGATTGCATTATGGTTTGTATAGTGGTAATGATATATATTATATATAAATTACGATGAACCTGTCAAACGGGAAAAAATAGACGCGGGTTCATCGTAACGCGCGAGTCCTAGATCAAAATAGTTATTTTATTCTATGTTTTACGTTTCGGTTTAATTTCTTCGCATTAACACTGCAACTTCAGTGTTGGTGGTCGCTGACAGTAGTGTGGCATTAGTGCTCTCCCCCAACGCAACGCGGGGGGTGCTTAATACTAGTTAACAATGATTTAGAAATGTATGATGATTTAATTGGATAGTAAATTCTTTTTTTAACGTCCTTACAGATCACATCGTATTGGTATCCTTACTGTCCATAAAGTCATCTTTTAGAAATCACAATCTTGTCCTTTAAACTTAAACTTTACAGAATGACTGTATGGCCCCTCAACTTTTTAAAACATTAACGAACCATTACAAACGTGTCATATGTACTTATACTTGTTGATCAGTTCTGTTTTAGGCATAATGGAAAACATGAAAACATAACTGATTGCAGCAGTACAGGCCAACAAAGAATCCAGATGGAGACGCAGCAATAGTGTTTGACATGATTGTCAGCTTGATCTAGTTCCTCCTTAGGGTGCAATCTAATGATGGTGATAATGAAAACCGATAAAGGGCAATCGATTGAGGAGAGGAGGCGATTTGATGTTATGAGTAATTAGGTTATGTGTCTAACCTTAAAACCTCTACATAAGTCTCCTTATATATGCACCCAAGAGGAAACCCTAATTAGTTAATAAGGGTACTCTGGCCCATCAACAATTACCAACTAATTATTTAATAGGTTGTTATATATTTTGATCTATTATTATATAAATGATTATAATGGCCATATATAAATAAATATATTATTTATTTATTCTTACATTCTCCCACTTGGCCGAGTAATCATTTATTATGAGCATTAGATAAGCCTGATCAGGAGTTAACTCTCATTTTAGCCTTAAACAAGAACTATAGCAGAGAAATACAGCCGTTGAATCATTATGCGACTTAGGATCCCCATTAGTCATACTATAGCCTTAATTTAAAACCTAATCGTTATGATCAAAATACTCATAAGCCCTTTGTTTGATTTGTAATTTTATTTGTCTATATGTCATTATGCCGGCTTGACATATTCTTAGAGACATACAAAATCAAACTGATGAGGAAAGTTAACTAATACTTTGTCATTCATAGTACGATATGCAGTTGCGCACGACCATCAATTAATACCCGTCTATGAGCTCTCTTAATAAGACTTATGGCTAATAGCCATTCAGTTATAGGATCCTTAAGCATATCATGAATGTTTCGATACAAAGACTTAGTTTCCTCAATTCGTTCATAAACGAATAATTAATTGCGTATCGAAACTTAATGCAGCACCTCTCGAACCGTTACTGTTCAAGGAGTCATGGTAGCTGACTTTATCACACTAAGTCTTCAATACATTATATGGAGTTAATAAACTTATGAGTCCACTGATAAATTTCCAACAACATTTAGTGACTATATTATGTCGTTATAACTTAGGTTGTTGATATCAGTCCATTATGACTCCTCCATGAGATAGATTTTGTCTGCTAACATAAAGATATACCCGAAATAACATTTTGTCATCTTTGAATATTACAAAGTTAGAGTAATCAACCGGTTTTAGTTCTCACTTCTTCTTTAAGTTATAGCCTCTCGTTTCTTTTAAAGATATCGTAATACTCTATTAAATGTTTTACTTTAATCTAGACATATCTAGTGTGTTGCAATGTGAGTAATATCTAAACAAATATAGACTTGAACTTACGTAAGGCTTCTAATTAATGAAGCGTAAGGAAATAATCTCATTTATCTTATTATCCTCTAAAGGAGAGTAGTATTGTTTGTTACATATGTAAGGACCCATTTAATGTAAAAATTATGGAACGAAACTAATGTCCCATTGGGTCTATCTCGGTATGTTATGATATCTATCACGTAAGAGATATCTCTGAGATCTATTATATCAAAGTTTGTGTTAACAATGCTTTGACTTATGTAACATATACTTGTCAAAAGAATATCATCTATACAAACAAGTTTATCTTAGTTGCTCCCACTCATTTTGAGGTAGGTACATTAATCCACTTGATTTTTGATGAAAATAATTGCGTTAATTTTTCATCGCATTATGATGTTTGCATTAACTCATACATGGATTTTATTGGCTTACAAATAAAGTGTTCTTTAACCTTCAGTTTGGAACTTTTAGGTTGTTTTATGAACATGTAAATATGTCAACCATTTGTTAGGGAAAATTATTTTTAATGTTCATCAAATGTAGCTTTAAACTATTATAAGCTACTAGAACAGTGATGATCCTCAAAGAAATCTTTTGAAAATTTATCTCTTCCTAAGTATAACCTTTGACAATCAATCATGCTTCTTCATGTCTTAACGCTTATATCAGGATTTGGTTTGGTTATGAACACTCTTAGGTAATTCAATTAAATCCTAAACGTTATACGAACACATAAAATCAGTTTTACTAGAAAACTATTTTATTCCATTTAGAGGATTGATTGACACTAATGGCTTAATTTGAAGATATAGGATCATTAAACATTTCCAAAATCCATTTCAACTTCATTTAGGGAGGTTATGTAATCATCAAAGTTAGTAGGTTTTTAAACCTAGATGACCTCCTGAGTTGATTATTGGGTTTTAAAAGTTTCAGTTTTATGGATTAGCTCTTGGTTAGGTTGCTATCATTTTCAGGATTCTAAGTTTGTAAGATATGGTGCAGTATGGTGTACAAGAGGTGTAATCGGAGTTAAATTCGGAGTGAAATTTAATGACACTCTTCCCCCCGCCATTTGTATTCCTTGCAAGTCATGATAAGGACTTCGACTGCTCCCACTGACCTTAGAAATCTTTAGGAACTCAGCATGCTTAGGGTCAATATTTAACGACCAACAAATTCTAATAGAGAAACAAGTTAATGACGTTAGTCGTTGTGCTTTCTCTTGTTGAGGATTATGTTAGTTTAGCTAAGAAATCTAAGTGTGCCCACAATTAAGCAACAGTGAAACTGTTGTAAGAATAGCATTAGATTTTAAGGAGACAAGTTTTGATGGAACAGTGTCGTGATGGAGCGGTGTCTTGTACAAGAGGTGTAAATTGAAGTAATATGAAGTTTTCACTCCCTCACCTCTTGCAACTATTGCAAGTTATTATTAAGACACTTAATGCTCCCACTGATCTGTGATATCTCTAAAGTGCTACAAGAGAAGTTTCAATGAGGTACGTGATGTGGGAACCTATCATATATATGTTAGACTTTATTTGATTTCTTTAATGTCCCGATATCATAAGAAACTTCAGGGACATATTTAATAGAAATCTTATTAAGTGTATATATGAATAGATTTCTTCTAAGACCGTGGGCCATATGCGACAAAATTTAGATACAAGTTGATAGTCTTTAAATGATAAATGAATTATGTCTGAATATTCCATTTGGAATAAGTTCCACGAATGTCAATGAATGACTTATGATGGACCCATACTTATTCCTTAAGCCAAGTCATATTTTAGGGCTTTAACGTCATGATTTAAAATCACTTAGAATGAGATTAGATGAAAAAATCATCCTCATTAACCATGTCATGATTTCTCATGAATTTCGGTTATAATGGATGAAATTTATAAGTCTCATTTTCCTTTTGTCAAATTCTCATTTGCATGATGCCGAAAGTTGTGAAAGTGTAAGGTATCATCTAGTTTTATCTTAGTAATGTTTCAATCCAAATATTTAGAACAAATAAGATGAGAGTTTAAGGTAAGTGTGACTTTATGTTGACTATGCAAACCTCATAACATTGCTTAATTATGATACTATATTCTGACTAATCTTCAGAATATATATAAGGTATCGAAAAACGTTGTTAGAAGACTGCTTATTATGGTTCTTAAAGCCTTAATATTTAATTTTGTCACTAACTCTCATGTTAGTTATTTGTTGACTTCTGGTAAGGAAACATTTAGAACTAGAGTCAACAAATCATGTGTTAATAGGAATATTAAGATTAGCAGACGTAGATATCATTAGTAAGTGACTACCTAATTAACTTATCCAACTGTTCCTTTGAATAATGGATAGTCTCGTTGCTTATGCCTAGTCTAATGGCATAATTATGCAGTGAGATTTTCCCTTGAAGAACCTTAGAGTTGGGATTTTGTACTTGTATTTTGACTATGGACCTTAGAACAATCCTCTTTTGATGTTTCAGTGGTTGTAAGGTGAACAACATCTTATTTTCCAGTTTCAAACATTTATTTCTATGTACATATGTTGCTTATCAACACACTCATTTTCCTTTGATACTTTTGAGTGTTATAGTTGATTTATAAGGCATCAAATTGTACAAGTGAAAATCTTAGTATGTAATGTACTGAAAAATTGTACTTATTTCCATGCGTAAGCCCTTAACTTTATGGGTCATGGTATTGTACATTATAACGTATTCACATATACCACTTAGCTTTATAGTTTATAATTTTAAATGAAGGCATGCATCTTATGAATTCTTGTGATTATTCGATAGAAAATAGATTAATCTTAGGAAAAACTTAATCTGGAATAACCTTTAGTGATAGCAATTTGAGTTCTTAATTATCATAAGAGACATCATGTTCGATTTATCATATTCATCATGCTCTAATTTTCTTCTGTAGTATCTTTATCAGAAGAAAGCAGTAGGTTTATCATGTCTTAAGAGATAATCAAAGATTTAATTTAAGAGCTAATTCTTATAGAAACTTTAAATAAAGCAAAACATTTTAGGTTTAAGAATTAGAGTGGGTGAGATATTAATTTATAGAAGAAAATTATAGTGAGTAAAGTTATGGGTATTTAAAAAAAATTAAGGCAGACAAAATGATCATAAGATTAATGAAGAATCATTAATGTGAGGATCATTATATGAAGAAGTTGTGATATGTCTATTACTAACATCAAAATAATAGACTTAGTTAAAATTCTACTTAAACGAAGACAAATCAGCTTTGGCCAGAAGTGTAATCATTTAAGCATGTGTGCAAAGTGATTGTGACAAATCAGCTTTGGCTAGAAATGAGACAATCACTTTAGTTATGCACTTGTTAAGTATGCTATACATGAAAGAATTAAATCAGCTTTGGCCAGATATTAAGACATTCACGTTTGTAATGCACACTTAACATAGCTTTCGTAATACCTGAACGATAAGTAGATGTATCAAATCAGCTTTGGCCAGAAATGCTACATCAGAAGTTTATTCAAGTTAAGCTATTTTGGTTTCGTAAAACATTATCTGATTCTGATTAATTAACTAAGTATTTACAAAAACCAATTATTTAATAGCAAACCATCTGTTAGCGCGGATCGAACTCTGCGGTGATTAATTAACTTTATTTTAGTTCACATTAAAAAGCCCAATAAATTAATGAGGTTGAGATTTCGAGTTAGTCTTAGGTTTCGAGTGAGATCTCAACTCAGTTATGAGATCTCGAGTGAGATCTCGAGTCAGGTCTCGACTCATCTTGAAACATTATGAGGTTTTGAGTCATTAAGGTCTCGAGTCGCAACCTCAGTCGAAATCTCGAGTACTGAATTTTATGAGATCTTGACTCCATAATGAGGTCTCGAGTACTGAATTTTATGAGATCTCATCTCGACTCCATAATGAGGTCTTGAGTGGTAAATATTTAGACCTTTTCGAGTCGCAACCTTGTGGTCTCGAGTCAAAATCTTGGTCTCGAGTCATGAAAGACTGAAAACCCTTATGATTTCGAGTCGAAATCTTATGGTCTCGAGTCAAAATCTTGGTCTCGACTTGTTAAGGGTGATCTCGAACCTTCTGTAAACAACTGTTATTGTGAAAATAACTGAAAATTCGAATTCTTAGGGATTTTGAGATGTAATTTCATATTTTAGTGCTGATCTAATTTTATCAAATATTTTGAAAATTTTTATCTGTTGATCTAATAACAGTTTTCGAAAATTTCTAAGAGTTAAAACAGATCAAAACACTCAATAATCCAAATCATATTCCAAAACATAAAGGAATTTCGAATTTCCCTAAGAACATATGATGAACCCTAAAAAATAAGACATGATTCTGGAACCCGAAATCTGAAAATTAAGGTTTCTAAAACAGATTTCGAACATGTTGATTTTAACCATTATGATTTCGAGTCGACATTTAACGTTTTTCCTTTTCTTTTTCCTCGAAGCAGAGATTTCGAGTGGTTATTTATGACTCGAAACCAGCTGTTAATTATATTAGGCTTTCTAAATTTCTGTTTTCCAGATTTCAATCCCAGAATGATGGATACGGAAACAGAACAGATTAATCAACATATGCTCTGATACCACATGTTGATCAACTCTGTTTTAGGCATAATGGAAAACATGAAAACATACCTGATTGCAGCAGTACAAGCCAGCAAAGAATCCAGATGGAGACGCAGCAATAGTGTTTGACATGATTGTCAGATTGATCTGGTTTTTCCTTAGGGTGCAATCTAATGATGGTGATAATGAAAACCGATAAAGGGTAATTGGTTGAGGAGAGGAGAGGAGGCGATTTGATGTTATGAGTAATTAGGTTATGTGTCTAACCTTAAAAGCTCTACATAAGTCTCCTTATATATGCACCCAAGAGGTAACCCTAATTAGTTAATAAGGGTAATCTGACCCATCAACAATTACCAACTAATTATTTAATAGATTGTTATATATTTTGATCTATTATTATATAAATGATTATAATGGCCATATATAAATAAATATATTATTTATTTATTCTTACAATACTCACCCATATATACGTGCGACTTTAGGGCGTTGTGTTATAGTGTTTGACATGCTCACATGCAAGAGAGGAAATGGGGAGAATTTAGTTTTTTTTTAATGGATTTTTTTTTTAATTCCTATTGTCTATGAGACTTGAACCCAAGACCTCCCTCTCTTAAACCTAAGATGTTTAAAGGTTTTATCTTTGCTAATAGACCACCATCCCATTTATAAGAATTTAGTTCTTAATCTTGTTCTTCGTAGAATAATTTAGGGCGGAATGTGTTCATGTCGATCATACACTTATTTGTATGAGGACACTAGTTATAGAGTCTATGTGGTGAATTCAATATCCACATACATGTGACAATTTCCAAGAATTTTCAACAAATAGGTATTTCTTATGGTTTTGTTTATTAATCTTGTATACTAAACCAGATGGATCCAGGTGTCGGTTCGCTTTGTTTTAGTATTTTCGTTTATTTTTTTTTATTTTTTTGGTATTAATTAGAGTAATGCTTTAGAACCCAAAAAAATAGTATTAGTCACTTGTGCTTCATATACAAGGCAACATGTATTCCCGTAGATCTTAGATTTTGATTGAATATTCAAAAGCTAAAATGTGAGTAAATGTTCTCGACAGATTTTAGGTTCACTAATATGACTACACATATTTAGCGAGAGGATCAAACTGAAACATATAAATATTGATAGAAGTCATGATTTCTTGTGAAAAAGAATCAAAATCAATATATTTTATCTATAATAGCAGCATTATTATTAAAATATACCATTATTATATGACTTTATATGTGTAAAATACTTGTATCCGTATGTTATATAAGTTTACACATGTTTAAGTATACCATATGAAAATTTGTATGTATTCGTATATTTATAACGTGTATAGAAATATGATATTATCTAACTTATAATAAAAAAAACTCTAATTAATGACACATATGACACTCTCACCTTATTCTTTTTATTTTACTTAGATTTTATTTAAAAAAAATATTTTTTTATTCTTATCCTACGAACTTATAATAAAAGAAATTCCATTTTTTTTTACAATATGTTAATTTTAAGTCATATTTGTCGTGATGATCAATTTTAATATAGGGGTAAATTACACTTTTCGTCATTAATGTTTTTAGCGGATTGCAACGGATAACCTTTAACTTCAATAATTACAGTCACAATCCTTTATTTGCAAAACTCGTTACACTTTACGTCCTTTAGTACTAGCCAGATTAAAAATTTCAGTTAAGTTTATTCAATTAAGGGTATTTTGGTCAATTCATGTTTTTATCTAAATGTTTAATAAATAAAACCAAAAACATTGCATATACACATCATCTTTCTAAATTTCCTAACCCTAAAATTCTAACTATCACATCTTGTCACCACCACCTCATCCTGCCGCCACCACTCCAGCCACACCCACCGCCCCTAACCCTTTGCAGATCTGCAACCCTTTTTTGTTTAATAAAGGAAAAAACTAAGCTGACATCAATGAGATTTCGATTAGAAACCATTGTCTAAAAAATAAAGAATTGTAAAATGACGTCAATAAAGCTACTTGACCAGCATTGTCTAAAAAATAGAGGTTTTTGGGTAATCCTCTGAAGAATCTGAATTCCATTGGTGTGAAGAAAGAAGAATACATTGCCCATATTAATATGAATTTCTCCCAAGCCCGGTACCAGCTGCTACATTCAAAAACATAAGAGGGTTGCAGATCTTGTTGGGTTAATCGGGTTTGTTCACGGGGCGCGAGTCAGCGGGTCAAACCGTTGACGGGTTCACGGGCTGTGGGTTTTGGATACGAGTCAGAATTGGCTTCAAACTTGCAGCAGAAGGAGTTTAATTAAGTCACGTTTATTATGTTTCAATAGTGTAAAGAGTGGGTCAAAATCATGGGTTAATTTTTACTTGATTTTAGGAGTTTTTTACGTGCAACCTGTGCATGGGTTAGGTAGTATTTAGCTGGTGTTTAGGGTTGTAATTGTAAGAGTCTCATAACATTTTGTTTACTGTATTCTTATATCATCAATTGAAAAGAGTCGATCAAAGAGTTTTGGTCAATCCAGTGTGTTTGTTTGTGTATAACCGGGGCCTGAACCAACAATTGGTATCAGAGCGAAGGTTAAACGAGGGCCGTTTTGAGAGTCGACCGTAGAAAGGGAGGAGAAGCTTTCGGGTGCGGGCTGCCATTGCAGCGGAACCGTATGTGGGTCGACAATCACAGGTTTTGGCAACTGGTTCGGGTCGGAACTAGGGGGTGTTACTACACACATAACACAGGAGATCAACAAACAACAGAAGACGGTGTTTCGGGTCAGCGTTGTCACGGAGGAGTGCCGTTTGGAAGACGGTGTTGACTGGTGATGAACACTGTAGATCGGTGGTTATTAGTTGTGATCAAAGAGGAAGAAAAGGGCTGCAGCGATCGAAGGTGGTTTCGAGGGTTACCGTTCTAGCGGGTCAAGAGGGTAGCGGAGACGAGTCGGGATTCAGTCCAAATCAGCGGGCTTGTCAACCCAGTTTGTTGATCGAAGAACGAAGAAGAGATCGTGTATTTTAGTTGTCGGATACTTTTTCTAGCCTAGGAGAAGAATTGCAAGGGGTGTAGAATTCTTTGGGTAGAAAAACCAACGGGTGTAGCGAGGTAGAAACGAAACAGCAGGTGACTGAGATATTCGTTTAGCGACTCGAAGACGGTACAGGTGGTAGGCGTCTAGTTGGTGGTTGATACGCAAGGTGTGCTTATCAAGAAAGAGCTTGACAGAATAGTGAAATCACGATCAGGGGGTGAACGACTTTGGACGTGGTCGAGGTGAAGACCGGGGTGTCCGGGATAGGTCGAGTTGAAGACGGCTCTGGAAGTGACCGAGGTGAAGGTCGGGTGTCCGGGAAGAGTCGATATGGGTCAAGGTGAAGGCGTGATTTGACAGGAACGATGCGGTGAAGAATGGCGTGAACAAACTACGATTACGGGGGTGATTGTTGGGTTAATCGGGTTTGTTCACGGGTCGCGAGTCAGCGGGTCAAACCGTTCACGGGTTCACGGGCTGTGGGTTTTGGATACGAGTCAAAATTGGCTTCAAACTTGCAGCAGAATGAGTTTAATTAAGTCACGTTTATTATGTTTCAATAGTGTAAAGAGTGGGACAAAATCATGGGTTAATTTTTACTTGATTTTAGGAGTTTTTTACATGCAACCTGTGCATGGGTTAGGTAGTATTTAGCTGGTGTTTATGGTTGTAATTTCAAGAGTCTCATAACATTTTGTTTACTGTATTCTTATATCATCAATTGAAAAGAGTCGATCAAAGAGTTTTGGTCAATTCAGTGTGTTTGTGTGTGTATAACCGGGGCCTGAACCAACAGATCTATCAAGTCAACTCTCTCTTTCTCTCTTAACCTCGTAACCTTAAGATCCACTCTAGCCACCATCTGACCACCACCCCCAGCCACCATCTTGCCACCACTCCAGCCACCACCATTTCGACCACCAATGAGACGCCTCACCACCCATCTCTCTTCCTCCCAAAGACCACCACTCATCACCACATCTCCGAAAACCCACCTGCAACCACCACCTACCGACACTAACCCACGCCACCAACACCACCACCAACCCACAAAAATAATCACACCCCACCCCAACCTCACGAAGAACCTCTCCTTCAAACTCTCTAATTTGGGGATCCAATGTGAGGTGATAGATCCGGAAGTTTGGTGGCGGTTAGGGCTTTTTTTTTGCTCCGGTTGCTGTGGTTTTTTGCCGGACCTTGCCAGAAACAGAATTTTGCTAGGAACCTTGCTAGAAATGGTGGTGGTGGTGGCTCTCACGGTGATGGTTAAGGGTGGGGGTTGGTTGGAGAGAGATAGAAACAGAGAAATTAGGTTTATATATTGTGTTTTTGTTTATTTGTTTAATTTAAATATATTAGTAAATTACTAATCTACCCTTATGTGCAAGACACATGACTTATTTAACTGAAAATATTTAACCAGGTTAGACTAAAAGGACGTAGGTTGTAATGAGTTTTCCAAATAAAAGATTATGACTGTAATTATTAAAGTTAAAGGTCAATCACTGAAACCCAATACAAACATAAAGGACGAAAAGTGTAATTTACCCTTAATATAGTAATAAAATATGCGAAAAATAATTCCTATTCCTACATTAACGTTAAATATATTTATATTTATATTCGTAAATCTTAAATTACTTTACATTACATTTTATTTACAAATTTGAACGTATATTTTATAGTTTAAAAAAAGTCATGCACTGGAAAAGAAATATAACAAATAAATAAGTAATTGGTCAATTTTGCACTTTCATAAAGTACCCAACAATTTACAAAAAATATGAATATTTTGTAATTTATGATTACAAAGGTAAGACTTCATACGAGGTTTTGGAAAGATTTTCACGCGCCCAACAAGAAAATTTATATACTATTAATTTGAAACATTTGGGTGCATGTTTAGTTGTAAGTTATGTTTAAATACTTGTATCTTAATAAATTATAGGTTGTAACTTGTGCTCAAGTGGTTGTACCTTAATCAAATAATAATGGTTTCATTACCTTACCAAATTCAATATGTTGTGTATGCATGTATGGTTGTAAATTGTGCTTAAGTGGTTGTACCCTAATCAAATAATGGTTTCATTATCTTATCATACTCAATCAATTTGATCCATTCAAAGTTGTGTTGTTTTATTTGTAAATTATTATTATTTATAATAATCTAATTAATTTAGCCAAAATCTTGTATAAATATAATTTGCAACATATTGATGCAATAGTTGTTGTAATGTATGCATTATGGTTTGTATAGTGGTAATGATATATATTATATATAGATTACGATGAACCTGTCAAACGGGAAAAAATAGACGCGGGTTCATCGTAACGCGCGAGTCCTAGACCAGCTTAGTTATTTTATTATATGTTTTACGTTTTGGTTTAATTTCTTCGCATTAACACCGCAACTTCAGTGTCTGTGGTCGCTGACAGTAGTGTGACATAAATGCTCGCCCCCGCCGCAACGCGGGGGGTGCTTAACACTAGTTAAGAATAAATAAAAATCAGGCCAAATGTTACGTAAAATCTATATATGTATATGTATCTACTCTACTTTTTTTATATAATAAAAGAAAACCACATGCGACACATGTCATAAATTAGAGTTATCTACCTTTTGTTTTCCAACCTCTTAATTATAGGTACTTATTATTTTTTTAATGAAAAATATTTATTATACTATATAACATTACATTAATTAACCCGTGTAATACACAGGAATGTAATCTAGTTTTTATATTTAATATAGTTATTATGCATGTTTATGTTTTATTTTTGAACGACAATTTTCTTTTATTCATTGTTGTCTGAGAGGCTTGAACCTAAGACTCCTTCCTCCCGAGTTATTTAAAGGTTTTTCCTTCGTCAATGAATCACCCACCATTCGCGTTTATGTTTTATGTATTGTGATATGTTAATTGTAAACCTTTTTTTAATAATCAGCCCATTATAAAATCGGCCGACTTACTAATCTATGGTCGGGTTTTTAAAACCGACCACGTCATAAATATTTGTGAACATAATGTGTCTATATCTCTTCCTATATCTAAAGGCAAAATAATATTTTAATTTGTTAAAACAGATGTTGGCGGCTACAGTCACAATAATTAAAAGATTGTATATATTCGTTGTCAACTAACCAGAGAGGAAAAATGTTGATGCGTCACATTTTTTCCGTCCGATCAAGATAATATTTAATCTACCAGTGAAAAATTAAATCAGTATTTGAATTTAACTATGACTACTTTTAGTAAATTGTTCTATTTAGTTGCTTAAACACACGTTTTCTAGTCATCTTGTTTTTCTTTGAAAAATAACATCATATCATTCCACAATCTTATTTTACAAGCTTACTTTTTCATATGTATTAGTAAGAAATAATATCTAAAAATAATTTACAAGGCGTGTACTTAGGCTATAGGGTGTGAGGGGCATGGTTGGGTCATTAATCGCCACGTAGGACCATTAATGGATTGCTACACCACCCCCTTGTCTCATCCACCATTATTCCCATGGATTAAACCATGGAAACCATGAGACTACTTTCCATATTTAATATTTTCTTTCCTTTTCACAAAAATAAATTAAAGTAAGATAATAGTGGTTTGAGTCATAACCACACCCTTAGGGTAGTGGTTTTGGATGATGGATTAGAAGTAGGTGACATGGCGCTGATATGGAGGGTCATGGTGATCATGAGGGTCATGACCACACCCTATAGCCTTAAAAATAAGCATAATAATTATATTGTTATAAATATATTTTATGATTGTTATAAATATATTTTATGATATGACTATCCACATGCCTAACTCCCATTGGCATTTAAGTTGTGTTGAATGATAGCCCTACAAATAGTGGTTTTTGTATTTCATACATACATGAATAAGAATGAATTCTCATATTCTCTTTCTCTCTTACTTTCTATAATACTTGTTCTTTATGTTAATAGTTATACGATGGTTGATAGTATGTCATTGTTTTACAACACGTTATCAGCACGAGACTCTAAACACGGAATTCTGGTAATTCACATGCAGGTCGTCAACAAAAATCAAAGTTCTCAAAAATTATTAGTCGGCGTGACTATCCTACAAGTAAGTTTTATTTTGATTCATGAGATTTATTAATTATTAATCTTGTATTACTTATTTGTATTAAATTTTTGGATGATTAATTTATATTTTCAATTTCAAGCATCCAAAAGCCATCATACATATTACCATAAAAATACTGGAAAGAAATTTTTGAATATCATAAAACAAATCTTTTGGATCAATATTGAAGATTTCATTATTTTGAACAAATCAAAACAATGCTAACAAAAGCAATGGTTTCTGTAAAAAAAAATTTGTTGATATATTTAGTATTCTAATCAGAAAGAATTTGATACAATTTTTTTTTTCAAAATAGATGTTGATCCAACATTAAAAAAAAATAAAAAAAATAGGTTTTGTATAATGTGGACTAGATTTTTATGCAAATTTCAGTAATTAATTATTAAGGTATTGGTAATTAGTAATTTTTGCATGATCTCTAAATTTTAAATAAATATACTTGGGTTGTCTTCTATCCTAATAAATATGAGTATTATTAACATTGGTCTCCTCACATGATTGCTATCGATAAACTAAAATGTTTATAATCTAGTTATGCTCATATGCATATTCCTTTAGCCACCATGATCATATATTTATGCTTCTTTATTAACCCTGTTAAGTTGTAAATAAAATTGTTGAATTAGTTTGATTTGAGGATGTTAAATATTAACCCTGTTAAGTTGTAAGTAAAATTGTTGAATTATTTTGATTTGAGAAAGTTTGCAATCTAGAGAATATTATATGTGCTTTTCGAACTCATGAAAAACAATTGAATTCAATATTTATGGACTAAGCAGTGCAATTGTATTAGGTATATCTGCTTGTATTGGTGGTAATATATAAATGATGTATGTACTAGATTTTCATTTTGTATAGTTTATAATTTAAATGGATTTACTTATGTTATAGGATTAAATATTTGTTATACGTTTATTCATAAACCAATTGTATTCTTAAGAAATTAAAGAAGGCTTTAAACGATATTAATATATATGGTATTGGTTAATGATTAGAAATTAATATCATTAAATATCATTTATTTTATTCTTTATTAATTCTAATTATATTGTTGATTAGGTTATGAATACATCATTAAGAGTAACTCTCCATAATAACTTTTTCCCATCATGTTGGTTAATGCTTAGAAATTAAAATCATTAAATATCATTTATTTCATTATTTGTTAATTCTAATTATATTGTTGATTATGTTATGAATACATCATTAAGAGTGACTCTCCACATCCTTAACTTCTATTTTATGAACACATCATTAAGAGTGACTCTCCAAAATAACATTTGATGGAGATGAATTTGTAGTATACAATAGTTGACAGATTATTATACTATGAAAAATCTGTTTAGTATTTAATATGTTCATGTACCTTCACTTCTGATGTGTAATACTTGTATTTGATATATAAATTTTAATGTGATTGTTCGTAACAATTTAACTAGAAATACAATACGATAAGTGTATGTTTATAGTGTTCTTATCTAATATATAAGAATAAGAAATTTGGTGCTTTATATGACATTACATGACATGTTATCATATAATTTTTAATCCGTTTGATGACAAATTATAGCTATATTTTAGTAGTAAAAAAAAATCATATATTGATTTACTCATCTTTCATTATAAATGTTATCTTACTATTAACCAAGATGTATGATTTTATTGTGGCTTTCATCATATATCAACTTTGTCCTTTATGGAACACCACTAATTTGAAAACTAACGCACACGATGTCGATAAATTAGAGCATGACCTATAATAATAGGTTTATCACTTTTGTAATTTTATGTGTCTTTTATATGCTTTGATTTATTTAGATGATATATTAAAGAAAAAAAATTATATGTTTCTTACAAGTGATGAAAAAAAAATCTTATTTTATAAGGTTGTATCATAACCTATTTATTTGGTGACATGTTATATAGTCATGCATTGTATAATCTATTGTATATATTATGTTCCATATGTTATAAATTTGGAAGGGGACATCAAAGTGACAAGGATTGTGGTATATGATCACAAGCTATAAAAACGATTGAATTATGGTCACGGTTTATATAAAAACACACCTGAAGTGTCTAACTTCTCAAAGCTTATTATGAGTTTATCGAAACTTATAAGTTTTTAAACCGATAAGTATAAATGTCTCGGTTATATAACTACATCTCGATTTATATCATGTGATGAGAAAAATGCATATCATAATCCATTGAGCAAAACAATTTCCATCATCAAATATCATTGATTGTTAAAGAATATATATAAAGTTTGAAACAACAAGCATGAAAGTTCTGTGGTTCTAATTCATTCCCTAATATGAATGTGATGATGATCAATTCAAAGGTTATGATCATATACATAACTAAGAAAATTGTAATGATGCCACCATGAATGTTGTATGGGAGTATAGCAAATATGGCCAGAAGACTATATTAGAAATTACTAGAAATGATATTAATTTTCCACAATATTCCATTAAATCAAATATGGTGAGTAACCAGAGGTTACTAGAATATTTATACGTTCACCACATGGCATGACCAAATAGGTCATCAAGATAGCATCATGATATGCTAAACAATCAAACATGCTAACCGGCATCTTAGCACCTCTAAGTAATCTAAAAACATTGCTCCCAAAATGCCTTACCATATGTCTAGTTAGTTTTTTTTTTTGTGGCAAATAAATTTTTATGCCCTTCAAAACAATAAACTCCTACAAACAATCCCTCTTATATGGGACCATTGAAATGTACAGTTGTGTGGATTGTGATATTCATACATGGTTACATGTGAGTTTTTAGCTACCCGTATGTAGCATATGTCCAACACTATGGAACATTGTTTTTTTTGACATGGTTTAACACTGTTCTTTGACAACCCAATTGTAGGGACCATTGTTGGGCACATTGTGAAATATAGTGAGAGGCATACGTAAGTCGAGACGAAATTCGTCGATTGATTATATCAATTCAAAACCAACTGCTTATCACAAATACTCCCCATTACAACTGGTCTCCTGAAGAGAACCAAGTTTCCATTTTTTTTATATTTTGTTGTGCAGCCTATGTACCAATTGCACCACCATAACATATAAAATGGGATATGTACATCGTATTCCCAGTCTTAGGGGGAGACAAGAAAATGAAAGACTGGTAACATAAAAAAATGCATCATATTATATATCGATCCCTGAAGTGGTCAATGCAAATCTGAAGTCCAAAAGAAAGAGCGTGTATTTGCAAATAATAACAAATGAAATACAAGATGCATTCACTAACACAAATAAGGTGACAAAGTCACATATACCAGCTTAAGCTTATCTGGTCGAATGGAAATACTCACAAAATGATTATCATATTAATAAATTGTGAGAGATAAATCGGTTCCAAAAAGATAAAACCCACAAACACAAAAAGAGCAGAGTAACGCAGTTGGTGTAACCCCAAAAGAGGTGGCACATAAAACACCATAAGTGGTTGCATACAAAACCCCAGAAGTGGTTGCATACTAAACCTTAAAGAAGGTTGTTGTCAAAACCCCAAAAGAGGCTAATGGAGTTCTAAAAGAAACTCTAGTACCAAACAAATATGAGATCGCGATAAATTATGTACAAAATAAGTACAATATGGAACCGTAATGAAACACGTGTAAAATGATATATTTGATTATGCTATAGCAATAGATGTAATCGATGAAAAAAAAAGATTACGTATATAGAAAGTGTGCAAGAGTGTACACACACAAATAGCCAAAAATGGCTACATGACTTAAGGTTGAACTAAATTTGCTCGACAAACTAAACGTTTTCGAACCAGCAGTTCGAACACCCATAGACGTCAAACCAGTAGGTTATAAATGGGTGTCTTTAAATAAAAGGAAACGTAAATAATGAGTTTTTGCGATGTAAGGCACGCATTTTAACATAAAGATTTTTCCCAAATCCCAGCAGTTGATTATGAGGAAACGTATACCCCTGTAGTGGATGCGATAATCTTTAGATGTTTAAGCGGCCTCGCAATCTCAGAATGACTTCAGATAAAACAACTTATGGATGTCATCACCGTATACATGTACGAGACAATTGCAAATGACATCTGTATGAAAACCCCTCAAAGGATTAAAAATACTCAAAGCATTATGAAATAATAACCCCATAGGTGTTATATATATATGAATCTTAAAGGAAACTACTCGTATGTGGTACAATCGACTATACTCCAAAAAGAGAGGTATAATTTTGATAAATGGGCTACATCTATTTAACAAGATTTCACTCTTACAGTGATAATGTAAACATCATCGAGAGGGAACTCTCAAACTAAAGAGGAAAATTTTGAATGACCTTTACAAAGTGTAGTTATTCCCGATATGTAGTTCGAGTATATATGTAATTATATTTTACTAATCCCTCAAGTACATCTAGAAGATGATGTTTGGATATTTTAGTATGGACATAGTTGAACCTTAAAGTATGTTAAAGGTTGTTAAGTCATTTGTTATAAGAAATGCCTATCATCATCTCCTACCATAGTAGAGATTCCCATTCTAGAAGTACCATCGTTAAATGCATAAGTGCATTAATATGTTTTACTAGTTATGTATGGTCACAATATCTTTCATTTGAGCTTATTGTCATGATATAACATTTGTCAAGCGAAGAGACATTGGAATGAGTTCAAAGAAATATTTAAGGTATAAATGATATTTGATTATATTTTACTAACCCATCAAAACAAGTTTGGTTAGTCTTGTAGATGCAGGAATGTAACGAAACATAGTCGTGGACATATGATAATTTTTGGTAGGAGGCACCTAAAGTCTCATTAAAAGATTATACAACATTGCTCAACATAAAGGATTGCACATTAAGGGATCAAGCGATAAATCATTCGCTACAAAAGCTTTGTTCGACTTTCAAGAAAGATGGACACACATCACTTAAATGATACATGTTAAAATGAGGGGGAGACTTATTCAAGTTGCACTCTTTTTCCCTTGACTAAGTTTTGTCCCATTGGGTTTTCTTAGTAAGGTTTTTAATGAGGCAACATACCTGATCCAGAAGTATTAGGGGGAGACAGTACGCGCTGCACTCTTTTTCCCTTGGCTGAGGTTTTATCCCACTGGGTTTTCCTTGCAAGGTTTTTAACGATGCAGCACTACCAAGCGTATAATACATTGTTTTCTTTTATCATGTGGATAGTCAAGGGGGAGTGTTATAAATATATTTTATGATTGTTATAAATATATTTTATGATATGACTATCCACATGCCTAACTCCCATTGGCATTTAAGTTGTGTTGAATGATAGCCCTACAAATAGTGGTTTTTGTATTTCATACATACATGAATAAGAATGAATTCTCATATTCTCTTTCTCTCTTACTTTCTATAATACTTGTTCTTTATGTTAATAGTTATACGATGGTTGATAGTATGTCATTGTTTTACAACATATATAAACTTATATGTGTAAATTCAAATAATTTTTAGAGTTAAATGTCATTTTAGTCCCTGTGGTTTGGGTCAGGTTGCAAGTTTAGTCCAAAGGTTTTATTTTTCATATGTGAGTCCAAAAAAATTTCACTGTTGCCATTTTAGTACATTGCGTTAACTACATCCATTTTTTATGTTAACCAGAAGGGCGATTCGGCCATTTTATATTGCCGAATTGCCTTTCTAGTTAACAGAATTACATATAAAATGACTGAACTGCCCTTCTGTTTAACAGAAAAAATGAATGAAGTTAACCCAGCGGACTAAAATGGCAACGGTGAAACCTTTTTGGACCCACAGGAGAAAAATAAAGCCTTTAGACTAAACTAGCAAAATGACCCAAGCCACAGTGTCTAAAATGGCATTTAACTCTAATTTATATGTGTAAACATGCCTAATATTTATATAAAAACTAACATGGTGTCCGCGCAATACAGTCGGGGAGATGTTTTGCACTACGACCCTTAATATTCATTGTAAAATCTTTGTGGTGTATATAGTCATAAACGAAGTCATCAGTTAGTCCATTTTTTAGTGTGCATGGTTCAGTCGGTTCAATTATTATCCTTAACCGAAACCTAATTCATCGGTTAGTGTATTTTATTAACCAATTGTTTTCGGTTAATTAGTTTAGTTTTTTCCGTTAGAATAATGGTTTTTGGTTTGATTCGTTCTAATTTCGGTTAATTGCTAAAATGAAACTTTGGCTAAAACTTTTGCTTAGAAATACATGAAAATGAGGTATAAATACATTAAATATATGTATAAATACATGAAATGAAGGTATAAACACAAAAACGGAGGTATACATATGAAATACATGAACTCAATGTATAGACGTTAGAAATATATGAAAATATGAATGTTTCGGTTTGGTTCGTTTATTTTGGTTAAACGACGGTACAAAAAAATCGAAACCGGTTTTGGTTAATTCGGGTTCGGATAATTGGTTTTTCTATTAATTCAGTTTTTTGTTGATTTCCTCTTATAGAAGGGTGCCCGCATGATGCGGCGGGAAACACAGACACTGCTAGAGTGTGCATTGTTCAGTTGGTTCGGTTATTTATCCTCAACATAACCGAAGTCATCGATTATTCTATTCTATTAAACAATCAGTTTTCGGTTAACCTGTTTGGTTTACTCAGTTATACTAACAGTTTTTGGTTTGATTCGTTTAATTTCGATTAATAGCCAAAATCAAACAATGTTAGGATCCGAGTTTGAATTGTTGTGAATGTTTAAGATGAATAATGAAAGAAGATAAACAAATATGAAAATAATGCAACGGAAGAATAAACTTTGAATCACAACAATGGAAGATTTGTTTTCATCATGATACTTTTAATAGAACGATTGTAAATACAATAGTTCACGTATGCATGAATTACAAACTCACCCTTAGCCTGATCACTCTAATTTGTTCGTACAAAATGTCAAGAAAAAGGGATAATAGAACAATACATGCACTGTTCTATTTATAGTACAAATCAAAATATGAGGAATCTAAGATGACCTCACCTAGACAGTGACATCTAACAACTTATAACAAACTCTAACATCTTAATTACATTGAAAACACTGATATGCAACATTTGTTGATTTATCATCTGTTGAGCTTTATCCTCTGTTGAGCCTCAACAGACCTTGCTTCATCAGACTTTGTCTTCTTCAGTAGAGGGTGATCAGACCTTTGCTATCAGCAGACTTTGTCTTCAATAGACTTTAGCTTTGGCAGACTTAGCTTTAGCAGAACTTTGAGTGTATCAGTTGTCTTATGCCTTTGCCATTGGGTGGAGTATGTCTTCTAAGCACTGTTATTGTCGATCAGATGATGTAAATTATTTTGGCTTTCAATCATCTGTTCTTTTGTCGGGGTCCACATGATCCAACACATGAGTTAGATCTTTTGCTTAGAATACATGAAATTGAGTTATAAATACATGAAAGGAATATATAAATACATGAAATAAAATATAAATATATAAAACGTTGGTATAAATATGAAATATATGAATAGAAGATATAAACACTAAAATATATGAAAATATGGATGATACGGTTCGGTTAAACGATAGTACAAAAAAATAGATAACCAACTTTGGTTAATTCGGATCTCGGTTAAGGTTTCAGTTAATTCAGTTATTAGTTGATTTCGGTTCAATTTCATATGTTTTCGATTTGGGTTCAGTTAACGATTAAATTATTGCTCACCCTTAGACATTGTTAATCACTTAACATATCAATTTTTTAATTGAAAAAATATAGCAATACTGTACTTAAATTAAAAAGAATTAAATACTCGTTTTTATGGTATAGTTTTATAAAAAAAACTATTCACGTACAAAAAAGTTATGACCGTTTAAAATTTGTGAAGGTAATTAGTTTTTTTATAAATGGATAAAGTGTAACTACCAAGTAATTATTTATAGTTTTGCTAAATATGATAGATTAAAGTATAATTAAGACGGGGAAGTTAAAATATAATTATTGTTTATAAGACAAATTTACCCATAATTTCAATTGTATCTTATGCATTAAAAAAACAGTTCTTAACTTTTGGTTATCTTAAATAACTTCGACTCATGCATTATATAGTATAGATAATATATGAATTTTAGAATTTATCTATACTATATTATAACGCATGAGCGGAGGACATTTTAAGTGTAACACCCAGCATCCCTAAACTTTAGACATTTGACAAGATCAGTCCCTGAACTCCAAGTAATGGTCAGTTTTAGTCCCTGTAGTATGTGAGATTGATACTTTTGGTATGAATCTTCGTGATATTAATGTTTGATACTATGATGCTTGATTCTTTATTCTAGATGCATGAATCTTGACACTTAAACTATGAGACTTGATCTAGATACTTGACTCTTGATACTGAATCTAGACACTTGATTCTTGATGATTCTTGATACTTGATACTTGGACTCTTGACTCTTGATGCTTGAGAAACTATTATGCTTGACTCTTGAAACTTATTTGGTGCTTGACTCCTTATGCTCGTAAAAACTTGATTCTTGGTTAAACGAGAGACTGGAGCCTTGTCACTGGCGGAATCTATGAAACTTGGAAACTTTTGGTTTGTAATGTAATCTAGATACTTTATCCAAATTATACGCAACGCAACGCTTAATCTAACTCGCTAAACGAATCTAAGCCCGGAACGTGGAAAGGAAGGATTGGCAAGAGTGGCCGTCCGATCGGACAGCCGTTTGATCGAACGACCACCCGGTCGAACGATCACCCGACCGAGCGACCAACTCGATCGACCGGCACCACCTTTTTCCCTCCTCTCCTCTTTCCCACTATAAATAGACCTGTCATATCACCTTTTCAGTGATGTGACAGCTCTGCTTGACCAAGACACACGCACCCTTCCTTCTTCTTTTTTTTTCTCTTCGATTCCGGTACGTTTAAGGTTAGATTCTCGTACTTTCTTGATCTACGCTTCATTCTCTACGTGATTCTCACTTGAAATCACAGTTTTCACCGTGAAATCTCTCGGATATGAGTTCTTGAGGGTGATGTCATCATGAGGGTTTGTACAAACTATCACGTGATGTCATTCTGGGCAAGATCTAGCTCAGATCCAAGGTATTTCATGTGTTTTTACATTAAATCTACGCTAAATCTATGCATTCCATATAAAACTTGGGTTACCCTTCATCTTTTCTTCAACCTTTCAACTTACTTCGGTGATAAACGGGACTGAACGGGCTGTAGACTTGATCGGTGGTCTAGAGTTGGTTTAGGAACGGATTTGAGCACTGATTAAGACGATCACGGGATGGATTTTGGCACGAACCCGTCACTAACAGACAAACGGGTCGGACTGGGGTGATCCCCGACCGATCAGAGTGGCTGTGAAATGATAGGTTACTGCTGTCTCCGTCTGTACCATGACGTCACCATCAATTTTCAAACTTAAAGATCTACAAAATGTTAAATGAGAGCAAGGGTTGCCCGAACGAGTGGCAACCCGATTGGACAGTCGTCCGATCGGACAACCATCCTATCAGGTGACACTTGCCATAGTTTTGAAACTTACAAATACTTGGTAAACAATCAAAATTTGGAAGCATGATCGAATGGCAACCCGATCGGACAGCCGTCCGATCGGTCATCCATCCGATTGGGAGAGCCAGAATACTCGCACTCGGATCGAGTGGCAACCCGATCGAACTACTGTCCGAACGAGCAGCCACCCTATCCCTTCCACCTACAAACTTCAACAAACAAGTGGCAACCCGATCGGATGACCATCCGATCGGGCAGCCGTTGCCTTTCCATACTCACGAGTCACCCGATCGACTGATCGTCCGATCGGACAGTCATCAGATCCAGTGACTGGTTTGGCACTTTACTCAACCTCGTTATTCTGCCCGACTCTTACCCTGATGTAATCTAATCAGGCTAATCCTAAAAGAGCTCCCTTTGATCCAATAGCAGTTGTACTGTTAAGCAATCACTGTGAGTATACTCGATCCCCTTTTTACTTCAAACTTTTGGGGTGTAACATGTGTTCTATGAAACTTAACTCGAATCTTTGAAACTTATACTCTATCCTATGTGAAACTTGTGATTCTTGACTCTTGATTCTTTGTCCTATGTGACGTTTAATCCAGTGTGTGTAGTTCCGCCTTAACAATAGTAGCGCTATAGGAGATGCACCTCTCCCATTATTCTCGGGGGGTATTGTTAGTAGGATTCTAGTTTACCTTGAGTCTTGGGTAAAAACTAAAGCATCGGGATACTTGGGCTATCACTGCGTGGACTGCGACACTAGCACGGCTGAAACTATTTTATTGTTCACACTACGGATATGAGTTGTTTTAATCTATTATTCTATTATCAAACTTGTATACTCGCCAATACTTTGTATTGATATTTTAATACATGTTGCAGGCTGATAGGATGCTTGGAATGCATGGAATTCAGCTAGGAGATGCTTAGAAACATCACCTAGTTAATAATAGTCTTCTGAACAATTTGAACAATTTATGATTTGGTTTGTAATATGATACTTGTGATGACGTTGATAGACATTTGCATGGAATCAATTAATCTTTATTGAAACAATAGTGTTATGGAATTCTCATGAGCAATCTGAACGCTTAGTGCTCGCACCCCGATGTGTCCGCCATGGGTTGGGGTGTGACAGATTGGTATAAGAGCCATAACTATAGGGAATTAGGATGAGTAGGAATACTTGCCCTAGTCTATAGTTCTAGGAATCTTGACTCTTATGTATTGTTTAAGACTTATGTATTCTACTGTATCTGCTTCCTAGCAGCACTTGCTTCTGTTAAACTTACATGCCTTTCCTAAGGCTAACATAATATACACTAGAAACACTGTTCACCGGTGTTTGTATTTTGTACGAGATTTGCCTTCAAGACAGGAGTGACATCCAAACCTTGATGGAAAATCTCCATATTATTCTAGTAGGTCTTATCTACGGATGAGTACCAATGCTACTAGGATTCGATGTTGTCAGGTTAAAGGTGAAACTCAGATCTTGATAACTAGTCCCACTCCTTGATTTTCATGTCTCGTCAAAGTCTCGTAACTTCCGATCAATTGAGTACATGAAATGACCGAAAGGACGAATATCGTAGGCCTAACATCGATGACATATTTGTCCAAGTAAGTCAAGACACACTACCTCAATCCGAAAGGGGTTTGAATCACTTTGGTTAGTCGCCGTTCCTCTACCCGGAACAATCCTATGTTTTATGAGCCTATCTTGCTTTTATGTTATCTCGATTTTATGAATGTGGTTTTAAACTTGATTCTTCGATCATTTGGTATGCTTTTACACGAATCACACGTTATCCGCAATCTAAAACATGAATTCTAATCTCAGATCGAACTAAATTTATGAGGCTTTATTCTACGTGGTAATGTGATTGTAAGACACTAGAAGTAACATGGCATGGAATGCAAGGGGAAAGTGACGTGTCCGAAACATGGTGGATACGCCGCTGGTACTTCCTATATATAAGTGTTTCTGGCATGTTACCAACTTTTGTACCAAGTGCCATGCGAAATTTAGTGTCTGGTAAAGGATTCTAAAACTATGAAAGGGCTATTTGTGTATACTATGTGAAGCTTATGTGAAATCTATCTTGTACTCTAGTAAAATCTATGTGTAAACTACGTATGTTTGAAGGAGGAACAAAATACGAAATGTAGCCTAGCGCCGAAGACGAGGGGGAAAGTGGCATGTCCGAAGCGTGGTGGATACGCCGCTGGTACTTCCTATATATAAGCATTTCTGGCATGCTATCAAACCTTCGTAACACGCGCTAAGTGAAAACTCATAGTTTTGTAAGACTCCGGTTGAGTGATTGAATCTACCTTATTAATCTATGTGGTTGAATCTATCTGGTTGATCTATGTTTGAGAAGTGGTGAAATCGAAAGCGGTGGTTAACAAGGCATGACACCAACTACGAGGCAGACGTGGCATGATCGAAGCATGGTGGATACGCCGCTGGTACTTCCTATATATAAGTGCTTCTGTCATGCTGCCGAACTTTTGTAACACGTGCCATGCGGGGTTTCGTTGGTTGTGGATTGTTAGCACGGGTCTATGCGAATCTATTGAATCTACTGAAACTATTGAATCTAATGGAATCTATTGAATCTATGAGAAACTATCAAATCTAATGGAATCTACTTAAGACTATTTGGATTAATCTATGACGAGTGTGGATATCGACAGGTGAACATGACATTGAGTACGAGGTGGAAGTATTGTGTCCGAAGCTTGGTGGATAAGCCGCTGGTACTTCCTATATATAAGCGCTTCCGACATACTGCCAAGCTTCGTACAACATGCCATGAGAGGGTAGTGGATTGCAGTGTGTAGTCTATTGGAATCTATTGGTTTAAGTCTATGTGTGTTTGTGATAATGATGAGTGTATTGTTTGGAAATTACGACACGTAACGTGACGCCGAGTGCGGGGTGGAATCAATGTGTCCGAAGCGTGGTGGATACGCCGTTGGTACTTCCTATATATAAGCGCTTCTGACCTGTTGCCAAACTCCGTACAACGCGCCATGCGAAGGTTGTGGGTTTGCGAAATCTATGAGAACCTTGTGAATCTTGAGTCTAAATCTACCGTGTGTGAATCTATGTCGGCATGTGTTAATTTAGACTTATACGATCCTCTTATTGGATCTTTAGGATGTCGTCTCGAAAGCTATCAGACACTCTCAGGAAATCCAGGGAGAAGTCTCAGAAAAAGATGATGTCATTCATGGCCGACCAGATTGCTTGAGTCATGCCAAAGATCGTCACTAAGCTCCAAGGATCAAACACCCCTCCATCCTCTGCAGACTCCAAGGCTGAGAAGCAAAAGCCTACTAAGTTCAACTATAAGCATTTCATCTCTTGCAGTGATGGAGTGACTGCTATGCTCGAGTGGTTCGACAGCATCGAGGTTACCTTCATTAACAACGAGTACCTAGACCACTTAAAGACTAGGAGTGCAACTGGAATGTTTCAAGGCAGAGCGTTGGAGTGGTGGTTGAATGAGAGAAACACCCGTTCGAATGAAGAGGCCTATGTTCTTCCATTGGCTGAGGTGCGATAACTAATGATGCTTGAGTTCTGCCCTCCTCATGAGCAGTTGAAGCTTGAAGAAGAGTTCTGGCATCTGAAGCAGGTTGGTGATGATAACCTGGCATACACTACTCGTTTTAAGCAGCCGAGTCTAATCGTTCCTCACTTGGTTTCGACTCCTAAGCAAATGATAACCAAGTACATCAATGGTCTACCTCCTGCTATGCGTGATTCTATTGAAGCAGCCCAACTGGAAACTATTGAGGAAGTCTATCGTTTGGCAGCAAGTTTGAACAACAACCGTATACGTGATAAACAGTTCGCTACTCCTGCTCTCTCCAAGTCTGTGAATCAAGTTACCCAGCAGTCAGGCGGCAGCAAGAACAAGAAAAGGAAAGCTCAGGGTTCTGGATGTAATGCTATTACTCCTGCTGCAAACCCTGCTGTTAAACCTGCTCCTGCTACTGCTGTTGCTAACCCTGCTGCTCACGAAGCTAAGAAGCAATACACTGGGCCTCATCCCAAGTGTGCGACTTACAACTACCATCATCCTGCTGCGTCTGCATGTCGTCTGTGCACCAACTATAATCATTATGGTCACACGACCCTTTACTGTCATCAAGCTAAACCGGCCCCGCAAGCTCAACAAGCCCCAGCTCAGGCAGCTTTACCAGCACCTCCGGTTCCTCTGTAGAACCCAAGGCCAGTCAATGATGTTCGTGCATGCAACAAGTGTGGAGATACTACCCACCTCCGTAACCAGTGTCCTCAGCTGAACCAGGACCAGCAGCCAGCAGCTCGTGGACGAGCGTTCAACCTTAATGCGAATCAGGCCCGTAATGACAATGACGTTGTCAATGGTATGTTCCTTGTTAATAACCTTTATGCTTCGATTCTATTTGATACTGGTGCCGATAAAATCTTTGTATCCGTGGAATTTGAGTCTTTGATAAACTGTGCACGCTCCAAGTTACCCGAGTCATTCTCTGTTGAAGTCGATAATGGTAAGTCGCTAATGGTAAGTCGATTCTTGTAAATTCAATCGTGCGTGATTGTTCCTTGATTCTTAAAGATCACGTCTTCTCTATTGATCTTATACCCATGAGATTGGGTAGTTTTGATGTCATCATTGGCATGGACTGGTTGCACAAGAACCATGCTGAGATTGTTTGTCACGAGAAACTGGTTCGTCTTCCCCTTCCCTCTGGTGATACTTTGATCGTCTATGGAGACCGACCTTCAAAAGGACTGAGGTTGATGTCATGCACACAAGCGAGCCGAAGCTTGCGTAAACAGAACCCTGCCTTCTTGGCCCACGTGGTAGAACAAAAAGGCAAGGGGAAGAACATAAGCGATGTTCCAGTTGTGTGTGACTTCGCTGATGTCTTTCCTGAAGATATTCCTGGTCTTCCTCCACCCAGATCCGTTGACTTTCATATTGATCTCATACCTGGTGCGACTCCTGTCGCCAGGGCTCCCTACCGTCTTGCACCTTCCGAGATGCAAGAATTATCTAGTCAGCTACAGGAATTACTCGATAAGGGTTTTATTCATCCAAGTACCTCCCCGTGGGGTGCTCCCGTACTATTCGTCAAGAAGAAGGATGGTTCCTTCCCTATGTGTATCGACTATCGTGAACTTAATAAGCTTAGTGTGAAGAATCATTATCTGCTTCCTCGTATCGATGACCTATTTGATCAACTACAAGGCGCGTCATGTTTCTCGAAGATTGACCTACATTCTGGATATCATCAACTACGTATCCTCGAAGATGATATCCCAAAAACTGCATTTCGTACTCGGTATGGGCACTACGAGTTCGTAGTCATGACTTTTGGCTTGACCAACGCACCTGCAGTGTTCATGGACCTTATGAACCGCATCTGTAAACCTTACTTGGATCGTTTTGTGATAGTCTTTATTGATGATATTCTTATTTATTCTAAGTCTAAAGCTGATCACGCTCGTCATTTACGTCTTGTGCTTGAACTTTTACGTGGTGAACGTCTGTATGCTAAATTTTCTAAGTGTGAGTTTTGGATTGATGAAGTGCAATTTCTTGGTCATATTGTTAGTAGTCAGGGTATTCACATTGACCCTTCTAAGATCGAGGCAGTGAAGAATTGGTGTACGCCTAAATCCGTGTCTGAGATTCGTTCTTTTCTAGGACTGGCGGGTTATTACCACCGATTCATTGCGGATTTTTCAAAGATCGCTGTTCCTCTTACTACTCTAACACAAAAGGAGAAACCTTTTGTTTGGGGTTCCGAACAAGTGGAATCCTTTTAAACTCTTAAGAATCTTTTGTGTAACGCTCCTGTGTTAACTCTACCTGATGGCAGCGACGATTTTGTGGTATATTGTGATGCCTCGAACCGTGGATTGGGCTGTGTGCTCATGCAGCGGGACAAGGTTATCGGTTATGCCTCCCGTCAGCTCAAGATACATGAGAAGAACTACACTACTCACGATCTGGAGCTTGGTGCGGTTATTTTTGCGTTAAAGATCTGGTGACACTACCTTTATGGTACTAAGTGTGTGGTCTTCACCGACCATAGGAGCCTTCAGCATATCTTTAACCAAAAAGAGCTGAACATGCGACAGAGATGTTGGGTGGAATTGCTTAACGACTACGATTGCGAAATTCGTTATCATCCAGGCAAGGCAAATGTAGTAGCCGACACCCTTAGTCGTAAAACCCATTTCAAGGCTATTCGCATCTCGAGTGATCTGCATGCTTGTATTCGTGACGCTCAGTTTTCATCAGCAAATGAAGGAAGCTTAGAAGAAGAAATCTAGGGCGCTAGAATGGACCAGCTTGAAACTAAATCTGATGGTCTGTAGTATTATCTAAACCGCATCTGGGTGCCAAATCGCGATGACCTCCGTGAGCTCATTATGACCGAGGCTCACAAATCCCGTTACTCTATCCATCCAGGTGCCGATAGGATGTACCAAGATCTGCGTACGATCTATTGGTGGCCTGGCATGAAGAGGGACATTGCTATATATGTGTCTAAGTGCCTTACTTGTTCGAAGGTAAAGGCTGAACACCAGCGCCCCTCTGGACTCTTAGAACAACCCAAGATCCCGGTGTGGAAATGGGATAGTATCGCTATGGACTTTATTACTAAACTACCTCGTACCTCTAAGGGTCACGACAGTATCTGGGTGATTATTGATCGTTTGACCAAATCCGTTCACTTTCTTCCTATTCTGGAAGATTTCAGAGTGGGGAAACTTGATCGAGTCTATACCGATGAGATTATATGCCGTCATGGCATACCCCTTGACACAATCTCATACCGTGATGGTCGTTTTACATCGCGTCCTTGGCGAACGTTCCAGTCCGCTATGGGTTCGCACTTGAATCTTAGCACGGCCTTCCATCCTTAGACGAATGGGCAGACCGAGCGCACTATTCAAACCCTAGAGGACATGCTCCGTTCTTGTGTTATCGACTTTGGTGGTAACTGGGATGTACATTTACCATTGATTGAGTTCTCGTACAACAACAGCTACCATTCCAGTATTCAGATGGCTCATTTCGAAGCTTTATATGGGCGAAAATGCCGATCTCCTCTCAGCTGGCATGAGGTTGGGGAAAAGCAGTTCACTGGCCCTGAGATTGTTCAAGAGAAAACAGATAAGATTCTCCAAATCCATGATAACTTGATCAAGGCTAGAAGCAGACAAAAGAGCTATGCTGATAATAGGCGGAGGCCTTTGGAATTTGCTGTTGGTGACCGAGTTCTTCTCAGGGTATCTCCCTGGAAGGGAGTGGTTCGTTTTGGAAAGAAGGGAAAGCTTGCTCCTCGCTATGTAGGTCCTTTTGTGATACTTGAAAGGATTGGCAAGGTCGCATACAAACTCGACTTACCACAAGAACTAAACAACGTGCATCCAGTGTTCCACGTATCCAATCTACGTAAATGTCTAGCCGACGAGGGGCTGTAGGTCCCTCTCGAAGACTTGAAAATAAATGTAGCTGTTCAGTTTGTGGAGAAACCGGTCGAAGTCATGGATCAAACCGTCAAGCGTCTGAGGCACATCAAAATTCCCATTGTTAAGGTTCGATGGGAAGGAAAGCGTGGCGCCGAATTCATTTGGGAATTGAAAAGTGATATGAAGGCTAAGTACCCGCATCTCTTTGAGCAGACACTTGACAAGATCAGTCCCTGAACTCCTAGTAATGGTCATTTTTAGTCCCTGTAGTATGTGAGATTGATACTTTTGGCATGAATCTTCTTGATATTAATGCTTGATACTATGATGCTTGATTCTTTATTCTAGATGCATGATTCTTGACACTTAAACTATGAGACTTGATCTAGATACTTGACTCTTGATACTGAATCTAGACACTTGATTCTTGATGCTACGGAAACTAGATTCTTGATGATTCTTGATACTTGATACTTGGACTCTTGACTCTTGATGCTTGAGAAACTATGATGCTTGACTCTTGAAACTTATTTGGTGCTTGACTCCTTATGCTCGTAAAAACTTGATTCTTGGTTAAACGAGAGACTGGAGCCTTGTCACTGGCGGAATCTATGAAACTTGGATACTTTTGGTTTGTAATGTAATCTAGATACTTTATCCAAATTATACGCAACGCAACGCTTAATCTAACTCGCTAAACGAATCTAAGCCCGGAACGTGGAAAGGAAGGATTGGCAAGAGTGGCCGTCTGACCGCACAACCGTTCGATCGAACAACCACCCGGTCGAACGATCACTCGACTGAGCGACCAACTCGATCGACAGACACCACCTTTTTCCCTCCTCTCATCTTTCCCACTATAAATAAACCTGTCACATCACCTTTTCAGTGATGTGACAGCTCTGCTCGACAAAGACACGCGCACCCTTCCTTCTTCTTTTTTTTTCTTCGATTCCGGTATGTTTAAGGTTAGATTCTCGTACTTTCTTGATCTACGCTTCATTCTCTTCGTGATTATCACTTGAAATCACACTTTTCACCGTGAAATCTCTCGGATCTGAGTTCTTGAGGGTGATCTCATCATGACGGTTTGTACAAACTATCACGTGATGTCATTCTGGGCAAGATCTAGCTAAGATCCAAGGTATTTCATGTGTTTTTACATTAAATCTACGCTAAATCTATGCTTTCCATATAAAATTTGGGTTACCCTTCATCTTTTCTTCAACCTTTCAACTTACTTCGGTGATAAACGGGACTGAACGGGCTGTAGACTTGATCGGTGGTCTAGATTTGGTTTAGGAACGGATTTGAGCATTGATTAAGACGATCACGGGATGGATTCCGGCACGAACCTGACGGGTTGTCCGTAGGACAACCCTTAAGTACCTTAAAAAGATTAAAATCCCATGCTTTACACGTTTAATTGTTTGAACTTGGTAACTACTAGTTGTTTGGACGTGCAGGTGCAAATGGAGCATAAAAGGGAAAGAATTTGGAGCATCAATAAAAAATCAATTTTTGGAATTGAAGAATTAAGAGGATAGCATGATAGAGTACGAAATTACGAGAACGTAGGCGAAAACGGTGAAGAAAACGGAGTTGAAACGAAAAAGTTATGCTGAAAACAAGTTTTCAGCATTTCCCGCCGTAAAACAGGAGCCTTCAGCCGTAAAGAACTTTGATCGCCGTAACCTACGGCTGAGAGCCATAGGTTACGGCCCTATGTTGACCTTTTGAGTTACTGACTGCCGTAACCTACGGCTGGGAGCCGTAGGTTACGGCTCCGACTGATGTTTTCATGTAACTCACGCATTTAATGACCATTTTGAGGGGATTTATGGAGACTTATCATTGGTTTTCGGTTACACCTGCTTGGTACTCGAAATTGGAGCAACTTTTGGAGACTTTTTGGAGGAGAACACTTGGCTAATCATTAGTTTTATGTGTTTTAATCTTGATGAACATTGAACTAATTGTGAAGATGATTGTCATGGCTATGTGTGGCTAAACTTTTTATGGTCATCCTAGGTTGAAGGTTTGTATGAAACAATTGTGTTTTGATTCCATATTTCTAGAATGGTAAACTCTATCTATGTTTTGTTTATCATGGTGTGTGATTGCTTATTTGTAAATTGTTGATTCTTATGATATTCTAGTTTGAAACCATACGTTCTTGGTGCCGTTGGCAATCGAGATATCATGGGCAGAATTAGGATTGGGTAAGGGTTGATTGGTCATCGGGTAACAACCTCACGTTCTAGGAATATGAGTACTTCGTTCCCTTTTATCACAATAAGTAATTACACACGAACTATGTCTATGTAGTTCTTTCTAGTGGATGATAGCACAATTGTTGAAGCAAACCGGAAACTTAGGATGGTCATTCGTCTCCAAATTGTTTACAAACTCAACTTTCATTTCGCAAATTAATTAGTATTCTTAGTTTTTAAAATCAATCCAATCAAACCAACTCTTGAATTTTACTTTTCTTGCAATTAGTTTAATTTTAGGTAACATAGATAAATCTTCAAATAACACACATTCCACAAACTCCCTGTGTTCGATACCCACTTACCGCTATCTATTTAGTAGTAATTGGATTAAATTTGATTGTGACCACGACAGCACGTCAAATTTTGGCGCCGTTGCCGGGGAGTAGTGCGCAATGTGTGTTATCTTGTGTATTAGTTAAAAAAAAACCAAAACGATTTCTTTTATGTTCATGATTTACACTTGGTAGTTGAGTTGTGTTGTGCAGGATGACAGGGCATTACACAAATTTCAGCTTATTTACGTGTAGATTGTGCGGGGGTCCACGACATCCATGTATTGGTTGCCACGAGGCTCACTACAGGAGGGCACATGGAAAACCGGTGTCTTATGTTTCACAGCTTCCACCTCCATCATACGTTGATGATTATGAATCAAAAATGGAGGATGACTATTATTCATATGGATACAATCGGGACGAGGAAGTTTATTATGAGGCAAGGATGGATGGTCTATGTTTTTGTTGCGGTCGCGATCACACTTATGATTATGATGTGTGCATGGTGTATTCGGAAAACCCGAAGTATTGGGATAAAAAGATGATGGATGCGCGCATCTATAGACCGTATCAGGGATATCGACAATATCATCCCGAAGAATATTCTGAGCCCGAGGGTGTTAATGTTTATGAGACCGAGGAGGAAAAAGAGCTTGCTGTATTGGAAGTAACTTTGTCCAAAAGTCGAGCAATATTTAGCAACACCCAACCTGTCCGATGAAGACCGAATCAGCTGCTTAGTTTCTAAGTGTCATACTTTAAAATTGAAGATAGAGATAGAAGAACACCTCTCACCATTACCTGACGATATTAGAGATTATTCTCACATGAAGGAGGAGGTTGTGGAGGATAATACCACACCAATGAGTCCTTTATCTGATGAACTGTCACTTGTAGATCAGATGATGTGTGCAGATTATGAGGTAGAGCAGGCTGATGGGATGGATATGTGTACCGAACCTCTTCCCATATCAATGATTCAAATTAACAAGTGTGGGGAAGAGGGTTCGAGGAACAAGATGAGAAGGGTGAAACTACCAGACATTAAGGTATATGTCATGAAGTGGGCTAGCAAAGCCCGCAGGAGCAGCTTTAACATGCCAAATATACTGACAAATCTATGGAGATGGCATGTAAATTTCCGGGCATTTGTTGGAAATGTTGCGGGTAAGTGTGCATTAAGACCACCATAACGCATATCAGGTATGGTCTGGCTGAAGACCTTTAAACTTAGCGCTCTCGGGAGGCAGCCCGAGGATGTAGAGTATTGTATTTGTGTTTTGTTTTGTTTTGTTTTGCTTTGTTTGGTTTTGTTTTGGTGTTGTGTTTGTGTTTTTGCAGGTTACTATGTTTCAATCCTCGCGGATGCAATGATTCAAGTGTGGGGATGTTTGGCAACATCCCCGTTGAGATATTGGCGAATCCAAGAGATGTTTATGAACCGGTCCGATTACCGCATCTGCATCACTACCAACACTGCTGATTTACTAATCAGGTTGTGTCTTGTTCTCATTTTGTGCACCTTTGTATATATTCATGTTTAAGTTTACGGTTGGGCGGTCGGGTGGTGTTTTGATGTGTTTAGTTTATGGGTTGTGAAGGATTGGTGGTGTTTCAAATAATTAAAATAAAAAAAAAGAAATAAAAGAAATATATAAAAAGAAATTTGGGATTTGAGAGTATTAGCGAAAGCTAATGTTGTTGGTTAAGAGCGATCTTTCCCTCAAAACCATACATTGGGACAATGTATCCCAAGTGTGGGGATGGGGGAGAATTTAAAAAAAAAATTTGTGTAGCCAAGCGAAAATTGTCAAAATTTGAAAACTTGATATTGTTCCACTTGACACACCGATACCCATTCCTAGTCTTTTCTTGGTGAGAATTTGAGCCACATATGATTATTATAGATAGTTCTTTGTTTTGAGTGGCGGTGTGTGTTTTGTGTTAATAGAACTTGTGTACGAATTCTTGTTAAATCCTAAAGTTAGTATGCTTTTGAAAATGATAAGGGGCTTTTAGGTAATTTCCTCTAGAAGTGTGAGAGTGTGGGATTGGTGGGTTGGACCTCATACTTTACATATATGAGCTTGGTATTGTGAGGGGTGGGGGTTTGGTCTTTAGAAAGCCATGGTTGAGCCTTATACCATTCGGTTGTGACCCAAACTTACTTCCTACAAAATTTTACCTTTTGAGATGACCCGGTTTAGGAAATTTAGCATGTGGTGTTGATGTTCTTGTATATATTGTTCAAGTTCGATATGAGACAAAAAGAAAAAAAAGAGAAAAAAGAAAAAGAAAAAAAAATATGAGAAAGATATGAGAAAAATACAAAAAAGAAGTATTTAGTTGCGATTGTAGTTGAGAACGTTGAAAAAGTTGTGTATATATTTGGTGTTTGCTTTGTTTAGTAGTAGAAATAAAAACCGGGTCAAATCAATGAGCTACTTTCACATTTCCACAATTTCCTACCTTTGCACTTAGCCCCATTACAACCCGTAAGTCCTTTTTGATTCATAAGCATGTAGGTATTTGTTAGGAGGAGACTTGATTTTTATACAAGCTTATTGTCGCACAAACACACACACGCGTTGAATGGTTTAGCATTATGTGCTAATATTTCTTATCACCGAGAGATTTTTGTGAGGGGTGTGTCTTGTGGGGCGATAAAAAGTTAGTAAAAGGACGATACATTTTAGCTTGGTTTGCATATTGATCGCTTGTAGTTTTGAAATGGTTTTTGAATGGGTTGCTTGGGACAAGTAACGGGTAAGCGTGGGGATGTGACGGGTGGTCCGTAGGACAACCCTTAAGTACCTTAAAAATATTAAAATCCCATGCTTTACACGTTTAATTGTTTGAACTTGGTAACTACTAGTTGTTTGGACGTGCAGGTGCAAATGGAGCATAAAAGGGAAAGAATTTGGAGCATCAATAAAAAATCAATTTTTGGAATTGAAGAATTAAGAGGATAGCATGATAGAGGACGAAATTACGAGAACGTAGGCGAAAACGGTGAAGAAAACGGAGTTGAAATGAAAAAGTTATGCTGAAAACAAGTTTTCAGCATTTCCCGCCGTAAAACAGGAGCCTTCAGCCGTAAAGAACTTTGATCGCCGTAACCTACGGCTGAGAGCCGTAGGTTACGGCCCTATGTTGACCTTTTGAGTTACTGACTGCCGTAACCTACGGCTGGGAGCCGTAGGTTACGGCCCCGACTGATGTTTTCATGTAACTCACGCATTTAATGACCATTTTGAGGGGATTTATGGAGACTTATCATTGGTTTTCGGTTACACCTGCTTGGTACTCGAAATTGGAGCAACTTTTGGAGACTTTTTGGAGGAGAACACTTGGCTAATCATTAGTTTTATGTGTTTTAATCTTGATGAACATTGAACTAATTGTGAAGATGATTGTCATGGCTATGTGTGGCTAAACTTTTTATGGTCATCCTAGGTTGAAGGTTTGTATGAAACAATTGTGTTTTGATTCCATATTTCTAGAATGGTAAACTCTATCTATGTTTTGTTTATCATGGTGTGTGATTGCTTATTTGTAAATTGTTGATTCTTATGATATTCTAGTTTGAAACCATACGTTCTTGGTGCCGTTGGCAATCGAGATATCATGGGTAGAATTAGGATTGGGTAAGGGTTGATTGGTCATCGGGTAATAACCTCACGTTCTAGGAATCTGAGTACTTCGTTCCCTTTTATCACAATAAGTAATTACACACGAACTATGTCTATGAAGTTCTTTCTAGTGGATGATAGCACAATTGTTGAAGCAAACCGGAAACTTAGGATGGTCATTCGTCTCCAAATTGTTTACAAACTCAACTTTCATTTCGCAAATTAATTAGTATTCTTAGTTTTTAAAATCAATCCAATCAAACCAACTCTTGAATTTTACTTTTCTTGCAATTAGTTTAATTTTAGGTAACTTAGATAAATCTTCAAATAACACACATTCCACAAACTCCCTGTGTTCGATACCCACTTACCGCTATCTATTTAGTAGTAATTGGATTAAATTTGATTGTGACCACGACATCACGTCAGAACCCGTCACTAACGGACAAACGGGTCTGACTGGGGTGATCCCCGACCGATCAGAGTGGTTGTGAAACGATAGGTTACTGCTGTCTCCGTCTGTACCGCGACGTCACCATCAATTTTCAAACTTGAAGATCTACAAAATGTTAAACGAGAGCAAGGGTTTCCCGAACGAGTGGCAACCCGATCGGACAGTTGTCCGATTGGACAACCATCATATCAGGTGACACTTGCCATAGTTTTGAAACTTACAAATACTTGGTAAACAATCAAAATTTGGAAGCATGATCGAATGGCAACCCGATCGGACAGCCGTCCGATCGATCAACCATCCTATTGGGAGAGCCAGAATACTCGCACTCGTATCGAGTGGCAACCCGATCGAACTACTGTCCGAACGAGCAGCCACCCTATCCCTTCCACCTACAAACTTCAACAAACAAGTGGCAACCCGATCGGATGACCATCTGATCGGGCAGCCGTTGCCTTTCCACACTCACGAGTCACCCGCTCGACTGACCGTTCGATCGGAAAACCATCCGATCGGACAATCATCAGATCCAGTGACTGGTTTGGCACTTTACTCAACCTCGTTATTCTGCCTGACTCTTACCCTGATGTAATCTAATCAGGCTAATCCTAAAAGAGCTCCCTTTGATCCAATAGCAATTGTACTGTTAAGCAATCACTGTGAGTATACTCGATCCCCTTTTTACTTTAAACTTTTGGGGTGTAACATGTGTTCTATGAAACTTAACTCGAATATTTGAAACTTATACTCTATCCTATGTGAAACTTGTGATTCTTGACTCTTGATTCTTTGTGCTATGTGACGTTTAATCCAGAGTGTGTAGTTCCGCCTTAACAATAGTAGCGCTATAGGAGATGCACCTCTCCCATTATTCTTGGGGGGGGGGGGGGGTTATTGTTAGGAGGATTCTAGTTTACCTTGAGTCTTGGGTAAACACTAAAGCATCGGGATACTTGGGCTATCACTGCGTGGACTGCGACACTAGCACGGCTGAAACTATTTTATTGTTTACACTACGGATATGAGTTGTTTTAATCTATTATTCTATTATCAAACTTGTATACTCGCCAATACTTTGTATTGATATTTTAATACATGTTGCAGGCTGATAGGATGCTTGGAATGCATGGAATTCAGCTAGGAGATGCTTAGAAACGTCGCCTAGTTAATAATAGTCTTCTGAACAATTTGAACAATTTGAACAATTTATGATTTGGTTTGTAATATGATACTTGTGATGACGTTGATAGACATTTGCATGGAATTAATTAATCTTTATTGAAACAATAGTGTTATGGAATTCTCATGAGCAATCTGAATGCTTAGTGCTCGCACCCCGATGTTTCCGCCATCGGTTGGGGTGTGACATTAAGATACCTAAAAGTTAAGAACTTTCTTTAGTTTAATGCATAAGGTACAACCCTAAAATGAGAGCATATTAATCTTTCAAACACTAATTACACTTTAGTCCCCAATCTTAATTACACTTTAATTCATGTGTCTTTAACCAATTTGTGGATAATTTATTAATATTTACACGTTATCCCTTATATAAGACTATGCGTAGTCGTTAGCCCAATAATGCCTGTTTTCTGCCATGTCGCAGTCCAGTCAGCATGGGGGGCATTATTGGGCGTTATTGCAAAAGTGCCGTAGTGGGAATAATGCCCAATTACATCCATCCAATCATTACACAATTATTTATTTTTTTAAATTTAAAACTTAAAAAAATTCATTAATTTAAAAAAAGGCATGTACGATAACATGTTCGGGTCCATGTAAAGTGGGATAAAAGGAGTAGAGCCACTCAAGAAAGCCGCGTACGATAACATGTTCGGGTCCATGTGTTGAAGGTTAAAGGGTTATTGCGGTTGGGTTGTGTTCGGGTTCCCGGGTCTTGAGGGGACACCAAATGGGGGTTGGAATGGGTTCATGGTTTTATAAAATATAAAAGAAGTAGAGATAAAATAAGATTGAGAATGAGTATTTTATAAAAAGTGTGGATGTAAAGTGGGGTTTTCTAGTGTTTAAATGGGAAAAAATATTAAATTAAGTTACCGTTGAATGGTAAACTCGACAATCAAGGCAAGATTCGGCGTTTTTCAAACCACGCCAAGGGGGGATTTTTCACGAATAACGCCGGATAACGCCCTTGGGGCGGACCAGGGGCGTGTTTGGGCGTGTTTGGTCAATTTAAAAAAAACGCCCGACTACGGGTGGTCTAAGAAACTAACTACCCTCAAGTTTTTTAAACGACCATGACTTTTACATATGTTAATATTTAAAAAAAATACACCATAAAAACGAGCAATTTATTCTCTTTAATTTGCGTATAGTATTGCTATAGTTTTTTCTAATAAAAAATTGATATACTATATGACTAACAGTTTTTAGGGTAAGCAATAACTAAATTGTTAACTTAAACTAAACTGAAAAACAGAAGAAGCTGAACAGAAATAAACCAAAAGCTGTATTAACTTAAACAGGTTAACCGAAAATCGAATTAAATAAAAACCGGTTGTTAGTTTTTTACCCTCGTTTAACTAAAATTAATCGAACCGAAGTGTTCATATTTTATTTATTATACCTTCATTTCATGTATTTATACTATCATTTCATGTATTTATACCTCAACTTCATGTATTCAAAGCAAAAGTTTTAGCCCATGTTTGATTTTGACTATTAACTGAAATTAAATGAACCGAACCAAAAACCGTCAATCTAATTGAATAAACCGATCCGATTAACCGAAAATCGATTGGTTAATAAAATAAACTAACCAACGACTTCGGGTTCGACTTTGGATGATGATAATAACCGAACCATGCACACGACAATGAAATGCACTAACCAATGGCTTCGCTTATGATGTATCACAATAAATATTGGATGAGAAGAATAATCAAACCAAACCGACCGAACCATGTACACCACAATGAAATGGACTAATCAATGGTTTCGTTTATGACGTATATGTAATGCTACAATAAATGTTATACGAATAAGAAAGCTACTAGAAACGAGTACCACAATGCAAAATGTCACCCCTGCCGCATTGTTCGAGTATACTGCTAGTATTCACGTGTATTCGTATATTTTATCACAAGCTAATTAAGAAAAGAAATTACAATTAACACATCACAATACATTTAAACATGCTTTATAATATGTCATTGACAAGGTGTGTACTTAAAAATAAGTCTAACCTTGTGGGTTATTCCTTTTTACAACTTGAAAATAGAAGAAACATATATATATATATATATATATATATCTTATCCTATTATATGATATTATTAAAATTGAAGGCCAACTGATGAAACACTGGTTAACACTAGGTTATTCCAGCTGACTGCCTCGTAAGGTGTGATTCAATCTCTTTTTCCACCCGCCGTTAAGCTGGATCTCCTGCAAAATAGAACACCGGTGACTCGCCACAAGGAGGAGAATAGGGGCGTTCTCCTTGTGACCACCTTCCGGCGTGAGAATAAGTGTTGTTCTGAGAAATAAATGTGTGTTAAGAGTAAAGAGTGAGAGAGCCGATCCTTAAACCTGGGGGTGGAGTCCTCTATTAATAGCAGGAGAATGAAGGAGGAGGAGGCCTGCCAGCTAGCCAATGCTCGCCAGTTGTCTGACCAGGGAGAATATCTTTCTGTCCCCTCTGCCATTGCCCATCTCGTGGATGATGTGGCGCGCGCTTACTCGTTCCAGTTGGGCGCCTGCTAGTACTTGCTGTTGACCTGTGGCGTCCATCCATTGGTGCAACATATTATCCTTTTTGTCGCCATGAGCATCTTCTTTTCTACCATGCAATTCCTTCCAGAAGATTACAGAATCTTCTGGAAGCACCTGGGTGATGTGGACGCCATGTGGGAAAGGTGGTGTGGTCCCCGTAACATGTGTGCACTGATTTGGGACCATACATCTTCAAGTCCCACAAGTCTAGTGTGGCTTCCAGGTGAGTTTATCAGCTGGGAGGGATTCTGGACTCAGAAAAATGGAGGTTATTTGGTTGTTTTTACTTAAGCGTTGAGTAACTACCCAACTCATGATTTAGAATTGGCAGTAGTAGTGTTCGCTTTAAAAATATGGAGGCATTATTTGTACGGGGTCAAATGTATAATTTACTCAGACCATAAAAGCCTCAAATACTTTTTCGAACAAAAAGATCTAAACATGAGGCAACGAAGGTGGTTAGAACTTATCAAAGACTATGACTGTGACATTCATTATCACTCGGGAAAGTGGCAGATGCTCTAAGTTGTAAAGACTATCCACCATCGATTCGGGTAAAATCTATGAGAATGGTAGTCACGCCTAACCTTCTCGAAAGAATACGAGAAGCCCAAATAAAGTCGTTAAATTTTGAAGATCCAAAGAAGGAGAGAACTATAGGTTTCACGCATAAGTTGGAAGAAAACGTGAACGACATGAAAACAAGGTACGACCGAATCTGGATACCTTAGCAATGTAATGTAAAAGACCTACTTTTAGACGAGGCTCATAACTCTCGGTATTCGGTTCATCTAGGAGCCATAGAAATGTATCGAGATTTGAGTAAAAAATTCTGGTGGCCTGGAATGAAATGATACGTCGTCAAATATGTTGCAAAATGTTTGATGTGTTCTCAAGTAAAAGCGGAACACCAAAATCCGTATGGGATATTACAACCTCTGGAAATTCCGGTGTGGAAGTGGGAGAAAATAAAGATGTATTTGGTGACTAAGCTTCCCAAAACAAGGAAGGGGCATTATGCAGTTTGGGTGGTCATGGACCGCCTCACCAAAAGTGTCCATTTCTTACCTATTCGGGAAGCTTATACTTCGGAAAGAATAGCGGAAATTTACATAAACGAGATTATATCTCGACATGGAGTTCCTGTATCTATTGTGTCCGATCGGGAGACACAATTCACCTCTCGATATTGGAGGAAATTTCATAATGAAATGGGAACTCAGTTGCATATGAGTGGCGCCTACCATCCTCAAACGGATGGCCAATCGGAAAGAACCATCCAAACGTTAATTGATATGTTAAGAGTGTGTGTCCTAGATTTTGGGGGAAATTGAGATGATCATCTACCTTTGGTAGAATTTTCTTATAATAATAGTTATCACAATAGCATAAAAATGGCTCCTTACGAAATACTTTATGGAAGAAAGTGTAGAGCCCCAGTTTGTTGGGGAGAAGTGGGACAACGTGAAATCACATCAAAATATGTCGTAGGTAGAACAAATGAAAAGATTGATATTGTTAGATCTAGACTAAAGGCGGCACAATATAGACAAAAATCGTATGCAGATCGGCGAAGACGTCTAATTGAATTCCAACTAGGAGATTATGTTTTGCTAAAAGTCACCCCATGGAAAGGTATAATCTGATTTCGTAAGCGTGGAAAGTTAGGTCCCCGTAATATTGGACCTTTTAAAGTGCTAGCCCGGGTCAGAACGGTGGCATATCGGATAGAATTACCACCGGCGTTGGATGGAATTCACAACACCTTCCATGTGTGGCAATTACGAAAATGCCTCACGGACGAAATGGCATATGTGCCTTTGGATGACGTTGAGGTGGATGAAAAATTAAATTATGTTGAAAGGCCAGTGGCAATAAAAGATTACAAGGTGAAACAACTTCGCAACAAAGCCATTCAACATGTATTGGTTCAATGGCAACACAAAAAGGGATCAGATCTTACATGGGAAGCAGAGGATGATATGCGGGAATACTACCCGGAATTATTTGGTACGTAATCAGGTTTCGAGGACGAAACCTTCTTTAAGGGGGTAGACTTGTAACACCCCAAAATATAAATATAAATATATATGTATATGATTATGATGAGATAAGAAGGCATGTAAATAAAGATTTAGCCATAAAATATAAAACTCAATACTTGAGGGGCCAAATTTGGGCAAGTGGAAAAATGAATTAATAAAACATAATATAAGGACACACACACATCATATGTGTGTGTCTGTGTGTGTCGACAAGAACAAGAAGAAGAAAAGCAAAACCTTTAACTTCACCAAATCTACAAAATTAGAAGGGAAATTGAAGTTTAAATGGATGCATGAACTAAGATTCATGATAACCTAAGTGTTCTTAACACCAAGTAAGTCGAATTTTATGTTTTAGTGATGTTTGATGAAGTGGGTTATGTGTAATTCGTGAATGTATTATGAAATTGAACATGAATGTTAGTTAATATTAATGTGTGGAAATTGTAATGTGCTTAATCTTGATTATATTGATGAGTTGGAATAAAACCCACTTGGAATTTGTAGGAAAATGAAGTTTAGTGAAGTTATGTGTAAATTTGTGAAATGTTGATGTTGAAGTAATGTAGTAGAAAGTATTTTGATGGATAATTTGATATAAAACATGCGATACATGATTGTGATAATGATTTGTGAAGATTGAATGATTATGTTAATCCATGGATGAATTAGGAAGAATGTGCTTTAATAACTTGTACATTATACTTTGTTGATGGTACGCACACAACATGTTTGATGAAATGCCTTGATTTGATTTAGTTGGGTTTTGACACCAAAACTTGTTGAATTGATGAATTAGCATGGAAATGGAATTATATGCGGATAATTAATGCCATAATTGATAATTAAAGTGTGTGTATGTAATGGATATTGTGAAAGCTAAACATGTAATGTTGCACCTTATAGGGGTGAAAAAAGAAGAAGGTACAAGTCAATCGAATGCGCTTGGAACACAAGATCACGGTAAGTTCATGTGAACTTCACTTTATTATAATGTAGATTACAACATTGGTTTTATGAAGTTGTTACTAGTTTATAAATAATTGTTTCAAAGTACGGTAATGTGATGTATTAGATGTTGAAGAATAATGAGTATGTAATGATTCGTCATAAAAGGGTCATAACGGATGAAGTTTCGAAATGACGAAATGGTTAAGTTTGATCCGTTACGAACAGGTCAGATGGAATTAAGATGTTAATGATGAATGTAATGTCCGTCTTTTTACAGAATTACTAGTAAGAAAGAAATGGATGGTAATGGGTTAAATCATCAATTGAACCTATGAATGTGTCAAATATGAGATGGAACGATAGATGTAAATGTTACACTTAAAGAATTATACTAATGAATGTTTATGTTTTGAATGATAGGAAAATCTCACCTTTGATGATGGCGAGCTTGGATCAAACACACTTTACCGCTCTTAACATGCTTCTGGTTTATGGTTGATTTCAAACGGGTTAAAATGTCACACCCCAACCGATGACGGAAACATCGGGGCATGGCACTGAACGAAACAGATTGTCCAAGAGAAATTCCATAACAAATACTTTACCGAATAGTTAATATTATGTCCCATACCATAACCTATTAAGCAAGCTAGTTATTACAGACAGCGATATCTCAAAGACGAATAACATGTTCCGACAACTCAGATTTAAATAAAAATAAATTGTCTTTGTTGGTTTCTAGACTCTCCTAAGCTCGATTCCATCACATAGCAAGCAAGCAATCATCCTAAGCACCTGTCACATACGTTAAAATAGAGGTCAATACACATAGTGTAAAGGTGAGAATACAAGTTTAATAGTAATAGTAGAGTTCGAAATTGTTTACGCATAACCAACATGTAACATGTATAATGCGAAGCTAGTAGGTTATCGACAATGAAATATGCACAAAATAGACTGCGAGTTGTAGAATGCGCAACACATGTCACCTCTGTGACACGTGAAGAGGTAACCTTAACAACCCTTGTCCCCGACGGGTGCTGAGTCCAAACAAATAGTACTATCGTTACTAAGGCGTTAGGCAACAATCACTTTGTTAACATAACATACAAGCATTAATCGAGTAACAAATAACATGCAATAACGGTTAGCGTATAAATAGTGTTTACGTTGTGTGTTCGATTGTGATTTAGAATATGTAACGTATGCAACACCCAAAAGTGCATAAAGAAAAAAGGGATCGAGTATACTCACAGCGATGGAAGTATGGATTGAAGGGAACGCTAGAGTGATTAGCCTGAACAGTTAACGATAGCATAAGCGAAGAGCGGTGCGTTAAACGGTGAAAAGTGACCAAGCGTCGAACAGTAATCCGATCGGATGGTACAGCCTCCCCTACTTTAGGAAATTAGCAATCTTTTCTTCCTTTGACTTTGACTTGTACTTTGACTTTCCAAAAAGCGGGTTGTTACAGCCTCCCCTACTTTAGGTAATTTCGTCCCGAAATTTAGGAAGTAGGCGTAACAAACAGTTGCGGGTACTTCGCCTTCATGTCGCTTTCGAGTTCCCAGGTGAACTCGGCGCCTCGTTTGCCTTCCCAGTGAACCTTCACAATGGGAATGTTTGAGCGTCTGAGCACCTTGGTTTCTCGTCCCACGATCTCGACAGGCTTTTCCACGAAGTGTAATGTTTCGTCCACTTGTAAATCCTCAAGAGGGACATGAAATTCCTGGTCGACCAAGCACTTTCTGAGGTTTGAAACGTGGAAAGTCGGGTGGACGTTACTAAGTTCCTCTGGTAGTTCGAGTCTGTAGGCCACTATTCCAATCCTTTCTAGAATTTTAAAGGGTCCAACATATCGAGGCGCGAGCTTTCCTTTCTTGCCGAATCTGATCACCCCCTTCCAAGGTGCAACCTTTAGGAGTACGTGATCGCCAACGTCAAATTCAAGGGGCTTGCGGTGTCTATCAGCGTAACTTTTCTGTTGGCTCCGAGCTTTCAATAGATTGTCTCGAATTTGGTGGATTTTGTCAGTCGTTTCTTGCAACAGCTCAGGACCGTTAATTTGCGCGTCTTCTATCTCGTGCCATACAATAGGCGTTCAACATTTCCTCCCGTATAAAGCCTCAAATGGTGCCATTTGTATGCTAGAATGATAACTGTTATTGTACGAGAATTCGACCAAAGGTAAGTGCGCGTCCCAATTACCACCGAAATCTATGACACACGAGCGAAGCATGTCTTCAAAGGTGCGAATCGTTCTTTCAGTCTGACCGTCGGTCTGGGGATGGAAAGCGGTACTTAGATTAAGAGTAGTACTGAGAGCAGATTGAAACGTTACCCAAAGACGTGAGGTAAACCGACCATCTCATTCAGAGATGATGTCACGAGGCGTCCCGTGTCGACAAATGACCTCATCGGTGTAGATTCGGGCTAATTTTTCTACCTTAAAGTCTTCTCATATCGGCAGGAAATGAGCTGATTTAGTCATACGATCAACGACAACCTAGATGCTGTCATGACCTGATTGAGTACGCGGAAGTTTTGTTATGAAGTCCATAGCAATTAGCTAGTGGTAGTAAGGGGTCGAACCACAAAGAGTATGTGGTTTGCGACTGGACTTGGTTGAATTTAAACAAATGTCACACTTATGAAGCTTGCTAGAATATTTTTGTATTTTTGTTTGGTTTAGCATATGTAAATTAAACTAAATGAATTTATTAAATTACTAATGATTAACAAATTGCAAGAAAGGTAATTGATAACTTAAACAATAATGAGAAAAAGGGTTCACACCCGGTTTCGGTAATTGCAAACCTAGGGTCCTACAAGTTTTAGAATTGACCTAATTGGATAGATGATTAACAGATTTAGTGTACCGTCACTTCGGTGCCAATAACTATCAACATTCCTAAGAATGGACAAGAATGCACTTTGTAATCAACACAAGTAAATCCTAACAAAGATAACGCATAAGTGCACAAATTCATTTCACAAAGTCATAACTTTATCATCATTCGACAATTTGTAAATTCAATTCAAATACACGACAATTATCAAAGGTGTTCAAAATCAAAACACAATTTGTCACACAAGTCAAAACTAAACACAATTCGAAACACTAGATAATACAACTACCTACACCGGGGTGAAACCAAGGTGATTAGCCGCTCATGGTTGAAGGAACTTGATCACCGGATGCTTGGAACTTGAATTAAATCATCTTGAATCTTGTGAAATGGTTGAATGATGAGGATTAGGGTTTTGGTGGATGATGATGGTGAAAGGAATGGTGGATGAATGAACTAGGGTTTGTGGATTGGTGATGAAGGTGAATTGAGTGGTTATTCGGTTGATTCGGATGATCCAAGGTGTTAGAGGTGGATTGGAAGTGATGAGAGTGATGATATTAGGCTCCAAGAACAAGTTTCAAACTCAAAAACAAGTGTAACCCCCGTTTCTTGGTCAAAATTGATGTTATAACTCGTCCCCAACGAAAACTCAATTTTCGCGAATCAGAGCAGTGAGGGGCGTCGCCGACGACCCCTAGAAGTGCCAAAATCATCCGACGGCTTAAATGGCTGTTTACGGACTAAATATGCCGACGGACACTTTTGAGGGGCGTCGCCGACGGCCCCCTGGGCGTCGCCGACGGTGCCTATAAACCTCACCTTTTGTTATCTTCATAACTTATTTGTTTTAACTCCGTTTTACTCACTGTTTTCGCCCACGTACTCGTAATTCGGCCCTCTATCATGCCATCTTCCAATATATTCATTTTAAATCCATTAACATCCCCCAAAACACATCCAAACTTCGTGATTAACCCGGTTTTGTTCATTTCACATCCCCGGTTGATCCCGTTTGCTCCCAGTGGCCTGTAAAGCTCCCGAAAAGCACCTTAAACTCCATTAAACCTGCAAAATACAAATCTAATTAAAAGTAGGCTATTCAGAATAAAATGTCAAGTAAAAACTCAAACTTAGACACAATTGAATACCGTTATTCGACCACGTATCACATCTCCACACTTGTCTTTTGCTTGCCCTCAAGCAAATCTGTAATTTGCTTTCACGTGGGTCGAACAAGAAACACACTCCCCATTCCCGAGACGAAGGTTAAGGTCCAAAGTCATACCCGGTTCAAACTTTTTACAATTTACAAAATATCTAACGGTAAAGTGAATAATCACATATAAAATGGTTATCCAAGATTAACCCGCCCTTGAAACCAATAAATCATACACATCCCTCACAATGTTCTCTCCACTCGGTTTATAAATTGGCTAATTTTCATGATGTATTAGCACTTTCAAAAAAGTAATCACTCAAAACCGATTAGAACACTTACCCGAATAGGCTTGCAACTCAATCATTCTCCACCACCGAACATGAATACTAAGCACAAGTCATAAGGTCTTTGCTAGGCTAAGGGTAGGAAATAGGATATTTAAAGTGGCTAAGGTGATGAAAATTCGATTTTTATTACAAAACAACTATTCTAAACACGACTAACTACCAACATCAAACTAGAAGGCAGCAATTTTCGCCTATTATTCCACAAACTAGAAACGCATATTTTTGTTCTTTTCTCAATATATACTTTTTTCATTCTTTCTTTTTTTTCGCAACATTTTCTGATTTTTTTCGTATGCAAACAATTTACAACTATACAAGCTTAACTTCTATAATCGAATTTCCATCACACGGGTTTAAAAGAAAAGGTTTAAGGTTATGGGCTGAAGGGTTGTCAAACGAAAGGATTAGGCTCAAAGTTGGCTACTAAGGGATAAATTTTTGGGTAGGGATGGATAAATGGTGTAAAAGGAAAAGGTTTACCTAATGCCTTCATCATTCTTGTGTTTGTATTCGGTCTATGGTCTCAAATGTATCAAAAGTCGCAAGTTCTACAATACGTGACTAATGGTCCACTCAAACAAAGAAACATAAATATATAATCCTATGATCTAAAAGTGGCTCAAAACCTCACATATATAAAGGGTATGGTATGTGACATGCATGATGTGCTAGTTTCTTAGGTTTATTATTCCCAAATAACCACCCGCTAAATACTCGTCTTGCTATTAATTCGAACTTGACCATGAGAAAAGACCAAATGGGTTGTGTCATCCCTTGTTGACTTAGTTACTTGTGCTTTTGAGATCGCTTTCGAAACAAGACATTTTTTGAAATTTTTTTGAAATTTTCCCCCATCCCCACACTTGAGGTAAACATTGTCCTCAACGTGTAGTGTTTAAACGAACGGATCAAAATTGAAAAACTTTTACTACTCCCCCATCCCCACACTTGAGGTAAACATTGTCCCCAATGTGTAAGAACTAGAGTTTTTAAATCGCACAAGGGATGTGACACAGCTAACCTCCCCAAAATTTCACCCGGAAAATAAAATACAATTTACACTCCACTTATTTGCTAACTAAAAATCAAAAGTAAAAAGAAACGTATGCACCAGATTTTTGAGCTCATTCATCGTGTGCTCTTCTTCTCTTCAAGAAAGCGGTCGTCCCACGAACACGGTGTACCTACAAATCTCAACCTTTGTGTAGAAGCATGCTTCTCACAACCATCAAGATTTGTTAGTTTTCTAGTTCTACCACTTTTATGAAAATATTACCAAGTCATACGATAATTTACTTTGATTTATGTGGAAAAATTAATTTACAATAACAACAAACCTAACTCATTTTCGTAGGAATCACGGTTGCATTTAGCTTATGCAACAAGCCCTTTTAAACCTCCCGATAGCTCGGGAGGACGAGTAGGTCTCGTGAGGGTTATATAGGGAACACACCCACAATGTTCATTTAACTACTAAAACGAAATAACAAATTATACAACAACAACAAAACTATGGAGAACAACTAAAACTAATTGTGAAAGAACTATACAACAACAATTAACTTACCACCTCATGGTGGTCGAATGGCGTGCTTGCCACCCACGAGCTCTTCAAAATCACCTACCGGTGATTCATACCATTTGTTGCCAAACGGTCCAAACTTCCTCACCTCCTCTTCTGTCACACCCCGATATTTCAACGTATTACCGGTGGGTCCGGTGAGGAGTATCGTGACGTAGTTGATATCATCATCGTCAATTAATAACAGTTTAATGCACAGAGGAAGTCTAAAGTAATAATACAAACCGAATTGAAAGTATAATAAAATATTACACAACAGTTGTAAAGTGGATCCACAGGCGGATCTAAAACAGAAAGAAAAATACTGTTCAACAGACTTAAAGTATTAATAGCTTGCAAGACTCTTTATTTAACACTCGAAGTTTCCAGCCCATTACGCATAGTACCTACACGTAACCTTTTTGAAAAATATGTCAGTATACACTGGTAAATACAATTAACTGACTCTTTTGAAAAGTGTTTATAAAATTGATTTAAATGCACAAGGTACAAATATTCTTTTATAACTTGGGACAATTATTTAAAATAATCTTGTAAACAGATTTACATGTTTGTCGTCCGTTCAGGACCCGGTTAGAAGAGCCGGATTAGATTAATAGACACACCCCAAGTATAGGCCCACAAGAGAGTGAGATACCGTTTATACATATGCAGCTGTCAGGTGTATGCCTACACCCCGTGCTTAAGCCGTGGTCATTTCTAATGAATAAGCTCAGGATATCCAGGACACGGTCATTAACCCCCCAAAGGCATTGCATCAAACAAGACATATTAAAACGGGTTCTCTCAATGATTTAACCACTGATCGATTAAATATTCGATACCCGACCAAGCGGTAATAATTTACCGTATCCCAAGCCCGTATAAGGGAAAATAAGTTAAAAGTATTTACCTGAGCTAAAATATAACTTTATCCTCAGCCGTATATCAAATCAGCAAGTACAAGTAGCTTGTACTGGGCTCCTAATCTGGAACGAAAGTTTTAATAACCTATTAGATTCCTAACGGGTCTTATTTAAGTTTTAACTTAGAACGGTTAGTTTTAATAAAAGGTGATATCCAGGACACGGTCATTAACCCCCCAAAGGCATTGCATCAAACAAGACATATTAAAACGGGTTCTCTCAATGATTTAACCACTGATCGATTAAATATTCGATACCCGACCAAGCGGTAATAATTTACCGTATCCCAAGCCCGTATAAGGGAAAATAAGTTAAAAGTATTTACCTGAGCTAAAATATAACTTTATCCTCAGCCGTATATCAAATCAGCAAGTACAAGTAGCTTGTACTGGGCTCCTAATCTGGAACGAAAGTTTTAATAACCTATTAGATTCCTAACGGGTCTTATTTAAGTTTTAACTTAGAACGGTTAGTTTTAATAAAAGGTTTACGGTTCAAAACACAAGATTAAGCGAAGACCGGATTAGAATGTGATTTAGACCCGACAAGTACGAAGACTTGTATAAAATGGGTAAACTAAACACATTATGGATTTTGAAGTAAAAATGACAAGGTTTGACCCGTTTCGGTTAATTTATGCAAACTAGTTACATAAACCATACCAAATGCGAATATGCATAACGGGTGACCAAATAAGTCATGTACAGGTTCCACAAGTTAATATGCTTTAAATATGTTATGATATCAGTAGGATATCTTCCATTATGCCCAAAACGAATTTAAAACCAATTTAAGTCCCGTAGGGGTATTTTGGTCATTTTAAAGTTTATAAAAGAGGTTAAATAGCAATCTGAGGTTCTGGTCTAAAACAATCAGTAAGGGCATTTTGGCCAAACTATGCACCGTAAGGGCATTTTGGTCATTTCACATATGCTTTAAGGGTCAAATTTGGAAATCTGAGTTCAAAACTTATACTTACTGTTAAAGTATAAAAATTTATTTATAACATCAGTAGGTAACAAGTCTTAGGTGCTAAATATGGTTTTAAACCATACTATGCGCCTAAATCGCATAAAAGTCGGTATTTGACGATTTTCGGGTTATTTAAGGAAATCTGAGATTTTGATCAGTCTCAACTGTTTAAAATATTTTATTTAATGTATAAAATCAGTAGAAAAAGGTTTGACATGCAACGAGGCATAAAACTCATTTAATTAATGAAAAGGGCATTATCGTCAATTACCGAGTCCATGCAAGAACTCTATGTTATGGTCAGTATAAAATTTGATAAAAATTTCTATAAATCCCTAAATATTATATTACATCAGTGGGTAGAAAGTTTGGTGTCAAAATTTGGGTTTAAATATGATTTATGTAAAAAAAGGCCATTTAATTAATAAAAAGCTTTTGTTTTACGATATCGTGCATAACTCTTATTCCAGACCAGAAACGGACGTCAAATTTTTTAGGACATACTAATATATCAGTAATAAAGGATTTTGTCCTCTCACATTTCTAAAAATCTCGTCTTTATATAAAAAGGGCATAACGGTCAACTTTTAAGCATATAACGGAAACATGCAATGAACTAGGATTTCTATGGAACCATGTTGTATAACCTCAGAGGGTTATTCTAACATATAATATGATCCTAAAGGAACCCTAAGGCATATCTAAACTAAGCTAATTTGGGTCAGAATTGAAAGTCAAAGCAAAAGTCTACTTTTGCGACTTTCGGTTACGAACCGACCCTAAACTCAGAATTGTCTGGTTGAACATACTTAGACATGTTCTTATATTATTTACCAAAAACTTCAGCATTATAAGTTATGAATTATTTTGCAAAAACTGACCCGTTTGACTTTTTGTTAAGAAGTTTGACTCGACAATTGACTGAGATGACGTGATAATTTGAAGGTGCCCTTTTAAGGGTTTAACACCTACATAATTACCAACACATAGCCACTTTTAATTCGAATAATGGCTGGACCGTTAGTGATTAATCACCAAGTCAAAGCTTAATTACGATATCTTTGACTTTCGGTCATTAAGCTAATAGAACTTTAACTAAAGAAGCTAAGAACACTTACTAGAGTCCTTAGCACGAATTTAGAACTTGAGAAAGCTTCCTTTAGCTCCAAGAGGCTTCAGAGAGTGAGTTTTGAAGTGAAAGTTTTCAAGGAGTGCATGAACAAATGAAAACCCAAGCTCTTATATAGGAAAATGCATGCTCTTAGATCATTGCAGCTGTCCCTAGGAAGTTATCAGATGTTCACAAGTGTCCCTAGGGCAGTAAAAACCATTTACAAGCCCCTGGTATCGCTCAGAACTCATGCAATGGCGGTGTAAGAGCTACAACATGCAGCTGCCAGTTTTTTGGTTGCTGGTGACTATGTCGCGGCCCGCGTAGACTCTAATGGAGATCTACGCGCCCCACGAGGCTCCCCTCAAACCGGATACAAACTTTCAAAAATTGCATTTTCAGCCCCTGGTCCTTCATAACTTGTTTTATCTTTCATTTATTGCACTTTTAGCCCCCAAGTTTAACTTTTAAGGGTCTTGAGTCATCAAACAAACTTCGTTAAGCTTCCGGTTTGTTACAAGGTCACCTTAAAGGTCTTAATTTGCAACGTTGACACATTTGATCCTTATTTCTTAGAATTACCACTTTATTCATTTACGTGCATCAAAGCTTCATGGAATCAATTATCCGACATTCGTGAGAATATATTACAATATTACAATGCTTCAGATTCGTTAAAAGGTCACTCAGAGGTAACATTTAACATGTTGACACGTTTAACCTCTGTGCTTTGTAAGTTTTATATTTTAAGAATAAACGGCTTTCTATGCCGACATTTTTTTATTCATGAAGGAGTACGAACGTCGTGTTAGGTGAATCAGAGGGATAAGAATTACATGTTGACACTTTGGATCCTTTCGCTTACATATTTACATTGATTGGAAATTTTAGTCCCTCCAGATCAATTCATTACATATTTAATCTTCATGACACTTGTCTTTATTATATTGGACCTGATTTTGTGAGGTGTTACATCCTCACCCACTTAAAATAAATCTCGAGCTCGAGATTTACTGAAATAATTGAGGGTATTTCTGTTTCATTGTGGATTCAACCTCCCATGTGTATTCTGGGCCTCTACGGGCATCCCATTTCACTTTGACGATTGGCACATGCTTTCTTCGAAGCTTCTTGACCTGTCGATCCTCGATCGACAAAGGTTTTTCAATGAACTTCAAACTCTCATCAATCTGCACGTCCTTATGCGACATTGCTAGCGACTCATCGGCTAGACATTTCTTTAAGTTGCATATGTGGAATACATTATGAATTTCACTAAGCTCCTCTGGCAGGTTTAGCTCTTAGGCTACAGTTCCGACACATTTGATGATCTCGAATGGTCCTATGTATCTTGGGCTAAGCTTGCCCTTTTTGCCAAATCGCATCATTCCTTTCCAAGGTGATACCTTGAGTAGCACTTTATCACCTACCTCGAATTTCAGAGGTTTACGCCTTTTATCCACGTAGCTTTTCTGCCTATCCCTGGCAGCTTTGAGACGATCACAGATTTGAACAATCTTGTATGTCATCTCGAGGACTATATCAGGTCCTGACAGTTGGGTTTCTCCAACTTCCGCCCAACAAACTGGCGTTCTGCATTTCCTTCCGTACAAAGCCTCAAAAGGCGTTGCTTGAATACTCGAATGATAGCTATTATTGTATGAAAATTCAATCAAAGAAAGATGGTCATCCCAACTTCCTCCTAAATCAATAACACAAGCCCTGAGCATATCCTCGAGTGTTTTAATTGTACGCTCACTTTGGCAATCTGTCTGAGGATGATATGCAGTGCTGAAGTTTAAACGAGTGCCTAGGGATTGCTGGAAGCTTTTCCAAAAATGAGACGTGTATCTAGTATCCCTATTAGAGATAATAGATACTGGCACTCCGTGAAGAGATACTATCTTATCCACATATAGTTGAGCTAGCTTATTGGAGCTGTGTGTTTCTTTAATAGGCAAGAAGTGGGCTGACTTGGTCAGCCTATCGACTATAACCCAAATCGTATCATTTCCGTGCTTTGTCTTTGGTAACTTAGTGATAAAATACATGGCTACCATTTCCCATTCCAAGTGGGAAGTTCAGGATGTTGTAGCAAACCTGACGGCTTTTGATGTTCTGCTTTAACTTGCGCGCACATCAGACATTTAGCCAAATAAGTGGCTATAGATTTCTTCAAACCTATCCACCAATAATTTTCCTTTAAATCCTGGTACATCTTATCACTGCCAGGATGAACTAAATATTTCGAACTATGAGCTTCTTGAAGAATCACATCTCTAAGCCCTCCATGGATAGGAACCCAGATTCGACCATTTATCCTAAGGATTCCATCCTTGCCATATGATAGTTGATCATCACTAATGCCTAACTTCTCATTCGGATAGTTAGTTTCTAATACAGCTTCCTTTTGAGCGGCTAACAACCTTTCATTCAAGCTATTCATTAATTCAATGCTTTTGGCATTTTTTCTAATAGGTTTGATCCTTTCTTTCCTGTTCAAAGCATCATCGACTACATTCGCTTTGCCTGGATGATATCGGATTTCACAATCATAATCGTTTAATGTTTCCATCCATCGACGTTGTCTCATGTTAAGATCTTTTTGATTAAACATATGCTGAAGGCTCTTATGATCAGAATAGATCACGCACTTAGTCCCATAAAGATAGTGCCTCCAAAGATTCAGTGCAAATACAACGGCACCCAATTCCAAATCGTGGGTGGTGTAATTCTTTTCGTGCACCTTTAATTGACGGGATGCATAGGCAATGCCCTTGCCCTTCTGCATAAGCACACATCCCATACCTGTGTGTGATGCGTCGCAATAAACTACAAATTCTTCAATTCCTTCTGGCAATGTCAACACAGGAGCATTGCTTAATTTCTTCTTAAGAATATAGAAGGATTCTTGCTGCTTGGGACCCCAGTCAAACTTGACATTTTTGCGAGTTAACGAAGTTAAAGGTGCGGTAATTCTTGCGATTTTCAGTAGGTGTTTTGGGCGCTTGCGAATTCATAATCACTTCAATCTTGGTGGGATCCACCTGGATGCCACGCTCACTTACCACATGTCCAAGAAATTGGACTTCCCGAAGCCAAAACTCACATTTAGAAAATTTTGCGTAGAGCTTCTCTTGCTGTAAAAGTTTAAGGATGCACCGGAGATGTTTTTCATGATCGGCTTGGCTCTTTGAATAAATAAGAATGTCATCAATGAAGACAATGACAAACTTGTCTAAATATGGTTTGCAAACGCGATTCATGAGATCCATGAATGATGCAGGTGCATTAGTGAGCCCGAAAATCATCACTAAGAACTCATAGTGTCTATATCGAGTTCTAAATGCGGTCTTGTGCACGTCTTCTTCTCTAACTTTCAACTGGTGATAACCTGACCTTAGATCGATCTTTGAAAAGTAACTTTCTCCTTGAAGCTGATCGAATAGATCATCGATCCTGGGTAACAGATACCTGTTCTTGATTGTAACCTTGTTTAACTCGTGATAATCAATGCATAAATGCATTGAGTCGTCCTTTTTCTTCACAAACAGGATCGGTGCTCCCCAAGGGGACGAGATAGGTCGAATAAAACCCTTTTCCAACAAATCATCCAACTGTGTTCTTAATTCTTTCATCTCAGTTGGTGCCAATCGATAAGGGGCTCTTGCAATTGGTGCTGCTCCAGGAATGATATCGATTCTGAATTCTACTTGCCTGTCTGGAGGTAATCCAGGTAGTTCTTCAGGAAAAACATCTGGATATTTAGAAATAACGGGAATGTCTTCAATCTTGGGCTTTGGTTCATCAATGGTTACCTGTGCCATATAAATGACACAACCTTTCTTCAAACACTTCGATGCCTTAAGCATAGATACTTGCTTGGGTAACCCATACTGTGTATCTCCCTGAATTATTACTGGCTCACCATAAGGAGTCTTGATAACCACTTGCTTCTTATCACATACAATTTGGGCTTGGTTATGAGATAACCAATCCATTCCTATCACTATGTCGATCCCTGCCAATTTCAATGGAAGCAAGGATAGCGGAAAAGAGTGATTCCTAATGGATATAAAACATCCATCTAGAATTGTTGAAGCAGTCTCTATAGTACCGTCGGCCAATTCTACTTCATATTTTATGGTTAGAGTTTTAACAGGCGGATTTAATAATTTACAAAATTTATTGTCTACAAACGACTTGTCTGCACCAGAATCAAACAACACTCTATCATAAACATCATTGATAAAAAAAGGTACCTGTTATCACATTGTAGTTCGGTACCGCCTCCTGAGCGTTCATCTGGAAGACTCGAGCATTGGTCTTCTTAGCCTCTTCAGGCTTCCTTGGATTCTTAGGGCAATTGGTCTTAATGTACCCCTTTTCGTTGCAACCGTAACAGGTTGCATCCTTCATCTTTTTGCAATCCAAGGTTTTATGCTCTTTGGACTTGCAAATCCCACACCCATTAGGCTTTGACTGCGACTGCGATTTTGACTCAAATCTACACTTCCCAAAATGATGTTTCTGGCAGATTTTACATTTGGGTTTCTCACCCGACTGTTGGTTGTCCTTTTTAAACACAGAACCCTTCCTATGATCTGAGTTCCCTTTTCGTTTCTTGTCGGAGCGATGAGAACTCTCATCCTCCCACTTTCGTTTTCCTTCCTCAGCAGCTTTGACAGACTTGTTCCTGATAGCATCAAGTGTGAGAGATAGAGACAGATCTACCACTGACCTGAATGTGGTAGGTCTAGATGCTTTCACATTTCCCCTGATTTTTGGAGCTAGACCTCCAATAAAATGAGCTATGCGCTTTGGTTCCGGTGTGACTAAATAAGGAACCAATCGGGACATGGTGTTGAAATTTGTAAGGTACGCTTGACAATCCAAGTTCTTCATGACCAAAGTCAAGAAGTCAGTTTCAATCCTTTCCACCTCATGCTGAGGACATAAATTTTCCTTGATCAATGCAACAAACTGATCCCAAGACAAGTTATACAACAGAATCTTTCCTGTAGCTTGGATTAACGACCTCCACCTTTAAATGATTGCGAAACAAACTTCACAATATCTTGTTCCACACAACCACTGATATCAACCACAGTATCCATCTCATCTAGCCATGTCATACAATCAATGGCCCCTTTTTCTCCTGTGAAGTCCCTTGGCTTGCAAGAGACGAAGTATTAATAAGAGCAGGTCTTAACACGTGGCTCCTGATTGAGCACAATTCACTTGGATGGAACACTTCTCTGATTTGACGAATGATGAGAATCGTCCTTATGTGATGCGTGCGATTTGGAAGGTGGTTTTGTATGAGGTACATATTGGGTCTTGCTACGAGTACCACTTGATTCCTTGAACTGTCTGTCCATGGCTCGGGTGATAGTATTATCTATCATTGCTTGTAAATCTGCACCAGCTACATTAATTTTGGTGGCATCATTCCTTTCCCTTGGATGACTGTTAACCTCTTCTGATTCAGACATGCTGAGGCTTGATTGCTATAAAACAATTGACAATATTTTATTCAGAGGTTACTATGGAATCATCATTTTTGAGGGTTCATTAACCATGGTAACTATGAACCGTATTGGTTAATTTGTTAGTTATATTTATTTGGGATTTTCATTATAATTTATCCCTAGTTATAAATCATTAAAGATATTAGAATGGCACAAAAGGCCTAGTCACAAGGACAGTTTTAAAATTATAAGCCATGATCTTGTAAGATCGAGGCATTAAGGTTTGAACATAGTTCTTCACCTTTTCTTGACAGTGAGTCATAGACTACAACTGTCTTTTGTCTTATTGGACAATGAATATGGCCCGCAGACACTTTTATCACTAATGGATATTTAAATTAGATAAAAAGAAATTGGAAAAATCCAATACAAGGATGACTAGTGTGATTTTCTCGAATCACTTTTGCCAGGAGTGCTAACATGTTTTCAAATGTTAACAAGGATTTGAATCTTAAAAAGGTCTTACCATTAGGGCCATGTCTAAAATGACATATGGGCTAGGTTATACCTTCAAAATTTCTTTTAGTATTTTATTGGCAGATCAAATTTAAAATGGAAGTGATATTTTGATTTATAATATATTCATACATATAATGACAAATGGGATTTTTAAAATAAAACATTTCATAAATTGAAAAGTACATAACTGCCCTAAACAGGTCTTTTAAATAAATAACATTGTCCTCGCAGGGACAGAAATAAGAAAGATAAGTCCACGCAGGGACCAAGTACATAAATAAGATGTCCACACAGGGACTTAATTGAAAATAAAAATTACAAAACGAATAAATAAGGAATTTCAATAACCCCTCTTCTTCTTCTTCCCCTTTATTAGGTTTGCCAAACCCTTAAGCAGACCCCGACGGCTCCTACGCTCCTCCTGTACCTGTTGCTCCACCTCGTGCAACCGTTGAAGGATTTCCTGCTGCTGTGGTGGTTGGATATGTGGTGGCTGCGGCGACTACTACTGCTGAGGTTGAGGTGGTGGTGGGTATTGATACCCATATGCTGGGTACCCAGTTTGGTACGAAGCTGCGAAGGGTCCTTCTGGGTAGAGAGCATTGTAGTTTGCCGCCACGAGGTACGGATCGGCGGCAGGGGAGTTGTTGTAATTGTAACCCGAGTAAGCTTGCTGCTCAAACGGGTTATACGCCGCTGCACCGGCGTAATAAGAAATTGGGTTCTGATAACCCATGGGCGGTGGTGGTTCGACTGGAGCAGAGTCAACTTCAGAAGCTGGGTTTGAAGGCCCACCCATTTGCGGGTCTTCATACAGCGGTGGGTAGTGGCTGCCGCTGGAGCGTTGGGGGGTGCTGAAATGAAATCCCCCACGCACGGACATCCGTGCACCTGTTCTTCTTCGCCTTAGTGGTTCAGGAGGCAGTTGCTATTCTGGTGGCGGCGGTGGCGGTGGCGTAACCGCCTGGAAATGCGGGTCCTCAGAAGGGACCTGTTGGTGTGGAGGAGAGTCGTGGTGAGAGGGAGTGTACTCCCACTTGTATGTAGCCCATCGCTCAGCAAAAATGTCTGGGCCCCTGTAAGGCAAACCATGAAAAGATGATCCGCTGGATATCTCAATGGGATGCATCGGCGTCCCAGTCGGTGGTAGCTCGGGATCTGGATCCTCGTCCATCTCTATGTCGAGCATCTCAGGATAGTGGTTAACTGGTCCGAAAAGGTTTGGACCCTCTGGCTCTTGCACCTGGTTCATCGGATTGAACCGACTCTGGAAGCATGGGGTCGTGTCCTGGAAAGCACGGTGTGAACCCGATCGCTGCAACGGTATAAAGGAATGGCGCAAATCGCTATGCTCCTCTTCTTGATGAGGTCCAAATGAGTGATGATAAGACGGGGAGGAACTGAGCGAGACAGAGCATCTCACGGGCTCTAAATAAGTTCTCCAATCCTCGTGAGGACTAGAGCTAAGGTTCGCTGACGGAGTACGCCGGTGAGATGGCCCGGCTTCGTGGTCATTCCTTGTAGTCATTGGTGCCTTGCCTCTTCCATCTCTACCTCTAATACGTGGCGGCATTGTCTTTGTTCCTGCCAAAACAAACAAAAGAAACCAACAAAAAGAAAACAATAAGATTAGGATTAGTCCTAAGTCATTTACCTAGACTCGGAAGTCAAGGAATGTGCAAACTGTGTCATTGAGATTAAACATAAAAGTCTGGTGTTTAATTCATTCAATGTTGGCTCTGATACCGACCTTTCACACCTTGATATTTACACATATTACCGGTGGGCCCGATGGGGAGTATGGTGACGTAGTTGATATCATCATCGTCAATTAATCATAGTTTAATGCACAACGGAAGTCTAAAGTAATAATACAAACCGAATTGAAAGTATAATAAAATATTACACAACGGTTGTAAAGTAAATCCACAGTCGGATCTAAAACAGAAAGAAAAATACTGTTCAACAGACTTAAAGTATTAATAGCTTGCAAGACTCGTTATTTAATACTCAGAGTTTCCAGCCCATTACGCGTAGTACCTGCACTTAACCTTTTTGAAAAATACGTCAGTTTACACTGGTAAATACAATTAACTGCCTCTTTTGAAAAGTGTTTATAAAATTGATTTAAATGCACAAGGCACAAATATTCTTTTATAACTTGGGGCAATTATTTAAAATAATCTTGTATACAGATTTAAATGTTTATCGTCCGTTCAGGACCCGGTTAGAAGAGCCGGATTAGATTAATAGACACACCACAAGTATAGGCCCACAAGAGAGTGAGATACCGTTTATACATAAGCAATTGTCAGGTGTATGCCTACACCCTGTGCTTAAACCGTGGTCATTTCTAATGAATGAGCCGAGGATATCCAGGACACGGTCATTAACCCCCCAAAGGCATTGCATCAAACAAGACAGATTAAAACGGGTTATCTCTATGATTTAACCACTAATCGATTAAATATTCGATACCCGACCAAGCGGTAATAATTTACCGTATCAAAAGCCCGTATAAGGGAAAATAAGTTAAAAGTATTTACCTGAGCTGAAATATAACTTTATTCTCAGCCGTATATCAAATCAGCAAGTACAAGTAGCTTTTACTGGGCTCCTAATCTGGAACGAAGGTTTGAATAACCTATTAGATTCCTAACGGGTCTTATTTAAGTTTTAACTTAGACCGGCTAGTTTTAATGAAAGGTTTACGGTTCAAAATGCAAGATTAAGCGAAGACCGGATTAGAATGTGATTTAGACCCGACAAGTACGAAGACTTGTATAAAATGGGTAAACTAAACATATTCTGGATTTTGAAGTAAAAATGACAAGGTTTGACCCGTTTCGGTTAATTTATGCAAGTCTTAGGTGCTATATATGGTTTTAAACCATATACTTATTGTTAAATTATAAAAAAAAAATTTATAACATCAGTAGGTAACAAGTCTTAGGTGCTATATAAGGTTTTAAACCATACTATGCGCCTAAATTCGCATAAAAGTCGGTATTTGACAATTTTCAGGTTATTTAAGGAAATCTGAGATTTTGATCAGTCTCAACTGTTTAAAATATTTTATTTAATGTATAAAATCAGTAGAAAAAGGTTTGACATGTAACGATGCATAAAACTCATTTTATTAATGAAAAGGGCATTATCGTCAATTACCGAGTCCATGCAAGAACTCTATGTTATGATCAGTATAAAATTTGATAAAAATTTCTATAAATTCCTAAATATTATATTACATCAGTGGGTAGAAAGTTTGGTGTCAAAATTTGGGTTTAAATATGATTTATGCCAAAAATTACATTTAATTAACAAAAAGCTTTTGTTTTACGATATCGTGCATAACTTTTATTCCAGACCAGAAACGGATTTCAAATTTTTTGGGACATACTAATATATCAGTTATAAAGGTTTTTGTCCTCTCACATTTCTAAAAATCTCGTCTTTATATAAAAAGGGCATAACGGTCAACTTTTAAGCATTTAACGGAAACATGCAATGAACTAGGATTTCTATGGAACCATGTTGTATAAACTCAGAGGGTTATTCTAACATATAATTTGGTCCTAAAGGAACCCTAAGGCATATCTAAACTAAGCTAATTCGGGTCAGAACTGTAAGTCAAAGCAAAAGTCTAGTTTTGCGACTGTCGGTTGCAAACCAAGCCTAAACTAAGATTTGTCGGGTTGAACATGCTTAGACATGTTCTTATATTATTTACCAAGTTATTTAAGTGTTAAAACATGTTCCATAACTTCAGCATTATCAGTTATGAATTATTTTGCCAAAACTGACCCGTTTGACTTTTTGTGAAGAAGTTTGACCCGACAATTGACTGAGATGACGTGATAATTTGAAGGTGCCCTTTTAAGGGTTTAACACCTACATAATTACCAACACATAGCCACTTTTAATTCTAATAATGGCTGGACCGTTAGTGATTAATCACCAAGTCAAAGCGTAATTACAATATCTTTGACTTTCGGTCATTAAGCTAATAAAACTTTAACTAAAGAAGCTAAGAACACTTACTAGAGTCCTTAGCACGAATTTAGAACTTGAGAAAGCTTCCTTTAGCTCCAGGAGGCTTTAGAGAGTGAGTTTTGAAGTGAAAGTTTTTTAGGTGTGCATGAACAAATGAAAACCCAAGCTCTTATATAAGAAAATGCATGCTCTTAGATCATTGCAGCTGTCCCTATGAAGTTATCAGATGTTCACAAGTGTCCCTAGGGCAGTAAAAACCATTTACAAGCCCCTGGTGTCGCTTAGAACTCATGCAATGGCGGTGTAAGGGCTGCAACATGCAACTGCCAGTTTTTTGGTTGCTGGTGACTGTGTCGCGGCCCGCGTAGTCTGTAATGGAGGTCTACGCGCCCTGCGAGGCTCCCCTCAAACTGGATACAAACTTTCAAAAATTGCATTTTCAGCTCCTGGTCCTTCATAACTTGTTTTATCTTTCATTTATTGCACTTTTAGCCCCCAAGTTTAACTTTTAAGGGTCTTGAGTCATCAAACAAACTTCGTTAAGCTTCCGGTAAGTTACGAGGTCACCCGAAAGGTCTTAATTTGCAACATTGACGCATTTGATCCTTATTTCTTGGAATTACCACTTTATTCATTTACGTGCATCGTAACTTCGTGGAATTAATTATCCGACATTCATGGGAATATATTACAATATTACAATGCTTTGGATTTGTTAAAAGGTCAATCAGAGGTAACATTTAACATGTTGACACGTTTAACCCATGTGTTTTGTAAGTTTTATATTTTAAGCATCAACGGCTTTCTATGCTGACAATTTTTTTATTCATGAAGGAGTACGAACGTCGTGTTAGGTCAATCAGAGCCATAAGAATTACATGTTGACACTTTGGATCCTTTCGCTTACATGTTTACATTGTTTGGCAATTTTAGTCCCTCCAGATCAATTCATTACACATTTAATCTTCATGACACGTGTCTTTATTATATTGGACGTGATTTTGCGAGGTGTTACATCTTCCTTTTTCTTTTCTAGAGGTGACTTCTTTGCTTTCTTCTTCTTGACCATCTTTTTCTTTGTTTCTCTAAACCTACCAACCATAGCACACACTTTTTTGTTTGGATTAATGTCCTTTTTAGGACACTTATCTTCACCGAGCGGGTTAGTGAAATTTGGAAAAAAAAACATTTAAATTTAATTCCCGGTCCCCAAACTTCATGCTTACCGTTCCCGTTGCACAATTTATTATAGCATTAGCAGTTGCCAGGAACGGTCTACCCAGTATAACTATCGGTTGGGTGTCCTCAACACACCCAACATAGTCTACTACCAAAAAGCCAACTGGGTAGTAGCAATCATCCACTTTAACAATCACATCCTCCACCATCACCCTTGGATGCGTGGGAGTCTGATCGACCAATACCACGGGAGTATCAAACTTTTTTAATAGACCAAAATCATATTGGTCATACAAACTCCCGGGCAAGATGCTCACACAAGCTCCAAGATCTAGGAGCGCTGTAACACCCCGTGTTTCGAAAGTCAAAGTCAAAGTCAAGACTGAAGTCAAAGGGAGGCAAGATTGCTAATTATGATCTGTCACTCCTTGTTCAATTCCTGTTTGTACTTCTTTGACTTGTAGATAGTCTATTTTATGCTTTACGTTAGTTGTATTATGTGGAGTAATTGCTAACAATCGAGGTTTAATCGCTATTTATCGCATATTAATCGCATGTTTAATCGCTTATCGCTATCGAAATCGCAACTCGAATTACGCGTTCTGGTTACTGTTCTTATGTGTGTGTGAGCCTTATATGTTACCTGTGCATGTTAATTTATGTTATGGTGAGTAATCGAAACGCAATCGAAACTCAATCGCAATCGAATCGCAAACGCTAAACGCAAGTCAATTAAGAATGATTGTATGTTGATATAGTAGTTGGGTTTAAAAGTAATTTGAATAGGAACTCTATCGCATCGCAACACCCAACACGGGAATCGAAATCGCAAAACCCATCGCGCCGTTCACTCCTATCGAGTGGCCAGCCGATCGAGCTGCCACCCGGTCGAGTTGCCACTCGATCGAGCAGCCACCCGATCGACCAGCCCTCTCCTTCCCCCTTCCCTTTTATGGAAACCCTATAAATACCCCTGTCAACATCACAAACTTACTTTTTCTGCACCTCTCGTCCGACCAACGCTTCTTGCCCACTTTTCTTCAGATTTCTCGCGATTCTTGTAAGTTTTCCATCTAAATCTTGTACTTTCTTGATCTACGCGCTCTCCTACACCTTTCTATCTTTTAAATCTTAACTTTTAACCGTGAAATCACTAGATTTGAGGTGTTCTAGGATGATGTCATCATGGTGTTCTTATGAACTACATGTTTTGGCTTCAATCCACCGAGAACAACTTAGATCTGAACGATTTCCACACAAATAAACAAAGATCTTTCATAGATCTGAACATATTCGTGGTGAAAAGGATTGAAAGATGGTTCTCCAACTTTCTTTCAACTCTTTTACACTCATTGCACTCAAAACCGATAGAATCAGGGCTTGTTCTAACCTTCTACTCTTTCATGATGATGTGTTGGTTCGAGATCTGGATTCTATCCATGAAATGTTGATTTCGGGTTTGAACATGAACAATCGACTCGAACCAGGAAACTGTTCGGACGAGGGTGATTCCTGTCCAGCCAGCTCACTTGGGACGAGATAAGGGTTCCGTTGTACAAACCAGACATCAAAACGTCTCATTCAAAACTACAACACTCCAAACGGAAACCAGAGTTCGAACGATCAGATTGCCGAAACGGACTACCGTCCGATCAAGTTACCACCCGATCGGATAGTCATCCGATCGATCGGATGTCCGATCGGGCTACACTTGGTTCTATACTTAAACCATTTTCTCAAACTATTTAAGGATCTGAACGTTGAAACGGACTACCACCCGATCGGATTGCCATCCGATCGCGTAACTGTCCGATCGTGTGACGTTTAGGGACTTAATAATTTTCAACATATTCACATTGTCAGTAGTCAAGGTATTCACGTTGATCCCGCGAAGATTGAAGCAGTTAAGAGTTGGATTACACCCAAGAACCCTTCTGAAGTCCGTTCTTTCCTCGGATTAGCGGGCTATTATCGACGATTTATCAAAGGATTCTCAAAAATCGCTGAGCCGCTTACCGCTCTCACGCATAAAGACAGGCCTTTTTTTTGGGAAACTGAACAAGAGTCTGGTTTCCAAACCCTCAAGCACATGCTTTGCAATGCTCCCGTTCTCACTTTACCTGACGGAAATGACAAATTTATTGTCTATTGTGATGCCCCGAACCTTGGTCTTGGTTGTGTCCTCATGCAACGGGACAAGGTCATTGCTTACGCATCTCGTCGGCTCAAAATCCACGAGAAGAACTATACAACCCATGATCTCGAGGTAGGCGTAGTTGTTTTTGCGTTAAAGATTTGGCGACACTACCTGTATGGTACCAAGTGTACAATCTTCACCGATCATAGGAGCCTACAACATATCGTTGACCAGAAAGAACTTAATATGCATCAACACCGATGGGTAGAACTTCTCAACGATTACGACTCTGAGATCCGTTATCACCTAGGCAAAGCAAATGTCGTTGCCGACGCTCTCAGCAGACGGAGCTATCTGCTCAGCATTCGTAACACCCAAGCCTAATATGATCTCGAAACCCTCATCCGTGAAGCCCAGCATGCCTGTTTTAATGAGCGCACTCTGAAGAAGGAAAGAATCTTCCACGATGGAGCCCAGCTTGAGAATAAGTCGAATGGGATATTCCACTTTCTGGACCGAATTTAGATCCCTAAGCGGACCAATTTGCGACAGATATTGATGGACGAAGCCCATAGATCTCGGTACTCTATTCATCCCGGTGCCGATAAAATGTACCAGGACCTTCGCTACAAGTACTGGTGGCCGGGCATGAAGAGAGATATCGCCCTTTACGTGGGAAAGTGCCTGACTTGCTTAAAAGTCAAGGCCGAGCACCAAAGACCCTCTGGCTTACTTGAACAACCCCCGATCCCTATGTGGAAGTGGGAAAGTATAGCTATGGACTTCATTACGAAACTTCCACGCACGCCATCAAGTCACGACAGTATTTGGGTTTTTGTTGACCGTTTGACCAAATATGCTCATTTTCTGCCAATACGAGAAGACTACAAGGTAGAAAGATTACCCCGAATCTACACCGATGAGATCATTTATCGACATGGGATGCCTCGCGACATCATCTCTGACCGTGACGCTCGGGTTACCATGCGTCTCGGAAACGTTTCAAATAGCTCTCGGTACTACGTTAAATCTTAGTACCGCAATTCATCCCCAAACCGACGGTCAGACTAAGAGAATGATTCGTACCCTTGAAGACATGCTCCGTTCGTGTGTCATAGATTTCAGTGGCAATTGGGACGCATACTTACCTCTAGTCGAATTTTTGTACAACAACAGTGTTCATTCCAGCATTTAAATGGCACCATTTGAGGCTTTATATGGAAGAAAATGTCGATCGCCTATTGTATGGCACGAAATCGGGCACTCGCAATTAACCGGTCCTGGGCTATTGAAAGAAACAACTGACAATGTCTTCCAAATTCGAGACAATTTGCTGAAAGCTCGGAATCGTCAGAAAAGTTACGCCGATAGACAACGCAAGCCCCTTGAATTTGACGTTTGCGACTACGTACTCCTAAAGGTATCACCTTGGAAGGGTGTGGTCAGATTCGGCAAGAAAGGGAAACTAGCGCCTCGATATGTTGGACCTTTAAGATTTTGGAAAGGATCAGAAAAGTCGCTACAGACTCGAACTACCGGAGGAGCTTAGTAATGTCCACCCGACATTCCATGTGTCGAACCTCAGAAAGTGCCTGGCTGAGCATGATTTAATTGTACCTCTAGAAGAACTCCAAGTAAACGAAACACTACACTTCACTTCGTGGAGAAGCCTGTCGAATTCATGGATCGCCAAACCAAGCAGCTCAGACGCTCGCGCATTCCCATTGTGAAGGTTCGATGGGAAGGCAAACGAGGCGCGGAGTTCACTTGGGAACTCGAAAGCGACATGAAGGCGAAGTACCTGCAGTTGTTTGTTACGGCTTCGGCCTAATTTTGGGACGAAATTCCCTCAACTAGGGGAGGCTGTAACACCCCGTGTTTCGAAAGTCAAAGTCAAGACTGAAGTCAAAGGGAGACAAGATTGCTAATTACGATCTATAACTCCTTGTTCAATTCCTGTTTGGACTTCTTTGACTTGTAGATAGTCTATGTTATGCTTGACGTTAGTTGTATTATGTGGAGTAGTTGCTAACGATCGAGGTTTAATCGCTATTTATCGCATATTAATCGCATGTTTAATCGCCTATCGCTATCGAAATCGCAACCCGAATTACGCGTTCTGGTTACTGTTCTTATGTGTGTGTGTGCCTTATGTGTTACCTGTGCATGTTAATTTATGTTATGGTAATTAATTGAAACGCAATCGAAACTCAATCGCAATCGAATCGAATCGCAAACCCTAAACGCAAGTCAATTAAGGATGATTGTATGTTGATATAGTAGTTGGGATTAAAAGTAATTTGAATAGGAACTCTATCGCATCGCAACGCCCAGCACGTGAATCGAAATCGCAAAACCCATCACGCCGTTCACTCCAATCGAGCTGCCAGCCGATCGAGTTGCCACTCGATCGAGGTGCCACTCGATCGAGCAGCCACCCGATCGGGTTACCACCCGATCGACCAGCCCTCTCCTTCCCCCTTTCCTTTTATGGAAACCCTATAAATACCCCTGTCAACATCACAAACTTACCTTTTCTGCACCTCTCGTCTGACCAGCGCTTCTTGCCCACCTTTCTTCAGATTTCTCGCGATTCTTGTAAGTTTTCCATCTAAATCTTGTACTTTCTTGATCTACACGCACTCCTACACCTTTCTATCTTTTAAATCTTAACTTTTAACCGTGAAATCACTAGATTTGAGGTGTTCTAGGATGATGTCATCATGGTGTTCTTATGAACTTCATGTTTTGGCTTCAATCCACCGAGAACAACTTAGATCTGAACGATTTCCACACAAATAAACAAAGATCTTTTATAGATCTGAACATATTCATGGTGAAAAGGATTGAAAGATGGTTCTCCAACTTTCTTTCAACTCTTTTACACTCATTGCACTCAAAACCGAGAGAATCAGGGCTTGTTCTAACCTTCTACTCTTTCATGTTGATGTGTTGGTTCGAGCTCTGGATTCTATCCACGAGATGTTGATTTCGGGTTTGAACATGAACAATCGACTCGAATCAGGAAACTGTTCGGACCAGGGTGATTCCTGTCCGGCCAGCTCACTTGGGACGAGATAAGGGTTCCGTTGTACAAACCAGACATCAAAACGTCTCATTCAAAACTACAACACTCCAAACGGAAACCAGAGTTGGATCGATCAGATCGCCGGAACGGACTACCGTCCGATCGGGTTACCACCCGATCAGATTGTCATCCAAACGACCGGCTGTACGATCGGGCTGCACTTGGTTCTATACTTAAACCATTTTCTCAAACTATTTAAGGATCTGAACGTTGAAACGGACTACCTCCCGATCGGATTGCCATCTGATCGAGTAACCGTCCGATCGTGTGACGTTTAGGGACTTAATAATTTGCAACATGTTCACTCCGAACGGATTGCCACCCGATCGGATAGCCATCCGATCGAGTGACCGTCCTGTTGTGAATTTGTTCTCAACCTGAGAAGCCACACCAATCGGATTGCTGTCCGATCGACCGACCTGAAAGGTAGAGATACTTCTCCATTTTCAAAATGCTACAACAAAAACTTCAAAACACAAGCCATCATACACAAACACATCCATCCCAAACGAGGTAACTGTCCAATCGAGTGACCACCCGATCGGGTGACCACCCGAACGGATTGTCAACCGATCGACCGGCCACCCGATCGGATTGCCACCCGATCGGATTGCTATTCGACCCACTAGCACTTTGCTTCATTTTATGCGCCGCTTATTGTTTATGCTATCATTCTGATCAGGCTAACCTTACTCCTTAGCGCTCCCTTCAATCCATCAACCGCTGTGAGTATACTCGATCCCTTTTTTGCTTTACGCACTTTTGGGTGTTACGTACGTTACTTATTCTAAATCACATCGAACACACTACGCTATATTTACGCTAACCATTACCGCATATTATACGTGACTTAATGAATGCTTGTTTGTTATGTTTACACATGGAATGTTGTCTACCTGCCTTAGCAACGATAGTACTATAGTTTGGACTCAGCACCTGTTCACTCAGGGGTTGTTAAGGACAATTTGTTACATGGCTCACAGTGGTGAGAATGTATTACCAACTGCCTTGGGCAGTCAACCCGCAGTCATTGGTATTGATAGGTTCATGTCGATAACTTACGTGCTTCATTTCACACTGTGTACGTGCTGGTTATGCGTAAACGACTTTGAACTCTATATGCTATTATCAAACTTGTATGCTCACCTTTACACCATATGTATTGACTTTTACTTTAACGTATGTGGCAGGTGCTTAAGATGTTAACTTGCTTGGATTGCTGTGAAATCGAGGCTAGGAAAGAGTATAGAAATAAAGACAATTTATATTTATTTATAGAGAATCTGAGTTGTCGGAACATGCTTTTGTTTGAAGAATATCTATGTCTGTAATAACTATTTTATCTTATGGGTCATGGTATGGGACATGATACTTAAAATATTCGGTAATGTAGTCGTTATGGAATTTCTTTGAACAATATGTTTCGCTCAGTGCCGCGCCCCGATGATTCCGCCATCGGTTGGGGTGTGACAGATTGATATCAGAGCCATAACTCTAGGGAATTAGGAAAGACTCGACCTAGTCCGGGTCGATGTATTAGAAACGATCTAGTCTATAGTTAGGAACCAACAGACCGACTTGTGCATATCCTGTAGGGATTATGTACGAGCTTACCTGCTACTTCTCGCTATTCTCGCCCACGCTACACGATCACTGCACTCTAGTTTTTGAAAATGAACGAACAATTGGTTCGAGATTAGGTGTGAAAACCGCAAACTCTCGACTAAATTGCTTGTTCGACCTGCATTTTTATCTACGAACAGGAGAATTTACGTTGAATTAGGAGTGAAATCCATACTTTGACGTATAATCTTTCCTTTATTTTATCAAAAACAGGAACGAGGTCGTTAAGGCAGGGGTGAAACCCGAACCTCGACGACTTGTTCCGATCTATATTTTATTTTACAAACTCTCACCAAAGTTTCGACGGACTCCAACGACATGAAATCATGCTGAAACTGGAAGGACGCGTGCCATTCGCCCAAATTCGAGGCGAGAGCACAGTCCCGAAGGTCAAGGTGTGTACAAACGGTCCTTATGAATAGTCGAATCACTTTGGTTAGTCAATGTCTAAACAGTCACAGACAATCTCTTCACGATTTTTATGTGTTTCGATTCTGAGCCCGCAACTGCTGACTCTGATACTCGTCGATTTTATGTGTTTATGTGTTTATTTACCTGTTTATATGTTTTGATTTTTGGTGATTTATTTGATTTTCGCTATTCGTTTGATCGACACACATTACTCGCCCTGCTCATTTACCTCAAAACGCTGACAAATCGCTACTACCATGAGGAATCACCGTACGCTATGTTGCTCGCTATGTTATTCGCAATCGCTATATTCGAGCACTCGCGGACTTTGAACGATAGGTTTTTGTATTCTGACTGCTTTATGTGCTTCTGTGCTTTTGTGCTTCTGTGCCTTACGTGCTTATGTGCTTCTGTGCTTATGTGAATCTGTGGTTATGTGCATACGTGTTTACATGATCGTATTCCTCTGCTTTAGTAGTATTAGACGTGTGAGGTGAGATTCGATTATATTATGACTAAGCCCCACGACAATGTCTGTTGCAGACAATGTCGTCACCTGGACCCTCATCTGGACCCCGTCACCCATGAATTACTCGTCAAGAACAGAGAGACAAACGCCTTGCTGCTATCGTCGCGAAGCAAGTAGCAAAGGTTATTCCTCAGATCGTGAGTGAAATATACGAGAATGTGAGCAAATCGTTCGAAGAGTCCAGAACCGAAGCTCCTAAAGCTACTCCCAAAACCGCCTTTAGCTTCAGGCAGTTCAAAGCTTGTGGTCCAAAGGAATTTACTGGCGAAGATGGCCCAATGGCTATTCAATGGTTTGATTCCATTGAAGTCACTCCGCGCCAGAGTGGATGTCCTGAAAATCTCCATACTCTAAACGCTACCGGCGTTTTCTAGTCTCGCGCACTAGTCTGGTGGACGGCCGAGAGGAATAAAGGCGGAAATGACGCAGCCTATGAGCTGATGTGGGAAGAGCTAAAGGCCATTATGATGGATGAATTCTGCCCTCCCCATGAATGCCAAAAGCTGGAGGATGAATTCTGGCATATCAAGCAGAAGGATGGAGAGAACGCAACTCTGACTGCTCGCTTTAAGCAGCTCAGTATCATCTGTCCCGATCAAGTGAAGACGCCCGTCATGACAATCAAGAAGTACATTCGAGCTCTGCCAAACTGTGTTGCAGATTTTGTGTATGCCGCAAAGCCAGCAACAATCGAAGAGACTTATTTGCTTACCGCAGAAATCAACGACAAGCGAGTAAAGGCTGGCTTCTGGGATAAAGCTACCAAGAACCTGCACCAAGCTACCGCTGCACCAGCTACCGAAACCGCCACCGCTCAGTCATCGAAAGTCTCATGCCGCAAGAAGAAGAACAACAACAGGTCCAGCAACAAGAACTGTGCTGTCACTACCACTGCTGCACCACTTCAAACCGTACCGGCTCAGCAGCAGTCTCAGCATCGATCCGCTCCAGTTATCTATGCACCACCTGCAAAGCGTGCATAGATTCTGCTTGTCAGACATGTACTTATCATCACCCGGAGGGCATCGCCTGCATATTTTGCGTGCATTGCAACATGTACGACCACTTCACCGCCAACTGCCGTACTGGTCCCCGACAAGCACCAGCCCAAGCCACTGCTCATCAATCTCTACTTCTAGCTCCTCAAGGCCAACAAGCGGCTCAGGCACCCGTGGTCAACGCCAGATTCTGCTTCGCGTGTGGTGATCCCAACCATTTCGCGAACATGTGCCCAAACAGGGTTGTGAAGCAAGAGCCTCAGCAACAGCAGCAGCAACAATAGTAGCAACAGCCTCAACAACAACAGCAACAAGCCGCCCGTGCTAGAACTCTCAACATCAATGCACGCCAAGCCCAGGCTGACAACAACGTGGTCAATGGTACGTTCCTTGTGAATGGTATTTATGCTTCGTGTTTGTTTGATACTGGAGCCGATAACTGTTTTGTGGCGTTCGAATTCGAGAAGCTCCTTAGTCGTAAGCGCTCCCAAATCCCCTCGACGTTCGATGTCGAAGTCGCCACTGGAAGAACCGTCACCGTCAATTCCATTCTTCGTGATTGTACTCTTGAGCTCAACAATGACATCTTCCCAATCGATCTTATTCCGATGCAACTCGGAAGTTTTGACGTCATAGTGGGCATGGACTTTCTTCATGAAAACCGTGCTGAAGTTGTGTGCTTTGATAAGATGATCCGATTCTCGCTCACAAATGGTGGTGTATTGTGTGTTTATGGCGAAACTGCTTCGAAAGGTCTCAAGTTCATGTCATGTGTCCAAGCTAGCAAGTATCTTCGCAAGGAATACAGAGCTTTCTTGGCTAACATTGTAGTAGCGGGGAAGGAAAAGAAAGGAAAGACAAAGGTGAAATACATTCCTGTGGTTCGTGAATTTCCTAATGTGTTCCCTGATGATCTTCCCGGCCTATCTCCAAGTCGTGATATCGACTTTTGTATCGACCTCATTCCTGGAGCAAACCCCATTGCTAGAGCTCCTTATCGACTCGCTCCATCCGAAATGCGTGAACTCTCGAGTCAGCTCCAGGAACTGCTTGATAAAGGCTTCATTCGCCCGAGCACCTCTCCATGGGGCACATCAGTCATTTTCGTCAAAAAGAAGGATGGGTCGTTCTGGATGTGCATAGACTATCGGGAATTGAATAAACTGACGATCAAAAATCGCTATCCCCTGCCTCGAATTGATGATTTGTTTGACCAGCTACAGGGTGCTACGTGTTTCTCAAAGATCGATCTACACTTAGGCTATCACCAACTATGCATTCAAGAGGATGATATACCCAAAACCGCATTCCAAACTCGTTACGGCCATTATGAAATCGTCGTTATGCCTTTTGGTTTAACCAATGCACCTGCGGTTTTCATGGATCTGATGAATCGCGTGTGTAAACCTTATCTCGACCGCTTCGTCATCGTGTTCATCGATGATGTCTTGATCTATTCCAAGTCGAAATCCGAACACGCGCAACATCTACGTTAGGTTCTCGAGCTACTCTAAGGGAATCGACTCTATGCCAAGTTCTCCAAATGTGAATTCTGACTAGAGGAGGTGCAGTTCCTAGGTCACATTGTCAATAGTCAAGGTATTAACGTCGATCCCGCGAAGATTGAAGCAGTTAAGAGTTGGATTACACCCAAGAACCCTTCTGAAGTCCATTCTTTCCTCGGATTAGCGGGCTATTATCGACGATTTATCGAAGGATTCTCAAAAATCGTTGTGCCGCTTACCGTTCTCACGCATAAAGACAAGCCTTTTGTTTGGGAAACTGAACAAGAGTCTGCTTTCCAAACCCTCAAGCACATGCTTTGCAATGCTCCCATTCTCACTTTACCCGACGGAAACGATGACTTTATTGTCTATTGTGATGCCTTGAACCTTGGTCTTGGTTGTGTCCTCATGCAACGGGACAAGGTCATTGCTTACGCATCTCGTCAGCTCAATATCCACAAGAAGAACTATACAACCCATGATCTCGAGCTAGGAGCAGTTGTTTTTGCGTTAAAGATTTGGCGACACTACTTGTATGGTATCATGTGTACGATCTTCACCGATCATAGGAGTCTACAACATATCTTTGACCACAAGGAACTTAATATGCGTCAACGCCGATGGGTAGAACTTCTCAACGATTACGACTGTGAGATCCGTTATCACCCAGGCAAAGCAAATGTCGTTGCCGACGCTCTCAGCAGACGAATCTATCTGCTCAGCATTCGTAATACCCATGCCCAATATGATCTCGAAATCCTTATCCGTGAAGCACAACATGCCTGTTTTAATGAGCGCACTCTGAAGAAGGAAATAATCTATAAAGATGGAGCCCAGCTTGTGAATAAGTTGAACGGGATATTCCACTTTCTGGACCGAATTTGGATCTCTAAGCGGACCAATTTGTGACAGATATTGATGGACGAAGCCCACAGATCTCGGTACTCTATTCATCCCAATGCCGATAAAATGTACCAGGAACTTCGCTACAAGTACTGGTGGCCGGGCATGAAGAGAGATATCGCCCTTTACGTGGGAAAGTTCCTGACTTGCTCAAAAGTCAAGGCCGAGCACCAAAGACCCTCTGGCTTACTTGAACAACCCCCCGATCCCTATGTGGAAGTGGGAAAGTATAGCTATGGACTTCATAACGAAACTTCCACGCACGCCATCAAGTCACGACAGTATTTGGGTTGTTGTTGACCGTTTGACCAAATATGCTCATTTTCTGCCAATACGAGAAGACTATAAGGTAGAAATATTAGCCCGAATCTTCACCGATGAGATCATTTGTCGACATGGGACGCCTCGCGACATCATCTCTGACCGTGACGCTCGGTTTACCTCTCGTCTCTCGGAAACGTTTCAAACAGCTCTCGGTACTACGTTAAATCTTAGTATAGCATTTCATCCCCAAACCGACGGTCAGACTGAGAGAACGATTCGTACCCTTGATGACATGCTCCGTTCGTGTGCCATAGATTTCGGTGGCAATTGGGACGCATACTTACCTCTAGTTGAATTTTCGTACAACAACAGTTATCATTCCAGCATTCAAATTGCACCATTTGAGGCTTTATATGGAAGAAAATATCAATCGCCTATTGTATGGCACGAGATCGGGCACTCGCAATTAACCGGTCCTGAGCTATTGCAAGAAACGACTGACAAAGTCCTCCAAGTTCGAGGCAATCTGCTGAAAGCTCGGAGTTGTCAGAAAAGTTACGCCGATAGACGACGCAAGCCCCTTGAATTTGACGTAGGCGACTACGTACTCCTAAAGGTATCACCTTGGAAGGGTGTGGTCAGATTTGGCAAGAAAGGGAAACTAGCGCCTCGATATGTTGGACCTTTTAAGATTCTGGAAAGGATTGGAAAAGTCGCCTATAGACTTGAACTACCGGAGGAGCTTAGTAATGTCCACCCGACATTCCATGTGTCGAACCTCAGAAAGTGCCTGGCTGAGCATTGATGCGTGTGAAGTGTTATATATATTAGGTGTATATTTTAAGCCCCTTTAACACTTATTTTTAGCCAACTTTTAAATTTATAAAACACGATATTTTACTAACACTAAACACACATATGGGCAAGTGCACCCATCGTGAGCGTAGTATAGTGTTGGCAAGATACCGAGGTCGTCCAAGGACACAAGAGCTTTTAGTACCGGTTTATCCTAAACGTCTAATCAAAATAAAAAGTTTAGCAAAATGTTTTTAACTAAGAAAAATAAAAACTAACTAAATGCTGAAAAATAAAATAAAAAGAAAAACAGATAGACAAGATAAATCACTTGGTTCCGACTCGTATCTAGGGTAACCTTTGATTATTTCCGCACTTTTGCACATATTTAAGAGATTATCTTAGTTATTGTAGTAGGCCCCTCTTTTGAAGGTGACGTTACCCTCACCCCAGTAGTTTGAGTAACTTTTATTTTTGATGAACCTATTTATTCAAACAAAGTTATTTTTGATGAACTTGTTTGTTTATTTTCTTTTGCTTCATCATTAACAATTTTTTTTTAATCATACGAAAAATCGAACTTGTTACTAAAACAAAGGGTAAAAATGAAAAAGGTTTTGGTGGGTAAAAAGGTTGTTTGGTTTGGGTTATGAAATGAAATGGTTTAGGCTCAAAGGGGCTAACTAGGGGGATTTTGGGTAGGTGGTAAAAAAAAAAATAATGGGGTAGAAATAAAAAGGTTAGTCCTAATGCCTCCATCATTTACTTACTCGGGTTTTAAGTTGGTAAGGACCGAGAATGTATCGTCATGGCAAGTTCTAGAGTCGTAAGAACCAAGCGGCTATTCACACAAGAAACGAAAAATGAGCATTTAGTTCTAATGATATGTAATTGTATGCTCCTTAAAGGCTCAAAACTCTCTTTTGTGGGAATGGGTTTTTTATGTGATCAAGTATATATAATCAAATTTTAACTAAGCTTGTCATGCGTTTTCATAATTTTCTTATGTTGGTTCTTTTTATCACGACGCTATCGGTTGTAAATTTGTAAAAATATAACCTTTTTGAGAACTTGAATTTCCCGAGTTAAACCTAGACAAGTAAAAAAATTGAAAAATTTTTGAAAAATTTTTGGGGTGATTAGCGGTTCCAATAGAGTTTTGTGTAAGGCTTGTGTTTAGGACTTGCAAGATTCAAGGTTTTAGCATCCCCCCCCCCCCCACACTTAAATAACACATTGTCCTCAATGTGTCCCAAAAATAAGTTTTTAGGTTGATTGAATGTGTAAAAAGCAAAAATTTTGTGTTACCGGGCGCTGAACACGGCCCCGTGTTGTCCGGGCACGGCCCCGTGTTCAAGTGCCAGTAACAAAATCAAAGCAAGAGAAACAGAAGTCTGGACACGTGGGCGTGTTGGGTGAACACGGCCCGTGTCCAGTTACCTAAACTGGGTCTTTTTCTGCAGACTGTGCAGCACGGGGCCGTGTTGGGTGGACACGACCCGTGCCGAACTTACAGTAAACGAAGAAATTTGTCGGATGGTTCTGTTTTCCTGTATAGAGTGCTGGTTCAAGTTTCCCTTGCATCCTTTGCCATCTCAAGTGTGTTTTATTCATTTCAACACCATCCAAAACACCAATTTAACTAAAACCATCATTCATTAATCATAGAGAGAATTACATAATAGTCCTAAAAATTAAAATATTAGCTAGTTAGGTCAAAAAGACACAAGAAATCCAATCCCAGAAGTTTCTAGCCTACTATTTATTCTACTAGCAAAATTTCCGAAAAGATAGATCTCTCGGTTAAAAGTGGCTTAACAACTTCTTCCTCTGGGTATGGGCTCCTCATACATCGGCGAGCCACTCTTCGATCTCCCTAGGGAGAAGAAAAGCGGGCTCATGTGCATTTGGTTGAGGAGGTGTAACTTCCACCGGGATTTCTTGGAGTTCTTCAAGAGGAGGTTTCGCCGGAATGTCGTCCCCGGCAACGGCGCCAAAAACTTGATGCGTGTGAAGTGTTTTATATATTAGGTGTGTATTTTAAGCCCCTTTAACACTTATTTTTAGCCAAGTTTTAAATTTATAAAACACGATATTTTACTAACACTAAACACACATATGGGCAAGTGCACCCATCGTGAGCGTAGTATAGTGTTGGCAAGATACCGAGGTCGTCCAAGGACACAAGAGCTTTTAGTACCGGTTTATCCTCAACGTCTAATCAAAATAAAAAGTTTAGAAAAATGTTTTTAACTAAGAAAAATAAAAACTAACTAAATGCTGAAAAATAAAATAAAAAGAAAAACAGATAGACAAGATAAATCACTTGGTTCCGACTCGTATCTAGGGTAACCTTTGATTATTTCCGCACTTTTGCACATATTTAAGAGATTATCTTAGTTATTGTAGTAGGCCCCTCTTTTGAAGGTGACGTTACCCTCACCCCAGTAGTTTGAGTCAGCAAGGATACAATCCTAAAAGGGTGGATTATTGGAAGATATGAATGGTGAAAATCTTTTATTTTGTATAGACAGTAAAATAATGCCAAGACACCACGGACAAACGATAAGGAAAGATCACCTTCAACATAAGCAACTAGTTATTAAAGTCATTAATACAAAACCAAGTAAAAAGTGCAAAAGATTAGAAATAAAAAGTATTACACTAGACACTTTGTCTTCACCAAGTGATGTAAGAGACTTAGGCAAACATGGCCTTGATTGTCAAGAACTCTTACGATCAATCTTGGATCCCGAGACGACTCACACACTCTACGATGGACAATGGATGATGGTGTTATGGTGGTGGTGGGTGGTGGGTGAAGTGTGAGAGAGGTGGTGTGCCAAGGGATGGTTTGAGCTTGAGCCAAGCACTTCTATTTATAGGCTGCACAGAAGCTCGGGCACGGCCCCGTGTCCAGTGGGCACGGCCCCGTGTCCACATCCTTCTCTTTCTTCATTTAATGCTGTTTTGTCTTTTTAGTTGACCACGCCCCCGTGTCCGCTGAGCACGACCCCGTGGTGCAGAAGAATATTTGTACTATGCAGATTTGCTGGATTGTGCGAATCTTATAGTTGACCACGGCCCCGTGTCCGCTGAGCACGACCCCGTGGTGGGCAATAGAAGCTTCTACCACTTTGTCTTTTCTGCTGACACTTGGGCACGCCCCCGTGCTGGCTGAGCACGGGGCGTGTTCAGGCTTCTGATATCTTGTTTTGCTTGGGAAGATGCTGTTGTGGGGTCGGGCATGCCACGTCTTGTTCCTTTTCTTGTATTTATGTTAGATTTTGATGTCTTTTTGCTTCTTTTGTTAATTTGAGCTCATTTAATCCTGAAAATACAAAAGGAAGACAAAAGCACACTTTTTCCAACATTAGTACTAAAAAGGGTTAGTTTTGTGCCTCATTTGATGAAATTTATATGTTGCATTTTTAACACATCAGCATGATTTAATTATACCTCTAGAAGACCTCTGATGCGTGTGAAGTGTATATATAAGTTTAAGTATATTTTAAGCCCTTTTACACTTTTTCTAGCCAAGTTTCAAATTTATAAAACACGATATTTACTAACACTAAACACACATATGGGCAAGTGCACCCATCGTGGGCGTAGTATAGTGTTGGTAAGATACCGAGGTCGTCCATGGACACAAGAGCTTTTAGTACCGGTTTATCCTCAACGTCTAATCAAATCAAAAAGTTAGGAAAAGGTTTTAAACTAGAAAAATAAAAACTAACTAAAATGCTGAAAATAAGAATAAAAATAAAAACAGATAGACAAGATGAATCACTTGGTTCCGACTCGTGTATAGTGTAACCTTTGATTATTTCCGCACTTTTGCACTTTTTAAGAGATTATCTTAGTTATTGTAGTAGGCCCCTCTTTTGAAGGTGACGTTACCCTCAACCCAGTAGTTTGAGTCAACAAGGATACAATCCTAAAGGGTTGGATTATTGAAAGATAATTAATTAAGTTATTAATGCAAATTATGGCAGGCCCCTCTTTTGAAGGTGACGTTACCCTCGGCTAAGTAGTCTGAGTCAGCAGGGATACAGTCCTAAATAGCTGGGCTATAGTATTAATAGTAGCTTACATATGAGGGGATCAAAGAGTTTGGACCCCCGCCATCCAATACCGTTAGGTATTGAAGGAGGTCCTACTAAATTTGACCCAGGTCCTTGTAGGATCTATACACTGAACAAGGCAAGACTTTTACCAAACCGTTCCCTTAACCCCCGACCAGGTAGCCAACATACCTCCATATAAACCGTGGAGATATGAATAGTGAAAATCTTTTATTTTATATAGACAGTAAAATAATGCCAAGACACCACGGACAAACGATAAGGAAAAATCACCTTCAACATAAGAAACTAGTTATTAAAGTCATTAATACAAAACCAAGTAAAAAGTGCGAAAAGATTAAAAATAAAAAGTATTACACTAGACACTTTGTCTTCACCAAGTGATGTAAGAGACTTAGGCAAACATGGCCTTGATTGTCAAGAACTCTTACGATAAATCTTGGATCCCGAGACGACTCACACACTCTACGATTGACAATGGATGATGGTGGTGGATAATGGTGTTATGGTGGTGGTGGGAGGTGGTTGAAGTGTGAGAGGTGGTGTGCCAAGGGATGGTTTGAGCTTGAGCCAAGCACTCCTATTTATAGGCTGAACAGAAGCTCGGGCACGGCCCCGTGTCCAGTGGGCATGGCCCCGTGGCTACATCCTTCTCTTTCTTCATTTATTGCAGCTTGTCTGTATTAGTTGACCACGCCCCCGTGTCCGCTGAGCACGACCCCGTGTGCAAAAGCATATCTGTACTATTAAGATTTGCCCGGATCCTGCGAATCTTATAGTTGACCACGGCCCCGTGCCCGCTGAGCACGGCCCCGTGGTAGGCAATAGAAGCTTCTACCACTTTGTCTTTTCTGCTGACACTTGGGCACGCCCTCGTGCTGGCTGAGCACGGGGCGTGTTCAGTCTTCTGTCTTCTTGTTTTGCTTGGGAAGATGCTGTCGTGGGGTCGGGCATGTCACGTTTGTCCCTTTTCTTGTACTTATGTTAGATTTTGCTGTCTTTTTGCTTCTATTGTTAATTTGAGCTCATTTAATCCTGAAAATACAAAAGGAAGACAAAAGCACACTTTTTCCAACATTAGTACTAAAAAAGGGTTAGTTTTATGCCACAATTGATGTAATTTATATGTTGCATTTTGCACACATCAAATACCCCCACACTTGAATCTTTGCTTGTCCTCAAGCAAAACTCTTTATAATGTGGCTTTACACTCCCAAATGGAATAGGTAGAAGAGAAAGTTTTTTGGGCTTGTCATAGAGTGTCGGGATTTCCAAGATTCTTTATTAAGTTTTATTTTTATTTATTTACAATCGTATTCGTCATGATTTATTTAAAACTTTTCATAAGATAAATTACTTATTAGGGCATAACATGCCTCTTTAAAATTCCATTTATATACAAGTTCACATACCTCACGGGGATCACTCAACACTCGGCCGAAAATGTATTTTAGTGGATCACTCGAGAGCGGCATGGAACTTACTCCTACCATAAGCTTGCCAAGCAATCAATCCTCCTCCTTTTTAACTATATACCTTTGTAAATATCAAGAGGACTTTTTGGGTGAAGGGTTAGGCTTGGGTTAAAGGTAGGTGGTTGGGTTAGTGGTTAGTGAAAGGGCGAAAAGCGTAACAAGCGTCGGTTTTCGTAAGACTTTTTATTTTTGTAACTTTTATTTTGACGAAGCTATTATTCAAACAAAGTTATTTTTAATGAACTTGTTTGTTTATTTTTTCTTTTGCTTCATCAACAACACTAAATATATATATATATTGAAAAGTCATACGAAAAACCGAGCTAGTTACTAAAACAAGGGGTTAAAAATGAAAAAGGTTTTAGTGGGTGAAAGGGTGTTTGGTTTGGGTTATGAAATGAAAAAGTTTAGGCTCAAAGGGGCTAACTAGGGGGATTTTGGGTAGGTGGTAAAAAAAAATAATGGTGTAGAAATAAAAAGGGTTAGTCCTAATGCCTCCATCATTTACTTACTCGGGTTTAAGTTGGTAAGGACCGGGAATGTATCATCATGGCAAGTTCTAGAGTCGTAAGAACCAAGCGGCTATTCAGACAAGATACGAAAAATAAGCATTTAATTTAAAGATATATATTTGTATGCTCAATAAAGGCTCAAAACTCACTTTTGTGGGAATGGGTTTTTATGTGATCAAGTATATATAATCAAATTTTAACTAAGTTTGCCATGCCTTTTCATAATTTTCTTATGTTGGTTCTTTTTATCACGACACTATCGGTTGTAAATTTGTGAAAATATAACCTTTTTAGAACTTTGAAATTCCCAAGTTAAACCTAGACAATAGAGTTTTGTGTAAGACTTGTATTTAGGACTTGCAAGACTCAAGGTTTTAGCATCCCCCCCACACTTAAATTACACATTGTCCTCAATGTGTCCCAAAAGTAAGTTTTTAGGCTAATTGAATGTGTAAAAAGGGTGAAAAAGCAAAAAAAATTGTGTTACTGGGCGCTGAACACGGCCCCGTGGTGTCCGGGCACGGCCCCGTGTTCAAGTGCCAGTAACAAAATTAAATCAAGAGAAACAGAAGCCTGGACACGGGGGCGTATTGGGTGAGCACGGCCCGTGTCAAGTTTACCTGAAATGGGTATTTCTGCAGACTGTGCAGCACGGGGCCGTGTTAGGCGGACACGGCCCGTGCCGAACTTACTGTAAACGAAGAAATTTTGTCGGATGGTCCTGTTTTCTTGCATGGGGTGCTGGTTCAAGTTTCCCTTGTTTCCTTTGCCATCTCAAGTGTGTTTTATTCCTGAAAATTAAAACTAACTAAAAAACATAAAAATTAATCTAAACTAAACTAAGGATAGTTCCGCGGAATGACTCCGTGGTGCGCCACGTTTATAAGGGTCCTTGGCTAGACCCAAAGCCTGGTTATATGTTACTCAAGTGGGATGTTTTGCATCCCATGTTACACCGTCGGAGAGCGTCATCCAAACTTGAGTCTATAACCTTCATGTAGTTGATCGGGTCTTTGTCTTCTACTCTCTTTCCAATTCTAAACTTCACTTCCTCATCACCAAACTTCTATGTTAGTGTTCCGTCATTCATATCTATCACTGCTTGGGTGGTGGCTAGAAATGGCCTCCCGAGGATGAGAGGGACTTCGGCGTCTTCTTCCATGTCTAGTATGACAAAGTCGGCCAGGAAGACGAAATTAACGACTTTGACCAATAGATTTTCAGCGACACCTTGTGGAAATTTGACGGATCTGTCGGCAAGTTGTATGCTCATCTTTGTGGGGTTTGTTTTCCCCAGGCCGAGTCATTTGAACATTGATGCGGGCATGAGGTTGATGCTAGCCCCAAGATCGGCTAGCGCATTACGAATGGGGGATTCCCCAATCGAGCAAGGAATCGTGAAGCTCCCAGGATCAATCTTCTTTTGTGGGAGTTTGTTGAGTACTAACGCGGAGCATTCCTCGCCTAAGTTAACTAATTGCAATGATTCAATTTTCCTTTTGTGAGTGAGGAAGTCCCTCATAAATTTTGAATATTTAGGCATTTGGGTTAGGACTTCTATAAAAGGAATATTAACATGCAATTGTTTTAGTAAATTTTTGAACTTTGCGAATTGCTCATCGGTCTTTTGACGAATTAACCGACTAGGGTACGGAACCGGAGGAGCCTTATTGGGCTCTTGAGTTGGTGGAGAAGCCGTTTCTGGTTGGGGATCGGGTGGAGTCGTGGTTTGGCTGGATTGGCCCTTCTCCGCTGGAAGTAATGGAGCCTCCTCGGGACCTACGGTTCGGTTTTTTAATGTGATGAGATGTACTTGGGCCTTTGGGTTGGTTTCGGTATTGCTTGGTAACGCGCCTTGTGGTCTCTCGGAGAAATTTTGAGCTACTTGATTTAATTGTTTTTCAATGTTTTGAATGCTAACTTGTTGATTTCTAAAATTCGATTCCAATTGTTGAAACCGATCCGAGTTTTTCTTTTCGGTTTCGGAGATTAGGCGAGATACAGTATCTTCAAGCCTTTCTCTTCCACCTTGTTGTTGAGAAAAATTTTGTGGTTGTTGAAATTTAGTTCGTTGGTTTTGTTGGTTACTACTATTGCCGGGATCTCTCCAACCAAGGTTAGGGTGGTTACGCCATCCTTGGTTATAGGTACCCGTTGGTGGACCCGACGGCCTAGGTCTATTATCAGTGTAGTTTACCGTTTCTGTTTGATCATCTACTTCTTTCATACAACTCCAATTTTCATGTGGTCCACCACACCCTTCACAAGCCATAACCGAGGCCGTTTTTGCCATTTCTAATTTTTTTTATTTTTGAAGAAAGGGCCTCGATTTGGGCTTGTAAAGAAGTGCTTTCATTAACCTTATGGGCGCCCGGGGCAATAGATTTATTGCCTCGGGGAGTGTGCCACTGAAAATTGGTTTGCGCAATTTCCTCAATTTGATTATATATTTCATTTGGGCGACGATTACCTAGAAGTCCCCCGGAGCTAGAATCTAGTGTTTGTCTTGTGTGTGGCAACAACCCATTGTAGAAAGTGGATACTTGTTGCTACACTGCTAGACCGCAATGAGGACATTTTCTTAATAGCTCCTTGAACCTTTCCCAAGTTTCATATAAGGATTCCCCATCCTCTTGTGAGTATGTATTAATTTCAGTCATTAATTTAGCCGTTTTAGAAGGAGGGAAATACTTATATAGAAACTTTTGGGCTAGTTCATCCCAGGTGTTTACCGATCCAACTGGGAGGGTGTTAAGCCAAGCCTTAGCTCGGTCTTTTAGCGAAAATGGAAACATTCAAAGGCGGGTGGCGTCATTTGATGCTCCATTGATCCGAAAGGTATCACATATTTCTAAGAAATTAGTAATATGTAGATGGGGATCCTCGTCCGTAAGCCAATGGAAGGTTGCGGAGTTTTGAAGCATCTGTATCAAATGTGGTCGAAGTTCGAAGTTATTGGCTTCGACATTCGGTGCATTGATAGCGGCGCCGAGATTACCTACGGTGGGCCGTAGGTAATCCATGAGGGTACGTTGGTCTGCCATTGGAAGTGGGTCCCCCGAAACTTTCTCTTGATTTTTAGCTTTAAGTCTTTTTCTGAGAAAGCGTTCAGGTTCTTCTAGAGGTTCTTTTATGTCTCTACTAGAACTGGAGCTCATGCACTACGTAGGAAGTTCAAATGTGGCGCCTGGGTTCCAAATCCTGCAATAAAAACAGAAAAGAACGTTGGTCAGAAGGTTCACCACGGCCCCGTGCTCAGTGAACACGACCCGTGGTCAGAGTTACAGTGATTGTTCTCCGGATCCCTGTTACTGGGAGTTGGACACGGCCCCGTGTTGCCTCGACACGGCCCCGTGCTCAGCTCTCTGTAACTCGGAAAATAAAAACTGCCAGTGATAACGCTGGGCACGGCCCGTGTCCGACCAGGCACGGCCCGTGCTGAGCTCTGCAGAAACGGAAAAACTAAGAAAAATCATAAAAAAATAAGAAAAAAACGATTAGGCCGCTGATTCCTAACTTTCTTAAAATCCTTGTGTCCCCGGCAACGGCGCCAAAAACTTGATGCGTGTGAAGTGTATATATAAGTTTAAGTATATTTTAAGCCCTTTTACACTTTTTTTAGCCAAGTTTTAAATTTATAAAACACGATATTTACTAACACCAAACACACATATGGGCAAGTGCACCCATCGTGGGCGTAGTATAGTGTTGGTAAGATACTGAGGTCGTCCAAGGACACAAGAGCTTTTAGTACCGGTTTATCCTCAACATCTAATCAATTCAAAAAATTAGAAAAAGGTTTTAAACTAGAAAAATAAAAACTAACTAAAATGCTGAAAATAAGAATAAAAATAAAAACAGATAGACAAGATGAATCACTTGGTTCCGACTCGTGTATAGTGTAACCTTTGATTATTTCCGCACTTTTGTACTTTTTAAGAGATTATCTTAGTTATTGTAGTAGGCCCCTCTTTTGAAGGTGACGTTACCCTCAACCCAGTAGTTTGAGTCAGCAAGGATACAATCCTAAAGGGTCGGATTATTGAAAGATTATTAATTAAGTTATTAATGCAAATTATGGTAGGCCCCTCTTTTGAACGTGACGTTACCCTCGGCTAAGTAGTTTGAGTCAGCAGGGATACAGTCCTAAATAGCCGGGTTATAGTATTAATAGTAGCTTACATATGAGGGGATCAAAGAGTTTGGAACCCCGCCATCCAATACCGTTAGGTATTGAAGGAGGTCCTACTAAATTTGACCCAGGTCCTTGCAGGATCTATACACTAAACAAGGCAAGACTTTTACCAAACCGTTCCCTTAACTCCCGACCAGGTAGCCAACATACCTCCATATAGACCGTGGAGATATGAATGGTGAAAATCTTTTATTTTATATAGACAGTAAAATAATGCCAAGACACCACAGACAAACGATAAGGAAAAATCACATTCAACATAAGAAACTAGTTATTAAAGTCATTAATACAAAACCAAGTAAAAAGTGCGAAAAGATTAAAAATAAAAAGTATTACACTAGACACTTTGTCTTCACCAAGTGATGTAAGAGACTTAGGCAAACAAGGCCTTGATTGTCAAGAACTCTTACGATTAATCTTGGATCCCGAGACGACTCACACACTCTATGATGGACAATGGATGATGGTGTTATGGTGGTGGTGGGTGGTAGTTGAAGTGTGAGAGAGGTGGTGTGCCAAGGGATGGTTTAAGCTTGAGCCAAGCACTCCTATTTATAGGCTGAACAGAAGCTCGGGCACGGCCCCGTGTCCAGTGGACACGTCCCCATGTCCACATCCTTCTCTTTCTTCATTTATTGCAGCTTGTCTGTATTAGTTGACCACGCCCCCGTGTCCAGTGGACACGTCCCCATGTCCACATCCTTCTCTTTCTTCAGATTTCTCGTGATTCTTGTAAGTTTTCCATCTAAATCTTGTACTTTCTTGATCTACACGCACTCCTACACCTTTCTATCTTTTAAATCTTTACTTTTAACCGTGAAATCACTAGATTTGAGGTGTTCTAAGATGATGTCATCATGGTGTTCTTATGAACTTCATGTTTTGGCTTCAATCCACCAAGAACAACTTAGATATGAAAGATTTCCACACAAATAAACAAAGATCTTTCGTAGATCTGAATATATTCATGGTGAAAAGGATTGAAAGATGGTTCTCCAACTTTCTTACAACTCTTTTACATTCATTGCACTAAAAACCGATAGAATCAGTGCTTGTTCTAACCTTCTACTCTTTCATGTTGATGTGTTGGTTCGAGATCTGGATTCTATCCACGAGATGTTGATTTCGGGTTTGAACATGAACAATCGACTCGAACCAGGAAACTGTTCGGACCAGGGTGATTCCTGTCCGGCCAGCTCACTTGGGACGAGATAAGGGTTTCGTTGTACAAACCAGACATCAAAACGTCTCATTCAAAACTACAACACTCCAAACGGAAACCAGAGTTAGAACGATTAGACCGGTTATCCGATCGGGCTGCACTTGGTTCTATACTTAAACCATTTTCTCAAACTATTTAAGAATCTGAACGTTGAAACGGTCAACCACCCGATCGGATTGCCATCTGATCGAGTAACCGTCCAATCGTGTGACGTTTAGGGACGTAATAATTTTCAACAAGTTCACTCCGAACGGATTGCCACCCGATCGGATAGCCATCCGATCAGGTGACCATCCTGCTGTGAATTTGTTCTCAACCTGAGAAGCCTCGCCAATCGGATTGCTGTCCGATCAGACTGCCGTCCAATCGACCGACTTGAAAGGTTGAGATACTTCTCCATTTTCAAAATGCTACAACGAAAACTTCAAAACACAAGCCTTCATACACAAACACATCCATCCCAAACGAGGTGACTATCCAATCGAGTGACCACCCGAACAGATTGTCAACCGATCGACCGGCCACCCGATCGGATTACTATTCGACCCACTAACACTTTGCTTCATTTTATGCGCCACTTATCGTTTATGCTATCGTTCTGATCAGGCTAACCTTACTCCCTAGCGCTCCCTTCAATCCATCAACCGTTGTGAGTATACTCGATCCCTTTTTTGCTTTACGCACTTTTGGGTGTTACATACGTTACTTATTCTAAATCATATCGAACACACTACGCTATACTTTAATGCTAACAGTTACCGCATGTTATACGTGACTTAATGAATGCTTGTTTGTTATGTTTACACATGGAATGCTGTCTACCTGCCTTAGCAACGATAGTACTATAGTTTGGACTCAGCACCTGTTCACTCAGGGGTTGTTAAGGACAATGTGTTACATGGCTCACAGTGGTGAGAATGTCAACCCGCAGTCATTGGTATTGATAGGTTCATGTCGATAACTTACGTGCTTCATTTCACACAGTGTACGTGCTGGTTATGCGTAAACGACTTCGAACTCTATATGCTATTATAAAACTTGTATGCTCACCTTTACACTATGTGTATTGACTTTTACTTTAACGTATGTGGCAGGTGCTTAAGATGTTAACTTGCTTAGATTGCTGTGAAATCGAGGCTAGGAAAGAGTCTAGAAACAAAGGCAATTTATATTTATTTATTTAGAATCTGAGTTGTCGGAACATGCTTTCGTTTGAAGAATATCTATGTCTGTAATAACTATTTTATCTTATGGGTCATGGTTCTATGTCTGTAATAACTATTTTATCTTATGGGTCATGGTATGGAACATGATACTTAAACTATTCGGTAATGTAGTCGTTATGGAATTTCTTTGAACAATCTGTTTCGCTCAGTGCCGCGCCCTGATGATTCCGCCATCGGTTGGGGTGTGACAAACGCCCTCTCAATTTTAAATGTTCCAATTTGAATTGGAATAAGAGGATCTCCCAGATCTTGAGCTTTTTGGGGGAGCGCACTCGATAAGACGACACTAACATGTGATACCAAATCAATCGGTTCGGGTAATTTATTGTGCCGTTTTTCAATGCTCAACTCTTTCAAGCATTCCACATGAGATGGAACTTTTTTAATGTCATCAAGTAACGGCAAATTAATTTTTTCTTGTTTAAAAAGTTCCCACCTCTCGTCCTTTGGTGGGCACCGTTCTTCAAGCTTTGATGCATTACTCGAGTTAATTTGATTTAAACAATTTTCACAAAAAGAATTTTTATTCATGTTTTCAATTTTAATTTGTGAAATCGTTTCTTGTTCATTTTTACTTTCTGACTCATCACTTGTATTTTCCACTACACCATCAATGCATTGTGGTGGTGGAATGCTTTCAACACTACTACAAACCTCATCATTTGAAACGAGACTTACCGCGCTAATGTGCACATTCCTCACATTGCCCATGCTTGAACTTTGATGCTTTGGGTTCATCGTAGTGTCACTCGGAAGCCTTCCTATACTTCCCCGCATTTGAGCCACCTCTTCCGCTAATTGGCCCACCTGTTTTGCTAATGCTTCATGCGACTTGTCCCGAATTTCATTCTCCTTCTTGGACTCTTGCATCATTGAAAGCATTGCATCCATTTTGGCGTTCAAATCACTACCACCGCCTTGGTAGTTCCTTTGGTAGCCCCCTTGGTTACCTCCTTGGCGAGTTTGATGCGAATACCCACCTTGATTTCCGGATTGGAAATTCGGGTTCATTTGATTGGAGGCATTACCATACCTAAAATTAGGATGATTCCTCAATCCGGGGTGGAAAGTGTTAGATTTCATATCGTATTGCCTCCGGTCTCCATCCACTTGATTCACGTCCACAGTGGCTTGACAATTCTCGGTTCGGTGACCGATGTCTCCGCATTCTTCACATATGGTGTATTGCACTGCACCCACTTCCTTTTTCTTCATGCGAGCCAATTCCCACTCCAACGTTTCAATTCGATCCTTAGAACTCGCATCACGATCGGGCCAAGACCTTGAGGTAGAGTGCTTTTTGGCTCGGTCGACTGATTCTTTCGCCTTTGACCTCTTGCACATCCTCTCGAGAAACTCCCAATCGTCGTCCTCGTGATTACTCAACAAAGTTCCATTACTCGTCGACTCAAGCATTTAACCAATTCCCACTTTTCAATTTGGTGATGAGGGCACTTTCGAATTAGTTCCTTGTACCTTGTGAAAGCTTCATGCAATGGTTCACTTGAGAGTCGGCAGAAATACCTAATTTCATCTCTAGCATCATCGGTCTTTGCCATCGAATAATACTCGTCAAGGAAAAATTTTTGCATCTCGCCCCATGTCCGAATACTATTTGCGGGAAGTGTAAGAAACCATTGTTTCGCCTTATCTTTTAGCGAAAACTGAAATAACCGCAACTTGACCTCTTCCAATGCAAAATCATGCCCCCCGATGGTGCTACATATGGCCGAAAACTCCGCCAAACGAGTGTATGGTTCATTATTAGACCTCCCATTGAAGTGGGGAAGAATATTGATGTTGTGGGGCTTGCAATCGAACATCCTTCTTTCACATACTATCAGAGAGTCATTGTCAGTGACCACCGGCCTAAAATGGTCATTTACTCCCCATGGAGGTTGTTGATGATGATGTGGACTGTTAACTTCTTGATCAACCGGCCTTCGATTCTCCCTTCGATCACCTCCTCTATTACCTCCTCGATTTCCACCTTGGTTACCTCCTCCCAAGAAACGAGGAATCTGATTAGGGTTCCCATTGTTGTTATTGTTGTTGTAGAACCCATCATTCTGGTTCCTTTGTGTAGGATCGTCGTACGACCTGACTGAGTTGATCAGAAGAGTCTTTTATCCGAATCATAGGCGGAATCAATGAAACGGACACTCGATTCAATTTAAACGTCTCTTATATTGATATAATATTGATTTACAACCTGGAGACAATACGGCAAAGCTTCGTTACTCAGTTCCGAACCCTTACAAATGAATAACACAAGTGCCCTATTTATAGTAGAGGGGTTTTCGCTTGAAGCTGACCAGGACAGTTTCAAGCGAACTTGACTGATCCGGTTTCGCGTGAACTTGTCACTCGGCACTTTCAAGCGAACTCACTTGTAAACTCAATAAACTCAGTTTCTCGCACCTCGAGCACTGGTTATCCTATTCTATCTCATTACATGATACAAGACGAAGTCAATAGACATAGTGCACTAACAGACTCCCCCTTGGATATTGACGAAGTCTTCAGTGTCTAATCTCTATCATGACACCTCTTCAGTCTTGATCAGTCTTCAAGCTCTTTCCAAAATGTCTATCATTGTAAGCATCCATCAATCCTTTTCTTTAGCTTCTTCAGGCTCCCCCTTTCATCAAGCTTCCGTGCTTTAGGGATCGTCACCTTGCTTTTCAGTTTACAAACCCCCCTTGCTTTGAGCTTGTCTTCAGACTCCCCCATAGACTCAGCTTCTGGGATCGTAGTCTGGACTCTTACCTGCAATCACTCATACATTCATAAGTAACAACATTTTAAACTTCCAGTAACAGTAACCTGGCAATTCAATTTTCTAAAACACTCCTCCTATCAACAATCTTTACAGATTTGGCAATGTTAAGTATCCAAAATCCCTCACAGTTAATCATCCAAGTCCAAACTAATGACCTTGGAGATATCACAAACTGTTTTTGATTTTTTATAAAAGGTTTCAAGTTTCAAATTAATGAACTTGTTTTATTTTCAGAAATACAATCAGCTTACTTAGATTTTGAAACTCAGCATCTCAGACATCAGTTTTCGAAAATAAAGCAGAATCAAAAATCTTTTTGTATTTTCTGAAAATATAAAGCAATAACGAAATATGTACAAACATATTTACAGACAATATTTTTGTTTGAGTTTGCATTAGAGGATCATATCAGTTTTTGACAAGTCACAAGTACCGTTGAGCTTAGTTACACACTAAGAATTAAACAATTCACTTAGATTGTCGATATACTGATCCACTTAAATTTTCACACAAAGTTCAACTGATTCAGGATACGAATTAGGTGTTTTAAGAACTTAAACTCATTCATGTGTCCCACCTCTTGAATATACTCCCGTATCCAGATCCCAATATTCAGTCTTACATGTGAGTATACCTAGATGATATCTGTAAGGGGTTAGATGCGAAACCATGAGAGCTCAGGTCAGAACTTCCGTTCAGCAGAGAGATGACGGTTCGACTTTAGGTGTGTCCCCTTTAGAGGATCTTTTCTTCAACAACAATGATTATCAATTTTATTGTTTCATCATTTTTGCTGAGGGCGGCGCTATATTTCAAGCATGCAGAAAGTATTCTCCGGGGACTAGGCCATTGCTTCCACAAAATCAGAAGTCCTGGGATAATACCCCAGATATCACTAAGCATAAAGACCTAGTATCTCAGAAAGAGGGGTCCTTCAAACGAGATTGCAGGGGTTACCTATATATCCAAGTAGTGTTCCCCACGAAATAAACAAGTTTGAATTTAAGTTTATATCCCGAAAAAGTTTACTAAATGTATTAAAACCTATCGGCATATCACCAGTGAGACTGTTTAACACTATTTAATCATTACATTTCTTTTGCATACTGTAACTGTCTACTGATGTACTATCATTTCCTCTTTTTACACAAAAACTCAATTTTTGAATTTTATCATGTTTTTGTCTTTTTCAAATTTTCAAATGTTTTTGTATTTTCTGACAATTTTTCTCCCCCTAAAATGCAAAACCATTTAAAGAAAATTTGACAACATGAAGCTAAAAGCTTTGTCTCGCCATCCATTTTCTGCTAACTGCGCTCTGTTTTGCAGAAAAACTAATATAAAGTACCCCCATGATTTACAACCCATTGATTTTTGACAGTTTGAAAACCATTTTTTTAATCTTGTGAAAGTAATCATGTTTGTTCAGCCGTGAGGGTTTCGGCATATTCAAGCAACATTTTTTTACATAAAACTATAAACTCCCTGTTCAACCAAACCAGGATTCAGCAGCCTCTTCCTGTGCCAGGCTGCCCCAACTTTCATTCTCACAATCTTCAGATTTGTTGAGCACCTGCACATTTAAACTACTTGAGTACTTAAACAATTTAGCCCAGGTCTGTTTGACCTTAGACATTTCAACACAATATGTATCATTCAATTTCGGAAAATCTTTCTCATCAAAAACCTTTTCAACTTTGACTTCAACTTTTTCATCTTTTACCAAAATTACTTGTTTCTTAGCACTCCATTTTTGACCTTTCGGAGTACCTCTTTTGTAAAAATGTGAGTCTTTTTGAACATTTTGTTTTTGAACAACAACTTTTGGTTTCCAAAACTGTTGGGATTTTGTCATATCAACTGATGTGTTCCAACTTTGTGTTGTTTTAAATCTGGGTGTGTGAAAAATCTGTGTTTGTCTCGAATCAGACCTAGTCTGTTTTGGTTTCCAAGTTTGATTTGAAGCAAACTTGTTTGTGTTGTACCTCCAAGTTTGTTTTGAATCAAATCTGGCTGACCTTTTTTTCACACCCTCAGATTTTTGTTTCTCAACATTTTCAAGCTTCTTTTTGTCAACATCCACAAGTTTCAGATTCGGACACTTTCGTGCAAGATGTCCTAATTGATCACACTTAAAACATGTTCTTTTTGAAACATCTTTAACCTGTGGTTGTTGCCTTTTCTTTTGAGCACAAAACTCTTTAATAGACTGTTGTCTAAATTTGAGTTTTTCCTCTTCTTCAAAACTTTTACCTTGAACAAAACTCATTTTTGCCTGAGAATTTGGCACTTCATTTTTCTTCCAATTTTGTTTCCTTTTATAACCCAACCCAACCTTCATGTTTTTCTTTTTGAAACCAGGTTTGTTATAAAAAGTTTTGTGACTTTTACCTGCAAACTTTGGAATCTCAGACTTCTCAATCTCAACCATTTTGAAAACTTTATCAACTTTTTCTGAAATCACATTCTGAATCGGGAATACAACATCTAAGAATAATTTTTCCGATCCAATCATGGTGTAAACCAATCCTTTTGAATCATCATTCACAACTTTCTCAGATTTTATGTTTTTCAGATACTCATCATGAAAATTACCTTCATTTTCATCCTGTGATTCAGACTTACCTTTTGTAGACTCATCTTTTAAAACGCTATCAACAACCTTACTTACCACCTCTGAATCATCAGCTTCATCATATTTGGTGTAAGTCACATCGATACTTTCAGGTAATTGGTCAACTATGTTCAGACCTTTTGCCACTTTTTCCTCATCATAAAAAGTATAATTGTTTCTCAATGGTGGTGGTACCTGATGAAATTCTGAACCAATACCTTTTTTGTTCTTGTCAGTATCTTTGTCATCTGGTGTAATGTTGAAAATGCGTTCAAGAATGTACGAAGAGTTATAATAACTTTGAAGTTTGGTAACAACTTTTTCTTTTTCAGCCAGAATTTGTTTAAGATTAGCAATTTCATCAACACATTTGTTTAATTCAAGTTGCTTTTCTTTAAACTTTCCCTCATACATTTCTTTAATGACTAAAGTTTCAGACAATCTTTGGTCAAAACATTTGACTTGGCTCTTCAAAGTATCATAAGCCTCTTGTACTCTCTGACTCGACCACTTTAAAGAATCATACTCTTTTTGAAAAACTTGAAATTTAGTTTCTTTTTCAACACAATCAACACATTTTGATGTACACATTTGTCTATAAACATCATTATCCTTTTCAAGACCTTGACATTTCTGTGTCAATATTTCAACTTTTAGTTTCAAAATTTCTTCTTTTTCAATCATTTCTTTACATTTTCTTTTGAAAACATTTTCAAGTTTGTTTGTTTCAATATCTTTTGTTTTGATTAACTCATCTTTTTCAATACAGGCTTTGCACATTTCTATGCAATTGCTACACTTGTTTTCGTTGTTATCAACAATTTCAATATTTGATAGATCAGAAGATTCACTTACTTCAGTCTCTTTCAGCACCGGTTTTTCTGTTTCAACTTTCTGATCTTCCTCCTTCTTCTCTTCTTCTTCTACTTTCTGTTCTTCTTCACTCTTATGTTCTTCTTCAGCAGCAAGCTTTGTAGTGATCTTCACTTCTTCAACCATCTTTTTCAACTCTTCTTCTTTTCTCTTCTTCATTTCTACCACCTTCGGTAGACTCGCTTCACAAATTTTCTTTATCTTGTTCAACAAATCCGGCAAATATTCTTTATCAGATAACCTTCTTGTGTTGAAAGTGGCCTGACTTGGAAACAAATTTGTTACTGCTTCAAAATCCACCTTTGATGGGTCAACAACTGGATTACCCCGTGGATCCATGTAACATTCTAATTCGTCATTCCATCTCTTTGCTCTCTGGGCTTCTTTGAATGATTCTCTGAATTTTTCAATTTCCCATCTCGCATAATCTCTTCTCCACCATAGATCATGATCAACATTAGCCACAAATGCATATCCAACTGCATCTTCTTCAGGGAGAACTTGACTCCAGTCATAACCTTCATCGTCATGAATAACTGCCAAAGCTCTTGATTTTTCTTTAGGCTGCTTCAATCTGGGAGGTTCAGATTTGTTCTGATGATAGATTGCTTTCTTGTAATAATCTTCCTTGAAAGGATTAGCAGTATCATCAGCATAAGCATTCCTGCACTCACGTTTAAAGTGACCTTTCTGTTTGCATTTAAAACATGTTACTTTGGACTTGTCAAAGCCTAACTTGGTAGAAGGTCCACCAATAGACTGCCTTCCGGTAATTTCCATAAAACGTTGTGCCCTCCTCACTGCACTGGCCATACACCATCGTATATCGATCAATTCCATCTCCTCAGGATCTATTTGATCATAGTCTTCCTTCGTCAGGTTGGTGTTGCCTATCTAGCCTGCCACAAGGCTCTCATACGACTCCAACACATATGCTAAGAAGACCATCTGTTGCTTTGCAGACTCCTCATTGAAATTTTGAGTATTCTTCAAATCTACTGCAATGTTGCATTGGAATACATTCTTTGATGCAGATTGACTCGATGTTGTTGAAAAAGATCCACTGTGAAAACCACTGTGAGGACTTTTATTGTTCGCAGAATTTGAACTTTCTGCAGAAAACGCTGTTCTTGGAGACCCAACCTGTGGTAGATTTCCTCTGTAGTACAACTCCACATTCTGCTGATGAGCTGAGTTATTGACTTTAGATCTCTTTATCTCCAACTTGTGACTTTCAAGTCTTTCGATCAGCAAATCCACTGTTAACTCTTCAGGCTTGATTGTGTTTTTCAACATTAAGGCAAAGTATTGCCAATCTTGATCATTTGGCAATGAGTCAAACAATTTATCAACCAACTCCTCTTGAGTGTATATGATTATGTGTCTAGCCAACTCCATCTTTAGATGCCCAAATCTCTCGATCATTTTACAAACAGATTCATTTTTCATACAACCAAATAAATCAAACTCTTTACGTAACAGTTTCTTTTTGTTTTTCACAATCTCAGAGGTACCTATACATTTTCTCTCTAAAGCTTCCCATAAACTCTTCGATGTTTTCTCTTGTTCAAGTAGCGAAATAATATCTTCTCTCACTGATTGTTTTATCAATGTAATCATTTTGTATTCAGCTACAACATTTTTTATATCTATTTCTGTGAACTCTTTTTCATCTACTAACTCTCCTCCTTCTTTTACTGGTTCTGTATATCCGAATTTTAGTTTTAACCAACTTTCAGGAGCAAAAGCTTTTACCCAACCCTCAAATTGGTTTTTCCACCAGTTATAATCTTCAATCTTCATTAATTTCGGTGGTTTCTGTTGGCTTCCATACATATTCTCATACTTTAAATTCTCTGAAATCTCCTTTGAATATTCTCTTGTTTCAGATCTTCTTTCGGATGAATCTGAAGTAAAGGCATTATAGAACGTGTTGTAAAATTCTTCACCGCTTCTCGGCATCTTTAATCACTTGGAGACAAACAAACAAACAAACACAATTAGTACAAACACTATCAAACAACTTGAAAAAGGATGACACTCGGTTGCCGTGAAATAATCTTGACGCGAAATATCCTCTTTCAAGCGAAATAAGGGTTTCAAGCGAAGTCACTGATTTGCAGCTTTCAAGTGAACTACCCAAGTGAACTATTTCAAGAGAAAATCCCAACAACTTTCAAGCGAAAACCTACTGAAGCGAACAGGTAATTCACTTTCAAGCGAACTATCAAACAATTCACTTTCAAGCGAACTCAGAATACATTTCAAGCGAGATCAGCACATTTTTCAAGCGGAACCTCAGATTTCAAGCGAATCACGAATGATTGTTCAAGAGAATGCTAGTTTTTGGTCCAATTTTGTCATTTTTACTTCGGATTTTGATCTGAAACTCTCAAGGGTTTGTTAATATACTGTTTCGCACATTCTGTGAAAAATTCAATCCATTATGACCGTAAAATCTTGTCCAATTTGAAAAAGAAGATGTAGAAGTCAGAAAATTTATGCAATCGAGTTAAACTCTTCTTCCTGTGCTCTGATACCACTTGTAGGATCGTCATACGACCTGACTGAGTTGATCAGAAGAGTCTTTTATCCAAATCAGAGGCAGAATCAATGAAACGGACACTCGATTCAATTTAAACGTCTCTTATATTGATATAATACTGATTTACAACCTGGAGACAATCCGGCAGAGCTTCGCTACTCAGTTCCGAACCCTTACAAATGAATAACACAAGTGCCCTATTTATAGTAGAGGGGTTTTCGCTTGAAGCTGACCAGGACAGGTTCAAGCGAACTTGACTGATCCGGTTTCGCTTGAACTTGTCACTCGGCACTTTCAAGCGAACTCACTTGTAAACTCAATAAACTCAGTTTCTCGCACTGGTTATCCTATTCTATCTCATTACATGATACAAGACGAAGTCAATAGACATAGTGCACTAACACTTTGATTATTGTTTCGTGGTTGGCGGTTGTTCCCGTAACCGTCATTTCTCACATTTCCATACCCGTAATTCTTATTCCCCACGAAATTGGCATTTTGATAGCCAAATTCATCGTCTTCAAACCCTCTCGCATTGTAGACATTACCCCTGTTCACTTACCCCCAATCTTCATCATCAACCCGATCATCATAGTTACCCCCATCATCCGAGTATTCCGAGTGAATACTCACATGTTCCGGCGATTGGTAACCAGGAACACTAAACGGCTCATCATCGGGGATAACGTTTCTCAAATAGTCTAAGTTAAAGAACGGGTCTTCGTTCGCGGGATTGCCATGATATCGGTTGCCTCTACGGTCGGAATTGACATTCCGGTCATCAAGGTTGTTAGGTAAGGAGTTATGTCGGTGAAGGTTTTGTTGTTGGGGTGTTCTTTGGGTGTTGTTGGGATTTTGATTTCGGAAAGGTGGTGTGGGTGGTCCAGAGTTGTTATTACCACCCGGTTGGTCTTGAGGTATAGGTTGGACGTTTTGGGCGGGGTTGAAGTTTCCTCTAGTTTGGAATTGGTTTTGATTGAGGTTTGGGTAATTGAGGTTTTGGTTAGAGTTCTGGTTCGCCATTGAATCGGTTTCAATGGATGGTGTAAGTTGTGGTGTTTGGGTGGCTTGGTTAGAAACAAGGGTTGCTTCTAACCGGCTTGCTAGATTTCTTCTTGCGACTCTCTCGATTTTCGGTTCGTAGACTAATGGTGAAGTCCTCCCGGAGTTCCTTGTATGCATGCACTACCTGTAACCTGCACAAGTAACACAACCCGTGTAACAAGGAAAAATACAAAGTACAAGAAAAGAAACTATGCAAATTAAACAGTTAATCGCGCAAGTTCAAACAATAATCCAAACACAAAGCGCACGCACTCCCCGGCAACGGCGCCAAAATTTGATCAGAGTGTCGCGCTCTGCTCAAAGATAATATTTATAACCCTAATTACCCTTAACAATTAGCTAGCTGTAGTAAGGGGTCGAACCACGAAGAGTATGTGGTTTGCGAATGGACTTCGTTGAATTTAAACAAATGTCACACTTATGAAGCTTGCTAGAATATTTTTGTATTTTTGTTTGGTTGAGAAGATGTAAATTAAACTAAATGAATTGATTAAATTACTAATGATTAACAAATTGCAAGAAAGGTAATTGATAACTTAAACAATAATGAGAAAAAGGGTTCACACCCGGTTTCGGTAATTGCAAACCTAGGTTCCTACAAGTTTTAGAATTGACCTAATTGGATAGATGATTAATAGATTTAGTGTACCGTGACTTTGGTGCCAATATGTCAACATTCCTAAGAATGGACAAGAATGCACTTTGTAATCAACACAAGTAAATCCTAACCAAGATAACGCATAAGTGCACAAATTCATTTCACAAAGTCATAACTTTATCATCGTTCGACAATTTGTAAATTCAATTCAAATACACGACAATTATCAAAGGTGTTCAAAATCAAAACACAATTTGTCACACAAGTCAAAACTAAACACAATTCGAAACACTAGATAATATAACTACCTACACCGGGGTGAAACCAAAGTGATTAGCCGCTCATGGTTGAAGGAACTTGATCACCGGATGCTTGGAAGTTGAATTGAATCATCTTGAATCTTGTGAAATGGTTGAATGATGAGGATTAGGGGTTTGGTGGATGATGATGGTGAAAGGAATGATGGATGGATGAACGAACTAGGGTTTGTGGATTGGTGATGAAGGTGAATTAAGTGGTTATTCGGTTGATTCAGATGATCCAAGGTGTTAGAGGTGGATTGGAAGTGATAAGAGTGATGATATTAGGCTCCAAGAACAAGTTTCAAACTAAAAAACAAGTGTAACCCCTGTTTCTTGGTCAAAATTGATGTTATAACTCGTCCCCAACAACCCAAAACTCAATTTTCGCGAATCGGAGCAGTGAGGGGCGTCGCCGACGGCCCCTGGAAGTGACAAAATCACCCGACGGCTTAAACGGCTATTTACGGACTAAATCTGCCGACGGACACTTCTGAGGGGCGTTGCCGACGGCCCCCAGGGCGTCGCCGACGGTGCCTATAAACCTCACTTTTTGTTATCTTCATAACTTCTTCGTTTTACTCACAGTTTTCGCCCACGTACTCGTAATTCAGCCCTCTATCATGCCATCTTCCAATATATTCATTTTAAATCCATTAACATCCCCCAAAACACATCCAAACTTCGTGATTAACCCGGTTTTGTTCATTTCACATCCCCGGTTGATCCCGTTTGCTCCCGGTGGCCTATAAAGCTCCCGGAAAACACCTTAGAGTCCATTAAACCTGAAAAACACAAGTCTAATTAAAAGTAGGCTATTCGGAATAAAAAGTCAAGTAAAAACTCAAACTTAGACACAATTGAACACCGTTATTCGACCACGTATTAATGAGCGTGCTTACGATTAAGGAGCTTTTCCAATTCAAACGATACAAAACAGTTATCTGCTCCAGTATCAAACAAACACGAAGCATATATATCATTCACAAGGAACGTACCATTGACCACATTGTTGTCTGCTTGAGCCTGGCGGGCGTTGATGTTGAATGCACATCCTCGGGCTGCTGGCTGTTGCTGCTGTTGCTGGGGTTGCTGCTGTTGTGGCTCTTGCTTCACCACTTGATTGGGGCACATGTTTGCGAAGTGTTTGGGATCAACACACGCATAGCAAGCTCTAGCATGGATCACGGGTGCAGGAGCCGCTTGTTGGCCTTGAGGAGAAAGAAGTAGAGCTTGTTGAACATGAGCTTGACCTTGTGCTGGAGCTGGGGTTTGACGTGGACCTGTACGGCAGTTTGCGGTGAAGTGGTCGTACATATTGCAATGAACACAGAACCAACATGCAATACCCACTGGGTGATGATAAGTACAAGTAGGGCAAAGCGGGTGTGGCCCAGTGTATGCACACTTGGCAGGTGGTGCATTGACCACAGGCGCTGCTATTTGGCAGTGTTGAGGTTGCGGTTGCGGTGGTGCTGGTGCTGTTTGGAGTGGAGCTGCAGCAATCGCACAGTTCTTGTTGCTGGAACTGCTATTGTTCTTCCTCTTGCGTCTTGAGAGCTTTGATGACTATAGTGTGGCAGTGGTTTCAATGGTGGCAGCGGCTGTGACTTGATGCAGATTCTTGGAGGTTTTGTCAAAATAACCCGCCCTGAATCGCTTGTCGTTGATCTCTGCGGCGAGCAGGTAGGTTTCCTCGATTGTCGTAGGCTTTGCAGCCTGAACAAAATCTGCGACACAGCCCGGAAGAGCACGTATATACTTCTTGATTGTGATATCTGGGGTGGTAACCTGACCAGGACAGATAATACTCAACTGCTAGAAGCGGTCCGACAAACCAGCATTATCTCCACTATCCTGCTTTATGTGCCAGAATTCATCCTCAAGCTTTTGGATTTCATGGGGAGGACATAACTCTTGCATCATTAGGTTCTTCAACTCGTCCCAAGACAATCCAAAAGCTGCATCGTTTCCTCGTTTGTTCCTCTCGGCCGTCCACCAATCAAGAGCGCGGGATAGGAAGACGCCGGTAGCATTGACGGTGCGTAGGTTTTCTGGACAGCCACTCTGGCGCAGGGTGACTTCGATTGAATCAAACCATTAAAACATGGTCGTGACCATCTTCGCCGCTAAACTCTTTAAGTCCGCAGGCTTTGAACTGCTTGAAGCTAAAAGCAGCCTTAGGAGTATCCGTCACGGACTCTTCCGAGGACTTGCTTGAATTCTCGTTCAGTTCACTGATGATCTGGGGGATGACTTTCGCCATTTGCTTAGAGACGAGAGCGGTGATGCGTTTTTTATCATGGTTTCAGCGGGCGGCTCGAGAGTGGAAAGTTCCGAATGACGACATTGTCTGCAACAGACATCGCCATAGGACTTAAACACAATCTCGATTAATCCTAGTATAGTCTAGCGATTCACCATAAAGCTCAGGACATTGTCTGCAACAGACATCGCCATAGCACATAAGCACGTATTTCACGTAAGCACAGTATCACATAGGCACATAGTCTAACCTAAACACATATGTTGCACGCAATCACCTATCCTTTATAGCAGCGTATAGCGATTGAGTATAGCGAGTGCGAACAACGAGTTACGATTGCGAATAAGGACCAGCGATTTGTTAGCGTGTTGAGATAGATGTGCAGTGCGAGTTGTGCATGTTGGTCAAAGCGAACAGCGAAAAGCGAGTAAGTTACCAAAATCAAACACGTAATCACATAAAATCGATAAATCACAGAGTCAGTGGAGGAAATACCAGAATCGAAACACATAAAATCGACGAGAGATAGTCTCGGATGTGTGTAGACATCGACTACCCAAAGTGATTCGACTATTCACAAGGACCTTTAGCACACACTTTGGCTTTCTGGACTGTGCTCACGCTTCAATTTGAGCGATCGGCATGCATCCTTCCAGTTACAGTGTAACCCAAGTCGTTGGAGTCCGTCGAGACTTTGGTGAGAGTTTCGTAAAACCACATTAGAGAGCAGAAGGAGTCCTCAAGGTTCGGGTTTCACCCCTAACTTAGCCACTACATCCCTGGTTGTGTGACGAAATCATGAGATAGATCAGGAGATATGCGTCGAAGTATGGATTTCACTCCCATTTCAACGCAATTTCTCTTGTTTGTAGTAAAAATAGCAAACTGAACAAATGATTTGGTCGAGAGTTTGCGGGTTTCACACCTAATCTTGACCAAATCATCCGTTTGAGTGTGTAATCAGCCTTAGGAAAGGCTGATCTTGTGCGTAACTGTAGTATGCGAGGTTCGCGCAAGAGTGTAGTGTACAGCGAGTGCGAGCGAGAAATAGCGGGTAAGCTCCTACAAAACCCATACCGGGCATGCACAAGTCGGTCTATTGGTACTTAAGCTATATACTAGGTCTTTTCTAAGACATCGACCCTGTAAGGACCTGCAAAAATGTCCATAAACAACCCGTAAGTGAAAACCCGGACCCCTGAAACCCTAATGTGCATGAAAAACCAAGAAAATATGCAATTTGAAGTTCAGGCGGGCCGCGTAAACCATAAGAGGACATCTACGCGGGCCGCGTCAACTTAAAGTTGACCGGATAAGCATTCCAGGCCACGTGTCACACACGTGGCGGACCTACCTGTGACACGAAAGCCCTAGTTATAGACTAGGTGGCCCTCGCGGGCCGCGTAAGGGTCTTGAGTGGGTTTACGCGGACCGCGTAAAACCCAAAAATCAGCTATAAATAGGTTAGCCATGGGAAGATCGTCCGTGTGCGTGAAATTTATCAAAAATCACATCTTTCTATTCGAAAATCACATTCACAATAACAAAACGCTGCTACGATACAGGGTATTAACTCGATCACTGCTACGATACAATGTCTGATCGATTGAAACCGATCCGATGGATGTTTAAGTGCTGCCCGTAATTGGGCTATACTTTGTCATTCGTCGTGAGGGTTTTGATTTCGTGAGCTTGTCGTAAATGTTGTATTAAGTTACTGACCTAGTTTCGTGTGCATTGTCGTTTAAATTAGGTTACAAGGCTAAATCAGTAGGCTAAACTCTGCCCGTCTAAACTTGCAATGTGAGTCATTCTCTTTTTATCAACCATGTTTTACAATACTCAAATTATTTTTAAAAGTTATAATTACAGGGATTAAGTCTTGGTTATCTTAATCACTGGCTAGTGGGGTATTGGGCACATTACTAATTTCTCACGGTTAGGTTCATCAACCTAACAGTGATAATCATCACTACTTGGGTGAAAGGACCCAATAGTGGTATGACCATCGTCACCAGGGTGTGACACGGCGCCAGATAAAAATAAGATAGTAGCCATTGTAATTGCTCTTATGCTGTAATTTATAACTAAGGTGTCGTTTTATATAACTTGAGTGACTCGCCAGTATTTCCCCGCTGATAAAATATTTTTAAAACATGTTTCAGGTGACCTACTGTGAATCAAGAAAAGTGCTACGGAACACTAATAAAGCTTGAAGTGGTGGCTCAGTAAAATAAATAAGCATGTTTTGTAAAACAGGGAATTTCCTCGTGAAATTCCTCTATTGTAAATTACGGGGTTTGTCCCAATTTATGGAATAAAATAATTAGCCATTTTCAAGTTTTAAAAGATTCTGTTAAAGTTCCACTGTCAACTCAAATAATAAATACCACGGGTTTCTGTCCCGCGGCTCCTGGACCGGGTAACACCGGGACAGGGGTCGTGACAGAAAAAGGTGGTATTAGAGCCACTTATTTAAGCCGATTAAGTATTTAGAAATACGTAATTTTCTGAATGCCATTCTGTGATTTTATTAAAATTTAATTCACAAAATTTTAACTTAGAATTTTGTGTGTTTCTTCATTTATGCTAACAGGATGAATGAACTATCAGAAGCACTTCCAAATTTTACTATCCATACCACAGATAGGGATATCACCGGTACCTTCACTGGCTACCAGGCTGATACTGAAGAGCCAATGGTATTCCAAGCCCAACCTCAGGAAAAACCAAAGCCGAAAAAGAGAAAAAGACTCGTAGGCTGGAGGCGTATGCGTAGGAAGAAACCAACGGCACCGAAAATTAAAAAGACTGAGGATCCCAACGATAAAGGCAAAGGAAAGGAAATCGGGGAAAGTTCCAGGTAAGCCTAGGAAATGCCATCGTGGGAGGAGCTGGACCACAAACTGGCAATTAGCGACCTCATCGGACCTGCCAATGAAAACCTCTTCAATTACCCAGCGGAAGCCCAACTTCCAGTCAATCTGGAACCTGCTATCCCCGATCCTATTATCCACCTCCGACCCCTACCAGGAGATCTAGAAGAATGGTGGACAACTGATTGACAATTTTAGTTTGACCCGAAGCCTGCACCAAACCCACCTATGAGCACAGAAAACCTGGCTGAACTCCACCACTAGGGCGAGGAGCTGGTGGACGCAGGGTGTAGGTCCCCTATTCGTATGGATCTTTCACAGAATTGTCTTTCCAATCAAGAGTGCGGAATCCTCTTGATCAGAATATCACAGAAACGAGTAGAAACAGAAATCAGCAATTCACTTTCTAACCGGATCTTTATTGATTATCTATCAAAGTGATTACAATCAATCAAGATCCCTAACCACACTAATTTCGTCCAAGCCCTAAGCACTCACACGAAATTCTCACACAAACTGTTTTGGCTTATTAACCTAAACCCTAAAGCCTAACCTTGTTTATATAACACAAGGTTTGCAACTTAGGCTGGGTTTGCTACATGGGCTAGGCCCAAATCGTCCCCCATCACCCAATGTGGGTTTTGTTTAGCCCAAACTCTATTAACTCACTAATACAAAGGTAAACCCGCTAACTGTTTATCGTTTAACTAATTACAAGATATCCAAAGACCAAATCTAAGCTGTTATCACAAACATGCACCAACAAACTCCCCCTTGACAATAGCTTCATAAAATAACTTTGTCTTCAGTCATCTTGCAATCTTCATGTAATCTTGCACTGTCTTTGGTCTTTGGATAGCTTCAGCTTCAATAGCTTCTGTCAGCAACAGACTCCCCCTAAGCTGATGCATCCAATCACCAAATCTTCAAAAACTTTAGCGTTTGAGTAAACTCCAGTTCAGCATATGTATAGGAATCTTCAAACTCTTCAATCTGGTCTGCAATGTAGAAAGGAGGTTCTACCATGCATCCAATCAAACTCTCATCTTCACAGCAACTTCTCAGCAACACAACAACTTCTCAGCAACACAGCAACTTCTCAGCAACACACTGCTTCAATCTGTTTACTATAAAACAAACATCTCGAGAAACCATAAGAATTTTTCAACATAAGTTAAACAAATTATTATTATTCAAGAGATTTGTTAAACTGTATAACAGATTAAGCATTTTCCAATTTATCACCAACACGCAAAACTTTTTAATCACACCCTATAACCCGCATGATTTAAAATTTTGAACTCACTTTCTAACACCGTCTCCCCCTATCAGTAACAATTCCTCCAAGAATAACAGTTTTCCGTACGTTAAGAATTTTAAACAGAAAAAGACACTATTTTTGTATTTTTCTATTTTCTGAAAGCAAATAAATACGAAAAGCAATAAACACTCTATTTTTGTGAGAATCACTGGTAAGAAGATCATATCAGCACAATCAAACTGTTTTCACACTATTAGATAATTCTTTATTTAATTTTTCGTGAAAAGCAGTCCAAGACGATTACCAGTATGTTTGTCCTCATAAACAAAATGCATGAACATTTCAAGTACCATTACCGTATGATACGTTAAGGTAATTTTATTACTGATATACTAGTGTGTCCCACTTCAGGATATACCCCCGCGATCAAGGTATGCACAAAGATTCATCGTATTAGGTGAGTATACTGATGTCATCCTTTAAGATATCCTGACAGTGCCTAGGTCTGCATATAATCTATTTTATCATGTTTTGATTGCTTAACAATGAACACCCAAATAAATACTAATCAAATCCTGGAAATATAAACAACACACTCTATCATGCAAGTATCGTCCCTACCACATATTTCACAAGTCCAATCCAGATTTCTGAAATCTTAACTGGGAATAGGTTGAGAAGAGAACAGAATAGATCTTTAGTAGAGATGGTATAATATACAGATCAAATGAGTTTTCTCAGTTTGATATAGGTTTATTGGGTTTCTTTTGGGCACTTGAGGGCCTCTTTCGGGTGTATTAGATCTATAGCGCGACAACGTACAACTAGGTCAGCATGTATCTGGATGCAGCAGAAGCTGTCGTTGCCTAGCACCTCCAGGTCAGCATATATCTGGATGCAGCAGAGAAGATTTCAGAATCAGATCAAAATTGTGTGTATCGGGACAACATACAGACATTCAAATAGAAATGAGCTAATTCCAAGTGACTTTCTTTCCTGGGGTCATGTACAATTTTAGTTCTGAACAGAAAGACAGTCAAGATATCCCCAGATGAAATAACAGTATAAAGACCCAAAACTTCAGATTTTGGCAATCTATCAACGCAAGATTTAATGTCATTAAACCATACACCACTGATGTGTTCCCTACTCATACACAGTTCATTTAGGTTTATATCACATTGGTAAGTTGATTATTTCATGCTTTTTGCCTACTGATACATCATATAATGAAGCTGCTATCACACTTAAGCATTTTAATTTCAGTTTCAGTGTGACAGTCTAACTTGCTGATGTACTATCATTTCTCCTTTTTCACACAGTGATAACTCATTTTTGATTTTCTATTTTTTTTTATGTTTTTGATTTTTCAATGTTTTTGTATTTTTGATTTTTTAAGAAAAGCAGTAAACTATTTACAAAATTCTTATGAAAAACCAGTTATTCAGGATTCCTCATCCCGTTGAGTTCGACTAAGTGTTCAAAGCGAGCCCTGTCAAAAGCTTTAGTATAAAGATCTGCCAGGTTATCTTCTGTGTCGACTCGATGTAATTCAATTAGTCGTTTTTCAGCACAATCCCATATAAAATGATGACGTATGTCAATATGTTTTGTGCGACTGTGTTTCACGGGATTATTTGTTATAGAAATAGTGGCATTATTGTCTATCATAATAGGAGTACGAGTGAAATCCAAACCGTAATCGCGCATCTGCTGTTGTATCCAGAGAACCTGAGAGCAGCAGCTACCCGCAGCAATATATTCAGCTTCACACGTAGATGTAGACACACAGGATTGCTTCTTGCATTGCCAAGACACGATCCTGCCTCCTAAGAACTGACAACCACCTGTTGTAGACTTTCTGTTCGACTTACATCCTCTAAAGTCTGAGTCAGTGTAAGCGACAAAATTCAAATCACTATCAGCACGATACCACAACCCAAGTTTAGGTTTCCCCTTCAAGTAACGAAGAATACGCTTCACTGCTTTCATGTGTGACTCTTTTGGATTAGCCTGATATCTGGCACACAAGCATACATCAAACATGATGTCGGGTCTTGAAGCAGTCAAGTACATCAGAGAACCAATCATTGCCCTGTATTGAGTTGGATCAACGTCTTCAGTACTTTCGTGATCTGGGCCAAGATTGTGATTTTCGCAAATGGGTGTGTTGAAAGTAGAGCAATCATTCATTTTGAACCGACTCAAAATGTCATACACATACTTTGTTTGATGAATAAACATCCCATCCTCCTTCTGTTCAACTTGTAATCCCAGAAAGTAAGACAGCTCACCCATAGCGCTCATCTCGAACTTGCTCTTCATCACCTGCTCAAACTCTTTACACATACTTTCATCTGATGACCCAAAGATGATGTCATCCACGTACACCTGTACTAGCAGAAAATCTTCCTTCTTCCTCTTGATGAACAGTGTACTGTCAATCTGACCTCTTTCGAAACCATTCTTGATCAGATGTGTAGACAGTGTCTCGTACCAAGCCCTGGGAGCTTGATGTAATCCATACAAAGCCTTATCAAGTTTGTACACCCGATCTGGATAATCTGGATCAACGAACCCATTTGGTTGTGAGACATACACCACTTCTTGGACTTTCCCATAAAGAAACGCACTCTTCACGTCTAGTTGGTAAACTTTAAAGCCCTTGAATGTTGCGAAAGCTAGAAACAAACGAATTGCCTCCAACCTTGCCACTGGTGCAAACACTTCATTATAATCAATCCCTTCTTGCTGATTGAAACCTTTTACCACCAATCGAGCCTTGTTTCGCGTCGCTATCCCTCTGTCATCCTTCTTGCACTTAAACACCCACTTAGTGCCTATCTCTCTTTCACCTTTAGGAAGGTTAACTAACTCCCAAACCTTCAACTTCGCAAACTGTGCCAATTCCTCTTGCATTGCTTCAACCCATGAATTGTCTTTAAGAGCCATATGTATGTTCTTCGGCTCCTCTTGGGAAATAAAGCAACTATACAAGCACTCGTTCACAATCTAAGTCTTCTCAATCGAAACAAATAAGCCAGAATTCGCTGCTATGCTTCTTCTCGTCTGAACACCTGTAGTAGGATCTCCAAGTATCATGTCAACTGTATGATCTCTATTTGCTCGTGTAGTAGCAACAGTATCAACTTCTAAATTATCACCCAGGTTTGATCCAACTTTCCCTTGAATGTTCTGATCCGCAAATGGATTAATGAACTCCTCCCCCTCAATGGGTTCAGAGTCACTATCGCTTGAATCAGGATCAGCAGCACCTTTGGAAGTTTCCGGAGCATCCGTCATATCAACATTCGATCTAGGCATGAACTCGCCTTCATCGTCTCCACCAATCACTGTTTGAATCAACTGAGAATCATCTGCATTTGGAAACTCAGGAATATTAAATGATTTAAAAGTGCTTTCATAATCATATAATATAGCAGGACCACTCGTTGATTGTTGAGGTTTGTATGAAGTAATTTCAACATTAAAGACAACCTCAATTTTACCAGTTTTTAGATTAAAAACCCTTTTATTCGGTGTGCCAGGTACGTAACCTAGAAAGTAGCCATCGTCAGCCACCTCACCGAATTTTTGTTTATCTTTATTACGCACAATGGTGCAGGGTAATCCAAATGGTTCAAAGCCTTCTAAGTTTGGTTTCTTGTTAAACATCAATTCATGACAAGTTTTATTAAAACGTTTAACAGTCAAAACTTTGTTTAGGACGTAGCAGGCTGTGTTCACAGCTTCTCCCCAGAAAAGAACTGGTAGCTTTGAATCTGAAAGCATCGTCCTAGCGGCTTCAATCAACGTCCTGTTTTTCCTCTCAGCAACTCCATTTTGTTGAGGTGTATAAGGAGCAGAATATTGATGTTCAATTCCCTTTCGAAGACAATAGAGATCCAGAATTCGATTCTTGAACTCCGTGCCATTATCACTCCTTATCCTCTTGATCCTTGCATCATGGATGTTTTCCAATTTTGTAAAAAGATCTATCAACATCTCTGCTGTCTCATCTTTTGTACCTAAAAAGAAAACCCATGAATAACGTGAGTAATCATCAGTGACAACTAAACAATAGTACTTTCCACCTATGCTCCTCACGTTCACTGGACCGAATAAATCCATGTGAAGTAATTCATAAGGGCTATCTATGGAATTTACTGTTTTTGATTTGTGAGGTTTCTTATGTTGTTTTCCCTTTTGACATGGAAGACATTTATCTTCCACGTGAAACCTCTGCATTGGAACCCCTTTCACTAGCTCATTTTTAACAAGATAATTCATTTTTCGATAGTGAATATGGGCCAAGCGTCTGTGCCACAACATCGATTCAGCTTCAGATGCTTTTGATAGTAAACACGCCACCACAGCAGTTGGATCCTTAGCACCCATGTCCATGACATAAGTGTCATTTCTCCTTGGTGCTCGCATCACTATCCAATCGTCCGGAATCTTCAAACCTGGTTTCAACACTAATGCTTCATTCTTGGTAAAATGGACCGAGTGACCCTTGTCGCAGACTTGTGACACGCTCATCAGATTGTGTTTAAGCTGCTCCACATAGTTCACTTTGTCCAGTGTGATCTTCCCATTGGTCACCTTTCCTCGTCCTGTAATTCTACCACCTTTAGCACCCGCAAAATTTACTTTTCCACCATCATACTCTTCAAATTCAGTCAACAATCTCGCATCCCCCGTCATGTGCCTGGAGCAGCCACTATCAACATACCACAAGTTGATAATCCTCCTTAGCAGCTCCTGCACACACCAACCAAGAAATTAGTTAGATTGGGGGACCCAAGCCTTAATGGTCTTGGGTCGTCCAAATTCACCAACTACTAGAACATCCATCCAATATCCATTACTCCTGACTGGAGTCTTGGATCTCAGACCTGTTGATGGCATTTGATATTGACTTCCACTAGGTATTTGGTCCTGAGGGTTCCTATATGTGTTTGGACTATTTGACCTTTGAAAATTTTGGTTTTGATACCTTGAATTTTGATTCCAAGAAGCATTATTGTTGTAATTTCTAAAGCCATTGTTATAAAAAGTTCGACCACCATCATTTTGGTATCGATTTTGATATTGACCTTGACTTCTGAAATTATTTGAATTATTATTGTTCATTCTTGGTGAACTGCTTCTAGGTCTCTCATATCTGCCTGGTGGAGATCTAGGCTGAAACCTTGGTTGATTTCTTTGAAAACGAGGAACTTGCGGAGTTCCTTTTTCAGCCTTATCTACACCAACAGCAACATTTTCTGGTTGCTTAGGAGCAGATTTCTTTGGAGAATTTGCAACTTTCTCCTGTCTATCACCACTATTCTCTGGTGACTTCTCTCTTTTCCTCTCACTCACTTGTGCTTCACTCCTTTTGTTAGGACAGCAGCTAGCTACGTGTCCCTTGGTGTGACATTTGAAGCACGATCTCTTTTTCGAAGACTTCTTTTCTGAAGCCTTTGAACTAGGTTCGGGTTTTTCTGATGATGCCTCAGAAGGATTTGGTTCAGTTTGCTTAATTTCAGAATTTTCTATGTTCTTGTTTTTAGCAAACTCTATATTAGATTCATTTTCAATAACAACTGTTTCCTCTTTCATGTCACTTCCTTGAACAAAATTAACACTTTTAACAAAAGTTGGATTTTTATTCTTAGGATGTGATGTGTTCTTTTTCAAAACAGGTTTGCTGTTATTATCCTTCTTAGCATCAGCACTCTCAAAAACATTTCCTTGACGTGACGAGGAACTACTTGGTGATGTTGACCCAAAGTTCATGAGCTCATCTTCATCAGGCAAGAAAGAATAGTCATGACTAACAGGAGGTGGAACTTCATTGAAACCATGAAATCCCACACTTGTTTTGTCATTACTTTTCTTCAAGCCACCCATCATATGTTTCATAACAAAAGTAGAGTCCCTGAATTGACCTAATTTCTTTTCAAGTTCAACAATTTTGAGTTGTGCATCTAACAACTCTTTGCATTTTTCAGAAATCTCTTTTGTTTTCTCTGCCATCATTTCATGAGCTAAGTCTATGACTTGAAGTTTTTCGTTTAGTTTGCAGGTTACAGCTTCAATTTTACTTTCATAACCTTTTATTTTCTTCAAGTATGAGGATTCATTTCTTTTAGCAAAAAAATTTGCTTCTTTTATGTTAGACATCTCGCTCACCAGACTTTGGTTTTGTGTTGACAACCTGTCAACCTCACCCGGTAGTTCACGACATTTTAAACACACAGAATTTGACTTTACCTCTCCTGTTTGTTTGTCAAGATTGGCCATTAGTGCTGCAAGCTGAGCTTCCATTCTTTTATACTTAGCATCCTTTTCTTCAGCTTCCTGTTCCTGGTCAGATTTTTGCTTTTTCTCCTCAGCATCTGTTGTCTGATCAGCCTTCTTTTCTTTAGCTTTACTCTTTATCTTGACCTCTGCCTCAGCATCCACTTTTGCTTCAGCATCTCCCACAGTAGCTTCACCATCATCAACTGGAGTTATCTCTGCCTTGAATGCCTGTGTGACATTGTCATCTTTTTCCAACTGAATACTCCAGTCATATGAACCTTCTCTAGCAGTAGAGATCAGCGCTCTCGAGTTAGAGTTGTTTGATGCATTCCTGTTGTTTGAACTCTGGCTCGAAGTCTCCTGCTTTTGTTTTTGACATTCCCTAGCAAAATGCCCATAACTTTGACAGTTGAAGCATCTTACTTTGGTCTTGTCGAAACCAACCGTCTTTCCTATGAACTTCCTTCCTGTTCGGTTCATAAATCTCTTCGCTCTTCTAGTGATCATGGCCATTTGCCACTGCAAATCCATATCTTCAAGATCATCAGGGTCAATCTGATCGTAATCTTCATCTAAAGTAGCAGGATCAGATATCTTCCCCTGAATGTAGTTCTCATAGGAAGCAACGAACGAAGCAAGTAGAGCAAGATGCTCTTCAGCAGACTTCACACTCATAGGCATCGACTTAACACCACTACTCTGCTTAGAAGCTGATGTTTTCTTGGCTCCTGTTGATCCTCCTGAAGCAGCTACAAAACACACATCATCATCTTCATTCACTGTGACCTGCTCATTCTCACACGAAAGAAAAGCAGTAGCAGAGTCGCTAGAAGCGTTGTGAGATGAAGAAGGTGCAAGCCCATTGTAAATCGTTGGATCTTGAACCTGATCATAGCCAGTGTCTTTCTTCTTCATACTGAGCTCATAAGCTCTCAGCTTGCCAACTACTTCTTCCAGCTCCTTTGTCTCATAATCTGCTTCACCCTTGATCATGAGAGTGTAGATATCCCACTTGGTAGGTAAGGCATCGAGCAGCTTGTCATTCTTTTCAACGTCAGTATAGCAATCAATCTTATAGTTTTCCATTTCTGACATCAGATGATAGTAACGAGTGATGATGTCCTCAAGTGACTCATGCTTCATGTGCTTGAAAATAGCAAACTGCTTCTTCAGTAGATCAATCTTGTTTTTCTTAACATCTGCATTTCCTGCATATCGTTTTTCTAATGCATCCCACATATCTTTTGAATTTGTGTACTTTGTGAATGTATGCTTGATGCTATCAGGTAACGACATTTTAATAGCAGCCAATGCTCTCTTTTCAGCCTCATACATCTTTTTATCATTCTCTTCCATGTTCACATAGGCAGTTCTACGTGGTCTGCCCTCAAAGTCGTGAGTAGGGTTTGTGTACCCATCTTCAATACATATCCACATGCGCATGTCTTGATATTCAATGAAGGATTGGAAACGATCCTTCCATGTCAAATAATTTTCCACCTTCATCATCTTAGGCGGTTTGTTGGTAGTGCCAACCTCATGCTCCATTCTCAACAGCTCATTCAAACTCGACATGTTCGACATTTTTAACGTAACAGACTGATAATACCGTACAAAATTTTCCCGAAAACAGTGGTTACCAAATTACACCGTTAGAATCGTATCGAAAAGACGAGTCTAATGATATCTAATGTCAAAAACCGAAATCGGAAATTTCCAGAGTCTTTTTCCTGAGTCTTTTTTTTTTGCCCTAAAAATACGAGGAATTCGACGGTGCAGACGGTTCTGTCAAACGAGCTACGGATCAATTTCTATTTGCAAAACACTGAAATTTTATCGACGCTTGCCAACTGAAATTCCACCCCTTAAATATGCTGTTAAATTCGCTGGTTTTGCTGTTAATTTCGCTGGTCTATTATGCTGGGTCAATTTCGGTGGTTAACAACTAAATTCGCTGGTCAGTTACTTGTTCAAGTTCGCTGGTCAAAGTTCGCGATTACGAAGACCTGTAAAGTCGCCGAAAAACCGTAATAATTTCGCTGAGGAAAAATATACGGTTACCAAAGTCGCCTTTGGATTTACTTCACCGATAAATATGCTGGTACAGTTAATTTCGCAGGTCAGACAAATTCGCCGACTTGTTAATTTCGCTAAACCAGTAAATCAGGAAACTCAATCTGATCAAAATTCTGAATATTTTTCTGATTCTCCTAACAACTTCCTGCAAAATCGAAAGAGCAAAATATCAGTAAATTTCAAAAATTAATGAAGAACAGTACGAAGAACGTGAAGAACACGAAGAACAGTCTTCGAATCTTCAAGTCTATCAGCCGAAAACTTATCCAGAATCAACACAATCTTTCCAGAAATCCTGCAAAAACACCAAACAAACAAATGCAGAAGATCAACACAGCCAACAAATTTCGAAAATTTTATCAAACACAAAAAAAAAAAATTCGAAAATTTTAAAACCCTAATTTTCAAAAATTTCGAAAATTCTCCCTGTTTCTCCAAGAACAATTCTGAACCGAGCCTTCAAGAGCCTAATGCTCTGATACCAATTGTAGGTCCCCTATTCGTGTGGATCTTTCACAGAATTGTATATCCAACCTAGAGTGCAGAATCCTCTTGATCAGAATATAGCAGAATCGAGTAGAAACAGAATTTCACAATCAAACGGGTCCTCTATTGATTATCCAAACGAAACGTTTTACAATCAACTCAAGACCCTCACAACCTCACGGCCACTATCTGTGATCTTGACTACAACCCTAATTTCGAAATTAGTCTCTCTCACTAGACTTTCTCTCTCTAGCCTCCAAGTTGTTAACTGAAACCCTAATCACAAAACATGTTTATATACCACATGTCTGTGAACTGGGCTTCCTACATTGACTAGGCCATTTTCCAAGCCCATTACAACAAATAACTCACTAACCAATAAGCTAAGCCCAATACAAAATATCCAAAGACTAAATATCAAACTATTAAGCTGTTGTCACAGAATATGCACCAACACAGGGAATAGAATCCGAGAAGTGGGGGAGAGGATATCATGGAAATACGACGAGAGGGAACGTCCTTTCTGAAATGGCAGCTGACTGGGATCGTTTGTGGTGGTGTGGCTACGTGTTTAATAATAATAAAATAATAATAAATATTAATAAAAATATAATCATATAAAATGACTTAAAACTTTTGTAATATATTTGGTGTGTACGGATGCATACTAAAATATATAAATATGGAAGTCGCTGAGTCGACAATTTTGGCTATACATGTTGACATGATTATGTGCGATTGCTTTATTGTGCTTGACTGTTATTTATTTTATGCCAATAACTTATATATATTAATTATCAGATGGAACACGCTGATAATGAACCAGTTAACCAATCTGAGCAAAACAATGGAGATCAATTTCTGAATAGGCAAGATATAGAAAATATCGTTGCTCAGGGAATAGCCAATGCTATTCCAGCAATCCTTGCTGCTTCCTGAAATCCAGTTGAACCTCAACCAATTATTCCCAGTAAACGTACTCACGGCGACAATTTCAGTAATAGTGTAAATGGAGGCGGCAACAACAATAATAACGATGATGATGGGATACGAGCCCCATTTCTTAAGAGAATGAAAGCTGCAACACCTGGTTGCACTTACAAGGAATTTCTTGCCTGTAAACCAGTTGAATTTACAGGCAATAAAGGGGCAACTGCTGCACTTCGTTGGTTAGAGAAAACCGAAGCAGTAATTAAAATAAGTAAATGTGCCGAGGAAGACAAGGTTATGTACGTATCGCATCTTTTTAAAGAAGGAGCGTTAGAATGGTGGAACACTGTACTACAAGCTAAGGGAAGTGATGTGGCGTATGCCATGAATTGGGCAGAATTTAAGAGTCTAGTAGAAAGAAAATTATGTCCCGAATATGAAAAGGAACAAATGACAAATAATTTCCTGAACCACCGGATGGTGGATGTAGACTGTCGAGGATATACGTTGATATTCTTCGAGTATGCTAGAGTTGTACCAACCCTGGCTTCGCCAGAACCGGTACTTATTTCTTGCTATATTTGGGGTTTGATCGGCGAGATTCGTGACATCGTTAAAGATGCGAGACCTCGCACAATTGACGATGCAGTGGAATTAGCCAATACTTTGATAGACGGACTGGTGCGTACGCGAGAAGAAAATAGAAGAAGGAAGTGGCCCAAAAGATTACCCAAGGATTCCGTGTGGATAATAGTAGTAATTTCAAGAAAAAGGGAACTGGGTAATCTTCAACTGCTCCATTTTGCAGTACCTGTAAAAGAAAGCATTTTGGAAGATGCAAAGGGTATTGCAATTTCTGCAAAATTCCAGGGCATCAAGAAGAAGACTGCAGAAGGAAGAAATCCACAATTTATTTCAACTGTGGAGAAGCTGGACATTTTAGGACAGACTGTCCTAAAAAGAATGCAAGAGCATTCCAATTGACTACCCAAGAAGCAGAACTCATCCCAGATGTAATAGCTGGTACGTTCCTAGTTCACGACGTTTATGCAAAAGTATTATTTGACTCTGGTGCAAACCAAAGTTTTATAAATACTTCATTCTGCCAAGTTCTTAATCTACCCTTAACCAACCTTAGACAATTTTTACGGTAGAAATGGCGGATGGGAATTCTGTTAACATAGATAAGGTTTTGCAAGAAGGAAAGATAGAACTCATAGGCCATAAATTTTCTACAAACCTGTTACCTATGAATTTAGCTGGCTTCGATGTGGTGTTAGGAATGGATTGGTTAGTGGTCAACCATTCTCAAATTCTCTGTGATAAGAATTCCATAGAAATTCATAAACCTATAGGAGAAATAGTGGTAATTACAGGAGATAAGCCAAGTAAGCCAATGAAATTCATTTCAGTCATGAAAATGGCCAGTTACTCCAAAAAACAAGGAATAGTGTATATGATTTCGGTAATCATTAACACTAAAGATAAGGAACTTAAGGAAATTCTTGTAGTATCAGAATACCCGGATTTATTTCCGGAAGAGCTACCTGGATTACCACTTGATAGGGAAGTAGAATTTAGAATTCATCTAATCCCTGGAACTACACCGATAGCCAAGGCACCCTATCGGTTAGCACCCACCGAAATGCTAGAATCGAAAAAGCAATTAGATGAATTATTAAGCAAATGATTTATACAACCTAGTTCATCCCCTTGGGGAGCTCCAGTGTTGTTTGTGAAAAAGAGAGATTGGTCGATGCGAATGTTATCGATTATAGGGAATTGAATAAGATTACCATTAAGAATCGATACCCATTACCTAGGATTGATGATCTTTTTGATCAACTTCAGGGAGCTAGATATTTTTCTAAGATAGATTTACGCTCTGGATACCATCAGTTGAAGGTACAGGAAGAAGACATACCTAAAACTGCTTTCAGAACTAGGTATGGTCTTTACGAGTTTACAGTCATGCCCTTCGGACTAACAAATGTTCCTGCAGCATTTATGGACATGATGAATAGAATCTGTAAACCGTATTTGGATAAGTTTGTGATTGTCTTCATTGACGATATACTCATTTATTCCAAAAGTTAGGACGAGCATTGTGAGCACCTGCATGTACTCTTAACTTTGTTAAGAAGAGAAAAGCTTCATGCCAAATTCTTGAAGTGTGAATTTTGGCTATAAGAGGTACAATTTTTAGGACACATGGTGAATCATGAAGGTATTCACGTAGATCCCTCCAAAATAGAAGCGATCACCAAGTGGAAGGTCCCGCAATCACCTATGGAAGTTAGAAGTTTTCTAGGGTTAGCCGGATACTATAGACGGTTTATTAAGGATTTTTCTAAGATAGTTGTACCATTAACTAAGCTAACCTATAAAGCAGTAAAGTTTGAATGGGGATCTAGATAAGAAGAGGCTTTTAAGATTTTAAAAAAAGGTTAACAAACACCCCAATTCTTGCCTTACCAGAAGGAACAGAAAATTTTGAAGTTTATTGTGATGCTTCTAAACTAGGATTAGGATGTGTGCTGATGCAACGCAAGAAGGTAATTAAGTATGCCTCAAGGCAATTGAAAAAGCACGAGGAAAATTATACGACTCATGACTTGGAATTAGGAGCAATAATTTTTGCCCTTAAGATTTGGAGACACTATCTGTTTGGCAGTAAGTTTACAGTCTATACAGATCATAAGAGTTTAAAATACATATTTGGGCAAAAAGAATTAAACATGAGGCAAAGAAGATGGATGGAAATTCTAAGTGACTACGACTGTGATATTCAATATCACGAAGGAAAGGCAAATGTAGTAGCAGATGCCCGAAGTCGAAAGTATCATGAAAAGCAAAAGCGAGTTCGTGCTCTTAGATTAAACCTACAGTTAGATTTAATGGAACAATTGAAACACATTCAAGAAACAACAATCAAAGATGATGCTGAAGGAATGAAAGGAAGAATAAAAGAATTAGAACAAGGAAATGATGGAATTTGGAGATTCCACAAGAAAAGAATTTGGGTACCTAAGCAAGGAAACTTAAGAAATAAGATTTTAGAGGAAGCCCATAAATCTAGGTATACCATGCATCCTGGTAATAATAAGATGTACCAAGATTTAAGAAATAACTTCTGGTGGATAGGAATGAAAAAGGACATAGCTAAATATGTTTCTAAATGTCTTACTTGTTCGCAAGTTATGGCAGAACACCAGAAACCTCCAGGATTACTCCAATAATTAGAAATGCCTGTATGGAAATGGGAACTAATAACCATGGATTTTGTTACTAAGTTACCCAAAACTAAAAAGGGTAATGACGTGATTTGGGTAATTGTGGATCGATTAACCAAATCAGCTCATTTTCTACCCATGAAGGAAACCTTTAGCATGGAAAGATTAGCAAAGTTGTACGTAGACGTAGTAGTATCACTACATGGAGTCCCACTCTCCATTGTATCAGATAGAGATAGTCGCTTCACTTCACATTTCTGGACAAGTTTCCAAGAAGCTATGGGGACACGATTAAATTTAAGTACAGCCTATCATCCCCAAACGGACGGAAAGAGTGAAAGGACGATCCAAGCCTTGGAAGACATGCTGAGGGCATGTGTCATAGATTTTGGTGGAAACTGAGATAACCACCTACCTTTAATTGAATTCTCCTATAACAATAGTTATCATTCAAGCATCAAAGCTGCCCCGTTCGAAGCACTGTATGGACGTAAGTGTAGAACTCCAGTTTGTTGTGCAGAAATAGGAGAAAGTCAATTATCAGGTCCTGAAATAGTACAAGAAACCACCGGCATGATCACTCAAATCAAGGAAAGACTAAAGACGGTTGGAGATCGCCAGAAGAGTTATGCAGATAATCGACGCAAACCATTAGAATTTTAGGTCGGAGACAAAGTACTTTTGAAAGTTTCTCCTTGGAAATGAGTAGTTCGGTTCGGTAAGAAAGGAAAGCTAAGTCCAAAATACGTAGGCCATTCCCAGTAATTCAACGCATAGGACCGATTGCCTATCTCTTACAAGTACCAGAAGAGTTAGCCGGGGTACATGATGTATTTCATGTATCTAACCTCAAGAAGTGTTTATCTGACGAATCCCTGGTAGTCCCTCTTCAAGACATACAGGTGAATGAAAAATTGAAGTTTGTGGAAAAAACCGCTTCAAATAGAAGACAGAAAGATTAAGTTTCTCAAACACAAAGATTGGTATTGGTCAAAGTCAAGTGGGATTCAAAAAGAGGACCCGAATACACCTGGGAGCTGGAATCGGAAATGAAGCGAAAGTATCCTCACTTATTTCAGTAACTCTCGAGGACGAGTTTTTAAATAAGGTGGGGAGGATGTAAGGACCTGCAAAAATCTCCATAAACAACCCGTAAGTGAAAACCCGGACCCCTGAAACCCTAATGTGCATGAAAAACCAAGAAAATATGCAATTTGAAGTTCAGGAGGGCCGCGTAAACCATAAGAGAACATCTACGCGGGCTGTGTCAACTTAAAGTTGACCGGATAAGCATTCCAGGCCACGTGTCACACACGTGGCACGTGGCGGACCTACCTGTGACACGGAAGCCCTAGTTGTAGACTATGTGGCCCTCACGGGCCGCGTAAGGGTCTTGAGTGGGTTTACGCGGACCGCGTAAAACCCAAAAATCAGCTATAAATAGGTTAGTCATGGGCAGATCGTCTGTGTGCGTGAAATTTATCAAAAATCACATCTTTCTGTTCAAAAATCACATTCACAATAGCAAAACGCTGCTACGATACAGGGTATTAACTCGATCACTGCTACGATACAATGTCCAATCGATTGAAACCGATCCGATGGATGTTTAAGTGCTGCCCGTAATTGGGCTATAATTTGTCTTTCGTTGTGTGGGTTTTGATTTCGCGAGCTTATCGTAAATGTTGTATTAAGTTACTGACCTAGTTTCGTGTGCATTGTCGTTTAAATTAGGTTACAAGGCTAAATCAGTAGGCTAAACTCTGCCCGTCTAAACTTGCAATGTGAGTCATTCTCTTTTTATCAACCATGTTTTATAATACTCAAATTATTTTCAAAAGTTATAATTACAGGGATTAAGTCTTGGTTATCTTAATCACTAGCTAGTGGGGTATTGTGCACATTACTAATTTCTCACGGTTAGGTTCATCAACCTAACAGTGATAATCATCACTACTTGGGTGAAAGGACCCAATAGTGGTATGACCATCGTCACCAAGGTGTGACACGGCGCCAGATAAAAATAAGATAGTAGCCATTGTAATCGCTCGTATGCTGTAATTTATAACTAAGGTGTCGTTTTATATAACTTGAGTGACTCGCCAGTATTTCCCCGCTGATAAAATATTTTTAAAGCATGTTTCAGGTGACCTACTGTGGATCAAGGAAAAGTGCTACGGAACACTAATAAAGCTTGAAGTGGTGGCTCAGTAAAATAAATAAACATGTTTTGTAAAACAGGGAATTTCCTCGTGAAATTCCTCTATTGTAAATTACGGGGTTTGTCCCAATTTATGGAATAAAATAATTGGGCATTTTCAAGTTTTAAAAGATCCTGTTAAACTTCCGCTGTCAGCTCAAATAATAAATACCACGGGTTTTTGTCCAGCGGCTCCTGGACCGGGTAACACCGGGACGGGGGCCGTGACAGACCCGGACTAGGTCGAGTCTTGCCTAATTCCCTATAGTTATGGCTCTGATACCAATCTGTCACACCCCAACCGATGACGGAAACATCGGGGCATGGCACTGAGTGAAACAAATTTTCCAAGAGAAATTCCATAACCACTACTTTACCAAATAGTTAATATTATGTCCCATACCATAACTTATTAAGCATGTTAGTTATTACAGACAGCGATATCTCAAAGATGAATAACATGTTCCGACAACTCAGATTTAAATAAAAATAAATTGTCTTTGTTGGTTTCTAGACTCTCCTAAGCTCGATTCCATCACATAGCAAGCAAGCATCCTAAGCACCTGTCACATACGTTAAAATAGAGGTCAATACACATAGTGTAAAGGTGAGCATACAAGTTTAATAGTAATAGTAAAGTTTGAAATTGTTTACGCATAACCAGCATGTAACATGTATAATGCGAAACTAGTAGGTTATCGACAATGAAATATGCACAGACTAGACTGCGATGTAACGCCTCGTATTTCCATGTTTTTAGAAAGTTCGTATTCACTTTCTATTTTGATATCTGTAGTTAAAACCGGATTGAAAAACGGACCAGAAATGCCAAACGAGGCAGTTATGCAATTTTAGCTTAACCGCCAAGCGAACGCGTCAATTATGAATCTCCGACTTAATTTTTGAATGTTTCGACACTAAGACTCTATTGTACGACAATTCTTCGAGAAACGGGCTTCAAAATGGTTATTGGACCGCTCAAAATACGCTTACGGACCTTGGGCCCACCCATTTAATATAACCCTATGTATATATATGTAGAGCAAAAACCCAAGCCCCCATCCTCTTTTCTTTTCTCTGCAAGAATTATCAGACACACAAAAAGCCATGTCTCATTGCTCTCTCTACTCTCACGCTACACTCTCAAGATAACCGGCTAGTCACCACAACCGGTGAGGGCGCACGACAGCGGTGGCAGAACCTAGACTGGCCGGAGGTGCAAGGCAGACCACCACCACAGACGGCAGCACTGTGGTGGGTGGCATCGGGTGGTTGAGTTCGAGCAAGAGAGAGAGAGAGGTAGCGACAGAGAGAGAGGCAGAAAAGAAAGGACGGTCGGAAGAGGAAGGGCCGACCACCACTCGTAGCGGCGACGCCCAACGAAACAACGGTGGTGGCCGGCGACGACGGTGGTTCCGGCGACAGCAGGGATTCATGATGTTGCTATGTGATTTTGTTCGGGTATTGTTGTGGTGATTTGACTCGGGTATCGGTTCACACGGTCCAGATCAGTCGGGTCACGGTTCAGGTTTGGGTCGGATTGTAGCTCGGGTCAACGGTAAACACAAGTTAGCTGTCGGTCAAACTCAGTCAACGCAGTCAACATGGTTTCAGTTGTTCTGGTTCAGGTACACGTCATGGTTTATTCATTTCAGTCGCGATGCAAACTGATTCGGGTTCACTTTTGTTTGAGTTTCTTTTCAGGTCCGGAGACACCAGCGCCAGCAACGACGGTGGTGCAGGTGGCTTGGGTCTCGACTCTTGTCTCTTGTCTCGGTTCAGTTTCTGTTCGGGTCAAACTTGGTCAAACCCGATCAACACACGGTCAAACCGATTAACGGATCGATACGTGTTAAAACACGAGACTCGGTTTAATAATCGTGCGAATACTAATTATATTGTTTCGTGTTTAATTAATGTTTAATCGTCGGACCGAACTTTATAAAATTTGAATTTTTCATAGAAATTATATATTTATGTATCGTATTACTGGATTGTTTATTGAGTTTTGGAAACTATATCGACAACTTGTGTTGTTAGGATCGCCTAAAAACAGAGGAAACTCTGTCCGTTTTAGTAAAAAAAATCCGTAAAATGAAACGTATTAGTTTGTAACACTAAACCTATCAAATTCAATTAATTTTATTAAAAATAAATATAAATGTATATTTATTTTAACAACACTTCTGTAATCTTCGATTGGCCGTGTGAGGTGACCTCGGTGTTCCTTCATTTAACCTTTAACTCTTCACGGGATCACCAAGGGAGCTTTGCAAAACAGTGAGCATACTCGACCCTTTTTACGTTTTAACTCATTTTTGGGGTGTAACATGTATACAAAATCCACTTTACACCATCGATTACAATCAAACACACAATTCATTGAAGACGTTCGCTGTTATCCTTAGGTTGTTAATGCTTGTTAGTTTCAACTCGTATTCCCATGATGTTGTTATGCTTAGGCTGTTTATGCATGCTAGTTTAAAAATCATAATTTCATACTATTTGCTATGTTTAAGTTGTTTATGTATGCTCGTTTGAACGTGAATAATAAATGCTATGTGAATTTGAGACAAACTTTTATACTTATAATTATATTCAAACTTGTATGCTCGCCAGTGCTTTTGTACTGACCCATGCTTTTAATACTTGTTGCAGGATTGTGACAGATGAATCCGGTAGGATTGCCTAGAAACGCATTTAAACTTTATTGCTCGTTGTATTGTAATTTGCTTTCAATCCTGTTCTATTCTGTGTTCCAATACTTGTAATAATTAATTATCAATGAAATGAATTTAATTATTTGAATACTTATCGTGCATTATTTATTTTAATCTTGTGGTATTTTAGATCAAACCATGTAAAATGTAATTATTAAATACTTGACAAAAAATAGCGTTATGAAGTCTCTTGCAATCTACACACTTCGTCTCATCCCGATGTTTCTGCCATCGGTTGGGGTGTGACATGTGAGTTGTTGAATGCGCAACACATGTCACCACTGTGACACGTGAAGAGGTAACCTTAACAACCCCTGTCCCTGACAGGTGCTGAGTCCAAACAAATAGTACTATCATTGCTAAGGCGTCAGGCAACAATCACTATGTTAACATAACATACAAGCATTCATCGAGTAACAAGTAACATGCAATAATGGTTAGCGTATAAATAGTGTTTGTGTTGTGTGTTCAATTGTGATTTAGAATATGTAACGTATGTAACACCCAAAAGTGCATAAAGCAAAAAAGGATCAAGTATACTCACTGTTTTGGTCAAAAATCAAGCCAGGATAATACAACCAAATCTTTTGTTGTGAGGTATGATGCTTGAATCAATGAACTAATGTAAGAATGACTTGCAAATGAAATGAACAAGTGACACAAGGATTTATACGAGGAAAAAGCCCTTGATCAAGAGTTGATCTCCGGAATAAAAAACTTCGGGTGATGGAAACTACCCATCACCAACTATAATTAAACAAATGATTGTTACAACTCGGGATGATAACAAGCTTGTTACAAGGATCACTATAGTGCAATGTGTATGAAATCGCCAATGAACTGTTGAGAGCTGTTTCGAGTGTGTGTGTGTTTGCTTAATTTTTCTAACTCAAGCTTGTCATCCCCTTTAAAAATAGAAATAACTTAAATAACTAACTATCCGCTAAATGTGCAAGCTCCCCACGACTTCTAAAACGGTCACCAAGCCATGCACGTGCGGAATATTGAGGGCATATTCCCCAAGAATATCGGCAAGACCAAGTCCAATGCGTATACTCCTGCAAAACAAGCTTAAACATAATGAAGGCAACCGTTAGTATAAGGATAACAATGAGGATCCTGGATCCTGATCCTGCAATGTCTTCTGAGGATCCTTAATTCAAACAGAATTGAGGATCCGTGATCCTGGCAGTACTTGAGGATCCGTGATCCTTAGGTTTAGAAAATCTATCCCTAACAATTTCCCCCAAAATATGAGGAGTAAAATGTAAATTAACTAGTCGTATTTTTGATCTTATCTCCAACTGACTAACGGATATATAGCCGTTAGAATCGAACTAGTCGCTGCCGATCATACGTCAGCGACATGACATCCTGCAGAACCATCATTATAAATTTGAGATTAGAGATAAGGATCGATAGGCATTTAAATTCGTGCGTTACTCCCTTTAAATCCTCATCCCAAGACCGATCATGTATTTCTCTTCTCTTTCTCTCTTCATCTTCTTATTATGATCTTCATCAAAATCTTTAGATCACAATGAACCTACGATCCTCCCCCACCAAGGATCACCAGAAAGATAGTCCTTTGAAAAACCAAGGGATTATCAAAAATCCTTCGAAGGAACTCTGCTGCTTCACTGATCCGGAGATTGACCGGATTCGCCACTGTTTTCCGGCGGATACCGTCTTCAAGCCGTTTGACTCTACTGCCAAAAGCGACTCCGTCTCTGACACTTGGGTTGCTTTTCCGGCCACCCCATTTCTGATAGGATTCTCCTATCCTTTCCCTGCCTTCACCCAATCTTTCTTTTCCCTCACCGGCATGTGCTATATTCAGGCCATGCCAATGATGTGGAGAGTATTGTATACTTTAGAGAACATCATTGAGCAGGAAGGCATAGAATTGGGAATGTCGAAACTGGCTGAATTGTATAACCTTGTGAGCCATGGTTCACATCGTTATTTGTTCAAACACAAACCTGGTGCTGCACACCCAATCCTCAAGACCACAAAAAATGACACCAACTAGAAAAAGCATTTCTTCTTTATCAGGAGAGATTCTATCCCAAACGGGAAAGATCTCCCCAAAGAGTGGACCACCCATGGTAGGATCCTTATAGAAGGATCATAGGATGATTCTATTTCTGTTGAGGATAACTGATCCTTTTCTGTCTTTTTGTGCAGCTATCTCAGTCTCTCATATCATTCAATCACCTGCAACAAAAGAAAGGATCACTGCTTTTTGGAGCCTTGATCCTACAGTTAGATCATTCCAGGCAAACACAAAGGATTCACAAGAAGTATCCTCCGGTTCAGTCACAATGTCAAGTAAGTGTTTATTTTTATGTATGATTAAAAAGATTTAGATCAAGGATACTTATCTATTGATTGTCGTTTGTAGGTGTTGGAAAGTCCTCGAAATCAGCCACTCGCTTCAGCGTCAGTGATCTTAGTACTGTCGCTCCCCGGTCCGGAAAGAAGAAATCTGCTGCTAGCCCAAGCGTTCCAATCCTTAAGCCTATCACCTCCAAGGGCAAGGGAGGAAAAAAGAGGAAGTCCACTGAAGCTGATAATCTTGAAGGCCTGCCCCTCATCCGTCATCAGTTTGAAGAATACTTTGCTGATGTAAGGATCCTTGATCCTTAATCCTATCCTGCACATTTGAGGATAACGGATCCTGAATTGAATCCTTCTTTCTTTGCAGAAATTCGCTGAGATCCAGATGCTCTTTGATGCGTATGTTGAAGAGGCTGAGCAGAAGGAGCTGGACTTCCAGAAGATCTTCCTGGCTAAGGATCAAACCATCTCCACCCTCGAGAAAGAGCTCAACATGGAAAAAAATCAGCTGGTCATGGCCCACATCATTGCTGATCAGGAGAAGAATGAGGTGATGTAGGATGCTAAACTTTCTGCTACCATTGCTATGTACAAGACCAAACTGCAGATGGCCCAGGAAGCTGAGGATCTTGGCTTTGACATGACCAATTGGAACCAGGAAGGCTAGGCTGGCTGAGCTTGATGATGAAGAGGAGGCTGGAGAGGTCTTGATGCTTGAGGCAAGCGGCAGCAGGGCTAAGGATCAGGCTGGTGATGCTAGGGCTGGAGATGATAGTGATGGTGATGCAGCGAAGGTGTGAGCGGCAGGAATGGGCGATGATGGATTTATCTAGACGCGGCCGGAGCCCATTTTTATGGTTTGGTAGTTGTTTTTTTGTTTGATGGTGTTTTTCTTGAACAATGCTGGTCTGTACTTAAACAATAGTTTTTAGGGTTGAGGATCATGGATCCTTGGACAATAGGTAGGATAATGGGTGGTGGATGGATCCTCTGTTTGGGGGATGAAACCACTTGTTATCCCGCCGCCTTTATTTCCTGCACTTTGACCTTGTTAATATGGACACTTTTGCTAACCCAAGTGGACGGGCCACGTTTTGCTGGTAGAAACTTGGGTTGGCAATTTTGACAACCTTTTAAGGGTTTAACTTTTGGTAAATAAAAGCTTAATCTTTTGGCTATCTCATGTGTTGTTATATTTGTGAATACTTTATCTTTCAATTGTTATGATATACTTTGTTTGAATTCATAAGTAAAGAATAAAAGTTTATTAGATTATGTCAAAAAGTTTAGGGTATGATCAAGGATCAAATATCCTATAATTGATAAATTCAAAAGAGTAGTGTAATTCAAGGATCATGTGTCTTGTTGTCAAAGAGTAAGGGTCACTTAGATAAATAAAAAATAAAATCAAAGTGATCAAGGATCATACCTGAGAATCCAAGTTAGGATCCTAAACCTTTAACATTTACAATCAGGATAACCAAAAAACAAACCTTAATAAAAGGTTAGGATCAAGGATCAATAGCTGTTTAACTTCAAAAACCTGAAATGAAACACAGCTTGGGACTAAGCCAATATAAGAGAAGAGTTAGCAATTGGGGACAAGCCCAACAATTCTGGGGACAAGCCCAATATACTGGGGACAAGCACAAAAAACTGGGAACAAGCCCAAAAAACTGGGGACAAGCCCAAAGGATATTGTGTAAACCGGAGTATGGCCCTCACTGGCGACTATCCAAACTTAGTGACATGAAAATGGCAAAACCTTAGCTAACGTGAAAACGTTAGAAACCTTAGGAACAGATGTATGGTACGTCTACCATTATACGTAGGATCCTGAATACAGCCAGTACAATGAAATTGTCAGCCCCTAAAGCGAGTACTGGTACCATTGCCTTGAACTGCATCAGGATCATCATGCGCTACTGGCGATACTGGGGAAGGGCCCAAAAACTGGGGAATAGCCCAAATAACTGGGGTCAAGCCCAAATAACTGTGGTCAAGCCCAAATAACTGGAGATTTCTATGGATACTCAATCCTTTGCTAAGGATATATCAACCTTCTACAAAACTCAGAATTAAGTGAAAAAGGATAAAGGATCCAGGATCCTTCTCCTCATTTATAGGTTAATTAAAGAATTAAACAGATTGAAATTAGATCATTACCAGAATGAGGATCATCAATCCTCTAAGGATCCTTCGAGGATATCGGTCATGAATGTTGCTAAGGATCCTACCTTCGAGGATATCGGTCATGAATGTTGCTAAGGATCCTGAATCCTTATTACATGAAGTATTTCTTCAAGTGGACAGCATTCCAAGCTCTTGGTAGTAAATCACCTTCCATTGTTAGCAATCGATATGCCCCTTTCCTGCCTCAGCTTCAATCAGGTAGGAGCCTTCCCATTTTGGTGCCAACTTTCCATCAGCAGGATTTGTGGTATTCTGAAATGCTTTCCTCAATACCATATCACCAACTTGGAACTTCCTGATCCTGACATTCTTATTGTAGGCTCCAGCCATCCTTTGTTGATAACAAGCCATCCTTATCCTTGCCAAATCCCCGAGTTCTTCTATGGTATCCAAGTCTTGAACCAAGTTTTCAGCATTTCCTTCAGGATCACGGATGCTTGTTCTTGCAGTAGGAACCACCATCTCTGTAGGGACCACTGATTCTGCTCCAAATACTAAAGAGAATGGAGTTTGGCCAGTGGCATTCTTGGGAGTTGTCCTATCAGCCCGTAGTACATAAGGTAGTTTTTCTGCCCACTTTCCATTCTTGGATCCAAGCTTCTTCTTCAAGTTGTTGATGATGATCTTGTTAGATGATTCTGCTTGACCATTGGCTTGTGGGTGGACTGGTGTTGATGTTATCATCTTAATCCCCCAGCTATCACAAAGGTTAATAGTTCTACTCCCAATAAATTGGGATCCATTATCACAAACAATTTCAGAAGGGATACCAAATCTAGTAATGGTATTTCTTTTAATAAAGGATATCACTTCTTTCTCTCTGACTTGAGCAAAGGCTTCAGCCTCTATCCACTTAGAGAAGTAATCAGTCATCGTAAGCATGAACACCTTTCCTCCTGGTGCTTTGGGAAGTTTACCAACTATATCCATTCCCCATCTCATGAATGGCCAAGAAGAGGATATAGGATGCAGGAGCTCTGCTGGCTGATGAAGGATATTACTATGTCTCTAACAAGGATCACACTTCTTGGCATAATCCACAGCATCCATCTTCATTGTAGGCCAATAGTATCCTGTCCTAAGGATTCTTGAGAACAATGCCCTGCCCCAGTGTGGTTTCCACAATCTCCTTCATGAAAATCCTTTAGGACTTCTTGAATTTCAGGATCCTCTATGCACCTTAGATATGGACCTGCAAGAGATAGTTTATATAACATGTCATTTAATATTGTAAATTGAGATACCTTGATTTTGAAAGTGTAACACCTCAAAAAATTTTGTCCAATAATATATCAACATGTGTCATGGACTTTAAACGTGTAAAGAAGTGATTTAGAGGGACTAAAGTGGAGAAACAGAGAAATTATGTGAATAACAGGGTTCAAAGTGTCAACGTTGGATAAATATATCTTGCAATAACCCTACACGATGTTTACACCCTTAAACGAATGAGTCATGGATCATACGAAGCTAATTGTGAGAGAAAGTGAGAAATAACAAACTACAGGGGTTAAATGTGTCAACATGTTTAAAGTATACCTCTGAGTGACCTTTTAGCAAACCCGAAGCTTTGTAGCAATAAATTATACTCACTAGAATATGTGATAAAATTTTCACAAGGTTTCGATAAAGTATGAGAAATTTATGATAATATTCGTATACGAGGGGTTAAAAGCGTCAACTTTGAAATTTAAGGCTTTACGGGTGATCACAAAGTTAACCGAGGACTTAAGAGTGTTTGGTTATGTCTTGGAGCTCTTAAAAGTCAAGTTAGAGGGTTGAAAATGCAAGAATTGAAGTTAAAACCACGTATACAAGGACCAAGGACCAAAAATGCAATTTGCTGAAACTTGTTTGTCCTGGAACTGAACCTCACACGGGCCGCGTAAGATCAGGCAGGACCCTTACGCGGGCCGCCTGGGACTGCCAGCATCAGAAAGTTCACACAGGTGCCAGTTCAGGTCTGTTAACCGACTTTGGAAGCTTGTTTTGCATACCAGGGACTCCTCCAATCGTATTACATGCAATAGGGGCACTTGTACTGATCTCAAGACCCCTTCCTAGGAGTCACTGGTCGTACTTAGGACCCTTGTAAGTGTCCTTAACATTCCTTAATTCAGTTTTGCCTAGTTAATTAGCTTAAAGTCAAACCGTCGTAATTAAGGTTTGACTTCGTAATTAATCATAATGTGTCCAGTCAAATTTAAAATTGAAAGTACCTATGAGTTGGTAATTATGTGGGTAATAAACCCTTAAAAGGGCACCCTCTGATTCCCACTCTAACTAGGTCAATTGTCGGGTCAAAGTTAATCTTAAAAAGTCAACAGAAAGCTTATTGTCAAATTAATGCATAATTAGCAATGTAGGAGCCATGCAACCTGTTTTATCATTAATATAACTTGGTAATTAATGTAAGAACATGTCTAAACATGTTCAACCCGACAATTTTCAGTTTAGGCTCGGTTCGGAACCGAAAGTCGCATAATTTGACTTCTGATTTGACTTTCAGTTCCGACCCGTTTGAGCATAGTTTAGAAATTCCTTAGAGCTTTATTTGGACCAGGTTTCATGTTAGTATAACCCTCTGTGATTATACAACTTGGTTCATTAGTTATCCGATTCATATGCATGTTTCCGTTAAATGCTTAAATGTTGACTACTATGCCCATATGACCTTAAAACGTGATTTTTGAAAATGTAAAAGAATAGAAACCTTAGTTACTAATTATTAGACTTGTCCCTAAAATTTGACATCAGTTTGAGGTCTAGATTAGGAGTTATGCTCATTAGCGTAAATGAAAAGTTTTTTATTAATTAAACGGCGTAATTAGCATATAGCCTATCTAAACCCATTTTTTGATATCAAACTTTTTACCCACAGATGTTATATACTATTTTGTGATTTTTGAATATTTTTATGTATTTTTAGGCTAAGCATAACATAGAGTTCTAAGCTTGATTCGGTAATTGCCGGTTTTGCCCTTTTGGGCTATAAAATGAGTTTTACAAATTATTTTAATACCAAACCTTTTTATACTGATTATATATGATAAATAAATTATTTTAAGCCTTCTGGAATAATAAAAATATCAGCTTTTCTTATAAAACCCGGAAATAGCTCAAAATCGCCTTTTTAAGCGTTTTTAACGCATAGTATGTATTAAAACTATTTTAAACATATAAGGTTTGATGTCTACTGATATTTTCAGTAATTTATATATATATTAACAGTAAGCAAAATTTTTAAACTCATATTTCTAGTTTTGACCTTTTAGGCTTAAGTGAAATTACCAAAATGCCCCTACAGTGCATAGTTTAGTTATAAAAGATAAATTTCACATATTTACAATACCCTACTATTATGACTTATAAAAATAATTATTTTTACTGATTATATCAGACTTGTAACTCAGATTAATATTTAAACTCTTTTATAACCTTTAGAATGACCAAAATACCCCTACGGGGCGTAAATTGAGTTTAAATCCATTTCGGGCATAATAGATGATATCTTACTGATGTCACAAAATATTTAAGGAATATTAACTTAGGAAACCTGTATATGACTCATATGATTACCCGTTACGCATCTTGCGCGTTCGGTTCGGTTTATGTAACTAGTTTGCATAAATTGACCGAAACGGGTCAAACCTTATCATTTTTGTCTCAAAATCCAGAATGTGTTTAGTTTACCCATATTATACAAGTCTTCAAACTTGTCGGGTCTAAATCACATTCTATTCCGGTCTTCGCTTAATCGTGCGTTTGAACCGTATCTTCCTTTAAAACTAACCGGTCTAAGTTTAGGCTTAATTAAAGACCCGTTAGGAATCTAATAGGTTATTAAAAACCTTTGTTCCAAATTAGGAGACCCGGTAAAAGCTACTTGCATTTGCTATTTGTGATTATTACTTGCAAAGGTAAATACTTTTAACTTATTTTCCCTATACGGGCTTGGGGTACGGTATATAAAATACCGCTTGGTCGGGCATTGAATTTTTAATTGTATGAAGGTTAAATTATTGAAATGCCCCCTTTAAATTTTTTTGTTTGCTTAAAGCCTTTGGGGGTTAATGACCATGTCTCGGATATCCTTGGCATCATTTTAAGAAATGGCCACGACCTAAGCACGGGGTGTAGACCCGACAGTGCATATATAAATAATAAGGTATAACCGACGGTTACAGGAATAACCCGCCGCGGTACTATATCATGTGGTGTGTCTATTAATCTTTAACCCGGCATCAATCTGGGCTACTGAACGTATAACGAACATGTAATTCTTTTACAAGTTTATATATAAATAATTATCCCAAGTTATAAAATGTTTTGTGCCATGTGCATTCAAATCAATTTTCTAAACCTTTTCAAAATGAGTCAGTTAATTGTATTTAACATTGTAAACTGACGTATTTTCCCAAAAAGGTTAGGTGCAGGTACTACTCGAAATAGACTGGCCTCTCCTTAGCATCAATAAGAGTCTCGCAAGCTTGGATGCATTTTAAGTCTGATGAACTATGTTTCCTTTTTATTTGATCCGCCTGTGGATCTGTTTAAACTATTTTGTGATACTTAATATTACAATTTATTCGGTTGAAGTAAATCTATCTTTTGCTTCCGCTGTGCATATTAAAATTGTGTTGTTTGACTATGATGATATCAACTACGTCACGATACTCCCCACCGGGCCCACCGGTAATACGTGGAAATATCGGGGTGTGACAGAAAGCCCTGGGGTTTTCTCCTGTAGGAATCTCTCCTTGTTGTATATATCTCACGATTGGAAGGATCCATGATCCTGAATGAGACTGTGCACCATCACTAGGAACCATTGCAGAATCCTCTTCTATCTCCATAGTTATGTGATCCTCAATAGCAGGAGCCAAAATATGGATGATAGGGATCTTGATATCCTCTGGAATTTTCAATGATTATCCAAGATTGGCCAATGCATCAGCTTCTGCATTCTCTTCCCTAGGTACCTGTGTTAAACTAAAAGAAACAAAAGAGAGTGCCAATTCCTTGACTATCTCTAGGTATTTGATTAATCGTTCACCTTTAACAACATAAGATCCATTAAAGTGATTAGTAATTAGCAATGAATCTACATGTACCTCAAGATACATGATCCTCATATGCTTGGCTATTTGCAAACCAGCTATCAAGGCTTCATATTCAGTCTCATTATTAGTAGTTTGAAACTCACAAGCTATTGAGTGGGGTATTATGTCCCCTTGGGCGATTTTAGTAGTATTCCAAGTCATGTTCCTTTGGCATTAGATGCTCCATCAGTGAAGAGTATCCAAGGATCCTTAGTCTCTTCAAGCTGCTGAACTTCTAACTCAGTTTCTCTTTGTAAATCACTACTAAAATCTGCCACAAAGTCAGCTAAGGCTTGGGATTTGATGGCAGTCCTTGGTTCATATCTTATATCATAAGCACTAAGCTTCACTGCCCATTTAGCCATCCTTCCTGACATTTCAGGTTTCCTGAGAACATTCTTGATTGGAAAGTTAGTCTTAACAATAATGGCATGAGTTTCAAAATAATGCCTTAGTTTAGTAGATGCCATAATTAGAGCAAGGATAAGTTTCTCTAAATGAGAGTACCTGGATTCAGCATCAAGCAAACTCTTACTTACATAATAGACAGGATGTTGTGTATCTTCGTGATCCTTAATAAGGACTGCACTTACTACTTTAGAGTATACCGCTAGATATAAGTGTTAGGGGAGGATTTTCTAACAATTAGTGATCCTTATTCGTTATCCTAATTAATGATCCTTACTTCTGTGACAGATAGTGATCCTCAGAAGAGCTTCAGGATCAGGATCATGGATCACTTTAAGGATCCTCATACTGACGATTGTTTGTTTGTATTTTGTATTACTTCGCAGGAGTAACAAGCTTGACTTGGTCTTGGCAACGTTACTATGGAATATTCCACGGGTATTTCGCACACGTTTGACTGGAAATGGACGTTGTGGAGAACGTGGGAGCTTGGCACAAAAGTCGGATAGTTTGTTATTATAGCTAACTTCTATTTTTAAAAGGGGTGACGAGCTAGAATTAGAACACTTAGCCATTTTCAGCTACACACACTCTCATACAATCGCACTCTTGAAGCTCTCGACGAACACTTAATAGTTTTCACTCACTTTTACACATTTCACAATAGTGATCCTTGTACCTAGCTCGTTACTATCCGAAGTTGTAAACATTTATTGATTTATTTGAGCTTGGTGATCGGTAGTTTCCATCACCCGGGGTTTTTTGTGCCGGAGATCAACTCTTGATCAAGGGCTTTTTCCCCGTATAAATCCTTGTGTCATTTGTGCAATTTACATTGAAGTGATCCTTGTCATTGTTCTACATTTCAAGCATCATACCCTGTAACAAAGAGTTTGGTTGCATTATCCTCATCAGATTTTTTGACCAAAACAGTTTGGCGCCCACCGTGGGGCATTTGGTGCTTCATTCCTAGAAAAATTCGTATTTCTGTGCTCATTTCAGTTCACTACAACCAAGTAGATGGCTTCCTCAGCGAAGAATGCTTCAAATTTGATGCCCTCATTCAGTTCTTCACAAGGCGTTCCCCCTTTGCCTCCACCACCTTCTGGACCCCAGAAGAATGCTGAGAATGCTGCGAAGAAACCAACTCCAATTTTCTCAAAACCTCCAACTTCTTCTGCTTCTTACACTCCCACTACTAGTGACATGTTTACTTTGATTTTGCAGATGAAGGATCATATACAGCAACAGGATAAGACCAATGAAAGGATTCTCAAAGAAATCGGAGATCTCAAGAAACAAAAGAAAACGGCAGAGGATCATTCCCCACTGATTCCCAGATCTTTAAATTTTGACACTCCGGTGATTACTTCTCAGCCATCAGTGGTTCTAGATGTTCAATATGTGGGTGGACCAAAAGGAGTGCACTACGGAACAACAACAGTGACCCAGGCATCGGGTTCCTATTTCCAGCCAGCGGGATCCTATCCTCAGCATATGGGATCCCTCACGAATTCAGGAGGGTATTCAGGAGCGGCCCAGGTTCAAGGATCCTCCTTTATTCCAGGATCATCCCAGGTTCAAGGACCCTCCTTTGTTCCAGGATCATCCCAGGTTCAAGGACCCTCCTTTGTTCCAGGATCATCCCAGGTTCAAGGACCCTCCTTTGTTCCAGGATCATCCCAGGTTCAAGGATCCTCCTTTATTCCAGGATCATCCCAGGTTCAAAGATTCTCCATCGTTCCAGGATCATCCCAGGTTCAAGGATCCTCCTTTGTTCCAGGATCCTACCAGTTTCATGGATCCTTCCAGATGCCAGGATCCTTGAGGAGTTTGCAAACAGGAAGTTCAGATGTCCATCAGGGAGATTTTATTCCAATGCAGACTAATGCTTCTACTGGTCCCTCGATCATTCCAGAGCCCCAACAATATGGATTAACATCCATTCTTCCTAATTTGAATCCAATGGGAGGTAACACTTTTAATAATTCTTATACCACTAACCATGGTCTTATGCAGGATCCAGGTATCAATCATGCCATGGCCAGAGAATTGCAAAAGCTAAAGGATATGATATTAAGTGTTCCAGGAGTGGTCAAACCTATCCCAGAGATTGCAGATGGGAGCCACAAGATATCTCGTTTTGCACCACCAATCTGTGATGCTGAGATACCCAAGAGGTTCCATGTGCCAACAATGAAGCTGTATGATGGTTCGACGGATCCTGAAGAACACATAGCACAATACAGGGAGATGATGGAGATCAATCCAATCCCAGAAAGGTTAAAGGAAGCATGCCTGTGCAAAGGATTCGGATCCACTCTTACTGGATCAGCTCTCAAATGGCTGCTAAGTCTTCCCCCCTACTCTATTACCTCATTTGCTAATCTAGTTAACCTGTTTAATAATCAGTTTTCTTGTAGTAGAAAATTCGAACGATTAACTAGTGATCTATATAGGATAACCCAGGGTCATAATGAATCGTTAAGGGATTACATTACCAAATTCAGTAAAGAATCCTTAGACATTCCCAACTTGGATATAGCCACGACTGTTGAGGCCTTTAAAATGGGATTGCTTAGGGATTCGTCGTTCTATGATGATCTTGTTATGACACCATGCAGGAACTTAGATGAGGTAAGAACCCGGGCACTTAGGTTCATTCGGCTAGAGGATGACAAGAGGATCCAGGAGAGGTTAGCAGGATCCTCAAAGCAAGATAAGCAAGGATCCTCATTCAGGAACAACAAGTTCAGATCCTACAACAGATCTGATAACCAGAACGTGCATGATGTTGATCAAGAAGAGGATGATGAGGATTATCCTCCAATTTCTGAATATTGTTTTTCTGTTGATAACAATGAACTAATCCTTGCGATGCAGAACTTAGGTGATAAAGCCAGATGGCCCAGAAAGAATGATAGGCCAGCTGCAACTAAGGATAAATCAAAGTGGTGTGCCTACCATGAAGATTTTGGGCATCTCACAGAAGAATGCATTGCACTGAGAAAGGAAATTGGATACTTGTTGAACAAGGGGCATCTAAAAGAATTGTTGGGGAGAAAAAAGTCAAGGACTCAGGATCCTGAAAGGATCCCTGAGAAGGCTCCAGCCCCTCCAGCAGACGCACAAGTAATAAACTTTATTTCTGGAGGATCAGACATTTGCGGCACATCCTTCTCAGCAGCTAAGAGGCATGCAAAGGAAACTAAAATGGATAATGGAGAAAGACCCGTTCGAACATCAAGTGTCTCCGAAGGAAAAGTCATAACCTTTGATGAGGATGATCGTGTTGATATCCAGGATCCTCATCACGATGGTTTAGTTATTACTCTTTTCATTTCTAACCATTTTGTCCGCAGGATCCTTATAGACGGAGGAAGTTCAGTGAACATTATCCAGCTTGATGTTCTAAAGAAGATGGGTATCCCTGAATCAGATATCATACCAAGATCCTCCGTGCTCGTGGGATTTAGTGGCGAAACTAAGAATACCTTGGGGGACATTAAACTCCCAATATACATCGAAGGCCTACACTCTTATCAAAAATTTTGTGTTATTGACTGTTTATCTTGTTGTAATGTTATCCTTGGCAGGCCCTGGATACACGATATGAAGGCAGTCCCATCTACCTACCATCAATGTGTGAAGCTCCCTAGTCCTTGGGGAATAGTGAAGATTGATAGTGATCAGCAGGAGGCTAAGAATTGCTATACTTAATCGATGAAACCAGCCTCGAAGTCAAGGGAGCAATAGCAATCAAAGTATCCTCCAAGGGATGTCTTGGAGGCAAGAGAGCAGGATGTGGTAGAAGTCCTCATGGATCCTGATGATCCTGAATCCAAAATCTATATCGGATCAGGGATCCTTGGCGATATGAAGGAAGACCTTATATCCTTCCTCAAAAGGAGAAAGACTACCTTTGCATGGAAACACGAAGACATGACTGGTATATCTAAAGATGTAATCACTCACAAACTTGGCATTGATAGGTCATTCAAACCAATCCATCAAAGGAGAAGAAAGTTTGCACCGGAAAGAAATGCCATTATCCAAGAAGAGGTAGAGAAATTGCTCCGGGCAGGTATGATTAGAGAGGTCAAGTATCCAAGATGGTTGGCCAATGTGGTTGTTGTTCAAAAGAAAAACGGAAAGTGGAGGGTATGTGTCGATTTTACCGATTTAAATAAGGCATGTCCCAAGGATCCTTTCCCATTACCCCACATTGACTCCATGGTGGATGCAACTGCGGGTCATGAACTGTTAACTTTTATGGATGCTTCATCTGGATTTCAACAAATCCAAATGGAACCATCCGATCAAGAGGATACAGCATTCATGACTCCAACTGGTATATACTGCTATATTGCTATGTCGTTCGGACTAAGAAATGCAGGTGCAACATATCAAAGGCTGGTGAATATGATGTTCAAGGATCAGATTGGACAAACTATGGAGGTTTACATAGATGATATGGTGGTAAAATCCATAAAAGCTGAGGATCACCTAAGGGACTTGGAGGAAGCATTCGATATCCTTGATAAATATAATATGAAGCTTAATCCTTCAAAAGGTCACTTTGGTGTTAAAGCAGGTAAGTTCTTAGGATATATGGTGACGAAGAGAGGCATTGAAGCTAGCCCGGAACAAATCAAAGCAATAGTGAACATCAAATCTCCGGCCAATGCTAAGGATGTTCAAAGGGTAACAGGCAGGATAGCAGCCTTGAACAGATTTATATCCAAATCCTCGGAGAAGTGCAAAGAATTCTATGATATCCTAAGGAAGAACAAAAAATTTGAGTGGACTGAGAAGCATGAGAATGCCTTAAGAGCTCTCAAAGATTATCTATCCTCAGCCCCGGCCTTGATGAAACCAGAAAAAGGCGATGTGCTATCCTTATATCTTGCAGTATCCTCAAAAGCAGTAAGTGCGGTCCTTGTTAAGGATCATGAAGGTACACAACATCCTGTCTATTATGTAAGTAAAAGTTTACTTGATGCTGAATCCAGGTATTCACACCTTGAAAAGCTTATTCTTGCATTAATTATGGCATCTACTAAGTTGAGACATTATTTTGAAACTCATGTTATTGTTGTTAAAACTAATTTCCCAATTAAGAATGTCCTCAGGAAACCAGAGATGTCAGGAAGGATGGCTAAGTGGGCAGTGAAGCTAAGTGCATATGATATAAGATATGAGCCTAGGACGGCCATCAAATCCCAAGCATTAGCTGACTTTGTGGCTGATTTCAGCAGTGATTTACAAAAAGAAGCTGAGTTAGAAGTCCAGCAGCTAGAGGAGACCAAGGATCCTTGGATACTCTATACTGATGGATCCTCAAATGTCAAAGGCACAGGGCTTGGAATACTACTAAAATCGCCACAGGGGGACATAATACCCCACTCTATAGCCTATGAGTTCCAAACCACTAACAATGAGGCTGAATATGAAGCCTCAATTGCTGGTTTGCAAATTGCAAAGCATACGGGGATCAGGTATCTTGAGGTACATGTAGATTCATTATTAATTACAAACCACTTTAATGGATCCTATGCTGTTAAAGGTGAAAAGCTAACCAAATATTTAGAGATAGTCAAAAATTTGGCACTCTCTTTTGTTTCCTTTAGTTTGACACAGGTACCAAGGGAAGAAAATACAGAAGCTGATGCATTGGCTAACTTAGGATCATCTTTGAAGATCCCTGAGGATATCAAGATCCCTATTATCCATATCCTGACCCCGGCTACCGAGGATCATGTGGCTATGGAGATAGGAAATGATTCTGCAATTATCCCTAGTGAGGATACTCAATCCCATTCAGGATCAGGATCATGGATCTCACCAATCATGAGATACTTACAACATGGAGAGATTCCTACAGGAGAAAACCCTAGGGCTTTCAAAATTAAGGTATCTCAATTCACAATTTTAAATAATATGTTGTATAGACGATCTCTTGCAGGACCATACTTGAGATGCATTGAGGATCCTGAAATCCAAGAAGTTTTAAAAGACTTCCATGAAGGAGATTGTGGAAACCACACTGGGGGCAGGGCATTATTCTCAAGGATCCTGAGGACAGGATACTACTGGCCAACCATGAAGAGAGATGCTGTGGAGTATGCTAAGAGATGTGATCCTTGTCAGAGACACAGCAATATCCTTCATCAACCAGCTGAATTATTGCATCCTATATCCTCCTCTTGGCCATTTATGAGATGGGGTATGGATATAGTTGGTAAGCTCCCTAAGGCACCTGGTGGAAAAGTATTCATGCTTGCTATGACTGATTACTTCTCCAAGTGGATAGAGGCTGAAGCCTTTGCCCAAGTCAGAGAAAAGGAAGTTATATCCTTCATTAAAAGAAATATTATAACTAGATTTGGAATTCCTTCTGAAATTATATGTGATAATGGTTCCCAATTTATTGGGGGCAGAACCACTAACTTTTGTGACAGCTGGGGGATTAAGATGATAACATCAACACCAGTCCACCCACAAGCTAATGGTCAAGCAGAATCATCCAACAAGATCATTATCAACAATTTGAAGAAGAAGCTTGGATCCAAGAAAGGGAAATGGGCAGAAGAACTACCTTATCTGCTTTGGGCTGATAGGACAACCCCTAAGAATGCTACTGGTCAAACGCCTTTCTCTTTGGTATTTGGGGCAGAATCAGTGATCCCAACAGAAATGGTGGTTCCAACTGCTAGAACAAGTACTCGTGATCCTGAAGAAAATGATGAGAACTTGGCTCAAGACCTGGATACTATTGAAGAAATCAGGGATATGGCTAGGATAAGGATGGCCAGTTACCAACAAAGAATGGCTGGTGCTTACAACAAAAATGTCAGGATCAGGAAGTTTCAAGTTGGAGATATGGTATTAAGGAAAGCATTTTAGAATACCACCAATCCTGCTGATGGAAAATTGGCTCCAAAATGGGAAGGCCCTTATTTGATTGAAGCTGAAGCAGGAAAGGGGGCATATAGATTGCTAACCATGGAAGGTGATTTGCTACCAAGAGCTTGGAATGCTGTCCACTTGAAGAAATATTTCATGTGAGCAGGATCCTCATGGCACAGATGATCCTTACGTCAGGAGTATCCTTGAAGGATCCTTAAAGTATCGATGTTCCTTACTTTGGTAATATCCTAATCTTGAACTATTTCACTTCTTTATTTTCTCATATAAGGATAAGGATCATGTATCCTTCATCCATCTCTCACGTGATTTTAAGTTTTGAAAGTTCAGGAATCCTTAGCAAAGTATTGGTTATCTGCAGAAGCAATCCGTCCTTTGGGTTTAAGCCCAGTTATTTGGGCTTGACCCCAGTTCCGCCTGTAGCGCATGATGATCCTGGTATAGTTCAAGGCAGTGGGACCAGTACTCGCTTTAGGGGCTGATAATTCCATTGTACTGGCTATGCCTAGGATCCTACGTATAATGGTAGACGTACCATACATCCGTTCCTAAGGTTTCTAACGTTTTCACGTTAGCTAAGGTTTTGGCATTTTCATGTCACTAAGTTTGGATAGTCGCCAGTTAGGGTCATACTCCAGTTTACATACGATCCTTGGGCTTGTCCTCAGTTATCCTTGGGCTTGTCCCCAGTTATCCTTGGGCTTGTCCCTAGTTGCTAACTCTTTTCTTATATTGGCTTAGTCCCAAGTTATGCTCTATTTCAGGTCCTTAAAGATAGGCAACTAGGGATCCTTGATCCTTACTTCTCTCTAAGGTTTATCTTATAGTTATCCTTATTATGGTTAGGATCCTAACTTGGATCCTCAGGTATGATCCTTAACTATTTTTAATGCTATTCATTATTTATTTGAATAACCCTAAAAATTTGACAACTAGACTTGTGATCCTTAAAATATATTGCTTTTTGGGATTCTTTAACTATAGGATATTTGATCGTGGATCATGTCCTAAACATTTTCAATCTGACTTGTTCAAAATTGTTTATTCAATAAATGTGCATCAAAACAAAGGAGAATTAAAGAAACAAAAGGATAACAACACAAGATAAGCGACAAAAGGTTAAGATTTTATTTATTAACAAAAGACTAACCCTTAAAAGGTTGTCAAAATTACCTACCCCGAGCATCTACCAGCAAAACGTGGCCCGTCCGCTGGGGTAGGTAAAGGGTGTCCATGATAATAAGTTCAATAGTAGTGCAGGAATATAAAGGCGGCAGGATCACAATGGCTTCATCCCCCAAACAGAGGATCCCTCCACCAATTGCGATCTTACCTATTGTCCTAAGGATCATACATGATCCTTAATCCTAAAAACTATTGTTCAAGTACAAACCATCAAATTGTTCAACATCACAACCACAAAAAACTACTACCAAATTTAAAAATTGGGCTCCGGCTGCGTCTAAGAATGTCCATCATCGCCCAATCCTGCATCCTAAACCTTCGCTGCATTACCACCTCCAGCTTCACTTGTTTCACCACCTTCACCCTTGCCTCCAGCCTCGATCGTCAGGATCTCTTCAACCTCCTCAGCCTCTTCATCGTCCAGTTCAGCCAGCCTTGCCTTCCAACCTTCAACCCAGGTGCTCTTGTCAAAAGCAGGATCCTGAGCTTCCAAGGCCATTTGCAGCTTGGTTTTGTACATTGCTATGGCGGCAGAGACTTTGGCGTCTTCGGTGATCTCACGCTTCTCATAGTCAACATTAACCAGCACCTTGGCCGTCTCCTGTTTGGCATCCCGGACTTCCTTCTGAAGATCAGCAATTGTGAGGTCCTTTAGCAATGCAACCTGCTGGAGGTCGGCAATCTTCCTATCCTGATCCTCAACGTGGCCAACATAATCCTCAATCTCAGAGAATTTCTGCAAAGGGGATAAAAGATAAGGTTAGGACCAAGTGATCCTCAAATCAGCAGGATATATCAGCAGGATATGTCAACAGGATATACGAAGCAGGGACAGTGATCCTTACCTCATTGAAGTACTCGAGGAATTGGTGGCGGATCAGAGGTAGACCCTGCAGATCCTCAGCTTCAGAGGCCTTTCTCTTCTTGATTCCCTTTCCTTTGAGGGGTGCCTTGGGGACCGAAGCTGTCGGACTGGTAGGAGCTTTTCTCTTGGAGGATCTGACGGTGGTGAGATCAGTGACATTGAACTTTGAAGCAGACTTGGTGGATTTTCCAGCACCTACACAACCGAAACAAGATAAGTATCTTCACTTAACTTATATTTCATTATTTATTTAAATTTTAAACAAAGATACTTACTTGACATCATGACAGAGCCTGAGGATACCTCCTGAGAATCTTGGGTTGTTGTCTTGAAAGTTCTTGCTTCAGGATCAAGTTTCTTGAAAGTGATGAGTCTCTCTTTAGCAGCAGGAGACAATCTGAGGTGTGAGACGGTGATAGCTGCATTACAAGAAAGCAAAAATATATAAGTGATCCTTACATCAAAAGAAAGTTTCTGGTGATCCTTCTTAGGATCCTCCACCCTACCATGGGTAGCCCATTTCTTGGGTAGATCCTTTCCATCCTCAATAGAATCTCTCTTGACGAAAAAGAAACGCCGCTTCCAATTAGCATCGTTCTTGGTGGCTTTGAAAATCGGGTGTTCCTCACCGGGCTTACGTTTAAACAAATAGCGATGAGAACCAAAGGTAGTAAGATCATACAGCTCTCCCAGCTCTGACATTCCTAGGTCTATCCCTTCCTGCTCGATGATCCTTTCAAGGGTGTACAAAACCCTCCAAATCATCGGCATGGCTTGGATATAAGAGATACCGGTTAGGGAAAAGAAAGATTGGGTGAAGGCTGGGAAAGGATATGTGTAGCCTATGGTGAACGGAGTGACAGGGAAAGCAACCCACTTGTCGGAGATATGATCACTCAGGGCATTGGGATCAAAAGGTCTAAACTCGGTGTTCGCCGGGAAGCAGTGGCGGATCCTATCAATCTGTGCATCATTGAAACAGCAGCGTTCTTTAATGGAATCTTCGATGATCCCCTGGCTTTTTGGAGGGCTGTTTTTCGGGTGATCCTTGGCTGGGGAGTTCCGGAGCAACATCTTTGATGGAATGATGAAAAGAAACAGAAAACAGAGCAAAGAAGGAAGAAGATGACGAGAGAATACCTGTTTATCTTCGGAATGCAGTTATAAAGGGAGTCTCTCTGAAATTTTAAATGCATTTGATCCTATCTCTATCTCCTATTTATAATCATGATCGTGCAGGGTTGTCACTTCTGTGACGTCATGGTTGCAACGGATAGTTCTACAATAACGGCTATATTTACGATAGTTAGTTGCGGATAAGATCAGGAAAATATAATTCGCTTATTTAACATTTCACTCCTTATATTTTGGGGGCAATTGTTAGGGGAGGATTTTCTAACAATTAGTGATCCTTATTCGTTATCCTAATTAATGATCCTTACTTCTGTGACAGATAGTGATCCTCAGAAGAGCTTCAGGATCAGGATCATGGATCACTTTAAGGATCCTCATACTGACGATTGTTTGTTTGTATTTTGTATTACTTCGCAGGAGTAACAAGCTTGACTTGGTCTTGGCAACGTTACTATGGAATATTCCACGGGTATTTCGCACACGTTTGACTGGAAATGGACGTTGTGGAGAACGTGGGAGCTTGGCACAAAAGTCGGATAGTTTGTTATTATAGCTAACTTCTATTTTTAAAAGGGGTGACGAGCTAGAATTAGAACACTTAGCCATTTTCAGCTACACACACTCTCATACAATCGCACTCTTGAAGCTCTCGACGAACACTTAATAGTTTTCACTCACTTTTACACATTTCACATTAGTGATCCTTGTACCTAGCTCGTTACTATCCGAAGTTGTAAACATTTATTGATTTATTTGAGCTTGGTGATCGGTAGTTTCCATCACCCGGGGTTTTTTGTGCCGGAGATCAACTCTTGATCAAGGGCTTTTTCCCCGTATAAATCCTTTTGTCATTTGTGCAATTTACATTGAAGTGATCCTTGTCATTGTTCTACATTTCAAGCATCATACCCTGTAACAAAGAGTTTGGTTGCATTATCCTCATCAGATTTTTTGACCAAAACAATAAGGATAATATATCCCCTTTTTCTGGTTTCATCAAGGCAGGAGCTGAGGATAGGTAATCCTTAAGGGCTTTGGGAGCATTTTCATGCTTTTCAGTCCATTCAAATTTCTTGTTCTTTCTCAAAATGTTATTGAATTCCTTGCACTTTTCTAATGACTTGGATATGAACCTATTCAAGGCTGCGATCCTCCCTGTCAACCTTTGCACATCCTTGGCATTGGCATGAGATTTGATATTCACCATTGCCTTAATTTGCTCTGGACTTGCTTCAATGCCTCTTTTTGTTACCATATAACCTAGGAACTTTCCTGCTTTAACACCAAAGTGAAACTTTGAAGGATTCAACTTCATATTGAATTTGTCAAGGATATTGAATGCTTCCTCCAAGTCTCTAAGGTGATCCTCAACTCTCTTGGACTTATCCACCATGTCGTCTATATAGACTTCCATAGTGTGTCCAATTTGTTCCTTAAACATCATATTGACTAGCCTTTGATAAGTAGCACCTGCATTCCTTAGTCCAAATGGCATAGCAATATAACAATAGATACCAGTTGGGGTTATAAAGGCTGTATCCCTTGATCAGATGGTTCCATCTGAATTTGTTGAAATCCAGATGAAGCATCCATAAAAGCCAACAACTCATGACCCGCGGTAGCATCCACCATGGAGTCAATGTGGGGTAATGGGAAAGGATCCTTAGGGCATACCTTGTTTAAATCAGTGAAATCGACACATATCCTCCACTTTCCATTTTTCTTTTGAACAAAAACCACATTGGCTAACCACCTTGGATACTTGACCTCTCTAATCATACATGCTCGGAGTGATTTGTCTACCTCCTCCTGGATAATAGCATTCCTCTCAGGTCCAAACTTCCTCCTCTTCTGATGTATGGGCTTAAATGACCTGTCAATGCCAAGCTTATGAGTAATTATATCTTTAGAGATACCTATCATGTCTTCATGCTTCCAGGCAAAAGTAGTTTTTCTCCTCTTAAGGAAGGATACCAGATCCTGTTTAATGTTGCTGAGGATCCCTGATCCTATGAAGACTTTGGATTCAGGATCATGAGGATCCATATGGATATCTTTCACATCCTGTTCTCTTGCCTCCAAAACGTCTCTTGGAGGATACTTTAGTTGCTATTGCTCCCTTGGTCTTGAGGCTGGCTTCACTGATGAGGTATAGCAATTCTTTGCTTCTTGTTGGTCACTCTCAATCTTTATCACCCCCATGGACTAGGAAGCTTCACACATTGATGATATGTAGATGCAACTGCCTTCATGTCATGTATCCATGGCCTGCCAAGGATAACATTGCAACAGGATAAGCAATCTATTACACACAATTTTTTATAAGAATGAAGTCCTTCAATGTAGATGGGAAGTTTAATGTCCCCCAATGTATTCTTGGTTTCTCCGCTGAATCCCACAAGAACTGAGGATCTTGGGACAATATCCGATTCAGGGATGTTCATTTTCTTGAGGACATCAAGCTGAATGATTTTCACCGAGCTTCCTCCATCGATTAGGATCCTACGAACAAAATGGTTAGAAATGAACAAAGTAATGACAAGACCATCATGATGAGGATCCTGAACATCAACACGATCATCCTCATCAAAAGTTATCACTTTCTCTTATGTGACAGTAGAGGTCCCGATGGGTCTGTCCCCATTATCCATCTTGGTCTCCTTGGCATGTCTTTTGGCTGCTGAAAAGGAAGTACCACAAATGTTTGATCCACCAGATATGAAGTTTATAACTTGTGCATCTTCCGGAGGAGCAGGAGCTCTTTCTGGAACCTTTTCAGGATCCTGGATCCTTGACTTTTTTATTCCCAAAAGCTCCTTCAAGTGCCCCTTGCTTAACAAGTAACCAATTTCTTTTCTAAGTGCAATACATTCTTCAGTGAGATGTCCAAAATCCTCATGATACGCACACCATTTGGACTTGTCTTTTGTTGCAGCTGGTTTGTCACTTTTTCTAGGCCATCTTGCTTTCTCACCTAGATTCTGCATTGCAAGAATTAGTTCATTGTTATCGACAGAAAAACAATATTCAGAAATGGGAGGATAATCCTCATCATCCTCTTCCTGGTCCACTGCATACACGTTCTGGTTGTCAGACTTCTTATAAAATTTGGACTTGTTGTTCTTGAAGTAGGATCCTTGCTTTTCCTGCTTCGAGGATCCTGCCAGTCTTTCTTGGATCCTTTTATCATCCTCTAGTTGGATGAATCTAAGGGCCTTGGTTCTTACCTCATCAAGATTCCTGCATGGGGTCATGACAAGATCATCATAGAATAATGAATCCCTAAGTAAATCCATTTTAAAGGCTTCCACAGCCGTAGCTATATCCAGATTAGGAATATCTAAGGATTCTTTACTAAACTTAGTAATATAATCTCTAAGTGATTCATTTTGACCATGTGTTACCCTATATAGATCACTATTTAATCGTTCAAATTTTCTACTACATGAGAACTGACTATTAAACAGGTTAACTAGATTAGCAAATGAAATAATAGAGTAAGGGGGAAGACTTAGCAGCCCTTTAAGAGCTGATCCTGTCAATGTGGATCTGAAACCCTTGCATAGACATACTTCTTTTAACCTCTCCGGGATGGGATTGATCTCCATCCTTTCTCTATATTGAGCTACATGTTCTTCTGGATCCGTTGAGCCATCATATAGCTTCATGGTTGGTATTTGGAACCTCTTTGGGATTTCTGCATCGCAAATGGGTGGTGCAAAGCGAGATATCCTGTGGCTCCCATCTGCAATTTCAGGAATGGGCTTAACCACTCCTGGAACGCTGGATATCATATCCTTCAGTTTCTGTAATTCCCTAGCCATAGCTTGATTGATATCTGTATCCTGCACAAAGCCATGGTTAGTGTTATAAGAATTATTCAAAGTGTTACCTCCCGAAGGATTCAATTTTGGAATCCCAGATGTGAATCCATATTGATGAGATTCTGGTATGACTGAAGGACCAGAAGAAGCAATGGTCTGCATTGGAATGAAGTCTCCTTGATGAACATCTGAACTTGAGGGCTGCACGCTTCTTAAGAATCCCTGATCCTGAAAGATGTTGGATCCTTGAAGTGCTGTGACTGGGGGTCTTGGAGGATAATCCATGTATCCGTGAACCTGAGATGAGGATCCTTGAACCTGAAAGGAGGATCCTTGAACCTGAGAGGATCCTTGAACCTAAGAGGATCCCTGATGCTGGAAGAAGGATCCTGAAGGTTGAAAATAGGATCCTAAAGCTTGAGTCATTGCCGCTGATCCAGAGCGCATTTCTGTTGATCCACCCCGGTATTGGACATCTGGAGCTGCAGAATGCTGGGAAGTTATGACCGGAGTGTCGAAATTCAACGACCTCGGCATCAGAGGAGCGTGATCCTCCACTGATTTCTTCTGTTTCTTGATGTCACCAATCTCCTGGAGGATCCTTTCGTTGGTTTTATCCTGCTCTTGTATGTGATCCCTCATCTGCAAAATCAAAGTAAAAAGATCACTGTTAGTAGGGCCAGAAGAAACAGCAGAAGTTGGTGGTTTTGAGAAAATGGGGGTCGGTTTCTTCGTAGGATTCTCAGCATTCTTCTGAGATCCAAAAGGTGGTGGAGGCAAAGGTGGAACACCCTGTGAAGAAGTGATTGCCGGCATGGAACTTGAAGTGTTCTTTGCTGAAGAAGCCATCTGGTTGAACCGAAATGATCATAATGATTAAAATTTTTCAGAAATGAAGCACCAATTGCCCCACGGTGGGCGCCAAACTGTTTTGGTCAAAAATCAAGCCAGGACAATACAACCAAATCTTTTGTTGTGAGGTATGATGCTTGAATCAATGAACTAATGTAAGAATGACTTGCAAATGAAATGAACAAGTGACACAAGGATTTATACGAGGAAAAAGCCCTTGATCAAGAGTTGATCTCCGGCATAAAAAACCTCGGTTGATGGAAACTACCGATCACCAACTATAATTAAACAAATGATTGTTACAACTTGGGATGATAACAAGCTTGTTACAAGGATCACTATAGTGCAATGTGTATGAAATCGCCAATGAACTGTTGAGAGCTGTTTCGAGTGTGTGTGTTTGCTTAATTTTTCTTACTCAAGCTTGTTATCCCCTTTAAAAATAGAAATAACTTAAATAACTAACTATCCGCTAAATGTGCAAGCTCCCCACGACTTCTAAAACGATCACCAAGCCATGCACGTGTGGAATATTGAGGGCATATTCCCCAAGAATATCGGCAAGACCAAGTCCAATGCGTATACTCCTGCAAAACAAGCTTAAACATAGTGAAGGCAACCGTTAGTATAAGGATAACAATGAGGATCCTGGATCCTGATCCTGCAATGTCTTCTGAGGATCCTTAATTCAAACAAAATTGAGGATCTGTGATCCTGGCAGTACTTGAGGATCCGTGATCCTTAGGTTTAGAAAATCTATCCCTAACACTCACAGTGACGGAAGTATGGATTGAAGGGAGCGCTAGAGTGATTAGCCTGAATAGTTAACGATAGCATAAGCGAAGAGCGGTGCGTTAAACGGTGAAAAGTGACCAAGTGTCGAACGGTAATCCGATCGGATGGTCATTCGATCGGATGTCAATCTGTTCGGATGGTCATCCGATCGGATGGCCATTCGGTCGGATTGACATTCGTTTGGTAAGGATGTGTTTGTGTATGATGGCTTTGAAGTTTTTGTTGTAGCATTTTGAATACAGAGAAGTATCTCTACCTTTCAGGTCAATCGATCGAACGGTCGTTCGATCGGATGACGATCCGATTGGCGAGGCTTTTCAGTTGAGAACAAGTTCACAGCAGGACGGTCACTCGATTGGATAGCAATCTGATCGGATAACAATCCTATGTATTGAACATGTTGAAAATTGTTTAAGTGTTGAATCTCAAGTGCAATCCGATCGGATTGCAGTTCGATCGGATTGTAGTTCGATCGGATAGCAATCCGATCGGATGGCAATCCATCCCAACGCATCTGATCGTTTTGAACTTGATTATTTTGGAATTTTGCGGTTTGTTCGAGACGGTTTGATAAGATACTAAACAACAGAACCTCGTCAAGTCCCAAGTCATCGGATCGAACAGGAATCACCCCAACCCAATCGGTTTACTGGTTCGTGACGGTTGTTCTTGTTTAACCCGAAATTGGTTGTCTCTTTGATAGTAACCAGATCTTGAACCAACTCATCACTAAGAAAGAGTAGAAGATCAGAACGAGCTCCGGTTCTACCGGTTTTGAGTGCATTGAGCGTAAAAGAGTTGAAAGAAAGTTGGAAAACCATCTTTCAATCCTTTCAACCTTGAAATGTTTAGATCTATGCAAAATCGTTGTGAAATCATGTGGAAACTGTCTCACCCCAACCGATGGCGGAAACATCGGGGTGCGAACACCAAGCGTTCAGATTGCCCATGAGAATCCATAACACTAAATAGTTTCAATATGAATTAGATTCATTTCAAGCAATTGTCTAAAAACAAACATCATCCACCCAAAACATAGTATCAAATAGACATGATCATTGTTTTCATAATATCTAGATTTAGCTATGTGGAGTATCTATCTTCACCCTAGCTTGTTTCATGGATCCTAGCATCCTGTCAGCCTGCAACATATATTAAAATAAAGTCAGTACAAAACGTACTGGCGAGTATACAAGTTTGAGTAATAGAATAATAGGTTAAAACAACTCATATCCATATGTAAATGTTAACAAAATAGTTTCAGCCATGCTAGTGTTCGCAGTCCAACAAGTGATAGCCCAAGTATCCTGATGCTTTGTTGTTTTCCCAAGTCTCAAGGAAAACTAGAATCCTCCTAACAATACCCCCGAGTATAATGGGGAGGTGCATCTCCTATAGCGTTACTATTGTTAAGGCGGAACTACACACTCTGGATTAAACATCCACATAGCAAAAATAGAATACAAGAATCACAAGTTTCACATACACGTAGGATAGAGTTTAGTTTGAAAAAGTCTCAAGTATCGTAGTTTAATAGAATACATGTTACACCCCAAAGTTTAAAATGAAAAAGGATCGAGTATACTCACAGTGATTGCTTAACATATTTACTGTTATTGGATCAAAGGGAGCTCTTTAGAATTAGCCTGATTAGATTACAATAGATAAGAGTCGGGCAGAATAACGAGATATTAACCAAGTGTCGAACCAGTCACTAGATCGGATGGCCATCAGATCGGATTTCCAGTCGATTGAAGTCACAATGTGTGAGGAACGGATTGCTACCCGATCGGGTGGCTATCCAATCGGATTGCCACTCGGTTCAAGTGTAAGTGTTGCTAAGTGTCTTTGTTACTTTGATCGAATGGCTGTTCGATAGGATGGCTATCCGATCAGATTGCCCTTCAATCAAGGTTCCAAAGTTTCAAGTTTCTAAAAAAGTTTGAAAGGTTTAGAGGCATAAGCTATACTGATCGGATGGCAGTTCGATCGGATGGCTATCCGATCGGAGTGCCACTCGACGATGGTAGTTTCCCCAAGTTTCAAAGATTCAAAGTTCTAAGTGTTCAAGACTATGAGACAAGTGTCACCCGATCGAGTGGCTGTTCGATCGAGTGATTCTTGCTCCGTCTATAATTTCGTAAAGTTTCAAAGTTTCTAGATCAACTATGACGGTACGGTACGTACTGAGATAATGGTAAACTCATCAACATACAGCCGTTTGATCGGATGGGAATCACCCCTGTCTGTTCAGTCGTCTGTTCATAACGGGTTTATGTCAGAATCCGTACTATGGTCGTCTTCTCTGGAAACAATCTGTTTCCAAACCAACTCCAGGCTATCCATCAAGTCTACAGTCCGTTCAGACCCGGATTCCGTTGTTTAAAGTGAAATATTGAAGAAAGATGAAGATAGCTTAAGTTTTGTTATGAAAACCCTAAATCTAGCTTAGATTCGGTGAAAAACACATGGAATTTCTCAGATCTGAGCTAGATTCTACCAAGAATGACATCATATAGTAGTTTGTGCAAACCACCATGATGACATCATCCTTAAGAACTCAGATCTAAGAGACTTCCCAGTGAAAAGTGTGATTTCAAAGGAGAATCACATAGAGAATGAAGTGTAGATCAGGAAAGTACAAGAACCAAGTGTAAAACGTACCGAAATTGTCGAGAAATAGAAGAAATCTGGTGTGCGTGCGTCTGAGTTGAGTGAGGCTGTCACATCAGTGAAAATGGTGATGTGACAAGCCTATTTATAGTGTCAGAGTGTGTGAAGAGAGGCGGTGTACACGGATCGGATGGCGGTCCGATCGAGTGGCCATCCGATCGGGTGGTCATCCGATTGGATTGCCACTTGGTCAATCCCATCTTTCCGTTCCACTGTCTTTGATTCGATTTGCGAGTTAGATTAAGCGTTGCGTAGTATGGGGTAATAGTATAACTAGATTATAGCAATAGCACAAAAGTTTTCAAAGGTTCGTAGCTTCCTCCTGTGACAAGACTCTAGTCCCTCGTTCAACCAAGTCTCAAGTTTCACGAGCCTCAAGAGTCAAGCACCAAAGTATTAAGAATTAGGCATTCCAGGTATATAGAATTAGGCATTCCAAGTATATAGAATTAGGCATTCCAAGTATATGGCATTCCAAGTATTTAGATTTAGACATTCCAAGTATCTAGAATTAGGCATTTCAAGTATCTAGTATATAGCATAGAATTCACCAAATACCAAAAGTAATAATGACTACATAGATCAGGGACTAAACTTGCCAATAGCCTAAAGTTTAAGGACGCAGGGCATTATAGAAATCCTTCAGATCTAAGTTGTTCTTGGTGGAATGAAGCTAAATCTTGAAGTTCATAAGAACTCCATGATGACGTCTTCCTAAAACACCTCAAATCCGGTGATTTCATGGTTAAAAGTTGAGAATCAAAGGTGAAAATGATGAAAAAGTGTGTAGATCATAGAAGTACAAGATTTGAGTTGAAAACTTACAAGAATACCGAAAAATCAAGAGAAAAGTGGGCTTGAGCGAGCTGGTCGAGTGAGAGAGCTGTCACATTTATAGGGTTTCCAAAAGAGGATAGTGCATAAGTGCCGGATTGGCCACCTATCGGATGGCGGTTTGATCGAATGGCAATCCGATCGGATGGCCACTCGATCGGTTGGCCATTCGATCCAGGTGTCCAGCGCATTGAGTTTTGTCGTTTCGATTCGCGTGTTGAGCGTTGCGATGCGATTCGAGTGAGCGATGCGATAATATTACCCAATAGTCACATAAATAACCTAACTACTATATCTAACATACAATCACTATAAATAACTTACGTTTAGCGTTTGCGATTAAATTGCGATGCTCTATAATTGAGATTGCGATTGCGACTGCGATTAACACCTCAACATAAACATAACATGCACATTTAACACATAAGGGCACACATACATAAAACAATATCCAGAACATATAATTCGAGTTGCGAATGCGATAGCGATTAGCGATAAACATGCGATTAAACCTCGATTATTAATAGATACTCCACATAATACAACTAAAGCGATTAAATAAAAGATTCGATTACAAGTCAAAAGTACGATCTTAATGGCTAAGCAAGGAGTGACATGTCGCAATTAGCAATCTTTTCTTCCTTTGACTTTGACTTTGACTTGTACTTTGACTTTCCAAAAAGCGGGTTATTACATAAAATACTTTTGGTTGTAAATGTTAACTAAATATTTAGGATTTTCGTAAGTAAGTTTAGGGACTTGTGATTTGCTTATGGTAGTTCGGGTTAACACTCGTGACGAACTTTTTGATGGTTGTGTTTACTCAAACTGTACAAAGGGTATTTTGGTAAATGTCGAAATTATGGTGTGAAATTCCTAAAATTTTTATCGTTGTGAACTTATGAAATTATGGGTGTTTCACACCCGCGGTAAACATGGCTAAATTACACATCAAACAAACCATACACCTTTCCACAATTTTTCCACTACCACTTGCGCACCTGCGGTACATGCGGATCAGTAAACCCCAACCACAGGTGGCTATGGGAACGGTGGCTTTGAGAACTAGTCATTCTCATCTTCTACCATCAAGATTCAAATAGTCTATGGTTCAACACCAAATCTTGGTTGACCAACAATCAAGATGGTGGACCGCAACACCGCAACAAAACCACTTGCGTCGGCCGATGCAACGCAGTTTCCTACAGCAAGGACAACTGGTTTCAGTGTTCTTTTTACTTTGAAACAAATCCCATTTATTCAAAAAGAAACAACACACGGACAAACGAACAGTTAATAAACATTAAGCAGCTGTAAGATATACTCGGAAGTTATTGATCCAGACTCTTGATAATCATTGTCAACTTGGGAACAAGAAGCTTAACAATGGTGGTAACAAGTCTGTTTATGACTTTGTTTACTTACCGATTGATTTCAAGTAAGTTATTTTGCATTTTTTTGAGCAAGCACGACTGATGATAGATGACTTGCACTATCCGAAGAAAACTCAAACAAACGACCAATTGGTGAACATGAGCCATCACCAAAATGGCCATACACTTGCACCGACCGGTGCAAGGTCGTTTTCAACATAATTTTCAACTGATGTATTTTTACTTTGAAACAAATCTTATTTGTTCAAATCAAACGACCAGTTCATAAACATGAAGCAAGAGCAAAAGGCGATTTCCCTGTTTAGATTCAACATACTCGGCTGAGTATTTTCTCTAAACTGTTTCTATGAACCAACCTTAAGCACTCATTACCTACTTGAGAACAAAATTAGTCCAACATTCCACCCACTTGCAACCTGCATGTTGAAGCAACATTGGACTGGGGGGACTTGAAGGGTATGGTCCCAAATCTTGCACCAGGCTTGGGTGCGAGTGACGATCACCCGGTTTATTGTCCCAATAGACAAAAGACTTGCCTCAGTTCGTGCGGGAATGCGCGAACCTGATTTGCTTTCCCACTCGGTGAAAGATGAGAATCTCACCTTGTGTATGTTCTCGGTAGCATACACAGAATGATGTGATTCCTGCTAAAGATGATAGTTGTTACTATCATCTGAATCCACATCTTTTACAATTGCTGTGTTACTACATTCACTTTCTGTCAAACACATTTCCATGTTGCGGTCGCGCGCGGGCGTGCGCTTGGACGGCGAAGGAAGTGCAGAGTAATGTAAAGATGTGTGGACTTATACATGTACAACTTACCCATCGCATGTTACAAACTTGCGTAAGCACGTAGGGCGCACGCGCAAGGGCAGCATCTTATGAATGCACGTGAAACTGTCACCTTGACTTCTGTGGAAAACCGACATGACTTTACGTTGACAACAGTGGTCAGCAGACCGCCCAATACGCTGTGACAACTAGCACTTTTCCATGCATTCCGTACAATAATTAAACAGTAATTTGTGCTTAATAACTGTGCATGATTTAGTTTACAAGACGAATGAATTTCTGATTACTGTTATATATATACAATGGCATTTCATGTTGCAAGACTTTCATCATCACTACATGCAACACAATATAGTTCTATTAATGCACAGAACAGAATTGGCACAGTTATTAGACAAACTAGAAGTACTGACGGGAGTTCAGTACTTAGACAAACATGATGTTAAGACACAAAATAAGCCCCAGGACCAAGTGTTACACTAGTATAGTGTGTAGGAAAGTAGGGATTACAAAACTGCCTTCCTAGTGATGACATAGGTACCGGGAAGTGCCAGAAACATGCTAAAACTGCAAAATTCTGCAGAAAATAAACAAATTCAGAAAAAAAATCAGCTTTTAATATCTAAATATAATGCAGAATTATGATATAGTGGTCCAAAATACTTTCCTAAGTGTCGGGAATCAAAACTGTCATAAAACACTACATAAAGCACACTAAACTGCGCAATTTAGCACTTTAACGAACAGTAACGAAACGAACAACCGGACACTACCCGAAACATCAAATTCCTACTAGAAGCATTGTTTTAGTGTCACAAAGCTAGTTATGGTCCCCGAACATCATAACACACTATATAAATATCTAGTAACTAAACACTTAACTATACACTTGATTTCTAACTAAATAACTAACTATATGGTTAAGCCTACACCTATACCCCCCTATGATCGGCCAACAAGGGCCCCACCCCAAAGATTTTAATTGTATTTTAAATTGGATCTTGCCCTCACTTTACTAAACATGTTGTATATTGGTTAACAAGTAATGGAAGTTTATAAGAGAAACTAAACGATCAAAATCCATTCATTCCCTCACAAACACATCACACACTTTCTTCTCCTTCCTCTCCTTCTTACCTACGGCGAAGCACCACCCCAAACACCACCACCTTCATCTTTCAACATTCATACATTCTACATATATACAAAGGTGTTAGAAGCATAATAAGGGAGCTTGGAGCTTTCGAAAGTTGAAGGACCTTTACCATTTGCTTTTATCCACCTCTTTTCTTCTCTTGATCAGCTCTAGCCTTGAGCTAGTGGTAAAAACACTAATCTTTCCATTTTACCTCTTATATAAGTGGTTAAAGAATGATACATAATGTTAAACTTGAAGAACACTAAGAATCAAGAGAATGAAACTTGAACATAAGCTTAAATCATGAAGAAATCATGTTGTTATGTGTTGATTTACTTGTTGATTGTTGATTTCTTATATAAATGATGTAGATCATCATATGATCTTGCTAGATCATGATTAAAAACATAATCTAGCAAGATGAGAGGATGGAAATGTTAAAGACTAATAGATCATCCTCATGAAAGACATGAACTTGAAAGAATATAATATTTTCTTGTAAAAAAAAAGAGATGACTAAAATGAGATGTAAGTCTTGTAGATCTAAAAGTTCATGGATGATTTTTCAAGAAACCAAGTTAAAAATGCAAGTTTTACTTAATCTTGGTTCTTAAACAAATAAACCTCATTTTTGGTGTAGAAGCACATATGTGACAATAAAAATTCATGTAGAAACATTTTTAGAAAATGTGACTACAAGTTGTAAAGAACCATCTTCTTTATAAATGAAGTTTTTAAAGAATCAACCACACTTTAAAGGGTAACAAGACTTACTAAACACCCTAGTAAGTTACTACAAATTTTTGTAAAATTTCAAGTTCATGAAGTGGTAGTTTATGCTTGTTTTTGGCAAAATTGGTAAGTATAGATTGTTTATTGTTGATTATTGGTTGATTGTGTTGATTTACAAAAGAAAATGATATGCCTTCAAGGCATGGAAACCTCCATTTTTAAGAGAAACTATGGCAAATTTTTTCTAAAAAAATTAAACACTTAGAAAAATATTTCTAAACAACTATTTACAAGTGTATTTTAAACCAAGGATTTTCACATAAAGTTTGCCATAAATTTTTGTTTAAAAATTATCAATATTGGAGGTTGGTTTTTGTAAATAAAAGTGACTAAATATGTATTTGTAGGATTGTTTTGTGACCCAAACGAGTCAATCAGAAGAGTTCTAATCAATTCAAGAGGCGGAAACAAATGAATTGACTTGTAAAACAGCTTGATTCACTTCAAAATGTCTTGTATTATCGATTTAACAAGTTTTCAGATCAGTAGACACGTCGGCAGCACTTCGGTACCGGAAACATGAAAGTTACAAATGATTTCTTGTGAACCCTATTTATAGAGAAGCTAATTCCGCTTGAAAATGGCAGTGTGCATTTCAAACGAAATCACCAATGATGATTTCGCTTGAAAATGCACATGTCTATTTCAAACGAAATTAACCAATCACATCCAAACCCTATTTTCTCGAACAACGTGCCCTGATCTAACAACTCTAGTACAAGACTCGATACAAGATGAAGTCGACAGACGTAATACACCAACAGACTCCCCCTCAGATGTTGACGAGTCTTCAGTGTCGAGTCTTCAACGTCTTCAGTCTTTATCAGTCTTCGGGCTCATTCAAAGTATCTGACAGTGTAAGCATCCTCAATCTTTATCCTCTACTCTCTTTTTATCATCAGGATTCGATTCTGGCTCTTGCATCTACAGACTCTTCTCTCCCACGGATGTTAATCTACTAGCAGACTCCCCCTTGAGTTGTGCTGGGATCGTAGTCTGGCTTTCATAGGTTTCAAGATAGTGACCTGGCTCACATCCTGCTCAGGTACTAGAATCGCAACCTGACTCTCTCATAGCCATAACCTGCACATACTCTACCCAAAAGTAAATTTCACAAATTAACAATTTGACAAATTTAAACTCTGCTTACCACTTATAGATACAAACTGATCACATCATTTTCAAGTATCGACCAAAATGATTTAACATATAAATCTCTGATGAACCACTTGTAAGAAAATCTTTTCAAACATACATTCCCAAACCTATTCGTCATGTTCAGCACTTGGAATTTTGAAAATCAGCTTTTCAACATCAGTTGTCTAAAATCTTTTTGGATTTTTCAAAATTTATGCTAAAACACTCCGAAAATCTTTTTGGATTTTGAAAATAAAGAAATGCAGTAAAGAAATATTTACATACAATATTTTTGTGAGTTTGAGTAAGAGGATCATATCAGTTATTGAGACAAATCACCAACACCATTAAGCTTTAAACATTTTAAGTTCTAAACGATTCACTTAGATTGTCAGTATACTGATCCACTTAAATTTTCACACAAAGTTCAACTGTTTTGAGATACGAGATTAATGTTTTAGAAACTTAAACTTATTCGCGTGTCCCACCTCAGAATATACTCCCGTATCCAGATCCCAATATTCAGTCTTACAGGTGAGTATACCTAGATGATATCTGTAAGGGGTTAAATTGCGAGGGCCGTGAGAGATCAGGCTATTGCTTCCGCAAAATCAGAGAGATGACGGCTTCGACTTTTGGTGTGTCCCCTTTAGAGGATCTTTTCTTCAACAGCACATGATTAGCAATTTGCAATGTTTCATCATTTTTTATGCTGAGGGGGGTGCTATATTTCAAGCAAGCGTAAAGTATTATACAGGGACTAGGCCATTGCTTCCGCAAAATCAGAAGTCCCAGGATAATACCCCAGATATCACTAAGCATAAAGACCTAGTATCTCAGAAAGAGGGACCTTTCAAACAAGATTTCGGGGGTTACCCATATATCCGAGAGATGTTACCCATGAAATAAGCAAGTTTGAATATTTAGGTTTATATCTCGACATAATCTACTAAATGTGTAAAAACCTACTGGCATATCATCAGTGAGACCGTTTATCACATTTTTCTTTCCAATTATTTAGCATGTTGTGATCGTCCACTGATGTACTATCATTTCCTCTTTTAGACAACAAAACTCATTTTTTGAATTTTATCATGTTTTTTACTTTTTCAAATTTTCTAATGTTTTTGGATTTTCTGAAAAATTCTTACTCCCCCTAAAATTCAAAATCATTTTAGAGAAATTTGAAAACAAACTGTACAAGGTAAAGTGACAATTGTTGTGAATTGCTTCAATTCGCCATCCACTTGGCATAAACAATCAGAACTCCCCCTGACAACAAACTATTTTCCCATTATGATTTCAAAACACTTAAGTTTGTTTTAATCAAATGGTTTTTCCGGAAAATAAGTTTTGTTGATTCTATAAAACCATTTGTAGGTTAGGGGATAATCTCATCACTTTGTTCTTTCATCTTCAACCTTTTGAAAAATATAACAATTTTAAATTCAATCATCAACTACCAAATTGTAGAAAATCAAGTACAACTTAATGTCCCTGATTTACCACTTGTAAGTCGCAATATCACATAACAACCATCATGCACAACTGTGATATTGTTAACAAAGATGCTGATTCATGCTCCACTCTTACCAACCTGGGAGCTCCGGCAAGTCAGTTTTTTTAGTTTGAATAACCTGTCACCCAAGCCTGACAAGCCTTGGGTGATTTTGGCACGCATCTGTCCCACCATCTTTTTTATTTGTAAAAATCTTTTACATCCTTCACTTTTCCATCAACCATCTTTCCGAAAATATGTTTCACTTTTCCATTAAACACTTTTTCAGCATCAAAATCTTTCTTACCAGCAAAGAATTGATCTGAAATCTCAACTTTACCAACTTTTAACTTCAAATTTTCTTTTGACAATTTTGGAAAATTTTCATCGTTCAAATCCAGAACGGAATTCTCATTCTTTTTCTCAACAAATGACTCCTCTGATTTTATGGAATCAGATTCATTGTTAGAATTACTCTCAGATTTTACAACCCATTTTTGTTTGTTCAAATCAACTTTTCTTTTGTAAAAACGTTTTGAAACATCACCAGTTTCGAAAGTCGAATTTTCAAACACTTTAGATTTCTCAGTTGATTCTTTCTTTTTATCAACCTGTTTTTCTTTCAATTTTGAGTTAAAAGAAACTCCCAGTTTCGTGTTGTTGAACTGTTGGATATTCCAAGCAATATGTCCAACCTTTTGACATTTGAAACAAGTTCTTCTATCAACCCTTCGTTCAGATTCTTTCAACATATTCTTCTTTATTTCAGCAAGAAACTCTTTATTTGACTGTTTCCAGAATGGTTTCTTCTGCTCTTCTTCAGAACTTCCTCCTGCAACAAATTTCGTTTTTGGTTTATAATTTTTCTCATTTTTATAATTTTCTGGGGGTATAAAACCTAATCCTTGCTTTTTGAAATTATCGTTATGGTTTGGTTTCTTTCGATAACCTGAACCAGAACTGTAACCCTTTTTCTTGTTCAATCTCTGTTGAACTCTTGAAGTGTAATTTTTAGGTTTTTCATGAAGATTTAAATATTTTATTTCAGAAATATTAATTTCTGTTAATTTGAAAACCTGTTTGATCATTTCAGATTTGACACTTCTTATTGGAAATTCCTCATCAGAATATAATTTGTCTGAATCATTCAAAGTATAAGCTACTTTGATTGATCGATCATTCAAATTAGATTTTGATAACAAGAATTCTTTATTGTAAACCCGTTTAACCGGTGAACTCGGATTCTTTTCTGACGAACTCGAACTTTCAGATCTAGACTCCAACTTTGACTCTTCATCCATATCCAACACCTGATCGACCACTTTCTTTAACAACTCAGACTCATGATCAGTGTCAGACGCTGTGAATGTGACATCAATATTATCTGGTAATTCATCAATGATTTCAGACTTTAATTTGATGTTGAGAGTCTTATTTAAACGTTCCTCATTTGGCTTTCTGGGAGAATAACTATTCCAAATCGGAGGCGGACACTTGTTATATTTGACACTTTGTTTCTTACCAGTATCCGTATCTTCCTTTTCTTTGTCTTGGAAAGCTTCAAGACCTGCAACGGTAGGATAAACACAATCAATCAAATCATCACATGTTGTATAACTCAACAACAATCGTTTGATTCTTTCACTTTCAATCTTTTCAAGTTCCAATTCCTGCTTCAGCTTAGCACAGACTTCAATATACTCATTGATGACTTTCTGCTTTGTTATTAACGTTGAGCTCATCATTGTCATAGCAGCATCAACCTCTTTGTTTGTCTTGTTCAAGCCATCAACTGTTCTATTCAGAACGTCATATGATTCTTTCACATACTTCACATCAGACAGTAAATTCTCTTTAAGCTCTTCCAGTTCATGAATCTTCTTGTCTTTTTCTTCACAATGTTCGCAAGATTCCAAACATTTCAGAAAAGGTTTAATGACCTCAACTATCTTTTCAACCTTGATGACTTTCTCAACTTCAACAATTTTTTCTACCTCGACGATTTTCTCAAATTCGATGAGTTTTTCAACTTCGACTATTTTTTCGATCTCAACAATTTTCCCTACCACTTTTTCAGTTACTGGTTCAACATTTGCTTCTTCAGCTTTCATCTTTGCCTTTTCATCAGCTATTTTTCTTATTGCTTCCAGTTCTCTCTTCAGTCTAGCAATCTTCTTCTCATTCAGCATCTCAACTTTATCTGCAAAAAACAAATTAAAACTGTCAGGATCTATACATTTTCTGGTTTTGTTAATGTATTCTTCTTCATCATCAGTATCTATATCACTTCCAAGATCTGGAAAAATCGATATTCTTTTCGAACTAGATTTGTCTTCATCTTCTTCCCGAATTCTAGCAACAAGACCTGAACCAGGTGGAATGTATTTAAACCAGCTAAATCCCTCTGCAACAAATTCATCATCTTGATCAATTATCCCAAAACAAGCTCTTTTTTCTTCAATGGTACGTGCATGAGCAGTTTGTGGTTGTTTATCAATCTGATGAAACATTGACTTTTGATAATAATCATTATTTCCATCTTGTCTTCTTGTTACTTCTTTGTTTTTGCATTCACGTTTAAAATGTCCCTTTCCTTTGCAACGAAAAAAGGTAACTTGTGATTTGTCAAACCCTATCGGAGATTTAGACAATTCATTAAAGTCATCTCTTCCAGTGATTTGTTGAAACTTTTCAACTCTTCGAACAGCACTGGTTAAACACCACTTTATATCCATCAACTTCAGTTCCTCTGCATCAATTTGGTCATAATCCTCTTTGGTAAGCATTGGATTTCCAATTCTGCCACCAATCAAGCTTTCATATGATTCCAACATAGCAACGAGTGATGCCATGTGTTGCTTTGCTATTTCAGGAGACAGATTTTGACCATTTTGAATGTTCAAGGTAACATTGCATTGCAGATTTGTAGAATTCTTTTCTTGAGAACTTGGTGTTGTAAAATTTGGATCAAACCTTGAGTACGAAGACGAAGGTCCACCACTTTGAGTCACAGTACTTCCCTTTGTTCCAGAAGAATTATCAACACTGAACCCAGTTTGGATCTTTAGGCTTGGAGTAACTTCAAATTTGTTTCCTCTGTAGTATAAGCTGACATCTTGTTGAGCATTTGGATTCTTCATGATTGCCGTTTTCTGAATATCCAACTCGTGCTCTTCAATCTTCTGAATAAACTGTGCCAGATTCATATTTTCAGATTTTCTTGTGTGTTTAAGAATCATCAAATAAGTTCCCCATTTCTGCTATGGTAATGCATCAGCAAGTTTATCAACCCATTCATCATCGTCTTTCTTTATGTCCAATCTTCCCATTTCCAAAACAAGATGACAATATCTATCAATAGTCATTTTTGTGGTTTCATTGTCAAAGGCTACAAACATGTCAAAAGACTTCTTCAGTAAAGCCTTTTTTGTTCTTGATCATATCTGCACTTCCTTTAAACTTTTGAATCAAAGCCATCCAAATTGACCTAGCAGTACCCTCATATTGGAGCAAAACAAAGATATCTTCTTTAATCGCTTGTTGAAGAATACTGATCATCATTTCTTCACTTGTATATTTCAATTTATCATTCTCTGAAAAGTCACAAAATGCCTTTTCAAGCCCACGTTCATTTTTAGGTTTCACGTAATCTTTCTCTAATGAACACCATGCGTCAAACTTGTAAGCTTGCACCCAGTTCTCAAATCGATTCTGCCATCCTTTAAAATCTTCAATGTACATAAGCTTTGGCGGTTTTTGATGAGTTCCTGTTTCATTCTCACGGTACAATGTTTCAGCAGCTGTAACTGGTGCAACTGGTGTAGCAAACGCATTGTAAAATTCTTCTTCCATGATTAGGCAAATTGTTTCACAAACACAAATCTCACACGAAATACGAGTTCAAACGAAATCAATCTCAAACAGAATCACTCTCAAACGGAATACCCCTTTGAAGCGAAATAACACTTTTGGAACAGAATACCCTTCACACGAAATACCTTCTCACACGGAATACCTGATTTCGTGTGAACCAGATGAATGTTCAAACGGAATTACACTTTGGAGCGGAATTAACTGATTTAGTGTGAACAGTCTCAAACGGAATTATACTCAGAAACGAAATCACTTATTTCAAGCGGAATTGGGTTAACTTTTCAAGCGGAATAGCAAATTCAAGCGGAATCAAGTGCTAATTCCGTGTGAAATGCTGCTGACATCATCTTTTTTTATCTGATTTTCAAGCGGAATTAAGTATTTTACCAATTTTAGCTGAATTAAGGTCTAAATCTCTCAAGGATTCATTAAAACAATGTTTCGCTTATAATGTGTGAAATTCAGACCATTTTGTCCGTAAAATTTTATGAATTTTGTGAAAGAAGGTGTAGAAGTCAGAAATAATGGCTGTTTTGGCAAGAACTCTTCTTCCTGAGCTCTGATACCACTTGTAGGATCGTTTTGTGACCCAAACGAGTCAATCAGAAGAGTTCTAATCAATTCAGGAGGCGGAAACAAATGAATTGACTTGTAAAACAGCTTGATTCACTTCAAAATGTCTTGTATTATCGATTTAACAAGTTTTCAGATCAGTAGACACGTCGGCAACACTTCGGTACCGGAAACATGAAAGTTACAAATGATTTCGTGTGAACCCTATTTATAGAGAAGCTAATTCCGCTTGAAAATGGCAGTGTGCATTTCAAACGAAATCACCAATGATGATTTCGCTTGAAAGTGCACATGTCTATTTCAAACGAAATTAACCAATCACATCCAAACCCTATTTTCTTGAACAACGTGCCCTGATCTAACAACTCTAGTACAAGACTCGATACAAGACGAAGTTGACAGACGTAATGCACCAACAGTATTTAGGAAATATATATTTAGAATTCACCATGTGTGTGATTATTTGTATATTATGTGTATTAGTTATATTATTTTAGGACTTGAAATAATATAACTCATCAAAATACCAAAAATTACGATCCAAAATATTACCAAAAATTCCAAGGAATAAATATACAAAGAATACACAAAATATTGGTGAAACCGAACAAAGGAATATAACTCACAAAATATTCCGGAAAACTTATTCACAAATATATTTTTGGTAAATAATATTTTGGACACAAGGAAACAAAAATATGATTTTTACAATTATTACAAGATTATATCATATTTTTTACTAGGAAAATATATTATTTTCGGTAAGTAAAAAATATATATTTTCTTGGAATTATTAGAAGATGTATTATTTTTGAAAGAAATATATATTTTCTCAAACAAACGTGAAATATATTATTTTTGGAAGAAAACAAAATGGATTTATATATATTTTCTAAGTTAGACTTGGAAATATATTATTTTTGAGATTTACAAATATTTTTGCCAAGGGAAAAATTATGAATAATCTTTCTAAGTAATATTTCTTAAAATATATATTTTGGAAATACATATTAATGTATTTTTACTAGAGATATTATTCCGGGAAAATTAATACAAAATTAAGTATATGAATACTTAACAATTACAAGAAAATACGAATTCTCGTACGTATAAATACACTCCGGAATACGACCCCAATACATGGCAAAAATATACAAGTATGAGAATACGAATACAAATACACCCATCCTTGGGAAGGAAATACATGTATAAATACTTGAAAGGTATTAAGTTAAAATATATTATTTTAACAATTATTCCAAAATTTATTAAATATAATTTAAGTTAAAATATTTATTATTTTAACAAAAAATTATATAACTTGGAATAACATTAAGGGCACAAAGAAACGTAACTCAAAGACACTAATTAATACTAAGTCAAGGCACGACCCGCTCGTCTAATAGACCGTAGTACGTTGTAGGTAGTCGTTCACACTAGTAGCAGCTTGAGTTACGTGTGGCAACCCTCAAAATTTCAGGTATCCGTACAATTAATTAATATTAAATTGGTGCTTAATGACTGTGCTTGATTACAACTGCTGATTAAACTGCTTTATGATTTTTGCATCATACATACATATACATCACATTTCATACTGTCACTCCATTTATTACACACAAACTTTAGTGACAAACTTGATGCACAAAGCACAGTTAGCACAGTGAGCGGATAACTCAGAAACATGCTGACAATGCCAACACATAGACAGACAATATATTGAGGCCCAGTATGAGCCGGAAACAAGGTACTACACTAGTAGGGAGTGTAGAGAAGTAAGGACCATAATACTGCGTCACTAGGTGATAGTTTAGGTGCCGGAAAGTGCCTAAAACCCACTTAAAGTGCAAAATTCTGCATTTATAAACAAAATTCAGCATTTAAAAATGCTAGTCACTTGCAAAAATATGGCAAAATGGTCCTGTATGCTTTCCTAAGTGTCGGGAATCAAAAGTGTCACTAAAAGTTACATAAAGGACAGTATATGACATAACTTAGCACTTTAACGGAACGGTATCAAACTGAACAACCGGACACTACCCGAAACATCAAAATAATGCTAGAAGCATTGTTTTAACATTACTAAGCTAGTTATGATCCCAGAACACCCTAACACACTATATAATACATAACACACATAAATCACTAACTTAACATTTGATTTCAATCAAGATCTCTAACCAACTTAGTTGAAACCCAAATAAACAACCCCCCCCCCCCCACCTTACGGTTACAAGGGTGGAACCCCACCCTTGATTTTCTTGAATTGTTTAATGGGTTTGTTAAGTACTTTAGAAACATTGTGACTAATGGTTAATAAGATGTTGGAAAATTCTATTATAAATCCATTAGTTATTCATTCATTATCATCTACAACACTCAACACCATCCATCTTTCCTCTCTCCCTCTTGTTCGGCCGACCCCAAACCACACCACCATCATCATCATCCAAACTTGTTTCATTCATTTTACAAGCATACAAGGGTGTTAAGAGTCATACAACGAAGCTTGGTGTTCTCGGAAGTTGAAGGACCTTCTCTACTTGCTATTAACCATCACTTTTCTTCTCTTGAACTTCCCTAGCCTTGAGCTAGTGGTAAGAACTTGAATCCCTTCATTTTGCATCTTATTTAAGTGGTTAAAGTAAGATACATGATGTTAATCTTGAAGAAAACTAAGAATCAAAAGAAAGAAACCTATACATAAGCTTAAATCATGAAGAAACCATGTTATTTTAGTGTTAATATTTTTGTTGATTGGTGATTGTTTGTAGATACGATGTTGATCATCATGTAGTCTTGCTAGATCATGATTAAAACATAATCTAGCAAGATGAGAGGATGAACATGTTAAAGGTTATGGATCATCCTCACTAAAGTCATGAACTTGAATGAATGTAATGTTTTCTTGAAAAGTAATGAACAAAGTAAGTTGTTAAACACATAGATCTAAATATTTATGAATGATTTTTAAAGAAACCAAGTTTAAAATATAAGTTTCATCAAATCTTGGTTCTTACATAAACAAATCATGTTTTTAATGGTTAAACAAGTGTAAGAACACTTGTGAAACAAGAAGGTTTCATGAAGATATGTTTTTAGAAAATATGTTTTGAAGTTGTAAACAACCAACTCCTTTAAAAATGAAGTTTTTAAAGAAGTAAACACATTTAAAAGGGTAACAAGACTTACTAAGAATACTAGTAAGTTACTACAAAATTTTATAAATTTTCAAGTTCATGATGTAGGAATTAATGCTTGTTTTTACAAAACTGTTAAGCAAAGATTGTATGTTGTTGATTGATGATTGTTGAATGTAATTTTGAAAAGAAAATGATATGCTTATAAGCATGGACACCTCCATTTACAAAGGAAACTCTGGCAAAATTTTCTAAAAATCCGACACTTAGAAAATATTTTTCTAACAAGTGTTTACAAATATATTTTTAACCTTGTTTTCAAAATAAACTTCACCATAGTTTTTGTTACAAAAATACCAAGTATCGGAGGTTGGTTTTTGTAAATAAAAATGGGTAAATATATATTTAGAATATATATATTTTATACTAAGACACTTGTGTGAATATTTGTATATTTTGTGAACTAGTTATATTATTTTAGGGTAAAATAATATTACTTAACAAATACCATGGAAATTACAACTCCAAAATAATACCAAAAATATCAAGGAATAAAATATTTAAGCTACATGCATAATAATGTGAAACCGAGCTAGAAAACGTAACTTATGAATTATTCCCGAAAATACTCTTACAAATATATTTTTGGTAAAATATTATTTTGGAAACTAAAGAAGTAAAAATATATCATTTTCTTGGGAAAAATACATATATTTTGGGAATACGTTATTTTGTACAAATAAGTTAAACATATTTTTCCTAAATGGGACTTAAAGTATATTTTTCGAAACTACAAATATACATGTATAAATACCCACATCCTTGGGAAGGAAATACGGAAGTTAAAATACTTGAGAAGTATGGATACGAAATAGTTGCCTAACAATTATTTCTAAAAACAAAATTTAAGTTAAAATAATTATTATTATTTTAACAAGAAGTTACAACTTGGAATAATATCAAAGTAACGTAACTCAAACCCGTAAATACAAAAGCAAGGCACGGCCCATTCGTCTAATAGATAATAGTACGTTGTAGGTTGTCGCGTAGCGGACCAAGTTTGAGTTGACGATCCGATTCAGGAGACGCACTACAGTGAGTTCATGCCCCCTTTTCTTTTTAATTGTTTTCAGTTTTATAACTTCGGGGGTGAAATACATGTTACACTTATTACGGAACATTTTTATACATGGTATGGTTAGCTTAAGGAGGGCATACTACTTAGATCATGTGAGTGATGGGCGCGACACTTAAGGCCATTAATCCTCGTTGTAGGACCGAGGGACATGAGTGATAGATCTATTTGGGTGTAGCGAGCCCACACCCATGAGATCGGGGCGGCCCATAGTGGTGATTGTGTCTTACAGCCGGAAGCCCGGTGCAACTCCGCTAGGTTTGAGTTTTCCCGTATCACTTCACACATACCAGTGGCTTTGCAACCCATTGGTGATCTCTTTTTCCTTATTGCTACATACCAGGGACTTTCATACAGACATATTTCAAAGGTTTATACATACTCACTTACACATGAACTCGCTCCACTTTTGTTGATTTTTCAAACTACATGTATTTCAGGAAACTAAGGGATCTGGCAAGTGTCTGCATACGTGTCAAGCTGCGTCGAATAAAGATGTCATCCAGGGTAGTAGGTTTAGGAGGTGTAACCCTTACCTGGACGGGTTACATGTCTTTAAACCACGTTTTATTTAAAGTCTTTTGGTGTGCCTTATGAACACATTTTAAAACAAGTATGGTTTGTAACTTATCTTAAGTGTCGACATTTCCAAACAATGATGTTGTGGTATTATTAAACTTAATGAATGGATGAACATCTTGTGTTTTATTTTCATATAGCATTGTTATGATTGTTGCTATGGTATTAAGAAGTCACACCAAAATAATCCACGCTTCCGCAAAAGCTAAGGTGTGACATTACGTCGGATTGAAGAACGCAAAACCATGAGTTCATGTCCCCCTTTTCTCTTAACTGTTTTCAGATTTATAACTCTCGGGGGGTGGAATACATGTTACATATGTTTAAATGGTATGAATTGGCTATGAAATGAATTATAGATCATGTGAGCATAGATTGAAATTGAAATGCCATTAACTCTTAATTATGGATGAAGTTTAGATCTAACGGGTACGGCCGAGCCCCACTCATGATCCTTATGTGACCACTTGAGTGCTTCGGTGTCCCAGTCGAGGTAAATCAATAACGGTCAAGGGTAAAATTAACACAGCCAGGGTAAATTGACACGTTCAAGGTAAATTGACACAGTCGAAGAGGAAATTCGACATAGTCGAGGAAATCGAAGAGGGTATAAGCCTACTCATATTGAGTACTCCCTATGTCTCCACATGCATTATTGTCCTTGCAAAACATTAATTTTATCTGTTCATAGATGCTTTTCATACCTGTTTTCAAAGGAGTCTCTCAAATGTTTACAAGCTTATCAGTACTCATACAAAACGCATGAACTCGCTCAACTTTTGTTGATGTTTTCAAAATTACATGTATTTCAGGTAACAAGTTGGATCTTGGACGCTGGTGTTATTTCTAGAATTAAATTCCAAGTTTAGATGTCATCCACTTTTGTCGATTTGTAACTTAGACGAAGGTTGTGTTAAAAAATTAAATAACCGGTGTTTGTAATACTTTAAACTTTATGAATGGATTAACATCGTTTTGATCATATAGTTGTTTATTATGATTGAATGCAATGGTATTGAACAAGTCACACATCATACGCTTCCGCAAAAGTCAGGGTGTGACAGTTTGGTATCAGAGCTTTGATTGTAGTAAACTAGGATTCCTTCTCGAGTCTAGACTACAATCACTAGGACTCTCCCACGAAAACATTTTTACAAAAGGGTTTTTCATTGCATTCATGAAAGCGTCAAGATCCATAAGTCAAACATTTTTCAAAGAAAAGACAAGGCAAGGACATTAATAGGGAGGAGAATACCTCAAATCAAAGTGCCAATTAAGGCATAGTCTACGTGAGATAGACTTGCCAAAGAGAAAATGACCCCCCCCCCCCCGAAATGACAAACGAGAGTTATATGTGACATGATGCGTCTATTTGCCTATTTTTGCTAAGTAACATATTTATTTATTGATATATATATATATATATATATATATATATATGCGTATAAGTGTACGGAATAATTATTAACGTGAACGAGATACCTTCGACTCCGAATCCTATTATTGTTCTTGATCTGCACGATGAGACTATCGACCTCGCATTTATGGTAAAGCTCATGGCTGGAGTGATTACCAAACGAGATCCCGAGCTGGTTTCCATAGAAGATGGTTGTTCTTCCCTCTTGAATGTGAAGGTGCCTGACTACGGTAGTGACGGCTAGACGGAGGCGGTAACCTTGGACAACAACCTTATTAGCAGGACGAGGTCCCTGTGGCTTTTTCGAAACAAGATTGAAGACGCTCTTGTCCAGACTAGGAAGATGAAGTACTCATCTTGAAGGCGCCCCTCCAACTACTAGGAGTTCTCCTTAATCCTATTACGATTAATCATTGTGCTTATTCGCGCATAACGATGACGAATGTTAGCGCGTGGACCACCACAATGGTCATTTCCATGTCAGAGGTATAAGGACAGTAGTGTCCCCTCTTTGGTTGATCATCTGCTTGAACGAGGGAAAGTTGGAATGATCATGCAAGACAATTTATTATTATGGGGGCCCACGTAGTAGTGCATGGAAATCCTGGTGGACTCTGCGGGTCAGGCTAATGATCACCATCCATCCGAAAATAATCTCTAAGTGTTCACATCTTCATCTAGTAGAACAATACCTAGACAGTTGCCTTAGCCCTCTACAAAGTAGGAAACCTGTCATTACCTACTTCGTGTCTGACACTTCTACCCATCTACGAGCCATTTGGGAACAGGTTTCTAAGCAGGTGAAGATGGCTAACACGCGGGAAAGATTCAGTGATGTTACACTCTCTTTCACCCCTATATGTACAACCCCCATCTCTTGGGAAGTATACCCGTCTTGTGAAGCAAAAGACCTAAGAAAACCAATGTAGAAGGAAAATAACTACTATTTTCATATTATGAAACTTGTATGACCGAGGTGATGTAACCTCGAGTCCATTTTGTTTTCCTCGTTACAAACAATAAGTCAAGTTGTCAAGCATATATGAAAGCTCAGTGGTCATTTTCTTACTTATACATTGTTGATTATATATGCATGTGATATGGGGTAATTACATGTTTGCTTGTGGTAATATGTACCTCATAGACAATTATGGAATGTTGTCTAACCTACCCCATACCTTTTGACAGATGAAAATGCCGCCCAGACATGACACGGACACCATTACGTTAACTATGGCCGAATACAATGAGCGCATTTCCCAAGTTATAGTGCGGCATGAAGCCCTCCGCTCTGGATATAGTGGTGGCACTCCCGGAAGTAACCCTCCAATTGGCTGCACCTATAAACAGTTCCTGGACTGCAAGCCATTGAATTTTGATGGCACAGGAGGCGCCATTGCTTTTCTTCGTTGGGCAGAGAAGACTGACTTCATTCTGAGAATGAGTAACTGTTCGCCCGAGCGGAGTGTTACCTATATCTCACGGTTGTTTTTGGATGGCGCACTCTCCTGGTGGAACCTTCAGGTTCAGACCCTTGGTGAAGCTACTGCTTATGCACTGAGCTGGGATAAGCTCAAGGAATTGATGCGGAAGAAATACTGTTCTAGGGCCGAGATCCAGAAGCTTGAGATTGAGTTCTAGAATTTTAAAATGGACGGGCCGAAGATTTCTGAGTACGTCCAACGATTTCATGACTTGTCTAGGGTTGTTCCCTACTTAGTCAAGCCAGAGTTCAAGAGGATTAAGCGATTCATTTGGGGACTTGCACCTCAAATTCTGAGCATGGTTACTGCCTCAAATCCTCCAACCATCACAGAGGCTATCGATTTGAGTATCACACTTACTGAAGAAGCTCTGCGTATGGGAAGGTTTTCGGGATCTGAGGCAAACAAGAAAGAGACTCATGTGGAGTCTTCGGGCAATAAGAAAAGGAAGTCCTCGAACCTAAAGATAGGCACCCAAGTCAGTTATGGAAGCTCTAAATCAAACAAAAGAAGGGAAGTGAACCCGCCTCGTGGCATGCAAGTTTATGGAGCCACTAATAAGGCTGGTGGTAAGGTTTACTTGGGGACTAAGACGAGATGCGAGGAATGCAATTTTCACCATGAAGGTTGATGTATGAGGCCTAAGTGTTGAAGGTGTGGAAAAGAAGGGCACAGCAAGGATGCCTGTTGGGCGAAGTATCCAGACGGAAGAGATAATGGTAAAGTTCCAGGTTGCTACAGATGTGGTGAAGTAGGGCACTTTAGGAAAGATTGTCCTAAGAAGAACCAAGCAAGGAAGGGTCTTCATGATCGGAGCTCGTGAAGCACGCAAGGATCCAGATGCGGTTAAGGGTACGTTCCCTATTAACCAACCCTATGCATCTATTTTTTATTAATACTGGCACCGACTGTAACCTTGTATGCTTAGAACTTAAGAAACTACTTGGCCTAGTTTCGAGTAGAATAGATGTCTCGAATTCTTTAGAATTGGCGAATGGAAGGTTAGTTAAGCGAAGTGGATGATTAAGGATTGTATTTAGGAACTTAGAGAGCGGGAACCCCCTATTACCGTTGACTTGGGAAGTCACGATATTGTAGACAGCATGGATTGGATATCCAAGGATAGAGCTGAAGTTGTTCGACATAAGGAAAATCATTCGCATTCCTCTTGCGAATGATGAGACACTTATAGTACACAACCTTCTTGCAATAGATGCAAGGGCACTAGGCCCCATAAGGTAGTGGATTTGCGACATCTCACACTGGTCGTAAAGACACAGAAGTGTCTTCGAATAGGCTGTATAGCCTTCCTTGCTCATGTTGTCAATAAAGAGACCAAGAAGACAAAGCCAGAAGACATCCCCGTAGTGAAGGAATTTCTAGAAGACTTTCCCGAAGACTTGCATGGGTTATCTCCACAGCGACAAAAGGAGTTTAGGATGAACCTAGTGCCAGGAGCGGCACCAGTGACGGATGACGCCTTACCGATTAGCTTCGTCTGAGATACAAAAGCCTCCGATGCAACTGCTAGGCAAAGGAAATCTACCAGGCCGAGCCTCTCACCGTGGGAAGCCTCCGGTGTTATTCGTTAGGAAGTAGGACGGCAATTTTTACACGCGTACACAGCCTAATCTGAGAGGAACTCAGAAGTATTAATGTGGAAAAAGTATTACGCATAGGTTACAGGGAGGTAGATGACTAACCATCAAGAATCGGTACCCCTTACCGAGAATTGATGACTTGTCGACCAACTACAAGGTCCCGGCTACTATTCCAAGATGGAATTAAGGACATGATATCCTTAGTCAAGGACACGAAAAAAAAGTTGGCAGTTTCCGTTCTGCATCAACTTCAGAGAATTGGATATCAAGGACCGGTATCCTTTACCGAGGATTGATGACTTGTTCAACCAATTGTAAGGTTCTAGTTACTACTTGAAGATCGACTTGGGGTCAGGATGTCCTCAACTGCAAATACGAGAAGAACGTATCCCTAAATCGACCTTCATGACTCGCTTTGAGCATTATGAGTTCCTTGTCAGGCCGTTTGGCTTAACAAATGCACCGACGGTGCTCATGGACCTCATGAATTGGGTGTGTAAGCCGTACTTGGATAAGATCGTGATTATATTTATTGACTACATTCTTATGTGCTCAAGGACCAAGGAAGGTCATGAGCAACATCTGCAATTCATCTTGGGACTCTTAGAGAAAGAACAGTTATGTGCCAGGATGCCGAAGTGCAAATCCGGGAATTCGTGAGGCAAGATTCTTAAGGTCACGTGGTGGGTAAGAACGGGAAACATGTCGACCCTGCAATCAAGAACTAAGGAGTCCCTAAGACACAACTAAGAATTTTTGGGGATTGTAGGCTGTATCAGACGACCCCTAGAAAACCTTTCAAGGACTGCTCAACTGCTAACAACCCTAACCTAGTTAATACCTATCTTGTCTTCACCTGAGAGTACCAATAGAATTGATTTTTTTGTGACGCTTCTCAACAAGGTGTCGATTGCGCGTTGATGCAACAAGACCAAGTCATCGCATATGTGTCACGTTGATTAAGGGATCATGAGAAGAGACCTTGAACTAGGTGCAGTAATTGTGCGTCGCAAATTTGACGTCATTACTTGTATATGCAAGCGCTGCATGATCTTTACTGATCACAAGGGTTTGCAGCACACCGTTAATCAGAAGGACTTAAACATGAGATAACTAGATGGAATGAGCTACTGAATGATCACGACTGAGAGATTAAGTGTCACCTGGACAAGGCAAGCGTTGTAGAAGATGCCTTGAGCCGCAAGGATCGCGCAAAGCCTCTAAGGGCGTGAGCCTTAGAAATGATCATACAGACAAAACTCGTCACTCGGATTCGTGAAGCTGACCAAGAGGTGCTCAAACTAGAGAACCTTGAAACTGAAGCGTTACGCAGAATGGAAGTACAGTTAAGGACAAAGGAAGACGGAACCTTACACTCCATGGGACGACTTAGAGGTTCCGACTCACGATAATTTACGTACGCTCATTTTGGGACAAGGCTCATAGGTCAAGGTACTCGATCCATCCTGGATCCGACAAGATGTACCAAGACTTGAACGATTAGTATGAGTGGCCCAAGAGGAAAGCTGATATAGCTACATATGCGGGTAACTGTCTTACCTATGCCGAGGTTAAGACAGAATACAAGAAATCATCAGGGCTGCTGCAAAAGCCTGAGATTCCGATATGGAAGTGGGAACGAATCTCAATGGATTTCGTTACAAGCTACCAAGAACCCAAAAAGGTCACGATAAGAATTGAGTGATTATTGATCGACACACCAAGCCTACACATTTTCTACCAAACAGTGAGGAAGACAGCGCAAGGGAATAAGCAGAGATTTAGCCTAGAAAGGTTGTGGCACGTCATGGAGTGCCTGATTCTATCTTGTCCGACCGAGATAGTCGTCTTGTGCCAAGGATATGGCAGACGTTTCAAAAGGCGTTTAGGTCACGATTGGACCTTAGTACTGCATTTCACCCTCAGACGGATGGCTAGAGCTAACGAACGATACAGACTTTGGTAGACCTGCTATGTGCTTGTGTGATAAACTTTGATGAAAATATGGATTACCCACTAGCCCTTAGTGGAGTTTTCCTACAGTAATATTTATGTAGAATCGTTTTACCGACCGAAACGAGTCATTCAGAAGCATTCTACTCAATATGAAAGGCGGAAACAGACATATCGAGTTCAATTCAGCTAGAATATCACTTTAACTGTCTTTTTGATTAATTTGACAAAGATTTACAGCACGTTGACACTTCAGCAGCACTTCAGCACTGGAATCGGAAATTTGGAACTACTCCAAATGAAATCACAAGTCACCTATTTATAGGCAAGCTAATTTCGCATGAACATGTTCACACGAAATTACTTTCACACGAAATTACTATTTCGTGCGAAATTACCAGTTGATTTCGTGTGAAATCACTAGCTAATTTCGTGCGAAATTACACACTGTAATTTCGTGCGAAATTACCTTCTAACCTATTTTTGACAGTTTTCTCGTATAACGTGCCCTGATCTATACAATCTAATACAAGACGAAGTCGACAGACGTATGCACCAACAGATTCCCCCTCGAATGTTGACGAGTCTTCAGTGTCGAGTCTTCAACGTCTTCAGTCTTTATCAGTCTTTACTCTTCCTGAAGTATCTGACAATGAAAAGTATCCTCAATCTCTGTCTTCTTTTCATCTCCAGGATTTCCACCTGGCTCTTATCACACTCTAATTCTCTTGATCAGATCTCTTGATTCTTTAAGTTCATCAGCATCATCAATACCAAGATAGTAACCTGGCTCACATTCTGCTCAGAATCAAGAACCTGGTTAACCTGCACATTCTTAACCCAGAAATAAATTTCACAAATTTAAAATTTTGACATATTTATTCTCTGCTTATCACTTGTAGACACAAATACACCATCAATTGCAAGTATTGTACAAAATGATTTAACATTTTTAAATTCTGATGTATCACTTGTAAGAAAATCTTTTCAAACACATTTTCCCAAACCTGTTCATCCTGTTTAGCACTCGGAATTTTGAAAATCATCTCTCCAACATCAATTGTCGAAAATCTTTTTGAATTTTTTATTAGAATGAAAATGCAGTAAAGAAATATTTACAGACAATATTTTTGCGAGTTTGTGTAAGAGGATCATATCAGTTTATGAGACAAATCACTAACACCGTTAAGCTTTAAACATTTTAAGTTCTAAATGATTCACTTAGATTGTCAGCATACTGATCCACTTAAATTTTCACACAAAGTTTAACTGTTCCGAGATACGAATTAATGTTTTAAGCACTTGAACTTATTTGCTTGTCCCACCTCAGAATATACTCCCGTATCCAGATCCCAATATTCAGTCTTACATGTGAGTATACCTAGATGATATCTGTAAAGGGTTAAAATGCGAGGGCCATGAGAGCTCAGGCTATTGCTTCCGCAAAATCAGAGAGATGATGGCTTCGACTTTTAGGTGTGTTCCCTTTAGAGAATCTTTTCTTCAACAGCACATGATTAGCATTTTTCAATGTTTCATCATTTTTTATGCTGAGGGTGGTGCTATATTTCAAGCAAGCGAAAAGTATTATACGGGGACTAGGCCATTGCATCCGCAAAATCAGAAGTCCCGGGATAATACCCCAGATATCACTAAGTATAAAGACCTAGTATCTCAGAAAGAGGGACCTTTCAAACAAGATTTCGGGGGTTACCCATATATCCGAGAGATGTTCCCCACGAGATAGGTAAGTTTGAAATTTAGGTTTATATCTCGACACAATCTACTAAATGTGTAAAAAACCTACTGGCACATCATCAGTGAGACCGTTTATCACATTTGACCTTCCAATTCTTTAGCATGTTGTGATAGTCCACTGATGTACTATCATTTCCTCTTTTTTTCACAACAAAACTCAATTTTCATTTTATCATGTTTTTGGCTTTTTCAAATTTTCAAATATTTTTGGATTTTCTGAAATTTCTTACTCCCCCTAAAATACAAAATCATTTAAAAGAAATTTGAAAACAAACTATACAAGTAAACTAACAAACTGATTCGAAATGCTTCAATTCACCATCCACTTGGCATAAACAATCAGAACTCCCCCTTACAACAAACTATTTTCCCATTAAGATTTCAAAACACTTAAGTTTGTTTTAATCAAATGGTTTTTCCAGAAAATAAGTTTTGTTGATTTTACCACTTGTAAGATCGGGGTTATCATCACTTTTTTTTCCAAACATTTTGTATGAAAGTTAAATCAAGTTCAACTTAATGACCTTGATCAACCAATTGTAAGTGAAAACCTTCTTCAACCACTAGTAGGTTCACTTAACAATCAAAACCACTTGTAAAATTAAATTAAAATATAACAATTTCAAGAATGGTGCCGATTCCTGCTCCACGATTACCAATTTGGAAGCTCCGGCAAGTCAGAATTTTTCACATATGAAAAACAGACATCCAAGCCTGACCAAACTTGGATGTTTCCTCCTCAACTTCATTTGGGTTATAAGTTGCCTTCTTAGTTTCATAAAACTCTTTAACCCCTTTCACCTTCCCCTCGACCATCTTTCCAAAAATCTTTTTCACATTTCCATTAAAAACCTTTTCGACATCAAATTATTTCTTCTTAGAATAGAATTGATTCGAAATCTCAACTTTTCCAACTTTGGATTTAAAATTTTTAGCCCTCAATGGTGGAAAATTGACATCATCCATTGGCGTTACTGATGTTTCTATTTTTAGCTCAACTTGTGGCTCCTCTGACTTTGTGGAATCAGATTCATCGCCAGATTTCACATCTGATTTCTTAACAACCCATTTTTGGTTGTCAAGATTCTCTCTTCTTTTGTAAAATCTTTTTGAACATTCACCAACTTCATATGTTGAATTTTTAAAAACTTTGAATTTTTCAATTGGTGGTTTACTTTTCTCAACAATCTTTTCGTTCAGTTTAGAAACAACTTCCTGTTTGATGTTGGTTTCCTTAGGACAGTTCCAAGCAATGTGTCCAACTTCTTGACATCTGTAACAGGTTCTTGTTTCCTTTCTTTGATAAGTTCCATTTTTCTCAAACTTTTGTTTTTCTGCAAAGAACTCTTTGTTTGATTGCTTCCAGAATGAGCTCTTTTCTTCTTCCTCCGAACTTGTTCCTGAAACAAATACAGTTTTTGGTTTATAAGTTTTCTCATTTTTATGATTTTTTGATGGAATAAAACCAAGTCCTTTCTTTTTGAAATTACCGTTATGGTTTGGTTTCTTTCGATAACCTAAACCAGAACTGTAACCCTTTTTCTTGTTTAATCGTTGTTGAATTCTTGAGGTGTAAGGTTTAGGTTTTTCAGAAATATTAACATCCTTTATTTCAGAAATATTGATTTCTGTTAGTTTTAAAACCTTGTTAATCATTTCAGTTTTAACACCTCTTATTGGAAATTCCTCATCAGAATATAATTTGTCTGAATCATTCAAAGTATATGCTACTTTGATTGGTTCATCATTCAAATTAGATTTTGATAACATGAATTCTTTATTGTAAACCCTTTTAACCGAAGATTTTGGATTGTCAACTAATGAACTCGAACTCTTGGATTCGAACTTTGACTCTGACTCCTCATCTTTATCCAACACCTGATCGACCACCTTTTTTATTAACTCAGACTCATGATCAGTGTCAGACGATGTGAATGTAACGTCAATATTTTCTGGTAACTCATCAGTTGTTTCGGACTTTAACTTTATATTGACTGCCTTTTTAACTTGCTCCTCATTTGGTTTTCTGGGAGAATAACCTTCCCATATCGGAGGTGGACACTTGTTATAATTTGCACTTTGTTTCTTACCAGTATCCTTTTCTTCAGTTTTCTTCTCTTGAAAGGCTTCCATACCTGTAACAGTTGGATAAATTCTATCAATCAAATAATCAGAACTAGAATAACTTTGCAGTAATCGTCTGATTCTTTCATTTTCTATCTTTTCTGTCTCCAACTCTTGCTTCCACTTTGCACTTTCTTCAATGTAAAAGTTGATAGCTTTCTACTTTGGCATCATTACAGCATTCATCATTGTTAATGCATCTTCTCTTTTAGAATTTGTCTTTTGTAGACCAGTTACCGTTCTATTCAACACATCATATGATTCTTTCACATAGTTGAGATTGAACAATAATGTTTCTTTCATCTTATCTTGTTCACTCAGCTTTTCATCTTTCTCTTCACACTGTTTGCAAAATTCCAAACACTTAAGACACGGTTTAATCACCTCAACGATTTTTTCAACTTCTATTATTTTTTCAACTTCAACAATTTTCTCAACTTCAACCACTTTTTCTGATTCAACTATCTTCTCTGTGATTTTAACTTCTTCACTTTGTTCAGATTTCTCTTTTTGAACAACACTTTCACATTTCATCTTTCTCTGTTCTTTTGCTGCTTGTCTTTCCTTCAGCTTCTCCAATCTATCTGCAAAATAAAATTGAAAACTTTCAGGAGATAACATAGATTTTCCAATATTTATTTGTGTTTCCTCTTCATCATCACTGTCATTAGATGATGATTGATCAAAAACTGGCTCTTGAATAATTTGAGCAGTGAGAGCTACCACTTTGGAATCAGGTGGAGTGTATTTGTCCCAACTGAAACCTTCTGCCACTTTTTCATCATCTTGATCAATTATACCAAAATAAGCTTTCTTATTTGCTTCTTCGATCATTTTTGCATGTGCAGTTTGTGGTTCTTTTTGTTGATACGGTTGATGAGCAACTTGTTGATAAATGGCTTTCCGGTAATAATCATTTCCACCAAACAGATTCTGTGCTCCACTTGCTTATCGATTTTTACATTCTCTCTTGAAATGACATTTCTCCCTGCATCGAAAACAAGTAACTTTAGATTTATCAAAACCCAAAGTAGAAACATTAGCATCCCTAAAATCATCTCTTCCTGTAATCATCTTAAACTTTTCAGCTCTCCTCAAAACACTAGCTAAACACCATTTAATGTCCATAAGCTCCATCTCTTCTGCATCTATCTAATCGTAATCCTCTTTCGTCAGCATATGATTTCCGATCCTTCCATCAACCAATCCTTCATATGATTCCAACACGGTAACAAGTAATGGCATGTGATTTTTGGCGACCTCTTCAGAGAAATTTTGACCATTCTGAGGATGCAATGCAATGTTGCAATTTAATACTTGACCATTACTGCTGTTTGAACTTTGAAACTTATGACTTGAAGTTGAACTCTTTGGATTCACATTTGGGTACGAAGAAATTCCACTACTGCTGCTTGAATTTTGATTAACAGATTCAGATGAGTTTTCAGCACTGAAAGCAGTTTGGACTTTCAGACTAGTTTCAATCTCTTGAACACTTCCTTTGTAATACATTTTAACATCTTGTTGACCACTCGGACTGTTCATTCTTGCAATCTTTTGTTGTTCCAGATCTTGACCCTCAATCTTTTCAATGAACTGGGAAATAGTCAACTTGTCATATTCTCCCGTGTTCTTCAAGATCATCAAATATGTACCCCATTCTTTCCGAGGTAATGCATCAGCTAATTTGTCGACCCATTCTTCTTGATCTTTGACAATTTCTAACAAAGACATAGATCGCACTAAGTGGCAATATCTTTCAATCAACTTCTTTGATGATTCACCTGGCAAGCTTGAAAACAAATCAAACTCTTTCTTTAGCAAAGCTTTCTTACTTCTTATCATCTTCTCACTTCCCTCAAACTTAATTCGAAGTGCTTCCCAAATTGAACGTGAAGTATTGCGATGTTGAAGCAAAATAAAAATGTCTTCGTTCACAGCTTGCTGAAGCAGACTGGTCATCATCTTTTCTGCTTTGTACATGTCTCGTTCTTTGTCCGTAAATTCAGAAATTGTTTTGATAACTCCCAAATCTGTACGCGGCTTAACATACTTTTTCTCAATACACTCCCAAGATCTCAAATGAGTAGCTTGAACCCAGTTTTCAAACCAATCTTTCCAACCATAATATTCCTCAATGCCCATTAGCTTTGGGGGTTTTTGTAAAGTTCTAGTTTCGTTTTCCATGTTCATGTTTTGAGCAATGGCAATAGGAGTAGTCGGGGTTGTAGCAAATGCATTATAGAATTCCTCTTCCATGGTTCGGTAACAAGTTTTTCAAAACAGACACTTTCAAACGAAATTCCTCAAGCGAAATAACCTGCAATACAGTTTCAAACGAAATACCAACTCACACGAAATCAGATGTTTCAAACGAAATAGTGATTTCGTTCGAACAGACCAAACGAAATATGGGTTCGTGCGAAATTAACTAGGATTCAAACGAAATCAGCCTCTTTGGAACGAAATAGTGATTTCTTATGAAATATCTCAAACGAAATCTAATTTCGTGCGAAATTAACAACAATTTCAAACGAAATTAATCACAAAATGTAATTTCGTGCGAAATCAAAAGGCTATTTCATGCGAAATATTGCTGATGTCATCATGTCGGCCAAACTTTTGTCAAATTGATCAGGTTATTGCTCGATTTTAGGTCCAATTTTCTCAAGACTTTGTTAAAACACTGTTTCGCATATAATGTACGAAATTCAAACCATTTTAACCATAAAATCTTGTTCAATTTTGAAAAGAAAGTGTAGAAGTTAGAAATATGATGAAATCAAGCTGAATACGATAGAACTCCTCCTCCTGTGCTCTGATACCACATGTAGGATCGTTTTACCGACCGAAACGAGTCGTTCAGAGGCATTCTACTCAATATGAAAGGCGGAAACAGACATATCGAGTTCAATTCAGCTAGAATATCACTTTAACTGTCTTTTTGATTAATTTGACAAAGATTTACAGCACGTTGACACTTCAGCAGCACTTCAGCTCTGGAATCGGAAAGTTGGAACTACTCCAAACGAAATCACAAGGCACCTATTTATAGGCAAGCTAATTTCGCATGAACATGTTCACACGAAATTACTATTTCGTGCGAAATTACTAGCTGATTTCGTGTGAATTCACTAGCTAATTTCGTGCGAAATTACACACTGTAATTTCGTGCGAAATTACCTTCTAACCTATTTTTGACAGTTTTGTCATATAACGTGCCCTGATCTATACAATCTAATACAAGACTCGATACAAGACGAAGTCCCAGACATATGCACCAACAATTTATCACATCGTTGTTTAGGCCGCTTCGTGTGGAGCTTTATAGGAACGTAAGTATCGATCCCCTTTGTTTTAGGCGGAAATCAGGGATAACCGACTTACTGGCCCGAGTTGATTCAGAAATTTATAGGCAAGATTGTTCAGATACGTGGACGTATCAAGTCAAGCATGTGGTATATAGAGAATCCACGTCGGCAAGCGGCGGAAACTGTTGGAATTTGAGATAGGAGGTATGGTTTTATCGAGAGTCTCACCTTGGGAAGGCGTGGTACGAGTTGGAAAGCGTGGGAGGTTGGACCCACGGTATATTAGACCTTTCGAGATCCTAGAAAGGATCGGGACCATTGCTCACAAGCTGAAACTTCCAGAGAAATTCAGCAGTGATCACGACACGTTTCACGTGTCTAGTCTTTAAGAGATCCTGACTCAAGAAACAGTCGTTATTCCCACATACAGGATTCACATCAACGATAAACTCCAATTTATTAAAGAACCTGTTAAGGTTGCAAACCGGAAGTCCACAAAACATGGAGAAGTCGTAATTGATTTGTTAGAGTTCGTTGGAAATTATATCATGGCCCAGAGTTTACTTGGGAACATGAAGACCAAACTAAGCCTAAGTGACCACATTTGATTCATAACTCCCCTGCGACCGATGGCATCGCTTGAATTTCGGGATGAAATTCTTTTAACGGGGGGAGAATGTGACAACTGGCACTTTTCCATACATTCCGTACAATAATTAAACAGTAATTTGTGCTTAATAACTGTGCATGATTTAGTTTACAAGACGAATGAAATTCTGATTACTATTATATACATACAATGGCATTTCATGTTGCAAGACTTTCATCATCACTACATGCAACACAATATAGTTCTATTAATGCACATAACAGAATTGGCACAGTTATCAAACTAGAAGTACTGACGGGAGTTCAGTACTTAGAAAGACATGATGTTAAGACACAAAATAAGCCCCAGGACCAAGTGTTACACTAGTATAGTGTGTAGGAAAGTAGGGATTACAAAACTGCCTTCCTAGTGATGACATAGGTACCGGAAAGTGCCAGAAACACGCTAAAAATGCAAAATTTTGCAGAAAATAAACAAATTCAGCAAAAATTCAGCTTTTAACATCTAAATATAATGCAGAATTATGATATAATGGTCCATAATACTTTCCTAAGTGTCGGGAATCAAAACTGTCATAAAAGACTACATAAAGCACACTAAACTGCGCAATTTAGCACTTTAACGAACAGTAACGAAACGAACAACCGGACACTACCCGAAACATCAAATTCCTACTAGAAGCATTGTTTTAGTGTCACAAAGCTAGTTATGGTCCCCAAACATCATAACACACTATATAAATATCGAGTAACTAAACACTTAACTATACACTTGATTTCTAACTAAATAACTAACTATATGGTTAAGCCTACACCTATACCCCCCCCCCCCAACCTATGATCGGCCAAAAAGGGCCTCACCCCAAAGATTTTAATTGTATTTTAAATTGGATCTTGCCCTCACTTTACTAAACATGTTGTATATTGGTTAACAAGTAATGGAAGTTTATAAGAGAAACTAAAGGATCAAAATCCATTCAATCCCACACAAACACATCACACACTTTCTTCTCCTTCCTCTCCTTCTTACCTACGGCCAAGCACCACCCCCAAACACCACCCCAAACACCACCACCTTCATCTTTCAACATTCATCCATTCTACATATATACAAAGGTGTTAGAAGCATAATAAGGGAGCTTGGAGCTTTTGAAAGTTGAAGGACCTTCACCATTTGCTTTTATCCACCTCTTTTCTTCTCTTGATCATCCCTAGCCTTGAGCTAGTGGTAAGAACACTAATATTTCCATTTTACCTCTTATATAAGTGGTTAAAGAAGGATACATAATGTTAAACTTGAAGAACACTAAGAATCAAGTGAATGAAACTTGAACATAAGCTTAAATCATGAAGAAATCATGTTGTTATGTGTTGATTTACTTGTTGATTGTTGATTTCTTATGTAAATGATGTAGATCATGATTAAAAACATAATCTAGCAAGATGAGAGGATGGAAATGTTAAAGACTAATAGATCATCCTCATGAAAGACATGAACTTGAAAGAATATAATATTTTCTTGTAAAAAAAAAGAGATGACTAAAATGAGATGTAAGTCTTGTAGATCTAAAAGTTCATGGATGATTTTTCAAGAAACCAAGTTAAAAATACAAGTTTTACCCATGGCATTATAGCCTAGTGGTATCTTAGGGGTGGGATAAGGCTTATGACCATTTGGTCATGGGTTCGATTCCCACATAGGGGGTTTTTCCCAGATTTATTGGGTTTCCTCCTGAATTGGTGTATAGGCATTATTGCCTAGTGGAGATGGATATGATCGGGTGATTCTGCTGGTGGCACGATGATACTCCAGTGGACCGTCAGTGATCCAAATTTGCCGTTCAAAAAAAAAATACAAGTTTTACTTAATCTTGATTCTTAAACAAATAAACCTCATTTTGGTGGTTAATAAGGTGTAGAAGCACATATGTGACAATAAAAAATCATGAAGAAACATTTTTAGAAAATGTGATTACAAGTTGTAAAGAACCATCTTCTTTAAAAATGAAGTTTTTAAAGAATCAACCACACTTTAAAGGGTAACAAGACTTACTAAACACCCTAGTAAGTTACTACAAATTTTTGTAAATTTTCAAGTTCATGAAGTTGTAGTTTATGCTTGTTTTTGGCAAAATAGGTAAGTATAGATTGTTTATTGTTGATTATTGGTTGATTGTGTTAATTTACAAAAGAAAATGATATGCCTTAAAGCATAGAAACCTCCATTTTTAATGGGAAACTATGGCAAAATTTTTCTAAAAAAATTAAACACTTAGAAAAATATTTCTAAACAAATATTTACAAGTGTATTTTCAACCATGGATTTTCACATATAGTTTGCCATAAATTTTTGTTCAAAAATTATCAATATTGGAGGTTGGTTTTTGTAAATAAAAATGATTAAATATGTATTTAGGAAATATATATTTAGAAGTCACCATGTGTGTGATTATTTTTATATTATGTGTATTAGTTATATTATTTTAGGACTTGAAATAATATAACTCATCAAAATACCAAAAATTACAATCCAAAATATTACCAAAAATTCCAAGGAATAAATATACAAAGAATACACAAAATATTGGTGAAACCGAACGAAGGAATATAACTCACAAAATATTCTGGAAAACTTATTCACAAATATATTTTTAGTAAATAATATTTTGTACACCAAGGAAACAAAAATATGATTTTTACAATTATTACAAGATTATATCATATTTTTTACAAGGAGAAAATATATTATTTTTTGTAAGTAAAAATATATATTTTCTTGGAATTATTAGAAGATTTATTATTTTTGAAAGAAATATATATTTTCTCAAACAAACATGAAATATATTATTTTTGGAAGAAAAAAGATGGATTTATATATATTTTCTAAGTTAGACTTGGAAATATATTATTTTTGATATTTACAAATATTTTTGCCAAGAAAAAAATTACGAATAATTTTTCTAAGTAATATTTCTTAAAATATATATTTTTTAAAATATATATTAATGTATTTTTACTAGAGATATTTTTCCGGAAAAATTAATACAAAATTAAGTATATGAATACTTAACAATTATAAGAAAATACGTATTATCGTACGTATAAATACACTCTGGAATATGACCCCAATACATGGCAAAAATATACAAGTATGAGAATACGAATACAAATACACCCATTCTTGGGAAGGAAATACATGTATAAATACTTGAAAGGTATTAAGTTAAAATATATTGTTTTAACAATTATTCCAAAATTAAATAAATATAATTTAAGTTAAAATATTTATTATTTTAACAAATAATTATATAACTTGGAATAACATTAAGGGCACAAAGAAACGTAACTCAAAGACACTAATTAATACTAAGTCAAGGCACGACCCACTCGTCTAATAGACCGTAGTAGGTTGTATGTAGTCGTGCACACTAGTAGCAGCTTGAGTTACGTCGGATTGAAGAACGCAAAACCGTGAGTTCATGTCCCCCTTTTCTCTTAACTGTTTTTGGATTTATAACTCTCAGGGGTGGAATACATGTTGCATACGTTTAAATGGTATTAATTGGCTATGAAATGAATTATAGATCATGTGAGCGTAGATTGAAATTGAAATGCCATTAACTCTTAATTATGGACGAAGGTTAGATCTAACGGGTACGGCTGAGCCCCACTCATGGTCCTTATGTGACCACTTGAGTGCTTCGGTTTTCCAGTCGAGGTAAATCGACAACGGTCAAGGGTAAAATTGACACAATCAAGGTAAATTGACACGTTCAACGTAAATTGACACAGTCGAAGGGGAAATTCGACACAGTCGAGGAAATCGACGAGGGTATAAGCCTACTCATATTGAGTACTCCCTATGTCTCCACATGCATTAGTGCCCTTGCAAAACATTAATTTTATCTGTTCATAGATGCTTTTCATACCTGTTTTCAAAGGAGTCTCTCAAATGTTTACAAGCTTATCAGTACTCATACAAAACGCATGAACTCGCTCAACTTTTGTTGATGTTTTCAAAATTACTTGTTTTTCTGGTAACAAGTTGGATCTTGGACGCTGGTGTTATTTCTAGAAGTAAATTCCAAGTTTAGATGTCATCTACTTTTGTCGATTTGTAACTTAGTCGAAGGTTGTGTTTAAAACTTAAATAACTGGTGTTTCTAATACTTTAAACTTAATGAATGGATGAACATCGTTTTGATCAAATATCTGTTTATTATGATTGAATGCAATGGTATTGAACAAGTCACACATCATACGATTCCACAAAAGTCAGGGTGTGACATACGCGGCTACCCAGTCCACTTGCATAAGACTGATGAACAGACTCACAGCCCCAGCAGACCACGTGGTGAGCATTCCTTCGTGCGATCAATACACCAGGACACGTGGCGACACCTCCGCTACGCGCCTGACACCTCCAGGACCCATGCTCCTGCCAGGTCTGGGAAAGGCTGCAGGTTGTCAGTCGGGCCCAAGGCCCATCAAGCGGCCCATTGGCCCTTTTCCTTCACTCTTCAGCTATAAATACCAACTTCAAACCAGGTTTGAGGTAATGCTAATCTGCTCACTCACACTTACTACTTAAACATTTATCTTGCTTCCAAAGCAAATACCTATTCTCACGGTGGAGGGTGGTAACAAGGAGCAACCCCACCCCATTCTCCTTGTTGCGAGTCACGATGTGTTTCACTGTGCAGATGACAGATTAGAGACGACCCAACCATCGATTGAGGAAAGAAGGGATTAACCCTACTTGACGAGACTCGACCCGTGGACTAACCTCCTGGTTAATCACTGTTTCTTCATCACCCTAGCTACACCTTCATATTATTACTCTATAATTATTTTAATACTACTTGCATATTATTACTCTAAAGTTATAAATTTACAACTAAAAGTAGAAATGTATATAAAAAATTACATTTAAAATGTTAACCTGACGCTCAATCTATTTTATTTTATATGATTTGGTGTAAACTACGTGGTGAATTTAAGATTTAACAATATATACGCGCGCATACCAAATTAACAAAAAGGTTTAATGGGTCAACCCATGTACCCCATCTAATCGATTCACTCACGGACCGTTTAGCTAAACATGTTTAGACTGTCTTTCCATACCGCACCCGACGTTGTACACGACATTGAGAGCAGGGCTTGGAGAATTCCAACGACGTTGAGTTAATATGTGTGCACATGTGTCATGTTGTCATTGGGTATTGGAATTAGTCGTTTACCTCAACAGCTAGTAAAAAAATTCAAAAATTTTCAAACAATTTACTCTATACAAACACATAATTTTTACACCATTTTCTCATTCAATCTAAAACTTTCATCTCACATGCCACAACACTCTCGCACACAACCTTGCGCAATGCCGGTTATTCCATCGATCTTAGAAGAGGACATCACGTTATGCGAATTGTGGGTCGCGGTCCATGAGAACCAAGGGCCTCCGTTAAACACATCTCCTTTTTGGGAACGATTTCATCAAGAATTTTGTACTCGTAGGGGTGATGCCATCCGACCCAAACCATGCACTTCATTCACGTTATATGGTTAATTAGTATTAATTGGTTTTTATTTAAATTTAATAGATTTTACGTAATTTTTAAATATATATTAATAACTAAAAATGTACTCCACGTGTCGAATAGCCCTCCTCTTCCACACCCCTTCCCACACCCTTCTTTTTTCCATCATGCCACTGACGTGTCCTCCAGATGTTGAATAACGCCCAATATTCAAGCCCTTCCACACCGTATGGTCTTATAAGTAAGAAAAGCTGACCCGAATTTGTTTAGAATAAAATCCGTATATGCAAATTATTGGTTACATGTCATTTCAAAAATTCACACCTAAACGAATTTGATGAAAGAGTTCTTTGATATAGTGACTCTCTCTCGCTCCATATTATTATATTTAATCTTGTTTAAGGGTTTTTATTATTTATTATAAGGTGAATTACGTTTTTCGTCCTTTATGTTTGTATCGGATTGCAACGGATATCCTTTAACTTTAATAATTACAGTCACAATCCTTTACTTGTAAAACTCGTTACACTATACGTCATTTGACCCTAAACTAGTTAAATGTAAAAGTTAAGTCATATCATGTGAGGACATTTATGTCCTTTTACACCCTAATAAATAAACATGAGAAATAACAACTAAAACAAAAAAATATATATATATTTACAGATATTCTCTCTCTAGCTCACCACTATCTCTCTCTCTCTCTCTCTACGTAATCACTCTCTCGAATTTCCACCACATGAATAACAGATTTCATGTCATTAACAACTTAAATTTATGAAATAATAAGAAACAGTGAGAGACGAAAAGAAAGTAAGAGAGGGAGAGGGAAAAGGGAACAGTGGTAAGCTATAGGCTTCCGATGGAGCAAAACTCCGGCAAAACAAAAGAAGATCTAAAAACCCGTTGCAGATATGGGCCACCGGTTGAAGTTGAAGGCGACGATGGTGAAGGATTGGGTTGGGGATGTTTCACACAACGGTGGCGGCCCGGATCTAGGGTTTCTATTGATAGGGCAACAGATATTTACCGCCGGTTACTGGAAAAGGTGCAGCCTTGACCCTTCCTTTCAAAAACCATAACAGTTATACTCTTTGACTCATTTATTAAAAACCATATCGTAATCTGTCCAGAACCTTGCTGGAAACAGAATCCTTGATCGGAACCTTGCCGAAAACGGAATCTTGCTTGGAACCTTGCCGGAAACAGTGGTGGTGGTGGCTCTCACAATGATGATAGGGGTGGGGGTTGGTTGGAGAGAGATAGAGAAGGGAGAGAGACATCTCAAATAGAGAGATGTGTTTTGTTTATTTGTTTAATTTAAATATATTAGTAAAATTACTAATCTGCCTTCATGTGCAACATACATGTCATATTTAACTAAAAAATTTAACCAGGTTAGAGCAAAAGGATGTATGGTGTGACGAGTTTTACAAATAAAGGACCTTGACTGTGTTTATTGAAGTCAAAGGATATCTATTAAAATTCGATACAAACATAAATGACGAAAATTGTAATTTACCCTTTATTATATGCAATTTTTATTATATATATATATATGGGTAAATTACACTTTTCGTCCTTTATGTTTGTATCAAATTGCAATGGATAGCTTTTAACTTCAATAATTACAGACACAATCCTTTATTTGAGAAACCCAATACACCTTTCGTCCTTTAGCATTAACAACGTCAAAATTTTAAGTTAAGTCTGATCATGTGCCTTGCACATGAGGGTTGACTGGTAATTTTATTTATTGGATTACAAAACTATAAAACCCTATCTCTTCTCCAAAGCAACAATCATGAGCACAATCGTTACCCTTTGATCAATTGTTGCTCCTATAAATCACAAAAAAAAAAACCAAAATCAATCATCAATTTCAATCGATAAAACCCTAGCTACTCAATCAGTCAATCATGCTCCTATAAATCACAAAAAAAACCCCAAAATCAAACCTCTATGTTCTGTTTTCTTACACCTCTAAATCCAGCCAGTAGTTATGGTGAGTGTTTCAAGGAGTGCAAATGTTAGAGTGACGGTGACGAAATTTCAGGAGGGGTGTTGGTTTAGGTGTTTCAGGTGGTCAGTAGTTATGGTGGCCGGTAGTTGTGGTGGCCAAAAGTGTTTCAACAGATTCGGAGGAGGATGATGACCAGATGACGTCACATTCGTGTAACTCGAAATTGTGTTGAGATCTGTCGGTTGTTGTGGAAGTGCAGGGAAGATGAAGGTTGGAGAAGAAGATAAGGAGGATAACGGTGAGTGAGATATGGCAGCGACGGCGGTGTTGGTTGGTGGCGGCTAATGGCTGGGAAGGAGCCATGGTGAAAGATAGAAAAGTGTGTGGGTTTGACAGTGGTGGTGGTGAGTGGTGTTTATGGCAGTGATTATGGTGGTGGAACGTGGTGGGTGGTGGTGGAACTTGGTGACGGTGGCTAGGATACAGAGGGTGAGAGAGATAGAGAGAGGGGGAGACTTTAGAGAGAGAAAGAGTAGTTGGGGGAGAGAGAGAATGCCTTTAAATAAATAGACCAGTAAAATTATCAATGTACCCTCATGTTCAAGTCACATGCCATACTTAACCAAAAAAAATTAACCTAGTTAGTGCTAAAGGACGTAAGGTGTAATGAGTTTTTCAAATAAAAGATTGTGACTGTAATTATTAAAGTTAAAAGGTTATCCATTGCAATTTGATACAAACATATAGGATGAAAAGTGTAATTTACCCTATATATATATATATATAGGGGGCCGCTAGAATGAGAACCACCTCGAGTTATGAGAACCGCGAGAACCACACCGTACGGGGCGAGGCGGACCAATTTTTTTTTTTCAAAAACGTAGATGCATGTATTATAAACACATTCGTAAAAAAAAAACGCCGTTCGTGTAGTTTTTTAACCACAAACTTGTGGTGTAAAAAACTACACGAACGACGTGTTTTTTAAAAAAAAATTTTACGAATGTGTTTATAATACATGCATCTACGTTTTTGAAAAAAAAAATTTGGTCCACCTCGCCCCGGATCAAGTAGTTCTCGCGGTTCTCATAAGGTAGTTCTCATTCTAGCGGTCCCCTATATATATATATAGGGGTAAGATCAAATAAAAAGTTAATTTTGTCTAAGTAGGATGAGAAGTAATCTTAACCATTCATTTTTCAAATCAATGGTTAAGATGAAAGTGTAGGAGAAAGGAGGAGTGCAAAGGTATATTGGGAAAATCTTATTTATGGACTTTCTCTCTCCACATGCAAGGCACATGCATATTACACCCCCATTTTTTAAACGTTCATAACTTTTTTATACGACATTATTTTTTCATAAAAATTTCACCATAAAATCGTGCGTTTTTTTATCTTTAATTTGAGTACCATATTGCTATATAAAATATAAAGATTAAAAAAACCCACAAAAATGTGTTGTATTTCTATGTTGTATAACATTTTTTGTGCTGAATTTTTGTACTAAATTTTTGTACTATATTTTTGTGCTAAATTTTTTTGTCTTAATTTTTTTTTCTCAATTTTTTGTGCTAAATTTTTTTGTACTACATTTTTTTGCTAAATTTTTTCGTGCTATATTTTTTTGTAATAGATTTTTTGTGCTATATTTTTTTGTACTACATTTTTTGTGCTATATTTTTTGTACTACATTTATTGTGCTATATTTTTTGTACTAGATTTTTTGTGGTAGATTTTTTTGTACTAGATTTTTTTTTGTATTTTAAAAAAAACAAAAGGGGTGCTACATGTCATTTTCACTCCTATTTATAAGGACTAAAATGCCCTTCATTCCTTCTTATTAGGAGTGTCACATGTCATCATCACAATCCTTCTTAGGCTACTCAGGCAAAATCCACTTTTTAGTGGATCCTTCCCCTACATATTTATGATAATCAATATACATATATTTAATCATAAAAATACAAGTTGTAAATGAGAAAAACTACATTTAAATAATAATAAATATATAAAAAATAAATAAAATAATTTGTTGTTAAGAGTGATTTAACTTTTTAATTTTGTTTAGAATGAGCAAATTAGAAAAGATAGTAGTTTTAAAGTGATGCTAAATAATAATAGTGGAAGTTAATTAGTGAAGTCTATTCCATGTGTTCTTCATTCGTTCTTTCATTGATTTCAAACTTTAATTCTAAATTATTATAAGTTCTGTTTTTCATTATTATTTCAAATCAATAGTAATGTCAAATATTTATAATTATATCCAATCAATAGTAATGTCAAAATATTTATAATTTTATACATTAGAGCTAAAACGGTGAAAATATAAAGAATAGTTCCATTAAATAAAGGACCCACCTTTAATTTGGACGACACAATCAAAACGTACGGTAAGGTTGTCAATCTCAAAATAGAAGCAAATGCATAGCATCATGACATAAAAGCAGCTTATCAAACATCTTTAAGGCATTTCTTTTGCATTTGTATCCATGGTATTTAATTTTCGACCGACTAATGAAATTGGAGTATTTATTTCTACAATACTTGATATCTTTTTTTTTTTTTGAACGGCAACAATACTTGATATCTAATAAACACATATTTAGACCTTTTAATCTTAAATTCGTGTTAACTATATTCGTTCTTATTTTAGCTATAGTCTATTGATGTGTTCTATGATGCAGCGCGGGCATAGATGTCGTTTTTATACTCTCTTTTTTTTTCGTCGTTCAAAGATGAACCATAAATAACACTCTCTGATTGATGGTAAGAGAATCACATATCATATATGTGACAGTGACATGCTCCCGCCCACATAATTAGCCACAAAATTATCAATCAACTATAGCTTTCAAAGTTTGAGTAAAAATAATATTCAATATATTTTAACTAAAGTTAGTAAACAGATGCTTTAAATCATATAATTTCAAGTAAAAGGGTGTGGGAGAATTCCAATTGCTACCCTCTTTAGGTGTAATTAGTACTCACACATAACCTACCTTAATTTCATTACAACATAATATTACTATTAATTACCTATGGAAAAATCGTCGTAGAGATTCCTTTCAAGATAGATTTGCAACGTTTTTTTTTTTCATTTGTCGATACCTCTTTCCGTTGCAGTAAGTTTTCATAAAGAAATAAGAGATATAGCGGATAATAATGTTGACAATGTGATGAAAAGATATGAAACTAAGGTTTTGTTGGCATTTTTAGTGGTTGAGCTGAGAGAAATGACGTGATAAAGACAATTTTGGATGGGCATATCGCATACCCTATTAAAATTACCGATTTAGACATGAATACTAATTTGTTTTTACGAAAAAATGACTATTACACCACCCTTTATTCCATCCTAAATTCTCAACGTAAGAATTCTTTTTAGGGAGTTTGATTACTAGAATCCTAAATTATTTTGAGTTCAAAATATATAATAAAAATTGGAAATTTCAAAAGGGTACGTGCATGGTGTTGTTCAAGATGGTTAGCGGAACTATGCAAAATTTAAATTGAATAATGCAATTTAATAAATTCATAAAGTTTATAATTTGTATATTTAAAAAAAAAAGTGATTTCAAGTTTTTGAAACATGTTTTTTTAAGAAAATGTCAACATGCATATGATACATAGTCATAGATGAATTTTAAATGCATCACAACACCTATAATTTGTCTACATCTAATGTAAAATATTTATAAAAAAAAAAAACATATATTTTTTTTGAACGGCAAATTTGGATCACTGACGGACAACTAGAGTATTATCGTGCCATCAGCGAAACCACTCGATCATATCCATCTCCAGTAGGCATAGTGCCTATACACCAATTCAGGAGGAAACCTAATAAATATGAGAAAAACCCCCCTTTCTGGGAATCCAACTCAGAACCTATTGGTTCCAAAGCCTTATCTCACCCCCAAGATGCCACTAGGCTATAAAGCCATGGGCTATTAAAAAAAAAAAACATATTAAACACTTTAATTGAAATATACAAAGTAAGTTTGTGAATTTATGAACTAATATTTAATTACGTTCAAACATGATATCTTACAAAAGTTCTTATAGGCTCCTAGATTTATTTGGATTTCTATATGATATAAAGTCATGTACGAATGACTTATTGCTAAACAATGTGGGTCATCGAACTAAAATATACCAAACAAGATAACATGAATGGTGTTTAGGCTAATTAAGCAAGTGGGGTATCACTCATGACTTTCTAAATAGCATTTAGTAGTCTTTTTTAATCTTTAATTTATTTTACGGTTTCCAATAAATTAGAATCTAGAATACTTTAACAACGTATAAAAGTACCAATAATTTGTTAATGAGATTACTCATGTAGCAGGGTTATGAATCAGTATTATAAGTGGTCGACTCGTCAAGCATTTTAAAACCAAAAATAGCCTAAAGTAAGCCTTGACACAATTTAAAAATGTAAATTTGAAATTTAGGTTTTTAAATCTTAGTTAATAATTTCAAATAATGTCACGCTGACAATATGTCTTTCTCTCTAAATGGGAGAGAGGGGTTGAAGGGAGGTTCGGGGGCGGCGCGAAAGGATGTTTGTCGATAAGGGCTTGCATGGTAGATTCCCCCCGGGGAGCAACCCCGCTGGAACACAACACCTTAACTGCAGTAGTGAAGTGACCATCACTCACTTTCCTGAGACATTGCTTGATGTTGGGGCTAACCTCCTCAGCTATCTCATGTTGTGCCTCCCCCCCACGCACAACCCCTTCTCCACTATCGGCAAGGAGGGAATTGACTAAAATCTCAAAACCCGAGCCCTCCTTCCACATAGCTAAGGCCCGCAAAATACTATCACGTTGCAAGAACTTTCGATTACCCGACCTTCGCTCTTGCCTGGAAGACGGCTTAACCACCTAAAGAGTACAACGGGGTAAGAGCAAGAGTTTGACCCAGCTTTCTAAATATAAATTTAAAAAAGGAATTGACTTGTATATATGATATATTTGATTTTTTTAAACAATTTAAAAAGTAAATATAATAACCATACTATCTATTTTACTAAATTGTAATAATAATAATAATAATAATAATAATAATAATAATAATAATAATAATAATAATAATAATAATGTATTTCCTCCCTACGATGTATCATAAATTGTATATGAAGAGTTTCACTATTCAATTTTAAGTTTTTTGATATTGTATAGAGTTAATTGCCCGGATGGTCCCTGTGGTTTCACGTTTTTTCACGTTTAGTCCCCACCTTTTGAAAATAGCATGTATGCTCCCTATGGTTTGTCATTTTGTTACTCGGATAGTCCCCCAACATTTACTCTGGTGACTATCCGAGTAACAAAATGACAAACCATAGGGAGCATACATGCAATTTCCAAACTAACTGACATCTACTCAGAAACTATCCGAGTAACAAAATGACAAACCATAGGGAGCAAACCTGCTATTTTCAAAAGGTGGGGACTAAACGTGAAAAAACGTGAAACCACAGGGACCATCCGGGCAATTAACTCTATTGTATATGAAGAGGTTTCACTATTCAATTTTAAGTTTTTTTATTGTTTGTAGGAATTTGTTGGGTAACTAGGTTTTGCCACGCCCGCGTTGCGGGGCAATAAGCCAAAGATTTCTCTTTCATATATGTCTGTGTTTCGGTTACTTATATATACTACTTATAAAACACTATCAATATTTTTGCTAAAAAAAACTAAAACGATGGAAAGACTATAATTTTTAACTGGGGCAAAATTGTAATTTTTTAGGACAAATGAACGTGTGTCACGCAACCACCTGACACGAATAAAAATTACACCGAGTTAACAACTAAAACAAAACACTACCATAGATTTGTCAAAAAAAAAAACTAAAACGATAGTACGACTGTAATTTTACACTGGGGGCAAAATCGTAATTTGACTGGAAAAAAAAACAAAAACAATGGCAAACCTATAAATTTGAAACCGAGGGAAAAATCGTAATTATGATGGATGGGAAAAAAACAAAACAAATGGCAAAACTGTAAATTTAAACGGGGGAAAATCGTAATTTCGCTGGACCAATAGGGAAGTGTCAGGCAGCTGTGGGAACAAAATCGTAATTTTTGAAATGGGAACAAAATCATAATTTTAAACAGAGGGCAAAAGCGTAAATATATTTTGAACTGTGCGCGACATTATAATTTTAAACTAAGGGCAAAATCATAATTTTGAGCTAGGGGATGAAACATAATTTTATTTTGAACTGTGGGCAAAAAACATTATTTTGAGCTGAGGGCAAAATCGTAATTTTTAGCTAAGGGGAGAACATAATTTTATTTTGAACTGGGTGAAAAACGTAATTTTAAACGGAGGGCGAAACCGTAATTTTAAACTGAATAAAATTAAAAAAAAAAGGTTTTTGAACTGAGGGTAAAAGCGTAATTTTAAGCTAGAGGCAAAAAATATAATTTTATTTTAAAGTAGGGGCTAAAACGTAATTTAAAAAAAGGACGAAACCGTAATTTTAAACTAAGAGCAAAATTAAATTAAAAATGGGTTGTTACAATAGGAAAGCGTTAGGCAAGCTGCCTGCCACTATTCCCTCATGTTGAAAATGTATATGTAGTAAATGGGTGGAACCGTTTGACATCCAATATTTTATTTTGTATTTTTTATCTATAAATACAAGTCATAAAGCTATGTGTATAAGGCTCTATTGCATATAACATTTATGTTTTCTTGCCTTGGGTTATTTCTAAAATTATAAATCTTCCCTTAAGGGATTTGTATAATTAGTACCATATAATCCATATGGTTTAGTTTTAGTTTTAATAAATCTTATACTTTATAAATTTATTTAGCTATCTATTATTATTAGATGTATTATATATATTTTACAAATTCGAATTCAATGTTTTTAAATCTAATATTTGTTCAGTTTAACGGTATTGTCGCAACGCGCTACACTTTTTTACATAAAAGTTCAAGTATTGTCAACGTCTTTGCTATAACGCGTGGAATTGTTTTTCGTTTTGGTATAAATTTTACAGTTCTGCGTTTTTACGTCTATTTTTCTAATCGGTATAATGGTCATGCTGTAATGCTCGAGTCTTAACTACTAGTTTTATTAAATTATAAAGTGTATTGTAAATTTACATGTAATAACCCTTTCAATATATAAAATTAAATTATGTGATTAAAATTAAATATATTATTGACTTTCTACTGTTATACTATTATAATTATAATTATATTATAAATATACTGGTTTCGAAATACTAACTTTATTTTTATAATAATTTATTGCTTTTTATTAGTTTATTATTTAATATATTATTATATTTACGTTTAATAACATATTTTTTTAACATCTATTTCCTTAACTTTTTTTAATAATTGTTTTTTTTTTCTTTTTTAACATATATTAATTTATCGATTAATTTGATACTTCTTTAATAAGTTACATTTATAATTTATTTTTTTTCTAAAAACTTAAGTACATAGTTGTGCTTGATTTCTTTCCCTGACATTCCGTTATAAGTTTTGTTAAAACGAGGTTATACTCGAAATAAAGTATTTATTTGGTATCATACAACGGTACGATGATAAACTAACGATGAATAGTAACTTTATTTGTATAATAATTTATAGTTTTTTATTAGTTTATTATTTAATATATTATTATGTTTACGTTTAATAACATATTTTTTTCTTTTTTTTAACATCTATTTCCTTAACTTTTTTTAATAATTGTTTTTTTTTCTTTTTTAACATATATTAATTTATCGATTAATTTGATAATTTGATACTTCTTTAATAAGTTACATTTATATATTTTTTTTTTCTAAAAACTTAAGTACGTACTTGTGCTTGATTTCTTTCCCTGACATTCCGTTATAAGTTTTGTTAAAACGAGGTTATACTCAAAATAAAGTATTTATTTGGTATCATAAAACGGTATGATGATAAACTAAATCGTTCTAATGTTTTGACTTTCTAAACAACATGCTTTATTTTCAAATCATGTTTGTTTTATATTATCATTTGTTCGGTTTCGCCGCAACGCGCGATATATAAAAACTAGTTAAATTTATCTTTTTTACTTTTCCTTTCCTACAATTATAATATTATGTTAGTATGTTATAATACATTTTTTATTTGTATAAGTTAATAAAGAAAATACGTTATATTCATTGCCCGTTTATGATTGTTTTATTGTTTTAATATTTTAATCAGTTCATCTCCATACATACCTCTCTATAAGTTCATTTACAAAAATGGTATTATTATTTACCAATTCTGTAGGTAGGATTATTCTTTACCAACTGGGCAAATGTTGGTTTATTAAATACCAATTTTCCAAATATCAATGGTAATCGAAAAGTGTATTATTAAAAAATATATTAAATTCATTTCTTATTATAAATTCATAGACAATTTGTTGCTAAATTATGATAACCAAATTAGATCATTGTTTTATAATGTAAATGAGTGATCTGTATGACATTTGATTCCACCACATCTGCTATTCGCAAACACAATATTATCTTTTGACATTTGATTCCACCACATCTGTTATTCGCAAACACAATATTATCTTTAAAATCTTTGGTTCCAAGGTATCGAATGTAAACTGTTAATTTATTACATTCTTAAATACCAAAAAATGAGTATAATTTCCAACCTTCACTCATTTTCTAAAATCTTATAATTTCGACAAAATTAGTTCTTTAATATATGTCATTGTTTTCATTTTTATTCTAATCTTACTTTTACACAACAATAAATTTAATAAAAATAAGGATGATCAACGGAATTAACGCTTTTAATTTAAAGCTAATTTAACTATCAAAGTTCGAGTTACTAGACTATGGAGGCAACTTGTCAATGATAAATTAATTATAACCTAAGTAATTTGGTTCGTATATATTGGGTTGATCTATATAATGTGTGTAATATTTGTGATGAAAGATGTTAACTTCATTCAAAACTTTATATATGTCTGTTTGTATTTGTTTCTATTTGTAAACATTTCTATTATACAAAATCATGGAATACTCAACTCCCAGTCGATGATCAAACCGAAGAGTACGGACACGAATGGAATAACTCTCCAAGAACTTTTATTATAACCAAGAAAATATAACTCAAAAAACTTGATTACAATAACTCATAAAACCATAACTCGGTTTATCTTCTCTTGACTCTTAATAATGTCTAACCCTACCTTGGTTTATATAGGATAACCCTAACTTGGTGACCAAGACATTACCACATAGCCCTAACTTGGTGACCAAGACATTACCAAATATAATTATAATGTAGTTAGGAAACTTAATCAATTATGACCAACTTGTCAACATTGATCCCTCAAGTTCACTGACTTGTGACTTGAACTCCTTTGTCACCCTATTCACATCACCGACTTGTGATGAGTCGGGAATTACCGCTAACAATCACCCCCTTAATTTCCGACTCGAAATAGGTAGGCTTTAACATGTCATCTTTGTCTTGATTCTCATAGAACTCATCTTGATCTCTAGCTGTGTTTTTCGGCTCCTTCCTAGCTCGAACATTCTTGCGACCTTGTACTCGACTAGTCCTTTATCCATGAATCGTCCTTTGATCATAAGAACTCGCATCACCATTGACTCGTCTGCGATCTTGAGCAAACACCCGCTTTCTTGAATCATTAAATGTACCTCCTTGGGTTTGAATCCCCTGTTTAACCTTTTCTTTGAATTCTTGAACATTTTTCTTTGGACTTTGAGTTTTGGGTTTCTTCATTAAACTTGGATCTTTGAGAAGATTCTAACTCGTACTTGCTGTATCATCTTTCAGTTCACCTCTTTGTAGATCCCTACCCGCAAAATTCTTTATTCCAGTCATGTTATCTTGTGTACCTGAACTTGCTATCTTGAGGTTGATCTTGTACAAACAGTTCTTGGTCCTTGTCACCTTCATCATAAGTTTTCGTGTATCATCATGAATGGTTAGCAAATCATGTTTCATGTGAATGTCGCATCCACCTTCCTTTGCTTGACCAAGACTTATGATATTGCTTTGCAAACTTGGTATGTAGCAAACATCGGTCAACAGGCGTTTCTCCCTCGTTTTCCCTTCAAGTAATACCGATCCCTTTCCCCGTATGTCAATATAAGATCCATCTACGAACTTCACCTTTCCTGTGACACGCTCATTAAGTTCAAAGAAATAAGCTCGATTACCCGTGATGTGATGTGATTCAATGCTCCGTTGTCGAGATACCAAGTGTCTTTCTCCATTGGTTCGATATCGAAACGCTTTGGATTCACCCATTCTTCATTTAGAAAAATCGATTCTTGATCACATCTCATCATGAATAATGATGGATCAAAATCATCGGATTTAGCTAAGTTAGCTTCATCTTGTTTCTTAATACGATCCGAACATCCTGACGCGAAGTGAACAAATTTATCACAACGGTAACACTGAACCTGTGATCTATCTTTCCTTCCTTTTTGGCGATCATTGGTTCTTCTTTGACCCGTTTGTTTTGACCGATGATCTTGACCATCTCGGCTTTGACTTCCATCTTGGTCCTCATCATCCCGGTCTTGACGTCTGCCTCGATAACTTGAACCGCCTCGCCCACGCCCTCGCGTATTTTCATAGGATTTGGATTTCGAGGATGACTCACCATTGGCAAACATTAGATTACCTTGATTTTCTTCTAAAGACTCGATACCCTTAATCCTGTTTTCGAACGTCTTCAGTCTACCGATCGCTTCCTGAAACGTCATGGCCTTCAAATCTGCGAACTGTTCAATTGAAGCTGCAATTGGAACATACTTTGTTGGAACAGAGCCTAGTAACTTTCTGGTTAGCTTTTTGTTTTCGTAGGTGGTTCCCAAACTGGCTGCTTTGGTAACCAACTGACTAATTCTCCCTGTGAAAGAATCAATCGTCTCTGTTTCTTTCATCTTTAAAGATTCAAATTCATTTTCCAGATGCTCAATCTTTGCCTCTCGAACCCGTTCAACCCCAACATACCGTGTATTCAACGATTCCCATATTTCCTTTGCAGTCTAAAACTGAGCTACCTGAAACACGAGTTCTTGGGGTATTTCTTGAAGTAGAAGTGCAACCGCCATGTCATCCTTTTTGGCTTCTACCTCTTTTTCACCTGGTTCTAAAGCTTTCTGTATTCCATAAATCCTGAATATCGTTATGATACGAATCGCCCAAATATTGTAATTAGTTTATGTTAATATTGGACATTGTAAAGTTGTGGTACTTTGATTCTTAACCACAATCGGTAGTGGTCTGTTCCCGTCCGTCATTGATTTCTGAACAACTTTTCAGAATTGAACACGTTTGCTCACAGAAACCCGGTCATGAATACCTCTCGAAAACCGAATAACGATTAAACCTCGAATTAAACCACTTGTCTAACTCAAACACCGTTTAATGTTTAAACCCAAACTTAGTTTAAACCAACAAAAAATAATAATTAACCAACTTGTTATTATTTTTTTGTTTCAAACGTTGTTACACACAAAAATAATAAAACCCAATTTGTTGAACTAAAGGAAAAAAATCAACTTATTTAGTTTTCCTTTTGAATCTAGGTCACCAACTAAATAATCAAACCACCGTTTGATTATTGTTGTATTTTGAGACACCTTTCTTTTGAGTTTCGAAGTTGCACCCAAAGAAAATAATATAAAAAATACCACACCTGTTGTTTTGTGTTTTTTTAGCTGTCGCAAAACAAAAGCTTTCCTTAATCACCGGTTACGTGAATTCCGTAAACCAATCTGTATTATTCCTTCTTGATTTGCGAGCTTGCAAGCACAGCAGAACTTTTGTTTTAAGCGAAACTTGTAAGAAAACAGGACAGACTTTTTGCGGCGTCAACAACAGTTTTCGATCTCCAGATGGCAACAATGTTTGAACTCCTTGTTCAATCACGAAAGAACAGGCACTGATAACTCGAATGGCTTAGGTGATAACGATTGAACTCGGCTTAGTTCAATCTGAAAACACAATGGCAACGGCGATGTCTGTAACACCTGTGCCTCCACGGCCATCAAACAAATACTGTATCAATGAAATATTGTATTTCATACTTGGGACATGTACAAATATGTGTATCCTTTGCACATTATCAATTCTTGTTCGATTTCAAGCTTTAAATCGCTTTCTAGAAGGTTATACGCGCACTGATGCGTAAATATAACCCGTTTAATGCAACGAACGCTCCGGAATAGTGAAATAGGCTTAACATACCTTAAACAACCTTTACATAACTTAGAAATAAGTTTTGAAGGCTTTAGTATGTCAAAAACAAGTTAATTCACTTACAGGGACTAAACTTGACAAACTGCGAAAGTATGCCAATTTGAACTGTAACGAACATTCCGGAACATGACCATAAGTTAAACATACCATAAATATCCTTTATATAGCTTATAAATAGGCTTTGAGGGGTTCGGTATGCTAAAATAAACTTTTGGGGTCATTCATGGACTAAAAGCGTCAAAAAAGTGCACAAGTTTGCATTTTCGCGCATAACTTACGTTCTGAATACATCCGGACATCCAAAAATTTATGTAAGCACTAAAATATTTTACTTTAGTGTTTGGCATAAGAAAAATCCATTCGTCACGCCATTTGGATCATTTTTCGCGCTTATGCGCATTCCGTCATAATTAACCGAACAACGTAACCGTACGGCTAAACGAACCGACACCCGAGATATTTTTGAATACATTTTAAGTTCCCTATACTTTAACTTCATTTTAGAGCTTTGAAATGGGGTTAACGGGGCTTAAACGTGTCAAAAAACGCATCGAAAACCAAGTTTTGAGGTTACAGGGACTGAAACTGTAAATCTACCAAACTAGGTCCTTAAGTAGGGGCCAGATGCAGCAGAACGTTTTTTTTTTCAGCTTTTAACAGCCCTTAACACTCTCCAAAGGCCAAGTGCCAAGTTTCAAACTCTTATGGTGGATGGCAAATGAGTTACCACAACTTTCCAACAAGTGTACGGCTTAGATCATGCCCCCTTTTCCAAGAAATGATCCTAACGGTGAACCGAAAACTATAAATACCCACCTCCACCCTTCACTTTTCCTCACAAGAATCTGATCTAATGTGCTCTAAGTTGAAACATTTGTTTCATACCTGAGCTATTTTGATCTAGATTAGCATTCGGGGACCCTTTGTAAGTGTTCCTTCGTTCTTTTATTGCTTTCGAGTCCGAAAGTCAAACTTTGTTTGACTTTCTGCATTGACCAGTTTATGGTCAATGCAAAGTTCGTTTGAACTTCGCAACGTGATTGTAATCACGATGGTTATAGTCCCTTGTGACTATGCCTAATGATTACCACGTTGTCTAGGGTCGTAAGGGTAAGCGATCTAATAAATCGCTTATACCTTCGAACCTGACCCATTTGGTCGATCATTAGGATCCGACGAAACACATTAGGTGACCATAGTATATAGGGAATAACCTTCCGAGGTTATACCTTATGGTCGCTTCGTTTAAGTAGTTGTATGCTAGGTAGTTTATATGCCTTAGGTAAATTACCAAAATACCCCTTTGATGCCAAAATTCGTTTTAAACATATGTAACATAACTTTTGACATCTAAACTGATTTGACAACCATATTAGACATGTTAAGGCATATTTTACTTGTCATAGGACTAGTTAGGCGTTCCGAACGCGTTTCACGCGAACGACGCGTTAAAGTAGCATAAGCTACCTAAACGGGTCGTAATGGGTCACAAACACTTAGGTTAAGTTTCGTTTTAGTATGTGGGATTTGTTAAACCATATTACATGAGTCTCCATACTCGTTTGGTTTACGAACCCTCATTCTATCCGATCTTCCGATCTAGGTCCGGTTTATTAACAAAGTTACCTATATTAGGTGCCGTTTGATTCCGAGATCTCTGGCATTGCTTGGTGGTTATCTTAGGACTTCTGAGCAATCTCAAGTGAGTACATAGACCCCTCTTTTACTGTTTTCCAAACATTTTGGGGTGGAACACATGTGCCTACTTGTTACTTTCGTGCTTTCCATGTTTTCACATCATATACTTGCTATATTCATTAGTACATTTATAGTACATGATTTCATTGTCTTACATTACATTTTATGCTATGTATGTCCATTTAGTTCATACTTAGTACATCGTTTCACATCACATCACATGCTATGTATGTTCATTTGTTGCATACTTAGTACAGTTGTTTTCATCACATGCTTACATTTTGATATGATATTTGGATTGTTTTGATGGATCAATATACATTCATTAACACCGATCACGCCGTTCGTTAGTAGGTAGTGGTACCATAGGAATTGACAACTCCCGTTCCGGACATCCTGGGTAGGTGGGGATGAAAGGAATGACCGAATTCGATATACATAAGCACAGATAATCCTTTAATTTGTTTAAGGGTTTATCGCCACAGTCTCAAGGCTTGGATGTATGCATTCTCACAATACCGCATAGATATTTGTATCAGTATAGCATGCATTTCCACAAAACATAGCTTTAATTTAAACCGTGTTTTACTTCAATACTTTGTTTTTGTGCATATGGTTTAGTTGATATCTTTTCACTAGCCATACATATCATTTTGTGTTACACATTACATGATTTACATTTGACACATAAACATTATTGACATTGGTTACACATTACATGATTTACATTCGACACATAAACATTATTGACATTGGTTACACATTACATGATTTACATTTGACACATAAACATTATTGACATTGGTTATACATTACATGACTTACATCTTGACAATAAACATTTTGACATATTATTTAATACGTTTGGCAATTGGCTTAAACATAGACATCTTACATTGTTGGTTTGGTTTGAGTAAGTGATTTAAGTAACGAGGCGTGTGTAATATGATACAAGCATGGTGGATACGCCGCTGGTACTTCCTATATATAAGTGATTGTATGGTATTACATATCGTAGCGTTGTTTGAATCATTTCAATTTGGACATATAACATTTTATACAAATAACATACTTTTCACAATACATTGTTTTACAAACAACTTAAATTATACAAACTCATTTTTATATGGTTATTCGTTTAACCATACATTATTCTCTTACTTATACATATCATCTGATCTTATCGTTTTTCAAATGATTTACAAGACATTGTAACTACTTTAATCAATAAAACAATATTTCAATTTCCATGTGTTATGAAACAATGATTCTGTTACTACACTCCCCGACGTTTTCCGCCACGTTTGGTTGTTCTACGTGGTCGGGGTGTGACAGAAAAGTTGGTATCAGAGCTCATGGTTATAGGGAATTAGGTTATTAGTAATACTTTGACCTAGTCTATAACCTTCCTAGGACCCTAACGCGAGTTTACTTGCGTTTAGTCATAAAACAATACTGTCACCTATCCTTAGGCGACAACCACAACAAGAACATAAATTTCAAAACCGCTTTGAAAACTAATCATCTGTTCTAGGATGATTGATTACTAGGTTTTGAACCCTCTGTTATAAGGTTTTGAACCCTCTAAGTTTTCAAATCTCGTCAAAGTTTGGGTCGTATAATGTGAACACGTGCAAACTGGAAGAGTGAATGCCTGTACCCTGAGTTTTCTGTCGAAGGCTAGAGTGTTCGTACAAATCCGCAGTATCGGACCAGTCACTCTTACCTGGGAACTCTTGGGGTGAGTGTTCACTTATAGGCGAGCATGTCTTCAGTGATACATTAATATGATCTGTTCACTTTGATTAGTCACCATCTCATTTGTTTGCCTTAGGTAACAAACAAATGATCGCAAATTCTTATGCATTGCCATTCTGTATTGTTTATCCGATGACGTTTCACTTGTTTCTTCCTATGTCTTTCATTTTCTTCTAGAATGCCTCTCCATTACGATGACGCCCAGATATCCGAGCAGATTGCCAAATTTGCCCAGCGAATAGGCGAAGTAGTCCTGAAGACTGTCGAATTAGCTACTGCCATGTATCGTCTCCAGAATGAAGCCACTCAAGAATCACCAAAGGAGACGGAAGCCAAGCCTTCACCAAAACCAAAGAAACGTAAAGCTTCAAAGAATCCCGCAGCGGTTGCACCAAAACAGGCAAGACCTAGCCAAGTGACGGCACCACCAGCTAAGAAACCAATCAAGGAATCAAAGACCATGGATGAACGATCCCCTAAGAAGTCAAAAAAGCGAAAGGCTTCTCAGAACTTCGCCATGGTCGCTCACAATGGTAAAGCCATCCCCAACCAACCAGCTCAACCCCCTGCTAGGAAGCCATACAACGGAACTGCACCCTTGTGCAACCAATGTAGCCTTCATCATCAGGCAAGCGTGAAGTGCCGCAAATGCCAAATTTGTGGACTTATAGGTCATACGGCAAGGGTTTGCCCAACTACAGCAGTACCAAATCAAACAAGACCCGTCCGGGTGGCAACACCACCTGTTAAGAAGCAATACAAGGGAACAACACCAATATGAGACAAATGTAATACACACCACTTAGCTCACCTACAGTGTCGTTTGTGTGCATCATGTGGGCGACTCGGTCACCTGGAAAATGCTTGTCGATTTACCCCAAACCAAAGTGGTCCAAACCAACCATAAGCCAATCCTGTTCAAGCTCGCTTTCCGCCTGGATCGTGCTACAACTGTGGCGAGACAAGCCATTTCAGGAACAAATGCCCAAAGCTTGCTAATGCAAATCCAACCCTTGGATGAGCATTCGGCTGAACAAAGGATGTTGCTGTCTTATGCCTTGGTTTCTTTTGTTTTCGGGTATTGTGAAACAATATGTCTCGTTCATAAATAAAAGTTGTTGTTCGCAATTCTGATATACAAGTATAATTACATGTGTTTATGGCATTTCTCTATAATACCTGTACATCAAGGAACTATGTTCCTTACAAACTACTCTTGTGATTCTCTCTTTCAAATGATCGCTCAAGATTCCCTCAAAAATTTTAAGTACTCGTTTCATTCTAAGATACGAAGTACAGAAAATAAAGTGACATTATGAGTAATCATGCTTCTGCACATCTGTACCTTTGAATCCTTGGTTAGATAACTAAGGGTATTTTCAAATCTCATACCCATTACGTTTTGATTTTTCAACATACACAGTACAAGTATTTCAAAAACAATCTTCATGATCTCAAAGCATTTCATATAGTTTGAAAACAAATTTTTTTTCAAATGCATTGTCTATGTTATTTCAAAAACATTGGTTATGTTTTCAAAAATAACTTTCATAATTTCAGAATATTTCATATAGTCTGAAAACAATATTAACACAGTACATTTTCTTATCAAGTGCATGATTTCGAAAAGCATCATTCATGTATTTCAAAAACCTTATACATAATTTCAAAATTCATCTCGCATGATTTTAAAACATTTTTATAAATATACTTACCTAGTACACCTACTTTATGATTTCAAAAGTATTATATATAAGGTTTCAAAAACATTGAACACATTTTTTTAGAACCCCATGCATAGTTTTCCAAAAATATTTTCCACATACATTGACTTAACTTTCAAATTTCGCTTCATATGTCGCCTTGACATATCTAGCATCTCAACTTCATAAGCATTTTTACTACATGTTTTGACTTAAGCACATCCAGTAAAAGGTTTCAAAACATCTTCAACTTCTAAAATCCATATGGGATCTTTTTATCTTCACATTTAGACCCTTGTGGATGATTATCATTCAAATCAGAGTCCTTGATTGGATTCCTTATGTACCTAAATTCGAACATTTCGGTTCCTTATAATCGAAATCGAATTTTTCTTTTAAAAATCTTTCTATCTTTATAGTTAGATTCTTGATAATGTTTAAAGTACCAAATGAAATCCACGAGATGGATTCCTAGTGTGCTTTAAATACATGCACTATGTTAGCAAAACAAATTAACAAATTAAAGATCTAGATCAAACAATCTTTGTGGTTATATGACTATGTGTTTATGCATCTTGTGTTTTCTTTTATGCATTTTGGGTTTTTGTATACTCTGGATATTCGTTATCCAAATCCTCGTAGAATTTTTCATATCTTCATATGAGGGATTCGTAGTAGGATATTCAAAAAGGTACTACCTTAATTCCTTAATGGGCTTCTATGTAATAGTTAAGACCCTTGGATTATATAGTACCACTCCATGATTCATAAGAGGCCCTTTTAGTGGTCTAGTAAAAAAGATTGATTCAAAAATATGGTTAAGAATGACATGTGATGATATAAGCTGAAAAGACTCCTTGGTTGTCTATTAAAATCATTTATTGATTAAATCAAAGGGACCCTATGGTGGTCTAGTCACACTCATCACAGGTTTGTTCATTGGTTTTCCCCTACACATTATAAAATAGACTGTGTGAACCATGCAAGGAATTGTCTAATTATGGACGCGTACATAATTATGAGATTCAGTGCACGGTAACCACAGTAAGATTTATTATGTGAAATAGGCTTAACATACCTTAACCATACATTATTCTCTTACTTATACATATCATCTGATCTTATCGTTTTTCAAATGATTTGCAAGACATTGTAACTACTTTAATCAATAAAACAATATTTCAATTTCCATGTGTTATGAAACAATGATTCTGTTACTACACTCCCCGACGTTTTCCGCCACGTTTGGTTGTTCTACGTGGTCGGGGTGTGACAATGTCTTCTTCCGGTGACGATGGCTTCTTAGATCATTAAATGTACCTCCTTGGGTTTGAATCCCTTCCTTAACCTTTTCTTTGAATTCTTGAACATTTTTCTTTGGACTTTGAATTTTGGGTTTCTTCATTAAACTTGGATTCTTGAGAAGATTCTGACTCGTACTTGCCGTATCATCTTTCAGTTCACCTCTTTGTGGATCCCTACCCGCAAAATTCTTTATTCCAGTCATGTTATCTTGTGTACCAGAACTTTCTATCTTGAGGTTGATCTTGTACAAACGGTTCTCGGTCCTTGTCACCTTCATCATAAGTTTTCCTGTATCATCATGAATGGTTAGCAAATCACATTTCATGTGAATGTCGCATCCACCTTCCTTTGCTTGACCAAGACTTATGATATTGCTTTGCAAACTTGGTATGTAACATCGGTCAACAGGCGCTTCTCCCCCGTTTTCCCTTCAAGTAATACCGATCCCTTTCCCCGTATGTCAATACAAGATCCATCTCCGAACTTCACCTTTCCCGTGACACGCTCATTAAGTTCAAAGAAATAAGCTCGATTACCCATGATGTGATTCGATGCTCCGTTGTCGAGATACCAAGTGTCTTTCTCCATTGGTTCGATATCAAAACGCTTTGGATTCACCCTTTCTTCGTTTAGAAAAATCGATTCTTGATCACATCTCATCATAAATAATGATGGATCAAAATCATCGGATTTAGCTAAGTTAGCTTCATCTTGTTTCTTCATACGATCCAGACATCCTGACGCGAAGTGACCAAATTTATCACAACGGTAACACTGAACATGTGATCTATCTTTCCTTCCTTCCTTTTTGGCGGTTATTGGTTCTTCTTTGACCCGTTTGTTTTGACCGATGATCTTGACCATCTCAGCTTTGACTTCCATCTTGGTCCTCATCATCCCGGTCTTGACATCTGCCTCGATAACTTGAACCGCCTCGCCCACGCCCTCGCGTATTTTCATAGGATTTGGATTTCGAGGATGACTCACCATTGGCAAACATTAGATTACCTTGATTTTCTGCTAAAGACTCGATACCCTTAATCCTGTCTTCGAACGTCTTCAGTCTACCGATCGCTTCCTGAAACGTCATGGTCTTCAAATCTGCGAACTGTTCAATTGAAGCTACAATTGGAACATACTTTGTTGGAACAGAGCCTAGCAACTTTTTGGTTAGCTTTTTATTTTCGTAGGTGGTTCCCAAACTGCCTGCTTTGGTAACCAGCTGGCTAATCCTCCCAACGAAAGAATCAATCATCTCTGTTTCTTTCATCTTTAAAGATTCAAATTCATTTTCCAGTTGCTCAATCTTTGCCTCTCGAACCCGTTCAACCCCAACATACTGTGTCTTCAACGATTCCCAGATTTCCTTTGCAGTCTGAAATTGAGCTACCTGAAACACGAGTTCTTCGGGTATTGCTTGAAGTAGAAGTGCAACCGCGATGTCATCCTTTTTGGCTTCTACCTCTTCTTCACCTGGTTCTAAAGCTTTCTGTATTCCATAAACCTTGAATATCGCTTTGATACGAATCATCTAAATATTGTAATTAGTTTCTGTTAATATTGGACATTGTAAAGTTGTGGTACTTTGATCCTTAACCACAACCGGTGGTGGTTTGTTCCCGTCTGTCATTGATTTCTGAACAACTTTTCAGAAGCGAAAGCATTTGCTCACAGAAACCTGGTCAAGAATACCTCTAAAAAACTGAATAACAATTAAACCTCGAATTGAACAACTTGTTTAACTCAAACACCGTTTAATGTTTAAACCCAAACTTAGTTTAAACCAACAAAAAAAACAATTAACCAACTTGTTAACTATTTTTTTAATCAAACGTTGTTACACACAAAAATAATAAAACCCAATTTGTTGAACTAAAGGAAAAAAAATCAACTTATTTAGTTTTCATTTTGAATCCATGTGTGACAACTGGCAAATAACCGGTAATTCCGTACAAACTAATCACTATTTTACTTACATAATCTCATGCATTTAGCGTAATTTAATTACGTAACTGTGTCATAAATCAGGTAACAGTGTTAGGACAAGAAAACAATGCTAAAACATATGTTGGTTGCCGTCGGATTGCGAAACCAATCAGACAATGTCTAAAAGAGTTGGTAGAAAGTGCCAGCAAAACCGTGAAAACAGAACGAAACAATGAAAAACGACACACGGATAACATAACTGAGTCCATTTACATAAGAAAACACTAGTATGAAAACACATCTTGCAAAAATCTAGAACTTTCCGGAACAACTCCCTAAATACTAAATCGCCCGTTCCGCCAAAAATATGAAAATTTCAATTCGTCCGAAACGATAATTTGACATTTCCGGGACTCTAGAACTATGACCATTGATGACATATACACTAAAACACTTTGGGAATATCATTGTAGTGTCCAAAACCATAAGCTTTCGATATTACATCGCTATGTAGTAAATTAGTTCGATATCGATCCGGTGAACTAGTAAGCAATATTTTCGACGCCAAAACAACCAAACGAAGAACCTAGCGAGCTAGTTAAGTCTAATTTGGAACTCGAAATAACTTCATACACCACTTGGAGGCGAGATAACAACTTGTGGAAATGTTCGTCGGTACGACATAAAAGCACTGTTAGTGAACTAACACTCAAACGAAAAGCATTCGGAGTACCAAAACATGATTTTTACTAGTTTAGTGAACTAGTTAGTATTAATTCAAGCCCTAATCCCTAATTACCTCTTTAATGGTGTACTTAAACCCCTAATCACTATAATTAATTTAATGACCAAAATATCTTGAGTTTTAACAAGTTTTAACCAACTTTTTATAAAATATTTTCACTTTACCCCCCCCCCCCCCCTTAAAGTGGACGGTCATGGTGGGCCCCCCTAGGCCTCACCACGCTTGTTGAAAATGTTGAGATAAGGAGTATAGCATGTATTTGGTTTTGACTAGAAAGTATGATTTAAACACCTAACCTACACCATTCCATCCATCACTTATCAATTTCCAAAATTCAACAAGCAAACTCCTCTAGTCTCTCTCTCTCTTCTCACGGCACAAAGGAGACACCCAAGAACCACCTTTAATCTTCCATAAACACTCCATTTTTCACATAATCTAAGCCTTACAAGATCACTTATACATGGGTTAAACATGGAGCTTTATTAGGAGCATTTTGGAGCTTAAACATCTTCTTATTTTCTTGTCTAGGTTGTGCAATATTGTAAGTCTTCTAATCACCATATTTAAGCTTCATATTACTAGTAGATTACTAAAGTACAAGTTGATCATCTTAGAATCAAAGAAAAAATTCACTTAAAACCCTAAACCAAAACTTAACAACTTACTAATCATGAAGTGTTATGTGTTTATTATGTGCTTTAGGGTTGTATGAGTTGTATGGTCATGTTAATCTTGGGTAAAATAGGTTGTTTAACCTAGGATTTATGATAATCTTGTTGTATGCTTAGTGTAGTAAACTAGATTGGTGATGATCTTGATGGATTAGTCTTAAAATGTGATTTAAACCCTTAAAGGTTTTAATCAAGAAAGATCATCACCCTTCAATTCATGAGCTTTATATATACTACTGGGGAACCCTCACGTTGCGGCAGGGTGACAATACGGGACGAGAACATAGTTTTTAACGGCTATGGAGGACACCTAAATGATATGACGCTACGTTTTATATACATTCTGGCACAACAAAATGTTGGGTCATTAGTTTACATTAAACGTAAGGAGCGGAAATTGTTAAAAAAACAAGAAAGCGCAGTCGCCGTTAATTTAAAACCTTTGTCTAGAAGTGTTGGTCCATTTAAAAAACAAAAATTGTGTTAGCCGGTCGTGTCATTTAACAAGTTTATAAACTCGTTCGTGTTTGAAAAATAAAATGACATGGTTAGTTAATTGTGTCGTGTTCATGTGTAACACTCCATAATGATTAGAATCACATAGTTGTCTTGAAAGAGTGATATCTATCCTTTGCTTTAGATTTTTCGGGTTGAATGGACTTCGCTTAAATTAGGAAACAAATTAGATTTTGTAGAAATTGTTCCAGTTAGAAACAAGATCCATACATCTTTGTCCTACTGAAATTCGTTCATTGATAAATATGCTAAATTTGTTCCAAAAACCAAAAAAAGCCGTAAAAACCAAACCGAACCATTGCTAAAACCGAAAAACTTGAACAAGGTCTGCAAAAGTTTATGAGAATGTTACGATTTTCCTTAGTATTTCATTTTGTAAGTTTGTGAGGCATATTTGATAAGTAAAAGATACCTGAATAGGATCTGCAAAAGTTTCAGCGGGCTCTTGTTCAAGACCCATATCTACGACCCGTTTTTCAGCACGAGGCGGTTCAGGGGTCATGGACTTAGGGGTCACAGGGTCAACTTTCACAACAGGAGCAACAAAGTCCGCAACTACAATCTCTTCATCTTTTCTGTTTGGTTTAGATTGCGTTGTTGTTGATAAAAGACTTTCGAAATCACATACTCGCCTTCCTTCTCATCTTCTCCGGTTCCCAAATGATATTGGTGCATAACCCAATTTGTTTTTTCCGATTTCCCGCCTTTTACCGGACTTACGTAAAGAACCATAATTTTCTTACACCCCTGTTGAACCCCGTCTAACACAACGGGCTTTGTTCAGCCCGTTTTGTGCCAGCGAAAGTCCCCGAAATCATCACCGTGTATCTTACGGTGTTTCCTAGTTCCAGTATTATACGCTTTGATTGCTCTGTGAAAAAAGTGAGATACACTTCCATCTTGTTGGACACCTAAAACAAAATAAAAAAGACTCATATAACAAAAAATGTGTCATTGTATATGAGAAAATATGAACATGTATAAGTACCTGGCAACTTTTGAGGATGAGTGTATCAGATTCCGTCATCTTCATCGACCGTTTGAATAAACTCATCGATAAAAGGGTGAGGCTAGAAACCTCGTGCATCGCTTTTAGCAAGTAAATGCCAGATAACTTCTTAATCCAGCGGGTCAAATTTAACCCCTCGAGGCAATCTCGGCTAGGCTTGATTAACCTAGAAACATGAATGTTAGGTCCCGAAAGAAATAAAGAATATCGTAATAATGTAGGAATGTAACATAGAGAAATTTACATCACTGTTGTCGACTATATGGTGACAGTTTGGGCATGCTTAGATGGGATTACTTTTCCATTTGATGTTTTCAGTATCACATGCACCAGAGGCACTTTTGATCTTAGAAGCAAATCGGTTGCTATCCACCAACCATGATTGCCTGCATTTGTAGGCATAAATGATTACTAATCTATAACTAAATGTAAACAAGAATCTTAAAATGAATATAATTCACAACAAAAAGCTTTCGATCCTAAGAAAAAACCTACAAAAACACTAGTACAAGTTCTAGTTTAATTTCGTGATGTTTTATACATGTAAGACATTCCACATAATTACATTTGATACAGAGAGTGAGTCACAAAATGGTACCATTTATGACTGTATTTTTATGTAATTCTTGATGTAATAACTATCAAAATGGGGGCATATATAACCATTAAAGAGGTCACCAACACAAAAAGAAGAAAACTCAGCAACAAGCGATGAATCAATGTGGTAAAATATCTAGGATTAGCGTCCGAGTAACATCATAGATAAAAGTCAATGGCCTCAATATATGCAATGATGACAATGAGAAGCATTCTTCTAACAAATGCCCCAAATGCTACCACAGATATTTACAAATACTTAAAAAACACTCTTTGGAACCCAACCAAGTGTATTTCTTGAATGTTATTGTTACGAATGCATTTAATCAAGTGCTTATCTCGATCTGTATCAAAACCACCCCTAGCTAGAAAACATTAACAAACAAATACATATAGCCTCAAAAGATAAACCTTTCTACATGATACCAAAAAAAAAAAAAACTCACAGTAACAATAACAATATGAGCCACTATAAACACATCCTATCAATACTTTAAAAGCTTGATCAACCACTCTCATTTGTAAAAAAGGAATATCTTAGATCCCTCTTGGTCTCTTTGATCTAAAGGGTATCATACATTTGACCTTTTACATCACATACATAATCAAACTATAACCCTAAGCTTTCCATTAACCAAATAAACAACAAAAATCCAAAAACCCCCAAATTTCATCAAAACCATTAGGGTTTTTCCAGAAACAAAAAAAACACACTTCATTAAATCAACATAAAGAATCTTTCTAAACTGGGTTTTTGTCAATGCCTCAAAAGATCACAACTTTATTCAAGAAAACCTATAAAACTTGAAGATGATTAAGAAAGTTAATAGCTCCGTATTTAATCAGGGGGTTACCCAGCCATGGCGATGAGTGATTCGGATCAGAGAATGAAGCTAGGGCACTATCGATCTTCAGCAGCACTCTCTGCAATTCAACTTAAAGAATGATTAAAGAATGATGTGTAAAAAAATTATACCTGCAAGTTATATTGAAGAAGAGAAGATTGAATGCAGAAATTGATAATCGTAGTAAAGGAGGAAGGATTGAATTGCTAAAATGTTCAATTCGCGCATTCAATCAGACCTTCTACACATCTTCATCATCACAGAAACGTAAAAAAAAACATTAAAACCTAATTAAAGAGGGGCATATTTGGAAGCAGGGGACAAAAGTGGGGGAAATTACCTTGGGAGCTTACATGGCGTCTTAAAATTTTTGTGAGAAATTACATTTATGTCCTAATGAAATGCTTTATATAGTATTATAGATATAGATAAGTTTTTAAACTTGAATTAAGGGTTTAATGGACTAAACATGGTGATTTAGAACTAATAAATGTGATTTTTTTTAAATAAAACAAGTGATTTAACATATGGTTATGAAAATCACACTTAAAAAGTTTTGAACTCCAAGACATAAAAGTCTTGGAATTTTTAAGAAGTTTAATACATATAAGTGCTCATAAGTTAAGGGAATAAATGGTAGTAATTGGTTACTTGATGTTGAAAATTGTTAAGATTGGTAGGATGACGATTTGGAAATTGATTTGGTGATTTAAACGCGTTTTAAAAACGTGGGAAAACGTCATGGTTTTAGGGAAACTATGACGAATTTTTCTAAAAATCTAATTGCGATTAAAAATGGGATTAACGGGTGATTAACAAAGTTAAACACAATTAGTGGTCTTAAAACGTCATTATGGAAGCTTTGATGAGAATAGTTAAGCCTCAAATATTCAAGAGTTCTTATGAGCTTAAACATATATTTTCACAAAAATAAAAGGGTGAAAATAATAATAATGTATAAATATAATTTTTGACAAAAATCATATATTTTGGAAACTTACTAGGTATATGTATTTTGTGCTATGTGTATGTACTTAGATACATTTAGGGTGATCAAAATAATACACCCATGAAACCAAGAAATATTTGTAAGAAACAAATATAAAAAGGCACAAAAATAATACGTATACATGTTTCCTACATGTTTCCCAAAGATATGCGACGAAAGCAGACATAAATAAATTCTAAAACATATTGTGTCCATAAGCAAATAAACGGATGAACAAACGAGACGGACAACGGACGAGCTACAAGGCGTATTTCCTAGAAGTAAAAATATCTCTAACTGACAAAGTAAGGCTTTTTTAGGCGTCTAACGGATAATTGTGAATATCACCGTTAACAAAGCCCGGAAAGTTGAAAAATACAAAAATGCAAGGCTATTAAAATGGACTCATAAAAACACATGGGCTAGAGTCCAATGATAAATTATTTGGGTTAGGCCCAAATTACTAAAATCTTTGGGCTAGGACCCAAAGCTAGATTATTTGGGTTAGGCCCAAATTGCTAAACTATTTGGGCTAGGGCCCAATGCTAGAATATTTGGGCTAGGCCCAAATTGCTAAAGAACATGGGTTAAGCCCAATGACATAGGTTAGGCCCAATGACACGCGTGCGAAGCATGAAGGCATGTACATGGCGAAGCCGTTCGCGTATAATTCAATACATATAAAATATATATAAGCACTTATGAAATCTATACACATAACAAGTGAACAAACAAACTACCAACACTCTAAAATTCAAAGTTGTTCCAAAATGACAATTGAAAACACAATAAGAATTCAAGATGAACAACTTGTACGAGGTCCGATAAGACCTAGTGTCTAATAAAGTTAGTACACATGTAGGTTAATCACACGTACGGACGCTCACTATGGTATTACATACAGGAACGCAAACTTGTGAGTTCATGTCCCTCCTTTCAATGATTTATTTTAAAACAGTCGACGGGATATACATGTCAAAACTATGCGTATGTTAGCTATGGGTTTAGATGATAACATGATCAATGTACATAAGTAGGATGATGACATAGTAACCATTAACACTTAGTGACCAAGGTGCAAAAGGTGTAGATCTATTGAGCTTGAGACATGCTCCACTCCTGGTTGGTACACCCTGGATGTAACACCTCGTAAATTCATACCCAATAAAATAAAGACACGTGTCATGTAAGATAAATGTGTTATAAACCCGGATAAGTCAAAAGATGTATGGTAGGATTTAAAAGTGTCGACATGTTAATTAACACCTCTGAGCGACCCATTTATAAATCCCAAACCTTAATCCATTTTATAAACATTTGATATTTAAATCCGGTCAATTCTGGTAAATGCATAATTCAAATTTTGCACAAGAATTGGATCCTATGAATGGTTACGGCAAATCTTACATTCAAAGCTCTTTCAAAAGAATCCAAGACAACATAAGTGCATGGCAAGGCTTTCATGGTTTTTTAGAACTGATCAGGTTCTGATGTTAAAGACCTTGGATTCGTATTAGCAAAGTTGCATGGGCAAAGCCTCAAAGTTTACAAATTTTTGTCTTCTGATAAGGGCTTACGGACCGCAAGAAGACCACCTTACGGTCCGTAAGGTGGCGGAGCTGGGCGAAAATAAATAAAAGGCGGATACGGACCGCAAAGCCAAGGGCTTACGGTCCGCAAGGTTTGTAGCTGGGCAATGCAGTTGAAGGCGGTTACGGACCGCATCGGTTTGGACCTACGGTCCGTAAGAGGTGAATACGGACCGCAAAGGATATTGCTTACGGTCCGTAAGGCTGTCGCTGGCAGTTAGAAATTGGCAGTTGCCTGTTATAGCCGGTTACACCGCCTTACTTGCATGGTTTTCGAAATACTGGAGCATGGCCAATAGTTTTGCATGCATAGGGACACATGGGTTGATCAGGGAACTCTCATAGGCTTGTGTGTGATGATCTTGAGCAATGTGGGTTCCTATATAAAGGATTGTTGTTGCAACTGTTATGGGTCATTTTCTGAGTATACATATCCTGACTAATATCCCGCTTTTTATTGTTTATTTGTGACCAGGATACTGGACGAGGATATTGCTAACATCTTCGGCGATATCCTAAGTCTGAGTGAATTAAACACGTGCAGGTTAATGGCTGTAAGTTACTAACGGTCATCAGGACTTTTTCTCCTCAAGACTCGGACGTATTTGTTATGAAGAAGCCGTTGAACCCGAAAGACTTGGTCCTCAACGTTCAAGTGGGAATATTCGCTGGATCCCGGAAGTTTAGGATAGTTTGTTACATTATCTTTACTATAAATAGATGGGGGCGGATCAGTTTAAGGCACACAATTTACATTTACACTCTCGAACACTTACACTCTCGAGCTCATTGCAAACATCACACTTGTATTCAAATTTCATTGTAACACATAGTCGATCCGCACCACATCCTGCACTGTATCCTGACGTTTGAAGTAATAAGAAGAACAAGGCAGCTGCGATTGTCAGCTCCCGAGGTTTTATGCCGGTGATCTAGATTGATCAAGGGCTTTCCTCGTACATCTCGTGTCGTTTACTTTCCTTTTTGCTCATAGTTTGATCGGAGATACAGCTCAATATCCTGAGCCGTATCCTGAATACTGATTTTCTAAATAACTCAACAAGCATATTTTTTCACACATATTTCTAGCACACTACCTCACTTAACTAATTTGATCACTAAATTGCCTAGGTAATTTTTGACCAAAACAATTTGGCGCCCACCGTGGGGCAAGTGGTGCTCTCTTTACTAAAAATTTTTGCGAAATCGCTAATCGGCTTTCTATTTTCAAAACTTTTTGCCACATTGTCCATAATGGCCTCAAGATCAAACATGAGTTCCTCTACTGTGTCTGCTATGACTTCTGCTACTACTGGTTCGGTGCTTCCACTACCTCCTCCAAGGATGCCAGCCTCTTCACGACCTCAGGATATTATCGCTACTCGCAGTGTTCAGGAATCTGCTCCCGTTCTAGCTTCTAATGATGAAATTCTTACTTTATTTGGAAGTGTGCAGGAACAAATGAAGCAGCAACAGGAAACAAACCAAATGCTTTTAAGGGAAATACAACTCCTGAAGTCTGGCTCGAGCAGATCTGCTGAGGATAATGTCACTCCATTACATCCCGAGCGTTGAACTTTAGTTCAGCTGTGTATACCGAGGATAACAGGGGGAATATTGTGCCCAGCCTTCCTCAGAATCATACTCCTGAAATACCCTCCTCGGTCAGGATGTCAACCATGAGGAGCTCAGGATATGCTTCAGGATATGGGCAAAATCCTCCAACAGGTAACGTGTCGAATAATAATAATACTCATGCTACTAACAATAGTGGATCTTTGCAGGATACAGGTGTAACATCAGCACTTACTAGGGAACTTCAGAAGTTGAAGGACATGATATCTAGTGTACCTGGGGTGGTCCAGCCGATCCCGAAAGTGTCCCAAGACAGCCACAAGATATCTCGTTTTGCATATCCTATCTGTTATGCTGAGATCCCAAAGAGATTCCAAACCCCCAACATGAAGCTTTATGATGGGACTACGGATCCTGAAGAGCATATTGCTCAGTATAGGGAGAGAATGGAGATTAACCCTATCCCTCCGAAGCTCAAGGAAGCGTGCTTGTGCAAGGGATTTGGTTCTACTCTAACAGGATCAGCCTTAAAATGGCTGTTAAACGTTCCTCCTCACTCAATTACTTCGTTTGCTCATTTGGTTAATTTATTTAACAGTCAATTTTCTTGTAGTCGGAGTTTTGAGAAACTAACCAGTGATCTTTACAGGATAACTCAAGGGCCTCAGGAATCCTTGAGGGATTATGTGAACAAATTCAGTCGAGAATCCTTGGATATCCCACATCTTGATGTTGCAACAGCTGTGCAAGCTTTTAAGATGGGATTACAAAAGGATTCTCAGTTTTATCAGGATCTTGTAATGAATCCCTGCAGGAATCTCGACGAAGCTCGTAACAGGGCTTTGAGATATATCCATCTGGAAGATGACAGGAAGATGCAAGAAAGGATGAACTCATCTAACACTTATGAGTCAACTAACAGGAAGTCAGAATCCTCATTCAAGTCATATCGGCCTAAGCCATATGGTAGAAATGAAAACAAGAGAGTGAATGCTGTCGAAGATGAGGATCCTGAAGAGCGCCATGCAGGGTCTAGGAGACAAGGCTAGGTGGCCTCGAAAGAATCAACAAAAGGCTGACTGGAAAGATAAGTCGAAATGGTGTGCTTTCCACGAAGATTTCGGACATGTAACTGAGGATTGCATTGCTCTAAGGAAAGAAATAAGCTATCTTCTAAGCAAGGGATATCTGAAAGATCTCTTAGGAAGAAAGAAGAATAAGGGTCAGGATACTGAGAAGGATCCTGAACGAGCGGCATCACCTCCCGCGGATGCCAAGATAATCAACTTCATTTCGGGAGGATCCGACATTTGTGGAACTTCGTATTCGGCAGCAAAGAGACATGCAAAAGAAGCTAAGGCCGAAAGGGGAGACAAACCTGTCAGGATGACTACCCTCACAACTGACAAAGTGATCACTTTTGATGTTGATGACAGGGATACTGTCCAGGATCCTCACCATGATGCGCTGGTAATAACGTTATATGTGGCTAACCATTTTGTACGCAGGATATTGGTTGATAATGGCAGCTCCGTCAACATAATCCAACTAGAAACTCTGAAGAGAATGAATGTATCTCCAATGGATATCACTTCAAAGTCTACCGTGCTTGTTGGGTTCAGTGGAGAGGCTAGAAACACAGTGGGAGAGATAAAGTTGCCAGTATACGTTGAAGGAGTCAACTCGATACAACGTTTCTGTGTGATGGTTTCTCTATCCTGCTATAACATCATACTGGGAAGACCGTGGATTCACGATATGAAGGCTGTGCCATCAACATATCGCCAATGCATCAAGATACCTACCCCTTGGGGAGTTGTTAAAGTTGATAGTGATCAGCAGGAGGCGAAAGAATGCTACTCATCCTCGATGAAATCCTCAACCAAACCTAGTGTAGCATAGCAATTAAAGACGCGGGCCCAGGATATCGTGGAGGATCCGGAGCAGGATGTGAAGAAAATTATTCTGGACCAGGATAATCCCGATATTTCGGTGCTCGTAGGGACCAATATCCCTCAGGATATTGAAGAACAATTAATTAACTTTTTGAAATGCAGGATGTCAACATTTGCATGGAAGCATGAGGATATGACAGGCATATCCAAAGATATTATCACTCACAAGCTTGGAATTGATAAATCATTCAAGCCTGTGCAGCAAAAAAGAAGGAAGTTTGCTCCTGAGCGGAACACAATTATCCAGGAGGAAGTTGAGAGATTATTAAAGTCCAGGATGATCAGAGAGGTTAAGTTCCCAAGGTGGCTAGCAAACGTGGTTGTAGTACAGAAGAAAAATGGGAAATGGAGAGTTTGTGTGGACTACACAGACTTAAACAAAGCTTGTCCTAAAGACCCATTTCCTCTTCCCCACATTGATGCAATGGTAGATGCCACTGCCGGGCATGAAATGCTGACCTTCATGGACGCATCCTCAGGATTTCAACAGATCCAAATGGAGCCTTCTGACCAGGAGGATACTGCCTTCATGACACCAACAGGTATATATTGCTATACTGCTATGCCTTTCGGTTTAAAAAATGCAGGTGCAACATACCAGAGATTGGTAAACATGATGTTCAAAGATAAGCTGGGGGACACCATGGAGGTATATATTGACGATATGGTGGTAAAATCTAAAAGAGCTGAGGATCACCTCCAGGATATCAAGGGAGCATTTGATATCCTGGATCAATACAACATGAAGCTGAATCCTGCTAAGTGCCATTTCGGAGTGGGGGCAGGAAAGTTTCTTGGATATATGGTGACAAAAAGGGGGATAGAAGCAAGCCCGAGCAGATCAAAGCTATCCTGGATATAGAATCACCCTCAAATATGAAGGACGTACAAAGGTTGACTGGCCGAGTAGCAGCTTTGAATAGATTTATCTCGAGATCCTCAGAGAAGTGCAAAGATTTTTATGATATCCTGAAGAAGAACAAAAGATTCGAATGGGGGGAGAAGCATGAAGCAGCCTTGCAGGATTTGAAACGATATCTCTCAACCGCACCTTTATTGATGAAGCCTGAAAATGGTGAACCACTATCCCTATACCTTGCTGTATCAGGGAATGCTGTAAGTGTCGTTCTTATAAAAGACCATGAAGGTCAGCAATATCCTGTTTATTATGTTAGTAAAAGTTTGTTAGATGCTGAAACTAGGTATTCTCATTTAGAAAAATTAATATTAGCTCTAGTCATGGCATCGACAAAACTTAGACATTACTTTGAGACACATAGGATTCATGTTAAAACAAATTATCCTGTCAAAAATGTGCTTAGGAAACCAGAAATGTCAGGCAGGATGGCTAAGTGGTCAGTAAAGTTGAGTGCCTATGATTTAGTATATGAACCTAGAAATGCCATAAAGTCTCAGGCTTTAGCTGACTTTGTGGCTGATTTTAGTAGTGACATTCAGGATGAGGTAGACCTAGAAGTTCAACAGTTAGGAGAATCCTCAGGATCCTGGACATTATATACTGATGGTGCATCTAATGTAAGGGGAGTAGGATTAGGAATACTACTAAAATCGCCACAGGGGGACATATTACCCCAGGCTATTAGGTGTGAATTTCCTGCTACTAATAATGAAGCAGAGTATGAGGCTTTAATTGCAGGATTAGAGTTGGCTAAGAGCATGAGTATCAAAAATTTGAAAGTATATGTTGACTCTTTGTTAATTACTAACCATTTTAATGGATCCTATGCAGTTAAGGGTGAGAAATTAATCGAATATCTCGATATTCTCAAAAAATTAGCAGGATATTTCGATGTTTTTATACTTGAACAGGTACCAAGGGAGGATAATGCTGAAGCGGATGCCTTAGCAAATTTGGGATCATCGATCAGGATACCTGAAGGGACCCAAATACCAATATTACATGTCTTATATCCTGCAACGAATACTCAGGATAAAGAAGTAGCGGGTATTCAGGATCCTGGAGCAGAGCATCCTGAAGAGGATCCTAAATCCTGGATGGCTCCAATCATGAGATATCTCAAAGAAGGACACATCCCTGGAAATGAAAATCCTAAAGCATTTAGGATGAAGGTATCACGATTCACTATTATAAATAATATTTTATACAAGAAATCTCTTGCAGGACCGTATTTGAGGTGCTTGGAGGATCCTGAAGCCAAATAAGTACTTCAGGATATACATGAAGGGGATTGTGGTGACCATGCTGGGGGCAGGTCGTTATTCTCAAAAGTATTAAGGACATGATATTATTGGCCAACAATGAGAAAAGATGCCGCAGAATATGCTCGAAGATGTGACGCATGTCAAAGACATAGTAACATACTGCATCAACCTGCTGAACCATTGTATCCTATTGTTTCCCCTTGGCCATTTATGAAGTGGGGTATGGATATAGTGGGAAAGCTACCAAAAGCTCCGGGAGGAAAAGTCTTTATGCTAGCAATGACGGATTATTTCTCTAAGTGGGTTGAAGCTGAAGCATTTGTTCAAGTTAGAGACCAAGAAGTAGTATCCTTCATAAAGAGGAATATCCTGACCAGATTCGGAGTACCAGCTGAGATAATCTGTGACAATGGTTCTTAGTTTATAAGCAAGAGAACTACTAACTTTTGCAAGAGTTGGGGGATCAAAATGATCACATCTACTCCGGTACATCCTCAAGCAAATGGACAAGCAGAATCCTCAAACAAGATAATTGTCAATAACTTAAAGAAAAGGCTTGGAGCCAAAAAAGGGAGATGGGCAGAAGAATTACCCTTTGTTTTGTGGGCTGATAGGACAACGGTAAAGAATGCAACAGGCCAAACCCCGTTTTCCTTGGTATTTGGAGCAGAAGCAATGATTCCGACGGAAATGACAATACCTACTGCAAGATCTACCCTAAGTGATCCTGAGCAGAATCCTGAAGCCTTGAGTCAGGATTTAGACACTATAGATGAGAAGAGAGATGCGGCAAGGCTAAGGATGGCAGCATATCAGCAGAGAATATCCAGGGCATATAACAAGAATATTAGGACCAGAAGATTTAAGGTTGGAGATTGGGTGTTAAGAAAGGCTTTTCAGAATACTACTAATCCTGCCGATGGCAAGTTAGCTCCAAAATGGGAAGGACGATACGAAGTTGAATCAGAAGCAGGGAAAGGAGCATACAGACTCAAGAATATGAAGGGGGATATGCTACCGAGATCTTGGAATGCTATACACCTTAAGCTCTATTTCAAGTGAGTTTAGAATTTAAGGATGGTATGAATTCTACCTTTTTTAAATATGTTTGGTTTAATTTGTTCTTTGTAACCCAATACTGACTTAAGCATCGGAGGGGTGTTAGCCAAGCTAACACCCACCTTAGTTTACAATTGTTCTGCAGAATATGTTTCAGGATATGGCTCCAGGATATGTACTTAGGATAACTCGAAAGATTAGAGGATTGGCCCCCTCTCTCACGTTTAAGGGATACTGATCCCTTCACAGGTTTAAAGGTATTCACCTTTCTTCCGAATTGGGTTTAAACACCCCGCCTGGAGCGCAAGTTATTCAGGGATAGTTCAAGGTCGCGGGACCAGTCCATGTAAAAGTGGCTGACAATTTCGTTACTGTTGGCTATATCCTGAATCCTAAAGGTATATGAGGATTGATCACCCTCTCTCACGAAAGGGTATTTTCATACTCTCTAAGGTTTAAAGGTTTTCACCTTTCTAAGTCTTGGAGTTTATACACTCCCGCCTGTAGCACATGAAAATTTGGGATTTTCCCCAGGATACAAGGGATTTATCTCCAGTACATCCTTGGGTTTTACCCTTGGGACGTAAAAAATTGCCTATACAATGGAAACTGACATTCAGTAGATTTCTAAAGTGTTTGAAGACATTGTACACAGGGGACATCCCTACCAAGGTGGTGATGTTTAAAGGGTAAGGCTCGGAACTAATGTACTAAGTACCTCGCACAGGGGACATCTTCATTGAAGAAGTTGCAAAAAGATTGAAGCTTGGTAATAGGGTTATATACTACTCCGGGTATGAACTTTCCTTTGTAAACATCGTCTAAGTTTTTAGTAACACTATGTTTTATAAAAGGATAAGTATCCTGATATATATTCTCAAAGTCCTTTTAAGGATATTTGGTTAAGGTGTTTGAAACTAGTATTAGTTTGGAACTTTGATCATTTAATTATTATTGAAAATTGGTTTTGGAAAAATAGATTGTTTTTCAAAAGATTTCTGCAAAGTTGAACGAGCATTTGGGGGGTCCTACCTAATAAAAAAGTTTTTATAACATATTGCTGAGCATATTGATCAGGATATAACAATATAACATTTTTTGCAAAGCTAAGATTTATACTTAGGGAAAACGGAAGATGATGGCAAGAAAAATAAAAAGATGAAATTATTCTTGAAGCAATCAATACTGGTTGATAACCGAAGGTTTCATCCTGAAACCCAGGACCCATCCACCTTCGGCTATCAAATTGTTTCGATACAAAAATAAAAATTGTTCATAAAAACCTAAAATTGTTCAAACGATTTAAGATAAATAAGCTTTAGGGGATAGTGCCTTCTTCGTCCATAGTAATTTCAGCAGCATCCGTCTTGGGATCCGCCTCAGCATCCTTCTCAGCATCAGTTGTTTTTTCAACTGCTTTGGAAGATTCTTCGACAGCTGATTTGAAAGAAACGCCGCCGAGGTTCTTCAGCTTGGTCTCCCAGGCACCTACATCCCAAGAAGGGCATTCGAAGCCTAATGATTTGGCTTCGTGGGCCATCTTCAACCTGGCTTGAAGGAGAGAAATGACAACGGAACCCTTGAGGCTTTCCCGGTAGCTGACCATATCTCGTTCGTATTGCATGTGGGCAGCTTCAAGGTCGGTCTGGGCTTGAAGACCAGCTTTGTTGAGGGCAGCTTGGTGTTCTTGAGTCATGGCTTTAAATTTCTGCTCGTAATGACAAGATTTGGCGGCTGCAATCATGCCTTGATCAGAGATGGTGGTTTCAGCTTCCTTTAGCTTGGTTTCAAGTGTCTTGTTGAGCTTGCAGGATTCTTGATATAAGTTAACCAAACGCTCAAGACCCTACAAAGGTAAGACGACAGGTATTAATATTGATAAATCTTTGATAATAATGTAAATCGCAGGATATGATATGAGAATACTAACCTGGTTAAGAAAAGAAGTCATAAACCCGCTGGCTTCAATGAACCCGTGCTTCTCATAAGGAAATGTGTCAGAAATGACAGGGGAATCAGGTTCTTTCCTTTTGCGGGAACTTGAACTCCTGGGCTTGGTAGCCGGTGAAGGTTTGGGAATAATGATAGCTTTGGAGCTGCTGGGTTTGGATGTGGCTGTGGTCTTGGGGCTAGGTTCTTTCTTGACCTGGATCTGATCAGAATAACTATCCAATTCGTCGAGGTCAAAGACTTCAGGAATCTTAGCCGGTGCTGCATAAAGGGAAAAGTTTTACTCTTCATTTTACTATTATACAGTCTTGACTAATTATTTTGAAAGTAATCCTTACCAGAAATTTCGGATGACGAGTATTGACTGGAACTGGGGACGTGTGTGGTGAAGGTCCTGTCTATTGCTGGTAACTGGTAAACAATATTGATTCTTTCTTCTGACTCGGCGGTAGGAGGAGCGACTTCCTTGAAGTTCACTGCATAAAGATCGAAAAGAAGGATATTAATAGAAGATAAGAATTAAATGGTCTATAAGAATATTTATAACCCTACCGGTGGTTAACCACTCCACCGGAAGGTTGGCACCCTCAGCAATGGATTCTGGTTTGACAAAGAAAAATTTGCGTTGCCATCCGTCTTTGTTTTTTGGTGGCTTTGAGAATTAGGGGTTTGCTGGAGGTCGAGAAGAGCAAGAACCGGCTAGAGCCATGGGATCGGAGGCGATAAGCAATAGGCAAATCCTCGATGCGGAGGTCGGAACAATGGAGGTTTTTGATTTGATTAAGTACAATTAGTACTCTCCAAACCATGGGCATGGTTTGAGCAAAAGAGATGCCGGTGGTTCGAAAGAATTGCATCATGAATTCAGGAAAAGGGTATCGAAGACCTAGCGAAAAAGGATATGCTGGAAAACAAACCCATTCAGTGGAAGAAACATCCGATCGGATTGACCGATCGAATGGTCTGAAGACCGTGTTATCAGGGAAAGTGCCGGAGGCTCTTAAAGCTGCAATGTCTGCATTGTCAAAAGCACAGATCTCCTTTTCGGGATTTTTAAGGAGATTCTGCTGGGTGAAGGTCTCGGCATCCATTGCGTGTAAGGCGATGTAAGTTGATAGAAAGTAAATCAGAAATGGAGAATTACCTGAAGGTTCTGTTGAAGATATCTGCCTTTCAAACAAGAAAAGAGAAGATATAGGGGCATTGTGGATCTCCATTGAGTAAAAAACGCATTGGAAGTTACGGTGTGATCTTGACCGTCGCTTTGTTTTAAATGCCTTGAGTTAAGGGATAAGATTTTTGAAATATATCCATTGGATTGGTATACCAACCGATATATTTGGGGACAATTGTTATGGGTCATTTTCTGAGTATACATATCCTGACTAATATCCCGCTTTTTATTGTTTATTTGTGACCAGGATACTGGACGAGGATATTGCTAACATCTTGGGCGATATCCTAAGTCTGAGTGAATTAAACACGTGCAGGTTAATGGCTGTAAGTTACTAACGGTCATCAGGACTTTTTCTCCTCAAGACTCGGACGTATTTGTTATGAAGAAGCCGTTGAACCCGAAAGACTTGGTCCTCAATGTTCAAGTGGGAATATTCGCTGGATCCCGGAAGTTTAGGATAGTTTGTTACATTATCTTTACTATAAATAGATGGGGGCGGATCAGTTTAAGGCACACAATTTACACTTACACTCTCGAGCTCATTGCAAACATCACACTTGTATTCAAATTTCATTGTAACACATAGTCGATCCGCACCACATCCTGCACTGTATCCTGACGTTTGAAGTAATAAGAAGAACAAGGCAGCTGCGATTGTCAGCTCCCGAGGTTTTATGCCGGCGATCTAGATTGATCAAGGGCTTTCCTCGTACATCTCGTGTCGTTTACTTTCCTTTTTGCTCATAGTTTGATCGTAGATACAGCTCAATATCCTGAGCCGTATCCTGAATACTGATTTTCTAAATAACTCAACAAGCATATTTTTCACACATATTTCTAGCACACTACCTCACTTAACTAATTTGATCACTAAATTGCTTAGGTAATTTTTAACCAAAACAGCAACCATTTAACTTACTCATTCAAAATCACTTCAAGGACTTCTCTGGAGCTTCTCTGGTCTTTCCTTAGGATCCATAATCGTGCTTAGGACCTTTGTAAGTACCCTTAACCTTTCTAAATTCAGTTTTAGTTAGTTTAATGACCATAAGTCAAACTTATCGTAATTAAAGTTTGACTTCGTGATTAATCACTAATGGTCCAGTCATTAGTTAAATTAAAAGTAGTTATAAGTTGGTAATTATGTAGGTAATAAACCCCTAAGAGGGCACCTACTAATTATCACCCTAGCTTGGTCAAATGTCGGGTCAAACCTAATACTAAAAAGTCAAGAGAAAGCTAATTTTCAATTAAATGCATAATTAACAATGTAAAAGCCATGGAACCCATTTTATCACTTATATAACTTAATAATTAATGTGAGAACATGTCTACGCAGGTTCAACCCGACCTCAGTTTAAGCTCGGTTCGGAACCGAAAGTCGCAAAAGTAGACTTTTGCTTTGACTTTCAGTTCTGACCCAATGTAGCATATTTTAGAAATTCCTTAGAGCTCTATTAGGACCAGGTGATAGGTTAGTGTAACCCTCTGAGGTTATACAACTTGGTTCCTTAGTTATCCGATTCATATGCATGTTTCCGTTATATGCCTAAATGTTGACTATTATGCCCTTTTGACCTTAAAACGAGATTTTTAAAAAGGTGAGAGGACAATAACCTTTATTACTGAATTATAAACATGTCCTAAAAATTTGACATCAGTTTGAGGTCTAGATTAAGAGTTATGCTCAATAGCGTAAATTGAAAGCTTTTTATTAATTAAACGGCGTAATTAGCATAAAGCCTATCTAAACCCAATTTTTGATAACAAAATTTTTACCCACTGATATAATATAATATTTTGGGATTTTTGAATATTTTTATTTATTTTTAGGCTGAGCATAACATAGGGTTCTAGCTTTGATTCGGTAATTGTCGGTTTTGCCCTTTTGGCCTACAAAATGAGTTTTACAAATCATTTTGATACCAAACCTTTTTATACTGATCTTATATGATAAATAGAATATTTTAAGCCTTCTGGAATAATAAAAATATCAGCTTTCATTATAAAACCCGGAAATCGCTTAAAACCGCCTTTTACGCGTTTTAAACGCATAGTAAGTATTAAAACTATTTTAATTATATAAGACTTGATACCTACTGATATTTTTAGTAAATTTGTATAGTTTAACAGTAAACAAAAGTTTTAAACCCAGATTTCCAAATTTGACCTTTTAAGCTTATGTGAAATTACCAAAATGCCCCTACGGTGCATAGTTTAGTTATAAGAGGTAAATTTCACCTATATACCATACCCTACTGTTATTACTTATAAAAATAAGTATTTTTACTGAATACAACAGTCCTGAAACTCAGAGTCATATTTAAACTCTTTTATAACCTTTAAATGACCAAAATACCCCTACGGGGCACAGTTTGAGTTTAAATTCATTTTGGGCATAATGGAAGGTATCCTACTGATATTACAACATATTTAAGGCATATTAACTCAGGAAACCTGTTCATGAATCATTTGGATACCCGTTACGCATTATTCGCGTTCGGTGCGGTTTATGTAACTAGTTTGCATAAATTGACCGAAACGGGTCAAACCTTATCATTTTTGTCTCAAAATCCAGAATGTGTTTAGTTTACCCATATTATACAAGTATACAAACTTGTCGGTTCTAAACCACATTCTAATCCGGTCTTCGCTTAATCGTGTGTTTTGAACCATATCTTCCTTTAAAACTAACCGGTCTAAGATTAAACTTATTTAAAACCCGTTAGGAATCTAATAGGTTATTAAAACCTTCGTTCCAGATTTAGGAGCCCAGTAAAAGCTACCTGTACTTTCTTGGTGGTATACGACTGGGATAAATTGTATAAATTTGCTCAGGTAAATACTTTTAACTTATTTTCCCTATACGACTTGGGATAGGGTATTATAATAATACCGCTTGGTCGGGTATGCAGTCATTTAAAGCGGATTGTGATTAATGTAGTTACATAACCTGTTTTAATCTGTATTATTTGGTGTATGGCCTTTGGGGGTTAAATGACCATGTCCCGGATATCCTTGGCATCATTAATAAGAATGGCCACGACTTAAGCACGGGGTGTAGGCATACACCTGACAGTTGCATATGTAAAAACTGGTAATCCACTTAAAGGAATCAACCTTGTGGGCATTATACCTATGGAGTGTCAATTAATCTTGACCGGCTCTTCTAATCGGCACTGACGGACGACAAATAAGTAAAACTGTATACAAGATTATTTTTAAATAATTTTCCCAAGTTATAAAAGATTTTGTGCCATGTGCATTCAAACTAATTTTCTTAAATTCTTTTCAAAATGAGTCAGTTAATTGTATTTACCAGTGTAAACTGACGTATTTTCCAAAAAGGCTAAGTGCAGGTACTAGACGAAACAGGCTGGCTACTCCTGGCATCATTAATCAAGTCTTGCAAGCTCTAGATGTTAAAGTCTGTTGAACAATGATCTTTTATCTTTTGATCCGCCTGTGGATCTTTTACTGTCCGGATTGTAATGTGATTCACCTTTTGCTTCCGCTGTGCATTTAAAAATTGTGTTATTTGACTATGATGATATCAACTACGTCACGATACTCCCCACCGGGCCCATCGGTAATACGTGGAAATATCGGGGTGTGACACTGGAGTGCTTTTGTGATCCCAAAAATGTCAAAGTTGTCTCGGGTTGGTTACGTACTTATGGTACATAATGTCAAGGGGCTCGCTACCTACTGATGGATCCTTAAACTCCATAAATGCTATTAACAAACCGGGATTTCATTACAAGAATACAAAGATTTCATATGATAACATTAACTTCATGAACTCGCTCAACTTTTGTTGACTTTTTAAAACTACATGTATTTCAGGAAACAAGTCTTGAGCCGGTGATACACTACGGGGAACGGGAAAGTCTATGACAACGATAGCCGCTTTTGGAGGGTTTGTCTTTTATATCCCAACTTCGTATGGGTATATAGGGGACAAAACCTCACTATGTTTTATGTCAAAAACTATCTTTTGTGTTGTGTAATATAACTATGTTTTGGTTAATGTTTGTAAACATTATGGAAACTAGAAAACTATGTTAGAAACTTGAAAACTTTGTTTGAAAACAATATAACTATGGCATCGTTGTGGTTTATTATGTTTACTCATTTGGATGCAATGATTACCTTTCTTACGTCACACACAATACGCTTCCGCTACTAGCAGGGTGTGACAGATTGGTATCAGAGCTCCGATTGTAGTGAACCGGGGGAAAACTTTTATTAAAGTTTGGTCTACAATCACTGAAGGGCTCTCACATGAAAACAAAGTTGATAACATTACAAAAGTGATTTTAAAAGTATGACAAAAGGTTTTCATTGTGTCACTATAACATGAGGATCTATCACGCGAGCTCAATCATAAGTAACAAGAAGGATCAATACATGGGTAGTCTATAAGGAATAGACTTGAAAACATTAAGGATTACATGTGAAACATGAGAACAAATACAGCATGAGATATATAGTGATTGCATGAGATATATCATAAATAATGAATTATTTTGCTAACATCTATATACGCATATTGTACGGATTATTTGCCAGGACCATGTCTTCTTCGACGGACATTTCTGAGACTGACCCGATGCCGTTAGTATCGGATGACGATCACGAGCCTGATGTTATTATCATTTCGTCGGACGACGAGTCCGAGCACGAAGCCTTCTCAGATGATGATGATATGTTGGATGATTTCCAACCGTTCACTCTCATCGATCCCGTTGAGGATCACGCACCACTTGAGGACGATGTTCTAGCTCTTCTGCAGCTATTGCATGATGTGATTATCTATGGACATCCCGAGGGGGAGCACATGATAGTCCACTTAGCCGTACCTATAGCCGTTGTCCCTTTTATTAATTTAGATGATGATGATGTCCACGCTCCTGTGTTCTATGTCGACCATCTAGAGGATGATCTAGGTGATGGCGAGGTTGTAGATGACATAGCTATTCTTGTGTTGCCATCCCCCGTCGTATCAGTTGTTGATATATCTTCGTCCTCGCCTGCTACCGAGAGTGAGCAGTTATCGGATGACGCTTCATCGGCTGCCCCAGTTCCCCCTTCACAAATACACTCACCCCCTGTGGTCCCATCTGCTCCTGTCGACCCGTTTCCTACTGGTACCCCTATCCCTGGACTCGCATGACACTACTCTTTGAGTGGTACCCCACATTTTACTGAGCAGCCATCCCCGTTTTTCACGGGAGGATCCACTTACCATCATGTACACGACCCCTATGCTGCTGGACCTTCTCACTTTACCGTGCCTCCATCCTTAGTTAGACCACCCTGCATGTATACTCCTATACCCCCACCGGGCATGGACCCTTCTGATCCTTATCATCCCTTTCACTTCCCTCTGACCACTATGGAGGATATGACGATGTCTCATGATGTTCAAATTTCCATACTTTTTCGTAGAGTCGGTGAGCTCCAGACTGAGTTAGCCGCGGTCAGAGCTGCCACCACCCCCCCCCCCCCCCACCACCACCCGCATCACCACTACCACCTTTACCATCATCACCCCCCATCACCACCACCTCTGCCACAGTCGCCACCCCCGCCTTCTTCACGTCAGTAGTATATTAGCAGTATGTCAGTAGAATGGCAGTGACTATCTTTTGGGATGACTACCCACTTTTGTGAAGACTAAGGCTTATAAAGATCAAGACTTTTGAAGACAACTAGGTGACATGAAGATACAATGTAGTAGAAAATATTACTTTTGTATTGTAACTTGTACTAACTAGGGATATGTATCCATAAGTCCTTTTGATCTTCATGAACAAATGTAACAAGTTGTCAGTATATATAAAAGTATGTTTTCTGTATTTCACATTGTATTTCTCTTATGTTGTGGTTGATATTATGGTGATGTGATGATATTGTGGTTGATATGGTTATGACATGGTGGACTTATGGTTGTTGTTATGTTATGGGGTGGTGTTTTTCTACATGTTGAGTTTTACGACCATTGTGATAATGTTGTGTTTATGCACGCTTGCGATTGTGTGGTTATGTCATGTATACGTGTGTATGCATTTCTTATTTATATAAACCCGATGTGTTTATATATATACATATATACTTGACAATATTTATTATTAAATATTTGTCTAATGGCGGTCGATATTTTATTTAGAAGACAATGTCGCCCCGCCATGGAAGAAGGAACACGAACCCGCTACCGACGACACAAGAAGAGTTGAATGAACGTATCCCGCAGGCAATAGCCCAATATGAAGCCAACCGCACGGAACAAAGCAGTGGAACAAGAGGTACTTTTGGAGGCAACCCTCTGACTGGTAATGCTTGGTTATCCATTAACCTACACGATACTCACAATTATTCAACTCGTGCTCTTGATACTCACTCTTGAATTTGTGCATACGATGATTTCAGGTTGCATTTATAAGCAGTTCTTAGAATGCAAACCTCTAAATTTTGACGGTACGGGAGGTGCTGTTTCCTTCGTTCGCTGGACTGAGAAGACCGAATCGGTCATTCGAATGAGCAAGTGCCCTGCTGAACAAAGGGTTACTTATGTTACTGGACTCTTTATTGATGGAGCACTATCCTGGTGGAACCTCCAGGTCCAAACTAAAGGCGAAACTGCTGCTTACGGCCTGACCTGGGAGGAACTAAAAGAACTGATGAGGAAAAAGTATTACTCAAGGTCTGAAATCCAGAAGTTGGAAACATAACTCTGGAACTTGAAAATTATTGCTTCGGATATTGCGGGTTATACGCAGCGATTTCATGATTTGTCTCGTGTGGTTCCATACTTGGTGGAACCTGAATTTAAAAGGATCGAGAGTACATCTGGGGACTTGCCCCCCCAAATACTAAGCCTGGTTACCTCATCTAAGCCCACGGAGATTGGAGAAGCCATTGATTTAGTTGTAGCACTTACTGAGGAGGCAGTACGTCAAGGGAAATTTAATGAGTCTGGGGTGAACAAAAAGGAAACCGCTGTGGAGACTTCTAGCTCCAACAAAAGGAAGTTCTCCCATTTTCAAGAAAGGCTCACAGCGTAAGAACAATAACAACAAGGGGTAAAACTTGAAATAAGTCAAAGAGGCAAAGGCTTATGTTACCACCACTACAAACGATACCGACAGGAAGCCTTACACCGAGAGTGCACCAAAGTGCAACAAATGCCCCTTCCACCATTACGGAGAATGTCGAAGTCCCAAGTGTGGTAAATGTGGTAAATTTGGGCACCGCACTGAGGCGTGCTGGGGAACGAACGATAAGGATCAAGGTTGCTTCAACTGTGGTGACAAAGGGCACTTTAAAAGGAATTCCCCGAAGGAAATCCAAGCTCGGGGTAGAGCTTTTGTGATAGGAGCTAAGGACGCTCTCCAGGACCCGAATGTGGTCATCGGTACATTCCCTATCAATAATCACTTCGCATCTATTATTTTCGATACTGGAGTAGATTATAGTTTTATTTCTAAGGAATTTAGAAATATACTTGGGGTAGAATCGAGCAAATTAGATATTCCATACTCGATTGAATTAGCTAACGGGGAATTGGTAGACGAGGGAAATCATAAAGAAATGCACCTTAGAGCTGGGTGAACGAAAGTTCGACATAGATCTCTTACCAGTTCCATTAGGTAGCTTCGATGTCGTTATTGGCATGGATTGGCTATCAGATAATCGAGCCGAAGTCATATGTCATGAAAAGATCAAACGCATCCCCCTGCCCGATGGAAAACATTTGTTAGTACATAGGGAGAAAGAAGACGCACCACTACGAATCACTAGTTGCATGAAGGCTCAAAAATGTTTGAGAAAAGGATGCATCGCCTTTCTTGCTCATGTCGTTGACAAGAAGGCCGAGGAGCGCAAGGTGGGAGACATCCCTGTGGTAAGGGAATATCCCGAAGTCTTTCTAGAAGACTTGCCGGGACTGCCACCACAACGACAAATGGAATTCCGTATCGATCTAGTGCCCGGAGTGGCACCGGTGGCAAAAGCTCCATATAGACTAGCGCCCTCGGAGATGTAAGAATTATCCACTCAGTTGTAGGAATTGCTTGATAAAGGATTTATTAGACCGAGTTTCTCGCCTTGGGGAGCTCCGGTACTATTCGTCTAGAAGAAGGATGGAACCTTTCGGATGTGCATCGACTACAGAGAACTAAACAAGCTAACTATCAAGAATCGGTATCCTTTACCGAGGATCGACGACTTGTTCGATCAGTTGCAAGGTTCCAGCTTCTATTCCAAGAACGATCTAAGATCCGGGTACCATCAGCTGAGAATTCAAGAGGAGAGCATTCCTAAGACAGCGTTTAGGACTCGCTATGGACATTACGAGTTCCTTGTTATGCCTTTCGGCTTAACAAACGCTCCCGCCGTATTTATGGATTTGATGAATCGGGTATGTAAACCATACCTCGACAAGTTCGTGATCGTATTCATTGGTGACATGTTAATATACTCACGAACAGAGGCGGAACACGAACAACACTTGAGAACTATTCTGGAGTTGCTTAAGAAAGAACATTTGTATGCCAAGTTCTCAAAATGCGAATTTTGGATTCGCGAGGTGCAATTTCTCGGTCATGTGGTGAACGAGAACTGAATACATGTTGATCCAGCTAAGATATAGGCCATAAAGAACTGGAACACTCCAAAGACCCCAACAGAAGTAAGACAATTTCTGGGTTTAGCGGGATACTATCGAAGATTCATTAAGAATTTTTCTAAAATTTCTCAACCGCTAACCTCATTCACTAAAAAGGATAGGAAGTTCGATTGTGGTGAAAAACAAGAAATGGCATTCCAAACACTCAAAGATAAACTATGCCAAGTGCCAATCTTATCACTCCCTGACGGCACCGATGACTTTGTGGTGTATTGTGATGCATCGCACCAAGGCTTGGGTTGTGTATTAATGCAACGTGAAAAAGTCATCGCGTACGCGTCACGACAGTTGAAAGTTCATGAAAAGAATTATACCACTCATGACCTAGAATTGGGCGCAGTGGTGTTCGCTTTAAAGATTTGGCGTCACCATCTCTATGGTACTAAGTGTACCATATTCACTGATCATAAAAGTCTTCAACATATATTCGACCAAAAGGAATTAAATATGCGCCAACGGCGATAGGTAGAATTGTTGAACGACTAAGACTGCGAAATCAGGTACCATCCGGGAAAAGCAAACGTTGTAGCGGATGCTTTGAGCCAGAAAGAAAGAGTTAGAACATTACGAGTACGAGCTTTAGTGTTGACAATCCGGACAAACTTCACTACTCGAGTGCGCGATGCACAACAGGAAGCCCTAAAGCTAGAAAATATTCGAGCAGAATCCTTGCGAGGATCAAGGAAACAAATGGAAACCAACAAAGATGACACTTTATATTTCAGGGGAAAGATCTGGATTCCCTATTTTGGTGGCCTACGAGACTTAGTGCTGGATGAAGCACACAAGTCCAGATATTCAATACACCCAGGATCCGATAAGATGTATCAAGATTTAAAAGAGTACTATTGGTGGCCTAAACTCAAGAAAAATATTGCGACCTATGTTGGGAATTGCCTAACTTGTGCAAAGGTCAAGGCCGAATATCAAAAGCCATCTGGGTTTTTACAACAACCTGAGATTCCTGTTTGGAAATGGGAGCAGATATCAATGGACTTCATTACAGGACTCCCACGGACCTCTCGAGGTCATGACATGATATGGGTTATCGTTGATCGATTAACAGCATGAACTCGCTTAACTTTTGGTAACTTTTTAAAACTACATGTATTTCAGGAAACATGTCTTGAGCCGGTGATACGATACGGGGAACAGGAAATTCTATGACAACGATAGCCGCTTTTGGAGGGTTTGTCTTTTATATCCCACCTTCGTATGTGTCACACCCCAACCGATGGCGGAAACATCGGGGCCTGGCACTGAGCGAAACAGATTGTCCAGAAGTTTCCATAACAATTATCAATACTATTCAATTTAAATAATACGTCCCATACCGTATCTCAAACAGCAAAATAATTAATACAGACAAAAATCCAGGCAAATATTCTGTTCCAAAAACTCAGATTTAAATAGACAGCAATTGTTTATCTGCTTCTAGAGACCCTTAGTTTGACCACTACAGACAACTATTTGTTGGGCTCTAAAGCTTTATTCTAGCTTCAAATTCCTACCAAGTGTGCGTCCTAAGCACCTGTCACATACGTTAAAATAATGTCAATACATAAAATGTAAAGGTGAGCATACAAGTTTGATAATAGCATATAGGGTTCGAATTCGTTTACGCATAACCAGCACGTACACATAGTGAAATGAAGCACGTTAGTTATCGACAGAGATCCATCAATACCAATGACTGCGGGTTGACTACCCGAGGCAGTTCGCAATACATGATTACCACCGTAATCCATACAAGTAATGGTCCTTAATAACCCCCGTGTGAACGGGTGCTGAGTCTAAACTATAGTACTAATGTTGTTAAGGCAGGTAGACAACATTCCATGTGTAAACATAACAAACAAGCATTCATAAGCCACGTATAACATGCATTAACGGTTAGCATTCAAATAGTATTGAGTAGTGTGATTGTTGTAGTTTGAATATTCGTAACGTATGTAACACCCAAAAGTGCATAAAGCAAAAAGGGATCGAGTATACTCACAGCGATTAGTGGATTGAAGGGAGCGCTTAGTGAGTAAGGTTAGCCTGAATAGATTTGATAGCATAACGATAAGTGACGTTTTACGCGTCAAATGGTGCAAAAAGAAATTGGGGTCGGATAGTGGTTCGATCGGATGGTAATCTGTGCGGATAACAATCCGTTCGGATGGCCATCCGGTCGGATGACGATTCGAGTGGATTGTTTCTTCCTATAAGAAGAATGTGTTTGTGTATGATGGCTTGTCTTTTGAAGTTTTCGTTGTAGTATTTTGAATGCATTGAAGTATCTCTATCCATCAAGTCGGTCGGTCGGATGACTAGTCGTGCGGATGGCAATCCGTTCGGATGGTCATCCGGTCGGACAGTGGTCCGGTCGGACGGCGACTTAGTGATGTGGTTACTTACTGAAGGCAAGTTCACAAACAGAAGCGTCATTCGATCGGATGGCAACCCTGTTATTGAACATGTTGAAAATTGTTCAAGTCTTTGAAGTCTTAGTATCTCATGATCCGAAGAGTAATCCAGTCAGATGGTCGTCTGATCGGATTGCAATTCGTTCGATACTCAAACTTCAGATAAGATTGTTTTAAAGGTGGGACCCAAGTGTGATCCGTTCGGATGACCTATCCGATCGGACAGCAATCCGGTCGGATAGCAATCCGTTACAGTTGTTCCGTTCGTCCTACACTTGGTCGTTTTGATGGTTTGTCATTATGTCGAGACAATTTGACAACGTGTTAGCCAACAGAACCCCTAGTTCGACCCAGATGACCAACCCGACCAGGAATCACTCTAGTCAGGCCGGTTACCGGCTTGAGACAGTTGTTCTTGACTAACCCGAAATCGCTAGTCTCGTGGGTAGAATCCGGATCTTGAGCTAGTACAACACTACAATCGAGTAGAAGACTAAATCGGGGTCGGATCCTATCGTTTTTGGGTACATTGAGTGCAAAAGAGTTGAAAGAAAGTTAGAAACCATCTTTCAATCCTTTTTCACCATTCTTGTGTCGAGATCTTTACAAGATCTTTGTATGTTTGCGTGGAAATCGGTTAGATCTTGGTTGTTCTTGGTGGATTGAAGTCAAAACATGAAGTTCTTGAAGAACACATGATGACGTCACCCTAGAACACCCGAAATCTAGTGATTTCACGGATAAAAGTTAAGATTTAAAAGATAGAAAGGTGTAGGAGTGCGTGTAGATCAAGAATGTACAAGATTTAGGGCGAGATCTTACCTGGATTGAGAGAAATCGAAGAAAAGGTGGGGAGCACAAACAGTTCGGACAAGGACTTCCAAAAATGGAAAGAATGACAATGATAGGGGTATTTATAGGATTCCAAAAGAGGAAAGGGTTATCCGATCGGATGGCGTACCGCCCGGATGACGATCCGGTCGAATGACACCTGACCTGTGGTGTAATGGCTATCCGGTCGGATGGCTAACCGACCGGATGGCACTTGGTTTGTTTGTTTGACGCGGCGATTTTTGATGTTTCGATTTCGATTGCGCGCGGCTCGTCACGATAGAGTTTCCTAGTCACATTACTTTTAATCCCAACTACTAACTATCATAGTTCGATTTTTTATTCGGATTCGAGTTCGGTTGCTTTTCGAGTTTCGATTGATTTCCACAACATATATATATATATATATATATATATATATAACACGCACAAGTAACACATAAGGCACACACACACGTATAATAACCAAATTAAGTCGAGTTGCGGTTCGTATCACGATTCGATGTCGAGTAGCATAGCTTGATTATCGATTAATTAACTTTATCGCATTGTTACTTTCTATAATTCACAGTCGTAAGTCGATTAGATAGCGATTAACACACATCGATTTTAGCAATTAACAACACTTACTCTACATAATACAATTAAAATAAGGAAATTACTATAAGTCAAATTTGTACAATCGGTCGTTGACTTTGACCTTGACTTTGACTTTGACTTGTGAAAACACGGGGAGTTACAGCCTCCTCTTGTTTAGGAAATTTCGTCTCGAAATTAAGCTGGAAGCAGTACAACACCGTGAATCACATTTGAGAACTTTCTGTTCGGGCCGGTTTTGACTCCGAAACGATTGCGAACCGAACGTGTGACGCGCGTAATCCATACACGAACGTGACCAAACACACGAGAACGTAATATAATCGGTGATTCTATTGATTGATATGAAATCGTACAAAGCACCTGAATCACGATGTCACTTTCTCTCTCTAGACTTTCTTTTTGAACACCTGCGGGTACTTCGCCTTCATGTCGCTTTCGAGTTCCCAAGTGAACTCTACGCCTCGTTTGCCTTCCCATCGGACTTTCACAATAGGAATGCGAGAGCGTCTGAGCTGCTTGGTTTGGCGATCCATGATTTCGACAGGCTTCTCCACGAAGTGTAATGTTTCGTTTACTTGTAGGTCATCGAGAGAGACATGTAAATCGTGGTCGGCTAGGCACTTTCGGAGGTTTGACACATGGAAAGTCGGGTGGACGTTACTAAGTTCCTCTAGTAGTTCGAGTCTGTAGGCGAATTTTCCGATCCTTTCCAGAATCTTAAAATGTCCAACATATCGAGGCGCTAGTTTCCCTTTCTTGCCGAATCGGACCACACCCTTCCAAGGTGATACCTTTAGGAGTACCTGGTCACCAACGTCAAATTCCAGGGGCTTGCGTCGTTTATCGGCATAACTTTTCTTTCGTTCCCAAGCTTTCACCAGGTTGTCTCGTATTTGGAAAATTTTGCCTGTCGTTTCTTGTAGTAGCTCAGGACCGGTTAATTGCGAGTGACCGATCTCGTGCCACACAATAGGCGATCGACATCTTCTTCCGTATAATGCCTCGAATGGTGCCATTTGTATGCTAGAATGATAACTGTTGTTATACGAGAATTCGACTAACGGCATGTATTTATCCCAATTACCTTCGAAGTCTTTGACACACGAACGGAGCATGTCTTCCAGAGTACGAATCGTTCTTTCAGTCTGACCGTCGGTTTGCGATTGGAAAGCGGTACTTAGATTAAGCGTTGTACCGAGTGCTGTTTGAAACGTTTCCCACAGTCGCGAGGTAAACCGAGCATCACGATCAGAGATGATGTCACGAGGCGTCCCATGATTACAAATGATCTCGTCGGTGTAGATTCGGGCTAATCGTTCTACCTTGTAGTCTTCTCGTATTGGCAGAAAGTGAGCTGATTTAGTCAAACGGTCAACAACAACCCATATGCTGTTGTGACCTGATGACGTGTGCGGAGTCTTCGTTATGAAATCCATAGCTATACTTTCCCACTTCCACATAGGAATTGGTGGTTGTTCGAGTAAGCCAGAGGGTCTTTGGTGTTCTGCCTTGACTCTTGCACAAGTTAGGCATTTTCCAACGTAGAGGGCAATATCCCTTTTCATGCCGGGCCACCAATACCTGTAGCGAAGATCCTGGTACATTTTGTCAGCACCGGGGTGAATAGAATAATGGGATTTGTGGGCTTCGTCCATCAGGATCTGTCGCAAATTGGTCCGCTTAGGGATCCAGATTCGGTCCAGAAAGTGGAATATCCCATTGGATTTGCTCACAAGCTGGGCTCCATCGTGATAGATTCGTTCCCTCTTCAGCGTGCGTTCGTTAAAACACGCATGCTGGGCTTCACGAATAAGGGTTTCGAGGTCGTGTTGGGCTTGAACATTACGTGTGCTAAGCAGATAGCTGCGTCTGCTAAGTGCGTCGGCAACAACATTTGCCTTGCCTGGGTGATAACGGATCTCACAGTCGTAATCGTTGAGAAGTTCTACCCATCGGCGTTGACGCATATTAAGTTCCTTCTGATTAAAGATATGTTGTAGGCTCCTATGATCGGTGAAGATCGTACACTTGGTACCATACAGGTAGTGTCGCCAAATCTTTAATGCAAAAACAACCGCGCCTAGCTCGATATCATGGGTTGTATAGTTCTTCTCGTGGATCTTAAGCTGACGAGATGCGTAAGCTATGACCTTGTCCCATTGTATGAGAACACAACCAAGACCAAGGTTGGAAGCATCACAATAGACAATGAAATCATTGTTTCCGTCGGGCAATGTGAGAACAGGAGCGTTGCAAAGCATGTGCTTGAGGGTTCGAAAGGCAGACTCTTGCTTGGTTCCCCAAACAAAAGGCTTGTCTTTATGCGTGAGAGAGGTAAGAGGCACAGCGATCTTTGAGAATCCCTCGATAAATCGTCGATAATAGCCCGCTAGTCCGAGAAAAGAGCGGACTTCAGACGGGTTCTTAGGCATAACCCAGCTCTTGACAGCTTCAATCTTCGCAGGATCGACGTGAATGCCTTGACTATCAACAATGTGACCCCGAAACTGAACCTCCTCCAACCAGAATTTGCACTTGGAGAACTTGGCATAGATTTGGTTCCCCTGGAGTAACTCGAGAACCAAACGTAGATGTTGTTCGTGTTCGGCTTTCGACTTAGAATAGATCAAGACATCATCGATAAATACGATGATGAAACGGTCGAGATACGGTTTACACACGCGATTCATCAGATCCATGAAAACCGCTGGTGCGTTGGTTAAGCCAAAAGGCATAACAACGAATTCGTAGTGACCGTATCGAGTGCGAAAAGCGGTTTTGGGGATATCCTCCTCTTGAATACGTAGCTGGTGATATCCTGAACGTAGATCGATCTTCGAGAAACACGTAGCACCTTGTAGTTGATCAAACAAATCATCGATGCGAGGTAGGGGATAGCGGTTCTTGATAGTCAACTTATTCAATTCCCGGTAGTCGATGCACATCCGGAACGACCCATCCTTCTTTTTGACGAAAAGGACTGGAGCGCCCCATGGAGAGGTGCTCGGGCGAATGAAGCCTTTCTCAAGTAATTCCTGGAGTTGGTTTGAGAGTTCACGCATTTCGGATGGCGCTAGTCGATAAGGAGCTTTGGCAACTGGATTTGCTCCCGGAATGAGGTCGATACGAAAGTCGATATCACGGCTTGGCAGTAAACCTGGAAGATCATCAGGAAACACATGAGGAAATTCACGAACCACAGGAACGTCTTTTACTTCCTCCTTCTCTTTTTTTCCTTCTCCGCTACTATAATGTTCGCCAAGAAAGCTTTGTATTCCTTGCGGAGATACTTGCTAGCTTGGACACATGACATGAGCTTGAGCCCTTTCGAGGCAGTTTCACCGTATACACACAATAAATCACCATTCGCGAGCGAGAATCGAATCATCTTATCATAACACACAACTTCAGCATGGTTTTCGCGTAGAAAGTCCATGACTACTATGACGTCGAAACTTCCGAGTTGCATCGGAATGACGTCGATTGGGAAGATGTGATTGTTGAGCTCAAGAGTACAATCACGGATAACGGAATTGACGGTGACAGTTCTTCCAGTAGCGACTTCTACATCGAACGTCGAAGAGAGTTTGGAGTGTTTACGATTAAGGAGCTTCTCGAATTCGAACGACACAAAACAATTATCGGCTCCATTATCAAACAAACATGAAGCATAAATACCATTCACAAGGAACGTACCATTGAACATGTTGTTGTCGGCTTGAGCTTGGCCCACGTTGATGTTGAAAGTTCTGGCGCGTGCGGCCTATTGTTGCTGTTGCTGCTGTTGTTGCTGGTGTTGCTGCTGCTGTTGAGGTTGTTGCTGCTGGGGCTCTTGTTTCACAACCCTGTTTGGGCACATGTTGGTGAAATGGTTCGGGTCGCCACATGAGAAGCAGGCTCTGGCTTTGATCGCGGGTGCCGGAGGAGCTTGTTGACCCTGAGGGGCGGTGAGCAGAGCTTGATGAGCAGGAGCTTGTCGAATACGGCAGTTAGCAGTAAAATGGTCGTATACATTGCAATGAGCACAAAAACGGCAAGCAATTGCAGTTGGGTGGTGGTAGGTACAAGTAGGGCAGAGCGGATATGGCCCAGTGTATGCACGCTTAGCAAGAGGTGCATTGGCCACAAGCGCTGCCACTTGGTGCTGTTGAGCTGGTACGGCTTGAACTGGCGCAGCAGTGATCGCACAGTTCTTGTTGCTGGAGCTGTTCTTTCTCTTGTTCTTCCTTTTGTTGCTCGAGGAGGTAGGTTCGGCAGTTGGTGCGGTGGCGGTAGCTTGATGCAGATGCTTCGAAGTCTTATCCCAGACACCAGCCTTAACCAGCTTGTCGTTGATTTTAGCGGCCAGTAGATAAGTTTCCTCGATCGTCGTAGTCTTAGCCGCTTGCACGAAATCAGCAACACAGTCAGGCAGGGCCCGGATTTACTTCTTGATTTCCATGTCTGGAGTCTTGACTTGGTCGGGATAGATAATGTTGAGCTGTTTGAAACGAGCAGTGAGACCAGCATTGTCACCATCCTTTTGCTGTATGTGCCAAAATTCATCTTCTAGCTTTTGACGTTCGTGAGGAGGGCAGAATTCCTCTAGCATAACTTCCTTGAGCTCGTCCCACGACAGACCGTAGGCTGCATTGTTCCCTCGCTTGTTCCTCTTGGCCGTCGACCAGTCTAGTGCACGGGACTGGAAAACGCCGGTAGCATTCAGAGTACGGAGGTCATCAGGGCAACCACTCTATCGTAGAGTAACCTCAATGGAGTTAAACCAGTGGAATAATGCAGTGGGACCTCCCTCGCCAGTGAATTCTTTTGGCCCACACGACTTGAATTGCTTGAAATTGAAGGTCTTCGCGGTAGCTTTAGGAGCTTCGGTCCTCGACTGCTCAGATGATTTGCTGGCATTCTCGTAAACATCACTCACGGCCTTTGCTACACTTTTAGCGATGATGGCAGCAAGACGTTTGTCTCTCTTTTCTTGTCGAGAAAGTGCGTAACGGGATCCAGACGACATTGTCTGCAACAGACACCGTCACAGGACTCAACACATGTATTCGAATCTCACCTTACACGTCTACTACTACTAAAGCTCGGAACATGCATATTCACGTAAATACTTAACACATAGAGCACAAAATCACATAGGCATGTAGAGCACATAATCACATAACACCTAAGCACGTAGAGCAAAGAAGCAAGGAACCACATACGCATTTAATCACTAGAGGCACCTAATCATGTAGTCACAAGAGACATATAGGGGCATATAGAGACACGTGGGGCATTCTGACTGCCTCAGGATATGAAAACCTATTATTCAAGTCTGCGATCGTCCGATAATGGCGTAGTATAAGCGTATATCGTAGTATAAAGTCGTCCACAATTCAACGATTTGTTAACGTTTTGAGGTAGAAAAGCAGTGCGAGTCGTATGTGTCGATCGAAGCGATTGCACAAATAGATTAATTCTTCCGAAATTAAGCACATAAACAGGTAAAAGCACATAAAACACATAAAATCGACAAATTATCAGAGTCAGCAGTAGCGGGCTCGGATTTGAAACATATAAAATCGTAAGAGATAGATTGTCTGCGGCTAGTAGACTTCGACTAACCAAAGCGATTCAACTATTCACAAGGACTTGTCGTCTACGTTTGACCTTCAGGACTGTGTCCTTGCCTCGATTCTTGGGTGTCTGACACACATCCCGTTAGTCATGTTGTGACTTCAGGTCGTTGGAGTCCGTCGAGGATTTGGTGGGAGTTTGTAAAATGTGCGGAACAATTCGTCAAGGTTAGGGTTTCACCCTTGGCTCAACAACTTCGTCCCTGTTTTTAGTAAAATAGAGGAGATTATTCATCAAAATATGGATTTCACTCCTGATTTGGTATAATTTCCCCATTGAACAAGCGTTCGTTATTGAAAAAGAATGAAGATATCATTGATAAGTTGACGAAACGGCATCGATTAAGTAATCGAGTCGGGAGTTTGCGGTTTTCACCCCTAATCTCAACTTGATTGCCCTTTTTTGTAGTTGAAAATTCGAGTGTAGTGATAGTGTAGTACGGGCAAGGATAGTGAGAAATAAGCCCATGCATAATCCCTACTGGATGTACTCAAGTCAGTCTGTTGGTTCCTAACTATAGTCTAGGTTTCTAAGACACCGACTCGGACTAGGTCGAGTCTTGCCTAATTCCCTATAGTTATGGCTCTGATACCAATCTGTCACACCCCAACCAATGGCGGAAACATCGGGGCATGGCACTGAGCGAAACCGATTGTCCAGAAGTTTCCATAACAATTATCAATACTATTCAATTTAAATAATACGTCCCATACCGTATCTCAAACAGCTAAATAATTATTACAGACAAAAATCCAGGCAAATATTCTGTTCTGACAACTCAGATTTAAATAGACAGCAATTGTTTATCTGCTTCTAGAGACCCTTAGTTTGACCACTACAGACAACTTTTTGTTGGGCTCTAAAGCTTTATTCTAGCTTCAAATTCCTACCAAGTGTGCGTCCTAAGCACCTGTCACATACGTTAAAATAATGTCAATACATAAAATGTAAAGGTGAGCATACAAGTTTGATAATAGCATATAGAGTTCGAATTCGTTTACACATAACCAGCACGTACACATAGTGAAATGAAGCACGTTAGTTATCGACATAGATCCATCGATACCAATGACTGCGGGTTGACTGCCCGAGGCAGTTCGCAATACATGATTACCACCGTAATCCATGCAAGTAATGGTCCTTAACAACCCCCGTGTGAACGGGTGCTGAGTCCAAACTATAGTACTATCGTTGCTAAGGCAGGTAGACAGCATTCCATGTGTAAACATAACAAACAAGCATTCATAAGCCACGTATAACATGCATTAACGGTTAGCGTTCAAATAGTCTTGAGTAGTGTGATTGTTGTAGTTTGAATATTCGTAACGTATGTAACACCCAAAAGTGCGTAAAGCAAAAAGGGATCGAGTATACTCACAGCGATTAGTGGATTAAAGGGAGCGCTTAGCGAGTAAGGTTAGCCTGAATAGATTCGATAGCATAACGATAAGTGACGTTTTACGCGTCAAATGGTGCAAAAAGAAATTGGGGTCGGATAGTGGTTCGATCGGATGGTAATCCGATCGGATGGTAATCCGTGCGGATAACAATCCGTTCGGATGGTCATCCGGTCAGACAGTTGTCCAGTCAGATGACGATTCGAGTGGATTGTTTCTTCCTATAAGAAGAATGTGTTTGTGTATGATAGCTTGTCTTTTGAAGTTTTCGTCGTAGTATTTTGAATGCATTGAAGTATCTCTATCCATCAAGTCGGTCGATCGGATGACTAGTCGTGCGGATAGCAATCCGTTCGGATGGTCATCCGGTCGGACAGTGGTCCGGTCAGACGGCGACTTAGTGACGAGGTTACTTACTGAAGGCAAGTTCACAAACAGAAGCGTCATTCGATCGGATGGCAACCCTGTTACTGAACATGTTGAAAATTGTTCAAGTCTTTGAAGTCTTAGTATCTCATGATCCGAAGAGTAATCCAGTCAGATGGTCGTCCGATCGGATTGCAATTCGTTCGATACTCAAACTTCAGATAAGATTGTTTTAAAGGTGGGACCCAAGTGTGATCCGTTCGGATGACCTATCCGATCGGACAGCAATCCGGTCGGATAGCAATCCGTTACAGTTGTTCCGTTCGTCCTACACTTGGTCGTTTTGATGGTTTGTCATTATGTCGAGACACTTTGACAACGTGTTAGCCAACAGAACCCCTAGTTCGACCCAGATGACCAACCCGACCAGGAATCACTCTAGTCAGGCCGGTTACCGGCTTGAGACGGTTGTTCTTGACTAACCCGAAATCGGTAGTCTCGTGGGTAGAATCCGGATCTTGAGCTAGTACAACACTACAATCGAGTAGAAGACTAAATCGGGGTCGGATCCTATCGGTTTTGGGTACATTGAATGCAAAAGAGTTGAAAGAAAGTTAGAAACCATCTTTCAATCCTTTTTCACCATTCTTGTGTCGAGATCTTTACAAGATCTTTGTATGTTTGCGTGGAAATCGGTTAGATCTCGGTTGTTCTTGGTGGATTGAAGTCAAAACATGAAGTTCTTGAAGAACACATGATGACGTCACCCTAGAACACCCGAAATCTAGTGATTTCACGGTTAAAAGTTAGGATTTAAAAGATAGAAAGATGTAGGAGTGCGTGTAGATCAAGAATGTGCAAGATTTAGGGCGAGATCTTACCTGGATTGAGAGAAATCGAAGAAAAGGTGGGGAGCACGAACAGTTCGGACAAGGACTTCCAAAAATGGAAAGAATGACAATGATAGGGGTATTTATAGGATTCCAAAAGAGGAAAGGGTTATCCGATCGGATGGCGTACCGCCCGGATGATGATCCGGTCGGATGACCTCCTGGTCGGATGACACCTGACCTGTGGCGTAATGGCTATCCGGCCAGATGGCACTTTGTTCGTCTATTTGACGCGACGATTTTTGATGTTTCGATTTCGATTGCACGCGGCTCGTTACGATAGAGTTTCCTAGTCACATTACTTTTAGTCCCAACTACTAACTATCATAGTTCGATTTTCGATTCAGATTCGAGTTCGGTTGCTTTTCGAGTTTCGATTGATTTCCACAACATATATATATATATATATATATATATATAACACGCACAAGTAACACATAAGGCACACACACGTAATATAACCAAATTAAGTCGAGTTGCGGTTCGTATCACGATTCGATGTCGAGTAGCATAGCTTGATTATCGATTAATTAACTTTATCGCATTGTTACTTCCTATAATTCACAGTCGTAAGTCGATTAGATAGCGATTAACACACATCGATTTTAGCAATTAACAACACTTACTCCACATAATACAATTAAAATAAAGAAATTACTATAAGTCAAATTCGTACAATCGGTCGTTGACTTTGACTTTGACTTGTGAAAACACGGGGTGTTACAGTATGGGTATATAGGAGACAAAACCTCACTATGTTTTATGTCAGAAACTATCTTTTGTATTGTGTAATATAACTATGTTTTAGTTAATGTTTGTAAACATTATGCAAACTAGAAAACTATGTTGGAAACTATGTTTAAAAACAATATATCTATGGCATCGTTGTGGTTTATTATCTTTACTCATTTGGATACAATAATTACCTTTCTTACGTCACACACAATACGCTTCCGCTACTAGCAGGGTGTGACACCAGGTCACCAACTAAATAATCAAACCACCGTTTGATTATTGTTGCATTTTGAGACACCACCGAAGTCAAACTAAGATTCCTTTCTTTTGAGTTTCGAAGTAGCACCCGAAGAAAATAATATAAAAATACCACACCTGTTGCTTTATGTTTTTTTAGCTGCCGCAAAACAAAAGCTTTCCTTAATCACCGGTTACGTGAATTCCGTGAACCAATCTGTAATATTCCTTCTTGATTTGTGAGCTTGCAAGCACAGCAGAACTTTTGTTTTTAAGCGAAACTTTCAAGAAAACACGACAGACTTTTTGTGGCGTCAATAACAGTTTTCGATCTCCACACGGCAACAGTGTTTAAACTCCTAGTTCAATCATGAAAGAACATTGATGCGTGTGTGGTGGTTATATATTTTATGTATATTTTTAGCCCTTTTTACACTTTAGTCAAGTTTTAAATTTATAAAACACGATATTTTACTAACACCAAACACACATATGGGCAAGTGCACTCATCGTGAGCATAGTATAGTGTTGGTAAGATACCGAGGTCGTCCAAGGACACAAGAGCTTTTAGTACCGGTTTATCCTCACCGTCTAATCAAATCAAAAGTTTAGAAAAAAGGTTTTAAACTAGAAAATAAATACTAAAAATGTTGAAAATAAAAATAAAAACAGATAGACAAGATGAATCACTTGGATCCGACTCTCATTTAGTGTAATCTTTGATTATTTTCGCACTTTTGCACTTTTTAAGAGATTATCTTAGTTGTAGTAGTAGGCCCCTCTTTTGAAGGTGACGTTACCCTCAACCCAGTAGTTTGAGTCAGCAAGGATACAATCCTAAAGGGTTGGATTATTGAAAGATAATTAATTAAGTTATTAATGCATAATGTGGTAGGCCCCTCTTTTGTAGGTGACGTTACCCTCGGCTAAGTAGTTTGAGTCAGCAGGGATACACTCCTAAATAGCCGGGTTAAAGTTCTAACAGTAGTTTACATATGAGGGGATCAAGGAGTTCGGACCCCCGCCATCCAATACCAGTAGGTATTGAAGGAGGTCCTACTAAAGTTGACCAAGGTTCTTGCAGGATCTATACACTAAACAAGGCAAGACTCTTACCAAACCATTCCCTTAACCCCCGACCAGGTACCCAACATATCTCCATATAGACCATGGAGATATGAATGGTGAAAATCCTTTATTTTATATAGACAGTAAAATAATGCCAAGACACCACAGACAAATGATAAGGAAGACTCACCTTCAACACAAGAAACTAGTTATTAAAGTCATTAATACATAACCAAATAAAAAGTGCGAATAGATTAAAAATAAAAAGTATTACACTAAACACTTGTCTTCACCAAGTGATGTAAAAGACTTAGGAAAACATGGCCTTTGATTGTCAAGAACTCTTACGATCAATCTTGGTTCCCGAGACTACTCACACACTCTATGATGGATGATGGTGGTGGATGTGGGTTGTGATGGTGGTGGGTGGGTGAAGTGTGAGAGAGGTGGTTTGCCAAGGGATGGTTTGCAAATGAGCCAAGCACCCCCTATTTATAGCCTGCACAGAAGCCCGGACACGGCCCCGTGTCCATTGGGCACGGCTCCGTGTCCACCCATCTTCTCTTTCTTCATTAAATGCAGTTTGTCTGCATTAGTTTACCACTCCCCCATGTCCGTTGGGCACGACCCCGTGTGCAGAAGCGTATCTGTACTATCAAGATTTTCCTAGATTCTGCGAATCTTAGAGTTGACCATGGCCCCGTGTCCGCTGGACACGCCCCCGTGGTGCGTGATAGAAGCTTCTACAACTCTCTCTTTTCTGCAGACACTTGGGCACGCCCCCGTACTCATTGAGCACGGGGCGTGTTCAGCCTTCTGTTCTCTTGCATGTTTATTCTTTTTCTTGTATTTATGTTAGAATTAGCTGTCTTTTTGCTTCTTTTGTTCATTTGAGCTCATTTAATCCTGAAAATACAAAAGGAAGACAAAAACCTACTTTTTTCCAACATTAGTACTAAAAATGGGTTAGTTTTATGCCACAATTGATGTACTTTATATGTTGCATTTTGCACACATCAAATACCCGCACACTTGAATCTTTGCTTGTCCTCAAGCAAAACTCTTTATAATGTGGCATACACTCCCAAATGGAACGGGTAGAAGAGAAGCTTTTTGGGCTTGTCATAGAGTGTCGGGATTTCCAAGAATTTCTTTATTAGGTTTCATTTTTATTTTATTTACAATCCTATTCGTCATGATTTATTTAAAACATTACATAAGATAAATTACTTATTAGGGCATAACATGCCTTTTTAAAATTCCATTTATATACAAGTTCACATACCTCACGGGGAATCACTCAACACTCGGCCGAAGATGTATTTTTGTGAAACACTTGAGAGCAGCATGAAACTTACTTCTACCATATGCTTGCCAAGCAATCAATCCTCCTCCTTTTTAACTATACACCTTTGTAAATATCAAGAGGACTTTTTTGGGGGGAAGGGTGAAAGGCGTAAAAAGCGTCAGTTTTTGTAATATTTTTTTATTTTTATAACTTTTTATTTTAATGAAGCATTTCTTCAAACAAAGTTTTTTTTTTTGATAAACTTGTTTGTTTTATTTCTTTTGGCTTCATCATCATCTTTTTTTTTAAGGAAGTCATAAGAAAACCGAGCTTTGTTACTAAAATAAAGGGTTTTAAAAAAAAAGGTTTTGGTGGGTAAAAAGGTGTTTGTTTGGGTTAAGAAATGAAAAGGTTTAGGCTCAAAGGGGTTAACTAGGGGGATTTTGGGTAGGTGGTAAAAAAATAATGGTGGTGAAATAAAAAGGGTTAGTCCTAATGCCTCCATTATTTACTTACTTGGGTTTAAGTTGGTAAGGACCGGGAATGTATCGTCATGGCAAGTTCTAGCGTCGTAAGAACCAAGCGGCTATTCACACAAGAAACGAAAAATGAGCATTTAGTTTAAAGATGTGTATTTGTATGCTCAATAAAGGCTCGAAACTCACTTTTTGTGGGAATGGGTTTTTATGTGATCAAGTATATATAATTAAATTTTAACTAGATTTGTCATGCCGTTTCATAATTTTCTTATGTTGGTTCTTTTTATCACGACGCTATCGGTTGTAAATTTGTAAGAATATGACCTTTTTAGAACTTGTAATTCCCGAATTAAACCAAGACAAGTAAAAAAATGAAAAGTTTTTGAAAAAAAATTGGGGTGTCTAGCGGTTCCAATAGAGTTTTGTGTAAGGCTTGTAATTAGGACTTGCAAGATTCAAGGTTTTAGCATTCCCCCCACACTTAAATTACACATTGTACTCAATGTGTCCCAAAAATAATTTTTTAGGTTGATTGAATGTGTAAAAGTGTGTTTAAAAACAATTTTTTATGTTACTAGGCATCTGGACACGGGCCCGTGGTGTCCGGGCACGGCCACGTGTTCAGGTTGCCAGTAACAAAAATTAGAAAAAAGAAACAGAAGCCTGGGCACGGGGGCGTGTTCAGCGAACATGCCCCGTGTCCAGTTACCTGAGCTGGGCGATTTCCTGCAGATTGTTCAGCACGGGGCCATGTTGGCTGGACACGGCCCGTGCCAAACTTGCTGTAACGAAGAAAAATTTGCGGGAGGCTCTGTTTTTATTGCATGGGGCGTTTGTTCAAGTTTCCCTCAGTATCGTTCACCATCCCGAGTGTGTTTTATTCCTGAAAATTAAAGCTAAACTAGAAAGCATAAAAATATTAATCTAAACTAAACTAAGGATAGTTACGCGGAATGCATCCGTGGTGCGCCACGTTTATAAGGGTCCTTGTCTAGACCGAAAGCCAGGCATATGTTACCCAAGTGGGATGTTTTGCATCCCATGTTGCACCGTCGGAGAGCATCATCCAAACTTGAGTCTATGACTTGCATGTAATTGACCGGGTCGACGTCTTCTACTCTCTAACCAACTCCGAATTTCATATCCTTGTCCCCAACCCTCAATGTTAGTGTCCCGCCATTCATGTCTACCACTGCGTGGGCTGTTGCCAAGAATGGCCTTCCCAAGATAAGTGGTATTTCGGTATCTTCCTCCATATCTAGTATGACAAAGTCGGCTGGGAAGACAAATTCTCCAACTTTGACTAGTAGATTTTCAGCGACACCTTGCGGGTATTTAACTGACCTATCGGCGAGTTGTATGCTCATTTTCGTAGGGCTTGTTTTTCCTAGGCCGAGTCGGTCGAACATTGATGCGGGCATGAGGTTAATACTAGCCCCGAGGTCGGCTAGTGCGTTACGAATGGGCGATTCCCCGATTGAAGCTTCCGGGATCGATTTTCTTTTGCGGGAGTTTGTTGAGTAGCAAGGCGGAGCATTCTTCACTTAAGTTAACCAATTGCAATGATTCAATTTTCCTTTTGTGAGTGAGGAAGTCCCTCATAAATTTTGAATATTTAGGCATTTGGGTTAGGACATCAACAAATGGAATATTCACATGCAATTGTTTTAGTAAATTTATGAATTTTGAGAATTGCTCATCGGTCTTTTGGCGAATTAATCGACCGGGGTATGGTACCGGAGGATTCTTGGGGGGCTCTTGATTTGGTGGAGGAGCCGTCTCTTGTTGGGGTACTTGTGGAGATGGGGATTGGCTAGATCGGCTCTTTTCAGTTCGAGGTAATGGAGCCTCCTCGGGACCCACGGTGCGGTTTCTCAAGGTGATGAGATGTACTTGCGCCTTTGGGTTGGTTTCGGTATTGCTTGGTAACGTGCCTTGTGGTCTCTCGGCGAAATTTTGAGCTAGTTGGCTTACTTGTTTTTCAATATTTTGAATACTAGCTTGTTGATTTCGAAAGTTGAATTCCAGTTGTTGGAATCGATTCGAGTTTTTCTTTTCGGTGACGGAGATGAGGCGAGATACGGTATCTTCAAGCCTTTCTCGTCCCCCTTGTTGTTGTTGAGAGAAATTTTGTGACTCGTTTCTTGGTTGTTGAAAGTTTGTTTGTTGGTTTAGATTTTATTGGTTACTACTATTGCCGGGTTCTCTCCAACCAAGGTTAGGGTGACTACGCCATCCTTGGTTGTATGTACCCGTTGGAGGACCCGACGGCCTAGGTCTATTATCAATGTAGTTTACCGATTCTGTTTGATTATCCATTTCTTTCATACAACTCCAATTTTCATGTGGCCCACCACACCCCTCGCAAGCCATAACCGAGACCGTTTTTGCCATTTCTAACTTTTTGATTTTTGAAGAGAGGGCCTAGATTTGGGCTTGCAAGGAAGTGCTTTCATTAACCTTATGGGCGCCCGGGGCAATGGATTTGTTGCCTCAGGGAGTGTGCCACTGAAAATTGGTTTGAGCAATTTCCTCAATTTGATTATAAATTTCATTTGGGCGACGATTATGTAACACCCCAAAAACGGGTTTGGTAATCAAGCCACGTTAATAGTGACGACGGGTAAAATACCGTTAGTGGTAAAAATTAACCCGGCAAATATTAGGTTTTTAAATAAATTATCCTAATATTAAATAAAAGTTATACAAAGGCTTATGGATAAATAAAGTGTTTAAAAGGCCCGAGTTGACGGGACCTAAAATAAACTTAGTCATAAATATTCCCGAACCCGCTAAGCTAACTAGGAATGTTTGACCCGGTTAATAAATGGGAATATGGTTAAAAATAAGTAGGTTGTGGCCTACTTAATAACGAACCAAACACGAGGGGTTAAAGTGGGATAACTAGAAAAGTTATTTAATTAAACAAAACACAAACACACACACACACACTGTGTGTTCAGGATCGAACTCAGGGGGCTCCTATGGAGCCAAAAACCCTAAGCCACCTATAATCACCAAATTGAAGGGCAAAACTAGCTCAAATCAGATGCATGAACACGAATTCATGATCACCTAGTCATGGGGATTACAAGGTATGTCGAATTTTATGATTTGGTGATACTTTGAGATTATGATGAACAATCAAAATCGAAATTCTGGAATGAATGTTGAGTCTATGAGTGTTGTTGTGATTATATCTTAGTTTAGAAACAAACCCTAGTAGAAAACTTGATGAATTGTTGTCAAAACTAGGGATTTGATAATTAACCTACTATGTGCTAAGTGGGTTTTGATTTTGTAGTGAAGATGATGATATGTTTATGCTAGAAATCATCATAGTTGATAGTAGAAACAAAGTACTTGAACAAATTAGGTGTTTGGGTACATAAATCATAATTGCTATGAAATGGGTTTAGTTGATTTGAAGAAGTTAATGTTACATTGGTGTTTATAAACGCCATACTAACTCGTATGAATGAACTACTTGAGCAAAATAGGGATTTTGTAAGAGTTCATAATTGATTAGAAGTGAGTGTTGACACCAGAATTAAACTCGTGATTTATGATTGAGTTTAAAGAGAAAAATAGTCAAAGAATCATAAGGTGTGAAAGTCATGATTTAGGATGGCTAATCTAACAACCATGTGAATAATGAATGATAGTTGGCGCTTAACAAGCTAGATAAAGCTTGGGGAAGGAAGCGGGTCAAACGAATCAAGAACGAAGGAAAAAGCATAATTCAGATGCAAGGTAAGTATATCTTACACTAGTTATATATATTTTTTTAGAGTACGTAAAGGACAAATATCTAATTGAGATATGGTGTTCCTGCGTGTAGTCGTATGGAACAAAATAATCAAATATGATAAGAAACCATAGTGATGGTTAGAAATGAATTAAAATTGGTTATTCGATCATTTTATGACGAATGAAACATGTACTTTTAATGGTTATCAATAAGGTAAATCATAATAACCGATAAGGGCAAAATGGTAAATTGACAATATTTGACAAATTGGCGATGGTAATTGGTCATTTAGACCAAACGAGTCAAAAGGGTGAAATTATCACCCTTTGTCAATATTGACTAATGGGTTGTCAAGTTGTATGATTTTAGGAAATAAATAGCACATGGATGCTTACATCGCTATCACTTAACGGCCACTAAGGAAAGGTATTGAAACGGGTCAATATATGAACCCGAGCCAGGTATGTATAATGATACAACTCATCATGTAGAATTTGGAGTTCTACAAGAGCTAGACAAGGTTAAAATATAGATATTTGGTTATCTTTTAGGTAAACCGAATAAATTTAGTTATGATTAAGGTGTTTTAGAAACATATTGATTTTTAAACAAGAATATAGTTAAAAGGTCGTAAATTGGGATCAAATATGTACTAATAGTCCTTCGTCGTAAATGAAGGACTAAAATTGACTAAAACGCCCTTGTAAGTGAAATTGAGCAAATGAACCATAAAGGTTGTTTGGAAATAAGCGATAGGATGAAATAAATACTTTGAATAAGTATGAAAAGCAAAAGACGTAGAATATTAGTCAAAAGTCTCTATAAAGAGTCTTTGCCGTAAAATAATGATTTGAAGTGTGTAATTTGGAATATATAAATCACCACATTGAATCCACCACAAATATAGTTGTGGTGGGAGGTCATTTGATAAGCAATGTGGGCATATGTATTTAGAAACGAATGAAAGAGATTGGTGCTTAAAATATGCATAAATACCCTTAACGGGTCAAAATGAGCATATGGGTGAAAATGGGTTTAAGAAGGTATATAAACCTGTAATTTGAAACCTATTATGTTAAACATTTTTTAACTTGAAAGGTTTATGGGAAATAAAGGTCAAACAAACTCGTTTGTTTGATAAAAATAGAACGGGTCAAAAGTTGGTAAAAAGGGAAATAGCCGAAGACTTAAAAGTCTAAAATCTTGTAAAACCGGAGGTTGGATTTTAACTCCATAAGGTGGAGAATCAAATTACGATCATGTAGGAAGAAACGGTAGGTCAAACGGACAAGCGGTTTGAATGATACGAAAGTTTTCGTGTCGTTAAACGGCAAAATAGAAAGTTGAAATGCAGGGACCACCGTAACTTACGGTGCCACCGTAAGTTACGGTGGAGCTGATATGATTACGATGGTTACATACTGTCACACCCCCAAATTCCACCTGCGGAGTACCGTCCGCTTGAGGGCGTGACCGACCAGGATCCAGCCACCAATTATACTGAGCATTGGATAATAGTAAGGATGATCACCAACCATAACGGTTAGTAAACACCGTAGTTTAAAGTTCAAATGTTTAGGTTCAAATAACAGTTAAGTAAGTAGCGGAAGCATAGATAAAATAGTTTAAACAAAGTTCATAGTTCAAATTAATTAGAACCCAACATGCGGGTTTAGGCGACCACTACACTTCCCAAGCTGCAAGCTCCTGAGTCACTGGGTACCTGCAAAGCATGCAGTAAGGGGTCAACAATAATGCTGAGTGAGTTCACTAGTTGTCCAGTTTTAATTACCAAAAACTTGTTTCACCAGTTAATTTATCCGTTTATACATGCCATGGGGAGCTACCCCAAAAGTTAGCGACTAAACTGTTTTTCCAATACCGAACACTAGGTGACCGTTGCGTATCCGCAGAGTGCCCCGATGTCAATGTTCTATCATCATTGACGGATGCCTGAGTACATTAGTTCACGACCGATCCCATACCTTGGCACGGTGTGAGGTTGGTAAGACCTAAATAGCGCTATCAACTAATAACCCGTTCGCCTGGCCCCGGCGACTAATCGGTATTATGTAGTAGGGACTTTAAGTGATAGAGTTTCGTTTAGTGCCGTTTGTTGCAATCCGTATAAACAGTAATTAACTAAAAGGTTCCCAATAACAAGGGAAGAAAAGTAAGTTGTATCCCTCATAAGGGGATAGTGTTGTTTTTAGTTCCGTTTCCCAAACCACCGGGAATACATGCTTTAGGTTGTGAACTCACATTGGGTTGCTCGGTAGATTAATTACCCGGTCGATCACGTTGGTCACCACGTCCTAGCATGGTTACCAATATAGGTCAAGTTGGGGTACAAGTAAACACGTATAGCAAACACGTACAGTCACACATAGCATGCATTCATACAAACACTTGGGTTATTGGGCCTGCCCTAACATTCCACAAACAAACAGTACAGATACATATGCAGTCCAGTCAACAGATAGTCCAACAAGCTTTTGGCCCAATAACACTTAGGCAGCCCAGTCGAGACAAGGGCGGTTTCGACTCGAGAACACACGGTTGCGAGTCGTAACTGGATGTTTCGACTTGTCATGTTTCGGTTGCGAGTCGCAACCTTGGATACGTGCACAAGAATCCTTCTAGAACCTGGCGGATGTACTAACCAATACAATTCTGTTTTCATGAAATTTTGTACTAACCAATAGAATTTCTTAAACATGTTTTATTGTCTAATTTCCAAACAATTCAGATCAAACACCAACAATTTCAAATATTTTCAATGATCTTCAAATAGTTCATCAAGCACATTCATCACATATTCATCATATATTCATCATTATGCAACATGATTATTCAAACAATCCTAATTCTAGCACATACTCAAATCAGCATTATCGATTCCTGAATCTAACATACATTCCTCGGATTACAAACATACACATACACAAACTCTTATGGCCCTATCAACCTTGTATTTTAACCAACAATTTCCTATCAAAGCATGAACATGTCTAGCATATCACTATAACACATGTGTACAATCCATTATCACTATAACACAATAACACAAGGATCTATCAACAACTTAGTCATCTTAACCCATTTATCTTCATAACACATGTGTACAATCCAACAAGCATACATCTTTGCTAATCTATAACATGTTCTATCATCTAACCGAGATAGGATACTAACCGGAACTTGTTTTGGTTGTGAGTGAGTGTATGAGACGATGAAAGAAGTGTCCAATGCGATGATCACGAGCTGATCCGGACACCTTGATGCCTCCGGTTTGAATCCGAGAGAGAAGAGGTGGTTCTTGTGAGGGTTTTCTAGAGAGGGAGTGAGAGAGAGAGGATGAAGTGAGAGTGTAAAGGGGAGTGTGTGTGAGGGTTTTAGGCTTAAATAGGAGGTGATGCACCCCAAGTGGGTTTCCGAGTGAGCTAAGGGGGTGCACGGCCCAACCGACTTGGTTTACTCGAGACCGGGTGGTCTCGGTTCACACATATATATATATATGTACATAATACACACATGACACAATCAAAAGATCACATAATGCACAACAATAAATAACAAGCTCTCATTTAATATTATATATATATATATACACATACATTCATTTAAAGACGAAAGTTGGCTCGGGAAAACCCGAAGTGTCACATTATCCCCAAGTTTTAAGAACTTTCGTCCCGAAAGTTAAAGCAGCCACTGACGAGCTAGTAAAAGTGAGAGCGTTTCAACGAGGTGTCACATCATTCCCCCGTTAGTTTGGAATTTCGTCCCGAAATTCAGTCGTAGCTTCAGTGCTGGGGGTTTCATTTGGGAACAGCTGGGGATACTTGCGTTTCATCTGGTCTTCCCGCTCCCAGGTAAACTCTGGGCCACGGCGTGAGTTCCAACGAACTCGCACGAGGGGTATCTGGCTACGTTTGAGGGTTTTGATATCACGATCCGTGATCTCAACCGGTTCCTCAGTAAAGTGTAGCTGTTCGTCAATAGTAAGTTCCTTGTAAGGAATGACGAGTGTTTCATCTGACAGGCACTTTTTCAAATTAGACACGTGGAAGACGTTGTGCACAGCATTCAGTTCTTCCGGCAGATTCAACCTGTAAGCGGCCGTACCGATCTTTTCGGTAACTTCAAAGGGTCCGACATATCTTGGATTAAGCTTGCCCCGTTTTCCAAAACGAACCACACCCTTCCAGGGTGAGACCTTAAGTAGAGCCCGTTCACCAACCTGGAACTCTTGTGGTTTCCTATCTTTATCAGCGTAGTACTTTTGACGGTCACGAGCTGCCGCCATGCGTTGTCTAATCTGGGCAATCTTTTCTGTGGTGTCGACTACATGTTCCGGGCCTGTGATCTGGCTGTCACCAACCTCAGCCCAGCAGAGAGGCGATCGACATTTACGGCCGTACAATGCCTCAAAGGGTGCTGCCTGAATGCTGGTGTGGTAGCTGTTGTTGTAGGAGAATTCCACCAACGGTAGGTGCTTCTCCCAATTCTTGCCAAAATCGATCACACATGCCCTAAGCATGTCTTCGAGGGTTTGGATGGTGCGTTCAGACTGCCCATCCGTTTGCGGGTGATAAGCGGTGCTCATGTCTAAACGCGAGCCAAAAGATTTGTGCATAGCTTGCCACAATTCAGAAGTAAAGCGTGCATCTCGATCAGAAATAATAGAGGTAGGCACTCCGTGCTTCGAGACCACTTCTTTTAAGTATACCTCTGCTAGGGTAGAGAACTTGTCTGTTTCTTTAATAGCCAAGAAGTGTGCAGACTTAGTTAGGCGATCCACTATTACCCAAATGGTGTCATTTCCGCGCTGAGACCTAGGCAGGCCAGTAACAAAATCCATGGAAATCTGCTCCCATTTCCATTGCGGGATCTCTGGCTGTTGGAGTAGGCCTGATGGTTTCTGATACTCAGCTTTGACCCTTGCACAAGTCAAACATTTCCTGACATAGGTTGCTATGTGGGCTTTCATGCCAGGCCACCAATAGGTAGCCCTCAAGTCGTGGTACATCTTATCTGACCCTGGATGTACTGAGTAACGGGACTTATGAGCTTCATCCATCACAAGGTCACGTAAATTTCCATAAAGCGGAACCCATATGCGTCCGGCTACGTAGTAAGCACCGTCTTCTTTTTGTTCCAATCGTTGTCTCGATCCCCGTAGGGACTCAGCCCTGATGTTTTCGGCTTTCAATGCTTCAACCTGAGCATTCCGAATTTGATTAGGGAGGTTCGAGTGGATAGTGAGCTGTAAGGCACGAACACGCTTGGGTTTGGTCTCCTTTCTGCTGAGGGCATCGGCTACCACATTAGCCTTGCCTGGGTGATATTTGATTGCACACTCGTAGTCATTTAGGAGTTCGACCCATCGGCGTTGCCGCATATTCAACTCCTTTTGTCCCATTATGTGCTGGAGACTCTTGTGATCAGTGTAAATCGTGCACTTGGTGCCGTACAAGTAGTGTCTCCAAAGCTTGAGCGCGAAGACCACAGCTCCAAATTCTAAGTCATGCGTCGTATAGTTCCGTTCGTGGACCTTGAGTTGTCGCGAGGCGTAAGCAATAACTTTCTCGCGTTGCATCAATACGCAGCCAAGTCCTTGAATAGAAGCGTCGCAGTAAACGACGAAGTCGTCGGTACCTTCGGGTAAGGAGAGGATAGGAGCACTACAAAGGTTCTTCTTTAGTTCCTGGAAGGCAGATTCCTGAGCATCGCTCCATTTGTAAGCAACACCCTTCTGAGTGAGTGTCGTAAGTGGTTGAGCGATCTTAGAGAATCCCTTGATAAATCTTCGATGGTATCCCGCCAATCCCAAGAATTGGCGAACTTCGGTCGGAGTCTTAGGCACAGGCCAATTCTTAATGGACTCAATTTTAGCGGGGTCAACATGAATCCCTTCCTGATTGACGATGTGTCCAAGGAAATGGACCTCTCTAAGCCAGAAATCACATTTCGAAAATTTGGCGTACAGTTGCTCATTGCGAAGAAGTTCGAGAATAAGACGTAGGTGTTGTTCATGCTCCTCTTGGCTCTTCGAGTAGATTAGGATGTCGTCGATAAACACAATTACGAACTTATCGAGGTAGGGTTTGCATACTCGGTTCATGAGATCCATGAAGATTGCAGGTGCGTTGGTCATTCCGAAAGGCAAAACAAGGAATTCGTAGTGACCATAGCGGGTTCTGAAAGCAGTCTTAGAGATGTCCTCATCGCGGACTCTCAGCTGGTGATAACCCGATCTCAGATCGATCTTGGAATAATAGCTCGACCCTTGCAGCTGGTCGAACAGGTCGTCGATACGGGGAAGTGGATAACGATTCTTGATGGTAACCTTGTTAAGTTCGCGGTAGTCAATGCACATTCGGAATGAGCCATCTTTCTTTTTGACGAAGAGCACTGGGGCTCCCCAGGGTGATGAACTAGGACGGATAAAACCTTTGTCCAAAAGTTCTTGTAGCTGAGTAGAAAGCTCCTTGAGCTCCGCGGGGGCTAATCGATAAGGTGCACGAGCTATAGGCGCTGCTCCGGGAGCTAGCTCGATTTGAAATTCGACCTGACGGTGAGGAGGGAGTCCAGGTAGTTCCTCCGGGAATACCTCAGGATAGTCGCGTACAACTGGAAAGTCTTCAATCCTGTTTTCCCTTTTCTGTGTGTCGGTAATGAGTGCTAAGATAGCAGGGTGCCCTTTTCGTAGACACTTCTGGGCCTTTAAGAATGAAATGATGCCTGTGACTTCTCCGCTCTTGTCGCCTTGAACTATAAGAGGTTTGCCAGGGGGGACGGGGAATACGAATAGCTTTCTCCTGGCAGAGGATTTCAGCTCGATGTTTGGATAACCAATCCATACCAATGATGACGTCGAAGCTTCCAAGAACGATGGGGAAAAGATCGATACGGAAGGTCTGACCAGACAACTCTAATTTGCAGTTACGAATTATGTGTGAGGCCTCGAGGTTTCTACCATTAGCTATTTCAACGGTGTGCTTAGAGCTTAGCGGCGTAAGAGTGAGCTTAAGTTTCTTTCTAATACGTAGGGATACATAACTAGCATCTGCTCCGGAATCAAATAGTACGGAAACATAACGATCATTAAGTAGGAACTTACCCGCTACAACGTTGGGGTCATTCCTTGCTTCCCCAGCTCCAATCACAAAAGCTTTTCCTCTAGCACCATTTCCAGCATTGTTGTTATTGTTCCCAGCACCTTGATTGTTGTTGTTTTGATTCAGTTCAGGGCAATCCTTTCGCATGTGCCCCATTGCTCCACACTTGAAGCATCCACGGTTGTTTCCTTGTTGCTGCTGTTGCTGTGGTTGTTGCTGATTCTGCCTAGCTGGGAATTGGCTTCGGCAGTCTTTGGCTTCATGCCCCATCTTGTTGCATCGCTGACACTGACCTTTTCCACATGGCCCACTGTGATGTCGGTTACATTTGTTACACTTAGGGTGGTTTCCTCGATAACCACCCTGTTGCTGAGGGCCCTTATTGTTTTCAGTCTTCCTTTGTTGAACTGGGGCCTGAGTGGGGTTAGTATCCTTTCCCTGACTTCCATCCCACTTTCGCTTGTTATCGCCAGAAGTTCCAGCAGTAGTACCGATCCTCTTGGGCAGCTTGCCTTCTTCCACAGCCTGATTGGTGAGTTTGTGAGCAAGACGAACCACGGGCTGTATGGTGTTGAGGTTGGCCGAGGTCACATGGCTCCGGATTTCTGGGACCAAACCTTTGATGTACAACTCGATCCTTCGATACATAGGTTGGGACATGTTTGGGCAAAGTGCAGCATAGTCGTTGGACTGCTTAGTGTAGGTCTCAATCTCTGATCCAACCATCTTGAGCGCATAGTACTCGTTCTCGAGCTTGTGGATGTCATCCCTGTGACAGTACTCCTCTTTGATCATGTCCTTGAAATCTTCCCATGCCGTAGCATTAGCAGTTTCCAGACCAAGCATCTGAATCTGTGCTTTCCACCATGAAAGCGCGTTTCCTTCAAGCGTACCAGTTGCGTACTTAACCCAGTTAGCAGGGGGACACTCGCAGACGGCAAAGACAGCTTCGGCCTTTTCAATCCAATGCAGAAGGCCTATGGCACCCTCAGTGCCGTTGAAAGGGAGGGGCTTGCCATCCATGAAGGTTTTGAAAGTACAAACACGTGGTTGCGCAGGCGCAGGCTGACCTCCAGGGTGAGCTGCGAATGCTGCAGCCACCGTGTTGAGCAAGTTGGCGAATTGAGCCTGAGTCATGTTAACGCTTCCTCTTCCGCGTCCACTCATTGTCTTCATAACCAGAAAACACAGTATGAGTGTGATGTCGTAACGTAGCGAGAATAAGATAGAAGAGGGAGGTGTATCTATCTAATCAGGCACACTAGTATGTATAGTAGAGCAGTTAACATAGGATAAATAAGCATGTAAGCACAAGTCCGAGCTATAAGGTCTAGTATGTCGAGTCTTGCCCTTGGAGTGTAGTGTCGTCACGAGTCACGGGTTATAGTCTGGTTTTTCTCAAAAAGACTCTTCTTTTTAAAACCAAGTTCACTATAACCAATGGCTCTGATACCAATCTGTCACACCCCCAAATTCCACCTGCGGAGTACCGTCCGCTTGAGGGCATGACCGACCAGGATCCAGCCACCAATTATACTGAGCATTGGATAATAGTAAGGATGATCACCAACCATAATGGTTAGTAAACACCGTAGTTTAAAGTTCAAATGTTTAGGTTCAAATAACAGTTAAGTAAGTAGCGGAAGCATAGATAAAATAGTTTAAACAAAGTTCATAGTTCAAATTAATTAGAACCCAACATGCGGGTTTAGGCGACCACTACACTTCCCAAGCTGCAAGCTCCTGAGTCACTGGGTACCTGCAAAGCATGCAGTAAGGGGTCAACAATAATGCTGAGTGAGTTCACTAGTTGTCCAGTTTTAATTACCAAAAACTTGTTTCACCAGTTAATTTATCCGTTTATACATGCCATGGGGAGCTACCCCAAAAGTTAGCGACTAAACTGTTTTTCCAATACCGAACACTAGGTGACCGTTGCGTATCCGCAGAGTGCCCCGATGTCAATGTTCTATCATCATTGACGGATGCCTGAGTACATTAGTTCACGACCGATCCCATACCTTGGCACGGTGTGAGGTTGGTAAGACCTAAATAGCGCTATCAACTAATAACCCGTTCGCCTGGCCCCGGCGACTAATCGGTATTATGTAGTAGGGACTTTAAGTGATAGAGTTTCGTTTAGTGCCGTTTGTTGCAATCCGTATAAACAGTAATTAACTAAAAGGTTCCCAATAACAAGGGAAGAAAAGTAAGTTGTATCCCTCATAAGGGGATAGTGTTGTTTTTAGTTCCGTTTCCCAAACCACCGGGAATACATGCTTTAGGTTGTGAACTCACCTTGGGTTGCTCGGTAGATTAATTACCCGGTCGATCACGTTGGTCACCACGTCCTAGCATGGTTACCAATATAGGTCAAGTTGGGGTACAAGTAAACACGTATAGCAAACACGTACAGTCACACATAGCATGCATTCATACAAACACTTGGGTTATTGGGCCTGCCCTAACATTCCACAAACAAACAGTACAGATACATATGCAGTCCAGTCAACAGATAGTCCAACAAGCTTTTGGCCCAATAACACTTAGGCAGCCCAGTCGAGACAAGGGCGGTTTCGACTCGAGAACACACGGTTGCGAGTCGTAACTGGATGTTTCGACTTGTCATGTTTCGGTTGCGAGTCGCAACCTTGGATACGTGCACAAGAATCCTTCTAGAACCTGGCGGATGTACTAACCAATACAATTCTGTTTTCATGAAATTTTGTACTAACCAATAGAATTTCTTAAACATGTTTTATTGTCTAATTTCCAAACAATTCAGATCAAACACCAACAATTTCAAATATTTTCAATGATCTTCAAATAGTTCATCAAGCACATTCATCACATATTCATCATATATTCATCATTATGCAACATGATTATTCAAACAATCCTAATTCTAGCACATACTCAAATCAGCATTATCGATTCCTGAATCTAACATACATTCCTCGGATTACAAACATACACATACACATACTCTTATGGCCCTATCAACCTTGTATTTTAACCAACAATTTCCTATCAAAGCATGAACATGTCTAGCATATCACTATAACACATGTGTACAATCCATTATCACTATAACACAATAACACAAGGATCTATCAACAACTTAGTCATCTTAACCCATTTATCTTCATAACACATGTGTACAATCCAACAAGCATACATCTTTGCTAATCTATAACATGTTCTATCATCTAACCGAGATAGGATACTAACCGGAACTTGTTTTGGTTGTGAGTGAGTGTATGAGACGATGAAAGAAGTGTCCAATGCGATGATCACGAGCTGATCCGGACACCTTGATGCCTCCGGTTTGAATCCGAGAGAGAAGAGGTGGTTCTTGTGAGGGTTTTCTAGAGAGGGAGTGAGAGAGAGAGGATGAAGTGAGAGTGTAAAGGGGAGTGTGTGTGAGGGTTTTAGGCTTAAATAGGAGGTGATGCACCCCAAGTGGGTTTCCGAGTGAGCTAAGGGGGTGCACGGCCCAACCGACTTGGTTTACTCGAGACCGGGTGGTCTCGGTTCACACATATATATATATATGTACATAATACACACATGACACAATCAAAAGATCACATAATGCACAACAATAAATAACAAGCTCTCATTTAATATTATATATATATATACACATACATTCACTTAAAGACGAAAGTTGGCTCGGGAAAACCCGAAGTGTCACATTATCCCCAAGTTTTAAGAACTTTCGTCCCGAAAGTTAAAGCAGCCACTGACGAGCTAGTAAAAGTGAGAGCGTTTCAACGAGGTGTCACACATACTGAGTTACGGTGGAAGGATAGACTTTCAGGGGCTACCGTAACTTACGGTCCCACCGTAAGTTACGGTGGACCCAGTAACAAAATATATCTTATTTAGTTTAAAATTCCTGGATTCGTTTAGACACGTTTTAAACCCCGTATGACTAAAGCATTTCATGTTTATGAAATGTAGGTACTTTTGGATGCCGGAAGACGATCAAGCTCAGCGAAGAACCGAACACGATAAAGATACACGCTTCCGCACTTTGCCACGTTGTAAAATTTAAACAACGAATTTGATCACGTTATGTAGAATAACTTATGATTTGTAAAAGTTTTAATAAACCCGTATTTCCAATGTTTATGTAATCTTAATTACATGATTGTTCCTCGTAAAATATACGTTAAACCTTGAATAATAAGAACGGGTGTTACAAGTTGGTATCAGAGCCCTGGTTTAAGAGATTCAAGTATGGTGGGAAAACTATGCTTGGACTTAAACCTTACGCTCTTGATAAAGATTAGTGTTCGGTTCGAGGCTTGATCGCAAATCCGGTAAGTACATGTATGTTAATAGTTTAGCATGCTAAAGTGTTGTAAACAACACATAGGGTTATCGTGTAATACACGTTACCCCAATTAAAAGATAGATATACCTAACAAATTTCGTGCGTTGACATCTATAGTAGAAAAGCCTTGTATTATGATACGGACATTTAATACAAGTTGACATTACTAACTTTTGTGAATGTCTTGATTGAAGGAAACTTGCATTCAAAGATGACAAGAGTTGAACAAATTAAGGAGATGATATAGGAGCGGTCCGAAGTATGACAAGAGGAGCATACTCATCAAGGACCTAAATCGCGTGACGATCGCGAACAAGGTTAACGACATAAAAAGCCCGTTAGGGCGAGTACTTACAGGTGCGTATTTTAAATAATCGCACAAATAGTAATATGCAACAAATACGTAGAAATTGAAAGTTGCATATGTAGATTAAAAACTTGGAAAAACCCGAATAGAAAATGTATTCGGGATATTGTTTCCAAGAGAAACAAATAGAGGCGTTACTTACATAGGGCGTGATGTGAAAACTATAAAAAGGTCATGTATGTCATGTGTTAATCGCTTACTCTGGCCAAGTAAGTAGTGGCATATGGTACCATGAACTTCTTATGGCGGACATGTTTACATCCGATGTAGTAAGGGCGGGGTGAATGGGACTAATTAAAAAGTACCCAAATGAATCAGATAAGCAAAATATTTAATAATAATGTAAACGCACAACCGAGTGACGGAAGCGTATTACATTAGGATAATGAGCCCGAGTGAAGGGACAAAGAAACATGTAAAATGATTTAGACAAGAATTGGGAGGGAGTGTACTTACACTCGAACCCAGAAAACGCAAGCATGTAAAATGATTTAGACAAGAATTGGGAGGGAGTGTACTTACACTCGAACCCAGAAAACGCAAGCATGTAAAATGATTTAGACAAGTATTGGGAGGGAGTGTACTTACACTCAAACCCAGAAAACGCAAGCATGTAAAATGATTTAGACAAGAATTGGGAGGGAGTGTACTTACACTCGAACTCAGAAAACGCAAGCATGTAAAATGATTTAGACAAGAATTGGGAGGGAGTGTACTTACACTCGAACTCAGAAAACGCAAGCATGTAAAATGATTTAGACAAGTATTGGGAGGGAGTGTACTTACACTCGAACCCAGAAAACGCAAGCATGTAAAATGATTTAGACAAGTATTGGGAGGGAGTGTACTTACACTCGAACCCGGAAAACGCAAGCATGTAAAATGATTTAGACAAGTATTGGGAAGGGGTGTACTTACACTCGAACCCGGATAATGCAAATATGTCCCTTAACGGGTCGTTTTTGTAAAACGTCAAACTTAAGGACAAAGTAGGAATATAAAAATGAAGCGAGGTCTTAATGCATACCGGGAGGGTTGCAATAATAACGACTTCGGTAAAACACCCGGTTGATGGGTAAGAATTAAACACATGTGTAAACCGAGAAACGGGAGCTCGGATGGAAAGTTAAAAGACTCGGGTTTTGAGTGATAACTAAAAGACGACAAGATAATGTAAATAGAGATTGTGAATAAATTACGTTCAACTATTTTAAAGTAGAACGGGTCGAAAATAATGTCATGCCGGACGGCATGAGTAAACACAAGTTGGATAATAGTAGCGCTAAAAGCAAAAGAATAATGAGCCCGGTAATGGGACATAATCAAATACGAATGTATGTAAACTGGATAATGGTGAGTATAAGATAAACCGACGCATAAATGACGTGAGAAGTCATAAAGTCAGAAAATTTCGCCCGGAAATAAACAAATGAAGCCTTAGACTACGGTCAAGGTCAATTAAAGTTCAAAAGCGAAAATTTTTCGATTCTAAACATAACAAGACATGCTTTGAAGCTATATATGCATATATACAATTGAATGTAGATAAATAAAAAGATGAATCTGCGGGATCATCGTAACCTACGGGAATACGATCAGTGTAATGGTCTACGGGACTAAACTGACCCATGGGTCATGAATAAAAAGGAAAAGAATCATAAAGGCAACGCCCTAAAGAGGTGAAAGTCTAAAGAAATAGCCTACGAGGCAAAGTGAAAGAATCTACGGGCTACTTAGATGAGCGAGGGAACCAATAGAGAATTCCCACATAAAACTAAGACTGTAAAGGAATAAATTACAGACTGTCAATGCCTTGATACGAATAATTGACAAAAGTTAAAGAGAATATCCTAAACTAAAACTTTGGTTTTAGTAAGAAATAACGTTTTTACAAATGTGAATCCTGATAGGAAATTGAATATTTGGCATGAAAGGTTCAAAACTTGACACTGATAGGTGCAAGACGTTATATTCGAAAAGTGATGTTTTCGAAAATGAAATTTTGATATAAATTAAACATGATGTGACATGATCACGGTCAATAAATGCAATGTGAAGTAGAATCACATTATAACTAAGCAAGCGGTAAAAAAAAAAGTAACTGGACTAATAAGTCTAATTAGTGAGACCGGTTAAGGTCATTTAAATAAATTTGGTTTATTTGTAAGCGGTGGATTCGGTATAAATGAACCGAATAAAAAATTGAAAACAAAAGAAATCGTTGCGAAAAGTGACAGATTTCATTAAAGACCTTTAAACGGGCCAAAGTAACGGATTCATAAAGAATTCGAGAATATATGAAAGCGATGGGAATCGCTAATTTAACTAGACTAGTGGAAATAACGAGATTACGTTGTTTCGAGTTGTACTATGATGTATGAGATACGTACACAATTAGTAACCAGAAAGAAGTTACCATATTTTTCTGGTAATACTAACAATCAGTTAAAGTAGGAGTAATGCTTAAAAGGTTACTCAGGTCAGAGGCATTGAGTTTAAAACTCGATGAGCTATGTAAGAAAGGTTTCGAGGACGAAACCTCTTTAAGGGGGGTAGACTTGTAACACCCCAAAAACGGGTTTGGTAATCAAGCCACGTTAATAGTGACGACGGGTAAAATACCGTTAGTGGTAAAAATTAACCCGGTAAATATTAGGTTTTTAAATAAATTATCCTAATATTAAATAAAAGTTATACAAAGGCTTATGGATAAATAAAGTGTTTAAAAGGCCCGAGTTGACGGGACCTAAAATAAACTTAGTCATAAATATTCCCGAACCCGCTAAGCTAACTAGGAATGTTTGACCCGGTTAATAAATGGGAATATGGTTAAAAATAAGTAGGTTGTGGCCTACTTAATAACGAACCAAACACGAGGGGTTAAAGTGGGATAACTAGAAAAGTTATTTAATTAAACAAAACATAAACACACACACACTGTGTGTTCAGGATCGAACTCAGGGGGCTCCTATGGAGCCAAAAACCCTAATCCACCTATAATCACCAAATTGAAGGGCAAAACTAGCTCAAATCAGATGCATGAACACGAATTCATGATCACCTAGTCATGGGGATTACAAGGTATGTCGAATTTTACGATTTGGTGATACTTTGAGATTATGATGAACAATCAAAATCGAAATTCTGGAATGAATGTTGAGTCTATGAGTGTTGTTGTGATTATATCTTAGTTTAGAAACAAACCCTAGTAGAAAACTTGATGAATTGTTGTCAAAACTAGGGATTTGATAATTAACCTACTATGTGCTAAGTGGGTTTTGATTTTGTAGTGAAGATGATGATATGTTTATGCTAGAAATCATCATAGTTGACAGTAGAAACAAAGTACTTGAACAAATTAGGTGTTTGGGTACATAAATCATAATTGCTATGAAATGGGTTTAGTTGATTTGAAGAAGTTAATGTTACATTGGTGTTTATAAACGCCATACTAACTCGTATGAATGAACTACTTGAGCAAAATAGGGATTTTGTAAGAGTTCATAATTGATTAGAAGTGAGTCTTGGCACAAGAATTAAACTCGTGATTTATGATTGAGTTTAAAGAGAAAAATAGTCAAAGAATCATAAGGTGTGAAAGTCATGATTTAGGATGGCTAATCTAACAACCTTGTGAATAATGAATGATAGTTGGCGCTTAACAAGCTAGATAAAGCTTGGGGAAGGAAGCGGGTCAAACGAATCAAGAACGAAGGAAAAAGCATAATTCGGATGAAAGGTAAGTATATCTTACACTAGTTATATATATTTTTTTAGAGTACGTAAAGGACAAATATCTAATTGAGATATGGTGTTCCGGCGTGTAGTCGTATGGAACAAAATAATCAAATATGATAAGAAACCATAGTGATGGTTAGAAATGAATTAAAATTGGTTATTCGATCATTTTATGACGAATGAAACATGTACTTTTAATGGTTATCAATAAGGTAAATCATAATAACCGATAAGGGCAAAATGGTAAATTGACAATATTTGACAAATTGGCGATGGTAATTGGTCATTTAGACCAAACGAGTCAAAAGGGTGAAATTATCACCCTTTGTCAATATTGACTAATGGGTTGTCAAGTTGTATGATTTTAGGAAATAAATAGCACATGGATGCTTACATCGCTATCACTTAACGGCCACTAAGGAAAGGTATTGAAACGGGTCAATATATGAACCCGAGCCAGGTATGTATAATGATACAACTCATCATGTAGAATTTGGAGTTCTACAAGAGGTAGACAAGGTTAAAATATAGATATTTGGTTATCTTTTAGGTAAACCGAATAAATTTAGTTATGATTAAGGTGTTTTAGAAACATATTGATTTTTAAACAAGAATATAGTTAAAAGGTCGTAAATTGGGATCAAATATGTACTAATAGTCCTTCGTCGTAAATGAAGGACTAAAATTGACTAAAACGCCCTTGTAAGTGAAATTGAGCAAATGAACCATAAAGGTTGTTTGGAAATAAGCGATAGGATGAAATAAATACTTTGAATAAGTATGAAAAGCAAAAGACGTAGAATATTAGTCAAAAGTCTCTATAAAGAGTCTTTGCCGTAAAATAATGATTTGAAGTGTGTAATTTGGAATATATAAATCACCACATTGAATCCACCACAAATATAGTTGTGGTGGGAGGTCATTTGATAAGCAATGTGGGCATATGTATTTAGAAATGAATGAAAGAGATTGGTGCTTAAAATATGCATAAATACCCTTAACGGGTTAAAATGAGCATATGGGTGAAAATAGGTTTAAGAAGGTATATAAACCTGTAATTTGAAACCTATTATGTTAAACATTTTTGAACTTGATAGGTTTATGGGAAATAAAGGTCAAACAAACTCGTTTGTTTGATAAAAATAGAACGGGTCAAAAGTTGGTAAAAAGGGAAATAGCCGAAGACTTAAAAGTCTAAAATCTTGTAAAACCGGAGGTTGGATTTTAACTCCATAAGGTGGAGAATCAAATTACGATCATGTAGGAAGAAACGGTAGGTCAAACGGACAAGCGGTTTGAATGATACGAAAGTTTTCGTGTCGTTAAACGGCAAAATAGAAAGTTGAAATGCAGGGACCACCGTAACTTACGGTGCCACCGTAAGTTACGGTGGAGCTGATATGATTACGATGGTTACATACTGAGTTACGGTGGAAGGATAGACTTCCAGGGGCTACCGTAACTTACGGTCCCACCGTAAGTTACGGTGGACCCAGTAACAAAATATATCTTATTTAGTTTAAAATTCCCGGATTCGTTTAGACACGTTTTAAACCCCGTATGACTAAAGCATTTCATGTTTATGAAATGTAGGTACTTTTGGATGCCGGAAGACGATCAAGCTCAGCGAAGAACCGAACACGATAAAGATACACGCTTCCGCACTTTGCCACGTTGTAAATTTTAAACAATGAATTTGATCACGTTATGTAGAATAACTTATGATTTGTAAAAGTTTTAATAAACCCGTATTTCCAATGTTTATGTAATCTTAATTACATGATTGTTCCTCGTAAAATATACGTTAAACCTTGAATAATAAGAACGGGTGTTACAGATTACCTAAAAGTCCCCCGGAGCTAGAGTCAAGTGTTTGTCTTGTGTGTGGCAACAACCCATTGTAGAAAGTGGATACTTGTTGTCATACTGCAAGACCATGATGAGGACACTTTCTGAGTAGCTCCTTGAACCTTTCCCAAGTTTCATACAAGAATTCCCCGTCCTCTTGTGAGTATGTATTAATTTCAGTTATTAATTTAGCCGTTTTAGCAGGAGGGAAATACTTATATAAAAACTTTTGGGCCAGTTCATCCCAGGTGTTTACCGAGCCAACTGGGAGGGTATTAAGCCAAGCCTTAGCTCGGTCTTTTAGTGAAAATGGAAACATTCGAAGGCGGATGGTGTCATTTGATGCTCCATTGATCCGAAATGTATCACATATTTCTAGGAAGTTAGTGATATGCAAATGGGGATCCTCGTCCGCAAGCCCATGGAAGGTTGCGGAGTTTTGAAGCATTTGTATCAAATGCGGTCGAAGTTCGAAGTTGTTGGCCTCAACATTCGGTGCATTGATAGCGGCGCCAAGATTACCCACGGTGGGTCGTATGTAATCCATGAGGGTACGTTGATCCGCCATTGGAAGTGGGTCCCCCGAAACTTTATCTTGGTTTTTAGCTTTAAGTCTTTTTCTGAGAAAGCGTTCGGGTTCTTCTAGAGGTTCTTTTATGTCTTTACTAGAACAGGAGCTCATACACTACGTAGAGAGTTCAGATGTGGCGCCTGGGTTCCAAGTCCTACAATAAAAACAGAAAAGAACGTTGGTCAGAAGGTTCACCACGGCCCCGTGCTCAAGTGAACACGGCCCGTGGTAGGAGATACATTAGTTGTTTTCCGGATCCCTGTTACTAGGGAGCTTGACACTGCCCCGTGCTGCACCGACACGGCCCCGTGTTCAACTCCCTGTAACTCGGAAAATAAAAACTGCCAGTAACAATGCCGAGCACGGCCCCGTGTCCGACCAAGCACGACCCGTGCTGAGCTCTGCAGAAAATTTAAAAAAACCCTAAAAAAAACAGAAAAATAAGAAAAAACTATTAGGCCGTTGATTCCTAACTTTCTTAAAATCCTTGTGTCCCCGGCAACGGCGCCAAAAACTTGATGCGTGGGTGGTGGTTATATATTTTATGTATATTTTTAGCCATTTTTACACTTTAGTCAAGTTTGAAATTTATAAAACACGATATTTTACTAACACCAAACACACATATGGGCAAGTGCACCCATCGTGAGCGTAGTATAGTGTTGGTAAGATACCGAGGTCGTCCAATGACACAAGAGCTTTTAGTACCGGTTTATCCTCAACGTCTAATCAAATCAAAAGTTTAGAAAAAGGTTTTAAACTAGAAAATAAAAACTAAAAATGTTGTAAATAAAAATAAAAATAAAAACAGATAGACAAGATGAATCACTTGGATCTGACTCGCATTTATTGTAACCTTTGATTATTTTCGCACTTTTGCAGTTTTTAAGAGATTATCTTAGTTATAGTAGTAGGCCCCTCTTTTGAAGGCGACATTACCCTCAACCCAGTAGTTTGAGTCAGCAAGGATACAATCCTAAAGGGTTGAATTATTGAAAGATAATTAATTAAGTTATTAATGCATAATGTGGTAGGCCCCTCTTTTGAAGGTGACGTTACCCTCGGCTAAGTAGTTTGAGTCAGCAGGGATACAATCCTAAATAGCCTGGTTAAAGTTTTAATAGTAGTTTACATATGAGGGGATCAAGGAGTTCAGACCCCCGCCATCCAATACCAATGGGTATTGAAGGAGGTCCTACTAAAGTTGACCCAGGTCCTTCAGGATCTATACACTGAACATGGCAAGACTCTTTCCAAACCATTCCCTTAACACCCGACCAGGTAGCCAACATATCTCCATATAGACCGTGGAGATATGAATGGTGAAAATCTTTTATTTTATATATACAGTAAAATAATGCCAAGACACCACGGACAAATGATAAGGAAGACTTGCCTTCAACATAAGAAACTAGTTATTAAAGTTATTAATACATAACCCAATAAAAAGTGAGAAAAGATTAAAAGTAAAAAGTATTAGACTAAACACTTGTCTTCACCAAATGATGTATGAGACTTAGGCAAACATGGCCTTTGATTGTCAAGAACTCTTACGATCAATCTTGGATCCCGAGATTACTCACACACTCTATGATGGATGATGGATGATGGATGATGGTGGTGGATGTGGGTTGTGATGGTGGTGGTGGGTAGGTGAAGTGTGAGAGAGGTGGTTTGCCAAGGGATGGTTTGCAAATGAGCCAAGCACCCCTATTTATAGCCTGCACAGAATCCCTGACACGACCCCGTGTCCATTGGGCACAGCCCTGTGTCCACCCATCTTCTCTTTCTTCATTAAATGCAGTTTGTCTGCATTAGTTGACCACCCCCCCCCCCCCCCCCGTGTCCGCTGGGCACGCCACCGTGTGCAGAAGTGTATCTGTACTATCAAGATTTTCCTAGATTCTGCGAATCTTAGAGTTGACTACGGCCCCGTGTCCGCTGGACACGCCCCCGTGGTGGGTGATTGAAGCTTCTACAACTTTGTCTTTTCTGCAGACACTTGGGCATGCCCCCGTGCTCATTGAGCACGGGGCTTGTTCAGCCTTCTGTTCTCTTGTTCTTGCTTGGGAGGATGCTGTCGGGGGGTCGAGCATGCCATGTTTATTCCTTTTCTTGTATTTATGTTAGAATTAGCTGCCTTTTTGCTTCTTTTATTCATTTGAGCTCATTTAATCCTGAAAATACAAAAGGATGACAAAAACATACTTTTTCCAACATTAGTACTAAAAAAGGGTTAGTTTTATGCCACAATTTATGTAATTTATATGTTGCATTTTGCATACATCAACATGCACTGCTAACTCGAATGGCTTAGGTGATAACGATTGAACTCGGCTAAGTTCAATCCGAAAACACAACGGCAACGGCAATGTCTTCTTCCGGTGATGACGGCTTCTTCCGACGACAACGACTTCGATTATGGTTCTTGAACTCGGCTCTGATACCAATTCAAGTCCCAGCCGATGATCAAACCGAAGAGTACGGACACGAACGGAATAACTCTCCAAGAACTTTTATTATAACCAAGAAAATATAACTCAAAAAACTTGATTACAATAACTCATAAAACCATAACTCAGTTTATCTTCTCTTGACTCTTAATAATGTCTAACCCTACCTTGGTTTATATAGGCTAACCCTAACTTGGTGACCAAGATATTACCAAATAACCCTAACTTGGTGACCAAGACATTACCAAATGTAATTATAATGTAATTAGGAAACTTAATCAATTATGACCAACTTCTCAACATTTATCCCTCAAGTTCACCAACTTGTGACTTGAACTCCTTTGTCACCCTTTTCGCATCACCGACTTGTGATGAGTCGGGAATTACCGCCAACAATCACCCCCTTAATTTCCGACTCAAAATAGGTAGGCTTTAACATGTCTTCTTTGTCTTGATTCTCATAGAACTCATCTTGATCTCTAGCTGTGTTTTTCGGCTCCTTCCTAGCTCGAACATTCTTGCGACCTTGAACTCGACTAGTCCTTTTTCCATGACTCATCCTTTGATCATAAGAACTCACATCACCATTGACTCGTCTGCGATCTTGAGCAAACACCCGCTTTCTTGGATCATTAAATGTACCTCCTTGGGTTTGAATCCCTTGCTTAACCTTTTCTTTGAATTCTTGAACATTTTTCTTTGGACTTTGAATTTTGGGTTTCTTCATTAAACTTGGATCTTTGAGAAGATTCTGACTCGTACTTTCCGTATCTTCTTTCAGTTCACCTCTTTGTAGATCCCTACCCGCAAAATTCTTTATTCCAGTCATGTTATCTTGTGTACCTGAACTTGCTATCTTGAGGTTGATCTTGTACAAACAGTTCTTGGTCCTTGTCACCTTCATCATAAGTTTTCTTGTATCATCATGAATGGTTAGCAAATCACGTTTCATGTGAATGTCTCATCCACCTTCCGTTGCTTGATCAAGACTTATGATATTGCTTTGCAAACTCGGTATGTAGTAAACATCGGTCAACAGGTGCTTCTCCCCCATTTTCCCTTCAAGTAATACCGATCCCTTTCCTCGTATGTCAATACAAGATCCATCTCCGAACTTCACCTTTCCCGTGACACGCTCATTAAGTTCAAAGAAATAAGCTCGATTACCCGTGATGTGATTCGATGCTCCATTGTCGAGATACCAAGTGTCTTTCTCCATTGGTTTGATATCGAAACGCTTTCGATTCACCCATTCTTCATTTAGAAAAACCGTTTCTTGATCACATCTCATCATGAATAATGATGGATCAAAATCATCGGATTTAGCTTAAGTTAGCTTCATCTTGTTTCTTCATACGATCCGAACATCCTGACGCGAAGTGACCAAATTTATCACAACGGTAACATTGAACCTGTGATCTATCTTTCCTTCCTTTTTGGCAATCATTGGTTCTTCTTTGACCCGTTTGTTTTGACTGATGATCTTGATCATCTGGGCTTTGAATTCCATCTTGTTCCTCATCATCCCGGTCTTTACGTCTGCTTCGGTAACTTGAACCGCCTCGCCCATGCCCTCGCGTATTTTCATAGGATTTGGATTTCGAGGATGACTCACCATTGGCAAACATTAGATTACCTTGATTTTCTGCTAAAGACTCGATACCCTTAATCCTGTCTTCGAATGTCTTCAGTCTACCGATCGCTTCCTGAAACGTCATGGCCTTCAAATCTGCGAACAGTTCAATTGAAACTACAATTGGAACATACTTTGTTGGAACAGATCCTAGTAACTTTCTGGTTAGATTTTTGTTTTCGTATGTGGTTCCCAAACTAGCTGCTTTGGTAACCAACTGACTAATCCTCACTGCGAAAGAATCAATCGTCTCTGTTTCTCTCATCTTTAAAGATTCGAATTCATTTTCTAGTTGCTCAATCTTTGCCTCTCGAACCCGTTCAACCCCAACATACCGTGTCTTCAACGATTCCCAGGTTTCCTTTGCAGTCTAAAACTGAACTACCTGAAACACGAGTTCTTCGGGTATTGCTTGAAGTAGAAGTGCAACCGCCATGTCATCCTTTTTGGCTTCTACCTCTTCTTCACCTGGTTCTAAAGCTTTCTGTATTATAAACCTTGAATTTCGCTTTGATATGAATCGCCCAAATATTGTAATTAGTTTCTGTTAATATTGGACATTGTAAAGTTGTGGTACTTTGATCCTTAACCACAACCGGTGGTGGTCTGTACTCGTCCGTCATTGATTTCTGAACAACTTTTCAGAACCGAACGCTTTTGCTCATAGAAACCCGGTCACGAATACCTCTCGAAAACTGAATAACAATTAAACCTCAAATTGAACCACTTGTCTAACTCAAACACCGGTTAATGTTTAAACCCAAACGTAGTTTAAACCAAATAAAATTTAATTAACTAACTTGTTATTATTATTTTTTTCAAACGTTGGTACACACAAAAATAATAAAACCCAATTTGTGGAACTAAAGAAAAAAATCAACTTATTTAGTTTTCCTTTTGATTATTGTTGTATTTTGAGACACCACCAAAGTCAAACTAAGATTCCTTTCTTCTGAGTTTCGAAGTAGCACCCAAAGAAAATAATATAAAAAATATCGCACCTGTTGCTTTGTGTTTTTTTAGCTGCCGCAAAACAAAAGCTTTCCTTAATCACCGGTTACGTAAATTCCGTGAACCAATCTGTATTATTCCTTCTTGATTTGGGAGCTTGCAAGCACAGCAGAACTTTTGTTTTAAGCGAAACTTGCAAGAAAACACAACAGACTTTTTGCGGCGTCAACAACAGTTTTCGATCTCCACACGACAACAATGTTTGAACTCCTTGTTCAATCACGAAAGAACAGGCATTGATAACTCGAATGGCTTAGGTGATAACGATTGAACTCGTCTTAGTTCAATCCGAAAACACAACGGCAACGGCGATGTCTTCTTCCGGTGACGACGACTTCTTTCGACGACAACGACTTCGATTAGGGTTCTTGAACTCGGCTCTGATGCCAATTCAAGTCCCAGTCGATTATCAAACCAAAGAGTACGGACATGAATGGAATAACTCTCCAAGAACTTTTATTATAACCAAGAAAATATAACTCAAAAAACTTGATTACAATAACTCATAAAACCATAACTCGGTTTATCTTCTCTTGACTCTTAATAATGTCTAACCCTGCCATGGTTTATATAGGCTAACCCTAACTTGGTGACAAAGACATTACCAAATAACCCTAACTTGGTGACCAAGACATTAACAAATATAATTATAATGTAATTAGGAAACTTAATCAATTATGACCAACTTGTCAACATTGATCCCTCAAGTTCACTGACTTGAACTTCATTGTCACCCTTTTCACATCACCGACTTGTGATGATTTAGGAATTACCGCAAACAAATACAAATGTATATAGCCTACTAAGTACATATAGACGTTTGGTTGTATTTTTCTACACTTAAAAGTTCACATTAGGAGTTAGATAGTTGTGTACACTAGCATATTAATTAGTATTTTTTAAAACGGAGTCGGTAATCTCAAGCATCAAAAAAGTAAAGTCTTTTGTTTGAGGCGCTCTAAAACTTAACTTTTAAAATATATGATATTATCTAATTAGTTAGAGAATACTATTTTTATAAAATATAATGAATATAATCTATATATATATATATATATATATATGAGTAAATTACAAGTTTTGTCCTTTATGTTTACACCAAGTTGCAGGCGATATCCTTTAGCGCAAAAGTTGACAAATTTTGTACTTAATGTTCCAAAATCTTGCATGTTACTCAATTAGATTTTTTAGTTAAGTTTGGTTATGCGCCTTGCACATGAGGGCAATTTTGTCATTTCACCTTTTCAGGGGCTATTTTGTAAAGAAATTTTGTTTGAGACTATTCTGTACCAAACTTATATTATATCTATATCTATATATACGTTAGTTCACACCTCTCACAACCCAGCCACCACCCCCTGCCACCGCCCGTCACCATTTACACCCACCACCATTCAAAACCCATCACTGAAACCCCAAGCCACCACCGCCCTGCCACCACCTGTCACCACTTACACCAACCACCATTCAAAACCCATCACTGAAACCCTAAGCCACCACCAATTTCTTTTTTTTTTCCTTTTGTTGTTGTTCACGTGATTCCCAAACAAAAAAAAACAATTTTACAGTGCCTTTATTTTTTCTTTGATTTTGCCCAGCTCCAAAACAAACAAAACAATTTCTTCCTAGTGACAACGACGATAATTCCAACGAAGAGGCCATATTCATTCGAACGGATAAAATAGAGCAATACCTTTCTGCGAATTGTTTTTGTTTTCCGTCTCAGATCTAATTTTTCCAGCGAAATAGAAGCAGAACCTCTTAGGTTAACACCAATCGTCTCAGATCTGATTTTTTGTGGAGGAGATCCATTGTCATTGAGCGTCTGCTAGAGAAAGAGAAATCAGAGTAGTGGGGACGGTGATAGATGGTGGTGTTGACAGTGGCGGTGGCTGGTGGCTGGTGGCTTGGGGGCACTGGTGGTGGTTGGGTATAGAGACAGAAATAGAGTGGGGTGGTGGATGGTGGTTGTAGGGGTGGCTGGTGGGGATGGTGGTTGAGGCGGTGGTTGATGGTCGTAAGAGACGGAGTGGTAGAGGGTAGAGAGTGAGTTGTAGAGAGATAGAGTTTGGGGGAAAATCTGATATATGATTTCACATATATAAATAATAGTAATAATAATAATAATAGTATTTTTTAATATTAATATTAAATATATAGGTAAAAAGACAAATTGATGACCAAGTTAGGGTTATTTGGTAATGTCTTGGTCACCAAGTTAGGGTTAGCCTATATAAACCAAGGTATGGTTAGACATTTGCATATCACTAACTTCCTAGAAATTTATAGCACATATAAATTTGTTTTTCTGGAACTCTGGTGCAGAGTTCTTGCTTATTGCTATGTTTTGTTCAGATGTGCTAATTGCTATGTTTCACATCACGAGTTACGTGAAATTATAGTAGCTTATCCCACTTAAATCTTATTAAAACACATCTTGTATCAAGCTTAAATTACGTTTAAAACGTCATAAGCGAAACAATATTAGCATATATTATACATCTCCGGTTACATATTCATACCGAAAGTTTTATTTGATTAAATGTTATATTACATTTCACAAAACAAAAATGATATACCAACGACACGAAACACATTGTCTTCCAACGTTATAATTCCTTTTTATCCACTTTTCATAACCATCAATCTATCCTGCCAATATACAAGTACAAAACTTTTGTTATGATCATCAAAAGTTCAAAACTTAAAATTTAGAAACGATTCACGAACGACACTTGACCAGTGGTGTTCTTTACTTCTAAAAAAAGAACGCTGATTACCTGCAGTAGATGTAGTAGTAGCTGCCGCAACAGATGCAGTAGCCGAAGCCGTCTCAGAAACTACAACCCCAGGCCACGACTGACACATACAATGCTTACCCTTTTCTACACCCCCAAACACCAACTTTACATGCTTGCCACAACCTCCCCACCCGAACTTCCTGCAGCTCTTGCACACCACCCTGTAATACATTGTACTTGTTTTAATATTCCGCACACGATTATTCTTTATTTATTGTACTTGTTTCTATCTTCACATATGCCTCCACTGAAACAAAGTGAAAAGTAAGCGTTAACGAACATTGAATATGTAATCAAACATAGCATATATTTACTTGGTTAAGTTGTAACTGTATCTGCATATATTCCTTCTTCAATGGCGTCTCTTATTTTCCCTGTCATGTGTGGCCATTAATATTCTTATGACACCACCAAGATGATTCTGACTGGGCTGCAACTCTAATAACCGAAAAATAATCAAAGAGTTAATCCTAGAGAAATATAACTTTGGTTTCTAAATTTGATCTTTGTATCTCACTTAACAAGATTTGACATTAATAAGTCTTATTAGTTTCATTGTCATCATAGTGTAAATTCTAGTGTGCGACGCCAAATAAGTATTCAATACATTCATAAACACTTATATTACAAATAAAACAATAAAGAAGATATTTAACCTATGTCATTGCGATCATTTGGACACTCGCCTACCATAGCCTTCACATATGTGTCCCTTCACACACAATAAAAAATACAACAATATACACATACCAAGTTATCAAATTAAAGACTGTTTGTAATCTTTAAATATGCGAGACATCAAAATGGTAACCCAGAAACAATTTCATTGTCAGACACCAAGAAGAAAACAAAAGAACTTCAAGTTTGCACTCCTTTGATTGCAAATAAAAAATAATAAGTAATAAAATGAAATACCTAGCAAATGCTTCTACATATCGAATCACAACAACAAATTAAGCAAAACCTAGAACTCACTTTTACTGAATTTCTTCCCCAGGGCCTGCTTGTAAATCGATCTCGCCTCCAATTACCAATTGCTTGAAGGACGAAGGGTAGAACACACGAAAATGGGCTTAAATTGAAATGCATAGGGGGTTCAATCGCCGATAAATCGAAGGGATTGGGTAAACTGAAGCGACGAATGTGAAACATTCAATATCGTATTGATTTCATGATTAATTGTTCCCACAGTTACATTCGGTCTTCAATTACATAGGTTTGTTCGAAGAAATAATTGGGATGGCATTGAATGGGGGCAAAATTGGGAGTGGGGATGAAAAATTAGTGAAATAAGGCATGAATTGGGGAGACTGTCTTAAAAATTGGCAGGGAAATTACATTTATGTACATTAGAGATGCTTTATATAGTATAGTGGGAAACCCGCGCGTTTCCGCGTAGTTGACAACAAGGGGCATGAACATACCACCAACTTATCATCAACACTTACCATGTACTATTTAACATAGATTACCATATTTGTCTATTTCTAAAAAAAGGCTGCAAAAAATGAAATTTAATAGTAACCAATTTTGGCCCAACAATGAGGTATATTCCACTATACCTTGTAAATCATTCATGCCCCTAAAAACCTAACACAAAGACAAAAAACGAACTGGCCCATCAAAAAACCCAGTATGTAATACCCATTATGCCCATCATAAAATTCGAAAACAACCCCAGTTTTGTACATTTTAAGAAACACAAACTCAAAACTCCTTTCACATTTCAATTTCATATCAAATTATTTTCCTTCAGGGTCTCACTAAAAGCAGTCTCTCTATTCCTATAGGATAGAGGTAAGGTTGTCTAAACCTGACCCTACTCAGACCCTATCTTAGCTTTGTTATTGGTGGGATTTACTGAGTATGATGATGAAAATTAAACAATAACTATGGAAAAAAAATTGTAATAGAACAAGGTAACTGCCATTAAACAAATAATAATTAGGGTTATAAAAACCACACCAAATTAATTTCAACCCAAACAGAGCAAACTACAAATACCAAAAATACCCTCAACAATATACATATGAGCTTACAAACACCTCCAGTCTATTTCATATTTAGCACAACACAACTTGTTTTCATGAGACAGAAAAAAGCAAAAGTGAGCAATTTATCAGATACTTTAGAAAGGTAATTAGCACCTCATGCTAGATTTTTCACTTTTTTGAGGCCAAAATCACACTATGGAGCACCCTTTTTGACCCTTTCGCTTCTTTTTCTTCTTTTGCTTTGGTGGCTGCAGAACCACTTTAATGGCTGCATCAAAAACAACCTTCACATTCTGCAAAAACAATCGTAAAGTTTCAGTAAAAATAAAGTTTTTTTAGTTGAAATGCTTGATCTTTTCTAAGGATGTAAACAAGCTAAGCTACTCGTGAGCTACTCAAGATCGGCTCGCTAAAAGCTCGAGTAAGCTCGCAAGCCTAAACGAGCCTTAGCTTCACTTATCGGGATCGAGTAGGCTCGCAAGCCTAAATGAGCTTACTGTTACATAATTATTTTTTAATATATTAAATACATCTATCTATATAGTGATAATTAGTACATATAAAATTATGATAAGATAAATAAATAATATATATATATATAATATTTAAAAACATAAATGTATATAAAAAATAATCAAAGAGCTAAGGTCAAGCTTGAAAAACTATGCATGAGCCAGGCTAGAGCTCAAGCTCTTGTAAGTTAAATGAGTCGATCTCAAGCTTAGGTTGGCTCAACTCCTTTACCCCTTAATCTTCACTTAAAATTTGATGACCATATTACAATCAATTGTACACATATTTGTCTTTTCAAAACCAGCACTTGAAATGTCACCTGCTGTGTTTTTGAGCTACACTCAATGTAAGCAGGAGCACCGATTAGGTTCATCAACTCCTCTCCCTGTCGAAATTAAAGAAAAGATATCCATTTTATAAAAAGAATGAAACTTTATGTATAAAAAACAATTTTGGTGGAAAAGGAAATAGAAAACGGGCAATAGGGGCAACCTGAGCCGTTGTAATTGGAACTGCACCGGGATGGTCCGTTAAAAACTGCTTATCATCACGAAGATCTACAAGAAACAATTTTTAATCGCCATTTCTATATTATACTCAAATAGAGACCACAAAAAAAAGAATTATTATAAATTTATTAAAAGCATTTGATAAGTGTAAAGACGGGTCAATAACAGTATCAGATGATTTAATTGCAATTAATTGCGTCTACGTATGAATATAAAAACTAACCTAGCTTTATCACAACAAGGATTATTGGAACCCCGGGTGCGTAATGCCTCAATTCAGGAATCCACTGCACATTGCAACAAACACCAAGTAAATGAGACAAACAGGGACACATGCATATTCACATCTTAGCTATCCTCTTGATACAAACGGGCCCCACAAATGATGATGTTATAAACGGATAGCATAAGAGTTTTTTATGGGTCGAATTTGTTTCAGATATAAAATATACAACGAAAGTAATATAGATTGATTATTTACTAATTTAGAGGTGGCAATTTCGACCCATTTACTTATGAATAGGTCAATTCGGGTTGTACTATAACACAAACGAGTCAAATCAAGAAATTATCTATGAGGGGTTAAATCTTGAAAGTTACCATTTTAATCAAAGATTTACACCATTGGTATAACTGTTACCATGATCATAAAGTGTAAGAATATTTAGTTATAAAACAATTAAAAGAACGCGGATAAAAGCGAAAGACCAAATTACCTTTTTAGAGATATTTTCATAGGTGGCCTTGCTAATTAGTGAAAACGCGAGTATAAAAACATCAGCACCGCGATAACTCAGAGGTCTCAATCTGTTGTAATCTTCCTGTCCTGTTCCAAACAAAAATAAACAAACATTTATAATCAACCAAAACAAATCAGACAAGACACGTAAATCCAATCTATTGATAAAAGATAGCAAGTACTATTTCATGACAAATCTAAGTCATTGTTCCTGCCATGGGTGCAGAAATCGGCCTAGGCGGCCGATTAATCAGTGCCTAGGCGCTAGGCGGTCACTTACTGCCTAATTTTGAGCTAGGCGGTCAATTAATCGGTCATTGTCAAAAATCGGTCAAAATCGGTCCTAGGCGGTCAAAATCGGTCCTAGGCGGTCAAAAATCGGATTAATCGGACAATATTAGTCGGTCAAAATCGATCAAAATCGGTCCTAGCCGGTCAAAATTGGTCAAAATCGGTCAAAATCGAACCATACTATCTGAAACTTGAAGTATTTATGTGAATTTTGAAGTATTATTTTTATATTATTGGGTATATATATATATATATATATATATATATAATTTTGAAAAAATACATATAAAAATCACATTTCGATTAATCCCGATTAATCCCTAGGCTGTACCTCACCGCCCGACTAGCGCCTAACGCCTTCTACAACATTGGTTCCTGCAATAACTATTCACCATTTGCAAAATTTTAAAATCAACTAACATTTAAAGAAAATTCCTGTAACTTATCCCAAAATCTTGAAAATTCAACATGTTTTCAAGAAACATAGCAAGAATTTGATGAACATAACCAAAAGAAACAAAAATGCAACTTTTAACCTCTCTAGTTCATACCATGAAAAATATGCAAAAAAACCAACAAAATAGAAATTAAACTTTTTTACCAGTTGACCACTCAATCGTTGAGTCGTTGACCATTCAATCCTGGTCCTCTTCTGGAGCAGGAAGATTGAGATCAATCATATCCGAACACGATGGAGACGCGTGACCCATGGCCGCATAATGATCCATCGACCCGTTAATAAAATGAGACCATTTGTGACCACATAAAGCTTGCCCCGATTTAAACATCCTGAAACAAATCGGGCATTCGTGCCCTTTGATCTTTTTCACCTTTGTTTTCTTATCGTATTTTGCCTTTCGAGTATGTGCAAAGTCACCTTCTAAATTCAATCACTGTGAGCGCATGCATTGTAATCATAGTTGAAATAAATTCAATCATTTGGTTCTTTGTGAAAATGTGTGTTGAAAGCAATTCTCCTGTTTGATTGTGTGCAAAGTTTGTTTCCATTTATATTCCGCTGCACTACTTGTTCATCTTTCATCTTATTTCAAACGTAAAACACAATCAATACAAACTCAGATCCTAACAATTGGTATCAGAGCTCGGACAGTCAAATTTGATTTAACAATCATTTTGACATAAATAGTTCAGCTCACAATCGTTGATACTGATAGTTGTTCATTTTGTTGAAAAACAGAGTAAGGCTTAATCACCATCAAAGTTGATTAATCAGTACCTGTAAAACAACCAGGATGACGTCACAATCACAAGATGATAAGAATAACATCGGCTCACTTTTTAAACCGCCCATGCTGAAACGAAATGAATATAACATCTGGGAGAGAAGGATGGGTCACATCCTTGCTCAATAGAACACTGGATGTTGGAGATCAGTTGTTTTTGGGCCCCATGTTCCTATTGTGCCAAGTGCTGAGGATTAAAGAAATTCGAACCTAAAAAATATGAAAACTATACTGAAACTTATTTTCAAAAGTTTGAATTGGATGCCAAAGAATTTAGCATCATAGCATCTACATTACCCAATGAAATCTATGTTGGACTGTTACCTTGTAACAGTGCCAAAGAGCTATGGGATGTACTTAAGGAACAATTCGGGGGAACGGAAGAAGTTATTGAAAACAATAGGGAAATTCTGAATCAGCAGTATGAAACATTTTGTCACATTAAGGGCGAGTCATTGACTCAACAGTTTGAGAGATTCAGTTGTCTCATTAGTGAGCTAAGACTTGTTAAGGTTGAATTTCCTAAATCTACCCAAAAAAAGCAGGTTTCTTAGATCACTACCAGAAAAATGGGATACAATTGCCTTTGTGACTAGAAACTCTGTTGAGTTCAAAGACCTAACACTGACCCAACTTCATGGTAGACTCCTGACCTATGAAAGGGAGTTAAACCAGAAAAAGAAGTTGCAAGAGTCTGGCAAAGTTACAGATGACTATTCATTTGGTAACACAGCTCTTTTGGGTCAAGAAGAGTCTGACAGCAGTAAGGATCAGAGTTATGATCATTTTATTGACATAACTGCTGGAGGTAATTTCAACTCTGATCCTAACTCATCCAACTTTGTCTTTACAACAAATGGAGAAAGCCAGAACTCTGATAATTTGTGCTTTGAACTCAATGATTTGCAACACTTTGATCCCACTGAGTTAGAAGAAATGGACATTTTGTATCAATTGGCATTGCTTAATGTGAGAACAAGCAAATTCTATAAAAGAACAGGGAGAAAATTCCCAGGGTTACATGGGAATTTAAAAGTGGGGTTGGATAAGTCAAAAATTAAGTGTTATAAGTGCAATAGGCTAGGTCATTTTGCTAGGGAATGCAGGAGTCAAACCACTGGTCCAATAATAACTCATCCCAACTCAAACCCTAGACCACAACATCAAAGCACTGTGCACTATACCCAATATACCCCTGCAACCCATGTTAACACTGCTCACTATGCTGCAACCCCTGTGCCTGTGCATTCTGTTCAAACCACTGTTCCACAAATTCAGTATGTTCAAGCCCCTGTCCCTCAGGCACAAGTGCAACCTGTTGCACCTCAACAAGCTGCTCTAACAGTGGTACAACCAGATCAGCAAAGCTTTTTCACCCAAGGCTTTGTTGACTGGAGCAGCATGCCTGATGAGCTTGGTGATGAAAATTTTGCACTCTATGCTTCTAATGATACTTTTAATGATGAATTTTGTTTAATGGCATTAGATTCAATACCAGAAGGGGTAGAAGCTGAAGGTGAACAGCTAAGTGTTGAAACAGTGGATGAAGTGGTTGAAGCAGTGGTTACTGCAGTTGCTGGTGAACTACTGCTGGGAGAAAATTCAGAAACCCTGATTGAACCACCGTTTAACCCCTGGTCCAAAGAAGACAAAGAAGAAAAAGAAGAGAAGAAAGCAGGTGAGAAAGAAGAGAGAGCTGATAAAGAAAGTGATCATTAATGTGATTGTGCCATGATGGCTGCTGCAAAGGTATCACCTCAGGTTCTTGAAAATCTGTGTTCAGACAAATGCATTATTGCATTTGCTAGCATTAAAGAGGTGAATGAAAACCTTAGGGATAAAGTCTTAACTGATGAGGTCAAATTTGAAAAGTCATTGAAAGAACTTAAAAACAAATTGGCTGAAAAAGAGAAAGAAATCTGCAGTCTCAAAGAAGAGCAAAGCATAACCAAGACTCAACTCCAGACTATGGTAGAAAAATACCAAGTTTGTAAAAAGGAGTTGGAGTCCACCCAAATCACCTGTGAAAGATGGGTGGAGTCTTGCAAAGGTTATGAGGTCATGCTTGAGAAACAGCTTGAAAGCAATGTCAAGTTTGGAATAGGATATAGCAAATATGATGAACTTGAAAACACTGCTGCAAATCAAGCTAGTTCATCTAAAATAAAACCAACCAACAAGAATGGCCAAGAAGTTAAGATAACTGACAAACTTGGTAACAAAATCACTCTGGAAAGATCTGTGGGGTCCTCAACCTTTGAGGAAATTGAGAAATACCAATTTAAACCCACATGGTCTGATGAGTGTGACATTCTTGAAAATTTCAAGCCTATGGATTTCACAACCACTGATGGTGTCACAGCTCCAAAAGCAAAGGTTATCCTTATCAAAGACATCCCAACAGTGGTTCAAAACTCTGTTACTAAGGAGTCTGAGAAAAGGAAGAAAAGAGAAAAGATCAAAAACCTGTTTTGTGATTTTTGTGAAAAGAAGAATCATCTAACAAAAGACTGTTTTCATCTATTAGCATATGATCTAAACAAAACAAGTGTTATTGTACCTGCTGAGAGCTGCACCATCTGTGGTAAAACAAACCACAAAACTCAAGAATGTGTGTATCTCAAGAACTTTGATGTAAAAAAGAATGAGCACACTGCAAAAACATCTTTGAGTTCATCAACATCATCTGTCGAGTTCACCAAAAATCAACCACTGTTTGTGCCAGTCCAAACAGCTGTTACAAAACAGCTGAACCAAAAATCTGTCAAAAGAGATGTTCAGGTGACTGATGCACCCCTTGCCAATCAATACAGAAGAGGCAAGGGATAACCACCATACCAAAGGATCTCACATGTTTATGAGGCTTACAAAAGGCCTTCTAAACCAAGAGTGAACAAGCATCCTTTTGGTTATCAGCAAATCATTGGGCAAGACCCCCAACAGTGGTTAGAGAAAAACAGTCCTAAAACTATCCAAACCCCTGACCTAACCACTGCCCATCCATCTGAACTCATCCCAAACTCTGTTGAGACCCCATCCAAAGCCTTATTGGCTTTGGAGACCCTATTGAACTAATCCTTTTACTTCATGTGCTGGGAGCTTCTGCATGCTTAGATAGCCTTTGGTATGTAGATAGTGGAGGCTCCAGGAACATGACAGGATGTAAAGCCCTACTCAAAGATTTCAAAATCCACGGAGGGGGTGATTTCATATTTCAAGGTTTTCGGCTGCCCATGCTTCATTTTAAACTTAAAAGATTCTATCTCAAAGTTTGCAGCCAAAATTGATTGTGGTTATCATCTGGGATACTCAACCACTGCTAAGGCGTACAAAGTGTTTAACACAAGGACTAAGACAGTGGAAGAGACTTTGAATGTAAAGTTCAATGAACTTTCATCAATGAAAATCCCATCAAATCCTGCAGACTTATTTAATCTTGATAAATTCATATTTGAAAGTGTTGCTATCAAGTCTAACAATGTAGGTCCATCAGAAAATTCATCATCAGACTATGGATATGAAATCATCATTCCACAACAAAAGTCTGCATCAAGTGGAAGAGCAGCAGATGTTCAAAACAGCTGTCAAAGTTCAACCACTGCTACCTTAACAGTTGTTGATCAAAGTAGCCCATTAACCCCTGCTTCCACATCGTAAAACACTGTTGATAAAAGTCCTCAAACAGTGGATCAAAGTCAGCATGTGTCCACACTATTACCTCCTATTCCACCACCATTTAATCCAAATCATGTCTACAAGCTAAATAAAGCTTTGTATGGCTTGAAACAAGCACCAAGGGCCTGGTATGAAACTCTTTCCACCTTTCTACTCTCCATTGGTTTCACAAGAGGTAAAATAGATAAAACACTGTTTCTAAAATGGAGAGGAAAGGATTTGATGATTGTCCAGATTTATGTGGATGGCATCATTTTTGGAAGCACATGCAACAAAATGTGTGAAGAGTTTAGGAAACTCATGACAGCTGAGTTTGAAATGAGTGCAATGGGTGAACTCCAGTGCTTTCTTGGTCTCCAAGTAAGGCAACTGCAAAATGGTACATTTATCCATCAAGGCAAATATGCTAAAGAACTTTTGAAGAAATTTGAGATGGATGATTGTAAGCCATGCAGTACACCCATTGCAACCAATAAAATAATCATGTCTGATGAGAAGGGTGATTTGGTTGATCAAACTTTATATAGAAGCATGATTGGGTCTTTATTGTACCTAACTGCATCGAGGCCAGACATCATGTTTGCAACATGTGTTTGTGCAAGATCCCAGTCTGCCCCTAGAAAGTCAAACCTTATTGCTGTAAAAAGGATATTCAGATACCCAAAAGGTGCTCCCACACTTGGTATCTGGTATCTAGCTGATGGTAAAATTGAGCTTTCAGGTTTCTCAGATAGTGACTTTGCTGGATGTGACAAGAGTCAAGACAAGGAAGTCCACTTCAGGAGGGTGCCAATTCCTAGGCAATTGTTTAGTGTCTTGGCAAAGCAAAAAGCAAGCAGCTGTTTCCACATCCACTGCTGAGGCAGAGTATATAGCTGCTGCAGGCTATACAGCCCAACTGCTTTAGCTTCAAAACCAGTTACTGGATTTTGGTATCACTGCCCTAAAGACACCTCTCATGTTGGACAGTCAGGCAACAGAAAATATCATCAAAAATCCAGTCTCTCATTCAACCACCAAGTACATTGATATCAGACATCACTTTGTGGGGGATTGCTATGAAAAAGGTTTGATTTCTCTGCACCATGTTTCAACTAAAGATCAGCTGGCAGATATGCTAACCAAAGCTTTAGACACATCCACCTTTGAAAGCTTGATCTCAAGGATTGGCATGCTAAACATGAAATAACAGGCAAAATCATGTTTTTCTATGAATTAAAGCATTAAAATGTTTTCAGAAAATCAAATATCCATCCTTAAAAATAGCTAAAGATGAATTTTTCATTAAATCCTTAAAAGTCTGCCATAACCACTGTTTTGTTCAAAAGTCTGTTCTACTTAAAAGTTTGTCCACTACTGAAAGTCAACCCCTGCTCTCTCATTTCCTTGATAAGCACTGTTGTTCAAAATCAGTGTTTTATCCACTGATAGTAAAAATCACCCACTGCCTTCATTGTTACCGTTACAACCACTGATCTTGTTCCATCAGTGGTTTTCATAAAAACACTTGTCCTTCATTTCATCAGGGGTTGGCACGTGGACAGTACATAGCGGTCAGATCTTTTGTAACCGCTGCCACGTCAGCATTCCCTTTTTTCCATTATAAAACCCTTCTCAAAACCCCCAAACAGGGTTTTACTGTCGAGTCAAATTCACAAAAATTCCCTTCTCAAAGCAGTTTCCATCTCCTTCTCTCAAATCCATTCATCGACTTCCTTCATCAAAATGACAAAAGCAAAGTCATCTGCGAAATCCACTTCAAAATCATCTTCTAAAAAGGCCACTCAAATGGCTACCACACCCATTGAAATTCCATACAAAGCTCCTCACAATTATCTGGGTCTCCTTACAAAACCAGGCACCATCGATACCTTTGATTCCATCATTGACACTATATCTGCATCAAAGTACAAAACTTTGCTGACAGCAGATGCTCCGATTTACCTGAAAACCCAGAGAGAGTTTTGGAAAAATGTTACTCTTGAAAAACAAGGTGAAGATGTCATAGCCATTAACTCTTATCTAATGGGTAAAGCAGTCAAAATAACACCACAATTCATCTCGGAAGTCTTTGAACTCGATGATCAGCAAGGTAAAACTTCTATTCCCAAAAACGAGTTAAAAACTGATTTCCTTGAAAGGGGGTATGCAGACTCAATGAAAAAGGATACCTTACAAAAAGGTAGTTTTCCACATGCAACAAGAATGTCAACACCTTGCAAAACACAAGCAGATGTGCCTGAGCAGAATTTAGCAGCTACCACTGCTCCTCAGGTATCTGCTGCTGAGCCCACTACTCCAGGTGATCACAGCAGCAAAACAACTGTTGTGAAACCCACACCTAAAATCACCAAAAAGCTATGCCAAAAGAATACTCAAAAGCCCCCCAAACCCAAATCAAAGGCAACTCTGGAGGATGAGATACCAGAGCAACTGCCAGTGACAGCACAAAAGTCACAAGAAACCACCGCTGCTACTTCCTCACAGCAGATGGTAGAAATATCTCAACCCATACCCGGAACTCCTCCTGCTTCTTCTAAAAAAGAATAGGTTGTACATATATGGACACCACAATATGATGCTCTGGAATCACTTGCTTCCATCATCCACAGCCCAATGCTCGGGGCCAATTCTCTTTCTACACCCAACCTCACCTCCACAATTCCCCCACAAACAAAAATATTGTTGGATGCTCTTGATCTGAACCAGGCACAAACCAGTCCTTCTCACTCACCTGTCAATGAGAACATACCTCAACAAGTGACTGGGTCTGATGTATCAATCATTGCTAACCCACCAACAACACCTGAGGAGGTTACACCCCTTGAGTTACAAGTAACTCTTGGTGGTAGTTCAAGTGAAGCAGCCACTACAAGTGCTGAACCCACTGGTTTGCATTTGGACAGTGGTTTCATCAGTCAGACTTCCTTGAAGGAAATTTCTTCTCTGGGAACATTTGTGTATCCAGTTTTTACTGGTTCACTAAAAAGTGTTTCTCAATTTGAAGGAAGAGGTCCCCAGTACCAAGACAAAGGGGCATCAGTGGCTGACTTCTGGGATACATTTCCTGGGTCAACCACTGTTACAACCACTCCAAGTGGGAAATCAGATGATCCCATTAAGTTGGGTGATGGTTTAATGTACCAAGAATTGATGGCCAGTATTGACAAACTGGATACCTCTGTTTCAGAAATTAAAGATATGCTGCAACAGTTGTTGAAAGTTCAAAAGGTACCAACCACTACTGCTCCAGCTTAAGCACCTGCACAACCGGCACCTGCTGCAAATGAGTTATGGAACTTATTTCGACCACTGCTCTAACATCAAAGACAAATGGCAGATTAGCAGCATGAGATATATGTTCAAAAGTTGAGAAACATGATGGAGTCAAGGTTTAAAGATACCCAAGCTGACATCAAGGCTATAAAGGCCCACATACTGAACACCACTAGCACTGCTCCTTCCACTGTTCTTTTTCTTGATAACCCACCACCAGATAATGCCAAAAGGGGGAGAAAATCAAGCAGTGAAAGAAGAAGGGAATTGAAGATGGTCTTTATATTGAACCACAAAAACATAGCATGACTAAAGACATTCCCTTTCCAGATGGTAGTAAAAAGATTGATGATACCACAAATGCACTTGTTGAAGCAAAAGCAAGTGTAAAAAGGGATAGAGGGGCTAAGGATAAATCCAGGTGGAATGAGGAGAAAAGAGCTTTTATGGAGCTGAATGAGCAGTGTATTTCTGAGCCAAAGGATGACAAAAATCCTGAGCCAAAAAGAAAGAATCTCACTAGAAAAGTGAGAGAACCCAAACACACACCATCCAGACCCACAAAGCATGCCTCCAAACCACATTCTAAAAGCTCCCAACATCAATCTTCCACCCAAACAGCTGTTGAAACACCTGTTGTATCAACAACTGTTGGTACTTCAGTGGTTTCAGCAGTTGTTAAACCAAAAACCACCACTTCAACACACACCACATCCACTGCCATACCACCACCACCAAAGATCACCTCACCACCAAAAACATCATCGACACCACCTTCATCTCCTGCTAAACAGCAGAAGACAACAGATGTTACAACATCTGTTGTAATGAAAACAGTGGTTGAAACACCAGTTGTTTCAATAACTGTTAGTCAGCCACCTTCCACCACTCAAATCACCACTTCACAACCATCCAACACACCACCAGCCTCTCCTAAACAAAAAAGGAGAAAGATAATTTTGCCTGATGATGAGTCTCCATCACCACCACCAACATCTTCACAATCTCTTTCACTTGTCAATATTCCAAACCCTATTCCTATCTCTTCAGCCCAAGTTCAACAACCAATCACTGCCATCACTCCTGCAGGTTTCCAATATCCTCTTGAACTTATAGCTGTCAGAGAAGAGATCAAATCCTTCTACTTTGAGGATGATCCTGCGAAAAGGAGTTTGCCATCAGTTGAAGGATATCCTAGGCCTAACAACATTGAAGAATATTTGAAAGTTAAAGCTCAACAGGCAGAGGATATTCCCAAAAGAAACTCACAAGGAAAAACTGACAATGAAATTCAAAGACATTATCAATTTCTACTCACACAAGTCAGATCCTTGGAGCAGTTTGCAAAGAATGTATGTCAACAGATATCAGAAAGAGCAGATGAATCTTTGAGAAAAGACTACCTTGATAACATCATGGCTTTTAAGAAATACAAAGGAGAAAAATACATGTATAAAGAATGGACCATTCCTGAGCTTGAAAGTGAAGCAGCCAGGATTCAAGACATGATCAAAAACAAGGTTAGACATACTCCTCCTGATTGGTCAAAGTACAAAAAGAATGTACCTGAAAAGACATTGGAGCTGAAAAGAATGAAAGAGGAATTAATCACTGTTGATTATGGGTCAAAAAATCAAGTGATGAGATGGAAAGAAGACAAAGTCATGACCACCTACAAAAGGCTGGAGGAACTAAGGAAGAAAGATCCAAGGGTTCCACAAAAACCTGTCTATCCTGAAGCAGAGGTTTCAAAAAGACCACCAAAGCTGCAAGTAAGGAAAGCCACTGCTCCACCTGGTGCTATTCTTTATCAAAGAAGAAGACAAAAACATATGGATGCAGAAACACCAGAGGATCAAGCAGCTGGTGATGAAATTTTAAAAGTTGTTCTCAAACAAATGATGGCTGATATTCCTGAAGTTGCTCAAGCTCAAAGCACTGCTTAGTCAGTCATCACCAGGCCAGCATCTCCAAACTCCTCATCTAATAAAAATCTCCCAAGAAACCCTCCAGACTCAAAAGTACTAAAGTGGAAAACTGATAAACAGTCCCATGTACTGACTGTGATCAAGTCTAGTAGAGAAGTGAAGAAAATATCAAAGGAACAAGCACTTGGCCTAAGTCTTGAAGATCTGCAGGATCTCTTTGATCTTCCACTTTGCAGGGATGAAGATGATACAGATGCCCTAGATTTTGAATTGCAACTTAAAGGTCAGATAAGGGAACTGTTGATGAGGCAATAAAGATCTACAATAATGAAGGGTTTTGGTATTATCTGTTCCAGGTGGAGATTGTTGGGATTGAACCCTATCAGAGGAACAGATAATTAAAGCCAAAACTGGATCAGAGCAGTGGATCCAGAATAAGCAGATGTTATGTATTAAAGTCTCTCCCCTTGAAAGTGGTTTCAACATCTGATGACCTCTAATCCACTGATCCTTGCAACTGCTGACCTATAACTGCTGATCAAGTTAAAAGACTGTTGAAGACTAAAGCTCTGTTTGATCAATCTACTGCTATGGGTCAAGCACTGTTGTTTATATCAAGTACTGCTGGAGTCACAACAGTGGAAGGATAGAGCAGCAGTTTAGTTTTCCTTATGTAATGTATTGTATAATAGTTGTTAGCATAAGTAGTGTTTGTATAGATCAGTTGTTAGAGTTTGTTAGGAGGTTAGATGTCACTTTCATGGTGACGTCAGCAAAGATGCCACAGTGGTTTGTCCGTGCCTATAAATAGAACAGTACCCTGTACTGTTCTATTAGCTCTTCACCATCTTTCTTCTTATACGAACAATCACTGTGAGCTCAGGCTGAGGGGGAGTTTGTTACATGCATGCATTGTATTCATAGTTGAAATAAATTCAATCATTTGGTTCTTTGTGAAAATGTGTGTTGAAAACAATTCTCCTGTTTGATTGTGTGCAAAGTTTGTTTCCATTTATATTCCGCTGCACTACTTGTTCATCTTTCATCTTATTTCAAACGTAAAACACACTCAATCCAAACCCAGATCCTAACACTTACGCAAATGGACAGGGCTTTTGAATTCAAGAATCTGATGATTGCATTAAAAGAGGAACGGTTGAGTTGAAGAAACTGATAATGGCATTGAATGAGAAGGGAACCGGCTTAGAGAGATGAGATTGATTAATCTGTGCATCTATTTTATGTGAGAAGGGTAGAAAGGGAATAAAATGGTAAAAAAGTAGGCATTTTAAGTTAACCTTTCATATGCCATCTTAAAAAATTGAATAGAAATTACTATTTTGTACATAGGAAATGCTTTATATAGTATTATAGATTTGTCTGATTTTCAAATTCTTTTTACTCCTTTTTACTCCTTTTATTACCTCTTTACTTTTTTTTCATTTTAGTTGACGAAGCTAAGTATAGATGTTGGTTAAGAAAACTGTATCTTGATGATAAGAAATCAAATCAAAATATACCTCAGAACTTCCGGATTATTTTGTTAGAGGTAAATTTTCTATCATTTTTCTAAGCATATACGTATTTAATATATTTAATCATATTTAAGTTGTAGATTTCACATTTTTGTCAATAAAGAAAGTAATTTTATAACTATTGTATGATCTCTAAACTTTACTGTTACATATGTAAAATTTTATTCCTTTTTCTATTTTAATATTACAGTTGTCGAGGCTAAACACAGGGGTAAGTTAAGAAAACTATACCTTGATAGTAAGAGATCAAGGATTGCTAGAAAATTCATTTCTAAAGTGGTGGTTCAACGTCTTCATCATCAACACAATTGAATTTAAATAACAAAGAGAATTTAACTCTCAATTTGTCAATAGAACCTTTCCTACGCAATCTTCAACTGTTATACCGATAAGTAAGTTTACTTTTATGTTAGATAATGTTACGAATTTTTCTTTATTAGTTTAGTTCGTATAAGTCCAGTTCGGTTATATTTCTTATAATATAATGATTGTTTATATTTTATTAGGCAATCATTTAAATTCGTCCGTTAACGTAAGATCTTCCATTGTAACACCTTCTACTTTGAAGAAGAACAGAAATGTACTACAAGATCACTATACAACACCCAACTGTACACCGTTTTCAAACGGAGAAAACATAATACCAGGTTTGTAAATAAAAAACAAACAATGACTACTTGGTGATGTTTCACATTTTGTTTTTTTAATACATAAAAGATGTCAACAAATTATTTTTTAAATACTTATTTGTATTATCATATTTGTGTTTTTTGGATTAGGAAATAAATTTAATTCTTTGAGGAATGTAACTTATTCATCTGGAGCATTTTCAAATCAGAATAGGAAGACAAATGTTTTGCAAGATTCTTCTACATCAACACGACGTACCACGAGGGCAAACAAAGAAAACATAACACCAGCTTCGTGTATCACAAACATACGTTCACAAGTTCCAAGTGTACCACATTTTTCTAATGCTATGTCTTCTTTGAATCGTATATCTCCTGGTAAATTTTATAATTAAATTGTTACATACATTTTTTATTGTAAAATTCATATACTTAATGAAAAATTCTTTTATCTTTGTTCTACAGATAATATTGCAAGCTCATCGACTTTACCATTGAATGACTGCTATTCTATTATTCCCAGAATAGCGAATAAACGTAACACAACCTCTTCGACCTCGGATTTATGTTCGCTAAAAAAGATGTCTTCTGGAAAGCGTAGACTTATTCATAAACCAATTGAAATAGAACCCATACCAATGGCTGCTCTTGATTCTGATGATGAAAATCATGTTCACGAGGTTGTAGTAGACGCCACCAAAGGCGTATCTATAGGTAACTGATTAATGTTATTCATTGTTGTTTCATATTTTCTTTTACCTACTTAATTATTCAATTTGTGTTAAATGTTCAGATTACATTGACCATGGTGACCAATCTCTTACGTGTGGTTTATGCTTTGTAAAGTTATGGCCAACCGAAGATGGAAAGGGTCGCATTACACTTCAAAACCAAACATATAGCTTATTTTGTGGATATGGTAAAGTTGACTTGCCTGAATATAAAGATTCTGATCCATCTTATCAGATGCTTTTTCGCTGTTTAGATTCTGAAAGCAAGTTTTTCTTAAAGAACATAAGACGTTACAATTCTATGTTTTCCTTTACTTCAATAGGAGGTAAAGTAGATATCAAAATAAACAAAGGTAATGCTCCATTTGTTTATAGAATCAGCGGTCAGAATGCACATAGTATGGGTAGTCTTCTTCCTAAGCACGGAGACCAGCCAAAATTTTCACAGCTTTATATCTATGATACTGAGAATGAGCTTTCTAATAGAGAGTTGTTATTTGGGTATGTATTTTTTTTTACGTATCTTAATATTACGTTACAACATAAAATACTATTTTTTTCATTTCAATGTTTAAAACTGTAATTAATAACGTATAAATTTCTTACAGTGCTTCTACAAGCAAAGCATCTTTAAGGGCAAAGGAACTTGATGTTAAATTTATAAAGTATCTTACCAACATGTTAGATTCTCAAAATATGTTAGTAAAAACTAACAGGATGGTACGAGACCATCTCCATGAGAATCCTAATGTTTCCCTTAAGCTTCGGATAATCTCACAGAGAGATCGGGATGGTAGGACTTACAATTCACCTACGTGTTCCGAAGTTGCTGCTTTAATAGTTGATGAACCGGATCTCAAGATAGATGGTCGTGATATTATTGTCAAAAAGCATTCAGGAGTCCTTAAGCATATTAGCGAGTTACATCCTTCTGACCTTGCTCTACAGTATCCAATTCTTTTTCCGTACGGAGACGATGGCTATAGGATTAACATTCCTCATAGGGATTTTGGTCCTAACACAAAGAAGACAAGACCAAGTTGTACAATGAGGGAGTTTTTTTCTTATAGAATTCAGGATAGGCAGAACAAGTTTTCTCTAATTGTTAATGCAAGAAGGTTGTTTCAGTAGTTTTTAGTCGATGCCTACACAATGATTAAAAGTGAGAGGCTAAACTACATACGTTTTCAGCAAATAAAACTAAGATCTGAGTCGCTTAACAGTCTTAAAAATGTTCAAGAGGTTGGTCAGAGTGATTTGAGTCATACATGACAACCTGTTATATTACCGTCATCGTTTACCAGTGGTTTTTGCTACATGATGCAAAACTACTTGGATGCTATGGCGTTATGTAGGACGTATGGGTATCCTGATTTCTTTATCACAATCACATGTAATCCGAAATGGCCTGAAATTGTAAGGTTTACTGGTGACTCGTCAATTAAGCCAGAAGACAGACCTGACATACTTTGTCGATTGTTTCAGATGAAACTTGATGCACTGATAAAAGATATGAAGAAAAAAAATATTTGGCGATATTAATGCAGGTATGTCAATGCTGTTTATTTACACTCACTTTCAATTTATACAATTTTTGGTCTTCCCATACATTTTATTTACTATCTTTTACTAATCATTAGTATTCTTTTTTTTCTGTAGTTGTTTACACTGTTGAGTTTCAAAAGCGTGGTTTGCCACATGCGCATATTTGCTTATTTATGAAAGCTGATCATAAGCTTCCTACAGTTGAACACATTGATCCCTTTATCTCAGCTGAAATTCCTGATAAAAACGAGGATCCTTAATTGTATTCTCTTGTGAGTGACTTTATGATTCATGGTCCTTGCGGACATGCCAACATGAAATGTCCATGCATGGTTGGGAACCGTTGTTCTAAGAATTTTCCAAAGAGGTTTTTGGAATCTACTTCCATTGATTCTGATGGATTTCCCGTTTATAGGAGAAGAGATTCTGGTCACATAGTTGTGAAGAAGGGTGTTACGTTGGACAATAGGAGTGTAGTTCCATACAACAAAAGGCTTCTTAAAAGATATCAGGATCACATCGTGGAGTGGTGCAATCAGGCTGGTTCAATTAAGTATTTGTTTAAATACATTAATAAAGGACCTGATAGAGCCACTGTTGCTGTTTTTGAAACAGAAAGAGGTCCCGATGAGGAGATCCCAAAAGATGAAATTAAAGAATATTACGAAGCTAGATATGTTTCCGCATGTGAAGCCAGCTGGAGAATATTTGCCAATGATGTTCATTATAGGTATCCTTCTGTTATGAGATTACCCTTTCATCTTCCAGGACAACAAAATGTTGTATTTAGTGGTGACGACGATATTGAGGATGTCCTAAACAAACCTCAAGTAAATTCCTCAATTTTCTTAGAATGGATGAAGATGAACAATTCTAAGCCTGAAGCAAGAAAACTTTCTTATGTTGAGTTTCCTTCAAAATATGTGTGGAAGTTAAAAGATCATTGCTGGCAGCCACGCCAAAATTATGTTGTTATTGGGAGAATTTATTTTGCGTCTCCTTCTCTTGGTGAGGCTTATTACCTAAGAATTCTTCTTACTAAGGTTAAAGGACCACGATCATTTAAAGAAATCAGAACCTATGATGGTGTTTTTTATCCTACTTTTAGGGATGCGTGTTATGCACATGGCCTGTTAGTGATGACAATGAATATATCGAGTGTATTAAAGAAGCCAGTTTCACTGGAAACGGTCATTATCTATGTTCTTTGTTTGGAACACTACTATTGGTCTAATACGCTTTCAAGACCTGAAGTTGTTTGGGAGAAAACGTGGGAGGTATTGTCCGAGGACATTTTATACAATATGCAGAAAGATACTGGCATTAGGGGTATGTTTTTCAGCTTTCAGGTATATTTTGTGATGTTATAATAACAAATTGTTTCGTTATATTAAATATGTTTCGTTTTCATTGTAGGATACGTTGTTTCAGACGAACGTTTAAAGAATATAACGTTGTCCAAAATCGAAAAATTTCTTCTTCGTAATGGATCCAGCTTGCACAGGTTCCCACCAATGCCTTATCCTGATGATGACTCTCTAATGTATGAGAGTAACCGTCTAATAAACGAGGAGCTTTCTTTTAACATGGATGAACTTAGGGCTGAGTTCAATAATCTTCACAGCTCTTTAAACGATGATCAAAGAGCAGTGTATAATGAAATTATGGATGTTGCTCGAAGTGGGAATGGTGGTGTGTTTTTTGTGTACGGTTATGGTGGTACAGGTAAGACCTTTCTGTGGATAAATTTAGGTGCTTCCATTAGATGCAATGGACAGATTGTTATTAATGTTGCTTCAAGTGGTATTGCATCTTTGTTGTTATCACGAGGTCGTACTGCTCACTCACGATTTCATATTCCAATTAATCTCAATGAAGATTCGGTATGCCATATCAAGCCTAATACTGAAATCGCTAATCTTCTAAACGAAGCCAAGTTGATTATTTGGGATGAAGCACCGATGGTACACAAACATGATTTCGAGGCTCTTGATCGTACAATGAAGGATGTTTTGAGTGTGTGTGATTCACGGAATTCAGAACTTCCATTTGGTGGAAAAGCTATTGTCTTTGGTGGTGACTTTAGACAAATCCTACCTGTTGTACAAAATGGAAGCAAGCAAGAAATCGTACACGCCTTTTATGTTCATCCCACATCTGGTAAAGTTGCAAGGTGTTAAAATTGACAACGAACATGCATTTGTCTGTTGGATCTAGTAGCTCAAATATCAAGGAGATAAACGAATTTGGTAAATGGCTTCTTGATATCGGCGAAGGCAATGTTGGTGATTCTAACGATGGTGATGCAAATATTGAAATACCTGATGATCTTTTAATAACTGATGAAAATGATCCAATTCAAGGTTTGATTGACTTTGTATATCCTTCAGTTCTTCAGCGTTTTACAGACCGTGACTACTTTTCTGAGAAAGCTATACTCGCTCCTAAGAATGAAGTTGTTCATGAGATAAATGATCGTTTGCTTGCATTGTTTCCCGGTGAAGAAGTAGAGTATCTTAGCTCTGATAGTTTATGCCCGACTAAGGAAATTAATGATCCGTTACATCAAGATTTATATAATCCAGATGTGTTAAATAGTGTGAAAGTTTCAGGATTACCAAATCATAGAGTATTAAAATTGGGCGTTCCGGTCATGCTTTTGAGGAATATTGATCAGCAAAACGGTCTGTGTAATGGTACGCGTCTTCAAATCACACATCTTGGTAAACGTGTTATCGAGGCTGAGATATTATTGGGAAGTAATGTTGGTTCAAGAACTTACATCCCAAGAATTAGCATGATACCATCGAACAAGAAAATACCCTTCAAGTTTCAACGAAGGCAGTTTCCAATAACCGTATGTTTTGCGATGACTATTAACAAAAGTCAAGGACAATCTCTATCGAGAGTTGGTCTATACCTGAGAGACCCCGTGTTCTCACATGGTCAGCTTTATGTTGCGTTGTCGAGAGTAAAGACCAAAGATGGCGTTAAGGTTTTAATATTTGACAAAGATGGGAGGCCGACAAATAAAACTGCAAACGTTGTTTACAAAGAAATATTTGGGAAATTGTAGTTTAAACTTTTGTTATGAGGTTGATTTATCCGAACATCATTGTTTTGCTAATTGTTTTTGATAATTCAATTTTTGTTTCATATATATATATATATATATATATGTGTGTGTGTGTGTGTGTGTGTGTGTGTGTGTTATCATTCTTCTTTTTGCTAATTCTCATGTTAATAATATATCATTTTATTATATAAATATCCAACCCGTAAGTATTCACGGGTGATAAACAAATTATTATACAGTTAATGGTTATATATAATATAGTGTTACTATTAACAACTTTTTCTTATTTATATAAATTTAATAAAAAAATTGATAACATTAATACATATAATTTAAACAATAATTAATAGTTTACTACTTTTATTATATATGTAATAATAATAATTACACACTTTCTTAAAAATATATAAACATTTACAACATAAAGTTATTGTTAAATTGTTCTTATTTCGTCACTTTTTAAAGTATAAGGGGTCTAGATGTAACAATTACAAGTGACAGTTGTAATTAATAGAGGTTGTATCATTACATTACATACCATCATCTCATCTTTCAAATCATCACAAGGAGGAAGTTCATCGGCGACGGTTTCTAGGGCTCGGAAATACGCCGGAATCATCCTCCGATAGCTTGCCGGCGCCGGTTTCGTAGACGAAATCCTTATTTACTGGTAATAACATTTAGTCGCTGTTAGGTTTTTCATTATTTTTGTTTTAATCGCTTCCATTACGTTGATTGTAGACCAATCGTTGAAATCTAAATCGGTTATACTCTTGTGTTAGTAAGATTGACTCTTTAATTGTTAAAAAATTAGTTTTTTTAGTTTATGTTTGTTATGCTATGTTCAACGTGTGTTTTTACCAATCGTAATTGTTTTGGTCAAAAATTACCGAAGCAATTTAGTGATCAAATTAGTTAAGTGAGGTAGTGTGCTAAAATTACGTGTGAAAAATATGTTAACCAAGTTAGTTATAAAAACAGTTTCAGGATACGGCTCAAGATATAGAGTTGTATCTATGATCAAACAATGAGCAGAAAAGTAAAGGTTGACACGTGATGTACGAGGAAAGCCCTTGATCAATCTAGATCGCCGGCACAAAACCTCGGGAGCTGACAATCGCAGCTGCCTTGTTCTTCTATTGCTTTAAATATCAGGATACAGTGCAGGATGTAGAGCGAATCAACTAGGTGTTACAATGTGATTTGAATACAAGTGTTTGTGTGTAGTGTTTGCAGAGAGCTAGAGAGAAAGTGTTTGAAAATGTGAAAGTTGCGTGCCTTAATCTGATCCGCCCCCATCTATTTATAGTAAAACAAATATAACAAACTATCCTAAATAACCGGGATCCAGCGAATATTCCTCACTCGAACGTTGTAGACCTACTCTTTCGGGTTCAACGTCTCTCACATAACAAACACGCCCGAGTCTTGAGGAGATGAAGTCCATCTGACCGTTAGCAAACCCCAGCCTTCAACCTGCACGTGGTTAATTCAGTTAACCTCAGGATATCGCCCAGGATGTTAGCAATATCCCCGTCCAGTATCCTGGCCACAAATAAACAATTAAAAGCAGGATATTGATCAAGATATGTACGCTCAGAAAATGACCCATAACAATTGTCCCCAAATATATCTGTTGGTATACCAATCCAACGGATATATTTTAAAAGTTTCATCTCATCAATTAAGGCAATCAATATGATGAGACCCTTGAAATGACAATGTGCAACTTCCAAGGCGCTATTTACTCTTTACCCCCTACATTTAGCCTATATTAACTGAGGGTCGTCTCATTATGATTATCTTTATCTTCAACCGAATATCAGGTACTTCTTTCTCTCTCTTTTCTATTTTCCTTGTTTACATCTCTTGTTCTCCGATTGTGATCCTCCATGGCGACCCGTACTAGATCGCAAATGGCGGATTCTGTTTCCCCCTTCCACAAACAAAATTTGCTTCAGAAACCTTCAAAAGAGGTGTGTTCTTTCGATAATTCCGACATCGCGGCCCTACGAGCTTCCGGTGCCTTTCCCGCCGGGACAATCTTCCGTCCATTCGACCGAGAGGTCCGATCGGATTTTTGTTCCGACGAATGGGTCTGCTTTTTTGCCTACCCTTTCTCCATAGGACTTCAATACCCGTTTTCACCTTTTATTTCTCGTTTCTTCGAACTTACTGGCCTTAGCTTTGCCCAAATCATGCCCATGGTTTGGCGCATATTAGTCAACCTTGGAAGGAATTAAGGCTCGCCATATGCCCAACCTGTGCATCGAGGATTTGCCGATGGCTTATCGTTTAAGATCTCATGGTTCCAGCCGATTCCTTCTAATCTCTATTTCCAAAGATCCTCTCATCCTCAAAGCTACCAAGAACGAGGATAAGTGGACAAGAAAATTCTTCTTTGTGAAAAGAGACTCCATTGATAAGGGTTTTGACCTCCCTAAAAGATGGTTGACTTCTGGTAGGACTTAGGGTTTTAGGAATATCCCCAATCATATCCCGAATCTCCATCCTGAACAAATATCCTGATGTGTTTATTTCCTTTATTGCAGCAAACTTCAAGGAACTAGCTCCCCCTAGTGCTGAATCAGAAGGAAGAATAAAAGAAATCTACAAGCTTCCAGAGGGTGAAAGAACCTTTAACCTGCTACTCACAAGCTCAAGTCAAAGATCAAGTTCCAACATGTCTGGTAAGTATATTTTCAGGAATTATCTTTATATTAAATCGATTATTATTTTTAGAGGTATAATAAGCCTAAAACATCTTCCCTTGTGCAGTGCCAGTTATTAACCTCGAAGGCTTCCAACTCGACGAGTTGGACAGCTACTCTAGCCTCGCACCTGCCAAGCAAGAATCCAATCCAAAGTCATCCGTCACACCGAAGCCTACCAGCTCGAAGACCACCACTGCTCCCAAAGCTCCTCCAGCATCCCGTACCCGGGCTTCTAGTTCCCGAAAGAGAAAAGAAGTTGAGCCTCCCGCTACACTTCACGTGTTCCCGTTTGAGAACCATGGGTTTATGGAATCCAGCAAATTTATGACCGGCTTCCTTAACCAGGTTAGTATCCTGACCTGTATCCTGCACCATATGCTAAGTAGAAATGTTCATTTAAAATAATGTCTGTTTCTTTACCTTGCAGGGCCTTGAACGCCTGGTTTTCCTTTATGAGGACGCATGTGGCTTAAACGTCATGCTAGAAAGCAAACTAAAGAAGGCTGAAGCTACCATCACGGATCAAGCAGCAATCGCCACCGCCAAATCTGAACACTACGAAGCTAAGTATAAGGCCATGGCCCAAGATCACCAAGCTGCCATCCAAAAGATCACCCAAGAGGCTCAAGCCAAGTCTGATGCGGTCCAGGTCCAGCATGAACAAGATATGGCTTCATACCGGGAGAGCCTTAAGAATTCAGTCATCATCTCCCTCCTCCAGGCCAGACTGAAAATGGCTTACGAGGCTAGGGCTTTGGGCGTCGAATGCCCCTCATGGAACATCAAAGCCTGGGAGATGAAATTGAAAGATCTTGGTGGCAATCCCGTGGTGCCCCCTTCAAAACCTGTCGCAGAGGAGCCCACCAAGGTAACCGAGAAGGTGGATGATGCTGGTGCTTCAAAGGATGCCGGTGGTGATTCTGGAGAAAATGCTGATGGAGAGGATGCTATTGATGATGCTGAGAAGAATGTTGGAAAGGATACTGGTGGAGATGTCACGATGAAGGAGGGAGCTGACCCTTAAATGCAGCGACATGGGCGATGATGGATATATGTTGTTAGGGGTCATTTTCTTAACATACGTATCCTGACCAATATCCTGCCTTTGTTTGTTTATTTGTGACCAGGATGCTGGAAGAGGATATTGCTAACATCTTGGGCGATATCCTGAGGTTTATAGAATTAACCACGTGCAGGTTAAAGGCTGAGACTTGCTAACGGTCAAGAGGACTTCTTCTCCTCAAGACTCGGACGAGTTTGTTGAAGGAGAGACGTTGAGCCCGAGAGACCAGGTCTACAACGTTCGATGAAGGAATATTCGGTGGATCCCGGAACTTTAGGATAGTTTGTTATTTTATCTTTACTATAAATAGATGAGGTCGGATCAGTTTAAGACACACAATCTCCACTTACACTCTCGCATACTTTCACTTTCTAGCTCATTGCAAACACCACACTTGTATTCAAATTTCGTTGTAACACTTAGTCGATCCGCACCACATCCTGCACTGTATCCTGATATTTGAAGCAATAGAAGAACAAGGCAGCTGCGATTGTCAGCTCCCGAGGTTTTATGCCGGCGATCTAGATTGATCAAGGGCTTTCCTCGTACATCTCGTGTCATTTACTTTACTTTTGCTCATAGTTTGATCTTAGATACAGCTCTATATCCTGAGCCGTATACTGAATACTGATTTTCTAAACAACTCAACAAGCACATTTTTAATTTACTTTCTAGCACACTACCTCACTTTACTAATTTGATCACTTAATTGCTTCGGTAATTTTTGACCAAAACAATTTGGCGCCCACCGTGGGGCAAGTGGTGCTCTCTTCACTAAATTTTTTTGTGAAATCGCTAATCGGTTTTTTATTTTCAAAACTTTTTGCCACATTGTCCATAATGGCCTCAAGATCAAACATGAGTTCCTCTACTGTGTCTGCTATGACTTCTGCTACTGCCGGTCCGGTGCTTCCACCACCTCCTCCAAGGATGCCAGCCTCTACACGACCTCAGGATATTATCCCTACTCGCAGTGTTCAGGAATCTGCTCCCGTTCTAGCTTCTAATGATGAAATTCTCACTTTATTTGGAAGTGTGCAGGAACAAATGAGGCAGCAACAGGAAACAAACCAAATGCTTTTAAGGGAAATACAACTCCTGAAGTCAGGCTCGAGCAGATCTGCTGTGGACAATGTCACTCCATTACACCCTAGAGCGTTGAACTTCAGTTCAGCTGTGTATACTGAGGATAACAGGGGGAATATCGAGCCCAGCCTTCCTCAGAATCATACTCCTGAAATACCCTCCTCGGTCAGGATGTCAACCATGAGGAGCTCAGGATATGCTTCAGGATATGGGCAAAATCCTCCAACGGGTAACGTGTCGAATAATAATAATACTTATGCTACTAACAATAGTGGATCTTTGCAGGATACAGGTGTGACATCAGCACTCACTAGGGAACTTCAAAAGTTGAAGGACATGATATCCAGTGTACCTGGGGTAGTCCAGCCGATCCCGGAAGTGTCCCAAGATAGCCATAAGATATCTCGTTTTGCACATCCTATCTGTGATGCTGAGATCCCAAAGAGATTTCAAACCCCCAACATGAAGCTTTACGACGGAACTACGGGTCCTGAGGAGCATATTGCTCAGTATAGGGAAAGAATGGAGATTAACCCTATCCCTCCGGAGCTCAAGGAAGCATGCTTGTGCAAGGGATTTGGTTCTACCTTAACAGGATCAGCCTTAAAATGGCTGTTAAATGTTCCTCCACACTCAATTACTTCGTTTGCTCATTTGGTTAATTTATTTAACAGTCAATTTTCTTGTAGTCGGAGTTTTGAGAAACTAACCAGTGATCTTTACAGGATAACTCAAGGGCCTCAGGAATCCTTGAGGGATTATGTGAACAAATTCAGTCGAGGATCCTTGGATATCCCACATCTTGATGTTGCAACAGCTGTGCAAGCTTTCAAGATGGGATTACAAAAGGATTCTCAGTTTTATCAGGATCTTGTAATGAATCCCTGCAGGAATCTCGACGAAGCTCGTAACAGGGCTTTGAGATATATCCGTCTGGAGGATGACAGGAAGATGCAAGAAAGGATGAACTCATCTAACACTTATGAGTCAACTAACAGGAAGTCAGAATCCTCATTCAAATCATATCGGCCTAAGCCATATGGCAGAAATGATAACAAGAGAGTGAATGCTGTCGAAGATGAGGATCCTGAAGAGTATCCTGAGTTGTCTGAATATTGCTTTTCTGTTAACATTCCCGAATTGATGTATGCCATGCAGGGTCTAGGAGACAAGGCTAGGTGGCCTCGAAAGAATCAACAAAAGGCTGACTGGAAAGATAAGTCAAAATGGTGTGCTTTTCACGAAGATTTTGGACATGTAACCGAGGATTGCATTGCTCTAAGGAAAGAAATAAGCTATCTTCTAAGTAAGGGATATATGAAAGATCTCTTAGGAAGAAAGAAGAATAAGGGTCAGGATACTGAGAAGGATCCTGAGCGAGCAGCATCACCCCCCGCCGATGCCAAGATAATCAACTTCATTTCGGGAGGATCCGACATTTGCGGGACCTCGTATTCGGCAGCAAAGAGACATGCAAGGGAAGCTAAGGCCGAAAGGGGAGACAAACCTGTCAGGATGACTACCCTCACAACTGACAAAGTGATCACTTTTGATGCAGATGACAGGGATACTGTCCAGGATCCTCACCATGATGCTCTGGTAATAACGTTATATGTGGCTAACCATTTTGTACGCAGGATACTGGTTGATAATGGCAGCTCCGTCAACATAATCCAACTAGAGACTCTGAAGAGAATGAATGTGTCTCCAATGGATATTACTTCGAAGTCTACCGTGCTTGTTGGGTTCAGTGGAGAGGCTAGAAATATGGTGGGAGAGATAAAGTTGCCAGTATACGTTGAAGGAGTCAACTCGATACAACGTTTCTGTGTGATGGATTCTCTATCCTGCTATAACATCATACTGGGAAGACCGTGGATTCACGATATGAAGGCCGTGCCATCAACATATCACCAATGCATCAAGATACCTACCCCTTGGGGAGTTGTCAAAGTTGATAGTGATCAGCAGGAGGCGAAAGAATGCTACTCATCCTCGATGAAATCCTCGACCAAACCTAGTGCAGCATAGCAATTAAAGACGCGGGCCCAGGATATCGTGGTGGATCCGGAGCAGGATGTGAAGAAAATTATCCTAGACCAGGATAATCCCGATATTTCGGTGCTCGTGGGAACCAATATCCCTCAGGATATTGAAGAGCAATTAATTAACTTTTTAAAATGCAGGATGTCAACGTTTGCATGGAAGCATGAGGATATGACAGGCATATCCAAAGATATTATCACTCACAAGCTTGGAATTGATAAATCATTCAAGCCTGTGCAACAAAAAAGAAGGAAGTTTGCTCCTGAGCGGAACACGATTATCCAGGAGGAAGTTGAAAGATTATTAAAATCCAGAATGATCAGAGAGGTTAAGTTCCCAAGGTGGCTAGCAAACGTGGTTGTAGTACAGAAGAAGAATGGGAAATGGAGAGTTTGTGTAGACTACACAGACTTGAACAAAGCTTGTCCTAAAGACCCATTTCCTCTTCCCCACATTGATGCAATGGTAGATGCCACTGCCGGGCATGAAATGCTGACCTTCATGGACGCATCTTCAGGATTTCAACAGATCCAAATGGAGCCTTCTGACCATGAGGATACTGCCTTCATGACACCAACAGGTATTTATTGTTATACAGCTATGCCTTTTGGTTTGAAAAATGCAGGTGCAACATACCAAAGATTGGTAAACATGATGTTCAAAGACAAACTGGGGGACACCATGGAGGTATATATCGATGATATGGTGGTGAAATCTAAAAAGGCTGAGGATCACCTCCAGGATATCGAGGGAGCATTTGATATCCTGGATCAATACAACATGAAGCTGAATCCTGCTAAATGCCATTTCGGAGTGGGGGCAGGAAAGTTTCTTGGATATATGGTGACAAAAAGGGGGATAGAAGCAAGCCCAGAACAGATCAAAGCTATCCTGGATATAAAATCACCCTCAAATATGAAGGACGTACAAAGATTGACAGGCCGAGTAGCAGCTTTAAACAGGTTTATCTCAAGATCCTCAGAGAAATGCAAAGACTTTTGTGATATCCTGAAGAAGAACAAAAGATTCGAATGGGGGGAGAAGCATGAAGCAGCATTGCAGGATTTGAAACGATATCTATCAACCGCACCTCTATTGATGAAGCCTGAGAATGGTGAACCACTATCCCTATACCTTGCTGTATCAGGGAATGCTGTAAGTGTCGTTCTTATAAAAGACCATGAAGGTCAGCAATATCCTGTTTATTATGTTAGTAAAAGTTTATTAGATGCTGAAACTAGGTACTCTCACTTAGAAAAATTGATACTAGCATTAATAATGGCATCAACGAAACTTAGGCATTATTTCGAGACACATAGGATACATGTTAAAACAAATTACCCTGTCAAAAATGTACTTAGGAAACCAGAGATGTCAGGCAGGATGGCCAAGTGGTCAGTAAAGTTAAGTGCTTATGATTTAGTATATGAACCTAGAAATGCCATAAAATCTCAGGCTTTAGCTGACTTTGTGGCTGACTTTAGTAGTGACATTCAGGACGAGGTAGACCTAGAAGTTCAACAGTTAGGAGAATCCTCAGGATCCTGGACATTATATACTGACGGTGCATCTAATGTAAGAGGAGTAGGATTAGGAATACTACTAAAATCGCCACAGGGGGACATATTACCCCAGGCTATTAGGTGTGAATTTCCTGCTACTAATAATGAAGCAGAGTATGAGGCTTTAATTGCAGGATTAGAGTTGGCTAAGAGCATGAGTATCAAAAATTTGCAAGTATATGTTGACTCTTTGTTAATTACTAACCATTTTAATGGATCCTATGCAGTTAAGGGTGATAAATTAATCGAATATCTAGATATTCTCAAAAAATTAGCAGGATATTTCGATGTTTTTATACTTGAACAGGTACCAAGGGAGGATAATGCTGAAGCGGATGCCTTAGCAAATTTGGGATCATCGATCAGGATACCTGAAGGGACGCAAATACCAATATTACATGTCTTATATCCTGCAACGAATCCTCAGGATAAAGAAGTAGCTGGTATTCAGGAACCTGGAGCAGAACATCCTGAAGAGGATCCTAAATCCTAGACGGCTCCAATCATGAGATATCTCAAAGAAGAACACATCCCTGAAAATGAGAATCCTAAGGCATTTAGGATGAAGGTATCACGATTCACTATTATAAATAATATTTTATACAAGAAATCTCTTGAAGGACCGTATTTGAGATGCTTGGAGGATCCTGAAGCCAAAGAAGTACTTCAGGATATACATGAAGGGGATTGTGGTAACCATGCTGGGGGCAGGTCGTTATTCTCAAAAGTGTTAAGGACAGGATATTATTGGCCAACAATGAGAAAAGATGCTGCAGAGTATGTTCGAAGATGTGACGCGTGTCAAAGACATAGTAACATACTGCATCAGCCGGCTGAACCATTATATCCTATTGTTTCCCCTTGGCTATTTATGAAGTGGGGTATGGATATAGTGGGAAAGCTACCAAAAGCTCCGGGAGGAAAAGTCTTTATGCTAGCAATGACGGATTATTTCTCTAAGTGGGTTGAAGCAGAAGCGTTTGTTCAAGTTAGAGACCAAGAAGTAGTATCCTTCATCAAGAGGAATATCCTGACCAGATTCGGAGTACCAGCCGAGATAATCTGTGACAATGGTTCTCAGTTTATAAGTAAGAGGACTACTGACTTTTGCAAGAGTTGGGGAATCAAAATGATTACATCTACTCCGGTACATCCTCAAGCAAATGGACAAGCAGAATCCTCAAACAAGATAATTGTCAATAACTTAAAGAAAAGGCTTGGAGCCAAAAAAGGAAGATGGGCAGAAGAATTACCCTTTGTTTTATGGGCTGATAGGACAACGGTAAAGAATGCAACAGGCCAAACCCCATTTTCGTTGGTGTTTGGAGCAGAAGCAATGATTCCAACGGAAATGACAATACCTACTGCAAGATCTACCTTAAGTGATCCTGAGCAGAATCCTGAAGCCTTGAGTCAGGATTTAGACACTATAGATGAAAAAAGAAATGCGGCAAGATTAAGGATGGCAGCATATCAACAGAGAATATGCAGAGCATATAACAAGAATATTAGAACCAGAAGATTTAAGGTTGGAGATTGGGTATTAAGAAAGGCTTTTCAGAATACTACTAATCCTGCCGATGGCAAGTTAGCTCCAAAATGGGAAGGACCATATGAAGTTGAATCAGAAGCAGGAAAAGGAGCATACAGACTCAAGAATATGGAGGGGGATATGCTACCGAGGTCTTGGAATGCTATACACCTTAAGCTCTATTTCAAGTGAGTTTAGAATTTAATTTCTAGCTTAGAATGGTATGGATTCTATCTTTTTTAAATATGTTTGGTTTAATTTGTTATTTGCAACCCAATACTGACTTAAGCATCGGAGGGGTGTTAGCCAAGCTAACACCCACCTTAGTTTACAATTGTTTTGCAAGATATGTTTCAGGATATAGCTCCAGGATATGTACTCAGGATAAGTCAGAAGATTAGAGGATTGGCCCCCTCTCTCACGTTTAAGGGATACTGGTCCCTTCACAGGTTTAAAGGTATTCACCTTTCTTCCGAATTGGGTTTAAACACCCCGCCTGGAGCGCAAGTTATTCAGGGATAGTTCAAGGTGGCGGGACCAGTCCATGTAAAAGTGGCTGACAATTTCGTTACTGTTGGCTATATCCTGAATCCTAAAGGTATATGAGGATTGATCACCCTCTCTCACGAAAGGGTATTTTCATACTCTCTAAGGTTTAAAGGTTTTCACCTTTCTAAGTCTTGGAGTTTATACACTCCCGCCTGTAGCGCATGAAAATTTGGGATTTTCCTCAGGATACAAGGGATTTATCTCCAGTACATCCTTGGGTTTTGCCCTTGGGATGTAAAAAATTGCCTATGGAAACTGACATTCAGAAGATTTCTAAAGTATTTGAAGACATTGTACACAGGGGACATTCCCACCAAGGTGGTGGTGTAAAGCTGAAAGAATGAGGTTTGGAACTAATGCACTAAGTACCTTGCACAGGGGACATCTTCATTGGAAGAGTTGCAAAGGGATTGAAGTTTGGTAATAGGTTTATACCCTATTTCTGGTATGATCTTTCCTTTGTAAACATTGTCTAAGTTTTTAGTGACATTATATTTTATAAAAGGATAAATATCCTGATATATTCTCAAAGTCTTTTTCAGAATATTTGATTAGGGTGTTTGAAACTAGTGTTGGTTTGGAACTTTGATCATTTAAATATTATCGAAACTTGGCTTTGAAAAGATAGACTGTTTTTCACACTCTAAAGAAATTTTTACAAAATTGAAGGAACGTTTGGAAGTTCTATCTAATAAAAGGTTTTTACAGTATATCGCTGAGTATACTGATCAGGATATTTTATAAGATAACAGTATAAAAAAATTTTTGCAAAGCTAAGATTTACGCTTAGAAAAATAAAAAGATGAAATTATTCTTAAGCAATCAATATTGATTGATAACCGAAGGTTTCATCCTGAAACCCAGGACCCATCCACCTTCGGCTATCAAATTGTTTCGATACAGAAATATAAATTGTTCATAAAAACATAAAATTGTTCGAATGGTTTAAAGGAAATAAGCTCTAGGGGGTAGTGCCTTCTTGTTCCATGATGGTTTCAGCAACATCCGTCTTGGGATCCGCCTCAGCATCCTTCTCAGCATCGGTTGATTTTTCGACTGCTTTGGAAGGTTCATCGACAGTTGATTTGGAAGAAGTGCCACCAAGGTTCTTCAGCTTAGTCTCCCAAGCACTAACATCCCAAGAAGGGCATTCGAAACCTAATGTTTTGGCTTCATGAGCCATCTTCAACCTGGCTTGGAGGAGAGAAATGACGACAGAACTTTTGAGGCTTTCCCGGTAGCTGACCATATCCCGTTCGTATTGCACATGGGCGGCTTCCAGATCGGCCTGGGCTTGAAGGATAGCTTTGTTGAGAGCAACTTGGTGTTCTTGGGTCATAACTTTGTATTTCTCCTCGTAATGACGAGATTTGGCGGCCGCAATCATACCTTGGTCGGAGATTGTGATTTCTGCTTCCTTTAGCTTAGATTCAAGTGTTTTGTTAAGCTTGCAGGATTCTTGATATAAATGAACCAAACGCTCAAGACCCTGCAAAGGTAAGAGGACAGGGATTAATATTATTAAATCTTTGAAAATAGTCTAAATTGCAGGATATGGTATGAAGATACTAACCTGGTTAAGAAAAGAAGTCATAAACCCACTGGCTTCAATGAACCCGTGCTTTTCGTAAGGAAAGGTGTCAGAAATGACAGGGGAATCGGGTTCTTTCCTTTTGCGGGAACTTGAGCTCCGGGGCTTAGTAGCCGGTGAAGGTTTAGGGATGATGATGGCTTTGGAGCTGCTGGGTTTGGATGTAGCTGTGGTCTTGGGGCTAGGTTCTTTCTTGACCTGGATCTGGTCAGAATAGCTGTCCAATTCATCAAGATCAAAGACTTCGGGGATCTTAGTTGGTGCTACATAAAGGGAAAAGTTTTACTCTTTATCTTATCATTATGCTGTTGTGACTAATTATTTTGAAAGAAATTCTTACCAGACATTTCGGATGATGAGTATTGACTGGAACTCGGGACGTGTGTGGTGAAAGTCCTGTCTATTGCAGGTAACCGGTAAACAGTATTGATTCTCTCTTCTGACTCAGCGGTAGGGGGAGCAACTTCCTTGAAGTTCACTGCACAAAGATCAAAAAGACGAGTATTAATAGAAGATAACAATCGAATGGTCTATGGGGATATTTATGATCCTATAGGTGGTTAACCACTCCACCGGAAGGTTGGCACCCTCAGCAATGGAATCTCGTTTGACAAAGAAGAATTTGCGTTGCCATCCGTCTTCGTTTTTGGTGGCTTTGAGAATCAGGGGTTTGCTGGAGGTCGAGAAGAGCAAGAACCGGCTGGAGCCATGGGATCGAAGGCGATAAGCAATAGGTAAATCCTCAATGCAGAGGTCGGAGCAATGGAGGTTTTTGATTTGGTTGAGTACAATTAGTACTCTCCAAACCATGGGCATGGTTTGAGCAAAAGAGATGCCGGTAATTCGAAAGAATTGCATCATGAATTCAGGAAAAGGGTATCGAAGACCTAATGAAAAAGGATATGCTGGAAAACAGACCCATTCGGTGGAAGAAACATCCGATCGGATTGACCGATCGAATGGTCTAAAGACCGTGCTGTCGGGGAAAGCGTCGGAGGCTCTTAAAGCTGCAATGTCTGCGTTGTCAAAAGCGCAGATCACCTTTTCGGGATTTTTAAGAAGATTTTGCTGAGTGAAGGTTTCGGCGTCCATTGCAAGTAAGGTAAAGTAAATTGACAGGAAGAAAATCAGAAATGGAGAATTACCTGAAGGTTCTGTTGAAGATATCTGCTTTTCAAACAAGAAAAGAGAAGATATAGGGGCGTCGTGGATCTCCATTGAGTAAAAAACGCGTTGGAAGTTGCAATATGATCTTGACCGTCGCTTCGTTTTAAATACCTTGAGTTATGGGATAAGACTTTTGAAATATATCCGTTGGATTGGTATCCCAACCGATATATTTGGGGACAATTGTTAGGGGTCATTTTCTTAACATACGTATCCTGACCAATATCCTGCCTTTGTTTGTTTATTTGTGACCAGGATGCTGGAAGAGGATATTGCTAACATCTTGGGCGATATCCTGAGGTTTATAGAATTAACCACGTGCAGGTTAAAGGCTGAGACTTGCTAACGGTCAAGAGGACTTCTTCTCCTCAAGACTCGGACGAGTTTGTTGAAGGAGAGACGTTGAGCCCGAGAGACCAGGTCTACAACGTTCGATGAAGGAATATTCGGTGGATCCCGGAACTTTAGGATAGTTTGTTATTTTATCTTTACTATAAATAGATGAGGTCGGATCAGTTTAAGACACACAATCTCCACTTACACTCTCGCATACTTTCACTTTCTATCTCATTGCAAACACCACACTTGTATTCAAATTTCGTTGTAACACTTAGTCGATCCGCACCACATCCTGCACTGTATCCTGATATTTGAAGCAATAGAAGAACAAGGCAGCTGCGATTGTCAGCTCCCAAGGTTTTATGCCGGCGATCTAGATTGATCAAGGGCTTTCCTCGTACATCTCGTGTCATTTACTTTACTTTTGCTCATAGTTTGATCTTAGATACAGCTCTATATCCTGAGCCGTATACTGAATACTGATTTTCTAAACAACTCAACAAGCACATTTTTAATTTACTTTCTAGCACACTACCTCACTTTACTAATTTGATCACTTAATTGCTTCGGTAATTTTTGACCAACACAATTTGGCGCCCACCGTGGGGCAAGTGGTGCTCTCTTCACTAAATTTTTTTGTGAAATCGCTAATCGGTTTTTTATTTTCAAAACTTTTTGCCACATTGTCCATAATGGCCTCAAGATCAAACATGAGTTCCTCTACTGTGTCTGCTATGACTTCTGCTACTGCCGGTCCGGTGCTTCCACCACCTCCTCCAAGGATGCCAGCCTCTACACGACCTCAGGATATTATCCCTACTCGCAGTGTTCAGGAATCTGCTCCCGTTCTAGCTTCTAATGATGAAATTCTCACTTTATTTGGAAGTGTGCAGGAACAAATGAGGCAGCAACAGGAAACAAACCAAATGCTTTTAAGGGAAATACAACTCCTGAAGTCAGGCTCGAGCAGATCTGCTGAGGACAATGTCACTCCATTACACCCTAGAGCGTTGAACTTCAGTTCAGCTGTGTATACTGAGGATAACAGGGGGAATATCGAGCCCAGCCTTCCTCAGAATCATACTCCTGAAATACCCTCCTCGGTCAGGATGTCAACCATGAGGAGCTCAGGATATGCTTCAGGATATGGGCAAAATCCTCCAACGGGTAACGTGTCGAATAATAATAATACTTATGCTACTAACAATAGTGGATCTTTGCAGGATACAGGTGTGACATCAGCACTCACTAGGGAACTTCAAAAGTTGAAGGACATGATATCCAGTGTACCTGGGGTAGTCCAGCCGATCCCGGAAGTGTCCCAAGATAGCCATAAGATATCTCGTTTTGCACATCCTATCTGTGATGCTGAGATCCCAAAGAGATTTCAAACCCCCAACATGAAGCTTTACGACGGAACTACGGGTCCTGAGGAGCATATTGCTCAGTATAGGGAAAGAATGGAGATTAACCCTATCCCTCCGGAGCTCAAGGAAGCATGCTTGTGCAAGGGATTTGGTTCTACCTTAACAGGATCAGCCTTAAAATGGCTGTTAAATGTTCCTCCACACTCAATTACTTCGTTTGCTCATTTGGTTAATTTATTTAACAGTCAATTTTCTTGTAGTCGGAGTTTTGAGAAACTAACCAGTGATCTTTACAGGATAACTCAAGGGCCTCAGGAATCCTTGAGGGATTATGTGAACAAATTCAGTCGAGAATCCTTGGATATCCCACATCTTGATGTTGCAACAGCTGTGCAAGCTTTCAAGATGGGATTACAAAAGGATTCTCAGTTTTATCAGGATCTTGTAATGAATCCCTGCAGGAATCTCGACGAAGCTCGTAACAGGGCTTTGAGATATATCCGTCTGGAGGATGACAGGAAGATGCAAGAAAGGATGAACTCATCTAACACTTATGAGTCAACTAACAGGAAGTCAGAATCCTCATTCAAATCATATCGGCCTAAGCCATATGGCAGAAATGATAACAAGAGAGTGAATGCTGTCGAAGATGAGGATCCTGAAGAGTATCCTGAGTTGTCTGAATATTGCTTTTCTGTTAACATTCCCGAATTGATGTATGCCATGCAGGGTCTAGGAGACAAGGCTAGGTGGCCTCGAAAGAATCAACAAAAGGCTGACTGGAAAGATAAGTCAAAATGGTGTGCTTTTCACGAAGATTTTGGACATGTAACCGAGGATTGCATTGCTCTAAGGAAAGAAATAAGCTATCTTCTAAGTAAGGGATATATGAAAGATCTCTTAGGAAGAAAGAAGAATAAGGGTCAGGATACTGAGAAGGATCCTGAGCGAGCAGCATCACCCCCCGCCGATGCCAAGATAATCAACTTCATTTCGGGAGGATCCGACATTTGCGGGACCTCGTATTCGGCAGCAAAGAGACATGCAAGGGAAGCTAAGGCCGAAAGGGGAGACAAACCTGTCAGGATGACTACCCTCACAACTGACAAAGTGATCACTTTTGATGCAGATGACAGGGATACTGTCCAGGATCCTCACCATGATGCTCTGGTAATAACGTTATATGTGGCTAACCATTTTGTACGCAGGATACTGGTTGATAATGGCAGCTCCGTCAACATAATCCAACTAGAGACTCTGAAGAGAATGAATGTGTCTCCAATGGATATTACTTCGAAGTCTACCGTGCTTGTTGGGTTCAGTGGAGAGGCTAGAAATATGGTGGGAGAGATAAAGTTGCCAGTATACGTTGAAGGAGTCAACTCGATACAACGTTTCTGTGTGATGGATTCTCTATCCTGCTATAACATCATACTGGGAAGACCGTGGATTCACGATATGAAGGCCGTGCCATCAACATATCACCAATGCATCAAGATACCTACCCCTTGGGGAGTTGTCAAAGTTGATAGTGATCAGCAGGAGGCGAAAGAATGCTACTCATCCTCGATGAAATCCTCGACCAAACCTAGTGCAGCATAGCAATTAAAGACACGGGCCCAGGATATCGTGGTGGATCCGGAGCAGGATGTGAAGAAAATTATCCTAGACCAGGTTAATCCCGATATTTCGGTGCTCGTGGGAACCAATATCCCTCAGGATATTGAAGAGCAATTAATTAACTTTTTAAAATGCAGGATGTCAACGTTTGCATGGAAGCATGAGGATATGACAGGCATATCCAAAGATATTATCACTCACAAGCTTGGAATTGATAAATCATTCAAGCCTGTGCAACAAAAAAGAAGGAAGTTTGCTCCTGAGCGGAACACGATTATCCAGGAGGAAGTTGAAAGATTATTAAAATCCAGAATGATCAGAGAGGTTAAGTTCCCAAGGTGGCTAGCAAACGTGGTTGTAGTACAGAAGAAGAATGGGAAATGGAGAGTTTGTGTAGACTACACAGACTTGAACAAAGCTTGTCCTAAAGACCCATTTCCTCTTCCCCACATTGATGCAATGGTAGATGCCACTGCCGGGCATGAAATGCTGACCTTCATGGACGCATCTTCAGGATTTCAACAGATCCAAATGGAGCCTTCTGACCAGGAGGATACGGCCTTCATGACACCAACAGGTATTTATTGTTATACAGCTATGCCTTTTGGTTTGAAAAATGCAGGTGCAACATACCAAAGATTGGTAAACATGATGTTCAAAGACAAACTGGGGGACACCATGGAGGTATATATCGATGATATGGTGGTGAAATCTAAAAAGGCTGAGGATCACCTCCAGGATATCGAGGGAGCATTTGATATCCTGGATCAATACAACATGAAGCTGAATCCTGCTAAATGCCATTTCGGAGTGGGGGCAGGAAAGTTTCTTGGATATATGGTGACAAAAAGGGGGATAGAAGCAAGCCCAGAACAGATCAAAGCTATCCTGGATATAAAATCACCCTCAAATATGAAGGACGTACAAAGATTGACAGGCCGAGTAGCAGCTTTAAACAGGTTTATCTCAAGATCCTCAGAGAAATGCAAAGACTTTTATGATATCCTGAAGAAGAACAAAAGATTCGAATGGGGGGAGAAGCATGAAGCAGCATTGCAGGATTTGAAACGATATCTATCAACCGCACCTCTATTGATGAAGCCTGAGAATGGTGAACCACTATCCCTATACCTTGCTGTATCAGGGAATGCTGTAAGTGCCGTTCTTATAAAAGACCATGAAGGTCAGCAATATCCTGTTTATTATGTTAGTAAAAGTTTATTAGATGCTGAAACTAGGTACTCTCACTTAGAAAAATTGATACTAGCATTAATAATGGCATCAACGAAACTTAGGCATTATTTCGAGACACATAGGATACATGTTAAAACAAATTACCCTGTCAAAAATGTACTTAGGAAACCAGAGATGTCAGGCAGGATGGCCAAGTGGTCAGTAAAGTTAAGTGCTTATGATTTAGTATATGAACCTAGAAATGCCATAAAATCTCAGGCTTTAGCTGACTTTGTGGCTGACTTTAGTAGTGACATTCAGGACGAGGTAGACCTAGAAGTTCAACAGTTAGGAGAATCCTCAGGATCCTGGACATTATATACTGACGGTGCATCTAATGTAAGAGGAGTAGGATTAGGAATACTACTAAAATCGCCACAGGGGGACATATTACCCCAGGCTATTAGGTGTGAATTTCCTGCTACTAATAATGAAGCAGAGTATGAGGCTTTAATTGCAGGATTAGAGTTGGCTAAGAGCATGAGTATCAAAAATTTGCAAGTATATGTTGACTCTTTGTTAATTACTAACCATTTTAATGGATCCTATGCAGTTAAGGGTGATAAATTAATCGAATATCTAGATATTCTCAAAAAATTAGCAGGATATTTCGATGTTTTTATACTTGAACAGGTACCAAGGGAGGATAATGCTGAAGCGGATGCCTTAGCAAATTTGGGATCATCGATCAGGATACCTGAAGGGACGCAAATACCAATATTACATGTCTTATATCCTGCAACGAATCCTCAGGATAAAGAAGTAGCTGGTATTCAGGAACCTGGAGCAGAACATCCTGAAGAGGATCCTAAATCCTGGACGGCTCCAATCATGAGATATCTCAAAGAAGAACACATCCCTGAAAATGAGAATCCTAAGGCATTTAGGATGAAGGTATCACGATTCACTATTATAAATAATATTTTATACAAGAAATCTCTTGAAGGACCGTATTTGAGATGCTTGGAGGATCCTGAAGCCAAAGAAGTACTTCAGGATATACATGAAGGGGATTGTGGTAACCATGCTGGGGGCAGGTCGTTATTCTCAAAAGTGTTAAGGACAGGATATTATTGGCCAACAATGAGAAAAGATGCTGCAGAGTATGTTCGAAGATGTGACGCGTGTCAAAGACATAGTAACATACTGCATCAGCCGGCTGAACCATTATATCCTATTGTTTCCCCTTGGCTATTTATGAAGTGGGGTATGGATATAGTGGGAAAGCTACCAAAAGCTCCGGGAGGAAAAGTCTTTATGCTAGCAATGACGGATTATTTCTCTAAGTGGGTTGAAGCAGAAGCGTTTGTTCAAGTTAGAGACCAAGAAGTAGTATCCTTCATCAAGAGGAATATCCTGACCAGATTCGGAGTACCAGCCGAGATAATCTGTGACAATGGTTCTCAGTTTATAAGTAAGAGGACTACTGACTTTTGCAAGAGTTGGGGAATCAAAATGATTACATCTACTCCGGTACATCCTCAAGCAAATGGACAAGCAGAATCCTCAAACAAGATAATTGTCAATAACTTAAAGAAAAGGCTTGGAGCCAAAAAAGGAAGATGGGCAGAAGAATTACCCTTTGTTTTATGGGCTGATAGGACAACGGTAAAGAATGCAACAGGCCAAACCCCATTTTCGTTGGTGTTTGGAGCAGAAGCAATGATTCCAACGGAAATGACAATACCTACTGCAAGATCTACCTTAAGTGATCCTGAGCAGAATCCTGAAGCCTTGAGTCAGGATTTAGACACTATAGATGAAAAAAGAAATGCGGCAAGATTAAGGATGGCAGCATATCAACAGAGAATATCCAGAGCATATAACAAGAATATTAGAACCAGAAGATTTAAGGTTGGAGATTGGGTATTAAGAAAGGCTTTTCAGAATACTACTAATCCTGCCGATGGCAAGTTAGCTCCAAAATGGGAAGGACCATATGAAGTTGAATCAGAAGCAGGAAAAGGAGCATACAGACTCAAGAATATGGAGGGGGATATGCTACCGAGGTCTTGGAATGCTATACACCTTAAGCTCTATTTCAAGTGAGTTTAGAATTTAATTTCTAGCTCAGAATGGTATGGATTCTATCTTTTTTAAATATGTTTGGTTTAATTTGTTATTTGCAACCCAATACTGACTTAAGCATCGGAGGGGTGTTAGCCAAGCTAACACCCACCTTAGTTTACAATTGTTTTGCAAGATATGTTTCAGGATATAGCTCCAGGATATGTACTCAGGATAAGTCAGAAGATTAGAGGATTGGCCCCCTCTCTCACGTTTAAGGGATACTGGTCCCTTCACAGGTTTAAAGGTATTCACCTTTCTTCCGAATTGGGTTTAAACACCCCGCCTGGAGCGCAAGTTATTCAGGGATAGTTCAAGGTGGCGGGACCAGTCCATGTAAAAGTGGCTGACAATTTCGTTACTGTTGGCTATATCCTGAATCCTAAAGGTATATGAGGATTGATCACCCTCTCTCACGAAAGGGTATTTTCATACTCTCTAAGGTTTAAAGGTTTTCACCTTTCTAAGTCTTGGAGTTTATACACTCCCGCCTGTAGCGCATGAAAATTTGGGATTTTCCTCAGGATACAAGGGATTTATCTCCAGTACATCCTTGGGTTTTGCCCTTGGGATGTAAAAAATTGCCTATGGAAACTGACATTCAGAAGATTTCTAAAGTATTTGAAGACATTGTACACAGGGGACATTCCCACCAAGGTGGTGGTGTAAAGCTGAAAGAATGAGGTTTGGAACTAATGCACTAAGTACCTTGCACAGGGGACATCTTCATTGGAAGAGTTGCAAAGGGATTGAAGTTTGGTAATAGGTTTATACCCTATTTCTGGTATGATCTTTCCTTTGTAAACATTGTCTAAGTTTTTAGTGACATTATATTTTATAAAAGGATAAATATCCTGATATATTCTCAAAGTCTTTTTCAGAATATTTGATTAGGGTGTTTGAAACTAGTGTTGGTTTGGAACTTTGATCATTTAAATATTATCGAAACTTGGCTTTGAAAAGATAGACTGTTTTTCACACTCTAAAGAAATTTTTACAAAATTGAAGGAACGTTTGGAAGTTCTATCTAATAAAAGGTTTTTACAGTATATCGCTGAGTATACTGATCAGGATATTTTATAAGATAACAGTATAAAAAAATTTTTGCAAAGCTAAGATTTACGCTTAGAAAAATAAAAAGATGAAATTATTCTTAAGCAATCAATATTGATTGATAACCGAAGGTTTCATCCTGAAACCCAGGACCCATCCACCTTCGGCTATCAAATTGTTTCGATACAGAAATATAAATTGTTCATAAAAACATAAAATTGTTCGAATGGTTTAAAGGAAATAAGCTCTAGGGGGTAGTGCCTTCTTGTTCCATGATGGTTTCAGCAACATCCGTCTTGGGATCCGCCTCAGCATCCTTCTCAGCATCGGTTGATTTTTCGACTGCTTTGGAAGGTTCATCGACAGTTGATTTGGAAGAAGTGCCACCAAGGTTCTTCAGCTTAGTCTCCCAAGCACTAACATCCCAAGAAGGGCATTCGAAACCTAATGTTTTGGCTTCATGAGCCATCTTCAACCTGGCTTGGAGGAGAGAAATGACGACAGAACTTTTGAGGCTTTCCCGGTAGCTGACCATATCCCGTTCGTATTGCACATGGGCGGCTTCCAGATCGGCCTGGGCTTGAAGGATAGCTTTGTTGAGAGCAACTTGGTGTTCTTGGGTCATAACTTTGTATTTCTCCTCGTAATGACGAGATTTGGCGGCCGCAATCATACCTTGGTCGGAGATTGTGATTTCTGCTTCCTTTAGCTTAGATTCAAGTGTTTTGTTAAGCTTGCAGGATTCTTGATATAAATGAACCAAACGCTCAAGACCCTGCAAAGGTAAGAGGACAGGGATTAATATTATTAAATCTTTGAAAATAGTCTAAATTGCAGGATATGGTATGAAGATACTAACCTGGTTAAGAAAAGAAGTCATAAACCCACTGGCTTCAATGAACCCGTGCTTTTCGTAAGGAAAGGTGTCAGAAATGACAGGGGAATCGGGTTCTTTCCTTTTGCGGGAACTTGAGCTCCGGGGCTTAGTAGCCGGTGAAGGTTTAGGGATGATGATGGCTTTGGAGCTGCTGGGTTTGGATGTAGCTGTGGTCTTGGGGCTAGGTTCTTTCTTGACCTGGATCTGGTCAGAATAGCTGTCCAATTCATCAAGATCAAAGACTTCGGGGATCTTAGTTGGTGCTACATAAAGGGAAAAGTTTTACTCTTTATCTTATCATTATGCTGTTGTGACTAATTATTTTGAAAGAAATTCTTACCAGACATTTCGGATGATGAGTATTGACTGGAACTCGGGACGTGTGTGGTGAAAGTCCTGTCTATTGCAGGTAACCGGTAAACAGTATTGATTCTCTCTTCTGACTCAGCGGTAGGGGGAGCAACTTCCTTGAAGTTCACTGCACAAAGATCAAAAAGACGAGTATTAATAGAAGATAACAATCGAATGGTCTATGGGGATATTTATGATCCTATAGGTGGTTAACCACTCCACCGGAAGGTTGGCACCCTCAGCAATGGAATCTCGTTTGACAAAGAAGAATTTGCGTTGCCATCCGTCTTCGTTTTTGGTGGCTTTGAGAATCAGGGGTTTGCTGGAGGTCGAGAAGAGCAAGAACCGGCTGGAGCCATGGGATCGAAGGCGATAAGCAATAGGTAAATCCTCAATGCAGAGGTCGGAGCAATGGAGGTTTTTGATTTGGTTGAGTACAATTAGTACTCTCCAAACCATGGGCATGGTTTGAGCAAAAGAGATGCCGGTAATTCGAAAGAATTGCATCATGAATTCAGGAAAAGGGTATCGAAGACCTAATGAAAAAGGATATGCTGGAAAACAGACCCATTCGGTGGAAGAAACATCCGATCGGATTGACCGATCGAATGGTCTAAAGACCGTGCTGTCGAGGAAAGCGTCGGAGGCTCTTAAAGCTGCAATGTCTGCGTTGTCAAAAGCGCAGATCACCTTTTCGGGATTTTTAAGAAGATTTTGCTGAGTGAAGGTTTCGGCGTCCATTGCAAGTAAGGTAAAGTAAATTGACAGGAAGAAAATCAGAAATGGAGAATTACCTGAAGGTTCTGTTGAAGATATCTGCTTTTCAAACAAGAAAAGAGAAGATATAGGGGCGTCGTGGATCTCCATTGAGTAAAAAACGCGTTGGAAGTTGCAATATGATCTTGACCGTCGCTTCGTTTTAAATACCTTGAGTTATGGGATAAGACTTTTGAAATATATCCGTTGGATTGGTATCCCAACCGATATATTTGGGGACAATTGTTAGGGGTCATTTTCTTAACATACGTATCCTGACCAATATCCTGCCTTTGTTTGTTTATTTGTGACCAGGATGCTGGAAGAGGATATTGCTAACATCTTGGGCGATATCCTGAGGTTTATAGAATTAACCACGTGCAGGTTAAAGGCTGAGACTTGCTAACGGTCAAGAGGACTTCTTCTCCTCAAGACTCGGACGAGTTTGTTGAAGGAGAGACGTTGAGCCCGAGAGACCAGGTCTACAACGTTCGATGAAGGAATATTCGGTGGATCCCGGAACTTTAGGATAGTTTGTTATTTTATCTTTACTATAAATAGATGAGGTCGGATCAGTTTAAGACACACAATCTCCACTTACACTCTCGCATACTTTCACTTTCTATCTCATTGCAAACACCACACTTGTATTCAAATTTCGTTGTAACACTTAGTCGATCCGCACCACATCCTGCACTGTATCCTGATATTTGAAGCAATAGAAGAACAAGGCAGCTGCGATTGTCAGCTCCCAAGGTTTTATGCCGGCGATCTAGATTGATCAAGGGCTTTCCTCGTACATCTCGTGTCATTTACTTTACTTTTGCTCATAGTTTGATCTTAGATACAGCTCTATATCCTGAGCCGTATACTGAATACTGATTTTCTAAACAACTCAACAAGCACATTTTTAATTTACTTTCTAGCACACTACCTCACTTTACTAATTTGATCACTTAATTGCTTCGGTAATTTTTGACCAAAACAATTTGGCGCCCACCGTGGGGCAAGTGGTGCTCTCTTCACTAAATTTTTTTGTGAAATCGCTAATCGGTTTTTTATTTTCAAAACTTTTTGCCACATTGTCCATAATGGCCTCAAGATCAAACATGAGTTCCTCTACTGTGTCTGCTATGACTTCTGCTACTGCCGGTCCGGTGCTTCCACCACCTCCTCCAAGGATGCCAGCCTCTACACGACCTCAGGATATTATCCCTACTCGCAGTGTTCAGGAATCTGCTCCCGTTCTAGCTTCTAATGATGAAATTCTCACTTTATTTGGAAGTGTGCAGGAACAAATGAGGCAGCAACAGGAAACAAACCAAATGCTTTTAAGGGAAATACAACTCCTGAAGTCAGGCTCGAGCAGATCTGCTGAGGACAATGTCACTCCATTACACCCTAGAGCGTTGAACTTCAGTTCAGCTGTGTATACTGAGGATAACAGGGGGAATATCGAGCCCAGCCTTCCTCAGAATAATACTCCTGAAATACCCTCCTCGGTCAGGATGTCAACCATGAGGAGCTCAGGATATGCTTCAGGATATGGGCAAAATCCTCCAACGGGTAACGTGTCGAATAATAATAATACTTATGCTACTAACAATAGTGGATCTTTGCAGGATACAGGTGTGACATCAGCACTCACTAGGGAACTTCAAAAGTTGAAGGACATGATATCCAGTGTACCTGGGGTAGTCCAGCCGATCCCGGAAGTGTCCCAAGATAGCCATAAGATATCTCGTTTTGCACATCCTATCTGTGATGCTGAGATCCCAAAGAGATTTCAAACCCCCAACATGAAGCTTTACGACGGAACTACGGGTCCTGAGGAGCATATTGCTCAGTATAGGGAAAGAATGGAGATTAACCCTATCCCTCCGGAGCTCAAGGAAGCATGCTTGTGCAAGGGATTTGGTTCTACCTTAACAGGATCAGCCTTAAAATGGCTGTTAAATGTTCCTCCACACTCAATTACTTCGTTTGCTCATTTGGTTAATTTATTTAACAGTCAATTTTCTTGTAGTCGGAGTTTTGAGAAACTAACCAGTGATCTTTACAGGATAACTCAAGGGCCTCAGGAATCCTTGAGGGATTATGTGAACAAATTCAGTCGAGAATCCTTGGATATCCCACATCTTGATGTTGCAACAGCTGTGCAAGCTTTCAAGATGGGATTACAAAAGGATTCTCAGTTTTATCAGGATCTTGTAATGAATCCCTGCAGGAATCTCGACGAAGCTCGTAACAGGGCTTTGAGATATATCCGTCTGGAGGATGACAGGAAGATGCAAGAAAGGATGAACTCATCTAACACTTATGAGTCAACTAACAGGAAGTCAGAATCCTCATTCAAATCATATCGGCCTAAGCCATATGGCAGAAATGATAACAAGAGAGTGAATGCTGTCGAAGATGAGGATCCTGAAGAGTATCCTGAGTTGTCTGAATATTGCTTTTCTGTTAACATTCCCGAATTGATGTATGCCATGCAGGGTCTAGGAGACAAGGCTAGGTGGCCTCGAAAGAATCAACAAAAGGCTGACTGGAAAGATAAGTCAAAATGGTGTGCTTTTCACGAAGATTTTGGACATGTAACCGAGGATTGCATTGCTCTAAGGAAAGAAATAAGCTATCTTCTAAAGTAAGGGATATATGAAAGATCTCTTAGGAAGAAAGAAGAATAAGGGTCAGGATACTGAGAAGGATCCTGAGCGAGCAGCATCACCCCCCCGCCGATGCCAAGATAATCAACTTCATTTCGGGAGGAATCCGACATTTGCGGGGACCCTCGTATTCGGCAGCAAAGAGACATGCAAGGGAAGCTAAGGCCGAAAGGGGAGACAAACCTGTCAGGATGACTACCCTCACAACTGACAAAGTGATCACTTTTGATGCAGATGACAGGGATACTGTCCAGGATCCTCACCATGATGCTCTGGTAATAACGTTATATGTGGCTAACCATTTTGTACGCAGGATACTGGTTGATAATGGCAGCTCCGTCAACATAATCCAACTAGAGACTCTGAAGAGAATGAATGTGTCTCCAATGGATATTACTTCGAAGTCTACCGTGCTTGTTGGGTTCAGTGGAGAGGCTAGAAATATGGTGGGAGAGATAAAGTTGCCAGTATACGTTGAAGGAGTCAACTCGATACAACCGTTTTCTGTGTGATGGATTCTCTATCCTGCTATAACATCATACTGGGAAGACCGTGGATTCACGATATGAAGGCCGTGCCATCAACATATCACCAATGCATCAAGATACCTACCCCTTGGGGAGTTGTCAAAGTTGATAGTGATCAGCAGGAGGCGAAAGAATGCTACTCATCCTCGATGAAATCCTCGACCAAACCTAGTGCAGCATAGCAATTAAAGACACGGGCCCAGGATATCGTGGTGGATCCGGAGCAGGATGTGAAGAAAATTATCCTAGGACCAGGATAATCCCGATATTTCGGTGCTCGTGGGAACCAATATCCCTCAGGATATTGAAGAGCAATTAATTAACTTTTTAAAATGCAAGGATGTCAACGTTTGCATGGAAGCATGAGGATATGACAGGCATATCCAAAGATATTATCACTCACAAGCTTGGAATTGATAAATCATTCAAGCCTGTGCAACAAAAAAGAGGAAGTTTGCTCCTGAGCGGAACACGATTATCCAGGAGGAAGTTGAAAGATTATTAAAATCCAGAATGATCAGAGAGGTTAAGTTCCCAAGGTGGCTAGCAAACGTGGTTGTAGTACAGAAGAAGAATGGGAAATGGAGAGTTTGTGTAGACTACACAGACTTGAACAAAGCTTGTCCTAAAGACCCATTTCCTCTTCCCCACATTGATGCAATGGTAGATGCCACTGCCGGGCATGAAATGCTGACCTTCATGGACGGATCTTCAGGATTTCAACAGATCCAAATGGAGCCTTCTGACCAGGAGGATACTGCCTTCATGACACCAACAGGTATTTATTGTTATACAGCTATGGCCTTTTGGTTGAAAAATGCAGGTGCAACATACCAAAGATTGGTAAACATGATGTTCAAAGACAAACTGGGGGGACACCATGGAGGTATATATCGATGATATGGTGGTGAAATCTAAAAAGGCTGAGGATCACCTCCAGGATATCGAGGGAGCATTTGATATCCTGGATCAATACAACATGAAGCTGAATCCTGCTAAATGCCATTTCGGAGTGGGGGCAGGAAAGTTTCTTGGATATATGGTGACAAAAAGGGGGATAGAAGCAAGCCCAGAACAGATCAAAGCTATCCTGGATATAAAATCACCCTCAAATATGAAGGACGTACAAAGATTGACAGGCCGAGTAGCAGCTTTTAAACAGGTTTATCTCAAGATCCTCAGAGAAATGCAAAGACTTTTATGATATCCTGAAGAAGAACAAAAGATTCGAATGGGGGGAGAAGCATGAAGCAGCATTGCAGGATTTGAAACGATATCTATCAACCGCACCTCTATTGATGAAGCCTGAGAATGGTGAACCACTATCCCTATACCTTGCTGTATCAGGGAATGCTGTAAGTGCCGTTCTTATAAAAGACCATGAAGGTCAGCAATATCCTGTTTATTATGTTAGTAAAAGTTTATTAGATGCTGAAACTAGGTACTCTCACTTAGAAAAATTGATACTAGCATTAATAATGGCAT